>JBAMCJ010005005.1:0-2564094 GCA_037075205.1 Drosophila prostipennis | reverse complement strand
TTTTATATATACAATTTTTTTTAATATTTCATTATTATATAACACATTTTTTAATCAAATAATTGTAAAAGAAAAATTAAAGCATTAGGGTCATTCCACGTGAAACGTGACAGGCCAATTTGGGTCAAGTCTCAGAATCAAGCGAAACTTTTTTTTTCGATAGAGGATTGAAATATAAGGATCGGTTTTTTTTTTTTTTAACTCTTACCGTTTATTTTTAAAAAATATTTTTTTAATTAAGCTCCGATTTTTAAGATATGCAGCACTTGAGACTCGTTTAAGTTATTTTAATAATTCCAATGCCACTTTGTGGCATATCATAATATCTTTCAGAAAAATATTTTTAAAAATTTTTAAATTTAAAATTAAGTATTTTTTAAGAAAATTTAAAATTAGAAAACTTCTGTACGCCGGAATACACGCGGTTTCCGAATAAAAAAATTATCCCCATATTGCTTCATCAATTCTTCACAAAGTGGTAAAATAAAATTTTTGTAATCGCAAGACGTACTAGTAAAGACAGCGATTTTAGTTTAGCGACTTTGCATCAAGCAACTACAGCGCAACGTGTAGCCATGTCCGTCTGTCCGTCTGTCCGTCTGTCTGTCTGTCTGTATGAACGCTGAGATCTCGGAAACTATAAAAGCTAGAGGATTGGTATTTGGCATGAAGATTCTTGGAGCTCCTACGCAGCGCAAGTTTGTTTCCAGAAGGTGCCACGCCCCCTCTAACGCCCACAATAGCTTATATACTATTTTAAAAATTTAAATATTTCGGAAAAGTAAAAATGCAGTTTTGTTGTGCTTATCAATACCTATCGAAATGTAGAAGAAATTTTTTAAATCGGACCATTCGTTAAAAAGTTATAGCTGATCAAAGTTTATATCTCCATCTCCCTCGCACTCCCTTTAGCCGAGTGACGGGTATTAGATAGTCGGGACACCAACCCGACTATAGCGTTCTCTCTTGTTTTTTTATTCGGAAACCGCGTGTATTCCGACGTACAGAAGTTTTCTAATTTTAAATTTTCTTAAAAAATACTTAATTTTAAATTTAAAAATTTTTAAAAATATTTTTCTGAAAGATATTATGATATGCATTGGAATTATTAAAATAACTTAAACGAGTCTCAAGTGCTGCATATCTTAAAAATCGGAGCTTAATAAAAAAAAATATTTTTTAAAAATAAACGGTAAGAGTTAAAAAAAAAAAAAAAAAAACCGATCCTTATATTTCAATCCTTTATCGAAAAAAAAAGTTTCGCTTGATTCTGAGATTTGACCCAAATTGGCCTGTCACGTTTCACGTGGAATGACCCATTAGCAAGTCCCGTGGCGTTTTGGGAAAAGATTCTTGAATTTTCTTGACCTGAAGAATTCGCGGATTATTCGACTTTAACAATATCAGAATCATATGAATCATACCGATTTCTTCAGGTAAAGTAATTCGCGAATTCTTCAGTTCAAAAATCAATTCGTGAATCATTTGACCTGAAGAATTCATGGACTCTCTTGTCCTGAAGAATTCTCGGATTATTCGACTTTAACAGTATCAGAATCAAATGAATCATACCGATTTCTTCAGGTAAAGTAATTCGCGAATTCTTCAGGTCAAAAAATCCGCGATTTCTTCACCGCGAGGGGTGAAAACAGTCACATAACTGAAGTATTGCTGCATTTTCAATTATGACCATGATATCCCGTCATAATTTTTATGAAAGAACGGATCAAATAAAATTCGCGAATTCTTCCGGCTTAACTTTGTATTGCGAACAACTTCAAAGATCTTGCAACTTAATCGAAAGTTATCAGATCCATAAAAACCAATATTTATCCTGCCTTCACAAAAAAGTTGTACAAAAAGGCCCATTTTTCACCTTAAATCAATTTTTAAAATAGCTTAATGTTAAAATATAACGAAGAAGGACCAATTTAAACCATATTTAAAATCTTAATACCATGGCCGCAAAAGCGAATTGAGTTTTATTTTGAGTTTTATAAAATAAAACTCACACATAATCGTTATTGATGATTTTTTTTTTTTTTTGCTCATCAATAATATTTACTGCCTGAGTTTTATAATAAAACTCAAAAAATAACTGTTACCATGGATTTTTTAAAATAAAACTCACAAAATAAAAATCATTGCAGATTTGCATAACTTGACCAATTTGGAACTCATTCGTGTTCTTGATTTTTTTGTAGCACTTTTCTAAGTGGATGATTTTTTTAGTCAGGAAAATTTGAAATAACTGTTATTTTCGGTCCCTGGTTTATAACAGTTTTTTTACGGGTTTAGATAGATTTTACTTTGGTAAAAATGACATTTTCCATAATTGTTATAGATGTAAAGATTTTAATGGAATTTTTGTTATCATATCTTTTTGACTTTGAAAGAATGCCACAAGCAGATTTTTTGAGATATTCTATTGTGACGCATCGTTTCACGAGGCACACATTTTAATTGTTATATTATTAACTTTCCGACCTTATTGTTTAAGTTTATCTATAGTTTAAGAGAAATCCATGAAGTGTTATCGGTTAACAATATTAAATTTAAACCTAAGCGCGCCCTAAACAACGTTGCCATTTAAACGGCGTTACCTGATCAACACGCTGCCAGTTTGACACGTTGCCAGATCGCAAGACTTCGCCAGATCGCTACGCGATCAAACCGCCAGGTGGCCAGATTGACTATCGATGGCCAGCCCCGCTCGATATTTCGACGAGTGGCAACGAAACCTTGAGTCGATGACCGACAGTGCTCGATATTTCGACGGGTGGCAACCCAAAACGAGTTGTGTCCAGGATCAATCGAAATCATTCGCTCTCTTGGTTCCTGACCGCTGCACATTGGGCCAGCGAGCCGATTTTTCGACGAAAATTAAAGTTTTAAAGCTAGGTTCTTCAAATTTGGTACGTATGATAGTGTCGATGCACATAAAAATATATCTAAGTTTCAGACCGATCTGACCTCGCCTTCCCCAGCCGTCCATATGAGATAGGTTTCCTCTTATTGATACTTGTACGGTAATAAATAATGCTAGCACTCGTTTAATTCAACAAATGTTTTTAATTCATGTTTTAAACACTTAACCTTAATATTAATAAGTAAAAAATAACAATGCATTCAAAATGACTATGAATAAGTATTTTACATTTAAAAATGTTCCTAACAGTCGTCTTCTACATCAATTTCTATTGAAAACGGATTTTCAGAGTTCGAATCTGAATCCCTATCACTATTGCTAGTATTAAAATCGGGAACATTGTTATTATTGTTCATGTTACAAGAATATAGCAAGTTTGGTGATTCCAAAAGTTGTATCACGTCTGCTACAATATGTGGGATTTATACATATCGGGGCAAAATGGAGCATAAAAGCTTAATAAAATTAGTATATATACACTTTGCACTTTAATGACACATAGTTACTTTTTGGCACAAGTTGACACAAAATTTGTTATAATCTACAAAAGACGGGTTGGCAGGTTAGCATTTTTCTACTTTTGGACAACATCAATAAACGCACACAAAGAACACATTATCAAACATGAACAAAGGCTTTTTTAATACAAATATTCTACATACCTTTGGCTTTCTTTTCCGTAATTTTAGTACTTTAGTAATTTTAAACCACAACAATTTTGGCACGCTCGTAAGTAAACAAAATCTTTCCCGCGCTTTTTAGATTCGCTGAAGGAAGCAGACGTGTGCTCCGCAACTGGGTAAAAATAATAACGTGTGAATCAACGCGCGTGGCTTAGATACTAAGAACTCGGTGCAGCAGCAGGGAAATAAAACAGGAAAAGAAAATAAAGTGAAACTTCTGAAATATAACCAACATAACCTGCGTGTATTCGGTAACAGTGTAGTTCTTTAAAAAATAACCCTATCCTTCCTGAACCCGTAGTTAGTGTTGTTTCAGGCGTGGCTACGGTAATACCTGGTACTCCCAGAGATCACCGGCGTGCCCCTATTGGAGACACACCCCCCTTTTCTCTCCCATTCATGCGTGGCTACGGTAATACTCCCAGAGATCTCCGGCGTGCCCCTGTTGGAGACACACCCTCTTTTTCTTTCCCGTTCAGGCGTGGCTACGTTAATACCTGGCACTCCCAGAGATCACCGGCGTGCCCCTGTTGGAGACACCTCCCCCTTTTCTCTCCCATTCAGGCGTGGCTACGGTAATACCTGCTACTCCCAGAGAACACCGGCGTGCCCAGGGAAATGCTAGAACTTTTTGTAAAGACATTCGCATTGCAAATAGCGGATGAAGAGGGAGTAAGTATTACTTAAATCTTTTGTGTAAGTAATTTAATTAAAATTTTTTCTTTTCGTTTCAGGAATTATAATTTTTTTTGTTTTTTTTTTTTTTAATGGATGCTCGAATTTAATGAATTAAGGTTCGTTTTAATAATTTGATATTCTTACCTAATTTAATTGATTAAATATCAATTCATTCGCAGATTGATGACCCAGGACGATGGCCTGGAACTGCCCACGGGTCGTTAAATCCCTATCATTAAGGGTTAACGAATTCACAAACAGCGATCATATACGTGCTATCGATATTGCCGAAGAAATCCTGTATATTTATGAAGCGCTAGACGCCTACAACATTCGAAATAATTTGCTAGCGTTTAGCTGCGACAACAATAGAGCTAATGAACTAGCATTAGAACATGTATTACAACACCAAATTGTCTTCGACATCCTACTATATAAAAGATAATAAAATTATCATCAATTTTATGAACAACCTCATTAAATCCACAAATATCGATGAGGAATGGAAGAAAGCGGAAGAGGAAATGCAAGAAAATATTGCTATTGAAATATACAAAAGAACATTAACACAACTAAGAGATCTTTATACAATATTAAAAGAGAAAAATTTTAAAATTGATTTCTCGAAAATAAACACAATCTCTTTAGAAATTATTATGGGTAAATGGAAAAAAATCATAAGCCCATAATTGATGACGATAGCTAAAAAATACAATCGGTTTGAGAACAGTAGGGAAATGCTAGAACTTATTGCAAAGACATTCGCATTGCAAATAGCGGATGAAGAGGGAGTAAGTATTACTTAAATCTTTTGTGTAAGTAATTTAATTAAAATTTTTTCTTTTCGTTTCAGGAATTATAATTTTTTTTTATTTATTTTTTTTTTTTTTAATGGATCCTCGAATTTAATGAATTAAGGTTAGCTTTAATTATTTGATATTCTTACCTAATTTAATTGATTAAATATGCAGATTGATGACCCAGGACGATGGCCTGGAACTGCCCACGGGTCTGAGCACCTCGGCTCTCCTTCAGCACGTCCAGCAATTGCGAGGCCAGTGTTGCCAGATGAACATTTGGCTTTCCCCCTAAAAAATCTCAAAATGTCGATATCCCCCTAAAAATTAAGTTTTCCCACTAAATTCAAAAAATCAGTTAATTTCGAACATTGCAGAAAAGTTTGTTAAATGTTTTTTAATTTTTCGAAATATATCGACGCAAACATTTTCAACAAATTCGCTTATATAGTGAACAATTTAGAAAGAACTCTCAAAGTGTTCCATATTCCACCATACCACAATCGTCGTCACCATAATATATCGAATAAACAGTGCTGATCAATTAGCGAGTTAAGTGAGGTTTAATATCTGAATTTATTTAATTTAAATAATTAAATCTACTTCTTGAAAACGCTATAGTAAACATTTTATAGAATGCTCTTCTATATAGTTTCAATGTTTTTTCCCAGCCCTCATACCACTGATCTGGCTATTTCCACCCTGAATAGTTGTCAGCACTGTGGGAGAAGAAGAAGCAGCTTGTTGATTTTCGGTGCCGCACGCGTTTCAATTGCAAGTAATTTGGAATATTTGTGCTCGTGCCCGGTTAAATATATTTTGTAGTTCTCGAAACACTAGTGAAACAAAATCCTAAATTCGCGTGTGCCTATCCACCTGCAGGGGCGGTAATTCAAAGGTAGGTCAGCTGATTGCGGTTGGCGACCATAACGGGCTTATATAATTTGGAGACAGAATATTTGTTTTTTGCCCCATTAGATTTGGCTTTAAATGCAGCAAAAATGACATCACTCCGAAATTTTTAGAAACATGCATTATAGTTTTCTGTATTAAATAACCCTTACGCTATTTATGCGGCAGTTGCATCATTATAAACGCTCTTTAATAAAAAACATTCCCATCTTATTATTCCCATTTTATAAATTGTCACTTCACAAAAAATACTTGAATACTACTTAACTTGGAATACTTTTTACGACTCGTTCAATAATTTCCTTCACTATTACACCCCAAAACGGTAAAAACAGACATTAAAAACACCATTTTACACTTCAATTAGAATTCAATTTTTATTATTTTTTCAAGATTCAATATTATTTATCGTGTTGCAAATACTTTTATTCCCTCATTTTACTCTAGGGCACCGACCAATTATTTGGACCATTATTCAATCCACTACATTTTGCTTTGAGAGTTTCACACTTAATTATCTAATTGAATTCGTTACATTTCGACACTTGCTTTTATTCAGAGTTTAATTTTAGTGGTATTTTTAGGCTAAACTATTTAGTGCATGTGCCCATTTAATTTAAATTAGTGAGTCTACCTGGTTTTATTATTTTAAGGTTTAAACATTAACTTAAAGCTGCTTATTGTTTGCATATCAATCAATCATTTTTCTTTTGCTCTCTCAAATCACAAAACATTTACATAGTTAAAGTATTAACAGTGAGAAACAAGTACGGAGACAATAGATTAGAATGTAATCAACATTTATACGAAAATAGATGGTGTATTTATCATGTAAGTGTAGACTTATTGAGAGTGGTGCACATTTAAATGCGGCGTTTAACGTTTTACAATTATTTCATTATTCATTTAATATAAACAAATCTGATATGGGGCTGGCTGGGAAAGGCTCCACTGGCCCCCAAGATGCTCACTATTCCAGGGAGCGCCTGCGCAGCTGCTTGCGCACTCCTCCGAAGGCAGCACTGCTGCGATCCAGGAGTTCGTTGGATAACCTGGCCAACAGGGGCAGCTCCCTCATGGAGACATTCACCGAGGGCAAGGGCGCCAGCTGCTGTTGCAGCTTCTTGATAGGCGTTGGCGGTGCAAGGTGATTTAGCTGGTGCTGGGGTGTGACTGGCAAGCTGGCGGTGGTGGCGCAGGTGGTGACCTTCACTTCGACCACATCGCAGTGGCGTTTGAGGGCCTCGGCGCCCAGGGAATCGGGTCGCTGTTCGGTGGACTTCAAGCGATTCGTTTGCTGCCTTTTGGCAGTTTCTTTGAGCATCATCAAGTGATCCAGCTTATCCACCGTGTCCTTCAGTTCATGCTCCCACACATCATTCTGCTGCTGACCATCGCCACCCTCAATGGGACGCACTGCTAGGATCTTGACCTTCTGCCGTAGGGCCTCCAAATCGCGTTCGTCCACCACGCCCCTGAGTTCGCCTGCTCCCGTCTCATCGTAGTCGCAGGCATCCTCCTCATCCTCAGTTTCGGCAGCTGCTAGCGGAGTTTTGGCTCCCAAGGACATCTGACTGCCTGCTATGGAGGGATAGTCGCATTTCTCGAGCTCCATCTGGAAATCAGGCAGCGATGGCAAGGCACTGGAAGTCGGCGAGTTCAACTCCGCTCCCACACCCGGCTCGCGGGGTCCTGGCGGAGTGGGAAAATCACCCCTCTGCCTGTGTATATCCTCACTGATCCGCTCCAGATTACGCAATGCCGTCGAGTAAGTGCTCTTGGCACCGGCCACCTGCTGCTGCAGCTCCTGGATGCGATTTTTCTGCGTCTGCAGCTGGTCCTGACACACCTGCTTCTCCTCGAAGTACGGCCTCGATTTGTTTATGCTCCGCCGGAAGCGATCCTCAAGCTGCTGCAGCTTTTGCTCGGCGGTGTTGAACAGCTTGGTGAGCCTCTGGTGCTCTGCATGACAGTCGGCTTTCTGGGTCTCGGCGTCCATCACCTTCTGGGTGGCATGATTAAGCATCTCCTGCCAGGCATTGTCGAACTGCCATTCATGCGAGTTGGACATGAACCGCTGCTCGGCAAGTGCCACCGTTTCCTTGGCGGCGGCGTGGATTTCTATGGGAGGAGGTGATTGAGTTACAATTACTTCCAAGGATAGTTTTATAACAAACTTACCATTAGCTCGTTGGAATTTAACTGCCGCCTTCTGGCATTCGATTTGTGCCTCGCGTGCCTTGTCTAAAGACTCGTAGTAGGGTCGAGCCTTCTCTATGCAGTTGCCCAACTTCTTAGAGGAGAGCTTAAGCCGGCGCGTAGATTCATTTAAAAGGATGCGAAAGGTAGAATTGGCCTCCTATGGAAAAAAATTAAAACATACAGTATTAGCTTAATACATTAATTAATACAAAGGTTTGGACTTGCCTCTAGTTCAATTTCTAGCTTATTAATTTCATCGGTTGCACTATTGAGATTCTCCAGCTCAATCTGTAAAACAAAAATATGTTTTAATTAGTACTTGTATAGTGCGATAACTTTATAAATATTGATTTCCCATTGCTTTCAGTATTTCCTAACGCCTGCCCACCGAAAACAACAAGATGCCTCAGTCGGGTCGCGATGGGGCCGCTTCGAAGGACTCCAAATACGACCTGAGCAAGATCTCGGCTCGCGTGGATCGCGTCAATGTCAGCGGATTGCTGCGCACCCACAATGACTATGTGATGAGGGCAGCGGATGGACTGTTCAAGGCCAGCAACTTTCAGGATCTAATGCTGGAGGCCATGTCCACCAAATCGTATTTGCATGAACTGGGCATCTTTAAGGATGTAAGCGTGCATATCGACATTAGTCGTGGAGCAGACGCTTCCCCTCAGGGATACGAGGTGACCTTTAAGGGCAACGAAATGTCGCGCATGATGGGATCGGCGGGCACTGAGATCGGCCAGAATGAAGGCTCCCTGCGCACAGAACTGACTATCCCCAATATTCTGGGCCGTGGCGAGAGCATCTCACTGCAGGGCAGTTACAGCAGCACCAGGGCAAATGATCTGCAACTGAAGTTCTGGAAGCCCTTCTTTCACACACGCTTTAGGGAGAATCGACCTGAGTAAGTATGCGACTTCTCAACATGTTATAGCTTTACTAATAGTTTCCTTCTTCCACAGATTGTCATTCAGCATTTTTAGGCAAACCGATAGATTTGACATCAGCTCATTTCAAACCACCAACCTTGGCTATTTGGTGGATTTCTCAGCACACACCATGGTGGGAGTTGATGTAAGTTCAAGCATCATTTATGGAAAACTTGTTTATTTAAAGGATTTCCCTTACTTTTTAGTTGACGCACTCGCTGCAGTATGAAAACTCCATCAGAGATGTTGGATTGCTAAACAAATCGGTGCCCTTCGCCATTCGCGACCACTGTGGACCCAAATTGGCCTCATTGCTGCGCTACTCCGTGCTCTATGACAATCGGGATAACAACGTGTTCCCCACCCGTGGTATTTACCTGAAATCAGTAAACGAATACTGCGGCTTGGGCGGTAACATCGCCTACACTAGCAGCACTGCCCACGGAGAGGTAAATGTGCCGCTGTTTGCCGGTTTAGTGGCACAGTTCTGCGGGCGCGTTGGCGTCGTTAAGGAGACCAAAAACACCACCCAACTGCCCATTAACTCGCTGTTCTACTGCGGTGGTCCATTGACCCTGAGAGGATTTAAATTTGGAGGAGCTGGTCCCGTGATCGACGGCACACCCATTGGAGCTCAGACATTCTGGTGCACGGGTGCTCACCTGTGGGCACCGCTTCCCTTCGCCGGAGTCTTCAAGAACCTGGCTAGTCACTTTAGAATGCATTTCTTCTACAACATTGGCAACAGCAATAATTTTAGCACAGGTTGGTAATTGTTAAGCTTATTTATCATTGGATATTAATTAACTATTTCTATTTTCTATGCAGAAAACATGCGTAGTGCCTTTGGAATGGGTTTGGCGGTTAAACTGGCAGAAAGAGCGAGGATTGAACTCAACTATTGTGTACCAGTGCGGCGTCAGACCACGGATAAGATTCTGAATGGTTTCCAGTTCGGCATTGGCTATGAGTTTGTCTAGATGCCTGTTCCTTCGGCCCCATCGACTGGATTTATCAGTAGCAAAAGCCATGAGAGTCACAACAGCCCAGTAACAAACAAAGTCTAATCCGTAACATATGGCTGCCCTGTCCTTAGTTTTCAGCGTTCACAGATTCTGTTTCGTATTCTTTGTCAATGCATTTTATTTTCCTCCGAAAATGTATTCGTAGTCCAGCGATCATTTAAGTAGTTCCTAAGGCGTGTACATACGTAAAACGAAAGGTTAAACAAAAATACAAAAATGTTAAACGAATCTAAATGTTTTTCTTTTAAAAAAATGATTCAACACATAAACAGTGATCCTTGGATCTTTTATTTTTTTTAATATCTGACATGCTTAAAAATGCCCCTAAATCAGCTTATTAAATTTGTTTGTTTATTAAAAACATTAAGGATTTATGGCGCCATAAATCAAACTAATAAGCAAAGAGCTTTAAATTTAATGAGGTTTTAAAATTTACTTTTTCAATGGCGATATATTTATCTTCAATTAATTGCTTTCATATTTAAGTACTATTTCAAATTTATGGGCATCTAAATGCGGCACCTATGTAAATATTTTAGATATTTAAACAATTTGGTCCATGTTGCGATTGTAAATGTCAGGTTTCTTGTTTGTGGATCTACCATTTACATGGGGGACAGACTTGTGTTGATGTTCATGGATCGGTGAACTGCATGCGGTTACAGTTTTTTGTTTGGGCTTTTTAGTTTTTTTTTTTGTTTTGGAATTTCAGTTCGGGAACCGCGGCAGATTGTGGTCGAAAAACTGGTTTAATTATAAATTTTTTGTTCGTTTTGTCTGCCCCTTTTTTACGGCAGCTTTTATTAAGGCTGTCCCAGTTTGATTTTTATCGTGTCCGTTGAACATTTCTCCACATCCCGGACATGCATAAACCAAAGATAAAGGCGGGGGCTTTGGTAAGGGCTCGCTCGAGTTGCCTCTGTAATCGAGATTGATTTAAGAGCCAAGACCAAGCCAAGTGCGAGCGAACCTCTAAAACTCCGAAACTGGTTTTTCGTGTAAACAAACAAAACCAGTTTGGGCATCCGGCGCAGATGAACATTTCAACACTTGAACTTTCCAGGAATTCTGCAGCCCAAGGAACTTGTTTGTGCATTTCGCTGCATTTGCCCACCTATTGGCTAATGAAAAGTTCACTTGTTTGCCCTTCACTTTTCCACACTTTTACAAAACAAAAACTCAACCATAATGATAAGTAAAGCTACATATATGAATATTCCATCCACTCTACCGCTGCATTACGCCCTTCTTCGCCAATGACGCACAATCAAAAGAGTAAATACCATAAAAACATTTTATTACAATGCGATTCAATTGTAAATACTGGAAAAAAGGTTAACATATTTACCCGCCAAGGCAGCTGTGTGTGGTTGGCAGCAAAAATATTTGATTATCATCAAATAAACAAAAAAATATTGTGCATAAATTAAATGTTGAAATGACGACGCAAATTGAATAAACATTTTCCCAACTTCGCAAAATGCAATTGTGTACATATGCTGAATATTTTCAAAGAACTTAATCGAAATATTCTCGGAAAAGTTAAACAAAAAGCTCCATTGTTCGCCGAAAATGTAAAATACATACAGCAAACATAATTTCACCAGTGGAACTCGTCTTCAACTATTGATTATTTACGTTAAATTTAAAGCTTCCAACAGGGTCAAAACCAAATGGAACGAGGACTGGCCTTAAATGTTACCAAATCACGCGATGTGCGGACGGTTTGCATCGCGTTTGTTTTGCATTCGTCAGAATCGCGTTGCCAAAGGGCGGCTGAAGCTCAACTTGAGTCACAGTCTATGAATAAAGCCAATCAAATGCGAAAGGTTATATCCAGGAGCGTCCCTTGACTAGAGGAATACCAAGAAGAAGATGACGTGAGTGCGGCTCGTTAGGATCCAAAACAATTCGTCAGACAAGAGGGCGCCACCCACATGCTCTATAAGGACGAGTAAAATTGGGAATGACGACTGTTTGCCAACAGATATAAATAAATATAATTGAATTGGACTAAGAAGGGTTCAGGTATCTAGGAGATTTATAAGGAATGATTTGTTTAAAGGGTATATTGTATTCGTGCAAAAGTATGTAACAGGGAGAAGGAAGCGTTTCCGAACCTATAAAGTATATACATTCTTGATCAGGATCACTACCCGAGTCGAACTAGCCATGTCCGTCTGTCTGTCTGTCCGGATGAACGCTGAGATCTCGGAAACTATAAAAGCTAGAAGATTGGCATTTTGCATGCAGATTCTAGGAGTTCCTACGCAGCGCAAGTTTGTTTCAAAAAGGTGCCACGCCCCCTCTAACGCCCACAATCGCCTTAAGACATTTTTTTAAAGGTGTCTGACGCCCACACCTTTAAAGATTTCGGAAAAGTAAAAATGCAGTTTTTTTTGTGTTTATCAATACCTATGGAAATGTAGAAGAAATTTTTTTTTCGGACCATTCGTTAAAAAGTTATGCGCGATGAAAGATATATATCTCCGTCTCCCTCGCACTCCCTTTAGCTGAGTCATGGGAATCTGATAGTCGGGACACCCGACTATAGCGTTCTCTCTTGTTTAAATTAAAGTATTCCCGCAGGATGGTGCGATAACAAATATTTAGAATTTTTTCCTAACATGACAATGTTCCACCCTTGAAATGGACAACCCCATCTCATGATTAGGTATCCTATGATTAGGTTATTAGCTTATCCCAGACACTTTCTACGCTCTGCTCCCTACTTCGTAAACCACCCCTCTGCTACCGGTACACCCTCCGGTTCCGCTCGATGTTTCGCCAGTTCCGCAATGACGCCAGCTGCCCTTTGTGCCGGTGGCGTGATGCCGACTAGGTTGACCTGACCTACATACATCTGCTGGTGACAGCTTTCTCCCGTCCTCCGAGAACCACCCCTCTGGTCCGGGCAGACTTTGGCAAAATGGCAAAGGAGGAAATGTAATGGAAACCTACATAAAATTTACATCGATTCGACTTGCGCAACAAAAAAGGAAGCCTCAGGAAGTCGTAGGACATTCAACTCAGGCGGAAATGGACGTCATCGACGAAAATAATGCGACAATTGTATGGAAAAAACCTCAACCTACGGAGAAAATAAAACAAAAGTGGCACTGCTGAGAAAGTCTTTGCTGGTAGGTCAAAAATATTGTTATATAAAGGAAAAACTCAACGGCGATGCGTGAGTGAATGTCTGGCGACCCGAAAATTAAGTCAACGTAGCTTGACGATTGCAATTGACCGCATAAAGTTTTTATTTTTAATTATAGTTATGTCAACTCGGTAAAAAATAAACG
Organism: Drosophila prostipennis; assembly: GCA_037075205.1. NCBI lineage: Eukaryota > Metazoa > Arthropoda > Insecta > Diptera > Drosophilidae > Drosophila > Drosophila prostipennis. The sequence continues at coordinate 2,550,631 of JBAMCJ010005005.1, read as the reverse complement.
AGAGCACATAAATCACATAAACTACTGCGTTGAAAATGTTTCAAGTGAGGTTGATGTAGAATTCGTGGGGGTGACCCACTTCCAACAAATTATTTTCAATTGCTATGCTAAGTAAAATTCGTAGCTTTCTCTTTATGACCAAGCAATTCAGATCGAAGGTCAACTAAACTCAATTTAGGTTTAAGCGAACTTTACAAAGCTCTTGAAATAGCAGTATATTTGTTCGATTGCAGCTACAAGTTCATGACTGATAAGATTGCTACCTGTGCTGATTTGATAATGCAGGAAACGACTGCCTAAGTTCAACTACACACATAATCTCAATCATTGAATGTCATTAACAATTCCGACGACCAAACAAAGCAAAACCAAACTTAATTCATTAAATGAAAAATGTATGGAAAATTGAGTGCGGTAACCGCTCGTCGAAAGTAGCAGCCGTGTTATGCATCATTGACTACAATGATAATGATGATGATGGCGGTTGTGGAACCCATGGGGGATTGCACTCGTCGAAAGGTTACAAAACGTTTAGTTAACTGGCAAAACAAACCTTCTGAAAGAAGCAGTTTATTTATGCAAGTGTAAGCCCCACCTGTTTTATATATCACAGTATTTCCCACATAAACTGGAATGCTTTTCAATAGACTTCCTACAATTGTTTTCCTTTGTTTCTTACTATAAATAAATGGGAATATGGGACTTTCGATGAGAAGCGCTTCTGACCAGCTATAATTGTGGGTAGCGTGGCCGAGCGGTCTAAGGCGCTGGTTTAAGGCACCAGTCTCCTCGGAGGCGTGGGTTCGAATCCCACCGCTGCCACTTTATTTTATTCATTTTTTTTTTCACGGAGAAAGCTGTTTTTTGGTCTTGCTTATTATCGTTATTAACGATTCGTTATGCATTAATTGAAAATCAATACGAACGATACATGAGCAATTTAATTTAAATTTTTCCCAATCTTAAATTTGCTGAGACCGAAATAAGCCGGAGTTATCAGAGGTTTTATATGTAAGTACATATATCTTGCGATATCAGCGAAAGTTTATATTCGTAATATAAGATAAGCATTCTTTACGTTTTAGGGGGACACCTTGATATACATATAATATAGACGTTGACTCACATATCGGACACGATTTTCTGATTCATAGACGCCTCGGTTGACTTCTCTAATTCGCGACACCCGTACTCTCACCTTGCTTACGTAATTGATTCCCAGGTAGCCAAATGTCATTAGTCATTTTTAATTTTTATCAATTTGACTTGCGCCTAAAGTTTCCCTTGCTAATCTAATTATCATTATCAAATGGGGCAAGGCGAAAAATTATTTTTAAATTCCTGCAGAGCATTTCCCACTAATTTCTGCCAATAAAAAAGCCCCTTTGTTTCTCTATTAAAGCAATTATCGTCTAATCGATAAGTGAGTCTTAATAATTTATTGGTTTGGGGCTAGAAAGTTTGGGACGCAAGTAACTATATTTTCCAGCTTACTGACGCGTGTGGGATTGTATAAAAAAAACAAAATAAACAAATAGCTCGAGTGAAAACAAAAAACATCTGTGGAGACACACGATTTTAGTTAAATAGACTTTGCGCCATCGTCGCTACATCTATTCTTCGCCTTTTGTTTGTCGTCATCAACTTGAAATGAATCTTAAGATAACAAATTTTGCACGCGCAAAAAAAAGAATACAAAATACTCATTGATAAATCATTGGTAAATTGAAGGCGAGGAAACCAACAAAGTCGGCTTGTCTAAAGAGGAAGTCGAGCATAAAAAGCATTGAGAAAGAAGGCAAAAATAGCCGAAGCGAAATATTTTGCGTTTTTGGTAATATAACATGTATTTTGTGCCTTTCTGAGAATTCTCAAACCTGTTTCGGTACAGTTTTGTTTATAGAGGCACTCTAATGATTGTTTATAGAAAACGATCGTTCTATCTCTCGTATGAAGAGTGCCTCCAATACATTTTCCCATACATATACAAACGGACATTATCGACGGCTTCAATCTAGTCACATGCCGTCTTGCGGGGTTCGAAATCAAAATGTTGTTAATGACTTTGCACCGCGTGTGACGTCTCCCACTATGTTTTGCATTTAAAAATAGATAATACTATATTTTCATAGGTCTACAGCGGGATTTTCTTGTATCAATCAGGGGGGATTCACAATGGATGAACGTTTTTAGTGTGGCCACCAGCAAAGGTGTTATAAACAGTTTTTTCATGTGTATATATTATGTACATTTATTTATAAATAGATAAATAAATAAATAAAAAAAAACAAAAAATGTGTTGAGTAAATGTGGTTGTTCGTAACCAATATTTTTTAGATTCATAATATTAAATCTTAATACGTAATGTATTTATGTTTTATTGTATTCCAAGAAGTTTGATTTAGTCGTTAAATGTGAATAAATTTCTCTATTTTTCCGACAGGAATTGTTTTTTTGCTCACAGATTCATACTTTTTTCCTGCCCATTTAAGGCCATTAAGCGAGTGTGCGATTATTTTGCGTAGTTGAATAAGCAGCATATGAATCTTGATTTATGCAAACTGCGACTTGCGCTCCACGAGACATTTGTATTGTCTGCCTTACACAATAAAAAAAAATTAAATACAAATCAAAATAAAAATAAAAACAAAAGGCGCCTGTTTTTGTTGCTGCTTTGACTTGCGTGTGCGCTTTGGTATTTCCATTTATTAAATTTGTATGCATACCTCTCCCGAAAAAGCAAAGAGAGGAGCACAGAAGAAGCGGCGAAACGAAAGATAAAGAGCAATAACCAAGCTGCACTTGAATCTCATTTAGGTACCGAGTTCAAATTCGTAGAGGGAAAAAAACCCAATTTACTTGGAAGTGCGTGGGATTACTTGACACTCTTTGTGCTCCCTTTTCATGCCTTTTGTATTGTTTCGTGTTTCACAATGCATATTGAACAGTTTCGTCGGAAAAGGAAACTTGCAATTTGCTTAAACGCTGTGCAAATTGATTTTCTGTGTTGGTTTTTTTTGTTTTCGGTTTTGAAAACCAACAAAGCGAGAAAAAGGTTCACGCAATAAATGAGTAACAAATGGAATGTTTCCTATTCCCCAAAAACATTGCTCTCTATCTTAACAGTTGAAACTCAATTTAGTGTACCTCTCTCGTAGCCTAACAGGGTACTTATAATATGAACATATGTATTTAGAAACGCATTTTAGCAAATATTATAAAAAACAACAAAAATTTTTGTATCAACGTATCCTTAGTAAAGATTATTTTACCTTTAGTTAACCGTATCAAGTTTGTACTGTACCAACAAAATAGAGAGAACTATGTAGCAAACGAACCAAAAACAAAAACAAAGCAGCCTGATATTTGTTATTGTCGCTAAATTACCGTTCATTTCTGTGCCAGGTACGAAAGAGAGAGACGGAGAGAGGGAAAACTAGGAAGGACAAGCAGGCACATTGCCAAGTAAAATCACCTGAATTTGGGGATCCAGCTCGCCGTCTTCTGCACTCGACATCTTACTGGTTTTCACTGATTCCGTTCCAAATGCAAACACGTCGCAAATCGCGTTAATTTTCACTTTTCTGCCGCCCGCTTTTCAATTGAAAAACACTTTTGCATTTCACTATTTGATCTCGCTGTTTGCACACACTCACACAGCCTGCGCCTATCAATTTGCCAGCCCGTGTGTGTGTTTTGTTATTTTTCTGTGTGTTTCCAATATTATGTAAATTGATTTGTTGCCTCTTTAAACTGGCAATTTGTAATGCGAGGACAGTTAGATTAAAGAAAACTATCTTATTTTGCGTTTTACGTTTCACAATGAAGTCGAAGGCGAAATATAGAGAGAGTGAAAGAGGGACGCGCGGCGAACTCGGTAGGTGTGAACAAAACAAACAGTACAATTACAGGGCACGCGGCGTTTCACCTTCTCCTCTGCTTAGCGCACTTGAGATATTCAATTATTTGCTTACAAATGCTAAACTATCCTAAAAATTAAAGACGCGTCCAGCCGCGGTGAAGTGAGAAGCAAGTTAGGATTAGGGATGGAAAATATATTAGGGATGTCAAAAATATATCAAAATAAAAATTTATCGATATTTTTTGCAAAAAAAAAATATATTTAATAGGGTTTTCCCACAGAGCTCTATCCCCCATCTACCATCCGTTGAACGGATGGTCCGTAAGGTTTTGCCGTTCCGAAAATTTCCCAGTTAGTCCGCCATCCAATTTTGACGGGCTCTTTTATGCGATAGTTAGGCGATGTTTTTTCGGTGCAACTCTGAATTCTTCCTCTTGACTGTGAAAAATGGAACGTTGACTACGAGAACAAATCAAATCAATGGCGGGAAAAAATTAAATAATGCTCAAGTTCATTGTTTTTTGGCTATTGTTGAATTATTTGTAGTTTGTTATGAGCGGAAAAGCATTCGCAAACAAGTTACTATGTGTGGGCCAAAATTTAAGCTGTTCTGCAAACGAAAACATCAATGTTTGCAGGGAAGTCTCAGAATATGTTCTGCAATTCGTAAATACTAACAAATATTAATTAAAAGTGTACTATGTACTCCTATAAAGCTCCAGTTGCTATAAATTACCAAAACAGAACAAATTTGGTTTTGTTTACAAAATTTGTCACATTAATATTGGCTAGACAGAGACGTAGTAAGAGCGGAGTGTGGGGTACGGGAGGTTAGGCTCTCCCCCAGTCAGCAATATGTATGCATACTCGTTATAGAGTGTGTTATAAAAGCTCAGATATATTTTAAACTATTATCTTATGCTATTTATTACATTATTTTACAATAAGTTTAGAAAATCGCAATTTTACGCCAGTTTTGCCGAGTTAAAATCCCCCTTCGTCAATGTTGAGTTGAGCAACTGATCTTAAGTCAGCTGTTATCGGATGGTAGATGGTGGATGGAGTTCTGTGGGAACACGAGTTTCACATTCGTCAAAAATCCCAACCGTTTCACACGGATGGACTGTATGGGAAGAGGCTATAAGAAAACGTTGTATCTTAACATTATGTTAAATAGAGAGCGGAGCGGCTCTCTCAGTAGAGTGACATCGATATTTCTGAGTAAAAATAAATATTTATATCGTGATATTTTATCCCTAGCACTAACCAATTGTCAGCGCTCACTGGTTGCCTTTTCGGCCGCATTGGCGCTCTCAAGTGCTACATTCGAATTTTTCAACAGAAATGTTAAGATACAACGCTTTCTCTGTTAGGTTTTCTGTTAACAGCGCGTCAATTTCAATCTCACTTTTTCGGATCGGTTTATTCGTTTGCTTCATATTCTCGAATAAAGTCGGTGATTACACACAAAAGCTTGAAAAATATTTAAAAAATATTTTCAAAAGTGCAGTTTAAAATAAACAAGAAGTTAGTTTTACTGTATTAGTGCCTCGACACCCGTTACTAAATTTATTAATTATAGGTGACCCTTACATTATAATCTACTTTACAATTTACAATCGTTTCGGTTTCGATAGGTAATAAAAGGTAAAATAAGAAAGACTTACTGTAAAAAAAAGGCGTGACCCAACTCATACAAACCCCCGGAAAAACTTTGTAGCTTTTATTTCTAGTTTCCAACCTCTGCGGTCATAGGGACAATATACATGGCTACTGATCCTGATCAAGAATGAATATCCTTTATAGGGTCGGAAATGTTTCCTACTACCTGTTACATACTTTCCAACTAATACAATATACCCTTCTACGCTGCGAGTAAAATGTATAATTAATCATGTTGTTGACATTGCTAATCAAAAAGAGGCTGTGACAAATAGTATGCTTTCTATGCTATGCTGACTAGAGGATTCATAATAATAACCACTAACTGTTATTGTTGTGCATAGCAAAAAATAAATAGGGGAGCATAGGGTGACGGTGACAACCGATTAGTTTTTTGAACATAATAATTCCAAAGAGCAATATTTTTCAAAAGTGTAGGAGCAGAAAGTTGCTTACATCTACTGAGCATATTTCTGTAAAAGTACGATTTTGGCGTGAACCAATCCTTTTTATACCCGTTACTCGTAGAGTAAAAGGGTATATTGTATTCGTGCAAAAGTATGTAACAGGGAGAAGGAAACGTTTCCGACCCTATAAAGTATATATATTCTTGGTCAGGGTCACTAGCCAAGTCGATATAGCCATGTCCGTCTGTCCGTCTGTCCGTCTGTCCGTCTGTCCGTCTGTCTGTCCGTATGAACGCTGAGATCTCGGAAACTATAAAAGCTAGAGGATTGGCATTTGGCATGAAGATTCTTGGAGTTCCTACGCAGCGCAAGTTTATTTCAAGAAGGTGCCACGCCCCCTCTAACGCCCACAATCGCTTATATACGATTTTAAAAATTTTAATATTTCGGAAATGTAAAAATGCAGTTTTGTTGTGTTTATCAATACCTATCGAAATGTAGAAGACATTTTTTAAATCGGACCATTCGTTAAAAAGTTATTGCTGATCAAAGTTTATATCTCCCTCGCACTCCCTTTAGCCGAGTGACGGGTATTAGATAGTCGGGACACAAACCCGACTATAGCGTTCTCTCTTGTTTTAACTGATAAATACACTCTTAATTGATTTTTTCCTTTCAAGAAAGATTAAACTATTTAATATTGTTAACTAAAACTACCTCGGGAACAAATTACGGGGCTTCTAATAAATGTTACTGTAAATACATTGTCGACACGATAAGAGGAGACGACTTCATTTATTTGGAATTTTTGGCGTGTCGTCTTATGTGAGATTCGACGCGTTCGTCACATTACCCTTCTCGTCCCATTACCCTACACTCCCCTACTTGAATTGAAGATGTCGAGAACATTAAATATATTCTTTATTTGGTTTTTGCAGACATCAAAAATGAACTTCGAGGACTTCGTCTTCAACGATTGCCAGGAAAAGCTTAGTACAGCTTGGGCTAACCGAAACATCCTGGATTTCTTCGAAGCCCTGAAGGTTGGTGCCCAGCCCGATCTGCAGGAAAATGGCGACACAAGCATTTACCAGGAGGCACTCTCCACGCCAAGCTCCGCATGCTTTATAGAGGCCTGCATCGACCACGGATGCCAGATCAACTATGTGAGTGTACCCAGATCTCGGAGCGAGACCAGGATTGTAATCTTTCCTCTTCCTAGGAAGATCCCGTTCACCTTTTAAAGACCCCAGTCAGCTATGCCGTCGATTCAAAGGATCCCGGGAACCTGGCGGCGCTCCTAAAAGAACGGCCGGGCGAAAAGGTCGACGTGGACCGAAAGTATGGCCAACTAACACCTCTTAGCTTTTTGGCCAAGACTCTCACGGAGGAAAACTCGTCTGAGGTGCTGGCGTGTATGCGTTTGCTGCTGGACTATGGCGCCTCGCCAAACATCCCCGACAACCATGAACGCACTCCTTTGGATCGCGTTCTGGGAAAGGTTATAGTACGAGCGAAGAAGAAGAAGCTGGTTGAGCTTTTTCTCGCTTATCAGAAGCTAGATATCGACAGATACCGCAGTGGAGAGGTACGCCGACTATTGGAATTGCAGTTTCCAGAACTGGCACTGCCGGAAAAGCTGCCAACGGTCGACGACCTAATCCTCAAAAGGACTCTACGTGAGGGAGACGAGGGTCTATTTGAGAAGATGTTGGCGAAGTACATGCAGAGTGCGAAGGACAGCCAATTCAAGACCCCACATGAGCACTTTAACCTCCTAAAGTTGAGTATCCAGTACGGAAGGCAGAGAGCCTTCAGAGACATTCTTGCTTTCGCCATTGACATCGACAAGAACCGTCTCGTCGAGTGGGCCATTCGCTTGGGCAACTGGCAGGCGCTGGAGCTTTTGTTGAAGGAGCCAAGACTCCAGCTGACCTCCGTCTGCCGGCTATTAAACACGGTGATCGATTTTCTAAATGATGTGCCCTCTGATAACGTCAACCATCAACGCTGCTTCGAGTTGCTCTTAAACTGTGATCGCTTGGACATTAACCAGGCTGATGAAAATCGTCAGGTTCCCCTTTTCTATGCGGTACAAAGCCGCAACACGTTGGCGATACAACAACTCCTGAAGCATGGAGCCTACATTGGCTCTAGGACCGCCCGTGGCACGCTGCCCATCAAGGACATGGCGCCCGAAATGCTCGAGAAGCACTTTGACTCCTGTATAACCACGATTGGAAGGCATTCGGGCGCTCCAGATTTCGAGATCATTATCGACTATAAAAACCTCTTACCCTACAGAGGTCAAGTGGGCTGGGATTCAACGCCTTCCGATCAGCTGTACGACGAGATGGCCCCCATTGCTTTCATAGCCAAGTCAAAGGAGCTGCGTCACCTGTTGCAGCACCCGGTTATCTCGAGCTTCCTGTTCTTCAAGTGGTGCCGTGTTTCTTTGATTTTTTACCTTAATTTACTAATGCACTCGGTATTCTCCGTCAGCATCATCACCCTCACCCTTCTCAAATTCCACGAGAGCGGCACTGGAACAGGTATCAAAGTCATCACCTGGCTAGGGATCGGCTATCTAATTATTCGGGAGGCCATCCAGTTTATGGTTGCTCCAGTTCCGTACCTAAAGTCCAAAGCAAACCTCATGGAGTTGACTCTTATAGGACTATCGATCTGTACATGCTCTGAATTCAATTTCGACGAGAACACACAGCGCATCCTGGCCGCATTCACCATTCTGCTAGCCTGTACGGAGTTTTGTCTGTTGGTTGGCTCCATGCCAATCCTGACCATTTCGACGCACATGCTAATGCTGCGCGAAGTCTCAATCAATTTCTTGAAGAGCTTCACCCTCTACTCGGTATTTGTGCTGACTTTTGGTCTGTGCTTCTACATCCTATTCGGTAAATCGGAGAAGACGGAGGATCCGGCGAATGAGAAAAACAATTTGAAACTAAATTTTAGCACACCCTTCGTGGCCCTGATCAAGACCATTGTAATGTTGACAGGAGAGCTTAATGCTGGGGACATTAAGTTTACTAGTATCTACACCTACCTAATTTTCCTGCTTTTCGTGATGTTTATGACGATTGTGCTTGTCAATCTGCTAAACGGTCTGGCCGTGAATGATACCCGGGTGAGTTTAGCTGCCTTATATCCATGCCATTCAAAGCTCAGGACCTTTCCCATATCGACTAGGATATCATGGACCGGGCGGAACTGAACGGTGACATCTGTCGCAGCCGCCTGCTGAATCGTTACGAACTGGCGTTGATTAATCGCGGGTGTCCTGGTCCCTTCAATCATGGCTTGCGGATCATATGTCAGAGGTTTCTAAAAATGTACCCCAATTATATGAGCCTACACCAGGTTTCCATACTGCCGAACAAGGGAAACGAGATGCGCATTCCAAAGATGAATCCTTCTCAAAAAGGGAGCCTAAATTTTCCAATAAGTGGGGGAAACTTCCACGAACAGACCGCCCATAAGGCCCTAAATATAATAGACAATAATAAGCGAGCAATGCAGAGGCGGGAGCAGGAAGAGATTAACGAAAGTCGTCTATATCTTATCGAGGAAAAGCTAAGTCAGTTGATTGAGCTGCAAAGAAAATTATAGCTACACACAAAAAAAGCAAGTCGCCGTAAAATCGATATGGTCATGTAAATTTGAGGTTATGCATACTCATATCGTTTTTATCTTGAAATTTTCATAAAATTGATATTAAATAATATCATTTTGCCGAATTCTCTCTCTTGGAGATTCTCTAACTTCGAAAAAGAGCGCAATAAGCAATATGCACACAAAAAAAAAAACTATGTAAAATCAACGATTTAATAGTGAAAACTGCCCCAACCAATAAATAATAGAAAATGACCCAAAAAATAGTAGATTACCTAAAAAATAGGAGATGACCTACAAAATAGTATTTTACCCGAAAAATATTGTAGTTTTTTTAAATTTATTTTTTTGACTATTTTTATTTTTAATTTAACTTGTTATATTAATTTATATTGAAGTTATTTATAGACACTTACATTTCACAGATACTTAAACTTACAAATCAGGTTTCTTGCCTCCGCTGGGAATCGAACCGGGGCCGCAATCGTCGGAGTCGAGCACTCTAACCAGTAGGCCACAGAAGAATGATTTTCGTAGAGGAAAATCTTTTGACTTGAAATCAACATTTAAAAAAAAAAAAGGGAAAATCATCATCTGCAAAAGCAGGATTTAAACTCACGACCCAGAGATTATGAGTCGGATACTCTAACCACCCTAAGTCCAGAAAAATAGTTGACCTACAATTTATAATTGTATTTTTAAAACAACAAAATACATTAAGGAAAAAAATTGTTTTGTTACGATATTAATTGTGGTGTCACTAGTCGATGCCCCAAAAAATAAAACAACAAAATACACGCAAACAAATAAAATAGTTTTGCTACGATATTAATTAAGACGTTACTATTAATTTTCCAAATGAAGAAAACAACAAAATACATGAAAATTACGTAAATAGGATTTTCACTATTTTAATTGTTAAATACTATTCAATGAACAAAAAAATAAAACAACAAAATACATGAAAAATTCAGAAAATAATGAACTACTATTTTTCTATGTTAATTTTACATATTTTTTTTTTTTGTGTGTGGCGAGCAAAATGACTTGAGTGAAAGCGAGAAAGACGGATTCGAGCATGTTGTCTCGCTTGCACTATTATAGTAGGTAAGCTGCCGCACAGAAATGAAAGCACGTGCAACTGTGCATATGTATTTACGGTTCGACCATATCAAGTTAAAAAGGATGTTAAAAAAGGTCAAATTGACCTACGATTCATATCGATTTTATTTTGGGTGTATAAGAATATACACGGAAGCGTCACTCTATTTCACCAGAATCCGCATTCCATGTATTTGCCTCCTGTAGACGTTCTTTTGTCTTCCTGTAGCGTGTAATATGTGCTTGGCGTAATAATATATCTCCCACCAATTGAAATAAACGTTATGTATAGTTTTAGCGAAATATATTTTAGGTTCAAATTGTAAGCCACGTACTCAGTTCAGCTAAGAGTTTTACTAGTCGAAAAATATGAATCTTTAACTTGGCCGAAGTTTTCGGAGCTCATCCGCAATGCATGTTGTATGGTTTTACTCTCAATCAGCTGCTTTTGTTGTTGGGGACTGTTTGACAATTAGCTTGGTTAATTTTACCAAGTTTTTTTTTGTGGGCGATGTTTTTAAAGTTTACCCGCATTTATATTCGATGGGTTCGCTGCAAACAATAGCTTAAAATATCTGGAGTTGCCAAGAATGTACGACATAACTCATTTTAAGGGATCCTTAATGCAGGGAATTTCAAGGAAACGTTTCGACATCACACAAGACCCAGCTCCAAAGCTTCGGCAAGTCTCGGAGGAGCTACCTCGGTGTCTGGATAATTGTGTTTTACCGGTGACATTTGGAACTCCGGAGTAGCTACCTCGGTGGCTTGATAATTGGGTTTTACCGCTGAAATTTTATGCTCCGGAGGAGCTAACTCAAGGAGCTAAAAAATGTTAAAATATTGGAATTAAGGCGCCAATCATTTTTCCTTCTGATTCCTTTGGTCTGGTAGCTCCAATCTGTCCCATTTTTGTTCGATCTGGTAGCACCAAGTAAACATTTATCGAACATTCAGAATCTCTGTTAAACCCACAGTTGCCTCTGCTAGTTTTATGTTATTTTCAATTTCTTTTAACCACCCGCTACTTTTAAGTCCGCTTTTACGGATCGGTTTAGTCGATTGCTAAATATTCTCGAAAAAGGTTTGTGTTTTATATTCAAGATCTATTAGTCACCCGTCGACCTGTTGACATAAATTGGAGTATTTTTGAGAACTCTAGGTCATAGTTTGTTATAAATAACACAAGTATATTTTGAAAGTTAAAATTTTTTTTTTAGTTTTTTGGCTTTTAACAGAAGTTATAAAAAAATGTTTACTTATTTTTTGTGATCTAGGGGTCTAACTTTTCAAGGAACAACCATCCTTCTTGGTGTATTTGGCTGTAAACTAGTGTAATCAAACATGTGCAATAGTGATAAAGAAGTCAGTAGTGGTTAATTAGAATAAAGTACTCAACGTAGCTTATTCCACGTCAAACGGGACACTCAAAATATTCACGGAAAAACTTTAAAATAATAGTTTTTATGAAGGAGCCAAACAACCCGTATTTGTCATTCTCCTTTATCTTGCTTCATTCCATTTTTAGCGAGCGTCAAAGTTTTAATGCCCTCTTAATAAAAAAAATGCATTACTCGTTTTAATACATTTTTATCTATTTTTTTGTGAGTCGAGTGTTTTTTGGCAAACAGAATTTCATTTAAATTTAAAAAAGTGGTCCGATGTATTTACATTAAAGATTAAAAATGCCGCTTTACAAATTCGCCTTATTTTTATATCGAAATTATTTGTTTCGAATTTTTTCCAAGACGTGACCCCAAATTGCGTGTCGCCTTTGACGATGATTGACTTTTTTGCAGTCTTCAAAAATTTACTTAATGGACTTCATCGAACCGCAAGCCCAGCTTAGTACAGCTTGGGCCAACCGAAACCTTCAGGATTTCGTCGACGCCCTGAACGTTGGTGCCAAGCCCGATCTGCAGGAAAATGGCGACACAAGCGTTTACCAGGAAGCACTCTCCACGCCAAGCTCCGCATGCTTTATAGAGGCCTGCATCGACCACGGATGCCAGATCAACTATGTGAGTGTACCCAGATCTCGGAGCGAGACCAGGATTGTAATCTTTCCTCTTCCTAGGAAGATCCCGTTCACCTTTTAAAGACCCCAGTCAGCTATGCCGTTGATTCTAAGGATCCCGGAAACCTGGCGGCGCTCCTGAAAGATCGTCCGGGCAAAAAGGTCGACGTGGACCGAAAGTATGGCCAACTAACACCTCTTAGCTTTCTGGCTAAGACTCTGACGGAGGAGAACGCCCCGGAGGTGCTGGCGTGTATGCGTTTGCTGCTGGACTATGGCGCCTCGCCAAACATCCCCGACAACCATGAACGCACTCCTTTGGATCGCGTTCTGGGAAAGGTTATAGTACGAGCGAAGAAGAAGAAGCTGGTTGAGCTTTTTCTCGCTTATCAGAAGCTAGATATCGACAGATACCGCAGTGGAGAGGTACGCCGACTATTGGAATTGCAGTTTCCAGAACTGGCACTGCCGGAAAAGCTGCCAAAGGTCGACGACCTAATCCTCAAAAGGACTCTACGTGATGGAGACGAGGGTCTATTTGAGAAGATGTTGGCGAAGTACATGCAGACTGCGAAGGACAGCCAATTCAAGACCCCACATGAGCACTTTAACCTCCTAAAGTTGAGTATCCAGTACGGAAGGCAGAGAGCCTTCAGAGACATTCTTGCTTTCGCCATTGACATCGACAAGAACCGTCTCGTCGAGTGGGCCATTCGCTTGGGCAACTGGCAGGCGCTGGAGCTTTTGTTGAAGGAGCCAAGACTCCAGCTGACCTCCGTCTGCCGGCTATTAAACACGGTGATCGATTTTCTAAATGATGTGCCCTCTGATAACGTCAACCATCAACGCTGCTTCGAGTTGCTCTTAAACTGTGATCGCTTGGACATTAACCAGGCTGATGAAAATAGTCAGGTTCCCCTTTTCTATGCGGTACAAAGCCGCAACACGTTGGCGATACAACAACTCCTGAAGCATGGAGCCTACATTGGCTCTAGGACCGCCCGTGGCACGCTGCCCATCAAGGACATGGCGCCCGAAATGCTCGAGAAGCACTTTGACTCCTGTATAACCACGATTGGAAGGCATTCGGGCGCTCCAGATTTCGAGATCATTATCGACTATAAAAACCTCTTACCCTACAGAGGTCAAGTGGGCTGGGATTCAACGCCTTCCGATCAGCTGTACGACGAGATGGCCCCCATTGCTTTCATAGCCAAGTCAAAGGAGCTGCGTCACCTGCTGCAGCACCCGGTTATCTCGAGCTTCCTGTTCTTCAAGTGCTTTTAACCTTAATTTACTAATGCACTCGGTATTCTCCGTCAGCATCATCACCCTCACCCTTCTCAAATTCCACGAGAGCGGCACTGGAACAGTTATCAAAGTCATCACCTGGCTAGGGATCGGCTATCTAATTATTCGGGAGGCCATCCAGTTTATGGTTGCTCCAGTTCCGTACCTAAAGTCCAAAGCAAACCTCATGGAGTTGACTCTTATAGTACTATCGATCTGTACATGCTCTGAATTCAATTTCGACGAGAACACACAGCGCATCCTGGCCGCATTCACCATTCTGCTAGCCTGTACGGAGTTTTGTCTGTTGGTTGGCTCCATGCCAATTCTGACCATTTCGACGCACATGCTAATGCTGCGCGAAGTCTCAATCAATTTCTTAAAGAGCTTCACCCTCTACTCGGTATTTGTGCTGACTTTTGGTCTGTGCTTCTACATCCTATTCGGTAAATCGGAGAAGACTGAGGATCCGGCGAATGAGAAAAACAATTTGAAACTAAATTTTAGCACACCCTTCTTGGCCCTGATCAAGACCATTGTAATGTTGACAGGAGAGCTTAATGCTATGGACATTAAGTTTACTAGTGTATACACCTACATAATTTTCCTGCTTTTCGTGATGTTCATGACGATTGTGCTTGTCAATCTGCTAAACGGTCTGGCCGTGAATGATACCCGGGTGAGTTTATCTGCCTTATATTCCCGCCATTCAAAGCTCACGACCTTTCTCATATCGTCTAGGATATCATGGACCGGGCGGAACTGAACGGTGACATCTGTCGCAGCCGCCTGCTGACTCGTTACGAACTGGCTTTGATTAATCGCGGGTGTCCTGGTCCCTTCAATCATGGCTTGCGGATCATCTGCCAGAGGTTGCTAAAAATGTACCCCAATTATATGAGCCTACACCAGGTTTCCATACTGCCGAACAAGGGAAACGAGATGCGCATTCCCAAGATGAATCCTTCTCAAAAAGGGAGCCTAAATTTTCCAATAAGTGGGGGAAACTTCCACGAACAGACCACCCATAAGGCCCTGACTATAATAGACAATAATAAGCGAGCAATGCAGAGGCGGGAGCAGGAAGAGATTAACGAAGGGCGTCTAGATCTTATCGAGGAAAAGCTAAGCCAATTGATTGAGCTGCAACGAATTATAACTGTACAAAAGTAGGTGCCACAGAAATTGCAGTCACTCGAGAAGTTCAATTTAAGGGACCTTTTTTTCGTCAGTGTGTTATACTTAAATTAGGCTTAAAGCCAACTTTTAGTATAAAATGCGAAGAAAAAAACGGACCTTAGTTCGACTAACTTTTTTTTTTAGAACGGCACCACACTACTCTTAAAATATTTACATAATTTTTAAGAAAATGTCATACGGCCTTAATCAAAAGTAACTCGTAAGAACAATAAGAGTAAGGTCACGATCCTATAGAACTGAGAATGTCAAGGGCTTACAGTTTCATAACAAATCTTTATACCCTTGCAGAGGGTATTATGATTTCAGTCAGAAGTTTGCAACGCAGTGAAGGAGACGTTTCAGACCCCATAAAGTATATATATTCTTGATCAGCATGACTAGACGAGTCGATCTAGCCATGTCCGTCTGTCCGTCCGTCTGTCCGTCTGTCCGTCCGTTTCTACGCAAACTAGTCTCTCAGTTTTGAAGCTATCGGGCTAAAACTTTTCCAAAAGTCTTATATCTATTGCAGGTAGTATATAAGTCGGAACGAGCCGGATCGGACAACTATATCATATAGCTCCCATAGGAATAATCGGGAAAAAAAATGTAAAAAAATTATATCTTGGGTGTTTTTGAACCTAGAACCTCCTACTTTTGGAAATGCCATTCTTAATCTAATTGTGAATTTCGAATAAAATTTTTTCAAAATCGGACGACTATATCATATAGCTGCCATAGGAACGATCGGAAAATTAGTAATTAATAGGAATGATCTGCAAGGGTATATAAGCTTCGGCTGGCCGAAGCTAGCTTCCTTTCTTGTTTTTTATGGCAACTGTAGACACACGATTTATTGACTACCTCTGTTTTGAAATTATAGCATATCGTAATCGTGCTTTAATTAATAATGAGTTACTGTGCCATGCTAGATAACTAAGATACTTGCTTATGTCCCGTCTATGTCAACAGGATTTTTTAAAAATCAACAGATTTTACTATGAAAGTTTACTTTATTTGTTATTGGTTTTCATAATTTTTGTTTTGCCCTTTATGTGCTTTACATGTTTGTGATTTTATTTGTATTTAATTATTTTACGTTTCCTTATATGTGTTTATAAATCGAATACTCAAATTTCCTCTAATGATATGCGCACCAAACAAATTTTTAACTGAGCGCAATTAACAGGAAACGAAAAATGCTCTCAAAATCAAAATTTTTACTAAAAGATTTTTATTTATGGAAATTATAAAGAAGAAGGCAATTCAAGTGTATACCAAGGAATTCTAAACGTTATTCAGCATCAATGCCCGATTAAACATAATTTATAAAGATGGATTTGCTCTCCTCTTTCTATTCTTGCTTTCTTAATGTAACGCTAATATAAGATTTATATTTTATATAATTCATCTTTTTACTTTGTATGGAATAACACTTAATTATACATTCATTTCACATAGTTTGATTTCAGTTGTAATCGTAATAAACAGAAAAATGTCTGTGTAGGCTGATTCAAAAAAACTTTAAAAAGAAATAAAGAACTAACATATTTAAATGCAATTTTAAATTGTCTGAAGGGGATGTCTAAATAGTAGTTCTTGTCTTGATCTGTATTGTGTGTGTTTAAGAGTGTGCCGTGTGGTTCGTTTCTTGCTTTCCTCTGTCGTATAGTATCAAACCACTAAATACTTGTCCATATAAATGATTTCGTTTAAATATTTATTTATATATAGAATTATATATATTTTATGCTATATAATAACTATGCAAGTTTGCATATATGCATGTTGCGCTTCATTTACCATTATTCGTTTACTTGGATATTTTCATTTTGTATCGTTAACACTTATTTTTTGGGAGTGGGACAAGAGAGTTTTAGGAAAAGTACAAAAGTATACATGGTTTGTCGAAAGCTTTTCAGTTTTAGTTTACTTTTTACTACACAACGTGTAAATCGAAAGGATACAGAGAACAACTAAACACGAACGCTTCCTCCTATGCATTTCGAATAAAAAATACAAAAACAAGTTGAACTTAACTAAGTTGAAGTACATAAAACATTACAAGATACACCACAAGTTCTACCGGAAAATTCAGCTACACTACAATTTGTTGTTTGATTGGAGATTTATTCACTGTCTATGTTGAGGCCCACTCGCTTCTCTTCTTCGAGCATAGCGTCCAATTCGTCCGTGAGATTGGCCAGCATATTGCCAATGTCGTTTAGAACGTTTACCGAAACTTTGGGTGGAACTCCTGTGTTTATGGCCACAGCTGGAACGGTCGACTCCGGCGAACTTATTGGCTCCACCGTTGATCCTCCAGGATTAGACATATCCAAAGTAGGTGAACGCAGGTGCAAGGCACTTCCAC
The DNA here is from genome assembly GCA_037075205.1 of Drosophila prostipennis. Taxonomy (NCBI): domain Eukaryota; kingdom Metazoa; phylum Arthropoda; class Insecta; order Diptera; family Drosophilidae; genus Drosophila; species Drosophila prostipennis. Next base: position 2,533,106 of record JBAMCJ010005005.1, on the reverse strand, counting down.
CGCTGGCTGTGCTGCCCATGCTTTCGCTCCTCGCCAGGGTGGCATCGTGCAGCGAACTGGAAGATTTCAGCGAATGGAAAGAGTGCGCTATGTTTGCAATCGTGTTCGTGGAGGAGGAGCTGGAGCTCGAGCTGGATGAGTGCAGGTGGGCGGGATGACCGCCGCCAGGAGCATTGTTGGTGCCGGCTCCACCGCCCTGCAGTTCCTGACGGTTGAGCAGCCGCTGCTTGATCGTCCCTGTGTTCTCGTTGGCAAACGGTATTGTATCAATAGAATCGATGCTGGAAGTCGACTTATTGTCGTGATATTTCTCGCAGTGTATCTCCGCCGTTGTCTGCTGAATGGTGGCATAGTTTGCATAGATGGGCTGCTGACCACTACCCGCTCCCGCCTGCTGCTGCTGCCAATGCTGCGCCGTGTGGCCGTAGAACATATGCTGCGCCTGTTGCTGCTGTTGGGCTGCCTGTTGATGCGCCTGCGCAACTGATCCCGACGGCACTCCCTCTCCGCTCAGCGTGCGGGAGTTGCGTATGCTGCAGTGGCGTCTAGGTGGTTCTGGAGCTATCTTCTTGCCCGTCAATGGACTGCCGCTCAGATAATTCTGTAACAAAAAGGACCCATTAGTTGAGATGCATGACATTTTATGACCACGATTGACACTTTTTTCTCGCGTAATTAGTGAAATTTTTTGTATTTTTCAGACTCTTTATTTTTTACTATGCATTCATAAAGTTAGTCACAAATAAAGATAACAAGGAAAAAATTTGCAAACTTAAAGAATGTTCAAAATAACTTTTTATCAATTACTCAACAATAATACAATTATTTTGAAAGGGCTTGACTTCTTAAATGACTAAAGCATAAAAAAAATGTCCATCAATAAAATTCAAAAACTTTTTTCGCTATATAGAGAATTATGTCAACCGCATACTAATGAGCTCATATAATTCCTAAACTCCAACTCACCGCTCCTCCCTCCACTCCGCTAGCTGCTCCGTACTCCGCCGCCGCTGCCGCATTCATGTAGTGGTGGTGCTCCAGCGGCGGCATCGTGTTTAGCACCGCTCGCTGCAGGATGCCTCGCTGCTGGCGTGGAAGCGTGCCGCCGCCCTCCTGCTCGTAGAGCAGCTCCCTTGTGGCATCGTTGGTGGGTGTGATGTCGCCATCGTCGTAGGACCGCCGCCATCCAATGCCTGGCGGATTGCTACCCAGAAGTCGGGCGGCAGCCGCTTGCTGCTGTTGCTGGTGGAGCAGCTGTTGGTGGTGATGCTGCTGTTGCTGGAGAGTTGCAGCTGCGGCCATCGCCGCCGCAGCGGCCGCCGTTGTGGGCGGCCCAAAGTGGCCGTAGTCCGTGGTCGTGTAATGGCTGAAGGTCAGATGGCTGCGCGTGCTGTTGTCGTGGATGTCCTCCAACGATTCCAGGCTCTTGCCGCGCGGCTGACGCACCTGCAGAAGAAGATGAGAGGCTCGTTATAAAGTGGAACTTTTTCAAATTAATGAGATGTGTTTTCTGCCTAGTTTAGAGGATAATACTCGAAATACAACAACGAAAATCGAACTCCCTTAAAATGGTTTCATTAAATGTAAAAATTAAATTGAAATAAATGGTTTTTAAATTTAAGTTAGTCTCTGTGTTTTTGAAATATTGAAACAATTATTAGCGTACAAATATAAATGCATCATATGTCAATATATGATTGTATGGTTCTATTAAACAAGATTAAATTAAAAATTTGGATTAATAAAATAAAACAAATTATAATTTATCATAGGTATTTAAAGTTTGCTTCTAGATTTTTCTTAAAACGCAGAAGTTCGACCGTAGCTAGGATGTCAGAAGGCACTCAAAAGATCAAGGCCAACAGGCTGTTGAGCTTTTTAACTTTTGAGGACCGAGTGCCCACCTTAATGAGCACCACATCGTTGCCCGAGCAACACTCGTGGTTGCTGCCGGTGCAGTAGTAGGCGTCTCCATTGGTGAGGCTGCTGTTGAGGCAGCTGCTCCCGGGTGGGGCAGTGGCGTTCGCGTAGATTTTCGTGTCGTCCCAGGAGACGCGAGTGGTTGGCACATAGGATGGCGTACTGGGTATGGGCACAATGAATTGCCAGGGCTTCCGAGGATACTCCTGTTTGTTCACCATTTAGTTAAGGAACACAATACAAAACAAGAGAAAAATAGAAACCAAAACAAATTAGTGGAAAATTATAATGAAATTAATTTAAAATAATTAATCAAAGTATTTTATAAGATACAAATTTAGTAAACAAGTTAACAAATATATACATAGGTATGTGGATCTTTTTAATGGTAAGTAAATAGTAAATATTTTAAACATTAAAATAATATTTTATTTAAATCAGAATTTTGTGCCGGGGCTTTTCTTTAATATTAGGACATTTTTATTTTATCTAAATTAAAAATCAAACTTTCTTTGCTAGTAAGTATAAAGCAACATTTTCTACTGTCATTTCTTATGAAAACATCCCCTTTCTCACCTGCTGTTGGTAGGCATTGGCGCCACCGGGATTCCACTTTCCGCTAATGATATCCTTCACCCGCTTGATGGCCAGCAGTATTTTCTTCTGGTGGCCCAACTTGACAATGCCAATGTCCTCGAGATCCTCCCAAGTCACTTGGGTTACGTCGCGCACCGTCTTGTAGTTCTGCTCCAGTAACGGCTGAATATACTCCTCCAGACGCAACAGCTGCAGCCATTCCTCTATTGATCCCTGGAAATGCGAGGGGAGAATCGAATTGAGACGTCATTATCGTTAGGTTTTATGGAAGCCAGCTAATCGCATTTGATTCATGTCATATTATAGGGAACACAGATCAGCTCAGACAACAAATTGTCCATGAACTAGTTCAGACCCCGCTGATAAAGGGGGAATCGGATGGGCTGGGTTACATGCTTATATGGCTGGGCTGGTGTCTCTCACGATGAGCCTACCCGTCGCTCGTCGTCGTTCCAGCTCTAATCAGTTGTAATTGATAAGATATGACATAAATCGCGTCAAAGCACAGGCATAAAGAAACGAATAAAAGCCAAAACTCGTTGCTGTCGTCATTAAACGGTAGCAGGCGAGCCCGAGTCGTAGCCAAAAGTCGCTATATACCCGTAGATAAATACACACATACGATGCAGTCGAAAATCGTTAACTTCAATATGCGTGTAAAGCCACTTTTTTATACTTTATGCTATATGTACACGATGTGTTAATCAGTTTTTTTTTTTGGAAGCTCTATGGCTGTCTGCTCTTTCAGCAACTAAATTGCTGTTGATTTCAATTTAATTAAACGGCTTGTCTTCTGCGAAATGTGATGTGATTGCTGGGAGAGTCTCCCGATTGGAAATTTTTATTGAAAGCTTATGGTTGGGAGAATGTCACATGGTATTTGAAAAGTTTCATAGATATATAGTATTTGGTCTGAAATATACAAGTACACTTCGGTGTTCTATCCCCTAAGCCGATAATCCAATAAAACTACTTTTTTCATGTGGAATCTAGTGACCTTGCTGTCCACCCTTACATTCGGCCTTCCAAATAATTGAAATTTATATTTATTTATTATTTTAGAAATAATATTTATAATAATTTTCAGTGTCACACTAATGTCATAAATAGCATATATTTCCACATGGAAAATCAAAAAATCCCACTCCTTAGTAAAGTAAATATGAAAATATTTAGCTGGGATCTTGAGCTTCGATGCTCACTTGTTGTTTTAGAGAACTCTCTACTGGGGAATGCCACTTCAAAGAGTACTTTAATATATGCCTCACAACTCCAAAGTGAATGTCACACCAAAACAATAATAGGCCCGCAACTTCATAAGCCCATATGCTAATCGAAATCCTCCATCCTCCGTCAAATGGGCAAAGATCTCCAGCAGGCACGACACATTTCTATTACTAAAACTTTAACAAAATATTTATCTAAATAACAATTTTGTTTTTGGTGCTTTGTGGCTTCACTTTGAGTTCGCTTCTCCGAAATCCATTAGCAGGTAGCATATGGTATGACACTAAACAGCAGCGGCAGCCATCATTAGAGCAGGCGAAAAAAACAGGTTTTTGAACAGCAAATCGGTGACCGAAAGACAAAAAAAAAAAAAAAACTGTACGTACTATGTACCAAAAACAAAAGTTGAGGCGAATGCGTCAGTCCGAAAACCAAATACCATTTTAGAGTCTACTAACGGACCCACAGAGAAAAAAAGGAATATAAGCCAACATCAGCGCCTTATGACCCTCAAGGTCGTTCGTTGATTGCGGGGCTCGAAACGGAGATTGGCGACCGTTTAATAACCTTTTCCGTCCCGCGCTCGCTTTTGAGGTATTTCGCTTTATTTCCTTTTTCGCCGAGATAAAGATGTGTGCGAAAAAGAAAGCGCAGAGTCTGTAGAATGCTGGCTAATGAGCGAGCGAGCTCTGTTTTTCCCAAGTCTCTCGTTATGGGTGATGTAAGTAAAGGTACACGGTAAAAAATGTGATGCTTTTAAACCGGATATTAAAATATAATACCCAGATTTATCTGAATAATTTTAATATACCAGTACCACAAATATTCTAATAATGGTCAAATCAATGTGCTATTTGGGATGCTCATCGGAAGGAATTTAAGAACCCAGTATTTTGCTTTCAGAACACAACTATCTTTATAAGCTATTTTGTCAGTTTTTTGGCCACTAAATTCTCAAGGATTTAAGTATTTTTAGCAATTCATTTTTGGTCTGTATTGTTTTGAACGAATTTAAGATATAATCACTCGAAAAATATGAACATATTTCCCCAGTGCTTAAGAACCCTCCAACCACACCCGAAAGACAAAGAGTGGCTCGCCCAAGATCAACAAATAAGAAATATCGAGTGGAGCGATAAAGAACGACAACAATACCGGTAACTCGACCACAAAACTTGGCAAACTTGGCGAAAACAGTCACGGCGCGTTATATAAACAGAAAAATCGAATGCTAAACAGCAAAAAGCGCAAAATTCTACACAGCTAGTAAAATATTATGGCGCATTTTTCAGATGAAATACAAAACCGTCTGTGGAACAAACAAAAAGAACGGCGGAGAAAAACAAAAGCTGAGGTCATTCTGATTTGAAAAATTGCAGCTAAAGAGCGTAGCAAATCGCCTGAAAAAGATTCGAGGCGGACCGATAATGAAACACTGAAATGGAGGTTATTAGATGGAGAAAAACTAGCAATTAACCGAAATCGAACGGAATGTGGCACAAGTTTGAGTCCGTTGAATGATCGATAAATGCGATAAATGATACTTTCTGTATTCGCTGAGCTGGCAGGTGGGCTGCAATATACCCGAGTGGGCGGGGAATGCAGTTATACACCCGTATATGTATGTACCTAAAAATATATACATATGTGCAGGCTGACGAAATGAATCAGGTGAAGCTGCAGTTGAAGTTGAAGATTATGGCCGATGGGTGTTAATCGGCTACGGAATGCACTGTGTGAATGTGGAACTCATGTCGCAGATGTGGATGGTATGGCCAAACAATTAATGTTAATTTATGGAGGCATTTTTGGAGCATTTTTCAAAGGCACAACATTGACTTGAATTCGTTTCCAAGTGGAGCTTTAAATTCCGAATATTTATGTTGGTCAAGTTTTTAGACTTTGAAGCTATTTTTCGGTGATATGTTTCACTTCTGATTTGTATGCATTTCCATATGCACATCGTGTTGATTTTACCCGGGGTTAGTCATTCGACTTGAAAGCGTTGTTAGGGCTAAACGTGAAATGCATATTGATAAGACCTCAGGTGGTTGCATTTCGTAAGTCACGTACTTTTTGTACGAATTTTATTGCAGTTTGCTAAATAATTTACATGCCCGTGTTTTAAGGCGGAAGTTTAAGAGCCGATACATTAAAGCAACGTTTCACTTATAAGAACTATGCCTACTTAATCATTTAATAAAATCTAGTTAAAAATGTTTTAAACTTTAAGCGGTTGCTAAAAATTCAGAAATAAAAAGCAATTGTTACGGAAGTAATGCAAATTCAATGCTAGTCTTATCAGATTCTAAATTTTTTGGTCTCCACAGTTTGTTCACCCCAATAAATCCATTCAAATTCATTATTCCTATTGCTGAAACTCGACTTTGAATAGAATCTCACTGTATGCGCATTGTTGGCCATCATCTCAGCCATTCATTCGGAACCTTGATCTGTCAGATCGATTGGCTAATGATCAGCTTCGATCCGAGGAGCAATTATCCGCGATGGAGCAGGTTGCTGCTGCTATTTCAAGTTCAACTTAATGTCACCACAGAAATCCACCCGAATGGACTTTTAATTTTTATATTTATTCACTCCGCTCGGCGTGTTTTTAATGAATTGTTGATGGGAATTAATGTGCGCATATTAAATGAAATTCTTTCATTAACAATAAATAAAAAAAATTCGCTGACGGCGCCGTTTTAAGTTCTCTTTTTCTCTTTCGCATGTGGGAAACAAGTTTCTTCTGCTGTCTCTCATTTTTTTTTTTTGCAAATGCTTATTTAATGAAATATTAAAGATAAGCCGGCAACTAAACAAGCCAACAGTGGAAAAGGCGAAAAGAGAGAATAGGGTGTTGCCGGCCACAATTAATGCCAATATGGCAATTTGCCAAGCTCGCAGCTGTGTGCGTGAGCGTCTATCTGTGTTAACAATGACTAAATAAGCTGCTCTACGTGATTGCAGGCCAACATTCACAGTAGTTGATCGCTACCCTAGGCAATGGTAGGTATACCGCCTCTTTTTTAATCTTTATAGTATTCAAGCTTGATTGTTAATGGGCCATTTCCGTTAAAATCGATTGAAGGTACATATACTTTTTCATTATTGCCTACTCTTTCTTGAGCTTTAAAATAAAATATTTTAGTTTAGCGAGTAGATTTCATCAAAACCCGTTTTATAAGTTGTCTTTCTTCTTTATGCATAAGCTAATCTCTGAAATAACTTTGACTTTCCAATACGTTTTATATTAGTAATATTATTTTAATAACTTTATTACTAAACAATTTATATAGAAGAAGTCCAAGACGTCGGCATTATGCCAACACACAAAATATTATAAAATATTGAAGTCTTAGCAAAAAGTAATTGTCTTAACATGCTGAAGAGGAAAATGTGTTTAACCACCTGTTGACAATACTTTCTCATACTGAAAATGCTTTGGCACAATTCTTTTTCCACCTGGAAGTCTCTACTGTACCATAAAATGCATCACGAGTTGAACTGGTTCTGTACTGATTAGATAAGCAAATATTTGCGGGCGTGCTAACAAATAGAGATATTTCTCCGGAACTGTAGACTTTTATTGCCGCGAGATAAAGTTCGTTTCTAATTACAGAAGGTTCTCGAAATGGGAAACAAATTGTTTAAATGTACCTACTTTATTAAGTTTTCTATGTACCTACATATAATTTTACTTACCGGCACAAAATGCGGCAAATTGTCGAGCACCTGCAGCTTGTCGATCCGCTGCTTGATCCGCTCTCGATGATGCGGATTCTTGATGCCAATGGCGGTGAGATCCTCCGGCGTCATGCGCGCAATGGTGGGCAGATCGTATCCCGCGGCGATGAACAGCTGGGCGTACTCCTCGTGCTTCATCTCCAGCAGCCAGTCGATGATGAGCTCATCGTTCCGCTGCCGATCCACGCTGCCAATGGAGCAGGAACTCACGGAACTGCAGCGCGGCGAGGAAAGCGGTGCCCGAATCGAGGCGCCCGACGAGGACACCCCTGTCAGGTAGGAGGAAGCCCGTCCCGAGTCCAAGCTGGCGGTGCTGTGACGAGATCCAGAACCGGCAGACCCCGAGGAAGAGCCCGGGGAATCTCGGCCAGGCGATTGGGTCAGATCGATGCCCTGATCCTCCTGCAAAGCCAGCTGCTGGTGGTAGTAGACGGCCGCCTTGTGGGTCAGCGGTTCGCGCAGAGTGGCACAGAAAACGGGTGGTGGCGGGACCATGGCAACTCCAGATTTTCCAGCTCCTGGCGGGGGTGCTCCTACCACCGCCGCACCTCCTCCACCTCCGCCAGGTGAAGGGGCTACCGCTGGGCCACCCACTTCATCCTTGAGACGCAGAGCCACACTCGTCTCCCGGGGCAAATTGAAGCCACCCTCCTCCAGCGAGGGCGACGAAACGATGCTGCTGCCGCTCATGCTGATCCCATCGTCCGCCTGGTGGTTCTGGTGATGGCGCAGCGGTCCGCTCAGCCGGTAGAGCGGTATCAGCGGCTGGTGGTGCGGGTGATGATGGTGGTGGTGCTGCTGCGGCTGCTGATAATGATGCAAGTCCTGCGGCGAGTCCCCTGGTATCGTGGGCGGTTGCACCTTCTTAGCCTGTGCGGTAGATGCATGCGGCTTCAGCGAACGATGCATGATTATTATGGGCCTCTACTGGCCGCCGGGGCCGTATCTTCGCCGACTCCTGTTGGGAAAACACACAAAAAAGATGGGAAAATCAGTACTGCAGTTGGGCAAATGTGTCCGCCAGATGTGTGTGCCAGAAAACAAGAAATCTGCATAATTGGTCATAGACAGTTTTGATGTTCTACTCTAAAAATAGGGCTCCCAACTCTGTTTACTCGGCGATGCGGCGGCGAGTCAATAAACTGCGCCACGGGTTCTCCAATTCTCCTACAGCCTCCTGCTTTTGGGCCCCTTCCCTTCACCCATTTATCTAGTCCACTGCATCGTATTACACTTTTCATTCACAAAAAAGATGACAACTTAATTGGTGGCGACAGGGATATTACCCATTGCTTTTAAGTATATGGTTTAAAATAAATAGAGCTTTTTCTTATTTTATGCAACAAACTGAAACGTTCTTGAGTGAAATAATCTAATAAATATTCATATTATATAGCAAACATTTTGCATTTCCCTTAAGCATTTCATCTAAGGATTAAACAAAAACATTTTGAAATGAGAAATATTTAAAAAAGTTTAAGCTCTTTAAATTTGATAATGGCCACTCGACTCAGACCCACATTTTGAGCGACTTAAGTTATACATTTTTAATAAAATTTGTTATTTTAACTAGAGTGTTAAAAATACGTTAGTATGGGAGTTTTGATTTCGTATATATATATTAAATCATTTAGTTAGTCCAAATTTAGTGTCAGTGTCTAATACCCATAAGAAATACTTCTAAAATCTAAAACCGAATTTGTACCTAATTAATTATCGTACTTATTTTCTAGAACTTAGGTACAATGAATTTTTGGTCCTTGGTAAAACTGTCTAGAGATTATTGGGTAGTTTATTAACTATCTATTTGGAACTCTACTCATCAAATAGTTGTGTGCTTTGTAGTTAAATTTGTATTAAAGTTTCTACCCAAAATACTAGGCCTTAATGCAACATCGCTAGGATTATATTTAACTAAGGAAAATTTCTGGAAAATACCAATCATTTGGGCCAATCATTATCTACTAAACTTGCCTGATACGCCCTTGATGCCCCCAAAACAAACACCCATAGACGACGAGTTCTAAGCAGCTGGGACCGAGGGAGAGAGGGCGAGATATGGCGAGACCCTGTGAAAGGGCGAGGACTATGGGACTTTGGCTGCGGCACGAGCTGTGTCAAAGTTCGTTGACTGCATTTTGTGGTTCGAAAGGGGGCAGGGCAGCTGCTGCTGCTGCTGTCTAGTCGGCAGCGTCATAATACACTCGAAAAATGCACGGGCAGACCTCGGACGAGCGAAATCTGGCGAAAAGTCACGAACGAAGCCCTCAACATGTCATTAGCAGCAGGGCGCAATAATAAAGCCGCCCGATTTACGGGGAAACAATAAAAAGCCAAAGCTGCAGCAGCAATTTCCTGGCAATTCGCTTACAAAGTAAGTGCTCGGGTGCTACAAAAGAAATGAGTGATTTGGAATTCAAAAGGCTGCAACTGCATTCGCCGCTTGCCTATCGATAAAATTGGGGGACCACCTGTTCGATTGGAGACTCGCTGCCCGGCCGGCGAGTGAAAATCCAAAGCGCCAGGTGTCATAATCCGAGTGGTTTTCCCTCCCCAAATTTGTGTGGGTTGCGGAAAAAGAAAAATGCAGCAAAAACGTAGCAAAAACTGAAAAGCGCATAACGGTGGCAGTAGTAAATCTCATTTACAAGCTGCCTTTTTAATGAATTTTTATGTATGCGACGTGCCGGAAAAAAAAGAAGAAAGACTGCAACCGTTGCGAAAATCCCCAAAGAGAGAGAATTTTCTCTCCGAGAGAGAGAGAAAGAGCAGAAATGGAGTTTTCGCGTAGTAGGGTAGTATATCAACTGCAGCAGCGAATGTGGGTTGCGGTTTCTCTGTATTGTGTTGTTTTGCCGCCCACACGAGCTGCGCCCACCCACCTCTCAGCCCGCCACCCCTCCACATCCCTCCATTTACCAAAAACCACCCACCCACCAGATGTTGTTGAACCGTTTCATGCGGCCGGCATTGCAGTTTTTTCCTTTTTTTTTTTTAATTTTTGTCTCTTTTTTTACCCTGTTTTTGTTATCCCATTTTTATGAGCTACCATTGTTGTTAGGAGCTGTAAGTTTAATTGCAAACATGGCAAACAGGCAAGCCCCCACACTTCTTTATAAGGGAGGGAGTTGGGGTAGAGCTATAATATACACATAAAAAACAGTACAATACCATCCAAACAGATTATAAAAAGCAGTTTGGAATTTGTCAATTTTTATTTTTAAACCGGTTTAAATGGAAAGGTTCTTCCGAAAAGGTTAGGTTTTTGACATTAACGCTTGTAAAGTATTAAAATAAGTTAAATCCAATCCATGATAATTTATTTATATTTTTTTTACCTTATATTCACTTTAAAAATAAACTTTTCCTATAAAACTCCTCTTTGGTAAGTAATGTAAATTCTGAATTTTTTTTGCAGTGCATAGCCTGTGCTGTGGGTGGTGAGTAATCGTAATGAGCATAACACTTGCCCTGTCTTTCATGCTCAGCGAATGCCAGCTTTGGCTTAAAAGTGTGGATATAAAATCGAAATCAATTTGGAATCTATTGAGGGGTCTCCCCTGGCGAGTGTTCACTGTGTGCAGCATAAAAACTGATTGGAAATGCAATTGGAGGCTTGGGACCTTTTGGGTGTTGGCAAATACATAAATACAAAAGGGAAATAGTCGACGGGCAGGGGGGTTGGTGGGTGGTTGTTCGGCCAACAGGCTGAAAGATTTATTGATTGTCACACACACACATACACACATATTGATAGATGTACAATGAAGCGGAGTTGCGGTTTTGAAGTTGGCAGCAAAAACGCTGAGCAACTAAAAATAATTATGGTTACACCAGTGCTCTCAACACATTGAAGCACACAGATACAAAAGAGAGGGCGGAAGGGAGAACTGATAAATCAGATACAAAATGACCGCAATATTTATACCCTTTTTGAGAAAAAGCTTAATGGATGACTACATTAAATTGTCACAAGGAATATTATAAATTAAAGTTTTTATTTAAGGGTTGGTTTCAATAGGTTCTATAACATTCGTATTTAATCTATTTTAAAAGTAATTGTTTTTTAACAATGGTTATTTATAATTTAATGTTTCAAAATATTTATTTGAATCTCAAGAAATATCAAGGAATTTTAAGAAAAAGGAAAAAAAAAGAAAAAAATGTAAACCCGTGAAATTTAATCCCTTGGAAAATAGTTATTCGACTGTTTATTGTCTACTCTACAACCCAAAAACGAAGCACGAAAAGCGTATTTAATCTTCGCTAGATTCGCTCCGTTTAGTGGATCGTATTCTTCTCTTTCATAGCGTTTTTGTCGCTGTCGAGAGCCGTTAAAGTTTACTGGCATGAGTAATCAGCCAAATGGAGCGCAATAAAATGGCAAACGGTAACACGGCCAATCTATCACCAGAACGGCCAGCTCAGTCAGCACACCACCGCCACCCACTGAACAACCCACCACCACACTGGACCCACCAGATGCCACATAGTGCCGATATATACCATTCAGACCCACAGGAGGTTGGCATCAAATGAGGCGCATCTCAATCTCATGTTTATTAACGCTGCTAGTGAGTGTGTGTGCTGGTGTCATTAAGGCAGATAGATAAAGGAAGGTCCCACATCTGGAAAAAACACCCCCACACTACCCGGACTTCAGTCGGCCAACACTTCATTATTGACAACAAAAGGTTGAACGACTCTGCTTCTTATTTATCAGCTGCGGGTGTTTTGCATATGACAAGTTTTTTTTCACTCTTTCACTCGCTTTTTCTCTTTTTTTCTGCCCCTTGTATTTTTTTATTTTGCCCGAAATGCAATGGACAAAGTTCGGTCGTACTTTATTCGTGTTTACCACGCCCGGCCTAAAGTAAAAAAGGTCTTGTACTTAGTAGAATATTTTGTCAAACCAAACAAAAAGAAAGAAAGCTACGCACACAGGGAGAAAAATTGTCACATAAAAATATCATCGATTAGTTGGGTTTTTAACTGGTAAATTTAATTTATACAATCCTTTAATATATTTAATTGGACTTATTATAACTTCTTGTTTGAAACTTTTGCTTATAAACGAAGCAGCATGGCCACACTGCTTCCGCAATTATGGTAAATATTAGGATATTTAAAAATTTTACTTATTATAACTTCTTGTTTGAAACTTTTGCTTATAAATGAAGCGGCATGGCCACACTGCTTCCGCAATTATGGTAAAAATTAGGATATTTAAAAAAGTTTTAAGTCAATTATTCTTCGGAAATCTTTCCAAATTGGATCTTATTCAGCTTTTTCCGCTGTGCAACCACCACAATAAACGTGAAACGACAACAACCAAAAACCGCACAAAAGATGGTGTCGATGATGCTGCCTGCTCCGTGATTCCCTGCCGCCTGAAAACTTTACCATCTCTTTGCCACAAAGCCTGTCGATAGCTCGAGATGTTGATCTTGCAAAGCGCAGAGACAAGCAGCAACCACAAACTCAGACTCCAACTCCAAACTCCAGCAACAATAAATGGCCAGAGGCAGTCAAAACTTGTTTTGCCTGTAAAAGGGAGTTGTCGCTGTTGTTGTTGCTTGTGCATTGTCTCTGCGTTTTGTTTCAGGTTTCAGGCAAACGCCAAGAACAGGCAAAAACAGCGCCATAACAGCTATATGAAGTGAACTGCAATAAGGAGCATTGAGGGAGCTGTACTGCTACCCTCTAAATAAACGATTTTTGAAAACAGTTCAATTCAGGTTTGAGCTTTAAAAATGGTTTTAAAAACGGAAAACCGATATCCTAGAGTCTAGAAAATTAACATATACCATTCCAGTAAATGTATTACTTTTTTCTTACTCAAAAATCAATAGTCCAATCAAGACCCTACAAAGAAGAAAATTAAATATTCACTGTAATTACTTTTTTCAATTATTGCCAATTTAACTTCAAAGTCTTCGTGGAGCATGCCTTTTAGCTTGCTTGATTGCTCTAATTAAATGGCATTTTCAATATATCCTTTTGCAATTATCTGCCATTTTCAAAGTTCATCTTCGTTGAAAATGACCCCTGAATAAATGATGGCCTCATGGCGGGCACCCCATCCCAGAATCAATAACGCACATGTTCAATGGCAATGGCCAAATTAGGCGGACATATTCCATTAGGAGTGTCCGTATATCCCAACCCCTATCCGTAAATCTCGCTCCGAATTCCACACACAACCCGATATACCTTGTAGTACCCTTTTATGGCCGATGTTTTTGGAGGAGCGGAATAAAGCTCGTAGGAGGAAAATGCAGCGCTGAAGATGTGTCAAAAGTGTGGGCGGGCGGGTGGCAAACGGACAGACAGACGGATAACTTACGTGCAGTTTAACGGTTAATGCAAACGAAGACGACATTGCGTTGCGCATATGGCTATAGTACAGTACAGGAAAAATAAAGACAGAAAACTGAGACGGACCAAATACGGCGGACAGGCACGTAGAGAAATATACTCGAAGTCGTACCAAAAGCGGCCATCAATTCCTTCTTTTTGTATATTTTCTGTTTTTTTCTTCTTTTTTTTTGGTCAAGAAGAAAGGGGCAAACAAGTTGTAAGGCGAGCAATGAGTGCAGACAAAAGCAGTTACAAGACATGAAGAAGAAAGGCGAGGGGGGGGGGGGGCAAGGGGGAGGAGGGAGAAAAGTAGGAGGTACACGGAAAAAATGTGGATACATTTCAAGTTTGATTAGACACTTATAATGTCACAAAAGACAAGACATGACCTCACATGGAAATTTTTGTATTAGGATAAAAGGCTATTTAAATCTGAGTCCATTAATCTAAGCAATGGAAACTAGTTGTATATTAAACCAAGTCGCAATATGAATGTATAATAAAAGCAGACCTACTTTTTACCTAATTTGCCCCTTGGGCAACCCTTCGTTTATACAAGGAAAATAAAGAAGCTTAAGAATTCGCGAGAAGGGTTAGACTTTCTACAACAAAAACGAACATATCAAAAATGGTGATAAGTTTCTCTTTTAGAATAAATTTGATCTGAAATCCAAATATTCGAATATTATAAGGATACATTTATAGATTAGATATTACAAAACATAATTAAAATGTAGGGTACGTCATCTTCTCGACCATTTGTACCGTCCATTTGTCTGTAAATCTCTTTTTTTCGGTGTAACCCAATGAATAATGGAGGGCAGAGCTCGGCGTTTTACAGCTACATTGAACTTTTTGAGACTTTTAGAGGCACTTGCCTATAGCCCCACCCACCGCCTACAATTTTTTCGCCGAAAATTCGTATGCGGCTTACTACTACGCACACACACACTACGAAGCGTAGTCACACACACTGACACACATGCGTAGGATTTTGCAGAACAACTGTGCAAAAAATATGTAAATTACCATGGTAAAACGATGAATTTCTTCCAGATTTCTATGAAAACCTTATGATGACACTTGAAATTCACATTAACTGGGGATTTCACATAGACAGCAATTGATTTTTCATACGAAAAATGCTGTGCAAAAATTTCTTTTTACGTTAACACCGACACACACACACGCACACACATACGCGCCCAGCGTATACCGAGCAGAAAAGTAGCCTGTATGTTGAGAATTGGAGAATCGGAGACTTCGAGCGAGAGGAGCCCGAAAAAAGAGAAGCGCCGACGACCGCAAGTCAAAGCGTATTGAAACGCGGCTCCAGCGTTCGAGCGTTAAAGCCAGGTCCGTAAAATCCAATTGGAGTCCGGAGTCCTCGAAGTTGCAAGAGAGCGACAGAGAGAGGGTCTGAGCAAGGCGAGAGAGCTTAATAAGAGAGCGAGTGCGCAAGTTGTACTTGTTTTCGCCTCTCTCAAGGAGAGAAAAACCATTTTTCTCAGCGGCCAATTTGTTGCAATTGAAACAATAACAATTCCACTGGGCAATTTGTTTCGGGCCTGGCAAATTAGTTAGTTAATAAATGAATGAAGGAGGGCTGGGGGACTGATGTCGAAGAAAGAGAAATGGGAAAACAAAGCGTAGCTTCAATAAGCAGGCACAGGCTTTATTCCCTAAAGTGGTTGCCATTGGCAACGATGGAAATGCACCCGGCACAGTGGAACACTTCAAGGGAGGTCTTTTAAGACTCTAACCAACGGAAAAATGCAGAGTAGATTTACGGAAGTCAACAATATTTTTATTTGATTTTTGTTTTTTTTGTTTAAGATATTTTAAGGTAGTTTTGTCTGAAAGTTATTGATTAATATGTACATTATCTTATATCTTATTATTGTTTATATCATTATTTAAACTTTGTAAAGCATGAAAACATAGTCTGCCCTAATTCATATCTAAAATTAACGAACATTTTTTATAACGTCCCCCCAATATGATCCACATTCTAGTTCCTAAATATTTTTTTTGAAAATCTTACCCTTTTTCAATCCCTTCTTGCCTTGAATATATATATTTTTTACACAAACAAACAACTTTTGCAATGTTTCCATAAATAGCATTGCAGATAAAAGTTATTTTAAGATCATTCAACTTGTAAAACTTACATATATGTATTTTAAAAGTAAGAAGTTCAGTGGGATGAAGTGGGCATAGTAATTGATAATCTGCTTATCTATTCCACTGTGCGTTGAATGCCACAGAAAAGACAAACAAACCGAGCCACACACACATGCACATAAACCAAGCACAACCACTTTTCATGCAGCACAAGCCAATAAGAGAATTAGAGAGAGAGGGCCCCAGCGGCAACTTTATTTGAGAAACGCGCAGCTGCCAGGCCGCTCTCTGTCTCTCTAATCTCTTGGTGGAGCTATTACCGCCCAACTCACCTCCCCTCCCCCACCGTTATTCTAACACTTCATTGGAGACAACGACATCCAGTCATTTGATTCCCACACAAATCTCTGCATATTGAGCGCGGTCTCTCATCCTCTCTCTCTCTCTCACTCGTTTCATTATGGCAAGTGAGTTATGGTTTTTGTGGGTGTGTGTGTGTGTGGTGCTGCGCTTTCTATTGATTTATATGAGTTTTATGGCGCAATCTGAGCCATAACAACCAAAGAGCTAGAAAAAAATACCCAGAGCTCTGGATTTTAATTAATAAGAGAAAAAAATTATGCAAAACAAGGAATTGGTGTAAGAAAAACAATAAAATAAAAGGCTTTTATTGTTATTGCACCCCCACTTCTCACGACCAGAGTTGTCACGTGCCATTAGCAATGCCAGACACGTGTTGGTTTATTAATTACATAAGCCTAAACAGCTGCAGCTGCAGTCGTGAATGCCCCCTCTCCTCACTTCCTTTTGTTTCCTTTTTTTGGAAACCCAATTTCCTGCAGATGCTTAATAGGGTCTTCCCACAGAGCTCCATCCACCGTCTACCATCCGTTGAACGGATGGTCCGTAAGGTTTTGCCGTTCCGAAAATTTCCCAGTTAGTCCGCCATCCAATTTTAACGGACTTTGACGGGCTCTTTTATGCGATAGTTAGGCGATGATTTTCGGTGCAACTCTGAATTCTTCCTCTTCACTGTGAAAAATGGAACGTTGACTACGAGAACAAATCAAATCAATGGCGGGAAAAAATTAAATAATGCTCAAGTTCATTGTTTTTTGGCTATTGTACAATTATTTGAGGTTTGTTATGAGCGGAAAAGCATTCGCCAACAAGTTGCTATGTGTGGGCCAAAATTTAAGCTGTTCTGCAAACGTAAACATCAATGTTTGCAGCGAAGTCTCAGAATATGTTCTGCAGTTCTAAATACTAACAAATATTAATTAAAAGTGTACTATGTACTCCTATAAAGCTCCAAAGTTGCTATAAATTAGCAAAACAGCATAAATTTGGTTTTGTTTACAAAATTTTTCATATTAATATTGGCTAGACAGAGGCGTAGTAAAAGCGGAGTGTGGGGTACGGGGGGTTAGGCTCTCCCCCAGTCAGCAATATGTATGCATAATCGTTATAGAATGAGTTATAAAAGCTCAGATATGTTTTAAACTATTAGCTTATGCTATTTATTATATTATTTTACAATAAGTTTAGGAAAACGCAATTTTACGCCAGTTTTGCCTAGTTAAAATCCCCCTTCGTTAATGTTGAGTTGAGCAACTGCACTTAAGTCAGCTGTAATCGGATGGTAGATGGTGGATGGAGTTCTGTGGGAACACGAGTTTCACATTCGTCAAAAATCCCAACCGTTTCACACGGATGGACTCTATGGGAAGAGGCTATAAGATGCCGCATTAAATAAAAGGCGCAGCGAAACAGCTGGCAACCCTCAAAAGTGACAGATGGCGACGCCGACGCCGACGCAGGCAGCGCAGGACGAAGGCGGCATCAAAATAAAAACACAAAAAGAGTTGCCGCCTATGCGAAAAGCAATAAAGACACTAGTCGTTTTTTTTAGCCAAAATTATATGTAGATTTGACTAAAAACAACGCAGTAGGAACTTACTTAATTATTTGAAACTAGTGTTTTTCCAGGCTATGTCTGAGGTATTGCCGCCCCTCCTCCTTTCTGTCAACAAATCGCATAAATCACAAGCGTAACGAAAAGCTGGCACACAAAATGTAAACAATGTAAAATGCTCGTAATTGTTGCTTTTGTAGCTTAATGAATTTCACGTTTTTTATGGCCTTTTCCACAAAAACAGGAGACAAACAAACGGCATAAAACGCACACATACACCAAAACTCACTGTTTGTTGTTGTCTTTATTTTATGTCTGCGACGCGCGAGTAAAACATAAAAACCAGATTAATTTCAGGCAGACGAAAAATGTTGACGGTTTTTTCTTTCGTTGGTTTCTTTTAAGCTGAATTTCTTGCTCAGTTGTTGTTGTCGCGACTGCTCTTTATTGTTTGCTGAGCCGCCATTTTCTTTCGTGGTATTTATTCGAGTTTGTTTATTAACTCCGATATTTTATGACGGTTTTTCCCCAACTATTTTTTAGCACTTTAACTTGTTGTAATATTTATAATAGTGTATTACTTCGTTTTTAAAACTAACGACAATTGAACGGGTCTCCGCAACATACGTCCGAACATCCGAAAAACGAAAACAAAACTTGGTGTTACCTAGGGATGTCAAAATATATCAAAATATCAATACATCGATATTTTTTGAAAAAAAAATATATTTATATCGTGGTATTAAAAAAAATTGGCAACTCCGCCATTGGTGTAGAAAAAGAGTTGGCATCTCCGCCATTGGTGTAGAAAAAGAGTTGGCATCTCCGCCATTGGTGTAGAAAAAGAGTTGGCATCTCCCGAAAGTTTGGATTATCGAATTTCAAATTTTGTTTATTTATTTTTATTTCTTTTGATTTGTATTAAATAAAATAATAATAATAATAATAATGCTAAATAAATAAAAAAAAGCTGTACAGTTCTGTTCAGAGTTGCCACGCGACACGCCAGTCAATCGATGCGGCAATTAAACGTTAATAAATGCCCTAAATGCACTAGAAACGGGTTTTAACTATTTTTACGAACCCTTAAAATAGGCGCGTCAGCGTTTTTTATTTTTAACACGACTGGCTGGCGTAAAAAATGCGATTTTTTGAGAATTTATGATAGTAATTTTATTTTTCGATATTATTTCTCTCCACAATGACCCATAGAGGGCGCCCGTTTCCCTAAGCCAGTTTCCACCTTCCGCCAATTTGGCGCTACTAAATGTTAGATTTCATGGTTCTTCTAACAGCAATGTTAAGATACAACGTTTTCTTACATTGGCAGAGCAGCGGCAGAGGCGCAACAGTTCTGCCAATGTAAGAAAACGTTGTATCTTAACATAATGTCGAAAAATGCCTTTTATTAAAACATCGATTGTTTGTAGCTTCTATCGATGTTTTGGTATTTTTATATATTTAACTTTTCAAAAATGGAAACAATAAAGTCGTAGTAATACTGCCTTGTTTTGCTTATATTACATGATCAATTAAATATAAAAAAAAATGTTTAATGTTCTGTAAGGTTTTTTGCATTTATTCTTTATAAATATCCTATTTTAAACTTTAGTGACAAATAATGAGGGGATTCCCTAAACTGTTGAATTGCTAAATGGTTGAAAATTCAACAGGAAATTTTAGCAATTAAGGAAACGACCCTAAATGGTTCCTGTTGAATTTTCAAACAGCTTTTATTTGTTGAAAAGTGTCATGGAACTTTAAAAAAATTGTTAGCAAGGTAAGAATAGCTATATATAAGCTGTCTAACTTGATTTTGAATTAAATATGGCGTATTGGTGATACTAATATGTGACTTTTAGTTTTGTTGTTCTGCTGAACGCGACCATTGATGATCAATTTTATTAAAATTTTTTTCCGAATAAAACCTTTGTTTTTATACCCTTGCAGAGGGTATTATGATTTCAGTCAGAAGTTTGCAACGCAGTGAAGGAGACGTTTCCGACCCTATAAAGTATATATATTCTTGATCAGCATGACTAGACGAGTCGATCTAGCCATGTCCGTCTGTCCGTCCGTCTGTCCGTCTGTTTCTACGCAAACTAGTCTCTCAGTTTTAAAGCTATCGGGCTAAAATTTTTCCAAAAGTCTTATATCTATTGCAGGTAGTATATAAGTCGGAACGAGCCGGATCGGACAACTATATCATATAGCTCCCATAGGAATAATCAGGGAAAAAAATTAAAAAAAAATTATATCTTGGGTGTTTTTGAACCTAGAACCTCCTACTTTTGGAAATGCCATTTTTTATCTAATTCTGAATTTCGAATAAATTTTTTTCAAAATCGGACGACTATATCATATAGCTGCCATAGGAACGATCGGAAAATTAATGGGAATATAATAGAAAATAAATTATTGCTTCGTTGACTTTTATTGTATTCTCTTCTTCTCTGGAACATGACTCTTTTTAAATGTTTTCGAATTTCGATTTTGATTTTATCAATATCGAACTACTATATCATATAGCTGCCATAGGAACGATCGGAAAATAAGTGATTAATAGGAATTATCTGCAAGGGTATATAAGCTTCGGCTTGCCGAAGCTAGCTTCCTTTCTTGTTTTTTTTAATATGAACCATAGAAAACTTTCAGTTGGGCTATGTTATTCTTACTCTTAGGAATATAATTAGTTTATTTGTAAGTTTTAATCAAAATTGGTTTTTCTTTTCAGGTAAAATAAACCTCGACGAATGATTAAACTTTGTTCTACGTTGGAATAAACAATAATTTCTTCTGGGCCATCCATTTGTCTTGTAATCTTTTTTATACCCGTTACTCGTAGAGTAAAAGGGTATATTGTATTCGTGCAAAAGTATGTAACAGCTAGAAGGAAGCGTTTCCGACCCCATAAAGTATATATATTCTTGATCAGGATCACTAGCCGAGTCGATCTAGCCATGTCCGTCTGTCCGTCTGTCTGTCTGTATGAACGCTGTGATCTCGGAAACTACAAAAGCTAGAAAGTTGGGATTACCAACACATATTCTTGGGCTTCCTACGCAGCGCAAGTTTATTTCAGCCGAGCGCCACGCCCCCTCTAACGCCCACAATCACCCATAATCGCCCACAAACTATACTAAAATGTGTCTGGCGCCCACATTTTTAAAGATTTTTGATAAGTATACATGCAATTTTGTTCTGTTTAGTTATACCTATCAAAATGTAGAAGAAATTTTTTAAATCGGACCATTCGTTAAAAAGTTAGGCCTGATCAAAGTTTATATCTCCATCTCGCTCGCACTCCCTTTAGCCGAGTGACGGGTATTAGATAGTCGGGACACCAACCCGACTATAGCGTTCTCTCTTGTTTTTAATTTAAATCAGTTCAAATTTTTGCGCCAAACAACTCGAACCAAACAGGGCCCACAGGGTGATTCGTTCAAAAAAATTACAGTGTTTGAAAACAACAATTTCAGTGGTATTTTTCTGTGCATTTTTCTGTGCTGTCACTTCGCGTTCTCCGCTTTGTGCTCTCCTTCCAAAACGAAATAAACGGAGGAATTTAGCAATGTTAGTTTTAATTCGTTTAGGCCATAACAATTAATTAAAAGAGTGCGAGTGCCAGTGCCTTAATTAAAAAGTATGCGGCGCACTGATTGGCTTTAATTTAAATGTTTCGTGTTTTTTGATTTGTCACAGTGTTTTGTGCGGCGTTTTGTGCGTATTTTTTGTGGTTAAACAAACTAAAGAAACTAGTGTGAGTCAAACAGTAAGCTTAAGTTGATTTATAAGTGCTAAAGTTAAAAAAGCGGCGTCTTAATTGAAAAATGCTAATGAGTTAAAACAGGTTGTCGACTCTGACTCTCCCGCTCTCTCTTTCCGCCCCTCTCACCTCTCTTTGTCACTCATTTGTTGCACTGTTGTTGTTGCCAACTGGGTACTTTTAACAGTTACCTTGGTCAATGTACGGCATTAATTACGCTCAAATACTTAAGTACTCGGATGCCAAGTAAATAGGGGAGAAAAAGAGAGGACAGGAGTAAAAATAAACTAATTTGCACACTCGCTTTGGCGTGCTAATTCCACTTACTTTTCTTCTTCTATTGTTTTGTGGGCGTTTTGCATGATTCATTCGCGTTTGTTTTGTCTTATTCGTTTTGTGTTTGTCTCCGCATTTGGTGCAGCAGAAACAACAACAACTACCTGTGGCATGCAGTACGCTTTGTGCTTGTGTGTGCGCCTCAAATGTCAAAGTTGACGTTTCGATTTGGGCGGGATTTCAAATCGGGATTTCAAAGAGAGAACGATAACGAGAGAGCGAAAAGAGTTCACTTCAAATTCTTGAACTTTTATCTTTTTCAGCTACTTGGCGAACTTAAAGATATGACTTTATACAGTCGAACTTCTCTGTCACGAACTGAGTGAAAGCAGTAGCGAATTGGAGTATATGTAACTGGTTCTACTTCTAGATTACCAGAGTTAATCATTTTAAACCGAAAATAGTCATCAAATAGTTTTATAGTTTTAATGTCCTGATTCATCTAGACATTTTATACCAGAATTTTTTTTTTTTTTTGAATATTAATTTTTTTCCAAGCCAATTAAGAAATTGGGAAAGGTTTATTTGGCCGTCCCGTATAATATAAAACGGGTAAAAAGAAAAAGTTTTTATATTATTTTAAATGCTATCGCAATTTATTTGTTGGGTTTTTCCGAAGCTTAAGGAAATTTTCGTCTTTCATACTTTATCTATATTTTATTTCCCGAAAGACTTCCGTTATGCGTTCAAAGATATGGAAACTTTTAATGTATTTTTAGAGTTTTATAAAATGGAAGTTTAAAATTTAAAAATTTCATTGGAATGAAATCATCTCTTTATGAAAAGTTTCCTATAAATAAGTTTACCTGTAACGCATTTAATCTTAAACGTATATCTCTTCTTATTCTTGCAGTATTCTGTTATCAATTCGTGTGTCTCTGTGTGTTACGTGTTATCAAATCATTTTAGCCAGCTAGCAAATGCAGAAAATGCCCTCTCAAATTCTGAACGACGGGAGCAGCGTTAGCTTGAACAGCGCCAGTATGAACATGGCCAATACGCCCAACAGCATTACGGTGAAGACCGCCTACAATGGCCAGATCATCATCACCACTGTCAACAAGAATATCTCGTATGAGGAGCTCTGCTACGAAATACGCAACATCTGTCGGTTTCCTCTTGATCAGGTAAAAATATTTAAAATAATTAAAATTAAAAAATCGTTCTAAATTATTTTACTACAGCCATTTACCATTAAATGGGTTGATGAAGAGAACGATCCCTGCACCATATCAACGAAAATGGAACTGGACGAGGCCATACGACTTTACGAAATGAACTATGACTCTCAGTTAGTTATTCATGGTGAGTTATCCATTCCGATTTTAACTCATTGAAACCCCAAATATGTTCGAACTGTTTTCTGAATTTTTTAAAATGTAATATTCTTAACCATCACCGATGTTGGTTAAATGAAGTATATTAGTTTAAAGTGTCATATTTAGAAACTTATCTAATAAGGTCAGTTAACTTATCAAAGTTGTTTTGCTATGGCACAACCAGAAGCTCAACCAGTATTAGTAATAGATATCTAACTAAACATTATGTGCCTTTATAGTAGTGAGCGGCAACTTCTAAATTTGATTTTAAATTCTTCACGTTTTAAAATTATTTTCTTCTGCTGCAGCAAAGTAGGCCGTAGCCAATTAATTAGTCAATGAGCAACGCATTCCGTCGTAGCTTCCAAGCCAAGCCCATAAACATTTAAGCCTGATTAAACAATGTAAGAGCGAGACGCTTCTTATTAGCTCAATAAACTTGAGTTTTCCTCGTGAGTTTTCCAGGCTGCCTTCTATCTTCCCTGCATCCGAAGGCAGCATCATCCACTCGAGTTAATAACATAAAATATTAATTAACCCGTGCACACACTCGCATGCTCAAGCAGCCCAAGTCTTATGGCAATTGCCTAAGGCATGTTGCGTTCTTCTACTTTTTTGTTTACTCTTCCGTACCTCCGACTTATTTGCATATAAATTCTGCTTGGATCTTGGCTCGCCGGCCTCATTTATAATTCATTATAATTAAATTGTTTGCTTCGTGTGGGTTTAAGTTTTCGCCGGCTTTTTTGGAATTTTAATTTTCCTGTTGTGCGGTTTTTGGCGATCTCACTCATACACATTCATTCGAGTTTTGTGCTTAATTATGCTTGCCACAACAACAAAAAGGTTTCACTTGCCACATTCGGTCGGCGAATGACAAACACAAAACCCTTTTGCACAGTAAATTACTAAAAAAGCCCAGGACCCTGAGGTTGAAACATAATGAACAAAGAATACACTACATTTTTGTTTATATTCTAAAAATACAATTTATTTTCAGTTTTATATAGCATAAGTTGATTTAAGCTTAATCTAGTCATGACTAAACGAAAAAAAAATTGAATGCAATCAAGGATTGTTACAAATCCAAAGATTAGAGATCAATTTCGCATATAATCCGTCATATAGTAATGTATTTGACTTCTGAAAGTTTGACTATTTAAACAATAACCACGAATCAATCGATTTTCGATGTGCAAGGATTTGATTTAATCATTTCCTTTAGAAAGGGATTTTCCCGAAACCTAAAGGCCTCTTACATTTTCCTTTTCGAGTTATCCGCATTATCCCTGGTCATTCCATACCTGTGGTCATTTTGTTTTTTCCGAACACGGCACTGAAAAAAACAAGAATACGGGCAACTAACGGCCCAGCAGATATGATAACTGCCAGCCGCACTAAACAAAGTTGGTCGGGGGAGGTGGTTTGATGGAGAGGGTGTTACAGTTTCCGCTTCCCTTTTTATGCGGCTTTGTTTTTGTGCTGGGGACCAGCCTTCCTGATATTTTGTGGCCATTCCCCACCTTCATATCTCCATATGAGCAAAAATAACAGTGTGTAGGGACAGCATGTTAGTTGTTGTTATACCCCCTCTTTGCGAAAGGGTATATACTTTTGATGCAAAAGTTTCGGATTTAAATCCAGTTTATTTTGAAAGATTACCATTTCAGTATTGTAAAGTACAGATATCTGCAGAAGACAAAGATCAAAAAATCGATATTTTTGTCCTGAAGGGCAGATTCCTTTTTCCTATTTCTAGGCGCATCCCAAATTTCATATCGATGAAAGAAATATTAAGGTTATAACTTACAATGATTATAAAAACTTGGGACTGGATATTTGTTATGTCGGGACCCTTGATTGTAGCGTTCTTTCCTGTTTTCTTCTTCTTGTTGTTATGTGGCCACGTGTGAAAAAATGCGGCTTAAAATGTATTAAAAGCATTCTGTGTGCGTATGTCCCTGCGACCGTGTGTGTGGGCGTGGGAGAGAGGTATTACGTTACCGTTACACGCACTCTTGCATATGTTAGGATGTCCTGTCTGTGTGTTTGTATGCCGAACATGTTTGTTTGTGGGGTTATTGTTGTTGTGTTGATTAGTAAATGGCTGTTGGTATGTGTGTTTTGAATTTTTACAAGTCCCTGTTTTGACTTCTCTGTTGTTGTATCTCGTTTTTTAGTTTTTTTTTATTTTGTAAACTTTTTTCTTGTGTGTACAATGTACATGTGTGTACTTTTGTAGGGTTCTGGTCTACCTTCCGGCTTCATCTCCGGCCAACAAAAGCTACATCTCTCCCAAAAACAAAATAAAAAGTTGGAATCTGTAGGCTACCATTATAATTTATGCGCCTGCAATATGGCAACGCCGTCCGGCTCACACACATGCATACATATGAACATGAAAAACTTTTGTCCAGGTCCGAAGAACTTTTTTTGAAGCCCATAAGGTCGATACACAAGATGCCATTACCCGTGAGCGAGATAGCAATGGCGAGGAGAAGAGATGGGGAAGAGAGAGCATTTCCCAAGTTACCACAAAAAACAGCTGAGCCGAAAGGAAAGGTATTGCCATCCATTGAATCCAAGATGGCAATGCTTAAAGCGCCGGTCTGCGGCTTTTATTTCTCTCCCTCTCTCTGTCGCTCGTTAAATAAAGGATATTCCCTAGTGCTAGAAGAGCAAGCTACTTTCTCCCTGGAAAATTTCCCTAGCATACTTCTCTGCATCGGCATTTCACTCGCGCGTTGGCCGCTCGCCTGTGTGGAAGTGCCGTGCGGATTTCGATTTGAGCATACAACTCTCCGGGCTCCACCAAACAAATACATAATTATATATATACAAAAATATACATGGTTTTGCACAGCTAACGGCATACCGAGTCTTTCTGCGGTGTGAATTAACAAAAGAAAACAGAGAAAAATCGAAGTTGGAAGCCCGAATCAAAAGTACAAATCAGTGAACAACATAATTCCATATAATTATTTTCCTTAACTTTTCTACTCGTTCTTCGGCAAGACCCGAAAATCTTGCGGAAAAAAATCAATTGCCCCTGGGCAATATTTTTTGACTGTTCTGCCGAAGTTGTCGTACATTTCTGATTAGTTGCCATACAATTTTCCTTGGAGAGAAGGAGGTGAAAAAGGGGAGGCGAAAAGGCTGGGAACGTGAATGATTAACATAAATTTGTGAATGTTTCTTGAATGAAAGTTTTAGGGCTGCTAATGAAGTAAGAACTTTATAAGTGTGTAACCGTAAGGATTTTGAGCATTTTATGGGCTCTATCGAAGACCTGAATTTATGGCCGAATTTTGCTAAATCAATATGTTTTGATAATTTAAATGTAGGCCTTAAATGTGGTTTTAATAGGAATACTAATGAAAAACACAACTATTAAATTGTAAAAACAGATCCTGGAATTGTGAAAATTTAATGGACTTTACTATTTTAATATTTTTTTTATTTATTTTAAAATGTAAATTGAAAAAATTTCTATCTCTTTTAATAAAAAAAAATTTAATATAATTTTTTTTGTACTACCTTATTAAAATACGAGTAATAAGGTAGTAAAAATGTAAGTCTAAGAAAAAACTGAATCCCCGTTTAAATTTTCCTGAATTTTTCTGGCTCCACACTTTTAAAAATGGGTATCAAACACGATTAAATAAAATCGAAGAATTGATTTCCAGTTTCTGTGGGTTCCCTTACGGTTTTTTCTCCAGCTCGCTGTTCTTTTTACACCAATTTTTTGGCTGCTGTGCGCCAGACTCTTGCAAACAAAACCACACACACACACATACAGGGGCGTCAAAATGAGGTAATGTGTGTGCGAGTGTGTGATGGTGTGCGAGAATCCCCACCCTAAACTTGACCCCAGGCATTTGCACTTCATCAAGCGCTGCTTGCACTTCTGCGACCGTCTGGTTGCCCAAAACTTGGCCCAAACCCACTATGTACTTATGTACCCGAGATGGATCCATTCCGTATGCATATATGGATGTACGTATAGCATATACAATATGAGTCAGTGGGCTAGGAAGAAGCTGCAGGGCGAAACAATTTCCTTTTATTCTTTGTGGAAAGCGTTTTGCTGGCCAAGCTGTCGCCCTGCCATTTAAACTTGTTCGTTTCTTTTTGGCCCGAAGGCTTTCACTCGTACCAGGTGTGTGCGCCTCCTTCGCCAAAGTTAAATCAGCAAATTTCCACTTTTTTCCCACTGTTTTTCGGGCACCCTGGGGTTCTGTTTCTGTTCGGTGTTTCTTTTTTTTTAGGTTCCTTCTCCAGCCTCTGGGAGATTCGGTTCTCAGTTCGCTTGCTGGCTGGCCCCATTATGATTGTTGGGCAAATTTTAATGATGCCATTGGGCTTAATGAAATTATTGTTAGTTCAGCAAACAAGAAAGCCCATTTTCGTAGGCGGGCTTAGGAGAGAGGACGGGATTAAATGGCAGGATGGTTGGTGAGCCCTGAATTGAATATGCACATGTCGCCCGTTTGGCTGCCTTATTTTGAATGCCTATTTCATATCGCTGTGGCGCACAGAAAAAGTGTGGATCATATTATTTAATTGGACCTTTCCATAAAAATCTCTTAAATTAAACAGATTATTTTTTTGAAAAATGTTTAAAAACATTTTGATCCAAAAACAAGAGAAAACGCTATGTCGGGTGTCCCGACTATCAGATACCCGTTACTCAGCTAAGGGGGGAGCGAGGGAGATGGAGATATAAAACTTTGACCGGGCATAACTTTTTAACGAATGGTCCGATTTGAAAAATTCTATTCTTCTACATTTCGATAGGTATTGACAAACACAATAAAACTGCATTTTTACTTTTCCGAAATCTTTAAAGGTGTGGGCGCCAGACACCTTTTAAAATCGTTTAAAGCGATTGTGGGCGTTAAAAGGGGCGTGG
Organism: Drosophila prostipennis; assembly: GCA_037075205.1. Lineage (NCBI taxonomy): Eukaryota > Metazoa > Arthropoda > Insecta > Diptera > Drosophilidae > Drosophila > Drosophila prostipennis. The sequence goes on along the minus strand of JBAMCJ010005005.1, from coordinate 2,504,883 downwards.
CACTCGTCTAAAACAAACTTGCTCTGCGTAGGAACTCCAAGGATCTGCATGAAAAATGCCAATCTTCTAGCTCTTACAGTTTCCAAGATCTTAGCGTTCATACGGACGGACAGACAGACGGGCTATATCGATTCGGCTATTAACCCTGATCAAGAATATATATACTTTATAGGGTCGGAAACGCTTCTTTACTCTACGAGTAACGGGTATAAAAATTATATTTCAAACTAAGCTTTTGAGTAGCTACTATTTTAACGTAAAAGATAAAATTTTTTAAGTTACATCTTGCAAATGTGCATTCTTTCTCTGAGTGCCAAACTTAATGGCATTCTCATCTTGCCGCTTTTCCCTTTGTTATGCTGTGTGAAATTTTATAACTGTTTAAGGTCGTGGTGGGTGGCAGGTGGAAACTGGCCCCGCTTGACGTCACTCGGAAAGCCAAATTGATGTTTAACTATTGATGCTTCTTGCCCGGGTTGGTATCTGGTGGCCTAAAGATGGTTTCGCAGTCCTCCTGGCGAACATAGCCTGCTTGTGTTTATCGTTATTGTATCGCATGAAATACGACTCCCCACGCTTGTTAGCCAAAGATAAAGGGGGCGGATGGTTGGAGGCGCCCGAATGGTCAATAATTTGGGGCGTGTCGGGCTAAATATCAAAATTTGATGGGTTTCTGATGTAAGATATTGTACTTATTTAGGCTATTGGAATACTTGAGTAGGGCAGTAAATAACACAAAATTGCTATGGAAAATATTTAATCAATGTTTTCATTTCTTGGCAGGTCCCTCTTTATTGAGATTAAAAGTTTATGAAGATACTTTGTTTAATCCATTCAACTAAAATATCATATTGTAAATCAGTACGTTACCAGTTTTTTAGATAATTTTAAGGGATTTGACAAATCCCTGAAAACCAACACTTTTTTATCAATTTATCAGTTGAGAACTCGGAAACTACAAAAGTTAGAAAGTTGGGATTACCCACACATATTCTTGGGCTTCCTACGTGGCAAAAGTTCAATTTCAACCGATCGCCACGCCCACTCTAACGCCTAAAATCGCACACATCTCCTAAAATTTCAGAAAAGAACACAGGCAAATGTGTTTATTACAGAGCATGTAAAAAACAGTTGACTATTTCTAGCTGTCTCAAAATAACTCTCACTTCGGGACCCTTTGAGCAAATAGTCACATAGAAACAGTTTATTTTGATTCAAAAGGTTTTTTGTCTTTGCTCAACCAGTAACCGTTTTTATACCCGTTACTCGTAGAGTAAAAGGGTATATTGTATTCGTGCAAAACTATGTAACAGGTAGAAGGAAGCGTTTCCGACCCTATAAAGTATATATATTCTTGATCAGGATCACTAGCCGAGTCGATCTAGCCATGTCTGTTTGTCCGTCTGTCCGTCCGTATGAACGCTGAGATCTCGGAAACTATAAAAGCTAGAGGATTGGTGTTTGGCATGAAGATTCTTGGAGTTCCTACGCAGCGCAAGTTTGTTTCAAAATGGTGCCACGACCCCTCTAACGCCCACAATAGTTTATTAACGATTTTAAAAATTTAAATATTTCGGAAAAGTAAAAATGCTGTTTTGTTGTGTTTATCAATACCTATCGAAATGTAGAAGAAATTTTTTAAATAGGACCATTCGTTTAAAACTTATGCCTGATCAAAGTTTTTATATCGCTTGCACTCCCTTTAGCTGAGTTACGTTTATTAGATAGTCGGGACACCAACCCGACTACAGAGTTCGCACTCCCTTTAGCTGAGTGACGGGTATTAGATAGTCGGGACACCAACCCGACTATAGCGTTCTCTCTTGTTTTTGTTTCAAAACTGTTTCGGTTGATCAAAGACCGTTTGAACTGAACGGAGAACAAAAACGGTCTTTTGACTTTTTATACCTATGTGTTTAAAGTACAGATATGTTCTATATACCAAAAATGTTTGTTTTTTCCTAATATTTTAAACTTAATTAACTTTTTAACATTTAATATTAAAAAATAATAGCATTTTTTTATTTTTAAAAATCCTAAACAAAGAGTATTTTGAATTTCATTACTGTCTCTTAAGCTTGAACGAAATGTTCAGAACTTTAGCAGACCCCTATTTCCAGTTATACTTTTACCTAATGTAAAATATAAAGAACCACGAATTCTTCAGAAGATGATGGAAGATGAAGATGATTCACTCGTATAACACTATCTCTTAGACGATTTATCAAACAAAATAAAAAACCGCGAGTTCTTCAGAAGATGATGGCCATTGTATATATTTACTCGTATAACACCATCACTCAGAGACTGTATCTTACAATACTTAAAACCGCGAATTCTTCAGGAGATGATGGCCATTGTATTTACTTGAATAACAGCATCACCAATTTTTGAATAAATGTTATAGATATTGCCCCTAAATATTTTAAAAGGTGTAAGGCAAGAGAAAGGCAGAACTGTCAAAAAAGACCGTTTTTACAGAGCATTTCAAAGTTTCGTTCATCTACAGTTTTTTGGGACCGTTTCATACCGAAACCGAAACAAACTGAAATGAAGTGTTTCGCTCAGACCGAAACCAAATTTTTATGTTTTTTTCGGTTTCGTTCAGACCGAAACAGCAAACGAAAAAACGATCAACTGTTTTTTACATGCTCTGGTTTATTAATACCTATCGAAATGTAAAATAAATTTTTCAAATCTGACCATTCATTAAATAATTATGTCTAAATAATAAAATTCAAGCAGATACTTTGCTGCATGCATATCTCCGTCTTTCTCGCACTTTTCTTAGCTGAGTAGTGGGGGACAAGAATATAGCCTTCTCTCTTGTTAAAGTTATCTTTTTCATATTTACCTTATATCCCAAGAGCGACATGTAAACTAAAATGAGTGTTTCTAGCAGTCAAAAATTAGCTAGGTAATTAAAATATCAGGAATGTCTGATATACCTTGCAATCGGCATTTTTTTTTGGTTTATGTGTATCAATACTTTTGAGCATTTAAAGCTTTTTAAATTTTTTTCTTGTTTATAAATCAGCTTTAATCTAGCTTAGTGCACTGGGATTTAAGGACTTTGGTTTCGCCAACAATGGGGGCTTGTATGGAGAGGACCTAGAAGGGTTTGCTTTAGGTGGCTGGCTGGACTGTTGGATGCTCTGTTCCCATCGTGGACAAACAAGCAGGCAACCAATATTCATGCTCCAATTGCAGGGAAAACAATGCCGGCGGAGTGTTTATATTTAGCAAACGCTGGAGGATACAGGCGGCGAAACAGGGGAATGTGGGGGAATATGGAGCGGAGGTAAGAGGGGGCTGGCTAAATTTAATTCGAAAATGCATCAGATCCTTTTTTGTTTTTCCCCCGAATCCCACTAGAGACTGCATCATCAGCAGATAGCGAAGAAAATAGAGAAAAGCCGAGAAAATGAGTGCCAAACAAAGGGATCTGCTTGCCTTGTCACGACAGGGCTCTTGTGTCAAGTGGATGCTGTCCAACTAAGGACCTCGCCACCCCCTTTTCGACCCACTTCGACCCTCGTTAATCATGCGAATTATGCATGAAAGTGGAGTACTTAATTTCAATTGTCTAAACAACAAGCGATTGCGATGTGACCTACCAATACACTTAAAGAAAATTTGCTATTTACACTTGACTGCATCGGTGGGTGGTAGGTTGGCTTGCTTGGGTTCGTCTTTAAGTGGAATACAGTGGCCACTCGATAGAGTGTACTTTCATATTTATATTGACATTAATGTGGGATTTTAGTAATCTCATTTGAAATATTTTAGATGTAGTATAAAAGGCGAGGTATTAAATATAGTGGTAATTTCTTACTAAATGTTATAAAGGTTATACTCGTATTTTGAAGTTTAAATTTAAAGCTTACCAAAGTTTCATCTTTTTTTGTATCAATACTGTTGCTACTCAATAGTTAAGAATACATGTAACAATAGTTTAGTTTCAATGACTACTTTTTTCGGGTGTCGTCGTCTTATAGAGTGCATAAAAATCAGCCATATGTAATTAGCTAAAAATCTTAGTAGGCCTTTTAAAATAAAAGTGTTTTTGAAAAAGTTATTAATTTATTCAAAAAATAATACCAACAAGATATAATTATATTTTCTTGAAAGGGAAAAACTTCTTATATGATAACATTTGGTTTTCGTGATGAAAAACAAAATCTTCAAATTCTCAAATTTTTTTACCATTAATAGAGTCCACTGTACAAGGAGAAATGTAGGAATGGCAACAGAAGATTGCATACTTAAAAGGGCGATTGCGAGCGAATTTCCCTGCGCGCGTCGACCGATTCTCACGGTGATTTTCCCTAGCTTTCTCTGGCGCTTTCTCTCCCTTCTTCTCACCAATTTTCGCTCGCTCTTTGCTGCCTTTCACGCCTTTGTCAATTTGCAGCAACTTGTGCGCTCGTTTGACTTGGGTTAAATTGTTTGTGATTGTCGCAGCCATGTCTCTGTGTGGGTTACCAATTTCTCCTAGCGAGTGTGTGTGTGTGTCTCCTGACAGAGTTGTCAGCTGTTCGGCTTGCATTTCTCTCGGTTTCCCCGCTCGTTTCTCTCTTGCCTTTCCCATTATTACACAATTTATATTTTTTTTAGGTGTGGTTTCTGCGGCGTCTGCAACCGGCCACGCCCATAGCCCGCCGCCCACCGCCCACCTCGCAACGCCCTTCTCACGGCCATATCCTTGTGTGTCTGAGTTTTTTCTTTTAATCAATCATTATAAACTGCGAGATCAGCGAAGTGGGCGGAATAGGGGATACGACGCCTGTCGTTTGGCTTTGAAACTTTGCTTTGCATAGTTTGCAGCGCCATGTAACTGTAATTGCAACTGGGACCTTGTTCCGCTTTCCCTCGCTACTAACTTTCTCCCCTATCCCCGTCTCCATTTTATCCAATTTTTTATGCGCTCCATTTAAGAAGGGGGTTTTCTTTTAAGTAGAAATATTGGCAGCACTTACTCAAGAAATGCTGGCATAAAGAGAAAATAAATCAAGTATTTTAAAATGAAATTAAGTGCGCTTTGTAGGATACGACTCTTGATTAAGATGGGCTTTTTTAAATAAGCTATCTAGTATATCTAGTATTTCTAGTATATCCAGTATTTCTAGTATATCTAGTATTTGAGAAGATGTTTATATTTCAGCACAGCTGATTTCATAACATCGGCTATGTTTTAGTCATGACCTTGATGACAATCGAAACTCAAGCTCGATTAAGTTAAGTTCTATGAAGTGCAACTTTCAATTGTGGCTTACTAGTCCTCCTACTCCAAAATTTTTTGTGCGTGAGCTTATGCAGTTTTATGTAAATTAATCGCAGAAACAAGTCGAGTGCAAAGAAAACGAAAAACTAAAATTAAAATTCGAATAAAATCAAAACCAACCGAAGCGAAAGCACGGAGAGACTAAACCGAATTACCGCGACGCGAAGTGAACAACAATTTACAAGTAATCCATCATGGCCTGGGGCTATTGGTCCGCCACGACTGTGGATCGTGGGCGATCGCCGCGCCGGTTGACGCAGTGTGCACCACTTCCGGTCAATATAGTGCAGCAGGAGGAGGAGGAGGAGCAGCCCTGCCTGCCACAGCAACAGCAGCAGCAGCAACAGCATCAGCAATCCCAGCAGCAACAGCAATCGCAGACCTGTCCCAGCACACCGTCGGCCAATCAGCAGGGCAGTGGCAACCTCTGCTACAGCCCCACCTGTCGTTCCCGCTGCTCGAGTCCCTGTCCAGGATCGCCGTGCGGCTCCATCACGCCGCCACCTCCGCCGCTGCTCACGTCCTCGCAGCAGCACCTGCACTCCAATAAAAACTGCCCGGCAGCCCAGCAACTGATGACGCACCTGGACTATGCGGCCCGCAGACAATCGCTCGACCAGCTGGACAGTCCACAGGTATTCGGATCATTGAGGTTTCCACTTTCACCAAGAACTCATCTTGAAGGGGTGCGGAAAGGCCAAGGAGTTTGTTAACTAAGTTCGTCTGAATTTACACCCAAGCATACTGGTTTTCAATTACAAGTTGATGGGCAAACTGGGCAATTGATTCCCCATTGATTTGTGTTTGTGCCTACACTCCAATCAAAGCTGCACTTTTTCATAAGAGCCATTGAATTTGATATAGGAATTTCGTAGGCTTAGATTCGAAGTTTAAATGGGCAATTCAACTTACAATTGTTGGGATTGCAATAAAAACTGCATTTATCTATTAGAAGTTGAGTTTATAATTGCATAAAACCAAAATATCTCAATGACTCAAAGCTTTTGTCATTTATGAAGCTATCAATTGGATACGGCTGATTACTCACAGGCAATGACGAAATGTATATCCCATTGATAACTCGCTATTTGTTCATTTTAAGACTGTAGTAATAAAGTTTCATAAATTCGAACTATTTATAAATTAAATTATTTATAAATAGCTAATAATTGAAAATTAATTATATTTAGAATATTTGTTATTAAATTAAGGCTACTTATAGGTAGGGCTATATTTCGCCTTGACCTTGGTTCCTCTCATTCCGCTTCAAGCCGAGTTCGATCCTAAAATCTGGCTAAAACCACCATCGCTGACCTGGTTATCCATTCTATTCTCATCCCATTCCATTTTCGAACATAATCCAGTCCAAGTACTTTGACATTCAGGCCAACCAGCTGTCGGACATCATGTGCCGTGGTGCGGTGGTCAGTTCCATTCAGTCGGCGAACAACACGCTGACCCGGGGCGTCTCCATGCACAGCCGGAGTGGCAGTGCCCACGGGAGCCACCATGGCAGCCACCACAGTCACAGTCACCATGGGAGTGCCCACGGATCGCTGGGATGCTTGCAGGGCGGCGTGGGAGTGGGCGTGGGCACAGGCAGTACGGGAAGCATCGGCATGATGTCGGCGGGTCACATCGATACGGGGGACTATGATGTCCCGCATCCCCATCCGTATACGCATCACTACATGCAAACGACGGCCTCGGTGACCCCGCCCCACACGTCGCTCAGTCGTCCGGGATCGGCGGGTGCCGTGTGCCAGGGCCACGACTCCGGATCGGATTCCAGTCAGGGCTGCGGCGGATCCATCATGGGCGGCATGCTGGTCATGGGTCACCCGGGGCACATGGGCAGCTTGGGTCACCACAGCGCCGGCAGCGGATCGCTGGGCAGGTGCTCCAGCAGGTGTCACAATACGAACACCACGACGACGGATGACTCGGGTGGTGGCAGCAGCGGCGGCGGCGGAGGCGGAGTACCTGGTACCATGGGCGGTGCTTCCATGGCCGTGGGAATGCCGGGCATGCTGATGGACTACCATCACAGTCACCACAGCGGCAGTGCCGGAAGTGGCCTGAATGGATGCGGAGGAGGCAGCATCGCTGGCGGAAGCATCGGGGGAAGGAGCAGTGTCCTGGGCACGATTCACAACGGCCATGGACACCACCATCAGCAGTATCACCACGAGTGCATCCACTACGAGCGGCTACCGATTCCCGTGCCCATACCCACTGTGCCCATGGGCGTGGCACCGCCCCCGCAGCAGATGTCGCAGCATCAGCTTCAATCGGAGGAGGAGATCGAGCCGGCCTATGCGACAGGTAAATGGAATCGGAAAATCATCGCGAGAATTGATAGAATACGAGTACTGAAGATTATACAGGATGGTCGTACTTACAATTCGTTCACAATTTACTTAATTTACTTATTTAAGTTATTAGAAGTAAGAAATTAAATTATTTATTTGTTCACGTATACTTTTAGTATATTTACTAGTACTTTTGTGATATTTAATTAAGTTTACTTCTTATCCTAATATGTAATTCGATTTTTTAAGATTTTTTTAACTTGATTATTTAAATTTATCATCTATTGTTAGTTATTTTAAGTGCGGTAACTCTTGCATATTGTTACGATGTTTTATATTTTATATGTTATTTTATAACATAATCCGTGTGCTTTATTATCATTAATTATTTTGGCAAATTATGGTTTAAGTTTATTACAGTTGGTCCAAAATGGTCGTAGTTCTACACTTATAGCCATCAGATTTATGGCTTTCGAACGATACAGGCAGGCATTCGGAAGCACTCCGAATTAAGTGCAATAAATTAGTGCTTATCCAAATTTATTATTTCCAATAAATTATTGATTTTCCACCGCATGCGTTGTACTTAATTTTATGGAATTGCCAGCCCCGATCTTATCGGCGAAGCCATTCGTCGCGCTCTCACTTGCTCCCAATCGGAGCAATCGGCGGTGACAATTCAATCGGCCACTTGAGGCACTTGCCTTTATTGTTCTTTTGTAGTTTGTGCCTTTTGGTTTTGGCTTTGGTTCTGGTTCTCTGTTTCTCGGTTTTCTTCTCTGTTTTTCACTTTTTTCTTATTTTGCCTATGCTTCTTGGGCTGAAAAGTGGCGGCGGACTCAGTTCGTAGCTGAAAGTCGCGCGGTGACGACGCTGCGCGCGTTTTTAATAGCGTTTAATTTTGCAAGAGTTGATCCGTTGACCTCTGAACTGACCACACACCCAATACGTACATACACCCCCAATAACCAGCCCATCCATCACAATGATCATCTGGAGTGGCTTCTGCGAGGCGGCCCAAATATACAGCACACAAACGGCCACTTTTATGACCGGCGGAGCATCGTGTTAGTGAAGAGAAAATAATTTCAATTGCCAATTAATCAATGTGGATTCCATGTAGATCCACTATGAGTGCATTCGCCTAACTCAATGGGTTTTAAAATGCTAATTATGTGCAGTTTCAACACAAAACAGTGACAAAATAACTTAAACTTTAGTTTTGCAAAGATATTTCTAGCATATATTCTATTAATCTCAATCCTAGAAAACCAAAATGAAAACAATGATAATTATTTGGTAAAAAAAGTGTTAAATGTGATACTGAACAATAATCTCTTTCCTTCCGCCGCGACCTTCAGATAACTTGGGTTCACCCCCCAGCTTTATGACTAATAATGCATATCGCTCGCCTTTTGTTTTTAGCTCTAGTTCCCCATGGCCCTAGTCACTTTATAAGTTCTGCCCGCCTTATCTGACCAGGCAAGGCATTTACGAGGCGTAAAATAAGAACCGGCCAAACAAAAATAGCAAAAACAAGAGCGCAGTCCAAACAAATGTTGTAGCTCCTATCACGATTGATAAGCGAAATGCTGTGGGGGAAAATATACACAGTGGCAAATGAAAAACCTGAAAAAACTAACAAAATTCTAGGTCAATGCGAGGCATGAGGCAATGTGTGGATTCTATCGGAATATTAACCTTGCAGACGGACAGGCGAATTTATTGAACCCTAGGCTCCCTGGGGCGACACTTTAATTGAATTATGAATGAGCGATGAGCGATTGTTGCTGGAGAACATATCTGATAGCCGAACAAATGGTCTCAATTGATGGCCGGTGGTCTCCCGGAAAAGCTTAATTAACATTACTCGGAAAAGAGCGATTCCTCTCCTTCTCCCGCAACTCGTATCTTGTATCTCGTATCTTGTATCCCGTATCTCTCGGGCCATTTCAGTACCTCTCCCGCTCTTTATTTTCTCTACATGGTGCGTGGCACAGCGATAAGGAACAGTGCCAGTGTTTAAAAATCGGATTGGCTCAGTCGAGGAGTGGGTGCTGACATGCTAACAGGCCCTCGGCAAAGTACAACACGTCCATGTGGCTCGGCAAGAATCCGTTTATAAGTAAAAATCGCAAAGCGAAATCTCATTAAATTGATAAGCGACCAGCGGCAGGGAAAGAGATTTACCCGATGGGCAAACTAGCCTGCCGTAAGCATGCACTGCAATTACCACAATTAGCTGACGTGACCAATGTTTAATACTAACTATCCCCGTGCATCTATAGAAGCCATGAATGGTGTGAAGTCTCTAACAAACATTTCTTCTTTTCTCTTTGCAGTATTCCCCAATGTTCCTCAAGCGCCGGGACTGTCCTGCGATGGCGAAGATCGTAAGTATATTGAATATTAGTTTTAATAAATCTGTAAACTCAGTGAATTAAAATAAATTCTGTAATTAAGTTCTATAAGAATTGTCCGTTCTGCGAAGTTTGCAATATAAATAACCTGGCTAAAGATAACTATTTGTTATTGATTCATCGTGTTTTCTGATTCATTATACCTATTCGACCCGGTTCCTGTTTTTGATTTCAATCGCGTTTAGTCAATAAGATTATAAACATTTTAAAAATGGTGTAAACCTCATAATTTAAAAACAAAATAATTTTTTTTTTTTTTTTGAAAACTGAGTTTTGCTTTAACTTTACAATACAAAAATATTATTAAAAGAATTTGCAACTCCATATCAAGTACTGGAATCACTCAAATTATAAAGAATGTGTTATTCATAGTTTCGTTTTTTTTTGTAAATTAAAAATTTTAAATGAGTTGTAGCTTTTCTTTTATTGTGCACTCAAAATTTTTTTTAGAAAATCGACTATGGATTTGCTTTACTGGCGACTTTTTTTTATATTTCTGGAAAATTTCTTAAATTTAATAAATTTTGATTAATTTGAAGAAAATTTTTTTATTTTAAAGACAAAAATCGCCAGTGAAGCAAATCCATAGGCGATTCTCTAAAATTCAGGGCGGTTAATTTTTTGAGTGTGGTATAATAATTCAGAAGTGGTTACCAACAAACTTATTGATTATACCTGCTCTAAAAATATATTATTTTCCAGGCAGCATCTATCGACGCGGTGCTCGACGCTGGCGCAAGTTGTATCGCGTCAACGGACACATCTTCCAGGCCAAGCGTTTCAACCGGGTGAGTTTTGCCCCATCCAAAGACCCGAATATCCCCAATATAATCCAATGCTATTCCCCCTTTTCAGCGTGCTTTCTGTGCCTACTGCCAGGATCGAATCTGGGGACTGGGTCGTCAGGGTTTCAAGTGCATCCAGTGCAAGCTGCTGGTGCACAAGAAGTGCCATAAGCTTGTGCAGAAGCACTGCACCGACCAGCCGGAGCCGCTGGTCAAGGAGCGGGCGGAGGAGTCCAGTGATCCGATGCCGGTGCCCCTGCCGCCGCTTCCCTACGAGGCGATGGGCGGCGGAGCCGATGCCTGCGAGTCGCACGACCATGCGCACATAGTGGCTCCACCGCCGCCGGAGGATCCCTTGGAGCCGGGCACCCAGCGCCAGTACTCGCTGAACGACTTTGAGCTGATACGGGTCATCGGACGCGGCAGCTATGCCAAGGTGCTGATGGTGGAGCTACGACGCACACGGCGCATCTACGCCATGAAGGTGATCAAGAAGGCGCTGGTCACCGACGACGAGGACATCGACTGGGTGCAGACCGAGAAGCATGTGTTCGAGACGGCCTCGAACCACCCGTTCCTGGTGGGGCTGCACTCGTGCTTCCAGACGCCCTCGCGGCTCTTCTTTGTCATCGAGTTTGTGCGCGGCGGTGATCTGATGTACCACATGCAGCGGCAGCGACGGCTGCCCGAGGAGCACGCCCGCTTCTACGCGGCCGAAATCAGTCTGGCGTTGAACTTCCTCCACGAGAAGGGCATCATCTATCGCGATCTGAAGCTGGACAACGTTTTGCTGGACCACGAGGGCCACATTAAGCTGACGGATTACGGCATGTGCAAGGAGGGCATTCGATCTGGGGACACCACTTCTACGTTCTGCGGCACACCCAACTACATTGCCCCGGAAATCCTGAGGGGCGAGGACTATGGCTTCTCGGTGGACTGGTGGGCACTAGGGGTCTTGCTCTACGAAATGTTGGCCGGACGTAGTCCGTTTGATCTGGCAGGAGCCTCTGAGAATCCCGATCAGGTCGGTTACTTTATTTATTTATATTGAGAGTATTAAGGCAATGACTTGTTCTTTATTTCCCTAGAACACCGAGGACTATCTGTTCCAAGTGATCTTGGAGAAGACCATTCGTATTCCCCGCTCGCTGAGCGTCCGCGCGGCCTCTGTATTGAAAGGTTTCCTCAACAAAAATCCCGCTGACCGTCTGGGCTGCCACCGGGAGTCTGCATTCATGGATATCGTCAGCCATCCGTTCTTCAAGAACATGGATTGGGAATTGGTGAGTCAGAGGACGGTTGACTTTATCTTAGCTCTATGTGTCCTGGTGCACTTGTTTGTGATGATGATATTATGTTAGGGCAACGAAAAGAAATGGTTACAGATCTTAAAAGTACAATAATCAGAAAAGGTGAATCAAACCCATTGCAAAAAATTATTAATAAGATTAGACCAGCGGTCGGCACACACATACGATACATACATTTTGTTTTATATTTGTGTGAGTAATTTGCACTGGACAGCTCATCGATGTGTGTGTGCAGACCGCTGTTCTACGTTATACGTGAGCGAGCAGCGCGTGGGCAGAGCAAATCCCTATGCTCACTTAATAGGGCGCTGCCGACCGCTGGATTAGACTAATCTTAACGTTTCAATACATGTACATAGGTCAGGTCTAAAGTTACTCGTTCAATCTATTTTATTTGTATTGCTGTTGGTATCAACTTGGCTGATAGCGATTGAACAGGGGCAATCAGTACTGAGCATTTTCTTTATTACCTTGGATATTAATGATATCTATTATTACGTATACGATTGCGCGTTAAAGATAGCACAAAAGGAGGTGCAACCGCCTTATATACCAAACCTAGACATTGGCGACCCCTATGTGACAAGCAACTTTGATGTGCAATTCACCCAAGAACCAGCTGTACTAACGCCAGATGATCCGTAAGTCATAGAGAGTTACCCAAATCTGAACGATGGCAAGTTGTGTTAGTTATTTTCGTATTCCTTGCATGAGATGAACCCCTAAAAGATCTTAGTTTAGCGTCCAGACTAACGTCAGGTAAATGCTCCTATCGATCAGCCGTATTTCGACCATATATACCCTCGCATTGAACCTCTCTATCTGTCTTTAAAAAAGTTGAATCCACCTAAAAATGAATTTTATCATCGTCATAATCATGCTCAAGCCGCACCGACATGAAAGAGAAACCGTTTTTTATGTTTGCCCATTGGCGTGGAGTTTTTCCTAATCGATTATGATTTCTACTATCCTCATGCACACCCAAAATCACGCAGCTTGAGCGCAAGCAGGTCACGCCACCATTCAAGCCACGCTTAGACTCAGATCGCGACCTGGCCAACTTCCCGCCCGAGTTCACCGGCGAGGCCGTGCAGCTGACCCCGGATGATGAGTAAGTTCAGATCTAAGATGTCCCTAACTCCTATCTCTCTTTATGATTTATTGATCTCTTACATTTGTTGGGGGTACTAACTAACCTTGGTTTTCTTTAAATCTCAGTCATGTCATTGATAATATCGATCAATCCGAGTTCGAGGGCTTTGAGTATGTGAACCCCTTGTTGATGTCTCTAGAGGATTGCGTCTGACACCACGAAATGTGCGACTTACATCCGTATAATATGCGGGTAAGTTAAAAACTAAAATATCTTGGATCTTACAGTAAAGAATACCTTGTTTTAGCTCTACGGCGAGGATTCCAGTGATTACGATTCCGTGGCTGACGACTTGAGTCTCCTGCATTTGAACAGCGCAGCGGGAGCTGGTGGATCAGTCAGTAGCAATAACAATCTCAGCCAGCAGCAACATTATCGCCAGCAACAGCAGCAATATCATCCCCATTCAGCATACTCACAACAGCAACAGCAGCAGCAGCAACATCAGCAGCTGCAGCAACTTCAGCAACAGCAGCAGCAACAACTTCATCATAATGGTAACAATAACATTCATAATAATCAAATGCAAGCAAATAATAATAAAAGTCTACTGCAGCACATGTTTTGCCTTCCATTGAACTAATTAAAATAACGAATTAGATAAAACAACAAGCAACAACAATGAGCCACACAGCAACAACAAGTAGCAGAGCAACAAAGAAAATTAATATGATTCTAAAAGAAAAATTTCATAAATATACTTACTTATATAATCCTCTCTCAACAACAGACACAACTTTCGTAAGCAAAGTATATTTATTATATAAAAAGAGAAACCGAAAGAAAAACCAAAACATTCACAAGTTGCAAGTATTACACTAAACGACATAAAGCAAAACGATTACTTTACTATTTAAGCACCTAGGCAGCCAGGCAAACTTTATGCAAGCAAAGGAAAACCATTTCATAACTCAAAGCAAGACTTTTCACCACGAAACTTAGGGACAGTGCTCCCGAATGCAACAAGAACTTTTTAAGCTAAAATACGTGCATCAAATATGAATATATAATTTTTAACGGTTTAACACTAACAAAGGACATTTCAAATTTAATTTTACTAGCCAGAAAGTGCGAGGAGGAGGAGCAGGACAGGAGTATATATTTCAAAGGAATCAATCTATAATATCTAAGCATATATAAACTCTAATGTAAAATGTGTGTGTGTTAGTATTAGAGAGCAGAGCATGGGTTTTAAAAGCGACAGCAAAGATCGACATATACGTGTACTGTGAACAGCAATAGTTATTGAAAACAAGATACCACAAATTGTAATTTCGTAATTCTAATTTTTACACAGAGAACAGTTAGCCGAATTCGGGCGAGAATTCTCTTAAAATGCGAACAAATTCATATTTATTTATTGTATTCATTTTGTATTATTTATTTATAAACGAAAAAACAAGCAAACACAATCCGTCTACTGGCAATATATCTTTGTTAAGTATTAAAGAAACTTTTGTTTTTTAATGCATTCCACTGTACTTACAACAGCAAATATATGTATATCGTTTTGTTGTTTTACGGAGGCATAATTTGATGCCATCGCAAAAATCAAGGATATTTACAAATTTTTAGTGATGAGAACTTTTGTCGAAAATAAAATCAAAATTCACATGGTTTTGATTTACTTTTTTGTCGTATTCCGCGTACATTTTTAGCCTAATGTTTAACGATATATATACAAATTAAACTTAATACAAAATTGTATATTATGTTTTTGTAACCCCAACATACAAGTATTGAGAAATTAATTAAAATTAGTATACATATATCAAAAATATCATTGTGTTGCGAAGGTAAATAAATTATTGTGTTTTAATTGAAACTAAAGATAAATTTCAACAAAAATGTTACTTGTTAATGTATGAAAAGCAAATAAAAGACAACAAATTAAGCGCATATTGTTAAATTTCCAAATACAACGCAATCTAAAAAGTAATATTGATCAAACCGAGTTTTTGATTAAGCAAAATAGTAAGCAATCAATTTAAATGCAAAACAAACAAGACGAACACTAAATCAATTTCAAATTGCACTTAACGGTTACCGAGTTGATTAAAAACGAAATTTTTTCTTTAGCCTATCCCATTAATTATGTTGTTGTGTTTGATAACCAAGTTCTATGAGTAAGTTTAATTAGTATATAATGATTTTAATTGTGCGTATACATACGTTTGTATCTTCTTCAACTGATGTTTCCAACTGATTTTGTAAACTGGATGCACTTTTGGCATAAATTACCAGACGCTAGCAAAATGTCAAAATGAAATTGAAAACGTAAACGATAGTTGCGTTGCAATTATGCATATAAACAAAAACGAATAAAGTATTGTGTAAGAAAAAGTTTGTGTTTTAATTAGTTTGAAAACAATTTCCGCAAAACTTTTATTAACAACTGGGAAAAATTCAACAAATGCAAAACGTTATCCTATCGTGTGGGGCGGAGGCCGGGGTCCTCAGTTGCTCTGCAAAATGGAAACCGGCTCTTGCATAATCTCCTGAATCTTTGCCTCCGGAACTGGCACCCCATTCGCCAGCAGAGTGTGAACGATGCCATCATGTTTATTGCCACTTGAGCGTGCCTGAAGCACGAACTCCGTGTCCTGCAGCAGGAACTTGGTGTCTGTGCCGCCGTGAACGAAAACCGACTGCGAAATGGGGGTAATAAAGTGTGTGGAAAGTGCGGGGGAGCCGGAAGCCATCCCTTACCTCCTCGGTGCGCAGCTCATCGTTCACGAACAGACTCAGCGTGTCCAGCTTGAGCATTATCCTGTATTCCTGCGCCGCCTCCGCAGCCGAATCGCATGTGTACAGCCACAGTCGATACTGCCGCGTCATATCCTCGGTGTACTGTTCGTGGGACTTGCCGTCGATGTAGAGGGAGTACTCGTACTTGAAGCCCGGCGCAGGATCAACGCGTATGATGCAGCGCGTCTGATCAATGTGGAATGTGTCCTCGCCAACCAACTTGAACATCCAGTCGCGTCGCAGGACCTCCTGTGGTATTTAGGTTAAAAGAGGATATCAGTCAGTAGCTTTAATCGTAGGTCTAATTCGTATACAAATTTTAAGGCTATATTCTGCAACCAGTATAAACTGTTTAAGGAAAATCGGAAACAAACTTAGGTAAACTAACGCTTTTAAGAGTTTGCTCATTAGTTTAAAATCAATCATACGTACTGTTGCCTTTGACAAAATATTTTTCTTTAATTAAAAAAAAATTAAATCAAGTTTACAATACTAAATCTAATGAATTTTATGAGTACTAGTTAACTGGGAGTCGACTCGAGACCAAATATACCTATTATTTTCCTTTTATTTATTTCTTGCATCTTTTGTATGCTGGATTGCGTAATAACAGTTTAAGGTATGGATAATACCAATTTAATGGGAATTTATAAAAAACAAATTTCATTTTGATTAAAGTGAATTTAATTTAGTTCGAGTTAAGTGTGGGTTTAATGACACTTAAACTGAGTTCGCAATAAACACAAACTTAATGAGGACATCATTTCTTATTTCTTATACATAAAGATGAGAAAAAGGAACTGCGAATGTCGCTATAGGGCGACACAAGTTTATGCTTAATTTGAGTATTTACTGGCACTCCTTTACCACCCCCTTTTTAAATCGTAATGGTAGGCAAAACTTTTTTAGCTCATAGATGGTTAGTTAGTAATTTGTTATTTAATCAACTAACCCTCGAGTTCTTGTAAACATGAAATAGCCAGTCGTATACGTATTAATTCCTAATAATTGTCCTGGGTTTTGTAAAGGCCACAAGCTCACGGGGGAGTCAAAAGTAATTCACTTAAAAAAGTACATGCACACACTCGTAATTAAGTTCCCCTTTTACAATGCAAATACTTCAACAGCTCCGAAGCCACCCATTTAGCCCCCTCACCCAAAGAGCTAAAAAACTTACCCGTCCATTGACCCAAATCATGCGCCGCCCACTGGTTGTTCCATGTTCCAGCTCGATGCGGTACATCTGCGCAAAAACAGGGAGGACAATTATCAGGAGTTTTCATCAATTTGAGCTGCGGCCCTAAAAGAAAACCCTCTTGTATACCTTGCCATTGATGGGCACACACCACTGAGCCACGATATTCTGTTTGTTATAGCGCTGGTCCTCGGGCACATGATCCTGCGTCATCGTGGGCTGCGTGGACAGATTCTCCAGGCGCAGGGTGGGCGAAAGGAAGGACATGGGGCTATGGCCTCGCGACGATCTGGCTTTGGCTTTTGCCCCACCGACAGCCAATCAATAAATCCTATTAATATTTATAGTAATCGCCTTTAAAGTGCAGCCAACGAAATGGGTTACACAACCCGGAGAGAAGATATTCCGGGGAGTTCAAGGAACCCTAATGCGGGGCAACTTGTGTAATCTGCAGATCTGCAGTTTAAATGCGCCTTCCACCTTTTGTTTAGACCCCAAATCGGGCTAGATTTTATTCCGTTTTCTGGCTTTACCGGGCGGCGAGTAAACCGCAAGACCGAACCGCACGTTGTTAGCGCCAATGGCACACTAAACAACAAACCCGTGTACAATAAAAGCCAAAGGAGGAACTGAAGAAAAACTAGTTGGCCCGGCTGCCTGCTGCCTTTGCGTTGCCTTTTGGCCCGGCTCTCCGGTTCTGTTCAGTTCTGGCCCGGCCCAAGCTTCAGCATGCCTCTGGCCGAGAGTCGCGGTCGCGTTTGTCGGTCTGCCAAAGTGAAGGCAAAGTGCAGAGCAACTACGCCGCATGGCGCCAAAACAGAGTTGATTTGTTTCCACTAGCCGTGCGTGTGGATAAAAGTTTGAGTGTGTGTACAGGGAAAGCCCCAAAAGACGTACACAAACTTATTCGTAATTGTTCGAAACAATTTGAGCTATTAAAGCTGATGATAGAGGTGGGCTTTTGTTTTTTAAAAAATGTCTTTTTTTTCCTGCTGGTATCCTGCCTCAACTTCGTGTCATGATTCAGAAGGTTTAAATTTTATAGACGAAAAAGATTTTTTTTTAATCTTAACTAATGGATTCAATATTTCCAAAGATTTTTCTAAAAGAAAATGTTATTTTTAAACATTTCGTGGTCGCACAGAAATCGCTTTATACAATAATCTAAACCGTAAATAAATAAAGTTTTTAACCTTTTTTGGTTGTTTCAGAAAAGATATACAAATTTCTGTTATTGAGTAGGTAATTTTAGGTTGTCAAAAAAGTCTTGCGGTATTTTTGCTAGCTGTCGCTGCAAGCGCGTAGTTGTAGTTTTATTCGTCGCATCGGTTCATGCTATACCTTTTTGAAAAGCTCATTCCACGCGCTAACACGTGTTTGATTGATTGTCTTTACTTTTAAGTCGTTCGTGAGTAATAGAGAAAATACGGCATATTTTACAGTACTACCATTCTCAAGCCGCCAATAAAATTTGTGCAGTTTAAGGACACGATACAGTTTCCATTTCCACCGCACAACGATGGTTTCAACGTTTTCGTTCTGGCGCAGAGGTGGTCAAAGAAGGAAGGCCTGACGTAGAAAATTGCGATAAAACCGGCATAGTAGTAGCCGTAGCATCGGTCAAGAGCTTGGCTTAAGTCATCAAGCCGTTATAAACCATTTGAAGAAGCTTTGCGTCACTGAAAAGCTCGATGTAAAAAAAGAAAAAAATAATATAATAAAAATACCGCAGGACTTTTTTGACAACCTAGTATAAAGACTCCTGAATTTATGACTTGTAAATATTACGATTTAGAACATGTTTGAAGAATCGAACTCTTTAAAAAAGAAAAGAATTTCATCAATATAGATTCGTCCCAATAATTATTGTAATTAATAATTTGTAGCAAGTCTTCACTGTATCCACTTCTCAATACCCCGCCGAGTGTCGCTCGCATAAAAATAAACTTTGCCCCGTCAAGTATGCAATTGTTTCTGCATTGCAATTGCCCCTCCTTTGAGAGTGAGCCTGCTCGGCCTGGGCCTTCGCCAATGCCTCCGGCCTCCAATTGAGCGTAAGCCAAACAATATTCGTGCATACATATTTTATTCTGGATGACAATTATTTGGCCCTGGGGGATAGAACCGACACTGTGCTGAGGCTGAAGCGCCTGCCACATGGGCAATCGTCGCAAATTTGTCGCATTTTGTTTTGTTGTCATGTTTATGGCGCAACATTTTCTGGCCATAAATACACGCCGAAAATGCTAATGACCGATTGGGTGGGTTAGTGGGCGCCGGGTGATTCTTGGGTGCCAACGGACGTGAAGACTCGCCGCCTCCGGGTGGTATTTCAATCGACCAGAAGCGATATTGATAATGTATTTGGGCCAGATTGGATAAGGAGTCGACGGCGCAACGGGCACATCATATGTCAAATCAAGTTTCCCAGGACTTGTATGTATGTACCCCGTCCCCGGTCCACTCCCTTCCAAGTGGGTGGGTGGCAAGCAAAACATATGCCATCGCCCCAACACGCGAAGGTCACTGACAAAGCGCCGTTTGAAGTCGCTTACAGTTTTAGTTGATGTTGACGCTATCAAAGGGGCGAGGAGTGGGTTGCCATGGGTGGGCTTTCGACTTTCAGTGTGTGTGCTGGTGTGTAAAAAAAGAAACCGGGCGCTCCACAACAACAACAGCACCAGATAACGAAACATTTGACAAGGACAAGGCTGCCCCCCACCCGTCAACTCCCCTTTTTTCAGCACGAAGCTCCCCAGAGGCAGTGTGTTAGTGTAATTATTAGTGCCGTACAAAATAAATATGTCCGTATATTCATACAAACATCCTTTTTTTGACGCTCGTCCTCGAATCCAGAGGCTAAAGCACGGTGGTTGTTTCGTTTACAAAAATTCACAGTTTACTCCATCACATATCCCTCTTAAGAACTGCATTTAACTTCTGAAAGAATTAAAATTGCTTAATATTTTTAGGATTTTACTTTGCTTGGTTCTTTTTATCGTTTAAATAAACTAGAAAGGAAGCTAAATTCGGCCAGCTTGCAGATCTTCCAGATCAGTTCTATTAAATTGCAAATTTCTAAATTGGTAAATTTGCATTTACTTATAGCAGTTTTCATATTAATTTGAAGTTAATTTTTCAATCTTTCCTATTTTTGTTGGTATATTCCAGAGTTGAAATAAATACAACAAAAATCAACGAAGTTATAATTTTGTTCCTCTTAATTTTTAATATAAATACACATTTTGAAAATAATATTTTAACATTCAATGAAAAAAAATAGACAATTTGTCTTCTTAATTTCTAAAATGAATAATCTGCCTGTAAATACCTGTATTTCAGCAAAAGTGTCCCACATGTATCCTTTTTAGCCCACCGTCCTCGGTTGCGCTTTTTACGCTGACTACTTTCCAGTTGAATTTATGGACCATTCCGCTGGTTGTACACTTTTTATGCAAATATATATGGCCAAAAGTGCCGCAACAGACAACATTCGGTGGCGCTGTCGCTGATGATGTTGTAGCTAGTCCTGCGGAGCCAGGGGACAGGACATGCAGGGATGGGTCGTCCTGGAGGACTGGATTGCGTGCTTCGCTGGTGTCAGCCGACTGGCACACTACAAATGTCGCCGACAATTAATTTCCATAGATAATTGCCTGTCGATAACGACAGCGGCAGCCAGGGACATTAATCAGGCCGGCTGTTGACTAGGTGGTTTTTGTTCTTGGCCCTTTTGGCGGCTGGATAAGATTTAATCAAAAACTATGGCGAAATGACAAAGTGAAAGTTGTATTTCAGTGATTTGTGGTAACGCTCTTAAATCAAATTGAATTGGCAAAATGTGTGCGCTTGCTTAAGTTAGCTAGATTCGTATGTATGTGTGGGCGTGTGTTCTTCAATAATGCACATTTGTATGACTATATATAAACGCTATGAATATAGAAGTGCTTAACTTTTGAGTGTGTTTAACCAGATAAATAATAATACTGATCACAACGCCAATAGTGTGAGAATTCAGTTTGTGTTATAACAGTTCGCCATTGAAAATAATGTTTGACACTTCGATCGATTGGACAATAAATATAGAGTATACGTATTATGTAAATATATATAGAATTTATATTGCTGCACCATAACAACTAACATAAACAGCAAATATCCTTTGTAATCAAGTAATTGATCTATACATATAATTTTGGGAACAAATTTGAACAACGCTGGGCGTAAAATAGGCGCTAGTTGAAGGTAATCTGTCTGATTATCGCGAGTATATATATGAGTGCGTATATATACCTATAATCGACGCTAATTGCACTATTTATTTTGTATGCTGTTACATTCCACTGGCGGTCAGAATAAATGTCGCACAACTTGAGATAAATCTACGCATCGTGATTATGGAGTACAGGTTATTTATGTATGTCTACAACTCATAATTGACACAACATATTATTGCTTTGCCTAATGTTTAACTTAACTATTTACATAAGATACCGATTAAATACTGATTAATTAAATCAAACTTTGATGAATATAACTTAATGGTCGTTTCGCTTGGATTATAAAACAACTTTTTTAAAGTCAAATCATAAATGCATTTCTGTTTCTTTCAATTCAAATTTTGAGAATACTTTTTAAGGACTATAACTACAAATTTTGGCCGTATTGCGGTATTATTCTTCTAATGAGTACGGGAATACTTCATTTAGGTGTAGAGAAAATGGCAGTTTGGATTTATCTAACTATCTAATATACGAAAAGCATGGGATCCTCTAGCTGGCGATTGTGCTCTATGACTGATCGTTTGACCGCCAGTATGGAAGGGAACTATGAACTAACATTATGATAGGTCCAAGTGGTTTTGATCCGATATCGGCGATGCTGCTTATTTGAAAAATGCGTTAGAAAAATGCACAAAAAGTCTTCGGTCTCGGGATGGGAATCGGCTTAAGTCGGTAAACAAATGGTCCATCATTTTCTCGATAACATAATGTTCATGACCGTGCCGCAGTT
Organism: Drosophila prostipennis; assembly: GCA_037075205.1. Lineage (NCBI taxonomy): Eukaryota > Metazoa > Arthropoda > Insecta > Diptera > Drosophilidae > Drosophila > Drosophila prostipennis. The sequence continues at coordinate 2,482,660 of JBAMCJ010005005.1, read as the reverse complement.
AAGCAGCACTCGTTTGGCATCGCTCAGCTTGGCATTGGTCAGGTCGTAGCCGTCTATTTCCAGCAGCTTATCGTTGAGGTTCAGCAAGCGGGCAGCATTCGTATTCGGCGTTACGGAGCTCACAAAGATGCCAACCTGCAGTGAAAATAGTAGTTATTGATAACTGATTCCAGCCATAATGGATCGTAAACTCACTTGATTAAGCAGCTCTGCTATGTCGAAGCCGATGCTGTGCTCCCACTTGAGGGTGACCTGTTTGACTGTCGGATTTTTGTGAACACCAAAGATCCAGGTGGATTTCTTGTGGCTCGCTTTGGAAGTATTGTTAGTGGCCGTGGAATTAAGCGAGTGCTGTGACATCGTGTCGTCCAGCTCCTGGTCGTCCTCCTCCGGATTTGGTTCTAAATTGCTGCTGATATTGTTTTGGTAGTCCAACTGATCGACTGACTCCTCGTCTTCCTGCGCGCCAATCGCTGTGGTCTTAAAGTTGCTGTTGCTATTCAAAGCATCTTGGTAGATAGTTTGCTCCTGCAATTGTTGCTGCTTCCGCTGCCGCATGGACTCGTAGAGGTTAAGATCCTCCGGTGTTTTCTTCGTGTAAACTCGAGCTATGTGATAAGGCGGTGGTTCCAGTCGAGGCTGGGGCAACGCCTGCTGCTGCATAGGTTGTTGTTGCAGAGGCTGCAACTCGTAGTCCTGATCCCCGTTTAAATGCGTGGTGGGAAGCGGCGTGTTGGCCTCCACGTAGAGCTGTTGGTAGTGTGACTCGTAGTTGACCAATGGAAGACCGTAGTACTCCTGTGTGGGCACTGGATGCGCCATCTGCTGCGGTTGCTGATAGACTCCGTAGATGTGTGTCGTTTCGGGCGTTATGCCGTAAATTGCACTTGCTGTGGCCTGGTCCACAACATCCTGGTTGGCATTGCTGCTATCACAGTGGACTTGACCGTTGGCCACCACACGTGCCTCCCTTACCTCGCTGGCATTCGCCGATGAGGTCGCCGCCTGAGCCTGCCTCACGTATTTGGCCATCTGGCGCAGCTCCTTGGGATACGGTGTGGGCGATCGCATCAGGCGAACGGATCCGGCCATTTGGTCGGGCGTCGGAGTTGGTGGAGCGGCCACAAAGCTGGGATAGCTGGGCGCTGGCTGTGCTTTGGCATTGCTAAGAATGGTGGCCTCCTCGGCAAAGCAGATCCTCCTGGAAGGACTTACATGGGGCTGCTGCTGGTTGGCGTAGACAAACTCGTACTGCTCTTGTGCCTGCTGTTGAGCCTGAATACTGTTCATCTTGAAAGTGACTTGCGGCAGCATAAAGCACGTCAACTGGGTCTTTGTACTCGCATCCAGATATTGCAGCGGCACCAAAGGCTGCGACTGGTTGTCGCTTAGCCACATCGATGTGAGATTCACCAGGTTTAACATCGAAACGGGCAAAGCGTTTATGTAGTTATTAACCACATTGAGTACCTTCATCTTGCCCAGGTTTCCAATATTCTGTGGCAGGGCGGACAACTGATTGTTGGCCACACTTAGCACGCTTAACTGCTGACAGCTACACAGCTCATCCGGCAGCTGGCGCAGTTGATTATCATCGGCGAACAGAAAGCGCAGGCTGCGCAGCATTCCTATCGTGCTGGGCAGGCGTATTAGCTTGTTGTGACTCAGGACCAGTTCCTCTAGCTGCTCCAAATAGCTTATGCTGTCGGGTAGCTCCGTCAAGCCGTTCGACTCACACTTGAATGTCACCAGGGATTTTAGCATGCCCACGCTGAAGGGAAAGGCCTCCAGGCTGTTCGAGCATATGGACAGCACCTCCACGTTTCGCCAGTTGCTTAGCTCGCTGGGCAGAGTGTCCAATAGATTTCCATTCGCCTCAAAGTGCTGCAGTTCGCGCAGCTTGCCAATGTTGGCCGAAACGCGACGTATTTGATTGAAGTCGATCCAGAGTTCGCGCAAGGATTTTAGCTCGCCAACAACTTCGGGCTGTGAAGAAGACAGCAGTTAATATTGTTGCTACAGGGTTAAACAAGGTGTTTACTAGATCTGATCATGATTTATAAGTGTAAGTAATAAACCTAAAAAGGTTCATTTGGGTAAAGTTAGACAGCTTTGCTGCAACGTTGTATCATGACTAGTGAATACCCTATGTTTTCTTCCTCACCAGCTCCGTAAACTCATTGCCACCAATGTCCAGCCTTTGTAAGTTGACCAAACGCACCATGGACTTGGGCAGCGTGATGAGATTGTTGAGTCGCAGCTCCAGAATTCGCAGATTTACCAATCGCCCAAAGTTGGCCGGCAAAAACTCCAGGTAGGTCTCGTTCAGCAGCAGCTCCTGCAGCGAAATGAGCGAGGTAATGGCATCGGGAAGACGTTGCAGGCTGTTGCAGCTCAGATCCAGGTGGGTTAAGTGCTTGCAGGACTTGATCTCCTCGGGCACATTGACAATTACTGAGGGGGCACAAGACATTTAGTAGTGTTTGGGGTGAAAACATGGAGGAAGTCTTACGATTTCGGTTGAGATCCAGATGCTGCAGCTGTCGCAGACTGCCGATGGCCTGTGGGATGCTCTCCAGATTGTTGCTGTTCACGTGTAGCACCCTTAATCCCTGGCAATAAAACAATTGCGGGGGCAGAGCTTGCAACTGGAAGATAATGCGGTGGTAAACAAGGTGCCCAGATAAGCTTGACAGGTGTACTTACTCTAGTGGTGCTCAGGTAGAGCTCCTCCAGGGTTCGCTCGTGCTGCCAAACTTCTGGGAAGTCGGTCAAAGGGGTATTGCTATAGTCCAGCTTGTCGATCACCTCCTCGCGCTTGAACTTGAAGCAGGGGAAGCATTTGCTCAGCAGCGGCATCTTTGGGTTAAGTTTATTGCTTTCGTTCGTTAATTAAGGCACGGTTGTGGCTGCTGAAAGTGTGTAAATGCAGTTGAGTTACCCGATCGGAATTGGGGTCGCCACATCGCCCAACTCACCTGTGAGTCATCGCCTCCGTCGGAACGCTATTGTCCTGCTCCATTACATTCCATGTCCATTGGCATTTTTGGGCTTGTTATTGTTCTGCTTCTGCCCACCAACACAAACACGCACAGCACACTCACCCGCACTCGCATACACACCGACGGGCGACTTGGCGAGCCTCTCTTTTCGGCTTTTCGCGCATTTACTATCCATAAATTGGTGATTTTATTATTTACCTAACCGCTTCATAGCGACCCCGAGTGGGTGCTATTTCTTTTGGCCATTCAAATGCGTTTTATTTAATGTTTTTCGCTTGGAAAACGACAAGTTGCTTCAGGTGTTAGTGTTGGTAAATGCCGAACGCGCTAGTGATGACAAAACACTGATACCGTTTGGCCTTTGCACGGTTATCGATAGTTTGTTTATGTATTTCGAATATTTGAAAACTTTAACAAAATTGGATAGCAGACGAAAACCACATTTATTTGTAATCTTGTGCGAATAAAGTATTCTATTTATAAAGTTGCTTACATTTATAAATAAAGTTCTATGCATTTCGTCAAACTATCGATACATCTAAAGCATTCACAATATGACAAGCAGGTGGCGCCACAAAGTAGCCGTTACATTTCAAATAGGTGGAAACTGAACGTTACGAAAACATGACAGACGCGCATGCATTTTTTCTCAAAACGCTTTACCCTTTGCTAATTAATATTTACTCTACACTTCCTGGCTGCGATTGCGCTTGGGTAAACTGCGCCTGTCGTGTGTTGTCACAACTGTTGATAACGGCATATTGCTAACTTGGCAATAAAACAAATAGCAATAAGCGAAATCAAGCGTTTTTGAAGTTGCAAAGTTCAAATGGGTTAATGCGAATTCCGGTCAAAAACAACCAATTAAATCTTAGCTCACACCATCCCAGACTTTGACTTAAAGTGTCGTCCGTCAGGTTTCGTGTGTTTCGTTGGTGTGAAAATTATTCAAATAACGGCCTTTTTTTTTAGTTTTTTTCTTTGGCTATTGCCGTATTGCCGCGCTGTCGGCGGAGCATTGACGAATTTACACTTCAAACAATTGTTAAACTGTACAGCATAGTGCAAATAAGTACGTAATAAACAATGTGCTTGTTGCCGCTGCCATTTGCAAGAGAAAAGTTGTGCGGCTGCGGATAAGCTCAGTTTCGGTTTCAAAGTTGACAGCTGCAGTTGGATCGGTATCCGTATCGGTCGATGTGATGTGAGTGCGGGTGATGGGATTGCTGTTCAAATCTTGCTGCAATCCGGGTTATACCAATAGAATGATACGTATTCGCATTGATATTTGAACTAAGTGTTAAAAAGTTGTCATCTTACATAAGAGACTTTAGTTTTGAGTTGCAAAACTAAATATTATAGAATTTTTGGAAGCCTTTTTGTGGAACATCGTGATTAGAGCGTGATTAGATTTATTGTGATAACAATCGGAAATCTGTACGTATTTTAATTGTAAAGAAGAAACAAATTACGTCTTAAATTTGGTCATTATGTCTAATTTGTTTTCCCTTCAATATTTCGTGTTCAAAATATACATATGCCAAAAAATTATGGTGCTGCTCGAGACCTTAATAAAAAATGTGTTGATTGTATGCAGGGACCGTAAATAATGATTATTGATATATTTTTTGAACCAAAAAATCAGGCACTTAGGATCGACATACGCAAAAAAGGAAAACACCATAGTGATCCTCTTTGATTAATCTATTCATTATCGCGATGATTTTTATTTTTGGGATTTTTATAATATTCCTTAAAAATAATCCTTTTTTATAATCATAATTTTAAAATAAAAATCAAAAATAATCATTATTTCTGATCGGAAAAAATAAAAGTCAAAAATAATGATTATTGTTGATTTTTATTTTTTTCGCTCAGAAATAAAACTCACTTGGACGCCACGGCTTTTCTGTGCCGATTTTCGGCGTTTTTTTTGCATAGTCCCATGGAGCGAATGCAGACGTACCACCTCTGAAAAAAAAAACTTGAACTTGGCTTCTGCATCCCGTTAAATGGTATCATTCTTATAGTCAGTAAAGGGGATACTTCTAGCCTTTGTTTACAATTATGTATTTAAACCAGCTGTCGGCAGAGCCCTATTAAGTGAGCATAGGGATTTGCTCTGCCCACGCGCTGCTCGCTCACGTATAACGTAGAACAGCGGTCTGCACACACACATCGATGAGCTGCCCAGTGCAAATTACTCACACAAATATAAAACAAAATGTCATCGTATGTGTGTGCCGACCGCTGATTTAAACAAACATTATGTTTATGGATTTAACCATGGATTGCAGGTCGAAATGCACTTGTCTTTCTCTCTCACTATACAAGAACTAATTAACCAATGAGGGCCGCCAGCTCGACAATACATACTGGAACAACATTTAACAAAGTGCCACCGCTTTTTGAAATCTCTAGAATCTCTTATTCTTAAGAACAGCTTATCCTCTTCTTTTTAAGAATTCGCGGCTTTTGCAGAACTAATTTAAATATCAAACCATGTATAGAAAAGGGTTTAAGGTAAGTAGAATTTGGTTAACAAAGTCTGAGGTATTAGTTGTTCTTAAGAATTCGCGGTTTGTCTTTCTTGGATGGGAAGTTGTGCTGATTACTTAATTCCTGAATAAAAACGTATCTGAAATCGATTTTTAAAGTACTAGTTGTTCTTAAGAATTCGCGGTTTGTCTTTCTTGGATGGGAAGTTGTGCTGATTACTTAATTCCTGAATAAAAACGTATCTGAAATCGATTTTTAAAATACTAGTTGTTCTTAAGAATTCGCGGTTTGTCTTTCTTGGATGGGAAGTTGTGCTGATTACTTAATTCCTCAATAAAAACGTATCTGAAATCGATTTTTAAAGTACTAGTTGTTCTTAAGAATTCGCGGTTTGTCTTTCTTGGGTGGAAAGTTGTGCTGATTGTTCCTGAATAAAAACGTATCTGAAATCGATTTTTTAAGAACCGCGAATTCTTAAGAACAACTAATACCTCAGACTTTGTTAACCAAATTCTACTTACCTTAAACCCTTTTCTATACATGGTTTGATATTTAAATTAGTTCTGCAAAAGCCGCGAATTCTTAAGAAGAAGAGGATAAGCTGTTCTTAAGAATAAGAGATTCTAGAGATTTCAAAAAGCGGTGGCACTTTGTTAAATGTTGTTCCAGTATGTATTGTCGAGCTGGCGGCCCTCATTGGTTAATTAGTTCTTGTATAGTGAGAGAGAAAGACAAGTGCATTTCGACCTGCAATCCATGGTTAAATCCATAAACATAATGTTTGTTTAAATACATAAACGTAAACAAAGGCTAGAAGTATCCCCTTTACTGACTATAAGAATGATACCATTTACCGGGATGCAGAAGACAAGTTCAAGTTTTTTTTTTCAGAGGTGGTACGTCTGCATTCGCTCCATGGGACTATGCAAAAAAAACGCCGAAAATCGGCACAGAAAAGCCGTGGCGTCCAAGTGAGTTTTATTTCTGAGCGAAAAAAATAAAAATCAACAATAATCATTATTTTTGACTTTTATTTTTTTCGATCAGTAATAATGATTATTTTTGATTTTTATTTTAAAACTCAAAAGTAATGATTATTTTTGAGTTTTATTTTTTTTGATAAAAAATAATGATTATTGTGTGAGTTTTAAAATAAAACTCATAATGATTACGGTCCCTGATTGTATGCCCTTGGCCTCAAATTGATTTTTTTTTGTTTTAAATTATTTATAAATTATGCCTATCCTCGGATCTGTACAATAAAATGGCATTTCCTTCTGTAAAATAATTTTTTAGATAAACTTGAGTTTCGATTGTGTATTACTGAATTTTGAATCTGCTTCAACTGCATAGTGCTGTTTGAACTAACACTTTTAATTACAAGCTTATGCAATGATTGTTTTAAAGGTTTTAAAAAAACCCTGCCACTCGCAGGCTTGCATTAACAATTAACAAACATCTGCTAGGTTTTCACGACCAAAGGTTAAAAGTATCAGTTTATTTGTTTGAAGGGCTTGTCACATTCTAATAGGCTATTTTAAGCCCGATATGGTGCATTTAGTTTTACACTCCTCCTTTTCCATCGACTAGATTAAATTATACATTGACACAATTCTCATGGAACAATTTACAATTTTAATTACCTGTCGACAGTGTCTTATGCTAGATTTATTTAAGAGGGGCTTAAAATATTATTGCCTGTAAACATTTTTTAAAAACAAACTATGTAAATATGAATCAAAACATGTTAGATTGTACTAGTATCTAAATAAGACTCAGTGGAACCCCCAAAAATCCGTTAACCCTTACGTTCGCCCATGTCTGTCATTTTGGAGCGGAACATCACTCAAAATTCAAGCATGACTCACACTACTTGCACGCACATAAAAAACAGATAAGAGAGAGAGAGCAAGAATAATCAGAAGGGTGTGGGAGAATATCACCCCTAAAAAGCCCATGCCCACCACCGCAAGAACTTTCGGCTCTCTTCCTAGTGGGCGTACTTTCACCCCCTGAGTGAAACGGTTATTACAAGGAGAGTTTGGTCTGGTTGGATTTATTTTAAAATAATTTCCTTTGCTTGGACTTCATAACTTCTTCTTCGATTCAGGGAAGATCCTAGAAGTCCAGGTGGAAAATTTACTTCTTCTTGCCTTTGCCCTTTTTGGCGCCCTTGGCTTCCTTGGCGGCTGGTTCCACAGTGGCAGTCGACCCAGAAGTTACAGGATCGGCGGTAGGTTTCGCCCCCGCAGGAGCCGCAGCTCCCTTCTTGGAGCCCTTGGACGAATCTTTCTTTGCGGGCATTCTGAAGGAATATAACCATAAGTATTAGTTGAAAATAAAAGTTTAAATTGAAATATCATCACAAACCTAACAAGAATTTGGAACAAAACACATAAAAAGATTTTCACTCGAGCCGAACACGATGTTAAGCGCCTGAAATTCCGGTACAAAGTGATTCCTAATGCGATTTCAACTTTCATTTCTAAATCAAAAATCAAGGCTTGCTAGGGAATTTGATAAAAACCATAATTTAAACTTCAACCGTTTCGCGAATCGGTTAATGGTTCGCGCCTGTTTTGGGGGCGGACTCTCTTGTTTCTCTCCGTAATTCTCCTGTTCTCTATATCTCACTCTCTCTCCGTCCGTGGTCTCATTATTTCGATTTCCGTGCAGTTGAGGAAACGAAAGCCAAGTGCGCGCAACATAGGCCGCATAATTTTCTAGTGCAATTTCTATTTAAGTAATTTTAGTTTTTAGCGCAACGTGATTTCCAATAGCTTAGGAATCCCATTCATAAGTAGATAAACCGTATTCAATAAATAAAGGACCTCCTGTATGCAATTAGCAGGCTGCGCTTTTCCTGACGCCGCCAACTAAAAAGTAATCACACCACTTATCGATTTTGCGCCCATGTGAAAGGGCTGGAAAAGTGTCTGCAATTTCCTAGAAATATTAGTTTCTACCCAGTTAAGTGCAACAAATCGCCGATATAATGGCAGCCAAGCGGAATGCAGTGACCACGGAAGCTCCGGAATCGTCGGCGCCCGGCGAAGGTACCGCCCTCGCCCTGGACTCCCGCCTCTCGAAACGCGTGGAGAGCGTCATTCCCAAGAAGCGGTGAGTGCCTAGGAGAGCTGAAATATACAATTTAAGCACTGTTCACACTGGAAACTTCAAGCTTAAATAATAATAAAATTATCGAAATAGGGACGTGCCTAACAGACAAATTTCTTGCATATAATATTGAAATATAACATAGTTCTCTTTTCCTTTAATATTTTAATTTAATGGGTAAAGTTTTTAGAATAATAATATACAACTTAAGCACTGTTTACACAAAAAAGTTTAAGCTTAATAAAAAATAATAAAAGCTAATCTAATTTTTCGAAACACTGAGAAATGGCTATAAATATTTCCTAATAATTAATCATTTTTATGTTCTATTTTTATTTAGCAGGTAAATTTTTCATAAAAATATAGCAATAAGTTCAATACATTAGCTATAATAATAGGAAGTGTTCTTTACCAACATGTATATATATCGAAAAAAAGTGGCAATTTAAAAAGAATAACCTTACATACGCCACTTAACTTACATAGATACAAAATGTTTACATTTATTATCATATTCTTTTGCTCGCTTTAGATAACGTATTCTGAGTAATGTAAAATGTAGGTAATGGGGATCAGGGTTATATTTAGTTTTAGCTTTTCGTGCAGTCAAAAAACACACAACTGTGAATTTTGATATAGATAATGCGGTCAGTCGGCCATTTGATATATTTTTTATGATTTACTTAAACTTTAATGTTGTTAAATTATATTTCCAAAAACAGTCATGAGGCCCTGAAATGGTTTGGATGGGGCTACAACGACTCGCAGTTCTATGGCCAGGATGGCGTCATCTGTTTTCGCGGTGAAAGGTGAGTTGACCACATTCAAATAGCAGTACTTAAAAGGCATATTAACACTGTCGTCCCCCACAGATATCCCCTTGGGGGCTGCGAGCTGCCCAGCTTCACCAAGTGGGTGGAGAAGAAGTTCGATCTGAGAGTGGATCCCACCAAGCCGTATCCCCAGCTGCCGAGATCCTATCCACGTCCAGTGGAAAATGCTCCCTTTTTGCGCGAACTGAAGGGCACCACCAAGGTGGATCACTCCCTGGAGGGAATCGATCGGCTGGTGCGGTGTCATGGCCAGACCCTCAACGATATATACAGCCTGTGGCACCACAAGTTCCAGAGGATTCCCGATGTGGTTGTGTGGCCCCGGTGCCACGATGAAGTGGTTCAGCTGGTTCGCCTGGCCCACAAGCACGAAGTGATGCTGGTGCCTTTTGGAGGTGGAACGAGTGTTTCGGGAGCCATCACCTGTCCCCAGAACGAGAGTCGGATGATCTGCGCCCTGGACACCTCGCAGATGAATAGACTGCTGTGGCTGAACCGGGAGAATCTCACCGTTTGCTTCGAGTCCGGCATCGTGGGTCAGGATCTGGAGAGGGTGCTGCGGAACGAGGGTCTGACAGTGGGCCACGAACCGGACTCCTACGAGTTCAGCACCCTGGGAGGCTGGGTGGCCACCCGTGCGTCCGGCATGAAGAAGAACGTCTATGGCAACATCGAAGATCTGGTGGTGCGAGTCAGGATGGTCACTCCGTCGGGAACCCTGGAACGCGAGTGTAGTGCACCGCGTGTGAGTTGTGGACCCGATTTCAACCACCTCATCCTGGGATCCGAGGGCACCCTGGGGGTGATCACCGAAGTGGTGCTGAAGGTGCGTCCCCTGCCAACAGTCAGACGTTACGGATCGCTCGCTTTTCCCGACTTTGAGCAGGGAGTGCTCTTCATGCGCGAAGTGGCCAGGCGGAGATGCCAACCCGCCTCCGTTCGACTGATGGATAACGAGCAGTTTATGTTCGGCCAGGCCCTGAAGCCGGAGAAGTCTTGGTGGGCCAGTGTGGTGGATGGAATGAAGCAGCGCTACGTTACCTCGTGGAAGGGCATCGATCTCAACCAGATCTGCGCCGCCACCTTGCTTTTCGAGGGCGACCTGAAGGACGTGCAGCGCCAGGAAGCGCTCATCTACGAGATCGCCGACAAATTCAAGGGATTCCCGGCAGGCGGACAAAATGGGGAACGCGGCTACATACTCACCTTTGTAATTGCCTACATTAGGGTAAGTTTTTTTTTTTTTTAATGAGTTTAAGTAAGCAAAGTGAAGATCAACATCCATACTATACAAAGTGTTATTTCCGGTTTTGCATCTTCATGTACGTCTGTTTTTACATAATATTTCCCAGTTTTTTAGTGTCTCTGATGAGCAACCGAACCTGCTTAAAAATTTTAATTGTCTTTTGTACAACACACCCAGAAAAAAACGTTAAAAAACCAAGCCCCACACGGTCAAAAAGTGGGTAATCCCGTGTGTGGACAATCCAAAGGCGGTCGTTCATAAAAAAGTTCAACATTTTGTATGATTTATCCCGCATAGTTCAACGTTAGAAATTTTAAGGAAAATACGAATAGATTGTTTTCGTTGTTGTTTTTCTGGGTGCAAATAAGTATTTTTTTATATCAGGTCAAAAGATAGTTCCCTTAATAACAAATTAATACGTCGAACTTATTTGATGATAAGGCTACCTAATCTAACATTTGATTATCGCATCAAATTTATCCTATAAAATATGAAATAGGAATAATTACCTAGCTTGTCATTTGTAAAGATAACTTTATCAAAGTTATTAGAAATCGGTTTTATAAATCGATCTGTAATTGAACTAATGATAACCTAATGGTATATAGTTTAGTGATCTTTTATAATACGTTTATAACAGTTCTGATAAACTGAATGTTCAGTACTTAACCTGTTTCTTGTGTTTGCTATTTTTACAGGACTTTGGTCTGCACCAGGGAATTGTGGCCGAGTCCTTTGAGACTTCGGTGCCTTGGGATCGATGCAGTTTGCTCTGCCGTTCGGTCAAGCAGCGTGTGGTTTCTGTAAGTGCATTCAATTATCGATTCTCTATAACTTGTATTAACTATCAAACTCCTATTAACTTTTCAGGAGTGCCACAGACGTAGCATTCACTTTTATACCATTTCGGCTAGAGTAACCCAAACATATGACGCCGGTGCCTGCATCTACTTCTACTTTGGATTCCGCAGTACAGATGTCTCCGATCCCGTGGAATTATTCGAGGCCATTGAGCACAGTGCTCGGGATGAGATCCTGTCGTGCGGAGGGTCTCTGTCCCACCACCATGGCGTTGGAAAGATTCGAAGTCATTGGTACCGCAACGCAGTCACCGAAACGGGAAGTTCACTGTACTCCGCGGCCAAGCGGCATCTCGATCCAAAGAATATCTTTGCCCTGGGCAACCTCCTGCCCCTGGAGGAGGTTCATCCGAAGGCAGAGGCTCCACCGTCATCGACACCACCAAAGGCCAAACTGTAGAGGGTAGCCCACTTGACTGTGCGCTTAGTTCATTTACTAGTCTTAGTCACTTTACTGATTTCCTAGTCGCTCTTGGGGGTTCGGGTCTCCAGTTCTTATGTAGCGGGCTCATGTTTTCTATGGGTTTTGATAAATAAATGGAATATTTCTAAGTCTTTAGTTCAATTTCCTTACTGCCCTTGAAAAAGGACAGAAGATGTTCCATCTAGATCATCCCGTGACATAAGTAACAATATATATTTGGATTTGTGTGTGCGTGTCCCGACTGCAGACCAAATACGAATTTCTGATCATTGTCTTCTCATCTGCTCATCGAAGTCATTTGCGGCTTGATGGCGCACCAAACCGTTCCGTCCAAGAAAAGAGCCAACATCGAAGATCCGAGCGCCCAGAGCCGAGAGATCAAATGTCATCAAGTTGTCAACTTCGTTAGCATGCCACAAGGCAGCGATCGAGCTTGGCTTAAAGATCTTTCTTGGCCTGGCTGGTTGATCGGCTGCACAGAAAGAAATATAAAATAAATATGCATTTTGAGATAATTTATACGTTTATAATTTATAATTTATGCGTATTGCCTAACTTTGTTTATGAAAAATGATTCTGGAGGAATAGAAAATCCTTTTAAAATTGGTTTTCGGATCTTTTAAAACAGCATCTAAAAGTATGCTTTAAAATATCTTAAAATATGCTTTAAGATATCTACTTTGTGGCACTCAGCCAAAATATTGTGGCAAAGGTTTGGTCAAGTATCGTGTTTTAAAAAAAATCAACTGAAAAACAAAACAAAAATTAAATTGGAAAGAAAACATAAACTTTTGAAAGCTGAAAAAAAACTTTTAGAGGTTACTTTATTTTATATATATTTCCAATTTTTTTTAGCTATTCTTTTTTCACTGTGTGCGAATTAATAGGGGAATGAGGCAACTCCGGCGGCTTATTGATGGTCGAGGAGAAGTCGTCGACTTGGCCTGTCTTGTTACCCTGGCAATGGATACTGTATGGTATATGGTACATACCCCCCGAGTGCATTTCGGCCAGGCCAACACACACACATGCGGCCTATAAATAAAGATTACAATCAGCAAAAGTGAGCAGAAGAGAAGTCCGTCTAAGCCCCAGCCGGCCGCCTGGAAATTGTCAGCAATTAACCCGCGGGTCAGTCCCGGAAAACGCTGGCAGTCCTGCGTCCAAACCCTGTGATTTATGCCACAGCGCAGCCTCCCAGCCAAAAACCCACAATCAAGGCCGGCGGAGAGCGGAGTGCGGAGAATTACGATCCTGACACGTTCGCCGGGCGAAAAACAAAGACGGAATGCTCTTCTACCTGAGGGAGATGGACATAACTCATTTGCATTGAATGAAAGAATGCTGGGGAGGAAAGGGGAGTGTCAGGGTCTCAAGATGATCAAGGAAAATAAAAAAAGAAGTAGGCGAAACTAAACATTAGAGCATCAGCACGTACACAGTCTCCTGAAGCGAACAAAAGGATTTCTTAAATGTAGAGTAGGAGATGAAAGATAGGAACATGATCGGAAGAAAAGAGCAAAAATGCCATTTCGGAATAATATTTTTCTTAACAAAGTGTTTAGTATTAAATTGTAGCTAATAACTAATTTATATATAATTTATTAATTCATTTTCGTGTAAATTCTTTTTTTGCAAAACTATACTATATGGACTATAACTATTTTATAAATGTGAAAGAATATTATGTTTTGATTAAAAAACCTTTACAATTTCAAAGTTTTAGAAGAAGTACGACATTGTTTTTGATTACCGTTTTCTTCAAAATTAATTTCTAAATCTTCCCTTTTTAATATTTTATTATTTTCTAATTAGTGTTTTTAATTTAGTGAGTACGACTTATTATTTGTTTAAAACTCCTACTGGTCAAAACTATATAATAACATTTTCTCTTCATTGAAAAGTGAACAAATTGAATCACTGGCAACATGCGACTAATAAGCAATGTTGAAGCAACATGCGCTCCCTCGTCTGCCGTTTAAGCCGGGCCAGTTAACCCATTGAAGCCTGCCCACTCGAGTGCTCTGCCGGCGCTTTGGTCTTACCTGGGCTTCGTTACCGAATGGATTCGCACCTGGCGTTCAGTTGCGAGCAGCGCGGCCAGCGGACAACAACGAAAAACTGGCGACGCGATTTGAAAATATATCGTGTATTATTCCCAATGCAGATCTCGTTAGAACGTTTCGTTTGGCAACACGGAAAGAGTTGAGAAGTCGGGAGAGCGAGAGATATATCTCCGTATATATAGAGAAGAGAGCGGGAGAGAGTGTAAGATCTGGCCGGGTTTATTTTTCCCGGCACGGCAGCTGCACAACTTCGATTGCAGTTGCAGTTCGTACGCGTCGCTTGCAACATCGTGTCGCGCATTTCGACTTCAACTCCAAATCCGATTCCAAATCCGTTGCCAATTTCGATTTTCTCGTTTTCGAACTGCTGTTTTTTGTGTCTGTGGGAAAATGCGACAAATTATCCGGCATCGGGTATTTTTTCGCTCATTAAAAAAACGTTTTGTCGCTTGTAATTGAGCGGCAGTTGCTTTTGTTTTGCCTTTAAAAGAGCAGCAAACAGTGAAACAGGTGCGTGAACCGAAACCGAAACAAGTTGTTACAAAAACGAAGCAATGGGCATTACTTGGCTTGTATAAAATCATTAAAAGTGCATTAGACAACCTGCCCGGAGGCGGAAATTCTAAGGCCTTTCATCAAGCGGCCAACCCGTCACTCATTCAGTTTGTCAGTTTTAATGCACCTGCAATGACTCGTTAAAAAATGTGGTCGGGAGATGCCCCTCAATGCTGTGCGGACCTCGGAGCCATTAAAAGAAACAATTTCGCACTAAAAAAGCAACCCACGTCGGGTGGCCAAAGTGCTTTATAAGACCAACAACCCATAAAGTGATCTCAAAAGTCAGCAACGCGAAATATACACACGCACCTACTATATGATAATCATAAAATCTGGCAAAAGGCATTTGGTGTTTGGTTTTTGGTCAGTTGGAGTTTTTTTCGCAGCTGCAACGCCAACGCTAAATTCTCGGCTGCGATATTTGGTTTATGAGTTCTGTCATTTTGCGTGGGTGCTTGGGAACAACTTCGGATCTTATACTAGTGCTAACCTTGGAATGCCTCTAAAGATTCAAATTTTGGGCTTTCTTGGTTTGCTTTATGGAGATTTTTTAGAGCATATTGTGATATCTCGTAAAGAATTTTAATACCTTTAAGTTATTGATGATCCATAAATGACAAACTTTAAAGATACATAGTACTGCCTAAAGAATTATTTTCCTAACTGAAAATTTGTTTGTCTTTTTTGAGAAGGCAATATTAATTTTGAGAAACACAATTTTGTAGCTTTTAGAAAAATTCCTTCTTTTTTGAACTTTTCCAAGTTAAATTCTCATTATAAACCCACCCGCTGCTATAAGGGTTCAGAAATTCCAAGAATGCTCATCCGTGTGTCAGACATCCCTAGTAATAACTCATCATACAAGGTATAGCCCCTTCTTTTTTTGCATAAAGGTCCAAGTCATGACGATTCCTCAAAACGTGCCTTTAATGTATCTAATAGGCATTTGAACTGCCCATCAGGCTGACATAAAACAAATGTTGCCCATTAGACTGCATGTTCAGCATAAATGAAGCATAAACCCAGAGCAACAACAATAATCGGTTAACCCTTGCAGTGGCAACAACAACAATAACAATAACAACAGCAACTGGCTAAGGAAAATGCAGTCAAGGCGCACTTAATTAACATGCAACTGGCAACGTTCGCGTAAACAAAAGTAACAAAACAACGACAGCCACGACAAGTTAACGACAACAACACGTTGAAAAGTGCAATCCGTAATCAAAACAGCACAAAAAATCCCGGGAAAAAGGTCTCGATTTTTTCGCCAGAAGGTGACGAAGACGTCTCGAGGGGTCTAAGTTTCGCCAATCAGTCAGCTAATGATGCTGGGCCAGCGAGATGCAACTGCAACTGCGGATGCGCCCTGCAGCTGCTAATTAAACTGCAGCGGTCAGGGGAGGAAGAGGAACAATTGCAGCTGCAACAATCAGCAATTACGGCTTCGACAACATCCCGGCATCAGCAGTAAATAAACCATAATGTAAGTACACTAAATGGAGAAAACTGCAGTCTAGGTTTTTATAATTACTTTTTAAGCACTACATAAATCTGTAAACTTCTCTAGAATTTTTTTTTACAGGCCACAAAAATACAACATTTAGATAATTGAGTCTCGTTTTCTTCCTTAAATGAACTGAGTTATAAAAAGTTTAAAAAACTGGATGATTCAGACATACATAGTTTTAAATCGTTTCTCAACTTTAGTTTTAAGTTTAAAATTAAAATTTTGTTTAATTTTATAATTTATAACTTTAAATTTATTCTGTTATTATCCTGAAACAATGGGTAAAAATACAAAAAGACAATTTTAAAACTAAAAAAAGAATAATTCAACTATAAAATCTTTAAGATCATAATTTGAAAAAGGTAGATTTTTAGATATAATTCAAAGTTATTGCCTTAAAACTAAATCTTCAATTTATTTTTGACCTCCTCCCATTACATTGCACCAACATACATACTTAAAGCTACATTGCCTCTGTTTCCTGCGTGTATTGGCTGTCATTTGACTTTCTTTCGATTCGCTGCAGTAGCAGAAACAGCAGCAGCCACCCCATCGACTTTCTAAGCCAGTTGCCAATTTAGTGCATTTGGCCGATTTGGCCAGAGCCAGGAAAACTGGCCAAAAGTGGCGGTGGCTGTCGCCAATTGTTTGCCGGGTCTCCACTGGGAAGACGCCTGCAGCCAGCGAAGATCGCTGAAGATTGCGGACGGCAGACAAAGACGCAGTTGCAGTTGCAGTGGAAGACTGGGTCGCGTGTTTGACACAAATGCCGCGAATAGTTTTGAAGGCGGTTTGGCCCCACTGCGATTTATGGTCAAAAGCAGCGTTGACTTGGGCAAACAAGAAGTGTGGTTCTTTTTGTGTGTTTTGGGTTTTTCTTCTTTTTTGTATGGACGAGTGTGCTTTTGTGCCGGCTGCTTCCTGTGACTGCGCTGATTGCGTTTTAATAAGCCAAGAGATGGCTTTCAGCCATTGCATGTTGGCCTTAAGTAGCAGGAAAACCAATAATCGGCCCAAGACAAACAGCACGCAAACTTTGCTGCGGATGAATGCAGAAGTTGGCTAGTTGGCTCGCGTGCCAATGCGGTAAAACGGTGGGTCACAATGGGTTAAAGTTGCCCACGAAGGCCCCCGGCACCATCGCAGATATCTATTTAGTAAAATCCCGCCTCGATTGTGGTTAGCTTTCAATAAGCTCAATGCCAGGCTATCGAAAGAATGCATCTGATCTTAGCGAAGATATTTTGCATACAGCTTAAATAAATTCTATAACTTTTTTCATTATACCCGTTACTCGTAGAGTAAAAGGGTATATTGTATTCGTGCAAAAGTATGTAACAGCTAGAAGGAAGCGTTTCCGACCCCATAAAGTATATATATTCTTGATCAGGATCACTAGCCGAGTCGATCTAGCCATGTCTGTCTGTCCGTCTGTCCGTCTCTCCGTCTGTCCGTCTGTCCGTCTGTCCGTCTGTCTGTCTGTCCGTATGAACGCTGAGATCTTGGAAACTATAAAAGCTAGAGGATTGGTATTTGGCATGAAGATTCTTGGAGCTCCTACGCAGCGCAAGTTTATTTCAAAAAGGTGCCACGCCCCCTCTAACGCCCACAATCGCTTATATACGATTTTAAAAATTTAAATATTTCGGAAAACTAAAAATGCAGTTTTGTTGTGTTTATCAATACCTATCGAAATGTAGAAGAAATTTTTTAAATCGGACCATTCGTTAAAAAGTTATTGCTGATCAAAGTTCATATCTCCATCGCACTCCCTTTAGCCGAGTGACGGGTATTAGATAGTCGGGACACCAACCCGACTATAGCGTTCTCTCTTGTTTTTAATTCAATTTATAGAATGAAAATAAACTTTAAAAAATAGTTTAAAAGTAAGTTTGAGTGAAAATAATATAGTTTTTTAATAGTTATAGTTTCATAATTATTATTTAAATACACATATATAACTTTTTTTCGATGGCACAGTTTTTTTTTTTTTTTAAGTTTTTCATTTTAAAGTCAATAGATCAGAGCTTAACTTTGCCATACAGAGCAATAGGATTGATAATTATCAATCGTCAAACTATCATTTAGTTCGTTATTTAAATAAATGAGGTTTTTATGAATAAAGAATACTACTACTACTACTACTGCTACTAAATGAGGTTTTGAAAATGTATTATTAACATGGAGATTGTTTAATGTTTTTTAATGAATTGACCATATAATCTGACGAATACGTGCCCTTTGAGCTGAATTTTAAATTACATAATTATTAAAATATTGTTAAGTACGTTGTGAAAATGTCAAAATCATTTTAATAGACTTAAACTTCCCGATAGCTCGTTAACAATAACGTTAGCCCATTAAAAGCTCAATAGACCATTCATGTTTTGATGGATTATTGGATATGGTAAAACCTTTTTTTTTGCCCACATCAAATTGACGTAATAAAAAACCCATTTAGCTATCGATCTTCGAACAATGGGAAAACTTTTATTGTCCAGCAGCTAGAGTTTCCATTTTTTCTGACCAATGTGCGGCGGCGGCAAGCTTTGATGCCAAAAGATCAATGGAATTGGCTGAGGGTATTTGGCAATTTGTCGCTGAAATACGGCAAGTGTTCAAGTGAGATGCCTGGCATAAGTGGCTGAATATCTTTTATAAGCTGGAGCTGCAGATACAGCTACACATTGCCCAAGATCGATTGGTTTCGGCTCCTAATAGGCTTAAGGCGGTTGGGAAATGCAACTTCGATTGGTTAACGCCATTCATAGACCTAGACCATTTGCCACGCCTCGCGTGCAACGGTGACCCTCAGACCACATGAACTTGGCTAATCGCATAAACAAACAAACAAAACTGGGTAGCAAGCAACAACATTGCACCGAACAAGACAGCCAATAAATGTCCGACAGTGCAAAAAGGCCATAATAATAAACTTAAATAGACGGACGAAAAAAGCCTCCGACTTAATGCTTACAAATTTGTGCGCAGTCGCAGCTTCATAGACGAGGGCAATAACAAGTTTTTTTATGCACTTTGTTGTTGCCGAGTTTTTGCTTTGTTTTAGCGGCACTCATTAGCCAAGTTATGAACACCAAGTTGCGGCAAAACAGTAGCACAAAAAACAAACAACAGATTTGCGCACCGCAACAAAATATGGCTAAAACATTTAGCCGAATGCAGGTACACTGGGTGCCAAAATTTGGTGGTCATAGAATAAAATATGTTATACAATTTTTTTTTTTTAATTTTGTTGACAAAACTGCATACCTTTTTCGTATTCTGCTAATATTATAATTTCATTTAATTGAAGAACAGTCCATTTATAATAGGAGTTTATTTCACTTACTTTGCGTTAGTGTTTTTTTGTAATATTTTAAAATGTATTGCACATAAATCTCCAACTTTTTGGGGAGTTTCTTAAGTCGTTTAGCCAAAGGTATTGGGAAGATGTTAGTTCTGTATATTAAAATGAACATTAACAGATATCATTTCTTTATTTCTCTATTCCATATTTATTTGTAAGTTATTTTAACTTTTAGTACCCACTGTTCATAGAAATTGGATGCGTTTCTGTGGCGTTTTTTCAAGCGTTTAAAAACGCCCCGTTCCCATGGCCCACCCAATAGAGCGTTTCTAATACACACACGATTGCCGTAATCAATTAAATGAAATCTGAGCCGAGCTTAGCTGACTCGAAAAAGCGCTCTGGGGTTTTCTAATGCCCAGCAACAATTGCTTTGCTACAAACTTGCTCAAGTCGTCGTGTCGCCGGCGAAAAAAAATTGTTTTCTCATTTTCTTTGTATTGTTTTTTTGTACGTTTCTCATTTTTGTGGCATTGTTTGAGCGATTTGTTTGAATTTTGCCGCCTTTAGCTGAAGTTTGGCCGGAGTCTCGTGGAAGATGCCTCGCCAGCTTTTTGGGTATTTCGTTCGTTTTTTATTGTATTTTAGCTGTGTGTGGCTTGGCATTTTATCCCAGTCACGCTGCAAAGTTATTTGCGCCGTCGTGCAGGGACCAAGTTCTCTTCTCTGTTATTATGCCAGCCGGTTTCGTCGTCATAAGGCTGGAAAACATCAAGGGAGGAAAGAAGCAGAGATAAAACGTCTTGGGTCTGCAGTTTTCGTTGGTAATCCGAACCCCAGAGCCTTTTGATTTATGCAGTTGGCGTCATAAACTGTTGCAGTTTCAGTACTTCAATATCCCTCGCAATTGTTGGGGTATTTCGATGATTTTGGTTTCGGAATTATATTTATTATATATTTTTTTATTTTATAGGTTCTTAGGCGCAGGATTGCCTTGAATTTAACCTTTCCCAGCAGCTCACTTCTGTATTTTCCGGTTTGTTTCGGTGTGAAAAGTGGAAAGCTAATTCTAATTAGTTGGATTTTAAAATGTCAAGTCTAACATCATAGGCTTAATACGTTTTCAAGATGAAACTAAAAATTTAAAGATTTATCTTTAGAATTTTATATTAATTTTCGCCTTAAAGAGCATACAAAAGTCCAAACCTCAAACTAAAAAGTGTCCAATTACCAAAACAGAAAAATCGGTTCCACTGTCAGATTCTTTCTTTTGTGTGTTTTCACAAGATACAAAATGCATTTTTGGCTTAGCCTGATGGCCTGCACTTGTTGAATTTTGATATTTTGTGAGAAAACTTGGCTAAATTGGCTTGCCGAGCTGGCAACAATTTCTCATCGACTTGCCAATATTGAAGTGCTCGTTTTGTTTTGACTAAAAAGTAAGTCAAAGGCTCGTTATGCATGCGTCAAGCGTCTGGGTTTTGTGTGCCTGCAATTGGCAAGTAATTCATGTAGATTATTTTTTGTTTTTTTGTAGTTATGTGTGTGTTTTTTTGGTGATGAATGAAATCAGCTCCAGCTCTCAACCTTGCCAAGTGCTTCCGCTCAGAGGTAGACAATTGTCTGAGCCATGTCTATTATGACTTTTATTTTTTGCGGTCCGATGTCGCTCTCTGCTCAATTATTATTTGTTGGCACACCTGGGGAAGGTTAAACTTTGGCGAATCCGTTGCTCGAATCATTATGCTCTAGGGCAAATGTACCCATTTTTTCTTTTTCATAATTTCAAGTGTTAAGATACATATAAT
The DNA here is from genome assembly GCA_037075205.1 of Drosophila prostipennis. Classification (NCBI taxonomy): domain Eukaryota; kingdom Metazoa; phylum Arthropoda; class Insecta; order Diptera; family Drosophilidae; genus Drosophila; species Drosophila prostipennis. The sequence continues at coordinate 2,461,430 of JBAMCJ010005005.1, read as the reverse complement.
AAAATTACTTCATCGCCATTGTGGTGGCTGAAGTTGAGGTGATTTCCCATTGTTGCGGTCAAGTGGGCTAATGACTCTTGAGGGGGTGATGGTAACTCGAGACTCTTGTGGCTAAAACAAAAGTGATTTGTTTAATAGTTTCGAGACACGCCAGTTTATAGCTATCCCTTGACTTGTCGACAGCATTCCATGCGGGTTCGCATTTTTTTTCGGCTATCGAATATCAATTTTCGTATTCTATTTTTGCCAGGCCTCGTTTGCATATGACACACAAACATTGGACAAAAGGTAACTTCTAACGACGCCGTATCGATAATGCTGTCACCTTTTTTGCGTTGCCTCGCTGATCCGTTTTGGACTCCAAATATTTGCATAATTTTCGTAGAAGCGTTCCTCAGTCCACCTGTTCCAAATGCGCAATTCAAAGCGGACATTCGGCAAATGTTGAAACTCATTTTAAATTTTTGTTTATGGGCTCACGATTTGGCCATAAAGTGGTTGGAATATTTGCAGTCTCTGATTGCCTTGGTCGTACGAGTATGAAGTTTGCCACTTACTTTCACCGATTGAAATTCAATTACGAAACCCGATACGCCCAGATCCAAGTGGAAGACAAATTCATGACTCCAGGGGTAAAATCAATGCAAAAGGCGTTAATATTTATTAATTAAAAGGGGGAAAAAAGCCATCAGCAAAATGCCACAAGCTTAGGGAAGTAAAATCAAAGTTTCAGGAAAATCATATCATGTTAAATTAAAATTTGTATTTATATTTGGGAAACTTTTTCATTTAAAGCCATTATAATCCCCCTTTTTGCACAATGGCTGCTCCCAAGTTTATTTATTTACCCATTTAGGGATCAGTTTGTTGCCATTTGTTTATCAGTTATCGAATGATATAACAACGTATTTAACCAATTAAGGGGCGGGGCAAATCCATTTAACTGCGGCATCGTCATCAGTTCAAGTCGTTTTGTAGCTTGTCGTATGCAAATTGCGTATACGCCCCGATGGCAAAATTAAAAAAAATCGCATAACTGCCAGCCAAATGTCAAGCTCAACTCTCACAATCTGTCACTGACTTGTCGCTTGAGTATCTCTCAAAAGTCGATCCCCATTTACCCCCACCCCAGTGATCTTTCTCTCATTAATAGTTGCTCGCTTAACGATCGCTGTCCGGCGGGGAAATATTTTGCTAGTGATGCAATGGTGCTTCATGGCTTTGATTTACAGTCAAGATACGTACGATAACCTCACAATTGAAGGCATTGAAATTGCATCAAGATTGTTGATAAATCGCCGCCTGAGCTGGCAATAATAATGATTGCACGGGGAAAAATAGTTAGTTTAAAATAGTTTCGTGAAGAATTAATACGAGAAATACTATTTTATTATTATGTTCCATACTGAATGGTATTTATTTTTAATAAACAATTTTCTATGCTTACATTTAAAAATATTTCATGATTGATATGAGAAATAATGTTCTTAATTTACATTTTATTACTGTGTTCCACTGTTTGCTTTTTAGAAAAAACTTTTAAGTCTTAAAAGATCTCATTTGTTCAGTGCGGGTGAGTGGGTGGCGCTGTTGCGGTCCGAAGTGATGATCGTCAAAGGCGATCACCTTTTCGCCTAACGATTACAAACGTTTGCAATTAACTCAAATACTATATTTACGGCCAGGCAGCATACCGCCCCCCGTGGACGACCCGATCTGCGATCGGTGATCGCCGTCATGGCTATAACATGCTATATCATAATTTACAACTTTGACGTCAGGCTCCGGCGCACGCGTTCGCCGCAATTCTGTTTTCGATTATGCGCCTCATGGCTTTCGGCGATCGTAAGACTTCATCTATGGACCCCGAACCCCTTTGCACCCCTCTGAAAAACTCCATCTCCGGCCTTGATGGCTTGCCCCTGGCGGCGTTTTGTATCTTGCGCTTGCATCTTGTATCTCTTGCTGCCGAGCGGCTGGCCACATGGGGCGGTTGCTGCAAAAATTTGTTAGCCTGTCGTAAACTGCACCAAATCGTATAAATTATAAACGCCAAACCCCGTTTATCGATATGCAAAAAAGTATCGTGTTTTTATTTTCCTTTTTTTTAGCGAAAGTGTCGATATGCCTTGAACCGAGAACGGTTTCTTCGTGCCTTGCGGCCAGCAATTTCTTTTAATTGATTTTCAACAGTCGTGTGAGTTTTCCTATTTTCCACCCCGTCTAGACAACGCCAACGCATGAGATGCGGCCCGGTTGACAGGTGTTGATTGAAATGACCCAAAAACACCGAGAAAGGAACAATGCCTTGAAGATGGAGACATGAGTTTCACACTTTTTGGGCTGTTTATAAACAGCTGGGAAAAACATTTCGGGAAAACAACTCAATCACATTAATGAGAGTCAGGGAAAATTAAATATCAAATGACTCGACGGGTTAAACTAAAATCTATGGAAAGCCCTCAAAGTGAAAATAAACCGACGAGCCCCTTTGTAATTTTATATCTTTTGTTAGAGCTTTTTGATGACCTGATAATGGGATGGATAGGCGTTTAGAAATATTTCACAGGGAATATAAAATAAATTAAAAGATATTGAGGGATACAATTTATAAAAAATGAATTTCCTGACTGAATTTATTTTTGTGTAAAATTCAACTGGCACAGGAAAACTATAATTACCAGAGCAACAACCATAAAAAGCAGCAACAAACGCCAACATTGTCAATGCTCGAATGCGGTTGTTTCCCTTTTCGAACTCTGCTCTCGAAGTGAAATAAATATAAATAAACTATTGTCGACTCATACACATTGACAGGTCGACCGATAAGATAACACGAGCACGCACTCTCGACAGACTTACATACATATAGTCTTTACAATATGTCAAACTGCATGTCATGCAACTCTGTTGCTGTACGGCACTTTAGATCTATTTACCGACACTCAGGCAACATTCAACATTGATCTCAGCTCGAGCTACAAAACATACAAGGCAGGAAGTTCTAGACTTATTTAATTTTTTAAAGGTATTCAATGAACGTTGACCCTTTGAAAACTACAAATTTTTTTTTAAATCACTATTATAGAATTGGAATTTTTAATAATTAAATTAAAAAAATGCGAACATTTTAATACCCCGCTTTAATAAAAAACGAATTTACCCATTTTAAACAGATAGGGAAAAAGGTTTTTTTAAAGTCATATCTTAATTTTAAGTTTGTTTGAGTTTAAACTTGAGGTGAATTAGATTTGCATTTCATTTGAATATTAACTGAAAGCGAAACTAAATGGAATTAATTTGTAATTAATTTATTTGAACTGAAATTGTTATCAAATTAAACACGTTTTTGGTTTGAAATGAAAAATCAATTAGAATACCATTTAAAGTCAATAACTTGGGATGATAAACGGTTTCGCTAATTAACAAAATATTTTAATGGTCATACCAGTATTCCTTATCCACTGTGACCATCGTGATTAATTGAATAGCTGCATCCAGCCACCGCTGATGATCACTAATGCGCTTCTCATTCTCTAATCAAAATGTTTATAAACGTAATTAAATGTTTGCTCTGCGGACAACAACTATCAATTGTTCGTTATTTACACAATTGTCGCCTTATAGGGTAAGACATCTGTGTCAAAGCCGCCTATCAGCGGATCGTCTATTGAACCCCAAGTAGCCGTAGAAGTCGACAGAGTGCGAGTCCATGAAATGATCGTTTTATTTCATAATTAGTATTTCCCTCGAGCATTGATTTTGTAATTTATGTTAATTAGCCTGGCTTTTTCTACGGAAATATGAATATTGTATAAGCGTTTGCGGCAGTAATGAGCAGCGCGCTAACGAAATTTCATGCCCTATGAGCTGGCCGAGAATTTCTACTAAAGTGTCACGGCGTCTATGGTTTTGTGTGTTTTCAACGCAAAACGTTAAGTGAGCCGGTTTCCGTTTCTGTCGAACTGTTATTTTTTGCTATTCATAAACAAGTTTTGTGTTTTGGCCAGTGGATTTCACGGCTTTTAATTATGCGTTAGTGGATTCTCTCATTGCTTTAATGGGGTAATAAATTGCTGCAATTATTTATGCGTCACACCCAATCGATTTCTAATGGCCGCAGGGTCTTTTCTCTGCCCACTCTTCCCACACAAAGGAATTTGTCTAGAAATAATAAAACATTTTTTCACAATTCCCAGGCCTTTGTAACCCGCTGTGTGCACAACTACTGGTTTTTTTGGCAGTTCATTCTGAGCCAGGTTTTATGAATGATGAGATAATGTCCAGGAAGTATGAAAAATTACAGAACTTTATGGATTACCCGTGTTACATTCATTAAAGCCGACGCACTCCGTTGTCAACTTAAATTAGTTAACCGGAATATCTTCCTGCTTAATGACCTGTCTTGTCCCAAAGATATCTCACTTGGGGTGTAGCAACTATATTTTCCAAATCAGCTTCTGTGGGATTTAATGATGCCTTCGGTGAAAGATCAAACAGGCAGGATAGGGCGACACCTTTCTAACTTCATCAATCATGGCAAATGCTTCCGCTACGAGAAGTTTTCAGAAACCCCTCTAAGATACTAAGATACAAATACTACACAGAAAGAAAGTAATTTCGAATTTATGATTTATTATATTTATTTAATGTTAACTACATTTTGAAATACATTCCAAAACATTTTATAGCAAAAACGTAGATATTTTAGGTTCGAATTAATTTGAATAAATTTAAGAAATGAGTTGACAAAGATATTATATCGAATCTCAAGTTATTCCATATTTTGTAAGTTATCCCATATAATTACCTTTGGATGGTAATTTGGAACCAAGATCCTTAAAAGACTGATTTAAAGAGCAAGATTATCATAACTATTTAATTGATCATGACATAAACAAACATTTTTCTCAGTACAGGTGTAAGTTCGCTTATCGGGCGTCCACACAGATTCGGAATTGGACTTGGAATCGGCATCGGGTTGTTTGGGTGTCGGAACGACTTGTTACGAACTGGTTTTCCTGCTGCTAAGCAGTCACTTACTTATATTTATTAATTATCGTATCGATAGCTCTCTCGTTTGAGCCAAGCTCCGAGCTAAAAGCAAAAAACAGTCTAACAACAAATGTACACTTGGCATTGTGTTCGGTTTTTTAGTTTTTATTTTGGTTTTTTTGGGTGGTTCTCGGATTGGTTTGGCGGCAGCCAGCGTTCTTTAACGATCGGTCGGCAAACAAAAACAAAGTCGACAACCAAAACAAATACAAAAGACACACCGAAACGCATACGCGCACGAGGGCCAAACACACAGATACTCACATTTACAGAGCATAAAGTTCAGGCGGCGAACTCGTGAAGTTTTTCTCCCGGCGCATTCAGTTCGATTCGAGCGATTTTCGAGCGCGGAGCGTTTAACTCGCACAGAAAGAAATCCGAAAAAAACACGACAAAAAGCCCCACAAAACGTGAAACTAAATCTAAAAAAATTACAAGCTCTCTGAGTCAGCCGAAAAATAACTAAAAGTGCAACGGCGATGAAAAGTGTTTCTCCAAATGCCGCATTGTCGGTGCAAAGAGTTTTCGTCTGTCGCTTTCGGAGTTAATTAATTTTGGCATAGAATTTCCATTGGCTAAATATAAATAAACAAAACCAAAGAGCCAAATGCTAATTAAATGCCATCGCAGAAAGCCGTCGAGTAAAGGCCATTAAGAAATCGCGCATGCAGTGGGTATGAGTAGTAGCAGTCGCCCCAATAACGCCGGCGATATGATTCTCCACAATTCCGTAATCGGGGGCTACGATGAGTCAAAGTTTGCCGAAAAGATAACCCACCTGACGCCCACCGAACAGGAAGCCGTCAAGCGATTCTGGAGGTAAAGATACGAGTAATGGATCTGCAGATCGATATCATCGCAATCCGAATGGAAAGGAAGTCTCGCCAAATTGTGCGGGTGTATTATATAGTGGCGTAAACTAAAAGTGTTTATCGGATGTTGTTTTTTGAGTGTGTATTTCTTATGGAGGTGTTAAAGGTGTGAACTTAAGTGCGAGTTTTGTGTGGCATTGGGCTGAAATCAATAAATGAAGCTGTTTTCCGAACAAGTTTTAATATATTTTTCAAACGCTTGTAGTATTTTGTTGTTTTGGCCCTTAATTGCTACTGGGTTCATAAGAAAGTTCCATAAATTTAACTGTCACAATTTAAGAGTGTTCCACAACCCATGAATCAATGCTTTCAATCAAACCGAATCCAATTATAATAATTTCTAATTATGAAAACGTCCGGCGTAAACAAGGAAAAGCCGCAACAAATTGTGGCTAGACAAATCTAGAAGGCAGAACATAAAAACAACGAGTTTCGTGTATCATAATCATAAACACGCATATTAATTTGGTCCGCAGTCCAAAAATACGCGATGCCGCAACCGTTCCACATGAATGCAACTTTTTCGAAGGGGGAGTGGGTCCATGTCAGGCCTTTTCCATTCATGTAACATGCATAAAGCGAAACCGCATAAATCAGTTGACGCATAAATTTTCATTTTACATACATTTTCAAATCGGCCAAAAAGATGGAAACGTGAAAAATGACTCGAGAAATATGGCAGCAAATTGCCAGACGGCTTTCAACTTGACTCCTTCACAAATATTTATTTTATTTATAATGTCATTAAATCAGCAGTGCTGTTGTTTTGGCCAAAACATGACAGGCAATTAATTTGATAATGCACGAAAACCTAAGGAGAAGCTGGCTTTTTTGGCTAATTGCATTGGGATAATTTAGGACTAGGGGGACGAGGACAGGCACTCAAATCCCCATTGGGACCCAAAACAAATTATAAATAATTGCAGTTTCCGCTTCCACTAAAGTGGAAAAATGAAAAATGCAGCACGCATGTTACGTTTTCCAGGAAAGCCGAGGAAAATTGGAGTAGGGATCAGGGCGGCAAAGTTCACTAATGAGTTCTGGTGGGAATGGGGATGGGGATGGGGCTGGACTAGAACCATTCCGCCGGTTGGCAGGGCAAATAGATTACACGGGATTTTGTGGCGCACGCACAAATATATTTCCAAAGATGTTTCCAAATACCAAACAAAGGGGGCGACAACAAGAACTCAAAACGCTGACAGCTTGATATATTTTATTATAATTTCTTCCCTATGGCAAGTGTGATTTCTATCTTTATCTGTCGTTCTGTTTGTGCGTCCTCGGTATCTACGCATTTGTCGCATTCCGGGTCGATGGCACAGGAAAAAAAGTCTAGGATAATCACTTATACTATTTTAAGCTCAACAACTCTCTTGATTTAGGGGTTATAATAGATTTTAATTTTAATTCGTAAAAACAGTTTGTTTTAGTTTTAGTTATGGTAGTTCAGTTTAATTTATTTTTTTATTTTAATGGATAAGTATTAAAAACATTTTATTAAAAAGTTCTATCAATTACATCATAATTTTTTTCCGTGCACTTGGTGCATTGATTTATTTTTAAATCTGATAGCAAAGACAAATACTGTTGTCGTGTTTTCCACCATTTCGCAAGAGGCTTTCTTTGTTATTGTTTGTGCAGGCCCTGCAATCTTTCATTATAGTGTCTTCCTTATTTGCCAATTTCCACTAACAAGAATTTCTTCGGTCCGATTCGTTTCAGGTCGCTGGTTTTGCGAAGTCAACGCGCCTTCATTGAGGAAAATGGTAAGTTGAAGAAACCCAGCGTGGGGGCCTGGGCCATAAAAGTAATACTGAAAACGTGTCTCGGGCCCACATGGCTGACATTCTGCAACGGCAGCAGCAGCTTTGGCCACAAGATCGGATGTGGGTCAACCTAACGCCCCCGCAGAAATCCGCAAAGTGGGGCCAACACCCACAAATGTGTTGAGCCGTGTTAACAATACACTTAGCTTGGCCGAAAAGGCAAATTTGTCACAGCGGCGCCGCAACGCACTTTTTCGGCCCACTCTAATCCAGTGAAATATTTTATATTTCAACTCCTTTATGGAAATCAATTTTGGCAAGACCCACACTTCAGTCCACCCCCTTCGGCCAAAAATGCAACTTTTAATTAAGCCAAACTGAGACCAAACTGGTTTGTGGCTTAAACGCAAATATTTTCCTCGATACCAGATAATTCGGGCTTTTTTCCTCGGCCAATTTATGACAAGCGGATGTGAGTTGACAGTTTTGTTGGCGGTGGGCGTGGCAGGTTTTGATTTTCGACTTCAGCGTTAATTGAAGCAATTAAAATGGGCAACGTGTGCGTAAATGTCAGACAGCCTGCGATTTCAACTCATTAGCCACACACGAAGTGCTTACCATAATTTTGTAGAAACCTAAAAACGACAAAAGTTTATGACACGTTGAAAAATCATTAAAAACAAAAGGCCATAAACCACTGCAGCAACCGCAAGTAGCCGACTGAAAGGGACAACTTTAATTGGGTAATTAAAATGCAGTCATAAATAGGGCGAATCCCGTCGAGGGAGCACTTAAAAAAATTAAAAGGAACTCATGAGGTGTGGAGGGAAAGATGGAAATCCATGAAGGAAATATGAGCACATTGTGAAAGTAATTTTTTCTTGAAATTTTTTATTGCCTTTTAAAAATATATAAAAAATTCAATTCAATAAATAAATCATCAACACTCTTAAAAAATGTACACTTTATCTAAGAGGATTTAAAAAATAAGAAATAAATTCTTTTTTATGAGCATCATACAGTTTTAATTTGTCTTCTTACTTTTTTATTTTTAATACCTTCGGGAGAGCAATAAAAACGGCAATAATTAATAAACATGAACTCTCTAAATGTAATGTTACATGGGGTTTCTTTAATGTCTAATATACCAAATATTTCCATTCAAGAAACTAATATTAGTTTTCTTAATTAAAAATTATAGTTATTTCTTCAAGAGTGGAGTCTCTTGTTTATGGATAATATACCCATTATTCACTTATTTTTATATTTGGCAGTCGCTTTTTTTTTTGGTTGCCTGTCAAGTGAGTTGGGGCATGCAATTAGATCGAACAGCATTGCACGTGTTTTGCATAATTAAATTTTGCGCTTTACGGTAATTCGTGGCTGTGGTCGCAGCAGCTCTTGCACCGTTAGCTTCATTAGCCGCGGCAGCTGCAACTGCAACTGCAAATGCCGCCTACCTCAGATATGTATAGCCCCCATATGAGCAAATTGCGCACATGTCAGTTGGGCAACCAGTTTGGATTTGGTGTTCCAATACCCTTGGCCAAAGGGTATATCAGGATTTAAGAGAAATTTGCAAGACCAAAAGATATCAACAATCTGTTTGGCATTGTAAAATAAATAAATAGGGTATAACCACTTCGATGTAGTTCCTTAAATTTGGGTTTCTTTCCCATTTCATTCACATGTCGAGTTCATTTTGTATGCTGGACAGCATCTGCATCATTCACCAATACGCCTACGCCAAAAATGTAGTCATTACAAGAGAGGTCTGATCAACATGGGAACGATCATGATAATGATGATTGGGACACGGAGCCGGCGAGCATGATCGTAATTCAACTGTTGTGATCGAGCTGGGTTAATTTCTTAATTTTTATGTGAGTCGGGTGCGACAATGCGATTTATGTGACTGTATGTAGGCGCCCTTATATGGTTGGCAGATTGTCGGCCAAATGAAGTTGTAAACTCGCCGCATACAGATTGTATTGGCCAATTGTCAGAAGTAATTTAGTTCGGCAGTTTTATAAGAAAGTTATAATGATTATACTGATTAATGATTGTAAGATTCCAAACAGTTATCAAAGTATTCATGTTAGAAACAAATTTTTTTACTTCTGTATTGAAAAGCAAAATGTTTCACCATTTTAGACAAGCAGACAGTATTTAATACCCCTCAATTGGGGGACATTTATGGAGCCACATTCCTTGTCCGCCCACTAAATCCAAAAAAATAGAAGCCGCGCCAAATATGAATAGTCTGTGTGATTATACGATTAAGAGTGTTCGATTGTGGGTGGGTGTGTGTGATTCGAGCGATGATAATTAAGCCGGCGAACGGATTTGGCCGTGGCCCTGGAGCCGCCTGCTAATTACGGCCACTCGAGCTCATCACTATGCGACCTCTTGAAACGGTCCAACACGTATACGCCGCGTTCAACACTTTCACAATCTAGACACGCCCACGTCCTAAACGACGCGTTTTTCCACCCACGCTGATGCTTTTATTTTCATGAATGAAAAGTGAAAAGTGTCTTTTGCACTTTTAAATCCGAACCGCTTGCGGTTCGCCAACAGATGGCGACGCAAAAGAGCTTTGTACTTGGCGACTTGATAAGCGTGGCTAAATGCTCCCATATCTTATCGCGTTTAATTTGCTGCATGATGAATAAAGTGAGAATTTGATTCGTTTGCCGGTCAGTTTGTTGAAGGCTTTTCCGAGGTGTGGAGCGTTTGATTTTCCGAAGTAATTTTTAGCTTTCGAACACAGTACTATCGAAAAACCGGAGGTCAGCCGACGAGCTGCAGGAATTCCAAATGCTTTAAGTGCAAACTCGAGTAACCACAAAATGATTTGGATTCTATTTTGGCTGGGGGTTTTGTGGCTCTGGTACGAGGCCAAAATTCCGCAAGAAAGTGAGTTAAAAGCAGGCATAATAAATAAATAAAATAAAAATCAAACAAACACTGGCGGTGTTTGCTTTTAGCCTTTGTATTCGTCTGAGAAAAATGCCATTACTGCGATCATTATTTAATTATTATTTTGCTCGATTACCAAATCGCTTACGCCAATGCCAACTTAAATAACTCAAATTGCTTCGTTAAAAATGATTCACCCAGTCAAAAGTGGTTTATCTAAATTAACCGAAATTAGTTATTATAAGGCGCAATTAAGCATAAATAAGGCACGAATTTATCTCGCGGATACAGACGGTCATTCCGAGAACTGCGCCTCTGTACCTGCTGCTCAGATTACCAAATCCGAAACGTGTTTGATGGAGGGCAGGTGTGGCCTCCTCCGTCTGCGCTGCACAGACGCAGAGGAAGATACCTTTTTTGTGGTTCGACTCTGGCCAATACCAAGAATCGAACGTTGATGTGACCTTGGTAGTGACATTAAGATATACCGCGTCTGCCTTTTGATATCCCCGAGATCCTATTCTTATTATGTTTGCTTTTCATCTTGCAGCTCGTCCATCCCCGTCCTCCGCCAACACCGCTCCTGCGGGCATGAGTCGCTCGGTGCGCAGCTGCAACTGCTGTCCCTATGGCTACCACATCGACCTGGACTTTGTGCGCTACTGCGAAGCTCTGGCCCACGAGAAGCCCAGCGAGGAGGAGCAGCGACGACGGGACCGAAGGAGATCGCGAAAGTCCATGGAGTTCATGCTGGGGTTCGAGAGCCTCTTCGGCGGCGACTGGCAGGCGGAGTCTCGGGTCCAGGGAAAGCTCAGCGAGGTAGGTTGGCCACCGGGTCTTAAAGCAATATTCATTAGTTTGACGAAAAAAGTTATAATTAAAAGAAGACGAATTTAATTGAGGATATTTACAGTGTTTAGCTTTTAATTGTGTTCAAGTCCACAATATTTTTGTTTTTAATACTGATTCCGATCTAAAAGAATTTATTGAAATTTAATTTGATAATATTACAAATTCGATCAAACGTATAATATCTCAACTTTTTAATGCAAACACTATTAATGGGTTTTTGAATGGAACGATCTCAGTCAAATTTTGTATGAAAAGGAGGAAAAAGCGGCTAATATTGTCATTTTTAGCTTTTTTCAAAAAATCATAAAAAATATTTTAAATTTTTTTTTTTGCAGGTATTATTAATTAAGCTTGGGGAAAAACTTTGCATCAAAACATTTTTGTTTGAAGCCCCAGGAAAAAAGTTGAAAATTTGACTTTCACAAAATTTTCTAACTTTTCAAAGGGTGCTCAATGGGTTAAGAACATTTTTGTGTCATTTAAACGGAATTGAAGTGCTCTTTCTATAGGTGCCAAAAGTTTATATTATAAGTTCAAAATATGAGTACAGTTAACATTCAAATCTGTCAAAATAATTATGCCGACTAGTGTATGTGGTAACAATGGGGCAAAATTTAAAAAAACTAAAAACCAAGATTAATAAAGAACTAAAATAAACTCTTATAAAAATATACAAAAATGGAAATCGGCATTTTCGGGCGCTCGATACCATTTCAAAAATTTCAAAGAAATAATGTAGTATTCTGATGTCTATTTTCATCTCTGTCAATGGGTGGTCTTTTGCTTTTATCTCCAAACTCCCGGAACTGCACGTGCAATTAACTTGTCACCTTTTCAATTTCGCATGCAGGCCTCACATGAAAGCGAACCGGATTCGCCACGCCCCATTGGAGGGGCGTTGAACATGTCGCAGTCGTACAACACCACGCCGTGCTACCGACCGCGCTCGTCGTCCGTTCCGCGCTTCACCTACGGCAGCATTCCGCCCCGATCGGAATCGCCCTTCGGAACCGCCTCCTCCACCTGCTCCTCCCTTCGCGGCGGCGTGGAAAGCGATGCGGGACCCTACCATCAGCGCCATCGGCCGGCGATCAGTCCGCCGGAGACCAGGGCCTTCCTCCACGAGGCGCTCGACGAGGTGTGCAGCGACTTCGAGCGGACGCTGGAGCGGACCTCGGTGAAGAGGCGCAAGGCGCCCTACGGCGGATCCCTGTCCATGGATCGGAACAACAACAAACTGAGCCTGAGCCTCAGCGACGGCCATGGCGCATTGAAGGAGCCCCAGAGTCATCGCCTGGGCAACAGCACGTGGGATCGGTACTTTGATGTGGCAGGTGAGTGGGCGTCAGAACGATCTCCAAAAATAGCATGCCAGAAAAAGCTCAATTTATTAGTGTCTTGTCCTGCACTTAGAGAAAATATATGATCGATATTAAAACTATTTTAGTGGATAATCTAGTTTGAAGAATAATTTTCAAAAATTATAGGTTTAAATCTTCGAAATAATTTAGGTTTGTTTTACTAAAAATATCCCTTGTGATATTAGATTAGAAATATAGAGTAAAATGTTATACATTTTTGGTTCTGTGTGGGGAAGATGATTCATAGGGCCAAGTGAGACACGCCTTTGGCAGATACTTTTGCTTTCTTTTCCTAGCAATTAGCGCTGCTGCGCACATGTGACATTTTTACGCACGAAAGTGTGAAAAATGTTTCGAGACTCTTAGAAGGGAATAGAAAAACCACACAGTGGAATGAAAAGTGAAAGCAAAAGTAATAAACTTGTTTAAATAGATGGCAAGTTTGTTTGCTACCAATTTTAAAGGCTAACCCATTTGTAAAGATCAAGTTCGAAATTAATGTGTAAACCCTAGAATTTTTTCCCAATTTTTGTTCGCATTTATGCCTACAGCATCCCATGGTTCCCATGAAGTTGTCACTTCTGCAGCTGTGCTCTCAGATCAAAGAATATTTCAACATCTATAAAGTTTTAAACAAAATAGAAAAGGCAAACAAATCAAAATATAGTTCACTGCTGGCAACTCCAAAGATTCAGATACAGATACCAAGGCGCATGCAAATGCAAATGCAGATACAGATACGGTTGCTTTGCATCTTTGGCATTTGAAACTCAATTGGGTGCTTGCAACTTGCGGCATGGGGCAACTTCAAGGCAATTTTCGAGGCGTTCGTATCTCAAATCAATTTGAAATGCGCATTTGGCGCTCAATTTGCATGCAAATTTTGCTCCAGCTCGTTTTTCTCGTATTTGTTGATGCCATAAATTTGGCATAAAGTGTGCAAAAAAATCAATGCAAATAAACAAATCAAATTGTCGCGTTTCGTTGTTTTTTCGTTTGTCCGGGGGACATGGCGCAAAGAGTTGTCATTGATTAATGTGTAATAAATGGTTGCAGTGCCTTAGTAATTGCCAAAGTACAGGCCATTAATAAATGGCTTTCAAATTGAATTGAACATGGGCAAAAACTAACCGGTGCCAAAAAGAACGTGCAGAGCCCAGAAAACATTTCTAACAATAGATGAATGCCAAAAAGCGTGTAAAAGCAGAAAACAGGAACCTTGAGCTATTTGCACCCAAAAAAATCACATTTTATAACTGAATGTTAAAATTTTAATTTTAATTTGAAAGAAAAATTTTACAGTCATGTAAATTTAATAATTTTATTAAATGAATTCACCTTTTAAATAGTCTTATTGTTTATTTTTTTCCAAAAACTGCTTGCCCAACCCCTAGCATATATCAAAGAAAATAAATCATAAATCAGCTAATGGAATGGTTATTTATAGATTTCAATTTGTTGGCATTTTTAATATCAATCAAACTATTTTTTCTTTCAATAATTAATGGCCAACGATAAGATATTAGATATTTCAAGGGGCGAACTTTGTTTAAAAATTGATGATGATTTATTCAAAACTAGCCTCTTCATTTTTTTTGGCCTTGACTCAGAAACCGCAGGCAAACACTGAGTGCGAATTGGCGTGCAAATAGACAATAAAAAATCAATATTATTTGCCTATCAAATGGCCCTTTGAATATAAACAAGCCCAAGGGTTTCTCTCTCTTGTTCAGATCCGCTCTTCTTTTGCCCACGTCTCTGGAATTATCACTATCAGCTTGTGTTAATAATTGTGCATTCTGCTTATCAGCACAAACACAGCAAAATGTTGCCTACTTCTCTAGTTTGTTTTTTATTTCGGTTATTTAATTTGTATTTGCTGAGCGCTATCGCTTCGCTCTTTGGGCTCTCAGGAAATTGGCTTCTATTTTATTTCGTTGTTAGTACTATAGACATAACATTATTTTTTTCGCTCGCCTTTCGCACAAGAGTTGTGTTAAATAATAACACAAAAATCTCTACTGCTAAATGGTTGTTTGTCGCTCTTCACGCTGTTTTTGCCGCCGTTGATGATGGTCGAATGAACGAAAAAAATCTGAGAGCAGTTTGTCGGCGACTTTCGAACGAATAGCATAAAAATGCGTCTGTGTAGCTGCGAAATAAAATACTTACAATAATTATACGAAATGCCTTAAACGAAATCCACTAATCAAAAAAACGAGACGTGTAATGGTAGTACAACGAATAAACAACAACTAAATTTAATGCGAAAAACATGATAGTATGTGACAATAATTTCGACAGCAGCAAGCATAAAAGCGGTTCGACAACGAATAAATTAACACAAAAAACAACGATAAAAAAAATAAATCTATAATCAACACGTGTAATAAATCAACCGAATAAAAAAATCTAAATTTATCAAAAATATTAAGTCTAAAAAACCATCAAGAACATATAAAATCAGCACAAAAATAAAACATAAATTTTAAGATAAATTCGAATATATTTAAAAAAATGCCAATGATTCTACGAAAACTAAAATATGAACTTCTACGAAGTGAGTTTTGTGAACTAAGTGTGCATGTTTCTTTGGCCGCCACTGTGACGCAGATAACGTGTGATGAGCTGTCGCTTTGATCTGGCAAATCAAATAATTCAATATTGCTTATAGCCAAGCTTTTTAATTAGCACCGGCTAAGATAAGAGCAAACAAAACAATTATATTGAAGAATCTAACAAATTTTAGCTACGCTTTGGCTTTGCGAATGCCAGACAAACCAAGTGCAATGTCTGCTGCCTTGGCCCAAAAACGCTGCCAAGTGCAATGCTGTGCCTTTCTAACCAACTAAACTGAACAAATCAATAATAGCAAATAACAAACAAGAGGAGCAGCAATGTTTTCAACATCAGAGGATGCCCTGCCGCAGAGACGAAAGCGTTTGGCCAAGAGGAGTTTCAAACTGAAGCCGGACAGCAAGCCAATCTCGCCGAAGAGCTGGTGGAGCGACTGTAGGTTCATTAGCTTAAGGAGACGCTCATTTGGGGCGAACTCTCTACCGTTTTTGACTTTGTTCTTTGCTAATTAGTTGGGCCATAAAAACTGATTAATTATGGCCCGGTCAATGCTACCCAGCGTCACGCGCAGCCCCTCCCTCCCGACCACCGCCCCCCATTTCGCCTTGACCAAAGACGTTCAGCCAATTTGGCACCGCTAAGAAAAAAACATACAGAGAAAAATATATTAACAATATAAAGGGTGCTTAAGATATTGTTCACTTAACGTAAATGTATCCTTACCGTTTGTTTGGCAGATAGCATGTCCACACTGATATTGATATGATCTTTAATGTGCATGGCCACACTTAATTTTTACTTGATATTACTTTAGAGCTCATTTATACAATAATGCAATGTTCAATAACATTTCTTTCAGTGGTTTAAATTAAAAATATAAAAACACCCCTTTAGATGAAAAGTTCGTTGTACAAAGATATTAAGTAATAACAACAAAGTGGGCGGGAAATGGGGTGGGAACAGCAAAAAATACTTGGCAAGGCTGACAGAGCGAGATGAGTAACAAATTGTTGTTGCCGGGGTACACAGTGCGTATGAGGAATATTGGACAAATGCAGGCACCAAAATAGAAGCTACATCTATCAGCTGGTCATAAATTTCTCTATTTGCTCTCATAAATGAGTCTGCACGTTTTGACTACGTCAAAACAACCTTGCCTCTTATGTAAATAAAAGGTAATATAAATACATATACCCGTATGTATGCCAGGGCGATAAACAAAAACTAATATTGAATAATACCCCGAGTCTCTTATCTTGCGACAATTTTTCGCTCACGCACACCCTCAAAAGGGGTGGATCGAGTGACTTTTGCTTTTTATTTTGTTTTCATTAAATATATGTATAGATACATATAAATTTGTTGTTTTCTCATTATACGAACTTTGGCACAATTATTAAAATTAGATTTGAGGAGCAAGCGTTTTTATCATTTTGCTTAGGAGCTTTTCGCAAATAATTTGTTTGGGCTTTTGAGTCCAGTCGCCATTAGCAAGAGCTCATGGCAAGTTTGCAATTTACGATTTTTCTAAAGGCGAGCAGCAGACCAAGTAACCTGTAGCTGAACTAGTTGCAACCCTAACTAATGGATATTCTCATTACTCTTAGATTCCTGCATTGGGGGCAATCGATCGCCCACGGGCACGCCACGCCCCTTTCTGCGATCCAATACCCTGCCCCTGCAGCAGCGTCCCAGTCCGGCGGAGGTTCAATATGAGAGCTATGTCCAGGCCACGGTGGCGGCCAATGCCAAGTCGCCGGTGGAGCAGCTGGAGTCCGCGAAGTCTCCGGGAGTTCCTCCACCGCCGCCGCCAAGACGCCACCACCTGTTGGCCACCACGCCCACAGGCACAGCCACTTCCAAGGAGGATCGTCAGCAGGAGAACGGCTCCATGAGCAGCAGCTCCCTGCAGTCGCCTGTCATCTCGGAAGCGGGCCAGACAACGGCGGATGCACAGGCTCTATTTCAGATACGCGAACAGATGGCGCTGAGCCTTAGGCGTCTCAAGGATCTGGAGGAGCAAGTGAAGATCATACCAGACATGGAGGTGAGATTATAGATTTACCCGTATTAGTAAAAGCAAAGTGATGTGTTCATGAGGTGTAATCTTTTGATTCTATTATCATTTTACAGGATTTAAGGTAATCCTTAAGTCTTATATGTAGATAACACTACAAAGATAGCCTTATAACGAAATTCTTTTATCATTAGAAAGCAGTTTAATTTCAAAAAGATGACACTACAATAAATCATAAAACAGAATAGATTAGTATGAGATTAAAGTTAAAACAAGAGAGAACGCTATAGTTGGGTTGGTGTCCCGACTATCTAATACCCGTCACTCGGCTAAAGGGAGTGCGAGGGAAATGGAGATATAAACTTTGATCAGCTACAACTTTTTAACGAAAGGTCCGATTTAAAAAAATTCTTCTACATTTCTACTAGTGATCTTGATCAAGAATATATATACTTTATGGGGTCGGAAACGCTTCCTTCTAGCTGTTACATACTTTTGCACGAATACAATATACCCTTTTACTCTACCAGTAACGGGTATAATTAGAAAGTGATAGTTAAGTACTTTACTTACCAGAAAAAATTTATCGTTAGATCGTATTATAAGCCTGAATTCCCTATGTTAATTTTTTTCAATCCCGTTTTCAGCTGGAACTAAATTCACTTCGCTCGGAAAAACAAAGGCTGCTGCGCAGGAACGAGGAGCTGATGAGGAGTCAACGGCAGACGCCTTCGCCGCCGAGTCCCGGTATAAAGACCGCCTCACCCGTGCAGTTCACGCCGCAAAGGATCAGTCCCGTCTCGCTGGAGAGCCTGGGAGCTCGGATGCGCAGCAGTTCCACCTCGGCATCCCCGTCTCCCAGCGTCGTTCGACGGGATGTCTCCACCCAGGCGGTAGTAATACCACCTGCCACTCGAGATGTGTCCGTTGGCCACCAGCCCACCACCAGAAACGTGGGCGTTCAGCTCTCGGAAACCGTTTACTCCAAGGAGGAGCTGGAGCAGAAAGTGGAGCAGGCTCTGACCAATGCACAAAAGCAACAGCTGAGGAAGCTCATCTCGGTGGGCACCCAGATGTATGTGCCGCAAAGGGAGCAACGAGACAGTGGAGTGCAGACTCTACCGGAGAGACCCAAACTCAAGTACAATGTGGGGGTCAGCGCTAAACCCGCTACGAGAGAGAACTTCACCAGTTGCAAGCCGGATGTTCGCCACGTGGGCAGCTCCGAGGATCGCCTGGACGATGTGCTCTGTGAGAAGTGCGCCGTCAGCAAGAAGAGCGTGGCCTGCGGTCCGGAAACCCCGACGGAGAAGGTTAAACCGGTTCCCCAAATGCCCGGACGCAGCAATACTTTCAGTTTGGGCGAGAATGAGGCCGTATCCGTGGTGCGGAAGACCATTGGCTGCCAGACGCCAGTTGCCGTGGTCCTCAGTGCCGGCAGTCAAACCACCACGGCCGCAGTTCGCTCCACCGGAGCCCAGGTGAATCCCCAGCAGCAGCACTCCGCCGTGCAGTGTGGAACGGAACAGGTCTCCCGGCAGACAGACACCGCTGGTCTGCAGCGCCTCACAAGGAGTCAGACGAAGGCGGAGCAGGTGGCCGAGTCGGTGCCACGCCCCTCGACCCGCCACACTGGCAGCAATACGGATAAGGTGGCGGAACCGGAGGAGCCGGCCAAAGTCCGTACAAGCCACTCCGCCTGCAACACGGAGGAGGTTCGGAAGAGGGACGTGGGCTGTGGCGATATTGTCAAGCCGCACATCTCCATTGCCTGTGCGGCCAACTACTGTGATTCCTGCAAGGAGGCCATCCAGGATCTGGCCAAGGGCTTCTCGAAGTCCTCTCCAACGACCCCCAGAACTGGAGGAGCTGTCCGGCGGTCCACTTCGGCGGATTCGCGGATACCGCGACCCAAGCACCTCACCAGTCCGAGTCCGGTGCGAAAAGAGTTCAAGCGGCAAAACACTTACACGCTGACCACGCCCTCGCCAACGCCCAGTCCACAGGTGGAACGGAAAGCAAGGTTGAGGTGAGTCTTTCCGTAAAACCTTTGAATCCCGCCCTCTTTGAATTTGTTTAACTTTATTCTTAAAGCCTTTACATAAACTCTTGTTGAACAGCTATCTGATTTCAAGTCTTAAGTAAAACGTTTTTAAAGTTAGACCTTTTTATTTTAATAAACTTAAAGTAACGAAGGTGGTGAAAATAGGTTTTATTCCGAAAAGACCTTGAAACCTATTCTAGCCCTCAGAAACTTTCAATGTAACCATTTACTGAACTGAAGGGAGTGCAAACGAAATTTCGATATTTAAGCAGCAAAGCGAGTGCCTAAGAGCGCGCCCATAGCGGTCATTTTATTATTTCTTCATAACTTTTTAATGAATAGTCAAATTTTTTCTTTTCCAAAATTTTGATTACTTTATGGTTACATGGGTATAGAATTTAAAAGAAAACAAGAGAAAACGCTATAGTCGGGTTGGTGTCCCGACTATCTAATACCCGTCACTCGGCTAAAGGGTATTGATAAGCATAACAAAACTGCATTTTTACTTTTCCGAAATATTTAAATTTTTAAAATCGTGTATAAGCTATTGTGGGCATTAGAGGGGGCGTGGCACCTTCTTGAAATAAACTTGCGCTGCGTAGGAACTCCAAGAATCTTCATGCCAAATACCAATCCTCTAGCTTTTATAGTTCCCGAGATCTCAGCGTTCATACGGACGGACAGGCGGACAGACGGAGAGACGGACAGACGGACAGACGGACAGACAGACATGGCTAGATCGACTCGGCTAGTGATCCTGATCAAGAATATATATACTTTATGGGGTCGGAAACGCTTCCTTCTAGCTGTTACATACTTTTGCACGAATACAATATACCCTTTTACTCTACGAGTAACGGGTATAATAAACAATTTTGATGGTCGTTAGGGGCGATTGAGTCGTTATAGTGGGCGTGGCAAAGATGAAGATTAGGGGTGACTTCTCGTCCGCATGTTAAATTTAAAGTAGTGTTTTAGCTTCAAATCCCCAAACATTTTCAATTTTTTTTTTTTAATTTAACATGTGGACGAGAGTACGGACCTATGTACATATGTAAGTTGTAAAGGGTGAATCAATGTAAAAATTGTTTGCAAAATTTCTTTAATATGATACTTGTTTTTCTTTTCCAACGAAATATCGAATGTTATTAGTTGTCATATTTTAGTCAGTACCAAAATCTAGTCCCACTGTGCGAGACAAGTTTCCCAAAGAGCTTTTAGCCGAGACACAAACCACATGCCAGCTCTTGCGCATTGGGTTCACAAAAGTCTTGGCCTGAAATCGAAATGCGTTGACCTTCAGTTGAGTTTTGGTGTTTGCTTTGGCCCAATTGCTGAGCCGCTTCTTTTTGTTTTTATTTGGATTTTGGTTTTCCGCATGGTGCTGCCAATGTTTTCCAGCCTGAGCAGTTTCACGTGCTATCCGCTGCTGGTCAGCGGATGCTCGGCTCTGCTCCTAACGTGGGTTTAAGACTTTATTAATAACCCGACATCTTCCGTACTCATCAAGGTTATTTTGTTTTCAGCTCCCTGCAGGAAAAGCCCCCAGCTGTGTCCAGTTTCCATGCAGCCGATCCATTGGCGGAGTCCCAAAGCTTCATCCGGCAGCCGCAGAAGGAATTGTTGGACCTGAGCCTCCTGGGCGACGATGAGCTGATTGTGCGCGAGGAGAAGCGGGTTAGCATCAGCTGGTCGCGGGATGCTTCCCCAGCCCCACTGATGACCTCCTCGGGCACCACCAAGTCCGAATCGCCGGAGCAGGAGCCGGCCATGAGCTCCTCCAGCGATTCCAGTCCGCCCATCGACGTGCAGATTGCCCAGGGAGCACGCAAGAAGTCGAGCACTCCACTCAAATCTAGTCAGAGCGAGGGCTCCCAGGTGACCGTGATCGAACAGCCGGCCACCAAAGCCCAGCTCCATCAGTTGGCCCAGGCGGACTCGGAGCCCCGAAAAAAGTGAGTAAATTAGTAAACGACATAAAGGTTTATAAGAATGTTTACTTATATTACATTAATCTCTTTCAGAACCGAACTGTCCAAGGGTCTACAAGATGCCCTCAAGGTAATCAACGACTCGCTGCTAAAGAAGTTGGGTGCCAAGCCCATATCCTCGCAGAGCCTCAAGTCGGCGAAGGCGACAATCCAGGATCACTGGTTTATCAACTCCAGTACCGGCAAGTCCGATCCCCACCAGGTGGAGGACTATCTCGATTACTTCGAATCTCTGTCGGTGCCCCTGCTGGAGTACTGTGTTAACCTGTCCGACAATAATGTGAGTTTCTGTTACGAATACATTTGCCAAAGAACTCGATCACTAAGGACTTATATCTACTCAGGGCAACACAGCCATGCACTATGCAGTCTCGCACGGCAACTTCGACGTGGTATCCATTCTGCTCGATTCTAAGGTTTGCGATGTAAACCAGATGAATAACGCCGGATACACATCGGTGATGCTCGTATCGTTGGCCAAGCTGAAGCAGCCCTCCCATCGGACAGTCGTCGAGCGACTGTTCAAGATGGCCGATGTCAACATACGGGCCAAGAAGGTAGGTAAGGGGCCCACACCGCCCGCTGATCTTGACCCCAGAAAAAGCTGACCCCTGTTCACTCCCCCTACTAACCGCTCCTCCCGCCCGATCTCTCCACCCACCCACAGCACTGCCAGACCGCTTTGATGCTCGCTGTGTCGCATGGTAACGGGGATATGGTCAATATGCTCCTGGACGCCGGGGCGGACATCAACATACAGGACGAGGACGGCAGCACGGCGTTGATGTGTGCCGCCGAGCACGGACGCGTGGACGTGATCAAGACCCTGCTGTCGCATCCGGACTGCGATTCCCTGGTCAACGATGTGGTGAGTATGGAAGAACAACTTATAAAATGCAAACGATAGCAATCCTTAAATCTTTTAAAAGCTGTTCATTTTAAAATTATTTCCCATTAAACGGAATTAAAGTGTTAAGCTATAACTCGAAGTGGGATATCAAGGGTAAAGCCTTCATACCTTAATTTAATTGGGTTACCAACTTGTTTATTTGTTTGTAAAATAGAAAAATTCTTCCTATTTATTTAATATTATAAATAAGAAGGACGTATTATTACCACACTGTTAACTCGATTTTAATGATATCCTTTTTTTTCCAGGATGGCAGCACGGCCTTTAAGATCGCATGGCAGGCCGGCCATCGGGATGTGGGACTTCTCATCTACGTCCACGAACAGATGCTACGCAGCAAGCTGCCGAACCGCGGAGATCCCACCAAAAGCTCCCTGATATCGCCTCAGCGCCACAAACGGCAGCCATCGCAGTAGAGCCATTTCGTATTAGCGGCCAAGTCGACGAACAAACAGCTAGTGTCTAAGTTCTTAATTGGCATTTCGTATAGCTGCCCCAAAAATACATTCCATAGCGCTGAGAAAAGGCACAAATGCAGCTTACACTTTCATACATATGTATTTTGTATAATTGGAGTTCGTTTGTAGTACGTTTTATTTATTTGTACATCTAATTTTAGTGCTAATGTATAATGTAACTCTAGTTTCGATCTTGATTAATCAACGAAAGCAGCAGACTCTTTATATAATATATCTGACACAAAACGATCAACTCTTGCAATTAAGTACTGCACAGGCCTGAGCTACCGATCTTAAAGTAGCCGACAATCCAACCAACCATATCAAGCAATCGACAATGCAAAAAACGATATATACTAACCACAAATAACAAACAATGAATCAAATTAAGAATTATTTTAACAAATCAAAAGGTTCATCCCTAGGAGGACAATGTGTATTTAATAGAAATTAAACAAGCTATTTTAAAAGAAATGTTTTTTCGAAATAAATAAATTCTTAAATAAAGAAAATGTCTTTAAAATAACTATACTAAAGTTGACTTTGCCTTTAGGTCGCCTGACCTTAAGTTTTATATTTTATTTGGTTAGTTGCCATGCTGAGTTTTATATTGCTTTCTAGACTTTGTTCATGGAGTAAATTCTTCGTCATTATGTTAAAGCTAGAGATTTAGATACTGACATAAGCTTAATCACTTGTACGCAAATTAAACTACTCAATGAATGAAATAATTTTAAGCGAATTATTTCAAGAAAGTAAGGTTTTAGAAAGTTTTATTTTAATGTTTAATGGCTTGTTTTTTTTTTTTTACTGTGATGTTTAAAGGTAAACTAATTTTAGTCCCTTAAAATAATTTTAGTCCCGAAAAAAACTAGTAAATTATTTTTACTATCCCAGTGACTCAGCTAATGTCAGTGATCTTACGTATTTAACACTCCAGCTTATACAGCCCTCTCCTCGTTACCGGGTTCTATAACTCCCAATGGCATTAGGGTTAGCGCTATACCATCTTCCAGATTGACCAATGGTTTCCTGGAGTTCAGCGAGAACTCGTACTCGGAAAGGAGTAGAGCCAAGGCCAAACGCAGTTGCAGCTGTGCAAACTGAATGCCAATGCAGCTGCGAGCACCGACGCCGAATCCAAACCAGGTGCCCTGCTCCTGCAGCGAATCCCTCGGCCCACCCCATCGATCTGGCTTGAATTCCTCCGGCTCCGGATAGATATCCGGATCGTGGTGGATGGCATGCGTGGGAATGATGAGGAACAGCTCCTTGACCAGTATGTACTTGGGGTGATCCGGAACTGCATAATCGTTCAGGGTGCGACGCAGAATGTAGGGTGTTATGGGATGCATTCTGAGTGTTTCGTTTATCACCTGACCCATGAAGGACAGCGACTGAATGCACTCGTAGTTGATGTTACCCTCGTGCCGCTCAATGGCCTTCTTGATCTCCTCCCTCACTCGGATTTGCAGTTCCGGATGCAGGGCGAGTTCGTAGAGTATGTATGACAGAGTGTTGGCCGTTTGCTCGTACCCCGCCTTCAAGAAGACAACCGCATGGGCGACCAACTCATTTTGCAGGTGCAAAGCGAGCTCCTTATCTGATTCATACTGATGTGTAATCAACTCCAGGGCCTTGACCTCCATCAACAGCTGCAGATAGTCCTGGTGTCGTACTCCCGACGCCTCACGCTGTTCCACGATATTCGACAGGAGTTTTACAAAATATTCCTCCGCCTGTTTGGGAGTGCGGCGCATGCGCAGCATTCGGCAGAAGTTCGGAAAGCGTATCATCATCAGATTCATTAGGTAGCCATGTTTGTGGCTATTCAAGGCCATCTCGGTCATTTGCTCAAAGTCCTCCAGGGGATACGATAGCCGCTGCTGGGCGTCCAAGCCAAAAACGCAGTTGGCCAGGGCCGAGAGGACGTAACGCCTCATGATCTTCTGGATGTGCACAGTGGAATGGGGCTGATTCATGAGGGTGGAGCTGACGGTCAGAAGGAGCTGAGCCGCCTCCCCATAGAGACAGCCGTACAGCCAGGACATGCGATCGCCTTCGAGGCTGGGATCCAACTTCTGGCGCATCTCCTTCCAGCTCTGCCCCCGCAAGGCATAGAGATCCCCGGACAAGGGGTCCGACTTCTGGTTGCAGTACAAGCCCCGATCGTTGAAATTCCAAAAGTCCTTGATCATTATCTGCCTGATTAGCTCCCGGTCGAGGATCAATGCTCGTGGCTGCAGCAGAGCGTAGAATCCGCAGAAGGGACCGCTTCCCTTGAACGCCGGGGCGGACATCAACATACAGGACGAGGACGGCAGCACGGCGTTGATGTGTGCCGCCGAGCACGGACGCGTGGACGTGATCAAGACCCTGCTGTCGCATCCGGACTGCGATTCCCTGGTCAACGATGTGGTGAGTATGGAAGAACAACTTATAAAATGCAAACGATAGCAATCCTTAAATCTTTTAAAAGCTGTTCATTTTAAAATTATTTCCCATTAAACGGAATTAAAGTGTTAAGCTATAACTCGAAGTGGGATATCAAGGGTAAAGCCTTCATACCTTAATTTAATTGGGTTACCAACTTGTTTATTTGTTTGTAAAATAGAAAAATTCTTCCTATTTATTTAATATTATAAATAAGAAGGACGTATTATTACCACACTGTTAACTCGATTTTAATGATATCCTTTTTTTTCCAGGATGGCAGCACGGCCTTTAAGATCGCATGGCAGGCCGGCCATCGGGATGTGGGACTTCTCATCTACGTCCACGAACAGATGCTACGCAGCAAGCTGCCGAACCGCGGAGATCCCACCAAAAGCTCCCTGATATCGCCTCAGCGCCACAAACGGCAGCCATCGCAGTAGAGCCATTTCGTATTAGCGGCCAAGTCGACGAACAAACAGCTAGTGTCTAAGTTCTTAATTGGCATTTCGTATAGCTGCCCCAAAAATACATTCCATAGCGCTGAGAAAAGGCACAAATGCAGCTTACACTTTCATACATATGTATTTTGTATAATTGGAGTTCGTTTGTAGTACGTTTTATTTATTTGTACATCTAATTTTAGTGCTAATGTATAATGTAACTCTAGTTTCGATCTTGATTAATCAACGAAAGCAGCAGACTCTTTATATAATATATCTGACACAAAACGATCAACTCTTGCAATTAAGTACTGCACAGGCCTGAGCTACCGATCTTAAAGTAGCCGACAATCCAACCAACCATATCAAGCAATCGACAATGCAAAAAACGATATATACTAACCACAAATAACAAACAATGAATCAAATTAAGAATTATTTTAACAAATCAAAAGGTTCATCCCTAGGAGGACAATGTGTATTTAATAGAAATTAAACAAGCTATTTTAAAAGAAATGTTTTTTCGAAATAAATAAATTCTTAAATAAAGAAAATGTCTTTAAAATAACTATACTAAAGTTGACTTTGCCTTTAGGTCGCCTGACCTTAAGTTTTATATTTTATTTGGTTAGTTGCCATGCTGAGTTTTATATTGCTTTCTAGACTTTGTTCATGGAGTAAATTCTTCGTCATTATGTTAAAGCTAGAGATTTAGATACTGACATAAGCTTAATCACTTGTACGCAAATTAAACTACTCAATGAATGAAATAATTTTAAGCGAATTATTTCAAGAAAGTAAGGTTTTAGAAAGTTTTATTTTAATGTTTAATGGCTTGTTTTTTTTTTTTTACTGTGATGTTTAAAGGTAAACTAATTTTAGTCCCTTAAAATAATTTTAGTCCCGAAAAAAACTAGTAAATTATTTTTACTATCCCAGTGACTCAGCTAATGTCAGTGATCTTACGTATTTAACACTCCAGCTTATACAGCCCTCTCCTCGTTACCGGGTTCTATAACTCCCAATGGCATTAGGGTTAGCGCTATACCATCTTCCAGATTGACCAATGGTTTCCTGGAGTTCAGCGAGAACTCGTACTCGGAAAGGAGTAGAGCCAAGGCCAAACGCAGTTGCAGCTGTGCAAACTGAATGCCAATGCAGCTGCGAGCACCGACGCCGAATCCAAACCAGGTGCCCTGCTCCTGCAGCGAATCCCTCGGCCCACCCCATCGATCTGGCTTGAATTCCTCCGGCTCCGGATAGATATCCGGATCGTGGTGGATGGCATGCGTGGGAATGATGAGGAACAGCTCCTTGACCAGTATGTACTTGGGGTGATCCGGAACTGCATAATCGTTCAGGGTGCGACGCAGAATGTAGGGTGTTATGGGATGCATTCTGAGTGTTTCGTTTATCACCTGACCCATGAAGGACAGCGACTGAATGCACTCGTAGTTGATGTTACCCTCGTGCCGCTCAATGGCCTTCTTGATCTCCTCCCTCACTCGGATTTGCAGTTCCGGATGCAGGGCGAGTTCGTAGAGTATGTATGACAGAGTGTTGGCCGTTTGCTCGTACCCCGCCTTCAAGAAGACAACCGCATGGGCGACCAACTCATTTTGCAGGTGCAAAGCGAGCTCCTTATCTGATTCATACTGATGTGTAATCAACTCCAGGGCCTTGACCTCCATCAACAGCTGCAGATAGTCCTGGTGTCGTACTCCCGACGCCTCACGCTGTTCCACGATATTCGACAGGAGTTTTACAAAATATTCCTCCGCCTGTTTGGGAGTGCGGCGCATGCGCAGCATTCGGCAGAAGTTCGGAAAGCGTATCATCATCAGATTCATTAGGTAGCCATGTTTGTGGCTATTCAAGGCCATCTCGGTCATTTGCTCAAAGTCCTCCAGGGGATACGATAGCCGCTGCTGGGCGTCCAAGCCAAAAACGCAGTTGGCCAGGGCCGAGAGGACGTAACGCCTCATGATCTTCTGGATGTGCACAGTGGAATGGGGCTGATTCATGAGGGTGGAGCTGACGGTCAGAAGGAGCTGAGCCGCCTCCCCATAGAGACAGCCGTACAGCCAGGACATGCGATCGCCTTCGAGGCTGGGATCCAACTTCTGGCGCATCTCCTTCCAGCTCTGCCCCCGCAAGGCATAGAGATCCCCGGACAAGGGGTCCGACTTCTGGTTGCAGTACAAGCCCCGATCGTTGAAATTCCAAAAGTCCTTGATCATTATCTGCCTGATTAGCTCCCGGTCGAGGATCAATGCTCGTGGCTGCAGCAGAGCGTAGAATCCGCAGAAGGGACCGCTTCCCTTGAACTTGCTGTATATGGCCGAGTAATGATTCGCCTTCATTGCCTCCGTGCTCAGTGTCTGCGTCATTATTTGCCTAATGATAGGCCATAGCTTTTTCGGTCTCTCGTGCGGAATGTTCAGATAGCGCCAATAATCTCGTTGATACCGTGCCGCTATAATTAGCAGAACCAGCAGCCCGAGCACCAAGAGCCCGATGATCAGGAAAATGATCCACATGTTTTGCATTTTGTTCGTTCTGTTTGCTCTGAATCACATGCACACTCACGTCTGGGAATCCGAAAAATCACTGCCTTCACGGGGGAAGTTCGTTCCACTTCCTGCCCGCCCC
This sequence comes from Drosophila prostipennis, assembly GCA_037075205.1. Lineage (NCBI taxonomy): Eukaryota > Metazoa > Arthropoda > Insecta > Diptera > Drosophilidae > Drosophila > Drosophila prostipennis. The sequence goes on along the minus strand of JBAMCJ010005005.1, from coordinate 2,433,074 downwards.
GCGATATCTTGCCACCCTTTCACTCTCACTGGCCTGGGCCTCTATGTATCGCGATCCCGCTCTCGACCGTCAGGTAGAAGTGTCACCGACAACTATGATCTAATGCATCGCTCCGGAGCGTTCTCGGCGTTCTCGATGGGGTTACGTTCATTAACGAAGCGCACGATTCGACTGAGAGGGCTATGGAGAAAAGTAACTATTTACGATACTCGCTCCCCACTCCAGGTGCGAGCTTTTAATTTGTTTCTTTACCGCTTTTTCGAGTGCGCTACACTGTAGCCAGTCGGCTGGTGGGCGTCTGACTGAGGCCAGACGGACATATGATTATTATTACTTTATTTTTCAATGTTGGTGGCTCCATCAGACAGTCGCAGAAGAGTCGTTTATACGTCTTATAAAATCTAAATAAACAAAATATATGATACGAATGCCATAAACATGTAAGTAATACGACAAAAAGTCACAGAACAACCTACAATTTTAAATTAAAATTCTTAATAGAATGATTAAATAGATTACAACAATTTTACTGTATATAATTACTTACTAACTTTGTACTTTGTAGAACGTTTCCCTTGTCACCTTGGCTGGTCGACTTCTCTTATCTCAAGACTTTAAAGTTCATTTTCGTTCCTTATCAATTTTTGGACAGTATTTTAGTCCTCCCCTTTGTTGGGGCTATAATGTTTTTGGGAATTTTTAGTGAACAAATTGTCCGATTACTGCCCATCAGTAAGCTAGTTGCTGATAATATAAAAAATAGTGCACTTTCGCTTTTATATGAGTTCTGTTCTACCCTAACTGATACATTTTACGCCCAATAAACATTTAAATGCCTTGATAGCAAAAAAAAAATTGGACAAAGGAAAAGCTCACTCACAAAGCTGAAATAAAGCCAAAATAAATACAAAATCCAAAAGCTGCCTGGTTTAATTACTTGTTGTTGTTGTTGGCTACATCCGCACTTGAAATCTAATCAACTGTCAAACAAATATGACCGAAAAGGTAAACAATGTCGTTGCCAGATCCGTCAAATATCAGCACAGCTAATACCCATATCATGTTACTATGACGGTCGAGCACGGACTTCTACTGATGAAGTAGCCCACTAGTGATATGACGCTCTTCAGGGGGGATTGTCCGCAACTTTCAGGGGATTGATAAGCGTAGGCTCGTCGGTATACAGTAGAAACTGCCTATCTAGTTTGCCTGGTTTTTTAATCGAGCAATTTAATGTTTATTAAAAACCCAGTTAAGAGAGAGAACTAAACAAGAGAGAACGAAACAGTCGAACACGCCGACTATCGGATACCCGTTACTAAGCTAAAGGGAAAGCAAAGGAAGATAAAGTAATGAAAGCTGTAATTGGACTGCTTGCATTTCATTATTTGGTTATAATTTTGATTGGTCAGATCTTAAACATTTGTTCTACATTTCGAACACAACTTTACACTTTTGCAAAATCTGAAATGGAAATTGTCTTACGATTTGGTTGGAGTGATGCTTGTAAATCCCTCTTTAAAATTAATTAGCTTAAAATAATAACAAAGTTGTGTCGTTTGTATATTTAAATTTATTTGGTTGTGGCAGGTTAGTTCTGTCGATAAGAAATAATCACAAACCCTTCATATGATTGAGAGCAGGGGCTTAGCCAGGATTTCGTTAAGGGGGGTTTCTAGAACCAATTTTTTTTAAAGAGACAAAAGTAATTCTTGGTCTGACTAGTCTGTTTTATAAATAAATAACAATAAAATATAACCATCACAGCCGAGCAACGGTGAGTAAGCGGGCAGATAACTGATAAGGGGATGCCTAGGACACTAGACGTTCTGATTAGCTACAGTCTGTCATTTTACAGTAATAATTAGCTAGTAGTCGCTGGAAACTTTGTGGCAAACCAAATAAATGTTGTGTGTACAGTGTGTATAGAAAATATTTCCATGAAAACGTCGGTTTATTCATTATCTTTATAGACTGATCTTACTGTACGAGTTTTGCTGTCTCACAGTTGCCCGCACAAATGTAAACAAAACTTTAGATTAACTCTCACTTTTCATGGGACTGAGAATGCCTCGTCATGCAAAGTAGGTAAGTTTCAGCATTTAAAAGCAGTTTGTCGATCGTTTTTCGAATCAGTCGCAGCCGAACAGCATCAGTCTGAGTATGGCGTTAACATACATTCTCTTCCAAGTGGCGGTCGCCTTGCTGGCGATCGTCAGCTACTATCTCCACCGGAAGTTAACATATTTTAAGCGCAGGGGTATTCCCTTCGAAACACCCCATCCGATCAGGGGTAACATGCAGGAACTGCAGAAGACAAAGAACTTTCACCAAATACTCCAAGATCACTACGACAAATTCCGGGAGAGCAAAGCACCGTTCGTTGGATTCTACCTTTTCCAGAATCCCGCCGCATTTGTTATTGACCTGGACTTGGCCAAGCATATTCTGGTCAAGGACTTCTCAAACTTTTCCAACAAAGGAATGTTCTACAACGAAAAAGATGATCCCATTTCCGCACATCTCTTCAATCTGGATGGCCCCCAGTGGCGTTTGCTGAGGAACAAATTATCCTCGACTTTCACATCCGGTAAAATGAAGTACATGTATCCGACTGTAGTATCCGTGGCCGATGAATTTATGGCGGTGATGCACGAGAAGGCAGCGAAGGACTCAGTGCTGGAAATTCGTGATCTGGTATCCAGGTTTACTGTTGATGTGATCGGAAGCTGTGCCTTTGGCATCCAGTGCAACAGTCTGCGAGATGAAAACGCCGAGTTTCTTTATTTTGGAAAGAGGTCGTTAGTGGACAAGCGACATGGTACGCTAATCAACGGGTTCCTACGCAGCTATCCCAAGTTTGCCAGGAGTTTGGGTTTCGTCCGAACGGCACAGCATATTCAGGATTTCTATCATAGGATTGTCACCGAAACTGTGGCGGTGCGAGAAAAGGAGAATATCAAGAGGAACGATTTCATGGACATGCTCATTGAAATGAAAAATCAGAAGCAAATGACCCTGCAGAATGGCGAAGTGGTCAAAGGATTGACCATAGAAGAGGTTCTAGCCCAAGCTTTTGTGTTCTTTATAGCTGGCTTTGAGACGTCCTCCTCCACCATGGGATTTGCTATATACGAACTGGCCAAGAATCCGCATATCCAGGATAAGGTTAGAGCTGAGGTTGAGGAGGTCCTGGAGCAACATGACCAAAAATTCACCTACGAGTGCACTAAGGATCTCAAGTACCTTAACCAGGTCATAAACGGTAAGTTAGATACACATAATTGAAAGCATCCTACTGATTTTTTTATCTCCCTTCAGAAACTCTACGACTCTACACCATTGTACCCAATCTGGATCGTATGGCCGCTAAGCGTTATGTGGTTCCCGACCATCCCAAATTTGTAATCGAGGCTGGTCAATCGGTCATCATTCCATCATCCGCCATACACCACGATCCCAGCATCTATCCCGAACCCTACGAGTTCCGACCTGAGCGATTCTCCCCCGAGGAATCGACTAATCGACCCTCAGTCGCCTGGCTGCCTTTTGGAGATGGTCCTCGAAACTGCATTGGACTGAGATTCGGACAGATGCAGGCTCGCATTGGACTCGCTCTTCTCATCAAGAACTTCAAGTTCTCCACCTGCTCGAAGACGCCAAATCCTCTCATCTATGATCCCCGCTCATTTGTACTCGGCGTGAAAGACGGAATCTATCTCAAGATAGATGCAGTCTAATTGTAGAATTGAGAGCCATTAAATCGATGCCAAAGCTTCTAAGCATAAGAGATATGTAAAAATTAATTTGTATTGTGATTAAACTAGCTCATAATGAAATATGTTGGGGCAGGTTAAGGCTCGCTTGCACCCAAAAAAAAATCGAAATGAATCGTAGGTCAATTTGCCCTTTTTTAAGATCATTTTTAACTTGATATGGGGCCAGGTAAATTTGACCTGGTCGAAAAGAGTACTTCATGTAAAAACGATATGGGTTTTGCATGACCTGAAGCTTACATGGCCATATCGATTTTACGTTTACATGCTTTTTTTTGTGTGTGGTTAATAGTTTAGTATTCCCCTTCTAATGGCTATTCTTAGGTATTCCTGGATTGCGTATATATATATATATATCACATTAAAAAGTTTAAAGATCTATGTAACAAATAATTCTTGATCGAGACGAGGTGTTGCCCCCTCAACCTATCTGCTTGCTAATACCTTGTTATTCTAGTCAGAATTCCAACAAACATCAACGATAAGTGGAAAGATTGCGACAGCTTTTATTATGATTGTTGGTCACAATGACTGCTGATTTTTTCCGGGCCTATTAAAGCCCGCTGGCAAAGCTTTAGCATTCTCAGTTAGTACTAAACGTTGAACAAGTTTGCAAACGATCACGGCAAGTTGAAAATATCCGTAAATATAACGTGTGAGTCATGGCCGTGGGAACCGTCCTACTGACAGCGTTGCTAGCGCTTCTTGGTTACCTTTTTGTGAAATTGCGTAGCACTATGAGGTACTGGCAGGAACTGGGAATTCCTTGCGAAGAGCCTCACATCATGATGGGAAGCATGAAAGGAGTGCGAACCAAGCGATCGTTTAACGAGATCTGGACGAGCTATTACAAAAAGTTTCGTGGAACCGGACCCTTTGCTGGCTTCTATTGGTTCCGGCGACCGGCTGTCTTTGTCCTGGAACCTTCTCTGGCCAAACAGATCCTGATCAAGGACTTCAACAAGTTCACCGACCGTGGATTTTTTCACAACCCAGAGGACGATCCATTGTCTGGTCAGCTGTTCTTACTTGATGGCCACAAGTGGAGATCTATGCGAAATAAATTGTCTTCCACCTTCACCTCCGGAAAAATGAAGTATATGTTCCCCACTGTAATCAAGGTGGGTCATGAGTTCACCGATGTGTTCGGCAACTATGTGGAAAAGAGCCCCATTATTGAGGTGAGAGAGCTATTGGCCCGGTTCACCACTGACGTCATAGGCACCTGTGCCTTCGGCATCGAGTGCAGCAGTCTGAAGGATCCTGAGGCAGAGTTCCGAGTGATGGGTCGTCGATCCCTTACAGAGCAGCGACTGAATGCCGTGGGAATCGGTTTTGTCAACAGCTTTCCCAATTTGGCACGTCGTCTCCACATGAAAATGACAGCAGAACCCATCGAAAAGTTCTTCATGCGCATCGTTAGGGAAACAGTCGCTTTCAGGGAACAGAATAACATCCGACGAAATGATTTTATGGATCAGTTAATCGATCTGAAAAACAAACCACTAATGATGTCGGAAACCGGGGAGAACGTCAATCTAACTATTGAGGAGATTGCAGCGCAGGCTTTCGTGTTTTTTGCTGCTGGTTTTGAAACCTCATCGACCACAATGGGATTCGCTTTGTATGAGCTGGCCCAGAATCAGGACATCCAGACGCGTGTGAGGGAAGAGGTCCTGGAGATTTGTGAAAAATACAAGGGAGATTTATCGTACGAAAGTGTACAGGAACTGGTCTATCTTAATCAAGTGATATCTGGTAAGATTTGGATAACTTTTAAAATTGGATATACTAAATAACTTTAAATAACTTTACAGAAACTCTTCGTCTTTACACTGTGCTCCCTGTCTTAAATCGCGAATGCCTGGAGGACTTTGTGGTTCCTGATAATCCGAAATATGTGATCAAGAAGGGAATGCCGATCCTGATTCCAGCCGGAGCCATGCACCGCGATGAGAAGCTGTACCCGAACCCGGACACTTTTGATCCGGACAACTTCTCACCCGATCGCGTCAAGCAGCGGGATTCCGTTGAGTGGCTACCGTTCGGCGATGGTCCCAGAAATTGCATCGGAATGCGATTTGGACAAATGCAGACAAGGATTGGACTGGCTCTTTTGATCAAGGACTTTAGGTTTTCAGTCTGCGAGCAGACTATGATTCCCATGGAATACGACAAAGAAATGTTCCTTATTTCAAGTAAATCTGGAATATATCTTAAAGTGGAACGAGTGTAAAACCAATCATACATAACTATCTTATTAGCAAACTAGCATTGTCTTTATTTAATGACTTATAAGCTCAATAAACGAAGAAATAAGAAAAGGAGATCCAACCAGTTTTTGAAGAAGTTCTGTTGGTTCTTTGCCCCATTTTCCCGTTGTCCTTTTGTCCGTTACCCCTTTGACCCTTTAATCTAATGTAAAGCCTTGAAATACTTATACATTTATTATACCCGTTACTCGTAGAGTAAAAGGGTATATTGTATTCGTGCAAAAGTATGTAACAGGTAGAAGGAAGCTTTTCCGACCCTATAAAGTATATATATTCTTTATCAGGATCACTAGCCGAGCCGATCTAGCCATGTCCGTCTGTCCGTCCGGATGAACGCTGAGATCTCGGAAACTATAAAAGCTAGAATATTGGGATTACCAACACATATTCTTGGGCTTCCTACGCAGCACAAGTTTATTTCAGGCGACCGCCACGCCTCCTCTAACGCCCACAACCGCGCACAACCGCCCATAGTCGCCCACAAACCATACTAAAATGTGTCTGGCGCCCACATTTTCAAATATTTCTGATAAGTATAAATGCAATTTTGTTGCGATTAGTTATACCTATCGAAACGCAGAAGAAATTTTTTAAATCGTTAAAAAGTTAAGCCTGATCAAAGTTTATATCCAGGGACCGTAATCATTATAAGTAATATTTTAAAAATTACTTTGTAATGATTACTTATCGATTTTTAATTTTTTAAATCAAGACTAATAATTATTTCTGAGTAAAAAAAATAAAAATCACAAATAATCATTATTTTTGAGCAAAAAAAATAAAACTCAAAAATAATGATTACACTAGTTTACAAAATAATATTCTTGGTGTGCTCCCCAGCAATTGATGGCAAATTCTGTTAGTGTTTGACCCCTAGATCGCGAAAATAGCATTAATTTTTTTTTCGATGGCACAGTTTTTTTTTAAAGATTTTTTAAAGTTCGAAATGTTAAATTTCGAACTTCTTCTTATATCTCGGCAGATATCCACCCGATTGGGCCAGTTTTAGTTTTATTTTAAAGTCAATAGATCAAAGCTCAACTTTGCCATACAGATCAATATGATTGGATAAGTAATGGCAGCGTAGAAACTTGACAAAGATGAAAAATGTGTTTTTTGGTCGACTGTAAGTCGGCTGTATATATCGTAAAAACTCGAAATAAATCCGTTGAAAAATCATAATGGGTACAAACTTAAAGTTTACATCCTACCGAATAAAACATGCCGGATATGGCCCAAATCCAAGGAAAACTGGATTTATGGTGGATTTTTAAAGTTCGGATTTTTCCACTTTTTTCGATTGACAAAGTCCAAATTTAAGATTTATCATAGGCGGCGACATGTAAACAAAAATGAGTGGTGATGGCAGCCGGGTCAAAAAATAGCTAAATCAGATATTTAAAAGCTAGAAATTTATAAAAATGAATTTAATTTTTAAAAATTCTTTAAAAAATATTAAAATTCTTGCGTTATGACTGAGAGTATTTTTAATAAGTAATATCCATCTGGACAATTCATTCTTAAAAAGTAGCTAACCTTAACTTTACAAAAGCATGCTCTTTTTAATAAGTACTGCCTTATCAAAAACGAAAAAAAGAGTACGTATTAGAGAAAAAAATAAGAAAATAATGAACAAGATAAAAGAATACACTTGTTTAAATGGTCCAAACACTTTTTGCAATGTGTGTGGTAAATTTATTATGAATAATAAATTTCGACCCTTTGATAGTGAGGTGATAAATCGATATTTCCTCTACTTTCGCATTAAACCAAATCTTGAAGAGGCTTGGACACCGAGGAGAATTTGTGATTCTTGCCGCTTGACACTACTTAAATGGAGCGAAGGCAAAAGGTATGTTTCAGTTTTGGATTTTTTGTTGAAAGGTCCTTCATTGTTTTCTTGACCTAGATGCTACTTGAAGTTTGACACGCCAATGATTTGGAGAAAACCATCTTGTCATGTGACAGATTGCTATTTTTGCCTTAGTAAATGCTTAGGCATCGGAAAGAACGCAAAATGGAAATACGCGAAAGTGCGCTCAGTGACACTTCCCAAAATTCATTCCGCCAATGTACCATATCCAGTATGTCCCGACAAAATGGATGATTCTACATCTTCGGATAGCTCTTCTATTTCCGATGACTCCAGTCCGGGTGAAGAAGAAGTTATCCTACTTTCTCAAGAAAAGTTAAATGATTGGATTCGAGATTTAGAGCTGACAAAAGAGAAGTCAGAGTTGCTTGCATCTCGAATGAAGCAGCACGGATTTCTGAAACCAGGAGTGAAAACCACTCTTTATAGAAACCGGCATAAAGGTTACGCTAAGTATTTCGCCAAAGAAGATCAGATTAGCTATTGCAATAACATTACTGCAATGTTCCATCAGCTCCAAGAAGTTCATAATCCGAATGAGTGGAGACTCTTTATCGATGGTAGCAAAGCAAGTTTAAAAGCAGTTTTGTTGCACAATGGAAATTCGAAACCATCCATTCCAATCGCACACGCAGTTAACACCAAAGAAACGTATGACACAATGTCTAGACTTCTTAAATATATCCAATACGATCATTTTGAGTGGAAAATATGCGCAGATCTTAAAGTGGTTGCGATGCTGTGTGGGTTGCAAGGCGGATATACAAAATACTGTTGCTTTCTTTGCCTTTGGGACAGCCGATCAGATGCACAGCATTATCAAAAAAAGAAATGGCCGTCCAGAATAACTGATGTAATTGGTGAGGCCAATATAAAATTCAAGCCTTTGGTAGAACGAGAAAATATTATTCTGCCACCACTGCACATCAAGTTGGGACTTATTAAAAATTTCGTTAAAGCCCTCAATAAAGAAGGTGCTGCATTTGCCCACTTGTTGTCCATATTTCCAGGACTTTCATATGCCAAAGTAAAAGCGGGAGTGTTCGCAGGTCCCGAAATTAAAAAGCTTCTTAGAGATGATACATTTGAAGGACATCTATCATCAGTGGAAGCGGCAGCTTGGAGATCTTTTAAGCTGATTGTGGCCAACTTTCTAGGCGCTCGAGTTAAAGGTGTTTTGGCTGCGTTTTTTCTTATTGTATGAGCTGCTATCGGTTTCACGGTTAATAGACCACATGTAGTCTCCCATCATAGCTTCATCCCAAAACCCGTGATATCGTCGCTCCATGGCTTTCATTTGTTGATGGAAGCGCTCACCATGCTCATCACTCAAATCCCCCAAATTTTCTGGGAAAAAATCCAAATGGGAATGAAGAAAATGAATTTTTAGTGACATGTGCACTCCTGCAAAAAAAAATGTACATATAGTTGTTGTAACACTTAAAACAATTTATAATTATATTAAATATTTTAACTAACCTGTATTTTTAAATTTTTTAGTAAATTTTTTAAAAACGTACCCATTGCCTTATAGTTTTTGAGAAGGTCATGAACAATAGTCCTGTAGTTGGTAGCCCTTACATTGCCTAGAAAGTTGGCCACAATCAGCTTAAAAGATCTCCAAGCTGCCGCTTCCACTGATGATAGATGTCCTTCAAATGTATCATCTCTAAGAAGCTTTTTAATTTCGGGACCTGCGAACACTCCCGCTTTTACTTTGGCATATGAAAGTCCTGGAAATATGGACAACAAGTGGGCAAATGCAGCACCTTCTTTATTGAGGGCTTTAACGAAATTTTTAATAAGTCCCAACTTGATGTGCAGTGGTGGCAGAATAATATTTTCTCGTTCTACCAAAGGCTTGAATTTTATATTGGCCTCACCAATTACATCAGTTATTCTGGACGGCCATTTCTTTTTTTGATAATGCTGTGCATCTGATCGGCTGTCCCAAAGGCAAAGAAAGCAACAGTATTTTGTATATCCGCCTTGCAACCCACACAGCATCGCAACCACTTTAAGATCTGCGCATATTTTCCACTCAAAATGATCGTATTGGATATATTTAAGAAGTCTAGACATTGTGTCATACGTTTCTTTGGTGTTAACTGCGTGTGCGATTGGAATGGATGGTTTCGAATTTCCATTGTGCAACAAAACTGCTTTTAAACTTGCTTTGCTACCATCGATAAAGAGTCTCCACTCATTCGGATTATGAACTTCTTGGAGCTGATGGAACATTGCAGTAATGTTATTGCAATAGCTAATCTGATCTTCTTTGGCGAAATACTTAGCGTAACCTTTATGCCGGTTTCTATAAAGAGTGGTTTTCACTCCTGGTTTCAGAAATCCGTGCTGCTTCATTCGAGATGCAAGCAACTCTGACTTCTCTTTTGTCAGCTCTAAATCTCGAATCCAATCATTTAACTTTTCTTGAGAAAGTAGGATAACTTCTTCTTCACCCGGACTGGAGTCATCGGAAATAGAAGAGCTATCCGAAGATGTAGAATCATCCATTTTGTCGGGACATACTGGATATGGTACATTGGCGGAATGAATTTTGGGAAGTGTCACTGAGCGCACTTTCGCGTATTTCCATTTTGCGTTCTTTCCGATGCCTAAGCATTTACTAAGGCAAAAATAGCAATCTGTCACATGACAAGATGGTTTTCTCCAAATCATTGGCGTGTCAAACTTCAAGTAGCATCTAGGTCAAGAAAACAATGAAGGACCTTTCAACAAAAAATCCAAAACTGAAACATACCTTTTGCCTTCGCTCCATTTAAGTAGTGTCAAGCGGCAAGAATCACAAATTCTCCTCGGTGTCCAAGCCTCTTCAAGATTTGGTTTAATGCGAAAGTAGAGGAAATATCGATTTATCACCTCACTATCAAAGGGTCGAAATTTATTATTCATAATAAATTTACCACACACATTGCAAAAAGTGTTTGGACCATTTAAACAAGTGTATTCTTTTATCTTGTTCATTATTTTCTTATTTTTTTCTCTAATACGTACTCTTTTTTTCGTTTTTGATAAGGCAGTACTTATTAAAAAGAGCATGCTTTTGTAAAGTTAAGGTTAGCTACTTTTTAAGAATGAATTGTCCAGATGGATATTACTTATTAAAAATACTCTCAGTCATAACGCAAGAATTTTAATATTTTTTAAAGAATTTTTAAAAATTAAATTCATTTTTATAAATTTCTAGCTTTTAAATATCTGATTTAGCTATTTTTTGACCCGGCTGCCATCACCACTCATTTTTGTTTACATGTCGCCGCCTATGATAAATCTTAAATTTGGACTTTGTCAATCGAAAAAAGTGGAAAAATCCGAACTTTAAAAATCCACCATAAATCCAGTTTTCCTTGGATTTGGGCCATATCCGGCATGTTTTATTCGGTAGGATGTAAACTTTAAGTTTGTACCCATTATGATTTTTCAACGGATTTATTTCGAGTTTTTACGATATATACAGCCGACTTACAGTCGACCAAAAAACACATTTTTCATCTTTGTCAAGTTTCTACGCTGCCATTACTTATCCAATCATATTGATCTGTATGGCAAAGTTGAGCTTTGATCTATTGACTTTAAAATAAAACTAAAACTGGCCCAATCGGGTGGATATCTGCCGAGATATAAGAAGAAGTTCGAAAAAAGTCCGAAATTTAACATTTCGAACTTTAAAAAATCTTTAAAAAAAAACTGTGCCATCGAAAAAAAAATTAATGCTATTTTCGCGATCTAGGGGTCAAACACTAACAGAATTTGCCATCAATTGCTGGGGAGCATTTTGGCTGTAAACTAGTGTTATTCGTGATTTTTATTTTATTCGCTCAAAATAAAACTCACCAAGCAACAACTTTTAATCCTTTAAGGATATTGCCAATATTGTCCTATGTCCTTATAAAGGGAACCTAGAGCAACAATTGACAACAACAACAACAACAACAAAACGTATTTTACCTGTGTTTGTTGCAATTATTTAATATAAGGTCAACTGTTACGTACAGAGCAGCAGCAGCAGATATACACAATTACCAAAACAATGATAATAATGATAATGATAATCATCATAATGATCAACCAGTAGATCAATTAGGTACATTAATTTTCAATTTATTATGCATTTATGTATTTTTATAATTTTTATTTAATTAAATAAAAATTTTGGATAATAAAAATTTTTTATTTAATTAAATAAAAATTATAAAAATACACAAATGCATAATAAATTGAAAATTAATGTACCTAATTGATCTACTGGTTGATCATTATGATGATTACACTGTGCAGCATTTTTTATGCTTTTTAAATTTACCTCGATGGATCATATATTTTTGGATTCGTTACGAATTCCCAAGTTAAATTGCGTTTTCCAAAAAGTTCCCCGACGCAAGGATTCTTAGCAAAAGGACCTCAAAGTTCGAAAAATGCTGAAATTGGCCAACTTTCCGGGGCTCTCAGAGGCAAACGGATTCATGGTTTGATTCGATGTTAAAGTTTTTTAAAAGATACACTTTTTATCTTTCAAACCCCATACTTAGAATAATTTTAGGATTTTTATTAAGGGAGAAACAAATTTTAGAAAACATAGTCAAAAAACATAAAAGCATACTGCTGCTGTCAAAATAGTAGTAGTGTTGCCTCCCTGTGTTTTTAAAAGTTTGTTGTTGTCGCTTTTCTTATCCAATTAGTCTAATAGTACGATTATAATCAATACAATATTACCAGAAGAAGATAAATTACAACAAGAAACCTTTAAAAACACAGGGCGGCAACACTACTACTATTTTGACCGCAGCTGTATGCTTTTATGTTTTTTGACTATGTTTTCTAAAATTTGTTTCTCCCTTAATAAAAATCCTAAAATTATTCTAAGTATGGGGTTTGAAAGATAAAGAGTGTCTCCTTTAAAAAACTTTAACATCGAATCAAACCATGAATCCGTTTGCCTCTGAGAGCCCCGGAAAGTTGGCCAATTTCAGCATTTTTCGAACTTTGAGGTCCTTTTGCTAAGAATCCTTGCGTCGGGGAACTTTTTGAAAAACGCAGTTTAACTTGGGAATTCGTAACGAATCCAAAAATATGGCATCCATCGAGGTAAATTTTTGATGCTGCATAGTGTTATCATTATCATTATTATCATTGTTTTGGTAATTGTGTATATCTGCTGCTGCTCTGTATGTAACAGTTGACCTTATATTAAATAATTGCAACAAACACAGGTAAAATACGTTTTGTTGTTGTTGTCAATTGTTGCTCTAGGTTCCCTTTATAAGGACATAGGACAATATTGGCCATATCCTTAAAGGATTAAAAGTTGTTGCTTGGTGAGTTTTATTTTGAGCGAAAAAAATAAAAATCACGAATAATCATTATTTTTGAGTTTTATTTTTTTTGCTCAAAAATAATGATTATTTGTGATTTTTATTTTTTTCGAGTTTTTATTTTTTGAGTTTTATTTTTTTTGCTCAAAAATAATGATTATTTGTGATTTTTATTTTTTTTGCTCAAAAATAATGTTTAACAATAGAAGAATAAATATAACAATTAAAAATTAAAAATCATCAAGGATATTCATAGTGTATCCTTAAAGGATAAAAACGTGCTAGTCATGCTTGTTCTATGTTGATTGGAAGTGTATGATTTATTCATTTAAAAATAGCGAAAATAATCATTATTTACGGTCCCTGTTTATATCTCCATCTCCCTCGCACTCCCTTTAGCCGAGTGACGGGTATTAGATAGTCGGGACACCAACCCGACTATAGCGTTCTTTCTTGTTTTTGTTTAGTTGAACATTAAATAAACGAAATATACATTTCTGTGGGTAAAAAAGTTGTTATAAATTAAGCATTTTTAATTACCTCCGTTTCAGTGAAAATGCGACAATGTACATACAAAATGATCAACAGGTGGCGTATTTATTAGGAAATGGCTTACCAGATTTGTCTGATAGTCGGGGCACTTGACTATTTTGATCATTGAACTTTTTGTTGCAAATTTTTAAGTGTGCATGACAAAAGATTATGCTATTATCAAAATCTACGGGCTGATGAAATATTGGTAGCAATTACATATTGGGTCATTCCATGTGAAACGTGACAGGCCAATTTGGGTCAAATCTCAGAATCAAGCGAAACTTTTTTTTTCGATAGAGGATTGAAATATAAGGATGGGTTTTTTTTTTTTTTTAACTTTACCGTTTATTTTTAAAAAATATTTTTTTAATTAAGCTCCGATTTTAGGATATGCAGCACTTGAGACTCGTTTAAGTTATTTTAATAATTCCAATGCCACTTTGTAGCATATCATAATATCTTTCAGAAAAATATTTTTAAAAATTTTTAAATTTAAAATTAAGTATTTTTTAAGAAAATTTAAAATTAGAAAACTTCTGTACGCCGGAATACACGCGGTTTCCGAATAAAAAAATTATCCCCATATTGCTTCATCAATTCTTCACAAAGTGGTAAAATAAAATTTTTGTAATCGCAAAACGTACTAGTAAAAACAGCGATTTTAGTTTAGCGACTTTGCATCAAGCAACAACAGCGCAACGTGTAAGAAAGGGAAAGCACTATTCCTGCTCTGCCGCGCTCGTATTGCTGTTCTCTTCTTACACGTTGCGCTGTTGTTGCTTGATGCAAAGTCGCTAAACTAAAATCGCTGTTTTTACTAGTACGTCTTGCGATTACAAAAATTTTATTTTACCACTTTGTGAAGAATTGATGAAGCAATATGGGGATAATTTTTTTATTCGGAAACCGCGTGTATTCCGGCGTACAGAAGTTTTCTAATTTTAAATTTTCTTAAAAAATACTTAATTTTAAATTTAAAAATTTTTAAAAATATTTTTCTGAAAGATATTATGATATGCTACAAAGTGGCATTGGAATTATTAAAATAACTTAAACGAGTCTCAAGTGCTGCATATCCTAAAAATCGGAGCCTAATTAAAAAAATATTTTTTAAAAATAAACGGTAAGAGTTAAAAAAAAAAAAAAAAACCCATCCTTAAATTTCAATCCTCTATCGAAAAAAAAGTTTCGCTTGATTCTGAGATTTGACCCAAATTGGCCTGTCACGTTTCACATGGAATGACCCTATTTTAAATGATTGGACCTCGTAGGCCGGGGATACATATAAATGTCACAGATATTGTGTCGGTGCAAAAAAAATATAGTATTAATCGGAACTAAAAATCAATTGGAAATGTGCCTTGAGCATGCCAAAATAATCTTGGGGAGATCATCGAGACATTCTTTTCCCCCATGGGATTCGCTGTACATGAACTAGCCAACAATACGCAAAGATAATATTGGAGGTGAGGTGCATTAGGTTCTGTAGATGCATGTCCAACAGTTCACCTATCAGTGTATAAAAGATCTCAAGAACCTTAGAGGCTGTCCATATATTACGTAATCACCTTAAGGGGGGAGGGGGTCATCAAAATGATTATGTTTGATTACATAGGGAGTAGGGGGTTGTTTATTAAAAGATTACTTTTGATCACCAGGAGGGGGGGAGGTCAAAAATCACCAAAAACGTGATTACGTAATATATGGACAGCCCCTTATCTAGGTTATAAATGGTACTTCAAAGTCTCCCTGTAGTTTCCCTATTTAGTTTAGTCAAAAAATTATGTTAGGGCAGGTCAAATCCCACTTGGTCATGATTATAATTAATCATTGATTAATTGCCAATCAAGTTGAGTGCTTCTAATGGTATAATTATAATTTTAAAATGCAATAAACATTTAAACGTTTACTAATTTCAATGTTGGAGATCAGGATAACAAGTACTTTGCGGCCGAGACGAGACCTTCACTGCAATTAATCAACCTTCTTACTCTACTCGAAATTCCTACAAAACTTCGGCGATTAGTGAAAAGATTGCGATATCTTGTATTTGCATGATTGGTCACAATGACTGCTGAATTTCGCCGTTTAAATAAAATTTGATAAAATTGCGTAACACAAGGAGATACTGGCAGGAGTCAGGAATTCCCTGTGAAGAGCCTCACATCATGATGGGAAATATGAAGGGAGTACAAACCAGACGATCGTTCAACGAGATCTAGGCGAGCTATTACAAAAAGTTTCGTGGAACCGGACCTTCCAAATAGTGGAAAAGAGCCCCATTATTGAGGTGAGAGAGCTATTGGCCCGGTTCACCACTGACGTCATAGGCACCTGTGCCTTCGGCATCGAGTGCAGCAGTCTAAAGGATCCTGAGGAAGAGTTCCGAGTGATGGGTCGTCGATCCCTTACAGAGCAGCGACTGAATGCCGTGGGAATCGGTTTTGTCAACAGCTTTCCCAATTTGGCACGTCGTCTCCACATGAAAATGACAGCAGAACCCATCGAATAGTTCTTCATGCGCATCGTTAGGGAAACAGTCGCTTTCAGGGAACAGAATAATATCCGACGAAATGATTTTATGGATCAGTTAATTGATTTGAAAAACAAACCGCTAATGATGTCGAAATCCGGGGAGAACGTCAATATATCTATTGAGGCGATTGCAGCGCCGGCTTTCGTGTTTTTGGCGGCTTCTTTTGAAACCTCATCGACCACAATGGGATTCGCTTTGTATGAGCTGGCCCAGAATCAGGTGTGAGGGAAGAGGTCCTGAAGATTTGTAAAAAATACAAGGGAGATTTATCGTACGATAGTGTACAGGAACTGGTCTATCTTAATCAAGTGATATCTGGTAAGGTTAGAAGAATTTCTAAAATGAACTTTAGTTAATAATTCGTAATACTACAGAAACTCTTCGTCTTTACACTGTGCTCCCTGTCTTAAATCGGGAATCCAGGAATGCCTGGAGGCGCGATGAGAGACTGTACCCGAACACGGACACTTTTGATCCGGACAACTTCACCCCCGATCGCGTCAAGCAGCGCGATTCCGTCGAGTGGCTACCGTTCGGCGATGGTCCCAAAAATTGCATCGGAATGCGATTTGGACAAATGCAGACAAGGATTGGACTGGCTCTCCTTATTAAGAACTTTAGGTTCTCAGTCTGTGAGCAGACTACGATCCCCATGATATATGATAAAAAACATTTCCTCATTTCAAGTGAATCCGGCATTTACCTTAAAGTTGACCGAGTGTAACAATATTAATAAATTACTATCATATAAATCGATGAAAACTACTTGACATTTTTCTTAATGACATTCCCGTGACATTTGGCAAGTCATGCTGGTAATTAAGAGATGAAATTATTTATGACTTTATTGGTGGCCAGCTAATTGTTTTTAAAAAACACACTCTTAAAAGTTTAAAACATCCATGTTCCGACTTGATAAAAAAACGCCCGAAAGTAGACAAAAGATTTTTAATTAATATTTTAATCTTTTAATCAAAGCCTGATTAATTTAGATATGCTATTATCTAAATCTTCTTCTTAAAGGCATAGATTTTCTCGGATGAACATTTGAGAATCAGTGGGGGATTAAGGCGTTTAAATACCCATTCAAAAACGCACCACCACAACCCCTCCGCTCTTGTTAGATAAGTAAAAGACAACAAGAAAGGAAGCTAGCTTCGGCAAGCCGAAGCTTATATACCCTTGCAGATAATTCCTATTAATCACTTATTTTCCGATCGTTCCTATGGCAGCTATATGATATAGTAGTTCGATATTGATCAAATTAAAATCGAAATTCGAAAACATTTCAAAAGTGTCATATCCCAGAGTAGAAGAGAATACAATAAAGACCAACGAAGCAATAATTTATTTCATATTATATTCCCATTAATTTTCCGATCGTTCCTATGGCAGCTATATGATATAGTTGTCCGATTTTGAAAAAATTTTATTCGAAATTCAGAATTAGATAAAAAATGGCATTTCCAAAAGTAGAAGGTCCTAGGTTCAAAAACACCCAAGATATAATTTTTTTACATTTGGTTCCCCGATTATTCCTATGGGAGCTATATGATATAGTTGTCCGATCCGGCTCGTTCCGACTTATATACTACCTGCAATAGATATACGACTTTTGGGAAAGTTTTAGCCCGATAGCTTTAAAACTGAGAGACTAGTTTGCGTAGAAACAGACGGACGGACAGACGGACAGACGGACGGACAGACGGACAGACGGACAGACGGACAGACGGACATGGCTAGATCGACTCGTCTAGTCATGCTGATCAAGAATATATATACTTTATAGGGTCGGAAACGTCTCCTTCACTGCGTTGCAAACTTCTGACTGAAATCATAATACCCTCTGCAAGGGTATAAAAAGTATTTAAACAGTATTCAATATAACAACTTTTTAAAGTAAATAAATTTCCTTAATGAAAAAACAAAGTTAAAGCTTTCTCAATCTTGGGTACTAATTTGACTAAATATGGTCGTTTTACCAAATATTTAGTTTAAAGCGTCGTTTCCCCATAATTTCCATTAAAATATTAGTTTGATTTTTAATATTTTAATCACTTTTCTAACCTTCTGACTTTTAGATGAATTCCTCCCTTTGAACTTAGAAGAATATCATCGGCCCTATATTCTAGGGGTACGACAGTCTTTGTTGGGTGCAACTCGAACTTGAAGTTGTGGATGAGCAAGGCCATTCCAACGACGACCTGCATCCGTCCAAAGCGAAGACCAATGCAGTTTCGAGGACCTTCTCCAAAAGGCAGGAAGGTGCAGGCTGGACGTTGTTGCACCTGATCCTCATCGAACCGCTCTGGGATGAACTTCTCTGGTTGCGGGTAGAACTCTGGATCATGATGGATGGCCAAGGTGGGTATTATTACTCCGGTGCCTTTTTCAATGTAATACTTCGGATTGGCGTGCTCATAACGCTGAGTTGCAATGCGAATTAAATGACCCACTACCGGACGCTTCCGCATGGTCTCTGCGAAGGAAAATAAAATACATATTAATGGTGAAATAGATACAAGAGAAATAAAAAATTCACCGTCAATAACCTTTTCCAAATAAGTCATCTCTCGCATGCTGTCATAGTCTAGTTTTCCATTATGTTTCTCCAGTACACTATCCACCTCTGCCCTAAGTTTATCCTGAATGTCCTGATTGGAGGCCAATTCATAAAGAGCAAATCCCATGGTTGTAGAGCTAGTTTCAAAACCAGCCAGGAAAAATATGAAAGCCTGGGCAGCGATTTCATTAAAGGTTAACCCATTTAGCTTGTCGCCATTATCGTATTTTAGTTTCATATCAATCAGCATATCCATAAAATCGTTTCGTTTAACTTTGTTTTTCACCCGATAATTCACAGTGTTCTTTATGATATTCATGTAAAAGTCCTCGACTTTTTGGACGTTGGCCTTCATACGCAACTTTGCTGCCAATTTTGGGGCTCCGAAGAGAAAGAGATCCATCGATTTTCCATAACGTCGTTCGGTGATGGCAGCAGTTCCCATTTGGACAAATTCCGCCTTGGGATCGGATAAACTGTGGCAATCCAAACCGAAGGCACAGCTTCCAATGACATCGGCGGTAAAACGGGCCAATAGGTCTGTGATCTCCAAGGAGTCCTTACGCTCTGCAATTTTATTGTCGAATACCCGAATCATTTCATCACCCACGTCCAGAATGGTGGAAAACATGTTCTTCATTTTGCCAGAGGTGAATGTGGGGGTCAGTTTCTGGCGCAGAGTTTTCCACTTCTGACCCTCGAGGGTCACGAGGTGCGCGGACAGCGGATCATCTCGCTCGTTGTGAAACATTCCACGATCGTGGAACTTGTCAAACTCTCGGATCAACACAGTCTTAGCGAAATCAATATCGGTGACCACCGCCGTCTTTTTGAAATAAAAGTAAAATCCAACGAACGGTCCATCGGTTTTATTCTTAAACCTAAAGTAGGTCCTTTTGAAAATATCCGCTATTTGCATAGTCTTCATAGACTCGCTTGTATTGCCGAATGGAATACTGGGCGGATCATGGGGAATATCGCGACGCTTCCAATAGTTAAAGTTTTGGTGCACGAACCACGCGACGAGGGTAAGAACACCGGCTAGCAGTACGATTAGAACAGCCATTACAAAGTATAGAACAATACTGAAGGCGGGCCTGCTCTTATATACCCCATTTGCCCTCTCTTCGCAGTCAGCAGACTCTCTTAAACAGTGGCCAGTGAAGAGTAGCAAAGTCCGATTCGAATCGTGAAATGCCGACTCAGCATTATATTTTATTTACAACCGGTTCGTAAAATCCTCTCTTAAATTTTCGCTTTCATTAGATAATAGAATGTTTTTTAGATGTATGGCTTAATTTACAGTGTTTATTTTACTTACTTTTTACTACACATACCTATTATTTTATATCCAGTTTATTCTTTACTTTATGGGTAACTTGACTTATACCAACACTTGTTTTACTTTCGACTCTTTATGAATGAAAAAAGTGCAAGTCATCGTTATTATTGCCTTTTTTCTTTGCGGTAAGCATGACTTGGCGAAATACTCAGTTGGCCCATACTCATGGTATCAATTGTACAAAACCACAAAAAGTAAATAAATTAAATAAAATGTAATTCAAAGAAAATAAGGCCACAGGATCTATAGCCACAAAATAAAATGTATACGTAAGTAGTAATTTTAAAAGGCAATTAACGAGAAGTAAAACAAGAAAGTAAGCTAGCTTCGGCCAGCATAAGCTTATATACCCTTGCAGATAATTGCTATTAATCACTAATTTTCCGATCCTTCCTATGGCAGCTATATGTATATGATATAGTAGTTCGATATTGATAAAATTAAAATCGAAATTCGAAAACATTTAAGAAGAGTCATATCCCAGAGTGGAAGAGAATTCAATAAAAATCAACGAAGCAATAATTTATTTCCTATTATATTCCCATTAATTTTCCGATCGTTCCTATGGCAGCTATATGATATAGTCGTCCGATTTTGATAATATTTTATTCGAAATTCACAATTAGATAAAAAATGGTATTTCCAAAAGTTGAAGGTTATATGTTCAAAGACACCCAAGATATAATTTCTGTACATTTTTTTCCCGGTTATTCCTATGGGAGCTATATAATATAGTTGTATGTTCAAGCTCGTTCCGATTTATATACTACCTGCAAAAGAAAGAAGACTTTTGGGAAAGTTTTAGCCCGATAGCTTAAAAACTGAGAGACTAGTTTGCGTAGAAACAGACGGACAGACAGACGGACATGGCTAGACCAACTCGTCTAGTAATGCTGATCAAGAATATATATACTTTATAGGGTCAGAAACGTCTCCTTCACTGCGTTGCATAGGTATTGCAGTGTATAAAAATAAACTTAAAATATCAATCCACCAATCCAAAGTTTTTATACCCGTTACTCGTAGAGTAAAAGGGTATATTGTATTCGTGCAAAAGTATGTAACAGGGAGAAGGAAGCGTTTCCGACCCTATAAAGTATATATATTCTTGATCAGGGTCACTAGCCGAGTCGATATAGCCATGTCCGTCTGTCCGTCTGTCCGTCTGTCTGTCTGTCTGTCCGTATGAACGCTGAGATCTCGGAAACTATAAAAGCTAGAGGATTGGTATTTGGCATGAGGATTCTTGGAGTTCCTACGCAGCGCAAGTTTATTTCAAGAAGGTGCCACGCCCCCTCTAACGCCCACAATCGCTTATATACGATTTTAAAAATTTAAATATTTCGGAAATGTAAAAATGCAGTTTTGTTGTGTTTATCAATACCTATCGAAATGTAGAAGAAATTTTTTAAATCGGACCATTCGTTAAAAAGTTATTGCTGATCAAAGTCAGTCACTCGGCTAAAGGCAGTGCGAGGGAGATGGAGATATAACCATCTCCCTCGCACTGCCTTTAGCCGAGTGACGGGTATTAGATAGTCGGGACACCAACCCGACTATAGCGTTCTCTCTTGTTTTTTGTTTATGTGTACAACAAGATTATTATATTGTAGCAAATATATAATTGTATATATTTAAGTATTACTGCATATTTTAGGGCAAACAAACGTCAGTAACCAGATAAGGTAATCAATGAAAAGATACCGTTTAAAATATTTTTAATAATACTTTAAGAAGCATATTTTTCGGGTTAATAGAATTATCATAAAAGTTAAAAATTAAGTGATATAAAATAGTTTTATTTACTCTTTATGAAGCACCCATGATAACTGTTCTCAGCTGTTATTATATTGCGACGTTCTTGACGGATTACCGAATTTTCCTCTCTTGAAACTAAATAAACGTTCTTGATCCAATTTTTCATGTGTTTCCCGCATGTATTTATTTATTAGCTCACCAAGTCTGATGTCATTTTCGATTTCACGGCGCCATTGTAAAAAGCTTTGTGAGAAGTTTTCAAATCTGGTTATATATCCAATAAAACAAGGTTAGAGTAATTAAGATGTAGGTAGGTTTGTTTATTATGCGTTGTATTGTTATTGAGAATTTAACAATTAGTTCCTATGTACTAGCGCACTATATTATTCAATATTAATTTAAAAACCTGTTCTACTTAGGCCGAACCATATCTGATAGACGGGTGCATAAAACAGAAACTATCCAATTCCCTACACATTTAAATATAAATATAAATAAGAATATAAATGCCCCTAACAATATCAGCGGGGACATACATATATCGCCATTTATGAGTTAAAGTTCTCTAATTACAAAACGTTCGATTCCCATGGTAGAAAAGCTTATACATAAAACTGTAGGTGGGAAAAAAACTAACACTCAACTGCATGTGAAAATGATAACTAATTACTAGTTTGAAAATAAATATACTTTTTATTCAGCTAACTGCGTCGTTGCAGCCGAGCACTCAATCAAATTGTTATGGTGCTTCAATTATCTTTATGACTTTGCAACCTTACTGACTTTCAAATTAATTCCTCCCTTTGAACTTAGAAGAATATCATCGGCCCTATATTCTAGGGGTACGACAGTCTTGGTAGGGTGCAACTCGAACTTGAAGTTGTGGATGAGCAGGGCCATTCCAACGACGACCTGCATCCGTCCAAAGCGAAGACCAATGCAGTTTCGGGGACCATCCCCAAATGGCAGGAAGGTGCAAGCGGGACGCTGTTGCACCTGATCCTCATCGAACCGTTCTGGGATGAACTTCTCTGGTTCCGGGTAGAACTCGGGATCATGATGGATTGCCCATGACGGCACAATCACTCCTGTGCCTTTTTCAATGTAATACTTTGGATTGCTATGCTCATAACGTTGAGTTGCAACGCGAATTAAATGACCCACTACCGGACGTTTTCTCATGGTCTCTGCGAAGGAAAATAAAATACATATTAGTGGTGAAATAGATACAAGAGAAATAAAGAACTCACCGTCAATAACCTTTTCCAAATAAGTCATCTCTCGCATGCTGTCATAGTCTAGTTTTCCATTATGTTTCTCCAGTACGCTATCCACCTCTGCCCTAAGTTTATCCTGAATATCCTGATTGGAGGCCAACTCATATAGAGCAAACCCCATGGTTGTAGAGCTAGTTTCAAAACCAGCCAGGAAAAATATGAAAGCCTGGGCAGCGATTTCATTAAAGGTTAAGCCATTTAGCTTATCGCCATTATCGTATTTCAACTTCATTTCAATCAGCATGTCCATAAAGTCATTTCGCTTAACCTTGTTCTTCACACGATAGTCCACAGTATCCTTGATGATATTCATGTAAAAGTCCTCGACCTTCTGGACACTCTGTTTCATTCGCAGCTTGGCCGCTAACTTTGGAGCTCCGAAGAGAAAGAGGTCCATCGACTTTCCGTAACGTCGATCGGTAATGGCAGAAGTTCCCATTTGCACAAATTCCGCCTTGGGATCCGACAAACTGTGGCAATCTAAGCCAAAGGCACAGGTTCCGATGACATCGGCGGTAAAACGGGCCAGTAAATCTGTGATCTCCAGGGAATCCTTGCTCGCTGTAGCCTTTTGATCAAACACCCTAATCAGATCGTCACCCACCTCCAAAATAGTGGGGAACATGGTCTTCATTTTGCCAGAGGTAAATGTGGGGGTCAGCTTCTGGCGCAGAGTTTTCCACTTTTGCCCCTCAATGTTTACCAGGTTGGCGGTCAGCGGATCATCACGTTCGTTGTGGAATATACCGCGATCATGGAACTTGTCAAACTCGCGTATCAACACAGTCTTTGCGAAATCAATATCGGTGACAATAGCCATCTTTTTGAAATATAAATAAAATCCAACAAATGGTCCATCGGTCTTGTTCTTATACTTGAAGTAGGTTTGTTTGAAATAGTTCGATAAATGCATAGTTTTCATTAACTCGCTAGTATTGCCGTATGGAATTTTGGGTGCATCGTGTGGGATGTCGCGACGTTTCCAATAATTAAAGTGTTGATGCACAAACCACGCGGCGAAGGTGAGAACACCGACCAACAATCCGATCAGAACTGCCATTTCGAAACAACTGAATAGTTCCAGCAGAGGAACCGTCTCTTTTATAGGTGAAATCTACCCGATTCGCCGATCTCTGAACAGTCGGGTGACTCTCTTTACGTCAAGTCAGTGTCATTTTGCACTTAACACATGGTGTTCTCTTAAGGTTTTTCGTTGAAAATTTTTATCCATATCTTTACTTATTTAACTGAAAAACTTATATTGCCTGCTTACAATGTTGAGTTCATAGTACAAATCAAGTTATCTTATAACGCTAAAAAACCTACAACTATGCATGACATTTTCTTTTGCGAAAATAAATTCATCATAATCGCAAAAATTTCACAATTTCCTATTTGCCATATGTACAAAATAAAAGAAATCTAAAAATATTTTACTGTCAAAGTTCTTATGTATGTCTTCTTAATTTTATATGTTTTATACGTTCTTAATTTGAGGCGGCTTCAGGGAATGAATGGGTACATATGTGCGAGTCATCGTTATTAAGGGCTTTTTTTTTACATTAGATGATGCAAAGCTCTTAAAATTACTGATCTCGGGTATTTGTTTTTCACTTTCGTCATGGGATGGAGCTTGAATTTTTGTCTTTATATGTATACATACACTGGTGGCAAAAATAATAGAAACGTGTTGGTAGGGCTTGCTTTCTTCTTCATTTTCTCACTAATGAAAACTGTTAGGAACTAGCCAAATTTGTACATTTTTAGTTAAATTTATCATAAAACACCAACGGTACATATTTACTTACGAATGTAACGGGAATAAGCCAAAATTTTGGCATAGTTTGCGAACGTTTCTATTATTTTTCCAATACAATAACGGACTAAAAATATAATTAGTTTTTTTGGGGACTTAACATTTTTTTAAAAGTTCTCTCGCTTTGTATCAGCTTTCATTAGTGATTATTATTTTATATTATTTTTGCCACCAGTGTACATACATATGTACAATGTACATTGTACATATATAGGAATTTTTAATTATACCCGTTACTCGTAGAGTAAAAGGGTATATTGTATTCGTGCAAAAGTATGTAACAGGTAGAAGGAAGCGTTTCCGACCCTATAAAGTATATATATTCTTGATCAGGATCACTAGCCGAGTCGATCTAGCCATGTCTGTCTGTCCGTCTGTCCGTCTGTATGAACGCTGAGATCTCGGAAACTATAAAAGCTAGGAGATTAACATTTTGCATGCAGATTCTAGGAGGTCCTACGCAGCGCAAGTTTGTTTCAAAATGGTGCCACGCCTCCTCTAACGCCCACAATAGCTTATAAACGATTTTAAAAATCTAAATATTTCGGAAAAGTAAAAATGCAGTTTTCTTGTGTTTAATAATACCTATCGAAATGTAAAAGAAATTTTTCAAATCGGACCATTCGTTTAAAACTTATGCCTGATCAAAGTTTTTATCTCCATTTATTTGATAGTCGGGACACCAACCCGACTACGGCGTTCGCACTCCCTTTAGCTGAGTGACGGGTATTAGATAGTCGGGACACCAACCCGACTATAGCGTTCTCTCTTGTTTTCTGCTGCATAAGAACGTTCAAATAAGCCAAAAACATGAAAATAAAAAACAAGACAACCAAGAGATTTGTCTATGCAAAATAAGTTGAGGTAGGTTCGATCTTTATTCAAATATTATTCAAAGCGGATTTAAGAGCACAAATATTGGTTAGATAAGATAAGTCTCTTCAAAAGAGAAATTCGCCGCTTAGGAGGCAGTAAATATATAAGAGAAGAGTGTCAGTCAAATAAATAAATTATTATACCCTTGCAGAGGGTATTATGATTTCAGTCAGAAGTTTGCAACGCAGTGAAGGAGACGTTTCCGACCCTATAAAGTATATATATTCTTGATCAGCATGACTAGACGAGTCGATCTAGCCATGTCCGTCTGTCCGTCTGTCCGTCCGTCTGTCCGTCCGTCTGTTTCTACGCAAACTAGTCTCTCAGTTTTAAAGCTATCGGGCTAAAACTTTCCCAAAAGTCGTATATCTATTGCAGGTAGTATATAAGTCGGAACGAGCCGGATCGGACAACTATATCATATAGCTCCCATAGGAATAATCGGGGAACCAAATGTAAAAAAATTATATCTTGGGTGTTTTTGAACCTAGGACCTTCTACTTTTGGAAATGCCATTTTTTATCTAATTCTGAATTTCGAATAAAATTTTTTCAAAATCGGACAACTATATCATATAGCTGCCATAGGAACGATCGGAAAATTAATGGGAATATAATATGAAATAAATTATTGCTTCGTTGGTCTTTATTGTATTCTCTTCTACTCTGGGATATGACACTTTTGAAATGTTTTCGAATTTCGATTTTAATTTGATCAATATCGAACTACTATATCATATAGCTGCCATAGGAACGATCGGAAAATAAGTGATTAATAGGAATTATCTGCAAGGGTATATAAGCTTCGGCTTGCCGAAGCTAGCTTCCTTTCTTGTTTATATTGAATCCAAAAAATTTAATAAAAGAAATGCGTTCTCTCGTTTTTTAATGAGTTCGTTCAGCTAGCCAGAAGAGCTTTTACTTTCAGTAGGGTTCTGAAGCTCAACTGGACTGCATTCGCGACATTTTTCGGCGGGAGATTATTTTTCACCGCACCCAAGCTGATGTCATGAGTGTTTACATTTATCTATTGACGACTGTCGTAGTGCTAGTGGGATATCTAGTATTCAAATGGCGTCGTTCGCTGCAGTACTGGCAGAATCTAGGTATTCCCTGCGAGGAGCCCCATATTTTGTTGGGAAGCCTGACGGGAGTGCAAACCAAACGAACATTCTGTGACATTTGGATGGATTACTATAATAAGTTTCGTGGGACTGGCCCATTTGCGGGTTTCTATTGGTTCCAGCGACCCGGAATACTTGTGCTGGATACCTCGCTGGCCAAGCTCATCTTGATTAAGGAGTTCAACAAGTTCACGGACCGCGGATTCTATCACAATACGGAGGATGATCCCTTGTCGGGGCAACTGTTCTTGCTAGACGGCCACAAGTGGAAGTCTATGCGAAACAAGCTATCCTCTACATTTACATCCGGAAAAATGAAATATATGTTTCCGACCGTGGTGAAGGTGGGACATCAGTTCATCGAAGTCTTTGGCCAGACAATGGAAAAGTCCCCCATCGTTGAGGTCAAGGATATTCTGGCCCGATTCGGTACTGACGTGATCGGCACCTGCGCATTTGGCATTGAATGCAGTAGTCTTAAGGATCCAGAGGCCGAGTTCCGGGTCATGGGTCGAAGAGCCATATTCGAGCACCGCCACGGACCGATTTTAATTGCGTTTATGAATAGCTTTCAGAATCTAGCCCGTCGGCTTCATCTGAAAATAACCATAGAGGAAGCTGAACACTTTTTCCTGCGTATCGTCAGGGAAACTGTGGCTTACAGAGAGCAGAACAATATCCGTCGCAACGACTTTATGGATCAGTTAATTGATTTGAAGAACAGTCCTCTGACAAAGTCCGAGACTGGGGAAAGTGTGAGCCTAACGATCGAGGAAATAGCAGCTCAGGCCTTTGTGTTTTTCGGAGCTGGCTTTGAAACCTCATCGACCACCATGGGATTTGCCTTGTATGAACTAGCCCAGCATCAGGACATTCAAGATCGGGTGAGGAAAGAGTGCCAGGCGGTTATTGGCAAGTACAACGGGGAGCTAACTTACGAAAGTATGAAGGAACTGGTATACTTAGACCAGGTAATAGCGGGTGAGTAAAAGGAGAATTTTTTACTACAGCTAAATAACCTTTGGATTTATTTTAAGAAACCCTTCGCCTGTACACCGTTCTTCCTGTCTTGAATCGCGAATGCCTGGAGGACTTTGTGGTTCCGGGTAATCCCAAATACGTCATTAAAAAGGGAATGCCCACTTTGATTCCTTGCGGAGCCATGCACCGCGATGAGAAATTATATGCCAACCCAAATACCTTTGACCCCGATAACTTCACCCCCGATCGCGTCAAGCAGCGCGATTCCGTGGAGTGGCTTCCATTTGGAGAAGGTCCCAGAAATTGCATCGGTATGAGATTTGGCCAAATGCAAACTAGGATTGGATTGGCCTTCCTACTCAAGGACTTCAAGTTCTCCGTTTGTGACCAGACTACGATTCCCATGGTATACAGCAAAAAAACCTTTCTAATATCAAGTGATACTGGTATCTTCTTGAAAGTTGAACGAGTTTAAGTTTTCTTTTGCTTAAACATTCAAGGGAACAACAACTTTGTTAATAATAACTTTACGTAAGGGACGTGCTACAATATGTATACAAATATATTTCTATTGTATATAACAATTTAGCAGACACATGTTAACGTCGTCAAACCGGATAGTGACTAGCCGCAAGTAAATGGTTTTAGATTACTAATTATCATTAGTTGTCTTTCAATTAACTGATTATTTCCAACCGAAATAAATGCTTATCAATACTCAGCAGCAAACATTTCAAATAACTAATGTATAGATAAGGGAAAAAATTTCATATGGGTAGGTTGATAAATATATGTCAATTTTTTGTTAACCATACATATAATTTATTTTCCTTTCTAAGTTTTCATTCTTTTTAGGGAAATGTTGTACAAGAAAACCACTTTCTGCTATGAATCATTTCAGTGCTTCACTATCTTGGTGACATTAAGGTTAATTCCACCTTCGGAGCTTAACAAAAAACTTTTGACTTTGTATTTAACCGGAACTGTCGTCTTAGTGGGGTGCACCTCGAATTTAAAGTTGTGAATGAGCAGGGCCATTCCCACGACGACTTGCATCCGTCCAAATCGAAGACCAATACAATTTCGAGGACCATCCCCAAAGGGCAGAAAAGTGCAGGCGGGACGTTGTTGGATTTGCTCCTCATCAAAGCGCTCTGGCATGAACTTTTCCGGTTCCGGATAGAACTCGGGATCGTGGTGGATGGCTAGGGTGGGAACCAGAACTCCAGTGTCGGCTTCAATGAAGTATTTTGGGTTCGAGTGCACATAGTCCTTTGTTGCAGTACGGACCAGATGGCCCACCACAGGATGTTTTCTCAGGGTTTCTGAGAAAGGAATTTCGAAATATAATATGTACGAAGTTACTACTGTAGTTAACTTACCATCGATGACCTTTTCCAGATAACTCATCTCCCGCATGCAGGACACTATCGACTTCTGTTCGTAGTTTTTCCTGAACATCCTGATTGCAGGCCAGTTCATATAGGGCGAATCCCATGGTGGTCGAGCTCGTTTCGAAACCAGCCAGGAAGAATATAAAGGCCTGTGCAGCGACCTCGTTGAAAGTAAGGCCATTTTGTTTATCGCCATTGTCGTATTTTAATTTTATATCGATCAGCATGTCCATGAAATCGTTCCGAGTTACCTTGTTCCTTACTCTATAATCGATGGTCTCCCTGACGATATTCAAATAAAACTCCTCTATCTCCGGTGGCAGGGTCTTAATTCCTAGTTTGGCGGCCAGCTTTGGCGCTCCGAAGATTAATAAGTTCACCAGTCTGCCATGACGGCGTTCGGTAATCGCCGAGTTTCCCATTCTGACGAACTCCGCCTTGGGATCCCGCAAACTATTGCATTCCAGGCCAAAGGCGCAGATTCCAATTACGTCGGCAGTAAAACGGGCCACGAGGTCGGTGACTTCCAAGGTCTGTGAAGCGTCTGAGATCTTCTCATCAAAGACCCGAACCAGTTCATCACCCACATTCAAAACGGTGGGGAACATGTTCTTCATTTTTCCAGACGTAAAAGTAGGGGTAAGCTTTTGTCTCAGATTTTTCCACTTTTCGCCTTCAATAGCGGTCAGATTGCTGGTCAGTGGGTCGTCCTTTTCGTTGTGATACACTCCGCGATCGTGGAACTTTTCAAAATCTTTAATCAGCACTGTTTTTACAAAATCAATGTCGGTTATCACAATAAATTTCTTCGCAAAAACATAGAACCCCACAAAAGGGCCGTCGGTCTGGTTTTTGTATTTAAAATATGTTCGCTTGAGGATGTGGGACATCTGCATTGTCCTTTGGAGTTCAACGGTGTTTCCGAACGGAAAATTGGGTGAATCGTGGGGAATACCCCGACGCTTCCAGTACGTATAGAGCTGTTGCACCCACCAGCCGGCGAGGCTAAGAGCACCTACTAACAGTCCGAGCAGAATCAACATTTTAGGAACAATGAATTGGTAAGCTGAGAACTCGTTATTTATATTGATTCGATATAAAAGAGCTTTCGGCTTTCATATCACACACCGCTCTATTCTAGTTTAATGAATCACAAATCATAATGAAAGCTACGCCAAATGTAGAACTTTAAGTTTCGCCGCTTTTTGGAGCATGCTCTCTTAAATAATTCTGTTTTAATAATTAACTATTAACTTAAATTATTGAAATGTGTTCCTTGCAAGTTGGTTTTATTCGTAAAAACATATTCTGATAACATTAAGTTGATAATATATACATACATACATAGGTGTGTATAAGAAATACTCCCTTTCTGTAACAATATTTATAAACACCAAAAGTTAATAAATTACCAATTCTCTAAAACAACATTGAAAAAAACATCAACATATTTTTAAATAACATCAGCCTCTTACTACCTTGCTGACTTTAAGATTAATTCCGCCTTCGGAGCTCAATAGAAGGTTCTTGATTTGGTATTTGATCGGAACGGTAGTCTTAGTGAGATCCAAATCGAACCTAAAATTGCGGATAAGCAGGGCCATTCCAATTAAGACTTGCATTCGCCCGAGTCGAAGACCAATACAATTTCGGGGACCAGCTCCGAAAGGCAGGAAAGCGCAGGCCGGGCGCTTTGCAATCTGCTCCTCATCGAAGCGCTCTGGGATGAACTTTTCCGGCTCCGGATAAAACTCGGGATCGTGGTGGATGGCTAGGGTCGGCAACAGAACTCCAGTGCCGGCTTCAATAAAATACTTTGGATTGCTGTGCACATAGGGTTTAGTCGCAATGCGAGCCAAATGGGCCACCACAGGATGTTTTCTAAGAGTTTCTAAGCCGGAAAAATATGCATTTGGTCACTTTGTTAGGTTGTGCAACAAACGAGCAACTCACCATCGATAACCTTTTTCAGATAAGTCATCTCCTGCATGCTGTCGTAGTCCAGTGTTCCATTGTGTTTCCCCAGGACACTATCGACTTCAGTCCTCACTTTTTCCTGTACATCCTGATTGCAGGCCAACTCGTAAAGAGCAAAGCCCATGGTTGTGGAGCCCGCCTCGAAACCAGCCAGAAAAAATGTAAAGACCTGAGCAGCAACCTCATTGAAGGTTAGGCCGCTTTGCCTGTCGCCATCATCGTACTTTAGTTTCAAATCAATCAGCAAATCCATTAAATCGTTACGAGTGACCTTGTTCTTTACCCTATGATCTATAGTGTCCCTTACAATATTCATGTAGAATTCCTGCACAGGCGGAAGCAAGAACTGAAATCCCAATTTAACAGCTAGTTTCGGGGCTCCGAAGATTAGCAAGTCCACCAGCCAACCATGACGACGTTCTCTAAGAGCTGAGTAGCCGATTCGGACAAATTCCGCTGTGGGGTCCCGCAAACTATTGCATTCAAGACCAAAAGCGCAGATTCCAATCACGTCGGCTGTGAAACGGGCCACTAGGTCGGTGACTTCCATGGTCTGTGCAGAGCTCGCGATCTTCTCATCTATCACCCGAATCAGTTCACCGCCGACGTTTAGGACTTTGGGAAACATGTTCTTAATTTTTCCTGGCGTAAACGTTGGGGTCAGCTTGTGGCGTAAGTTTTTCCACTTTTCACCTTCGATGGTCGCTAGATTATTTGTCAGTGGGTCGTCCCTTTCGTTGTGATAAACTCCGCGATCGTGAAACTTTTCAAAGTCGCGAACCAACACGGTTTTCACAAAATCAATGTCGGTTATCACTATATATTTCATCGCATAGAGGTAAAAGCCAACGAAAGGTCCGTCGATCTTGTTCTTGTACTTAAAATAGGTTCGCTTGATGATGTGGGCCAGCTGCATCGACCGCCAAAGTTCCCTGGTGTTGCCGAATGGAATACTGGGCGGATCATGGGGAATACCTCGTCGCTTCCAGTAAGTGTAATTTTGAAGCACCCACCAAGCGGCAAGGATTAGGGCACCGAACAGCAAACCGAGTAGAATCGCCATCTTGAGAAGACTGATTTGGGTAAGCTGGGAATGCGTGTTCTCGACCCACAAAAGCTTTGCTTAATCCTATCGCTCGACGCTCTATGTTTATTTCAAATCGCAAATTTTTAACTGTTTACTTGCCTCTCTTATACTTTTTTAAACTTATAGGGAAAAAGCTTGACCTTTTTGTGTACACTCTTATTTGGGGACTGACTAGAATATCACACAAAACAAATATTAATGCCTACACTGTTTCACCATTCATTCGAATAAATAAATACACTGTCTAAACTTGATCTCTTTCGGTCCACTTCAGCAGTAACAGCTAGAAAAACAGGAACACGTTCTCAATAATTAGAAAAAGTAAACATTTGAATTTGGAAATACCCAAATTATGGAATAAAATAAAGTGCATTAAAGTGCATAAAATATATTTTATTTCGCTTTTATTGATTTTTGTTTAAAAGATTAAATTAATATTTTAATCAAACTATGCTATAGGCAAGGTAGGTGATAAATAGAACACTTTAACGTTATAACATATGTGAATGTGTTTATTATCATCTTTATATAATTTGAAAATATTTTTTTTCATTTGGTTTTGTTTAGTAAAATAAATAAGAAAACCTTTAATCATAAAGTACTTGTTATACCCGTTACACGTAGAGTAAAAGGTCAAAAGTATGTAACAGCTAGAAGGAAGCATTTCCGACCGTATAAATATGTATTCTTGATCAGAGTCACTAGCCGAGTCGATCTAGCCATGTCAGACGTCTGCATGTCCGCCCGTTACAACACTGAGATTCCTGCAAACTAATAACCATGCAGATTCTAGGGATTTTTGCGCAGCGCAAGTTTATTCCATCCTTTTACTCTACGACTAACGGGCACTAAACGTGGGCTAAATTCATACGTTTTATATTTTTATACCTTTGCAACTCAGTGAAGGAGACGTTTTCGACCCCATAAAGTATATATATTCGGTAAGAAGACTTTTGGGAAAGTTTCATCCCGATAGCTTAAAACTGAGAGTCTAGTTTGCGTAGAAATAGACAGACGGACGGACGGACAGACGGACATGGCTAGATCGACTCGTCTAGGATCAGCATCAGCTGATCAAGAATATATATACTTTATGGGGTTGGAAACGTCTCCCTCACTGCGTTGCAAACTTCTGACTGAAATCATAATAATTTAAATAAATAATTTAAATAATTTTTGGTGCTTTTATTTTCATAGCAATTGCAGCATTGGATCATAAATATCAATACACGTATGAGTGTATATGAGACACCATTCATAGAAGTTATATCATTTAATATCCTCATTTAAATATCTTCTCCACTTTAAGGTGAATTCCATTTTTGGCTGACAATAGAACGCTGCTTAAAATGAAATTAATATTTTCTTCCGTCTCCGGGGCAAAACTAAACTTATAGCCCCTGATAAGGTAAGCCAATCCTACACAGGCTTGCATCAACCCAAATCGAAGGCCAATGCAATTCCGGGGACCTTCTCCAAATGGAAGCCAAGTGCAAGGGGGCCTCGCACCGATTGCCTCCTCCGTAAAACGCTCCGGCTTAAATTTCTCCGGCTCGGGATAGATTTCCGGATCATAGTGAATTCCCAGACTTGGGATCACAACGATAGTGCCCTTGGCAATGAAGTACTTGGGATCTTCGGGTAAATAATCCGACTTTGTAATCCTCGTCAGATGTGCCAGAACGGGGTACATGCGCAGTGTTTCTGCAGGTTTAAATGGGAGTCAATTAATAAAAATAGCTAATTTAACATTGTGGAGCTGCTGTTTTACTCACCCATGACGACCTGCTCCAGATACTTCATCTCTTTGATTCCCTCATAGGTGAACTCGTTGTTGTGCTTGCCTATAACATCATTAATCTCCGTCCGGACCTTGTCCTGAATATCCTGGTTGCGGGCCAATTCATAGAGCGCGAATCCCATGGTGGTGGAGCTCGTCTCGAACCCAGCAAAAAAAAAAATAAAAGCTTGTGCTAAAACCTCGTTGAAGGATAGGCCATCCGCAGAGTTTCCCGCCTGCTCCTTCTGATACATCTCGATTAAACTGTCCATAAAGTCATTTCGCTTCTCCTTGGTCTTCAATCGGTAGTCGATTGTTTCTCTTACAATTCGAGTGTAGAAGTCCTCAACTTCTTGAACGTTAAATTTAAGACGCAAGCGGCGAGCTAGCATTGGAAATCCGAAAAACATGAAATTCAGTAATCCTCCATAGCGACTGTCGTTTATTGCTCGTTTGCCAAAAGTCACAAAGTCGGCTTTGGGATTTTGCAGACTATTGCAATTAAGACCAAAGGCGCAATTACCGATTACGTCAGCTGTAAATCGGGCCACTATATCCACTATTTCAAGAACTTCACCTCGACCTGTGCTGGTTTTTGCGCTAAAGGTCTTGTCCAATTCTTCTCCAACCTTTACAACAATGGGAAACATGTGCTTCATTTTGCCGGACGTAAATGTGGGCGTCAATTTGTGCCTTAAATTGCGCCACTTTTGGCCTTCAATGCCGAACAAACTACCCGTAAGAGGATCATCGATCTCGTTGTAGAAAACTCCACGATTCTCAAAGTTATTAAAGTCCTTGATCAGCACACTCTTAACCAGATCCAGATCGGTTATCACAGCGTTTCGGGCGAAAAAAAAATAAAAACCAGCGAATGGATGATCCGAACTCTTGTATTTTAAATAGTAGTCTCCGAAGATCTGGGCCATCACTTTTTTCTTCCTCCAGTCCTTCATATTTCCGTAAATAGGATGAGGCACATCGTGCGGAACTCCTCTCCTTTGCCAATATCCAAGACTTCGTCTTGCGGCGAATACTAGCAGCGATATTATAACCGCGACGAGCGACAGTAGCAGCGACATTTTTATACCCGTTACTCGTAGAGTAAAAGGGTATATTGTATTCGTGCAAAAGTATGTAACAGCTAGAAGGAAGCGTTTCCGACCCCATAAAGTATATATATTCTTGATCAGGATCACTAGCCGAGTCGATCTAGCCATGTCTGTCTGTCCGTCTGTCCGTCTGTCCGTCTGTCCGTCTGTCTGTCCGTCTGTATGAACGCTGAGATCTCGGAAACTATAAAAGCTAGAGGTATGGTATTTGGCATGAAGATTCTTGGAGTTCCTACGCAGCGCAAGTTTGTTTCCAGAAGGTGCCACGCCCCCTCTAACACCCACAATAGCTAAGAAACGATTTTAAAAATTTAAATATTTCGGAAAAGTATAAATGCAGTATTGTTGTGTTTATCAATACCTATCGAAATGTAGAAGAAATTTTTTTAATCGGACCATTCGTTTAAAAGTTAGGCCTGATCAAAGTTTTATATCCTCCATCTCCCTCGCACTCCCTTTAGCTGAGTAACGGGTATCTAATAGTCGGGGCACCCGACTATAGCGTTCTCTCTTGTTAGTTCAGCTTTCGTTTCACACTGAATTTCAAATTGTAATTCTACAAGGGTTATAAGAAAACCCTTATCTTTTAATGTACTTCACGAAATTCTTATTGTAGATATTTGACCATTTTATTTTACTAAATTTCATGTGGATACCCAATATTTAGTCTGTACATGAAATATTATGTTAATAAATAATTGATAAAATGTATAAAACCTGGAAAAAAATATGTAATAGCTCATATCCTGATGAAATACACGATATTTCGATCAGGAACCTGTATATTTGTACTTGAAGATAATGAATGAGTGGGAAAAAGAGTTTATCAATTGCCTAACCACCATGAGGTGGACTATTAATAAAGAGTCAGTGTTTGCATAGGTAATCGAAAAAACATTCCCACTAACAATGACTAGACCTTTTACAATTTGCGTTCGATAAGTAACCCACATATTGGAAAAAAATTAAATAGGATTAAGATTGAGCTCTGAAAATTGTTGGTCAAGTGTATTTTTGGACAAAAGTGACAATTAAATAAAAATCAGAACAATTTTTCTAATGTTTTCCTTTTCTATTTATTTATAACACAAAATTTACACATTTTTTGCTCAATAAAAAATGAATGAATTTGTGATGGTGAACCAAGAACATTTCAGACAGTGTATTTAATGACGAGTGTAATAATCTTTCGCAACAAATGTTGATATCAGAACTTTTGTATGTTGAATGTTTGATCGTCACTACACTCAATCATTTTTTTTTTCCTAAATTTTAGAAAATCGCCATAAAATGAAATTTGTTCTTAATTTTACAAAATTTTCTGAATTTTAGAAATTGTTTTCTTGAATCTAGGAAAAAAGACCATAGAAACAGAATTTTATGAAAAACCTTTCTTAAATTTAGAAAAATGATTTTTTTTCTTAAATCAATGGTGTTTTTTCCTAGATTGCTCTCCAAAAGTTTTCTTAAATTAATGGAGATTTCGCCATTAAATGGCGAATTTCTTGATTTAATGGCGATTTTGGGCTGTTTTTTTTTTTAGTGTAGTTTTTTACTTCGTTAAGATGTGTTTTTTTGCATATTAATATAAGATAGTACGAGTATAATGTGAAATGCAGTGGCGGATCCAGGATTTTGTTGTGGGGGGTGATATCAGAACAATTTTTTGTTGCATACTTTTTGAGTACCAAAATTTCTTTCATTTTTCACCCGAGTGGGGGGTGATATATCACCCATATCACCCCCCGTGGATCCGCGCATGGTGAAATGTAAAATGTATAATACAAAAATGATGTTCTCCTAGAATATAGGCGAGAGTGGGGCAGGAATAGTTAAGGACGGCAGGAACAGTTAAATTTATTATCCATTTTTCTTGAAGAAAAAGTGTGAATCAGCTTGTTCCTGAAATGGCGTAACTTTTGGCCTTCAATGCTGAACAGAGTAGTCGAAAGTGGATTATCAATTACGTTGTAGAAAACTCCAATATTTTCAAAGTGGTTAAAGTCCTTGATCATCACTCTCTTAACCAGTTCCAAATCATTGATCACAGCAGTTCGGGTGAAGAAAAAGAAAAACTCAGCCCGAATCTTTGTATTTGTCGCGGAACATCTTGGCAATGTTTTGCCTCTAGGGCCAGATCTTGATATTTCCGCAAAGGGGGTGGGCACATCATGGGAAATACCCGTCCTCTGCCAATATAGATGACGCCTACGCGCGGTGAACAACATTACCGAAACAGTAAGTACGATCAGTAACAGTAACAGCGACCTTTCTCGTTTACTTTTCGCTCCAAACTAAAACTTACAGCTTTTTACTGAAGCATTTATTACATATTACTTGTTTTAAAAATACTATAGTATTTGTTACCCTTATATACCCTCTATAAAGCATTGCAAAATATAAATTATTATATAAAATTAAAAATATATTATTTGGTAAGCTTTTCGACTTTAAGGTGAATCCCATTTTCTGCGGACAGAAGAATGCTCTTCACTACAACCTTCATTGGTATTTGTGTCTCCGGGGCGACGCTAAACTTATAGCCTCTGATCAGGTAGGCCAATCCCACGCAGGTTTGCATCAATCCAAAGCGGAGACCAATGCAGTTCCGTGGACCTTCTCCAAATGGGAGCCATGTGCAAGAGGGTCTCGCTGCGATTGCCTCATCCGTAAAACGCTCCGGCTTAAATTTCTCGGGTTCGGGATAGATTTCCGGATCATAATGAATGCCAAGAGCTGGAATCACAACGACTGTGCCCTTTGCAATAAAATACTTGGGGTCCTCCGGTGAAAAATCAGTTTGGGTCATTCGCGTCAGATGAGCCAGAACAGGGTATTTGCGAAGGGTTTCTGCATTGTGAAATTTGTTTTAGTAAACATTAAAGAAGTTGTGAAGTTGCTATTGTGCTTACCCATTACCACCTGCTCCAGATAGGTCATTTCTTTGACACCCTCGTAAGTGAATTCGTTATTGTGCTTGCCAAGAACACGGTTAATCTCCTCACGAAGTTTATCCTGAATATCCTGATTGCGGGCCAGTTCGTATAGGGCAAATCCCATGGTCGTAGAGCTCGTCTCGAACCCAGCGACAAAGAAAATAAAGGCCTGGGCCAAGATCTCGTTAAAGGTTAGGCCATCCTCTGTGTTTCCAGCCTGCTCCTTCTTGTACATATCGATTAAACTGTCCATAAAGTCATGCCGCTTCTCATTAGTCTTCAGTCGGTAGTCAATTGTATCTCTTACGATTCCGGTGTAGAAGTCCTCAACTTCCTGAACGTTTAATTTAAGTCGTAAACGGCGAGATAACTTTGGGAAGCCGAAAAGAAAGAAATCCAGAAGTCCTCCATAGCGACGTTCGGTGATCGCCCGTTTGCCAATAGTGACAAAGTCTGCCTTCGGATTGTTGAGACTATTGCAATTGAGGCCGAACGCGCAATTACCGATTACATCAGCCGTAAAGCGGGCCACTAAATCAACAATTTCAAGAACTTGACCCTGACCAGAGGTAGTTTTGCCGCTGAAAATCTTCTCCATTTCCTCTCCGACCTTTACAACAATCGGAAACATATTCTTCATTTTTCCTGACGTAAAAGTAGGCGTAAGTTTATGCCTCAAATGACGCCACTTTTGACCTTCAATGCTGAACAAAGTAGCCGAAAGTGGATCATCTATCTCGTTGTAGAAAATACCGCGGTTCTCAAAGTGATTAAAGTCCTTGATCATCACTCTCTTGACCAACTCTAAGTCGGTAATTACGGCGGTTCTGGTGAAAAAGAAGTAGAAGCCGGCGAACGGATAGTCCGAACTCTTGTATTTTAAATAGTAGTCCCGAAATATCTTCGCGATGTGTCGCTTCTTGGGCCAGTCCTTGATGTTTCCGTAAAGTGGGTGGGGCACATCGTGCGGAATACCCCTCCGCTGCCAATATCCATGACGTCTGCGGGCCACGAATAAAAGCAGCGACACTAAAA
Source organism: Drosophila prostipennis (assembly GCA_037075205.1). Lineage (NCBI taxonomy): Eukaryota > Metazoa > Arthropoda > Insecta > Diptera > Drosophilidae > Drosophila > Drosophila prostipennis. Next base: position 2,393,689 of record JBAMCJ010005005.1, on the reverse strand, counting down.
GCGCAATCAACGTTAGCAACAGCGACATTTCTCGTTCACGTTTCGGTCAACACTGAATTCAAACACGGCATGATACGGCATTTATATGGAGAACGTTCTCATTTAATCTCTTAAACTGAACTCTTATCTCTTCGATAAAGTCGGTCTGTTTTGTTTTGGCAGGGAATGCCTCATTGTAATTGTATGATGTCTACCAACAGCAACACCCTAACACACTTCTTATTAACAAAGGTAAACTCACTTAGAAAATGTAAAAACATAACAAGAGATTAGGTAAAGAGAGTTCTTATTCCTATAACTGAGAGCATTATTTCTGTTTTTAGAGCGCAGTAAACAATTGCGGTTACGTAATCTTATCAAAAATAAAAAAACAATCAAAATTCTTATTATGATTATGTTGTCTGCTCTGCAAAAGTTTATAATATGAAGTTAACTATCTGTAAATAAATGATTAAATGTCCGAAACCATTGAAAACCATTACTCCCTTGCGTTATATATAAACAAGAAGGTTAGTTTTTATTAGACCGGTTTTGATAAGTAAAGTGCGATAACTAAATGGAAAAGAATAATTTTCTGGCATTATTTTTTATTTTTTAAACTGTGACACCCACCAATAAATGCTTAGTTAGTTTTACAATTGCAAATGCAGTTCTGGAGATTAATATGCAGATTATTTAAACCAACACATTGTTTTAGAGGAAACTTATAATGATAATATATTTTTAAATCTTCTCAACTTGAAGGTGAATTCCATTTTTGGCTGACATTAGAATGCTTTCCAAGACAAACTTAATTTGTTCTTCCGTCTGGTGCGCGAAACTGAATTTATAGCCCCTGATCAGATGAGCCAATCCCACGCAGGTTTGCATCAGAGCAAATCGAAGACCAATGCAGTTCCGGGGACCTTCTCCAAATGGAAGCCAGGTGCAAGAGGGTCTCGCAGCGATTGCCTCATCCGTAAAACGATCCGGGTTAAATTTCTCCGGTTCGGGATATATTTCTGGATCGTTGTGAATGCCTAGAATTGGGATCACAACGGTAGTACCCTTGGCAATAAATGACTTGGGATCTTCGGGTGAAAAGTCCGAACCGGTCATTCTCGTTAGATGTCCCAGAACAGGGTACTTGCGGAGGGTTTCTATGGGGTAAAATGAGGACAAGTTAACAGCCCAATTAACATCGTAAGGCTGCTGTTACACTTACCCATTACGACCTGCTCCAGATACTTCATCTCTTTGATTCCCTCGTAGGTGAACTCGTTGTTGTGCTTGCCCAGAACATTGTTGATCTCCTTCCTTACTTTATCCTGGACATTTTGGTTGCGGGCTATTTCATAGAGTGCGAATCCCATGGTCGTAGAGCTCGTCTCGAACCCAGCCACATAGAAAAGAAAGGCTTGGGCCACAACCTCATTGAAGGTGAGCCCATCCTCAGTGTTTCCAGCCTGCTCCTTCTGGTACATTTCGATTAAACTGTCCATTAGGTCATTTCGCTTCTCCTTGGTCTTTAACCGGTAGTCAACAGATTCTCTCACGATTCCAAAATAAAAGTCCTCTACTTCCTGAACGTTAAATTTAAGGCGCAAACGGCGAGCTAGCGTTGGAAAGCCGAAAATTAAGAAATCCAACAGTCCCCCATACCGACGATCATTAACCGCTCGTTTGCCAAAAGTCACGAAGTCGGCATTGGGATTTTGCAAACTATTGCAATTGAGACCAAAGGCGCAGTTACCTATTACGTCAGCTGTATACCGGGCCACTAGATCCACAATTTCGATTAGATGACCTTCACCTGTGGTTGTTTTGCCGCTGAAGATCTTGTCCAATTCTTCTCCAACCTTTACAACAATGGGAAACATGTTCTTCATTTTGCCGGACGTAAAACTGGGTGTAAGCTTGTGCCTCAAATTACGCCACTTTTGACCTTCAATGCTGAATAATGTACCCGTAAGTGGATCATCGATCTCATTGTGGAAGACTCCCCGATTCTCAAAGTGATTAAAATCCTTGATTAGTACTCTTTTAAGCAGATCTAAATCAGTGATCACAGCGTTCCGGGTGTAATAGAAAAAAAAACCAGCGATTGGATAATTCGAGCCCTTGTACTTTAAATAGTAGTCCCGGAAGACCTGGGCCATCATTTTTTTCTTCGGCCACTCCTTCATGTTTCCATAAATAGGATGAGGCACATCGTGTGGAATACCTCTCCTTTGCCAATATCCATAATTCCGACGTGCGGCGAATAACACTAGCGATATCAGAAGAGCGATCAGCGTCAGTAACAGCGACATTTTTCGTTCACCTTTCGTTTTATACTAAGTTAAAAATCGATATTCTGAGTATTTATAAGAAAACGTTCTCACTTTATCTCCGTCAAAAAAAATCTTATCATGTAAACATCAGTAAAAGTAGTAGCAAAACCCACCATGCGAAGTATACTACTATGTATATAAAGCCGCCAAGTTAAAAATCTACTATGATAGTGGAATCAGTGCGAGTGGTAAAACTAAGAGGATAATCACATTGCTTAGAAAAAAAATCTGTAAAAGAAAAAAGGATAAAGACGCTAAAAATATGCGTCGAATGACATTTTGTTTTTTAAAGAATGTATTTTTTGATTCGGTCTATTTGACCATATTATCAGCTCACTTTACATGGAATATTACCAATGCATCAAACTTTCTAGAAAATATGAAAATAATTCTGTAATAGCGCATATCCTGGTGAAATACTCGTTTGCTGCTCCCAATAATACCAGGTTATTGGTATTTGTAGATAGTAGATAATGCCTGTTTAGCAACAAGAAATAATCAAATGCCTGAGCACCATGAGTTTGGTTACACTAGTTAACAAAATAATATTCTTGGTGTGCTCCCCAGCAATTGATGGCAAATTTTGTTAGTGTTGGACCCCTAGATCTCGAAAATACCACTAATTTTTTTCGATGGCACAGTTTTTTCTAAAAGATTTTTTAAAGTTTAAAATGTTAAATCTCGAACTTTTTTCGAATTTCTTCCAATAATAATTATTTATAGAGAATCATTGCTTGCATAGACACAAAAACAAGAGAGAGGGTGCCTCGACTATCAGATACCCGTTACTCAGCTATAGGGGGTGCGAGGGAGATGAAGATATAAAACTTTGATCGCGCATAACTTTACATTTCCATAGGTATTGATAAACTCAATAAAAAAGCATTTTTACTTTTCAGAAATCTTTAAGCATGTGGGCGCTAGACACGTTTCAAAAAATGGCTTAAGGCGAGTGTGGGCGTCAGAGGGGGCGTGGCCCTCGTCTGAAATGAACTTGCGCTGCGTAGGGACTCCAAGATTCTAATCACGAAGGATTAGAATACACCATAGTACACCATAGTGTACTATCAGACTATGCCTTGACTACCGGATACTCAATAAACCAATTTCAAAGTAAATACACCACATTATTTTCAACAAATGAAATATACCTCTGTAAGGGGAAAACAAATGGTAAAAAAGAAAGGAACTTAACTTCGACGAGAAGAAGTTTGTATACCCTTGCAGTTAAAATACATACTTACCCTTTAATTAATTGTCTTTGAGAGCTTCAATCGCTCTATTTCTCGTGACCGATATTTTAGATCTCCCTCGATCGGTCCGGTTCCAGGTAAATCAATAACATTATTACATTGCCTTGTTTTAGATTTTGTTTTTAAATTGTTAAAAATAAAAATGTCTACTTCCAAAGGAAACAGTTCCAACATATGTGTGTACTACCGGCAATAGAAAAAAGACTTTTGGTAAAGTTTCATCAGTTTATTTCAACAGCATAAACGGCTTTTAAGAAGATAGGATCACATTAACTAAATCCGTATAACTACAACATACATATGTACTAATTTGAAAACTTTTCCACTCTCAGATGGATCCCATTTTCGGCGGATATAAGAATGTTTTTCTCGACTATCTTCATGGGAATTTGAGTCTCCGGCGCAACACTAAACTTATAGCCCCTGATCAGGTAGGCCAATCCCACGCAGGTTTGCATCAACCCGAATCGCAGACCAATGCAGTTTCGCGGTCCTTCGCCAAATGGAAGCCAGGTGCAAGAGGGCCTCGCGGCGATTTCCTCGTCTGTGAAGCGTTCTGGCTTAAAGTTCTCCGGTTCGGGATAGATTTCCGGATCGTAATGAATGCCTAGAGCTGGTATCACAACGATTGTGCCCTTGGCAATAAAGTTCTTTGGATCTTCGGGTGAGAAGTCCGTCTCGGTCATCCTCGTTAGATGCGCCAGAACAGGGTACTTGCGAAGGGTTTCTGGAAACATACGGAATGAATAATATATCTTATAGAGAGAACAGCGTAAGAAACTTACCCATCACAACCTGCTCCAGATACTTCATCTCTTTGATTCCCTCGTAGGTGAACTGGTTGTTGTGCTTTCCCAGGACGTTTTTAATCTCCTCCCTGACTTTATCCTGAACATCCTGGTTGCGTGCCAGTTCATAGAGGGCAAATCCTATGGTCGTGGAACTCGTCTCAAAACCAGCCACAAAAAAAATGAACGCCTGGGCCAGTAGCTCGTTGAAGGTAAGGCCATCCTCTGAGTTTCCCGACTGCTCATTCTTATACATCTCTATCAGACTGTCCATAAAGTCGTTTCGCTTCTCCTCGGTCTTCAATCGATAGTCAATCGTTTCCCTTACGATCCTGGTGTAAAAGTCCTCTGCCTCCTGGATGTTTAACTTTAGGCGCAAGCGGCGCGATAACTTGGGAAATCCGAATAGAAATATATCCAGCATATTCCCATAGCGATGTTCGGTGATCGCCCGTTTGCCCATTGTCACAAATTCTGCTTTCGGATTTTGTAAACTATTGCAATTGAGACCGAACGCGCAGTTGCCTATTACGTCAGCGGTATACCGTGCCACCAGATCCACAACCTCCAGAACTGGACTTTGACCCAATTCAGTTTTACCACTGAAGATCTTATCCATTTCAGCTCCAACTTTCACAACTATCGGGAACATGTTCTTCATTTTGCCAGACGTAAAAGTGGGCGTAAGCTTATGCCTCAAGTGACGCCACTTTTGACCTTCAATGCTGAACAAAGTAGCCGAAAGTGGATCATCGATCTCGTTGTAGAAAACTCCCCTATTTTCAAAATGATTGAAATCCTTAATCATCACTCTCTTGACCAGTTCCAAATCAGTGATCACAGCAGTCCGGGTAAAAAAGAAGAAAAAACCAGCGAACGGGTAACCCGAATCTTTGTATTTGAAGTAGTAGTCCCGGAATATCTTGGCAATATGACGCTTATTGGGCCAGTCCTTGATGTTTCCAAAAAGTGGGTGTGGCTCATCATGCGGTATACCCCTCCTCTGCCAGTATCCATGACGTCGGCGGGCCACAAATACAAGCAGAGACACTATAACCACGATCAGCGACAGCAGCAACATTTTTCGTTCACGTTCCGGTCAAAACTGAGTTCCAAATGGGATGCTACATTGTTTATATGGTCTCTCTTGCTCTCTTTCGCCACTCTCTTAAGCAGTTTATCTTATTAAAATCGTAAACATTCGTTTACTGGATACACAAAATTCTACTCTGCTCAAGCGGTAATACTACTCTCGTCAAAATATTATAAGAAATAATAAAATTATTTAATATCACAGGCGCTGGTGAAATACGCAATAACAAATTCGTGTGACGACAAAAATATTTAATCAAATACCAGAAGCTAAATAAGCTAGATAAGGTATACAGCGTAATCAAAAAAATGTGTTATACGTATTTTACATAATCAAATTAAAATGTACATCAAAATACAATCTGGATGCCACTATGATAAGCACCACTATCTCCTCAATTGGCTTAGCTCTTGAACCTTTAGGTAAATGCCATTAGCAGGGCACAGTAGAATATTCGACTTCACAAACTCGATTTTCGGGTCAGTTCGCGGACAGACGCTGAAGTGAAAGCTCCTGAGCAGGTTGACCAGCCCGATGGTCGTCTGCATTTTGCCAAATCTCATTCCGATGCAGTTACGGGGTCCATCGCCGAAGGGCAGCCAAGAGGCTGTGGGTCGCTGGGCCAGTTGATCGGCCAAAAACCGCTCCGGTATGAACTTATGGGGCTCTGGATATAGGGCGGGATCGTGATGGATGCCATAGACCGGAATTAGTAGCATCTGGCCGGGTTCAATGTAGAAATGACGGTCGCCTTTTGCGGCATACAAATGCCTGGAGATCCGAGTCAGCTGCGGTAGTATTGGATATTTCCGAAGTGTTTCTAGAAAATATTAGAAGAACAGGACGGATATTACAACTCGTGACGTCAAAAATCAGTTTTAATTGGTCAAAAATAGCACTAAAAGTTATGAAAACCACACTATTTCAGATATGGACAATGTACATATGTACTTCTACACTGTTTACATTAGAGTACGATTTTCCCAAATAAACATATGTAAAAATCAATTTTTTTCAAACTCTTAAAAAGTTTGCCTTACTAATCTTTTTTTTGAATTTGTTGGGGTTCATGTAACGACGCTATGCATTTTGTAAGTAAAGAACTTTAAAAATTATGTTAAAATTGAAATAAGTTTATCTCACAATATCATTTGATTACCGCCGATTATATCATATATATGCCATAGGATCGGTTAGTTACACTTACAATTAAGAGATAGAGAACTCGACTCTAAGTCCCTGGACTATCAGGTGCCAGTTTCTCTGATTAAAGAAGTGTCAGGGAGATTGAGACATGCAAGCATTACTGAGCTCCAAGCTCGATTAACAAGTATACACTTGTAGCCGTTACAATCTAAAGTGAAGCATTTGGAGTCAGACCCACCTGCAATGACTAGTTCCATGTAACGAAGCTCCTGCATGGAATCATAGGTGAATTCCCCCTGATGTTGTCGCAGCGCCTCGTCGATTTCCTGGCGCAGCTTCACCTGTAATTCCGGCTGTTTGGCCAACTCGTAAAGAGCAAATCCCAAGGTCGAAGCGGAGGTGTCGAAGCCCGCGACAAAGAATATAAAAGCCTGGGCGGCCATTTCCTCGATGGTGAGCTCACCCCTCTGCTTCATTTCGATCAGCAGGTTCATAAAGTCGCTCCTCACGATGCCCTGCTCCTCCCTCTGCCGTACAGTTTCCCGGACGATGCCCACATAGAAGTCCGTAATGTCCGGGTGGATCTGGCGCATGCGCAGCAGTCGGGCCAGACCGGGAAAACTCTCGATAAACCCATCGATCAGCTTGCAATGGCGGCGGTCTGAAAAGGCTCTCCGGCCCATTATGGCGAACTCTGCCTCTGGATTCCTCAGGCCATTGCATTCCACGCCAAAGGCGCACCGCCCGATGACATCAGATGTGTAGCGGGCCATCAGATCTCCGATCTCGAGGATGCCGCACATGGCATTGTCTGCCAACTCGCCGCAAACCTGACCAAGTTCCTCGCCCACTGCGCAAACCGTGGGAAACATGTACTTCATCTTGGCGGAACTGAAAGTGGGCGACATCTTCTGGCGCAAGGGTCGCCACTTGGGTCCATCGATGCGGAATAGATGACCCGTCAGAGGATCATCCCGCTCATTATGGTACATTCCGCGATCCTCAAAGTTGGCGAAATCCCGTATAAGAATCTGCTTGGCCAATTCCAGATCCGTGATTAAAACCACAGGTCGTAACATCATAAAGAAACCGGCGAAGGGTGCTCCATTGGACTTAAACTTCTCATACAGAGGGGTAACAATATCGATGAGGTGCTTCGTTTTCCGAAATCCCTCCATATTGCCCACGGGAAATCGGGACGGATCATTTCCAATGCCCCGACGGGTCCAGTAACTATATCGCGTGCGCACAAACCAAAAGCCCACTGCAAGGGCGATCAGTAGTAGAGCCACCACGTCCAGCATCCTCTCTCTATGGTTTTCACTTTCAACTGAATGCTGGAAAAACGTCTATCCGATTCGCTTCTAATCAGCTGCAGTTCCAATGTAAACAAGCCCGGACAGATAACCTCGTCAAATAAAACCTCGGTAAACTGAAACGAATGGGAATCGAAGCTGCGACTTGAAAGCTTTGAGCTGCGAATAAAGCTAAAGCGGACGAGTGAGGAGAGACAAGTGCAGTTAACCGGCCTTTATCTCGACTAATATACGACAGCTTGAAATAACACCTCACCGAATTTCTATTAAGTTTTATTATAAAGATTTAAGGACTTATATATTGATTTTAAAATCTATATAGATTTTATGAATTCGTCTTTAAAGAAACAAACCGATTCGAAACATATACTTTAAAAATATAGGCAGCACATATTTTTAAACCCTACCAAGTCTTTCTGGGATCCAACACCAGATTCAATTCGACCCTAATTTACCAGGGGTGTAAAAGAAATCTCTACCAACCCAATTTCCCCCTAAAATCAAATCTGAATGTACAGACCGCTGTTCTACAGCATACGTGAGCTGGCAGAGGATGGGTAGAACAATTCCCTATGCTCACTTAATAGGCCGCTGTCGACTGCTGGTTTAAAACCAACCAAATAGTTTTTATACCCGTTACTCGTAGAGTAAAAGGGTATATTGTATTCGTGCAAAAGTATGTAACAGGGAGAAGGAAGCGTTTCCGACCCTATAAAGTATATATATTCTTGGTCAGGGTCACTGTCTGTCCGTCTGTCCGACTGTCTGTCCGTCCGTATGAACGCTGGGGGAAAGTTTAGGGGTTTTTTTCGGTCATTTTATTACCCAAATGTTTGGAAAAAAAACTAAAACATGTGATTTCCTAAAAAATTAAAAACAAAAAAATACTGCATACGTCTTTCCTCCCGAGTTCACAGATTTTTCCAATCCTAAAATTTCTACAACGTCATATTGAGATATTTCTTATTTTATTATACATGTTCGAAATTAACTGATTTTTTGAATTTAGGGGAAAAACTTGATTTTTTGGGTTCAAATAGTCGGTACTTGAACATGGGTTTGGATATTGACTTCGTTTTAACAAGCCAAAGTTGCCAACCACTTTTCTAAGGCGGTGGCGGAGTTGCCAACTGATTTTCTAGACCGCAAAATCGACTTTTTGAGATTTTTTAGGTGGAAAGCCAAATGTTCATCTGGCAACACTGTTATAACGTACCTGAATTGTGCAATAGCTGTCGTTATCTGGTCTTTTTGGCCAGATTTATAAATAAAACTGCGAAAATGAGTGGCCGACGAGTGGGCAGCGTATTAGCCCTGAGTGCCACCGCCTTGGGTGCCTTTTACCTGGGTTCCCACGTGGAGCGGGAACGTCGGAACGACGGATCCGCCAATAGCCTTCCCCGCCTGCCGGGATTGCCCACCTTTGGAACTGTTTCGGCGGCCAGTTTGATTCCTGCCCAAGAGTCGAATGTCAGCCTGGCGGCGACTCCCTCGCGGATCGGGCAGATTATGAAGTACGGCTTCCCGGGACTGGATCATGTGCGCTCCCACTCGGACTACGTGCTGTCCTACGATCGGAGGAACCGAGTGCCCCACTGGGTGTTCGAGCACCTGACGGCGGAGTCGGTGGCCAAGAACGAGGCCGTGGATCGGTCCAAATGTGATTTCAGACAGGACGAGAGCATCCACCCGTTCTTCAGGTCCCAGAACACGGACTACAGGCGATCCGGCTACGATCGCGGGCACATGGCCGCAGCCGGCAACCATCGGCTGCACCAGAAGCACTGCGACGAGACCTTCTACCTGTCCAACATGGCGCCACAGGTGGGCCAGGGATTCAACCGGGATGCGTGGAACACCCTGGAGTCGCACGTGCGCAAACTGACCAAGAGCTACTCGAATGTATACGTCTGCACGGGTCCACTTTACCTGCCCCACAAGGAGGACGACGGAAAGACCTACATCAAGTACGAGGTCATCGGGGCGAACACGGTGGCAGTTCCAACGCACTTTTACAAGGTGATTGTAAGCGAGTCCGCGGACCAAAAACTTCATATGGAGTCCTATGTGATGCCCAACCAGGTGATCAGCAACGATACCCCCATCAGCGTGTTCCAGGTGCCGCCAGAGAGCGTCGAACGCTCGGCGGGATTGCTCTTCTTCGACCAGATCAACCGCAAGCAACTGGCCACCATTAATGGCAAGAAAGTCTAGTCGATGGCTTAGTTTGGTTTTAGTGTATTTGGGATAGCCCCTTGTTTTAATGTAATTTTCTTCTTTTCCAAAGAACTTGTGGATTAATAAAGTAAACAATTAATACAGATGTACATAGAGATGAGGCGTTGCGCGGGTGTTGTTCGTGAAGAGATAGCAAAGCGAGGGGGATGTGAATCTGAAACTGGATCTGATGTGTGGTGCAAGTGGGTCGTTACATGCCGCCTTCGTTCTTGGAGCGCACGTCATCGATCTTGAGTATCATCTTGACGAGCTGTGTGGAGAGCAGAATCTGCTGCTTCTTCGAGTGCAGCGACTCCACCACGTTGTGGCTCTTCATGTCCGAATCACCCGACAGCATGCAGTCGACGCCCAGGCTGGGCTTCTTCTCGGCCACCTGGTTGGCCTTCAGCTCCGACAGTGTCTCGACGGGATGGAGGCCGCTGTTCTCGGCCAGGGCCAGCGGAATGCTCTCCAGGGCCACGGAAAAGGCGCGGAACGCGTACTGCTCCAGGGTGGACAGCTGGTCGGCCTCCTTGGCCACCGCCAGCGAGCAGCTAATCTCGGCCGCACCGCCACCATAGACAATACGCGAGTCCTTGACCAGCGAACGCACCACGCAAATGGCGTCGTGGATGGAGCGCTTGGCCTCGGCGATGATCATGGCGTTACCGCCGCGCAAGAAAATAGTCACTGCCTTGGAGTTTTTGCACTCCTCGATGACCAGCATCTTGTCCTTGGATGTGCCGAAAGCTGAACGGAGAAAAATTCAATTAAAATTGGTCAAATAGCTCTACTGGATGGTAGCTTACCCATTTCGCGGACGAGGCCGGCCACACCGAGTTTCTCGGCCGTGAGCTCCTCGAAACGAGGCACGATACGTCCACCGGTGGCGATGGCGATTAACTCAATCTCCGGACCGCCCACCCAGCGCACGGCTGGCAGCTCCTGCTGCAGCAGCAGATGGTTGGCCTCATCGTCGAAGCCCCACTGGCAGATGGCCAGAGTGGCGCCGGCGTCCTTAACCTGCTTGACCATCTGGGTGAACTTCTCCTGCTCGTACTCGCGCAGCGCCCTGTAATCCTCCACGGAGGTCACATCGAGCTTATGCTTGGTCTTGGGCTTCGGGGGCTCGAACGGGCAGGTGAGAATGGCCAGCTTGACGTTCCTCAGCTCCTTGGGCATCTGCGAGTGGCTGAGGGTCTTGTCCACGATGACGCCCTTCACCAGCATCGAGTCCTCCATGCGACCGCCGACCTTGGTCTCGATCTTGATGAGCTCGAAGTTCACGTCCTTCTTCTCGATGTCGGCCACATTCAGCACAGCGTCCACAGCCATCTCGGCCATCTGACGATGGCACTTGTTCACGATCTTGCTACCCAGCGTGGTCATGGCGATCTGGATCAGTGGCTCCTTGTTCTTGGGGTCCACGGGGAAGGGCTGGGCAATCGCGTCCAGCTGCTTGATGGCGCACTGGGCGGCCAACTCGAAGCCATCGGCGATACGAATGGGATGGATGCCTCTGTCGATCAGTCCCTCGGCCTGCTCCAGCAGAGCACCGGCCAGGACCACAACGCCGGTGGTTCCGTCGCCGATCTCGTCGTCCTGCGACTGCGACAGCTGCACCATCAGCTTGGCGATCTCGTGGTCAACCTCCATCAGCTTCATGATGGTGGCGCCGTCGTTGGTCACAGTCACGTCTCCGTCGGGGCTGACCATGATCTTGTCCAGACCCTTGGGACCCAGCGAGGTCTTCAGGGTGGAGGCGATCTGACGGGCGGCCATAATGTGCGTCTACAGGGAGAGAAATTTAAATATTTTGTAATGCAAAATAAGTATAAAAAACAATTATAATCTGAAATTTACTAACGACACCAATTTAGTTCTTTTAACAAATAATTTAAAAAAGTAAATAAACTTTTAACATAGTTAGGATCATACAAAGGGTTCTTAAATCTACAGCTGCAGCAAGTCATTTTCGTCTTTTAGGCCATTTCAGTTGGTTCCTTCAATATCCAAACTTTTCACGGTGCGCGTGACTCAGCCGGCAATGAAAGAAAAACATCTGGGCGGCGTTTTAACCTCAAAATAGCCCAGACAATTTAGTTTTGCCAAATTAATTGTTTATGAATGTCACTGAAGGATAAATAAATGTTTATAAGCCCTGCTCATGCATTAGACTGGATATATTGACCAAATCCATAGAGATTAACAACTGTCTGCCCTTTTCAAGCCGGCTTCTTAGAACATCTGGAATGTTCCAAAGACGATGCGTCATTCCCGGGAGCCCATTAAGTGAATGGCTTTGAGGAATGACTTCTCCCTGGGAATCTCTTGCACCTTAACTCCTCCAGGATGCGGAGCCCACCGCTGGGGACCGGGAAATCCCCGTTTCACTCACCTTTATGGCATCTGTTCCCGTGATGCGCTTCTGGCGCTCCTGGTCGCGCAGGATGATGAAAGGCCGACCATATTCGTCGAACGCGAACGTTCCGGGAAAGGCGCTCATGGTTGTTTAGTGAAAAGGGTGACGGATTCGCACGTTATTCCAAGATTTATTTCCCGAGTTTATTTTCCTAGCTCCAACGAACGAACGACTGTGCCTAAAATACACCAAACGCGTTTTGCACAGAGATGGAAGAATAGCCTATGAAATATCGATAGCAACGAAGGTGCCACCTTGGTAGAAAAAGACCCGGACTGGGATGCCAGCTGAATTTTTTGGACGGTGAAGAGGGTATTCTGTTTTGTGAAAAATATTCGATCATAAGTTAAATAAGCTTTTTTATTTTTAGAACATTCAGATTAGAGCCCTGCGTGAATTATTATTTTTTTTGTATCGCAATATGCCATTCAATTTTTGATTCATCCGATCCAATTCTACATATTTGAAAGAATTAAATGAACTTTCAAATTTATTTCGAATAAATGAATTTATGAATCACTGAAGAAATCCTGCCTGAATTTTGTGAATTTTTTATAATTTAAAGATTGCTTATAATCGAGAACGATTAGTCGAAAAATTTTGAATAACCCATGTTAACTGGATAGTGTATAAAATGCAGACAGATTGAACCACTTAATAACGGTCGTTTTTCAAACGAATAAGAATTCCGTTCAAATTATTTTGGAATTCATTCTATTAAGCTTTAAATTCAAATTCAATCGTTCACATAAAACAAAAAATGCAACATACTTCATTGAATGAATTCATGCTAATTCAGAACTAATTAATAGATATCGAAACAAATCCCATATAAAACAAATTCAAATTTAAATTGGACTACGCTAACAAAACTCGTAAAGATAAAATAAAACACTGCCGCCAATAAAATAATCGATTTTTTCCCATCCCTAAAAAGTGCTTTGCAGTTAGTGTGGCCAAACAGGGCCAGCCCTAAATCCCCTGATAAACCCCACAGCCAAAGCTATAAAAATGAAAGTCACGCTAGTATATTCCACAGTTTTATACTAAATTTCGACGCAATCAGATCATAAATAACTGGGAGGTTTGCACCCCAAAAAAAGCCTCTTTCACCACAAAAGTCCAATTTCGTTCGATTCGATTTCTTCTCAGTGCGTTAAGTTGCAACCATTAAAAGTGAAAATGCCATCCAATATGAATAATAAACTGTAAGTAATGGTATCCAAGTTGGACGCCATACACGAAGAGAAAGAAAAGTGCAAAGTCGATTTTGTAGTGCAAAGAAAGAAGAAAGAAAATGAAAATAGTGCGGGGAGTCCACGACCCCCTTCCAATTGGTGGCAAGTAGGCTTGGTTGTAATGGTTTGTAGTGCAATAGTTTAAGTGTAACCTGCTAATAAATCGAGTAACGGTGTTGGTTTGTTCCCTCACGTACGCACACACACGCACGCACACTTAACCAGGTGCAGCTGTGTGGGTCAGTATGTTTTTTTTTATTGAAAAATCATCTGTGACGCACACAGAAGCAAAAACAAAAAGAGAACGGCGGAAATAAATAAAGAAATTTGTGGCCGCCATGAATGTATGTTTTCTGGCACGCTTCGTAAGTAAAGTAACTAATTGATTTCAGCTGAAAACTGTGAAATTAAATTTTTTACTTTATTATGCCTTATTTATTTACTGTTTTGAGTTCCGTTCAAGATGGCCGCCCAGCAGTGTTGCCACTGCGTCGGCGGTACTTTAATTCTTTTGTTGATTGTAAACACAAATAAATAACAATACTGCATCCGCTTTCTAAAAACGCATTAATAATCAATTTGTTTGCAGGCCTTGTTTATTAATTAATTAGCGCAAAAGACACATCATGTTTGCGCATCTGGCAACGCCGCGTCCCCTCTTTTATTTACAGTTGACCCCCCTTCCAATTGGAGAACCCAAAATATATGTTTGTGTGCGTGTTTTTCTATTCTTTGTTTACCTGTTTCGTTTCTTATTGGAATTGGCATTTGGCAAATTACCTTTATGCAATCCAATTGGAGGGGGATGCAGTGCACAGACTAAAAACGGGTCTTTTTACCGTTGGTTTCTGATTCAAGCGAATTTCCGCCATTTTGTTCAAGTTAGGAATTATCCAGAAATATGCTGACACAGCTCTTAATTTCCATCCTTTCTTGCATCTTGGGCATTCATTATGTCATATAAACAACGAGCACACACCACACATACATACTCGTACGCGTAATTGCTGTAAACAAGGGAAAATTCCACTCGCCAATGCAGTTTGCTTTGTTTTTGTGTGGCAAGTGAGATAATATGGTGGGAGAGAGAGAGACGGATATATAGACAGCGATATTGGGTCATCGGCACTTTTCTAGCAGCTTCTTTCGTCTTCTTATACCCGCCTTCCTCTGCATGTCCTCTTATTCGCTTTTATCTTATCTCTCGGAACCACATGAGATCTCGTACCTCTTATCGCACCTATTGTTCTGGTTTTACCATATAATAATAATTTCCAGTGCCCGTGTTTGCTTTATGACATCCCGCTTTGCTTTTGTCTGAAATCTTCAAAGCTGTTTGCTCAGTACACTTCTTTTTTTACGGCTGTTTTCCCTGTCGAAAGATTGTACCCTGATCCCCCAATATTTGCCCAAGCAGAACGTTAAGTTTTGATGTTGATTACACAAGCGCACCAATTACGTGGTCTTATCACCTATTTTTTTATCTAGATCTAATCTGGGTGGATAGTATCATCTACTATCTATATGGCTTGAATTTCTTTGTTTTGTTTTATTTAATCTAAGTTGCATTACAGGGTTAAATAAAAAGCTTAACCCACGGCGTTCCATTTAAATGCTGATTATGTAAAAAGTCTCACTTAGGACTCTTCTGCATTACTCAGTATTGCCTTGCCGTTGACACGTGATCAGCGCTGAAAAATTAGTCAACAAAATAAAGAAACAATATGCGGTCTTATACACGTTTTCGTGGCGTATAAAAATGTATTCATACTGTTAAGAGCACAAAAATAGTACGTTAAAGTTAGGTTTCCAAACTAAATACTTCCACTTTTGTTATAACAAAAAATTATTCAACTATTCAAAGACTCTTAGCATTAAAACCTATGAAAACGAGTGGCTGTGACAAACATAAAAAATAGGACCCCTATAAATAAAGCTAATATCTTAGTTTATTGGTTCAATAAAGATAAATGTATTTGTGTAGACTGTAACATTTGGATAGATTTTCAAAACAACTAAATACGAAAAGGACCTTATCAACAATCATAAAACCCAGTTTATTACCGAACAACTATGTAGGGTGTCTCTCGAGTAAGTTCGTTGTAGTTATTGAGTTGACCTCTGCTGTTGGAATACAAGCTTTCATTGGTTTATTCATAATGCAGACAGCGCGTCACGTTGACTTGTAGCCCTCTTCACCTCTTAAAACCCCTTCTTATATCATGCCTATCTTAGAGTTTTGTTTTGTGGTCGTTATCGCCATCAAATCAATAGATTTGCCGTTTCTTTAGTTTTGGTAAATTTGTCTGCAAAAAATGGCAAACACGTGCAGCGAAAAAATAATACAGCTGTATTTTCGACTTGACTAAAATGGCGCACTAAAGACTTTTCTCTCACACATTGTATATTAATTTTTCCGATATTTATAGCCGGAGCTCTCTCCGTTTATTTTGTTTTTGCCCACTGAGGCTTTGTAAATAAAAACGCTGGGTTTGCCGGCATTTTTGCTTATTCTTAGTTATTTGCGCCTTATTTGTTTAGCGATTCACCCACCATCGGAATTTTGTGGGACGCAAGGGGCTCCATTTAACCTTGGGCTGTGACTCACCCCCCGCCCAATTCAGATCCATATCTGACCGACTGTACCCGCCTGTATATCTCTCGAGCAGAACTAGGGTATACATCGTGGGGCCTCCTAGTCGCTGCTACTTAATCACATAAATGATGCCGCCACCGTTTGGATGTCGTCAGTCGCCAGACAATCGTCCAAAGCACAGCACCTCACAGATCAGCGAGAAATCCCCATCCACAGCGGAGAGGAAGAAAACCGGGCCAGATTACAGAGAGATCCAATCCCCACATCTTTTCGATGTGAATTCCAAGCGCCGTCCAAGGACCGAAAGCAACGCAACCTGTGATAGATAACGAGCCCAAACCAAGAGACAGATAGTAAACTGCAGCTGTGATAAATCTCAACCGGAGACTAGATATTTAACTTGGCAATGACGACATCCAGCGATAAGGTGGCCCAGCCAGAGAGCCAGAACCTCATGGGGTACGTCAGCAGAGCCCCGTCCTTTTTCTATTAACTGGAAAGCACTTTCAATTGCCTTGCACGTGCCATCGATTCGGTGAATTATTACTGCCCCAGCCGTAGCCATACCCATAAATTGCATCCATTAAGCATTAAACTATATATGCATGCATCTGGTCATCTGGTCGCTGTTCCCATTCAGGCCTCTAGTTCGCTCAATTCACACAGCTCTGCCAAGTGCGCAGTTTGTTGATTTAATTGGCTTGGCAGAAAGGAAAACAGCCGAGGCAACGGCAACAAAATGCCTGGCATATTTCGCACAAACTCAGCCTGCAAACAATATATACAAACACACTCGAGCGTATTTAGTATAGGTATCCGTATTTTGTGCCGTCCTCATTGTATGTCTGATTAACACCTAGAACGAATTCAAATCGAAACACAAATCCGAATGCGAATAAGTGAATAAAGAGAGCTGTCCGTCGACAGTCCAGAAAGCATTTAATAACACTGTCATGGAATTGCTCTCTTTGTATAATATTCGACGTTGCGCTATGATACTAACAAACCACTAAAACCCCCTTTGTCTGGACTAACCTGTCCGTTGTCCTGTCTGTTGAGGTGCTCCTGCTCCTGGTTTACAGCGAATAGTGAAATGAAGAGAGCTATCCGTCGACAGTCAAGTTAAAACTGATTGTAATACTGTCATGGAATTGCTCTCTTTGTATAACATTCGAAAGGCGACGATGAAATCGGTGTGCTTAACTAGTTTAAAGCAAAGCCTGTAAGCGTCCTCTGGTTATGGTGCCTAATCCTTCCCACCTTTCAGTTGACTACTTAGAAAACAAACAGGATGCGTTTTCAAATTCAAGTTTCTTTTGTATTCTTGGCTCTTTCGCCCGGTAAATACTTTACAAAAAATCTGGAGAAGTTCAACCCGCCCGCTAATAATAACTTAGAGATTAGAAATGCGTTGTTCAGGAGGCAGTTCCTACAGGCCGCCGCGTCCCCGTCCGCCGGTGGGTCCTCCTTGCCAGGCTCCGCGTCCTCCGCTGCCGCCCGGAGCTCCTGGCGGTCCGCCGCTGCCTCTTCCGCCGCCCGGCGGCCCGCCTCTTCCTCTGCCACGAGCTGAAAGGGGATTTAGTAATTAGTATTTATAGTTGCTTACAACACAAGACTGTCTCTTAGATATATTGTTTGATAACTGGATTCCCTGTCCAGCTAATATAATCTTTACTTTTTATAAAAATAAACCTCTTCACAAATCTCACTTTTAATTAATATTTTTATAAATTATTATATTTATTTTTCGAACCAAATTTCATTTTAGCCAAATAATTAACTTAATTAAATTGGATACTTTTTTAAACTATATTTTTTTCTATTCTTTTTAAATTTTAAAATGACTAGATAGCTGAAATCCCTAATTTTACTTAACATGTCCACGGAAAGCATGTGTCTACAAGATAATTTTTTCATAACAATTCACTAGGTATTTTTAAATTAAGATCACTTTCCGCATTCGTACGCTAGCTTTGAATGAAAGCCTTACAAAAGGGTATGATATAAAATCACAATATTCGCTAAAAAGACAGTCTTGAGAAAAGTACGTGGGCCCAAGTGCCCGACTCACCCTGTGCGCGCAGAATGGCCGCCTTGCCCCGACCCGCCGTTCCGCCCAGTCCCTTGCCCGTCTGCTTCTTGAACATCGGGGCATTCTTTAGCATGTCGGGCAGTATGAGGAATCGGATCTTGGAGCCGCGGATGTAGACGTTCTCCAGGTTGGCGGTGCGCCCGTCCCGGTAGGTGACCGTGATCTGTGTCATCTGGCAGTTCATGTTGTCCTCCGCCTCGATTAGCTTGCCGCGGTACACCTCGCCGGTGATGGTCTCGCAAGTGATTATGTGGCCCTCGGCCTCGTGCAGAACTTTGATGGGTACTCCGATCGACATGTTGGCTCTGTTGTATCTGGCTTTTCAGTGAGTTGCTATTGATTTTCCGCGGTTTTTTCCGACGCCGCTAAATTCTTTCTCCGTTTTTCTTTGCGCAAACCGTTTATGCCGAGTGTCTGTCTGTGTGTGTGTGTGCCCGCTTTGACAGCTGCCGGCGGCCATCTTGTGGTGAAATTGCCGCGTGAGCCCAGGGCTGCATGCGCTGCGTGACTATCGGTTCTCGTTTATCGGTCTTCCGATAAGGCGCGCGCTATCTTATCGCTTCAAAATAAACACCAGCCATTAGGTACGTCATAAAAGCTAAATAATTTAATTGTCCCCGCTCTGCAGCTGATAAGCCCTTTGTTCTGCTTTCGTGGCCATCAGTTTGTTAGCAGCTATTGCGACGTTCACCCACCAGTTGAGTTTTACTCTACCATCATGCTTTGGTAAATTTTTCAAAACCATTTTTGTTAACTTTCTTATTTTACTTCTTGATCCTAAAAAAACAACTTAAAAAAAAAAAAAGTCTGTTTCTGAACTTTAAATACGGTTACCGTTACCTCGAATTATTTTTTGATAGAAAGTTAGAATTTGTTAAAAGTTTTTGGGTAACAAATAAACATTAAAAATGTTTCGAAATTTCTAATTGCATTTATAAAAGTACCACAGGAAAAGGCGCTACAAAATCGAGCAGGCACAACTCAGTTCGATGTGGATTTCTGATTTAACACACAATTCTTCTTCCCCACAGCGACCCAGTGTTTAGTAGTGGCTTCGTTAGAAGAGAATTTAATGACAGCGGAATTGCCGATGGCAAACTCCGCACCATCTCGACTTCGTCTTGCGCCACGACCATGTCATCGGAGTCCTACCGCATCTCTCTCGGCGTAGGGCCTCTGTGGTGGTCCTGATGTCCCTGTCCACCACAGAACAGATCACGATAGGGCATCGCTCTTAACGGGTGAGTAGTTGTGGAGTAGATCTGGATCAGATCCCATACTATAATATTATGTTATTCCCATTTCTATCCAGGCTACAGCCGGAAGTCTTCGGTCGACTCGGCTGGTGGCAGCCTGTACGAGGACAGCTCCAGGGCGTCGTCGTTGTCGTCCTCCCAGTCGGATTGCTCCGACTTGGAGTCGCAACCCGACATCCATTCGCTGTGCTCGGACGATGACTGCCAGGAAGTGCTGCGCCAGATCTTGCAGCACGACCAGCCGGTGCAGATCACCATCAAGCTGCACGTGACCGAGGACCAGTACACCAATTGGAATACGATTCTGAACCCAGTCAACAACTTGTTGTATGTCGCCCTGCCGAAGGACCTTCCGCCGGCCGGCTCCAAGCAGACCTTCATCTCGCTTCTGGAGTTCGCCGAGGATAAGCTGGAGGTGGACGGCATCGTGATGGTCATGCCCAAGGATCAGCCGGACCGGGCCCGCCTCATTGAGGCATTCCTGTTTATGGGCTTCGAGCCCCTGTCCAGGAAGGCACCGCAGGCACCACCGGCCGCCATCAACGACAACGAGAACCACTACTTCTTGTATAGCATCGAGGAGTAGTTCGACGGCAAGGGGACGATTTTCGCCACAAAAACGATCAAGAAGAAGTTTAATCAGCAGCAATCCAATATCCTGTCCGTAGTTTCCGCAAATAACTTTTATTAGCTCACCCTAGACCCAATGACATGTTGAGCCCAATGTGTTCAGTGAAAAGCAAATCAACCCTTTTTAAATCTTCGCGTTTACGTAGTCGAAAATCGTTTGGAAATTGTCTTTGAAGCGGCTTCATTTATTGGTAGACTTTCAACTATGGCCAGCCACGTTAAGAGCCTGATCGCAAATTAATATATTAAACTATATCAAAAAAAAAAAACGAAAGAAAATGTAAAAAAAAAGTTTAAAACTAGAAAATGTCAACAAAAAAATGTATTAATCCTAAGTTTATTCGTGAATCAATATTTTGTATTTATGTTTTCGCTTTTGTTATAATCACAATATTTCTTTTCATGTTTTTCTATATCTTATATTTAAGCTTATATATGATGTATCGTAATCCCAATTGTTTCACACTAGAAAATATTATATATATTTTTATTCACTTTTTGTATGCCTAATGCCATTATAACGGAAAAGTAGAAAAGTTTGAGGATAGAAAGGGAAACACATATTCATAAAAGCTACTTCACATACGCCAGCAAAAAATCCATATACACACGATATCCAATATTAATAAACTTATTAATCAATAGATTCCACACCACGCAAGCAAACGAAAGCAATTCTTTTATTTATTCCACTTTGTATAATTTTCTTGATTCCAATAATAAAACATATGACTTAACAAAATTATTCAAGTGTCGCCCTGATTATTCAAATATTTCCTTTGTGACTTAGAGCGGCAATGCGCATTATTATTGTTTTTTTGGAATATCTCAAGTGGAACACGGCTGAGACTCATGATTAAATTTATAGCCAAGATCAACCTGCCCTTCCTTTTACCAGATAAGGGAAATTTCCGATTCTTCGTCGTTCGAGTGTTTTGTGTTCTACTGTTTATAAACTAACCCGATCTGATTGTAATATATAAAGATAACAATTAATGATTCTCTTTTGGTCACTTAGAACCATTCGAAGATAATGGCCTTATCAGAAATGAAGAGAGACTATAAAATGATAAAAACGGGAGTAATTCGTCATCATCGCCAGTATTAATTTGATAACCTCAGCTATTAACCCTTGCGTCTAGAATATAGAACTCTCAAAAAGTAAAAGAATATTCGATTAGGGTTGCACTTATGTATTATTTCATAGACTGAGGAAGAGCTAAGAGATTTAGCTTGGAATACGCTTAGAGTAAATTAATTGGTTTGTGCTATATAATATCATCTATCATCCATATATATTATTATTAAGAATATTTATGGGTGTTAAATAGAAATTAGGCCTACACTGAGGGGCGGGTTACCTTCAGGTTATCTCTCCCATAAAATGTTACTGCAATGACTATTTACCCCTACTTCAAAGCGTTTATAAGACAATGGACATTCAGTTGGACTCTGTTCTCTATTAATTTGTAAAATTCGAGATCATTTTTCAGGGAACTGTAAAGTTTGAAATCTTTCCCAGCTAATCTCAGCTTGAAAATCATCCAACAGCTGTTTATGTTAACCGTCTATTCGTCTCTTCGTTTAATGAGCGATAAAACTTTGCCGCATAGGGCATATACGCAGAGATAACGATATAAACAGCAGCGGAAGAGGCTCCGAAAAACAGTCGAGAGTGGAACGTCGCTGAGTTTACACGAACCAAAAGCTTTGTAAGCGCACCGAAGTCAATATCCCGGAGTTATCATGTTGAAGGCGGTGAGTGTAGTTCCAAGGGGCGGACCTTATCTTATCGCCGGTTTCGATATGCCAGTCGGTTCAATTTAATTTACTTTCAATCCCTTCCAATTATGTTCGACGGGATCGGCTTTGATTGCCCCAATGCAGATTATTATTTTTGCTACTATTTTTGTGGCCTTGGCTCTGGCCATGCAGCCACTGGAGGATAATGAGAGGAACCACCATCTAAACCACAAGCGCCAGTTGTCCCAGCACCAGCAAAAGTTGCAGGAGGTGAGGCACTCGGCCAAGGAGCACATCAAACACGGAAAGGAGGTGCACCAGTTGGTTTCCCACGTCAAGGAGCACAGAAAGGAGCATGGAAAGTCTACCTCCCAGAGGAAGGGAAGGCAGGCCAACAAGGAGCAGGGTCACAAGAAGAGCCACCACCAGAAGGAGCAGCACAAGCACCAGGACAACCACTCCCGGAAAGCCCGATCCCACACGAACGGCAGCAAGCACCACCACAAGAGGCACACGGGATCGCGTCGTCACTAGGAAAGATATGTGCCCAATATGTATCCTATTTAACTGCTAACTTATGTCTATGTAAGCTGTATTAAAGCCCAGCCTACATAATTTCCAAATACAGTATGCATTTGTATTATTCAACTGAACTCCCAGAATTATTGTATTCTAATGCCTCCACATTTGTGTGACAATAACAAATATAAGCCATGACCAAATAAACTAAAATTTTAAAATGATTTTAATCAGTAAAGATTATAAAGAATATTTGCAAACGGAAAAGTAATTTTTTTTTATTCAACCGACTTCAATAGAAATCGAAAATAATGCAAAGTCATAATAAATTTTATCCAAAGACCAGTTTTTTTAAAAGTTAAGAAAGAGTGACTTGAATAATATTTGCCTGATCTCATAGCCGATAGCCACTGTACAGTCCAGCTCATCTCGTGACCCCGTTTATGGCCCGAAAATTGAGCTTGTGTGGATCGTTAAAGGTAGGCCCAAGAGTCCAGGTTCGGGTCGGCGGTTCAGATGTGTAATTACGCTTGGCCAACTCGGTATTTGGCTCGACTATGTTACGTTAGCCGCCTCAATTTCTTCGGAAGCGCCGACCAAGTCCCAAAATCCGGTTTTAGACAATTGAAATTTGAAAATAATAAACCGCACATGCGAACGTACTCGTACATAAAGTATTTTGTTTTTTTATTGCAATAAAGCCGGTGTTAATTGTGGTCTGGGGTCAAAAACTCCAGTGACGTCATCGTAATGGTTGCAAGACAGTGAAAGGGTTAATTTTTAAAGGGGGCTTGTATAATTTCTTTGGTTACTAGTGCGATTTCATAGGATTTCGTGTTTTAGGAACGTATGTTTTGAAAGATAATGGTATTTTTTTATCCCCAAACAGGGTAAATGCGAGGGCGGTAGAAACCGCCTCCATAACTGCGATATCCACCGTAGCCGCCATATCCGGAGTATCCGCCGTATTTATAGCCTCCACCATAACCTCCGTAATAAACAGGAGATGGAGCGGCATAATATCCGTAACCAATGGAATCGGCAGTGGAAAGATCACCCTCCTCAGCAGCTTTTTTGTCCTAGAAAAGAGGATTTTTTAAAAACGTTTTCGAAAATAAAAACATAAAAGTTAGACCTACCTCTACAGGTGCTGCAGTTATACATCCAATAATAAACAAGCACAAAAGGATGGAAAATAACTGAAAAAGTTTAACAAGATTTATTTATTCTAATAAATCAACACAAATTCGCTTTGTACCCAGTACCTTTGCCATTGTGTTGATCTTATTTGCGAAATTTCACGGGGAAATACTTGAGTTTTATATTTTTCTCTCGAATTAGCAACTTTTCCCGGTCGTGTTCTGGATAGAAGCGTTGTTGTCCGTAAACTGTGATCCCCAACGGCCGACCGACAATATTTATAGTGGCCAAAACATCCCGGGGATCGATTTCGCACATGATCATTGATTAGACAAACATTCTGGAGTCTGGGGAAGTCGTTACCCGATGGGAAATGAGGTGTCCCCATCAGGGTCAAGCTGTTGACTCGATTTGATTTTCTAATTAGGTTAATTAAAGGTACAAAACATGTTTTAAAACTTTTATATATGAACGACCACAGGTACGGTAATTATCAGTTAACAGCCATAACAATGAGCTATTTTATTTAAAACTTTGAGTATTTTGGTTGCTAGCTAATGTCTACTGTATGGGAAAAATTACCAGTCATCAATTATAATATTGACGCACTAGCTTAAAAGTTCCTAATAAATTCTATTCACACATTCGGTGACAACATGATTCACTTGATTTAAATTCCAGGATTACAACAGAATTTAATATGTATATTGAGTGGGGATTCCCTCTTGAAAGCCTCTTTAGATATATTGTTTAAAAATAGTGTAAATATAACAAAGCTGAAGAAGCATGGCTTGGAAAACAAATTTAAAAGAAAGCATACTTATTAAATCATTTTTTTTACCTATATTACCTATATTTAAAAACATTTAGTTTTTTATTTTGAAAACCAACGCATATTTATAAATACATCATTATACATTGAAACGCATTATCGAACGTTAATAAAAAAATATTTAAAACCATTTAATTTTTTTATTTTCAAAACCAACAGTTTTGAATGTTTTTGCAAACGATTAATCGCACTGCCCGCGTTGCTATCTTGATTTGTCATACGGCATTCTTTTGTGCCATCTCTAGATTTCGTCCAGTATGACCGTACTCCCATGAAAAAATAAATGGCTGCCGCATGAAAAATAAACGTTTTCGTTTTGCACACCGGAAAAATTGTGAATTGCGGCTGAAGAAACAAATAAAAAGTGTGAAATAGGTAATAAAGTTGGTGATAAACCGACAAGAAACAAATTGCATCAAAGATTTGCGGTGGGGAGCATGAAATAAAGACTTTTTTCCGGCGTGGTGAAAATTGCAAAAGACCGCGACGTCGGCGGCATTCGATTTCGATTTCTCCCTTGTTCTGCGAACAAAACGTGTTTGTGTGTCATTCTGAATTTCTCCATTTATTGATTAGGAGAAGGACAAGTGCAGCGGAACGATGTCCATTCCGCCGTACATGATACCGCAGAACGCGTGGGCGGCGCAGCTGATGGCCCAGCAGGCCTATGCTGCTGCTCACGCTCAGCAGGCCCAGCTGCACGCCCAGCAGCAGATGGCCAACCAGATCCAGCAGATTCCGCCTCCGGGAGCTCCCCTACCGCCGCCCAGTGGCCACGCCAACGGGATTCCCATTCCGGCTGGCGGCCAGGGTCCCGGTCTGGGCCAGATTCCGACTCCCAAGCCGGACATCCTCACCGAGGAGAAGCTGCAGGAGAAGGCCTTGAAGTGGCAGCATCTGCAGTCCAAGCGATTCGCCGAGAAGCGCAAGTTCGGCTTCGTGGACACGCAGAAGGAGGACATGCCGCCGGAGCACATCCGGAAAATCATTCGCGATCACGGGGACATGACCTCGCGCAAATATCGCCACGACAAGCGAGTCTATCTGGGCGCCCTCAAGTATATGCCGCATGCGGTGCTCAAGCTGCTGGAGAACATGCCCATGCCCTGGGAGCAGATCCGTGATGTCCAGGTGCTGTACCACATCACGGGAGCCATCACCTTTGTCAATGAGATTCCCTGGGTCATTGAGCCCGTCTACATTGCCCAATGGGGGTGAGTTTATTCCTTTTCCTTTTAGTCCGAACTAAAATGGTTTTCCTTCCCCTAGAACCATGTGGATCATGATGAGGCGAGAGAAGCGCGATCGTCGCCACTTTAAGCGCATGAGGTTCCCGCCCTTCGACGATGAGGAGCCGCCTCTAGACTATGCGGACAACGTCCTCGATGTGGAGCCCTTGGAGGCCATTCAAATTGAGTTGGACAATGACGAAGATAATGCCGTGTACAAATGGTTTTACGATCATCGTCCCTTAGTGGATACGCAGTGAGTTTTGATCAAGGAATTGCATTTCCACTTGGTTGCTAACCCATTTTACTATTTTAGGTTTGTAAACGGCACCACCTATCGCAAGTGGAACCTTTCCCTGCCCCAACTGGCCACTCTTTACCGGCTGGCCAATCAACTGCTCACGGACCTGGTGGACAACAACTTCTTTTACCTATTTGACCCTAAAAGTTTCTTCACCGCCAAGGCCCTGAATATGGCCATTCCGGGTGGTCCCAAATTTGAGCCCCTCATCAAAGATCACAATGTTGGGTAAGGACAATGCCCGCATTAAAACGGATAGTGGAATAATCTTTTCACTCTTCTAGGGACGAGGATTGGAACGAGTTCAACGACATTAACAAAGTCATCATCCGGCAGCCCATTCGCACGGAATATCGCATTGCCTTTCCCTACTTGTACAACAATATGCCGCACTTTGTACATCTAAGCTGGTAAGATTCCATATTCTTCAGAAATTATTAATCTAAGATCTTATTTACGTGGTAGTAACGTTTCCATGTGAACAGCCTCGCTGGGAATGCTTCATCACACGTTAGAAAAACGTCGAGCTCCCTACTACAATTGCGATAAACGGGAGCTGCAATGATATGTTCGTGGCGATTGTTAAGAATAAATCGTGACTGCTGATAGTTGCATACACTCTGAAATTCAACTAAAACTACGAGGATCAAAATAACAAGTGGTTTCTTTCCATTTCAGGTATCACACTCCCAACGTGGTCTACATCAAGACCGAAGATCCCGACTTGCCGGCATTTTATTTTGATCCCCTCATCAATCCCATATCCCATCGCAATGCGAACTCTAAAGTTCAGGAGCCACTGCCTGATGATGATGAGGACTTCACACTTCCAGACGATGTGCAGCCGTTCCTGGTGGACACTCCCCTGTATACTGACAATACTGCGAACGGCATTGCCTTGTTGTGGGCACCGCGCCCCTTTAACATGCGCTCTGGCCGCTCCCGTCGTGCCATCGATGTGCCGCTGGTCAAGTGCTGGTACAAGGAGCACTGCCCCCCTGGCCATCCGGTCAAGGTGCGCGTTAGCTACCAAAAACTGCTCAAATACTATGTGCTCAATGCGCTAAAGCACCGCAAGCCAAAGCCACAGAAGAAACGGTTAGTATCATATTGGTGTCAAGCAATCGAGCCAATCTAAATGTCCGTTTAAACTTTGCAGCTACCTCTTCCGTTCGTTCAAGGCAACCAAGTTCTTCCAGACCACCACCCTGGATTGGGTTGAGGCTGGATTGCAGGTTTGCCGTCAGGGATACAATATGCTAAACCTCTTGATTCACCGAAAGAATCTTAACTACTTGCATTTGGATTACAATTTCAACTTGAAGCCCGTGAAGACTCTAACCACCAAAGAGCGTAAAAAGTCACGTTTCGGAAATGGTAAGTTGATTC
Organism: Drosophila prostipennis; assembly: GCA_037075205.1. NCBI lineage: Eukaryota > Metazoa > Arthropoda > Insecta > Diptera > Drosophilidae > Drosophila > Drosophila prostipennis. The sequence continues at coordinate 2,366,177 of JBAMCJ010005005.1, read as the reverse complement.
ATTGGATTCAATTCACTTGCAATGAATGACACGTATTTTTACCCCATTAGCCTTCCATTTGTGTCGTGAGATCCTGCGTCTGACCAAGCTAATTATTGACTCGCATGTTCAGTATCGGCTGAACAATGTTGACGCCTTTCAGTTGGCCGACGGACTGCAGTACATATTCGCCCATGTTGGCCAGCTGACTGGCATGTATCGCTACAAATACAAGCTGATGAGGCAGATTCGAATGTGTAAGGATCTGAAGCATTTGATCTACTACCGCTTCAATACAGGACCCGTGGGCAAGGGACCCGGATGTGGTTTCTGGGCCCCCGGCTGGCGAGTCTGGCTGTTCTTCATGCGCGGCATCACACCGCTGTTGGAGCGCTGGCTGGGCAACCTGCTGTCGCGTCAGTTCGAGGGGCGACACTCAAAGGGCGTGGCCAAGACTGTGACCAAGCAGCGCGTCGAATCCCACTTCGATCTGGAGTTGCGTGCCTCTGTAATGCACGACATTGTGGACATGATGCCCGAGGGCATCAAGCAGAACAAGGCGCGTACCATTTTGCAGCATCTGTCGGAGGCCTGGCGTTGCTGGAAGGCCAACATTCCGTGGAAGGTACCCGGCCTGCCCATTCCCATTGAGAATATGATCCTGCGTTACGTGAAGATGAAAGCCGATTGGTGGACGAACACGGCTCACTACAATCGAGAACGTATCCGACGTGGAGCCACCGTGGACAAGACCGTGTGCAAGAAAAATCTGGGGCGATTGACGCGTCTGTACTTAAAGGCGGAGCAGGAGAGGCAGCATAACTATCTGAAGGATGGTCCGTACATTTCACCGGAGGAGGCTGTCGCAATCTACACCACCACCGTCCATTGGCTGGAATCGCGTCGCTTTGCGCCCATTCCCTTCCCGCCGCTCTCGTACAAGCACGACACCAAGCTGCTGATCCTGGCCCTCGAGCGGTTGAAGGAGGCGTACAGCGTCAAGTCTAGGTTAAATCAAAGTCAGCGCGAGGAACTGGGTCTCATTGAACAGGCCTACGACAATCCCCATGAGGCCTTGTCCCGCATCAAGCGTCATTTGCTCACTCAGCGAGCTTTCAAGGAGGTTGGTTACTCGCAGTCCGTTTTTTTTGAGTTCCAAGTAAGGAGTTTTCTTTGAATTTCAGGTGGGCATCGAGTTCATGGACTTGTACAGTCATCTGATACCAGTGTATGAGGTGGAACCACTGGAGAAGATCACAGATGCCTATCTGGATCAGTATCTATGGTACGAGGCAGACAAGCGAAGACTGTTCCCGCCATGGATCAAGCCCAGCGATACGGAGCCCCCACCATTGTTGGCCTACAAGTGGTGTCAAGGTAAAGATCTCCATAGGATTAAGAGAAACATAGCAGTACTGGACATTTTGGGTGTGTGATTTGTAGCAAAGTGATATGTATTTGATCATCCCCTTGTTGCAAACCTCACGCCAAAGATAAATCCGAAATACAACGCCATATGATGATCATAGTGAATATATTGTGATTTTTAAAGCGGAAAGGACCTTTTTTATATTATGCCCTCTTTAATTTAGATAAATCTTATTATTCTTCATAACAGGCATCAACAACCTGCAGGATGTTTGGGATGTGGGTGAGGGAGAGTGCAATGTGCTGCTAGAGTCTCGATTCGAAAAGCTCTACGAGAAGATTGACTTGACGCTACTCAATCGTTTGCTCCGCCTAATTGTTGATCACAATATTGCCGATTACATGACCGCCAAGAACAACGTGGTAATCAACTACAAGGACATGAACCACACCAACAGCTACGGCATCATACGTGGCCTGCAGTTCTCATCGTTCATCACGCAGTACTATGGCCTTGTGTTGGATCTTTTGGTTCTGGGTCTCCACCGGTCCAGCGAGATGGCTGGTCCGCCACAAATGCCCAACGATTTCCTCACGTTCCAGGACGCAGTCACAGAAACGGCTCATCCGATTCGCCTGTATTGTCGCTATGTCGATCGCATTCACCTGTTCTTTAGGTTCTCGGCGGAGGAGGCGCGAGATCTCATTCAGCGCTACCTTACCGAGCATCCGGATCCCAACAACGAAAATATTGTGGGCTACAATAACAAGAAGTGCTGGCCACGCGATGCTCGCATGCGTTTAATGAAGCACGATGTCAATCTGTAGGTTTTTCTTTTACTCACATTCAAATTGTTAAGTTGTACAACGAATATTTTATTTTATTTCGTAGGGGTCGCGCTGTCTTCTGGGACATTAAAAACCGTCTGCCTCGCTCTGTGACCACTATTGGTTGGGAGAGCACCTTCGTCTCGGTGTACTCCAAGGACAATCCCAATCTTCTCTTCAACATGAGTGGATTTGAGTGCCGCATTTTGCCAAAGGTTCCTTAAGCCAAAACTTAAATGTAAGATCAGTTTATAATTTAACGTTTTTCCCCACAGTGTCGCACCCAGAATGAAGAGTTTACCCATCGTGATGGCGTTTGGAACTTACAGAACGAAATTACAAAGGAGCGCACGGCCCAGTGCTTCCTGCGGGTTGATGATGAGTCTCTAGGACGCTTCCACAATCGCGTGCGACAGATTCTGATGGCTTCCGGCTCCACTACATTCACGAAGGTAATTAAAACTTATAAATATTCGTAAGATCTTTGGGTAATAACACAATTTGTCCTTTTCAGATTGTGAATAAATGGAATACAGCCCTTATAGGCTTGATGACCTACTTCCGTGAGGCTGTGGTCAATACCCAGGAACTGCTGGACTTACTGGTCAAGTGCGAGAATAAAATCCAAACCCGTATCAAGATTGGCCTCAACTCTAAGATGCCCTCCCGTTTCCCGCCCGTTGTGTTTTACACTCCTAAGGAACTGGGCGGCCTGGGAATGTTGAGCATGGGTCACGTCTTGATTCCGCAATCCGATCTGCGTTGGTCGAAGCAAACGGATGTGGGCATAACCCATTTCCGCTCCGGTTGGTTTACAGCAAGTTATATTTATAGTATGTGTTTTTAATTAATTCTTTTGATTACCTATAGGTATGTCACACGATGAGGATCAGCTTATTCCCAATTTATATCGGTACATTCAGCCGTGGGAGAGTGAGTTCATCGACTCACAACGAGTTTGGGCCGAATATGCGTTGAAGCGTCAGGAGGCGAATGCCCAGAACCGCAGGCTCACCCTGGAGGATCTGGAGGACAGCTGGGATCGTGGTATTCCGCGTATCAACACTCTCTTCCAAAAGGATCGTCACACACTGGCCTACGATAAGGGCTGGCGCATTCGAACTGAGTTCAAGCAGTACCAGGTGCTGAAGCAGAATCCCTTCTGGTGGACTCACCAGCGTCACGACGGCAAGCTGTGGAACCTGAACAACTACCGTACGGACATGATCCAGGCCCTTGGAGGAGTGGAGGGCATTCTGGAGCACACATTGTTCAAGGGCACCTACTTCCCCACTTGGGAAGGTCTCTTCTGGGAGAAGGCCTCTGGCTTCGAGGAGTCGATGAAGTACAAGAAGCTGACCAATGCTCAGCGATCCGGTCTTAACCAGATTCCGAATCGTCGGTTCACCCTGTGGTGGTCGCCAACCATTAACCGTGCGAATGTTTACGTCGGTTTCCAGGTGCAGCTCGATCTGACTGGTATTTTCATGCACGGAAAGATTCCCACGCTGAAGATCTCGCTGATCCAGATCTTCCGAGCCCATTTATGGCAGAAGATCCACGAGTCGATTGTGATGGATCTGTGTCAGGTGTTCGATCAGGAACTGGACGCCCTGGAGATTGAGACGGTGCAAAAGGAGACGATTCATCCGCGTAAGTCCTACAAGATGAATTCCTCGTGTGCGGACATCCTGCTCTTCCCCGCCTACAAATGGAATGTTTCACGGCCCTCACTGCTGGCCGATACCAAGGACACCATGGACAACACCACCACGCAGAAGTACTGGCTGGATATCCAGTTGCGTTGGGGCGATTACGATTCACACGACGTGGAGCGCTATGCGCGGGCCAAGTTTCTTGACTACACCACGGACAACATGTCCATCTATCCGTCGCCCACGGGCGTGTTGATTGCCATCGATTTGGCCTACAATCTGCACTCAGCCTACGGCAACTGGTTCCCGGGCTGCAAGACCCTCATCCAGCAGGCCATGGCCAAAATCATGAAGGCGAATCCCGCGCTCTATGTGCTGCGAGAGCGCATCCGCAAGGCCCTGCAGCTGTACTCCTCGGAGCCGACGGAGCCGTACCTCAGCTCGCAGAATTACGGAGAGCTGTTCTCCAACCAGATCATTTGGTTTGTGGACGACACCAACGTGTACCGCGTCACTATCCATAAAACATTCGAGGGAAATCTAACAACGAAGCCAATTAACGGAGCCATCTTCATCTTCAATCCGCGAACGGGTCAGCTCTTCTTGAAGATTATTCACACCTCTGTGTGGGCAGGTCAGAAGCGTCTGGGCCAGTTGGCCAAGTGGAAGACTGCTGAGGAAGTGGCCGCTTTAATTCGATCGCTGCCGGTGGAGGAGCAGCCTAAGCAAATCATTGTGACGCGCAAGGGCATGTTGGACCCGCTGGAGGTGCACTTGCTCGACTTTCCCAACATTGTGATCAAGGGTTCTGAGCTGCAACTGCCCTTCCAGGCTTGCCTTAAAGTGGAGAAGTTTGGTGACTTGATTCTCAAGGCTACCGAGCCCCAGATGGTGCTCTTCAACCTGTACGACGATTGGTTGAAGACCATTTCTTCGTATACTGCTTTCAGTCGTCTTATCCTCATTCTGCGTGCTCTTCATGTCAATACGGAAAGGACAAAGATTATCCTAAAACCGGATAAGACCACAATCACGGAGGCGCATCATATTTGGCCCACTTTGACAGACGAGGAATGGATCAAGGTAGAGGTTCAGCTCAAGGATCTTATTCTCGCCGATTACGGCAAGAAGAACAACGTAAATGTGGCCTCCTTGACGCAGTCCGAGATTCGTGACATCATCCTTGGCATGGAGATCAGTGCCCCGTCGGCGCAGCGTCAACAGATCGCCGAGATCGAGAAGCAGACCAAGGAGCAGAACCAACTGACGGCCACCACTACGCGTACCACAAACAAGCACGGTGATGAGATTATAACCTCTACGACGTCCAATTACGAGACGCAGACGTTCAGCTCGAAGACCGAGTGGCGAGTCAGGGCGATTTCCGCCACCAATCTGCATCTGCGAACGAACCATATCTATGTGAGCTCTGACGACATCAAGGAAACTGGCTACACCTACATCCTGCCCAAGAACATACTGAAAAAGTTTGTCACGATCTCGGATTTGCGGGCCCAGATTGCGGGCTACTTGTATGGCGTGAGTCCACCGGACAACCCGCAGGTGAAGGAGATCCGCTGCATCGTAATGCCGCCGCAGTGGGGCACCCACCAGACGATCAACCTGCCCAATACCCTACCCACGCATCAGTATCTCAAAGACATGGAGCCGCTGGGCTGGATCCACACGCAACCCAACGAGTTGCCGCAGTTGTCGCCGCAGGACATCACGACGCACGCGAAGATCATGCAGGAGAACTCCAACTGGGATGGTGAAAAGACGATCGTGATCACTTGCTCCTTCACTCCCGGATCCTGCTCGCTTACGGCCTACAAACTCACGCCCTCGGGTTTCGAGTGGGGCTCCAAGAACACGGACAAGGGCAACAATCCCAAGGGCTATCTGCCGTCGCACTACGAACGCGTTCAGATGCTGCTGTCGAACAAGTTCCTCGGCTTCTTTATGGTGCCGGCGCAGAGCAGCTGGAACTACAACTTCATGGGCGTGCGCCACGATCCCAATATGAAGTACGAACTGCAGCTGGCCAACCCGAAGGAGTTCTACCACGAGCTCCATCGCACCTCGCACTTCCTGCTCTTCTCGAATCTCGAGGACGGCGGCGATGGCGCCGGCGCGGATCGGGAGGATGTGTACGCGTAGGAGGCGCGTTCTAGAGTCTTAGGTGTTTCGTTTTAGTGCATACAAACAATTTTATAAGCGTGTTTTCAAAATGCTAGCGTCTAGGTACATTTTGTAATAAAAACCATTCTTTTCCCAACAAGTCACATCGTTGCCATGGAATTCATTTCTCAGTCGCCCCTACTAGGCCTTGCATTCATAACATTCGTTAACGGTAAGGGTTCTGTATGTATGGACTAATATTAATGCTAAATTTCTGTTTGGTTCGGTTTTGGTTTCTGTTCCGGTTTCTAGGTACGTTCGATTGACTGCTGACCCGCATTCAGGAGCATTTCCACAGCACGATGGCCAGGTTGCCGGCAAAGAACAGGTAGAGAATGTTCTCCGTTTCGTAGGAGACCTCGAAGCCGAATCCCTCGCCCACAACCACATGCCAATAGATGCCGAACTTCTTGTCCATGTTCTCCTTGATGATTTTGGCAGCGTGCTGGTAATGGATTAAAGTGATAAGGATAAATTATAAGAAAAGATTATTTATTTAAGAAAATAAATAACTTGAATACTAGTTTATTTTTCAAACACTTAAATTAAGATTTTAAGAAAACACGGAGAAAAAGTTACTTTTCAGATGCAACGCATCTTAAAAATACTTTCTTTAAATTACTTATGAATGGTTTTAAATGGTTGCTTCCTAAAGAAAGTGCGCTTACCTCATAGTTAGATGCGTATTTCTCGCAGGCGGTGATGGACAGTTCAATGGCCTCTATCCTCATCTCTTCGGTCATGTCTGAGTGCTTAAATCGTGAGGAATCAGTGAGGATTAATTCCGGGATATCTATGCTTAACCAACCTTAACCAGAGGATAAACGTGCACGATTTTCTTCTCGCCCTCCTTCCCGGCTTCCTCGTCCGCCATGTCTGCGATTCACCAACGACTGAAGGAAGGAATCGAAAAATAAATATCACGAAGCCCGGCTAATGTAATAAAAATCGAGTTAAATTCCTATTTACGTGTGACACACAAGTCAAGGTAAAGGAAGCACCGTAGCTATAGAGGTGTATATACTATATAAATGGCAGGTGAATGCTTATGAATTCTCCGTTTTTGCGCTATTGTCACGGCAGGATGGCTGCTATGGCAATTTGCTTTTGGGCACGGTTTCGGTTTCGATTGGCCTGCCAGCCTGTCAGGAGCGAGGTTGACTTGCAACTAACGATGGCACTGGATCCGCTGGCTCCGTGCTGACGCCAACTCCATTAACTGGCAACCACAGCCGGAGTTTCTGCGCCAAGGGAAAGAACATGTATGAGCCGGGGAGTTAATAGCTACACTCGGTGTGCGCTGCGATTGCGCCAAGTCTGCATGTTAAAGGACCTTCGCCTCCTGCCCCTGCTTCCTGCATCCCCGGTTTATGTTGCAAACAAAAGCAATTTCCGTGCGGGTGCCACTGCGAGACAGACGAGGCGGCGTCATAGTCATCATCTTGGCGGCAACCCCAATTTCGCAACGATTTCTGCACTGAAAGTGGTCAACAGGGGGAGGAATAGCCATTGATGCTTGGAAAACCCACCCCGCACCCCTGACGATGCACTCAAAATGTCAACAGATTGTCAGTTAACACAACATGGGGATTGGGTTTATTCAGCAATCGAAAATGGAATTAATGACTCGAACAAAATTAGAGAAATTTTCAAATTAAATGTGAAGTTTCCATGCTTGACAGAGCCAGGAAGTTTTGCTAAATATAAGCGAAATCCTTGGAATATAAGCTTATGACGTATATGTATGGTCAGAAAAATACTTAAATTTATATTCAGTTTCTTATTTGATATCAAATCTTACTTTATCCATTAAGAACTAAAGATATCATACAGATATTTTGGTTTACCAATATTAAGTATAAAACAGATTATGATTTTGTCAAGTAGGTAGTTATACATGCGGTTTAACTAAAGATAAATGTGGGTTCCAGATCTCAGGTTACGATTCCGGGTTCAAGTCCCAGCACTCCTCCTCTTGCTCCTGGTCCGTTAATACAACGTCCTGGGAAAGACGTTCAGACAAGTCGCATGGATCGGACCACTGTGATTCCTCTTCGGAATCTTCAATTATAACGCATTCTTCCTCTATTTTGAAATTGTTTTCCTGCAGCAATTCCACCAGGACTTCTTTCGTGGCACCTACATGGTGTAGGCGATCCAATAAAAGTGCTAGAGGCATTTTATAGGTGTCCTGGTAAGAATCCAGATCGATCTCAGAAGAATTAGCAATTCTTTTAAAACGCTGAATTTCAATTAGGACTTCTGTCCACATTTTTTCCTTCTCGGTACGCGTGTCGACATAAAAAGGGTAGTCGACGGAATGAATTAACTTGTAGGGAGTAGATTCTTCATCAAGTTTACTTGTGGAATCTAATGGATTCTCCAACTGCATCTCAAGAAAATCCTTGCGGACGAATATGGCTATCTGTGATACGTGACCCACGGTTTCGAGGTCCTTGGGCGGATTACCCACTCCCATTAAGGAGAACATGTAGTTCGGGTACTTCTCAACAATATCCAAGCACCAGGACTTGAACTCCTCCCGCGTCCATTCGAACTTGTGATCGTAGTGGCGAAAACCATTCGGCAACAGAGGATTAAAACGCGTAAATATTACGTTGTAGTCTGAGTTTGGTGTGCTAAAGACCACCAATTTTGGCTGCATAAAACCAAAAACATTGGAAGGAATTTTGGACAAAACATCGTCGTATACGTGTTCAATTCTGGATTGAAAAATCGGGAAGAAAATACAGTGCGCATTATCAACAGTGTTAAATTTTTTAAAAATATGTAAAATAAAATATAGAAAGTAAGACATCTTACAGCTCTAATGCAATTACAGCATCTGTGTCTCGCAGTTCTTCCGAAGAATCTGCAACGCTTCCCTGTAGAATCTGAACGCTTAAAGGACCCTCACGCCGCCTAATATAATCTGAGACCAAGGGATCGACGCAGGTTGAGTTTCTTCTGAGCAAGGGTTCGTCAATATCCACCTGCAATTAATTAAGTATTCAAAAATATCCGTTATTTAATGGAACAAAATGAGAATGAAACTACTTTAAAAATGTCTCTTTAATATATTAATTTATCATTTAATATTCATTTAATTTAGTTAGTTTAATACCGGTAAAAGCTGTAAAATTGAATTTAAATTATTAAATACTTAAAATTTAAACGCTTTTCCAATACAACTGACAACGAGCTGTAAAATTCCATAGTGCTAAATGTATACATTATTATTAAATTAAATTCAGCAAAGAAATATGTTAAGGGCAATATAATATAATCAAATAGGTATGTAATGTACAAATTCAGATAAAATAATTTTAAAATTTCATTTTAAAAGATTCCGTAGAACTTAAAAACAAAATGAATTAACTAAATACAAATTATTTTGAAAAATAAACCTTTTTCACAATTATACACAACGGTCATACTAATAAGGCAGTTTTTCACCCTAGCGCGGTCACACCACGAAAATCGTGCGCTCGTGTGTGTGTGTGCTGCAGTGCACAGGAAGAATGTGTAATTGTTACGAAAAGTCAAATGGAAGCGGAATTATAGTGGCGAGCAGTTTGTGAAAGTGCAATTATGCACCGTTGCACCTAGTGAAAAGTGTAAGCACTACAAATTAGATCCCCAATCAATCCGAATCAGCGGAAAACCCCCGAACACTTGGAACGGGTCAAAAGAAAACGTAGAAAAACAAGAAGAAGAGAACGGGTAATACGTGAGAAAAATACATACTGAAAAATCAATTCGACTTTGGAGCCCAATAGCAAATGGTTAGCACGTGAAAAGCGTTACACTCGGAGGGGAAAACCCTGTGCAACTGGATAAATATGCCAGCATTTAGTTCTTTGTTTAATAATGCCGGCCAGAAAATCGATTTTTCGGGGCCCTCGGTATGTTTGTATGTCCGTGCGTTTGTATTTCCAGACATGGTGGTGCGTTCGCGTTTGTTTGTGTTTGTATTCATGCCCCCGGACGCGCAGCAAATTTAGATCGCTTTCCAACACTGCGGAGAAAAACGATAAAATGAAATACAAAATAAAATTGGCTGGGGCTGAAAAAAAACAAACAACCAAATCCCAATAGCACAATCAGCAAAACTCAAAAGACTCATGTCCGAATTAAAACAATGCTCCGAACTATACGCCAAATATTGCCAGAAATCGTGTTTCACAACACTACACAAAACAACAAATTTACATAAATGATAAAATTGACTTGGGGCTAAAAAAACACAAATCCCCATAGCACAATACAAAAAAGTTGAATCTTAATAAACCAAACTGCCTTTGGCCTGAACTCATACCTCAAAAATAGATAATTAACAAGCTCTGTGTTTCTTCTTCTTTTATCATCAGTTGAAAGAGAATCGCCGTCGAAAGCGGAATCGCACAAAAACAATCCACCGTTTGCCTTCATTTAAAAGCTCGTCTGAGTCACAACAAAATCCAAGGAGAGCTGAAATCGAAACGCCTAGAGATCCTCGCCAGCTGCCGAGATGGGCAAGCGCCTCCAACTGGAGCGCCCGACATCGGATCGCAGTGCTCGCAAGCGAAAGCGTTCGACGGTCAAGGCCGCCGAGAAGTGCCAGCGGCTGAGCGGCGGCTCCAGCAGCGCCAATGGCTTCGAGTTCCACGAGAACGATGACGAGGAGTCCTGCTCCTCGGCAGGATCCGCCGGCGTGATGGATGCGGAGCCCACTACACTATTGCACACCCCGCAGCCACGCAGTCTGCTCCTGACGGGAGCCAGCATCGCCAGCGATCATAACAACTCCAGTGTGATGGAGTCTCCGCGCCCGGTTTACACGCTCCGACCCTCAGTGGTTAATGGAACCATTCTGAGAGATGTGCTCTCCAAGGCCTGGCGCTTAGGGCGTCCCATAGGTGAGATTTCAATAGATGGTAGTGGATAACTTAGGAGACTAAACTCCTTCTTCCTTTAAGGCAAGGGAAACTTTGGCGAGATCTTCCTGGCTTCGGATGACACTGTATGCCCAGCCAGTTCGGAGACAGCCAAGTACGTGGTCAAAATAGAGCCGCATTCAAATGGACCTCTTTTCGTAGAGATTCATTGTCTGATCAACACATCCAGGAGCAAGGGTAAGCATTGGAACAACTCACCTTCCGCACATCAATACTGAAACAATTCTTGCTGATTTTTCAGATGTCGCAGAAGATGCTGCCAGCCTGCCAGCCCAACAGACGCATGCCCTCACCAAGGGTCCGCCCTCTGGGATACCCAGCTTTATTGCGTCGGGCACACACTACTTTGGAGACGCTCGTTATCGCTTTCTGGTGCTGCCGCGCTTCGATCGCGACCTGCACTCGCTGATCAGGAACTCAAGGGTGCAGCAAAAGTCACTCCTAGTGCTCGCTGTACACATAATCAATGTCCTAGAGAATCTTCACGATAAGGGTTATTGTCATAACGATATCAAGGCCCAGAACCTGATGGTGTCCAAGTGCAAGTACCTCAGAAAGCAGACAGTAGCCAAGGGCAATGGCTACGACGAGCACTACGAGGAGAAGCAACAGACGACTGACAGTGGCAACAGTTCGGAGCAGGAGACAAACGACGACGACTACTTCCTGAAGAGCGAGAAGTTCGCTCTAAAGCGGATTCCGCACATTAAGCAGGACGAAGAGGAAGATGATGAGGACTTCGATGATGGCGCCACATCGAATAGCAACAACAGCAACAGCCTGGACATCTTCCACACACCAGTGAACAAGAAGAGACCCGCTCGCAACGCAGTTCAGTTTAGTGGCTCAAATCCAGTCCGCTCGTGCCGTCGCGAGAAGCGCAACTCTATGTATGAGGAGATGGTCAAGTCACACTATCTGCGACCCACCAAACGCATCAGTTACCGCGAGGAGTTCAATGAGGAAGGATATCCCAAGGCGACGGCGGAAAACAGTGATGAGTCGCCGGAATCGTCTGACAACGAGTCGGATGAGTTCATTCCGCCTTCGTCCCTCCGATCGGCCAACAAAAGAGGCAGAGGCGCTCCGGTAGCCAGTCCCAAGAAGGCTTCGGCTTCAACACGGGCCACCCGCCACCAGGAGAAGCTGAAGAAGGAGCCGATCGATGATCACAAAGTGCGTAGCAGGGGCAGCAAGCACTTGGAAGGCAACCCAACTGAGTACAAGTTCCTGCCCACCGAGGAGGAGCATGTTTTCCTCATCGACTTTGGGCTAGCGTCCAAGTATCAGGATCGCGGAGTCCACCGCCCGTTCATTATGGATCAGCGAAGGGCGCACGACGGCACGCTAGAGTTCACGTCCCGCGACGCCCACCTGGGCGCCCATTCGAGGCGCAGTGACCTAGAGTGCCTGGGATATAACCTGCTGTTCTGGTCCGAGGGCTATCTGCCCTGGAAAGACGTGGCCCAGCAGCAGCAGCAGGAGAAAGTGCACCGCGCCAAGGAGCTGTTCATGACGGATGTGCCTGAGATGCTACGCCAGATCTACGGCAAGCAAGTTCCTAAGTATCTGGGAGAGTTCCTGCTGCAGATCAGTCAGCTGGCCTATCAGGAGCGACCCAACTACGAGCGCTACCGTAAAATCTTTAAGCGCGAGTACCAGCGCTTGGGTCTCGATCCCAGCCAGATGCGTCTGAGCAGCGAGGAGATCCTCCGCACCCGTGTGTCCACCAAGGACGTGGTGGATGGCAGCAAGTGCGACATCTTTGAGCTGAACAACAAAATAGCCACCAATGTGATGCGCAACTCGGCGCTGAGCACCCCGTTCCAGGAGCACTCGCTTACGAACCGCGTATCACCCAAGAATCTGCGTTCCAAGTCAAATAAGAAAACTACGAAAAAGAAGTTTTCGTGGGCGGAGGTCCTCTCACAGGATCCGGATCAAATAGCCCGTGAACGGGCAGTAAAGGAGTTTGAGCGGGAGGAGTCCATCTGTCCGCTGGAATCCCGTCTTCCAAGGCGCTACGACGGTAAGCCCACATACGCGATACTGGCCATGGAGCAGAGTCGTCGCGTAAAGGGTTTGGTTGTCCAGGAGCATAATGACGAAGAGGAAGAGGAGGACGATGAAGAGGAAAACCAGGAAGCACAGGATGATGATTATGAAGAAGATGAGGAGGATGCAGATAGCGTCGAAGGCGAGGTAAGCTTAAAGAACACAATTTGTTATAAGATATCTAGCCAACTTAATTTCGGTTGGGGAGATATTTAAGTTAATCTTTATAAGATCCATTTTAATATGTAAATTTCTTTAATTTAGGATGAGTCGGATGGCGCAACGGAGGAGAGCGAGTGCACCGATCATTCCCAGAAACCTGCGCGTGGCCGTCCCAGGGGCACCACCCGAAAGCGAACCACCAGCAAGCAGCCCCAGGCGCAGCAGAATCAGCCGCCGGTGAAGGCCAGCCGCGGAGTGGGTCGTCCGAGCAAGAACTCGGGCGTCGTGAGATTCGCCGCGGGAGCCGTGACCAAGAACCGCTCTACGCCGCTGTCGGCAGTGGCCAGTAACAAACGTGGCTGCGCCACACGCAAGGAGAATTCCACTCTGGCATCGGCCACCGGCGAAGGGGAGCGGAAACTGAAGTCGAGCCGTACGCGCAGAGCTCTTTATAAGACTGAACCCAAACACGGCGAGCACGATGCGGAGAACAACTCGAGCCTGCTGGAAGTGCAGAACCTGTATGGCGAATACGATGACGAGAACAACTACGGCAAGGGGCGCAGTGTCCACTCGTCCAGGCACTGTCGCAAATGATTGCCAGTTGACAGTTAGGCATTGAGACTAGGCACGTTCAAGAGGAAGAAGTAAAACAGAACAGAGAAGCAGAACAGAAGAAACCTAAATTCGCTTTCAAGTATTTTTAGTCGTAATTAGGTACGAACAGGACAGAACCTACTTATATACATACTTCGAAGCTGTCGGCAGACGAGGCATGGACTCGAGCTAGTGCATTCGACACGACGTGTAATTTTGGTTTTTATAAATGTAACTACTAAGTTGTCTTAAGTTTTCTGATTGGCACTCTCCGCTCCATAGGGAAGATGTTGTTGAATTATCCATTATACCATGTAGTCCTCAGTTGTAAGAGATGTTTGTGTGTTTAAACGGTGCGCAGGAGCAGTGCACCATTGGCCTTGATAGCAAATCCTTGATTTTTAAATTCTAATTTTATTCTTTGCGAGTTTTGTGTTAGTTTCGTTAGATTATACTTCATATTATAGACCAGATGTACGCCCCGTTTCACCCACATTTCATGCAGCCAGGTACATACTCTCCTCAAAAAGTATTTAATATACATAACTAGATAATGGTTATTTCATAAAAACATGATACAAGTCTAAGTTAGGATATGCGTGTATAAACAAGCAGCGGAAATAAATAAAATAGAATTGTATTTCCTTAATAATTAATCCAAACTTGTTTTCTTTCATCCGTGGAATTTAAATAAAAGACCTTACCAGTAGAATGTTTTCTATGGTCTCTATGCGACGCATTAGCTGGAATAATTTCATCTCGGCACAGCCGAACTCGACCACCTTCTTGATCTGATTTGTCCAGCGGGAGTCCTCTAGGATCTGGATGGCGGCGCAGTATCTCTGCTCGTACACCGGTGGATCAAATGAAATGCCGGTTTCAGTCATTGTTGTTATGGTTTGGAAATCCCCGCAGGGAAACTTGTAACAAAACATTCCGCGTTGGCTTAGGCTGACCGAAATTCACTTTAAATTCCACTAATTCAGCAAACGGCTTTGTTGTTGTTTGTAATAAAAACGAAAATAATCAAACAAATGACAATCGTAACGTAATATAGAAATCATAACGTAACGAAACGTAAAAAAGTAATCAAAACAAAAATCTTACTGCCAAATGAACTGGTAAAAATACCATAAGCTCGTGAGTTGCTTATCGATAGCTGTTGCATTTGAAATTGGGCGGCTATTTTATTAAAACTTGTAAGTGGTAAATAATAAAATTCTTTCAACAAAAATCATGCACAGAAAAAGTTAGTCGTTATAGTTAAATAATAGTTATTATAAAAAAAAATCATAAAACTAATTTAATAAGGCCTATTCATATCCGCTTTAACTTTTTTAAAATTGGTCATGAAGAACCATTTATTTCGGACTTTTACATTAAAAGTCAGAGAACAACAGTTATTTTTTAAACCAAAAATAAAAGTCTTCTGTTACTTTTATTCCATGACCTTTAAAATAAAAGTCTAACAAGAGAGAACGCTATAGTCGGGTGCCCCGACTATCAGATACCCCGTGCTTCAGCTTTTACTTTTTACTTTTCCGAAATATGTAAATTTTTAAAATCGTATATAAGCGATTGTGGGCGTTAGAGGGGGCGTGGCACCTTTTTGAAACATGCGCTGCGTAGGAACTCCTAGAATCTGCATGCAAAATGCCAATCCTCTAGCTTTTATAGTTTCCGAGATCTCAGCGTTCATAAAGACATACAGACGGACAGACAGACAGACGGACATGGCTAGATAATTTTGCACGTGTACTTTGTACTCTACGAGTAACGGGTATAAAAATAACGGTTATGTTAAACTGAAATATAAAAGTCCGAATATCTTTTGCAATGACTTACAAAAAACTCATCAACTCAAAACTGATGCTTAAATTCAGTTGGAATTTGTACTTATTCTTGAGGGCAAAAGGAGTCAATATAAATACCATTGAAAAAACTCCTCAAATATAGGTACTACCTATACTTTGGATCTTAAAGGATGACTTGTTTGATATCACTGGACAAATTATATGTTATGTATATCCAAGGGAGTCTTTTTGAAATAACCAACTTTATGGAAATCGGTCTTGGCTTTTGTGGTCGTGGGGAATCACGCAACTTCCGGCATCTTTTCCGGGCGACCTTCGCTGCAGGTGCTTGCTTCACATGTTCCCTGCAACTGGGTGGTAAGCCCACCAACCAACCACCAATCACTCCACTCGACGGACAAATTAGCAGACAAGTCTGCAGTTCGTGGGAGCTTTCCATATTGGTATAATGTACGTATAATGGGCGGATAAGGATAATGCCAACGTCAGCGGCTCCGTCTTCCACATGAGCAAACGTTTTAACTTTTCAACCTGCTGCCATAATTTCCAGGCTAATTGCCCTGCCTTTGAAATGGAAATTTACAAATCAATAAATTTTAGTGCCCGGCGATGGTGGAGGTCCTTTCCCCATGGTTGCCATAATTATACACGTCGTCTGTCCTGTCGCCGTGGACGGGTTTTGTTATTGTTTGCACTGAAAGACGTTGCCGAGGCTCTCATAGAGCCATCAAATGCGGCTGAGCACTGGGAAAAACGGCTATTGCCTTATTATTTCGATACGGTTTTAGAGATCTTTTAAAACTAGTCGAGATTTAAGCACGATTTAAGCCAAGAATAAAATTGAAACATTTTGTATACAAATCTTATTTTAATAAACAAAAGTATTCTTATTGGAAATAATGTATACGAATTTGTACGTAAGATTTTTCCTACAAAAAACTACCAATGAAAAAGCTAAAGGATCTTTAAAAAACAATCCAATAATCGGGACCTTTTTTAAAAATATTCAGCAAAGAAGTGTATAAAACACCTAATTCAACCAAAAAGTACATGTCTTATTATTTTCCGTGTAATTGGGGGCCGGCAGTCCGCTGGGAAACCGAAAATCCAATAACATTTTGAGTTCCAAGCCTTGCGTGCTTGACGAAGTCGTCGGTTTACCAGTTTAGTTTGCAAACGCCACCCGTGCCTTCAAGTTGTCACCCGAACTATGGCCCTTTTTAGTCCGCACCAACAGTCGAATCCTCGGGCGAATGTCTTCATACTAGTAAATTTGGGATGTGAGATGCTGTACGTGATCGATCAGCGACTGAAGGCGCAGCAGATTGCACAGGACAAATCGGTTCAGGGTGAGGAAATCTATAAAGTCAGCTAGGAACTCCGACCACAAATATTATATTTGAGGTAGAGGATGTCCTTGAGTTTCGCATACTTACCTTTTGTGTTTTGCAAAGGTCAAAGTGTACTGAATGCCTTTAAAAAGTTTAGTCACATTTTAAAAAATTTGGAGAATATTTTTTGAAATCTTTTAAAACTCTACATGTTAAACCAAAAGTTAAATCTAAGCTCCAAGTTTCTGTAAGACCCGTTTGAAATATTTGATATTTGAAATATTCTATCCTACAGTTATTCATGATGTGACCTCAGTACTGCTTGAGCCCAAGTTTATAGACTCTCTGCTGAACGGATCGAAGTCGAATAATGCCCAACTTCTGACTGCCGAGCATTGCAAGTTCATGCTCAATGACATAGCCACCTGCTCTTTGATGAGACTCGATGAGCAGTCGATGTCAAAGCTGTGGAACCTGATGACCATGGTCTACAAGTGGCAGTTGTTCGTTTCCCGCCATCAACACCACCTGCTGGAGATTACCTTTCGGCACTTGGAGGCGGTCAACAGGTTGTATCCGGATGCCAAGCGGCACATGCTGATTGACTTTACAAAGAACACGCTTCTGGACTTTTGGAACGCCAGCGGGGAGGAGGCGCAGCTTTCCATCTACCAGACAAATCGGGCCTGGCTGCAGTGCTTCAACACCAAGATATCGCTGCTAATTCGCATGGGCTTCCAGGCCATGGACGGCAGTTTCTTCAAGGAGGTGGATCAGGATTACTTTACGGAATACGTTCAAACAGCCGGTGATAATATCTATGCGAAGAGTGCGGATCAGCGAGAACGCCAGCAACGGGAGCCCAACAGCATGGATCAACTGGCCGCCCAGCTGAACATAAATCCACCGCAAGGCGAAGATCTGCAGCCCATCAACGCCCGCCAGTTCCAGCAGCAGTTCGAGCAGACCTTCGGGAACGTGCTTTTTGATGATCCATCAGCCAGTTCCTCTGCTTGCGAGTTCGTCCAGCTTCAGCCCACGACCGCAACAACGGAAAAGGAGGCGACCACGATGTCTCGGGCAGGAGGATCCTTTTTGAACCAGAACCTGCTCGACTTGTACAGCAAAATGCCTTAGAGCCAAAGCCGCTACGTTTAGAAAATATTGTATTTCTTGTTCAGTTGGTTTTTGTAAATTAATTATAAAAACGCCGTAAGTTGCATAGTTCTCGTTTGTTTTTGTTTTGTTTTCATCGAAGACATTGTTGTGATCAAAAAATAAATCAACGTTAGAATTTTGAGCTTGCGACTTGTTGTGAACAACTGTGAAATGTGTGGTGGGGGTGTGTGGTGCAGGGTAAAATAGAACCAAGGGTCGAAATGTACAATTACAAATATAAAATTTAAGGGCGTGCTCCTCATCGCGCTGCTGCCTGCGCTACAGACTTATGGCAACAACTTGAATATAATCAATTACTCTCCTCATTTTGTGTGTCTCGCTTGTGATACGCTGCCTCGAATCAGAGTCAGCAAAGGAAAAGTTCGTCCGTGTTGGTGGTTGTGGTGTTGGTTTTCCAGCGGCAGGATCCGATTACATCTTCGCCTTGAGCGGCACTGCGTCCACCATGATATGCAGGGCCATCTTGAGGCACTCCTCCGCGGAGCTGATCTGCTCGCACGGATAGGCGGCTCCATATTGCGTGAGAAAGTCGCAGTACTTCCGGTAGTTGCTCACCGCAAAGTCGTAGTTGTAGGCGCCCAACGACTTCATGTCCGTGTCATCGGTCACCGACGGCACCGTCGCCTTGTGCGGCATCCGCCCGAACGTGGGGTAGTCCAGTTCGCAGCCCTCGCACTTGCAGTCGAAGCGGTACTGCATAGACAGCGTGTCCAACCGCTGCTGCTTGCTGAAGATGGCGAAGTGGGCGCTGAAATATTGGACAGTTATTAGTATTAGAATCTATCATTGGTAGGAGGAGGAACAAGCTAACAGGCCTTATTTCATTCTAATCAATTGTTACTTAAGAATGGAACTAACGAAAAAGAGAAAATGAATAGCCAATATTGCTCCCATTAAACGTATTTTGTGTTATGTTTTCATAATTATTAATCAAACTAGAGCTAATTAGGCAAACATATAATTCTAGCCCAGTCTCTCCACTGGCCACCACTCACCCATAGTTGTCGTAGAGCACATTTCCCGCCTTAATAGGCCGCAGGACGAACAGGTACGCCTTGGTGCCCTCATATATCCTTAAGGTATTGGGCGCACACGAGTGATTTAGCAGCGAGAGGAAGGCGTACGCCCCGGACGAGTGCGTCTGGTCATCCTTGGTCTCGTTGACCTGCTCCACCAGATCGATGCCGTGCATATTCGAGGGCGATGTCTGCAGGTGCCGGAACAGCAGATCCGTGAAAAAGTTCATGCCTTCCTCGCCGCCCAAATGGTCCTTGAGCGGTGTGTATTCGATTATAAAGTGCTTGAGTACAGCACAGACCACGGAGCGCTGGAAGAGATCGGAGACGGAGCGCAGGTGCTGGTTAGTTACCAGTCCGTGGATGGCCCGATAATGCTCCTGCGGCGACAGCTGCCCGTAGTCCAGGTCAAAGGCGCACTTGTGCTGATTCTGCGGCTGCTCGCAGAACGCCATCAGCTCCTCGATGCTGGGATAGAGATCCAGGGCGGCTAGCGTGGTGCGCAGAGCGATGCCGTGGATCTTGTTGAACATGCGGTGCAGAAAGTCAATGATGGGGCACTCGAAGCGGTGATAGGTGGACATGGCGCGCTGCTTGCAATCCTCGGAGCAGAACATGACGGAGCAGCAGCTGTCGCAGGGTCGCAGGGTCAGGTAGTTCTCTCGCTTACAGGTGGCACACCGAATGTACCGCATGGGCGGCAGCAGTGTGGAACAGAAGGGCTGCTCCACGGCCACCAGGTCGCCAACGACCAGATCCCGATTGCTCACCACAAAGCGACCCTCGTCGGCGGATTCGCGCAGCTCCAAGCAGTCGGCGATGTACGGCACCTGGGCGTGCGAATCGAAGCTGAGCTTGAACTCGTAGGGCACCACATCCGGCGGCTGTTGGTCGAGTAGCTGCTGGCAGTCCCGTTCCCGCTTGTCCAGTTTGTGGCTCAGTCTCGCCGGATAATTGGCCTTCCTGGCCAGCTCGATGTTGGCCAGGCACTCCCGGTAGCGCTTCCACTCGAACAATACCGCCGACCGGTTGGCGTAGCCTATGGACAGGTGCTCCGAGTTGGGTTCGGCATAGCATATGCTTTTGTTGTACAGCTCCAGGGCCTGGGGAGAAATACAGGGGTTAGTACTAGAGACTGGCAGGGGGGTTATGGTCATCCGAGGAGGAGGTTATCACCTGAAAGTATTTCCGGTTCTTCAGCGAGAACTGCTCGTTGCCCAGCATCCGGAACTCGACGCTCCGCTTGTTGCACTTGTCCTCCCGGAGCGTCACGTTCAGGAATATCTTCTCCATGTACTTGAAGTCAATAAGCGCCCGCTCCACGAAGTCCACCTTGCGGTGGTTCTCCTTCAGCTCGTTGAACTTGCCGGATATGATCCCGATCAGCTTCCAGTCGTTCAGCTTCTTCACCAGATCATCGCTCACGTCGTACACGTCCATCTCTTGTGCGGGGAAACAGTCCTGTGGCTCCTGGAGATGTCTCCGGGTCAGATCGGATCGGATTGGTTCGGATCCTTCGGTTCGGTCCGCGTGTCGACGCCGCCGCCTGTTTTTTTCAACCGGAAAATCGGTTCGTTTGGCCCACTGCCGGTGCCGCGAATTCTTTAGCTGGCGCTGGTGCTGACCGCTAATTAGCGATTTCACAGGCGATTTCGGTTCGGCAATATTGCGATTATCCACAGGGCGATTTTAATGTTATTTTTTGCCAATCCGCTGGAAGCAGTGTGGAGTGTAGTCTGCAAATAATTAACCCTGCACCGCTCGAAATGTACTAAAAAATACCGCGAGATGAGTGCGGGGTGTTAGCCAGGACACACACCCAAAAGTTTCTATAAAAAAATATTTATTTGAATTTCAAAAGTATATAATTGAAGAAAATCGTGTAGTACTGAAAGGAAAATTAACTGGTTATTTTTTTTTTCAAATTAGTGGCTTTTTACCTTTTACACTATTCTTCATATACTTTTGGAATTATTTAGAAACCAGCAGTGTTTGCACACCACAAACCGTTTATGGCGCCATCTTTGAATTCCCCTAGGGAAGTGCACACACTGGCAATTTTTCCAATTTCCTCTTCCTCTTGTGACAGTATTCAAGTTTTTGAAGAATTCGGGTAAATATTGGCAGCCAGACTGTTTGTTTTACCATCGCCCTGCTGTCAGACGGCCGCCGCACCAGTTCGGTTCAAGTTGAAGGCAAGGGAATATTATTTTTAGCCAGTAGGCCACAGCTAAGTGGCACCCGTGTTCTGTGTAAAAATTTTGTTTGGCTGCGACTGCAAATAAATCAAACAGTTTTCATACCAAAACCTGAGAACCAAGAGCAGGGAAGTACGTATGTATAATTAATATAAAAATAAAAGGGCGTGGGCAGAGATATGAATTTATGGCCCATTCGATTTTGTAGCATGCCCATCATTCGGCTGGAGTCTGCGGACAAGGAGATCTTCGACACGGATCAGGAGATCGCCAAGTGCTCGGAAACGATTCGCACGGCTCTCGAGGATCTGGGCGATGAGAGCGACAACAGTGTGCTGCCCCTACCGAATGTCAACTCGCTGATCCTGAAGAAGGTGCTCCACTGGGCCACCTACCACAAGGACGATCCCATGGTGGCCGAGGAGGACGAGAACAAGGAGAAGCGCACGGATGACATTTCATCCTGGGACGCCGACTTCCTTAAGGTCGACCAGGGCACTCTGTTCGAGCTGATCCTGGCTGCAAACTACCTGAACATACAGGGGCTGCTGGACGTCACCTGCAAGACGGTGGCCAATATGATCAAGGGCAAGTCGCCGCAGGACATCCGCGACACCTTCGCCATCAACAACGACTTTTCGCCGCAGGAGGAGGAGCAGGTGCGCAAGGAGAACGAGTGGTGCGAGGAGAAATAATTGGATGCGCCTCATTTCCTCCTCGCAAGAAGCTTTAACTTGGATTCCTATAGCTAATATTGTGGGGTGCTACATAATCATTCGGTTGAAATTCGGTTATAGCAGGATTTTTGTGCACCCATAACTATTAAAATAAAAAGATCATTGCAAAATCACAATTTTGTTTATAATAACTGATTAATTTCTGCACTGATAAGCTGATAATGTAGGTATAAAGATCAATTTATATTTTTCATTGATGAACCAATTCAGTCTCATTGAGCGTTTTGAATACTTCCATTTATTTAGTAAAAATACTTATACATAGATAAATTTATATACATGGACTTATAATTTTTAATTGCGTACAAAATTGTTTATGTAAAAATAATAACATATGTAATACCACATATGTACAATGTACATTGTACATACATAAATATGAAGTTTATGTCATTTACAGAGCGCATGACAATGAAATATGGATTTATGACGACCTGTTTTAATTAAAAACCCTTAAGATGACCTCCATAAATTTAGCAACGATGGATCCCGTCAGATTGGCGATCAGGGCCAAAATTCTAAAGACAAGATCTAAGCTGTCGTCAAGCTCGAAGGATCGCACGAGCCGGAAGAAGAACACTAACAGCAGCACCACCAGGACGGGTTTCACCAGGGAGAGCAGGAACCGGAAGGCGAAGAGGAGTGCGTACCACGTAATGACCAGAAGCAACACGTAGGCGATCAGTTCACCCAGGTCAGAGGGCATGGACACGTTCTTGGAGACGAATTCGTAGAATACCGTGATGGAGGATCCGTCATCCTGCCATGGGGTTTTTTCCCGTCTGATATTACTGCAGCTCTCCTGTTCCATGGTCAAGTTTTCTGGTCTGACGAAACTGGCAAGGCACGCTGATCGTTTTGGCAGTAAAATAAAGTGATTTCACAAAAATCCAATTGCAAGATAATAAACAAATCTTCAAATAGCGAAAACCAGCTGTTTAGTATGGCCGTATTTCGATCATGGCGCTCCAGCCCTGCAAGATGAAAAATTGTAGGGTAACTTAATTTTAAGAAGGTATTTATTTTTAGTCAAATGCATAAACATTTTTCGTCACAAATTTGTATATCTGAACTTTTGAATGTTGAAAGTTCGATCGTGACTATAAACTTGGTCTTGCCAATTGTACTTTATTTCTTGTTTTACTTCATGTAACCAAATTATTACGTTTCTTGTATCACTAAAAAGTTACAAATTTAAAATATATACATATATAAAAAATGAAAATGACCGATTTAGATATTGGCATAATATTTATTTATTTGAACAACTAAAAGGGGCTAAAACAAAAAATCAATTATAAATAATTTAAATATTGAAGTTTTTTTACTTATGGTAGCCCAATTTTATTTGGCAATTCATGCTAAATTAATTTAGACCTTTTAAAATTTATTTCATTACTTTAAAATATCGCGCATTTGTCAATAAATTTGTAATTGCTTTTCTTTCCTTATTTATTTTTCACGACAACATACAAGCTTTTAATTAAATGTTTGGTAATAATTAATTACATCGTACAAAGTTACCCATGCAGCTAATTATTGCTATTAATGTACCTAAAAACTTGAAATTATACTTATACATTGTATAATATACATATTTAAAAAGTTTTTGTAAGAGGTGGTTTCGAAATCAGATTAAAGACCATTAAAATGGTTTGATGAAAACAAACTGTTATCGCGCATTAATTGCTTTTCTCAAGTTACCAACAAAAGCAAATGAAATTCTTTCTTCCAAAGTGCAGTGGGTTAAAGCTATCCCGGCCATAAATCTAAGTAGCGACCTTTCCACTTCGTCGCTGTGCATTGAACTGGCGGAAAATTCTCAAAAACCCGGCGAATCCCCAGGGAATAACTGACAGGCAAAGGTAAGTAGCTGCCTGAAACTGATGCCACAAGAGAAAAAAAGAAAGCACGGCAGGCGAACAATAAGCAATTTCCTTTTTCTTTCAGCTAACTCAGTTCAATGTACTGCACCCACTACTTGCGGAGAAATGGCAAATTTAATAGCAGTCAAATTGCCCAAGCAGCACACAAATTGGAATAGATGGCGCCCGAGCAGGATTTTTTGGAAATTCATACGATCGGTGGGGTGCCAAAATCAAAAGAGCCAGACTTCATTTACTCAGGCTCAAGGCAATTTCACCGAAAATGCAGTTTCATTGTTATTTCTGTCAACTTGTTATTAGCTATGCTCTTTGCCATCCAGCTTGTCCAGAGCAAACTACATGGGACAATGGGTAGAAAGTGCAAACAGATGTCCAACTTGGCTGCAGTTGCACTCTGGACTAGAAACGAAACTTCAGGGAACTGAACTCGACTTGATGCATCTGACAGGCTGACTTTGACACAAAGCCCGGGAGGACAGACGGTTGGGTCTATAAATAAGACACGACCCAGTACCATGTGCTGACAGCGATGCCCACGAACTATATTATTCATCACGCAGCGTGCATAGTTTGAGCTAAAATAAAGAAAACTAATAAATATTGCTAATATCACCTAAAAGGTTTACTCAGCGTTTTATACAACAAAACAGCAAAAAAAAGGTTTTAGGTCATAAATTTAACTTTATAGTCGTATCGAGACAGTACCTTTTTTAAAAATGTATTTAAAAAAAAAATAAATTTACATAGTAAGTTTCTAAGTTTAAATCACCCCTTAAACCCCAAGAGGTAAGCTGTAAGTACTTTGATCCTTTTATCACTTTCAGAATAGATCCAAGTTGTCATCTCTGCCAGCTGACCCAATGCGAGTTGTTCTGCTTCCCTGTGTTTGAGGGTGTTGTAAGTGCAACAACTGTGTCACGCCTTGTTTCTGCAAACGACAAAGTAGAGAATGGTACGGAATATACGGAGACAAGCTGCTAGAGCCAGCTTGTTATTATTTCTGGCTTTTGTTGCTGGCTTCATAAAAGTGTTGTGTTGTCCACGTGTGTTGAAGTGTGCACGAGCGTTTGTTTGTTTGTTTGTTCGCCCGGCGCTTCCTGTTGCTCGTTCGACTTCTGCCCGAGCGTTTCCGCTTCCTTTCATTTGCCATTCCGCCCATGCCCCCTCCTTCACTTTCCCGCCCACTTTCTCACTGCCGTTTCATTTTTCCTTGTTTTGGATTTGCTTTGCTCTGCGGCTATTTGCTTGGCAAATTCCTGCAGACCCCTAAATATTTAAAACCCCTGCACCAGTCTAAAAAATATTTAAAGTACTTAAAAGTACAAAGTATTTCCAAACCGATTTTCTCAGTAGTTGCGGAGAGTACTATCCACCTTGGTGTGCATAAAAAGGCCATCTTCATAGAAAACACAATCTGTCGCTGACACCTGTCGCTGCACTTCCATTAGAATGTGCTCCCAGTGCTAAAACAATACAGTACACTCGACAAAAGCGATAACCATTTGCGGTCACATTTTTATATTTTTTAATTAGTGGGTTAATATAAGTGAAGTTTGGCTACAAAACGATTCGTTTTTTGAATGTAACTTTTCTAAATCAATATTTTTCAAAAGTGTAAGCGCAGAAAGTTGCTTACATCTACTGAGCATATTCCTGTAAAATTTGGATTCAAAATTTCAATATAGCCAAATCCCACAGCGTTTGGCGTAAACCATCCTTTTTACAAAAAAAAAGGGAAATTTTTGTGTATATAATTTACAGAAAAGTTATTTTCAATATGGAAAAGAAAGAAGTAATAAGATAATGCCCAAACTTACTAAAAAAAAAATTTGTCAAAGTGCAATTTTTTTTTAATTTAATTAAACTGACGTCACTATTAAAAAATATACAAAACAATAATAAAACTGCAGCAGTAAATGTTATCTGGTATAATTATATTTTTTTTACACATAATCAACGATAACAATTAAAATTCTTGAATAAAAAAAGATCGTCACAATACCCTACAAAAAGTTTGTCACGATACCCTACAAGGTAGATTTGTAGCAAAAACGGTGTCACTCTCAAACGGCGCAAAAGAAAAAACGCAAAGTACCAAAAACTGTTGATAAAGATCTCATGTATACGTGCATATATTTGCCTGATTTTATTTTCCACTCATCTTCACTCTGGCACTGCTGAAACACAAGTAAATTGAATAGGTTTGCTAGTTTGCGCACCACATTTTTAGCGAAAATTACCTCTCGAACAAATTACGCGACTTCTTATTAATTTTACTGTAAATACATTGTCGACACGATAAGAGGAAACGACTACATTTGTTTGGAATTTTTGTCTTGACGTCATATATGAGATCCGACGAGTTCGTCACATTACCCTATTCGTCACATTACCCTACACTCCCCTAATGGGTATGTGATAGTCGAGGCACTATACTATAGCGTTCTCCTTAGTTTTTTAATGATGTAAAATAAAGCCTGGGCAAAATTTTTTATTACAATTAATGCACTTTTAGGAGAAGCTGTAAATAAAATTTGTAAAGTACTAATAATTTTTTCCTGTGCTCTTGCACTTTGACACCTCCGATTTAGCCCACTCCATCTGGGCGAACGACACGTGTCAAGTGTAAAGTGCATCGGTTCGGGCAACCGCAACTTTTGCAACTCACAGCTGACCTTTTCGCGATGGAAACTCTCGAGTCGCGAGTCTCTGATGCTGTCGTTTGCCGGGGGCGAAGTCATTTGACATAGTCAACTTGTTTTAAATTAATGAGCATGCCGAAAAAACGCGCACGAAATTGCTTTGCGTCTTGGGCGAGGAACCTGAGGTGGCAGGAAGCAACAGGTGGAAAGGGTTCTCCCCCAGGAAGTGGCCCTAAAAAGCCGCTCGAGAGGACCTATGCAAAGATTCCGCTTGGCAAACTGCAGGAAAAGCCCTTCGCCGAAAAAAAGGCTGCCGGGCCTAAGAAAATTACAAGAAGCAAAAGAACAAACAAAAGGGCCGGGGCCAAAGGGATACGAGTATCCTTTGGGCTTCGACGCGCCTTGTGTATGCCTAATGGATTCAGCAAATCATTTGACCAAAACACCAAAAGGCCTTTATCCGCTCTTAAATGTCAGCGCGTTATGAAATTATGGGCCAAATGAAATTATTCGCAAATAAATGAAATTGTGCAGTGAACGGAAATCATTTATGTACATTATTTTTACACTTTCACTCCTCGTTATTTCTTGTTTTTTCCTTTTTTTTGTTAATATTTTCATTCAATTTTGAGCTGCCACTCTTTATCCCGCCTGAAATATCAAAGGTGAGATGGTAAGGGGGCCGCACAAGGAGCGGAGTAGTTTCAGCGAGAATTGGATCCCCGGGTGAGGGATTTCAGGTGGGCTCTGTCGTGTCAATTCAATCAAGCGACCTGGCCGCCGTGACTCCACTCTCCACTCTCCACTTTCCACTTTTCTTTCTTTCGCCAACTTAATCTCGATGTTGTTGGCCTCGTTGTTGTTTGGTTATACAAAATGAGAATTTATTGTACGGCACACATAAGCTGACTATAATAAAATTTCAATTTGCCCGACAAACGATGTCGTCGACACTCGTTTTCCTGCATAAAAGGCAAAGAAGAGGCACAAAGCAATCGCAGTTCCCCCGGCCAAAGTGTACGCAAATATCGTTTATGTATAAAGAAATATTCCATCGTTCGTTTTATTTACGCTTACTGCGATGTGAAAGCTGGAGAACCTTTGGATAACCTTTCACAGTTAAAGGTTCCATCTCAATTAATTTCTGTTTTCGAAAACTTTTCTATTTAATGTTTTTCAAAAACAAATGCTAAAGCAACAGAAAAAGAACTAACATGGACTTTGGGTTGGCAACAATTTTTGAATGGTAGAAATTCACTTTCACAGTCATACAAACATAATTAACATGTAAGCCACGCACATTTTCCTACGACCACGCTGATGCCAAAACGTTGATTTTAAATTTCCCTTTCGAATTTCACTGCGCAATCCTGTTGAGCATATGAATCCTGGTTCTCTAATTACTGCCAGCGGGAAGTGACAATTTCAAAGAGAGTGGAAAAACTGGTGGGTCTTTGGAATGTAAAATCAGTTGGTGGGAGCTCTTTAATCGGTTTTAATCCTGCCTGGCTTTTCGGGTTTGTTACTTACCCTGAACTTAGTTTGTAGGAAATGAAAGGTGTAAAGCTCAAGGAAAAGAAACCAATTTAAATCAGAAAATCGGGTAAAATGTATTTTATGTTTTAATATCAACTATGAAAACAATTGGATAATTTTTATGAGCACCAAAGTACGCTTTATTTCTGCAAAATTCCTGCTAAAAACATTTTTTTGCCATGATAGCAAAATTCTCAGTAAATCCTATTGTATTATCGTTGTAGTCTATGAATAGGAAGTTCTTAGAAAGAGTATTATACCGGTTTAATATTTTTTGTACAGGATATTCTGGTTTTCCCATATTTTATGAGAGATTTTTGCTTTATCTAGGGATTTTATTAAAAAACAAGAGAGAACGCTATAGTCGGGTTGGTGTCCCGACTATCTAATACCCGCCACTCGGCTAAAGGGAGTGCGATGGAGATGGAGATATGAACTTTGATCAGCAATAACTTTTTAACGAATGGTCCGATTTAAAAAATTTCTTCTACATTTCGATAGGTATTGATAAACACAACAAAACTGCATTTTTACTTTTCCGAAATATTTAAATTTTTAAAATCGTTTATAAGCTATTGTGGGCGTTAGAGGGGGCGTGGCACCTTTTTGAAATAAACTTGCGCTGCGTAGGAGCTCCAAGAATCTTCATGCCAAATACCAATCCTCTAGCTTTTATAGTTTCCGAGATCTCAGCGTTCATACGGACGGACAGACAGACGGACAGACAGACATGGCTAGATCGACTCGGCTAGTGATCCTGATCAAGAATATATATACTTTATACTTCCTTCTAGCTGTTACATACTTTTGCACGAATACAATATACCCTTTTACTCTACGAGTAACGGGTATAAAAAATTTTATACAAACTATGCTGGCTCTCGTACACTCAGAGAGGTTTTCAGTATTACAATCGCTTTAACGGTTTCGTAAAAGAGATCTTCGGTTGATGGGGTCACGACCCGCGCGGAGTGAGCCATATGCCTTGAAATGGCTTTCGGGGCTGGGGGCATAAAACCTCCGAGCACATCTATTGATAAGACATTTGTCGCTCGTCGGCTTCAGGTCCCCAATGACGTCACCCAGGAACAAGGGAGTAAGGAGTAGGTGCGTCGGCGGATGGGCGGCGGAGGTCACGTAAAACATGCTCGTTAAAAATTGACGATGTGCATCAGCGCGTGGCGATGCGGCCTCTTAGACAAGGTGAGAGTAAAAGTGTTGGGCTCCGCATATCCCTGAGATGGAAGGCGGGCTCAGTTCTGTTCAGCTTGGTGTGGTGCGGTATGTTACACACGTGCCTCCAAGCACTTAACCCATTGACCGAGGGACCACCTTTGCGTCGGGCATTTATCGGAAAATGTATTTCAGCTGGCGGCATTTATGACTTTTTAAAGCCGTCGCCTCGCCTCGCCTCGGTCTGCATCAGGAAAACTCATAAAAACAGTCAGCCATAATGTACCGGGCCGAAGCCAAGCGTAAGAGCACCCAGAGGACATCCAGCATACACTTTTTCACACACATATTCCCATATAAATATCTAAATGCTTTGCATATTTTTCAGCCTTCGTTCGCGCAGATATAAATACGTAATGCATGTCAGTTTGGTTTTGCGCTTTGATTTAACAGCGTTGATTTATGGCGCCCAACGCTGGGAAGTATGCTGTGCTATGCGGGCGTATAAAAAGTGCGCGTAAAAATCAAATATAACCCACGGCCACAGTGAAAGCGGATTTAATTAGTGGAAAGCAGACGGAAAGTGCGCTGCACTGTACGCTTCGCTGACAAGACGAGATTAAATGGAATGGGATCAGATGAGATGGGCGAGGATACGGCGAGGACGTTGAAAATGATAACGATGATGCCAGGCATAACCATTAAATCGCCAACGAAACGCGTCTGAAATTGAAGGCACATAAAGTACGAGTCTGCCTTAAAAGTCTTTATGCAGCGGATCAAACTCTGGCCAAAGGCCGCTCAAACTCTGGCCAAGTTGATAATCTCCAGGTTATTCACACATCTCCACCTACGTATATCCTATATCAAATTAATTTGTCGGCCAGCAAAGAAATAACTTTGACAACATCTCTTTATTTTCCTTGGGATCAAGGGCAAAAAGTTTAGCCGTCCTCTTTGGCACTTGCTAATTGAGTTTGCCCGAATTCCATACGCCATGTGGGACCCATGAAAAGATTGTTGCCGTTTTGCCTGCATTACTGCCGCCCGACTTGTCAACCTTTTTATTTGGTTCAATAAACCGAATGCCAGCGCATAGGCGAATATTTATTTGTATAAACACATATAAATATTTGTGTGCTTAAGGGAGGAGGGCCAACTTCGGTCGCCCTGTTATTCTTGCCTATCATAACATTACGTATACGCCACGCAACACCTGAATCAGTGGGGTATGCGAAAAAAGGAATTATGAAATGCCAGTACCCACGTGTTTTCCGTGTTTTCAAGAAAGCGTTTCATGCTAATGGAAAACCCAATATGCCTAACTTCTGATATGTATAGGTGTACATAAAAGACCGAGGGTGTATTTCCATCTCCCCGCCACTTTAACATATTGCATCTGTGATTCAGTCTAGGCGGTACTTAAGTATTTCTCACATTTAACGGGCTCAACATGCGGCTTTTGCGTGAATCCGATTTTCCTATGAACTCTAAGCTGACCTTGAAAATGACTCTGGAGAATTTAATTGACAAAATTAATTACCGAAAATGCTTTTTCTTCTAAATTATAAATAGCCAGGGAGCCGCATAAACAACAAACGCGCAAAAGAAGCGAGAAAAACAAAAACAGGACCAACTCAGGTTGTTGACAAAAAAACAACATGGCCAAGGGGGTTAGGGGGAAACGAAAACGTCGCCGTTTTGCGTTGTTCAAATATTCATGACAAGGCGGCACAAAGTGCTCAAGTTTATTGCAATGAGAACAGTAAACGACGGCGGCGACTGTTGCTTTCCCTACTTTCAACTTTCTACTTTCTCCCTACTGCCGACTGTCTGCATCTGTCGCCTTTCCCGGGCCTTTGTGGCATATCTTTTTATGAAATATGCGAGTAAACAGGGGCTGACAAAATGATTTCAAGACTGTCAAGTATCCTGGCATGACATCAGATTTCCGATTCTTGCCCAGGTATCTGTGGGATGCCAACACAGTCCTCTTTTTGGCCTGGACAACTATTGCATCATACGCAAATGCTGACGCATGCACTTCGAAAGTCGAACTCCAGGCCATGACATCACTTTACACGCACGATTTGTGGCAAATGCCGCCATAATTTCTGCCCAAAACACAACGCCCCCTCCCGTGATTTCCCGGATCCGAAAAACTTGCAGCCGGAGGAGGATCTGAAGGAGGAGGCATCAACGAGTGGGCGCAGGATGACCGAATGCGAGAAGATGGCGACGACTTCCGCACAAACGGAAGCCACATTCCGCTCTTTTGCTTGCGACTTGCCATTGTCAACGCTGTATTCTTGGCCCACACGTACGCGGACGCACACATCGCCACTTTTGGCCAGCATCCAAGAGCTGAACACAAATTTTTCGAGTACAGTCAGCAAAAAGCGCATTTTGGCCTGGCAACATGGCGAACTCAAAAATCACACGCACACACTCGCCGGCACTTTCGACATCAGCACACCTTTATGGAAGCAATTAGCGCACTGAGTTGAACAGGATGCATATATGTGTGTATATCACAGGATATATATACATGAGAAATATGAGATGAAAACGAAACCAAATTATAGATTGACGAGTTAACAAATTAATCAATTACAAAGTGAAAGTGTCGAAATGTGCTAATTAAAATTCAATTGATTCTGAAATGGACACCGAAACGAAGATACGTTTCAATGAACTCTAAAGCTGCTTCAACTTAAATATGCAAATGCCCAAGTGAAACCGGCTGTATTTATAAATATTTGCCCGCCAATTAACCGGAGTTCTCATACCTGTGCATTGCCGGAGTAATTCCTTCAATTAACGATGTTTCCACAGTCAACAACTTTCCCTGAACTATGATTATGTAAGCGGCTCTCCAATGACATCAGTTGAACCGGAAATTGTGCCCATGTGGCACTTAATTAAATGGCTAATATTGTAGGGGAATGTTTAGCTAAAAATAACGAAGCATGCACTCAAAAAATTTTTTTTCCTAAATTTTAGAAAATCGCCATAAAATGAAATTTTTTCTTAATTTTAGAAAATTTTCTGAATTTTAGAAATTGTTTTCTTGAATCTAGGAAAAAAGACCATAGAACCAGAATTTTATGAAAAACCTTTCTTAAATTTAGAAAAATGATTTTTTTTTCTTAAATCAATGGTGTTTTTTCCTAGTTTGCTCTCCAAAAGTTTTCTTAAATTAATGGCGATTTCGCCATTAAATTAAGAAAAAATGTACTTCAGCCCTTCCTAAAATCTAGAAAGTCACCATAAAAAAAACGGTACATTTTTTTTAATTTAAAGAATTTTTCTGAATTAAAAAAAAGTTTTTTCTTGAAAACAGAAAAGTAGAATTAGAAAATCACCATAGATTTAAGAAAATCGTTTTTTATTTCTTTTATGCTTCTCATTCTTTCTTCGAAACGAAAAAGAAGAAGACATGGGGTTAGTCCGCGGCGCGTTGCGACGACAGTTTTTGGCGTATGTATATGTTTATGTGTGTTTGTGTGTATGATCGAGAATTTTCTTGTGCGTAGCTGAAACTTTTATTGCGTTGTTGTTTTGGAAATGCAGTCTCTCGCGAGAGAGTTGCTTGCGTTGCAAGCCCTGAGCCCTTGCGCTCAGTTTTGGATGAGCATTCAAAGTAATAAGTTTGTGTAGAGCATATTTAAGAAAGTTAAAGTGCGATCCCTCTAAGAGGCAATTTATAGGTAAGCAATTGAAATAAATTTTAATATAAATTTGGTAAGTAAGTAAAAATGTATGGTAAGCAAAGGGCAACTATTTTAATAGATTTGGCTATTAATAATATTGCAGGCCGCAAATACCATCCTTCTCTAATATTAATTTTTATTTTCGATTGCAGGAATAATTTCAATTTCAGGTATTGTTGATAATTTGGCAGTAAGTAAGTAAATTTTAATAACAATATATTAAATATTTAATAAAAAATATGAATAATTTTATTTTTATCTTTTTTGTTAAGGAAATATTTGTAATGTTATTTTTCTCTTTTTTTGTTTTCTTTTCTCTTTTTTGTTTAGGAAATATTTATAATGTTATTTTTATCTTTTTTGTTTTCTTTTCCTTTTTTGTTTAGGAAATATTAATAATTTTCTTTTCGTCTTTTTTATTTTCTTTTCTCTTTCTTGTTTAGGAAATAAAATAGTAAAATAAATATGTAAGCATTTTATTTAAATAAAGAAGATTTTCTGAAAATAAAAAAAGTCCTTTCTTATTTTAAGAAAAAAGATTCTATATTCAAGAAAAGTACTTTCTGGATTTTAGGAAAATTTCTCAATTTGATGGCAACTTTTCTTGATTTTAGAAAAGTATTTCTGCTTTTCAGAAATTTTTTTCCTATATTTTAGAAAATTCCTTTCTAAAAAATACGGTAAATCGCCATCGACTGAAATTCATGGTGATTTTTCTTGATTTAATGGCGATTTCGGTCTGTTTTTTTTTTGAGTGTGGTTAATCGATTGATTTTAATTTCTAACATGTTACTATATAATTTTAAATTAGATGCATTTATTCATTATATTTATCGCTCCGTTGTCATACTGGCATAAAATCATATAAAGGCTTAATGAATAAAGGTGTCCCTGGGTTCCGGTAAATTCCAGCAAAGTGGGCTATTAAAACAGTTTACGCGTCCTTTGTGTTTCTGGCTAACTGAGCAGTTGACATCATATACCGCTGTGCATATTCGCCGCTGTAAACGCTATAAAACTGGCCAGCCATCGCCCCTGAATGGAACAATGGGGCGGCCAGAAGGGGTGACATTTTTCTGAGGGGGGTTGCACATTTGCCGGCAGCATTTTTGGCGGCAAACGCCTACGCGCCATTGTCGTTGCCCTAAACCCCAAACCCTAAACACCAAACCCCAAACCCCTCCATTCGTATTTGTCCTTGGCTCTTTGGCGTTAGTGTTGGCCGATTGGGGCTTGAAAAATCATTCATTGAGAAAGTGTGTGTGTGTTTGTGTGTGTGAAAGTGGCTAGTTGGCAGTCAGAGAGTCGTAGAGATTTTTCGCGTGGGCGTTGTGTGCTTTTGTTATTGCTATTATTGTTGTTGCCGCCCGTTGTTTTCATACTCCAAATATTTGTAGTGGGAAAATTCTTGTAAAAGTACTACCGAACGAATGAGTCTATTGAGCTGGCCTTCTCTATCTCAATCTATCTGGCCGTCTCCCTCGTTCGCCATTAAGTTTCGTTTTATGACAGTGTCGCTGGGTCTTTTTGGATAGAAACAGTTGACGCAGCAGCACCACTTTCAAAAAAAAGAAGAAAAAACCACACTAAGGAGAAAAAGAAGCGCTGGAAATTCCAAAAGAGCGTGGGCGCTCTAGTTTTCCACCCCAACCCCTTCCGACTGCGGTTTTTCCTTATTGTGTATGCCTGTCGCGCTTTGCTGATTTTTCTTAATGGAATTTATGCGAGTGTGAAATTTATGTTTGTGCACAGATAGAAAACGCAAAACTATTCTTAGTTTTCGCTCTGGCGAGTGGAAAAACACACACAAGGTCACCACCCACCACTCACTGAGATTAACTGCAGCGCGTGCGGAAATCGCCAACGCATAATACTTCCGTAATAGTCCGGATTGGCATTAAGCCGGTTTGCGGCGGTAACCCTTACATGTTCATTAGCTGTCAGCCAAGGCAATGAACCACAAAAACAGACCTGGTTGCCTGCAAAAGCCAGCGGGATGCGCCGGCTTGGTTATCCAGACATCCGTATTCCGACTCAAGGCGCTATGTAATCAGTTATGAATATTTACTGCCATCCTATTTTCCGCTTGGCCCACACACATTACTATATTATGTCAATGCGAGCGAGTGGGCGGGACAAATTGCATTTCAATCAATTGAGCTTGCAGTTACTGCACTCGCCCAAAGGTTGCATCTTACACTAAATATACTAGATGTATGGATATTGCACATCCGAACCGTTGGCCCGAAGGAACTCAGCGGGGGGGGCGATGGGGATGGCGGTTCATTCATATGCCGGGCGGTTCAACTTGTGCGCCATTGACTGGCAAAACGCCCTCGAAATGTCTTGTATTACAAATGGAAATTTCTTGACTTTTGCCAAAAGAAAAGAAATATTTAGAGGAGAGGGAAACCCCTTAGTCAGTATTTGAGTTGGAGCCACATGGCGCGGGTGTATGTCTTTGGCTTATTTATGATTCAGTTGATAAATA
The DNA here is from genome assembly GCA_037075205.1 of Drosophila prostipennis. Classification (NCBI taxonomy): domain Eukaryota; kingdom Metazoa; phylum Arthropoda; class Insecta; order Diptera; family Drosophilidae; genus Drosophila; species Drosophila prostipennis. Next base: position 2,330,699 of record JBAMCJ010005005.1, on the reverse strand, counting down.
AAATAAATTTCATTTAAAGCCCATTTCTGCTTTATGGCCACTAGCCGGCTATCTGTGTCCATAATTTGGCTCGTAAATAATATTTGCCTGGCGAATGTACACTCCTACGCCCCCCAAAGTTCTGCATTCCGAATTCTGCGGTCGACATGCCGTCGATGCAATCTGATGCCATGGATTGCAAACTTTGCGTAAGGTGTTGCAGCTGGTAATCCTTATGTCAGGGTAATTGCATAAGCAGCCATAAGCTTATTGAGTGCCCAAGCCTCCGGAATTTTGCGGCTTGAGCGAATTCACCCGGAGAAATGTTTTGGTGGGCGGGCCCACAGGAAATGGCTGGAGGAACGTTTGCCCCACCTGAAGTTGAGGCATGTCGAAGATGTGGTAACATAGGAACGTGAATGTGCTTGAAGGCCAATCATCTGCAGATGTGGTTTGGTTACAGATAAAGGTAGAATAGTTGAATAGATTCCTTATTCGGAAGCACTGATCGTGTACCAGCTCTCCGAGGTTTCAAATAATTTATATTGCACGTTATTATAACATTTCCAAATTGCTCTAGTGTGCATCTATTTTCTGGCCCACTCATTGGCGAATTTATGTTCGGAACGTGTGGGGCCAAATTATGACAAACCGCAGGGAAAGTTTCAAAAAGCATTTTCAGCACACACTTAGCGCTCACCTTGCCGCCCTCTTCCGCCCATTTCTGTGGAAATATAGAGAGAACGAAGACCAGGGAAGTGGAAAAAACCAGCAAGGTGTACGTGCCAGTTTAGTTCACTTCAAAATGGCTGACCACGCCCACTAGCGAAACTTTGGGTTGATTAAAGTGCGAGCACGGTGCGGAAATGTACCGAAATGTATGGAAATTTTTCAGGACTGTATGGCGTTGTGCTGTCCGGCTCTTGGCAGCCCAGTGGCCCATAATTAATGCCTATGTAGACTGGACTTCTGGCCAGAAACTACTCTTCATTTCGCCAGCTCAATCTCTCTTCTCGCCCTTTTCGCTTGTGTGAATGGATTGCCAACTGATGCATTATCTGAGCACGGAAAGAAAATATTTTTAAAAGCTTACACACAATTTTAGAATTTCTAATTATTTTACGAATTTAGGATTTGGTTGTGGGGGGGAAATCAAAAAAAATATATTTTTTGCATACTTTTTGAATACCCAAGTCCTGTAATTTTTCAACCGAGTGGGAGGGGTGGATCCCATAAATTTGTATTTAAAATTATAAAAAGCTCTTCTGATGTCAAGTTCCAGAGTAGAAGAGAATACAATAAAAGTCAACGAAGCAATAATTTATTTTCTATTATATTCCCATTAATTTTCCGATCGTTCCTATGGCAGCTATTTGATATAGTCGTCCGATTTTGAAACAATTTTATTCGAAATTCAGAATTAGATAAAAAAAAGGCATTACCAAAAGTAGGAGGTTCTAGGTTCAAAAACACCCAAGATATAATTTTTTTACATTTTCTTCCCCGATTATTCCTATGGGAGCTATATGATATAGTTGTCTAATCCGTCTCGTTCCGACTTATATACTACCTGCAATAGATATAAGACTTTTGGGAAAGTTTTAGCCCGATAGCTTTAAAACTGAGAGACTAGTTTGCGTAGAAACAGACGGACAGACGGACGGACAGACGGACATGGCTAGATCGACTCGTCTAGTGATGCTGATCAAGAATATATATACTGCGTTGCAAACTTCTGACTGAAATCATAATACCCTCTGCAAGGGTATAATAAAATGCCACAGAAGGCATTTCTGTGTGATCCTCGGATCTTCTTAAATAAACATTTATTCTTAAGCTTGCACAAACAAATAATTATTTGATTTACTTAAGTACCCTTTTAAAGCCACTGAAATAATTGCATAGGGTTTTTCTGTGTGCACAAGGGACAGAGCTCAACCAGTTTCTTTCCGGCTTTGGTCCTGGGATTAGTTAATTTTGAGATAATTCGAGTGTTAAGCATGTGGCGCAAAGGCAGCCACACACAATTGCAGGCCCATTCCCAATTAGTTGTCATTATGCGGACCGCTTGTGAGGGCTCTGGTCCTGCTGTCCTGCTGGGCAAGGGACATTCCTCCCGAGCGGACAAAGGATGCCAAAACTGTGTCGCCTGCAATCAGAGCGGCTGAGCGTGTGTGTGTGATAAACAAGTCTAATTAAAGCTAACGAGATTAGACTGGCCCAAGACGCACTCGAGCACAGTTTTGGGCTTAATTAAATTCCCTGTCAGTTCGTTCTCAACTTGTCAATTAGCCGGCATTAAGTCAGAGCGTTAAAATATACGAATAAATATATTTCGCCTATTTTCGAAAAGTGTCTAAAAATACACAAGCATAAGAGCCCTTTATCTGTTGCCCATTTGTGGGCGTTCGTGCAATGCAAATAAGTTAATATTTGCCTATGAAATCGATCAACGGATTGGGCCGCTTCATATGCGGTGTGGATTTAGGGGGCGGACTCCACTCCCCAGCTCAAGTGGCTGGCAAATAAAGGTCCAAAAATAATCGAACGCACACATGTGTATGTCAATAAGCGACAGGCGTTAAGACTCTTTATACCCTTGCAGAGGGTATTATGATTTCAGTCAGAAGTTTGCAACGCAGTGAAGGAGACGTTTCCGACCCTATAAAGTATATATATTCTTGATCAGCATGACTAGACGAGTCGATCTAGCCATGTCCGTCTGTCCGTCTGTCCGTCTGTCCGTCTGTCCGTCTGTCCGTCCGTCTGTTTCTACGCAAACTAGTCTCTCAGTTTTAAAGCTATCGGGCTAAAACTTTCCCAAAAGTCTTATATCTATTGCAGGTAGTATATAAGTCGGAACGAGCCGGATCGGACAACTATATCATATAGCTCCCATAGGAATCATCGGGGAACAAAATGTAAAAAAAATTATATCTTGGGTGTTTTTGAACCTATAACCTCCTACTTTTGGAAATACCATTTTTTATCTAATTCTGAATTTCGAATAAATTTTTTTCAAAATCGGACGACTATATCATATAGCTGCCATAGGAACGATCGGAAAATTAATGGGAATATAATAGGAAATAAATTATTGCTTCGTTGGTTTTTATCGTATTCTCTTCTACTCTGGGATATGACTTTTTTTAAATGTTTTCGAACTTCGATTTTAATTTTATCAATATCGAACTACTATATCATATAGCTGCCATAGGAACGATCGGAAAATTAGTGATTAATAGGAATTATCTGCAAGGGTATATAAGCTTCGGCTGGCCGAAGCTAGCTTCCTTTCTTGTTTTATATTCACAAATATCTGGTTTATAAAAGTCAACATGAAATGGGAATGGAGGACATAATCTGCAGGATGAATTGCGGTTAATTTGCGAGGGAGCAAAATAAACCGCGTGGATAAATCTATAAATTCACAAATTTATTTTCTTTATTATTAAAGTAATATTTGTGGTATATGATTTAATTATTCCTTTGCAGATTTCAGTCAGAAGTTTCCTTACTTTCTTGTTTTAAATGTATGCATATATGTTCACCCAGTAAACCAAAACATTTTTGTAAATAGTCCAAAAGTCGTTTTATAAGCTAATTAATTATAAATATGTTATTTTTAGAATCGTTTACCATTACCCAACAACAAACCAGAACATTAATTCAATACTAACATTTTCAATTAATAGTCCATCTTACTTAGCAATTGTCAATGAACAGGAATAACGTTCTCTAAAATCTGTAACAAAATATTTACTTTGAATTGTCAATTGTCAATGCCAAAAACATATTCCCGATGACATTGTTTTTAACGAGCGGCCATTATATATTTAATGAGCTGAGGCTCGAATGACAAGATATCTTGGCTTTTTGAATGGCCAAAACTTCAGCTCGATTTTCTGCAGAAAGTGAAACTCTAACAGGCGCCCACGTTGCGGATGGTAAACATTTGCTTTTAATGATCTATGTGCTTAGTTGGTAGTTGGGGAAAAGTACGGATATAATGACGGGTGGATGAGCAACAAGCCAAAATGGGCGAGTGTGGGCGTGGCCGGTGCCATTTAACCGGGCTAAGTGAATTATGTTGTTTGATATTGTAATTGCTTTCCGTTTAGTTGTTAGCCATTGATTCGAAAGGTGGCCAGGTCAAAGGGCAAGTTTCGGTGGCAGATCGTGGGCGCTATTAATTTATTAACCCACCGTCTCGCATCATCATCATGACGAGGGAAATTATGCTAATTTACAAGTTTGTCCTTGCCGAGTTAGTGTATGGCCAAAAACAAAGCGCAACGTTGCCAGGGACAATTATGATCTAACAGGGGTAAATTTGACAAACAAGACGAAGAAAACAAACCGAGACAGAAACAAAAGTTTACCAAAGTTTGCTTTTCGTCATCAAGAGCAAATCAAGCAAACGACAACGCAAACAAATAAATATCAGACTCATCAACGTCATCAAAATGGCGGCAGGCTGACCGGCCCAACAGCAACTTGGCCAACAAAAGTATGGCCAAAAGCAACGGCAATCCCTGGTAATGACAGTAATGAAATGTAACAGTTACAGTGCGCATCGTTAAGTGGCACACAAAGGCCCGTTGCTAAGTCGCGTGGGAAAAGCAAAGGAAAAAGAAAAGAGAGTCAGGGGTGGCGGGAAAATCGGTTTTTAACTGCTATAAAAGAGAACTAAAATTGTTAAATAAAAACGGGGCTTTTTGGGCTTAATAAAGTTTGTAGCCAGTAAATTTTACTTAGGTAAACTATAGTAAAATTAAACAAAACTATTTAAGTTAGTTTTTCTTAAACATTTGTTTTTTTAAGATAAACCAAATTAAAAAGGGAAAAACACTTAATTCTTTAAAAATATAGGAACATTTAGTGATGGATATTATCCAGCTTAATTAAACTAGTTTACATTAAAATATGACAAGTAAAAGTTTTGTAAAGTAAAATTATCGAAGGTATTAAATTCAACTGCTTTTAAATTGTTTATATTATTGTCTTACACATTTTTGTCTGAAATGGAGTGCAGAGCCTGGTAAAGGATTTCTTTAAAAGGGAACTAAGGCAGGCACATCGACCACAGAGAATTTGCATAAAAGCGCAGACTGTCAGCATTGTCCTCGCTGGCATTTCCTACAAGCTGCAGCTGCAGTTGAAATTCGATTAAGCACCCCCCTCCTTGCCTGGCATTTTAACAACTACCGACAGTAGTTTGGGGATTCACTGCATTCACTTCTATTCTTGTTGTTGCACAGTGACGCCTTATGACTTTTTTTGGTAATAAATAATATATTTTCAACCAATAGATATAATAGAATAAAGTTAACGACATAGAATAGTTAGTAGGTACTTCAAGCTTTAAAATAAGTGTTTGAAGAATACTACAAATCATGATAGTCAACCTTTTTAAACTAATTTATTTAACGCGCAGTAAAAAAAAAATGTATAAAAAGTTTATATATATATTTGTTTTCTTATTTTAAAATTTTTAAGAATTAAAAAAAAGTATTTAACACATTTTGGATATGGGTGATATATTACCTCCCATTCGGGTGAAAAATGAAAGGAATTTTGGTATTCAAAATGTATGCAACCAAAAAATTGTTCTGATGTCACCCCCACAACAAAATCTTTAATCCGCCACTGGTCTCATCTTTTGAAAAAAATAATAATGAATAAAAATGTAGGGCTATACAGACGTTACCGTGGAAGGCGATTGTGGGCGTTCAAACAAATTTTTTTCATGAACCGAACCGAATTTCAAAAATAATAGTTCCGGTTCGGTTCCGGTTCAATTATAAAATAATTCGGCGCTCCGGTTTACCGCAACGGACGAACGAACAGACGATACATGCGCGGATCCACGGGGGGTGATATAGGTGATATATAACCCCCCCCCTCGGGTGAGAAATGAAAGAAATTTTGGTACTCAAAATGTATGCAACAAAAAAATTGTTCTGATATCACCCCCCACAACAAAATCCTAGATCCGCCACTGAGACGATATATATATATATATGCTTTTTTACTCTACGAGTAAAGGGTATAAAAAGGAAAATAAAATAACTAAATAACATTTTAATTTTGTTTTTAATTAAATTAAATTAATTTTATTTATTAATACGTGAACACCTAATTTTTTTAGGGCTTTTAATCTAAATGCTTGATCTGTGTATCTCCTTATCGCTTTGGAAAACCTGCCTCTCTACCCATTCCAATCATTTAATCTCAACCAATACATGACCACAAATCTTGAGCCGCAATAAGACAAACTAAATTAGCCTAATTGCAAATTAATGAATATGCCCTGCCAGCTAGGAGTAAATATATATATCGGGTGTGGGGCTTGAACTCTGTGCACAGTATATTAAACACTGTACCACGCCCCCGCCACCCCATGCCATTTAAGTTAATTATAAATTATTTGAAGCGAGTATTTGATGTGTTGTCATGGATAGTACTCCCCCGACTCTCGACTTTCGTTCAAGTTTAATTATGCTTTACGATATTATTTAAATTTGTTTGTTCTTGGGAGAGCGTGTTATTGCCTTCATTGGACCGGGAAATGTCCAGTATCCTGAAATTTATCGCCGACATAGAGTGCGTGTGTGCTGATCCAATTAACGTCTCGCTGGCGATTAGGCTGCTGATTTGCACAAATCAATGCAACAGACCCAAAGGACGCCCTCCAAAAGCACAAACTACCTACATAAACATACATGTACCACCTCACTCACCACATGTAATGTATAAACCACCGGTCGGCAGTGAATTGAATGAATTATTTTACGGCATACTTTATTGCGACGTCATAGGCAAAAGAAATGTGATTTTGATTACTCGCACGCGCCGTGAAAATCAGAGGCGTGGGGCGTGGCTTATTGATTTCCCGACAATTATTTCTGCGTAGCTACAAGTACGTATCTGTTTCCGTTCCGATTTGTTGCACTTCGTAGATTGAAATCGATTGCCTTGCCGCCCCTCTATTCGTGGTCTTTTGGGGCTTTTTGTATCGTTTTGATTCGCATAATTATGGCTATTGTACCGACCTGCAATCAAAAGGCCAGTGTCCCGTCTCAAATGTCAGCCACTTGTCGTCACAGCTGACTCATTGACACCCACTTGCTAAGCGATATGAGTAAGTAGTACTTCCCCCAGTTCCAATCCGAGTCCCAGTCCCCAGTGCCCGAATCGTAAATGACAAAATCAGCTCAAAGCACAGCCTTGCACTGCCCCGAGTCTCTGCACTCGGGCTAAACGCATGTCACACAAATGCTGCTCGAAATGCGTAACCGTTGACATTGAAAGTGGCATTAAAATTTGGTAAGCATTTATTTTTAGATGTTCTCACATAGACAATACGGAATAAACTTTTTGGGTGCACCACACCACATGCCAAAAACACGGATAGCTACAAAAGTTGAGAGCCCTATCAAAGATGCTCGTTAGGTGGGCGAGGAAGCGTTGCGCATAATCTCAGCAGTCTTCTACACAGAAAAAATATTTGTATATTCAACGTAGAGGTAGACCCCAAAAAACGAAATGGTAAATTATTGAATGCTTGGATGAACCTAATTATTATATCTTATACATAACTTATAGAATGATCAGAAAACTAAAATACCTTTGTCAAAATACTTTTGTCAAAAACTTGTAAAGATTTTGGAGTTACGAATTCAATTTACATATATGATGTTTTTATACCCGTTACTCGTAGAGTAAAAGGGTATATTGTATTCGTGCAAAAGTATGTAACAGCAAGAAGGAAGCATTTCCGACCCTATAAAGTATATATATTCTTGATCAGGGTCACTAGCCGAGTCGATATAGCCATGTCTGTCTGTCCGTCTGTCCGTCCGTATGAACGCTGAGATCTCGGAAACTATAAAAGCTAGAGGATTGGTATTTGGCATGAAGATTCTTGGAGTTCCTACGCAGCGCAAGTTTATTTCAAGAAGGTGCCACTCCCCCTCTAACGCCCACAATACTTAATACACGATTTTAAAAATTTAAATATTTCGGAAAAGTAAAAATGCAGTTTGTTCTGCTTATCAATACCTATCGAAATGTAGAAGAAATTTTTTAAATCTGACCATTCGTTAAAAAGTTATGGCTCATCAAAGTTTATATATCCATCTCCCTCGCACTCCCTTTAGCCGAGTGACGGGTATTAGATAGTCGGGACACCAACCCGACTATAGCGTTTTCTCTTGTTTTTTATATGAAGTTTATTGTTTTAAATGACTTTTTGTTAGGTTGAATATTGACCAATAGAAAACTTTACCACATGTTCTAAGATCATATTGTATCCTTAAATTTAATCGGTCAAATTCATCATAGACACAGAACATAACAGTGGAGGTTTTGGAACATCCACTTGTTGATTTGGATATATGTAATATTCGGATCATTCTTTCTTGACATGGAAATCATTTTTGAAGCACTTTTAACGGTCAATCTGAACCTAGAGCAACTGACTTTTTTGAAGAGTGTGACGGACTTGTCTGCAGAGCCCGAAATGTCAATGCTTCCAGTTGAGCGGCGCAAAACAAGCGGCTTGAAAAATCGGCGAGCGACAAGTATTTTTGCCCGGAAACTAATTTAGGAAAATTCTTCGAAGCCGGGAATGCGACGGAGATATGTTTTTGTTCGAGAATCGGGATTGAGGGAGTTATGCCGGTGGAAGGTGGCAGATATAAACCCGATTTGCCATTTGAAGCGGAAGTGACCCTTGAAGTCTGATTTTGTTTGTGCGGCCATTCGTTGGCAACGCCATCCTCCCCCTCTATGCCGATATCTATATATTTATTTATTTGCTCCCATTGCGTCGTCGTCGCTCTTGCTGTTCAATTTTTAATCAACGGCTTTGATGGCGTCTTGGCAGCGCCTCGTAGAATCCATGCAATTTCCTGTTTGGCTGTGGACGAAGTCTGAAAGACAGGCGGCGCAAAAAGGAAAAGCGCCGAGCGCCGAAGGAAACTCAGCTCAACTCGGCTGGTTGTCTATTTATAGCATTTTGGCCATATCCCACGGAATTCAATGTCAACAACACAGCCGGGAACCCAGTCGATGGCGATGGCGATGGCGATGTCGATGGGAGGCGGAAGTTGAAATGGAATCGGAGGTGGGTGAACAACATGGGCCAAGATTGGAGGTCGGAAGCCAGAGTTGTCAACCGCAAGTGGCGACTTGAGCATAAGCAGGCGGATACTCGAGTCGATCTCCGTCATCGCCCATCATTCAGCCGATTAGGGTCCTGTCCCCCCACCGAAGTGCAAGGTACTTACGGGAGTTGTAATTGAACGTTGCCCACTGCGGGAAATTAAAACCGCACCATAAATCACGGCAAGAGTTGTGAAATGGGGTGGACAAATGACGTATAGTTATTGAAAGGGCAAACATTTTAATTGAATCCCACGTATATTGGTTATAAGGAAAAAAGTTAGCACTTTTAAAATTGTTACCATGGTCATTACTGGTTCCTCTTGGTCTGAAGAATTCGCGGTCTTATTATGGTGAAGAATTCATGTCTATAAGTACAAATTGCTACCTTTAAAATTCCAATTCCAATTGAGCTACAGATATTTAAGACTTATATATTTTCGATCACCAAATAAAAGTTATTTAATGATATCACTTTAGTTGACTTTTATTTTTTCAGTCAAAAAATAATAGTTATTTTTAGACTTTTATTATAAAAGTCATGAATAAAAGTTACGGGGGACTTTTATTTTTTGGTCAAAAAATAACTGTTATCTATTCTCAGACTTTTATTTTAAAAGTCTAAAACAACAGTTACTTCATGACTTATAAATAAAAGGTGGTGAATAACGATTAATCGATGACTTTTAAAGTAAAACTTATAACTATAACGGTCCCTGTCAAAAATTTACCAATTGTAATTATTCTATAAAAGCAGGCCATCATATTGAAAGCAAAAGAAAATGTTATAGTCGAGTGCCTCGACTTTCAAATACCCGTTAGCTAAATAAGTGTGAAAGAGATAGAGATATACAAGCAGCAAAGCAGGCAGTCATTTTAAGGGGTGCCATCGAGCGAAAAATGCATTATTTGCTCATAAGCTTTTAATGAGTAGTCCGATTTGAAAACGTATTTCTACATTAAGGGGGCGCATTAATGAAACAAATCTCAACAATCATACGGGCGGACGGACGGACAGACGGACATGGCTAGATCGACTCGTCTAGTGATCCTGATAAAAAAATATATATATACTTTATAGGGTCGGAAACGCTTCCTTCTACCTTTGCATACTTTCCAACGAATAAAATATAGCCTTTTAATCTACGAGAAATGGGTATAATAAAACCCTCCATGCAGTAATCAACATAAACGCGGGTTAGTAGTTCCCCAAAACAACATTTCATTTGTGTTCTTGGAATGCCAAATGGTAAAATGGATAATAAAAGTTATAATAATATTTGTACAACTCATTCTTATACTTATATACACAAAGCGTTGTAATAAGCCAGTTATAATTATTTGCTGAATAATAAGAAAAAACATTTTCTATAAGCAAATTGACTTTTCAACTTAGGTAAATTCGTATATAATATTTGGAGGTATAAAATATGTTAGAAAGTAATTATTCGGTGTCTGTGAGCTAAGTATAATTTATGTAATACAGCCCATGAATAAAATTACTTCAATAGCATTTTTGCCAATATGTGTAACCTTTGCTGGTATTTGCATAATTCCGATTTGTCATTTAAGCCATTCCCACACGACAAAAACCCTTTTGATTTGCCAAGTTCAAAGTGCAAAGGTGCAAAGACCAGAAGGAACAAGAGGAGCTCAAGGAGACAACGACAAGGTGGGCATGTGACGAGCCCAACTGTGGAATCGCCAATGAATCGCCATCGGCCAAGACAATGGGGCCAGCCTGCACTCGCTTGGAGCTTCGGGTCCTCGGTCGGAGGTCCTGCGAGCCTGCTTACGTCACAAAGCTGCGTAGGCGTCATCGTCGTGCGGCGCACCCATCGCCCTCATCCTGCTCCCCATTACCTCGGCTATGTAGTTGCCTGAATCCCCGATTCCTCGGCTCCTCGGGCGGCGACATCGTTGAAAAACGACGCCAGCCAGGCGCTGATTTTCCCCATATGCCCCAGCTCCTGCCATTCTCACATCCCCATCCATTTTCATATCGCTGCTCGAGGGCTCGCGCTCTGGTTTCCCCAACTTTCTGGGGCTGGGGGGTCTATCTCCTGAATGAAAATCCGTGGATTCGATTTTTGTTGTTGACGTAGTCGTCTCTTGAGTCTGCGCCTGCGCAATCGCCTGGCAGAATCATCTGTTGTTGTCCCCCCAGGAATCCAATCTGGGCCCAGCAAGTGCATTTGACTTGTGGTAGGACCGAGTTTCGGGGCACGGGAAAGGGAAAAGCCCTGGCCAGACTCAGCTGTTTGCCGTTGTCTGTAGAGTTTTCCAAACGGGCTGGAGACTTTCGGGTCGAGCAACAAATTGAGAGTCTAAGCCGGCTTTTCGCGTGGAGACCTGCTCTTGATGAGAATGGACTTTGGAGATCTTAACCATGTCAGTCAGATCTGTTTTTTAAAACCTAATCGGAACAATATATTTTTACCATTTTGTAATGTCTTATTTTGAAATTAATAAATTCTGCTTTTATTTTTTTACAATTTACTTAAAACCTATTTGCAATGACAACACACAACTTGGGGAAGAAAAATAAGACAAAAATAAAGTAATTTAAAAAATTAACTTTGATTTATCAATTAAGAACTAATGCTCAGTTTAATAAAAATTAGAGTAGTAAAAATCTACTTCCAATATTGGAACATGGTTTTCTCTTTATTATTCCAAATCACCTTTTTGAATGACTAATTTTTACGCCCTACTTGGAAACTTCTTCTATTATACGAGGCACTATTCACCATCTCGTCCATTCAAAACTCTCCACACTGTGGACCAAGTCCATTCACGTGGCCCGAGCTCTCGATTCAATTTCACCTCTTCTCGAAAATCATTGCGTTGGTACGGCGAATATATTATAGCTCGCTCGTAAAACGTAAAAGCCACAGACATTGTGACGACAACAGGACTCGTCTTCGTCCTCGGTCCGCCAGCCACGCCCCCCGCCCCCAGCTGTTGAGTCTTGCATGGGGCGTGTGCAACAGCAAAAACAACGGCAAAAATCGAAAAACGAAAAGCGAAAAGCAGGCTGCAAGCAATGATGACGACTCTCTTCTCATGAAATTCTCCTTCATTCATGTTGGCTTTCACCCGAATCCTCCTCGTCCTTATCCGCACTTCTCCTCCTTGAGTTCCGATTTGGGTTCGGTTCGGAGGCTTAAATAACTCGTAGTCCCTGCGCTCAATTTTATTCACATAGTTTTGGTGCTGCTGCGTGAGTTGTGTTTTGGTTTTAGGTATTTGTCGCTAATATGTGGGCGTCATCGTTTTTCGAATTCCGAAATGTAGGGGAAGAAACTCGAAAGCTCGATGTAAAAAGCGATCGGCATAAGATTATGAAATAGGGTCTTGTGAATATAAGTGGAATTGAAAGATTGTGGTATTTTTATGATATATAACTTGAAAACACAATTAACTGTTTTTTTGTATAACAAAATGGAAAACTAATTAATGATATGAATAGGGGAGGGGTCTGTAGGTTGGTTAGTCTGTAAGTTGGTACACCCACTTTTTTGTCAAAAATTTTCCACTAAAAAAATTTTTATTTTTTATTTTTAGAGTTTTTTTTTGTAACAAAACTTTTGGGTAAAACATTAGAAGCAAGGCTTAAGCCAGATTAAGCTTTGACACTCGTGTACCATTTTTCATCAAAAAGTTTTTTCCCACTTTTTTCAAAATTCCATAAAAAATTAATAACGGGCTTAAATATATTTAGTAAAATGCTTAAAACATAGCTTATTTAACGCTTAACAAATATTAAAAAAAAAAAAATTGACAGCCAGAAAAAAAGTTTTTATTTTTTTCCGAAACAACCCGTTTTGTGTAAGTTGGGACACTTTGAGCGTTTAAGCTGAGACACCCGTTTTGCATACAAAAAGGCCTCAGCCCGACAGAGGTCGCTTTCTGCCTAATAAATTTCTTTGAAATTTGGGGAAATGTGATCGTTCAAAGAGCCTTTTGGTTTTAATTGCTATTTGGGGTAAGTTAATTAAAAATGGACGGGAAATAAGTTAAAACAAACTTAAATTGATTAAATAAATAAATAAATAGTTTCTAAAAGTTTGGAGTACATTTGGTTTGAGTTTTATTGACTTTTAAAAGTGTCCCAACATACAGACCTCTTTTTTAAAATGTCGTTTTTTGGCACTTTCCCAAAAAAAAACATTTTTATAATAGACTAATCTTTTAAAGTACGTAATTCGTGAAGTTTCATAAATTTACTTTAGGTGGGCACTAAATATATTGTGTAATTATTTAAATTACATAAATATTTATACTTACGTACACCCACAAAATTAAATTAAGGAACGATGGACTAAAAATGCCTAAATAAGGCTGCGGATGCACCTAAAAATTTGCATCCCATATAAATTTAAAGACTAAATGGACTAAATATGGGGTTAAGGTTATAGGGACTGTAACATGGCCTTAATTCCATTTTTAGTCAATTTAGGCCCTTAATTATGTATGTATTAAAAACATTTTTTTTGAGTGTATGTAATACATAAAAAAAATCCTCCCGCACTTGGGTAAAAAGTACAAGGAAATGTAATATTCTAAAAGTAAGCAAAACTAAATTTATTTTTAAAATCCCCTCAATAACCAATTCCTGGATCCGCCACTGATATTTTTAAATAGTCAACAGATTTTTTGTTAAATTTTAAATAAAACCAAGTAAATAGTTACTTTAAAATATGAATGTATACAAGTATAAGTATGAATTTTCTTTGCTAAGAAACTATTCTATATTTTTATTTTAAATAAAAGTCGATAATTTCAATTGATTTTTACATGCACTAGAAAGACATGAATTAGCAAATCGTCAAAAGTGGCTAAATTCCCATTTATCGAATGACTTCACAGAAGTTCCTATTAGCTGTCCTTTAAGTAAATCCAAATACTTATGGCGGGATTAACCCAACTTGCGGTCTCACTTTATTTTTCACAATTGATTATTGCGACAGGAAAGCACAACAATCTCGGGATAACCCAGTAAGAAAAGTGCACTCGGTGATTGGCGGGTATTTGGGATTAGAAGCGCATTAGATGATGACAGCTAAATGGGATTACCCACGACTTCGAATCGAACTGGGGAAATTCCCCGCCGGTACGATGGATCCCGATGCCGTGCGACCCACGCAAAGTGGTGACCGCAAATCATATGGCAGCTGGGAAATGGGAAACTGGGAGTCGGTGATGCCGGTAACGGTACAAAGTGCGCAGGATCAGGCACTCTCTCTGTTTCGCTTTCTCTCTCTCTCCGTCTTCCCGTTAGACTTCGGGAAAAACTCTACACATGAGGCTGGTTGAAAACAAGTGGTTGAGCGGGCGTAGCGCTCAGTATAGAGCGAACAGTCGTTTCGAGCTCGAGTTTTTCCCGCTGACCGAGAGCAAAACGCTGGAGCTGAAGCTGAGGCCCAGAGAAGAGGAAGAACCAGAAGCAGGAACAGGAGCAGGAGTAGCAGAAAGCGGAGAAAGGAGGCAGGGGAAAGGAGCAAGGAGAAAGAGAGAGCGCAGAGGACCCAGCAGCCAGTTGACCGAGGAGTGAAATTCGAGGCGGGGCGCGAAGGAAGTGGGTGTACGAGTGCGAGTACGACTACGACTACCATAAAGTGGAAATACGAAACGCCTTGAGGAGAGGCAGCGACGTCGGCCGAGGCAGCGACTGCGACGCCGGCAGCGGCAGAGGGACACGCGTCAGGCGGCCAAGCAAAAGGCAGACAAACAGGCAAATCCTGCTGAGACGACACGACGAGTCCTTGCTCGTCGGTTCAAACGTGCGGAACACTCTTGGAGGCAGCCGAAAAAAATAGAAAATAACACTAGAAGCAAAGCTAGTCCACAAAACACCTCTCACACTCACCCAAAACAAGGGAAAGTTTTCGATAAAAACGAAAAAAGAAAGCTAAACACGAAATTATTCCCAAGAAACCCAAAACAATATTTTCGAAAAATATCCAAAGATATATTCCTTATCCAAGTGCAGTGACTCGTGTGCAAAAGTTATCCAACCACAATCCCTAAAAGAAACTAAGTGCCGCAAGCTGAGAGAGCTAAACACGAAAAAGTGCTAAAAGTTCCTTAAAAATATTAATAACATAAATAAAGAAAAACCAAATATTTGTTCAACTGCTTATAAAAATATACAAATTATACAACATAAATATTCGTTGCATTTTAACAAAAGTATAAAAAAAGCGTAAAAAAAGTGAGCAGCTCAAAAAGCGAAAGAAGGAAAACCAAAGTGCCGCGGAAAAACTAACCAATAAGCCTACGAAAAAACACAATCGAATGACTGGCCAGTGAAGAAAGGCTAACTTAAAGTCCTGCTAAAACAAAAAGTAAAATCAAAACTCCAAGGAACTGGAACTGCTAACCAAAAAGCCGACGGAAGACAGCAACTAGTTGTTGTCAGAGGCCAACAACCAGGTTCAAACGGCCATATACCTATACCCATATATGTGTACCCATCATACCTATACCAACTCCGACTTTCCGACTTCACCTACCCAAGCGAAACCCAAACTCCCCGGCCAGAGTAGACAATTGATTATTGATTTTGTCTAAGGCTGCAAGAACTTCACAGCTTAACGCAAAACAAACTTGGCAGCAGGGCAACAAAGGGCGACGAAAGACGGGGGGAAAAACACAACGACAAGAAAGGGCCGTTGAAAGGCAGCCAGAAAAAGCGGAAAAGTCGGTAGCTCGGAAAAGTCCGATACCGGATCGGCCAGTGTTGTGCAATGCCAGGCCTAGGCCGGCACAGTGTTGGTCAGTGGTGTGGGGCCTAAAGGCCCAGCCAAAAAGCCGTGTGAAAAGCATTGAAAACCCATAGAAAAACTCTCCAGAGAAGGCTCTTAGAATCGGGATTTCAAACCCCACCACCAGCCCCAAAAAAACCACCTGCCACTCTATCATCAAAAAACCAAAACAGTCCCCCCAATTGTATTCCCTCTGGTAAACCCACCCCGAACCGCCAAGATAAGCCGTCTAATCGAGAAGCTGCGCCAGACCAACAAACGGAAAATGTTCTGCTCGCTGGCCCAGACGCTCTTCTGCGTCCTGCTCATCCAGGGCGGCCTCTATGCCCTCCACCTGAGCGGAAACGGAAATGGCAACGGCAACGGCAACGGTGAGAAGTCCCTTGGGGAGGCCAAGGCGGTCCAGGTGCCCAGTCAGCCGCTGGGACCCTCGACGGGAGTGGCCGCCGCCTGGCAGACGGCTCCCTCGCAGCAGCAGCAGCACCAACAGCATCCCGGAGGATCTCCGCCGGGCGGTGGATCCGGGTCACCACATGGCCACCGGTCCGCCGCTGCGGCCGCCTTCGATGCCACCACCGTGCGGCTGAACAAGGAGATAGCGGACATGGCCCAGCTGGAGCGCGAACGCCTGATGCTCCTCGCCCGCGCCAAGCAGACGGCGGAGCAACAGCCGGCGGGCAACAGCAATCACCGCGGGCATCCCTTCATCGCCGGCCGCATACAGATGCAGCCCAGCGAGGAGCTGGACGTGGGCGACTATCCCGCCCTGCTGCAGCAGGCCGCCAGGGGCTACATCTTCGGCAATGTCCAGAAGCAGCCGCCCACTCCGATCAGCCTGGAGCAGGATTACGAGCAGCTGAGGGACCTGGAGAACAGGCCCGTGAAATACTACGGACGAGTGGTGCAGCCGGCGGAGAGGGAGGAGCCAGCCGAGGCGCTGTACGAGCCACTGCACTCGTACGGCGACTTCGACGACTTCTCGGAACTGGAGCAGGAACAGGAACAGCCGCACTTGGGCGAGGATGAGCTGCTCCGGGAACTGGATGCCTACCAGTATCACGGCCTGGAGGAGGAGCCGCTGCCGGAGAATCCCTACCGAACGCTCGAACAGCTGGAACTGGCCGCACCCGACTCCCTGCAACAGCTCTTCGAGCAGGAGCAGGAGCTGGAGCAGCGAGATGCCCCCTACAAGGGGATGCATTCCTCGTCCGCCGGCAAGGCACATGGGCCCGGTAACTACAACATCAGGGTTCAGCAAAAGTGGGCCAGGAAACGCAATGGCCAGGGAATCGCTCATAGTCCCGAGGCGGAGAAACAGTTGCAGCGCCAGATCTTCGCCCAGCACTTCAAGCCGCAGCGCAGTGGAAAACTATCGCTTTCGGCCAACTCGGAGGCCACGGCCAGCAAGCACCCAAAGCCATCCAGTCGCTCCGGCTCCAAGGATACCGAGAAGCCCCCTAAAGAGGGCATTACCTCCGCCGGCAAGCCAGCAATCGGCGATGGAGTAACCAAGCAGCAGGCGGAGCAGCAGACACCGCAGGACAAGAAGGATCCCAGCCACAAGCGATCCGGATCGGGTTCAGCGGGATCCGTGGGATCGCCAGGGGGCGGCTACTCCGCGCAGTCACCCATGTCCCACAGCATAGCCAGCCAGCTGATGCTGCGCACCGCCCGCGGTCAACGGCAGTACGATGTGCCTCAAATCGGTGAGTTTCAGATATATAATACTCGAATACCTATAAATATGACCACAGCACAGAGGTTGGGGTGGAGGTGGTGGTTGGGCCATAAGGTTGCCATGGGGCGGGCGGCAATCGATGGAACCAATCATCGGCCGGTTCCACCTGTGACCTTTAGCCTTTAGCTGCCCGGCATTAATTCGATCCAATCAAACCTCCACTTAACGCCATAACTCCCCAAAGCGCAGCACGAAAGCCCAGAACTTTCTCCCCGCATTGTATTAACGAACTGCGCTTGCAATTTATTTAATGATCGGAAACTTTGGAATTCTAAAATAGAATATAAAACTTTTCAGCAGAAAATAGCTACAACTATTAGTTCTTAGTAGTTCTATAAAAATATCGGAAACCTTAAATTATTCAAACGCCTTGAGGTTGAAAGTATAATATTAGATTCATGGAGTCACAAATATTACCCTAGTCCCAAAGAAAGTTCATGAATTTAATGTTTTAAATCGGACCGAAATAGATATTAAAGTCCAGTGTATCGTAATTACTCCGTCAGAGGTGATTTACAAACGCGTGTTAGAGGGTTAGAATGACAACAATATGGCGCACAATAGTCGGTCACTATCTTTCCAATATCTCTGCGTTTCATGTCGTGTTAATTTTATTCCAGTCGAATCGAGTGAAGCCCGCACTTGACCCTCTTGTATACTTATACCCATTTTCGGTGTGAGACTGTTTTTTCGGGTTCGAGCTTCTAAGCCACAAACCCGAAACCCCAAACCCCAAACCAAGTAGGCCGGGTCCCCAAGGACAGGCCATAATCGCTCTATTTCCGTCCTTATTTATTTTGCCGCAGTTATGAACGCGTATACCGCTGTGTATTTACCCGTTTCATTACGGCCCGTCTTACGAGTATTGCTCCTGGCGAACGAACCCTGCATATTTCATGATCCAAGGCGGTGCACTTCGGCTGGCAATTTAATCCTTTTAGCCGGCTGGTGGGCGGCCGGCTCATCAATCATCAATCGTCGGGCGTTTAATAGATTGTCACTAAATCATTTGTCAACAATGGCCAAAGCGGAAAAGTTTTTGCAGCTATTTTCGGCAGTTTGGCCAACTTTTCAGCCCGTTATTTTTGTCCATTGCATTTAGCAAATTAGTCGGAGGCCAACGGGTGGGGTGAGGCTGTGTGGAAGTTCGTCCTTGGCTTTCCTCCATTTCGGCCGTTGTTAATCACTTGGCTGGCTAAATTACTTTACAACAAGTTTTGATGTTCGCCATGAATACGGAATGCGCTTAGAGAAAGTTGGGCCCGGATCGGAACCGGAGGAAGATGACTGCCGACTGCTTTGGTCCTGCTTCTGGTCCTGGTCCTCGTTCAGTTGGACAATCAATTTTAATTTTTAATTAACACTTTCAAGTTTAATGGCGACATTGTTATGGCCGTGATCTAAATGCGATTTCATTGCTGGCCTGCCCGGCAACGGAGGCAGAGCATAACCACTTCTCTGCCAGCTTGAATTGTCCAATCGATCCACAATTCGGTTTCCTCCTCTGGGAATTTGGCATTCCCTTTAATTTATTGCAACGACATATATTTAAAGCATTTATAATTAAAGCGATTCAATTAAAATGGTTTTCATTGTAATAATACGGTTAAATGAGTTACCATGTGAAAGTTAAAGTGGTGTTTCAGTAACTTTATTTTTCCAGATTAATATGATAATTGCTTGTTATGAATATCGTTAACGGTTATTTCCTTTTTCTTTTGTAAAATTAAATGCCATTTATGAAATGTCTCTTGATTATAATACTTCCTTGTTGGTATCTATTCTTAAAAAGTTCTTTGTTTTTATCCCATTAATAATTTTAAGTTTACTTTTACACACAAAGGGAAAACTTAGAACAAATGAGTAGAAATTTTCTGGAAACAGATTAGCCAATTAAATTAAATTGGATCGGTTTATAGTCCGTAGCTTCCTGGCTCTTTCACTTTTCTCCCTTTTCTCGGTTGATTTTCCCATCTGTGAACAATTGATTTGGCAAGGTTTTGCAGATTGAGAGATGTAGCGCAAATTCAATATGAGACAATCAATGAGTTTTCATTTTATGCGCATGTTTGCACATTTTCCTCATTGTTATGGCTGTCGCTGCTTTTGTTCTTCGTCTCCCTCTCACTTTCCCATTTTCTTATATCGAATTTTTCCTTGCCAGCAGCTCCGCTTTTCCCACATTTCTGCGTGCGTGTGTGCGTTTGTTTATTTCCGCATAGCGTCATCAAGTGTCAGCTGTGAAAACGTCAACGCTTGCCACCCGCCGCTCCTCACTTCACACTTTCGCTGCTAGTTGGGTAGTTGGGAAAATTACAAAGGTCCCCCTAAGTGCTTACACTGGAAAACGATTATCCAGATGAGGACAGCGCCGTTATGTGGGCAAAAACGAAGAACGGTAGCTAGGGATAGAAATCTCCAAAATCATAATATCGTTAAAAAAGCTAAAGGGAGTGCGAAATAGATGGAGATATAAAACTTTGATCGGGTATAACTTTTTAACGAATGGTCTGATATGAAAAATTTCTTCTACATTTCGATGGGTATAACTAAACACAACAAAATTGCATTTATACTTTTCCGAAATCTTTATAAATGTGGGCGCCAGACACATTTTAGTATCGTTTGTGGGCGACTATGGGTGATTGTGGGCGTTAGAGGGGGCGTGGCGCTCGGCTGAAATAAACTTGCGCTGCGTAGGAAGCCCAAAAATATGTTTTGCTAAACATTCCAGCTCTTGTAGTTTCCGAGCTCTCAGCGTTCATTCGGACAGACAGACAGACGAACATGGCTAGATCGACTCGGCTAGTGATCCTGATCAAGAATATACATATATACTTTATAGGGTCGGAAAAGCTTCCTTCTACCTGTTACATACTTTTGCACGTATTGTATTTACTCTACGAGTAACGGGTATAATTAACAAGTCTCTCCAATCAAATTTACATTTATAATTTTATTACATGTATTTATTAAACTAATATATTTTGAGGTAATTGTGTTTAGCTTTCTGCTTTCAGTTTCTATGATTCGTCTTTGCAATTTGACACATTGACTTTGGATCCCTGACACTGACAATGAAACTTATGAAACATTTAAAAGACACATGCCTTTCTGACTAACAACAACACTTAAAGTCCTTATACGTTTTCTGATCCCTGATGACCGAAAGAGTTTGCTTCTGTGCGTTCGCCCCCGAAAAAAAATCGAAAAAAACCAGTCACACATTTTCCCGGGAAACCTGCGGCTGCGTTTACAACTTGACATCATTAAAACGCGTTCACAATTTACGATCCTGCTGGTCCGGCTTCCAGCTAATTTAGTAACAACACCCCGGGGGTCCGAGGCGACCGGACAGGAGAGGACAGGACGCCTCCGTTTGACGAGTCCTCGCTCCCACGCCCATATCCTGTGCGTGTGCTCCGCGGGCGTGCGAGTGTGTGTGCGCACGCCTTTAGTTTCCCCCACTCTCAAAACTAACATTTTCATACCCTGGCGGTTGATTTAATTTGTAATTTGAGGACCGCTCGGTCCTCAAGTGGCCACTTGGCGGCGAAAAGATCATCGATTTGTGTGGACGGCGGTCCTTCCTCATCGATGTCTCCTTCTTGCCCCTCGCTCCTGTCAAATATTACGCAAATTAGTTGGAAATGGATATTGGAGATGCGTCTATCAGCCTGTCCGTCTGTCTGTCTATCTGTCTGGGTGTCAGTGGCCACCCCCGACCTTTTCCCATTTTCCGCGTCATGTGCGTGTTGCGGCTGCAGCCGAGCGGATGGAAAATTTTACCACAGCGACAGGTTGTCTGCCGCAACTTGTGGGTTGCACCTCCTTCCACTTTGGTGGCTGTGTGCCTCCATAATCGGGCATAGATATGCAAATGGCCGATTTCCAGGACTCTTGAGTAGCAGCGATCAGACAAATTGGCAGCCACAGGGCTTTTCGCAGACAGATTGGTTGATCTCTACGACAACCCTCTTTAATCTTTTGTTAAAAATACGGATTTTGATTGATTCTTGGAGTTGGGAAAACTTTTTTTTTAGGAAAAATATAAGCTTTGTAGCTTACTTATTCTCAGACTATAACACGCTTAAAAAAACTTAGAAACCTTTCATTTTTGGTAAAGGCTACTTACCTTTGCCTCCACGGCAACTGTCTAAAAAAATGTGGTTTAAAATAAATTACTCTCTTTGATAAATAAAATTTATTAATTATAAAGCCAGTATTTTGAATTGTATATTAAAGTCCACAAATTTAAGAAAAGGGGGAAAAAATGGATAATAGTATTCATTTTTATACCCGTTACTCGTAGAGTAAAAGGGTATATTGTATTCGTGCAAAAGTATGTAACAGGGAGAAGGAAGCGTTTCCGACCCTATAAAGTATATATATTCTTGGTCAGGGTCACTAGCCGAGTCGATATAGCCATGTCCGTCTGTCCGTCTGTCCGTCTGTCCGTCTGTCTGTCCGTCCGTATGAACGCTGAGATCTCGGAAACTATAAAAGCTAGAGGATTGGCATTTTGCATGAAGATTCTTGGAGTTCCTACGCAGCGCAAGTTTATTTCAAGAAGGTGCCACGCCCCCTCTAACGCCCTCAATAGCTTATATAGGATTTTAAAAATTTTAATTTTTCGGAAATGTAAAAATGCAGTTTTGTTGTGTTTATCAATACCTATCGAAATGTAGAAGAAATTTTTTAAATCGGACCATTCGTTAAAAAGTTATTGCTGATCAAAGTTTATATCTCCCTCGCACTCCCTTTAGCCGAGTGACGGGTATTAGATAGTCGGGACACCAACCCGACTATAGCGTTCTCTCTTGTTTTTTTTACTTTTTTCGATCTTAAAAAAATAACCTATATTTCTGACAGCTGTTTATTATGCTTATCTACGTGATTTTCAACAGCAAATATTAATAAAGCATATTAAATGTGTCGGACATTTGTTTAAATACAAACCCTTGGTTTATTCTAAACAACAGCTTCAGGTATGTAAACAATTAATTATAGTGATTATATATTTGGACAAAAATATGAAATTGTGTTTAAATGAAATATTTTATCTATCACAGAGATACGTCATGTCTATCTACATTTTACGTCAAAGTTCCGTGGACTTTTAGCTTTTTTTTCGGGGACACTCTTATTGCGTATACGCAGCTTGGCCTTTGACCTACTGAGATTCTTTCTTGTACATCAATGCCAATGGCAGGGCACGCTTTTGACATTTTCTGGAGGCGCCGAAAATACTCTTGCTGCCAATTTAAGCGTTATTTTCCTGAACGCTCCAGCATTCGGGCCTTAAGTCTACAACCTGGCCCATGGCTAATTAGGGGGCCAACCCAGACCCCAGACCCCCAATTTACATTGCAGGCGGCCAAATGAACTGGAAGCAATAACGCCCCGGTCACGCCCACACACTGAATTTGTTAATGAGGTGGACACAGTTTTCGGGCCCAGACCGTTTCGGCCCGGCAAATTAGCCTTTTGACTTAATGCACTGGCCAAAAATAAACAGAAACGTGCTGGAAGTGGACAGCGCGGCTGGCCAGCCAGTGGATGAATCAATAAACGATGACATCATCGCCAGCATCCAGTCAGTCAGTCAGTTAGTCAGTCAGTCGGCTTGTCATTCAGTCAGATGGTGGGGGATTTTACAGCTTTCAGACGGGGCGCTTAGAAGCCGTAGAACCCCCATCCTATGGACCGGGCCTGCATATATAATTGTGGCACACAACAACGAAGCTGGGGGAAAATATTTACATTAGCGTAAGCCCAGGACGAGGGGTGTCGAAAGGGGGTCGGGGTCCACGCGGCCATTGAGCAGGCCAATTGTCTGGGTGAGAGTGTGCGTGATGGTGGCTCATTCAGCCAGTTTGACGACAGCAGCCCAAAAGCTAGCCAAAGTTTTGCTTTCTTCTTGCGTCACAGAACGGTCGTCTGGGATGCGAGAGACTGACACACTTATACTTATGCCCACATGCCATATATTATATCTACATCTTCTATATCTATATGGCTGAGAGAACTGTATGAATCCGGGCAGAGTGGCTAAAGGATTGTGGCATGCTGCTGAATAAACATGGCCAACTAGCTGCGAGCACTGCATAAATATCAACTATGGGGCAATAATGAACCACACCAAGGCGGAGATTTCTGGCCAAAATCTATAATAAGACGCTGGAGACCGGGCCGCACAATATACATAGTATATCCTATTTGGCCAGTCAGCTCTTAGTCATCCGTAATGAAGAGCGAAAAGATAAACAGAAAAACCAGTAAAACTCTTCGGCAAATAAATGTGGCTGAGTAATCGCGCGAGAGTGTGGGTGTGAGTGTGTGTGTGTGTGTGCTTGTGCTAGAATTTTTTAGTCAATGAAGCGTCAAGGACTTTTTGCTTATGATATATTTACCCAAAGGGGCGAGAGAAGAGAGAGTGAGAGAGAGAGCCACAAAAGATGATGCAATGCAATCAGGAGGCGGCAGGCAAGTAAGTGCGGGTAGTGGCGGCATAGTAGGTATCCTTGTTGTATCCTCGGCGTGCTTAATGAGTTGTGAGCTGACGCGGAATTTATGAATGAATTGCGGAATATGTGAGTGGAGTAGAGAGGGTCGGCGAGAGAGAGAGAGAAGGCGGGTGGAGAGCGAACAGGACGAAGGCAGTTCCTTAATTCATCGGATTCCCCCATCAGCGTCCTTTGCCATTGTTTTAGCTCCAAGTGAGCGTAAAATTAACCAAGTGCCAGCAGCTTCACGTAATTGGTCTGCTTGGCTTATGAATAATGGCTTATTTATTGGCTATACTTAGACGGATTCTTGGATGTGTATATTTAGAAGGAGAATAGTGTGAGTGGAAGGAAGGCTAGATACTGTTTTTCGCTTCTCTGGATTTGAATAATATGGTTTTTATAACCCTTAAATGTATTTAAAAGAAGAAAAATTCGCAAAGGAAAATGTTCTTTAGATTTTGTATGACTAACGGTGTTTTAAATACACATTTTTTTAAAGAAGTAAATGTAATTTTAAGTACTATATTTCAGACATTAAATGAACGTGCAACTCTAGCTTTTAATAATGGATTAAGCCTCTGGTGCATCCACGCAAATTGCAATTTAATTATACTCTATTTGTTTGTATATTGATACTTTAAACCTGAGTATTTTAATTGGTCCACAGTCACGTCGAAAATGGTAAATGACGCATGTCAGCCACGGGATCTGAAAAGGGTACTCATCCTGAAACCGAACTTGTCCTGAGAAAAAAAGGGAATCGACAGCATTGCATTTAACAAACTCCGGAAGGTTAATACTTAAAATTGCTTAAAAATACATATGTACTTATAATGCTTTCCAAAAGTATACTAAGAAGGAGTCGCGAATCTAGGATTTGGTGGTTGTTGCATACCTTTTGAATACCAGAATTTCTTTAATTTTTCACCCTAGTGGGCTTGATATATCACCCATATCAGCTCCGTGGATCCGCGCATTCTAGAAAGTATTCTACGCAATTCGCTTTGATTTTTTTTATTAAACAAATTATTTTTAAAGAACCTTGTAACTCATTCATTATTTTTTCGGAGTGCGTCAGATGCTTGTCACATCCCAGAATTTCTCCCGACCCCAAAAGAGTTGAGTGTGACCTCCTAGGACTCGGAATTACGCAGATACGCAGTCATCCGTGTCCTTGAAAATGTCAAACTGGAATGGGCGATTGGGTGGCGAACCCAAAAAGAGTCCAAGAACAATTGCGAGGCTACAAA
Organism: Drosophila prostipennis; assembly: GCA_037075205.1. NCBI lineage: Eukaryota > Metazoa > Arthropoda > Insecta > Diptera > Drosophilidae > Drosophila > Drosophila prostipennis. The sequence goes on along the minus strand of JBAMCJ010005005.1, from coordinate 2,305,285 downwards.
TTTGGCTGGCAGACTGGCAGAGTTCTCAAGAGCGCACACACTCGAATGACATATGCCGCCAGTTTTTTAGATGGGGACTTCACCCAAGGGAAGTGGGGATAGTTGCCGTTCCATGTGCGTCACAGGTCATGGAAATCAAACGCAATAAAAATCCATAGACGACCGAACAGTGAAAACTGGAGCAGGCGAGTCGAGGCGAGGCGAGTGTGTGTGTGTGCATGTACTCCTAGGAGACACTGCAGCCAAGTGCATAGTCATGCTAATGCAAATTATGGCTTATTTAAGCCGACAGCATCAGCAGGGCCTACTTTAAGGTGCTGGCTGCATCACTTCAGCATGTCGCATGCATGGCAGCACTGAAAACTGAAATTAAAAAAGTGGAAAAAGCTCTGCAAAAGTAGCAAAGAAAGCGGAGAGCTCTTGGCCAAGTCGGTGGATTGGGGTTAGAGGGACTGGGGGTTTTGGGAGCTGCCTACTTAAAGGCTTCCGGGCCGGCAACTCGCAGCAGCCGTGCATAATGAGGCTGGCACTCACACAGCTGCATGCATAATTTAGCAGGAGCTCCGTCGGTCTAGAAAGAGATACGGCGAAAGGGTCCTGGGATACTGGGTGCTGGATACTGGATACTGGAGCAAGCCATCTCCTCGATGCTACCGCAGAGTTCAAAACCAGAGCGGAGAACGCTGGCGCTTTTCCTCCCGAAACGCCGCCGGCTGACCTTTTCCCAGCTCATCGATCTAGCCGCTCCCCAGTTTTCGCATAATCATCGTCATTGTCGTGTAATAAGTGAAATGGTTTGGATTTGGATTTGGGTATGGGTCCCAAATTATGCAATATTTATGCCGGGTTTTGTTTATTTTAATTCGCAAGCAATTTAGCCGAAAGACACAAAGGAAGATATTATTTTTGCGCCACCCATGCGCCCACGCGCTTAGAACCTGCAGACACTTTTCCATCAATCATTGGCTTCGGCCGCCATCGCTTTCGCAACGTGTGTGCTGTTACATTTTTCTTAGTCCTCAGTATATGCACTGGGAAAAAAAAATAATTTTAGTACGGGAAAATATAAGGTTGATTAATTAAATGGTTTTACTTTTTATTGTTCTTTTTGCACTTGTTACTTCACTAATTAAACAGAAAGAAATATCTTTCAGTATATTTAGGTATCCGAAAGCCAGGTGGCAGAAAGCAAAGCAAACAGTTGCCAGAAAACGCTGGCTGGAAACGCTGAAAATGGCCTGATGAAAAGTGGGGGGATGGAAAATGCCAGGCCAACACTTGTTGCCCGTCGCTTACCTAGGGAAAACAAGGTGCCACACCTGCAGGGGAGCAGAAAATACCGGGATATAGGAGAGCTGAAACCCGGAAAGGTCGAGAGGAAAAGCAATTGTTTTGTCAGAGAGGGAGAGGATTTCCCCTTCCTCAAAACCAAATTGACCTTTGGCAGTGGACAATTAAATGCAGCAAGGATAATTTCCATGGCCAGTGAATCGCTAACGAAGCCAGCTGGCGAGATCTTTAAGCTCGAATAAATCCAGCTCAAAGCTTAATCCAGACCACAATGTCTGCGGCGAAAGACTGGCGAATAAATGTCATTCTCTGTCACCGCCTGATTTCCCAAGCCAGCAGAGGGCTTTAGTTGAAATTGACAGCTGGTTTGCAATTAAATAAGATTTATATTCCGAGAAAGGCCGAACCAGCAGAACCCGCACACGTTGCCATCGCAATCTTAGCCAGCCCATCCGCCATTCGCAATCTCCGCCAGCTGGAAGTTTCTGCATTAATATGCCAGTAGGTGACTCCACCAAATGACCTCGGGCTGTCAATTCGGGTCGTGTGCGTAGACCAAATATAGCCCCGAACTTTGCTAATGGATGCACACCATGTCAAATTGAATTTATTTCGAGCCCAAGAATAATACTAATACGCCCGGCCACGAGATTCCTCATGTTTAATTTATTGTCTGTCCTTGTCGCTTTACATTAAGCAGGTGAGTTGACAAAAGACCGCCAGAAGAAATCGTTCGCAAGGCTTCATGCCTGCCCGAGGGGAGGAAAATTTTAAGACGGCCTCCGCACTTAAATCCTCCGTTCATGGCTGAGCAAATACTCAGGTGCGGCATGTCTGTATACACACCATTTACTTAAACACGCAACTCGACATCCCGACCAGCAACAGTTTATTTATTTCGCAACAAATGAGCAATGGATAAGATGGTCGAATGCTCCTTCAGAGTGGAAAATGTACTCGAAATCCCCCATTATATAAAATAGTCTTTTGTTATACTAAATTGATATAATTCACTCTTTTATTTTGGTTTGTAAAACAAATACGCCGCGATCAAATCGATATGCGCATAGTAAATTTCAACATATCGTTTCTACCATGCAATACCGATTTCCCTCTCCCGGAGTTTCTCTGTCTTCGAAAAAGAGAGCAATAATCACATCAAAATTGATACCACATAAGATCAAATCGAGCATCCTTTCATATCAAGTTTTTTTTTTGGTCTATACTGCTTTATGAGAAAAGTTCAAATGAGTGAACACTGTACACAGGGTAACAACTACACTCTTCTTTTAGTGCTTCGGGGGTAATGAGGTCACAAAAGTGCCGATACGCACTTTTCCTTCAATGCTTGCTAGTCCCAACCTTACATAATTCAATTTGCGCGGCACTAGCTAAATAATATATTCTAGGCTGCCAGTGACGTGGCCAATTCTTTAATATAACGATTCCAAATCGAGTTTGGCCATCAGAAGAGCCATCCAGGTCGTCCTGGCCTCTGGAAAATCACCCGCCGGACGGACACCCACTCATTCAGGCTGAAGCATTGTTTTCCAATCAAAAACTAAACAAAACGCAAACACAGGACCCAAACACTTGAGCCACTGCGTAAGCCATAAACAAACACGGCAGAATGACAATGTGAATGGGTTTTGGTGGAGTGGGTGGGCCGGGCCGGGCCAGGATTTCTGCTGGACGGCTGGTTCTGGCCACATGAATGGGACTTGGCCTGGCTGTGACAGTGGCTACAATGCGAAAGCTGCCAGCAAAACAAAAGGCAGCCGGTTCGGAACGGATGGGAACCGAGCGGAGCGGACGATGTCCATGAATGGACATTGCTCAGGGTGTCGAGGGGTCGTTGGGTCGGGGGAGAAGAGGTCAAATGGCGTTAAGGGGGCGGGGACGGGGCTTGGGAGGCCTGTCTCCGTTAAGAACACAAGAAGGCGTGGGACATTTGAATCCTGTTAGGGCTGGCATTCACCATTCACCGGGCTGGGATCTTGAAGTCATTGCCGTGATTTCCGAAGTGCGACATAAGCTTTGGCAAATGGTAGCAAAGGCAGTTCAACTAACCGGCTTACTAAAAATACTTTCCAGTTAGCAGCTTATAAAGTTAGTAAAATATGAAAAATCAATGGCACTTCACATAATCGGCTTACCAAAATTCTATTCGATTTTCGAGCTGCCAAGCTTTATAAAATAAAAAGCAACATTTTAAATGGATTTATTGCATCGAAGCTAATAAATTGAATTTGATTTTAATTATGCTATCATATTTTTACCCCTAACAGACATTCAAATTGACATAATTTCTATAGGTTTATTTTTTTTTTTTTTAATTTAACCAAATCATTCTAACTTTAAATAATCTGTTGACCAAAATTCTATTCAATTTTTGAGCTGCAATATATTTATTTCGATTTCGATTTATTTCGATTTATTTCATCGAAGCTGATAACTTCTATTTTATTTTAATTAAGTTATCTTTATTTATGTGTCTTAATTGCTGCAATGCAATCCTATCAGTCATTCAAATTTGAAGCACACGCTTTTGAATTTTTCCATTGGATTTTTTTTAGACTTTACTCATGTGAGTGTAGCATTTTTAATTTTAATACATTTGTAGGTATTTCAATTAGTCGATTGAACAAACTGAAGAGAACGAAGAGCAAAACAACAAGTGTATTACACCTAACTGAAAACTTTTATTGAAATATATTTGTAGTCCAGTGATATTTATTTAGTTTGGCTGTCTTTCTCATTGTTTAGTCAAAGTATTTTCTTTGCTAAATTCATATACTTGTGTTCCTTTTATTGCTTTCACTTGAGTTCGCTCCTTACCTTTTACGCATTCCTAGACAATTTGTTAGCTTTATTGACAAAATACCTTCAGCGTAATAGGATTTGTTTTCAAAGTGAAATATCCTCTTTCCTGCACTCAAAGACATCTGTGCTTGTTAAAGTATACTCATAGATTTGAGTGCAATAAATGTCTTTTCCTTTTCATATTTGAACATGATTTTTCAGTCACTGGTTTTGGTCACAGTTCCCGTCACTGGCCGCCTAGTCTGGTCCTGTATCAGCAGGTTAGCATCTTGTTTACCCATTTGGAACGCTTGACAGTTTTCTAAAATATGCCAAGGCAGGCGGCGGCGTGCGACTGTCTAAATCCAGCTAAGGTCAGAGTTCAAATTGAGTTTGGCCAGGAAATTAAATGGGGGAGCCGGGTGGGGAATGTAAATTGAGGAGTGGGAGTGGGAGCGGAAGGGGATGGAACTGGCAGGCTAATGAAAAGCCCTGACTGCTCTTGGGGTTGCTCAGCTTCATCTCCGAGTTGCCGTTGCTGTTGCCAGGACGTCCCCTCGTCGTTTAGGCCACCCTCCTGAAGGTGGAAGCCTGCACTTGTCTGCTGCACTTGCCGTCCTTCGCTTCCTTTCCCCGGCCTGGCTATTAATATTGCCAAAGGTGCGCACTCTTTGGTACTTAAGTGGCTGCCGTCTGGGAACTGTCAACGGGGGCTGAACTCCCCTGGCATTGTGTCATTTGACAGTCGACATCTTGGCTGCACCTTTGGCCCCCGGCCCCTCGAGAGCCCCCCGCCTCGCCCCTGGCTCCCCTTTGTTTCAGTCTCCCCTTGGAGGACGAGGAGACCTATTCCAAGGCTAAGACCTGGCCAAGTGCTGGGGGATGTCGCGCGGAAATTAAGTAACTAAGTAGACCCCAGGATTCCGCATTTCTTTTTTCGGGGGATTGGAGCATAATCAAAACTTTTCATTTCGCTCCCCCGCACCCACCAAGTGCAGAGTAGAGTATATTTCACAATAAAAACTCTGAGTCCATCGTAAATATAAATAAAAGCATTAAGCGCGCAGGTAAGTTGCGTGGCTGGGAAAAAAAGCAAAAGTTTTATTGTCATAGCGCCCAAACAAGGCATAAACTTGCCTTAAAAGTTTAAGCGGCCTTCGTCCGCTTTTCCACCCGACTTTCATATATTTCGCTGCCTATTTTTAGCCACTCGTAGAGATGCTGGGCGGAAAGTTTACGTCAGGTTGGGAGGCAGCAAAAAAGAAGAAAAATGAAAATTGTGTGGAAAATTACAGTGCAACTTTTCGACCAGCCCAGCGGTAGCTACAACAATTTTAATGAAACTTTTCCCAGCTCCGATTCACCTTCTGGTCGGCGGGCAGAGGCGTTGTCTTGGTGTTAATGAAAAGTCTGCAGCTAAGCGAACTACGTGCCCAGCAGTGGGCATCCTCCGAAATAAATACTCGCAATATTAATAATGTGAGGAGACCGAAAGAAGAAAGGCTGGCTTACAGGGGAGAAATGTGGCTAAAGTTTCTGCGGAAAGTACGTTTTTCCACGCCCCCCTGCTTTCGTCCCCATTTCACAGCTCCCGAAGCACTAAAAATGTCAAAAGTTATAAATAATTTTCCATATAGAAAAGTGATATGTTCAAAACATGTTGTCAGTGCACCGCAGAGTCCGAGCCATGTGGCCGCCAGGATCCCTAATCCTAACCCTATCCTTTCGAGATTCCTGTCCCAGTTTGCAATTTGCGAAAAATTGCCAAAGCAAAAACTTCAAAGTAAACAAACAAACACATCACCAGCTGCCAGCCAAAAGGCAGTTGGGTAGTTTCGGGGAGCTAAGAGTTCGGAAGTTCGGAAGTTGGGAAGTCGGGTATTCCCGGCTTCCACGAGTTATGTTGATTTGCACATGTTTATGTCCAGTTGGGAGCACCTGAAGGAGGGGCTTGTTTTGCCGTATGAGTTTTGGCAAAGGAAAACGGTAGGAAAACGAGCAGCAGCGACATGAAATTTTTATGGCCACCAATGCCAGGAAAACAATTGCGAAAAGTAGTTTTACCAAATGCGTCTGACACGTACACGTACGCCAAACAGGAATGCTTGCCCCGGGAAATTAGACCAAGTGCCACAGAGGGAGATGGGTAGAGACAGAGAGAGGGAGAGAGTGATAGAGACCTATTCCGGAAATAAACGCCAAATGTATTTAGAATTTTGTATAAATAACCTGAGACGTGGCCGAGTCGAGAAGGCAATTTAAATTATTGAGCGGAATTGATTGCCGCCATGAGGGTCCCGCGGCCAAGGCGCTGGTGCCACTGTCGGTATACTGACGCAAATGCCGGGGAGCGACCTGGATAATCATCATTAAAGCCACCGCCGGCCCGAGATTATAACCATTACAGTTATAAATAAAATGCGACGGGTCGGGCCCCCAGTAACGCCCAGCCCAAAGGGGGCGTGGCCGGGGGCACTTGGCACACACTCTCTCTTGCCTGTAATTACTTTGATTTTCCCCAAGGCCACTGGCGGCGAACAAGCGGTTTTCATTTTATTTGTACTCCAGAAATTGCATGATCCCGACAAGTCGTGAGTTTAATTTGCAGCCGATTCTTCTTTCTTGATTTTGGTTAATTTCCATGACGGCCAACGGGATGCCTCGGTGGGCTGGACTTTGGAGTCGCCAACTTGAAACCCGGTGAGGATTGCGACTGACGTCATAGGCAGACGGCCTTGAGGACTAGGAGCGGTGGGTGGCCTGTGGGTTCGAGTGGGCTGTCAATTAGCCATTGCCTGGGTGTGAAATTATGGGTTAAACAACGATTGGGGCTTGTGGACTGGGGGGACAGTGTGTGTGGCCAAGCCCAACTTCGTTTTCACAGTCGACTGCATGGTCGGCAATTAGTAAATTGTTCCTTTTTCCCTGGGAATTGTAAGGAGAACGAGATACATCGTTCGAAATTCGATTGAATCTCTGCCTGGTTATCCTCGATTCCCATTAGTGCCGGAATAAGTGATTCGGCCAGAGCACCTTCAATTGACCTGGCTTATTCGATTGCTCCTTTTGTGACCTGTCCAGCTTATCCTTGCTTCGTCCGGCACCATTTGACCTGCCAATTACGCCATCAGACTAATCTGATTTCATTGCATATCCTTTTTAATTGCTACAATAGTTAGTGTACTTGTGTCAAATAGCTTGCTTCGGTTCGGTTTATTTAGATATTAATTGGTTTAGCCGCAGCCATTACTCAACAGGTGCCGCAAAGCCGAAGAAAATTGAAAAAAAACCTTACCACCCCCTGGAAAAAATTAAATAAAACGAAAAAACCAAGAAAATGCCAGCAAAGCTCACCCATTTATTCAAGGCGTCAAGCTAAGCGGAAATGACGGGGACACGGATGGGGGCGAGGTGGCCTTTTATCCTTCTCATTGTGGCGCGAAGGAGGTTCAAGCCTTCGCGGATGTCAACCGCAACAGAATTTGTTGCTGTACAGAACGGCTCATGAGCGTGGCACCACCCGTAAAGTTAAAGACTAAAAAACTCTGCTTGCAATTCTATAAATTCTAAAATCAACATCAATTTTATTAACTTACATTTTTAAAAATTTGATACCCTCTTTTTTAAAGGTATTTTTAATTTAAATGAATTTTTTTTTTTAAATACTTTTTAAATATTAATGTACACTGGTCGGCATAATTATTTTGACAGATTTGAATGTTAACTGTACTCACATTTTGAACTTTTAATATAAACTTTTGGCACCTATGGAAAGAGCACTTCAATTCCGTTTAAACAACACAAAACTGTTTTTAACCCATTAAGCACCCTTTGAAAAGTTAGGACATTTTGTGGAAGTCAAATTTTCAACTTTTTTCCTGGGGCTTAAAACAAAAATGTTTTAATGCAAAGTTTTTCCCCAATCAAAATTAATAATAACTGCAAAAAAAAATTTCAAAATATGTTTTCTTGTATTTTTTATGATTTTTTGAATGGAACGATCTCAGTCAAATTTTGTATGAAAAGGAGGAAAAAGCGGCTTAAATTGTCATTTTTAGCTATTTTCAAAAAATCGTAAAAAATACAAGGAAAAATATTTTGAAATTTTTTTTTTTGCAGGTTTTATTAATTTGGTACTACCAACCTACAGACCTCTCTCCTATTATTATTATTTAATTTAAAAGTACTTTGTTCGGGAATATTGGCTTAAATGAAAAAATACATTTGTATTACTTTTATCTTTATTCTCAGCCTTATCGCCTTGACGCGCACTGTAAGCGCGTACTTTGCGCCACCGCGAAGTGAATGCCACATGATGTAGACGGGGAAAAAAGGCCAAAAATGGTTATCCAGTTTTGTTTCTTCCACATTTCCGTCGTGCATTTTGCCGTGACTTAATTGGTGTGTGCCCCTCTCTTTCGCTCCCGATAGCCCCCTCCCTTTCGATCCACCCCCCCTGTCAGTGTATGCGTATGCATAATACAAATCCGCGCGTTTGACGCTTTTCGACTTTTCTGTGTGCGCCGAGCCGTTTGCCTTTTTTCAGCGCCCTTCTCTCGCTGGCTGCGCTTTTATTTAAAATATTTTTTGTCGTGTTGCTTTGTCGCATTTTAATCTGTACGGAGCACGCGATTACCTTCCCCTTTAAGGCCCTAATGTATGTGAGAATTCCGGCAGCAGTCAGGCGATTGGGTGTGTGTGTGTTTGCACTGAGAGAAAAGTATAATAATTTGGTTCTTGAAACATCCGCTTTATTTAAATAACTTGTAAATTTTTATCTTCTCCAAACTTAACCCACAATAATCCACTTTTAAAATTTTTCAGTATCTTGAAATTTTAAAAAATCCAAAATCTATAGCTTCAGAGGAAATTATTTCAGTGCAAAGTTTTTTGTATGGGTGGCATTGTCGCTGGTTAAGAACGATTTACATACAAATCGCTGCCTTTTGCTGGCCCTTTTTTGTCGGTCGACGTCGACACATACAAAAATAACGCGACTTTGTTTTATTTTTAACACACCGCCAATTATAAACAATTCAGGCAGGTATATGTGTGTGTGTTTTCGTGCCGTTGCGGCTGTGTGTGTTAGTGTGTAACTAAGTTTAGTCATTGTTGAAATTAAAATAAAAGGCTGGCTGCAACAAAGGCAAGTTAATTCTGCCGCTTTTTCCCAGCGTCTTTCGAGCTTTATGCAAACACCGACGATGCAATTTAAATGCAAATTCAAAAACCATATAAAAATGGCATTTCTTGCCTCAGTTTAGTTAAAGCCGAAATTTATGCATAGATGTGGGCTATAAATAGCCAACATCCGTTTATTGAGATTGATGATGAGTGATGTGGCTGAAATTCAATTTGATTTCCCCTCTGACAAGTTAAGTGGCAGCTCGCATTTCAATTACGCCAAAACCCCATAATTAAGCCCATAAAAGGGGGGCAGTCATTTTTATTGCGGTTCGAATTACCAGCCAGGATTCAAGGAGCTGGCTCTTGAACCTGCCCGGACCCAAGATTTTCCATAAAACTTAACAATGCAAAAGCGCCGAAATGGCCAATGTCATTTTGGCCTAAAATATCAGTTGGTTTAGGCTTAGGTTTTAGGTTTGGCTTTGTGTTGGGGCGGGACAGAGAGAGAGAGAGAGAGAGAGAGGGCGCTAGCAGGTTGAAGGTGCGTCCAGGGGTCAAGCTTTCTGCCTCGTCCTTGCCCGGGAATCCCCTCACACGCCCGGCTACGTGAGCCAAAACAAAGAGCAAAAATAAAAGGTAAACACATAAAAATTTGTTGCTGCGGCCGCAAAAAAAAAACGAAAAAAAACAGTATTGCGGTTAACGAGCAGTGATAAAAGGTGGAAGGGCGGGGGAGACAGGTGGTTTTTTGCCCAGATATTATGGTTCGGTTTCAAAAGATCTGCGACCACTGTGGCAAAGGCGACTCAAGGGGTCAGGTGGGCGAGGTCACAGCGAAAACAGACAGTAAAAGTCACCCGGCGGTGAAACAGAGGCAGATAGTCTCGCAGAGAGAGAGGGAAGGATGAGCCCAACACCAACACCCACCCACTCGCTTTTGTTGTCATTTGCAGCATGATACCTCCGAAAGTATGCTGTATTAAAATTGTAGTGTGCCAATTGTGTGTGTGTGTTAGCCGCCTCGCTTTGAATGTGTTGGCCAAGCACGTAGCCCTCTGTGTGTGTGTGTGTGTGCTTTGTAATTGGCGTTTTAGGCCTTTGACGTCAAACCCAAATAATAACCGTTCGCACTTTTGTTTGCTCTCGCCCTAACACTTTTGTGGGCAATGGGGCTTTTTTGCGGCTTTTTATTCGGCTTTCTCGTCCTCTGTTCTCGCTGCAAAAACTAAACATACACAAATGTGACCTTTGGCAGTGCAATTAAAATAATTACAATTACGATTTACAATCGACTTGTCAGGCACACTTGAAACTTCCCCTGGCACATCATTAATTTATATATACCCCCGAACAGATGATGAACACTTTGCGCATTTAAAGTCGCTCATGAGTGGCCTCCTGACCTGCCTTCGGTGCTCATTTAAAATGTATCTAGGCGAATAAAAGCACTTTGCACTAATTACGCCGCAGGACGAGTGGGAGCAGACTCACTCGCCCTAATGACTCAAAAATTCTCTTTATGAGGGATCCATCTGTATTGGCCAAATTTCAGACCGACAAAACTTCTAATGGCTTCCATTTTTCTTGGCCCTGCGTCTGCCTCTAACACTTTTTAATTGCCAATTAGGAAGTTTTTCTCATTTTCGATTTTTGCATGTCCCTTTTCTTGGGGGGGAGTTCTCTTTGGCCAATCGATCCGTTCTTGACGACATGAAGCCAATTGGATGCGTGAAAGGGAAAGCCAAGGGCGGCATAAAAAAGTAACCAGCACGCGTTAACAAATTCATTTAATTTGGCCAAAATAAGGGAGCTTTAGGGGGTAGAGAGAGAGGGGGAGAGGGTGAGAGCAAGAGGCGCCAACAAAAATATGAGTTTTTATTACTCTTGACGAAATGCGAAAGGAAGTGAGCCAAAGAAACCAGCGAAAAGGACGTAACGAATGTGCGCACACACACACACTCACAGAGCGAAACGGGGCTCACACCCACTGGCCCACACAGGTACGCACCAATACACACGCTCGAGTACATGGGGCTAAAAATAGAAATGCGCCTCCCGGCGGCACTCCCTAAAAAGTGGCAGCACAGTGGCAACAGAGAGACAGCCAACGAAGACAAGACAAGATTACAAATGTGTAAGCAGCAATTCCCAGAAGTTTTCCTCGCCTCCGCCGCTTTTCCCGCTCCCTCTCTCTCTCTCCTCTCTCTCTCTATATTTCTTTTTCACGGAGAACAGACGTCGCATATTAAACTGTTGATGGTTTGTTGCTTCGTTTATTTGTTGCTATATTTGGCCATTCGCTTTTGCCTTTGCCATTGTTATTCCTTTCTTATGTTCTCTGCAGACGAGCCTCAGCCGTGCCCTTTAACCCACGCCCCCTCTCTCATCCTTATCCGTATCCCCCTTCCTCGCTCCGAACTCGATGTGTGTGATGGAAGCTAATTAAAATATATAAACCAAAATTTAATGGCACAACCGTTGAAAGGGCATTTGGCACGCTTTCAAGCAGATTAGGCCAATCTTAATTCCATCTGCCAGTTGTAAGTTTTGATTCGGTTTGAAACACACTTTTCCTTCGATCCACCAACCATCGTCTGTCTTTCTTAATTTGACAAATAAGTTCTGAGAATATGGGTAACCAATATTATCGCTTTGGCAGATTTCTTTTACGAAAGGAATATATTTCTCTTACCTAAATGGTGGAGTATTATTTTAATATTCATGTAAAATACATACAATATTTTGTTTGGCATTACATAACTTTTTATAATAATATCGGAGAGATAGGTTCTGTATCAAAAATTAAAAAGAGAACAAGTTTCCGCTGAATTACAAGATGACTATTTAAAACCTTTTCTAAACTTATTTAATTAATTAAGCAGGTTTTGACCCAAGAAATTTAGTAAATCAAAAAATATGTATTTATTTAAAACCCGTATTAATATGAACAGTCAAATTTTTTGTCTGTATTTTTTGTTAGCTACAACCATATCTGTTCTTCGCCTTAAAGTATCAGTATTACATTTCCCTTTCGCCAAAAGGCTGCCATCGCTCACAATGATAAAGCTTAATTTGGGTTGAATCTGTTGCCGTCATCAGCAATATGTATGCCGCATAACGCATCCCAGAAGTGCTGACTGGCCTGCAAATAGAAAAAGTTACTCCATGAATGGGCCATAAACTATGCGAAATTGTGAGAGAAACTGCGCCCGAGGCCTTCAATGGCAACTGTAGAGTGAGCGTAAGTTATGGGAAATTTTAAATGTTCTGGTACAATATGCAAAATGTTGCGGCACTTAAAAGGCGAAAGAGGCTGGGGCGGGGGGCACATAACATTTGCATATAAACTGGGAACGATGGCCAGTCCTGGGAAATGGTGTGCCCAAGTGTTTATATGGCCTCCGATGCTCCATTAACTAGTTATGAGGAGTGAAATTTTGCGGCATATCCTTGGAAATTTATCACTAAAATTAAAGCGGCAAGTGGCTGATAATTACACTCATAGAAATTTTTCCTAAATACTAGAAAAGTCGCCCTAAAACCGAGGTCGCCCTAAAACTACGAAAAATTTTCTGATTATACAGGTGGCTAGCCCTAAATATACGAAAAATCGCCATGGAAAATATTTTTTAGGGTTAGTTTTTTCAAAAAGGCAAATTTGTCCTATATTTTAGGGCGAATTTTTATGAGTCGACTCCAAAAGTAATTCCTTCTTTTTAGGGCGAAATCGCCCTAAAACGTTGAACAAAAAAGCACAAAAAATTACCCTAAAAACTACCAAGATTCAAACGAATTTTAATGGATACATACATACATGTAAAACATGTTATGAACATGTGTGTGTAGTTGACAGGTCAAAACAAGTGAGTTAGAAAATCTACCTAACTTCACAGGCGAATCGCCTTAAAAATCGCACCAAAAGTTTGAAAACGGGTAGCCCAGCGGGCTAAGCACTCGCACTTTCAGATTTGCTGTTTGAAAATACAGGTCGTGGGTTCGATTCCTTTTTTTTTTGTTATTAGAGTTTTTATTACTAGTTAAGTTTTTTCGTCCGCATGTTAAATTTAAAGTAGTCTTTAAACCTTAAATAAATATGGAAATTCTGAGTTTAAAGACTAATTTATGTTAAGCATGCGAAGGAACGGCCCGAAGTATCCCAGCCATCAGCAAAAAAATACAAGTTTTTGTTTGTATAACTTAGACCGCAAGAAAATAAGATGTGTACAGTGTTTGTACGTTGCTTAGCGCGATGGGAATGTGGTGCAGCGCTAGAGCGTTAGACTCCAGCTCGAGAGGCCGTGGGTTCGATCCCGCGTAGTGACACCTAATGTTTTTCTCAAGTAAGTTGTTTTTTCTCCTTATATATATCTCCTAAATTCGATTACAAAGATGATTTTTCAGTTATAACCGGCGGTTATACAAGTCTGCTGCGTCCTGCCCCCAACGGCAACGTCCAATATAGCGCCGACAATTCAACAAATAAATTAGCTGAAACGATGTTCGTGTGTGTGTGTGTATGTGTTGAGTCCAGTTCCCAGGAAATATCAACCACCCATAACCCCCCCCCCCCCTCGACGAAAAATTAATTGATGTTTTTGCTTTTATTTGGTTTTATTTTTATGGCGATAAGCCTTCAAAAATAGAAAAAAATTTTTAGGGCGATTCGCCCTAGATTTGTTGCCTAGTCGCCATTGACCCCCGTTTTAGGGCGATTTTCCTTGTTTTTAGGGCGATTTTACCGGAAAATTTCTATGAGTGTAGATGCTTGGCCCAACCTTTTGATACACGATACTGGGGCCTGCGGTGGAGCCTGAGCCTCCGAGACCAACGGATCCGGATCCTCCGTTGCCATCGAGAGCATTGCAAACCACTTCAGTGGGAAGCGTTTTAGGGACGAATGCGTCCTAAAAGGTTTCCCATGTCGTTAGCCGAGCCTCGCAGTGGGCGGGCCTTTGTGGCTGGGTGTATGATTTATCAGCTATGAATATGAAGTGACGGGAAAATGCTTTTCGCCTACATGCAGAAGGCGGAACCGTCAATTAGCTTGCAGGCAGCGTAGTCACATCACATTTCGGTAAACGGGGACGTGGATGTGGATGTGTACTTCTGTGTGTGTGTGGATGAAAAAGTAGAACGCTGAAACGGGCTTATTAAATTACAATAAATGCGATCCGAAAACAAAATGTACCTTGAGGGAGTCACACACGCACACACACCACCAACGCGCCACCTGGCGGCTGTTTACGTTACCGCTCTCCATACCGTATTTTTTACGCCCTGCAAAGCAAAACAAAGCGGCAAAAAAGGAAAACAAAATGAAGGAAAGCTAGCCTGCGGCCATTTGTTGTGCGTATGTATGGTGGGTGTGCTGGTGGAAAAAACCAAAAAAATATATGTTAAGTTAATTGAAGCGAGGCAAAACGGAGCACTAGATGCTGGCAACCTCACGAAACCTGCTACCCAAAAATGGGCAAAAAAGCTAAGAGAGAAAACGATCCCCGGCAACAGAAGTCCTAAAATAATAGATACGAAACCGAAAGATTTTCGCCTGGCAAATACATTTGAGCGGCAAATTTAATCAAAACCTTATTACGGCCATGGAAAAGGGAAAAATGCGAACAAATTATGACAGGAGCTTCTTATTTTATTCAGGAAACACCTCAATTTGTTGCTGCTGTCCGGCTTTCCGTGTTGAAACTTGACAAACGGTGTATTCATTTTTGATGAAGGACAATTCCACACACACACACAAATAGCTTGGGCCCAAAAAGTGAAATTTTCAGCAGGACAAATTGCCAGAATGGCATAGAATCAATGGAGGGGTCGCAAAAAGGAAAGGCCCATCAATTTTGCAGTTGTCATTTATAAATTTGTTCAGCCCTTTGTTTTATGCATTGTCCCTTGCTATTTACGGCCGAGATATGCACAAGGAGTGGGAGGAGGAGGAGGATCAGGATCTCTGCTTTTGTGTGGGTGTAAGGACGCGAGTTTAATGTCCTAGGACTTGCCATCCACCACCCTTCGATTCCTGCAGCTCCTTGGCCGCCTGCTCCTGTTTATGTGCACCACATAAAACTATCAATTTATTGCTGCAAAATCGTTGCGCGCTGTTTCCTTTGGCTGTCGCTTCCTGCACACTGACGCCCTCACACACACACACACACACACACACACTCAGCACAAAAAGGACACAAACACAGACTGCATCTGTGTGCAGCTTGCTCTCTTTTCGTGGGTTTTGTTATTATTGTTGGCAGCCTTTTAGGCGCCACACTGACGAGACAACAGGCGATTGCAGCTCTCTCCTCTACTCCCTTGTCTCTTGCATCTCCATCGCCATCGCCATCTCCTTTTCCCATCCATATATACATATATATATGTGTGTGTGTGTGGGAGCAAAAGGTTTTCTCACTACGCGAACTTTGTTACAAATTTTTGCGACTTATTTTTCGCCACGAACTCTTCGCGAAGCTCACTGCTCCAGCATTACGTATACGCCACGTATACGTCTGTCGTGCGACGAAAATAGCATCAGTTGGCACTTTTTGGCCAACAAAAAGCCCCTCCCCCTCCCCCTCCGCCGACCACATCTGTGAGTATATAGCCATTGCCATGGCTTTAGCTCCTTGGCTTGGCAACAGCCAAATCCTTTTTATGCTTTTGATTTTTTGACACCCGACGTGTTGTTGTTCTCCTTGTGGCTTGTTAGCTGTTGGCCATCATTGTTGTTGCTGCTGTTGCTGTTGCCGGGTGTCTTAGTGTCAACATGCGTTGATTCTCTTAAGCTTGGAATGGCTGCTCAGCTGAAACTTGGGTACAGTTGCCTCGTACGCTGGTGATTTGCATACCAAGATGCACTCGAACGTCATAAGAAGTTTCGCAATTTCCATTTCCATCGCGTATTGCAAGTGGATATTGTTGACATGTGATTATATCTCTCTGCTATGTTGTTTTGCAGTCGGATAAAGCGGAGAAAACAGTGCGAGCATACCTTCTAATGCTTTTTATGATACTTGATAGAAGTGGAATGGTTCGGGTTTTGGAATATGTAATCCTCAATCAAATAATAAGTAAATAAAATAGGTAAAGGTCTTTATGGTTTCGTAAATGTTCTTTTAGTTTATAACAAATAGGCCGGGATCAAATCGACAAGAGCCAGGTACATTTTTGGTATTAATACGCATGTAATACTGGTAAAATTGATATAATATCATTTTGCCGAATTCTGTCTTTTGGAGAATCTCTCAATTCGAAATAGAGCACATTCGAAATTCAAACTGGTGAACTGTTTACATTTCGAGCGTATCAAATTGATCATCGTTTCATGTCAAGTTTTTTTTTTGGGGTGTAGGAATTTATAATATTTTAGTGCAGCACGATACAATGTTAATTTTTCTGGATAGAAATTCCTTAAGTTGCATTTAACGATTACTTCAAAGTCATTTTGGCACGAATATTTAACGTGACACAGTTACGGATGTTTGATTGATTTTCGTTCAATAATATACAAATCAGTTGGAGTACAAACCAGACCAACTTAATTTGGCCCGTCCATCAGAAAGTATGCCATTCACCCTGTGTTCCAAGGCAGAACTTATTTCGATTTATTGCAACAACGATAAGCACCACCAGAGGCAGAAATAGCCATGGAAATGGAAGTGGAAGCAGTGGCAGTAGCAGAAGCAGAAGCACCACCGAAGAACCAGAACCAAAGCAGACCCACTCCCACCCACCGGTTAGCTGCAATTCGAGCCACCCGCCCGAAGAGAGGAGACGAGCGAAACTAGCAAACAAGCGCAAAAATCAATTTAAAGTTCAATAGCCTCAGTAGCTAGCTAACCGACTGAGTGGGTGAATGGGCTTTGGTGTGGGTGCTGCAAAGGGTGGAACTTGGCTGATTTGGCCAAAAAAAAATGCGACCGAAATTTCCCGCAACTTTACAACGTTGCAACAATTTGCAAGTTATTTGTGTGTGAAATTAAGTTCAAAGTACAAAATGTGGGCTGCAGAAACAGCAGCACAACAGAAAGAGCGAGCTGCTCCTGCTTCCATCGGGCAATAAAACTAATGGGATGCTTGGTTCCGCGGCCACATTGCGTATGCGTAATGTATGCAGAAATCTGCATAAAGCTGCGCACTTTTGCGATGCCGTGGAATGCCTTGCCATACCGCACACCACTCGAATGTCAAAACGTGCCCAAGTGTCCATTGATGCAATTATGCGGCGTCCAACGAAGTTGATAAATGGCAATCGTGAGAAGCGCCTTCGGCGGTGCGACATTGTCATCGCCGTTCACCGTTCACCATTCACCATTAAATGAATCATCGCCATCATCTCCATCATCATAAGCGTAACCAACGTGCCGCAGTAGATGTGGGCGCTCTTCAAAATGCAAATGGCTTCTTGGCACGCCACGCTGTTGGATTCCGGTAGGTAGACCAAACCAGGTGCCTAACGAAGCGAACTTTTAGGGCGACAGACGGAGGGAGACATCAATTGATTCCCCGCTGACAGCCGAACAACATTCCGGCGGAGTGGAGTGGAATTTTCCCGGAATCCCGGAATCCCACCGGGAGGCACAAACAGTCGAGTGTCGGGTTTCTGGCACTGCTGATGCATACATTTATGCATTGTCAGGTGATTTTGCCATTGCCATTGCAATAACACACTCCCGACAAACACCTGAAATGCAACTGACAGTTGCTGAAGGGCAGCAGGAGGCAGGCAGCAGGCAGTGAGCAGTGAGCAGCACTTGTGCAAGTTTCGGGTAGACAGATCAACTTGATGAATTAATTGCACTTGGCACGACTCTCCAGAGCGTGAGCAAAAGAAATAAAATTATTTTGCAGTCAGTTACAGAGCCACAGTTGGTAATTAAACACCCCCTTGATTGGCGGCTAAAGTGAATACACTTTTCGGAATTTCAAATTGGTTTTGTAAGGAAGGATCGGGCTAATGAATAAAAGGCAATTGCACTCGCAACACATTTGATACACCTAAAAAAAAGCACGCCGGGATCATATCGATATAAGCATTGATAAAATTGTATTGTATTTATGCGCATATCGTTTTTACCACGCAATTCAAGTAAAATTGATATTAATCAATATAATTTTGCTAAATTCTCTCTTTTGGAGATTCCCTGACTTTGAAGAAGAGGGTAAGAAGCAAATTCGAAAAAGAGCCAAATACGAGTAGCTCTTAAAATTACATAAGTGGAAGGGGGAAAGACACATTCAAAATTCGAACTGGCCTGTTGCTTATATTTCGAGCATATCAAATTGAGATGCCGCAAACAAGTCAAAATTGATACCACATCATATAAAATTGATAATCGTTTCACAACAATTTGTTTGGGTGTATAATCTTTGAAATATATTGGCAATCATAAATAAATTAAAGCAAACAAACTACCGCTAAACAAATGTAATAATATTGAAATGCAACAAAAATAGAAGTCCAACAGATGAAGGAAATATAAAGGCAACTCAACGATTGAAGAAACTATTGTGTGACTAAGGCCTAGCTTAAAACACCTACTAATTAAATACGCTAGGACTTGCCAAGTGATTTTCATTTCCTGGAGGATAACACAAATAAAATACAGAATTATTAAGTGGCAAAGCTGGTCGCGTGGCAAAAAGCAGAGGACAAAACCAGGACAGAACAGAACAATTTTGGATGCAGCCAAAAATAGCAGAGGAAAGTTTTTCAAGAAACGGCCATTGGGAAAGGTCGGGGAAAGGGAAGGGGTCTCAAAAGTGGGTGGTGGACAACTTGAGCAGCAGATATCCCAATACACAAACATGCAACCAGCACACACCAACACACACCAGCACACATGTGGCAGCAAAACTAAACCGGAGGCGCCAACATGTCCTACAAGTGATTTATTTTTATGTATTTGTTGGTGGAAGGCAAAGGCAGGGCGCAGAAAAAAAAGAAATGGCATACGAGAACGGAGAAAAGGCGAGCACAAAGTGAAATGCCACAAAAAGTAAAGTTTGTATTTCAGTTTGTTTTTTTGTTGTCCGTCGGCGGTGGCGGCGGCGTCGGTGCAGGCGAAGCCAGCCAAGCCTGGATTTCCCTCAGCCATTTTCCGTCCTTCCCGGCTTTCCCCCGCGTGGAATCAGCCGCAGAAAGTAGTAAAGTAGCGAACGTGAAACTATTTATAACAGCAAAAACCTGCTAAGCGGCCACACAAACAAATGCAATTGCGAGTTGCTAGTTGGTAGTTGCTAGTTGGCAGTTGGGAGGGTAGGATATCCATAGCATACTTCTATGCGCCGGCTCGCAAGTTGCAACATTTAGACGCAAATCATGGCAGACATTAGCGTGTGCAAAAGTTTTTCGCTGAACGATTTATGTGAAAAGTTCGGGGCTTCTTACCTGGGCTAAAAGCAAAGAAAAGAAAGCCATTTTGACTGACTGTCACCGGCTAACCCGTTTTTCTGTTTGCTTTCTCCTTGCAGAGTGTCCCACCGCCATGGATGGCATGGAGCGGTTCGCCTGCCCGATTCCCGACCGGCAGGGCCGATATCGCTGCATAGACGATCATGTGCTGTGCGATGGCTTCATCGACTGTCCCGATGGCGAGGACGAGGACCGGAGATCCTGCATGTTCTACAAGACGGTAAGTTCGACGGGCACCCACGGCGCATACTTAATGTCAGTACTTTAACGGTCTTCCCTGTTCTTCCTCTTTTTGCGGCTCCTTGCAGACGAAGGCTCACTTGGACGTGTTAGCGGATGCGTTACTGCGCTGGGCGCGAGGGCGTTAAGCCCCACCCACCCAACAAACAACACACACACACTCTCTAAGACAGCAACACCCAGAACACACACCCCCACTCAAGATACACCTAGAACTCCTAGAACCCACTTTAAACACAGGAATGACAAAAAATTAGTTTTAACTTGCCCCAAGTCAAGCAAAGACCTGTTAAGTTTAAACATTACTCAAGAACAAAACACACAGACAAGCCAACCACCCGCCTGTCCTTTGACATGAGATAAGATTCCCAAGAGAACTCCCCCGAGAAAGCCCCACACCCATGCAAAAAAAGAACAAAATGCAGCTTGCGATGAGCTGAGTGGATTGCCAAGTAAGAGAACAGAAAGCTATTATTAAAAACAAAATGAGGCAGCGATTATGCTTACAGAAAGGTATGATTATTATTACACTATTATTATTAAAAATTAACTTAATGAAAGCCCAAGAACAAAAAGCAGTTATACATACTAAAACTAAATTATAATTCAACAAAAACAAATACGTCAAAAGTAAGACAAAATCGAAGCCGTTTTTTTCAGTTCTAATTTGTTTCGCAGGAACAGAGAAAATAATGAGGAAAAACAAAATTGGGCCTAACTATTTTTAGTATATATTAAATAAATATATTATAAATATATCTTACTATATGAAATATATATTTCGTGTACATTATTTAATTATAAGTGTATTAAAGTTTAAATGTTAAATAAACCAAAAGAAATGAAATCAAAACGAAGCAAGCAGAAAAAAAGCGATAAAACATGATGAGGCAAGCGAGCAGAAGAAGAATGAAATTATATATACATATACACAGAAAAAACAGACATTAAATATATATTAATAGTATACATATACCAATAACAAACAAATATACAATTGAAGGAAAATATTGCATTAGGTTTTATTGCTGATAACTGAACAAGCTAATGAGTGCAATATAATATACTTATATACAATGCAATAACGGCAAGATTAGCGACAAAAACAAACATTTACAACCTAGAAGATGAAGCAAAACATTTACATAAAGAAAAAGACTTGACTTCATTAAAACCCAGTTCTGTTCGATAGTTGAGGCTTCAAACCTTTAACACATTTGGTTCAAAGTTTCTCATTGTTAAATTACGTTCGCCATTACAGATGATTTGTTCAGTTCTTATGTTTTCCATGTGTGTAAATAATACTTTCAATTATCACCCTTATTTGCCTGTAAAGATCTCTCCCGACTCCACCACAGATTTTTATTTCGTACACGAGTGACAACAGTTCTCACGGAAACGGCAGCTATCTGTAGTTAAGTAAATTTATTTACATAATTAAAGTATATTTAAATAACAATGGACTTATAAATATACATAAAACGATAAGCTTATAAGCAAAACAAAAAGCTTGTACAAATGCTAACTAACACTACTCCAGTCTCGACCTTTTATCCTAGCCACAATTGTTTTTATTCCCACTCATTTTATATGTTTTCATTCGCGCTCTTCTCTCAATTGGAAACGCTGAAAATTCAACCTTAAGCCCATAATGCTCTGGTCAATGAAAATTATTCGCTTTTATTATGCCTGTAAAGGGGGCGAGTTCCCAACACAATCAATCAATTAAGAAATACAATCAAGCAAATTTTTAAGCCGAAATTTACGAATTAAAATTTTTAACGGTTGTGTATGCAAACAAATAACAATGGAATGATAAACGCAAGAGAATAAATGGCAATTTAACAATAATAATGTGTACCCTCGATAGCGATTTTCCCATATTGCATTTCCTGCGTTTCCCCTGAATTTCCAACTTTATTTTCGTTTTCCATTTAACCGTTCACGTTATGCACTTTAATCAGTCGATTATTGGTGTTAATTTCTATCGGCCCAAATTATGCATGTTGTTTAATCAATTTCTGTGAAAACCTAAATATGTTTAATTATGTAAAACGGAATAACATATGAAATTGCGAGCAATAAAATTTCATATCTTATACACAGTACGTATAAAAAATCGCAAAGAAATTATATAAATCTAATTGAGAATACGTTTACGAATAAGTTTTTATTTCACATCGATCCCCAACCTCCTGCCCTCCTATATCAACGATCTTCGTTATTAACCGAAAAGTATAAATAGGAGACAGCCTTGGTGTTTTCTTTTAATTGATTGATATTGATTCAGTAAAACATTTACATAAATAACTGCAAAATAACCCACCTTTAAATATAAATGAAAGTAAAGTAATAATAACAATTTCTATACCATACGAAAATACTAAACGCAAGACAACGTGTGTATAACTCTAAGTAAATGATAACTACCATAACGAATACGAATAATGTATGTATATGCAATTAATTGTAATCCTTGAAATTATGCACAAATCGAGAATCCAAACAAGAACAAGAACAAATGCGCACTAAACAACTACAACCGGAGGACAAAAGCCGAAAACAAATCAAAGACGAACAAAGTTTTAATCACATTTTTTGAACGAACGACAATTGAGATAAAGGTATAGAAAAACACACACACACAGACATACAAATACATATATTTTTGGCCTATTTTTCTATAATCCTAACAAAAACAAGAACGAAATTTTAAAAGCAAAACGACAACTTCTATAAGGACAAACCAAAATGAAAAGACATAAGTTCGACTGTAAATAATAAAAGCGAAAAGGATTTCCCCAAAATGATTTTAATTTATAATTAAACGAAGTACTAACGAAGATCGTTTAATAATATTTCAAATATCTTTCCCATATATTTTTCTATTATTTACTTGATTTTCAGCCTATTTAGAAAGTTATTTTTCGTATTAAGCCCTCACAGCAAACAGTATTGTGTATAAAAACGATTTGTAAATAAACATATTACGTCTAAATTAGTGAAAAAGTTTTTATTTCTTAATTTTAAATGTTTTATAATTGTAGAGTATTTAGTTTAAAGATTATTTTTTGAATACCGCGAAAAAAGGAGGCAACTTAGCGAGGAAAAGTCCAAAAGAGCAGACACAGAATATAAAGCTGAATAAAAAACAATTGTTGAATGTTAAAAAATACATACACATATACACAAACAACCATAGGTACATACACACACATACAAGTATAAACATAAATATAAGAATATATAGTCGGCCCTTAAACTTGTATTTATTTGTATTTGTATATTTGCAGACGAGAAAGAAAGCATAAAAAACATCAAAGAGAAAGATGGAGAGTATAATTAACCATGAGTAGCAAATGGCATTGACGAACAGCGAATGCCATTCGCACAAGTTATCGAAAGAAAACATGGTCTACAAATTTTATTGATTTTGTCTTACCCAACTCTTATTAATTAGTATTTGCTGTACATAATTTTCGCCTTCCTCTTTTTGATCTCGCTGTATCTCTGTCTCAATCTTTCTCGCACTAATTTCAATTGTGTAGGAGGTATAGTTTTAGCATAATTCCCCTTTTAATTTAACAACAGTTTTCTTAACTACTTATAATAATTAATTATATATTATACGAATATATGATAATGCAGAAAAAATCAAGAAAATACACAAAAAAACAAAGAAAAAATGAAAAACAAATACACAACTTAATATACACTGAAAACGAAACCCAAACATGCATTTCTGATTTCCACTTTGTTACTCTCACAAGATTTCAGAATTCTACACTTCTATAAACATATTGTTTTCCCTCCACAAAAACAACAACGACACTAGACAACACTCACAACAAGTAAGTTTAACACATATGCAGGCAATCAAATACCATATTATAACTTTCTCACGGATCTAAAACGTAATGCACATATTTACCTTTTTGAGTTCGTAGTTCAGCTCTTTGTTGTGGCAAACTAAGAACATTTTCCCGAACGCTTTTATTTTCCTGGCGAAGAACACCTGAAACCGCAAAGTTTGAGATTATCCCTGGAATCCTTGGATCCTTGTTGAATGCCTTTTGGTAAGTTACAACGGTCGTCCTTAGGTGCTTGGGTCCTTTGGCCACATAGAGCTCTTCACTCGGCGGTCGAACAAACTTTTCAACAAGGTCTAGCTAGTAGTTGAACTTTTTAATTATTCCCCAGGTAAAATACACAGAAATAAGTCAGAGCACAAATGTCAACTTTATTGAAAGTAAATGTATAATGTTAGCAAGAAAACAAGGTTAGGAACTCGGCGACATGCATATTTTCGGTATTGAGATTTTGAAATTGAATTTGACAGAGCTTATAAGCGGTCATCGAACGGAGAACGTAGGAAATATACTTAAATGATTAATATCCACGTATAAAATATAAATGTTAACTTAATTAAGTGTAGACCCGCAAGAGGTAACTATATAATATATCTGCTTTTGCTGAGCACAAAAGTGTTAGCCATCGCCAAAATTACTATTCGACAACTAAACTATATGTATTCGATGTAGATCCGTGTTTAGTATGATCTAAGGTTGCACCGGAAAGAATGTTGAAAAGTTTGTATAGAAAACCAGTAGCCAAAGACAATTTATTCAAGCATTGGAGGCTGCATGCAAAGCTGAAACAACGAGCATTAATAAGCCAGGGCTAACAGACTTGGACCTAAAGTGGCCTTCAATGGGCATCAGGTGTTGTAGCCATTGATTCGGGCAAGCTTTTTATGACCATGCCACAAAAAGCCGCACTCAATGCAGAAACAACCAGAGCCACTGATGCAATTCAATGCCACTTTTACTCCACTCACAGGTAAACATTTATCGCTGACCACTAAAAGCAAAAAAAAAACAAAAATTTAAAGAACTGTCTATTAAGAAGATATCCAAGTCAAACGTAAAAAAACATTTTGAGTGTGTTGCAAGGTTTTGTATGCATATTGCGGAAAATAAATTGTTTGTGGAGGCCACTTAACCAGATCAAGGTACTTTGAAGGAGAGTGAAGAGCTTTACAGTTTTTAGCGAAGTTCAAGAAAATTTAAAACATTCGGGCGGTTTAAGGGATTCTATAGCTCAAGCTTAAGTCAGGAACAGCTCGGTTTTAAAATTGTTATTTTGTTTAAAATTTTACCCAAAATGGTCCAAAAGTCTATTTATTTTTATTCCTTCACCTAAGTTGCCATCTATTCCGTTCGCAATTACATTCAGCCAAGCATATATCTTTATTTCAACCCTAATTGAACCCACTAAATATTCATGCAATTCATTAAAATTACACAGCAACTCACACAAGCTTACACACACTCTTGCCAACTCTAATAAATTACGTTCAATTGAAACAATTAGCGAGACAAATTATGACAAACAATTAGCATTAACGACTTTGCACTGTTGCACATTTTATGTGATAAATAATTATACCAAATCAAAACGGAAAAGCATAAATTATATGTATTTAAATGCACCACAATTGCACTTACCTAAAAATTATAATGAGAACAAAAACACCTGAATTCGTATTAGAGCCTGATTAATTAGTGATTCTATTTTATGTGCATCGTTGTTGTAGTAATTGCACGAATCAGCACAAAAAGTATACTCCGAACAATGAGGAATCCCAGCCAATCCGACTTCGTTGGATCGTTGGATCGAGGAACCTCGAGGCAGGACTCTCGAGTTGGTTGGGCAAGCAGATCAGTCTTCCACGGCACCATAATCCCGAATTTCAGTCATCAGTACACCCTCGTTTAGCTTCGGACGCACAGGGAGCAGTCCCGATCCCATCATCAGGAATGGCCAGTTTTAATGGAATCAAAAGAATATTTTCGAGCTATAAACATAAGTAGTCACAAGTACCTTAATGCAAATCGAAATGTATGCGAAGGCCGCGGGGAGTTGGGACTTCCGATAGCCACGCCCACTCCACCACAAGGACATACATTCCCTTAAACATGCACACAATCAAGGCTTAAAAGCAATCCGTCCTCAAATGACACTTTTGAGCGGACTCTCCACAAAACACTCAAGCAGGCCGAGGAGTACGACTCTAAAGTTTTTATTAGGTCTAAACTATTTGCACCCCCGCTCCGACCACGCCCCCATTTCCAGACACACACGACCCCGCCCCCACCCCACCCACACATACAAGCAAATGCACTTAAATTGTAAATGTTGTGATTATATAGCACCGCCTCAAAGTATGCACCAAATTTTTGACAAATGTATTTTTGCACTATTTTTAAATGCACAATGAAACGCCCAGTTTAAACTGAAATTAAACGTATTTTAACTAAATTAGTTCTTAATGTTAAACAAAATATATACCTAACAACCTGGAGAGGGATTTTCCTTTAACGTTCTTATGTTAACTTAAACCAAAAGTCAAGAAAAGTCTGCGAAACATTTTATTCAATCGATATGCAATGTAAATACAGAACAAAGAGGATGGCTAAAAGAAGTCTAAGTAATTTAGAAATTGTCACTATGTAAATAGACCAAACCGAACGCAACCAGAGGAAAATAGGACGAACAGAAGAGAGAGAACCGAACAGAACAGAACAGAACAAAGAAGTAAGATGAGGCGACAAAGAAAGATGTTTTTAACTTTAATTAGAAAGTGTTTTATGTATTATGTACGTACGAGTATGAGTATGGTAGCCCACGCAGGAAGTCCTACTAATAATTTCTAAGCCATTTAACTTGTAAATTATTATGGTTATAAATGTATAATGTAAATGGATACGAGGAGGATGCGGGCGGTGCCCCACGTAGCGAGACAACTGCGACTCCGGCAAGAACTACCAGATATATAGATGTGTACATGTGTATGGTTATAAATTCAACCTACTTCAGTTTGCCTACGAGTCTAGATACATATAGGTACATAGCAGATATATATTTCCAACTGGTGAACCAAAAACTGGATTCGAGTTCAAGCGACAAAATCCCAAAAACAAATAGAAACCAAAAACATTTAACGATACCATTATTAATATTGAAATTTAATTATATGCGTTTGCGGCATAAGGAAAAAATGTATTACCAACAAAAGTCTCTATATATATACACAAACAAACTAATTTATGAGATTATATATATACATATGACAGCAACAGAAGTATATGTAAAATTAAATAAAAACGAAGCCTCAGTCAGTATAAAAAGTTCAATGTATTATTTCACTCATTCGGAATGACCGGCCCAATTGTGGCAATGGGAAAAACAATTTTATATCCAGCATCAGGTAAAATTTTGCTTGTGCATTTCCAGATCATTTCTTACATACCGTGCCTTTAATTATTTATAGAATGGGTAGTGGGAATACTCAGGGTAAGTTTTCATGGTCGGATGTTCGTCTGCCGCGAGTAAATTTATGTTCTATTTTTAAGGGGATTACATTTACATTTATTGGTGTGGTGGTCAAGGGAAATAAAGTTAATTTCAATTAAAAGAAGATAAAAAATCAGCTTCGGCAATCCGAAGTTTATATACCCATTCACCTAAAGCAATGACATGCAACTAAAATCATATTACAAAATTCGTAGAAAGGCGAAAGAAGTCGAAAATATTATGAAAAACAACTTAGCTTTAATTTTTTCGAATATGTAGAACACTTTAAAAAATAGTATAATAGAACTGTGACTAATTCATTTCAAGTTAACTAAATTTAGGTGGTGTTTATTGATTCTTTCTTAGTTAAATAAACTTCCGCAAGTACAACCCAGAATAAAGATTGAAAAATATTATTACAGTGGGCCTGGGCTTTTTGATCCTTTGATTAAACGTTTTAATGTTAGCTTAAGCCAGTTGGCGGGATCTTCTGGGAGTTTAAGCGTAAATATTTTGTAAGCAAAGCAGGCTGTCGTAAATTTTAATTAGCGTTAGCCGAAAACTAATTTCATGTTAATAACAAAAGTAACATTGTGGGCGTCCTCAAGGCCGTGGGCTGTTGGGTGCGGATGGTGGATATGGCGGACCAAACTGTTTGATGGGCGTTTCATTGCACCACGGAGTATGCGCGGAACCCTATTTTGTGGCTGCCAATTTACGCTTAATTAGACATGTTCCTCCAGTCTGCTTTTTGCCTCGAGGAAATCATCATCTTGGCGGCTGAATGTAGGAAAACCGAACCTTTTATGACCGCCACGCATGTAAATAAAACGAGGTTCCTGCGGGAAATAGGTTAAAGGTCAGGAGGCCACAAAAATGGAAAAAAATAAGCAGGCTGATGATGCCTGACCTTTCCTCGCATTCGCGGCTGGTTAATTAAGGTGTGACAAATGCAATCTGCAAGCCAGTTAAGCGTGCAATCAGCCAAAGGCCAATCCAGCTGGCTCATTAAAAGGGGATTTGGCCCGGTTAACACCGTTCACACACGACCTCTAGTAGGCGCGATAAAACAAATGCCAAAGCCTAAAATGGCAGGTTCTGGCATTTGCCATTCGCCATTCGCCACTCGCCTTCGCATCGCTGCTAAATAAATGGCCCTTAAATCCGGCTGCAATTTGTTGCACCCACGATGGCTAAGGGATATGCGAGATGCGATATGCGATATGGGAAATGTGATATTGGATATTGGAAAGATAGAGCAGTAGATGGGATTCCGAACGTGCCCTGAATCGGACTCACCCCAGAAGCACGAACCGGAAGCATGGAGAAGCTGGATCTCTATCGGCCCTGGGGATTGCAATTCAGAAATAACACAACATTTCTGTTTGTTTGTACCATCTCGCTGGCATTTGCCTGCGTAGATTATTTTTACATTGCATTGCCAAACTGGTTTTGGCCAACGGGCCAACACACCCACTCCCAATCCCGCTACACATTTGGCCGGGAATCGGGCTCGCACACTCTAATGCAAAATGTTGCGGTCTGTTTCCATTAAAGCTCCTTCTACTCGGCTCTTGGCAATCGTCCTGCCTTGTCCTTGGCGTGCGGTTTCCCCTTCGATATCCCCGTGACAGCTGACACATGCAGGCAGGGCCGAGATCCACTTCCACCTCCGGAGAAGGAGCTGCGCATCCATATATCCATGGCCATTCTCTCGGCTGGACATTAACCCATTTCCCCAGACGCTTTCCCGCCACCCCAAATAAATTGTGACACGAAAATGTGCTACGCTGACATCTCTTTGTGCCGGTCGCATAAAGTCTGTGGAAATCATCGGAATGCCGCGGGAAAATGTACATTTCTTGTTATTTTTGGCTGCTGCCTGCCCGCCATTTTTTACAGCCTTTATATTAATATTAATGATGTGCGCCGCGGATGTTGCTAAATATGCTGAAAGTTGGCTTTATCTTGTGCCTTTGTCTGGTCCGGTCAAGCTAAAAAGCGCCCTGTAGTTTCTGGCTGAACATGACGTATGCGTAATATTCAAATTAGCCCCTGCACTACTCCGTCAAAAACATGGCTGGAAGTCAGCCACGATAACAGTCAATCAAAAAACCATCTGCAACCCAGACCAATTTGCATGTTGATCCGGACTCCGGACTTCAGAGGAAGGAAAGCTCTGGCCAGAGTCATAGTTTCGCATTTGCACACACATAATCATCGGGCGGACTACCAAATCCTCCTTGTTTTCGCTGCAGCTATTCCCCTTGCCCCTGGTAGTTTTAATGTCGGAATAGTATTAGCCCCAAGGGCCAGCTGGAGGCATCCCCCTTTGAATGCCTTGTATTTGTTGTTGTCATTGCCGTTGGCCCACAATGTAATTTGGTTTGGATTTTCACGACTTGTTGGCTTTTCCCCCTCGCCCGTTCGCATGGCGGACTTTCTGCTGCTCTCAGTCGATGTTATTTTGGTTTCCCAATTTATTTATTTCCAGGCACTTTCCCAGCTAGCTGTCCATTGTGCTGCTGCCACATTGCAATTTTCAAATACATCCGCAATAGATGTGTATTTTGGAGGTCCTTTTTTTTGGGTAATACTCTCGCAAAAAGTTTGATTAAAGTACCAAGGCAAATAACAAACGAGAAAACTTATTCTTTATTTTATTTAAGAATATATTATTATTACTATGTTTATGCTATGGGATTCATGATCTCTTGAAAGCGTGAAATATAAATAACCACTGTTAAAGGGACACAGCCAAAATTCATGATTTTATTCACTCTCAGCTAGTAGAGATGCCGGACCGATAAAAATTGATCTGTCTGACGTCATATTTAATTAATTTTTAACAAAAATGTCTGACAAAATACAATTGTTCTGATGGTATTTGTAATATAGAATATACCGTTTTTATTTTTATTTTTTAATGCCGCTGAGTGGATAAACAACCTGTTCAGGGCAAGATGAATTTGTTCATTTCTAGCGATCTGGCATACAGAGTTACCAGAGTTGCGCACTACCAATTCACGCTTTGAGGCTGAAATCATGGTAAACTTTCGTGTATTGCCGAAATCGCGAAATGAAAGCGTGAATTCGGCATCGCATAAACGCAGTAATAAACACAGTATATGCATATGCTTTATGCAGATTTGGAGCACAGGGCTAGGAATTTTTATACACCCAAAAAAAAAATTCGGGATTAAATCGATATGCGCATGGTAAATTTTTGCTTTTTATACGCATATTGTTTTTACCATGCAATACTGGTAATATTAAAATTATTAAATAATATTATTTTGCCGAATTCTCTCGCGGAGATTCTCTGAATTCGAGCATATTAAATTGAGATGCCGCATAACAAGTCAAAATTGATACTACATAATATCAAATAGATCGTTTCATATCAAGTTTTGTTTTGGGTGCATAAGAACAAATTTTTATAGAAAGGGAAATCTGAGCTCAATTAGATTTTTTAATCAATTAATAAACTATTAAATTTGATTTTTCGATGTTATTCAAAGGTTTAATAATATTTGTTAGAGCATTCAGATGATGACTTGCATATCCCAGCGCGGTATCTATTGTTTCAAATTGAGTTTTCAATTTAAATTGTTCGGATTATTCTTTTTCTATTGTGTGCATTGAAATTGTGTTTCGGGCATTTGTTGTGTCAACACCGAGTGAACGAGATAGTGTCACCCACAACGTCCCCCGATCCCGTCGCTTTGATTTCTGTGGCAGACAATGGGACGTCGCTAATGTCCCCGGGGAATGCTGAGTACACCTACATATATATGAATATAGTGTATCGTGTGTCTGCTGATGTGCGGGTATTGTATTTGGTTAATTATTCTGGTCGATTTAAGCATTTAACTTTTGAAAAGAGCTGTCAAATTGCGATGTCAGGACGTCAGTTGGGCCAACAACAATGAGAGCAATATACCGCGCACAAAAGCCAAAGAAGAATCGCACTAATCGTTGAGCATTTCAGCGTGGGTGGATGACGTCTCAAAGTTGCTCCAACAGGTCTCCGGCTGATTGTTTACTTTTCACGCCCTATATTGGCCATTGTTATGGTAAAGACTTTATAATAATTTAGAAAAAATACAAAATGCTGCTGCAGACGTTTACATGTCCTCCTTTTCCTCGTCCTCATCTTCCTCCGGCACGCCCACCGCCTTGTCGGGATAGAATTTCTTGAGAATCTTGTTCACATCCGGAACGAGTGTTTCGTAGTCCAAGGGGAACTTGTCGCGGCGCGGCGGTCCCTTCTCCAAGCCGGACCACAAGAGATGCACGGAGGTGCGGGCATTTTGCGAGAACCCTATCTCGAAGGCTCCTTCCCGGGGCACCTGTCGTCCGTACTTGTTCTTCACCAACTGGAACTTGCGCTCCGGAATCCGCTGCTGCAGGAACGATCCACACTCGTCGGCCTTGGTCTGGAAAATGGGGCACTCGTACGTATGCTCGATGTAGATCATCGAACGGTCCTTGGAGAAGTGCTCATCGTCGGCCCAGTCCACATCCTTCTTCTTCTTACCCGGACCCTTGGGTGGCATTTTTGCTTACTATTTGTACAATTTGGAATAATTTTAAAACATTTGTATGTAAATTTCCAAAGCCGATTGTGTTTGGAGTGCTGACAATCCTTTTATTCATAATTACTTTGATTGATTGCTTTTTTGGGGTTTTTTACGATTTTCTGGCAAGAGTACTGTGAACCATAAATCTTATTTCGTATTTTCAAAGTGCGCAGCGCTGTCCAGAATATTTTTACTCTGCCTATTTTTAAAATGCATGACTATCTGAAAGAGCCAACAGCTTTTGGGGACACTCACACGAAAAAACCGTGCAACAAACATTCGGTTGTTAATTTGGCTACATTGACTGACAACGCAGCCGCCTTTGAAAAAAATTAAACAAAAAAAAACCCAAATCGAATAGATGCACAAGCCAATGCCTCCATTCGCTCCGGCGGTAAATATTTTTCTTTATTCTTGCGCTTATATATAGATTCGGACATATATGTATCCATGTCCACAGAGCTCCAATATAGACGTCAATTTATGGCACTGTCTATATTCATGCAGAACAGCTACTCAACAAATTCTATGCATAACAATAATATATTGTTGGACACAAACATGCATAAACAATAAAATGAAAACATAAAAAAAACGAGTATTTAATGAAAATAATTTATCCTAGGATACAATATTGAGGTCGACTTTCTGATATCCTTTTTTATGGTTCTATTAAATGTTACTTTGTAAAAGAAAAATGTTCTGTTGCCAATTTTAAAACCCATAATTTTGGAAAACGAAAAAACTAATAGCTTCGTAATATACATACATTGTTTTCAATTACTCAAAAAAAGCCATAGTTTGATCTGAGAAAAGTTTGCCCTAACCGAAAAATACTCCCTTTAATGTGTTTCATAGATCTTCTTGTAAACTTACATAAGGACATTTGATAAAAACAATTTAAAGCCATCAAATGCTTGTTATATAATTTTGTATTTTTAATTTGAGTCGTTTAAATTTGTATTTTGGAACATTAACATCAGTGCAACAATCTTTTATTTGCTTATTTTTATTGGTTTCTCTGAGCGAGATTGCCAATGGTCATTTATTGCATTTTATTTTGCCATTCGTGGCTGCTAAAGTTGAATGATTTTTTGCCACAGCTGCCCACACATGGCACCGAATTTTCCCCGCCCTCCGATGGCGCATGGTTTATTTATGCAATTTTCCCAGCATCGGTTCCCAAACAGCAAAGAAATGAAAGCATACAAAATGCAGCAAAAGCTGGGCGTTTTTAATAAAAAACCAAAAATGCAATTTGCAAATTAACAATAACGGGAATGTAAACAACGCCAGTGACGTCACAGTGGGGACAGCCCAACAAAAAGTAGAAATAACGAATTCGAAATCAAGCCGCGGGGTTAAAAATGCGGCGTTTGCCATACATATTTATGCGCATAAACTGTGTATTTAAAGTAGGGCCGTTTTAAAGCAATATTCAAATGAAGCGAAAAATACATTTCAGCCACAGAACTTAACGAATGTATCTGTATTTCGAGTATCTGACTGTGGGCTTGTGTTGTGGAAAAATAATCATCGATGCTGCGGCGTCAGTGGGGCAGCGCCAAAAGCAACAAATTTAAATATATTTATTTATCCGAATAGCGGAATATGTATCTCGCATCGCACACGCATGTCTGCACATACTTCAGATATATTTTTAAAAAATCAAAACGACATATTCGCTGCAGCGATTTTGAAATACAACAGACGTTGGCGTTTGCGTCGACGTCGCCGTCGCCAGAGATCGGCGAGCGAACAATTTCGGCGGCTGCAGGCAGCGGCACTCGATCGTACCGCTTAGTGCCACGTCGTGTCTCAGAGCGCCCAGGCCACAGGGCCCGAACCGTACCGCTAAACGGAGAAATCGAGAACATAAAATCGAAAATCGAAAAAATTCAATAACTTAAAGTACTAGCAATACCAGAACTCCCCTGCCCGGAAAAGTGAGTGCCGTGCCAGGAGATCGAGAATCCTTTCCGTTCGAACCGCAAACAGCCAGCAGCATCCTCCGTAATGCAGGTCTTCGATAACAATATGGTAAGTTAAATCTGCCCTGCGGCCAAAAGCCATTCGTGCCCGTGTTTACCCAAGCCAAATTTATTGTCGCCGCGCTGTGTATACCTAGCCACACTTAGCCCAGTTAGCTTAACCCAGAAATGCCAATACACAAATTCCAGTTCCACAGTTTTCCTTGCACAGCCCCGCCCATTTTGGCCGCAGAAAAGGTTCTTCTTTGGTAAGGGAAAAGACAGCAGGGGAACGGGAGGGCGAGGGGGAGAGGCAGCCAGGAAGTCATGCGGTGCTCAGAACGGGCCGCCAAATTAATTACAAAAATTCACTTAATGGCCACGATCCAAGTGGGTCAACGTACGTATGAGCCACTAGAAAATTTGCGAAATGAAAACTTAAGTGTTCCGCAAGAGACTTGTCAAAATTTTACCGTCTGCCTGCCATAAAGTGCAGCAGAAATTGTTTTAGTATGGCTAAATTGTAGTCAGATCTCTAGAATAAAAATCATGACATTGAGGCGGACTATTATGGACATTCCAGAGCCATATTTTCCACGAAAGTGGACCTTTTCAAAATAGAATACGTCTTTAGCTTTGGCCAGACGAAATGCTTTTGCAATGCCAGAATTTTCCATTCCATTTGATTCGTCCGCATCATCTAAAAATACATATCCATATCTTTATTAATAATAAAAATAAGCTTGGAGACAAACCAAACGGGGGCCAATAAGTATTCGCCGGATACTGATTTCTTGGCAGCTGAGCGACCCCATTGAGTACATAAATCGTCAGGCGCGCTCGCATAAATACATTTGAACCGGCAAAGGCACATAGATCGGTTCGAATTTGTCGCAGGCGGACTTCGACCATGTGTAAGGCACTTACAGAATGTGGGCTAACTTAATCCCAAAATCGGTGGCAAGGTCGCCGGATGACGAAAGCAATCCGAAATGACACCGTTGACTTCCTTTTGATATTCCATGCAGCTAGAGGCGGTATAAATAGATCCGGCGATTTTACAATTCCGGCGGGGGAAAAATAGTCCAAGAAACCGAAATGGAAATGGTTTATTCTCGGCCCGAATAAATCAATTGGCTTCTGTATTTATGCAGATGCCACCATTTGATTATTTCGCACTGTCGTTGATTTATGGCCAATGGCCAAAAGGGGCGCCTGGGGTCGGGGGAGCCACTTTCCATGCCATTCTCCTCCATTTCCCATTTCCCACTTCCCAGTGGCTTTCCCTCTTTTTCGAGAGTATTGTGCACGTCATGTGTAATTGCTATACGTCAATGTCAATGTGTGGGTTAGGGCCTGATAAATGCAAGCATATGTAAGTGCTTGTGGACGTTCAGGATCCTGTGGTTGCAATTGGTTAGCCTAATGAAATAGCCGATGATGTATTGTTGGCAAATATGTGCCTGTCCATTTCATCAGCCTTTCGAGGGGAATGTTGAGCAGAGCAAGCATGTGCCAGTATTATCGATCTGAATTTCAAAGAGAACCAGCCAAAAATGTTAAATACACGGAAGTCTTGAGTCAATAAATTGAACTAATTCCATATCGTAATAGTCTTTCATCAGATTTTGATGATTGGCAGGCATACGAATTTGTCTGGGAACAGTGGAATGAACCTCTGGCATAAAAGCAATAGTTAAAAGAATCAATTTTGATATTTTGTGGTATCAATTTTGGCTTGATATGCGGCTTATCGATTCGATATGCTCGAAATCTAAACAACATGAGAGACAACGATTGAAAGTATTAGTTTTTCCCGCTCCCACTCACGTAATTTAACCCGCCATATTGCTTCTTGCACTCTTTTTCAAAGTCAGAGAATCTCCGAGAGAGAGAAATCAGACAAATTACATTATTTAATATCAAATTTACCAGTGTTGCATGGTAAAAACAATATGTGTATAAATAACAGAAATGTTAAACCCTATGAAAACATTCAATGGCACATACTTTTGGCATTCCTTTTGTTACCCATTTTACCCCCTAGAAATAAAAACAATAAGTGTGTGCAATAATTTGCATATTCGCCTTGTTTATCGATCAAAACACAAACAAACAACCTGCCGCAATTGTTTAAATATTTCCCAAACAAACATCTCGCCCGGCTACGCTGTTCGGCTATTTATAAATCGAACTGAAATGTTAATTCGCTGAAACGAAATGAATAATTAAGTCGGGATATATAAGAGATATGACTAATTGTGCGCTGCTCTATCTTCCATCCATTAGCGCCGTGCCTCGCGTCGCGCCTCCCTGCGCCGAGGCTCGATATCGGCCTTGCCGCAAAAGTCGCACGAGATACCCTGGGACATATTCGAGCGGCTCTTCATGCCCTTCCTGTTCTGCCAGGCGGCGGCCATCCTGACCTCGCACCTGCTCCACGCCCTGGACATCTCCAGCATCTCGACCTTCGCCGTGTTCGTCTGGTTCGCCCTGGCCACCGTGGGAGCCGTGCTCTTCTACCACTTCGTCAAGGTAAGTCCAGTCCCCAGTCCTGTTGCAGACGTCCTAATCCTGGCGAAAACCGCATATGGCTTTGGGTTTCGGTTTCAGAGCCATGGGCGGCCATAAGTTCGGGATATGTCTGGCGGTCCGGTCCGCTTTGCCTCGGCTCGGTATTCTTTTCCTCTTCCGTTTTGGCTCGCTCCGAGTGCCAAGCCAAAACCACAAGTGTCGACGGAGGGTCTCGAATGCTAGGCAAAACAAATCAGTGGCACTAAAAATAGTCGGGCCACCAGAAAATCCAAAATGGGCTAAGGGTATGAGGTCCTGCGGCAGGCACGTCGTCAACTTATGCTTAACCAGACCGGAGGAAACCCTTGACTGTGGATTTGGCTTCGGATTTGCCAGCGTTTGGTATTTCAGAGCTTACTGCCTGGCAGCCAGCCGGGAAAATGAAAATGAAAACAAGTAAATAAGCAGCCAGGGGGGGGGGGACGTCCTGAAGGGGAAACCCAAGCAAAACTTGCTGAAAGAAAAGGGTTTGGTAATGAATATAAATTCGCAAGTAGGAAAAATGTGGAGTCTTGATTCACTTGAGACCAACCAAAAATTGCCAGGCTAAGGCAATGGAAGGGGGCCTTCTAGTAAATTGTTAGTCATTTCAATATCCTTTCCAACTTTCGAAGAATTTAAGGTCTCTTGAGAAAGTCAATAATTTTAAAATATGACTTTAAAAAAGACTTTATAAGTCAGTGTTAACATCACAAACACTTGAAGTTATCATAATTGGTTTTGGATTTTTGAGCTATAAATAGCAATCTACACTACTTAATTTACAAGCCAAAATACTTAGTTGATAGAAATTTTAAACGAGCCTTAATTAAAGTTCTCTCGAATTAAAGTTAATCCTTCCGATACCAAAACATCCCCATCATTCAATTTTATTGCTTCCCATGACTCAATATTAAATATTAAAAGCCTTGAGGGCCTTTTCGAACATCCTGTTTGCCCGCGCCTCGCTCAATTAAACTTCTAAAGAGCTCAGACGAAATACTCCTCAGGTCATGTGTGCCCTCAATAGGATTACTTGCCCTTATCTTCTAGGATTAACTGCGTAAATTACCACATTGCGTATACGCAACGCCATGGAATCGAATGGAGTTATCTCTCGATTTCACACCATTTGCTTCGATGCACATTCAT
This sequence comes from Drosophila prostipennis, assembly GCA_037075205.1. Lineage (NCBI taxonomy): Eukaryota > Metazoa > Arthropoda > Insecta > Diptera > Drosophilidae > Drosophila > Drosophila prostipennis. Next base: position 2,267,798 of record JBAMCJ010005005.1, on the reverse strand, counting down.
GATTATGGCGCCGACAAAGTCGGTGGATAATTCAAATTTGTGTGCACCTTAATTAGCTTTCCTCGGTGGAAGGAAGGAGGGGATGGAGTGAATGAAAGGGGAGGTAGGTGGGCGCAGAAATGACATTGGCCATTCGCTGCCTGGCAATTACAGGAGGATAAGAGTCCCGAGCTGTGTGGCCGCCATTCGTGGCACGTAGCCGTCGTCCTGTGCCCGTCCATATCGTATCCGTATCGGGCGGATGGCATTGTCCTGGCAATTGCAGGCTGCTTGTGGCGCACTCAATGCGATGCGCAGCCCGACATTAAGGTAATAAGCACGACGGGAGGATAATTAACAGCAACAGCAGCAGATGCAGCCGGAGTAACTGGCAGAAAAACGTGGTGGCAGGACTCAGCTGTCTCGTTTTACCAAGGATTTGTCAAGGACAACGTTGTGCCTTCCATGAAAACAGGAAAAACCTCTTAAGTGGACGTCCAGAAAATCCCCAGGAAAAAAAGCAAATTAGTTGATTCCTCAACGGGATTTTATCGTGCCATCTTCTCTTATTTTTTATTCACTGAATTTTTCATAGTATTAATGCGAAAAGTTAAGTTATCTTAGGCCAGTTCAAAGTAATATCTATCTATATATTTTTATACCGTTTACTCATAGAGTAAAAAGGGTATATTGTATTCGTCGGAAAGTACGTAACAGTTAGGAGGAAGCGTTTCCGACCCAATAAAATACATTTTGTTGTTCCTATTAATACCTATTGAAATGTAGAAAAAAATTTTCAAATCGGACCATTCATTAAAATGTTATGAACAAATAATGGAATTCAAGCATAGCTGAGTAACGGGTATCTGATAGTCGAGCTACTCGACAATATCGTTTTAACTATGGAGTGTCAAGCAGCTTTAATCATTTAGCTATTATAGTACTGCAAAACAGATTTAAAATCCGCTGTTCTTCAAATGTAAAATCCCTTTCCCAGTCGAAACTCTTGCTTCTCTTAGTTGTCAAATATAAACATGATGCCTCTCTTAGCTCAGAACTTTCCGATTCCTGACTTTCGACGGAATATTTGCATAACAACAATAAGAACGTCCTTGAACGAGAGGCTTGTGTATCTATTTTTAGCCACGGCAACAGAACTCGAGCTGGGCCAGGAGTCAACACTCCCTTTGTGGGCCGAAACAAGAAAAAGGAAACGACACGGAATGTCCTTGCCTTTGATTAGCTTCTCGGCCCAACTATTAACCCGATTTCCGTTGCCCGCTGTCGTTTCGCATCAGCATTTACATGTGCGGAGTAGATAAAGTTATTTGCAACATGCGTGAATCTATGGACACATCCCGGCTGAAAGTGGCTGTTTGTCCTTGCACATCACGTTGTGCATTTCATTTTTATGGCACGACCGTCGAATTAAATTACACGCACGCACACTTTCCCGGGGATTCGAGGGATTGGGATGCCGATTGGGGTGGGGATGAGGATGGGGATGGGGATAGGGATTCAAGGGACGTGGGGATGGGGGATGGGGGATGGCAACTGTTGACGCGACAGCACAAATTGGGTGCAATGAAATGTAAATGCGCAGCTAATGAAATGCTCACCGACGCCGCCCACTGCCGGTCACGCCCCTCCGCCGCCCCCTTTTGGTGTTGCATAAATCCCATATTATTCTCACCTAAATTGCAGCTGTTGCAGGTGGCAGACTGCGTACTATTTCGGATCGATTTCGGCAGCTGGCGCCTTGCGCAGTGCAAATTACACTCAGCTTAATGTGCATAATTAAGTCCACAGCCCGCTTTTCCCCCTCCATCCATTCCCCTGGGGGTCTCGGGTATGGGTCTGCGAATTTTCCTCGGGCGACGAGCAACAGTTTCCCGGAACAAGACACGAGATGGGCAATGGAAATGGTTGCGGGCTTGTCAGCTGCCAGAAACAGTGTAAATAATTGAATTAATAGCTTCGTGTGAGCCACGCTAATGAGCAGTTGCTCAACACCAGCAACGCCCACTGCAACACGCCCCCCCATTCCGCATTCCTCGTTCCCGTTTCCCTATCCGCCTTTCAAATGTAATTGAATACGCAGGGATCTTGAACTTATCAGCGGAGAAAGTTACTAACTGGCCATCTGAGCCAGGTGAATCCGCAGTTGATCCACTCCGTTTTCGGTTACGCCGCTGTCGTGATCCAGCCACTCGGGCGGAAAATGCTAGAAGTTTCCCAACAACTCTGTACACTTAGCAGAAATACATAGCCAAGTTCATTTTTGTTAGAGATGGAAAAATATTTAAAATTTAATATATACTCCTAAACTTACGCAAAAACTCAAAAACCACCCATTATTAATTGAGAATGTGTAATACGACATACTCAGTGCTTAAAGACATGCCATTAACTTAATTTAAATGATATCAGGATTTCCAGGGATCAGTCTTAAATGACAACAAGAGAGAACGCTATAGTCGGGTGGGTGTCCCGGCAATCTGATACCCGTCACTCAGCTAAAGGGAGTGCGAAAGAGATGGAGATATAAAACTTTGATCGGGTATAACTTTTTAACGAATGGTCCGATTGGAAAAATTTCTTCTACATTTCGATAGGTATAACTAAACACAACAACATTGCATTTATACTTCTCCAAAATCTTTAAAAATGTGGACGCCAGACACATTTTTTGTGTCGTTTGTGGGCGACTATGGGCGATTGTGGGCGTTAGAGGTGGCGTACGCTCGGCTGAAATAAACTTGCGCTGCGTAGGAAGCCCAAGAATATGTGTTGGAAATCCCAACATTCTAGCTCTTGTAGTTTCAGAGATCTCAGCGTTCATACGGACGGACAGACAGACGGACATGACTAGATCGACTCGGCTAGTGATCCTGGTCAAGAATATATATACTTTATAGGTGCTTCCTTCTAGCTGTTACATACTTTTGCACGAATACAATATACCCTTTTAGTCTACGAGTGATAAAGTTTCTTATGACTAACTAACTACGTTTCTTGTGATAAAGTTCAGTACATTTTTTTAACTGACTAACAAGAAATTTTTATATTTGAAACACGGATTCAAGAAATTTGGATAATTCACCATGGGCAAACTCATATAAATGTGCCCCTTATATCTGAGTATTAAAATGTTTTTATGGGTTTCTGAATAAGTTATTTTTTCCGCTGAGTTTTGTACTTTACCGTCAGGATTTATAGTAAAAACGGCTTATTTTTAAAAAGTTTTCTCAGTGCGCAGATACCATCTGGCAGGGTAGTGACTTCAGTGCATCTGAAACAATGTCCTGGTGCCTTGCACTGTTTATTACCCAGTAAACCGTCTACTTAGCTCCCTAGGTTTTTGCTGGAAAGGCACAGCTTCCGTACTTCTCGGCTGCAGCACACTTTGTCGCAGTTACAGCTCCATAAAACTTTGGCCGTAGACAAATTTTACGCTGATTTGTGTGTTGTGCACGCAGAAGAAAAAATGTCGAAAGAACTGTTTGTCAACGGGAGCGAGTGCATTCGCAATTAGGGAGCGGTCATGATGGCGATGATGATGTTAGAGGAGAAGGAGCCGGAGCTGGAAGCTGGAATCCGGGGTCCCCGGGCCCAATACACAGGACAACTGAAGGCTATATAAAGGGCGGTTCTTTTCGCTCCGCCATGCTCGCAAACAGCCCATAAAAACTCATTATGGGCGAAGTTTCGTTCGCTTGTTTTTACCCATCGGTTACCCCACTTCGTTGGCCTTTGTATCCAGCAGATACATATACTCCTCCGTTTTCTGTTTCGGTTTTATGGTGTCGCGCGTGGCCTGTTGATTCACACACGCACAACAGGACGCCCCCACCACCCTCACTCACACATAAATACACTGAGGACATTCAGAAATGGCAATGGCGTGCCCGGCCTGACAATGGCTGGAAACGAAGGACACGGCAGATGGGAGCTGGGAGCTGCGAGCTGGGACATGGGACTCGGCTACGCGCATTGCGTTTCTTAGAATTGCACGCCATTAAATCGCCTTGACAACTCCCCCTGCCCCAGCGGCCCTGCCCCCTGGACATTCCATTCTCTGCTGTGCTGCGCACTTTAGTTAAATTAAAAACCAATTGCAGACGAGGCAGCCGTGCATCCAGCGCGCATCGCACATCATGCTTCGGCAGCCAAAGGTCAGAGGTCGCCAAATGTGGGTAAATTGCGGGCAAAGCAGCCGCATGATTGGCAGCCAGTTCATTTGACGTTCCCAATATCTTGACTTCAATTTCCAGCTACAGACAGGTAGCTACCACGTTTCATTTCAATATTGCTTACTTCTCACATCAAGATATTGAGGTTTTTTATGTAGTTAAAAGTAAATGGCAATAGTAAAAACTAAAAGGAATGCAAAATAAGACATCGGAAAATGCAAATGGTTTGGAAGAAATTTTGAAAATTTGAGTTATTGGAACCGTGAAGTTAAATGTCCCAGTTAATTGACACAATTGTATTCCTGCTAAAAATACGCGTCGTATGACGATGCTCTTAAATATTTTGTCGAATTTCTAATCATTTTTCGTCACAAAATTAAATATCAGGATTTTGGCATGTTTAAGGTAAGGTTGGTAAAAAAATCGTCAGCACTATCGACAGTTTTAAACTTTAGAAAACATCGATATTTTTGTTGTTTCTATATGGTTCTCTTCACTGCACTTATCCTCGTTAAGATGTTAATATATTTCCCCAAATAAAAAAGTCAAATATGGGTTTAAATCCAAATAGACAGAAATGAGTTTTTTTGTAATTAACCTATGAAAATGAGATTTTATTACAAAATGTGCCGGAACGTCTTAAATTTTAAAAATAATATGTAGGTGTTCAAAAAATTGTTTTAAATTGTTGTTGCTTTTATTAATTTTGAATTTAAACCTAATTTTTCACATTTGTTTTCCCCTTTTACAAAAACTTTAATTTGCCAGGGAACTCCTGGCCATAGGTTCTCCTTGACAATCTTACTGCACATCTCTGTTTCAGTCCTCTTCCTGTTTCTATACTAAAGCCTTGTTACACTACATTTTAATTAACAGCCATTGCCAGGGGCAACATTTTTCGACCGGATACAATGGGAATTTAAATACAGATAAATTTCCATAGGGAAGGAGGGTGTGGAGCCTAAGCCTTCGTTTAAACACCCGCCGAGAGATGTTGGCTAACAGGCTGAGCTGCCATAATGGCTGGCTTGGCACAAAGTCAAAGCTTTGCGTGTTGCCTGCCCCACACACTCGCAATCGCACCCACACACCCCTGCCTTCTGTTCCTGTCCCTGTCGCTCTCGCTCCTTCTCTATTGGCAGCACACAGACACACGGAGATACATCGGAATAAGAGAAACAAGCTGCAAATTGGCCTAGGTCTCCGTTGGTACAACGCGTGGTATGCGCAATGCGAAAAGCCTTTAATGCCGACGCTGTCGTCTGCGGATGGCGTGAAGTTGGCAGAGGTCCTGCCTGCCACACGCCATCAGGATATTCAGGATACTCAGGATACAACGTGCGTGCGTTGGTAACGGTGTATCGGTGTATCGGCGAGTGTGCAGGAAAGCAAAACACAGAAATGGTTTTTAACTTTCCGGTTAATTAATTTATTACAGCTTAATACGTTCAATGACTTTTGGCGCCCGCCTCCCGCGTTCCGTTTGTCTTGGCTGTCATTTATATTTACCCGCCGCCCACCTCCGCTTTTTAGTTAATTTATATTTTTGCGGGGACCAGCCCCCCTTGGATTTCACCCACCAACCCCACTTTCGACCACTCTCTCTTTTGGCCGTATTTTATTCGATGTCTATTTTTAGCCCCTGATTTAATATGCGTGCATGCGTGTGCGTGCCTCTCTTTGTTTCGCATTTCTTGGATTCTCTTTTTTCGGCCACATTTCGTCGCCTCGCTCACAAAGGATGCCGCCCAGTGGGTGGTGTGGGCTTTGGCATCCTGGCTGGAATGGCGACACAGCGAGGACAATTTGTATGCGGTTTGTTTGCCATTTTTCACTTAAACTCCGACTCCCCCGTCCAGCGATATTGCACCATTTCGCTTATGTAGATTTATTTCGGGGCCTCTCGAGCGGTCAAGCGTGTCCCGTTTTCTTGAGAGGTTTATGCGTCTGCCAGGACAACGCTGGAGATGAAGCGCCTGCCCCGGCTGCAGGGGATAAAAATAAGATAATAAAACCAGAGCTGGGGACCGATAAGCGAGCGTTAGCCCGGCTCGTTGTCCGGCATCGAACGGGTTCAATGGTTTCCAGGCACGGAATTAAATCTGTTTACTTCGATACTCATTTTATTTATTACGAACACTAATTTCACCCAGGAAGTACAATAATAAAACTGCTTTATTATTTCACTTCCTGGTTATTTATTCTGTTTATGGCTGGACAGTCAAAGTTTTTCGATTACTGGTTGGACCGTTGGACCACGGAAATATCACCCAAGCGAAAATCAAAATTGTGGGCCACAGAACTTTCTTGTTGGTTTAAAAGAGTTTTACCGATGTATTTTAAGTAGTAAATATTTAATTAGGTATTTATTGTTATTATCATTGTGCAAAAAAATATTTAATTAATATGGTGTTGTTTATTCTTAGTCATTCCAATTTTTGATTTAAAATTTCAAAAAAGCTTTATTGCAAACCAAACAGATCCAGAGAAATTACTTAATTTGTTTTGCGAATAACCTTCAAATAAGGGTGATAGTTAGGTAAGCTTTTTCTTAAACACCAAAAGTATTGATTTTACTTAGGTGGGCACGCTTCCGGTCAACATATTTTCACAACTTTTACGCAGTTCATTCCACAACCCACGCTTCCGCATTATCCTCGAAATAGGAAACGGTGTATTTTGCACCCCTGGACAGTCATAAATTTATTCACGCAAATGAGCCACATGTTGGCAGGTTCATGAGTCGGACTCCTCCTTATTGTTGTTTACATTTTACACTCATAACTTTCACCTCGCCCACGCCGACACACGTGCCATGCCAGGAACAGAAAATGGAGAAAAGTGTTTCGCTAACACTTTCACCGCCTCCCCGCACATTATTCGGTGGGGCTGGGAGTTCTCTGTAATATGGAGACAATATCTTTGCTGGCTAACAGACGCACGGAAGCCCTTTGCTTTGCCAGCATAATGCATTATATAAATATTACGCATACGCCGTGGTGTACGTAAGCCGGAGGTAATGAGTCCGCCGAAAGCAGCTGCAGGCGGAGAATCGCGTGCCCAGCGGCCATTTATCAATTTCGTGGCTAAAAGTGCGCGTAAAGAGCTCCGTTTTTGGGGCTCTCACAACCGCAGATAGCACCTGCTGCTCCTGGCCAGCGAATAAATCTTGCACTTCCAGTTGCCAGCAATTAAAATGCAATAAAGGATGCATTTAAATTGCCAAAGCACAAAGTACGGCCGAGGGATGGGAGGGCCTGGGGGTCCTGCCTCCTTATTGACTTACTCGCTCCTAATGCTCGGCATGCATTTCCGAGCCAAGTGCTCAGTTAAACGGAATGTCTGACATGCACCCTCTAGGTTATTGCAACTCAAACTTCTGCCGTGCTCTATTTCGGGGTGCATGCAACTTGGGTTCTATTTCGGGATCGCTTTATAAAAACCGCAAGCCATCGTGTGCTCACAGAGCCGACATGACCGCCCAGAGGTGCGATGTCAGGCGGTGTCAGGTGGTGGGAATGCGGGAAGGGGGCAAGGGGGCAAGGAGGGCGGAAGGAAAGTGGCAAATGGCAGGTGGCAGGTGGCAAGAGTCGGTGGCAGTCGCTTGCGTCAAGGGGACGGCTGTTTCATGCCTTGCACGTACTCACTGCACTGTCGAAATCTCCTCTTTTTTCGGGCTCGCTGTTTTGCACTTTGGCCATTGCCAAGAGGAGCTGTTAAAGAGACACATCAGAACTGAAAAAAAGGTTAAAAGTGGGGTGAATGGGCTAATGGCCTTCTAAGAACACACATTGCAAGCCACAAAAAGCACAAAATCCTTACATTGCAAGTTCAGGTAGTGAATTCTGATAGTGTACTCAATTCTCGGTTGATTCTTAAACATAAAAGAGCTGATTTAAACAAGACATGAAGATAATTTATAATTTCAAAAGAAGTTTCATTTAAATAATTTGTTAAACTTGGTTGTATTATGGGTGTTTTTATTTTTTAGCTTTGTACAAAGTTTTAAGCTCTTTCTAATGAAACAATTAATAAATTGTGTATTTAGATTTGTTTAGATTTAGATTTAAGCCATGTTAATTGTAAATAATATATTCAACAAATAATATTTTCAAATCCTTTCAGTTTTATAAACAAAAAAGATTTAATTTTTAACAAGCTTAAGAATAGGTAAGAAAGTTTGTTAAATACACTATGCAGCATCAAAAATTTACCTCGATGGATGCTATATTTTTGGATTCGTTACGAATACTCAAGTTAAACTGCGTTTCCAAAAAAGTTCCACGACGCAAGGATTCTTAGCAAAAGGACCTCAAAGTTCGAAAAATGCTGAAATTGGCCAACTTTCCGGAGCTCTCAGAGGCAAACGGATTCATGTTTTGATTCGATGTTAAAATTTTTTAAAAGATACACTCTTTATCTTTTAAACCCCATACTTAGAATAATTTTAGGATTTTTATTAAGGGAGAAACAAATTTTAGAAAACATAGTCAAAAAACATAAAAGCATACAGCTGCGGTCAAAATAGTAATAGTGTTGCCGCCCTGTGTTTTTAAAGGTTTCTTGTTGTAATTTATCTTCTCCTGGTAATATTGTATTGATTATAATTGTACTACTAGACTAATTGGATAAGAAAAGTGACAGTAACAAACTTTTAAAAACACAGGAAGGCAACACTACTACTATTTTGACCGCAGCTGTATGCTTTTATGTTTTTTGACTATGTTTTCTAAAATTTGTTTCTCCCTTAATAAAAATCCTAAAATTATTCTAAGTATGGGGTTTGAAAGATAAAGAGTGTATCTTTAAAAAAAATTAACATCGAATCAAAACATGAATCCGTTTGCCTCTGAGAGCTCCGGAAAGTTGGCCAATTTCAGCATTTTTCGAACTTTGAGGTCCTTTTGCTAAGAATCCTTGCGTCGTGGAACTTTTTGGAAAACGCAGTTTAACATGGGAATTCGCAACGAATCCAAAAATATAGCATCCATCGAGGTAAATTTAAAAAGCATTAAAAATGCTGCACAGTGATATTTACCTTAAATTTGCAGAAGTGAATATTAAATATCAATTCATTCAAATTTATCTAATCTGATTTGATTTATTAGCTCGCCAATTGTTTTTCCTTTTGAATGAAATCTTACTAAAATTCTCAGTCCAAGGTGTTTTTAAATACATTTGTTGTGCAAACTTTAGTGTGGGGAATTTATTCAATATATTCTTTTTCCGGAATACACGCGGAACTGAAACTTTTAATTGAACTACCCCACTTTGAAAAGGTCATAAGTAAAACAAGCAATTAAGTGGGCGGTAATTAAATGTTTGCTCAGGAAAAGTTATAACTGCTTTGATGATTCGGAAGTTCAGAAATCCAACATCTTCTCCTTGCTTCTTAATAAGGATTCTTTAGAAACCCAATCCCAGCTATCGAGTTTCTTGAGCAGAAGCTGCCACAATTTCTGGTTTCCCCCAATGCACTTTAATTGACTCTAAACATTTAGTTGCTTGCTTTTTTCCCACTTTCCTTTTATTCCAGCTTTTTGCTGCATTTTAATTGCTCAATTCCGTTAAGTCAGTTGCTGTTTTTACTTGCTGCAAAGTTTAAAGTAATTTATGCTGAACCGCAATAAATTGGGGTGGCAGCATAAGAAACTAACGACGAAGAATGCTCCGTGCATTTTTAGAGCAAAAGTTGACCCAAAGTTTGCATCAGTGGGTACTATATCTAAAGGAGATTCGCGTACAAACCGTAGGAACATAACTTGTCGGAAACTTAGACAGGATTCAGTGGGGGGTGGGGCTGCCGAACGCCCCCCACTGACGAGTGTTTGTGTTTTTATTAACGCCAAACAACGGCCAACAGATTTCGATAAGCCAAACACTTATGGCCACAATAAAATGTCGGCCAGTCTTAATGGGTGTCAACAGCACGGCCAATAATAATACACCCGTCTTGGCCCGCTTCTTTTTTTCCACAATTTTACGAGCACTTTATAACGGTTTAATAGCCCGAACAATGAGTAGTCCTCCCACCTCCCGTTTCTCGAAACCGATTGACGCACACTGGAGCCGGCCACTCGAATCGCGGCGAACTATATTGGTTAATGGTGGGTGCCATGATGGATATGACACTATCCCCCGCCCGCAGAATCCCGGGGCCAGATTCCAGGACAACAGCCGCAGCTGGAGTGGGGGAGGTGCTGTGACTGAGGCGTGTGTCTAAAGCGGAAGTCCTAGCGAGCACACGTCTTCCTGCTCGCCCACTTCAACTTTCCATCACCATCAGCGTCTCAAGCGCCGTGATGAACTTAAACAAATATCTGTGACACCCATCCAAACATCCCCAGCACCCGGGGTCGTTCCACGCCGGACTTTCGCTTTGAAATCGAAAGCAGGCGGTTTCGGGAGGAGGGAGCGAACTTTAATCGCTTTTCACAAAGTTGCCAACTGGCGGCCGTCTAAGCCCAGTTTTGTGACACGACTTTTAAGTGGCCGGACTTAAAGCCCACGGACATGAATTCGGGTGGGCCAAAGGTCAAACTTCTCACGCAGTATGCTAAGAAAACTTTGTACTTGGGCAGAAAAACGAATAAGAAGACAACAGTCAACTAATTAGCGTTGTAATTATTGAACATTAATTGGCACAAGATTTGAAAAGCCCAGCATCAATCCGTTCACTTCAGTCCCATTCACATTGATAAGAAAATAAAAGATATATTAATTAAATTCCGCCAAAAAACTGGAGTAAATATTACAAATAACGACTGTAATTGAGAAATATTGAATTTCTTAATTGTATTTCGATGCAAGTTTATTAACCTTAACTTATAAATGGCTTATCTTACTTTTGGATTCTTCAAAATTTACATAAATATTTAGCTAGTTAATTAATAGGAACAATCGTTTGCCCGTTTTATAAGTATACGTTTTCATTGTCATGACTTGGAGACCCTTAAAATATATATTTCGTTCCTTATAGCTTAAAGAATTTAAATTTTCGAGTTCTTGATACATTAATATTTTTGTTAGCCATTGAAGTTTACAGATTCGCAATTGTTTTTATTTTTTGTGCGTGAACAAAGAGAAAATATTAAAAAATGTACTTATGACTTGGTGCATTTCTCACTATGAACAGGTATCCGCTTCGGGCAAGGGCGTGCTAATTACCGGGTGCGAGGCCCCACTGGCCTGGTACCTGGCCAAGAAACTGGACGACCTGGGCTTCACCGTTTACGCCGGATTCAACACGCCCATCGAGGATTCGGACGAGGCCAAGATTCTCAAGGAGGAGACCTCGGGACGCATGAAGCTGCTGCATCTGGACGTCACTTCGGATAAAACGGTAAGTCTATCCGTTTGCAGGTCCCGAGCTTTTAGCCGAGTTCACAACCGTTATCCGTTACCCTGTGTCCTTAGATTTTGGAAGCTGCCCGCTACGTGTCGCAACATTTGCCCCATGGCGCCGAAGGATTGTGGTCTGTGGTGCACTGCGCCCACTGGATAGCTTTGGGCGAACTTGAGTGGATTCCATTTGCCGTGCTTCGCAAGAGCTTGGACCTCAACCTTTTGGGTAAGTGGTGGCATTTACAGTGTCAAGGATAAGGGCTGCAATTACGATTTCGAATTTTCAAAAGGTGCCGCCCGCCTCACCCAAATCTTCCTGCCCCTGGTGCGCCGTGCCCATGGTCGCGTGGTCTTCCTGACCTCCGGCCTGAACCGCGTTCCCTCTCCCGTCCGGGGAATCCAGTGTGCCACCCAGGCGGCCGTGGACTGCTTCGCAGCCTGTCTGCGCCAGGAGATGCGCACCCGGGGAGTGGATGTCTCCGTGGTGGCTGCCGGAGAGTTCGCCCCCGGCAACGGCTGGCTGAACGAGACCGAGCTGCGTGACCAGGTGAGAATGGAAGCCAATAGCGGCATTGCACTAATATGCAGCAGTTAATGGTCTCCACTGAGAGAAATAATTCGTCTTAGGAAAGTTTTTTTTTTCAAATTTAAGCCTTATATAGGTTATCTTAAACTTGCAATTAAATTATTACATTTAGGTCTTCACCAAAGTTTATGTCCCATTTTAAATTTATTTTTTAAAAGAAATATTTGTTTTATAATTTACAATTTTAATTAGTTGTTAAGTTTTAACATAAAATTAAAATTAAACTTCCACAGTTTTTGTAAATACATATTAAATGCAAGTAAGGGAAGGGATATTAAAAAAAACGATGTCGTTGCCTAGATAAACTAAAGGGATTTGAAACCTAAAGTGCTTTACAAAACACACCTGAACGCTGGGGCTTTTCTCCACGTGGAACAGCCTTTTCATGCTTTTAGTTTTATACGATACGGTAACTATTCCCGAGCAACGGGGACTGCTAAAACAGTTTGCGGGGAAGTCATTAACTTGGCTTCTTACCATCTTTCCCCTGGCATATTTTCCGCAGGCCAAGCAAATGTGGAACCAGCTTTCCTCGGAACAGAAGAAGACCTACGGCGAGGATTACTACGAGGCGGCCATGACGTCGGTGGAGAAGTATTCGCGCCAGGTGAGAGTGCCACCCCTAGGAAACGTTTGTCCGGTAGCTAACGAGTGTTTAATCCGAACTTTCTCCCATTTCCATTTCCATTCCAGGCGGCCGACATCCAGCCCACGCTGCGCGTCCTCATCGATGCCGTTACCAGGACCTTCCCCATGGCACGCTACACCCCAGTGACGGCCACCGAGAAGCTGCAGATCTTCCTGGCCGAGCACCTGGCCCCCTCCCTCTACGAGTCGCTCTATGGCGAGCAGAAGAAGTTCGTCTACTGACCACCCTGCCCAGATCCTTTGTCCACCGAAACAGCCTGATATTATTCTTATTCGGAAATTGTTATTCATTTATGATTCTCCCCGAAATCCACCATCCCCTGCTCCTTGGAAGGACATCCAGAAAGGAACTGTAGCCGGGAGCACTGTTCGAGGAGCTCCGCCAGTCGATGAGCATTTACGTCCTTCTCTCGATTATTCTCATTATTCTCCCTTCACCGAGGCGTCTGTGGGCGCCTGCATAATATTATTTTCTTTAGTTGCTAGTACGAATTGTATAACGATGAATAAAATGAAATGGAAACAGTAGAAATCCGAATATGAGTTTTCACTTCACTAAACTTATTATTAAAAGTTTTATTACAAGGGCACAGAAATATATTTCTTTTAAATTTCATATATTTTTTCTTCTATCCAAAAATTAAAAAGGTTATAGAAAGTTGTTTATTTATTTTAGGCATTAGCTGTAAATTTTTAAATTTCACAGAATTTATATGAATCTTTTAAATGGATGTCGAATGTCGGCTCTGACAATATCTCTACTTTATTGCATTCGTCTCTTTCCATATTCCAAACTGAAGGATTTTTCAAATCCTGTTAATTGCTTTCGATTGACATTTGCCGAGTGCCCGGGCTTAGTCCTGTCAGTGCATTTTATGGAGCGATTTGTGAGACATCTAGCTGCATAAGCAAGGCCTCTTCCCAACCTCCTCCCACCGGCAACCTGGTAAACTAAGCTTAAGTGCAGTGGCAGAAGAGCAGGAGGCAACTTGAATGAGACGGCTGCCAAGGAACACGAAGGAGGGCTCATAAAAATAAATTCAATAAATTTTTAATGCGTTTGATTCAAAGCAACAATGACATTTCCGCCGCTACAGAAGCCAAGGCAGGAGCTCAGGTGTTGGAAATTCCCAGGCCCCCCAATGAGGCGTTAAGGCTGCTGGAAGAGACACCAAGAAGTGCATAACTGGGGCATAAATCTGCCACGGTTGTTAATGTAAGCCGCAACTGGCGGATGTTCCCTAATACCCCCCTCCCCAGGTGGCACGTTCGAACTTTTTAAGGGTAAGCAAACAAAAAGTTGCAAGGGAAATGAGTCGGTTAGCTAAAAATACATACCTGCCATATATCTGCCAGCCAAGGGCAGCCAGCTCTGACCAATGCTTTCCGCATTTGGCTGGCATTCCATGGGTTTACCTTTATCTGTCAGCTTTGCCGGTGTTTTTCTGCCCCACCATCCAATACATACACTTTTACTCGAACATATTATACCATACTCAGCCATGTGTAACACTTCCTGCGCTTTTGTCGCCAGTCCAGAAATTATCCGCATTAAAAATTTGTCGCACTCTGTGTGTGTGTGCGGAATTCCATGCGAAGGATGCCCAAAGGTCCAGCCAAGGCTTCCGATACGAGTGATTGTTGTGCGGAAGCTCCATCTCGTTTCCATTATGCCGTTTGCATTTAAACTTTTTCGCCTGGCAGGGACTCGAGAACATATTCCATGCTCACAGACCGGAACTTTAACATGGAAACAATTTTTAAATGGCCGGCGGACGATGAGTAAACTATGTTTACCATGTTTCTCATAGTGCAATCTTCGCTTTTTTTGTCTAGCTAGATTTCCATCTGAGAGAGCGTTTCAATGGAAATGGAGATTTTAAATTTCTGGGATTTCTGAAGGGGTGGTAAGCTAATAAAAGGCCGGACTCTGAATGGAAAGCTAAGGCTCTTCGGATAATTAAAAGTTCTCCTTAAAGTAAGCACTGTTACTATACAAAAGAGTTGAACTTAAATTACTCACTCTTAACTCAGTAGAAAAATGGTAGTAGGACTTCTTTAGTAAGCTTAAAATATTAGGAAGTTTTTAAAGAATGTACCTCAGTATCGATAAAAGAATTGATGTATGTGCATTCCTCATTCCCAAAGCCAACAAATAAAAAGGAATTATTTTGGCCAAACTTGCTTATCCTTGAAAGTGAAAACTACTCGCAAAGTAGTTTCAATCGAGCACAATAAATCCGGAAAGAAGCCCAGCTCAGCAGATAAAATCGAATTTTATTGTTTCGATAAAAAGTAATTTTCACACATTTATCCATTTATTTATTTCCTCTTTTGTTTTGTTTTTTTTTTGTAATTACAAATTACAATTTTCAATTGATTCCTGTGGACACAACGTAAATTTAAATTGAATTAAATTCCGGTTTCTATAACCCTTTATATAGTGCAGCAAATGGTGCTTTTTCGTTAATGCATCATAAATACAAAAAAAAGGTAAAAACCCTTTTTGTGTGCCTAGGGTGAACATTTATTCAGTTGCTAATTGATTTAATTGAGATTCAATTACAGTACATTTTTGTTGCTCCCTAATAACCCAAACTGTTTTCGTGTGACATTCACAAGGATTCTGCTATGGAAAATATACTATATCTATTTGCCTAGATAAGATGTGTTCTGCAATTCGTTGATCGTCCGTTGAGGCGTTGAGTGAGGTGAGGATAAGGTTATCTAAGACTGGAGATCGGCCTTTGAGGCCCCCTCCAGGTTTTTGGCTCATACACGGCTATTGGTCTAGGAACAATTAGCGGCTGATAATAGACATTCAAGGTGAGTTGCGCTACGACAATGTGGGCTCGAAAAATACTCAACTCTCGGATCTACGGTTATAGAGATAAAACCATCCAAATCGGTCGCTTCAAGTGCCGTCATCAAAACGTTTTCCAAAAATACTCCGGCTAGCCATATAAACTCGTACAAATTCCCTATATACAACTCGATTCACACAGTCCTTAAGCTACATCCGTTCGTTGAGGGAATGAGTCCCCTTAGCAGGACAACTCCGTCGACATCCTGGCGGCCACGTCGCTCCTCGCCGAGTATTCGTTGTCCTTGGGCTCGCGTCCCGTAATATCCACCAAAGAGTTGGGATCCATGTTCGACAGCTTGTCCAAATCATCATCGTTCATATAGTTCGGCTGCAGTTTGCTCACCAGTTGTCGCAACCGCTGAGCATCCAGCGATGTGCGACGCAGATTGGCATTATAGTCGCTGGGCTGAGGGTAAAAAGGATATGGATATGGAAATGGAAGTGGATGAGTGAAAGCCGGGATAACGGGGCAAAACAACTCACGTCGCGCCACTGCTCGCCGGGGAAGACGGCAATCAATTCGGCATTTGGCTCCAGAGTGCTGAAGTACTCCTCATCATCGACCTCGGTGCCATCGCAATCCAGGTGAATCGCCGGCTGAGCTCGCTCAAATTTCACCGACACCTTTACCCGCAACTCCGACAGCGTGGTGGCCACAACAGCCTTGCGGATGTTCCTCGTGATGTCCTTGATCTGAAATGGAGGCGACAGATTACTAGGAATTTTACGCCGAATTCACGCTCTGTATTGACATGCCGGAAATTGCATAGCTGCGATAGAGAAGGCTTAACTAGTACACTGGGAGAAATTTCCAAGGAATTTAATTTAAAAAACAAGAGAGAACGCTATAGTCGGGTGCCCCGACTGTCAGACACCCGTTACTCAGCGAAAAGAAGTGCGGTGGAAATGGAGATATAAAACTTTGATCGCGCATAACTTTTTAACGAATGGTCCGATTTGAAAAATTTCTTCTACATTTTCATAGGTATTGATAAACACAATAAAACTGCATTTTTACTTTTTCGAAATATTATTTTAATTAAAAACTTATTCAATATTTAAATTATTTCAGTGTGGGTAGTATTTCAAAATCGATTTAAAGCGGAATTTACGTAAGAATTTTTAATAAAATTCAAGTTTTTCACTTAAGTAAGGGTAGGCAAGGGAAGTAGGTAAGCTAAAAAGCAAACCTTTTTAATCTTTGTCGTTAAGGCTAAACTTAATTCGTGTTAATATTTTATCGATGTAAAAGCCAAATGTTTACTTAGCCAAAAATGTTTTTCAAAGTCAATTGTTTGGCCCTCACACATTTTGTCCATTAAGCTGTGGCAACACAGCGAAACACAAAGCACTAGACATTTGTTTGCTTTAATTTGCCAAAAGACCCGCAAGGCAGGCTCCCATTCCTTGCAGCTGTCAATAAAAACAATATGAAGTTAACGAAGCGCGGCGACAAAGATAAGAGTGGGGATGCGAAAAGACGCAGGTTAATTGTGATGGCGATATAATCTTGGGCGAAGGTAAATGGAGGTGGCTCCGAGCCAGCAGCAACAACTAATCAATTTATCATTTGCCATAACAATAAAGCCGACGAATGAACAATGGAAGGAAGGTCAAGGCACAAGTCGGCGCAGGCAACCGATTATATTTTTCTACCTTTTCACTCATTTTTTGTCGGCCGGAGTCGAGCCTCTTGTTGGGCCTAAAAGATTGCTACTAAAATATTTAAGGCATAATGCTGTCGATTCCGAACAGGCTGCCAAGGCCAAGTATGGATGGACACGGGTCAAGCGAAAGGTGAAAGAAAACAAGGAGAAAATGGGCAGGCGAAAAGGGAGAGCTGTGTCGAAAAGTTGCCAACGCCTCCTTTCTGCTCCTTTTTGGCATTATAGCACGTATACGTCCCGAGTGCGGGCGGGGATTTTCTGAAAAGTTGCCAAGGGCTGTGGGTTTGCCTTGTTTTGACAGATCTTCAGGTGTCTCCGGCTGACAGCCGACTGTCAAGCGGTTTGTGGCCATTTAATCGCCACATCCACTGTCTGCATTCGAAGCGTAGTCATCGGTTACAAAAGAGTCCTTCTCTCTTTATAGCCCATCAATCAATCCCCCGGCCAGCAGTGTGCTAAACCAATTATACGATGCTTAGGGAATCCATCAAATGGCCAACGCCATTACGTCTGGCAGGAGTCTGGAGTTCAGTTGGTATAGCAAATGAATGCCAGCTACAACAATAAAAATTTATCATGCATTTAATGCGAATTTCAATGGGCAGCGGCCCATTAAAGCCAGGGGTTATTTGGCATTTTTCTACTTTTCCCGCCGAGCAGTTGCGATTTTGTATCCCTCAATCTGCACCCCTGCCACGAAGTCTGGGCCAAATGCCAATGTCCTGCGGCTTTGTTTGCCCTATACCACTTCTTCGCCTTTGTTGCCGCTGCCAGAAAGTCATTATAACTTGGCTTCCTTAACTGCCTGCCGCCGAGCAAAGGGTATTCCCCCACTTCGAGTGGCCGCAGTTGAACTCTGACTTTTTGGTCAATCCCTTCAATTGGCTGCCATGGCAAATTTAAGTGGTATCATCTTGGTGCACTTATCGTCTCGGCCTGATTTGCGGTTTCACCTCGGCCGCGTTGTAGTCTCTGCTCCGGAGGCAGGCAAATATTTACCCCGGTGCGGTTGGGTTTCGGAGAATTTGCCCTCGCATTTTTGTTTGCCAGCGTCCGGCGTCAATATTGTCCCTGTAAATTCCTCGTTTGCATAGCAGGAGCAGCAGCAGCGGCGGCGGCATCATTAGAACAGGCGACAAACAAGCCAGAAGCGTGACAAGGACAATGCGCAGGACTCACAGTTGGCAGTCATGAATTCGCCATGAGACATCTGAGATGTGTGTTCGCCGGGGCTGCTCGGGAATCTGTTGTTCAAATAGCACTTAGGGCCGGTCAGCAAATGCAAATTACGGAGGATGCTAGCAATTATAGAATCCAAATTAGAGTCGTTCAATGGCGGAAGCCCTGTTCGATTTCGAGCTAGGTAATGGAAGCCGCAGTAATTTCAAATGGCCCAAGGTCACGGCCCCCAAATTGCTTTCATCTGCCTGCGGTGTCTATTGTCCAGCTCTGATTGCCTGGTTGCCCCTTCTCGCATCACGGCATTTATCGGAGACACTGACGCACTAATTTCTCCTGATTGTCATCAGAATGTCATAGCAACACATTCTTATAGGCACTGAGGAAAATAAATATAAGCTCAGTGGAGAAGTAAGAAATAAAAAAACTGAAAAAAATAGTGTCTAAAAACCGAAAACGGGTATCTGATAGTCGAGCTACTGCACTATACTGTTTGATCATTTTTCTTACATTTTTAAGAGGTGTTTTCGTTTGATGTTTGATGATGATGTTAGACCGCAGTAACTTCTGAAGAAAGTTTAGAAATTAATAGGTTTAGGGACCTTACTGATTTGTCATTCATTCTGCTTTTAATTAGGAATTTAACAGAAATTAAAAACATTTCTTTACAAAATACATTTTTTTGTTTTAAAGATACTTTAGTGAATGTAACATTTTTTTTTAAATTGTTTGTTAATTAGTAAGAAATAATCCAAGAAGGATAGCAACAATAAATTTCGATTTCCTTAATTTTAAAATAATTTAAGTTTCAAGTCAAATTTTAAAATCCTAAGTGTGGTGTTTTATTCTGGGGAAATCATTAGCATCGTTCATTCATTCGAAGTCCATGAGCCATGATGAGTTCTCGACTGCTTTCAAAATCGTCGTCGCATTCCACACTTACACGTACTTATTAGCTTACTTATTACAGAGGACAGCGGGGTGTTGTTAAGTTGCACGCTTGCCTGGACATGAATAATGCTCGTTTATTTGGCTTAATGCGCAACGTGGCGTATACGCAATGTCTCAGTCTCAGCAAGGCGTATTCTCCGAAATGTTTGCTGTTCGTTTTTGTTTGTTTGTTTACTTGTTTGCTTGCTGATGCCGTTCCATGCGGCATGTCTGCCCGTAATTTAATTTCCGACCCACCTTTCATGGGCATCTTTTCATTCGGGTGGCTCAGACTTTACTTTTGGGACATTTGCATTCCCCAAAAATCCACAGAAAGGTGGACCCCGTAGGTGGACCCCGAACGACTGTGACATGAAAAACGCATTTGCGCGTTAACCCAACGGAGAAAAAGGGAAGTGGATTTTTCCTCATCCAATGAGATTTGTTTTACTGGAATTTAATTTCCTGCCTGGACCAGAAATGTGCTGGGCTACCACAGAGTTTCCTTGGGGCGCAAAAAAAAGATTGAGACTGCAACCAGAGTAAAATAAACTAACTGCCATCAGGGACTTGATGCAAAAATTTTACATTTATTTTTGAATTTAAACATTAAAGGCAATACTTTTCCATAAAAACAAAACTGACACCCAATGAATGTACTACAAAGTTAAAATTAACCATGAAGCCCTTATAAAAAGGATGATTTTCATGTTGGTAAAATAGTTAGGTAAGCCTATAATTGATGATTATCCCTACGTATTTTAATTGCATTTAGCTCTCAGTTTCTTGAGCCATAACTCAAAGCGAGAGATAAAGATAGAGATAAACGAAATGCACAGCTTTTTGAGAAGACCAAACTAAAAACCAATCAATTAAATCTAATGTAAATCTTTTCCAATGGGATGATTGAAGCTCCTCTGAGAACCACAGGTTTACTAACACAGCCACATAAAATTACTGCTTGTGTTGGCATATTAATAGTTCAAGGATTATCACCCCTTATCTTAATTCCCACTCGCATTCAGTTTCTTGTGCAATTAGTCAAAGAGATTAAATCTCCGAGCATTTCAGTGTTTTTAATCAGGGACTTAGCCCCTCGATAAATAAGGGAGTCGAGTGGGATGGCAGACAAGTTGATTATTAATTAGCTGCGATCCGCATGAATTACTCATGCGTCACGTGGCCCACGCTCACCCATCAGCAGTTGGAAACACCACTGACAAATGACATCGCGTTTCGACCACATCAAGCTGTCAATTAATTGCTCTCGCCTGGCAAATTTACAGCCACTTGATGGCTCGTAGAGCTTATCAGCCATTCAACCGACCAGATGCCGATCTTTGGGCCAGTTTATATTGTTACGGCGGTGGCTTTAATGCCGTTAGCACACAATAAATCGATTAGGGTGTGCAGATGGCGTGGCCGAGATGCCTCGTTATCGTTACCGCCTCCCACAGGCGAGACGGCTTAGATGTGGGCGTGGCATTGAAGGTGATTGGCGGGACGGCGGGATGATTGGCCAGTCGGTTGGCCCGCAATGATATACGAGCCACTTTGGCGCCCGCATGCGGATGCTACTATTTTATCCAACTGAACAGTTTCAACATTTTAATTAAATTTCAATTGTTCACCAGCTACACAGAAATAAAAATTGATTTAGAATGTTGTTCGTGACTAGCGTATTTATACACTAATACTGTTAATAAGCTTTGTCAATCTAATTACAAATGCCATATGATAAATTAAATTTAATAATATTATAGAAAAAACTAAATATATAACAAAAAAACATCAAATGGATATCAAATCATCGCAAATTATATATTTTTATTCCATTTCTTACTAACCACCAAAATTGAAGATTAGGAAAATATTTTAAAATATTTTAAGGAGACAAACTGAATTAATCTAAGATGGGAATAAAAATATTTTAGAAATTTTAATCAAAAACCGTACGAAAACGGAAAGTAAATGAATAAAAACTGTGCATGTGGATTTCCATTTCAAAGGCTATCAAAATGTGAAAAATTCTGGGTAAATTGTTTTAGAAACATAAACGTATTAAAACTGTCTGTGGACCTTAATCAATTTTGCTCTGTGCACTAAATTGGCTACGGCTACGCAATCTTTATAGACAAATAGAGCTTGGCCATGGTGAAAGGGAAAGGGGATCGAAGGCAAGGAAACAACTCTGTTTTCCCGGAATTTTTCCTGCACCAGCTTCCACAGCGGATTGAAAAGTTGGGCGAATGCTTAAAGGGCGAATAAAGCACCGAGCAGCAACACTTCAACAGCAGTGCCGATGTCGATGATGCCACTCAACGCCGAAGGCTTTGAAGTGGCCGTTCCGTCGGGGAACCCTTCACTTTGTTTGCCCTGACCGTCGAACTTTTTACCTCGATTTTCAGTGTTTTCTTTTTTTTTTGTACAGCCAACAAGCGTAACAATAGCGCCGCAGTAATCACTTAACGAAATGCTGGCCCAGTTAACTGGGAGCAGGTAGCGTGGCTAAATGCCACAAAGGATGTGCGAGTGGAATACCCACCTTGAAGGGCTTGCTGTTGTCCAGCTGGGCGAAGTCCTCGTCGGCGGTGGTGGGCGACGGAGTGGGCGTGGTGCTGCTGTGTGGCGACAGGGCCAACTCCAAGGTGATGCTATCCGCCGCATCGTCCACGTCGGCATCCAGCTCGATGTCCTCGCAATCCGCCTCCATTTCGGCCGTGCGCGTTAGAGTCCGCTGTCTGGGCGGAGGGGCCACTATTCTGGTTTCCGGATCCCCTTCTTCAGGACCCGGCCCGGCTGAAGCGCCTGCTCCTGCTCCCTCCTCCTCCGCCTCCTTTGCGCCCGCTGGCATTCCAGCCGTCTTTGTCTCGTCCGCATTCATTTCTGTCATCTATTATGCCTCGAAAGTTTGCACGTCTTGTCTGGACTCCTTGCTGCACCAGTGGAAGAGCATGGTCGAGAGATTTATGACAAGCAAAACAAATTTAAACGATAATTGAAATATTCTGTATGGCATTCGGGGATGTCTGAAAGCCGCTGAGGCAAGCATAATAAAACTGCCAGACTTTGTGTTATTGTTATTTCAGATATGTATGTAGGTTGTTAGCATTGAACAGAAAATGTATAACGAAATCGTTGTTTGGCATTTGTTTTGGCTTTGATTTAAAAAAGTTTTTCGATTGCTAAAATGGCTTTGTTTTAAGACCAGGCAAATAGAGAAACTCCTTTTGACCAAATTGTGTTTGACACATGTTTATACATTTAACTAATTGCTTTAAATATTAATATGTACATACAACCCTAGTCAAAAGTATTTTCACAAATTTGAATGTTAACTGTACTCATATTTTGAACTTATAATATAAACATTTTGGCACCTATGGAAAGAGCACTTCAATTCCGTTTAAGGGGGGACATCTAGGTAAAATTTTTTAAAAATCGAAAATTTTTTTTTTCGCTTAAAAAATGCTTTAGGTTCTTAAAAATAACATACCAAAAGATAGAGTCCGGCAAAAGTGTCTAAGTGTCGAAATTTTCCATTCTGCGGCGATGCCTAACATGTATATCCCGGGCACCTTAAAACTTTAAACGCGTTTTTCTCGAAACCACTTTTTTTGAGGCGGCCGGACACATAACTCGAACAAATCTTAACCGATCGATCTCAATTTTTGACAGTATATTCAAAATACCTATGTCTATCGACGGACGTAGGATTTTTTTTTTATTTTGCTTACTTTTTTTTTATCAATAATTTTGTGACGTTTTTTACTCGAAAAAATGCTACTTTTTTTTTAATCACTCACCATTTTTTAAAAAATCAAAATATCGAAAAAATCCTACGTCCGTCGATAGCTGTTGAGGTATAGAAACTAACCAATTTTTTTTTTTTTTTTGATCAAAAATTAAGGACGTTAGGTGTCCGGCCATGGACCCCCTTTAACAAAAAAGGGCCTACGAAGAAATGCTGCACAGCCGCCATTTTGTTTTTGATTTATTCGAAAAAAATTTTATTTTGTACTTTGGACCTAATATAATAAAACGTAGTTTACAAATTTTCGATTGGCTTCTTCATTTGGCCAAAAAAAAAATCCAGAAAATCCGCTTTTTTTTCCCCAGTTACCTAGATGTCCCCCCTTAAATGACACAAAAATTGTCTTAACCCATTAAGCACCCTTTGAAAAGTTAGAAAATTAGACAATTTTTTTTTAAATTCAAATTTTCAACTTTTTTTCTGGGGCTTAAAACAAAAATGTTTTGATGCAAAGTTGTTCCCCAATCAAAATTAATAATAACTGCAAAAAAAAAAATTTCAAAATATTTTTCCTTGTATTTTTTATGATTTTTTGAAAATAGCTAAAAATGACAATTTTTGCCGTTTTTTCCTCCTTTTCATACAAAATTTTACTGAGATGTCTCCATTCAAAAAATCATAAAAAATACAAGGAAAAATATTTTGAAATTTTTTTTTTTGCAGTTATTATTAATTTTGATTGGGGAACAACTTTGCATCAAAACATTTTTGTTTTAAGCCCCAGGAAAAAAGTTTAAAATTTGACTTTTACAAAATTTGCTCACTTTTCAAAGGGGTCTTAATGGGTTAAGAACATTTTTGTGTCATTTAAACGGAATTGAAGTGCTCTTTCTATAGGTGCCAAAAGTTTATATTATAAGTTGAAAATATGAGTACAGTTAACATTAAAATTTGTGAAAATACTTTTGACCACCCCTGTATATATTTAATTTAACCAAATTTTGTGTGATGTAGTTTGGTTTTAGCTTTATGAGTGGCATTTCTTGTTGTTTTGGCGCATTCTTTTAATTTTTACTGATATTCTGGAAACCTATATTTTTTTTAGCAGCGGTCTAAAAATAATATAAAGTCAACATAACAAATATTTAATTGAGCTATGTTACATTTGCGAATTAAGTTGATTTTTTTGAACCTATTTTAATGACTTGTTGAATTTTTGTTTGTAAACTAGCCCGTAGTATTAACTCTTGCACAAGAACCTTTTAATTAAAAGCACTTTTGAACTTTAAGGAAACTATTTTACTTCTCATTACCTTGCGCCTTAACTTTTAAGAACCGAATTCTTCACATTATTCCGACCATTAGGTTGCCGATAATTACAGTACGCGATTTGGGTTCAGATCGCGAGCGGCCACTCCACAGCAGCAAGTGCAACAAAAGCCGGCCGAACTTGGAATAAATTGCCAGACGTCTGTGCGTGCTGTATTTAAACAAGCCAGGACTCGTCGAATTTGCCGACAGCTTCGGCCAGCGCAAAAACACACAGCGCAAAGTCAGGAGGTCCTGCAAACACACAGCAAAGTCTAACCTTCGCCGAGCTTTGGCCGTGGGAGCAGGACCCAAAAAACAGAGAGAGAGAGAGCGGATTCTGTTAAGATGCTGTTATCCAGTTAGCCAGGCCATCGCGCTGGGCGTGCCGGGTCTAAAGAACACGGGGTCTACGGAGGAAGAAACTTTGGTCTGGGATCGGGACGGGACTCTATGACCTGTGAAGTGAGAAAAGTTTACTGGAGCAGCTGCGAATAGTTCTACTTAGGCGGGACCACAAAAAACCCAAGACAAACAACTCTATACATACGTTTGTATATAAGTATATATGCATAAAGCGAGGCGTGCTGGCAAATATAAATATTTCAGCCTGAACTTTCGGCGCGTAAGGGCAAAGTTTAAAAATGCAATAAAATAAAGTTGGCAATTTGGGCCAGAACTCCGGCGGGCAGCTGAAAAATGTCACTCCGGCATAATGAGACTACTGCTGGCTGCATAATTAAAGTGCCGAGACCTAGGCAAAAGTTTCGACAAAGGTGCATTGCTTTCGAGGGCGAGACAAAAGCCGAGATTTATTGGCATTTGCATGGTGGAATGTTTTTTGTGCTTTGGGGAATTGAATGTTTAAAATTCATGAAATTCCCCCGCTGCCTGCTGATCGAATTTGTTCGCTTTAGGGACAAACAAAACCGCACGGACATATTTATAACCGAGCTGGGCTTAAAATGCAGAAATATTGCGCATACGCCGTGCGAGCCAAGGTTAATTTGATTGCCGGCATTTGACAACGATGAACACGTGATTCTCGCTGCAGTCACGTGATGGATAATAATAATATATCTTTGGGCGGCGCTATCTCGTTTACGCATTTAAGCCCTGCATTTCAATTGTCACACCGCCCGTTGTGAATATTTTACCTCCAAGGTTGGGCTTTTTGCATAGCTCATCTGTTTATTCGCCCTGCTGGGCAATCATTTCCGCCCGCCATTTTCCATTTCCCATTTTCCCCGGCGGCGGGTCAAATAATTTATGGGCCGCGGTCCGCTAATTGCGCATTGGAGCGCGGCGCGAACAACTTTTCGCATATGCAGCAGTGGAAACAGCAGCAGCAGCAGGAGAGAACCATCAATTTAAATGCATAGACGGTGTTGCAAATTGAAATTTATGCGTCTGGGCAGCAAGGTGAATGCGAGGCAGATTCCCTTCATCATCAGCTGCCATGTTTAATTGCGATGCATGACCTTCGCAGTCTGGGCAGTTAGATTAATTAACTCACATGTCGTCGCAAAGGTCACGCTCGTCGCATGTGGCGATGATTAATGGCTCTGATCCTGGCCGGACCTTTGCTATTCGAATTTCGAGACTGGCCATGGATATGTGGCACTTTTCGCCAAAAAAAACTCGTCAAAACAAGCGCAAGCGGTGCGGGTAAACGGCAAATATTTGCGCCTGCTGTCAGCAGTCTAAATGAAATTAAATGGAAAAAAATCGCATTTCGATGCGGGCCAAAAACGAAATGGCAAACATTTTAATTAAATTAAAATAAATGTGAAATGGAAAATAATGAAAGAAAACAAGTACTGACGTTGGCCTCGCCGGAATGTATGTAACGAGCAATTACATTCCCCCTTAATGGCATACTTAATTATTTTGTATGTCGAACGGGTTTTGTATTGGCAGGTACCCGCATACCTATGCGCGTGCGGGGGTGGCTATAATTGGTTTAATGGTTAACCAACCTGCGCGTATTTGCACTCACACTTTATGGCTTAATAGCCCGCCTCGGCCTCAAACATGCAGTACAGTGTACAGTCGAATTGCCGCTCGACCTGCTGACATTCGCCTGGTCGATCCACCAGGCTGCCCTTCTCGGCCAGGCAATTGCGAATACATGGGGTGCTCCACGGATGGGCCACCTCCCTCTGAAGCTCCTGCAGACGGGCTGCCATCGCCTGCTGATCCAGCGGAAGGTCATTCGCCCGAATGGCCAGCAGCACCAGCAAGTGCATCACGATAAACAAAACGGTTAATTTCATATTTGTATTTGCCAAAGTTACTTAAATTTTCATTACTGGCAGCTGGCTCTCAGGCTGGGGGCCTACTGCACTCAAAACAAAATATGGCACTAAATAATAATTATAATCTAAGAAAATGTTATAATTTATAATAATATACCGAGATTAAATCGATATGAGCATGGTAAATTTCTGGTATTTATACGCATATCGTTTTTACCATGCAATACCGATTTCTTTCTCTCGGAGATCCTCTGACTTCGTAAAAGAGAGCAGAAAACAACACTTAAAGTGTTTTTACACGAGTGGGTGGGAAAAAGACATACGAAATTCGAAGTGGGTTACTTAGAACATGTTGTTTACATAATGTAAATTACATTTCGAGCATATCCAGTCAAATTTGATACCACATAACATCAAATCGATCATCGTCACATACTAAGTTCTAAGCACAAACTTATCATCAATGACCGTTTTTATACTCCAGGCTTATCGAACAAATAAAAAATATTTATTATAAAAATATTTTTGTCTAAACAAAATACCACCATTTTCCATATGTAATACAATTTGTTATCAATACTTACATTTGCCTCCCTAATTAAATGATCCCCAATAATTGCTCCTTGATGAGGTTTTTTTTGGTGTAGGTGCGCATACCCATATCCGCACCCGTAATGACTTCCGGGTGGCGAAAGCAAACATCCAAATGAGGCAATCTAAGCACCAGTTTGCGGCTGCCAGCGGCTCTAACTGCACAATTATGGACCGCCCTCGCCGCCCACAAAGCCCGCCGACTGCCCCGCCCTCGCATATGTGTGTATGGGCGAAAAGTGCCACGGGGCGCATTAGTAATGCCCATTGCGGCATCTATTACACAGCGTCTTGTTTATGTGCAACACACACATGCTCTCAAATAAAAATCAACAGCCTGAGGCAGCAAACCCCCTATTACCCCCTCTCCTAAGAACATTCTGGCCCCTCGCTACCCTATCCTTGACATTTATTTGGGGGAGCTGTGTGTAAAATATAAAAAAAAAGGCAAGCAGCAAAAATTGTAGAGAATTATGTCCTCGTTCGGGAGAAAAGCGACTCGTTAGCCGAGCCAAGCAGGACTTCACTCGATATGTTGTTTACCCAGCCCCGCCCCCTGCCCACTGCCGCCTCTTTGTTGTGAGACGTTTGACATTTGTGCTTAGAGGATAGAGTGTTTGTTTGTGTGTGCACGCAACAAGCTTCGAATAAAGTGGGGAAATCTGATTTCATTTCCATTGAAATCCACTATTGGTGTTGGGTAAAGCTATAAAATGTCAAAGGAAATCAAGAGTTATCAACAAATTAGTGGAAAACTACAAATCTTAAAATTAGACACACATATATTTAAGCTCTTAATGGTGCCAATAAGTAGACCGTTAATACCTTTCTTAAAATTTACTTATTCGGCCAGCTTATACAAAATAATGATTTAATTATTTTCTATTGTAGCGTGTAAATTACGATTCGTCACGACGTGGACTACCGTCCAAAGTAGTCGTCCGATTTTCTTAAAATTTAATTAGAAATTCATAAAAAAATTAAAAAATATGTACACAAATGTAGGAGGTGTAGCTTCCTATGGGAACTTTAAGATACAGTTGTCCCAATCTAACTGGTTCTGACTTATATACTACCTGGAAAGAAATTAAGATAAGATTGCGTAAAAACGGCAGACGGACAGGCTAGATCGACTCGTCTAATGATGCTGATCAAGAATATATATTAGGGCGTGTCGATTTGAATTGACATAAAAAGGTGATGAATTGTATAGGGGAGACGTAATCTTTAAAGGATTCAAAAACATATTGGGGAACAAACTTAGGGCCTAAAATGACGTTTGACCCCCCTTCCCAAATGTGTGTAAAAAATACTGTTTTTGAGGAAAATATCATAGTAGTCAGCACCTTTATATTACTGAATTTCAAATTCAATGAAATTTGAAATTCAAATTCAGTAGAGTTCACTAGCATTTACCAACTTACTTTTCGGTGTGACGCAATCTTGTAAAAACCATTTAAAAATTCAAATAAAGTTGTATTGGTTTCGAATAACCTTTTATTTCCTTCTTCAGCAATTTCTTTAATCAAAAGCAAAAAAACTTCAAAAGAAATGCGAATTCAAGTCTGTGTGTGACAATTTCTTAGCCAGGACCACCTACCGCAACTGCCGACGCACTTCAAAAGCAGTCAAAAGCAGCCGACAAACGTGCGGTTTTAAGTTACATTTTTAATATTTTTGTGCCCTTTCCGCACGATGATTTCGTCCTGTTTCCCTTTTGCAACCAAGAGCACAAATTAAAAGGGCAGCCAGGGAAGGAAAAGCTAAAATAAAGGTTTTGCGGCGTTAATAAGGGGTATTAGACATACAAAGGCCAAAGGGAGTGAATTCAATTCATCAAAGCCAGGGCCACGCCCACAAAAAGGGGGCGCTGCAGTGAGTTGCTGTCGTCACGAATTTGGGTCACCCGGGAGCTTTGAACTGTGTTAGTGGGGCATCGCAATCAGCTCGCATTGCCAGGACCTGCAAACGTCATGGGGCAGTGACGTCACGAAGGAAGTCGAATGCAGAAGAGAATGGCGTCGAGTAATGCAATTAGAAGGCAGCAGCAGGACTCCCACTCTCGCGCTCTCTGGAAGTAGAAAAGGAAAATAGCTCTCTTTTGCCAGCGGAAGAGCAGGATGCATTCCATACGCCCTGTTGCACACGCTTTGTATGTTGCGCATACGCCCCCCTCGCCAGCCAGGCTAGTTCAATCAACTTTGCTTTAATATTCATTTATTTATTTCTTGGTTTCGTGTATATAGTTTGCCTCGGGGTTTTTAGTGTTACTTTCTTTATTTTTTGTATTTGCTGTATGCGTTTCACTATATTTAATAATTGTTTTCCGTTCGCGTTTCTGTTTTCGCCTTCGTTTACGACATCCCCTATTGCTTATTCGAATTGTAGACAGTTACCGACTTTAATTGGGCAATTGCATTTTCCGTTATTGTGTTCTTTTATTGTTTAATTCGCTAACAACGTTTGCTGTTGTTGGCTTAAATTCATTTGGCTATAGATCCGGGGGCGGGGAGGGGGGAGGACAGGGCATCTGTCCCGAACCGCTCAAAACCACGAAAAAACCTATTACACATAAATACAGTCAGTCTCGATTGGCCTTTAACGAATGACATTCACAATGGCATTGGTCTAAAAACAATTTTTGATGTGCGTTTCCAATTCTATCTACTAATCGTAACACAATTTACACGGCAAGCAAATCAACAGTGCCCCTATCCATATTCACATATATGTAGTTCGGGCTCAACGCGGGTTAAATCTGGTACTTTAGCCTACGCCTGGGGTTCTACCTCGAATATAATACTTAGTTCGCTAGCCTTTGGTTAATATTGTTACTCATCTAGTACGGCTTGGTGTGGCTGGTGTATATACGGTTAAATACGCTTCCTTTGACTGTGATTGCTAAAAGACTCCTCGAATGACCGCTTGAACTCCTGGCCTTGGTGTTTAAATCTAGTACGTGTATTGTTCGTTAACTTTCATTTGCTCTTAGATACTATGAAGCATTCTCTGTGACTTTGTTTCGCTTGATTTTGTCTTCGTTCCGCTTGCTGATTTCGCATCGCCTAATTACATGCTACAAATACGATTTATGTTAACCCAATGTTGCAGGACTGATGTCGTCGGTATATCCCAATGGATCTTGATTTTGATTTTTAATTCCCATCTCCACTTCGTTTAATCCTCCGCCGGCAGACTTCACCTAAGGCTGCCCAGAATGGGCAGTCAGATGTCTCCGTTGGCATTTGGATTCCTGCTCGGATTGGCATTGGCCTCATTGGCCGCCGCCTCGGCAGCGGAGGATCCCAGGGCTGCACTGGCCGCGGAGCAAGTGGTGGTGGCCTCGCCCACCGTAATCGTGATCGTCGTGTTCTGATTGTCGCACTGCACCACCTCGATGGTGCGGGTATTGCTGGTAGTCGTGGTGCTCATCTGTCCACTCTCCGCCTCGTTCAGCTGGCGCCCGATCTCCCGGTCGATGGCCTCCGCATCCTCCGGATAGCGTTCCGAGCAGAAGATGGCACCAGCCTTCAGGAGTTTCAGCAGATTCAAGCGATCCTCGGCATTACGCTTGGCACAAAGTGGTCTAAAGGGAGAACAAATAATATTGTAACATATTACTATATTTATTTATTCACAACAAAGGTATTAAACCCACCTTCCCGCATCCTTGAGCTGCTCCATAAACTCCTTGCCCGTGATGTCCACCAGCGAATTGGGATCCATGTTGGAGAGTGAGTCCAGGTCGGCATCGTTCATCACGGACACGTTGCAGAGGTTGTTCTGCAGCTGACCCACCAGCTGACGGATGCGAGCCGACTCCGAGTTGTTGGCATCGGTGGTGTCTCCCTCGCCTCCGGCTACGGAATCCCCGTTTCCAGTTGCCACCTCGTTGCCATGTGGAGTTGTTATGGTCACGTAGTGTGTGGGCTATAAACAGAGAGCAGATAGCATTTAATTTAATCTCTCTGGCCTCGCTTCCTTGCCCACGGAGCTCGACCATGGCGTTCCAGGAGTAATGCAATTAGTCATTATGACGGATAAAAGGAGGGACAAATAAAATAAATTATCCAATTAGGTGGTGTTCACTTGGAGAAAAGAAAGCACTCTAATCTCTAAATGAGTTTAGTAAAATTGTTGAAATGAAAGTGGATGGGGCATCTAAGATAAAAACATAAATACAACATTTCAATTTGACCTTAAATTGCTTTGAAAGCAATACTTTCATACACAGAAAAAACACGTCGCGTTCAAATCGATATGAGCATGGTAAATTTCTGGTATTCTGGAAATTTTTCTCGGAGATTCTCCGACTTCGAAAAAGAGAGGAGAAGCAATGTAGCGACTTAAATTACGTGAATGGAAGCGAGCACTTAGAGTTACATGATTGAGAGGGAGAAAGACCCATTCGATATTCGAACTAGTCTGTTGTTTACATTTCGAGCACATCGAATTGAGGTGTCCGCATATCAAGTCAAAATTGATACCACATAACATCAAATCGATCATTGTTATACCCATTACTCGTAGAGTAAAAGGGTATATTGTATTCGTGCAAAAGTATGTAACAGCTAGAAGGAAGCGTTTCCGACCCCATAAAGTATATATATTCTTGATCAGGATCACTAGCCGAGTCGATATAGCCATGTCCGTCTGTCCGTCTGTCTGTCCGTATGAACGCTGAGATCTCGGAAACTATAAAAGCTAGGAGATTGACATTTTGCATGCAGATTCTAGGAGCTCCTACGCAGCGCAAGTTTATTTCAAAATGGTGCCACGCCTCCTCTAACGCCCACAATACTTAATATACGATTTTAAAAATTTAAATATTTCGGAAAAGTAAAAATGCAGTTTTGTTGTGTTTATCAATACCTATCGAAATGTAGAAGAAATTTTTTAAATCGGACCATTCGTTTAAAACTTATGCCTGATCAAAGTTTTTTATATCCCTCGCACTCCCTTTAGCTGAGTTACGTTTATTAAATAGTCGGGACACCAACCCGACTACAGAGTTCGCACTCCCTTTAGCTGAGTGACGGGTATTAGATAGTCGGGACACCAACCCGACTATAGCGTTCTCTCTTGTTTTATATCAAGTTTATTTTGGCTGTACTTTTGGGCAACAAATTAATTGTTTTTAAATATTTATAGATTTCATGAACATGAAAGAAAAACTTTCCAAAAGGACAATCAAGTTAAATCAATTGGGATTATCTATGCTACTCACATCAATCCAATGCTCTCCGGGAAAGACAGCCACCAGTTCCGTGTTCTCGTCGAGGGTGCGGAAGTACTCCTCGTCGTCGATCTCCGTGCCATCGGAGTCCAGGTGGATGGTGGGCAGGTGGTCGCACTTGTCGAACTTCTCCGCCACCTTGCTGCGAATCTCCTCCAGACTGGAGGCGCAGACAGCCTTCTTGATGTTGCGTGTTACGTCCTTGACCTGGCCGTAAAAAACCAAACAAAAAGCGTAGCCGAGAAAGGGAATAATAAACCATTATACGTTTACAATTACGGAAACAGCAGCAGTAACAGTAACACATGGCCCCGCTCATCAAATGAATAATAAATTAATGTCAGAAGGGAGGCAACTGTGTCCCTATAAAATATTCACATCGTCGGCACCCAAAATAAAAACGAAAAGATACAGAAATGGGAAAAGTTGTAAATTTACTTCGGGTTGAACCCTTTTTCTTGCGACAACAACGTGAACTGAATGAAGAAGGGGAAACTATGCAAACTTTCATTCTGGCTATATTTGCCTTTAATTACTACGCTTTTTTCTTCTTTCTATATATTTTTAGTTCTTTAATTTCCTTTCTGCTTTTTAAATTTCAATCAACAAAGGAAAAATATAACTCTGATAAATACATAATAATCCACTTCGTTTCGAGCGAGATTGTTTTCCATTTCCCCGAAAAATCACAATGAATAAATGAACGGAATATTTGCGAGCGCGTCATGTCCTGCTGTCAAATGTCCATTTGCTCTAATTGAGATTTATGGACTGGTTTCATGCCCCGGGAGGGATGTCACCTTAAAGTGCCGCCCGCAAGCCGGCTTTGTGCATATTTCAAATGCGAGTGCTGAGCTCTGTGTGTTCACTTTTCTCAAGAACTCGAACGCAGTTTGACATGCACTCTCCCGACTGCGGTGCAAATATTTGTAGTTTATTCCCCCTGCTCCTCCTTGGCACATCCTTGTTTGTGTGACAAGTTATGCATGTCAGCGTTTTCCATGCTGCTTGCTCCTTCGCGAATGCCATAAGTTAGAGCTGTGCTGCAAGGACGCAGTCTTTGCCAGGCTCTATTAAACTTGCATGCGATGTTAAATGATGCCTCAGCACTAAGGTTAAACGAAACATAAATTAGACCTGGCCAAGCAGCTAGGAGCCAAAGGAGCCGTAGCCAGGAGATGGATACTAAAGGAGCCAGCGGCACGACTGCACTCCGGCCAGAATTTATAGCCCCGAATCGCCGGGCAACGTGCAACTCCTTGAGGTCCTTCATAAATAATTGAACGGGCCGTGACTAAATGAAATTGTACTCGAGTTTGCATTTCGAACATTTCATTTCACCCGTTTCACCCAGCTCCTCCGTCATTCCGTTTCCCCAGACAGCGCAGAGGTCGTCATTAAATTATCTTATAAATGCTTAAAGCCAGCCAACTTTTCTGCCTCGCAAGCGCCAAATATTAATCATATCATGATGGGGGAAAAGTTTGCAACAATGAAAACTTCGGGGAACCACTGAAGCAACTGACAAGTGGGAGACGCGGCAGCATCGAAAACAAAAGCATAGTTTTTGTTCGGAAACTTGTCAGAACTTTTAGTCGATCGCATTAGTAGATTTTCTCAAGAGGAACTGTCGTTTTCGGTGGCGGTTGCAATTCAATTAGCAGTTTATTTAATTACCCTCAAAACAATACAATGCTTGATACCTCAACCAAGTCGAAGAAAGATTTTCGGAAAATAAACAGGTTTTGAAAAGTTGTTGGACAAAATGCAGAAAAGAAACGATGATTAGTCTAGGAATTGTAGTAAACAGAAATCTTTTTAAGTTTTACTATGGACAACATAGTTTTGTTTCTAAGAAAAGCAGGATTCTTAGGACAAAGAAAGCATTGTAAGTCCCATGTTATTTAAAGAGAAAAACAGAAAAAATATTAACCAATGATAAAACTAAATCAGAATAGAAAATCAAAAATATATTTCTTTCTTGGTAAAAATATTGATATTAGTCTAAAAACCTACAACATTTCAGAAAGTTATAGGGTTTTAGAAGTGCTTTTTAAGATGACCAACCGTATGCTAAACGGATTTAAGCCGATTGGTTGAATAATTTCGAGCTGATGGCTCTTAAATCACAACTAACTCGAGCTGCTCAGCCATCAGGACCCCAGGGTCCTGCACCAAACGTGCAACGACCTCCGTCGTCTGGCTCCAGTCAAAGTCAGCCGAAGGATACGTGCCAGGGACTCTATTCATCTGCATCTTAGACCAGGCAGGATCCACAAGTCGCAGGACTTTTAAATATTTGATGGGCGTAGGCCGCAGATTTTCGAGTCGCTGGGGAAATTAGGCGACAACTTTAAATTGCTTTCCAACTATGCCCGGGCATTATGTAAATTGTTTAATAAATTATTAACAAAATGCTTGGCGGGGCGTGGTCGTGGAAGTGGGCGGGGCGGGGGCGGGGGCGGGGGCGTGGCCGTTGGCTAATTACAGCGACATGTCGGGATGAAAAGTTTTCCCTTTTTAATGGCATTTTCATGGCTGTCGTGGTATTTGACAGCTTTTAAGCCGATTTGTGTTTGGTGGTTTCTGAATTAATTATTTTAATAAGCAGCGACATTTTAATGGATATAATGGGGGATTTTCGAGGTTATCCCCGGAAATATTTCACAAAAGTTGTTTTCCGTGTTCCACAGACAACCTAAATAGCTTTGTGGTTCCTTCGGTTTCTGTTGAGTTGTCAACTGTCTGTAGTCCTTGTGGTTCTTCCGCTTTGCAACCTAAAGCACATTTCTTAAATCCTGTAAGTACTTTAAACTGCTTTCTGCTGTTTAAGCGGCAGATAAACAAATTAGTTGGGAAACAAAGGCCCAGCAGACAAGTAAAACAAATGCCAAAAGCAAACAATTCCCAATACTCGAATGAAAAGCCAAATAAAAGCAAAACAAATCCAGATAAAAACACGAAAAAAATGCAAAATAAAAGAGGACAAATAAAAATGTAAAGGAAACTGCTTTTGATTTTGCAAAGTCAAAATTGAGACAGTAATGGCACATTACTGAGCTTTCGCCACACTCTTTAATCCGAGCTTTAGACTCTCTTAGGCCAATTTCTCTTTGCCCAGAGCAACTTGAAGTTCAACCCAGTTTCCATAAAGAACAAAAAAAGCGAACTCAGCACGCGGCCAAAAACAACAAAAGCGAAACAACAACGCCCAAAAAGGGCATGGCAGGAAAATAATGCACGCCTGAAATCTCATTGTTGTCTGTGGCCTTTATGATATTTTGTTCACATTATAAACTCACTTTGAAAGGCTTTTTGGAGTCCCCCGCACTCGCTGCATTCGTCTCCATTGCTTTGTTTTGTTCAACTAAATTATTAATTCACTCTAGCTATGCACTTGATCTCCGCGCTTAATTGTCCAACATTTGATGATTTTTTAGCGCCTTCCTTGGTTACTGCTTTTGTTGCACTACCTCACTGGCACTCTGAGTTTAAACAAACAAACTTAAATTTCCTGCCCGCAAGCTGCACTTCAAATGGGAATTAAATATATTTTCTCGGCTCCGCAGCGGAGCTTTCGATGCGAAGAGCGCCGGTTTTGAAATGAGCGTGTGCCTCAGAAGGCACTTGCTTTTATACACTATCCCCTATTTCACGAGGACTGAGAGCACTCTGTTATCCTAACCGTCAAATGTTAAATGTTCTCTTAGCTGACATTCAAATAATGCTTAATATTTAAGTTTATTTTTATTCCGATAAATTAAATATTATATTGTTTTTTTTATTTTACCTGTTCATATTATCCTTAAATAAGCCTCACTATTGATATACTTCTGAAAATGAATTAGTTCCTGTAATTAATTTGGGCGTAAAAACTGGAAAAGTTAAAAGACAGATCTTAGAAATGCAGTTTGTAAAATACTTAGTAATGTTTGCAATAGGAATTTAGTTTAAAATGTTTTGAAAGATATCAGCATTTAATAAGAATTGTATTATATACGAAATTGTTTAAATAAATAAGTTTAGAATAAACCTTTTTTAGAAATTAAATAAAAACCTCGAGCTTACAAAAGAGCGGATAAACAAAGACCGAGAAATCTCTCTGCGGACTATGTTGATAACATTTTGCTGTAGCCAAGGCTCTAGGAAAGACAAGGA
The DNA here is from genome assembly GCA_037075205.1 of Drosophila prostipennis. Classification (NCBI taxonomy): domain Eukaryota; kingdom Metazoa; phylum Arthropoda; class Insecta; order Diptera; family Drosophilidae; genus Drosophila; species Drosophila prostipennis. The sequence continues at coordinate 2,231,101 of JBAMCJ010005005.1, read as the reverse complement.
GTTTGCTAGAACAATCCTGACTGCAAAGTTAACTGGTCTTCAATGGGGAAATGTGGAAACCTAAGCCTCGCACTAATCTCCATTTCAATCAAAAGGTGCATTAGGTTTCAATTGGTCCATGGGGTCGGTACCCATTTTATCAGCCCAATGACATCCGGTGTTGTCAATCCACTGTCCTTTTTCCCTTTTGGAACCCGCCCAAAAGAGCAGTTAGACAACGCTTAACTTTCTACTCAAGTGGCCAACACCCATTTAAATCTATATACATCTATTGCTATGCACACATCAACGAACCGTCCAGATAAAGAAGAGCAAAAAGCAAACTTTTGACAAATGGCCAAAATACATGAAAGGAAAGCCAAAGCCGGAAGGTGGCCCCAGATTGAGTTGAACTGAGTTTGTGCACGGCGGAAAATCAACATTATTTGTTCATGTCTGATTAATACCAATAATTTATGTTCTGAACAATTTTAACATTAGTTTTGAAATTAAATAAATATAAAAATTAAAAAAAAAAAACATATTTAATTAACAAATATTATTTTTTTACACCTCCCATTATTGTTTCCTTTGGATTGGGAATATATTAAAGATAAAGAAATGTGGGAATCGGAAAAAAGTAAATTAATTATTATCGGAACAATTTAATTATTTGTTTTAAAAATATTAAAAACTAATTAAAAGTAATTAAATTAGTATTTCATTATAAACCAATTATAATTGGTTATAATTATTGTGAAATCGTATTGTTCATTAAATAATTCAATTAAACACAACTTGTAATCCTTGTCAGATCGATATGAATTTTGATATGTGTGTGGGAATTACATTTCGCTCCAAAATAATAAAATATAAGTCTTAAATATTCACCGCTTTTGATTTTTCCCTGTGCATAACGGAACTGAATAGCCCGGAAAGGAGGTGGGCATAAAAGAAGGGGGGATCAGAGGCGGGGGCAGCCTTAAATTGTCATCCTAGTGCGCACCATCGGTTCCTCAGATGCTCCTTCTGCTGCTGGCAGTTTGCCCCGTTTGCTGTCATTGCACTGCATATAGTAACTACAGATCCAACAAAGGGAGCAGCAGGGGGAGGTGCCGAGAGGTGGCTGGGACTATTTTAAGCGCAGGTCACTTGAAAGGACGCACAAGGACATTGGCTTGTGCGGGTGGCTGTGTCGCAAACAGTTCGCAGGTCACGTGCATGCACCGCGGTGCATTGACCACGGAGACGTTGACACATCGGCCTGAATCTGGGTTGAGGCTTCACCAGCCAGGTGACAGGTAATTGCCTCACGATGAAGCAGGCAATATGCCAGTGCTAGGGGAAGCCAATAAATCAACAACAGCCGGCAATATCGTTTACCAGGCTCAACCTCATGCCACTTAATTGCAGTTTCTTTGTTTTGATGATAAAAAAGGTAAAATGGAAACAATTAAGTTAATACATCCAAAACTAATTAATGTTTAAATTCCCAACTTTTCAATTAATCGACCAAAAATACACATAATAACTAGACCTCGGATTTTGCATATTTGTCCATTTTTTGTCCGATTTTTACCAACATTTTTAGCTAGCTCTCATATTTTTGAAGTATAATAAATTCAGATGGATATCGGATATATGCAAAATATAAGCAAACAAGAGAGAACGCTATAGTCGGGTTGGTGTCCCGACTATCTAATACCCGTCACTCGGCTAAAGGGAGTGCGATGGAGATATGAACTTTAATCAGCAATAACTTTTTAACGTATGGTCCGATTTAAAAAATTTCTTCTACATTTCGATAGGTATTGATAACCACAACAAAACTGCATTTTTACTTTTCCGAAATATTAAAATTTTTAAAATTGTTTATAAACTATTGCGGGCGTTAGAGGGGGCGTGGCACCTTTTTGAAATAAACTTGCGCTGCGTAGGAGCTCCAAGAATCTTCATGCCAAATACCAATCCTCTAGCTTTTATAGTTTCCGAGATCTCAGCGTTCATACGGACAGACAGACAGACGGACAGACGGACAGACGGACAGACGGACAGACAGACATGGCTAGATCGACTCGGCTAGTGATCCTGATCAAGAATATATATACTTTATGGGGTCGGAAACGCTTCCTTCTAGCTGTTACATACTTTTGCACGAATACAATATACCCTTTTACTCTACGAGTAACGGGTATAAAAATAGCCAAAAACAAGAAAGGAAGCTAGCTTCGGCCAGCCGAAGCTTATATACCCTTGCAGATTATTCCTATTAATCGCTAATTTTCCGATCGAAATTGGAAAACATTTAAAAATAGTCATATCCCAAAGTAGTAGTTATTTCCTATTATATTCCCATTAATTTTCCGATCGTTCCTATGGCAGCTATATGATATAGTCGTCCTATTTTGATAAAAATTTATTCGAAATTCAGAACTAGATAAAAAATGATATTTCCAAAAGTAGGATGTGATATGTTCAAAAACACCCAAGATATAATTTTTTTACATTTTTTTTTCCCGATTATTCCTATGGGAGCTATATGATATAGTTGTCCGATCCGGCTTGTTCATACTTATATACTACCTGCAATAGATATAAGACTTTTGGGAAAGTTTTAGCCCGATAGCTTTAAAACTGAGAGACTAGTTTGCGTAGAAACAGACGGACAGACGGACGGACAGACGGACGGACAGACGGACATGGCTAGATCGACTCGTCTAGTGATGCTGATCAAATATATATACTTTATGGGGTCGGAAACGTCTCCTTCACTGCGTTGCAAACTTCTGACTGAAATCATAACACTCTCTGCAAGGGTATAAATATACGACAAATATGCAAAATATATGCAAAATATGCAAAATATATGCAAACAAAGTTGTTTAAAATATTTAAGTGCACTCGATAAATATTGTAGTTTAAGCAAAATAAAAAAATATTTTCGGCTTAAAATCAATCGCCAAAGATAATCTTGTCAAGTGAAGTGAACCAAGTAAAATAGTTAAAATGCCGAAATCGCAAAAATTGAAGAAACATTTGATCCAAAAATGGTTTGATAGCTTTGCCGAAAAGTGCTTCAAAATAGATGGTAACGAGATAATTTGTACTACTTGCGATAAAAAGGTAACTTTTTTCCAAATTAAGCCCGTTTTTATAATGGTTTTTCATTTTAGATTTCGTTCAAAAAAAAATTTCAACTGCAGCAGCACTTAGCTACTTCACTTCATATTAAGTCGAAGGCCTCAGAAAGTAATACCGACGATAATGCAACTTCCAGCAACTTTCCCGACAATATCGATAAAGTATTCAAAAAGGATTTATGCACAGCTTTAGTTGCGGCTAACATACCATGGAATGTGCTTAATAATACTACGTTCAAAAACTTCTTGAATAAGTACACTGGGCAACACATCCCAGATGAAAGTACCCTGAGAAAAAATTATTTGGATGTTTGTTACGAAGAATCCATTCGAAAAATATAAATTATAACATATAATTCAGTAAAATTAGATACACAAAATCCCATTATTAATATTACAAAACTAAACAAAAGAAAAATTAAGTTACCTTGCAGGTATGCCTATTTAAAATGTTGTTTTTAAATTTTCAAAAATAAAAACGCCTACTTTCTACAAAGTTACAATGTTTTTTATATTATTTTTTGATTATTCCTATGGGAGCCATAAGATATAGTGGTCAATCTGGCTCGCTCCAACATATGTACTACCTGCAATAGAAAGAAGACTTTTGGGAAAGTTTCACCGCGATAGCTTTAAAAGTGAGAGACTAGTTCGCATAAAAACGGACTGACGGACATGGCTAGATGGCCTCGGTCATTGGTGCTGATCAAGAATATATATACTTTGTTTGGTCGGAAACGTGTCCTTTACTCCGTTGCAAACATCTGACTAAAATTGTAATACCCCTGCAAGGGTATAAAAAGGTCGAGTTGACAAAAAAAGGAATTTTCTATTCAACAGCTTGCTCGTTGTTTATTAATCGTTATTCCCCGGCACAGACGTTTTAAATTAGACCTAAGCTGCTTCTTAACAAAAAGCAGACAAAACTAATTATCCTTCGCGCCTTTAAAAGGCGATAACAGGAGCGATGTTACACAGCTAAGTCGTTTTTTAGTAACAGATTAGGACTGGCTGTAAACATACAGAGCTCTGCTAAGTAAAAGCAACGCTTTCGACAGGACCTCGTTAAAATTCAAGAGGGACTTTCTTCCGCTGACTTCGTTTGAACCTCTTCACATTGACATTTGCTGTTTGGTCGCGGCAACCTTATGAATATGTAGGGCTTTCAATTTTGCGGGAGTTTATACTACATGCAGTTAAGTAGATTGTAGGTGTACAGAATCGATGATAGTATATTACATACATATATAGAATATATTCCAATTGATGTACCATTGATTTCATTACCATTTAGGTATATTTAAAACATACGGAATTTACAAAATAACAAACTTTTTATTCGGTTTCAGGCAAATCAATCTCATTAATAGTTTTCCAAAATCATCTTCGGTACCACATTCATGCTGGTTAACTCCTGGAAGAGCAACTTGCAAGCATATGGCATGGATATCTTGGATACATTGGCGGAGGACTGGCAGAAATGACACCAGGAGCAGTAGGCCAACCTGCCGCAGGTCCGGCAAACGTCCACCTCGAAGGCATCCGACGAGATCATCAGACGCTCCATAATCAGCATGCTAGCTCCGTAGGATATGAGGCAATCACGCTCCATTTCACCCAGACGAAGGCCACCCTCTCGACTCCTGCCCTGTGTGGGCTGACGGGTGAGCACCGCCTTGGGCCCTCGGGCACGAGCGTGCATCTTGTCTTGCACCATGTGCTTCAGTTTCTGATAGTACACAGGACCCGAATAGATGTACGCCTCCAGTGGCGTTCCAGTGATGCCGGAGTAGAAAAAGTCCTTGCCCACGTAGTTGAATCCGTGGCGCTCCAGTTCCGCCTGGATGTCCTCCACTTTGGACCCGCCAAAGGCAGTTCCATAATGAAACTTGCCTTCCAGGAGACCAGCCTTTCCGCCGAGCAACTCCAAAGTTTTACCCACTGTCATACGAGAGGGGAAGCCATGGGGGTTCATAATCATATCCGGACAGATGCCAAAATCATTAAAGGGCATGTCCTCCTGCTCGACAATCAACCCCGTCACACCTTTTTGGCCGTGCCGCGAGCTGAACTTGTCTCCGATCTCCGGAATGCGTGTCTGACGCAGCAGGATCTTGATCAGGAAGTCCTCCTCGGCATTGGCGGAGACCATTACCCGCTCGATGTAACTGGGCTCGGGTCCTTTATAACTTATGGGCACTGCGGTGTAGGGAACCTGCGCGGATTGTCCCTGCAGCGGATTCATCGAAGTCACCGCGGGCATCTCCTTGTTGATCATGATCTGTTTGTTTTGAACCTGCTCGCCAGGAGCCACAATGCCATCGGTGTCCAGAACGTCGTGTTTGAAGATCACCTTGTTCGTGAGCGCATCTTTCATGGGACCCATGATTCTGTCGAAGGTCTGATTCGCATAACGTTTCACCGTACACTTTGAGTTTTTGTAGACCAGGCAGCGTCCGTAGCCGCGATCTATGGAGGCCTTGTTCAGGATTAAGGCATCTTCGATATCATAACCGGAGTAACTCATCACGGCCACCGTGGCATTTTGACCAGCTGGCAATTTGTCGAAATTGGTGAGCTCAATAGTCTTGGATTTCACCATGGGAGCGTGGGGATACACCAGATTGTACATCAGCGAATCGATGCGGTTCTTCTGGTTGTAGCCAATCATTCCCATCGCCTGTTTACCCATAGCACATTGGTAGGTGTTCCTGGGACTCTGGTTGTGATGCGGATAGGGCACCAAGCCCGCACAGACTCCTAGCAAAGTGAAGGGCTCGATTTCCAAATGCGTTGTGCGCTCCTCGATTTGCTCCTCGTTCCATGCGATAAACGAATCGTTCTCCTCGTTCACATCCAAATACTCGATAAGTCCGTCCAAAAGAAAGTCGTCGAACTTGCGGATTCCCCGGTTGAGCTCATCCAGGTGATGCTGCTTTACTAGCGGACGTTGCTTCTCCACAATCACATAGGGGCGGCACAAACGACCGCCATCCGTGTGGATGTAGATGCATCGCTGGGTGTAGGACGTGTGCACGGACACATAGCTGCCCATTCGACCCTTCCTGCGCATATAGCGTAGGTTCCGCACCAGGTGTTTGTGGTTCAAGGTGAGTCCCAGAACGTTACCATTAATGAAGACCAGAAAGACATTCGGGTTGTTGATGGGATTGCCGCTCACTTCCCGAATATCCTCTACGCCAGCATTGAAGGCCACAATCATTACCGGTCGCTCCTCCACTTCGGTAGTAATGTGAGTCATCAGGGCGAGATTTTTCACCAGACCACAGGCCTCGCCTTCGGGCGTGTCCGAGGGACACAGCATGCCCCACTGACTGGGCTGCAGGGATCGCGGACCGGACACCTTTCGCGTCTTCTCAAACTGCGAGTTCACTCGGGTCATCATTCCCAGGGCGGATATATAACTGAGGCGGGACAGCACCTGCGTCACGCCAGCTCTTTCCATCTTAAATCGCTTGATGGTCCAGTTTCCGGAACTTATGGCCGATTCCAATCCCGCGGTTATCTGCGCCGCCCTCATGTGCTTCACCACATCGAACTGCGCCGCCTTCACCTTGGGAATATTCTTGTCTGCGATGGTCTTAAGCTCCCAGTTCATGCGCTTGAAGAGATCCTCGAACATCATGGAGAGCAGGGAACCAGCCAGCTCCAGTCGCTTGTTGCCGTAGTAATCGCGATCATCGAAGAGCGTCTTGTCCAGCTCGGCGGCCATCACACGGCGCACCATCATGGACACATAGATAGCCTTCATTTGGAAGTTGAAGTTGTCCACGGGCACGTGCGCCAGAATGGTGGTCAACAGCAGCTCGCGGGCCTCCTCCGAGGGCGTTTTTGTGGTGGCACTTTGGAAGCGCTTGACTACCAATTTGGAGCCTAGAAAAGGAGGAGATTAGGAGAGACGCCTTAAGGAGTTGAATAACGGAACTTACCCATGTACTCCAGTGCCCTTTGCTGAGTGAAGACTTTTAGATTATAGGCATCCAAAAGGGAGGCACCGAACCTATTCTGCGACTTGCTGTCTATGCCAATCAGCGACTGGATTTCCTGATCGGAAACTACGCCCAGGGCTTTAAAGATCACCACAATGGGTATGTCGTCCGTCATGGAGTTATGCTTGAGGTAGTACTTTCCATGCTTGCTGACCACCAAAGTGCGGGACTTCTTCTCATGGGTGGAGGAGGTCACTTGGCACTGCACCACCCCGTTGAAGTCCTCGGTGAGCATCTTGTTCCAGGACAGCTGCTCCTGGATAAGAATGACCTTCTCCTGGCCGCGCACCACAAAGTAGCCACCAGGATCTAGTGGGCACTCGTTCAGTTTGGACAGCTCGAACTCTGACTTCCCGGTAAGGGCGCAATTGGAGCAGCGCAGCATGAGGGGCATCCTGCCGATGAGCAGGTTGTTCCGCTTGATCCGCTGAGTGCCCCGCGTGTACTCGATGTCCACGGTGATGGGCGCCGAGTACGTGGTGTCCCTCAGCCGGCATTCGTGCGGCGTAGTCGCCTTGGTGATGTTAAAGCCCTCGTCGATGTCCGGTTTGCCCACCCGCACGTCCAGGTACTTCAGGTAGAACAGGGGATCCGCTCCACTGGTCACCAGCTCGTTGGCCTTCACAATCTTCTTGATGTCCACGTTGATGAAGTGATTGAACGAATCGATGTGCTGCTTCACCAGTCCTTTTACTTGCAGGAATGCCGGCACCAGTTTCCACTTCTCCGCCAGCGGCTTTATTGGCATTGACCAGTCCTTGCTGTCGCCCGGCTCCCAGGCGGTGGCTTCCACATTGTGATCGCCCATCTTCAGCTCCACCATTTCGCTTAAATTATTTAAAATTCAATTAAAAACAAAACAGCGTGCTATTTATTAATTCCTGGTCCAATCGGTCTATCGTTCTATGCTATCTATCGAAATTAGATTACTCTTTGGGTAAGTGTTGATAAACAGTCACTTTTTCACGCCAAATCTAGCTTTATTTTAATAACTTAATTGTGGAATAATAATTTAAATTTGATGTTGTATTAATAAATAATCTAAGAAACCTAAGTGGTTCCAGTTAATAATCCTAAATAATTTAAACCATTTAGTTTAGTTAAGTATTTTTTAAATATATATTTTTTAAGAGCAGATAAATTTGACAAAAAAACTGTTTTTAGTTTTTATCTCTTTCAATTATTAGAAGAATATATTGCTATTAAACAAAACAAATGAACTATGCATAAATTATTTATTTTTAGCAGCCCAGAAAACTTAAGAGTCAAGAATCCAAAAAGCTAAAGCACATTCGTTTTTTATTTTCGAATAAAAAATGCCATTTAATAATCAGAGTGTAACCGTTTCACAGAGTCTAGACCTTCTTCACAATCTGGACCACATCTTCGTCGTTGAGAACGTGCTCGATGCCCACCTTCTGCGGCTGATGCTTCACGGATGAGCCCCAGACCAGCGCACTGAAAAGGGATAAAAATGTAAAAAGCCGTACAAGCAATGGGGCATTACGTCGGTCTCACTATTTAAACTCCTTGGCTATGGAGCGATGCAGCTTGTTGCAGAAGTCCTCGATGCTGGTGCGCTCGTTGTGGAGAACCACGGGCGAGTTGTAGTCGGGCAGCTGGCCCTTGGGCTTGGTGTAGATCCGCTGCAGATGCAGGTACTCCCACATCAGCTCCAGCAGGTCGTCAAAGTTCCAGTGGTGGTGAGCCGAGATGGGCACGCAGTGCGGGATCTTGTAGATGACGTCCAGCTCCTCAATGGAGATCTGATCGATCTTGTTGAGCAGATAGATGCAGGGTATGTAGATGCGGTTGCCCTCGATCACATCGATCAGGTCGTCACTGGTGGCATCGTATCTGAGAGTAATGTCCGCATTGTGGATCTTGTACTCGGACAGAATGGTCTTGACCAGATCCGTGTCCAGTTCGGACTGCGGAACCATGCTGTTCAGATTGATGCCGCCCTTGTCCTTCCGCTTGTAGTAGATATTTGGCGGTTTCTTGTTCAACCGGATGCCAAAGCCCTCCAACTCGTGCTCCAGCAGCTTCTTGTGGCCCAGCGGCTTCAGGCAATCCAGCACCATGAAGATCAGGTTACAGGTGCGTGCGACGGCTATCACCTGCCGACCACGACCCTTGCCATCCTTGGCGCCCTCGATGATACCCGGCAGATCGAGCAGCTGGATCTTGGCGCCCTTGTACTTGATGCATCCGGGGACAGTGGTCAAAGTTGTGAACTCGTAGGCCGCCACCTCGGAGTAAACGCCAGCCAAATTGGAGAGTAAGGTGGATTTGCCCACCGAAGGAAACCCTACGAAGCCCACGCGGGCATCTCCCGTCTTGGCCACCTCGAAGCCAGCTGTGAAAACAGAGTTCTCATTGATGTGATAGTGTTTCTAGGGGAGCACGAGCACCCACCTTCGCCGGTTCCGCCGCCGCCTCCTTTGGGGGAAATCAGCTCGCGTCGCAGCTTGGCCAGCTTCGCCTTTAGCAGACCCAAATGCGCCGAGGTGGCCTTGTTCTTCTGCGTGCGGGCCATCTATAAGGGAGCCAAGAAAATCCAAGACACCCGGTGATTTAAGAGGAATCCAGGGGAGGGGAATCCGAATCCGCGGGGTAAGTGGATGAGAGACAGGTTAGTTTCTGTATGATCGGCCAGGTGCTCCATTTTCCGCTCACCTCCGACTCGATGGCCGAGATTTTCTCCAAAATTGTGCTCATGGCTGGCTGGCAGTTAAACGCGGTTCACTAAAAACCCCAATTATCAACAAATATGCATATAAAAATAAAAATAGAAAACTCTCGCGTGGACAGTTGGAGCAGTAATCGATTTGTATTCGATTAAAGCGATATCTACATAAATGTGGCAACTAAGGCCGATCAGTGCTACCCAACACTGGAACTCAAATGTTTGTCATTATTTAAAGACTGGGGAAGGGTCACTCTAATTGGAATAAAGCCGTTACAGTTTGATATCCACTCCACTAAAATGTTCGCCAAAGGTATAATAAAGAAATTAATTATTTTAAAATAATAAAAAAATGTATTTTTTTCTTCCAGTCAAACCGCGAACCCCTCTGGCCAACAACCAGGCCAAGTTCAAGGGTCAACTGGCTAATAATCCCTCGCAACTAAATCTCAGCTTTTCAACGGCCGCTCAAGCTCTGCGCAAGAATAGCAGCCAACTGCGACAAACTAAATTAAGTGTTTGTCGCAAAAACAATAAACTAAAGTACGATGGTTTTGTAGAAGAAGAAGAGCCCAAAATGCGACCCAAAAAGGAGTTTGTCTACATACCAACGCCGAGCACCCAGGAAAAGTCCCGTTGGGAAGTGTCCGACCAAAAGGATGGAAAAACAGGGTTGCCAAGTTGCCCGATGTCCAAGCCAGGACGAAATTTAATAAGCTTGATCGGTCGCGTGGATTTCTGTCTTAAAACCCACAAAATGTATCCAGAAATCAACGCCATTTGGAATGTTTACGGTGGGTCTTTACTAATCCACATTCGAATGTGGAAAGGATTTTAAATATATAGATATTATCTATTAGATATCTATTTAATTTCCATTCGTTAAATAACAACTTACAAAAATGGTTACTTCCAGGTTTTTCTATTATTTTATTTACTTACATTTAAAGGATTTTCTTAAAACATCTTTACTTTATATTGTAACTAGAAAAGTTTTAATTTACAAAATTCCAGGTAAATTGCTGCGCATTGTTAAGGGACAACGTGGAGAACACCTCTTACTTGCGAATGACAAAGGCTCGAAACTCATCCTCCAGGCAATTTACCACGATTTCGAGGGTGTTTTGAAAACTTGGAGCCCAGGCAAGCCGAAGAGATCTGTTAATCAAAAATTTAAACCCAACTTTGATCCATTTTCAGGCGGCTTTGTTCATTTCGTGGGTCATTTTAATTGCGAGAATCGCCTGCAAACATTCAGTATCGCCCAGGTAAGCAGTATTGGTTGCCAGCAACAATTTATGCGCATTGAAAATGTGACAACGTATGTTCTGATGCAAAACAATGTGCATAAGTAATTTATATTTCAGTAAGGTATTTCCATATATAGTGTTTTCGTGATTTGTAGGCCAGGCGATTAAACTTTTTCACAAAATATAGATATGCTAACTTAAGCTTTTGTGTCCTGGCCCAAAATCAACAGCGAAATGTTTCCTTTTGTACTTTTGTAGTTTAGAAATCATGAATAATTTATAGAGTTTGTAAGTAAGTAACTTAAGAATGATTTACCTAGGAACTAAGTTAGCTTCAAAATGCCTCCTAGAGCATTGCACTGTTACAAGGACTACAATAAATACAAATTCCAAAGTATACGTTTAAATTCTAATACTGGTGGACTTATTTGGCTAAATGGAAGGAAGTGGGTATTCAGTTCTACGAGTACAAATCAAAGTACATGAAGACCGTGACCAGAAATCCGCAGAACAGGGCACACAAGTAGCCCAAGTGCAGCGAGGCGGTCTTCTCATCGCGGAAACTGCAAATTGAAATTAAGAGACAATGTGAGTGGTGGAAAATGAAATGGAAATGAAAGGTAATAAGAGCTTACCGCTTCTTGGAACGCGGCGTGAAGGGCGAGGGCGGATTTACGCCGGGCACAGCGCTGTCCAAGTACACAATTCCGTACGCGAATGCGGCCACAATGAGGCCACACAGCAGGGGACTCAGCCGGGAGCCCAGCTGGTGCCTGGTGGCCCACACCAAGGTCTCGTTCCACCGACTCTGCACCTGGTGGCTCATCACCTGGATGGAGTCGCCGCTGATGTATGGCACTGCAAAAACAAGAGAGCACAGAGAGCTCGTTAGTATCTCGGTTTGAGTGTCGTTCTATTGATTTCCGTGTTATCAGTCCTGGCACGATAAACACGTCAAAAAATAAGGTTTATAAATAGGGTGGTCCAAATTTACTGGCAAGAAATGTAATCTACGAGGAAATCGAATGCTTCGATAAAAATAAGTATAAATGCAGAAATATAAATACAGAAATGCATTTTTAAATCAATAAATACCAAGGTTGATCTTTTTATAGATGTTGTTCACTCGAACGATTATCATATAACTTACTTCGAAACCATTTCTTTTCCAAGCTGTCAAAGCAAAAAACAATTAGGCTTTTTTAAAGATGTTTACTATCAATTTAAAGCTAATAATTGATTTCAAGCTAGTCAGAGCACTTAATATAAGGGCTCAAATCTGTGACTGTTCCTATTTTTACTTTTCCCTTTATATATTATCGAGTCACCCTAATGCAAATTAATGGCTAGATTGCTGAATCGTTAGAATTGTAAAATTCGTTATTTTTCCGGGGCTTTCTAGCGGTACAGCGTATGTGTTTATGTATGTGTTGCGTGACGAAAACCCCAGTGCTAAACACCGTTAAGTTCAACAAAGACGAATACCTAATCACCGTTGGGCAAACAATTAACTAACTAATCACTCTCTGCTTTAAAGATGAAGCAACTAATCACTCACAGCTTTTTAAGGTTTTCTAATGCTATACGTATGTATGCAAATGAGAAGGCTAAATGCGCAACAAACTGTTTGCCTTCTTTATATAGACGTTTTTTCGCCATTTGGGGGTTATTGCAGGGGGAATAAACACCGCTATGAGATCACACGAACTTCAACTATTTATAAACGAGAAAATATAAACAAAACGAGTGAAGACGACGTCACCGCCGACAATTGCAACCTTGAATTTCCACCCCCGCTATTAAGAGGGGTTTATGTTATAGAAATAATTAGAAATCCGATATAATAACCCACAATATAGCCCTCAACTTGACACACTTACTGGTTAAAATGACGCTTTTGTATCCAATGATTAGAGCTCCAAAGAGAAGGGCCACTTTTTTGAGCAGCGGATCGAAGGCGGTCGCCACGCCCACTCGCCCCTTTTCCGTGGGTTCAGTAACGCCCACGTACTTTTGAAGTTTTGGATGAGAGCTCTTTGGCGTTGAGGTAAAAATCGGTCCGTTCTGTTTGCCTACTTTTTTACTTCTGACTGCCGCTGCCATCGAGAAAATCCAATTGGTTTTGTTTTCCTCTTGCTGGCGACGCGTGACGTCACAGCCAGGGGCGATTGGTTCCACCTGCATTGTGATGTTTTGCCGGCAACGGCTTTGTTTTGAACTATATTTGATTGTTCGAAAGCTTTCACGGGTAACGATGCACTTTATATTCAGCCCCACAACAGTTGGTTTTATTCACAAAAGTACGAAAACAACAACAATCACACCCCCGAAAATAAACAACGAAAAAATGCAATTGGACCTAGTGGTGGGTAGGAACACATACGTTGCACATTGAACTATCGAAAGTCGTCTATCGATAGTTCATAAGAGATCAGCTAATTATACCCGTTACTCGTAGAGTAAAAGGGTATATTGTATTCGTGCAGCAATATGTAACAGGTAGAAGGAAGCGTTTCCGACCCTATAAAGTATATATATTCTTGATCAGGATCACTAGCCGAGTCGATCTACCCATGTCTGTCTGTCCGTCTGTCTGTCTGTCCGTCTGTATGAACGCTGAGATCTCGGAAACTATAAAAGCTAGGAAATTGACACTTGGCATGCAGATTCTAGGAGCTCCTACGCAGCGCAAGTTTGTTTCAAAATGGTGTCACGCCCCCTCTAACGCCCACAATACTTAATATACGATTTTAAAAATTTTAATATTTCGGCAAAGTAAAAAGGCAGTTTTGTTGTGTTTATCAATACCTATCGAAATGTAGAAGAAATTTTTTAAATCGGACCATTCGTTTAAAACTTATGCCTGATCAAAGTTTTTATCTCCCTCGCACTCCCTTTAGCTGAGTTACGTTTATTAGATAGTCGGGACATCAACCCGACTACAGCGTTCGCACTCCCTTAAGCTGAGTGACGGGTATTAGATAGTCGGGACACCAACCCGACTATAGCGTTCTCTCTTGTTTTCTTTAACCCTTACCTTGCAAACTTCTTCTATTAACCATCTAGTGCCCAAGACCGCCTCCAAACGGGTAAGGTTTAAAACACCGTTATTTTAGTCTTTTCATTCTTTTTACTCGGTTTTGCGTTTTTTCTAATTCGGGGAAGTCCAAAAATTAAGTTCGTTGCGTTTGGAATACATACTAGAGCTTGCGCAAGCTGCTGTAGTCATTTGAAGCAGAAAATTTGTGCAACTCGGACGAAATTATTATTTGCAAATTAAGTGCAAAATATAAATATTTTTTTAAAATATTATAAAAAGTTTGTTGCTGGAAAAAAAATTGTACCGTGTTGCTGATAGTTCCAAGGACTCAAAAAACGAAACCCACACTAAAAATAAGATTTCGTTAGCTTTCTATAGCTTTTATAAGGTATCCAAGGTCCAAGGATATAGTCCTATAAAACTCGATCCATGCAAAAGTAAAAGTTTTTCTAAAACAAACATTCACTTTTGATACATAATGAATCCAAAAATAATTTTTTTTTTGGAAAAAAAAATTTGGGCACTAGAGGGTTAATAGAATCTATGTCTGTAAAACTACACAATTTCTGAATCCCGCTTCAACATTTAAATAATAATCATAGGTTTATTTGTAATTGAAAAACAGTAATAATAGTTAAATGTACATTTTGTATAGTTAAATGTGTGTGTATTCATTTTATTTGTATCTTTGTTATGTTTTCTATTCCAATCCTTACAACATTTTCAATTCTCTGTTTCAATGCATTTTCAATGCACTCAATTTAACGCGGTAAGTTTATGTATTATGAATGATGTATTATATTAACTAAAAGTTCATAGAAAAGTTAATTTTAATTACTTAATAAGGCTCTGTTTACGTTTTCATTACTTTACTTCGTAGTTCAACTAATGCGCGATATACTTTCTTTCAATTATTCGATATACAATAAGTTCTAGAACTAAAGGTAATATAAAGAAACGGACAAACTCAAAAACAGGGTAAAACATTTAGAATGATAAATAATTACTTTTACGAAGATGCGATTAACAGATTATATACGACACGTTATCTGATTTTTGTGTTTTTGGTCTATCTCACAAATTGAATATGGTACAAAATGCATACGAAACTGAATAATCCGAGTTTTTGGGTGTTTAAAAGTGATCTGCATGATGTAGGTATTAGGTAGTGTCGGTTTAACAACTATCATAGTTCTGCCTACGCCTTAAATATTTAGTTAACTTAGGCGCCTAGACTAAACATAACTAAACTAACAAGTATGCGCTCCAAGCATCCTCATCTGCGCCTCCAGCCCCTATGATTTGGCTGAGGCAGCTCCCGCGCGCGTTCTTTTGGCCATGGGCTCTGTAGTGTCGGCCGCTCGTATGTTGTCGAACAAATTGTTTTCCTGGAATTAAATAGGTAGCGTTAGATTTATGTTTTATTTGCTTCGAATCGATCGCTTACCTGCGGATTCTCATCATCCAGGATCGATGGTTCCGCCGGCCTCTTTGAAACTGCTGCCGCTCGCGACGTTGTCATGGCCATCGTGGCGGCTTTGCTCGTAGATTTTACTCCCAACGTATACACGTCCAGCGGTATATAGACCTCGTTGTTCTGGAAATTCGCAACGGCGGGCTGTTTATAATACATCTCTGGCAGGGCCAGCGGCATGGAGAATGTGTTTGTGTTGGCATCAAATGGACTGAATTTCGAGTCGATAATGTACATGGCGAGATCGCAGAGCGCCCACATTTTCTGATAACCGAAAAAATATAAGATTGTTTTAGAAGGGGGAAACCAGGCCAATGATTTGGTGCCATACATAATTGTCGCGCTTGTCGGAGCCCTGGCTGAACTCGCGATGCTTTATCAACTGTAGCAGCTGCTTGTAGAAGCTGTGGACAAACGATTCGCGTTTGGCCATCAGCGGCTCCAGAACAAAGCGCAGGCACTTCTCCATTTTGCGCAGCTGGACGTAGTCCTCGTGATTCGTGAAGCGGGGGTCGTGGACCAGCACCGGAATGGCGAAGGCCAGCATATAGTCAGGTAGAATGTGAAGTGATTGTGACTCCGTTGAGCTATCGGGAGCTGCAATATTATTATATGGTTAAGATGTTCAAACAAATAAGAATAAATGAAAATATTTACATGTCATGGCCACAGTCTTGAGATATTCCCGACGTTTGTTTACATCCGTTTCCGCATAGTGGCGCACAAGGTCTTGTAATCTGTTGAAATCATTTGTTAGTAACTGCGAATCGGCTCCGATGGCAGGTTCAACCACTCACTTTCTGTCAGTCTCTAGACCAGCCAGCACATACAAGCCCATAAAGTCCAGGGGCAGACAATTTCTGGGCAGACTTCGGCCCAATCCCTTGTGTAATTTGCGAGCAAAGATTTCCCGCACTTCAGGAACCGGATCAACCTATACAAAATACAATGCGGCGTTGAGATTTATTATTAGTCTAAAATGTTTCTTTTCTTACCATCAGCTGGGAAAGCTGCAAATACTGCTCGGCACTGTACTGATCGCCTACGCCCTTCTGTTCGCACACTTTGAGCATTGCGCAGGCTGCCCCCAGACGCAACCAGGATTTCTCGGCACCGCAAAGGCGGTTCTGGCCGAGGAGATCGCCCCGCTGGTTGACGAATGCAGCTAGCATTCGGAATGTCTTTTGAGCGGCGTGTTCATCGGTGCGCAGTCCCAAAAGCCAGCGGGCCATGGCCTTGAGGGCATCCAGCTTACACAGGGTGTCCAGCGGAAGTTCCTCTTGCGCACACCAGTCGCTGTCCTCCGGCAGTTCGTACTCCCGCTGCGCCGGAACCTCTTGGATAAGAAGCTCCTTGACAATGCGACGCGCAATCATGTTTTTAATGGGTGTGAGGAAGGCCTGTGGCATGTTGTAAGCTATATGACCCAAGGTCACAATTTTTGTGCGCTGGTGCTCGCAGTTTGGCGTCAGTTTCAGGCGCAGTGCCTCGATGATCTCGTTGAAAATGGGATGCACAGTTTGAGTGGTGGTGGACGCACTACCGGATCCACCACCTGCGCTATCAGTTGCTGCCGACGACTGACTGTTCACGAAAATACAACGCACCGCGTGCTTCGCCTGTTTGGGGGTTCCGATCAGAGCGAAGTCCTTGCACACCGGAGCCAGCTCGTCGAGAATGGCCGGAGTGGTGTCGTCAATCAGTGGCTGGTAGCGTCCTAGATGCGTGAGGGTCTTCAGCACCAGGGGAGCAACATAATCCTGCTCGTAGCTCAGCAGGGAAATCAAATGACGCAGCGAGGTATCGGTGAAGAAGTGAGCAGAGAACACGTAGGAGAGCATCTGCAAGAGCAATAAGGCAAACATGTGAATTTCTTTATTTCCCTATCCCTCATCTATAAACTCACGCTTAACAATTTGAGTCCGCGTTCGCCCGCTTCCTGTGGCGAGATGCCAATCTCCTCACACATAGGGCCTCCCTCAATGCACTGCTCAATGAGGCTGGACAGAAAGTTAAGAGGATTTAGCCTTGGATTAGGAGGCACTTTCAGGCGGCTTACCCAATCAGCACGCCAATGGACTCCTTGTCCACCATCACTGAGGCCACGCGCTCAATCAGCATCTTAACGGTGTTGTAGTACAGATTCGAGTGGACGTGGGCGCCCAGTTTTTTCAACAGAACTCCCATCGTGTCGGCGCACTCCCGGCAGCTTACGTCGCGCTTCAGGACAATGTTGATGCAGCGCAGCAGCTGGGCATCCTTTCGCAGGTTGTTGCTAAACTGGGTGAGGTACTCGGCCGCTTTCAGAGGGTCTGGAAGCAGTCTGAAAAGACACGCACTTTGTTTACCGTTTCTAAGTGAAGAACTTTCACGAAACCCACTTGGCAATGTTGGCCTGCTTGGCGCTCAGCTGGCTGAGCACGCGCGGCGTAAACTCCTTGGAGTGGTGCAGCTTGATCCAATCACTGACCGTGTTCCGAGTCTTCATTTGGTTCTTCTGCAGCTCCACAAAGGCCTTGGTGGCATTGGCATCCAGATCGCCAAGCAGATGATACAGCTTCTTCATGCGCTCCTCGGGAGCCAGTTTGTAGGGAACCAGGCAGGTGATGAGTAGGCGCTCCACCAACAGGCGATCCTCCAAGCCCACTTTGTAGTAACCGTGCAGTATCTTGTTCTTGATCCAGTCGACCCTGACTTTGAGCCCAGTGCTTAAATCGTTGGGCTCGCAGATCGCCCTTTTGTAGATGTAGGCCAGCCCGTTCATGGCGTCTCTGCGGATCTTGTACTTCTTGTCCAGCGTCCGCTCGCGCACGATCTCTAGGAGCTCGGGAGCCTCGAGAACCAGAGTGAAGTCCCGCTTGGCAGTCTCCACAATGGCCATTACTACTTCGTGGCGCACAACCTCGTCAAGATCGTGATTCCTGAGTCGCAACTTCTCGGTAATATCGGTCTGAAGATTTGGATGATTGAGCAGGAAGTGCATGGACGACTGAACACACTTGACGCGAACTGGCTCGGTGATGTCGCAGAAGCGGCCAAAAAAGATTTTCAACAGGCTCTGGTACTTTTTGGACAGCTGCGAGTCCTTCTCGGAGAACATCCGGGCCAAGAGAGTGGTGGCCTCTGTGGTAACGAAAGTAGATCCGTTTATCAGTAAGCAAATAAGTTAACATGTTAATGAAATACTTACTCAGCCGCTCAGCATCGTCGGTGGACAGCAGCTTGTTCTCCAGTTGGGGCAGCACTGAGCACAGAAGGTCCGCATTGATGCGGTTAAGCTCGTAGATGATATCATAGATTTTGTTTGTTATGGACAGTTTAGTGTTTGGCTTATCCATGACCAAAGCACGGTTGAAGAACTATTGATCAGAGATGGGTTTAAACAAACGGGAGCGCGAAAGGCAGACCAAATATTACCATTTTGATGGTGGACTCAAGAGCATCGCCCGTTTTAGTGAGGAGTTGTTCGGTTAGTTGGCAGGCAAACTTGTTGTTGGATTTGTAAGGCTCGACAACGTTAATCAGTATGAGATCCAGCAGTTCCACCGACAGATTATCGGCTTCTGTGATTAGGGGACTCAGCACATCTAGGAAGAAGTTGGTAACCTTCACGCTGTGTTGGTCACTGAAAAGGATGAACAACATTTGAGTATTTCGGGTCTCTGGGATAAAGGGGCAGGCTCAGCTCACTTGACAATCTTGAAAATGGTGCTGAATAGATCGTGGAAGATCTCCTGGCAGTCCTCCAACTCGAAGCACATGTTGAAGGACTTGACAAAGGCCAGATTCTCCAGCAGATAGAAGTACCGCTTGAAGGAGGGATCGCGCGGATCCTTCAGACCATGCAGTTGCTTGATGAAGAACTTAAATATAGTTTTGATTTGATCCTGCTCCTTGTAGGGCGCCTCGGGCGCATAAACCCGCAGCACATCCGCCACGCAGCAGGCGATTAGCAGCTGGACATCGCGGGAGGGATGTTGCATGAAGAAGTCGTCCAGCAGATGGAGGGCCAGTGGGATGTACTGCTGGTAGAGATTGTCGTCCTGGTCCATCGTCTGCAGGACATTGGCGAGGGTCTGTGGGCAGAGGAGTATGCTTTATTTCGGTATCTCTGAGGGGGCGTTCAGCAGGACTCACCTTGAGGCGTCTTATCAGCTCGTCCGTTCCCAAATCCTCGACCAGCGGGCGACAGCCATTGGGGTACACTATGTCCGCCATCCTCGCCACCAAAGGTAGTTAGTTGTTACCTGCAAGCCGGGATTCCAAGGTTTCAGTGGCAGGCGCAACAAATCCGAGCAATAACAACCACAAAGTATGCGAGCCGACCCTCAAAATAACATTGAAAAAGTGGAGGAGGGTGGCATCACGCACACACAGACACGTACATGGCCCCCCAAACACACACCCGCACACTCTCTTGCACCCACACACGCACTGGCCAATATTGTTTTTTTTTTCCGCAAACAAAAAATTGGGAGTTCTCACAAGAAAATGCACCGCACTCTGCAGTTACCCAATAATGCTTTATGCTAATCGGCGACGCAGTTTTTGGCATTCGCAATCTTACTTTTCACAACGGGCAGGCGGCGGCACAAAATTTGGCAATTTTGCGAACCCCGCTTTCGAACACCGCTAAGACGCACGGCACCTGCAAATCACTGCACT
Source organism: Drosophila prostipennis (assembly GCA_037075205.1). Taxonomy (NCBI): domain Eukaryota; kingdom Metazoa; phylum Arthropoda; class Insecta; order Diptera; family Drosophilidae; genus Drosophila; species Drosophila prostipennis. The sequence continues at coordinate 2,210,854 of JBAMCJ010005005.1, read as the reverse complement.
CTGGATGGAATTTGTTGTGTCCAGCTATTTACACATGTTCGGTCATCGGCGTTGTTTTGCGGCGAGTATGTTGTTAAAAATAAGAAAAACTATGGAGCATTTATGCGGAGTGGGCACGCCATTAATCCACGGAGCGTTGCCAGATGTTGCGGGTAAGTGTGGCCAGGCGCTGTGACGATTATTACCCGATTGCATTGCAGCTGTTTGCACGTGACGTGTTGTTGGGGCTTGTCGTGGGTGTTTCATGTTGCGTGTCACGAAACAGGAAATAATTTCGAAACGGCAGAGAATATCTATTTTTAGTAGGCAACTAATGGAAAATTATAAGAAATATAAGTGACTTTAGAATGGGAAGTTAAACTGTAAAATTTACATTAAAAAAACCTTCTTGTTCGTTTGGTATAAACATATTTTAAAATGTAACAACCGATATTTTTAGCCCCCATCTTAGAGATCGGCTTCAAATTATTTTTTTTTTTATCTTTCGTTTAGATAAACTCAATCACGCGCTCATCTCTAGATTTGTTTGTTGTGTTTGGCAAACAGCTGTGGCGTTGCCACCCAGCCGCACCAAAAGCAAAAATAAGTGCAAGCATTAGATAAAGATAATTGCACAATTATTGGCACCTGCAGCCGGCGAACGCTGTAACGGAATCCTCCGCATTCAAAAACCGATGGCGCGCATGGCAAAAAGGCGGTGGAGAAAGGTAAAAAGAGCAACACGATGTTCCGGCCTTTCTACATGTTCCGTTTTCTAATCCAATTTAGCTTGTGCCCTGAAATCGGTGATGCGGCGGTATTGGCCTGTTGTCCACCGGCCGTTGCAGAAGCTAAACATTCCCGAAATATGAATAGGCTTACGTAAATATTGCATGGTCAGTGCATATTTAAATATAGAATATATATAGACGCTATGTGAGGCATTGCATTTGCCAGAGGACAACCGAAAGTATTAATCAAGCAATCCAAACCGATGTGAAGTAGCCGGGATTATGGCTTCCTTGCGCCTAGTCAATAGGTGAGTCAAAAATGGGGTTCATTCCCATCAGCGCAACCGTTTAATCCTTTTCGTAATCCCCGAAAGAAACAGATTAGTGTGCCGCGGCTTTGTGGCTCTTACGTTGCTGCTGGTCTTCTTCAACGAGTTTATAGTGTACTACATGGCCCAGTCCAGTTGGCAGCCAATCGATTGCAAACTAGGTAGGCTGGAACCCAGTTTCTGAATCGGAACACCCACTTACCCTCATTCACCATCTAGATAATTGCACGCGCCTGCTGCTCATCGCCGATCCACAGATCCTGGGGAACTCCTACGATCGATCCTCGCACAGTCCTTTGGCCAGGTTCGATTCGGATAGATATCTGGCCAAGACCTTCGAGCGAGCTCTTGCTTTCACACAGCCCCACATCATCGTCTTCCTGGGCGATCTGCTGGACGAGGGCAACATAGCCACGGCCCAGGAATACAAGCAGTACGTTCAGCGATTCAGGAGGATCTACCAGAACAAGGACTTTAAGAAAGTAAGGATCTTTAAGTTTAATCTGGATTAGTTTGATAATATAATTTTCTTTCAATGCTTAAATGTTATTCGAATAATAATTTAATTTCAAAAAGGATTGTCCTAAGGTCTAATAGTTCCGCATGATATCTGCTCTTTTTCAGCGCGTCCACGTGCCGGGTGACAACGATATTGGCGGCGAGAATGGCGACTACATATCCAACTCGAACCAAAGACGCTTCGAGAACGCATTCATGAGTGAGGACCTCTTCGACTATGACAATCGCTTGCGCTTCTTCAAGATAAACCGCATGCTGCTCGATTTTACCAATCCGGATAGGGATAACAATGCCGATCGGCTAAGGATTGGCGTATCGCACGCTCCGCTGCTCATCGGCGGCGGACCCTTGCTGAGGGCCATTATCAGTGACTTGGATCCACATATCATTTTCTCTGGCCACTGGCACGAATCAAGAATATTTATCTACCCCTCCACCAAGGTGATTAACTTTTACGAGAACGGCGTGAGGCACTTCGACTTGAAGGCTCTTAAGGAGCAGGAGCATAGCTATTTGGAGATCATGGTGCCAACCTGCTCGTATCGCATGGGAAAGTCCAAGATCGGCATGGGCTATGCGGTGCTAGGTGAGTTTCTAAATCGGCGTGTTTTAGTCAACTACGGTCACAACATTATACTGATTTTAGAAAACTTTAACCTGAGCTACACGGTTTTGTGGCAGCCAAATCGTTTTATTCTGCTCTTCACCTACGTCTTCTGGGGCCTATTCGTAGTCTGCGGGGCGGTGGTCTTCAAGATGATGACCCGCTGCCCCTTCCGCGTGGCCAAACGGCAGACGCTCTACAATCGCGTCTCGACCATACCTCAATTTTAGACTGCATTTCCCACTCCTCACGGACAATAAGCCTAAGATTCTCAAGAATTGCTCGAATAACCACAATAAATGAGATTGAAATTGTATTTATAGTCATGTAGCTTATATTCAAAAAGTACCTATTTATTTAATAGCTATAGAAATTGATTGTGAATTAATAATCGAAAAATGATGATTCCAGTTTTGAATTAGGAAAAAAATTAACCCATGTCCTCCACCTTGATAGTGCTTACTTTTTACCCAAATTATCAGATTAAACTGTTTTATTTATTAAAATATTATTTAATTAAAATATATATTATACCACTAATTTATGTAAGAATTAACACATATAAATAAAATTTATATTTTAGCCACATTTTTGATAATTTTGTTTATTAAAAAAACGAATTAAAAAATATTAAGAAAATTGTTTAGAAAAAGGTGAAAAAGATACATTTTTTTCGAAGCATATTCAATTATATTTACTAATTATAGAACTGTTAAAGTAAAAGATTTTATATAAATTCACTTAATAGACGAATTTTCTAAGAAAGTTAAAGAGTATTTAAATAAATATCATAAACCATAAACCAGTTCCGGTTCTTAAATATTTTGCCGAATAGTACCTTTTTACAAACGCTACTTTTCTCATTTCCTACTTAACAAAAAAAGTAGTAGGAAAAAGATAGCGGGTATGTTGCTCTCATCCATTCTTGAAATACCGGGAAATAATGGGTACCATTCGGGCGCATGTGCGAACCGTGCGCCGGCTGCCAGCGTTAAATTAGCCCGATGCGGCGTCAGTAGAGTTCCGAAACCGAACGTGGACGGTTGTGCCTAGCGATACCAACTTCTGGGTCTCCTCAAAACCGAATCGCTCGAAAGATCCCCGGGCTCTGCGTCTGCGGCAGGATAATAAAGCGTGACGCGTGTGCGTAACATAAAAATAACCATAAAGCAAATGCTCTCCACTCCGGGCGGAATGAATGAAGTGAGGTGAAGTGAAGCAAGGAAAAGCCAAAAAAGAAAAAAAAACCGACGAAGGCAAAACGGAATTCCTTCAAAAATCGGCAAATAAACAAGAAGAAAAGAAGAGCACACACCGGTTTTGTGCGAAAGAAGCGAAGGAAGTACGAAGTGAAATCAAAAGAATTCTTCGGTTCGAAATGGGGCTGAACGGAAGACGATTGTTGAGCTGCGGCCTGGGATTCTTCTGCCTGATCTTCTGCTCTTACGGTGAGTTAGGTCGACTGACTGACTCATCTTTTCTCATTTTCATAACTCCTCCATTATCTGCCCCTCAGCCGCGCCTTTATCTTTTGAGGATGTGAGCATCGCGAAGGGCCCTCAATCCTCGATTACCATCAAGGAGCAGAGTCCCTTGCAATTGCCCTGCGACTACCAACTGCCGGATGGGTATCTTCAGAGGGACAGCGTCATCCTGCGCTGGCGGAAGGACAATAAAACACTCCGCCAAGTCGAGATGGGCAGGATGAGCAGCACAACCAGCGAACCTCAGCTGGAAACCATGTTGCGCGAGGACTCGCGAGTGGCTTTGAACAGGGAGAGTGGTTCCCTCCAATTTAACACTGTTCTGGCAAGCGATGCCGGTCAGTATCAGTGCCAGTTGCTCATCGAGGGCTCTGTGGCAGCCAGTTCCAGTAGTGGAGTGTTGCAGGTTATTGAACAACTTAAGTTCATGCCACAGCCCACCTCGAAGAACTTGGAGCTTGGGTCACTCAGTAAAGTCCACTGCAAGGCGCAGGGAACGCCTCCTCCCCAAGTCAAATGGATGAGGGTAAGTAGTCGTTACATATTTTAGAAATATATCTTTAGTAATATATGTAATATAATAATACAAGAGTATACTTCGGGTTTCGTTTTTCTGTCCAAAACACTAACAATTTTTAGGCTTTTTTATGATATAACAATTTTTATTTTATAAACAACTTATATCTCACTTACTTAAAAAAAGGTTTTAAGCAGGGACCGAAAATAATGATTATTTATTTTGAGTAAAAAATAAAAATCTCCATTTAATAATTATTTTGTAAGCGAAAAAAAATATCGCTCAGAAATAATGATTATTATGTGAGCGATATTATTTCGCTTAAAATATCACTCAAAGTGCGATTGCAGCCGTGCTGTATGGAATTTTACAACGTTTTAAATGTGTGCTTGTAGGTAGAAGAACGGAGCACACATCGAGCTAATAAAAAAATAAATTTTCTTGGTATAAACCGCTTAAAAAAACAAAAAAACTTATTGTATAAAAAAATATTCTCTGTGGGAATCGAACTCGTGTTTACAGTTCGTTGGACCAACACACTAACCCCCAGCCCACATGTCGGGTTGGATCTAAGTGGAATAGTTCATAACATCTTGTTAAGTCGTTTTACATTATATAAATGACATAAAGTCCTAAGGTTGATACAACTTTTTGTATTTCTGCTTACCTCTTTGAAACTAAAAACCGCGTTTTAAAATGTTTATACAATGAAATCACCTTCTTTTATTAACTCGATGTATGTACTGAGGTTCTACCTGCAAGCACAGATTTAAAACGTTGTAAAATTCCATACAGCACGGCTGCAATCGCACTTTGAGTGATATTTTAAGCGAAATAATATCGCTCACATAATAATCATTATTTCTGAGCGATATTTTTTTTCGCTTACAAAATAATTATTAAATGGAGATTTTTATTTTTTCACTTATAATGATTACGGTCCCTGGTTTTAAGACATCAATCTATTCGGTTGTAATTTCAAACTTCTTGTCAGTTATCTAAGTGCTTTCTTTTTTGACAACACTTTAAAATAGTAAAACAAGAGAGAACGCTATAGTCGGGTTGGTGTCCCGACTATCTAATACCCGTCACACAGCTAAAGGGAGTGCGAACGCTGTAGTCGGGTTGGTGTCCCGACTATCTAATAAACGTAACTCAGCTAAAGGGAGTGCGAGGGAGATAAAACTTTGATCAGGCATAAGTTTTAAACGAATGGTCCGATTTAAAAAATTTCTTCTACATTTCGATAGGTATTGATAAACACAACAAAACTGCATTCCTACTTTTCCGATATATTAAAATTTTTCAAATCGTATATTAAGTATTGTGGGCATTAGAGGGGGCGTGGCACCTTTTTGAAATAAACTTGCGCTGCGTAGGAACTCCTAGAATCTGCATGCAAAATGCCAATCTTCTAGCTTTTATAGTTTCCGAGATCTCAGCGTTCATACGGACAGACAGACGGACAGACGGACATGGCTAGATCGACTCGGCTAGTGATCCTGATCAAGAATATATATACTTATGGGGTCGGAAAAGCTTCCTTCTAGCTGTTACATACTTTTGCACGAATACAATATACCCTTTTACTCTACGAGTAACGGGTATAACTAGATTTTTAATCTCAGCAATATAGTTTTCTTGTTCAACTTAAATAATATCGACATAATGGATATATTTATAAGATACAATATACCATCAGGAACTCATTTCATGCATGAGGCTGAAGAAATAATAAAATAATTATAACCATTAGCTTACTTACTTACTTGGTAACTGAGGAAACGCACTTTAAGATTGCCAACGAGGAATCGTTAGGTTGCAAACCGAATTTAAACTAGTTTATATAAAATATAAAACACCATAATTAACATTTACATCCAATCTATTCCGTCTAGGAAACCCAGCTGCCTCTGCCCGTAAACGTGACTGACCAGAATGGTACTCTGATCTTCAACCAGGTCAGCAACGAGCAGCGTGGCCAGTACACCTGCATCGCCTCCAACAGCCAGGGTCAGATCAGTGCCACCGTGTCCATCAATGTCGTGGTGGCACCCAAGTTCAGTGTTCCCCCCGAAGGACCCATTGAGGTGGCGGAGGCCGGGACTGCGGTGATCCACTGCCAGGCGATCGGAGAACCAAAACCCACGATTCGATGGGACAAGGATCTCACCTATTTAAATGAGAACAACACGGATGCCGAACGCTTTTCTCTGATGGAGAATGGAACGCTGGAGATACGGAATGTTCGGCCGGAGGATGAGGGTCGCTACGGCTGCACCATTGGCAGTAGTGCGGGACTGAAGAGGGAAGATGTCCTGCTGGTAGTGAAGTCTTCTAAGTCAGCCTCCAATTCCATAATCACCAGGATTATCATCGTGATCATCTGCCTGGCCTTCTTGTACTTTGTCCTAGTACTGGGATTAAAGGTCTGGTACCGCTATCGTCGTCATCTGGGCAAGGTGCAGTTGGAGGATGGCCATGCCAATGGGCCTACCGATGGTCAGGAGCATGACCACCAGGAGAACGAGCCCTGCCTGACGGAGGCCAACTCCAGCAAGAATCTGAAGAGCAAGCTGAGGGAGAGCACAATCCTGGAGCAGGAGTCGCAGGTGGCCGACGATATTGTGTGAGGTGTTGTGCTCTCCCTGAGAAGCCACTTCTCAGCCTCTTTCCATGATCTCGGTCACATGCCCCTCGAGAGTTACTCCGTTTTGTTGTTGAGAATCAAAAAAGGAACTTGTGAAATCGCCCAGAAAAATCTATTTGTATTTATATTTATCTAGTTTATATATATGTATTTATGCATGTGTGTCTCAGTGTATATATCCCATGTACAGTTATTTTTTAGTAGAATAAATATTTTATGGCTCTCATAGAGCCCCATTTTATAGCGCAATCGTTTCAATCTCCTTTTTTGCGGCGGGCAGGCGTTGAGCGTTGTGGCTCGTAAAATTCCTCCGCTTCACCATCGTAAATTCGTAGCCCACTTGGCACGGCCGTAAAGCCCATGGAATCCGGATGAGTGTTCAACAGCTTTTTATGCGCTTTTTATGACGAAAGCAGCACGCATCGGATGACGAGAGACTCCGCTGCAAGGGAAGGCAACCCCCGATAAAGAGTCGTAAAATAGCTCGACATTCTGGCGTTTCTCCAGTGGGAGGGATGATTTTTGTTAGATGAATTTGGATTGGTTTTTGCTAAAGCTGGACCTAAAAAAGATATGGCATACCGCTCATTTATTAATTTCTAAAAATCCAATGATAATAAAAGTTTTAATAAACGGTATAACCATCTTGTTTTGATTTATTCATTTATTTGTACTACCATGTTAGGCCCCCTTTTAAGGTCCAGAGTCACCCTCCTGAGCCATCAAAAGTCATCTGCCCTGGCCATCATCAAGTGAATTCCCCGCAATTGCCGACGACAATTTCTTTCCAATTGCCAGCGTCTGCACTTAATCGCTTCATTTCCATTTCCATTGCCATATTCATGCCCGCTCAGTTCAGGGCTTCAATCGCAATTGCCTATGCGTTTTATGCATATTTTATGGTTTTTTATAGCGCTCGAATAAACAGCGCACATCAAAGGCAACTACACATGCGCAGGTTACTCCATGCCAGGCACCAGATAAAAAAGTAAGCGGCAAGTGCAATTAAACGACTGCGACCGCCCCTGCCTGCATTTTCATTTCCAACCCATCAAACGGAATGGTATCCTATGCAGCACCCCAACCTCTATATATGTACACATACGATTTGCCTTTGATCTGTGGCGGCGACGACGACATCGACATGCATTAAAAACTTGTTGTTGGGGGCCCTTCCGCTGATGTTTTTCCTCTTCTTCGATTTTCCCTCCTTTTTTTGGGCACTTTTTCGCGTTATTTGTTTATAGTAAGTGCGCACGGGGCCTCTGCCCAAAAACACCTTCAAACGCAGTATTATGTTTATTTTGTTTAGTCTACGCAAAGGCCGCGTTACTAAAATTTATTTTAATGCCTTCAAATGTTTGATGTTTGCTAGCGGAGCAATCGGATTTGGATTCTAGCCGGAATCCGTTGCAACTTTGGGATGCTCCATAAAATTATACGATTGTGAGGCGTTGAGTTACGGTAAGCAGTTCAAAATAATAACTTAAACATGTATGGATGGGTTCTAAATGGATAGTGGAAGTCCCTAAAAGATGAAAAGATTTTGGATTTGGCAAGGAGTTGTTTAGAAAACTTCCTATGAATGATTTCAAAAGAATTTTAGTAAACTATACCTAAAACATAATTTTCACAATCCTCAGTATGAAACCTTTTTCCGTGTGATTTTTAAATAGAGGTTACTAAACATTTTCAAATGGTACAGATTTAACAACCTTTTTTTAAGAGTTAATTAAGCTATGGAATATTAACCAAGCTGAAATCTTATCCAATTAACATATTACCCTTTCACAACCCTTTTCAAAAAGCAACTTTAATACAATATTATTAACACACCATTTGCAGCTTCGGTTCGACCGATCGTTTACACCCCAAAATCAAGGAGGGCGAAAAAAGAACCAAAAATGAAACAACAGATATAATAAAACATAAGCCCTACATTCAGGCAGGGCATGGCATAAATCTCCAACTTTATGACATCAATAACTGTCGTTCCTCCAAAGTCAGCGAGCATTGGGAAATGGGAAATGGAAAAGCGCACTGGAGGCCCAAGTTTGGATGGTCGGTCTCGGTCCCTTCTCCCTTCTGGGCATGGCCAGCATTTGATAACCGCACACACGCATTTCCACGCAGATATAATCACAAAGGGCCGTGGCTGTTAATCAGGGGCGGGGAAACGGGGGAAAGGGGGTGGGCACCACCCCTCTCGGATATATAGTTTATACAAATGGCAACGCCAGTTTACGACTGTTGGGTGTCAGTCAACGCCGGCTAAAGGATCTGCTGCAATTGTTTCTGTGGCTCTTTGGTTGGTTTTCCATTGTGCGGGGTTGAAAGGCCTCGTAAAAAAAACGAGCGGAAAACTATAAAATGGAAAAACACACACAGGCGCTCGCTCATAATCGCACAGTAGCCGTAGACCGTCTTAGATGCACAGAAAGAAAGATGATCTATTCGATTTTATTCACTTAAAATTATTACTTGGGCTTAGAGTCGAATATTATACTACAAATGTAAAAGATATATCCATATTTAACGTCCTTATTTAGTATTTTAAAGTAGTCTTAAATTTTTTTCCTAATGTTTGTAGAAATTAATTAGTATTTTCTTGGTTATGATAACTTTTTCTTATTTCCCTGCTATAGTCGAAATATTATTTATCAACAAACAAATCTACGAGATTGATACTTTCCAAGTTTATACTTGCGTTTTTTTCAAGTGTAGAAAATAGTTAGTGGAAGTCTCTTGCAGTTTCCCCAAGCCACGCGCTTACATATACATATCTGCTCGTAAAAGCAGCAAGCCACCAATGGATTTCCTCTCCCTGCCGCCCGACCACCCCATTTTAGCCGATTCTTGGTTTGGTCATTAAGACGCATTATTGTTTGGATTTAAAATCGGGGGAAACGGCGGCTGATGAGACAGCGGGCGGTTTGCATAGTGACTTCAGTTGATTGCCGACAACTGATAGCTTTATTTTGCATAGTTGAATTTCTGTTTCAGGGGGACTTACTTAATTAAAATGAAGAAGGGATTGAAGTTTAGTCCGTAAAAATATTTAAGCCTATATCAAGTAATTATTCAATTCATTTTAGAAATATATTTACGGTTGAAATATAATATATTTTATTTTATATACTTTATGGTTCTTAATTAATATATAAAAGATACATTTTTGTAACTAGCGCCTTAATAAATAAGCTCGAAGCTTGTAGCGTTAGGATAATTTATAAATAAATTCAAATCAACAAATAGTTAAACATATAAAATAAATAAATAGGTATATATCTGTTGGACCACTGGTAAAAAATCAGTTTAATTTTAATTAATTAAAGAGTCTTCTTAAAATCTATAGAGTTACTGGGGTTAATCTAATGAACTATATAAACTGATTTCAATCTAAACTTCAAACTTACCGCGCAACAAACTGAGGTTTCAGCTCGGCAACACTGTCAGAAATACAGGCCGGCATGAAATACTGGTACCAAGAGCGTAAAATCCTCCGGAGAGAGCACCCAGTATTTTCCATGGAGAGCTCCAGAAGCCGGTTCCCACCAACAACTTCGCTCAGTAATAAACAGACTTCGAGCGCGTGCAGTTCCGTTCTTTTTCGATCCGTTCTGTTTTCCTCCGAGTTTCCCCCGCCCGACCAAAGCGACGACCGAGAATCACCCACCAAAGCCGGTTCGGGATGCGATGAGGATGATGATGCCAAGGATGCAGCTGATGCAGGCTGGCTTTGTATCTTTGGGATACAAATTAAGTTGATTTGTTGCGCTCGCGTTCTCCTGGGTAATTGAACCCAAGTTCTGTTCCTTGTGCCGCGGTCTTCGGGCATTTCATTGCATTTTGTGTATCTAGATACCTTTGTCGGTATCCGTCGCTTGTCAATCTGGTCGCTGATAAAAAAGCAAACGCAACCACGAAACATAAACCAACGTCAACAGAAAATAAAAGTAACAAACAGCAAGTGGCGTATCTTTTTTGTGCCACTCCGTGTGTTCTGTTCGGTGATAAATGCATTTCATGCGTTCCAACTATGTAAATAGCAATTTAATTTGAGTGTCCGCAGTAAACATCAAAAAACCGCCCTGGACTCCAGTCGCCACCCCCGGTAGACCCCGGCGAAGCCCCAGTAAAGCCCAGTAAACCCCAGTAAACCCCTGAAAAGGGCAGTCGTCGTCGCAGCCGTCGTCTGTGGCATCCAAATATTGAATATTTACAAATGCGTTGAGTGCATTTTCGAGTGGCCGGCACTTACAGCGACTCTCTGGTGGATGTGCGAGTGTATTCATCGGATTGCCAGCCTTAAAAACTTCGATTCTGATCCGATACGCGAGTGCTCATACTTTGGTGTCGCTAATTGAGAGCAGAGGTGTTAAAGTGTTTGGGATATGTCTGCCAGAATGATCTCAATTTACGGTCTGGTCATAGCTTTGATGATGGGTAAGTGCACTGCGAATATTGGATTATGTGGGTTAAGTGAAGGGTTCCCTTTTCACTTAGAGGGTGACTATACTGAAAAATCTTAGATTCTTGCAAGCAAATGAATTTATTTGCCTAAGGGGTTTCTTATTCGCCTTTATTTGCTTGTTTTGATGTCGGCATTTGGAAATTGCTTTTGCCACTGGATCGCTGGCAACTTCAAAGGAATCACAACATTTGTTTTGCGTTTAATATTCGCCATTCCATCTTGAATGAGACCACCCATAATGTGGACTCTATTAACCTTAAGGCTGTGCCATCCACAGAGAACTACTCCTATTACCTTATTCTTCGAGGGCTATTTTGTGCTGGTAAAAAAAGACCAAAAACCCAAGAGCCTTTGTCTCTGGCAATTGAATTTGAAAGGCAAGCGGCGTGCAAAATGACTCAATTAAAAGTCAGCCAGGAGCCACCAAGCTGGCATAACTAATTTGGAATAGGAGAAGGAAAGCAGCGGGATAGGAAGCCATTTGGAAAATTATGAGACTCAGGTCCTAGTTCCAAATGAAGTCGTTTGGGCAAACATCAACAGCCAGAAAAGAAAAGCAAATAATGTCGGGAACCCACACAGAGGCAAAAACTAAGGATCTGGCAGCCGGGGCTTAGTTTTTCATGACAGATGTTTTCCATTATAAAATGTATTTAAGATAGAGTAGACAATGTCCTACAGAAATATGATATATCCTTTTGGAGGACTCAAACTTAAGATGTTAGATGCTGATATTAAACATAGTTTATCTGTTATTTATTTTTTTATGATTTTATGACACACAGAAATGTAAGTAAAATCCCGTATAAAATGGTTAGAAAATAGTTATAGATAGATAAAGAAATTTAATTTCCAAATGGGCATCAAGCACTAAACATGATAGACTATCTTGTTAATAGCCTCAAAATGAGAATGTTTTTCCCAGTGTCAGCGCACACACACTTGAAATGAAAGGACTTCTCAACCAAGGATCAGGATATCCACTTGAAGTGAGACAAGCGACGCCGAAATTTCGGCTAATCAAATATAGTTTACAGCAGGGATTACGAGTGGGATAAGGATCGACCCCGGAGAGGGGATCTCGGGTCTCAAGAGGGACACGATTATGCAAACGGAGGTCCTTAAATACGCATGTGTGTGTGTGAGACAGGACAGAGCTGGAAACTGCTGACTGTTAAGTAGCACAAAGGCAAACAGCCGCTAACAAAAGCCAGCCGGCAGACAGCGAAGGAGAGGGGGATTCGGATTCGCATATTTCAAAATCTGTGCAACGCTACAGAGGTCCATTATTTGTATGGCAAATAATGTGGCTGTCAGTGTGTGTGTGTGTGTGTGTGAGCGAGTTCCTTTTGTGTGGCAGTCATAATTTGTTATTCAAGCATGCAAAATGCTGCATGCAACATGCCAGGCCAGAAGCAAAAGCAAAAGCATCGCACATCCCACATTAAGGGCAGCTGTGGCAACTACAAAACTCCCCTTCACCAACCTTCGCCACCCCGCCCCTTCCCCTTTCGCCTGTCTGCGTCCTTCGCCAACCTTAAAGACTTCAAGTCGAAAGTTCTCTAGAGAGCTCTCTCGTAAATTACAAACGTAAATACAGACGGAATTCTAGGACCTCAACTAGCTTTTAAAAAAAATCATTTTAATAATTTTTGTTTTATGGTTAAAAGGTCTGTACATAAATGGAAATGAACTTATAAAACCATCGTGGTTCTTTACTACATGGATTCTACTTATAGAAGAGATTACTTTAGAAAATAACACTTTATATCTTCTATGCTTTACTTTCTTTTTTTACCATGTATTCTAGAAATTTATTTAGTATCTTTTAGGAAAAAAAAAGAAATCTTTTCAATTTTTATTAAAATTTAACAATATTTAAAGATCGGATTATATTTTTCCATATGCATTTTCCTCTTTATCCTAAGTACAATATTACTTTAATTATGTAAGGGTATTACTCACCTCTTGGTTTTGTTTGAACTACAAAGAACCCGGTCCAGGGAAACTCAAATGTAGTTGAAAGGAAAAATCCCTGAATAAGCCCAGTGAGTGATTAGCCTTGCTGTAACCTTTAAATTGAATTCCAACTCCATCAAAGAATCCAGCCCATCTCTGGCCATTTTCACCCCTGAGAAAACCCTAGATCAAACGTTTGACGGGTAATTGTCAGACACATTTCCACTTTTCATTCAGTGCCTGTCTGTCTGTTGACTTGCAGTTTTCCGGCACCGCTTTTCCCAGACAAATACCACACATTCCAGAGTGACAGTTCAGTTCTAGCTCCCCAAGCCCCTTTCCCCCCACAAGCATAAGCACAAGCAAAATCAAATCAAAACGCCACCCATGGGGCAAGTTCAAGTGCCTGCCACAGTGGGTTGCCTGATTATTACAACAATATTTCGCATTCATTGTGCTTAATCGACAAATGTTGCCGCACAATTTGTGGCAGTCGAAGTTGGATCTGCGTGGCATCTGAATCTGTATCTGAATCTGAGTTCGAATCTCAAGATGCTGATGAGCAGGAGGCCGCAGCAGTTGGTACTCCAAGTACTGCCTGCTGCTGACTTGCTGATTTCGGTTATTCGAGCCAAACAAACGAACTAATTATCACGCATACACACTCGCGGGGGAGAAAAAATAGTACACTGAAAGAGGGTTTTCTGAATAATTACAAATAAATAGTAATAGATTACACATGTTTTAAAATAATGTTTTATTGGTTGAAAATTGTCCGAAACAAGTCAACTATTATCATTAAAGTAAAAGAATTTAAGCCATACATATAAAGTATTCGAATAGATTGATGATTATACCCGTTACTCGTAGAGTAAAAGGGTAAATTGTATTCGTGCAAAAGTATGTAACAGCTAGAAGGAAGTGTTTCCGACCCTATAAAGTATATATATTCTTGATCAGGATCACTAGCCAAGTCGATCTAGCCATGTCTGTCTGTCCGTCTGTTGAGATCTCGGAAACTACAAAAAAAAGTTATGCTTGATCAAAGTTTATATATCCATCTCCCTCGCACTCTCTTTAGCCAATGACGGGTATTAGATAGTCGGGACACCAACCCGACTATAGCGTTCTCTCTTGTTTTTTATCATATTGCTTAAAACTGAATCCGTAATATTGAAAAGAAAATTTAATTAAAGTTTCTCTTACTTCACATATTGCCTAAGCTTTAGGTAAACTCAAAAATTTTTATCCACTCATTGCTTTTTTGGAAAATTTGTTAAGCATTGTTATAATAAAATATGGTAATAATTCTGGGTACACCTTTGAGAAATATGACTTTTTACTGATTATAGACAACCAATTTGATCGCTTAACTATTTGATAATTTAATGTTTTTTTAAAAAGCAAATTATGAAAAAGCATTTAAGTATTTGTGTTAATTCTAAAATAATTACATTTTTTAGGTCAAAGAAAGATTTTTTTCTGAATTCTTTGCGCTCAGTGTATGGCTACAGACAGATCGAGATGGGCAGTTGGGACCGGGACTGCCCGCTGCTCCGTGGTTCTGTCGCTGATGTTTGCAGCATCAACACTTTTTCAGTTTTCTGCTCCTGCTCCACCAGTGCTTCTCCACAGCTCCTCCACAGCTCCTCCACCGCCCTCCACGCATTTTCATGCCCACATCAGCGCAATCAACGAACTGAGGAGCGGGACGCATATTTCTTTAATCGACGCCCAGTAACTGACTTTGTTCCCCCAACTCGAACTCGTTTTCCGCACGGCAAATTAAATCGATTCAGGGGGGGAATACAAAAAGCAGGGAACCCATTTAGAGGAGGGCATCTCCGTCTCCCAGTGCCTGCCCAACTGCCTTTTTGGTTGGGCCTTCGTTCGCTGCCTTGTATCATAACACGTCTGCTGGCGATGTGACTGGCATATGAAACCCATGGAGCCCCTCCCCCGAAGTGGCCGTAATGATGTTGTTGCTGGGCCCGCTTATTGATTCCGTCTTAACCAACAGGAACTCCGGCCGAACCCCACAATCTGAGGTGTTGTCTCAAATTGCTCCAATTAGTGGCCAAATATAATGGTGGCCGTTTTGTAGTTCTTGTTCATGTTCCTGTTTCTGTTCCCTCGCTCGTATAATCAAAAATAATTGCTTTTGAATTGCCTTTCGTTTCGAGTTGCGGTTGGGAATAATCTCGCATACTTATTCACTTGACTTTTTAGCCTCCTATGGCGCCACTTGTAGTCTTATTTAAACACATCCGATAGGATAAAGCCTTTCGGAATCGCTTGCGTCAATTTCTTGCCGGCTCATTAGGCAATCGTCATTAAAATGCATACACCTGACCATTGAATTGCATTTTAAATGCAGCAAATTGCATTTGCGGCTGTTGATTTAATATAATAACCGAATTGCATTTACGAGAAAAGCGAAAAACACACAAATTAAATGAATAAAAACATATTTTCACTCTGAATACAACCGTTTTTTTGCCCGGATTTTATGGCCGCCTTTTCTCCGGGCTTTTAATTATGTTGGCACAAACTCTGAATACGTTTTTGTTTATTTCTTTTTTCCATACACATATTGTAATTTTGTTTAAGGACACGCAACTTTGGTCGACCATGATGTTGGTTTTTTTGCTATGCGATTTTGGGATACTCTTTTCAAGGTTATATTTTGTGAACTTATACTAAGCCCTTTAATTTTATTTAAAAATTTAAGAGGAAGATATTTTAGCAACTGCACCCGAAAAAACTTGATAAGAAACGATGACAATTTTGATATTATGTGGTATTCGAAGTCAGGGAATCTCCAAGAGAGACAAATCGGCAAAATCATATTTATTAATATCAATTTGACCATTATTGCATTCTAAAACGATATGCATTTAAATACTAGAAATTTACCATGCACATATCGATTTGACCTAGGCATGCTTTTTAAAATATATAAGGGCATTTACGAAGTGCATCTGTGTATTTTTTCGTTCCCACTCTTTTTCAGCATTTTGTTTTTGTGCTATTACCCTTGCAAAGCGCTGAACAAAATTACATTCGCGTTAAACACTGTAATTTAAGCAGCTTAAGCGCATTTAATTTGTTTAAACCACTTTAATTAAACGAAATTATGTTTAATGCACTTTTTTAGTTAATTATACGAAATTGTTCGATAAGGGATAATTGTGATGAGCTTAGGCTGTAAAAATTTACATTTTAAGTGCCATTTTAAGAACTGAAACTTTACCCTTTAATCAGGGTGATGAGTAACTTTGATGAGCTGCACTTAGCTAATTTCTCGTACTTTCTTTTTGCACTTACAGCACCCGTTTTGGCCAGCTCATCGCGTTTCCAGCAATTACCACAAAGCCAGTCCGTGGTGGAGAATGAATCCGTGGAGTTCGAGTGCGAAGCCACGGATTCCTACAGCGAACTGCACTACGACTGGTTGCATAATGGTGAGCACCGATTTACACACATATCCCATGGTCGTGCATTAAGTATTCGTGTTTCTTGCGAACCATTCCAGGTCATCGGATTGCGTATGACAAGCGTGTCTATCAAATCGGCTCCAATTTGCATATCGAGGCGGTGCAGCGAACAGAGGATGTTGGCAGCTATGTTTGCATCGCGACAAATTTGGCCAGCGGCGCCAGGGAGGCGTCTCCGCCCGCCAAACTGAGCGTGATATGTGAGTAGTTATCCCCAGTCCAATATCCATTCCCAGTCCCACAATTGTTCGCAATAAGCAAATTGACTGATGGTTAAGGGCGACTGCAAATCTGACTTTGCTTGGGCAAATTAACCAAGCGAAATTGAATTGTACGCAATAACATCAACACTATGAAAAACAAAGGTTTTGATTTTGAAATTTAACAATTTTTACCTAAATAACCCTCTGAAAAGCACCTTTTTGAGATTAAAACTAAAAAATACATAAATATTTATTTATTTATAAATACATTAAAAGCTATTAACGAATTAATCTTATACTAACATGTACGAGTATTGCGATGTAAAAAATGGTGTGTTGAGTGTTTTTATTTTAAATTTAAATCATAAAGTTCGGTAATAAATGAACCGAAACTACTTTCTGAAGAATGTTATTTAAAACCTCCTGCTTTCTTTAGTAAACTATAAACTTATAGGAAAATCTTCCCCGTTTCTCTGCCTGTAATTGCTATGCATAGGGCAAATTCATTTGATTAATGCTGCATTTAATGGCATTCCGTCCCCCCCTCTCCGTGCCACTCCCCTTTTTAGATCTGGGCAGACCACAAGACAACAAGAAAAGGTAAAGAGGCATAAAAACGCAACCGAAGCGAACGAAACGCAGCCCAACAAACCGATGAAAGATAAAAACCGAAAGTTTTGATGTACATGCGTCAGATCCCATGCTAACCAAACCCCCTTCCCCACGCCCCTTTAGAAGACTCCTCGCTTCTACAGGAAGTGCAGTGCAGTGCACAGAATGCAGTCCCATGCACCGGAGCGTGAAGAAGAAGAAACCCTGTTGATGAAGAACCACACAGAAACCAGAAAGTTTTATTAATAAGAAACTAAAGTAAATAAAATATTTACGTTCCCTTTGGATTTTACCAAAATATTTGTTTTATAATAATTGAGAACTTTTTTAATATAATTTTCCAATTGTAATTTATTTTTTTTGCTAAGATGATGATCTTTTTTTACATGAAGACATATTTTGCAATCAAAAAACTATATTGCTGAAAACTTTCAAAATTATTCTTCAGTGCATCGGTGATTCCTTCAAGTAGCAAGTGCAGTTGCAGTTCTTGGCCTCGTGTTGAGGCAGCGGCGTCACGTGATTGATGTTCATTTAGTTGCATTTGCCTTTAAGCTGAAAAATGCATAAATTTAACAAACAGCTCCGCTGCGCTCCCCAATTTCCACCTCCCCTTCCCTCCCCTCCCCTTTCCCTCGTTTCATGTAAACAAAATGCGGGTTTTTATGCACAATCTGGAGTGCATGTGTTTGGGGGCTTCCTATATAGGAGATATATCTGGTAGCTGCTATCTGCATCTGCATTTGTATCCGTAGCTGGCCTGTCAGCACGGCCACGGCACCCGAGTTCTGATCAAAGCCACCCAACAGCTATGGCATCTTCCCTCCGCCGCTATTTATACACCAGCCTCATCTCAAGTGTTTTTAGCTAATTAATTAACTAATTAATTTGTAGTTTTGGGAGTTGATTTTAATTGCCACCGCCTGCCCCTCCCGCCCTGAAAATAAAGCAGCTGCTGTTGAAAAGCATCGAGAAAGTACATATATATATGCAGCTATGTCTTGGCGCCGGCTGAAGATAAGTGGGTTATGTGATTATAGCCCCCTGCCCAGCTTGCATCAATCTCATAATTCTTGAGCACCAGACAAAAACTATTAAAATATTCATCGAGCAAGGGATGGAGATGGTGTCGTTGCTCCGCAGTTAGGGTCCGTAAACGTTTTTATGCAGGAGCCATCGCCATTGTCTCCCGGTTGCATTGTCTTGGCCGGGATTTTCCCGTCTCCATTTTCCTCGGAAATAAGTGTTCAATTAAGCGCGAGAAAAGTGACATCTTCGCTTGCAACATTTAACAAATTTGCAATGGAGATGGAAATAAAAGAGTTCCAGTGAGAAGGAAATCGAGTTTGTTATTTGCTAAAAATATAAATTGGAAAAATATATAAAATATTTAGTTCTCTTTAGAAATTTATATAGAGCATGGTAAAGGATAATTAGTATTTAAATTTTTAAACGGATTAAGAAATATAATGGTAAAAGTAAATATTAATTTTAAAAAGTTATATGTTTAATTCTTTAAGCAGTCATCACAGAATTAAAACTTAAAATATCATACATAAAACAGACCGTTTCTATAAAACTTAACTGCAAAACATATAAATAGTTAGACGAATAGATAAAATAGAATGAGATTTTGGATTTAAAATTAATTAGCTAATTAAAAGGCACCATGACTCAGCAAATATGTACGAAGAGAAAGCAATCCTTAAAGATGGTTGCAATCTCAACGGCCAAGTCAAGCAAACCCCTTTCGGAGGATCATAAAAACGGGAAGACAAATGCTGACAGTGCCTGCCAACTAACCGATGACTACAAAGAATTAAGCAGACAGCGAAGAAATTAAACAGACAGCGAAGCGGCAATAAAATCAGGACCCAGAATCGAGTCAGGGCCAAAACAAGGAAGAAAGGAGCCGTGTCAGACCAAAACCAGACGACTGGCAGGAGTCGGGAGTAAGGGAAGGACATTCCAAACATTTGCTCAGCGAAAGGGGTTGTTGGACTCTCAGTACTCAGTATTCAGGACTCAGGATACACAGACTAACCATTGAACAGCTGAGCGGAGCTGGTGGCTAAAAGCAGAGGGAAATGTGTTTGTATGCTGAAATGTATGGGGGAAATGAAATGCAACATTAACACGAAACATAAACATAAAATGAGAAATGGCAGCAGCAACATCAGCAGCAACAATGGCAACCGAACAGCCAGCAAAGTCATAAAAACCAAACAAAATGCAAAGACACACCAAGGACGAGGAGCGGGGGGCTGGCGAGGGGATGTCAGGACGAAAAGCAACCCTCAAATCGACCACCCAGGCACCCCCATCGCATATATGTGTAGACTTCTGTGCTGTTGTATCTGTGCTCTAGACACAAGTTCAAGTTGACTGCAGTTGGCAAGTTGGGTTTTTATTTTACGGATTCGGGGGTGGAACGGGATTCCCGGGGATCTGCAGGCGCAGGGGGAACCGGATAATTTTCATTTTGTGAATGCCGGAAAAACGCATAAAATTTTACGAGCCGAGCTCGGAGAACATTAAAGGGGACGACGACAGACAGACCGAAAAACAGAAAAACAGACACGAGCTTGGAAACAGAAAATGTAGCCAACTTTTTGGCGCGCTATCCTGCGACCTCTCGCTGTCTCTACCTTTTCCTACACAGCAAGGAAATTAATATATTCCCCTTTAAATTGCTGATATAGAAAAAAATATTTATTTCGCAAACTTAAAAGAATGTAGATTTGGTCAAAGTAAAAGATTCTTAAAAGTATAAAATATTATGAAAGGTTCTTAAAAGTATGCAATAAAATATTATATTTTTTAAAATAACCTTTTACTAAATAATAACAATTTCACGATTTTAGAAACCAACCCAAAAACTAATCTTTTTTTCCCGTGCATCTTTTTCGACCACTCTTTTCCTAACTCCAAGATTCTCTTTATTTTCCTTTTTGGCATTTATTTTACTTTTAGCTTTTCTGTGCTGTTACACGAGTTGATCATTAGCAACTTTTGGGGAGAGCATTAGAGACAGGGGCGTAGTTTAGGGAAGCCCCCCAAAAAGGGGGTTGCGCCCTTGCCGAGGTTAAAGGTCACAGTAGCTTAAATCCCCTTGTGTCAGCCACTGGAAAAACCAGAGAGCAGACAACGTGCGATAATCGAATGTTTAACGTTTTAATTTGAAAAGCATTTGGGGGTGCTGTCTCAGCACAGCGACTGGCCAACTTTAATTAAAGATCCCATGATAACGCACTGGAGGACCCATCGAATGTGCTTCGGTCAGTCGTTGCAATAAATTTTCCATAAATGGCTGGCCACTGAAATCGGAGAGCCGTTCAAATGGATAGGAAAAATCTGAAATTCATTGATACCGAAATCCGCTGATGAAAGCCACTCATCGATTTGTATCTGGGAAATAGTTCATTTGTTGAGTGATTATCTGCAAACCATTTCGATACAAGGCCCCTGCCCTTCCCGCCTGCATCTGCGCCAATTTGTGAAATGGGTCAATAACTTGTAAGCCGCTTTGTGCACCGCACACCGAATGCCCAGCCAATTGAAGCGAACTGGAGTGGAGTGGAGTGGAGTAGAGGGAAACACAGAAGGGCTGCATAAGTCCATTAACGTTTACAATTACCGCCGGCCACTTCAGAAACTCAGCCACTTCTATGGGCTCCCATTTCCATCTTTCGGTGGACATGGGCCACTTGGGCTTATGACAGCGCTGAAAACCCTTCCCCTTCCCCTCGACTTCGATTCACAGCTCTGCCCGGCCAAATAATCTATTTTTGATTATCAATTAATTATATTTTCATAAAAGTGAGCGATAAACAAGGAGTGCAGCACTGCAGCTCAACAAAAAAAGGCATGAACAATTTTTTATGTTATGAGTTATGAGTTATCTTATCGCGGGTCTGCGGGAAGCGGGCTCACAGTTGATGAAATAAGACGCAGTCGGCACACTTATTCCGCCTTTGGGGTCTTTGGTTCTTGGGGTCTTGGGTTCTCGCAGCGGAGGAGCGAAGGAGGGTTACTATTTCAAGACCCAACCGATAACAACAACGATCTGCTCTCCAACTCCCCGGGCAACTGTCAATTCCGATATCTATAATTCCGCCCGCCTTTCGACATTTACTTCCACTTTGTTTACCCAAGGCGTCTCTATTTTTTTATGGCCCCCCCTCACACCCCTCGGCATTCCGGCAATTGTTTACAGCGATTGTGGTTTATGCTCCAGCCGGCGAAAAGTTTAACAAATTTATTTTGTTTCGGAGTCGTGTTGGTTTACTTCGTTTTATTCTCTGTGCCCCGTGTTTACCTCGTCTTGCACGTTCAACGTGTGAATGACGGCCGCCTTCCGACCCTAAGGCACTCCCTCCCACGCCCCCAGGTATACGTATGTATATCCCATGCATACCCATAGCCCATAGGTGTCAAAAGATCTGCAGCCTCTGACGATGCATACATCAGCCTAATGAGAGGCTCGTTAATTAGCGAGACGCGGCGCGGCTAGCTCGTAATTTGAGTTACAGTTAGGCCACGTTTTTTCCTACCTGCCGGTAGTTAGCGAACATGGTCTATAGGAGGTAGTGGTGCCCAAGATCACTCAGGAATCCCAACACGAGAGGGCCAAGAGATAGAGATTTATTTCGAACAAACTCCAGATCTTTAGGGTACTCTTTTGTGTCTTTTCTGCTGGCGGAAGCGAATACCAGTTAGCCCATAAAAGTAAAGTACCTAATTAAATGAAACAAAAGTAATAAATAAGTAAGATATTTGAAAGTTGTGATATTATATTCAATGGAAAATACAGAAAAAAAGGTCTAATAAATAGCTTTTAATATAAATGCATTACAAAATATTTTACTTTTAAATGAAGTGATTGACATTATCTAAAAATGTCTAAGGAAAAAGGGTCTGCAACTTAGCAACATCCAATGCTACCATCACTTTTTGAAGAAATCTAGTCAAAATTTAAGCAAGAGTCATATTGCTCAAGCGTTTTAGTGATAAATCCGAGTATCAATAAATAAGATTTCCCCACTTCTATGTTAGAATGCCCAACCATCGGATAGTTTCGTGTTTACCCCTCGAATGCACACTTTACCTGCTGCTCACTTCCCCCAGATGTTTGGCCATCCATTAGATACTTTCGCTCGTCGGATGTCTAAGTGCCAATTAGCTCACTCTACTGTCATTTTAGTCGTAACATATACCAAAAGTTTTGTGCCACAGGCCTTACCCAAACGAATCTATCCATCGGTACCTCGTCGCCGTGGAGCTGACGGACGTGCCCCAAGAAGAGCAAATATACAAACACATTTCAAACTTTTGACACTTCCCCAGCGGAGAAGACGAAAACGAAGACTCGGCTCTGTTTATTGAGTTGTTGCTGTCGCTCTTGGGCCGTTCGGCTTGTGTTCTGTTTTCCCGCTGCCTGCCACCAAATAAGTGTCTACAAATATTTAGAGGCATTTTTTGTTCACTGACTCCGCGAGACGCAAACAAAGTCGGGGCCCAAACAAGATTTATGTGCATATGTAAATTTTCTCTAACGCGGCCAGCAAACCGCAGCCAGACCTGGCAAACATTCAGATAGGCAAAGACGAAAAATATCCATAAAACATACATCAACCATTTGCCTAGTCCGCTCCTTCGGGCCGCAGATAAAAAATGTTTTATGAAAATTATGCCACCATCTCCGAAGGCTGTGGAGAACACATACATATACATAAAACCAAAAACCAGGCAAATAAAGAATCTGGAAAAAAACAATTTGAATAAATTATTTGGTGGGATTCCAAATTAGAACTTTAAGGCGAAACATCGCTCCGCATCCGACAATTATCACTCGAGATACAAAAGGATCTCATTCACATCGACACAATGGGCTGTAGATACGCGATGGCAGCTAAGAGATATGATGGAAGTCCGGCGATACAACAGCCACACACAGAAAAACATTTTTTTTAATTATTTAAAATTTAGGTTGTATACAAATGGTATTGATATTCTTGACAATTTATTTTAATATTTTAGCAGTAATTTTTTTAATATTTTAAAATCAATTCATATGTTTACCATCAGCAATCAAAATATTACAATAATTTTAATGGCTTTAATCTACTTCTTCAACAATTTCTTATTTAAATTATTTTAAATATTCATATTTGAACTTCTGTCATGGTTAGCATCCAAGAATCTATATATTTTCTTTAGTGCACCGGTTGTATATGCTAGCGTGTCTGCAACATGACCGGCCACGCCCCTTGCGCCTCTGGCTGCCACTAAAACATAAATTAAACCCTATGCCACGGCACAGAGTTTAGAGAGCAGCGCATTCTTCTCTTGCACTGCACTTTTTTCCCTCGCTTTTTTCTATGCGCTTTTCTTTTCCGCCACAAAAACTCTTTTCTCATGCGGCAATTGTTGGCAAGTACCGTTTCATTCCGTTCCGTCTGACCAAGAAGAGGAAAGCCCGGCGGGCAGGAAAATCGGGGGGCATGTGAGCATTTACATATGGGCACCAGGGGTGTGGGGGGGGGGGGGGGCCTGGAGCTCGGGTCTTCCCCTGACTGACAGTTCAATTTATGCTTCCTCGGCACCTTAAATGGGCTGCCAGGCTGCGCCGATAAAGACAAAGATTGCAGCGTCGTGTTCGGCGCTGAACTGACGATAAAATGCACTTAATGCCGCGCGAAATGCTAGCAAGGAAAATATAATATGTATATGTATAACCGAGGGCCCAGAGAAGCGGAAAGCAGAAAATCAGTAATCAGAAGAAGGAGCGAGCGCAGCGAATTCGCAGAGCCAAGAAAACGCATTAAGGCTAAATGTATCTTCCGGATATATTATGCATATTTATGGAATGCCAGCCTATTCGGTTTCACCGGGGCCGATCAATAACTTGAAGGGGCGTCTCCCCGGCATCGGGAGTTTCGCTGACCGAACTGCTGCAGCAACCCTCGGCCTGCGTCTTGCATTAATTCAATTAGTTTATAGCCCACACTCATTTCGAGGCTTAATCTCCGCATCTGCTTGCTCCCTCACACAGTGAGAAAATATCTGCGAGATATTATATACGAATACTTTTAAATAGTCTTTTAACAAGAAGTTTCCAAAATAATAATAAATTGAATATTTTTAAAAATAATTTATTGGGATACTTGGTAGAAAATCTAATTATACTACATTTTTTAAGATTAGATAGATGCATTTAATGTTCCAAATATTTTTCCACCCTAAAAAATAGTATCAAAATCTGTATAAACATAAACTCTTAAAAACTCTTGAGAACAACACATTTATCACTAACTTTTAATATGAGAAACCGACAAATAATATTTTAAGACAAGGATTAGAATTTTTGAAAATTATTAAAGTACCACTTTCCCCCATTCTCCCTCCAGATCTCGAATCGGCCAGTGTGCAGCTGCTGGGCAGCAATCGGAACGAGCTGCTGCTTAAGTGCCACGTGGAGGGCGCCTCTGGGGACTTGGAACCGCTCGAGATCGAATGGTATCGCAACAGCGAAAAGATGAGCACCTGGAAGAATGTCCAGCTGGATCAGCACCGTCTGATAATCCGGCAGCCGGGACCCACTGACGACGGTCTGTACCGCTGTACCGCTTCGAATGCCGCGGGACGAGTGATGAGCAAGCAGGGCTACGTCTATCAGTCCAATGTGAAGTGCCTGCCCAGGCTACCCAGGCGGAAGAACCAGAAGATGCTGGAGTCCTGGGATAAGCAGACTTTCCTGTGCCGCGGAAAGCGTGGCGGATCTGGCGGATTGGAGGCCTTACCCGCAGCTCCGGAGGATCTGCGCATTGTCCAGGGACCCGTTGGCCAGGTGGTCATCAAGGAGGGCGAACCCACAGCTCTGACCTGCCTCTATGAACTTCCCGATGAGCTGCAGAACCAACGCATTCAACTTCGCTGGCGTAAAGACGGCAAACTTCTGCGGCAGGTGGAACTGGGTGGTTCGGTGCCCATTCCGGGACATTCCTCCGATTCGGGCAAGGACGCTTTGCTAAGGGAAGATGCGAGATTAGTGCTCCACAAACAGAATGGCACTCTAAGCTTCGCCAGCATTATAGCCAGCGATGCGGGTCAGTACCAATGTCAACTGCAACTGGAGGCTCATGCCCCGATTAACTCCTCTCCTGGCGTCCTGGAGGTCATTGAACAGCTGAAGTTTGTGCCACAGCCCACCTCCAAGAATCTGGAGTTGGATGCGGTCGTGGCCAAGGTGCACTGCAAGGCCCAAGGAACTCCAACCCCCCAGGTGCAATGGATGCGGGTGAGTAATCAAGGGGATTTTGGGTATACGATAGAGATAGTACATTTTTTTATTTACCAACACAAAACATTGTTCCTATTAAAACTTCTTCTTAACAGCTCTTCTTACAAATGCAAAATAATTTGCCAAAGGGTATTTCATTGCTTCTTATCCTCTTAACTTGTTTTCTTAATTATAGCTATACTTTTATTTTTAATTCTGTATCAAAGCAACAATATATATTATTAAACAGGATTCATATATGCTAAATTTTAATTATATTGTGATTAACGCAATAATTTATAAGTTTTACAACTTCAAGCGTCAGTAATAATATTATTTTCTAGAATGATTTTTTCTTAAGCATACTTTTAGACACCTTTATAAGGGATTTCAAACTTTCTAAGGTTTTCGTATTCTGTAACATACTTTAAAAAACCAATTTTTTTATTTAAGCATTTACACCCTAGTTGTATGAATTTGTTATTTAAAATCTCTGAGATCAATATAAGTATTTAAATTTTGAAATAATAAAACCCGCCACTTTACACCAAGTTCCGAACCAGCGTTAGGGCAAAGAAAAACGATTGACATCCGTTCATTCAGTTATTGCCAAGGTACTTCGGTCTTCATTTTGACAGCTCTCAAATGGGAATGTTAGACACTGCCGCCACTTTGCTTCCCACTCCATTGGCAGTGAGGGCCACATGTCACTGACAAATTGAAAAACGCGCAATGCGCCGCTGGGCAAACTTTTCCTTCCAAACAAACCGTTTCATATGCAAAACTCTATTGAGTCTATCTGGCCTAAGCACCCTTCTGCTGTCTCCCGAATCCGAACCCAAAAACCCACTCTATTCCCACCCGCCATTGGGCGTTTTGTGTTGCCAGCTGTTTGCCATGGCCAACCAATTTCGGCAACTGTTTGTCTATTTGGAAACGGGCCAAAAAAAGAGGATCGAACCCTTTCAAAAGAAGTTTTCATTTGGCCGAAAAACAAACCTGGCTCAAACCTGTTCAAAGTGTTGTATGTCCTTTTTTTCGTCGCTTTTCTGAATTTTTGATGAAAACGCATGGCACTCGTTCGCAAATTGGTCGGTAATGGTCAGCTGTCTGTTTCTATTTCTCACAGACACCGAACAAAAAATATTGCTTAACGCTTGATATTAACAGATTGAAGTTGCATAATAAATTGGAATGTCTCTTCGATATTCAAATTCAGAAATTCGGGAATGCTAAAGGATTTAGTACACCCAAAAAAAACTTGAAATAAAACGATGATCGATTTGATGTTATGTGGTATCAAATTTGACTTGATATGCGGGCACCTCAATTCGATATGCTCGGAATGTAAGCCACAGGCCACTTCGAATTTCAAATGTGTCTTTCTTCCACTCATATAACTTTAAGCGCTATCTTGCTCTATTTCGAATTGAGAGAGTTTGTACTTCTCGGTGCCACTTCCTCTCTTTTTCAAAGTCAGAAAATCTTCGAGAGAAAGATTTCGATTAAAACGATATGCGTTGCAATTCCAGAAATTTACCATGTGCATATCGATTTGATCGCAACGTGTTTTTTTTGTGTAGGGGTTTGAAATAACTTTAAGGTGACTAAGAAGAGGTTGATGACTTTTCTAAAACCTACTTTTGCTTTTGCTTTTTATAATATATTCTTGGTAAATTAAATTAAAATAAAATAAAATACTATTATTTTTTCTTTGCAGGATGGTGCGAATACCTCTCTACCCGACCAAGTGGAAGTGGACGCCAATGGAACTCTGATTTTCAGAAACGTAAACTCGGAACACAGAGGCAACTACACCTGTTTGGCCAGCAACACCCAAGGTCAGATCAATGCAACTGTGGCCATCAATGTGGTGGTCACTCCCAAGTTCAGTGTGCCTCCAGTGGGCCCGATTGAGACCTCGGAGCAGGGCACCGTGGTGATGCATTGCCAGGCGATCGGCGATCCCAAGCCGACGATCCAGTGGGACAAGGATCTGAAGTACCTGAGTGAGAACAACACGGATCGGGAGAGATTCAGTTTCCTCGAGAACGGCACTCTGGAGATACGGAATGTCCAGGAGGAGGATGAGGGCAGCTATGGCTGCACAATTGGCAACAGTGCGGGACTCAAGCGAGAAGATGTCCAGTTGATTGTGAGGACGAAGGGAGATGTTTTTCCTCTAGAGGAATCCGATGGCTTCCTGGTCACCCGAGCTGTACTGATCACCATGACAGTGGCTGTGGCCTACATAGTTTTGGTGGTGGGACTGATGCTGTGGTGTCGCTATCGTCGTCAGGCCCGGAAAGCCCGCCTGAACGAGCTGAGCACCAAGGAAGCTGGCGGAGATCAGCCGGATGCAGCGACTAATGGCAAGGGTTCCGAGCAGGAGCCCTGCCTGTCCAAGCAGCAGCACAATGGCCACAGCAAATCCAGATCGAAGTCCAGCGGGGATGCCCAGAAATCCGATGACACTGCCTGCAGCCAGCAGTCGAGGGCCTCCAAGAAATCGGCCCACATTTACGAGCAACTGGCCTTGCCCAGATCCGGACTCAGTGAACTCATCCAAATCGGTCGTGGGGAGTTCGGTGATGTGTTCGTGGGCAAGCTGAAGGCCACCCTGGTGACCTCGCCCACGGACAAGGATGCGGACACGGAAAAGCAGCACAGCAATAGCGAAAACGGCAGTGGAGGCAGCGGAAGTGGAAGCACCACGCTGAGCACCCTGAACGAGAAGCGACGCTCGAAGACCTCCATGGATGACATCGAGGAGATCAAGGAGGAGGAGCAGGAGCAGCAGTCGGACCAGACGGGACTCGAGCAGCTGGTCCTAGTCAAGGCACTGAACAAGGTGAAGGACGAGCAGGCCTGCCAGGAGTTCCGCAGGCAGTTGGATCTGCTGCGCGGCATCTCGCACAAGGGAGTTGCACGTCTGTTTGGCCTCTGTCGCGAAAAGGATCCCCACTACATGGTGCTGGAGTACACCGACTGGGGCGATCTCAAGCAGTTCCTGCTGGCCACCGCCGGAAAAGTGAACACCGCCACCGCAGGCAACTCCTCGCCGCCGCCACTGACCACCAGCCAGGTTTTGGCCGTGGCCTACCAAATCGCCCGAGGAATGGACGCCATCTACAGAGCTCGGTTCACCCATAGGTATGTTGTTTACGAAGGTTTATTATTTTATTTATTTATTGATTGCTTATCATATTTTATTAAATTATTTCTAAACTTTTTGTATCATACTTTTGCACTTCACAGGGATCTGGCCACTCGGAACTGCGTGATCTCCAGTGAGTTCATAGTGAAGGTATCCTATCCGGCTCTCTGCAAGGACAAGTACAGCCGCGAGTACCACAAGCACCGCAACACGCTGCTTCCCATCCGCTGGCTGGCTCCCGAGTGCATCCAGGAGGACGAGTACACCACCAAGAGCGACATCTTCGCCTACGGAGTGGTGGTGTGGGAGCTCTTCAACCAGGCCACCAAGCTCCCACACGAGGAGCTGACCAACGAGCAGGTGGTGCAGCGTTCGCAGGCGGGATCCTTGGAGTGGTCGGTGGCCGAGGCGACGCCCGACAGTCTTCGGGAGATATTGGTAAGCATCCCTATAAATCTTAATTCTTTTAATTACATTGTATATAATAAAGATGAAGCACATTCTTATAGCTTAAACGATCTTCTAAAGGATCTTACTTATATTTAGATCAAATAAAAACACCTCTTAACGAGGTAAAAAACTAGTGACGATCGCACCTTCAACATACAAAAGTTCTGAAATCAACGAAAAATTATTACACTCGTTATTAAATACATTTTCTAAGGATACTCCTTGTCCATAAAACGAAGCCATAAGATAATCAAATAAATAATAGTTCTTAATAATAGTTCTTAAATATTTTATGACGCTCGTTTTTATTATTATACCTTACCTACTTATTTCCATTGTAATATGTGAGCTGATATCCTTTATGCTTCCAATAACATTTACTTTTCATAATCATATTGTACTAAGTACAGATTACGAATTAATGGTTATGGTTTATCGTTCGCTTTTTCGCTTTTAAGATCCACAATTAACTCTCCCCCCTCTTTGTCCCTTTTCAGCTGTCCTGCTGGGTGACCAATCCCAAGGAGCGACCCTCGTTCAGCCAACTGGGGGCTGCTCTGAGCAAGGCCATGCAGAGTGCCGAGAAGTGAGGCCAGACTGATGGAGCAAATGCCAAAAAGTAATTCGTAGTATTGTCTTTAGTGTCTGCCCGAGCTTTCGCTCCGCTCAGAAACCTAGTCTTAAGTTCGAAGGATGTCTGCGCCTGTTCAACATGCGTACTGTATGGCACACAGACCGATGGCTACATTTTTTAACAATAACTGTACAAACACACCATATATACACTATATATTGGATTGGGGATATCTTCGAGGATAGTATTTTCGTGGTGCTGCATTTAACTATGCAGCTAAAATGTACATAGAAACTGCCACAAGTATGCATTTAAACCAGTTGAAGCATTTCTAGGATTAGAGCATTTTAACCTTCATCAGCATTTTATAATCCACTTCTAAGCTAAATTAGTACGTATAAATACACAAACATATGCATCACACAAACAACGAGCGATTTCAACGTTTTCAAACATTGAAGGACAAAGCCAAATTTTAAGTTTAGCATTGAATAAAACACACCCACATATTTTATCACAAGCCTAGTTATATATTTAGGTACGTATATGCATAAGAAGAACCAGCCGAAACAAATTTATGACTAGCCATTCAAGCTTTGATGCATGTTTACAAAACATTTAAATAAACCCGAATAAATAAATTTAACCAAAAAGCAAAAATTCAAAGTCTCGGCTTTATTCCGGGAGGAATGGCAAAAGAAAACCAAACCCTCGTTGGGCCACTATTTTTTATAGGCATTTCATTTGGCATGGCAAATTTGTTGAGGGTCCTTGGGGCCCAAAGCGGACTTGGCTCATTCACACTTCACTTGATTTGAAAAATGAGCGCCTATTGAACGGTGGACTGGGGCGTCTTGCCTCCGCATCTTTTCCCAAAACGATTGACAAACAAACATGGCAATAAACCGTAAAGTTGCCTCGGCTTATTGGGGCTTAAAGTCGCCTCGCTCCCCGCTGCCCGCTTTTTTGGATCCGATCCACCGGAAGTTCCAGCGCCTACGTAGCCGAAAAAGTTTCCTCGTGCGAAAAGTTTGGCCAGGACCAAATCCGAGCTACGAATATTTGCATTTGAATCAGCAGCAAAAACAACACTCCTTCACAATGAGTTGCCATTTTGCTAGGCTAGTGGATAGGCTGCTTAGCTTTTCCTGGCACGTACAAATATCTGCCTGTCATGAATATCAAATGCCTCCGAAAAAAGGTTGATTGAACAGTTGGTAGCAGGAAGTGTGGCAGGAAAAAAGGAAAGGGTATAAAGGGAAAGTCAAATAGGGATAGTTCGAATATTTAATACCCTATTGGATGCCTTTCCTTGCTTAAACAAATTTTCATTACTTATTTCGGCAAAGAACCACTCTTTAAAATTGATATTCGCCTTTGATAACTGACAAAAGCATTAGCGAACACATCTCCACTTTGCCTGTACGACTCAAAGGCTCAACTGCATTTGCAATTGGTAAATCTGCCTAAAATGAAATACACGACATGCCGCACATGGCGTATGCGCAATATTTGCAATGTTCGTAATGGAACGACAGCTGGGCAACAAAGGCCTAAGCTCGGCGGAGGAGAGAAACATAAAAATGCCATTTCGTATGGCTTTCAATTTATTAATATTTTATACGGGCCACCGGCAGAAAGGGAATAAATAGAGAGGGAAAAATGGCTTTGGCAATTCAGGCGTAAAATGTGCATTACTCATACGCCGCATGGGCCGGCGGTGGAATGACCTACGCCACTTTGTTATGCCTTTTACCTGGGCGCACGCATAAATTGCACATTACATTACGCATACGCACCGATGCCCAGGTCTTCTGACACACACTAATAAATTACGCATTAAATTTTCAGCTACTGTTTGCAGGCCGGCGGCAAAGCCATCAAGTGACTCGAAAGTCAGCAGATTGATGGTGCGACTCGCTGCCGAGTTGCCTCATTATGGAGTCCCCGAAAACATATTTTCGCATTCATCACAGGGCAAAAGTTTTCGCAGCCGCGAAAGTGAAAAAAGGGGAGCTTCCTGGCTTCCTGGTTTTCTGGCTTCATGGCATCCTGGCACATAATTGAAGCACATCGCAGACTCGTTTATAAGGCAGTCATCTCCATAGCAATCCCATGCTTGCGTGTGATGCAGAACTTTATGGATTCTCGCTGCTTTTTATGGCATTTTCATTTGCGAAATTTCTGCACAATTAGTGAGAGGGAAACTTTGAATTGTGTTTTTGGGGCATGCTGAATGTGAGACAACTCGAATGGGAAGCCTCCAATTACGAGGCATCCCCCCACTTACTTGATTAATTCAAGCTGACACAAAAATACCGTAGCTTTAATTGGTCTTGACTTGAAAATCTGGTAATTATCAAGGGGCTTTGTACGAATAGCTCCAGCCATCGGTGCAGCACCTAAAGGGCGGTACACAGTCCCGAAATTCGGAGAAAACCCGACACTCGAGATTGGTAATCGTCTCATTGGTCTCCTTGAACACAAACTCCTTTATCGAAAGATCCATGCAGAAGCCGTATCGCAGTCCGCCTTCCACAATGCAGCCTAAATTCAAGTGAAAATATCATTTCCAATTTTAGGATATGGAGTACTAAACTTACTCTCAAAGGGAATTTCGCCGTACGATTCAAATATGGCCATCATGTTGTAATGGCAAGAGATAATTTGAATTAAACATGATGTTATAATAATAAATGGGAGCTTCATGTGTCTGGCTTGAATTTCTAAAAAGCATATACTCGTACTACTTTAAGGAATCCATATAATGCTGACACTAGCATTATGTCACGCCTTTTTATTTGAAACTAATTGATTTTCTTAGAAAAGAGTGTATCTACAATTCTTTACTCTATCTATTTAATACTTTTAAGAAATCAAAAAACTGTATTAAACTCAATAACTAAATCTAAAATATCAAATATGTAATACCTTTTTGTAACACCTTCCTTCCTACTTCCAAAAATTTCTATCAAAAGGTCAATCGGATGTGGCCAAACTAATTAGGGATAAACGAGGGTAGGTCGTCCTGCCACTTTCGACCAAGAGTGATTTGCTCGTGTCAATCTGTGAGATGGGAGCCCTTTAAGTCGAGCCAACACTTTGCTTTATTTGGACAAACCGTAGCGTAACAAAGGCGACATTGAAGCAACACCCACCCACCGAACCGCCCAACCACCTGAAGGGGTGTCTGAAAGGGGTGGAACATGCATTAAACAAACAGCTGAGCCTTTTGTGTTGACTCATTAACGCACAAGTCGAGGGCGGGGGCGAAAGTAAGAGACAGAAATGAAACATCAGGCAGAAGCTTCCCGCCTTCCTCTCAGTGTAATAAATACCCCAAAGTCACAAAAAGCGAGGAGCAACAAAAACAATGCACGGGACGAGTAGAGATGACAGTGAAATGTATATCCTTCAACACGGGGATTTATATTTTGAATACAAATTACAGTTGGGAATTTTAATAATTCTTTCAGCAACATAAAAAATATTTTAAAAAGTTACGTCACAAAGTGAACACCATATTTAAATTCAAGGAATTAAATAAATATTCAAGTTTTTAATTAAATTAAATTAAAACTGTTTTAAATAATTTAAATTTGAAGTAATTTGTTTGCTAAGAACTGTTTTATAATCTAAACAATTGAAATAGTTAAAACTATCAGTAATATTTACTTGGATCAGTGGCGGATCCAGGATTTTGTTGTGGGGGGTGATATCAGAACAATTTTTTTGTTGCATACTTTTGGAGTACCAAAATTTCTTTCATTTTTCACCCGAGTGGGGGGTGATATATCACCCATATCACCCCCCGTGGATCCGCGCATGACTTGGATAGACTTGATTTTGCTTTCGATGAATTGTCAACCGTCTGAACTTTCATCTCTAGGCCAAACAAAGTGCCACCCCTGGCCACGTCTGGCAGGCGACACGACACTCGACTTGGCTTGAACGGCATGGGCTATGGGATACGGGGGACAGACCCGGAGCTGGAAAACCCGGATCCGTAGTCGGGAGGGAGCTGGCTTGTTGTGGAGTAACAATTTTCATTTTCAACGCCGAGCGAAGGGCGCAAAAAACGCATAAAATTTTACGAGCGCAGCAAAGCGGGAGGGAAAATAGGGGAAGGCACGGGGAAAGCCCGGGGAAACCGGGGAAAACCAGGGAATGGGACAAGGGCAAACTGACTCCCTTGTGGGGTTACGACTCCCTCGGCAAAAGTTTAGCTTTCGTGTTGGCCATAAAATGCCTGACAGGGCTTAGGAATGCAGTTGATTTGGAATGGAATGGAATGGAGTTTGGCGAGAGTCTTATGCCTCAATGGAGTCGGAATCAGCAGTCCATTGGGGGACTTTGCGGCTGATGCTTCAGTTTTCGGCGAACGGATTGAGAGGCGGAATTGTGCTCAGGTGATGTGCCCCATCGCTTATTGAGTCGCTTTGCGTTAAGTTCCGGAATCCCCGTTTTTATGGCCATAACGGTTAGGCGGCATTACCTCCGACTCCTCTTGTTTTTGGCCAAAACGAGATTGCAGCATTGTGAGAATTAGCGGTAAATGAGCAAGGTTACTGGGCTGAGACATGGCCAATCTGGGTGGGGGAGGGGTCTGCCGAGATAGAGGTGGAAAAACAGAAGGAAAACTGAAGACAAACTTTTCTTTTCCACGGGGCATTTAAGTTCAATGAGGTGGGCGGGGGATAAACATATAAAACAGGTAATGGGACGTTGGGTAACTGCAAACTGTGAAATGGAAAATGGGGGGATTTTTGGGGTGGGGAAAGGAATCCCTAAAACACGTACAGATAATCCCCGTCTAAATAGTATTTAAAAAACTTAAAAGGAAAGTCAAGGTCATTCACTTTTGAATTTTTATGGGATTGGTGCATATTTCTCTACTTTACTTTTCTTAATAAATATTTAAAATTGCTCTAAAATAACCTTGATGAAAGGAATTTTAACTTTACTTTTTAACTTTTTACCCTATTAAGTTAATACTTAATGTGGTAATCCACAATTCATTATAACCCCACTTATAATAAATGCATTCACATATCTACCCGTTTAAATTGATTTAATAAAATACTTTAGTTTTTGATAGAATAATATCTGTATTAAAAATGAATGATTCACAAAAATGCTCAGTGCCTTATTCATATTATTTGATTAGCTCCAAATCCTTTTTCACAGTCTAACGCCCCAATATATTTGGCTCCAGCATTTAACGGGCTTTTGCCCTTTAGCCCTGAGCAAATATGCTGCGGAGAGAGTGGAAAACTTTAACTACACACCCTCCGACAGACGGGAAAGTCGGAGAAAGTCTAGCAGAAGGGCAAACAAAAGTAACTGAAAAATTTAGCGCTATGTCAACACATTCCAACAGGCAGCCAGCAAAGTCCTTGTGCGGAGCTATCTACCCGTTGTGTCCCGAAACGAGCAGCCATCCTTACAAAGGGACAATGCAACTGAAGTGTTGAGCCAAAAAAAGCGAGGACGAAGCGCACATGTGCTCAAAGAAATGCCAAGTGCCTGTACTGCTCAATGGACCAAGGGGAGATTTTAATAAGTAGCCTTAACTTACAGTCGTAATTCCCCCCGTTTTTTTTTAAAGAAGACTACTTTTTCCAACTATTTCCCCTGCTGTGCGAAAACTTTCTATGTACGTTCGCCACCGCATACAAATTATTTTGGCCAAAACTTCTAGACCGACTGAAAAGTATTTTAAGAACTTTCAAGGCCCCACTCCATTAGGCGGCGATTGTCTTGTGTGAGCTGAGCAAGCAGCTGGATAAATTAAGACGCAACCAGGGCCACAAATCATTGAATTGAACCGCAGTGCGACAGGATTTCTGGGGGATCGGATCCGGGGACGAGAATGAGGAGGTGGCACCCGCGGGCTCAGCTGCCTTTTCCATCGAATCCGCCATCGATTGGCCCCTAAAGGCGACACATGTGGCAGGCATCCTCCGAAGTCCCTATCTCAACTTCCTTGCTGTTCCACTCCCTTTTTCAATATTTTTGGTAATACAATTTCTGGGAATTTTCTTTCTGCGGCTGCCGCCGCTCGTCCTGAATTTTAATAAACTAGCAATAGGAGCCAAAGGGTTGACACAACCCGCACGAACTTTGCTCGGAAAAAGTTGTCGCTTAGCAAATTTTATCAATAATAAAAATGCGGCGCCCCGGTCCACAGTTTTTCCCTTATTTTTCAGCTTTGAATTCCTGCAAAGTTATCTTGTCAAGTATTTTTATAGTCCGCTCCCGTTTTTCTCTGCTTTTCGTATTTACTTGGCAATTACTTCGAGTCCGGATTTAATTGAATGCAAAGTAGAAACTGCAACCAAAAACATTTCACTTCTGCAGAGAAGGAACGAACATGTACACTGTGCAAAAACATATGCACGAAGTGTAAGCTTTGGTTTAGGTTAAGCTACAACATTCAACATTTTAAAAACTAACTATATGACACTTTAATTAACAACCAATTTAATTTATTTTAAGATTTTTTAAAGGCTTTTTAATCTGATTGATCCAATACTGTAAGTTAAGTTCAACTTGAAAAAATGAAAATAAAGGTACTTAATGATTAAACTTTAATCATTAAAGTTTTCTTTATTTATTTCACTTAACAAAACCAAATGAAATACAATATTTTCAATTTATAAAGAGATTATAATAAACACATTCACATATGTTATAACGTTAAAGTGTTATATTTATCATCTACCTTGCTTATAGCATAGTTTGATTCAAATATTCATTTATTATATTAAACAAATATCAATTAAAGCGAAGTAAAAAAACATTTTATATAGTTTTAATTAGTTTATTCTATAATTTGGGTATTTCCAAATTCAAATGTTAACTTTTTCTATTTATTGAGAACGTGTTCCTGTCTTACTAATTTTTTTCAGCATATTTGTCGAGACGCTCTCGTGGGCGAGTGGAGTGCTACACCAAACCACAGGGGAGGCAGAAATGAAAGGAGGGAGGTGAAACTGGGATCGGGAGCAGCCTTCACTCATGCAACAAAAACAGAACGCTGCAGCTGAGATGGCAACTGAGGAGCAGCCAAGGAGTAGGGATTGTGTGTGGTTGGGTGTTGGCTTCCACTTCCACGTCTGTCTGTCGCCCATTTTCAAGTTGCATAATTTTGTTTTCCTTTCACAGCGAGCTAGCTCATTTCTCGCGTCCTCCGCAGCCAAACATACAGCCCAACCTTCCCAACCAGCCCATCCAACCACCCACACCCAGTCACCATTCGGTGTGCACATTCTTGGCTGCATTCATACTTTTTCACACCCTTTAGGATTATTTCGTGCATGGCATCTCCGGGCTGGCAACTCGAGAGGCTGAGCTCCCAGCTTCCAGGAGGAAACTCCTGGCCAGGAGCTGCTCCTGTTGCCATTTGCCCTGAATGGAACTCGTTTCTGTTCTCATTTCGCCCATTCAGCGTGCTGTGCACCTGCTTTTTTTAAAGCAATTTAAATTAACAGCAGCGATGACGACCAAGTCCCGCCGGAGGAGCGAATGTGAGTGAATGCGACTCCGTGTGTGTTTGCTTATGCCCCACGGCCTCCGGGAGGTGGGAATTCGGGGGATGTGTGCGTTCCCGACATGCAATTGGAATGCAATTTGTTATGGGAAGTTAAGTCTCCACTTGTCAGTTAAGTTTACGCTTGGCTGTTTGCCCGTTGTCGTCGTCCTCGCAGGTTGCCATGCATTTATGGCCCCGGATCATGGCACTTGGCCTCCTGCTCCTCCTGCTCCTTCTACTCCTCCTACTCCAATTATCCCTCCATGTCTGCGCCTGTCCTTGTTGGGCAGTTAAAAAATAATTAAACTCTTTAAATATTTAAATTAATTTGTGCTGTGCCATGCAGTTGTGCACAAGAAAAATAAACCGAAATTCCGCACTTAATTGGCACGGACAGTGCTGCTGCTGCTGACGGGGCGAATGAGTGATTTTCGGCATTGGGTAAGGGGTATTCCGAAGAGTCTCCTTCAGAAACGGATCTCTACTAATCTCTCACTTGATGTCTGCACCTAGAAAAGTACAGAGTAAACCAAATGTTACAATATTCGTATTACAATAATATTACTCACACCAATTAGTTCTAAGAAAAATAAAGTTATGCAAAAATTGCATTAAATTACACTATGCAGCATCAAAAATTTACCTCGATGGATGCTATATTTTTGGATTCGTTACGAATTCCTAAGTTAAACTGCGTTTTTCAAAAAGTTCCCCGACGCAAGGATTCTTAGAAAAAGGACCTCAAAGTTCGAAAAATAATGAAATTGGCCAACTTTCCGGAGCTCTCAGAGGCAAACGGGTTCATGGTTTGATTCGATGTTAAAGTTTTTATACCCGTTACTCGTAGAGTAAAAGGGTATATTGTATTCGTGCAAAAGTATGTAACAGCCAGAAGGAAGAGTTTCCGACCCCATAAAGTATATATATTCTTGATCAGGATCACTAGCCGAGTCGATCTAGCCATGTCTGTCTGTCCGTCTGTCCGTCTGTCCGTCTGTCCGTCTGTCCGTCTGTCTGTCTGTCCGTATGAACGCTGAGATCTCGGAAACTATAAAAGCTAGAGGATTGGTATTTGGCATGAAGATTCTTGGAGCTCCTACGCAGTGCAAGTTTATTTCAAAAAGGTGCCACGCCCCCTCTGACGCCCACAATAGCTTATAAACGATTTTAAAAATTTAATTATTTCGGAAAAGTAAAAATGCAGTTTTGTTGTGTTTATCAATACCTATCGAAATGTAGAAGAAATTTTTTAAATCGGGCCATTCGTTAAAAAGTTATTGCTGATCAAAGTTCATATCTCCATCGCATTCCCTTTAGCCGAGTGACGGGTATTAGATAGTCGGGACACCAACCTGACTATAGCGTTCTCTCTTGTTTAAAAGATACACTCTTTATCTTTCAAACCTCATACTTAGAATAATTTTAGGATCTTTAAAAAATATTAAAATATTAAATACTCTCAGTCATAACGCAAGAATTTTAATATTTTTTAAAGAATTTTTAAAAATTAAATTCATTTTTATAAATTTCTAGCTTTTAAATATCTGATTTAGCTATTTTTTGACCCGGCTGCCATCACCACTCATTTTTGTTTACATGTCGCCGCCTATGATAAATCTTAAATTTGGACTTTGTCAATCGAAAAAAGTGGAAAAATCCGAACTTTAAAAATCCACCATAAATCCAGTTTTCCTTGGATTTGGGCCATATCCGGCATGTTTTATTCGGTAGGATGTAAACTTTAAGTTTGTACCCATTATGATTTTTCAACGGATTTATTTCGAGTTTTTACGATATATACAGCCGACTTACAGTCGACCAAAAAACACATTTTTCATCTTTGTCAAGTTTCTACGCTGCCATTACTTATCCAATCATATTGATCTGTATGGCAAAGTTGAGCTTTGATCTATTGACTTTAAAATAAAACTAAAACTGGCCCAATCGGGTGGATATCTGCCGAGATATAAGAAGAAGTTCGAAAAAAGTCCGAAATTTAACATTTCGAACTTTAAAAAATCTTTAAAAAAAAACTGTGCCATCGAAAAAAAAATTAATGCTATTTTCGCGATCTAGGGGTCCAACACTAACAGAATTTGCCATCAATTGCTGGGGAGCACACCAAGAATATTATTTTGTAAACTAGTGCTATCAGCTCACAAGTGCTACAACCTACCCCAACCTATTCATCATGGCTTGCCTTGAAATCTGCCTGGCCCTCTTGGGCTTTGCTCTGCTCATCTACAAGTGGTCCATTGGCACCTTCAAGACCTTTGAGACCCGCAACCTGCCCTACGAAAAGCCCTGGCCATTCTTCGGAAATGTGGCCGCCTCGGCTCTCCAACGAATCTCATCACAGAAGCAGCTCACCGAATTCTACCTGCGCACGCGTCATCAGTAAGTATTTTTGTAGTATTATAATGTCTTATAGACTTTACCATGTCATACTCTCCCCACAGCAAAGTGGTGGGCTTCTTCAATCTCCGCAAACCGATGGTGCAGATTAACGATCCCGAGCTAATCAAGAAGATCTGTGTCAAGGACTTTGACCACTTCCCCAATCACCAGCTCATGATCACCACCAATGAACGTTTGCTCAACGACATGATCAATGTGATGAAGGATCAGCGATGGAAGCGCATGAGGAACACCCTTTCTCCCGTCTTCACTTCGGCCAAGATGCGCAATATGTTCAGCCTGATGAACGATAGTTTCGCGGAATGCATGCAGCACCTGAACAAACTATCCGACAATCGCTCCTCCGGAAAAGGCTTCGAAGTGGACATGAAGATACTGTTCAACAAGCTCTCCAGCGATATTATCGCCACCACCGCCTTTGGTCTGAAGGTGAACTCATTCGAGAACCCGGAAAACGAGTTCTATTCGGTGGGTCAGTCGCTGATCTTCTCTACAGCAGCTCAATTCTTCAGGTTTACGCTTTCTGCTTTGATGCCCAAACTTTTCACAGTAAGTAATAAGCCTTATAACCCTTAAAAACCCAATTTAATTTTGGTATTTTTGTAGTTCTTTAAAATGAAAGTTTTTGATGACAAGAAAGTGGATTACTTTGTCAGCCTGGTGCTGGAGGCCATGAAGTTGCGCGAGCAACAGGGCATCACCCGTCCCGATATGATCCAATTGATGATTGAGGCCAAGAAGGAGGCCCAGGATAATTGGACGGAAGACGAGATTGTGGCCCAGTGCTTTGTCTTCTTCTTTGCCGCCTTCGACAACAATTCCAACCTGATTTGCATTGCTACCTACGAGCTGCTAAAAAATCCCGAAATCCAGGAACGTTTGTACCAGGAGATCAAGGAAACGCAGGAGACTCTGAATGGTGGTTCCCTAACCTACGATGTTGTGCAAAAGATGACCTACATGGACATGGTAATCTCCGAGACTCTGAGGAAGTGGACTCTTACTCCCTCCATAGATCGTGTTTGTTCCAAGCCTTACACCCTCACAGATGGGGACGGTACCAAGCTGTTTGACTTCAAAAAGGGTGACTTGGTTACCATTCCCATAGCTGGTGTACACGGGGACGATCGTTACTTCCCCGAACCCAGAAAATTTGACCCAGAACGATTTAGCGAGGAACGAAAGAGTGAAATCTTACCATTCACCTATATGCCCTTTGGAGCTGGACCTCGAAGCTGCTTAGGTAAGGACATTTTAATATTCAAATTGTTAAACCGATCTATAGGTATTAATCCCTTTACAGCCAGCCGTTATGCCCAGATGCTGGCGAAGGGCTTGTTATACAACCTAATGCTTAACTTTAAGATAGAGGCTTCTCCTGGAACCCTCAAGGATATGTGGGAGGAGGCTCGCAGCTTCAGCTTGACCCCAAGATCTGGATTCTATATGCAATTGGTGCCTCGCCAATAGTTGATAATGTAACCGATAAGACTGGATGTGTGATAAGAAACACCATATGAAACTGGAACGTGTAACTACGCCGCCCGAATATGACAAACGAATATCAGTATTATTTTGTTATACTTGTACGGTATACTTGAAATAAAATATGAGATAAGAAATGGAAAATGGTTTAAAATTACTTCAGGTAAGCTATCCCTGCAGTTAAAACGGGAGAGATATTTCTTATCTATTTAGAATTCACAATCTAATTGTTAATCCACTGCATTTTTTTGAGAGTGTTTTTATTATTTTGTCCATAAGGAAAAAGTTTCCTTTCGATTTTGAAAATAATTTATTTTACTGTTTGTTTATTTTACCAAGAATTCCCTATTCGATTTTATAACGAATATTGGTAAATTAATGATTTGTTAAACTATATTATCTGAACTTTAGATTAGTATCCATTTCCAAACTATCGGTATAAAATAAAAAAAACTTACTGACCAATTCCGAGGTTTTTTTTTTATACTGTACAAAAACTATGAAAACAAGGGCCGGCTAGCAAAGTAAGTAAACACCACCAGAATCATCCAAACGCAGAGCACGCAACTTTTGACTACTGGCGCCAGTTTTGGGAGACCCGCCCACTCCCCGGCAGTTGAGACTTTATAGCCGTTTACTTTGACATATCGCAGCTGAGCTGACTTAACCGAGCAGCCCGGCCGGCTAATGGAGCTGAAGGCTTACCAACTCTGGCTCTGGTACTGAAAGTACTAAAAACTGTAGCGATTCGGCGATGTGGGTGGAGCGCCCGGCCTTATGCTACACATAAGCGGGCTCGAAATGGACTCGGAAAATCAGACGATTTACATGCAGGCAAAATGTTGATTAGAAAATTAATTAAGGCCTTTACGATGGCACCGAGCAACCGGGCTCTGAGCCCAGTTCTCGGCTGGGCTGGAAAACTTTCGCTTCGGCGAATTTACGACATTTTTATGACGGCCTGCCATGCGAGAGGAGGTTTTGGGGTTTTGCTGGGTGGGTTTGGATCGTAAAAAAAGTGCGTAAAAACTTTCTGTCAGCGGCAGGAGTTTCTTTTCCAGCTCCAGCTGATAAAGCAGCCTGCTGTCAGGACATTCACTGCTCCACGAGCTTCCTATTTTCCTGGGCGCTTATGCAGATGGGCTCCAGCCATAAAGTTACTGGTGAATTTCGTCCCAATAAATAAATTGTGCGCCGAATGTGTGAAGCCTTTCAGGCGCTTTCAGCCAGCTCCTTGTGGGCTTCAACACGCCCACAATTTATTTTTGAGGTTTGGGAGGTGAACGAACCCGTACAGGCAAACAAATGAGTTACTAAAATTGTGATTTTTTTTTTAATAACATTAAAAACAATAAAATAAGAAATAACAAAAGCAAAGTTTAAAATTTAAGAT
Organism: Drosophila prostipennis; assembly: GCA_037075205.1. NCBI lineage: Eukaryota > Metazoa > Arthropoda > Insecta > Diptera > Drosophilidae > Drosophila > Drosophila prostipennis. The sequence continues at coordinate 2,168,004 of JBAMCJ010005005.1, read as the reverse complement.
TGGCCATTTACAATTTGCAGTTTAAAAACAAAGATAACGATAAAAAGATAAAGATAAATAAATAGTTGCTATTTACTTTTAAATATTTACATAGGGTATTTATTTAATTTTTAACAAAATTATAACACGAATTTTTTATAATTGTTAGCTCTAGTTACATGAAGTAAGAGCAACATTTTAGATATATGTATAAAATTTCTATTTAACGGAGGAATTTAAACTTTTCCTCAGTGCCAATCTGGCCTAAGCTTCGAAGCTTGATTGGTGCCATCAAGGATCTACCCAGTTATATAGATCCCTGCCAGCGAACCCACGAGCAACCCCCGTTGAATGCAACAAACATCGGGGGGAGGATTTCTCGGCTTGGGCCACTGCACAATGGCAGAGGACTTGACGAAATCATTACTTCGCCCCGACATTTATTGATGCCATAAAGTTGAAGATTTATGCGTTGTGGCAGTCGCACAAAACAGCCAAAAAGCACCCACCCAGGAGCATTGCACCCGAATGGCTTGAGAACCGCACCGGGGAACAGAGAAACGAGGAAGGGGAAGGGGGAAACCACCCGGCCAGGACATCGATACCCAGTTACGTTCCCCCTGACCGGGAACAACGTCCTGGCTACGTGGGCATGTCAAATGCTTCGTATTTTGGCATATTGCAGCACAGTGGGACGCGGACGCGGTGGAATAGCCCATTTGTCCTGGGGAATCGGATCGGAAGGGACACCCTCTCCTTATCTGCCCCATACACACACCCACACACAACAGCGTGTTAATTTATTTAAATTGACTACGTGCAAAGTTTACTTGCGTCTTGCTCCTGGCCACGCCCCCAGTCCTCCCGCCTCCAGGAGAGATTTGTGGGGGAACTGTCTCGCTGTTTGCACAAATTTCACATTTTACTGCGCTCCGTCGACGTTTTTGTCTTCAAATGCAAACCAATTCTGCAGACTACGAACAGGAATATGTGGCTGAGATTCATGGCATGACTATAGCCGACAATTTCGATGAGCTACGGTGGCCAATAACGATTCAGGGTAACGCAAAATGTATTTTTTATAAGTTAACTAAGGTTATGTAAATATTACTTATGTCCTAAAAAGTCATGAAAATAAGAATTCATTAAAGACTTTACATTTACTTTCATATATTTTAAGCCTGTTTACAATTTGATACATTTAAATATAAGTAATACTTGCTTGATTGCGGAAGTTTCTATAATAGTATCTTACTGCGCTACAAGTTCAATAGATATCTAGTATTGACATTACATTCAATTAGTGATAGTACGTAATTTTCTAATAATCTTTAAAAAATAAAAACACCAAAGCAAAGCGTAAATAATTAAAAAAAAAAATTTTGCATTTTACTTTCGTTATTACATTAAAGTTTTCTACTTGAGGTTTATGTTTTCAGATTTGTTTAGCATTGCATCACAACATATATAAGTGAAGATATAATCCCTGCTTTAGTTAAAAATTTTCCACTAACTCTAAAGGCCATTCGTTATTTATTGTTTCATAAATTATTATTTAAATAATAGGATACTTTAGTTTTCTTAACAAAATAATTAATATCAAGCTGTAAACACTTTTACACAGCTCGCCATGACAAATCATTAGCCTCGCTCATTTTTCCGTAGGGCATTTGGCAAACGCTCGCGCATAAAAACTCATTTGAAAGAGTACCTCGCCTGCTCGACTCCCGGCGCTGGACGACAACGAAGTGCAGCAAAGACAACAGCCAAGGGTGCTCCTCCACTGCTCCCCATCGTACTCCTCCTCCAGTTCCGGGGGAGGCGCGTTCAAGTGCACATTGGCTGCAGGCTGGAATGCACGGGCACAGCTGCTCCTTCAACAATTCGCGTGTCAACAATAAGCGCAATAACTTAAGCTTCATTCAATGCGGTGAGCTGCAGCCCACGGCAGGTGATGAATGCTTCCCTTCGTGGAGGAGACCAGCCAGCTAATTAACTGGCAAATGGATTTCATCTGGCAAACACTGGCCACTTGTGCTCCGCTTTTTCCACTTGTAAAACACAATCTCAACAGTTTGCTTGCACATTCTGCTGGTTAACTCAAATCGTTGCGCATGCAGGTTTTGGGTTTTTGTGCACATCTCTCAACAGCTTTAACAATTGTCTTTAGGTTTTGAAAAAAAGCACAGTTTAGACTGACTGTTTAACAATGCAGAACATAATGAGCTTACAAAAACCTGTATAGTGGTTTATATAGGTGAATCACAAATATTTTGATCTACAACTCGGGCAAAACTAAAAGAATTATATATATATGTACAAATCAAAGCAACTAATGTAAAATTACATGCTAAACTAAACAATAAATTTTAATGCACACAGTTGAACGTGTTCAGTTGACTAGATAGAACTGTCGCTCTTCCCTAACTTGGCTGCTTCTATTTCAGGGGATTGTTCTTCAGATAGTTGGCCAACAGTACCAAAGCAAACGATGTGGTCAGGAACAAACTTCCGGGTATAGAACGCCGCACGGGTAAATTGGGATCAAGTTCTCGTTGAGCAAACAGCTCGACATCGGCCTCGTACGTCTCGAAGTTATTCCAGTGCAGGCATCTCTTCACCGCATAATCCCAGCGTCTATAGAGCAGCTCTCGACCTGAAAAAGGGAGGATTCACTTTAAACATGCTGTATATTTAAGCGCAAAAGTAGTTTAATAGTACTTTTCTCTACTTAGGGAGCAAACATTTACATTATAAATTGTCTTGTTTTGGTAACTGGCTAAGCTTCGTTCATGAAATTACAAAACTGAACCCTACTTACGATTCTTTGTGGTTGTGGGCGAAAAGACATCCGTGGGCGGGGCGTACATTTTCACGGCGTACTTCAGGGACACCACTTTCATCGTCACGCCCGCGGCTATCATGACGCCCAAACCCGCAGGTGACGTAGTCTGCGGCCGCTCCAGCATGTAGCCAATTATGTCCGCGATGAACTGCACCAGATGCGAGTTTTCGGCGTAATCGCCGCCAAACGTGAGCACTGGCTGCATGCAGGAGCGGTCCCAGTTGGGCGTATCGCGCTTGAACGCCTCTAGCACCTCGAAGATCTGGAAACCGGTTGCTTCGTACGCCGCTTGAGTGATGTTTTCCGCTGTGGTCTGGCTCGTGAGTCCCAGGATAATGCCCCTGGCATCGTGACGCCAGTATGGAGCATACATTCCATGAAAGGCCGGCACTAACGTGATCTCCGACCTCTTGGCCGCCAGTCCACACTCGGCATTCAGCATGGATGACGAACAGGAGGACGAGATCATTGAGTTCTCGCCGATGAATGTGTTGAGGGACTCCACCACGTTATCGTTGGAATTAATTTCAGTGTTAATCTGCAGTTTATCCCGCAGCCAGGTCACTGTGGATCCCGCATTGGAGATGGCTCCCTCGAGCGTGTAGTTGGTGGCCTCCTTCTCGCCCAGCTTGTGCGCTATGCCCGTGATCAGTCCATTTGCAGAGTCCAATTTCTCCTTAGCCGTGTTGAGCAGCACAAAGCAGCTGTCGTCCAGGGTGCATACATTCTGCCCCGCCTTCACGCAGAGCTGGCCCAGCAAACTGGCCGGCTGCTCGCCCATCATGCCCGCTATGGGAATGCCCAGCAGAGGACCCTCCAGCACATAGCCGAATATCTCGGAGTTGGAACGTATGCGTGGCAGTATATTCGTGGGCAGTCGGAAGAACTGGCAGAGCTTAGGGTCCCACTGCTGGGTGGACAGGTTCATGAGGGAGGTGTAGTGAGCGTTGGTAAGGTCCGTGGAGTGCACGCCCGTCTCCACGCCGCCGGTGAGGTTCCACAGCAGCCAGGAGTCCAGTGTGCCGAATAGGACCTTGTTCTCATCAATGGCAGTGGCTACGGAAGGAACGTGATCCATCAGCCAGCGGATCTTCAGAGCACTGAAGCAGCTGCTCAGGGGCAAGCCACTGCGGTATCGCACGTAGTCCACATTGTGCCGGACATTGTGGAGCAGGCTCTTCAGGATCGGGGTGCTGCGGCAATCGGACCAGCCGATGGCATTGTGCAGCGGCTGACCCGTCTGCTTGTTCCACAGCACCGAGGTGCCGCGCTGATTTACGATGCCCATGGCGATGATATCATGCGGATTGATCTCCAGTATCACCAGGTTCTTGTACGCGGTCTGCAAAAGTAGCCAGATTAGTTGCCGGATGATGATATAACTCTGCGATAAGCCACCTCAATGCACTCCTGCGTGTTCTTCCAGATCTCGGCCGGATCGTACTCCATCCAGCCCGCCTGGTGGACAATCTGGCGCAGCTTGAGCTCGTGGTAGGCCAGAACCTCGGCATTTTTAGTTGAGTAAATCTATGGAAATAGATTCTGAGTCAGCGGCCGTTTTCGGCTTTTGGACCTTCTCACCAGAAAGCGGCAGTGGGTGCTGCTCACGCAGGCGACGCCGATGAGTGCTCCGAATCTCCCGTAGCGCCCGTTGGACATCATTGGCCTGCCCGGTGCCCGCGGACACGTGCTATTTCGGTGTTTGAGCGCGCTAGCCGAGGAAAATGACCAAGCCGTGTTTTGTTGTTGTCGCTTTTGGAACGCCAATATTGTCAAGTGTGCAGTGTGACCCTGGGCGATTGGTTGTAAAATTCCGTCTGAGCAGTGCGTCAAGGTAGCGTCGGACAGCTAGTTAATTTTGAATTATCTAGCTATTAAATCATAAAAATTAAATCATTTCCCTCGGGTGAAAAGTGGAAATGTGGTATTCAAAAAAATCCTCATTTCAGTAAACGATTCCAATAAAATTTGTATTATATTTTAATAAAAAATTGTAACATTTGGTTTTGCCAAATAAGTGTATTAAATAATAGCTAGAAAGTTTTTGAACTAAATTTCACTGCTCCAACTTGTAGCTGTTTTGGAGCACCTCTAATCATTACCTTGCCATTATTTGGCTTTCCACCCTCTGGGCACACGTTACATTTCTCCACGAAGCAAAATAGAAACAAATTTCCTATATTTCATGCTAAATTGGCTCAGATCCGTACTACCATGCTCATGAGTCGAGCGCTCTGCCGGAGTTGGCTGCCCCAGGTGGCGTAAGTAAGCGGGCGGCATCAGCGTTCCGTACCCCTGATAACCCAACTTACAAATTACAGCCACAGATGTCATGCCAATGCGAATGTGCCGATCCTGCGGATAAACTCTGGACATCCGGCGGCCAGGTCCTGGAGGCAGTTCCACAGTCACCGGAAGCAGAGCAGCAACCTAAAGCCGACAACCGGAGAACCTCTGGCGGCGGAGCAAAACACCTCGGTGCCGGTGAACAATGTGATCAAGGCGGTGGCCTTCACGGGAGCAGTAAGATTGGTTACTCGTCGGCACATCAACAGGTCTTACATTCTCCCAAATTGCCTCCTCTAGTTTACGGTGGGCTGCTTCGCGGGCGCCACAATCCTGGAGTACGAGAACACACGCAGCCTAATCCTGGAGAAGGCGCGCCAAGCGAGATTCGGCTGGTGGCAGAGTCGTTCACTGGCGGACCGGGACTACTGGACACAGCTGAAGCAAGACATCCGGCGGCACTGGGACTCACTGACGCCCGGCGACAAGATGTTTGCCCCCATCTTCCTCTGCAATGTAGTGGCCTTCGCCATGTGGCGTGTGCCCGCCCTGAGATCCACCATGATGACCTACTTCACCTCCAATCCAGCAGCGAGTAAGTGCTGAAATAGAATAGGGAACTGAAGGCTATAAAACTATATCTCAAAATCATCGAAACGTGATATCACAAGAGGTAAACCTTACGAAATCACATACTTCTAGGCAGTAAAACAAGTTCGATTTCATTATCACAAAATCCGCAAAGAAATAGCAGTGTTAGCTTATCATTATCACCCTTCAGACTTTAGTTACCCGAATGTGGTGATCAGACTTTTTCAATAATGGCAAAAAATTGATATTTGTCACCTTCACATTGTCAAACTTATTAATGATTGTTACCAACTAATACATACTTCAGATGTAAAATCATTAAAAATGGTATATTCTTTAGAAGAATTATGTAAAAGCTTACGGTCCCCCTCTATTTGTGGTAACTTAAATATCTACATACTATAAACAAACTATTATAATTTGACCAAATTGTTATATAACACAGTTTTCGGCTATTTTTCGAAAAAATATTTAAAATTTATTTGGACAAAAATTGAATTTAAAATTACTAGATCTCATTTTGATTATTCTTAGTTAATTAGTTAGGCATTAAAAAATGTAAACACTATTCAACAGGTAAACCTTGTAGGTCTTGCAGTATTATTAGAATACAACCATTAATTAACTGTATCCTTGCTTCCCTTCACCTAGGAGTCGTCTGCTGGCCCATGTTCCTGTCCACCTTTAGCCACTACTCGGCCATGCACATATTTGCCAACATGTACGTGATGCACAGCTTTGCCAACGCGGCGGTCCTTTCGCTGGGGAAAGAGCAATTCCTGGCGGTCTACCTCAGTGCCGGCGTCTTCTCTAGCCTGATGAGCGTGCTCTACAAAGCGGGCACGAGCCAGGCGGGGATGTCCCTGGGTGCGGTAAGATAGACCCAGTCACATCAATAAATATACACTTAAAGCTCTCTCATTTCAGTCTGGAGCCATAATGACTCTGCTGGCCTACGTGTGCACCCAGTATCCGGATACCCAGCTTAGCATACTGTTCCTGCCCGCGCTGACATTCTCCGCCGGAGCCGGCATAAAAGTGCTAATGGGCATTGATTTTGCCGGCGTTGTGCTGGGCTGGAAGTTCTTCGACCATGCGGCTCATTTGGGCGGTGCCATGTTTGGCATGTATGTTCAATGCCTATCTTTTTCTGGTTCTTCTTTCTAATCCGCCCGTAATCCGCAGATTTTGGGCCACGTACGGAGCACAGATTTGGGCGAAACGCATTGGCCTGCTGAATTACTACCACGACCTGCGCCGGACGAAGCAAAAGTAGTACATGAGGATTGGGGGACGGCCAAGTGAACGGACGGGGAGTTGAGGTTACGGAGTGGTAGCAACTAACACTCTGCTGTGACGATAATACTGACATCGTTCTGCCTTAGAAGTTCATTGCAATGAGTTAAGTTGAATAAAGCGTTAACATCCTGTAGTCATCTGGCTTCCCGGCTCTTTTTTGGCACATGAGGCTGGTCCTTTTGATTCCTTTGAATGCGTAAGGCTACTTCCTGTCTGCGCTGCAGCATCTTCTCCCTAAGTTCTTCAAGGGATTCTCGTTCTGGAGCGTAAGATATGTGTAAAGTTCCGCCGTAGAACTGGCGGGCATCGAGCATTTTCTTGGCCCTCCTGGCCACTTCTAGGCGTTCGAATTTAACGGCAAATACATCCGTAAAGGCTTCTAGCTCCACTATAATGTTAATGTTTGAATGTTATCTAGGAGATCCTAATCTTGACTTAACTTACTCTTTGAAGACATCTCTGAAGTTATGGAAATGCAGGATTGCAGTTTTCCAAATCCCTGTAGTTTGGCCTTCAGTTCGGCTTGAAGGTTTATTTTTGGTACACCAAAGATCAGCAAATGCCGGGACTCACTAGCCACTGTATAGACCTTGGAAAATATTCAAATTCTACAATAGATGCCAGAAAATAACATTATCACTCACCTTTACAGCTTTTAATTCCCTACCCTGCCGGTATTGGAGTCTTGTAGTGCAGTATTCAAGGCGTTTGTGGTGTTCCGTTGAGGGGGCTTCCATGTTTTAGCTCTAAACATTAATTATCTTAAACAATGATTTGTTTACTACTATTATTCAGCCGGCTAATTTGTATATATATACCGACTATCGATAACAATCGACCACAGCTGTTCTGTTATAACCATGTTAATAGCATGAGAATGGAGTGATTTTAGCACCTGTTGCGTTCGAAAATATTCTACGAATCTAAGATATATGTTATTTAATTCAATAACGATTTTGTTCGCAAGGAAATATTTGGAAAGATGGCGCTTCCCTTATTTGTTAAATAATAACAAAAGGGCTAATTAATTTTCACTGAATATTATCACACTTGAGTGTGGTCAGGTCGATTTCTGGAATGGTCTAGGTTGACAGCATGAATTTAAAATATTTAGTTTTAAAATAATCGATGGCAAAAAAAATAATAATTAGGCCCTTATTAAGTTGTGAGATCAGAGATTCATGTAGCATTGAAAGTAGAAACGAAAAAATAAAAACAGACTTAAAAAAACAGATAAAATCGATTTAAAATATTTAAAAGGATTATTAAAAACTTGTTTTTTTAATAAATAATAGTGTGCATTAACATACAAAATTCTCGATTTTCTAGCTTTTCTTTATTTTCAGTTATCTTGTAATTTTCTTTTCTCGTGATTTTTTAATAGATATTATCGCACTCGACAGCCCTGATTTTCCCAAGCGTTTTCTCATCACCAAAAAAGGCGGTAAATCGAAACGTTTACCGCCCGGCATAAAAACCGAGGTATCTGCGTTTCCGAGATCATTTGTCACTGAAATTTTGAACCGTTCGCTAAAGATACACTGCGTTTTAAGTGAATTTCATTAGAGATACTGCTGCATAAAATAAGCAAGGCTAATCCAACCATAAACAACTCTCAAATGGCGTCCAAAGAAAACATTGCGGACAACATGGAGAAGTTCTCGCTTAAGGTATGTAAATGACACGCGAATTTAGTCGGAAAGTTCACAGCTATACATAGACGTAATACCGCGACGGGTGTATGTGTGGTCTTCCCTCGGGAAATAGTACTACGCAGCGAAAAAATAATCATGTTTCGGTTGCATTTCTTCGTTTTCCCTGTAAACAGAGCCCCAGCAAGAAGATTCTGACGGAGAGCGCCAGCAACGTTCGCAAAATGTCCATTGGCCACGAGGCAAATGGCCAGGTGGTTAAGGAATCCTCAACGGAGAATGGAGTCGGAAAGTCAGCCAATTCCCTCATGGAAAAGTCCGTAACTCCCTTCGATCCCTCGCTAGAGCCCCTCTTGCGCGAAAATCCCCGACGCTTCGTCATCTTTCCCATCCAGTACCACGACATCTGGCAGATGTACAAGAAGGTGTGTATACCATATACCCATGTATCGTAATGTTTCCATTTGCATTAGTGGTGAAAATCGGATTTTTGGGCGGCAAAAACTCTGAAAGGGCGGGCGTTTTGAGATAAAGCGCGCCAAAAGCCGGTCACGTACTCAACGTGTTTGATTGCATGAATCAAATTCGGTGATAACCAGCCAAACAACCCCCGCCCACAACCCTCGGCCCTTCCCCTTCCGCTGATTCACTGCATCATGGTTTACCCCAATGTCAACATATGTACATACATATACACATACGCCTTCGTTTTGGCGGGAAAGTATACCACAGATAAAGAGTACATACAGCAATAAAACCATTTACTTTTCCGGGGCTTTAATTGCTTTTTTGTAACAACAATTACATTTTTTTGCTTTGCTTTGACCCGAGTTTCTGTAATAGAAATTAAATTTGTGATTTCCCTTCATGTCTTAAGAGAACCGGAAAAAATAAATAATGTACAACGTGGATATAAATGATAATTAGCAATGCAAAATCCTTCTAATAGTATTTAGTCACCTCATAATTTTTTTGAATATAAATATAGTTAGGGTCTTAGGCTCCTTACCAGTCAAAAGAATTAAAGTTAAGAAAACTTTTTATCCTTGTGAAATAAATTTTAGGATTGAAAATAAAATTAATTTAAGACGCGATTTGCTAAAAGATTACAAATTTCCCTGCTAGAGTATATTAAGACTACTGAAATATAAGTATATTTTTGTTTCCTTCAAGTTTACCATATGCCCCCTTTTCTATTGACAGGCTGAAGCCTCTTTCTGGACAGTGGAGGAGGTGGATCTGTCAAAGGACCTGACCGACTGGCATCGCCTGAAGGACGACGAGCGTCACTTCATCTCGCACGTGCTGGCCTTCTTTGCCGCCTCCGATGGCATCGTGAACGAGAACCTGGTGGAGCGCTTCAGCCAGGAGGTTCAGATCACGGAGGCACGCTGCTTCTACGGCTTCCAAATCGCCATGGAGAACGTGCACTCTGAGATGTACAGTGTTCTGATCGACACATACATCCGGGACCCGCACCAGCGGGATTACCTGTTCAACGCCATCGAGACGATGCCGGCTGTGAAGCGTAAGGCGGACTGGGCCCTTTCCTGGATCTCCTCCAAGTCGGCCAATTTCGGGGAGCGCATCATTGCCTTCGCTGCCGTCGAGGGAATCTTCTTCAGCGGCAGCTTCGCCTCCATTTTCTGGCTGAAGAAGCGCGGTCTGATGCCGGGACTGACCTTCTCCAACGAGCTTATCTCCCGCGACGAAGGTTTGCACTGCGATTTCGCCGTGCTGATGTTCCAGCATTTGGTGCAACGACCCAGGCGCGAGCGCATCATTGAGATCATCCGAGATGCTGTGGCCATTGAACAGGAGTTCCTCACCGATGCCCTGCCCGTAAACCTAATCGGCATGAATTGCGATCTGATGTCGCAGTACATCGAGTTCGTGGCGGATCGTTTGCTAGTGGAATTGGGCGTCGGCAAGATCTACAATACGAAGAACCCCTTCAACTTCATGGAGATGATCTCGCTGGACGGTAAGACCAACTTCTTTGAGAAGAAGGTGGGCGAGTACCAGCGCATGGGAGTGGCCACCAACCGCCTGGACAACGTCTTCACCCTGGACGCCGATTTCTAGGGCTGGTCCCGGGTCATCATTGTCGCAATTTAAACCTCTTAAGGGCTGGCTTCTCATCCTTTACATTTTAATCTGACGGAGCTTATGTGTAGTCCGTTTTAATTTTAACCTAGGCTAAGAACAATCACTGACTTTCAGCACAATCACTAATTCATTACTTGGACCTCCACAAAGCGCTCAAACACTGGAATTTTTGATACACTTGACTAGGAGCGTAATTTTTCGAATTCATTGTACATACAACATTTTAAATAAATTTATACATAGACAATTATTAAGCACTAAAATTATGAGGATGTTTTAGTTTTTGGGAGAATGAAAAAAATATCGTACAAAAATGTGGAGGCGTTTTTTATAGAAAAAATGTTTTTAATACAACAAAAAGAGCAATATATGACATAAGTGTTAATGCTGATGGGGAATGCACAGGCGTTCTAGCCGAGTCGATCTATCCGTCTGTCTGTCTGTCCGTCTGTCCGTCCGGATGAACGCTGAGATCTCGGAAACTATAAAAGCTAGAAAGTTCGGATTACCAACACATATTCTTGGGCTTCCTACGCAGCCCAAGTTTATTTCAGCCGAGCGCCAAATCGGACCATTCGTTAAAAAGTTATGCCCGCTTAAAGTTTTATATCTTAGCTGAGTAACGGGTATCTGATAGTCGGCTATAGGGTTCTCTTTTGTTTTAATTTAGTTCAGTTCATAGTCGCAAATCGGATATCCAACATAATGAAACCGGCAATCTTATAATTTCTGTTTTCGAGCAAGTAGCCCTTGCAAACAGTGCAAATTGGCTGCAAAATGAAAATTTTAAAAACAAAATACATGAAATGAAAACTGATAGGTCGACCTTCATGTTGCTCAACATTATAAATGTTGCTGAGCAACACGGTATTTTAAAAATACTATTTTTCAGTATTTTTAGGAAACCCCAACCTCGGGAAATTTGAAATCGAAAAGAAAACTAGATTAAACATGTTACCAACCTCTTGCTAATATAGGGTTTATTATTTATTGGTTAATTTGGTAATTGTAATTTTGGTTTGACACTTCAATCAAATTGGCTGAAAAAACTAACAAAGAAAATTTTTTTTTTTTAGTGTTTGCAAGCACGAAGCTGCCCTTCAGTTCCGGCATCACATCCCAGTGACGCTCGGCCGCTGTTGACGTCAGCAGAGCAGTCGGCGCAGCGTCGACGTGCAAGAATGAGAAGCCGATATTTATATGTTGCGCTCTCTTTCTGTGTCTTATAATCTGAAATTTTGGCCGGTCCGTTAATCTCTTTTGCACTTAGTCGTTGGTTCAACTAGAAAATAACAAGAGAGAACGCTATAGTCGGGTTGGTGTCCCGACTATCTAATACCCGTCACTCGGCTAAAGGGAGTGCGATGGAGATGGAGATATGAACTTTGATCAGCAATAACTTTTTAACGAATGGTCCGATTTAAAAAATTTCTTCTACATTTCGATAGGTTTTGATAAACACAACAAAACTGCATTTTTACTTTTCCAAAATATTAAAATTTTTAAAATCGTTTATAAACTATTGTGGGCGTTGGAGGGGGCGTGGCACCTTTTTGAAATAAACTTGCGCTGCGTAGGAGCTCCAAGAATCTCCATGCCAAATACCAATCCTCTAGCTTTTATAGTTTCCGAGATCTCAGCGTTCATACGGACAGACAGACAGACGGACAGACGGACAGACGGACAGACGGACAGACGGACAGACGGACAGACAGACATGGCTCGATCGACTCGGCTAGTGATCCTGATCAAGAATATATATACTTTATGGGGTCGGAAACGCTTCCTTCTAGCTGTTACATACTTTTGCACGAATACAATATACCCTTTTACTCTACGAGTAACGGGTATAAAAATTTTGCCGGAATCTATTTTGTGACGCAGCGACGTGTGTTTGCCCTTTATTTTAGGATCATTATTTTATAAACTTAAATTGATTTTACTTTAAAAATACATTTAACTAATTTAGTTTGTTATTTAACTTGATTTTATAATATTTGTACACATCTTTATAAAAATCATATTGTGCTTTTACTCAATAGAAATGGTATAGGAGCATTGGCACGCGCAATAGAGACGATGAAACCAAAGAAAATGGAAAAGGAAAAAAGTTCTAAAAAATGGTGTCTACGCTGCTTAAAAAGATAAATATAAAAATATATGTACATATGTACAAGTAAAAAACATTTTTAAAATATATGTACAATGTACATACATATGACTTTAATTTTTTCAGGAGCCTTGTGCTAAAACTCTCCGAGGCCGGACAAATGCTTGAGGAAGGCGATCTAAAATATTAAAAACAAATTTAAACAAATTAAAAAGAAGGGGTAATATTAATAATCTATTTTACAAAAATGTAAATATAACAATTTAAAACAAAACAAAAATAAAATATGTATGTATTTTGTTTTATATAATGCACGGAAAGATTTTTTTGTAAATTGTAAATTGCTGAGGATAGTTTTAAAAACTCATCCATAAAAGCACCTATGACACAAGTTGACACGATGATGGATTTTCATAAGTGACCTCCCAACGGACAAATTCTGAATGTCACACGTGAAATCACGTGTGCGCCGAAACGCTGGCAGCGCAGCGGCAGAAAAATTGCCTGGCGCACGCTGCTTCTGCTGGCCACCACTGGTTTAAATTCAGTTTAATTCGAAGTCGCTGCTGATTTAGACCGCAGATTTAACATAATGGAATTAAAGTTTTTTGTGTTTTTTCTGGTCATTTCGGCTTTTAAAAAGACATCTCTTGCTAAAAATGTGAATTGGCTGGAGGAATTGACCAATCAAAATCTAAAAACTGCACTGCAAATTTTTTTTTGGCGTACAAGACCGTCTTTGAGCTACAAGAGAACGAAAAAGCTTTATTAAATATAATTGATGACCTAAAGAGTGAGTTGGCAGTTGCAAACGTTCAATTAAAACTCAATAAAGAGTCTTTAAATTTAAAAAGTGACATAATTTTGGAAAAAACGGAGCAACTTAAAAACCAAGAAATTGTTACAAGACAGAAAGATGACAAAATCAATTTTTTGACAGAAAATATTAATATACAACAAAGCCTGTTGAGAAGTGCTGAAGAAGAAAAAAAATCAAAAGGGAAACTTTTAGAAGCTAAAGTTAAAGAAGTTTCTGACAAAATAGAAGAGCTAACATTAAAAGATGAAGAAAATAAGACTTTTAAGATACAGATAACTGCCAAAGTGAATAATATGACAGCTGAAATTAAGAATTTGCAGACCCGGCTATCAAGTACTGAAGGAGAAATCAAAACAAAGGAAGAGCTTATTAAAATCAAAATCAAGGACTTGAGTGAAGAGATTTCTAACAAAGATACAAAAATCGATGACTTCAATAACACAGGAACACAAAATTAAACTTTGTGAAATTTCCACGAACCATTTCAAGTTTTCCAAGATATTTGGGTGCTCCTGAGTAAAAGTCCCATACAAAATTATTTTCCATCACCTACAGGTTCCGCGGTATAGCTAAGAATACAAAAAACCGATGTTTGCCGACATTTTGAATTACGTGGCCTTTATAATTGGACTTACCCTTATTATTTTCGCTAGGACCTACTCTCAATACATCACGGCACTAATTAAAAATATTCCCCATTGTGAACCATGGTCTATGTCTTTGGAATTCGACGCCAAAGTTGAAAATCCCAAAATTTTAAAGATTTACACAGCACATAGGAGTAGATAATAAAATAAAAAAAACGGTTTTATTGGTATAAGAAATCCAATAAAATATCTTCATGAAAACGCTTTAAACCGAAATTAAAGCATACAATGAACAATAGATTCAACGAATAGTTAAAATTAGTTCCATTTAAGATTTAATTCTCAGAATTGTTTTTTCATCAGAGAAATTGTGAAAATTTTGGGAGTTTCGACTTTGTCGTCGAATTCCAAAGACATGGGCAATGGTTCACAATACGGACTATTTTTTACGAATGCCGAGATGTATTGAGAGTAGGTTTCAGCGAAAATAATTGAGGTAAGTCCAATTATATTGGCCACGTAATTCAAAATGTCGACAAACATCGGTTTTTTGTATTCTTAGCTATACCGCGGAACCTGTAGGTGATGGAAAATAATTTTGTATGGGACTTTTACTCAGGAGCACCCAAATATCATGGAAAACTTGAAATGGTTCGTGGAAATTTTTGGCTGTGTACCTGTGTAATCAGACAAAATCCGATCTAGAAAAAATAGCTAACATAACAGATGATTTGTTAATATGTAGTGCTACAGACAGATGTCCCACCGGTCATCCAAATGGAACTTACAAATTATACAAAATAAACAACCCCGGAATGGATATTTTCGATGCTTCCTGCAACTCGACTGGCTGGATGGTTATTCTTAGGCGCCAGGCTCCAGGAACAGAGGACTTCAATCGGAACTGGACTGACTATAGAAATGGATTTGGCGACCTAGGGGGAGAATTTTTCATCGGGCTGGAGAAACTTTACCAACTGACTAAGGATAAAACACAAGAACTCTCCGTTAAGCTTCAGGATGCTAATGGAATTACTGCGTACGCTGATTACGATGAATTTGAGATCGCTAGTGAACAAGAATCCTATGCTTTGAAATCGGTGGGGAAACATTCTGAATCTACAATCGAATCCTTAGTAAAGCATAAAGGAATGAAGTTTAGCACACTTGATCGTGACAACGACACTGTTGATACGGCTAATTGCGCAAAAGCTTATAATGGTGGTTGGTGGTACCTCAATTGTTTCCATAGGTATTGTTATTCAAATTAACTGATTAAATATGACTAATTTACATACATTATAATTACAGTAAGCTCACTGGAATATACTACAAAGATGGAAAATCACCAAAAGCCGGGGGAATTCATTGGAATAGCTTTCGTGACGACACTACTTCGCTAATATTTGCTGAAATGATGATTAGGCCCAAGTCGGTGTGAGCAAAGGATATACATTAATTTTGTAACAGTTTTTTAAGCACAAAATGTTCTTCAAGAATCGTTGTCTCAAAATTATAAAAATACGATTTACAAAGAAAATATTTGTTTAAATGTTACATTAAAACAGATAATCCAATAACGCTTTTAAAATAAGAAGACCACATGGACTTTTTATACCCGTTACTCGTAGAGTAAAACAAATCGACCACTAACGATTTTAAAATGTGTCTGGCGCCCACACCTTTAAAGATTTCCGAGAAGAACAATTGCAATTTTGTTGTGTACATATATTTATACCCAGTGGCGGATCCAGGATTTTGTTGTGGGGGGTGATATCAGAACAATTTTTTTGTTGCATACTTTTTGAGTACCAAAATTTCTTTCATTTTTCACCCGAGTGGGGGGTGATATATCACCCATATCACCCCCCGTGGATCCGCGCATGTTTATACCTATCGAAATGTAGAAGACATTTTCTTTAAATCGGACCATTCATTAAAAAGTTCTACGCAATCAAAAATATTTTATGTATCCATCTCCCTTGCACTCCCTTTAGCCGAGTGACGGGTATTAGATAGTCGGGACACCAACCCGACTATAGCGTTCTCTCTTGTTTAACTTTCTTTAATGCACAATAATGTCGTTTACATGTTTTTAATTCGAAGTTAATTACATATGAATTGTGTGTACAGCAAAAAAAATTAGAAAACAATAAATTGAACTCGCCTAAAGTAGCAATTAATTTGCTTATGACATTCTCTGCCCCCATCCTCAATCTCCGCCAATCTCTCCGTGCGCTTTTCGTGGGCTCTAGGACATTCTCTCAGTCTTAAACGATTTAAGAAACTATGGCAAAATTTTAATTACTCATTACAAATTGCATAATCATCAAATCTCTCTGCTTGCCTTAAAGTTAACTGCGGTTAATTAGGGTTAGTGCGTATTAAGTGTTGTACGCTAAATGGCTGCACTTCGCTGCATTTATCACAAAACTGAGCGAAATGCACTCCACAGTAATCTGATGATCGAATGATCCTCCACTTTTTAAACTAATCGTAGGCTTTGACTAAATAATGGTAGAATTAACACTAGACGATGAATAAATTAGGGCCAGCCAGGGTGATCATTAGACTGGGTTTAGTTTTAGGAGATTTCCTCAGGTGGTGACCTACCATGCGCACTGATCAGACTACGTGCATCCCAGAGGGACATTTGCGACTGGGAGAGACGGTGCTGCGGAGGATACAGTTTGTAGGGGAAATACGAGTGGTGGAAGGTGGCGATGGGGATGGGCTGTGCCGGCTGATGGAATTGGTGGTGCTGGTGCTGTGCCGAGATCTTGCGCGAGATCTTCGGCTCCTTCTTGGGCTTGCTGGCTCCACCGGGGCACGGCTGCTTCGAGGACTTGATGAAGTTGGGGATCCGCGCCAGGAGGCCGCAGTAGTACGGATCGTCCTGCTTCTTCCGCTGCTGCCCCCACTGCTCTTCTGCCGCTTCTTGTCCGCGTAAATGGGCATCAACGATCCACCAGACTCGTAGTCGGGCTGTTCAAATAATAATAATCTTATGTATTTATGTTTTTTTTTTAATAATGCTTCATTAATTTGCAAAAATTACAACATAAGGAATGATATAGAACTAAAAAAAATAATGACAAATAGAGCCTTTTAAAATTTTTAATTTGTAAACAGCGTTAAAAAAATCTTAATTTGTAAACTGCTTTTTAAAATTAAACGAATATATTTTTAGATGCTCGCAAATTGCATTGCTTTCATCCGATGACATTATCCTCCGAAAATGATCCACAAATTATTTTAGCAAGACTTTCAACGAACCATTTGTCGAACAAATTCGACAGTGGAGATTTATGATATTTCTTTATTTGGTTACTGTGGGACAGTGCTGCCAGAATTTCCGAAGCCAAAATGGCTAGATTTGGTAAAAAAAATGTTGTTAAAAACTACTCAAAATTGTGTAAAAATCGGCCAAAAATTGATAAAACATTAAATTTTCGTTTTTAACCAATATATGCATGTAATTTTAAAAAAAGTTGCACATTTTGTTGAAATAGCCACATAATGGCTAAACTGTCAGAACTGCTATGGGTGACCCCGCAGGAATACCCTATATAAAAAATATAACAAAATGTGTTAGGAAAATTAAAAAATTGAACCCTGTTCCAAGTTTTTTTTTTCCAATTTGAATTTTAAAAAGAAAAGAAACAAGGATTTTATTTTTCAGCGATGAGCCGGTTTTAGCGATAGTGACGAATTCTTCGAGCTGCAATCAGTAGAGAAAGGAAAGTTCACAAATTTCCTGCAAATTTATAAAACATTATAACCGAGTAAGAAAATTAAATAGAATTCAATTCCAAATTTTAAAATAGAGACACGAATATTCTGTCGTACGGATGAGCCAATTCTATCGATAGTCACGAGTTCTTCGAACTGCAATCAGCTGACACACAAATTCGCTCTTTTATCAATTCGTTTGCTTAGCTCTTTTGAAACCAATTAAATGTGAATCACAAGTGCGGTTGACTAGGCGAGCCTTGTTCAGATAGCCTTATCAAAAACATTTCAAAAAGGCAGTTTCAATGCGAGCCGCACAGTGAAATGCGGAGATAAGCCAACCGACAGCCCAAATGAGCAGAACTTGGAACTCTAATAATGGCGAGGAGCAGTGCGCCCTCCTGGCTGTGGACAGTTCCGGGAGCTCGGGAGCAGCTGCCTCCGGGTCAGACGAGGACGCGGTGTCCACTTCTGGAGCGCACCGGAGCACAACCAAGCTGAGAAAGCTGCAGCACAGGACTCGCATGCCAGTGCCCAGGATGTTGAGACGCCTAGGCTGCTACACGCTGAGTGCCTTCATCATCTTCCTGCTGCTCCTGGTCTACCTGCCGCTCATCTACTTGGATGCGCACAAGCGCAGTGGTAGGACAATGGCTTTCTTAATCCACCTTTGTGCTCCGAACCAGGTCCATTGTTTTTCTTTCTCAGCTGGCCTGCCCGACTGGACTCTGGAGACGTCCCGCAGCATAGGCGACTACCTGGACCCCGTGCACGAATCGGCCCTCATTGTTCCCCGGGACCTTTGCCGGAACAAGACCTTCCTGGTAATCGCCGTGTGCACCGGCGTGGGAAACTTCATTCAGCGACAGACCATCCGTGAGACCTGGGGCAACACCACCGAATTCAACTATCCAGCCTTTGTCAAGCTGCACGGCCACCTCAAGAGCCACTACCTACCGCCGTCGCCGGAGCGCCTGAAGCTGTACGAGGATTACCTGAGCGGCGTAGGTGACTCATTGACCGCCTCCGTGCGCATTGTATTCATTCTGGGCCGCCAAGGGGATGAGGCCCTTCTAGGCAACGAGACACTCAATCGCATTCACAGTGAATCGGAACAGTACAATGACATCATTCAGGAGAACTTCGTCGACAGCTACAACAATCTAACGCTCAAGTCTGTGATGGCTCTAAAGCACATCAGCCGCAGTTGCGCCAATAGCTCGGCCTTCTTCCTCAAGTGCGACGATGATACCTTTGTGAATGTGCCCAATTTGTTACACTTCCTACTCGGCGGAACTATACCCTTGTATAACGCTACACTTGATTACCACGATCGCTCCACCTACTTGGCCACTTCGCCGCAGAACCGCCTGAAGGCAACCAGCGAGGTGATGTATGGCCATCAGTTCTGCAACGTGGTGCCGGTCAGCGAAGTGAGCAGCAAGTGGTACATGCCCTCGTACATGTTCAAGCCGGAGACGTATCCCAAGTATCTTTCCGGAGCAGGCTATCTGATGTCCATCGATGTGGTGCAGCGTCTGTTCGAAGCCTCGCTCAATACGACACTGGTCTACCTAGAGGACGTGTACATCACTGGGTTGTGCGCACAAAGGGCCAAGATTAGTCGCCATCACCACCCGCTCTTCAGCTTCGCCCACTCGAAACAACCGTGTGCTTTTAAGGGCAGCATCACACAGCACCAGATGAAAGACGACAGCATGGTGGAAGCGTGGCGCCATGTGGCTAATTACTCAATTAAGTGTCCGCCGCCGGGGCGCTACTTCAGTCAAATGCGATTGCGTAAGCGCCCGATTTGTTAAGACTCCAGGGTACGTCTATGACGCCTGCCCCTTACCCCTGCTCTCTGGAGTACCCGAAATACGATAGTTACGTTGCTTCTATAGAGATTTTTGAACTTAGTTCCTGAAATAACATGTATGCGTGCTTGGATAAGATTACGATTTGATTGTAGAACATAATCACATGACTTAATTACCAGGCAAAGGTGATATAATTGGACCGGAATATAATAGCGTTTATGGTTAAACTTTATAGATAACTTACAGTTTTTGTTCGCTAAACTCATAATATTCCTACTAAATTCATAACTATTATTACTCATCGTCTTATCGTATTCCTTATTTTTAAAAACAAAAAATGTACAAAACTCATGCAGTGTTACTAGCACCCCCAAATATCCATATCAATGTTAAAAATAATGCACAAGCAGGATATCGAAAACATCTAGAATTCTGAATCTTCCCAGAAACTCTGAAATTAAATAGATTTTGTGTATGATAGAAGTGTAAGTATTTATTATTTATTCATGAGATCTGATATTAGAGATATTAAAATACCCACTGCTCTGAATTAGTTTCTAACTCTCAAACTTTGTCTGATCTTTAATAATTATAATTCATATTCACATTTCTGTGCGCTTATAGCTTCCTGTAAAAAGTTGAGCCGATTTGATTCACGCACAAAATTCGAATGAAATGAATTTATCATAATTTTTAAGGTGTGATAGTCAAAAATACTAAATCAGATTGCCAAATATCTAGTTGTGTTTTTGTTAAAAAGGCAAATAAAGATCTGAAAATTATCTAACCAATGTTTTTTGCCTTTCCGAAAGCTGTCAATTTGAAGTTTAACTACTTGTAAAAAGAGAATGAATTTCAAGTGCTTAGCGGAGATTAAACGACAGAAACGTCTCCGAGTAATCGTGAAAAGGATCTGGGAACTGCTTGTCAGAAAATACAAGGATATCGTGAAAATTCTGTTTGTACTTTACGTGTTCTACAGGATATTTAATTTTAAGGAGGATCCTACCAAGCGAAACGGTAAGCTAAACAAAGATAGATTCTGATGTACTAATTATTATCTTTTGACAGCTTCTCTGTCGGGTTGGGGCCGTGAAACGCCTAGGAGTATAGCTGCTTACTTGGATCCAGCCAAGGATACGGCGCTTATTGTTCCACGAGAGTTTTGCCGGAGTAAGGCCTTCCTGACCATCGCAGTCAGCTCCTTTGTGCACCACTTTGAACGGCGACGTGTCATCCGTATGCTTTGGGGCAACTCCACGGACTTCAACTACTCGTCCTTTGTGAAGCTCCATGGCTACAACAAGGGACAATACCTAGACGTTTTACCCGAGCGCCTAAAAGTGTATGCCGAGTATCTGAGTGGCGAAGGAGACTCCCTGAAGGCCTCCATTCGAATCGTTTTCATTTTGGGCCGCAGAAACTGGGGCTCTTTGCTTGAAAATGAGGCGGTTGCTTTTGAGGCGGAAAAGCACAATGATATCATCCAGGAGAACTTCATGGACACCTACAATAATCTGACCATCAAGGCGGTGATGGCGTTGAAGCACATCAGCCAGAGTTGTGTGAACTCGACGGCGTTTTACTTTAAGTGCGATGACGACACCTTCGTAAACATACCAAATGTGCTGCACTTTCTGCTCGGAGGAACGATTCCATTAAACAAGGACACTGTGGGTTTCCATTACCGCAACACTTACCAGGTCACCTCTCCACGGAAACGATTGACGGCCCGCAGAGAGGTGATGTACGGACGCCAGTACTGCAACGTCCCGCCCATCACCAATAAGCTCAACAAATGGTACATGCCTTCGTATATGTTCCGCGGCGGAGTGTACCCACCATATTTGTGCGGATCCGGCTACGTGACGTCCATCGATGTGGTGCCTCGTCTGTACAAGGCCGCGCTGGCCACCAGGATGGTGCACTTGGAGGACCTCTTTATCACTGGATTGTGTGCGGAGAAGGCTGGGATCAAGCGGACGAACCACCCGCTCTTTAGGTCCAGTTACCCGTTTAAGGAGGAGGAGCAGTGCACCCTCAAAGGATGCTTCACCGCTCACCGCGCCAAGGATTATATTATGTGGGACGCCTGGTACCAAGTCACTAACTACAGCAGCAAATGCCCCCCGCCAGGAAAGGGCTTTCAGACGAATCTCCCCAAGAAGCAAAGGTGTTAACACGATTTAAATCCTTTAAATCTTAATTTTATTTTCAATCGACTTTTATAAAGAAAACAACTAGACTCCTTTTTATATTCAGTCAACTTTGTATACTTCTTTTTTTTTTTAATTGAAATATAATTAAAATTATCAGGATGCGATTGCGCTTGCATCTGCCAAGGATCTGGAGGCTTATCCGTCGATATAAATTAATCCTGATTCTAATTCCTGCCCTATTCCTCATCTACCGGGGTCATACAGTGAAATATGTGGATAATACCGACCGAGAGGGTAAGATGAACTATGAAGAATTATTAATTTGAATTTCTTACATTCCGAATTTTATTATTCTCAGCTGAATTACCGGGATGGGAACGGGAGAAGCCCCTGAAAATAGGCGATTATCTGGACCAAAAGAAAAACACAGCGCTAATAGTGCCTCAGGACTTGTGCAAGAGCAAAACATTTCTGGTTATTGTCGTTTGCTCCAGTCTGGACCACTTTGCTCAACGAAAGACTATCCGGGAAACATGGGGAAATACCAAGAAGTTCAACTATGGAGAATTTTTGAAGCTACATGGTCACCTCGAAGGCAAATACCTGCCCATAATGAAAGATCGTCTAAGGCACTACGCCGATTATGTCAGTGTTTTGGGTCACTCCCTGACCGCCAGTGTACGGATTGTGTTCATAGTTGGACGATCCAAGCATAATTCCATGCGGGAAGATGATATGATATCCAGGGAGGCCAATCAATATAACGACATCATCCAAGAGGACTTTGTAGACAGTTACCACAACCTCACCATAAAGTCGGTGATGGCGTTGAAGCATATAAGCCAAAGTTGCGGAAACACAACCGCCTTCTTCCTGAAGTGTGACGATGATACATTTGTAAATGTGCCCAATCTGCTCCACTTCCTGCTGGGGGGTACAATCCCCCTGTATAAAGATACGGTGGGATATCATTTTCGGACCACCTATAAAGTAATGTCGCCGTGGAATCGTTTGAGCGCCAGCGACGAAGTAATGTACGGCCACAAGTTTTGCAACATGGAGCCCAACTTTGATGCGAGCAGTCCTTGGTATATGCCGCAATATATTTTTCAGGGGTCAAAGTACCCAAAGTATCTGTCCGGATGCGGCTATCTGCTGTCCATCGATGTCGTCAAGCGGTTGTACGAGGAAGCTCTCTCCACATCGCTCGTTCATCTGGAGGACGTCTTTGTCACTGGAATCTGTGCGGAGGAGGCGGGAATCCAGCGACGCTGTCATCCACTTTTCAACTACGTTTACCAGAAGCCATTGTGCATATTCAAGGGTACCATTTCCCTTCACCCGGTGCCTGAGAATAGAATGGTGGAGGCCTGGAATTTTGTTGCCAACTATAGCATAAAATGTCCAGCGCCAGATAATCACTTCATCAAAAGCCAAATTGCTAAGAAATCGCACTGCTAGGATTTTGACTACATTAAATGCTAGTTCTTTAGATCTTTTATTTGTCATAAGATAAGCTTAGATTTACACATTTATATCAATATCAATTAATAACTTAATTACTAATTTATTTTCAATCGGCTGTCGTATTTCATTTATTTCTGGTTATGAATGAAC
Source organism: Drosophila prostipennis (assembly GCA_037075205.1). NCBI lineage: Eukaryota > Metazoa > Arthropoda > Insecta > Diptera > Drosophilidae > Drosophila > Drosophila prostipennis. Next base: position 2,144,398 of record JBAMCJ010005005.1, on the reverse strand, counting down.
ATTGAGAGAAGGTAAAAATATTGTTTCAAATCTAGAATCGCCCGATAAATTCCGTGGAATTATAGGCTTTTTAAGCTTTTTCGGAAACATAACAATGCATTTTAAAATGCAACACCTATATTCTACGCGCATGTTTAAAAAGTTCAATAATTGATACAAATAGTATGAGAGAAATTTTTATTTTAGTTTGTGCACCTTCAGACATTCTGAAAGCTGTTAACTTAGCTGAGCTTTGCGCTTGTTCCATATTCACAAGAATATAAGGCCCACAAGCAAATAATATGAATGATTTTTTTACAAGTCAAAATTGAAATAATAAAAAGTCAATAAGAAACAATTAAAGACGATAGATCTACAATTGCGTCATAAGTTAACATTAGCAACGGTTGAAAAGTATTTACATGAAACTTGTGGAGTTAATGATTTTTCTTGTTTGGTTTTACATCCGCAGTGTTAGTTGTCTTTCATTTAAATTCTAGTAGAAAATCTATATTGAAGGTTTTGAGGTCCAATGCTATGATTCCTCGTCGGCGGGACCTCGAATGATCAACACAAACTAGCCAACAATTTGCGCCGTGGCGGGCTCGTCTTGTGCAGAATCAACGGTGCACTCACTGGCTTCCTGGGTGGACTCGATTTCGGTATCACCATTTTCCCCGGAGCTGCCCGAAGGTGTTCCACTTTGTTCAGTCTCTGTCGGTGGATCCGACTTACTTGATACCTCGCTCTCATCCTCTTTCAACAGAATCTCAGGTGGCTCTGTAGTTTCCAGTGGAATATTTTCAATTAAATCATTTGCATCCAAGTCAGTCTCATCCTCAATTGCGTTTTCGGGAGCCAGAACGCTGGGGCTGTCTAAAGCTTTAATCAACTCTTCTGTGGCTGCGGTAAGTTCAATGCCGTCCATGGCAATGACTTCGTCTATGGCGGAATCTAGTAGTTCTTTGGGACTTTCATCCAGTTCGGTTACGTCCATGCTTTCTATGAGTTCCGCTGCGGAAGGCTGGTCATTTTCGTTGGAAGTATCCATGGGTTCAACTATGTTTGAATGTTCGCTCTCCAGATTTTTTTCAACCTCCGCAACGTTGTCCTGACTTTCTTCTGTCTCAGCTTCTGAATCTTTAGAATCTTTAGCTTCAACCACTGGAATATCCTTTTCACCGTCCTTTGTCACTTCATTTTCTGTGAGTTCTTCGGTCACCTCTTTTGGTTTATCTTCAGATTTTTCAAGCTGTTTTTCAGTGACTTCTTCTATTTCACTTGTTTCGGCCTCAGAAAACTTTTCTTTGAGCAGCTTCTTTTCATCCTCCCCAATTATGGTTGATTTTGTATTTCGATTTGAATCTTTCTCAGCTACTTTGTTTTCTGAAACTGGGTCAGGATCGTCTTTCTTTTCTTGTTGATCAACCTTTTCTTTTTCTGAAACGATTTCGGACTCTACTTCCATTTCTGCAGTATCACTCAGCTCTTTTTCTGATTCTTTTTCGGAGTCGACGTTAATTTTTTTCGGATCAGCCTGTTTTTTTTCCGAAGCTATTTCAGAATCTATTTCCATTTCTGTACTTTTAGTTTTTTTCTTTTCCAAAACGTCCTTGCAATCGGCATCCTTATCTTTTTTTGAGACTTGACAGGATTCCTTCTCACTTCCTTCTTTTACAATTTTCTTCTTTGTTAATTCTTTTTCTCTCTCCGCTACTTTTGGTTCTATCTTTTCAGCTACTTTTCCATTTTCTGTATCTGAATTTGTATTATTTTCTATTTCTTTTGTTACAATTTTTTCTTCATCTGATTTTTCTGATACCAATTTCTTTTCTTTGTCACTTATATTTTCATCCTGTGCAAGTTTTTCTTTAGCCAATTTCTTCTCCTTTTCTCCAATTTTTGCTTTTATTGCCGCTTTCAATATTTCTCCAATTTTTTCCTTATTTTTTACTTTTTCCTCGCCTTGTTCCTTTACAGACTCTTTCTTGTCCGAGGATCCTTTCTCCTGAATTTCCTGTTTCTCCGAAATCTTTTTGATAGAGTCTTCTGCCTTTTCACTTGGCGCTTTCGCTGGCTCCTTGGTTGCATCATTTGATGACACTTCCTTGGCAGCATTTGAATCCTTCTCGGAGGCCAATTTCTGTTCTCGTTTCCTGCAATCCTCAACCCATTTGCGTGCGACTTCAAACTCATCCTCAGCTCGCTTTAACCTAACCACAACCTTCATTTTCAGCTTGGCATCGGATTTCTTCAGTTCCTCCATGCGCTGGCGTTCCAGCTGCAAAAGAGCCGGGTTTGGCTTATTCGTTGTCTTCTTGCGTGGCTGTTTCTTTTGGCCGGGAGAAACGGACTTCGGCTCAGTGGTGCCTTCCTGAACCTCCACTTCCAGCAGGCTGGCCAATATCGTGGAGCTGAAAGCCGCCACATCAATGTCGGCCTGGTTCTCCACCAGTTCACTTTTCGGTGCCGCCGATGTCACAGAAGTTATCTTCATAATAGCCTTCTGTTGAGGTTGTTGTGTTGAGGTCGAGGGCGTCTCATCTTCGTTGTCCGAATCGATGGTAATGGTGTCAGTTTTGGGCTCCACAATCTCGATCTCGTTATCCTCGTCATCGCTGGCTTGTTTTTCTGTAAGGCAAAGGTGAAAGTTAATAAAATAAATGGTTTAAAAAATATAAGATAGTTTGAAAATAGCCTTGAGACCCATTAATTGTACAACACAGCTTGCAATGATCAAGAAATAATTTTTATATTTAAGTATGGCTCCTGGCCAGGTTGGCAAATACTGTTTAAATAAGCTTAAGCTATAATCTCAAAGTACAAAAAACTAAGCCTAGAAAATGACTGGAATGTCAAGTCTAAATGTTCAGAAAGCGCATTTCCTCGAGCGGAAAATTGCAACGCAGCTTCTGAAGCTTTCGCTCGTTGACCCGTGGATGGCGCTCCATCTCGCGACAGTAGCACTCGTAAGCAAACTTGGCCATCTGCCAGCGGAGCTTACAGGCCTGGGCATCCCTCTTGAAGCGGGGCAACCGCCTTGCCACTTCCGGCCAAAGCCGCTCCCTGGCTCCCACATCGTTGTAGTCCACATGGCGTGGATTCCACAAGGTGGGGTAGGCTCGCATGGCCAGGACCAGTTGTTGGGAGAACTGCTTGTCATCGGGCATGTCTTTTAGCTTTCCAGCGGAGTCTGCACCCTTCGGGACGCAATCCTGCAGCGGCTCGAACTCGTCGCGCAGGTCTTGCTCGTCGATCTTGTACAGGAAATACAAGCTGGCCAAGTATTTTGAGTACTTCAGCTCCAGATTTGCAAAGATGCCCTTGTCTTTGATACTCTTGAGGCGGAAGGACTTGTACATCTCGTACATTTGCTGCCAGCGCTCCACAAGATACTCGCAGGCATAATCTGGAAAATTACCACAATCATAAGAGATTAAAGAACAAGTTTGATTATAAAACTGGTTATTTAAACCTACTGGGTGCAGACTTCCAGAAGTTCTGCCACAGGGACTTCCGGGTTTGTTCGTCAATACTGTTGAACTCGGGATCGGCTGATTTACGCCAGAGCACTGGATGGCTTTTGGCGAAGGTTATGATGCGTTGATCAATGGGACGCACCTCGAGTGGCCGCATGGGCACTCGAGAGCCACCTTTTGGTTTGACTTTCACCGCTGGGTGCATGAGTGCCTTTTGTTCCATTGTGTTTTCGATTACGTCAAGGTGCTTGCGCTCGAAGCCGTCGCCATCATCTTCGCCGCAGTCCACCGCCAGCCATTCGCTTCTCGGCCGATCCCTGTTCTCCAGATAGTTGGTGGCCTTGTCGAAGTAACCCTTGAAACGCTTTCCCTGCTTCAATCGCCTCTCAATTCGAACGTAACGCTTCCGTACGTTCTTCCAGCGCAGCTTGATGTCATCGCCGCGCGGAAAGTGGCTGGCGATCACCCGCCATTGCTTGTTGGTGACCTCTTTCTTGCCGTAATCGGGATGTCGTGTGCACCATAACGATGGATACTCGCGGAGGAGGCGCGTCAACTTGCGATCGTAGGCGTGAGCCTGTTCGTTGCGATTCATGCTCTCCTCGGTGCCCAGTTCACCGCACTCCTCGTTGTCCAAGTCATCGTCGTCCAAATCATCATCCAAATCGTCCGGCTCATCGTAGTCAAAATCATCAGCTTCTTCGTTGTCTTTTCCTGTATCGCCTCGCTGCTGTTCCTGCACTATTTCCGGTTCCTCCGGTTCATCGATGGGATCGCCTTCAGCTCGCACTCCCAGCGGCATCAGCGGCGGCAGTGGTTCGCAGTCCTCGCCATCCTTCAGGTTGGCATGCAGACTCTTTCGGTACTCATAGACCTGATTGTGGAAACTATTGCAGCCCGTGTTGAAGAGATCCACGTCGTCCAGCTGGCCGTAGCAAACGTAATCGACGGCTGAAAGAAGCGAGAGATTAAAAGCGTTAGCCTAACAAGAAAAACTGCTGCTGGGTTCTATTCCATTGCCTGTTCTGGATGGCATTTTGCAAACACATGGACCAAGCTAAAATTAAAATCTCTTCATCGCAGCAAATGAAATGGAACTCGCAGAGTTTTTCATAAACACAGCATACTTACATGCAGTCTTTAAATCATCACCATCCGATCAAAATAAACACACACGCGAAACGAAAACCGGAAATCAAATGCCAACGCCCGTCCATGTGTCGAAAATACGCACCAAAGACAGGAAATGGGATATTCTGGCCACCAAGTGATGGAGTTAGATCTTTTACAACTCCAACTAAAATCTTGAAGTTCCCCTAAGAACTGACAAACTATTCATTTCGCAAGTACTAACAGAAGTTTACTCACAAAATAAAACTTTTTATCAACTTAAATTTTGATAAATTTTAAGGTAAAAAGAATTAAATCACTTTTTCTAAAGTAACTTGCTATTTTCTATTTACTCAATATTTAATTCTTGCGCTAAGCGTTTTGTTAAAAAAAAACATACAATTACATTGAACCCCTAAAATATTGAGATCTGCCAATTATCCCTCGAGTATAAAGAGTACCAAAAGCTTTCTGAAATATATAAATTTTCCAACTCACCGGCAGCCAGTTGACCGTTCTCCAGACTGTTGGCGTCGTTCTTGAAGCCCTTCTCCCGCATGTCCACGAGACACTTCTCTTGCAGATGCTTGAACCGCCCAATGGCGTAGGTCATCAAGTAGGACATGTGGATGTACAGTTCCTTGAGTTCCAGATAGTTGCGCACCTGGTTGTAAGCGTTCGAGTGGGTAAGCGAGACCACTTTGCCAGTGAGATGGGTGCAGATGTCCATGGCGCTGAAGATCTGCTCCTGCAGCTGGGCGCGTGCCTGTCCCATCGGCGTGTTGGGAAAGTTGTGACGCACCAACGTTGGACCCTTGGGAGCCGGAGGCTGTGCTGGAGTAATCGTCAGACCTCCATTGGAGCTCGGCGGCGGACCTTGAACAGGTGTTGGCCCTTGGATTGCATTCGCCATTCGCACTTGAGGAGGTCGCTGAGGCTGACTCGACTGCGGGTTGTAGATACCCATGTTGGAGCCGTAGCTGCTGATATGCATCGAGGGCCTGTTAGACGGAATCGGTGGCCGTGGGCGGATGACCACACCAGGACCCACGGGCGGAAGAACCAAAGCAGGAAGAGGTGGCGGTGGCGACGGCTGACCTGTGGCCTGAGGCATCTGGCGCTTCACCTGAATCAAACGACCATTGGGAAGGCGATAGGAATCCTGCTGTGCAGCACTGTTCAAGTCCACACGGTAGCCATTGATGTTGTGGTAGACTGGCCCAGCGCTCTTCACCGAGTTGGGGACCACGGTACGCCGCACAATGCCACCAGGGGAACTCTGGCGGTAGCGGATCCCCGATCCGCTAAGCACCAGTGGCGGTGGCAGGCTGCTACGCGGCATTGCCATCGAAGAAGATCCATTGCTGCTGCTGGAACTTGGTCCCGGTTGGTAATTCTGCTGGACGGTGACAATCCTGGGAGTGGTTGTAATATTGGCCGCTGCCATCGGCGGACGGCCAGCCGGTTTGGGGGTCACAGAGAGCTGGCAGTCCGGCTCCAGCATGCTGAGCAGATCCGGTGTGCAGACCACCTCGTCGTTGGAAGATTTCGGACGTTTGGCCGGCGGTGTCGAAGGAACGGCTTTGGGCAGGGATCCTCTTTTCGTCGAGCTCACCGAGCTGCCGTGGCTGCGTTTGGAGACATTGGACTCCAAGCTCTCCATGGAGTCGGATAAACTGCTGGCCTTCGCCTTGGCCAAACGGCAGCAGTTGCTGTTATCCTTGAGCATTTGGCGGCGTGCCTCCAACTCGGGCAGCTGCAAACCTTGGATGGCTCTGCAAATATGAGGGTAAGTGTTATTTAACCATTGATACGATAAAGCTATTATATAAATGCTAAAGGGTAGTTTTAAGGGATGCTTGAACTTGCATGCTTCATGCAGGGATTTTAAATTGATTTTATGCCATTTGGAAAGAGTCAATTATTGATTGGCCTTCTTGAGTCAGATCTAATGGATGCCGACTTCTAATGAACACAGTCCACAAATGCTTTAGACAAAACATTACTAAACGAGCAAGAGTAAGACTTCAAAACATTTCACTTTAGAATACCGAATTCCATCTTAGAATATTCTTAAATTTAGAATGTAAGGACTGTGCGTCTACCTTTTGTGAGTCTGCAGGTAGTTGACCAGGGCCCAGTGCTGGGCGCGCAGCGGCCAGAGGATCTTGGAGGTGCAGCTGAAGCAGTTCCAGTGCTCGTTCTGTTCGATGTCCACGATGACGCCCTTGGAGAGGTTCTTGACTATGCAGGACTTGCAGAAGACGTACGGGCAGGTGGAGCAGCAGTAGACCTCGCCACCCTGGCCGCACCAGCGGCAGTACAGCTCGGAGCCGTCCTCGCCCTTGGAGAACTCGCCGCTGTTGTAGAAGTCATGGCACTTGACGCAGTGCGTCACTCGCAGGATCGGATGCATCTTGATGCTGGTCTCGGAGGCGGGGGCTGTGCCCAGGTGCAGTTTGCACACGGTGCAGTGCACCTTCCGCTGGTTCACCAGATCCACGTTGGGGTACATCTTTAGGTAGAACCGGCGCTCCTCGTCCGACAGCGACGAGTGCATCTCGAACTTGGAACCTGGCGTTGCATATTGCAGAGTTACTGATCTGATCTATCTGCCACATGGGTGGGGGTCGCCTGGAAGTACACTTACCCGTATAGTCCACATCTAATCTGGCCAGCGGCGACGGCGAAGGCGTCGCTACCTTCACCAGGGCACCTTCGCTCCCCGCAGTACTGCTGCTCATGATTCCTGGTCTTTATCCTGCTCCTGGGACCTGCGAACAGTGCGATCCGCACCAATCTCGGCACTTAAAACCTAACAAATTCACTATTCGCTGCTGCCGCCGCAGAAAATAAGAAGCGGCGCGCTAATCGCACACTTTTGCTGTTCGCCAACGACAACAACAACAACACTGCAAGCGGCGCGTGTTTATATACTTATTACTTGCGGCAACCGGCAAATAACAAATTTGTTTGGATATTTTAAAACCGAATAACGCACAGCAATTCTCATCGAAAATGTGAAAGAAAAGATTTTTTCACCCGAGAATGACAGCTAGCCATTCGGTTGCAATTTCAATATGGCTGCCGCTTCGGTTCGGACCCGAAGTTCGGTCTACGAAGTGTATATAACAAGTTTGGACTGATACTCTATTTCTGTATTTAAGGGCAAACCGCTTCAGAAAGTATCCCCAGAAATCACAAGAATTCTCTTATCTAGTAATTAGAAAAAGTTCCATAATACCACCCAAAAACAACGATATTTCAGCTAAAAACATTAAACAAAATGATTTATTTTTAAAACTTTATTTTATTTATGTCCTTTTAACTATTAGTATAATTTCTAAGGTTATTAAATTAATTTCCATGTAAAAAAAATTAGTTTTTTTAATTTCATATTTGCAAACCCTGGCAACCCTAAACCAACTAGTTGTCTCCTTCGCACTCATGGTCAGTCCATAAGAATACGAACGCTTCAAGAAAGAGAAAACAAATTTTTCCAAATTTGGTTGGGTTAAAAGAGAAAAATAAATCTTATTTCTGATAAAAATAACGTTTTCAAATGATATATTACATTTTTAATTTCCTAACACTTGTAAATTTGCAAATAAATTCGCATTCGGCGAGCTAGTTCCAAGCAACCGATATAGGTGTGACCATACAAACTTATCGATATATATTACAAGTGCTTGAATAATTAAAACATGACTTGTCAAATTAATGTTTAAACAAGTTCGCGAAATCAACACCTTATTTATGGAGCATTATTACAAAATTATTGAATCTGGTAAGATAACAAAAGAATGCGTTTAAGAGTAGATGTTTATAAAAAGAACATGAGTCATTTCCTCTATAGAGGAAAGATTAATGAGATAGCGAAAGTAAGCAAAGAGGGCAATATAAGTTTCTCTGGAAAACTCATTTATTTCTAGGTATACATATAGCTGTGTTTTTCTGGTTTTCGCGCATTCGTGATCATTGTTTTACTGCGAGTGGATCTAGAGTCCAGATTCTAAAAAGACCATTCAGTAACTCCAGTAATTGTATGGTTTGTAATTTAATTTGCTTAAACCTAAAAAAAATACTTTTGAATAAAATTATTTGTATTTGTAAACCTAAAACCAGTACTTTAAAATAAGATTTTTTATTTTAAATTATTATTTGTTGGGTAAAACAATTATTGAATGTTTTCAACGACGGATAATATCAATGATTTTCAACTATTTTCCTATATTAAAATTATGCTTTAAACAACTTTTGAGAAATTTATATTTTTTCCAATAAAAATATCGATATAAAGTATATCGATAGTTCTTTCTAAATGTTTTTTACATTTTTTCTTGAAAACTCTCAAAATATACAGGTTTTTAGAATCTGAAATGTTGTACCCCACTACACCTTAAGGCTTAATTTTATGAAAAATGGAAAGCTATTTAAACTTTCAAGCAGATGTGATAATTTTTTTAAGTTTTTTTGTTTCCCATTGTTTCATAAAAGTATCACATAGCTAAGAAAAACAACAAATTAATCTTCTTTATTTTAATTAAAAGTAAATAATACGTACTGAAATACTAGAATGTTACAAATTTGGCATGGCATTTTAATGAAATAAGGTGACAACTCTGGTCTCAGCCATCAACCTCAAGTTTGCTTAATTGCTGAAAGTTTTAACAATTGAAATAGTATCAAAAGTCTGATATTTTTTAAACAAAATTTGAAAATTCAACAGAAAATTTCAGCAATTGAGGGAACGATGCAAAATGATTCTATTTGAACTTTGAAGTAGCTGTTATTTGTTGAAAAGTTTAACGGAACTTAAACATGTAAAATTTGATTTTTTCTTAATTACTGTCTAAAATTGTTAGCAAGGCAAGAAGAACTACTAATAGTCCTTATAATTTGATTTTAAAGAAATCACCTGAGGGGGGGAGGGGGCAAGAAAATGCTTACTCTAATGCAAATTTTTTTTTGTGAAATTTTTGAAATTTGACTTTGTATGCAGCTCATTAACAGCTGACCAACAATTTAACAGTTTAGGGAATACCCTGATTGTTTTTCGATGTGAGAGATATTCAAAAATATCGATAGCATCGGATTCGTTGCAGCTCTAAGAACTGTTCCCACCTCAGACCGAAGATAAGTCGACATTAAGTAAACACTTAAAAACTTGCAAAAAATTGCATTTGTTGATTACCAGGAACACTCGAGAACAGCAAAGAAACTGTAAAGGAATCCGCAGTTTTAGCGGTAACATAAACCAGCCAAATTATTCTCGATGTTTCTTAGGTATTACATTTTAGAATGAAAGGATTGCCCTTTGTCTTTTTGAAAGATTGCTATTTCTAAAATCATTATTTTTGTACATATAATCCCTTCATTTTCTGTTGAAAACAGTATTTTCCAGAAATCGAAACCACTGACAACTGAAGGACTTCAGAAAGTGACATCCGAACGAACGAACTAGAAAATGTAAGCACATTTATTTCCACCTAAGCATAAACTAGAACGTACCGTTTCGTTCTGCTTAATCTTGCCCAGAAATAGCCGCCATGGAGAGTTCTTCTGCAGCAAAGACAGGCGAGTTCTTCTACGGCTGGGATCTGCTATACAAGACCATCCAGGGGGAGGTCGCTAAGAAGTCGGACCTGCTGATCGCCCTGGTCCACTTTCTGCTGACCAAGCACTACAACTTTCGCTGTGTTGGCATCGGCGACGATGTGAGATTCTTGCGAAATTTATATCTGTTCCTGGAATCATCTAGACTTCTTCCAGAAAACCTTGCCGGAGGAGGAGGGCAGTGAGCTGCTGCCGGACAGCTGGAACGATGACGATACCAAGTACTCGCTGCGCTATGTGCATGATAAGATGCTCTACCTTCTGCTGGGCCACATCACCGAGGACGCCCTGCTGATCAACCTGATGGACATCAACACCAAGAAGGTGTCCAACATCTGCGTGGAGCCGGAGACCCTGGTGGCCGCCGTCAAAGGAGGCATTACCACGTTGATGCCGAGCGCCTCGGAGATTGTCGAACGCTATCGCAGGGAGCTCCTGGACCCGGTCTTCACTGGCAATTCGCGCGAGGTCACCACCCAGACGACCACATCGCCACGTCCTAGCTCATCGGATCCTGATCCCTTGCGCATCGGCGAACCCAGACGTGGCGGGTAAGGCATTAGCACCATGGTGTTTGTGAAACTAGCTTTCAAACTACTCAGTTCTTTAATTTGTTCTGTTGCTCAGATGTGTATGCATTTAAATTGATGAGATCATAGAAACTTAATTAACATTGATCACTCGAACAGGCGAGAATGATTCAGTATACCTTGCAACCTTGTTAAGCAAACTGAGTAAATAGAACATATTAAAGTGGAGCTAGACCATCAAGATCATATTATTCTTGATGGTTCCTCCTTGGAGCATTTCATAACTAATGGCCGCTTGCTTTGCACCCATTAATCCACTGTCGTCGTTTAGATCCTTCATTCCGGGTGGATTCGAGCCGCGTCCTTTTGGTTTTCCGGACATCGGACGCGGAGATCTGGATCCACTGGGTCGCGGTGGTTCTGGTAACCTCTTTACCTTTCCATCACGCCCAAATATGGGGCCGGGACCTTTGCCCCGCTTCGATCCGTTCAGTCCCATCAACCCGAATGTGCCGGGCCAGGGTGGAATCAATCCGGATCACATGCGGCCACCAAATTGGGGTCCCGATTACTATATGTGATCAACTGGAATGCCGTTAGGAGAAGCAAGTCAAATCTTTAGTTTATAAATAAAATGTTTTCTAAATGAAGACTGAAATTGGATCATTTGTTTGAAAGATTATTTTATTACTTTTCATACACAATACAGAATATTTCGATATAAAATAAAAAGCAGCAGACCGTCTGACCATTAAGAAAAAAGCAGGCCTGTTTGAGTTTTCACAACATTGATTTGTAATCAGTGACATAAAAAAATATGTAAATACTCGAACAGGCCATGGAGTCGTTGGCTGCCAAAGAAAAATTTACAATAAACTTATAACCTAACTGAACTCGTAATGTAATGGCTATTCATTCAATTCGTACATCAGGGTAAACAAAGTGCATAATCTCAAAACTGCTAGGGGAAAGCGCGAAATATTTCGGTTGTCGGTACCACTAAATATTAGATTGGTTTGCGATTGCTCTTGTTTCTTTTCTTTTCCTTTCTTTTTTTTCTTTTGATTGCTTATGCCTAGCCTAATATTATTTTACCATAATATTTTGCTAAATTAATATAATGTAAATAATATTTCAAGCTGTGTGCAGCCGGTTGACTTAAATTAGCTCTGCACGGGCAGCGTTCAAGTGGTGTGTTTTGTGCCTTGGCCGCTCAAAATCCGGCTAAAAACCCGCCCAAGTGCGGTGTACCTCAGCTCAGTCCCATTCCCCGATGAACATGCGTGGTGTGGGCACGTAGCCGCGCGTTGGCAGCGGTAAATGGCGTCCGTAGATGTGATTGTAAGGTGATTCAACAAGCTCCGAATCTACAAGAAGCACAGAGATTGGGGGTTACAAATCGGGTGCAGGTACCTTTCTACGGATTATGTATGAGAATCATGCGCGGATCCACGGGGGGTGATATGGGTGATATATCACCCCCCACTCGGGTAAAAAATGCAAGGAATTTTGATATTCAAAAAGTATGCAACAAAAAAATTGTTCTGATATCACCCCCCACAACAAAATCCTAGATCCGCCACTGATGAGAATATGTATGTTTTGGTGGGGTTGGTCGATTTCAAGGGTAGATCTAACCAGTTGGGATGGTCATCTATTAGTTTAAAGGTGAACTGGTACTCAGTATAACGCGAATTCTTTAGTTTCTTTTTTAGAAATTACATACATGACTTCCCACTTTGTAGCCTTTGAACTACCCCTTAAATCGATCAACCCACTCCCGATTTGTGTATGTACAATTGCGTTTCGTGACTGTCCAGGGTAGAGGAGTCCAAGGTGCTAAGTTAGTAGACATTTCGTACAGTTTAGTTTAGTTCTGTTCACCGGGTATATAAGGTAACCATTACGCGTTTGCGGGTATAGTATGTGTGTACAGCCACCCATCATCCGACCCAGGGGGTGGGGCAAACCCAAAAACAATAACTAATATCGAATATCGATGTCTGGGCCATATAACCTCGTTTCGATTTAGAGCAACCCCATACGAATTCAGTAGTCGAGTATTTGGATTTTCTTCAGGCTGAGGCTGCGCGGCTTGCGGGGCTTCAGGTAGCCATAAATGGACTCCATGTCGCTGATGTCAAGGCGGCTGGCACTGCGTCCGGTCCTGGTGGCCGTCGGAGGAGGAGCAGCAGGCATCCCACTGGCCGAAGTGGCATTGTTTGTTGCTGGGCTGGCGGCCAGTGCTGGGGCTCCTCGGGCCTTTCCCCCGGCAACTCCTGTTGCTCCGGCGGCTGCTCCACCTCCAGATGTTGCTGCTGTGCTGGCTGATGTTGCTGTCGCTTTCGCTGCTGCTGCGGCTGTTACTGTTGCTATACTTTTGTTTTTACTATTGAAATAATTTTTGTTTTTCAACATGTCGTCATTGTCTTGCTTGGCGTTCGTTAGCTGTCTTTTGTGTTGGTTGTTGCTGCTGTTGCAGTTGCTGTTGTTGCTGTTGCTGTTGCCGTTGCTATTGGTATTGGTGGCATTGTCATATCTTTGTCTTTTGTCAGCGTTTTGAGCCTGCTCCTGTCGCTTGCCGCCTCGCCAACTCGGCGGCGGCAGATGGGGCTTCTTATGGCACTGGCCCCTTTTTGGTCCTGCCGCACTGCGTCCTGCCCTCTCCGTGGAATCGACGGAGCCGCGCACCCGGTCATAGATGTTCACCGCCGACGGCGCCTTCACCGCGATCCGCTTCCTGCCGCCGTACATGTACAGTGAGCCCTCCTCGTTGGGCTGCTCGAAGAAGCTCTCGGTGGACTGGGACTTGGTGCGCATCACCGCCGGCGTCTGCAGCTGGCGCAGCTGGGCGCGATCCACGTACATGTCCACCGTCTCGGTGCCCTTGCGTCGTCGTATGTTCTCGGTCAGGCCCAGGTCGTCGTCCAGGTCGAAAGCCATGTCGAAGTCGTCGTACTCGTAGCAGTCGTCGTAGCGTTCGTTCGCCGTCGGTTCCAGCTCCAGCACCGAGACATCGCTCTCGCTGCACCACTTGACCACTCCCGGCCGGAGTTCCGGCTCCACCTGGCTGCCGCTGAGCCTCTGGTGTCGCCTCAGCTGCTGCTGGCTCAGGCTCCTTTGCGGCCTCGGCGGAGGCACTGCTCCGCAGAGGGGAGCCAAGGCATAGCAGCTAACGCAATTGCAGGCGGAGGAGCTCTCCTCCGGCGCAGAACGGCGGGTGGAGGGCCGCCGGGTCACTGGGCGAGCCACCGGATTCTCCAGATTGTCGTAGTACGGTTGCTGCTGCTGCTGCTGCTGCAACACATGTTGCTGCGGTGCAGAATGTTGCTGCTGCAGGTGGGCGTGCCGTTCGCAGTGGTGACCGTGCCGGTGGTGTCTGTGGTGCGGATGTGCGTGCGGATGCAGGTGCGGATGTGGCTGGTGGTGGCCACGTGCTTGGTTAGCTGTGCTTTGTGTCTTGGTAGTTGCTGTTGCAGTGGTTGCTGTTAGGTCCGTTGGCAGTGACTGTGGTTGTTGTTGTTGATGTTGATGTTGCAGTTGCAGTTGCTGATGCATTTGCATTTGCAGTGCGTGCGATTTGTGTGGTGGGTGGGCCGCGCTGGGCCCGCCCTGTTTATAAATACCTATGCCGCTCTCATAGCTGCGAGTCTGCCAAATCTGGTGGTGCTGCTGCTCCCGCTGGTGACCCGCATGGTGGTGCTGGGCCGCATGCGCAGCCGCTGCCGCGGCCATCAGCTGCTGCTGCTGCTGCTGGATGTGGTGCGGATGCATGCCGCCCAGGTGGTTGTGGATCATCGAGGTCTTCTTCTGGCTGAGCGTGCTGATGCCGCCGTTGCCGATGTTGTTCGCATTGCCGTCCCGCTGGTCCTTGGCCGCCGAGGAGTTCGGCTTGCCGGACTTTACAAAGTTCGGAACTCGGGCCCGCAGGCCGCAGTAGTAGGGATCGTCTGTGGAATACACATTTTGGTTATGATATCAAGTTTAAGTAACAAAGTTAAAAAAGTTAAAAATCTAAAAAAACAATTTTGTTTTTCTAGCTTACATAATAAGTTAAAAAAGATAAAAATCTAAAAAAAATATTTTATTTTTCTAGTTCACATTTCTATGTCTTAAATTCGTAAAATATAGGGGAGAGTTCTGTAGGTTGGTACACCTTTTGTTTTTAGTCTCCCATTTGGACATTCGCTTTTGAAACGTCACGTGTTAGGTACCGATCGAAAGCTTAGTCATTTAGCTGTACAATAAAGCAAAAAAAAAATTTTTTTTCCCTGGGGAAAACTAAAAAATAATTTTTTTTGAAAAGTGCCAAAAAATGACAATTTGAAAAAGAGGTCTGTAAGTTGAGACACTTTTAAAAGTCAATAATACTCACACCAAAAGTACTCCAAACTTTTAAAAACTATTTATTTATGTTAATTTTATCAATTTTAGTTCGTCTTAAATTATTTCCCATCCATTTTTTTAAGAACTTAGACCAAATAACAATTAAAACCAAAAGGCTCATTGAACATTCACTTTTCCCCTAATATCAAAGAAATGTACTAGGCAGAAAGCGACCTCTGTCGGGCTAAGGCCTTTTTGTATGAAAAACGGGTGTCTCAACTTACACGCTCAAAGTGTCCCAACTTACACAAATTGGGATGTTTCGGGAAAAAATTAATAACTTTTTTCTGACTGTCACATTAAGCTGATTCTTTTTTTAATTTGTTAACAGTTAAATTACTAATGTTTTAAATCTCTTACAAAGTTAATTTAAGCACGTTATTAATTTTTAATGGAATTTTGAAAAAAGTGGACAAAAACTTTTTTGATGCGAAATGGTACACGACTCTCACAGCTTAAATCTGGCTAGAGCCTGGCTTATAATGTTTTCCCCAAAAGTTTTATCACTGAAAAGGACTACAAAAAAAAAATAAAAAAAATTTTTTTAGTGGAAAAGTTTTGAGAAAATTGAGTGTCTCAACTTACAGACTGTCTCAACCTACAGACCTCTCCCCTAAAATAAAAATTTGTATTTTATTTGAAGGTTTATGTTTGATAAATCAGGTTTTACTGAATGCCTTTTGCCTGAAACTTGGAGTTCTTAGACAAATGTAAATATGCATATCAACCTTTTGTGACCAAGATTTTCTTTTCTATACAAAAGTCGGAGACTTGAAAGTTTTCTATAAAGATAGCGGTGCCCCATAAATTCTGAATTTAGTAAGTATCTGGGTCGCAGAGATTTCCGAGACACCGTTGCGTAAATCTGGATCTTACCATATTTTTTGTTATCTTTGCCCTTGTCCGATTTTCCACGCGACAGTTTGATGCGAGTCTCCAAGTCAATGTCATCGTAGTCCGGCTGAAAGGAAATGAGAGATGAGAGGAGAAATTAGAAGGAAAGTGGCCGGGTGATGGGAATTTTCGATCATAATTTTCCACTGGCAGTTGGCAGTTAGTCGGTTTGTCAGTTTGCCACAACGGTCCCCCAGTTCTCCAAACCAAGAGGCACTGACTCGGTCGTTGGGCCCAATTGGCAATCGAGCTGCAAAGCAATCCAGCGGCATTCCGCGCATATTAATTACACGCGATTCGTTTGCAGTTATTTGCGGCCAGTCGCTGCTGAAATTCGAATATTATTGAATGCAATGCAACGCCAATTGCCCAGTGAGGCTCAACGGCGAAATCTTCGCAAGCCATGGAGTTTCAAGAGGGAGACCCATTTTTTCCTTTTTTTTTTGTTTTTTTAATTTTGCAAGTGGCCGCATTGCGCATGTGACCAAGCATGGGCAGTCAAACTAACTAGCCAACTGGCTTCACGGGGCCCAAAGTAACTCTAGTAACCCAACGACTAAGACTCGACAGGTTGCCACACTTCTTCTGCGCCGGCGTGGCTTGTATTACTCGTGTTTTAGCGCTGCCAAATTTGTTCCGACACTTTGCCAGCAAATGAGCTGCACTTGGGCAATCTCCCACACTTGGCTTGCTCCCTAGTGCGCCATTAAAAGCGTATACTACGTGCTTAAAGATCCAACGGATATGTCGCGGGGTCAACTGGTTAACCATATGATTTATATATTTTAAAGCGAGCTTAAATCGCTCATATCCAACTGCCTTTGTTTAATATTCTTAATTTAATTTAAACATATTTTATTTCATTTTTTTATGATCTTAAGCCAATTCTATTCCACTTCTTTCTGACTTTGATTCATTTTAATTTACCTATATTTTGTTTTGTTTCTTTATAATTTCAGTAGATATTTTTTTAAAGATTCTAGAAGTTCTATTTTAAACACACTTTTAAATAAGCACAATAAAATACAAAAAAAAGTAACAAATAATTTGTAATTTATGGTACCTGTTTACTCTTACCTTTGGAATCAGATCGTGCGAATAGATATTGTCCCTGGGCGGCAGTTTTGGAGGTTTCTCGCTGCGCTTGTGGGCCAGTTGTTGCGTCTGGAGCAGCAGCTGTTCCCGGGTGGCGGCCACATGTCCTCCTCCGTTGCCGTTGAGGTGCTTGCCCAGCTGCTGCTGTTGCTGTGGATGCAGCTGCGCCTGGTGGCCACTGCCGAAGCCAGAGCTGCCGGAGCTTCCTCCGCTGCCATTGCCCGCCACACTGTAGGGATCCTCGTCGGGAATCGGAATGCGCGGGCGGTTCTTGATGTCCACAATGGGACGTTGTACTGGGAGTAGGGAAAATAAGATTGATAATTACATAAAGCATTAAGAAATATACATGAGAGACGAGAAATGTCTGGAAAATATTGTTATTAAATCCGAAATCGGTTAACCACTCACCAGGCGGCAGCTTGCTCTTCAGCATATCCATGGCCACCACATTGACGATGAGCACCCAGATGGGGCACTCCAAGACGTCGTTCTCCGACTTGACAAACGCCACCGAGGAGAGGCACTGCGTCTCCAAACGGCGGCGATCCGGATAGGCGCGTCGCAATTCGCGATTCACATTCGACTGGAACTTCTTCATGTCGAAGAGCTGAGGAGAACAATGCAACGCTTATTAGCATTTGGAATGGATGTGGGATACTGCCGATCGCGATAAATGGCAGAGCAACCGCGTAGGTCCCACTCACCTTGACTATTTTTTCGGATTCGAGCGCCTGATTGGGCAGCTTTAAGATCTCGGCACCAATGGAGGTCTCCTCGTTGGGACTACTGGCGGTGCTCTTCACGTAGACATTGCTCTTGGCGTACCGCCGGATGAGTATGTTCCCAGCATCGTCCATTTTGATTTTGACACCCTGTAAACAGGAACATTTATGAGTATTCCATGTGGAAAAATCGAAATCCCTACGAGAAATATATTAAATGATCGTTTAAATTGTTCAGGAATTGTTATGGAAAATATTGAGTTTTAGAATTATATGTATTTCTTGTTGAAATAAATAAAGAAATAAATAAAAAATGTATTTGATATTAGAAATATGTTCTTAAAGCCTAAAACCCGTATAAAACATAAAATAATTTAATTTATTTTTCGCATTAGAGAAAAGCCTTAAGTAGTCCGTAATCTTCACGCCATCTCCCCCGCTAATGGAGATTTCTCGTCAATTTTTGGGGTTTATTGTCCAAGCTAATTAAACCGTTGTCGCTTTGATTGTGCCATAAATTGGAAACTTACCTGTCCGATGACGCGCTTCATCTCGTCGGTCTTCTGATCCCTCATCGGATTGTCGAAGCCGCACAGACCGATTCTGCAAAAGAGGGGGTGGGCCAAAATTAGAGAGTCATAATGAGCGTTTTATTAATTGCAAATCAATCAGCTGCCGCATTTAAAATCGATAAGACAGCATGCCCAAAAAAGTGGCCAAAATGATTTGCCACTTGGCGCCATTCACTTTCTGGAATCGAGGTTGCTGCCTCGAGTGACTCACTCACTATTACTAGGTTTCTTGGCCCGTGTGCCGCGTTTTGTTACACTAAACGTTTGACAAAACATTTGCCATGGGTCTGCGTTTTTTACTTGGGCAGCCGATTTTGCGTTTTAAATTCGGCTCTTGGGCCCAAGAGAACTGTTCAATCGACTGCCTCAAATGAGCACTGACAGTGATTTATGCCACATGCGGCAGAGTGCAGCAGCTGCAGCCCAAAATGTCTTAAATAAACATGTCATATTTCGGCGCCAAGGCCTTAAGATTTCGCCCAGTTGCTTAGAACCGAGAGCTGAGTCATTAACGGGCTAAAATTATGCTGGCTGTTAAATATTTAGTATACCATTTAATTTTATTTAATTTTAATTTTAATTTTATTTAATTTTATTTAATGAATAATAAATTTAATATCTGCACAAAAAAAGGCGGCATCAAATCGATATGTGAATGATGAATTTCTGGTATTTATACTAAAATTGTATTATTATCCCCAACTTTATTAATTCTGTGAAGTCAAAATGAACGGTGATTAGGATAGTTCCGTAAAATCTGTATTTACCAAAATAGGGTTTATTTTGGCTGGCTGTTAAATAGTTTGTATATCATTTGTGCATGGTAAATTTCTTGTATTTATATTAAAATTTTATTTTTAGCCCCAACTTAATTAATTCTGTGAAATCAAAGTGAATGGCTATTAGGATAGTTCCGTAAAATTTGTATTTACCAAAATAGGGTTTATTTTGTAAGCTTATAATAAATCTGGCTATCCATACTTGGGCTCGAACAATCCACCGAAACTGCAGCTCAGCCTTAACTGAATGATGAATGTTCGTTTTTGCTTTTGGTTTTTGATTTTTCGGTTTTTCCTTCGCCGCTAAGGTCGCCGAAAATGTCGGCAGAAATGCTAACAAGAAGCGGCAAGAGGAAGCCGCAGAGCCAAGACAATGAAGCCAAGCTAATTGTAATTGTCGTTTGCATAAAAGGCCACGGCAAGAGGCTGAATCTTTAGCTGAATCTGAATCTGAAGCTGAAGATGATGATGATGCTGCTGGGTTGCCATAGGAAGTGGCCGAAGTTGTAGGAGCAGTGGTACGGCTCCTGCCACCGAAGATTCTTCACCTGACGCCGCCGTGTCACTATTATGTTTTATGTTAATTTGTATAATGAAGCTCTGCCAGTGCAGCAAAGCGCAACAGCAGCTAGAACAAGAACAACACCAGCTAGCAGCAACTTGCAACTAGCAACCAGCTACAATCGCCGTTAGCATCGCTTTGGCATTTGGCCATGTGCTTCAGTTCTGCGCGTAACGTCTGCCGCTCGGCGCTGATTTATTGGCTAAACGCTTGTAAAAACCGTTGAAATGTGTGTCAAAGTTTTCCATGAAATGAAATCGACATGGACGGGCTGTGGTGCCCGGGCCCCATGTTCCAAAGTGCCGATGCGATGTGTGCCCCCCAAGGTTGAACGCTGGCTGCCGAAAGCGGATTTGCAGTTCTTTGTTCGGTAAATGCTTCGTTAAATTCGAGCCATCAAAAGCGAAATGTTATTAAACCTGAATGCCAACAGCTGAGAGCAGATGGGTGTAAGAGGTACAGGTTGACATGGCTAAATGTTCTTTATATACGCGAGAACAACTTATTATTTTCTTAGACTTTAATACTGAATTGCTCAAATAGTAAACACAAAAAAAAACATGGCGGGATAAAAATGATATGCGCTTGGTAAATTTCTGGTATTTTTATCCTGCAATACTTAACATTGATATTAAATAATACCATTTAATATGGCGACTTTAATTACGTGAGTGAGAATAATTCAATTAGAGTGGGATAGCGTTAAAAGTTACATGAGTGGAAGGGAGAAAGACACAATCGAAATTCGAACTGGCCTACTTAGAACATGTTGTTTACATTTCGAGCGTTTTATATTGATATGCCGCATATCAAATCCAAAATGGATGACATATAATATCAAATTGATCATCGTTTCATATCAAGATTTTTTAGGGTGTAATATTTTAATAATTTGTAATAATGTAACAGTTCAAAGAATTCAAGTGTTTTTTAAAGTTTAAAATTTAAACGAATTTTAATCTATTGCTTGTCAAGAAGTCTCTAGATATCAAACTGTACTGTTCTATGGTGTTGGGCTATTAAGCTTAAATCAAGAACCAGCAGCCCAACCCACTGACAGTTTAATACATACTTATTCGCAGCATGTCTTGTGGACATTCACTTCGCTGTGGCCCAGGCATTATCGCACTTATGTATGATATCTATATAGAGAATTCGTACATTGGTTGCAAGGTCGTCTGGTCTCAGGACTGGACTCGACTTGACACGCCTAAATGAGCTGGAAATACGAAAGGCCCAGCTGAAAGCGAGAGTCGATCCATCGACCGGACCAACTCGCTCTGCAAAACTGGAAACGGCTGCGATTTTGGAGTTCAAGTTAAACGTGTGCAGTGGGTCAGGCTGCACTTGCGAGGACGAACCAGCTATGGGGCTTCTTCGAGGAAGCCACCACCACTCCAGCAGACCAGACCAGACCATCACCATCACCATCATCAGCGTTGCAACCGTAAAAAAGTTGCAGTTAACGGCAACTGGTTTCGAACGGTGGTTGGGAGCAACTTTTGACCTGCGGCCAGTGGGCAAAAACAATGTCCAACCGGTTCAGTTAAAAATACCATAGCAAAGACAACGATATACTATACTACATATGTTTATATGTATATATATTTATATGTTATATGTCTGTATGGTAACTGGCCATGTATGTATTCGGTTTATGTGCTTTAGTAAAAGTCGCCAAACGAAAGACTTAGGAAACGAACCCTGATCGGCGAACTAGTTTGGCTTGATTTGCCTTTAATTAGATTATGGCTAATTATAGGCAACTTTTGTTGGGCCAAAGCATTTCCCGCTCCAGTTTTGGGGTCGCACCTTAAATTGCGGCCCGAAGGCCGTCGCAACTATTGTTCTTGCCCTGACAAATGTGGCACGTGTGCTGCAGTGGCAGCAACAATGACAGTGTTGCTTTTGCAACTACTGCGGTTACTCAGCAATAGCAAAAAAACAAAAAAGATATGGCTGAAAATGTCTTTTGTCTGGCCAACTCTCGCAAATCTCAACCTTGGCGCGCCCCTTGCCTTAGTTTTTTCCGCACGAAACATGCTAAAAACACACCGTGTATACCCATTTACCCATACTGTGTGTTGCAATCGGAGCACAGCTTGATATTATGATTTGATTTCCATTTCATTTGTTCCCAGCCACATGCAAATTCGATTGGCAACGCCCACGCAACGAAATGTTTCGCAAAAAGCTTGCCAGAAACTGTCATAAACTGCGAAATTTATATTGGCGCCATTTCAATTGAGTTTTGAAACGAGGGGGGTAAAGGGGATAATGTAATTGCCGGACCACAATAAGTGCTTAAGGATTGGCCATTAATTAAACGCGCTTGTTGAAACCCAGTGTCTTGAAAATCATTGATCGCGCTCTTGGCTGCTGGGGTGTGCGTGTGGTCCTGCTTTTGAGTGTTGCGCCCACACCAGCAACTAGCAACTGGCAACTAGCAACCGGCAACTAGCAACATTCACGCCAGCAACATCAGCGTCAGTCTAATTAATTAATTTACATGCAGCAGCTGGCGGGAGACTCCACAAATGGAAATTTGTCTATGCATGGAGCGCACAAAAATGGTACACACAAAAAAAAACGACGGGATCAAATCGATATGCGCATTGTAAACATCTGGAATTTATACGAACATCGTTTTTACTATGCAATACTTGTAAAATTGATATTGAAATAATACCATTTTGCCGAATTCTCTCTCTCGGAGATTCTCTGACTCCGAAAAAGAGAGTAAGAAGCAAAATGACTCTCTCAATTAAAAATAGATCGAGATAGCGCATAGATCGAGCATTTCAAATCGAGATGCCGCATATCAAGTCAAAATGTATAACACATAGTATCAAATTGATCATCGTTTCATATTAAGTTTTTTTTTGGGTGTAGTTAGCAAGCTTATTTAAACCGATGCTTAAATGCTCTGACTGGGAATAGATTTAAATTACAAAAAACGAAGATCATGCAAATAGCCTTGCTAAATATTGATTGATTTTTATGCGTTGGTAATATATTTGCCTGAAGTAAGCATAAACAATGAACGGAAAATAAAAAATGAATATTATAGTGAATAATAATTACACAGAAAATCGTAAAATGTAAATTGGTAAAATCTGTAAAAAATCATAGAGAATGAAAGAGAATATAATGGATGGATCTGAGTGCACTCATGAGTTAAATGTGAACAAAAAACTTTTATGGCAAAGTGCAGGGGTTCCTCCAAATTGATAGTTATTGTTACAGCCGCACATACTTTATGCACATAACACCTATCATAGTTCACATCGCTGCGGTAGCTCCATATATTTGCATACTGGCCAGATTTCCAATGAAAAGCGTTGCGTGTGAAATGGCATTCAGTATGCACGTATGCGCTGATGTCTCTGGGCTGGCACATTCAAATGCAATTCGGTTGGCCCGAAAGATAGCAGCGGCTAACAAGCGCTGACAGCGGCTAATTAAACAAACAAGCTGCTGGCCCTAGACGGCGATAAAACAAAAACAAAACAAGAGAGAACGCTATAGTCGGGTTGGTGTCCCGACTATCTAATACCCGTCACTCGGCTAAAGGGAGTGCTCTGTAGTCGGGTTGGTGTCCCGACTAAAGGTTGTAACTCAGCTAAAGGGAGTGCGAGGGAGATGGAGATATATGTAAACTTTGATCAGGCTTAACTTTTTAACGAATGGTCCGATTAAAAAAATTTCTTCTGCATTTCGATAGGTATAACTAAACGCAACAAAATTGCATTTATACTTATCAGAAATATTTGAAAATGTGGGCGCCAGGCACATTTTAGTATGGTTTGTGGGCGACTATGGGCGATTGTGGGCGTTAGAGGGGGCGTGGCGGTCGCCTGAAATAAACTTGCGCTGCGTAGGAAGCCCAAGAATATGTGTTGGTAATCCCAATATTCTAGCTATTGTATTTTCCGAGATCTCAGCGTTCATCCGGACGGACAGACGGACAGACGGACAGACGGACATGGCTAGATCGACTCGGCTAGTGATCCTGATCAAGAATATATATACTTTATAGGGTCGGAAAAGCTTCCTTCTAGCTGTTACATACTTTTGCACGAATACAATATACCCTTTTACTCTACGAGTAACGGGTATAAATACAAATACAAAAAACGACAGGCAGCAGAGAGACAAAGAGACAATGGCAGTGACAAGTACAAGGGTCTTTGGACCACACTCAGACTCATAAACAAGGGCCAACATGGCCATAAATTATCTTTCCCGTGGTGTGCATGTTTGAAGTCGGCGGCAATTGGCAATTGATTAACTTGACACTCTCGGCATGCAAAGTTAGTTTTCAGTTTTTCAGCTCTTCAGCTTTTCCGTCTTCCCGATGCTGCATTTAACCCCCAGTTGACATAAACAAGTAGTCGGAAAAACCAGCAATCCTCGGGGAAAAGACAAGCGGGAGGGTTAAATTGCAGTGAAAGACTTGCCATGACAAGAGCAATTTGCATGGCCAATCTGTGATGACCTCGTCACGAATGAAAACGAATTGAATGAATGACTTTCGTTATTATTTTCAATTTCATTTGTTTTCCTCTCGATCTTCATTGTCTTCGGCCCGCCGGCAATTTATTTGTATTTTCGCTGTTGACATTTGGCCGGCTGGCTGGCAGCAACTTTATTTGTGGCCATTTACAAAGGCAGCCGCCGCCTCAGCCACACGATCTCCTGCACTTGATGCCCTTTTTTGGCCATCTCCTGGCGGCCGAAGATTTCAATATTTGAACTGAATAATCGGCACATCCAAGCCCATGTACTTAGCCTAATGCATTATGCATAGATCCATTGAATTCGCTTTTTATGCTCGGCCTGAAAACTTCTTGACATTTCGGCTCCAGCAAATTGCCTCAGCAATTGAGCGTAAGGCACTTGGCATTTGGCAATTTCTAGCACGCAACAGCAATATTTTTGAGGCGGAATATGTTAATTAGGGCCTCGCTGCAATTGCAGCCACCCAAAAATACCAAGAACCACTTGAGAGACCTCCAAAAAAAAGAGAATGAAATAAGACAAGCCGAATTCTTGACTCAAATTGCTTTGGCAAAACGGAAATCGCTCATTTTATAGAAATAAGCGCAATTATTAAAGCATTTTCACTCGCTTTTCGGTTCTTTTTTTTTTTCCTTTTTTTGGTTCAGCCCGCAGCTTTTCACATGCTACAAATTGTTTCCACTAAGGTCAGCGTTTTGCAATGCCCCTGCCCGAAGGTTCTCCTCCACTTACAACTCTTGCGTAGTGAAGTTCATCGGGGGAATTAAATTTTAATGGCATGCCCATCAATTTGATGGGCGTTTCATTCATTGCCCATTCGAGAGCACATCAGCAGCCATTTATTATTACAGCAAAAAGCCAAGACGGCCAGATGAAGGTTACAGCCATTCGCATCGAAGTTGGCGATACACTTGTCATGTGAATTACGGACACGTTTTGAAAAAATTCGGGGAGTTTAAAATCTATTGAGAGATTAACTTGGAATTGAATGATTAAATTATAATAAATATGTTTTCCTCCCTAAGAATTTACTATCACTTAGCCATGTTTAGGAAAGTTCATTATAAATTTATATTTTGTTTTTGTAAAATATTAATTTGGAAATTAAAAAAAATTTAAATGTTTTGTCCCCTCAGGCGCAGTACTTGGGATTGATTTTGGACAAGCGTCTTACGTGGAGGCAACACATAACGAAAGTCGCAGCCACTTGTCGTGCCAAACTTCGAAAGCTGAACTGGATGATTAGAGGAAGAAGTGCACTCAGTCTCAGCAACAAGGTTTTGCTGTACAGGTCTATTGTAGTTCCTTCGCTAACATACTGCATCCAAATATGGGGCACTGCTTCGGATTCCAACATCATGCGTCTTCAAAGACTCCAAAACAAGGCCCTACGTACCATAGCGAATGCACCGTGGTACGTGAGAAATGATGTCATAGCCAGGGATCTGCACATTCCCTCAGTGAGAGAGCAAATTAACATGCACTCAAGTCGCTACAATGACCGACTCCTGGCTCACTCCAACCAACTAGCTGCATCCTTGGCGAATCCATTCACCAGAAGAAGACTGAAGCGTCGACACCCTGGCGATCTCTGGACTAGAGGACGTCATCAGACCCGCGTCCTGAGACAATAATTGAATAGAATTGTCAATGTTATAAAAATTGTTATTTCCACACTCCTGTTATGTTTCCAGTTATTTGTTTCTTTGTTCTAAATATGCGTTTTATAACCATTTATTTGGTTGATTAACGTTTAATAAAATTTTATATAAAAAAAAAAAAAAAAAATGTTTTGTGATAGTTAAAACTAATAGGTATGCGTTGTGTTGCTAAACAAAATACTATTTACTATTTGTAAAATATTAATGACCACTTCAATCTAAAATAGCATCACTTATCGTCTAAAAAAGATAAAAAATTAAAAATTGGAAATTAAAAAAATATATTAAAATTTTGTGGTAGTTAAAACTAAATTTACCTATCTAACTACCTGAGTCTTTAAAGATTGTGAGTGGTCAAAACAAAAGAAAAAAATTTTAAATTGGAAAATAACAAAAATATTTAAAAATGTTGTGGTAGTTAAAACTGATGTTACTATTACTTAGCCATATTTAGGAAAGTTCAATATAAACTTATAGTGCTGGTATTGTCTTTAAAGACACAACATGTGGTCAAAGCAAAAAATTAAAATCTTTTAAATTGGAAAAAAAAATTGAATATTTTGTGATAGTTAAAACTAATAGGTACCTGCTGTGTTGTTAAAACAAATATTATCTACTGTTTGTAAAATATTTATGGCCACTTAAATCTAAAATCAAACTGTCCATCAAGTTGATGTTACCCCTCTGAGTTTTCAATTCGCAAGAGAGAAAGACGACGATGCGCAGCTCCTGCTGGGTATTTTCTTTGCCAGTGGGTCAAGGGCATACTATTTTGCTGGTGCTCAAGCCCCAACTGACATTAATATTTATGTTTTTTGTGTCTCATTTTGTTTTGTTTTAGCAAAGTTCAAAGGCATTGTTTGCCCATGTTTAATGTGTTTTGCTGGGCTTTTTGCCTCGGTCCCTCTGTTTGCTTACTCGCCTTCGCTTTGCAATGACCGATAATTATGGAGGGTGAAGGGATGATGGAGGACTGTGCAAACTGCTACTCACCGCATGCCGTCGAAGCCGTCGTCGGATCCATTAATGGTCAGCACCGGAGCGCGTGCGTACGCCTTGGCCACGCGACGATTCCGCTCGAAGACGATCACTTTGGCCCAGATCTCGTCGTCGATTTGGGTCCATTTGTCCAGCACTTCCTGAATGTGTTCCTAAAGGGTAAAAAAGGGATGAGATTATTATTAGGGCAAGAAGAAAGGGTAGAGATATCATTATAATATTCTTATAATATACTTTTACATCTTGTATTTAATTATTTCGTTGTTTCCTAACTGATTTTTGTAATTTTAGTTAAATATTTTTAAAATTGTAATAATTCTTAAAGTATTTTAGCAGCTGCAACTATAGATATCGCAACATTCAAAGTTTTTAAAGATTAAGTTAAGTACACATAAAATCATTGACCCAATCTAAAATAAAAGTTTTTATAACTGTTTCGAACTATCAAAAAAGTTGTATTGCTAAGCTACTAAACACAAACAAAAAAAGGTTGCAAAAAGTCTTAAAATTGTAAAATAATACTAAAATTTAATAGGCGTACGAAATTACAGCACTTATTGATTGGGTATAGTTTTAATTGGAGTTATATGGAACCCTGATCCTATCATTTTAGTTGGCCAGCAAATTTAACGATCCTTTCAAAACCCATTAAATTGCAAGCCGAAGCAAAAAACGGAAAATTCCCGAAAATCAATCGATTTGATCCTAAAAGATTCGGAACTTGTTTCGGGGCATCTGAAAAAAACGAAAGAAAAACATAGTGACTGCAGCTAATGCTAGCAATTTTCACTTTCCATCGCGTTTGAGTGTTTGTGCCAAAGTGAACGGCCTTGTTGGGCGCTTGCGTTTTAAGTTTTTTTTTTCACTCATTTTACTTTTACTTATTTGTGTTGCCTTTTTGTTGCCTGGCTGCCATTACAAGCGTCAGTCTGTGTTTGCGTTTGTGTTGTTTTGCAGTTTGTTAAATAAAAGTTAAAATCAAATCGGAGCAAATGCTGACACGAACACAGCCAGACGAGAAAAGACCAGGCCCGTGTTTTCGGGGGGTTCGAAAGGGGTTTTCAGGGGTTTTCAGGGGTTTTCGGCTCGGTTCGTGGTGCAGTGAGACATATAAAATTATAGACAACGATATCGTTGCCTTTGCTTTTGCCATTGCTGCTGCGGCCTGAGCATTTGTGTTGCTCAGCTTGAAGTCTTTTTTATATCTAACAATATACTTATATGCATAGATATTTGAAGTGCTGCAAGGCTTTTGATTGCAGCTTTGTCTGCGAGGTTTGCACTGCTCCGCTCTCGGCTTGCGTCATGCCTAAGTGCACTCTGAAAATATTTTACATTTCTGCCTTATATAAACCGGCTTGCACATAGAGTGGACTAGTATAAAGCATATGCGATGTCTGTAGCTGAATTCCAGGGCTATTAATCGATTACTGGATCAGCGTTTCAATAAAAGGTTGTATGCAGACAGCTTTGAATGCAAAAAATGTAGATCAACTCATATAATGCTTTAATTACATAAAATGTAATTGTATTTCCTAAGAAAACATTATAAAATGGTATACACCAAAGAAAAACTTGATATATCACGATGATCGATTTGATTTTATATGATATCAATTTTGACTTGATATGCGGGCACCTCAATTCGATATGCTCGAACTTCTCGCTCCCTCTCTTTATCGAAGTCAGAGAATCTCCGAGAGAGAGATTATGGTTATGCGATAATCGATATGCGTATGCAATACTAGAAATTTACCAAGCGCATATCGATTTGACCGTGTTTTTTTTGTGTTCATATAATTTGCCTTAAAACAATCAACAAGCTATGAAACTCTAGATGTGGTCTCTTTGTCATGGCTTCTATTTATTACTTTAACCCATTTAATTTTCATATGTATGCACCATCAGAGAAAACCCAAAAAACTCAACAGCTGGTCGTTTTCCCTCCGTACCTGGCTTACTCAATTAACCCGAACAAAGAACGTCATAAACAAAGCCATTAGCCCAGTAACCAACATGCCCACAATTCGAGCCACTTTTTTGGGCTCTAACAAAAAAAGTAAAATATGAAAAATATGAGCAGCCAGCAAACATCAAATGTTGGCTTGGCTTTCAGCCACAATTCTACGGACGGGCGGACGGAAGAGCATTTTGGCCAAAACTCGTCTAGGCAAGCTCACTCGGCTCATTCAGCGGGCACACACATTAAAAATGCAAATAAATCATGTAGTAAAACTTGTTAACCTTTTCAGATGCTTTGCGTTTGCGCACTCGGCCTGTGAGATCGAGAGTCTGGGAGTTGGAAGCACTTTTGATTTCATTCCGTTGGATTCTTTGGGCAGATTCACTTCAGGTTTCAGGCAAAAGCAGAAGAATCTGTAGGCTCGAGATGCTCGGGTGTCGACAAACTGGTTACTGCCTAGTGGTTACAACCTGTAGTTGTTTCTCATATTTCTAGGCCGTGCAGAGCAGAGACGACCTCAAAATGCCGAAGTTCACCGAGTGGTTTTTGGTGGCTGACTTTTAATTAGTCCCCCAGTTGCAACTTGCCGCAGAGCAGCCGCTGCAGCAGAAGTGCCACACCACAAGCGCGTGTTCTCCCCGGCGTATACGTAATCTGATTTGTGCATGAAATTAGTTCGAACGAGTTTCGGAACGGAACGAGTTTCGATTAGCATACGAACAACATTAAATCAGAAAGATGAAATATACGAATTTTTTCGGCCAGACTCCGGGAGTGACGTCAGGCGACAAAAACCACATTTTTGTGGGCGCAATTAAAGTCTATTATTCTGTTGCAAGATCCGTAATGGAGCCGCAATGGTTTAGGCTAAGCTGAGCTTGCAACACGTGCACCACTGAAGATGAGACGTCGGAGAATCTCTGCTGCCAGTGCCTGTGCCTGGTTGCACTTTTTCGTGTAAAATGCTGTTGAACTTTTGCAGTCACGACTTTCAAAGAAAACCGAGCAACAGATGCTCGCAACGCTCAGAGTTGACATTTAATAAAATGATTTTTATTTGGGATCCGGCGGCGGCGGCAAATCTCTTTGTGTCTGCCAGGTCAATAGATACAATCGCCGCAAATTATTACGGTCTTGATAAATTCATCTTGTGACAGGTTGCAGCAGCTCGGGCGCCCAAAGTTCATTGATATGTTCATTTTCAATTTGTTTTTCTAATGCCAAGTGGGCTCAGCCGAAAAATGCGAACTGTACGGATGCACCCAAAAAAACTTGATTTGAAACTATGATCATTTTGATGTTATGTGGTATCAATTTTGACTTGATAAACAACAGGCAAGTTAGAATTTCAAATGTGTCTCTCTCGCTCCCACTCATGTGACTTAAAACTCTATTCTGCTCCATTTCGAATTGAGTGAGTCGTCACATTGCTTCTTACTCTCTTTTTCGAAGTCAGAGAATCTCCGATTAATTTAATACCAATACTACCAGTATTGCATGGTAAAAACGGTATGATCCCGGCGTATTTTTTTCCTGTGTACGTATGCCTTATTTATGCAAATTTAAGGCTGACATATGATAATAATAGCCCAGAGCAGCTCTTCCGCCATCAGGTAAATCAATCAAGCAACGAGCAGGAAACTCAATTGATCCTGGGACGTTGATGAAGTGGCAGCCACAAAAGTTTCCACTGAATTTGTCGTATAATTTTTGGGCCTAAAAGCCAGCCCACATGATGTGTGTGTTTGTGTCTGTCTCGTTTTAGTGGTTTTTCCTGCTTATTTAGCTTATTTTGGTTATTTTGCGCCAACGCCAAATCCTGTTGCTCGGGCCAGGCCAAAAGCGAGACCGAAACCAGGTGAACGGGTGCCAAAACAGCCGCCGCAAGACAACAAATCCCGAGGAAAAGGAAAACAAAGGAAAATGCTAGCGAAAAAGAAAAAAAATCCATTGAAAAGCCTGCGCATGGAAGTGGAAAAAAGCGAAAACTTTTGCAGAGCAACGAGAAAAACTTTCATTTTCACGAAAAACGACTGCGAAAAGTCGTTGTCGTTGATGTCTGTGTCAGTGTGGGTTTTTCTATTTCTTTTTTTCTCATTTTCTTACGCTAGAATTCTGGTTCGATGCATGCAAGTTCGTTGCCTAAGTCTTTTGTTTTCAAGTCAATTTCTGCTGCTCCGTTCCCAGATAATAAATTTGTAAACAATATTGAAAATAGCACAGCGGCAGCCAGAGCAACCGAAATTGCTCAATAAGCGCCCCGAGCAGCCAGTCAAGTCGAAATCAAAAGGGCTAACAAACTAACAACCCTCGACGACAAAAGGAAAATTCAGACATCATTTGCGGCCGTTTCCATCATGGGAAATACAGTTTTTGTGAACGCCTTTGTGTGGGGCCAGACTAAACGGAATTATATAGATGCCACGCTCACGCTAATTGCAACATACCCATAGACGGAAAAAGACAAATACAGAAACACTGAAATACTGAAATCCGGCGACTGCTGCACGCTTTTCACTTTGGGTGAGGCCTTTGCTTCCCCGAATCTTTGCGTCTTTGAGTCGCTGAATCGCTGATGTAAACGAAATTTATGCAAATCTCCATTAGAAATAAAACATCAATTTAATGGCCAGCGTTTTGATGGCTTTTTCTTTTTCCTTTGGGTGTTGCTGCTGCGCGTTTCTGCTGAATGAATTGCAGTTAACCCAGTTGTGTGTGTGGGCAGCACCGCCTGCCAAAAGTGAACTGAAAAAGTCAATAGAGGTACGCCAACGGCTAGATAACGGTCAACAAATATAGCTAAAAATAGTCAAAGGTCCATAATAGGGTATTATAATATGAGACAATTTTAGAATGTTTCCAAAATCTTAGCAGTAAATTAATTAATTTAATTAAGAAACTAACCAAAACCAGTAAGTTTTATAAATTGTAAATAATAAAAAAAAAAACTGATGCATAAAATTGAATAACACATTTATTTAAAGTGTATTGACTTAATAGTGCAGGCAAGAATTTAATTAGAAAATGTAGAATAAATATATATTTTATTTTTTGGCAGTCTGATTTAGACCTTTTATTTTCTACAGTATTTTTACCGCTTTTGGCTTGAAAAACAATTACCTAACCGTACCCAGAAATCCTAAACGCTTCAAAGAGTTCAAAGGTTACGTTAAAACCACGGTTTAGAGAGCTCAAACGCAGCTGACTTGCATTATATAGGTTGGTACAGCCATAAAAAGCCCCCACACGCCCATTGGGTTTAAGTCACTTACACTCCTTGATAAAAAGCCAAAAGGGTTAGCAGCTAGCAGCTCCGTCAATGGAATTCCCACACATAAACAACGCGCATATAGGTATAGTTCATTACAAAGAGAAACGGCCCCAAAAAATAATATCGTAATCGAAGATGGGCGAATGAAAACCGATCGTTGAGCTCGTGCTGGGCTTGTCCAAACATTAGGGTTACCAATGGCGTTTTTATGGCCGCAGTTGCCGCTGGCCATTCGCCGTACGCTTTTGGCCAGACTCAACTGCCTTACTGCCTTGGCCCGTAGGCAAATTAAAAATGCACAACGCAATGCGATGGCCTAACGGTAATTAATGCAATTGGTCAATACAACAAACACCAGAAACCTATGCCAAAAACAATGAAATAAAACGGAAAAACAGAAAAAAAACAGAAACCCCAAGACTCGGCGTTAGTGCGTCTCATGGTGACCTCAATGCGGTGGACCCGACTCCGCGTTTAGCGCACGTGTTGAGAATGAGCGACAGGAAAATAGCCACAAATCATAGAAGCCGACTGTCCAACTCAAGCGGAAGTCGCTCGACGATGGTCGATGGGCCAGGGCCAGTTCTACGCGGTACTCCTCAATTTTGGAAGCGTTTTTTGGAGGTGTCGCGGAAAACTCTTTTGGGCAATTTGCCAAATTATAAGCTATCTAAAGACCTAGTTGTTTTTGCTGAATCTTAAAGCCAGTCTTTTCCATTTATAGACTTTTTCAGGACAGATACATTATTATACCCTTGCAGAGGGTATTATGATTTCAGTCTGCCCGTCTGTCAGTCTGTCCGTCTGTCCGTCCGTCTGTCCGTCCGTCTGTCTGTCCGTCTGTTTCTACGCAAACTAGTCCCTCAGTTTTAAAGCTATCGGGCTAAAACTTTCCCAAAAGTCTTATATCTATTGCAGGTAGTATATAAGTCGGAACGAGCCGGATCGGACAACTATATCATATAGCTCCCATAGGAATAATCGGGGGAAAAAATGTAAAAAAAATAATCTTGGGTGTTTTTGAACCTAGAACCTCCTACTTTTGGAAGTGTCATTTTTTATCTAATTCTGAATTTCGAATACAATTTTTTTAAAATCGGACGACTATATCATATAGCTGCCATAGGAACGATCGAAAAATTAATGGGAATATAATAGGAAATAAATTATTGCTTCGTTAACTTTTATTGTATTCTCTTCTACTCTGGGAAATGAGTCTTTTTAAATGTTTTCGAATTTCGATTTTAACTTTATCAATATCGAACTACTATATCATATAGCTGCCATAGGAACGATCGGAAAATTTGTGATTAATAGGAATTATCTGCAAGGGTATATAAGCTTCGGCTGGCCGAAGCTAGCTTCATTTCTTGTTGTTTTTATAGATCTAGCCAGAAAAGCTCCATCAAACTCGTATTTTCCGGAAATCTGTCCCCTTATCAAGTGTTTTGTATTTTAAAAAATATTGTATTTGTTTGTTTTTGGGTTTAATTCAACATCTGTCCTTTTTTTGTTGGCAGCGCTGCTTAAGGCTAAGATCAAAGCTCACATACCTTTTTGATATTTTCTTTTGTAATAAAAAGGATTTTATTAGCTGCTAAAACTAGATCTCGAGTTTTGGGATAAATATTCAATTTTAAATACATTTTTAATAATGTTTTGTTTATAAAAATGTTGATTTAATTATATTGCATAATTGTAATCATTAACAAAAATTAAATCCTACATATATATAATTTATTGAAACGAAGACTTACCTTGTATAGTTTATCCTTCTGGTACCAGATATCCTCCTCCTCCTCCTGTTGGGTAAATGTCTGGTCAAGATTAAGATCGTCGCGTGAACGTGATAGAATTTTTCGACGCGACACCATCTTGTGTGATTTCTGGGGTCTCTGTCCTCTGCAAAGAGTGAGATCAGGTCGTAAAGGGTTGTGTGAATATTCGAGTTATAAACCAAATACATAATATGGGCAGGGAGATCATAAGGAAGGCCGCCGCATAACGGTACATAAAAACAGCAAACACATCAAATTTCCTCATTTTGCGCTGACAGGCCCCAAAAAAAAATAAAAAAAAACAAAAAATGTTTGACTCCCTTCGAATCGCTGAGCAAACAGAATCAAGGCATCCCTCTGGTTGAGTTCAACGCACCTGGGACTGGGATATACATATCGTTTATGACCTGGACTCCCTTTTCACAAGTCATCCCGCATGCAGAGAGCCTCAAAAATACTCGTAATACCAATGCAATTTGTCTTCCTGTATTTTTCCGCCTTCTGCTCTCGGTTTCTATGTGCCGAAATTAATGTTTCTTTCGAACCCAAGAATTTATGTGTAAAACATGCAATTTTTATTGAAATAGCTTGTTATGACGATCATGTTGTGCGAGCTACGCATCGCAGATTCGGAATTGAGATCCCAACTGCGATTCGGGTTGTGAATCAGACAGTGCGGGGAGATACCATCCAAGGCACGTTGACAACAGGCACAATAAAAGTAAATAAAGAAGAAATCACCTGTAAGCTGAAAAGGCAAATAACGCCTCAATGGGGAAATTGGGAATACCCTTACACAAAATTTTGAATTCACTTATTACAATTAATTCCCCTTACAAAATCTAAATAAAATCTATTTAAATCAATAAACCCATACATTCTAGGTAATTAAAAAATCGATTTGATTGTTTTCATATGATTCTCGGATCTTCAACTTATTTACCCCCAGCTGTTAGAGTATTTCGATTGAAGTCTTTTGTTTTTTCACGGCTCAGTTTGTCAAGTCGATGAAAAAACGTTCATTGCATAATAAACATCTATGGGGGCTTGGGGCTTCGGGGTTCCGAAGCGTGTAGCGGCAAGAAAGTGCCCTCTTCCTCACACTCTCCCGTCCCTTTCTTCAAAGCACTCCCCATCTCTATCGCTCTTTCGGGAGACATGCAAATGTGCCAGGTTCGCTAACCTGTTGTCATATATTTAGCTGTCTTTGTTATTAGTGTCTATAATTGTGATGTGTGTGTTTTTGTTGGCTTTCTTTTTGCAGAAACTGTGCGATTGAGTGATCGACGGCTTTGGCCGAACCGACATTTTGGATGCTGCAAGGGCTGGCCATAAATATTCATCGCCTTTGCACAATCTTTACTGTTCCGACCATATTGTCAACGATCGACGCCATTTTTTCGCCAGCTATAGATCGCAATCGCATAACAAATGTTGCCGCTGCTGCAGCTCGATTTATGCAACAAAAGCCGTTAAATTGTACAAGTCTCGCGGTGCCTCAGTGCCATTTGGTGCCGCTTTATTGAGTTGCATTTTCTTTTGTGCACACACATGTATTGTTATTTATGGCCAACAAAGGGCCAATGTCTGTGACACAAAAACGAGCCCAGAAAACAGAAATCGCTGTACGAGTATATAGAACATATGTACCATATAGATCGGACAAAAGTTCCTCAGGCTCAGCACGTACAAAACAGACGTGTTCTAGTTTGACTCTCGACTCGAGTAATTACGTGAATTGCATTCTGAGTGTCGTTTATGGGCGAGGAGATTTACGGGATGATCCACACGGATATGCTTGTCTACGATTCGTTTGGTGCTACTTGCTGAGATATAAAGCGGAGGATGAGAGACGAAATGTTGAAGGTAGGAATATGGACAAATGATCTTAAGTGAACAAAATCATTTATACAACTTCTGTATAAAATTCTAAAAAATTTATGGGGGAGGGAATTTAAGAATACATTTTTTGTTGCGTACTTTATGAAGACCGCATTTACGAAAAATGTAATTTTATGAGCTAATTTAGTTTTATTTCAAAATAAATATTTATGTAAGGAAAATACAATTCGGTGTTTTGTAAAATTAAAAACAGAATATTTGTATATTTTTTTACGAAAATCTCCACCTTACACAAGTATGCTTTTATCCAATTATCCAAAAAAAAAAACGGCAAAAGGCAACTTTAATTTCACCGCATTCTTTATGGGGCACGTCAAATTAAAACACTTAAACGGCATCTGCCTGTGTTCTCGGAACAATTCTGGCCAAATAACGCTGACATATCAAGAAAGTTTCTTTTTCTTTATACGATATGACGGACAATTAACGGCCCACAGGCTGCAGCTGGCGAAGTGGAGTCGAGTGGATACGAGTGGTGGCCAAGAGGTGCTCGAGTATCCTGCACACTCACAGCCGCCCAGCGGATAGCCTGTTTTCGTTACTGGACTTTTGTAAACAGAACAACTGTGGATGCCACTTGATGCCATAAAATAAAGTCATCAGAGCCTTGGATTTTATCTTCATATTTTTTTTTTCTCCCGACTCTGTGTGCGTGTTGACTTTGCTGATTTGGCTGCATGATAATTTCCCTGATCTTTTACAGTTACGAATCTCGAAGCTCAGGAATTGGGAAAATGTGTGCGTCCATTTGGCTGGCAATTTTTCAGCCATCAGCATTCACTTTTCGCTCGAAAATAACAAATTTTTCCTTCGCACACGCAAAAATGTTCAGCAACTTTCACAAAAGAAAAAGGCTAACAAAAAAAGAGCTATTTGAAATCATTTAAATAATGCCAATTGAAGATTATTTCTTAATTCACTGCAATATGGCGTATCATCATTCAAGTTCAGGCCGCACCAATCGAACTCGGATTTAAATTTCAAATTCGTTGAACTTTCACAATTGTCCAACGAAACGATATTAAATTATAAGCAGACATTTTCCGCACATTTCCGATGGGTTCAATAACTCTGGCCGGCGAATTGAAATGGAAAGCAAAATACACAATAATTTTGCAGCAAATATTGATTTGGAAAAATGTGTTGAAAATTACAAATAGGTTTGTTTACTTATCAAACAGTTTATTCATTATACTGCTGTCACTTCTCGGCTCTATTAGTATTTTAAATTCCCACAATAAAGGTGGCTTCTTTATTGAGTTTTTTTTTCCAACAGCTAACATTGACGCTGCCCACACGGGATTATTCTAGAAGATGACGCCATATACTTTAGGTCGTTGTTTCCCATAGCTGGTGGGTATACATAAGTTATATTTCTCATGTAGGTTAAAAATAGGTATATTTCAAATTGATAAGCATGTCTTTGGGGTACGGCAAAATAATTACAAAAACTTTAATGAGTTTCAATTGATTTTTGTAAAGTATTCTGAGAAAAAATAGAATAAGTATTTAAACGTATCTTTAATTTCTATTGATTTTTGATCATGAGAAAACATTTATTTAGACGTATCTTTGATGTCAATTAAATTCCTTAATTACTTTGCCGCCTTATAATATGTTTTATGTGGGAATTTAAGTACATTCCATACATAAACGATGCTCTTAAATTTTTATGATTGACAAGCGGAAAACTCGTTTCTCCACCAACTTTCTACAGAACTTTCCTCCGCAGACGTCTCGTTCGACTGAAACTATGCATAATTTAATGACAACATTCGCTGCATATTCAAATACCAGACGACTACCGACAATCGCGCACTTTATGAATGAAAGTCAACGTCATGAATTATTGTAGTTTTATTGTAGTGGAAAGAGCGACGAGGCACGACGCTAGGCAATCAATAAAGAATTTTGATGATGACAATCGCGCTGACAACACTAGTTGCATATTAATTGAATCGGTGAATGTAAATGATTCTAATGCAATTGCACCTGGGACGGAGTGGGGCTATCGCTGTGCCTAGTCAAGAGGTCGTTAGCAGCCGTGCTTCACTGTAAACGAGACGTCTCCGGAGTGCAAATAGCTGGCAGTTCATTTACCCGCCGAGTTGATTGCATTGTTCGAGTGCGTCACGAGATGGCAAAGATCAGCCGTGTCTACTTAGCTGAAAACCAGCTGAGTATCCATCGCATCCAGCTATTTGGAGGCATAGTTTCAGCAACTTCATCCGACGAACTCTGCCGGCCAGCATAATGTTAAGGTCAGACCCGATGAGTTGGCTAGAAAGTATTTTTGGCACCCCTAATGGATTCATTATGTAACCAGAGACCACATGAAATTTCCCGGGACCTAATGAAGCGCCGAAAAATGGGATGGCGGAGAAACATTTGATACTTTCGCAGTCGGGAAGAAGATATGCTAGCCAAGAATGCTGGGGAGCCACATGATTGATTGGCCGAAACTTCAGAATAGCCCGTAACGAAATTGCTTTCACAGGGGTCAAGCGAAATGTTGCCGAGACAAAACAAAATGGGCAGGCGAAAGAGATACATGTGGCCATTGATTTGTGGCCAAATTAAATTAAGCAGTCATTGACTTGTGGAAAGGAGAGAAGAGAAAGATGGTGTTGTTGAAATAATGGGCGTGCTGAGAAGATCTCAACACACTCTGGTAATCCGTTTAATTCTGTTCAAAGTGTCTGCAGGTCGATAGACAAATTATCGATTTGTTGGAACGATCAGCTTTATGGGGTAACATTAATATTTTAGTAGGGGTCTAATTGAAAGGTGTGAATGTTGAGGTAGTAAACCATGCGCGGATCCACGGGGGGTGATATGGGTGATATATCACCCCCTACTCGGGTGAAAAATGAAAGAAATTTTGGTACTCAAAAAGTATGCAACAAAAAAATTGTTCTGATATCACCCCCCACAACAAAATCCTGGATCCGCCACTGTAGTAAACAAAAACATTTTTTACCACAGAGAAAAATTGTTGATGTATGGTATTTTTTAAGGTTCTTAAATTGAAATTCTAAAAGATAAGTTATTTCCAAATTTAAAATGTATTATTTAAATAAACATTTTGGTTTGTTAACTGATTTAGAGAAATTCTGTTTTGGTTCCTTTTTAAAAATAATATTATTTAAGATAATATGTGACTTCCCTTCATTACTTTCAGTTCCTGTGACTTTCCCTTCACCATGGGGCACCCACTAAATCGTGAACCCTTGAAATGGAATAATGAAATTAGTGTGGGTGAGTGGATCATATTTTCCTAACACTTGTCTGCGGTCTGCATTGTCTGCAAATGCTTCAATTTGCATAGCGTGAAAGTGGCGTGTAGTCGTAGCCGGAGTCCAAATCGCATTCGCAGTCGCCATGGTTCAGTTCCTCGTTTGGGGTTAAGGTTTTCATTATGCGCGGCAGTGCGCGGTGCAAATTATGCAAAATTGCTCACATCGGGAAGCTAATAATGCGAAATCCGAAGCATTTAACATCGGATCGTATTGCGGAACTGGCTGCCAGGCATTTAACACCTGAGCGCATCAGCGGCGCATCATGGCCCCATCAACGGTAACAGTAACACTAACAGTAAGCGTAGCGACTGGTAAAAATACAGAAATACGAAAATATAAAAACCCAACCGATACCGACAGGTTGTGCATTTCGATTTCGCAAAAACACTCGTATTTCCCATCACGCACATCTGGCGCTCAGTTCACCATTCCGGCAATTATTAAGCCCCAAAATATGTTAAATCATATCGCTATAAATGAATATTTGTGTGCGCATCCACGAGACTCGCATAAGATGCTTTTCAAAGTCATGTAACTGTCAGCGCTTTGCTGTTTCCCAATTCCCAATTCCCAAAGACAAACCAACGAACTAGCGGATGGATGGATGGATAGTCGAATAGATGGAGACGAAAAGCCCCAGAAATTAACATTTCAATTTTTGAAGATCTTCGAATGTCTCAGCTGGTTTTTTGATTGATTTTCGTTGCTAATGCAGCGAACGCCGGTGCAGCACTTTCAAAATGTAAATTTATAAATTGCTTGACACCTTTTAAAAACCTCTTGGGGCATTAAATCAAATGATTCGAGTTAACAAAGAAAACCGTAACTGGAAAAATGGCAGAGCAATATCAAGAAAAAACAATGCATAAACAATGCTATAAATCTTTTGAAAAGACCTATTTTAAAAGGGTAAAATTTATGGTTATAAACCCACATTGTTTCGTTTAAGAATAAAATTAAACTTGTAAATATCATTAGAAGCTGAAACTAATTTAAACTTTGATATTGATATTAATTATACAAATTATTATTAATATCTATTATTATCTTATATATTAATTTACAATTTTGAAATAATGTCCCAAACTAGTTTTCCTGTAGCTTATATTTCAACATAACAAATTTGTTTGGTTTGGATTATTTATACTCCATAAATAATACGAAATACCATAACTATAAAGCTGTCACCAAAATGGAAAACACTCAATATTAGCCAAGTAAAAAAGTTGTATTTTCCGCTGTTTTTGCAACAAACTCATTTCCAATCTCACAAAGTTTTGCCTTTGATCAACGAAAAGCCCCATGAAAAACGAGTTGACACTTTCATTAAATTGAAGTGAATTTTTTCCGCATTTCTGCGTTACGTTCCAAGTTGCCCTGACCAAAAGCGAGGTCCGTGCAAAAATTTGCTGGCCAAAAAGAGCAAAAAACAGGCTACAACTTCAACTAGAGTGAAAAGCAGAAACACAAAATAAAAACACGAATTTCAGCAAATGAAAAGCAAGAAAAAAGAAGACTGCAACTGGCTGCTGCTTCTGCTTTCGTTTTCGCCTGCACGCTTCAACTGCTCCAAAACGCTCCCAGGAGGAGCGAAAGAGAGGGCTGGCGTCCAGCCGAAAGAGACGGGCATAGTCTGGGGAGCCGGGTAAACGAAGCAATTTGAAGCGAAGCTATGACAGCGCCGTTGCACTAAATTTTCCACAACCGACTGAGCTTGAAACCGAAACCGAAACTGTAAACGAAACTGAAACTGATTTCTTTTAGCAGTCGGTGAAAGAAAGATATACAGAGAGAGGCAGAGAATTTTTACACCAAGAAAAAGTACTTGAAACCTCAAATTTCAAACCGGAAATCCGCCAAAAAACAAAGCGAATTTCATGTACATCTTTACCACTTTTTGCCACAAGACACTTTCAGCATTTTACTCTTAGTTTTAGAATATTTTTTAATATGAAAATAATAAATATGTTAAAATTTGTCTCTTTACAATTTAGCCAGTTTTAATCATGTCTAATACGTTAGATTGCTTTAGAGGTTCTTTTAAAAACATCCTAGTAATATTTTATTTTTCCCTGTGCACTTGTGTTACGTGGACCATCATTAGTTGGCTCAATGGATGACAAAATTTCTCTCACTTCTTTCTTCGTTTAGTGCTTATCAAATGCCTGCAATCAAAAAATCGTCCAAGTTTTCACTTTCTCAGCTCGCATAGCTGCGGATCATAATGATAATGATGATGATCGTGAAGCCGGGGAGCGGAAGTTGGCGTGTAACAATCAGAAAGATCATAATATTTGTGTTGAAGCGCTTTGTTTGGCTGATTGAGTCAGCTATTGGTGGCTGCCCACAACAGAAACATAAAGATTGTATTTAAAATGCAATTTATACGCCGACCCAACAATGGCAAACGAAATAATGTTTTAATAAAGATGCCTTTGTCTGGCGGCGAGGCGTTAAAGGCCATAATCCCCAGCATCCCATCCCATATATATCTATCGGCTGGTATCTCAATATCTGGCTAATCGTCGACAACCAACAACACGTGCCTCGCTATCAGACTTAATGTCTCTTTTACACTTTGATGGCGCCAGCACATCAGCGGTTTAATTAGCTTCCAAATCTATGAATGCACGCACACGAAAAGGGCACTTTTGAAAAGCTAATACAATTGAGACATATAAGATGGATTTGTGGACATTTTTTGCTTAATATAATAGTTTAACTTTTGAAGACTATAACTTACCCTATAAGTCTAGAATCTACAATTCTTATATGTTAGATGTAGAAATGTTCTACTATGAAAGTTTGTTGGAATTCAAGA
This sequence comes from Drosophila prostipennis, assembly GCA_037075205.1. Classification (NCBI taxonomy): domain Eukaryota; kingdom Metazoa; phylum Arthropoda; class Insecta; order Diptera; family Drosophilidae; genus Drosophila; species Drosophila prostipennis. The sequence continues at coordinate 2,102,456 of JBAMCJ010005005.1, read as the reverse complement.
AAGAAAACAATTACCCAGTTAACGTGTTACTTTGCCACTTTTCACTTGATAAATAACGCCCAATAAGCTTAAACACCCAATAAAAATAACAAAAATCTCCAGTTCTCAGTGCCATTATCTTGACCGCAACTGTAGGCGAGTCCACTGAATGAGATTAACCCATTTTTCCGCTAATGAACGGTGCCCATTCGGCGGGGAATGGCTTCCAATAAACCTAAATAGACCCAAACTCATCGACAGCTAATGAAATATGCGCGCAGCGTGAAAAGAAATGGCCAGAAGCACAAAGAGAGTGAAAGAACGGTTAGGCGGTCAAATGCAAATTCTCCTGGAATTTGGCCAAGTCGAAAATAGTTTTCGGCTAAAAGGGGTTGAGTTACAAAACCAATTTATTGCGCGACCTTTTTTTTCGTTCGGGCTTAGTGCAGAGCCATTTGTTGTTTTGCCAAAATGTAAATGAAGTCAAAATTGTCTGCCGACTGACTGACATTTCCCATTAGCTCTTTCGGCCGCGTTATATTCGAATTGTCTGCAGGTTCTGCTGAACTTTTGCCCAGACGGGGATTTCAGCACTGCCTTCGGCAGAAGAACCGCACTTTACAGGGTCTTTCCAGCGATTGTTTACATTTATGGATGCATAATTGGGTGCCATGCTAGCCCCGCCCTCCTTCCGCCTCCCCCCCAGTTGCTGTATTTTAATTTTGCCCACTAATTGACTCCCACAAACCACTGCAGAGATGATGGGCTGAGAAGTTGAGAAGTTGAATTCGATGCTGAAGCCGAGGCTGTAACCGAAGCCCAATGAAACTGCAAACTCATGCCGACATCGACTTCCTTCCTCTGCCTCTCAAGCTCTTCACCATACTCTTCTTTCGGATGTATATAAAACTATATATACAATTGTCGCAATCGCAATCGGAATCGGAATGGCAACACCTACTGCACATTTTAATTTCAGCTTTTTTCGGGCCGCCTCATTTCGTTATTAAATGCATTTGTTTCCGAAGGCGTGTTGGCAGTCTGAAACTCATCCATTTGTCTCATTCAGGGTCATGTGTGAACTGAGAAAAATCGTTTTTTAACCAAAATAGTCTCGAAAAGTAAAACTGGACTGTTTTGGGAATCAAACAAATTTCTGAACAAATATTTATGAATGCAAAAAAATGTTGTCAGTTCTTATTTATTGGCTTCAAGACAGAATTGAGTTTGTTTTTAGAGACAAAAGAAAAATAATGAATATTTAAAAGGTCACAAGCAATTCATGCCATAAATTTATTAAATAAACTCAATTTATTAAAAAAAATAAAATACTTGGAAATAACCAAAAATTAATTATTAAAAGGAACATATACATATACTAAAAACGAGTTTATTTTAAATAAATAGAGCAATAAAATCAATCAAAATGATCCGAATGTAAGTAGACTTAAAGTCTCCTACAATGAAGTTGCAACTTTGAATAAGTTGTTCCTTAAGCTAAGATGCTAAATATTTCGTCAGTGTACAATGTACATGTACCAAAAAAAAGAGTCTGAAAAAGATGAGAACTGTGAGCCTGAAAGAGTGGCTGAACTCAAATTAACTTGACATTGTGCTGCTAATTCAGCACTAATCGTTCGAATTGATGGCAAAAAAGGAACTATTTGCGAAACTGAAACTGGTCAAAATTGAATAATATTCAAATGTGAATACGCAATCCGAGAAAGAGACCGAAAAGCGGGGCGACAAAGAGAGATGTTGTCAACCTTGAGAGCGGCTTGTAGTTAAGGCTGTGTTTTCTGTTCGCATTTAAATGAAAATGAAACTGAAGTGTAGCAAAAGCAACACAACAAACAAAAAGCGCGTAAGCAGGAAGTCCAGCGCAAAGGCAAAACAGTTAGAGAAAAAAGGTGCGATTATGAATGGAAGCTGGGCATTTTTTTTCTATATTTTTTTCGTATTTCCAGGAAGTCAACAGGTGCTAGGGCTAGGGTTTCTCTGGGTTTTTCCATGCTTTTTTCTTGCCTTTTCCCTGCTTTGCATGCGTGTCTCTTGGTCTCCCCGAACTCACCTTTCTGCTCAATTACTTTTGTTTTTTTTTGTTTTTGTTGCTGCAGTCGCTGGTGTTGCTGCTGCTGTTGTTGTTGTTGTTGTGTCGAAACTGTTGCAAAATTGCTGATATTTTCCCAATGATTACGTATTCGCAGAGCGGCGACGAGGAGGAAAAGTGTTTGCCCCTAACTGTTGTTATTTCTTTACGTACTTTTCCTCAATGCTGCAACAATGATTTTCTATTATTATTTATATTGATTTTGTAATTGCCTTTGCTACAATTGCCGTTTGCTTTTCACTTTATTAATTTCACTTTTCGCTGCTGCTGGGCTGGGCTAAACGAGTTTGCCATAAATTGTAATATTTAATTTGGCATTTAATTTGGACATCGGGCGGCGAGGGCACGGGTATTTGTATTTATGCGTCTTTTAAACTCGCGCGAAAAGATTTCTAATTCCCCACAGAAATAAATTAAATCGAAATTGTTGCTATCTCGGCATTTTATGGACGCACTTCAATTGCATAACGGCGAAGTCTGCGCGCACAAAATTTCGTGATGACGCTGATGATTTCGGTGATCTCCGCTTGTTTGTTCACCTCTTTCAGCAGCTTCTTTCTCTTTCTCAGTTTGTTTTCTTTTCTTTTCTTTTTTCTGTTTTTAAATATTTTTAGTGGCTTGGACTTTCTGCTACTTTTCTTTTAGCTGGACTGCCGACGAGCCAGCGAACCAAACGCACTCGACGACTTTCGCGACTCGACTGAAGAATCGAAGGCAGAGCCGGGCTTTCGTGGCGGCAGAGTCGCGCTGAGCTTAGCTGGCGACGGCCTTACCTTGCCTTCTCGCACCGTAAGTTCGGTTACGTTGCTTCGGTATTTCTTTTACCTGTTTTTTACCTTGTCGCTTCATGGCTAAGTTGGCTTAATAGCATTTAGCGTGTCCAAAGCTTGGCCAAGCTTTTTCCGAAAGAGTTTCTTGCAGAGACCACAAAATATGGTCTCGCTCTTAAGACTCTCTTAAACATCGCTTTGTAGCTGCATTTTTTCTTGAATTCCCAGCAAGATTTGGTGGTCATCAATCTCATCTCCCTGCTTTCTACGCCTTAATTACATCATCAGCATATTTCTCTTGCTGATTTTATTTCTCGTTCGCTCAAATTAATTTATTTTTATTTATCATTTCGGGACTTAAAAGCTCTTTAGCCGACATTTTTTGGCAGGCCTAACGGTTCTGGATTTTATATTTACTTTTTATGGCCGATGCGCTGCTCGTTCTAATGGCTTTTTGAAGGTCAATCGAAATGTCAAACTACCTGCGGCTCTACAACGCCCGCAGATCTGTGGAATTTATGTGACAGACAATTAAAAATCTGCATTATATAAGTAACGCCGCTGCAACAAGTGCATGAGCCAAGAACTTGTCTGAGTTGGCCGAGTCTTGTTCCCAACCCGTTTTGCGGGCAGAAATTAAATTGCAAAATCACTAGGCGCAACCAAGAGTGACACGAGGCAAATGCACCAGTTCCATCACATTGAAATGGAGTTAACAATATTCTGCAGAAAACAAGACTTCGTTCGCTTTAATCGCATTTTTAAATACACTTTTATGGTTATTTATTCAGTTTTAAAAAATGAGCAATGTTTATATTAAACCTAATAATTGAGCTTTAAAGTCTTAATATTTTTAAGCATTAAACATTTATGACAGATTTTTAAAACAAAGAACTAATTTGTATAAATCAAGCAAGCAGTGTACTAAGTTGCTTTAAACTCTAATAAACAAAATTAAGTAGACAAAAACAGATCCGAAACTGTATATAGCCCCTAATTCCTTGTTTATTGCGTTCAAAACATGCTTAAAATATACCCTGCAAGTGTATAAGCCGAATAAAGATCGTGAGGCTGCTGATGATGATAGACGGCCCCAGCAACAATGCTGGGAATGCTGTCTAGAAATCCGCAGCGCGTAAAATTATAAATTCAAGTCGACGCAAACCGAAGTTCGTTGCCTAAGTCTTTTGTTTTGATTCGCCTGCGCGCTGCTTCTTCTTGCGTTTGTTTATCGATAAGAAGCGCACAAGAGTTTTCCATTTAATTTGTCTAAGCAAATATGACTTCATTACGTGCCAAAAAATCCACAAAAAACACAAAAAATCCGGTTCGCATAACTCATCCCCAACTAATGACACAGTTTGCACAGCCGGGCAATAAGAAGTTTTGACTACTGCCGCATAAACATTTCGCTTGGGTGCTAATTACGGCCAACAACAATGGGGGCCAGCACAGAGATTTGGCCAACAATCAAGTTTAATTGATGCCATTATCAAATTATGAGCATTTCCAGTGCGTTTGAAGAGGAGGATCGCAATCGGATTCGGAGTTGGAGTCACGCGGATGGCATATGGCATCATAAAAGCTGATGAAACTGCAAAGTGGGGGCGTTGCTGTCGTTATGCATTTGCTGTTAGTGCCTGCGAAGTAGTTTCCCCCGTTATTGTTCATTTCATACAGCTTAATATGCAGCCCGCGAGGCTTTGCACTTGTTACACTTTGGTTATCCATATTCAATTACCATGAGACAACTCTGGCATCGGAAATTGTGGCATGCGGGACTTACATAACATTCGAAACGCCCCGAAATCAATTGGTCGCGTTAATGAAAAGTGAAAGACCAAAGTGAAAGACACCCAAAAAATATGGGAGAGAACCCACAGGTGCTGCCATCGTTATTATTTTATCGAGAGCCAATTAAAGTCAAGTTCAAATGGCCGCACCTCGGGTAATTAAAAAAAACTGTTTGGCTGGGCCTCCAATCGAGCGTTGCCAATTCGCTAAACCGAAATAAAGTGCCTTGGGGTCAACATATTTTAATTTCTGGCACCGTATGGGGGTGCCGCGACATACCCGCTTGGGCTTCACTGTAGTCACACTCGCTATGAGTTACTGGGCCAAGCCAGAGCCTTGACAAACAAGCGGCTCGAAGTCGAAAACAAAACGATGAGAAAACCAAAACACACGCACAAAGTTCAAGTCCAACTAGTGGCAACTGAAGATGCGGAATACAAAGTCATGGGGAAGAGCCAACCGAAATGCAAACAAACAATATGTATAACTGCAGGGCAAAATAATCACTGGTATTTGAGAGCTTAAACAAAGAGACGGTTTTGAATTGCTATTAGTATTTCTGTTAAATCTTAATTATTATTTTTGTACATGCTTAGATAATAATGGAATGACAGTGTTCCAAATTTGGGTTTCATATTTAATGCTTTTAAAGAAAAATTGTATTATTTTAGAAAAAAAAGTATGTAAGCTTCTAAGAATTAATTTTCAAAATTGTTAGAGTATTGAAAATTAAATTGAGTAGAATTATAGTTCTTATCTATTTTGATAATATTCAATTAATCGTTGGACCTTTATTTTTAAAGTTTTGTAGTAGGTACAATACATTTATAAGCGGAATTATTATAATTAAAACGAGCCATGAAAGCTTTGCAAAATTTGTATCGCGTTCTGAATAATTGTGCTTTCAAAGTGAAATCTCTTTGTCATTGAGATCTTGTACTTATAAATTAAAAAGTTATAATTCCACACTCTCAATATCAATACGAAAGAATATTAAACCTTTGTCAAGGGATGTGCGGAAAGAGGGTATCCCCCTGGTCTTTAGAAACCTCATGCCCCAGCAATTGTTGACTCATTCGCTGGCCATTCAAGCCCGGCTCGGCATAATCATTCAATTGGCAAAAAATTCCTTTATTCTGTTGACCAAAACAAACAAAAAACTTGAGAAACAAAACGGAAACACTCCGCAATGGAAGCCATGGAGAATAGACCAGTTCTGCAGAATCGATTGGGCCAAGATCTCTGATTGAATCGGCCGTGGAGCCGGGTTCTTTTACGGCCATAAGTCTCTCGGCTCCAGATCATCGCAATCAATGCCGCCCGATCAGCGCCACTTGGTCGCCTTTTGTCCGGAATCGGAGTAATATAAATTGTGAATTATGAACTTGACGCCAATGTGTCACACACTTGAAAAGCCTCGAGTGCCGAATCAAAGCGAACGGCTGTGGAATGGTTTTTGGGATTGGACCAATGTTGTTCAACTGTTTAGCTTAATTAAATCATTTAACGAAATGATTGTGCGCTATTTTGTTCCCCATGTCGCCCGATGTCATTGGCTCTCCCTCCGAAAAAAAACTCCAGTGCGAAGGTTAGCACTAAGTGCTTTTTTATGCCTCCTCGCGGGGATTGCGCAACCTGGAACTGGGAGTTGCCACCGCTGGAGGATGGAGGATGTAGGTCAGGCCGTGCGATGCCACCGCATCTTTTTCTCTTTCCCTTTCTTTCTTCCCGTGCAGCCGATTTCGGTTTTCTGCCTGTGGCATGCCGCAACCGCAGAAAACGGGTTTGGCCAACTGCAAAAAAAGGCTATAAAAAAGAAAACCTGAAAACAGAGGACGCACAAAGTCACTTTCGCTTGCCGCGACCTTTGACAAGTAAGTGCAACTTGGGGCACCAAAACTGGCCATTGTGTCGAACAGGCCCAGAGAATTTTTTGTGTGTTAAATAAGAGGGAATAAAGGTTTATTTCTGCTTAAAGATTTTTATATTGTAGCACAAGTACTTAAAAAACATAAGTCCTAGGCAGATTTTAGTTTTTTATTTATAGTTAATTTATTTAGTTTTAAAATTTTATTTGTAATTTGAAAATTTTGCAAATATTTTTATCAAGATTGAAAACAGTGGAACAAAATTATAAAATGATTTAGAAATATAAAGAAAAATCTTTTAAAGCCCTTAAAGCAGAAAATTTCAAATTTTTTTTTATTTTAAATACACCTTCCAGTTAAAAAGGGACACTAAATTGTAATTTTTATTGTCCTAGTTAAATAATTATTTTATTTAATTTTAAGGTTTTTCAGTATCATTTAACTTGTTTTATTTAACATCTAAATAACAATGAATTTCTTCTTGAAATTTCACTTTCTTCAATTAAAAGTTGACGTTGGTTGGTAAATCGCTGTAAGTTTCAGTTTCTACCCGCTCTTTTAAGGTTTCATTACTTCTCTAATCGCAACGATACTTTCTTCGCTGTCGTGACTTTAATTGATGTTTCATTTTGGCCTAATCTTTACTTTTCATCAGTGATTTGGCCTAGAAAACTGCAACTATTTCGTTGTGCCATTCAAGCCGAAGAATGTTGAAGATCACAACAAGACTTTGACCAGAAATATGCGGAACGTCTTTGCATTGCCTTGGCTTTAAAGTCATACACAAAAGTTAATGTCATAAATTTGAGAGTGTCCACTTCCCCATGACTTTTGCCTAGTCACAAGCGATCTCCAGATCTCCGGCTACTGGGTACCCGAAAGTGTGCACGATAATCTAACGAGTTCAGTTCCTGCTCGGCGACTACTGATTTTGGACAGCAGCCGAAAACAGAAACGCTTGACCCTATAAGCGGTGGATAGATCTCCATATGTTGTGTACAGTACATTCCTATCTGATCGGAGCCGTGTCACGTGCAGCCGCCGGTTGTGGGATTTGGTGGAACTGCGTTTGGGGAATGATATCATGTAATTTGAGACAATGTGCCGTGAACGATTCATTATGGTAACCGCTGACAGCTGCGCCTTGTTAAGCGATATTCAATAGATTTAAGCCGCAATATCGGAGGGGCGTGAACGGGGGAGGCTATATCTGTAGCGCGTGCTTTTCGGCCAGGATTTGTTGGGCTCGAATGGAATGTGAGCCGAATTGGTTTGGCCAGCAGCCTTTCACCTGCATTCGCTGTCGGCTGTTGCACTAATTGTTGCACAACTCCTGGATCAGGGGAGATGGAAGACGGGGATCTGAGACCTGAGACCCCCAACCCGAGAGTCAAGTGCTGGCACTCACATTTTGGCAGTGGGCGTGAATTACTTGGCCTTTTTTCTGGGGGTGAACTAATTTCTATGGCATATACAAATAAATTACGGCCGAAATGAGTCGGCTGCTGCTGCCTTTTGTCTGGTGGTAGTGAAAGGCGACTCTCGTGGCTGCGGCCATTACGAAATCCGGGGGGAAATAACTCGGGCACTCGCCACAAGCCGAAACAAACAACAAGCTACTCTACAAATTTTTATTGGGGTTTTACATTTGTGCGGGTGCCACATAGGCCACTAGAAGCATAAATAAACACAAATCCAACGGACAATGGCCGACTGCAGCTGCAGCAGTTTGCGCTCCAATTTCGAAGCCAATTAATTTGCCCATAATCGACCAAATATGGCTTTTAATAATAATTATGCAGCTCCAATTGCGCGCTGGAAAAGAAACTCATTAGATGCCCCAGCAGGTGAATGGAGCAGAGGGCGGTAATTGAAGTTTTATCGATGTAATTACAGTCCGAATTCGATTGAATATTTATGTTCAAGGAGGGCTTCAGTTTTCTAGCCTTCGATTGATTTAAGTGGCTTTAAAAATGAAAGCTACATTTGTACTGTTCTGTAAGTTTCTAGAAAACATAGAAGAAGTTTATAAAGTCATAAACTTTGTATGTTATAACTTATAAGTTTTAAAAAGTACACTGAGCACACTCAAAGAAAATACGCCGGGATCAAATCGATATGCGCATGGTACATTTCTGGTATTTTTACGCATATCGTAAATAATATAATTTTACCTATTGTAGTTTCTCTGACAGCGATAAAGATATGACGACTCTCTCAATTCGAAAAAAAGGAGGAGATTAATACCACATAATATCAAATTGATAATCGTTTCATATGAAGTTTTGTTTTGGGTGCAGTTTTAATCGACATACATCCAAATTTGGTTATAACTCCAAAATTTTAAATAAAAATCGGAAATAGATAAAACATGTTTGTTTAAAGGTTTTTTTAAGACCAACTATAAAGTAGAATTTGTATTCCGTGCAGCTGCCAACTATTTCAGGCTTCACTGTACCGCCACTTGTGATACATTTACACAAACTAATCCGAAGACAAAAGACCAGCCAAGTGCTGATAAATTCATTTGAATCTGTTTCTAGCAGCCACGTATTTTTCTTTTTGCTCAAGGTTATGTGTGGAAAATTATATGCCAGGGCAGCTAGCAGAAGTTGGGTTGGGCGAGAGAAGTAGTTAGCCAGCAGCAGGGGCACCAGAAGCAGGTGGGGATCGGGGACTGGGAACGAGATTGGGGGATCAGTGAGCAGTAGGAGCCGACAGTTTGCTGATTGTCGGACGGAGTGCGATGGTGCAACATCTAGCGGCAGGCGGTGGCGGCAGTTGCGGTTAATTTGCTTGTCATTGCCCAGTTGAGTGGTTGAGCAGCACCACCAATAGCACCACGTAGCACCTCTGCAGCACCAACAGCAGCCGTCTGCAGTCTGCGGTCTATTTGAATACAAATTTAATTTGAAATTGAGTTGGCTGTTGGGCAGCTGCCCCGACTTATTTTCGGCCACTTTGGACGTGCCGTAAATTAGCCAGCCGCAAAAACTCCCAACTCCTAACTGCGCCAGTTTGCCAGTAATTAGAAAGTAAATCCACATGGTTATGGATGACCTTAGTGTCGACTTCTCCGCCTGTCCGGACAATCAATTCATATCGAATTTAACCCGCTGACCCCAGTGAACCGACGGTTCAAAGCCCCAAAGTCAAACAATTTTGTTTAATCAACTTGGAACTCTTTGTGTGCCCTTGCAAAGGGTATTCACATTTTTATTTGAAGTTTGCCCTGCATTTGTGGCCTTTAATAAGGAAATCCTTTATTATATTCTATAGAAATGATAATTTTTAAAAGGCAATTTAATTAAGTTAAGTCAGCTAGAATTCTTATTAAAACACTAGTACCAACTTGTAGAGTTGCTAATGTTTTTCTGTTTTATTACAAGTACACCCAAAAAAACTTGATATGAAACGATGATCGATTTGATGTTATGTGGTATCAATTTTGACTTGATATGCGGGCACCTCAAGTCGATATGCTCGAAATGTAAACAACAGGCCAGTTTGAATTTCGAATGTGTCTTTCTCCCTCCCACTCATGTAGCTGAAAGTCGCCATATTGTTTCTTTCTCTCTTTTTCGAAGTCAGAAAATCTCCGAGAGAGAAATTTCGGTGAAAATGATATGCGTATCATGCGTATGCAATACCAGAAATTTTTGTGTGCATATGTAGAGTTGCTCTTTACAAAATTTATAAAAAATATCAAAAATATTTTATCCTGGCTTCTTTCGAGTTTCTTGACTTGCAAGTGTATTCTTAACATCGGTCCTCCCATTTAGCCAGCTTTTTAAACTATTTTTGGGGCTCCACTCTATTGTGTGGCCCCCAGAAATGGTTATGGCGAATTGAATTGATTGCTGATCGGGGGTTCGGTCGAGTCCAGTTCGGTTTAGCAAGAGCGGGACTGGCTGGTCTATATACTGTGCTGGCGATTGCCTTGTTCAGTTATTTTTGCGCAATTATAGCCCCCTTAAAGAGACACAAAAAGCATGTGCAAAAGTTGTCCGGCAGCTGGCGGTTAGTCTGCCCTTCCCCTTCCCCCGTCCCCCCGCCTTCCTCTTCCTCTGCGGTTTCTTTGGCGGTTGCTGCAAAAAAACTTTTGCTTTCGCTTCTAAAAGCTAACTGCTGTCTTGGCGGTTCGGCTGTCTTTTTAGTGGTTACTGGTTACTGGTAACTGGTGGCTGGTTAACGCGATCGGCACTTGTGTCTGCTCCAATTTGCCACGCTTGATTTCGGCTCTGATTAGGCTTGGACCGGACGGGTTTGCTTAGATCCGAGCTAAATAGTCACCTAATTTATGTGGGGGATTGCGTAATCGAGGCATGTGAAAATTTGCCACACAGAAATGCGTTCGCAGCCCCGGCATAAATTTGTGCCGTCCGGTCCAAGGTTTTGTTATTGGCCCGGTCGCTCCATCTGTGTGACTTTTAGGCCGGCTCATCAGCGAGAGCGGCCCGAAAATGGCCATTGATGTGTTCATTTCACACAGCTTGATGGATGCTTCGGATTAACAGAGTGATCACATTTTTTTGCATTTTTAGCTACCCAAGTCTTTTGTTTCGGAGCAAGTTCGCCGCTTAAGTCTTTTGTTTCTGAGCGAGCAAATTAACTAATTAGAGCGACTTGCAGCACGCTCCGCCATTTGTTTGGATGCACATGGCCTCAGTCCAGGGTCCTAATGAAGATAAATGGTTGATTAGCTAGTTGCTATTTGAAATTAATCAAGTCCGGTGTATACAAGTTTAATTAATGCCGATAAACGGGTCGTCGCCGCAGCAACAGCCGCCGAAACCGAAAGCCAAATGAAGAGTAAAGATATGAGATTGCGGAGAACCTGCAGTCGCTTAAACCAGTTTGCATGTGTCACTTGGCTTTGGCTCATAAATCACCGCAGGGATGACCTTGGACCAACTGGCGTGGTATTTCTGTCGGCTGTCTGTTCTGCGTTCTGTGTCCTGTGGAACTTCCCTGGAATTTGATTGTGCCTTTCCGGCTTGATTAATCGCCCGCTAATGTCAGATTAATCTGAAGCCACCGACGTGGTCAGTTCCAGATGCATTCAGCTACCGGTAATTCGTCCAGGGGGCTGGAGATTGGGGGCAACAATAAGCGTGGGCCGCCTCCATCATCATCATGACCTGCCATCATCAATGGACGTCAATTGGATGTGGCCAGCGAGTCACAACACAATCGTCGGTGCCCCGTAGACCTGTCAGCCCATGTCAACCGCTGTCCACTGGATGTGACGGAGATCGAGCTGCATTGGATCTGGGTGTTCGATGAGGTATGGAACTAGTTCCTTCTAATGGTAAACTGATATGAAGATGTGAAACTTTAAAGCGGTAAAATTAATCTAAAGTTATAGCACGTGAATGAAACCGTAATCAATCAATTCGCCCTTTGTCTTAAATCATTTACAATTATTTTGAGCTTAATTTCAATACTTTAACTATACTTTTAAATGCAAATTCTTAGCTACAAAGACCTTTTTAATTAGTTTATATATTATTAAAAAAAGGTGAAACCATATAAAAAAACCAATTTCATTGAATAACCTTTCTAATTCAGATAATTTTGTAAATATTTTATCTGCCAGGGCATTTAAGTAATTTAGCAATATCAATTTATACATTAATGGGAACTAAATATTTTTATAAGATTAATTCGAACTCGCTTAAATTTATTAGCGCATATTTCTTAGTTAGATCTTAAACTGATTTATCGTAAGATCACAATATAAAGCAGACGATTAAATACAAATAAGGGGCAAACCTTCGCGCGAAACTGGCTCGGAGCCCCATAAACCGTAGCTAAGTTCAAGGCATATCAATTGGTGCTGAAACCCCGGCGATGCATAATCGCCGGTCCACAAATACAATCTGCATATCTTTGCGGCAGCGACAGCGCTATAATCTCGGGGCGGCAATTAATCGCTGCACTCGCCTTTGTTTTGGCATTTAATTAGCGATCTCAGCCGGGCGAAATTACACCGCATACAAATTCTTGGCCGACTTGGTTAGCTGTCTCTATCGTTGTCGTTGGCATGTGCATTGCAAAATAGCAAACATAAAATGGAAAAAATAGTATAAAAGCGAAAAAAACGAACAAATTAATATCAAATCGATAATGTTAAGGCCCAAAGCAGAAAACCCAAACAGGTAAAACGAGCTGCCAAAGCGATCAGTTCACTGCTCACGGTGCAAAGTGAAGTTTTTGTAGAGCGAAGAGTCAACGGGAAATAAAGCTTTGACCATTGAGGAAAAGCTGCTATTCGGACTCTTTGACTTGGCATTAACTCTTTGTATCTCAAACCATTTGCATCACCAGTCTGCGAAAGTGAGAGTGGTGAAGCTTTTTTTCTCTTAACATCTCGTTCGGTTGCATAGTTCGTGTGTAAATTTTTCTTAATTGCTGCATTCAAAATTAACTGTTGTTGTTCGGCTGTGACCCTGTCGCGTTGCATAGTTTTAGGCGGCACTCCAAAAAATGGTATGAAAATAAATATTGGAGGCGAAGTGCTTTAGAATTAAGGTGGTACGGTTTACTTAAAAAACTTTAAAAAACACGGGGGCGGACGGGTTGTACGGAACGTCCCACAAAACTACTTTGATTCTAGTTTTTCCTTTTTTTGACACTGTTGCACCACCTATAAAATTGTGATTTTTATACCCGTTACTCGTAAAGTAAAAGGGTTATTGTATTCGTGCAAAAGTATGTAACAGGGAGAAGGAAGCGTTTCCGACCCTATAAAGTATATATATTCTTGATCAGCCGAGTCGATCTTGCCATGTCCGTCTGTCCGTCTGTCTGTCCGTCTGTCCGTCCGGATGAACGCTGAGATCTCGGAAACTATAAAAGCGAGAAAGTTGGGATTACCAACACATATTCTTGGGCTTCCTACGCAGCGCAAGTTTATTTCAGCCGAGCGCCACGCCCTCTCTAACGCCCATAATCGCCCAAAAACTATACTAAAATGTGTCTGGCGACCACATTTTTAAAGATTTCGGAGAAGTATAAAGCAATTTGGTTGTTTTTAGTTATAGCTATCGAAATATAGAAGACATTTTTCAAATCGGACCATTCGTTAAAAAGTTATGCCCGATCAAAGTTTTATATCTCCATCTCCCTCGCACTCCCTTTAGCTGAGTAACGGATATCTGATAGTCGGGGCACCCGACTATAGCGTTCTCTCTTGTTTTTCTTAATGAAGTGGTTTAAGGATACAGAAACTATAGAAAATTGGTAAAGTTGTCAAAACTTGAAAGTGGTAAAATAATTTTTTGAAAATTTTAATTGCGGTTTTTGGCACTTTTAAATATTTTTCAAAAGTTCAACCCTATTTTGGATTCCCCATCGGTTAATTTCCGTTGGTCAGATATAAGCGGAGATAGATTTTTGGATAGTAGATGATTACTCATCAGCCAAATGTCCAATAGCTTTGAAAGTTGGTTTCCATACTCTCCGTCCAATTATCTACCATCGCTGATTCCAAATTTTAAACAAGAGAGAACGCTATAGTCGGGTTGGTGTCCCGACTATCTAATACCCGTCACTCGGCTAAAGGGAGTGCGAGGGAGATGGAGATATAAACTTTGATCAGCTATAACTTTTTAACGAATGGTCCGATTTAAAAAATTTCTTCTACATTTCGATAGGTATTGATAAGCACAACAAAACTGCATTTTTACTTTTCCAAAATATTTAAATTTTTAAAATCGTTTATTAGCTATTGAGGGCGTTAGAGGGGGCGTGGCACCTTCTGGAAACAAACTTGCGCTGCGTAGGAACTCCAAGAATCTTCATGCCAAATACCATACCTCTAGCTTTTATAGTTTCCGAGATCTCAGCGTTCGTACAGACGGACAGACAGACGGACAGACGGACAGACGGACAGACAGACATGGCTAGATCGACTCGGCTAGTGATCCTGATCAAGAATATATATACTTTATGGGGTCGGAAACGCTTCCTTCTAGCTGTTACATACTTTTGCACGAATACAATATACCCTTTTACTCTACGAGTAACGGGTATAAAAATCGCTGGGGGCCGTTTTCCCTAGTTAAGTCTGCTATGCCTTTTCTTTGTTTCCAATAAATTAAAAATTGTTTTTTTTTAGAAAACATAGTCAAAAAACATAAAAGCATACAGCTGCGGTCAAATTAGTAGTAGTGTTGCCGCCCGGTGTTTTTAAAGGTTTCTTGTTGTAATTTATCTTCTTCTGGACATATTGCATTGATTATAAGTGTACTATTAGACTAATTGGATAAGAAAAGTGACAACAACAAACTTTTAAAAACACAGGGCGGCAACACTACTACTATTTTGACCGCAGCTGTATGCTTTTATGTTTTTTGACTATGTTTTCTAAAATTTGTTTCTCCGTTAATAAAAATCCTAAAATTATTCTAAGTATGGGGTTTGAAAGATAAAGAGTGCATCTTTTAAAAAACTTTAACATCGAATCAAACCATGAATCCGTTTGCCTCTGAGAGCTCCGGAAAGTTGGCCAATTTCAGCTTTTTTCGAACTTTGAGGTCCTTTTGCTAAGAATCCTTGCGTCGGGGAAAGTTTTGGAAAACGCAGTTTAACTTGGGAATTCGTAACGAATCCAAAAATATAGCATCCATCGAGGTAAATTTTTGATGCTGCATAGTGTTATTATTTTTTATCCCCATTTTTAGTTTTTATTAATATTCAATTAATTTCAAGCAATATTCAATAATAAATGTCCAATGGACATTGTCCATAAATATGTAAAAATATTTTATGAAAAATTCTCCTTATGAATGATGATTGTTACTAAATCCAAAATGGGCACTAAATCTCTTAGATTGATCAGAACAATCTACAGTTATTTTTTTACGATTTCAATCTTTGTTATGGATATGTCACTCTTCAACAACTTGATTTCCCTTTACCCAGAACCAAAGCCGATTTCTCTCACGATAAATTTAAGATTATTTTTTACGATCGTCTCGGAACCACTTCTCAGACTCAGTTTCAACCTCAGAATCATACTCATCCCACTCGAACGACCCAAAACTGCCCCCCATTTCGCTTTCGATGCTCCGCTTCGATCTGAAGATCCAAGAATATCAGCAAGGGCGAAAGGCGACAAGAAATCGAAAGATTGTAAACAGGGAAGT
Source organism: Drosophila prostipennis (assembly GCA_037075205.1). Classification (NCBI taxonomy): domain Eukaryota; kingdom Metazoa; phylum Arthropoda; class Insecta; order Diptera; family Drosophilidae; genus Drosophila; species Drosophila prostipennis. The sequence continues at coordinate 2,086,783 of JBAMCJ010005005.1, read as the reverse complement.
GTGTCAGATTATTTTTAAAAACAGAGGGCACTTAGGAACGATTCAATTAGCTCATGACCTGCATCCAACTCGATGGGGCCCACTGACTGTGTAAACACATGTTCTTGCAACTGATTTACAAATTTACGATTACTGTCGATTTTGTGTTTCGTTTTGGCCAGGTTTTTAAACGCCAGCTTTATTGCAACAGCCACCAAGTGGAACAAAAGGAATTCAATGGCACAGTGAGGTGGAAAAGAAAAAGGAAAAACCGAAAAAGAATGGAATCTCGAATTGCATTTGGTTAGTCATGCGCGAAATAATGGAATAGCTACGACCAAAGCGGCCAAACACTATATATATATCAAAAATAATAATAATTACTGTTCAAGTTGCTTGCTTTTGTGTTGCACTTGTACCAAAGACAACAGCTTGTCCAAGTCGGAGTTATTTATTTTTTGTTGCCCGATATCTGCCTTTGTGTGATCTCACTGCACTGTTCCCTCACTTCGTTAATAATGGTTTAATTTTTCATATTTCATTGTTTAGCTGCCCGATTCTGCGCTGCCGTCCAAGGACGCGTCAATGCGTCAGAGTCAGATATTTATATGTTATGTTCCATGGCTGATTTGACGCGATTTCTGCTGACAATCGACCTTCGAAGGCTGAAAAACAGGCGAAGTTCCCTTAGGGGGACACTGAAATTTTTGAATAAAATAAAGAAAGGAACTAAATTATTATTTAAACCTCATTTAATGATGATAAAGTAAGTCCTTTTGACTTGAACATGTCATTAAAGACAAAGAATGTCCGTCAGTAAAGGAAATATTTGTAAAGAAAAGATGGGTCTTTTGAACAAATAAAGAAATATTCTTATTTTGAAGATTCCGCAGGCCGACACTAAAATTTGGGAACAACATAGAGATGAAAACTAAGTAAATATTTAAAATGGTTTAATTGTGATTACAAATACAAAGAATGTACTTCAGTTAAGGGCAATATATTGAGGGAATTATTAGAATTATTCTTTAGTTCAGAAATAGGTTAATTTATTCTTAGACCTATTCTCATAACTTAAATATTATAATTTGTGTTGGATAGTATAATGATTGAAGATTGAATCGGAAATACCATATATTAGAGATATATCTCCCATTAATATGTCTTTTTCTGGGATCTCCCACTGAACCTGGGCAATCGAGAACCTTGTTCAATGATCTCCGCCAGTGACTTCTTTTATCGCCAAGTCAATATTTGCCAGAACTTTCACCAAGACCGAATCGCTGGTGATTCAGATCGGAGCGCAACTCATAATTAAATGGGTATTCACAAGATACAAAACTGTGCGGTTAGAGAACCCCGTGATTTCATTCGGCGGACTTCCCAGGGCTGCCGCCTTGTCAGAATCTGGGCCATAATCAGGTCGAATCGCCTAGTGGTGAACACTTTTGGCGAACCCCCAACAACAATGACCCCGCATTGATCATGGACAATTTGTTCTAATTCCGCGGTGAGCCAATACAAAACAGGAAACCCCATTGGGCCGTGGCTGGTCGGATGATGCAGCGCATTCCGAGTCCAAGTTCCAGGTTTCGATCGCCCCTCTTTGGATCCCCTTTTGGTCCCCCGAAATCCACCCAATACCTGTTGGCTGTCTGACCTTGTTGCTATTTGCATAACGGCAAAACGGTGACTTAATTGCCGGCCGCCGCCAAGCGATTTGGGAGGTTCAAGCTCAAGTTTGGGTCTCTCTGGTCCAGACTCAGCTGATTCGCCTGATTATGCTGAGGCTGACTGGGGGAACATGGAGCTGAATCCGCGATGCGGGCGCCACGAGGCTCGAGTCACTGCCAATAATTGAGCGTGCCTCATAAATAACGGTGGTATGTGTCTCCGTCCCCACCTCATCCAGCCCATCCTAGTGCCATCCGCTCCCCCGCCACCTTCACCTCGATCCCCCCTCCTGGAGTGGAACCCCTCGCAGTTGGCAGCGGCGGTAACAGCAACAAGTAGGACGACGACGTCGACGAATAAAGTTATTAACAATGCCTCAACATGTACGTGGTCCTCTCAAAATGGATGAACGTGACAAATACCAAAAGCCATGCGAAGCCATCTGCATCTACACTGCAAAAAAAAAGGTCAAGTGATAGATAAAGAACGCATACGAAATATCTTAAAAAATATAGAGTTAGTTAAACTTGTTTGTGTTTTTTTGTAGTTTTTCAATATTTATATTTTAGCTTTAAAAATATTTATATTTATACCCGTTACTCGTAGAGTAAAAGGGTATATTGTATTCGTGCAAAAGTATGTAACAGGGAGAAGGAAGCGTTTCCGACCCTATAAAGTATATATATTCTTGGTCAGGGTCACTAGCCGAGTCGATATAGCCATGTCCGTCTGTCCGTCTGTCCGTCTGTCCGTCTGTCTGTCCGTCCGTATGAACGCTGAGATCTCGGAAACTATAAAAGCTAGAGGATTGGCATTTTGCATGAATCTTGATTCTTGGAGTTCCTACGCAGCGCAAGTTTATTTCAAGAAGGTGCCACGCCCCCTGTAACGCCCACTATAGCTTATATACGATTTTAAAAATTTAAATATTTCGGAAAAGTAAAAATGCAGTTTTGTTGTGCTTATCAATACCTATCGAAATGTAGAAGAAATTTTTTAAATCGGACCATTCCACTATGGTCCAAAAGTCAATTTTTTTGGCATAAATTCTAAAAATTGAGTTACAGACTTCAAAATTCTCACATTTCGTTTTTTTAAAACGAATACCATGCAAACAAATTTTGAAGTCTGTGCGACCACGCCCTCTCTTGCCTCCCATACAAGCAAATTCATAATACTACACTGTGTTATACAATTTAACCTTTATTTATTTACATTGATGATATCTTAAAACTACTATTTCCTTTAAATAATCAGTGCTCTAAATGTGCTCTCGAAAAAATTATTTCACGCGAGAATTCTGAGAAAAAGGACATTAAATTTGGAAAAATTCTGTTTTTGGAACACTTTAAACCTGTTTTACAGACGAACGGATTCTTGGTTTGTAATGCTGTCAAAACATTTTAAAGGTGTAACTCTGTATCTTTCAAACCCCACACTCAAAATATTTTTTGTAATTTTTTTAACTTAATTATAAGCTAAAGAAGACATATCCTTTTGTTTGTCTTATGAATTCTTAACAAAAAAGGATTCAAAATAACTAAATTTTTTATTTATTTCTCATGTTTTATCATCGTCTAAGTGGTAATTGCTCATTTTTACACAAATCTAATCCGAAAAAAATGTAATTTTCGATTGTTGCTGCGCCAAATATTCTAGAGATCGCTACGAAGACTCTTTAAGGTCCCTGAATATTGTGGAATTTCGTGAAAAGGGGGACGAACGGGGAAAAGGTGTTAATTAGAGATGAAAAACGACATATATATGTACAAACTGGCGTACTTAGTTTTTGTGGGCAGACGTCGATTCGTTAGTTATATTCCACGAAAAACAGGGAAAAAATGTTAATTTTCTATAAAAATACACATAAATTGGACATTAAACACAGGTCGAAGACGAAGATTACACATAAATGTACTATACACACTAAATATTACATACCTTGATCTTCCATTTCCATAATTTATTAAATTTAGTTCGGACAGAAAAGATTTTTTTTTTTGCACAAACGTAAAGAAAATATTCTCGCGCCAATTTCTTAGTCCTAAGCAGCTGATCGATTGTGCACTTTTGAAAGCTCATAAAAAGCGTTAGTGAAGCTTTTAAATCTTTTTTTTTTAAGTTTGTATATGTATGATCTATTAACTCTAAGAATTTAAAATCCAAAATACAAAACATTATCATAAAAATTTCGACTTTATGCCAAAAAATCGGCCGCTCGGACCATAGTGCATTCGTTAAAAAGTTATTGCTGATCAAAGTTTATATCTCCATTCCTCGCACTCCCTTTAGCCGAGTGACGGGTATTAGATAGTCGGGACACAAACCCGACTATAGCGTTCTCTCTTGTTTTTAAATTTAATTTTTAAATCAATTGGTATTTTTATTTTTTATTAATTAACTTGTTATTGATATAAATTCTCATTAAAAAAATTTGCTACAAAAATGTAAAATACTCACTACGTTTTGAAAAATAGTTATGTTTTCAGCAGGAATAAATTTATTGAAATTTTTGACAGACTTATATTGGGTGCATCAAAGTATTGGCCCAAAACTCACAAATTAGTTTTTATTAGGTATTACTAATAATAATTAATTACTATTTTTTCAACGTATTTCTTTATTAGATCATGTGTCTTTCTTTCAGTGCTATAAGCCTGGCCAAATGTTTATGTTCGCCGCTCCGCCAACAACATTGTCCATCATATCAGGTCTGCCAGAGTTCGGTTCGCAGAGCCCGAGTTGAAAAAGGGCAAGCCATGCCGACTGTGGTCGCTGCGCAGACGGTTCACTGTGTCCACCGGCCGAGACGAGACCGTTAACATTTTATTTGGCCAAATGGCCTTTAATTTATTGCTAACGCCGATTGGGATTGCGATGGGAGGAGATGGGGAATGTTTTCATTGTTGATTTTGCCAGCCGTTTCGAGTGGCACTTGTTCTAATTTTTCCATTTCAAGACCAATCAGCGAGGAGCGTGGATCAAGGATCGTGGATGATGGCCAAGGCAGCTTGAAATCGAAGCCCCCCGAGCAGCAGTTCCCATAATAAATATGTGTCCGATGGCTGGCATTTTAATAAATCAATTAAACCCTTGGCTACTCAAGTTGCGATCGGCGTTTCCCGCGAATCTGCATTTCTCCTCGGGGCTGGAATCTACCTTGGACCTCTGGTCCTCTGGTCGACTGATCCTCCTCCAGCCAGGAAGTGTCTACATCGATGTTAAGTGCAATCTAAGGACACAACAACGTGTGCCCGCAGTACACGTATTGAGGGGATCTTTGGGGCGGGGGAACACGTGTAACCTGCCTCAGTCTCAGGTGAATCTCTGGCACGTACATGAAAATATTACACAAGATAAGGGAATCCAACTGCCGCTGCTGCGGCTTCTACTGTTGCACTTAGCCAATTTTATGGCCTATGAACATACAAAATTGAAGGGGAAACAATATATGGGAGTCCTGCCCAGTACAAGCTCATTATTATATCAAATTTCCGAAAAGTCTAGTTACTAAATAAGAATAAATTTATTCTTAGGTACGTAAAGGTACTTATGGAGAAAGGTTTTAGATTGGCCTTATAAGCAGCGTCTTCTATCCCACCTCAAGTGATAATTTCAATCCATTTTAAGCCTCAATATTTCCAGTTCGATCCAGCATTTATTTTCTTAATTTTATTAGACATTCTTAAATAAAACATTTTATTTATTTTAAAATGAAATATTTTTTTAATTTGAACAAATTATAAATGCAGAATTATGTACTTGAGTAGAATTAAAATCAGGCATTCTTTCTTGATATTATTAACCTTGATTAAGTTGAAGTTTAACCTTGAACTTAAAGTTTTTTTTTGTCAGAAATAGAATATCTAGTTTTAATTTTAATATTTTTTATTTGTGTGTGTTTCGGGACGGCTTAGGAAGGGACAGATATCCGCATTGGGCTGGAAATTGCGAGTGAGAATTAGAATGCTCGGCCAGCAAATGCAACGTAATTAATGCCGCTGCCTAGTCTCCGTTCCACCTGTCAGTCCCGCTCAAAATCAAAATTGTGACAGCCGACCGACCGCTTCCACCCACGCCCACGCCCACATTCCGCCCACATCCCGGTCCACATGCCAACGACACATGACGATCAACGTCAGCGGCTGCAATGCAATTAACATCTGTATCTGCATCTGCGACTTGACCAAACAAAGTTCAATATCACCACGTCTCTCGCTCGCTGGATATATTGAGACCGCTCCAAATCCTTGGCGGAGAAACTTGGCCAAAGTACTTAAGCCGCCCAGAGAGTTCTGGGCAAACTGGGTCACCGCTGTCACAGACGTCAATTGTTCGCCCGATATGTGCGAATATGCAAACAAAAATCCGAATCTGTGGAGGAGGACCCGCCGAGTCATTTGACAAGCTTTGACAGCTTCGGCACGAGCTCCAGAATCGAATTCGTATTGGGATTTAGAACCAGAAGCTATGGACCCCATGCAGTTGGCAAAATGTGTGAACAAAGGTGCTAAATTATGAGTTTGATGTGCACATAGTGCTAAACGATCTGAAAATGTGCGAGGGAATACTGGGAGGAGGTCTTTGTGTTGACTGAAAATAAAAAATATAAAAATATTTAACAGATACATAAACTAAAAACAAATTCATTAAATTTACCAACAAACAAATATTTAAATTTTAACTTCACACCAAAATTAAATATTATAATATTAATTAATTATTATTAAAAATTATTAATACTGTGGCAATGATGATATACTTTTAATTATAGTTATGAGTTATGGTTCAACATTATACATAACAATCAAAGTGGCTAAAAATAACATGCACTCTATTGTTATATTCACGAATACCTAATCAAATAAAATACAAATAAAAACCCCCTTAGCTTCCTGGGTTCCCCCGAAGTAGAAAAAAACGTTAAAAAAAAGCGCAGCCAAACAGCGATATTCAATTGGGCCCCACTAAAATGGGAGGCGTGCAGTGGGGCCCTAAATTACCACATTATCGAGTACAAGGAGGTCCAACTGCCGACCAAAGGCCCCATGTCGATGCCACAAAACCCGGGGCGGCACGATTGGCATGGCATGGTACATGGGCAGGCCCAAGTTGTGACCCCACAGAAAGAAAAGCCACGATCGAAAGGGGAGCAAGGGAAGATGGTGGGGTAAAACGGGAAGGCGGCGATTTTGCTTCTCGTTCTTGTACAATTTCGACACTTTCGAGATTTTACTATAAAAATTTGCCATAAATTTGTTAGCGCGCCGCTTTTGTTGTGTCTTTGCCCCGGAATTCCACCCCTCTTCCATTTCATCCCGGTCCACCTTCAATTCCTTTTTCCTCTTCAACTATTTTTACTCAGTTCCAAGGGATTTTCTTTTACTACGTTCTAGGCAGTGATGCCAAAAACTTAAATTAATAGCGTAAAATGTAGATCTACTTTAATCCCAAAGATAACAAGACTTTTGTTGGCTTTTCAAAATTATTTTATAAGTTTCTTAATATTTTTAAGTTATTTTAAGGCCGTAAAATTAAATATTTTATATGGATAAAAGATTGGTTTTATTTAAAAAATTTATGTATAAAGCACTTTGTAAATAAAGTTTCATAAAATGTATGAAAATATATTTACTATAAGAAGTTTTGATTAGATTTAACAATTTTTTTCATATTTTTCTGCTGGGAAAAAAGCGCAACCCACCATCACTGATCCGCGTCGCCTTGGAGGCTGGATCTTAGCTGGAAACCTACACGCATGTCCAGTGCCTCTGATGATATGTACTTTCGCAAACATAACTGACATGTTTGGCTAAGGAGCAATAAAATAAATTCCATCGGCGGGAGGGAGGGAGGTAAGGAAGGGAAGGGAAGGCCAAGCAGGCAGCACGTGTCTTGTCTTGGCCAAGTCAAGCAAATGAAGTTAACTCAATCACGGAGTGGCCAAGGGCCCTGCTCGGGTGTCGGCCGGCGAATAGTAAAAATGTTAGAATAACTTGTATAAAATTTATCAAGCCGCCGCTGCTGCCGTTTCCTCGGCTCCATTCCATCTGCAGCTACTTTGGGCTGGGCAAAGGGTTCTGGACTTGGACGTGGGTCTCCATCTAGCCAGCTTGAAGCTCGATCCTCCGATCTCCTGCCTTCTGCCACACGCTCAAGGGAGCAAAGTGATATTTATGCCAATTGTTGGCCAGCGCTACATGCGTGTGTGGGTCTTAGAAGTGCTAGTAGATGTAGATGGTCATGGAAATGGAAATGGGATTGGTCTGGATTGGGGCTAGGGATATACAGGAAAAAACAGGGATTAAGTTGATATAAATCGGAGCCAAAAATAAAAAAACCCTCTGAACTTAGAAAAAAGATATATCTTTAGTTAATGATTACCTAAATATATTTCCCCTACATTTATTTTGGCAAAATGTTTAGAAAAATGTTTATTAGTTTAATCCTTTTAATCTCTCTCATATCTTAGATATTGTATAATGATTATAATCATATTATTATTATTATTTCTCAGATTATTAATTTTTCCGTGTGTAGGGATCAAGGAAAGGGCTGTGTTTCTGCCGTTGTTATTTTAAAGCAAACACAAACGGACACAAAAGGTGAATTCAATTTATTACGAGAGCATTTCAAACTCACAGGCAAGGTTGAAGTTGAGTTGGAGTCGCAGTTTGGCTGGGATTAAAGAACGAGGCTTATCGGACGCAGTAATCCCTGGGAGCAGAGCGGATGGGCGCAGGCGGAGGCCAAATGCAATTATGTGTATTTTATGCTCCGGCTGGCTTCATACTTTTGCCTGATTGACAAATAAATTTGCGATCCATGCGTGACGATAGGCGGATGGGATGGATGGGTTGGCCGGATTCGCCTGCGCCTGGGTAACGAGTTCCATCGCTGAAAGTGTTCTGGGGGAGCCACCGTAGGAGGATTAGGAGGAGGACTGATAGCACTGATAGTTTTCCATTTCATTGTCAATGTCGGCCGGGCGGCTTCAGTTGGTTAATTAAGCCAATGCCAGGGCAATCAATGTTTTCACTTAAGTGCAAGTAAATTTCACATCAGCAGTAGCCATCTTCGTTTCCCCCTGTCATTTCCCATTTTCCATTTCCATTTCCATTTCCATGCAGCTGGTCCGGCACGAAGAACAACTGCATTTGTTTGATGTTAGACAGCCTCTGACTTTGAGTCTGGCTTTGACTTTGACTTTGGCTTTGGCTCTAGCTCTGACTTTGACTTGGTCATTAGTGGCTGTCGTTGTCAATGTTCCGGACTTGATTTGTTGGCCTTTTCCTGCCAGCGGGTTGCTTTACTTGGCCTTCATTAGGTCCATATGGCAAAGAGTTTTCAAAGGGAATTCGAGCTCCAGCAAAACAAAGAATGGCCAAATGGGGTTTCTAATTTACAATTTTGTAATTCACTTAAAATCTAATTTTAATCTTATCAATATTAAAAATAAAATAAATAAATGTACAAATTTTTCTGAAAGTTAACTTTTGAAATTATTTTGTATACCACCTCAAACGGACTTAAATAATATTAATGGCAGCTCAGCCCAAAAACTTCTTGAAATAAAATGTATACTATTTTTATTATTATATTTTCTAAAATAACACCAGCTGGTGAATAAAAAATAGTTCAAATAAAATTGAGAGGGTCTGATTTAGTAGCAAATGCCTTTTCCCATTTAAGGAACCCGGTGTCATACACACATTAGAATTCCTTTTGCCGCTTTTTAATTACGCGCCGCATAGTTCTGCGTAAGCCAGGTCCAAAGCGGCCGCATCGGCTGGACAGCCCACGTAGTTGGCCAGGAATTTATGGACAAAGCCACTGCTTCAATTACCAAGATAAGGCGGTACCAGCACCCCCGCCCACCCAAATGTCGCGGCATAAAACTGTCGAATGTCGTGCGGCATTTGTTACTTATTACATGTAAAGAGACTGCGACGACTGCAACTTCGACCGATATCGATATGCAGAGCCCCGCCGATCAGTCACACTCGCACAGGCACAGATATATGTATTTCCATATGTAAGTGTGTATCGTAGACCCATATGATACATACGTGCTGACCTTCAACTTAGTTTGCAACCTTGTTAGTTGTTGGAGCATATGTATCGCTGGTCGTTTTCTTTTTGGGCCTTTGACTTGCGGCACAATCGCGATCACTTTTGGTGATTGGGCGGCAACGCCTCCGTCTACGACGTCATCAGCCAGCAGCAGCAGCAGCAGCAACAGCAAGACAACACGCAACTGACAGCAGCAACATCAGCGACAAAGACAACGACAACCAAAGGCAATGGCAACAGCAACACCCCCAAGAAATCCAGCAAGAAACACGACAATAGACCACGAGACAGGCTCAAATTTGTTGGACGTCGTCGTTCCAATCAGACGGCGACAAGGGTTCTGTTCGGGCCATCATTAAATCCGAAATAAAATAATGCGCCACGTTGTCCCCGAGTTGGCAGACTCACGCTTACCAGTCCTTAATAACTCTGTCCGGCTATCGTGGTCAACGCATCTCGGCCAGAAGAGGACTCTGCACTAGAACTCAACTGGCTGGACCAGGACCCAATGCCTTACCAACTTATTGCTCTATTTTCGCAAATAGTTTTCGATTTCAGTTTCACTTTCTGCCAACGGCTGCCTGCTGCCCATCATGTTAACAAGGCGGCCAGGAAAACGCCAACTCGCTGGCATCCCATCAACAATGTAAACGAGCCGTGGTCCAGACTTTGGTTCCGACCAGGCCCATAAACAACTTAAACGACCGGCGTAAGTCCCAGAATTGTTTAGGCGTTCCGGCGAGTGGGAAGTCCTTGGAGAAGCCCCATCATTATTTGATGAAATAAATATGAATTGGACCAAAAAAATACCAGAGTGAATCATCCGGCTAGATGAGCGGCCCGCATCCGAAGAACAGGTAATACGTAGTGGAAAACCCACACTCTTCTGATTATGAAATATTGTTGCCATCACGAGTGACGTCACGGAAGAAGCGTCATCACACAGTGAGAAACAATTGTGTTTGCCAAGAAGATTTTTAAGTTGTTTAATTATTTTATCAAAAACATTAATTTTTAACTTTAATAAGAAAAAATACTGGTCAAAACAGCTCTTAAAGAAGTAAAACAAAAAATCCATTGCACCTTCACTTATCTAACGAAATTATCTGATGGAAAATGTATAGGTACATTGAAGTAATCAAAACTAACATTTTATTTATCTTTATAGGGATCACCATATAGCCCATGTAGCGCGGTAATGACGAAATTCAACTATTTTATACACATTTTAATCAGACCATTGATCCGATTTATATACTTAATGGTCACAAACGAATCAATTAAAGGTAATTAAGAGTTAACATTGCCTATGCCTGTTAACACAGATTGTATCGCGCTGTAGCTTGCACGGAGAAATAATATTAATAATACAAAACAACAATATTGTACGGTAGAATTGTCACATTTTAATAATTTATTTCAAGCAAATTCGGAACGTTTTATGTTTTATCAGAACCAACCCACCTAATCCGAATTACATATAATATTACTAGCAATAAAAAAAAATTTAGATACAAAACTTAAATCTGAACGTTTCTTTTTGTAGAAACTACAAACATGCTTATGAATACACGTTCGTTTTCTTCTCAACACGACCTCTAACTTCGTAGCACGTTGATAATGGTCGCCGTTTGTTATTTTCATCGAACACTTCCCATATGATAACCGCCTTATAGCGTCCTTGAAGAGGCGGGCCGACGATACGTTCTAGGCCCAGCTTCACGACGAAAGGACTATGCACCAGAACGGTCTGAAACAAAAAACCCTATGGTGACGATATAACGGCAAATTACTATACCCACATCTTTCGTTGTGATGCAATTCTGTTTTAGCTCCTCCTGGTTCACAATGTATTGGAACCACCATTTGTACCAGTAGGAATTCTTGTCGAAAATCACATTGCACACTTGGTACGTAGCTAGGTTAAACACTGTTGGTTCCCAAGAACCGCGATTATATTTCAAAACACTTATCCTGCCCTGAAAATAAAATCGAAACGAAATAACGATCTATTTTACGGATTTTAAGGAGGCAAGAATTTACTGCTAAACGATCGGTGCGCGCAAAATTCCAAACGACTGTCACATTTCCCGAAACGTGAATGCCATCGGGTTCTATTTCGTATTGAAAATTTTCGACGTTAAAAGCTTCGTCGAGGGGAATCGATCCAACAGGGCCGTTGATACATGGCGAATATAACTCCTCAAGTTCCAGAACGTAATCCGCGGCTCGAATTCCGGAAACGGCAACAACGAGAATCAACGAAATGGTGAACATCTTTGCCTTCTAGCAGATCGTTTGATCCATTTATATTAAAAGCTCATATGAAAAGCAATTAACGGTAATTACGGATTAACATAACAAAATCTAAAAATCGAATCACATATTAAAACGCGAGTTTTGTTTGCACGCAGATGGGAAAAATGTAAAAATTTGTTAAACTGATCCAGTGCAAAGGCCTAACTAACAAACTAGCAACATTTCACAACGTCGCCCTATTGAATGCAATATTTTTTTTATTATTTTTTTTTGTTATTTATCTTTACCGATTAATTAGTCCATTCACTGCAAAAGTAATTAATTGGAATAGTACTTTACACAAAATTGACTTATCAATAATCGTTTTAAGTCATTTACTCTGAAGTTTCGCAAATCAATTGCCTTTTTCTCAAAAAGTTCGTGCTTACCGGCATTTTTAACCTGCTTGCCTGATAATTTTTTTACTCTTGTACAGCGTATAATGATTTCAATCAGAAGTTACAACTCAGTGAAGGAGACTTTTCCGGCCCTATGAAGCACATACACGTCGATCTAGCCATGTAGGTCTATCCGTCCGTTCAGTCTACAGTAAAAAAAAACTTTAAGGAAAAGTTTTAAAAATGTTCAACAAAATTCATATTGTTTTAATATTGCAGGCACTGCAATAAAGAAAGAATATATTTGAAAAAGTGTATGTTTTTGGCTATTAACCCCAAAAAAAACATTAAGATCTTATTCTCTGAAGACGACCCCTAATCTCGTAGCACAATGATAGCGGTCGCCGTACGTTATTTTCACCGAATGCTTCCAAGATGCCCACAGCCTTATATCGTCCATGGAGAGGCGGGCCGAAGATACGTTCTAAACCCATTTTCACGATGAAAGGACTATGCACTAGAACGGTCTGAAACGACAATGTATCGGGTCACGAAATTATGCTATTTATTATTACTATACCCACATCTTTTGTTGTGACGCAATTCTCTTTTAGCTCCTCCTGGTTTACAATATTTTGGAACCACCATTTGTAAATGTAGGAATTTTTATCAAAAATCGCAGTGCAAAAATTCGACACAGCTAGGTTGAATAGTGTTGGTTCCCATGTACCGCGGTTATAATGGAAAACATTTATCCTGGCCTGAAAGTTCAATCGGTATAAACGAACGATATATTTAAAGAAGAGAAAAATTTACTGCAAGGCGATCGGTGCGCGAAAAATTCCAAATGGTTGTCAGATTTCCTGAAACGTGAATGCCGTCGGATTCTATATCGGTCTGCAAATCACCGAAATAAAACGCTTCGTCCATACGAATTGATCCAACTGGGGCGTTGATGCATGGCGAATATAGCTCCTCAAGCTCCAGAACGTAATCCGTAGCTCGAATTCCGGAGACAGCCAAGAAGAGAATCAGCGAAACTGTATACATTTTTGCCTTCAGCAGATCGTTCAATCGCATTTATATTCAAAGCTCATATGGAAAGCAATTAAAGATAATTGCGGATTAACATAACAACATTCCTAATCACAAATTAAAACGCGAGTCCTGTATGCACGCAGATGGAAAAAGAGTGTAACAACTGAAATATTACAAATCTGATCTTTAAAATAAATGCTACAAATTTGTTAGGCTGATCCAGTATAAAGGCCTTGAAACTAACAACATTTCACTAAATCGCCCTATTATAAACAATTTTGTGTTCTATTCTGTTCTTTACCGATTCTACTCGTAGAGCCCTGCATGAATTGATTCAATGAATTATTTTGAATTTTTATACCCTTGCAGAGGGTATTATGATTTCAGTCAGAAGTTTGCAACGCAGTGAAGGAGACGTTTCCGACCCTATAAAGTATATATATTCTTGATCAGCATCACTAGACGAGTCGATCTAGCCATGTCTGTCCGTCCGTCTGCCCGTCTGTTTCTACGCAAACTAGTCTCTCAGTTTTAAAGCTATCGGGCTAAAACTTTCCCAAAAGTCTTATATGTATCTATTGCAGGTAGTATATATCAAATAAAAACACCTCTTAACGAGGTAAAAAACTAGTGAAAAAGTTCTGATATCAACATTTGTGACGAAAAATTATTACACTCGTCATTAAATAGACTTTCTAATATTTTCTCATTCGGCCCGCCCTAGCAAACTATTCCAGCCTTTTTCCCTTCACAGGCATTTTCTATTGCAGCGTGCCGAATGAGAAAATATTAGAAAGTGTAATGACGAGTGTAATAATTTTTCGTCACAAATGTTGATATCAGAACTTTTGCATGTTCAAGGTGCGATCGTCACTAGTTTTTTACCTCGTTAAGAGGTGTTTTTATTTGATATCAGAAGTTTTTGTTTGTTTACATTGGCTCTCATAGGAGCTAATATATACATTTAAATTTAAATTGGTCAATCATAATTTGTAAGCCATTGTATTTAAACAAATTAAGTTAAAAAGGCGTTTAAGTATTTCAAAATACCTTTTAAACGAGGTATAGCACATGTCTGTAGCTTCAGTAGTGTACAACTTACGAACTAAAGAAATTTAGCTATTTTTAGCCTTTTCCCGCTAAAGCAGCGGGTTTTTCCAAATGTCGTAAAACAAAAGTTTCCTATTTGGAATTCCTTAAAACAATTGAATTGATTCCATGACCCTAAAATACAGTTTGCATACGCACATACTAAATTCAATGCTAAGGCAGCGTAAGTTGTTTTGAGCTGGCAAAAGTGGCGATTTTCGTTTCTAAATAACTTTTAAACGTGGCTTTTTACAGTAATGTGTTATATACCAAAATTTAAGGTATCTCAAGGGCTATACAGTTTAAAGTTTTAAAGAAAATCGTTAGAGCCGTTTTTGAGAAAATTAAGCGCATTGTCAGTAGGAATACAACTAACGTAGTCCGGGGGGCCAATTATCCCCACCGGCCCCAACAGATCTAAATTTCTAAATTTTCACTTTTACACTTTCACCGCTCTCCCTCTCGAACCAATTGATTTTCTTGAGGTCTTGGTATGTAATCCTTTAAGTTTTAGCAATACCTTTAATTTGGTATATTACTCATTACGATCGGACTATCACAGCAGATTTTCATTTCTTCGTGTATCACTATGGACGGCAGTCCATGTAGTGACGAAGCGCACCAGGAGAGTGTGCGAAGGCGACTACTATTATATAGCCGCAAAATTGAAAATCTGCTGTGATAGTCCGATCGTAATGAGTAATACACCAATCGAAAGGTATTGCAAAAACTTAAAGGATTGCATACCAAGACTTTAAGAAAATCAATTGGCTTGGGAGAGAGAGCGGTGAAAGTAAAAAAGTTCAAATTTCGAAATTTGGGGCTGTTGCACAGAAAAAAAAATGACAAAATATCAAATTGAAATTTGTTGGTTAATTTAACTTTTTTTAGGATCAAGTTTTGTCATATCGATCTACAATGAATAAATATTGGTTTTATCTTATTTCATATCAATTTTTGAAAATGAGAAATGTATATTTATAATTTACATAAAATCATATATGTTTGATGATATATGATATTAAATGTCAACCTATCGCGATATATCGTTTCGAAATTAGTTCGAAAGTGGTCCACAGTTTACAACACTGTGAATGTGAGACTGTGCAGCACTGCAACTCGAGCCAACAGCTGGAACTCTGCGACGTCAAAATATCGAGAATAAGGTGAGTTTGCATTATAAAATTACATTAATTGGTTTTCTTATTGAGTGCTAAGTCGAAACATTACAAAGTGATGGTGATTTTAACTTTGCCGTCGAGTTAGCACACAATTTAAAGACATTTCGGTTCTGAATGTGTGTGTGGGGACAGCTTAATTAATGGGTTTTTCTGCCAATCCAATTCCAGATGCCATTAAGCAAATGCTCAATTAGAACTCGCAGCAGCCGAAGGCCTTGGCCCCCGAGCCCGTGTGGAAGATCCTCATCTACGATCGCGTTGGCCAGGACATAATATCGCCCATAATTTCCATCAAGGAGCTGCGCGAATTGGGCGTTACCCTGCATGTGTAAGATCCACTGAGATCCTCCAGAAATCTAGTTTATATATACCCATTATCCCATCCAACAGGCAACTCCACTCCGATCGCGATGTGCCGGCCATATACTTTTGCCTGAAGCACCAGCAGAGCGAGCAGCTCTCCTACTACGCCATCAATCGGGCCAACACCCGCGACGAGGAGATGGATGCGCGGACTCCAATGTGGACTCGCTATTCGCTCTGTTTGTGACCCTGGGCAATGTGCCCATCAGCCGGTGTCAGCAAGCTGGAGAAGAAGCTGCGCGAGAACCTCTGGGATGCGCCTTGTCGTATCGGCCGCTGGTGCACGATGTCCTGGACCTGGGACTGAACCTGGTCTAAGTGGAGGATGAGTCGGCCAGTGCGGGCAAGTTGAATGACTCATTATCACCCTGACCTTTGAACCATATTAATACTTGTTTCCCTTAGGAGCCCGCAAGAAGCCGAAGGCCTGCGATTTGGACCGCAACGACCGCTTCTGGATGACGCACAAGGGCAGTCCCTTTCATGCAGATGATGAACAACTTAAGAAGTTTATTAAAGAACATGATTTGGATATTAAATTATTCAAATATTTATAATTATTATTCTTTTCAGAATGTGGCCCATCTATACATATGTATACCTATTCCAAAAAATGTGAAATGATTAGAAATAAATTGTTTTAATATAAAATAATAATTTTGTTTTACTGGGAGGGTACTGATATACACGAATAAATAACATTTTGATGACAAAAATTAATATGAAAAATATCGGTTGGATGACAAAAATTTATATGGAAAATACCAGTTGGATGACAAAGAAGTTCAAATGTCATGTTTCAAATGAATCTATTATAAGATCGAATTCATAAAAAAAAAATATATGCTTGATATTCTCGAAAATATCAACTCGATATTTTCGAAATGTTGGTGCTGCATTAAATCATATCGGTTGGAAATTAACATTAAATAATGTTGATTTTGGTGCAATTTAATATCATTTTTTTTTTCTGTGTGTGAGTAATCTAATCAGATTTTTGGTTAAATACATACCGTATGGGATATACTTGCGAATCTATCGATTCAACATTGTTGCATATCGAGTAAAGAGTACACACTTCTTTACCATCTTGGCTGGCAGAAGTTATTAAAATGAACAGCGAAATCAGTATTCCCAATAACATCGTACACAGAGGTTTACAAAGAATAAGCTAAATTTTCTACAATCTTGCAATATATATACCCTTAGACGCTCGACAAAGATAACTTCCTTTCAATTCGTCTTCATAAATTTAAAACATGCCCATGATTAAATTCCTGGGAATTTTTCTTTATGTCTGGTCAGTACTACCTCATATCTTATCACAAAATGGTATCGTACTTTACAGATAAGAGGAAGTTCAATACTTGTCCAATTCGACAAAAAATATATTTAAAAAGATATATATATTGATAAGATTGACGTTTTATTGATTATACAGTTACACACAAAAACACATTGATTTCGTAGGTACACAAATAAAATTAATTTAGAGATGTGACAGTCTCAATTTCAGTATTTGTATTCTCAATTTAAGTTTGTACAATATTAAGTACAAATTTTGGAAAAATCCTTATTTTGAGTAAAAATGTAACACATTTCCACCGTGTTTCCCCTTGTTTGCTCCCCTTTTTGGAAATTAAGTGCCCTATAAAGGCTCAATTTCAGTATATATTTTGCACTCAAAGTGAAAATATATAATTATATTTTGAGTACAACATCTCTCAATTTGAGTCTAATGCTAATGGTTATTTCTCTCTGTGTAGAACAATTTGAATCATAATTCTAATTGTTACCTCCTTAAGAGTCTTTGGGCTTGATTAGAAATATTACCTAAGTTTAAGGCGATTAAGGCAAACTTGCACTGTATTATTAGGGTATTATTTATTGAACTGTTTTTCCTGCTTCAATTATTGTGTTTAAGCGGTTGAAATATATTTAGACTCTAAATTTTTGAATATATAAATATTTAAATATTTTGAAATATTTTTCCCCTGTTCAGATAAATTTCTCCAACACTCATGCCCGATTCTCTTTCTTAAACTAGTATCACGCGATCAGCAAGCATATTCTTAGCCCAATCTGCATACTGGTAGCTAAATCTGATCTATAACGCATACTAAGCCTGACTAACTACACATATATAAGGTGTAAGTCCGACTAAGCCGCCATATGAGTATGCAAATGCTGCGGCTGTCCTTGAATAATCATCGTTGAGACATCTGATACAATACAAACCGTCTTATGATCGGAGACAAACTGTTGTATTTTATGACATCCAGCAGCCGAAAATAATTTGGCTGGGTTCTATTGTAACCTGTTTTCGGAATTTATTCACAATTCGGCTTGCGTCAAGAGGAGAATCGTACGTATCTACCATCGGGTCGTGATATCAATCTTTATAGTTATACCCGTTACTCGTAGAGTAAAAGGGTATATTGTATTCGTGCAAAAGTATGTAACAGGGAGAAGGAAGCGTTTCCGACCCTATAAAGTATATATATTCTTGGTCAGGGTCACTAGCCGAGTCGATATAGCCATGTCCGTCTGTCCGTCTGTCCGTCTGTCTGTCCGTCCGTATGAACGCTGAGATCCCGGAAACTATAAAAGCTAGAGGATTGGCATTTTGCAAGAAGATTCTTGGAGTTCCTACGCAGCGCAAGTTTATTTCAAGAAGGTGCCACGCCCCCTCTAACGCCCTCAATAGCTTATATAGGATTTTAAAAATTTTAATTTTTCGGAAATGTAAAAATGCAGTTTTGTTGTGTTTATCAATACCTATCGAAATGTAGAAGAAATTTTTTAAATCGGACCATTCGTTAAAAAGTTAGTGCTGATCAAAGTTTATATCTTCCTCGCACTCCCTTTAGCCGAGTGACGGGTATTAGATAGTCGGGACACCAACCCGACTATAGCGTTCTCTCTTGTTCATATATAAAGTTAGTTGGCCCGCCCGCAGAAAGAAACCGAAAGGCTGAACTAGCCCCAACTCTTGATTTCTACGGATCCCAGTCCCAGCCTCAACATCATCATCATCTTGGGATCGGTTCGGTTGAAATTAATTCTTTTAATGCCATCCAGCTGCGTGTGTAGTTGGCAACTGAAAATAAAAGTGATTCGTTTTCGGCTTTAATCTGTGTGTGTAGTTTTATATTTGTTTTTACTATTCCGTTGGCACTACCATATCATCGGCTTAAACTCGTTTTGCGGCTGTGATGAATGCCCATCTGTTGCCGCTTTAATTGTTATTAATCTGTTACTCTTTAATGGCATAATTAAATAAAAATAAAACGCCAATATGTAAAGCAGACCCACGCCTCCTATTTTCTGGTCGCTTGAGTTGAGGCGCAGACATGCTCATGAGCACTGTCCATCAAAAGCGCAATCTACATACAATGATCGATCTACAAATCGGAACCATGAGAGGTGGGCGTGGGCAAACTGAACCTAGTTTGCTGAAACAAAAGATATATTTTGGAAATTTAATTCGGTTCAAGTAGAATACACGAATACACTTGGTGGTTGTTCTCTTTAAACTGAAAGCATAAATTTAACTGAAAGTTGTTCAATATTAATGAGCAGCACTATTAAGTATTTTATACCACCCCACATACACATTTTGGATTTTCTTCTTAATTAAACGTATTATTCATTATTAATACTCAGCACCATTGAGTATTTTCATATATAAAATATCTTTTTTATTTATTTAATTTTAAATTATATATTTCAACTTAAATTAATGAACATAAATTCAAGGAATTACATTTTACAAGGTAAAAACTATTACTTCTAAAAACAATTACATTTTTCAAACCTCCCTTGGTTATACTCTTTCCCATATTAATTAATGTTTTGTTTCCAAATTGCTGTAATTTATGATTTCCCAAATGCTGTGCTAGCCAATAAATTAACTTTAACTCTACCAAAATATATTGGAAGCAAAGCAATTAGTTTGATTTCCTATTTGGTTAATTTGCAGAAAATTAAAACGGGTATGCTGTGGCATTTTGGCATTTGATTCCGTTTATTTGTTTGCGGGGCTTGTGCCAAATCGAGCAGAAACCACAAATGGCAAAATGGCAGCAAACACAAAACGGAAGATTAATGAAACTCGAGTACACAGAAATCGGCGAATCTGCGGCTATATGGCAAATCCAATGTTAATGGCGCTTTAACCCGCCCAAACCGTTGTCGAAAATGGCTCGATTCTCTTGCAGTTTCGATTTTGGCCGAACTTTTACTTCCGCCAGCGAAGAAACATTCATCTTTTGTGTGTTTTTCTGAATGGTTTAATTGATTTTCTGCACAACGCACTTGAGGCGACATTAATTGCTCGTCGTAGGCCCGAACAAGTAGCTTTTAATGTCTGTGAAAATATGTAGTGTATTTTTGGCCGTAAATTGCTGGCGAGTGAAACAAGAGACTTAAATAACGCATAATTGAACAAAGGAGCCAACAAAGAACGTGTGGCTCCAAATGGATTCGTTGCCCAGGGCGAAGTTAGAACGCCATGTTAATTGAATTAACCAAATGTATTATGCTGCATTTAGCAAAATTAATTTCCATAAATGCTCAATCGATCATTATTATCATTAAACGATTCTGTGCGAGTGAATTTCACTTTTTGGTTTCACTTTTATTATTATCTGCGAAACGTGTTTCGGCCTTATGACATAATACTCCGTCTAGTGAGTTACCCTAACCCAACCCCCATACATACGTATATCCGGTTCAGTTCTAGCCGGAGTCGAATGAAACAGTTGAGAATTTTCAACCGAAAAATAAAAACAAAAAACCGCACTTATAATTATTAAGTTTTATGCCAGCTGCCAGAGTGCTCAGTGTTTTATTTATTCTACGGGGGGTAAACTAGTTTTTCGTGAATTATTAAATGTCCGTAAAACAAATGACAAAATCTCCACAGTTTAGTAGGTGCTAAATTTACAGGCGACTGGCTTTCTGGGAGCGGTTTTATCAATCTAAAAAAGCCGTCTCTGTTTAATATCTTATTTTGTTGCCTTGTTGTGGGTTCAAAAGTTCGAGCTCTAACACGAGCCACAAACATTTTCAGAGTTCAACAAACGATGAGCCAGAAAAAATCACTCTAACAGACTTATTTGTTCAAGTTTTAGCCATCCGTTTGATCTACTCGAGTGTTTGCTTTGCTCTATTTGAGTATTTGTAAATATATATTTAATCGGCTAAATGCCTAAATATATTCGTTGATTTTTTCTGCACCTTGTAAACTGGTTCGTTTCAATTCGAGAATTTGCATAATGTATTTAACATTTACCGTTATGCATTCATAATGAAATAAATCGAGAGAAATTGAAAAAAAAATACTTGCAAATTCTCTTAACTGAAATCGAAAACAAGTTAATCCAGAACAAGACAATTAATATCGATATATAAATACATATGTAGATCCCTAGCCAAAAAAAAGTTGATTAAAACTTGATCGCGACTTGGCAACCGCGAGTGCAATAAAACCCGATCGACATTTTTTGTAAATATAGGTATTTTGTGTATAGGTACCCCTATAAAATGTGGCTTTCTGTTCTTTTTTAAAGGAATTTCCACTGACGGGCAATGCCAAGTGATGACCTTGCTCTTCCGTTGTGCCTGCACTTAAACAAATTACATTATTTTTCAATTTTTTATTAGGCATGGTACGTAATTCTGGTTCCACGTTTGTTAAAAATATTTGTGGCTTGTTATAGACATCGTACTTTTAAATTCACAAGAAGGTAATAAAACAAGTTATTAAACATAAATATTGAAAAAGGCGCTCTGAAAAAGCCATTTACCTGTTCATTTAGCACATAATTCTGTGGAAATTTTATAATTTGCTTTACGGACATTTCATATTTCTCGAAAAACTAGTTGTATCATTTAATTTACAAAATTGATTTCTAAAATTGTATTGTTTTAAATACTTTTTTATTTAAGGACCAGTGTTCAACTTACCGGCCGAAACAATGAATTTGAAACAGTGAACATTGAAATCCCTATTTAAGCGATTTTCTTAAATTCTAGACGGATAATTCTTTAAGTGTATTAAAAATATTTGAGTTATTTTAATAAACGTTACTCGTAGATTAAAAGGGTATATTCTATAAGTATGTAATAGGTAGAAGGAAGAGTTTCCGACCCTATAAAGTATATATGTATATTCTTAGCCCGGGTTACTAGCCGAGTCGATTTAGCCATGTCCTTCTGTCCGTCTGTCTGTCTGTTTGTCTTTCCGTCAGAACCCTGCTCTATGAAATTTCAGATTTATTTAATTTAATTCTATGTGAAATGAATTGAATGATTTTCTAATTCATTTCGAATTGAATGAATACCTCCATTTTATAAATTTTTCAGAATATTTTTGTGCTTTTTTTTTTAGAACAAAAAGTCGAACATGTGTGAAAAATCAATGTTAACAGCATAGTGTATAAAATTCAAGCAGATTGAACCACAAAATTATGCCCCTTTTTCATTAAATGAGAATCTTGTTTGAATTATTTTGAAATTCATGCCATTCATTCGTTCATTCGATTAAACTAAAAATTCAAATTCAATCAAATCACTATGGACGGCAGTCCATGTAGTGACGAAGCGCACCAGGAGAGTGTGCGAAGGCGACTACTATATATCAAACAAAAACACCTCTTAACGAGGTATAAAAATAGTGACGATCGCACCTTCAACGTACAAAAGTTCTGATATCAACTTTTGTGACGAAAAATGATTTTAGATGCGACTAAATAAGTACGCTACCTAAAATTTACTCGTTCGGCCCGCTTTAGCAAATATTTAATATATGCACGAAAGTTTTCTGTTGTAGCGTGCCGAGTGAATAAATTTTAGGATAGAGCTGTTTTTGAGAAAAATAAAAAAAAGCTAAAAAAAAAGTTTTAAAAAATGTTCTTTTGTTCATATCTTTTTAACTATTATATTTACACAAATTGCATATAGAAGGCGTTTATAGCATTTAAAAATACCTTTCAAACGAGATGCAGCACAAGTCTGTAGCTTTAGTAGTATAGAAGTTACGGCTTTCCGAATTTTAGCTATTTATACCTGTTTTCCCGCTAAACTAGCGAGTTTTTCCAAAAGTGGTAGAACAAAAGTTTTTTATATCGATGTGATGAACGTCATATCAAATTTTCAAAACTTAAAAAACATGTTTTGGACAAACTGACAAACTGACAAACAGAATTAAGTTTTCATTTTGGGAAGACGAAGAAAATCGTATTTTGGCTATAACTTTTGAACGGAGCGTCGGATTTTATCATATGACCCCTCATTCGACGGGTATTTTCAATAGGAACACAACTAAAACATTGCGAGGGGGCATTATATATTTTGGAAATGCAATTCGGTTCAAGTAGAATACACGAATACACTTGGTGGTTGTTCTCTTTAAACTGAAAGCATAAATTTAACTGAAAGTTGTTCAATATTAATGAGCAGCACTATTAAGTATTTTATACCACCCCACATACACATTTTGGATTTTCTTCTTAATTAAACGTATTATTCATTATTAATACTCAGCACCATTGAGTATTTTCATATATAAAATATCTTTTTATTTATTTAATTTTAAATTATATATTTCAACTTAAATTAATGAACTTAAATTCAAGGAATTACATTTTACAAGGTAAAAACTATTACTTCTAAAAACAATTACATTTTTCAAACCTCCCTTGGTTATACTCTTTCCCATATTAATTAATGTTTTGTTTCCAAATTGCTGTAATTTATGATTTCCCAAATGCTGTGCTAGCCAATAAATTAACTTTAACTCTACCAAAATATATTGGATGCAAAGCAATTAGTTTGATTTCCTATTTGGTTAATTTGCAGAAAATTAAAACGGGTGTGCTGTGGCATTTTGGCATTTGATTCCGTTTATTTGTTTGCGGGGCATTTATCCCCACCGGCCCCACACAGAAAAAAAAAATGATATTAAATTGCACCAAAATCAACATTATTTAATGTTAATTTCCAACCGATATGATTTAATGCAGCACCAACATTTCGAAAATATCGAGTTGATATTTTCGAGAATATCAAGCATATATTTTTTTTTTATGAATTCGATCTTATAATAGATTCATTTGAAACATGACATTTGAACTTCTTTGTCATCCAACTGGTATTTTCCATATAAATTTTTGTCATCCAACCGATATTTTTCATATTAATTTTTGTCATCAAAATGTTATTTATTCGTGTATATCAGTACCCTCCCAGTAAAACAAAATTATTATTTTATATTAAAACAATTTATTTCTAATCATTTCACATTTTTTGGAATAGGTATACATATGTATAGATGGGCCACATTCTGAAAAGAATAATAATTATAAATATTTGAATAATTTAATATCCAAATCATGTTCTTTAATAAACTTCTTAAGTTGTTCATCATCTGCATGAAAGGGACTGCCCTTGTGCGTCATCCAGAAGCGGTCGTTGCGGTCCAAATCGCAGGCCTTCGGCTTCTTGCGGGCTCCTAAGGGAAACAAGTATTAATATGGTTCAAAGGTCAGGGTGATAATGAGTCATTCAACTTGCCCGCACTGGCCGACTCATCCTCCACTTAGACCAGGTTCAGTCCCAGGTCCAGGACATCGTGCACCAGCGGCCGATACGACAAGGCGCATCCCAGAGGTTCTCGCGCAGCTTCTTCTCCAGCTTGCTGACACCGGCTGATGGGCACATTGCCCAGGGTCACAAACAGAGCGAATAGCGAGTCCACATTGGAGTCCGCGCATCCATCTCCTCGTCGCGGGTGTTGGCCCGATTGATGGCGTAGTAGGAGAGCTGCTCGCTCTGCTGGTGCTTCAGGCAAAAGTATATGGCCGGCACATCGCGATCGGAGTGGAGTTGCCTGTTGGATGGGATAATGGGTATATATAAACTAGATTTCTGGAGGATCTCAGTGGATCTTACACATGCAGGGTAACGCCCAATTCGCGCAGCTCCTTGATGGAAATTATGGGCGATATTATGTCCTGGCCAACGCGATCGTAGATGAGGATCTTCCACACGGGCTCGGGGGCCAAGGCCTTCGGCTGCTGCGAGTTCTAATTGAGCATTTGCTTAATGGC
Organism: Drosophila prostipennis; assembly: GCA_037075205.1. Lineage (NCBI taxonomy): Eukaryota > Metazoa > Arthropoda > Insecta > Diptera > Drosophilidae > Drosophila > Drosophila prostipennis. The sequence goes on along the minus strand of JBAMCJ010005005.1, from coordinate 2,061,637 downwards.
ATCTGGAATTGGATTGGCAGAAAAACCCATTAATTAAGCTGTCCCCACACACACATTCAGAACCGAAATGTCTTTAAATTGTGTGCTAACTCGACGGCAAAGTTAAAATCACCATCACTTTGTAATGTTTCGACTTAGCACTCAATAAGAAAACCAATTAATGTAATTTTATAATGCAAACTCACCTTATTCTCGATATTTTGACGTCGCAGAGTTCCAGCTGTTGGCTCGAGTTGCAGTGCTGCACAGTCTCACATTCACAGTGTTGTAAACTGTGGACCACTTTCGAACTAATTTCGAAACGATATATCGCGATAGGTTGACATTTAATATCATATATCATCAAACATATATGATTTTATGTAAATTATAAATATACATTTCTCATTTTCAAAAATTGATATGAAATAAGATAAAACCAATATTTATTCATTGTAGATCGATATGACAAAACTTGATCCTAAAAAAAGTTAAATTAACCAACAAATTTCAATTTGATATTTTGTCATTTTTTTTTCTGTGTACGAGCTGTACGATAACTTTAAAATTGGCCCAGAGAGCAGCAATTATACCTTGGAGTCCGCGGGAACAGCTTCTGGGGACGCCGGCGATTCACTTTCTATACATGTGGGCATGATGTTTAGCACTAAAGATCGAAAAAACGACTTGGATCCCAATAGAAGTTGTGCTCAAGCATTTACAGGCGCTTGGTGGTACTACAAATGTCACGACAGGTAGGTATTTCATTGTATATAACCACACATTAAAGTGTCAAAATTGTTTTAAAAGTCTTAAAATTTTTTGGTCAAAATTAACAACTTTTCAGGTTATAAATTTGGTAATTATTTTAATGAAAAGATGGTTGGTAATGATAATATAGTTTATCATTATTGACCTTCTTGTCATAATTATTGTTTGATTCCCTAACTCAAATATATTATTTACCTTAATACCGTTTTTTTTCTTTTCTAGCAATTTAGCTGGCCAATATGGCGATGATACATACGCAAGGGGTATATGCTGGAAAACATTTAATGGATATTACAACTCTTTGAAACGAGCTGTAATGATGATACGTCCAAAACTGTTTTCTTATAAATGTTTTTAGTATGGACTATCCTGAAACGAAGCAGGGTTCCATGCTTTTTGCATTTCTAAGTTGCCTCTGTAAATTCAAATCGAATAGTTCTAAAACAAGCTTCCAAAAATAACTGAAACTTTTTTCAATTCATGTTTCAATTCAAAAATGCTTTCTTACGAATAAGAAAATTATTATATATCAAGAAATCAACTGTCAAAAGCAAATCCGATATTTATTAAAGCGAGTTATAACTATGTAGTTACTATTTACCGATTCCGATCACCCCACCCAAGTCTGTCTTAACATCACCCCCTGTGTGCAAATGGATCGCCGCTCGATAAGCATGGCGACAAGGTCATCTCTTGAGCAGCAATACCCGTATCATTCCGATGTGAGCTAATGCATAATTACCGCAATTAAGTTGTCGCCCAAGCAATAGACGCTGAGATCAACTCGACTTCAAGTCGCTTTAAATAAACTAATTAATGTTCTAAGATTAAGGCGGGAGATTGTGCTAATTGCAGTTTCAACGCGTGTCGCGATTGCCATCGAAATCGGGGGAGTGAGGCGCGTATATCTATAGTATATTCCAACCGATCTTCCAGTTCGACTCGGATGATTTATGTCGGACATTGGCATAACCATTAGAGTGCATCCCCATGAAGGAGAGCGTGGGCGCCTGCCTATGATATATGCGTACTCGTAGCCCATATGTGGGGGGCTTCTGATTAATGGGCCCACTTGGAGGCCAGAAAGCGAAAACGATAAGGATGGCTACTTGCTACTGGCGAATAAATTTACGAGAATGCCAGGGCAAATACACAAACAGCGTGTAAATCAATTATTCATGCCTCAGCAGGCAAATGGCATAAAAACGTCATACAATTTGTGGCAATTACAAGTAGCAGGCGATAAATATGCAGCGTCAACGGGGCCAGGAACTCTGGCGTTAGCCTGATCCCGATCCCTTTGGGCCGAGAATTATGATCGTTCTTTCAAACCGCAGATCTATAAATAGTCCAGTGAGTGATTGTGGCGCGTTATCGCCGGTGCTTTCTGCCACTCGAGTTTGGTTATTCCATTAAGTTTGACTTATTTATAGGCAGGTGATTTATTAAGCTAAACAAAAAGTAAATCTAAGTTTTTCATTCAAAGAATATTATAGGTTTAAGTTTGACACGAAATCAGATAGGAATGCTCTAGGGTCTGTACCTAATAAATTAAGGCATAATACTTAATGATGATGAAAACTGCTAATTACTTTTTATATTTAATAAAATATTGCTCAATTTGCAGCGGATAAAACTACAATTTATTTTATGGCCTGAGAAATTCTATTTAATTTAATTTACAAGTGTCTCTGGCTGATCCTCACATCGGGTTCGCTCTTAATTAAATGCCCCCATCTCTGGCCACATTCTATAGAACATTTGCCTTAATTGCATATTTAAAGCTGACATTTATTATAATTAAACTTACATCGCCTATTGCAGACGGCATTCTCCGCTGACTGGTTGTCTGAGTCTCTTGGCTTTAGCTTTCGGTTTCAGTTGCTTGTGCTAATTTCGCCTAGCCACTTGATTAATAAGCTGCCATAACGCGGCTATCACAGAACAGCAGCCGCGAAGCCGAGACCATCCATCTTCCGGACAAAGAAGCTATCCCATCCTTTGAGCGAGGTGCTGAAAACGAAATTCATTTGCTACAACATGGCCTTGAGCCATGAATTATGTGCGCAATTACTCTTCGGAGTTGTCGTGCCGGAGCTCCAAGAACTGGAGTGTTCTCCTTGTGGGTTTACTTGTTTAGTTGTGGCCGTGGTTCTGTTGCCCTTCTCGGCTTCATTTCTAATGGCTGGCCAACAAAAGTGCAAGTTGCCAGTTGCGATTAGGGAATTGTGCCACTTGCTGGCTTCCTTCTAATGGCGCCTCCGACTCTCGACTCTCGCCTGCAGTTGGGTCTGGCAGTTAATTACACCTTGTTGGCCGTGTTGCAAGTCAGCGTGTTGCCGATTCCCTGGGCGATATAGTCACAGATGCAGTTTGTACCTGCACCTCGGCACGTTGCAGCCGTGTGAAATGAATGGCGCATGTTTCTGATATCATCGAACAAGCCAGCTAGCAGACTCCACATCTCTCCCCCGATTCGAGGCCCTGCGATAGCCATCGTATTTCAGCATTTTGTTCGTTGACATGTGAAAAGTCTTCTTCTGAGTCACCGGCGTAAAAAACTCTGCTCGCCCCGGGCAAGGCCGCCAAAAATCAAATTTGTGATATTAAAAATCAGACGGTTATTGGAACATTTTTACAATTTAAAAGATTTATTTTCTGTTTATTTAATTATGCTCTTATAAATTGTTTTACCACTTTTTAGTATAAAATAAATATTTGCATAAATGTTTTCATCTGATTTACTAAATGAATTAATATCCATTTATTTTTTAAACGACTATTTTAACTTCAAACTTAATAATGAGCATGTTATTCTTTAAATGAATTTCTTTTATTGAAGAAAAATAATAAAACATTTGAAACCAGTAGTATTCACATTTTCCATAAGTTTATAAAAGTAGTGTTTTCGGGAAACCTTTGTTTAAATAATAGAAACTTCAGTTATGGACGTTCTCATGTATTTAAAAGCAATTACCGCTATGGCAATTAGCATAAAATTGGCCAAACTCAGGGCAGCCATTTTTAGACACTTTCAGATTTGGACCGCGTCATCGCCAGCAAGTTCTTAACATAATTGTTAACGCCTCAAACGGATTGAGTGCCAAATTATGACCGAAAATTGCCTTACATCAAGTGGCCAAATGGGTTTGTTGAACAGTTTCCCAGGCCTCAAGGCTGCGTATGCGGAAATTGCCAGCGGTTCAATTAACACACCCAGAGCGAAACCTTTTCCCACTGTTTTGATTTTGATTTTGATTTCGTGCTTCGGTTTTGGTTTTTCTGTTTTTTCTTTCGGGTATTGAATTCGATCGGCTTCTGCATGCCCGAATGTTCGCCGGGCGTTAAAAAGCTCTTAAATTGCACAGCGTCTCCTGCATGCCAAAAAGAGTCGCAATCTTGTGAAATTACAGTCTGAAGGTTGCAGCGGCGACCTTAACTTTTGGTTTCTTCGAGTCGTTGACACCTGCTTTTCGTATCAAGTTAATGAATTTGCTATAATTCGAGTTACGTCACAGCCGCCTCGCTGCTGAATCATAGTTCCGTTCTGCGAAGGACATTCCCTGATCGATTGGCATTGATGGAGCAAAGGGCGGACTCCATGACGTATGCTTAATCCAGCCAAGGGGCAGAACCAGTCGCTTATCAATCATACGCCACGTTGAGCGCCGTCAGCCCACACTATTCGAGCCAAGTCACTTGAGAGGCGAGATCAAGAATTTGCCATTATTTTTAGCCAGCTCTTTTTCTTTGTGTGTCAGCACGAATTAACGCTGGCGATTTAAATCGCACCAAGAAGCCAAAACAAACAACAGCGATGCGGAAATTGTTTGTACAACATGGCTAAAACAAAGGCGCCCAAACAATTCATTATTATTGTTAATATTATTGTTATTTCAGCGCTACGAGCAGCCAAATAATTGTGCATAAAACACTGTTTAAAATCAGAATTTAAAAGCCAAATCCCTGCTTATCCAACCTTGATTTCAATTAGCAAATTTGGAGTGACTGCAAATTTCTCAATTTGTTGCCAAAAAAACCAAAAAAAAAACGTACGTATTTGCCTAGCCATTTTCTCCCAAGCAACGTTTTTTTCTACTTTTGTTTTATTTATATTCCGTTTTTAATGTAGCAAGGTCGTTCGTTGGTCCGCTACGCCAAAAGCAATTTGTAATGATTATTAAAACAACGACCTGCTTGGCATGCTCCAAACAGCCAAACAGCCGAAGCCTTCCCCTTCACCCGGCCCATAAGAGCCATTGTTTACTGTACCTGTTGCCATTTGCCGTTTGGCGTTGGCTTTTAATTGAAATAGCAAAAAACTGAAAAAAACAGTAACAAGGCAGTGGCTAAAAATTATATTTGGATTACAACATGGTCAGCCGAGCTGCGAATATGTTGTACATTGTATATGAAATTCTTGGGCAATTATTGCCGCACAACGCTGCCTTTCGATACGTATTCAGCATTTAGCCGGTGATTGAATAGCCATGAACATTGTGATTATGACAGCCGGACACTCGAGGAGTTCTATTTAAAGCACCCAGATCTCTGGGCATTCCATCTGTGTTAGCTCAGCGTCAATTTGGCATTTGCCAGCCCCCGATAATTGACTTGTGAAAGGGAAATCCATCACAGCTCTGGGATGGAACCATAACCGTATAACCATTCTATGCTAAGTGACCGCCACGCCCTCCCCCATGATTCACTAAAGCACATAAATTGCATTTAATGCTGGCCAACCAAATAAGCCAACTGCCATAAACGAACGAATCTCCGTCTGAATTATGTCGCCGCTTGGGTTAATCAAAGAAACAAAAAACCAGAGCCAAATAGAGAAGCCTGCCGAACGAGGGAATTACCCAGGGAAACTGAGGCACAGACACATCCGCAACGGGAGCGGCGAGCCAAACAAATCAAAAGTAATTCACACGCTCAACATGTGAAAATAAATAAAGGAATATAAAAATGCTGATTTTCAAGCACTGGAGAAGAAGCTTGTATAAGAACATTAAAATTCAGTCAAAAGTTCAGTAAAAAAAACTTTTTGGTTTCGAAAATTCTAAATTGGTTAAAATGCTATTCCCAAAAAGCCAATGTTCACCAACTTTTTAAATAAATAATAAATTTTAAATAAAATTAAACGTTATAAAAGGAAATAAAAACCTCAATATTGTTATTTCTTTTTGCTTCAGACAAAATCTGGACTTTAAGAAATGAATATTTTGTTATTTTCGGAGTAATATAATTCTGATTGTCATAAATAATAAACAAACTTTACGATTCATAATTGTTCAGAGTGTTTTTCGTTCTTTATTTTATTCTACTGTCACAAAGATCAAATATATTACTTTCACCTTTATATTAGCAACATGGCATTTAAAATTTGCAGGTATTCCTGATTTTTGTATAAAGAGAATTAAAAACAAGTTATTTAAAATGAAAAAAATACTAAATTCAGATCTTGTTTGGGGGAGAAGCTTTTAAAGACTCCGAATCATCGTTCTTGAAGAAGCTTCTTAGAGATTCTTTGAGAATCTCAGTCGACCTTCTTCTTTGGCAGTCGGCTGGCGTCTGCGAGCGTTGAGAAAAGCGGGATTTCAGAGGGCCCTCTTCGCGATCGTGTTTGCTGTCGCGTTCGCTCAGTCATTCAAGCTTCGGTCGGGACTTGGGGACTTCGGGTATTCGGCTGCGAAACTTCGGGCCAGTTTTGGCCAACAAGCTGGGCTGTCTTGCTGTGGGCCTCACCGTTAGCCGAGCAGTCGAAACACGCAGCTTGAGGCGAGCGGTTCTTGCGCGCGCTTCCCAACCGCCTAACCACTTAACGCATTAACAGCGAGAAGCTACTAATCCGCAGCAGAGGCTCAGTAGAAGTCGTAATCGCCATCGTAATCGTCGCGAGCGCAGAGTTCTGAGAGTGTTGTGCCAATAGAGATTGAAAGACAAATGTAATACAAGAAAAAACCGAAAAAGTAATAATATTTAAAAGAAAGAAAACAAGAAACAGTACATAATTGAGGAGAAACCTGGCTGGTTGATTGATTGTGGGCGTAACAAGTACACTTCTGACTCACACTCGGGAATAAATCCAGCATCGATCAGGGGACTTACGGATACCCAAACGCCGCATTGCACTTTGGAGCAGGGTAAGTCATCCCCGATCGCGACCTTGACATTTGGAGGAATCGATTTTGTCGTTCGCCGCTAATTGAAATGAATGCACGCTCAGGCGGAGAAGATCGTTTGATTGGCACTTAAATTGTGTTGTACAATCATCTGGCTGCAAAATTGTCCAAGTCGCGATTTGAGACCGACAAGCGGGCAGCCGCAGCCGCAGCTTTTAATTAGCATTCTGTGGTGTCTTATAAATAAACATGGTTTTATGGTGGATGTGCTAAACGCCAAAGGCCACTGAAACGCGTTGTCCATGAGTGTGAAATAAAAGCTAAGCTAAGCTAGAGCCATGCTATATAGTACATGCTTCTATAGTGGGCCAAATGTGTGTTGGCATGTAAATTACAAAATCAAGTTCGTTGCCTGAGTCTTTTGTTTGGCCTGCACAAAAGGTTCTTTGGCTCGGCCAGGGAATGGAAACCAAGTCAGTGCAGTGGAAAACTGTTCAACAACCTTCACTGGCCCTGGGAAAACCCGTTCGCGTTCGCCATCGCGTTCGAAATGCGTGTGCTTAATTTACACGAAGATTAGCATTAACGCTGATATAATTTCATATTTTTATTAACCAAAAAATGTCAGCCCAGTGTTTCGGTTTGCCATGCCGCTTGCCTTGGCCAGAATTTATGAGCGATGTAATCTCCACTTCGTCCGAAACATTCAATGCATACGAAATTCCCCAAAAAACAAGGAAGGCTGCGGAGAGAGATCTTGTGATTCAGCCGTCTATATAGTATATGGTATAGTATCGGGCCCATCTTCCGGGGGTCTTTGGCCTATTCGCCGTTTAGTTCTTTTTCACGGCTTTTGTTATGGATTCGCCATTCCCGCATCTGGAGAACTTTGTAAACAGAAAGACTGATTTGCATGCCAAACGAAAGCCCCTAATTAGGACAGCCGAAGAGGGTTTTGGCCTGGCCTACATTCGAGGGCCATTTTGTTGAAGCACTCGAGTCGCTCGCCCCTGAATTATGTCCACTTTAGCTAGAATTTTACACCCAATTATCCACGCAATTGTTAATTACGCATTTGATTGTGCCCCGGCACGGCTCAATTTCAATTTCGAAGCTGAAATTAATGAACTCTAATTAAGCGGGGTGAAAAATATGTATGGGAAATAAAAGATATTAGAAATACGAGCGGCCTTTGTTGAAGTGCTTACGAGTCGAGTCTTTTCCTGCTCTTTAATTGTATTTCGGCTGCATTGTACTTGCCGACGACTATGACGACGGCGACGGCGCTATTGATTGGCATAAATCGGTTTGAAGAGTTTTCGTTTCCATGATGTAATTCGGGGCTGAGTGCTTGTCATGAATCATGGGCAACTGCCAATTATCAATTGCAGCGCTGGCTGCCAAATGGTAAATGGTATTAACATAAACAAATCGAATCGATGACTAATCAGCCAGCGAATGTCAGAGAACACAACCAGAACAAGACGGCTTTTAATTAGCCGAAAAAAAAGACAAGTCAAGTCATCTTCAATCGCGGACTATTATTTTTGGAGCCAAGAACTTTGTGCGCCACTTGTCGAGGCCTAAGAATAGACCGAATACTCCGATGCCAAGGCCCGAAACGTGCTTGGCCAAATAAGAGCCGAATTTTTGCAAGTAATCTGAACATTAAAAACAATGTCGGGTAATAATAATCACTCAATGGCAACAGCAACAAAAGCGGAAGTCACAGCCACACGAAAGTGCTGTGCAACAGTTTTTTTAATTTTCATTTTTTTTTGTCTTTTCTTTTATTATTTTTCGGACGCCTTCCTGGCACGAAATACCTTGGTGAGAATTGCAAATTCTCAGCACTGCAATGGGAGAGAAGTAAGTGAAAATATTATGAAAGGCGCCGAGACGCCAAGTGAAAATCGGAATTTATAATTTTCGTGTGCCGATTTTCCAACCGCAAAAACGTTGCCCCGAGCAGCTGCCACTGCTGCTGCTGTGGCAGCATTTGCTGCAACGGTGATGCAATCATCGGCTCGACATGCACATCGAGTGACAGAGCAGACATTGCGCATACGCCGCATTGTGCAGAGCCCCACACAGATGAAAGCCGAGTGGGGAGTCGCATCTCCGAATCTGAATCCGAATCCGAATACGAGTCCAAATCCGAGCCAGAATTGGAGCAAGTGAGCAGGCCAACACAATGGCGCAGCCCCAATGCCCTAACTTTCCATCCATAAATCCGACGAACGGGTTCAGATGCGGAGATGGGTGCCAAAGGCATTAACATATTAGCAGTTCGCTTACCAAAGTTGCGCGATCTAGATGGGCGACGAAAGAAACCTTTGACAGATGGCCGTAGATACAATGATTACAAAGAAAAATGGCACATTTACAGTCAGCTTCTAATTAGTCTATCAGATGAAAGTAGGAAACTTGAATTTATCAATCTGTAGAGGAAAACAAAATATCAAGTCCTGAGATCTGCTTGATATTGATATTGGTCGTAGGTCAATTGAATATTTCAAGTGTTCTGAGGAATACCAAAAAAATAGAATAACACAAATAAAATCAAATAAACAAGAACTAGTGTGCAAAATGATTTACGGGACTTTTAATTAATAGCAAAATTAAACTGAATTAAATGTTATTAAATCTGCAAAAGCGTTAAAAAAAATGTTCATACAAATATAAACAGGACCATCGAAAAACATATAGTTAGACATGATGCAAGTACATAAATCAATGGCTTTACATCAAATCAAAAATTGCAAAAAAAGATATTAAATCTTAAATTAATATATAATAAATTCAACAGGTTACAAGTTATTAGATATTATAAAAAATATGTAGTTTTAAAAGAAGATTATAAAAAACCGTAATTAAACACAGTAAATAGATTTATGACTATATAGTCGAAAAGGCTCCAAAGTTGTCGAGGTATTAATTTAAAAAAGGAATAAATTGTAAAAATGTTCAAAGGCCTATTACTTACCCTGCTTTTAGACGTACCTTATTGTAGATACAAACTATATATATATCTGAAGACCCCCCGATGATTATGACACTCACACGTGCCCAGTGTTTTGGGCGTCCAAGACAGACTCTTCATCCATGAGTTCCCCACTTGGATTTTCTTGCTTGTTGCGTGCCCCTCTATATATATTTGTAGTTTTTTCATCATCATCATCATCTTCCCCAGTAACAATATGCGATTTAATTTTCATTTTCTTGCTGGTTGTTTTGTTTTGTCGCCTGGCTCTCAGGGAGACGAAATAAAGTGCCAACTCATAATAATGTAAGCCACAGATGCCTGCGTTGTTTTTGTTGTTAATGGCGTTGTTTGTTGTTTGTTGACTGACTTTTGTTGCGTTGCCTCAAAAGAGTAACAAGTGCACAGCCGCCCGCGACATTGTGCAAACAGTTTTATTCGATTTCTTGTTTTGTCTCTGCCACAAACTGTTTGTTTTGCATTTAAATCATTATGCCATTAAAAGACAATCTCGGGCGGTGGCAAATGAAAAGACATGTGAAATTAAAGTGTTTCATTTTTGATTGGTCGCTGAGTGCTCATAATTTGCGTTGATTGAAATCCAAAATACACATTTTATTGCAGTTCCAGCGCGTTCCGAAAGTAAGAGCAGAAATATGGCTTTCGATGATAAATGCCTGAGTAAAGGCCCCAAAACTCGTTCCAGCCGGACGTGTAAACGCATGGGCCCAGTATGCGAACTCCAGTTTCGGTTCAGCTCGGTTCGGTACGGTTCACTTTCAAGGTTGGCCGGGGCGTCAAGAACTTGCAGAAACCGTAACAGCAGCAGCTGAAAGGCAAGCTGGTTGTCTTTGGGTGCCTTACATTTGGGTGTGGGTCTCTAGATGACAAGCCATTTGAAAGTGCATGGCACAAGCCACTCGATTGCGCAATTGCAACTGACTCATAGCCATAGTTATAGTTGCCAATTAAGCGAGTGCTAAGCGGCTTAACGAGCGGACAAAGGAGCCCCGAGTTCAGGCCGAAAGACTTCCTTCTGCGCCACGGCCTTGGGGAACTGGTACGGTTCTATAAACCGATAAACTGCGTACTCACGCACAGAACAGTTGCCGCGTTGCTAAAAATACACGCGCCGCGACCTTGAGGGGCTTACATAATTAATTGCAAGCGGTCTCGGCATGCGGAAAATGTGCTGGATCGAAAGACTCAAGGCACGAACTTGACGGGCAACGAAAGACTCCGGACACGAACTCGATTAGCACTTGCTGCAGCTCCCAGGGGGCAGCTCTTCTTTTTAAGCCACCGCCTTGTTTACCATTCCAACTAGTCCCCAAAAACCAAACAAGCGTACCGAGCGGCGGATTAATAAATCAGCAAACAAGATAAATCATCTGCTGGCCATGTAAGAAGCTTTATTATTTAATGCAGTTTGAACTTTTCATAACCAAAGGCCAGCTAGATAATTAAATTTCATATCCCTGTCTTTATATACAGATGTTTCGGGTGAGTGTGGTTCTCGTTGTTGTCGAATGCGATCATCGCCAAAAAATCAACATCACGTTCGGCATACAAAAAGATTTTATATACTTATGAGCCAGGCAGCAGCAGCAGCAGTAGAAAAATAAAAACAAAAACCAAACCGAACCTCGCCGGCAATGGTGAAAAGAACGAAATGTTATGCGTATATATTATACAATATAAAACAGTCTGTCAAAAGAGGAAAAAAGCTGAACAAAACCAGAACCCATTGACGTAGGAACGCCAAAAACTTAATCATATCGCTTTAAAATAGAAGATGAAACACACAGAACTGAATGTTGCTCTTGGGGTTTTGACTTCCAGTCGAGAAGAGGTCAAGTAGTGGCTGGGCAATGATATCTCTGTGATATTTGACCATCATTAACAGCAGGCCCCTGAGTCATGAATGAAAGTGGAGTGGATTCTAATTTGGCAATGCCAATTCACTGGAATTCTTAAGGTTTTCAAAGGTTACAATAGATTGAATCTCCGATAGGAGGAATCTTACAAGACTTCAACACTTCGTTTTGAGTAACACAATACTTGTGGTTCCCTAGAACTTTTCTCTACATTTCTCATAGACTTCTCAGCTCGTGGGCGTGTCGTACAGAATATTATTCGCCATAAATCTTAGCGTTTTGCCAAAAAGAAAACCAGTTATAATTTGAAATTTCTTTTGGTGGCCAAAACGGATCTTCGAGCTTGGAGACACAGAAGTGCGTGACATTTATCAGGTTTTATGGCCATTCTGTCCGTTAATTAAAGAACCAACGCCAACGCCAAGGCAAATAGAAAGCCAATGTCGGCGGCTTCAATGGCTGCGGATCGGTGAATTGTGAATGCTCGACGGGAAACTCGATCGCTGGTCATTAAAGCCCGGGCTGCAGTTCTGGGTAATTTGGAAAACATTTAAATTAGGGCACGAAAGGGGTTGTCATTAGAAAATGCGGGGCATGTCGTGCCCTTAATGTGACGACGCTCAGAAATGTCACCTAGGAATGGGAATGGGAAGCTAGTAGAGTCCCCTACAGCCAGACTCACTTTCATTGCCACTCGTCGGAATATGTGACACACATTTATTGGTAAATCGCATTTGGCCCGCAATTAATGCCAATCACGTGGCTGACCGCCAATCCACCTGACGGGGGCTACCACTACTGGATTTTGTCACAAAACGCTGACGGCAGTGCGCTGCATAAGCAAATCGGGCTGACTTTGAAGAAAAACCCCAAATGGCCAATTGAAATGCCAGGCCAGTTGACCTGACAAGTAAAAAATAAAATGCAAAAATAGGAGCAGTGTTCGACAAAGTGTTTTTAGCACCGAACAATTGTCAAGGCGCTCAATTAGAGGCGGTGACACTGGTGATTCGATCAATCGACCCAAGGAGCTGGCTGAGAAGAAACCAAACCCAAAAAAAAAACGCCCATTGTTGCCATCCGTGCGCAGAGTTCATTGGCTCGCAGATCGATTGGACTGATTGCCTAATAATCTCTTCAGTGCGTGTCCCATTCGCCGGGGATTTAATTCCGACTGCTATTCGCAGATCCAATCAAAGTCATTCGCACCCGCTGCTGGCCCAAGTTAATTGTCTCATAATTATTTATAATAATTTCGGAAAATGTTCTACCGTTGCAGAGGAAACGAATCGAGCGAACAGACGGACAAGATGATTTCGCGCCGCAAGATCATATCGCGTTCCCTGGACAATTTGGACGCCATCGGGCAGGAAGAGCAGGAGGAAGACGTCTGGCACGATCGCGAGAAGCTCTTCAGGGTGCGTTCTCCGCCTATTAGAACTCATTTGGGGTCTATTGACTTTACCGATATTACTATTCCGCAGGATCACATCAACGAGGTTCTGTCCAAGTGGGAGCAGATCGATGACGAGATCTGGGCCAAGATAATTGTCTTCGAGAAAAACCGACGGGTGGCCAAGGCCTACGCCCGCTCCTCTGTGATAACCATTAATGGATCCAAGAACGGATTCGATGGAGTGCGGTGAGTTTGAATTTGTAGAGCCAGATGGTATTTATTTTTTAAAGCCAAAAGAAACCAAGGAAAGTGGTATCATTGTTTTATTTTATTTTCTTTTCTGATAGATAGATAGTAGTATTTTCCCATGGATTTTCCTAAATTTACGACACAAATTAGAAAATGATCTAATAAATTTAATTTAATTTATCTAATCAATTTATTTTAAAAATGTAATAAATTAATTATTATCATTGGTTGTACTAAAGGCTTTAGAGAATCGTATTTTGTTACCGATTAGACCAAGATGTAAAATTAGGCGTTTTAAAATCCAACTTAATAAATAATCCCAAACCCACAGCATTGGCCTGAATGGCTTCGATAATCCCATGCGCGATGCGGAGACGAAAGTGATCAAGAAGTCCATCGGCGACGGATTCAAGGTCAAAATGGACGACACCGGCAACATATTCATCAAGCGGTATGGCAAGAGCAGCATCTATGTGAACAGCACTTCGCAGGGAAACGAGGAGACGGTGATCGGCGGCGACATAATCCAAATGCCGCAGATGTCCCTCACCTCGGGAACCTCCGCACGACTCTTCGACATGAAGAAGTTCCAGACGAACATAAACCGCGAATTTGCGCGCGCCTATCCGGAACGCGGACGCCTGGAGCGCCAGTGCCTGTCCGCCGTTTCGCTGGTCAAGTCGAACAACAATCTAATCAACTCTCCGGTCTGGATACTCGTGGTCAACGTGGTGGCCATGGACATGCTGAGGAGCCGCCTCCAAACCATTCCCAAGTCCCTGGATGCGATGGGCATGCGAGTGCCGCTGACGAACAGCAGCGAGGATCCGTACTCCACCATCGAAAGCCAGGTTGGTCTGATCTATCCCACGCCCGCCGCCTCGGATGATTCGCAGAACTCCCAGAATTCCCAGAACTCGAGCAACTCCAGCAAGGGTCGTCGCAGCATCTTTTTTTTTTTTTTTTTTTTTGTGCCGCCTTCCTCAACGAGGGTCCATATGTGCCCAAGGTGGGTTTTCGATATAGTTAATACTTGATCAGGATCCTTACTTGAGTGTTCTTAAATTTTGAGTTAAAGAGCTTTGTATATCGAGAGTAACGAGCATCAGGCCATTCATTAAAAAGTTATGAGCAAATAATGGAAGTCAAGCAGTGCAAGCAGTCGCTTTGCTGCGTGCTTATCTCATTCTCTATCGCACTTCCTTTGGCTGAGAAACGGGTATCTGATAGTCGGGAGCGTTCTTTCTTTCAAATATTTAACTACTTATATTTATATTTAACACTTTACATGAAATGCAAGTAATGAAAAATCTCAATTTGCCATTATTTTCTTTAGTTTTAAATCAATCCTTACGTTTGTAATTTTTGCATATTATTGAAGCATGATTAAATAACATTTACATACGATTTTTTAAAGGTAAACAAATTTAGAAAAATGGCTTAATTCAATTTAAATCGTTTATTAATTCGTAAAAAATAGAAAAGGAATTCTTAGGTTACCTATTTTTATTTCCTTATCTCTTACAATTAACTAATTAAAATACTTTATTTATTATTTGAACAGCCCGACTACGAGTCTGGTGGATCCTTGATGCCCATTTACGCGGACAAGAAGCGGCAGAAGAGCAGTGGGGGGCAGCAGCGGAAGAAGCAGGACGATCCGTACTACTGCGGCCTCCTGGCGCGGATCCCCAACTTCATCAAGTCCTCGAAGCAGCCGTGCCCCGGTGGAGCCAGCAAGCCCAAGAAGGAGCCGAAGATCTCGCGCAAGATCTCGGCACAGCACCAGCACCACCAATTCCATCAGCCGGCACAGCCCATCCCCATCGCCACCTTCCACCACTCGTACTTCCCCTACAAACTGTATCCCCCACAGCACCGTCTCTCCCAGTCGCAAATGTCCCTCTGGGATGCACGTAGTCTGATCAGTGCGCATGGTAGGTCACCACCTGAGGAAATCTCCTAAAACTAAACCCAGTCTAATGAGCCTGTTTCCCCTTTTTCAGAATGATCACCATGGCTGGCCCTAATTTATTCATCGTCTAGTGTTAATTCTACCATTATTTAGTCAAAGCCTACAATTAGTTTAAATAGTGGAGGATCAATGGATCGCTGGATCATTCGATCACCGGATCACTGTGGAGTGCATTTCGCTCAGTTTTGTGATAAATGCAGCGAAGTGCAGCCATTTAGCGTACAACACTTAATACTCACTAACCCTAATTAACCGCAGTTAACTTTAAGGCAAGCAGAGAGATTTAATGATTATGCAATTTGTAATGAGTAATTAAAATTTTGCCATAGTTTCTTAAATCGTTTAAGACTGAGAGAATGTCCTAGAGCCCACGAAAAGCGCACGGAGAGATTGGCGGAGATTGAGGATGGGGGCAGAGTATGTCATAAGCAAATTAATTGCTACTTTAGGCGAGTTCAATTTATTGTTTTCTTATTATTTTTTGCTGTACATACAATTCATGTGTAAATAAGTTCGAATTAAAAACATGTAAACGACATTAGTGTGCATTAAAGAAAGTTAAAAAAGTCCATGTGGTTTTTTTTATTTTAAAAGCGTTATTGGATTATCGGTTTTAATGTAACATTTAAAGAAATATTTTCTTTGTAAATCGTATTTTTATAATTTTGAGACAACGATTTTTGAAGAACATTTTGTGCTTAAAAAAACTGCTACAAAACATATTTAAATGCTCTGAAGATGAATAAGTATTTTATACATTTTCAATTAATTTATATACTTTGCGCACAGCGACTTGGGCCTAATCATCATTTCAGCAAAAGTTAGCGAAGTAGTGTCGATACGAAAGTCATTCCAATGAATTCCCTTGCCTTTCGGTGCTTTTCCATCTTTGTAGTATATTCCAGTGAGCTTACTGTAATTATAATGTATGTAAATTAGTCATATTTAATCAGTTAATTTAAATAAGTTACCAATCGAAACAAGTGTGGTACCACCAACCACCAGTATAAGATTTCGCGCAATTAGAATCAGCAGTGTCATTGTCACGATCAACTGTGGAAAACTTCATTCCTTTTTGATTTATTAAGGAGTCTTTCGCAGAACCAGTATGTTTCCCCACCGATTTCAAAGCATAGGATTCTTGTTCACTAGCGATCTCAAATGCATCGTAATTAGCGTACGCAGTAATTCCATCAGCATCCTGAAGCTTAACGGAGAGTTCTTGTATTTTATCTCTAGTCAGTTGGTGAAGTTTCTCCAGCCCGATGAAAAATTCTCCCCCTAGGTCGCCAAATCCATTTCTATAGTCAGTCCAGTTCCGATTGAAGTCCTCTGTTCCTGGAGCCTGGCGCCTAAGAATAACCATCCAGCCAGTCGAGTTGCAGGAAGCATCGAAAATATCCATTCCGGGCTTTTTTATTTTGTATGTTTTGTATGTTCCATTTGGATGACCGGTGGGACATCTGTCTGTAGCACTACATATTAACAAATCATCTGTTATTTTAGCTATTTTTGTTAAATCGGATTTTGTCTGATTATTTAGGCCATCGATTTCAGTATCTTTGTCAGAAATCTGTTTACTCAGGTCCTTGATTTTGATTTCTTTTCTATCAATTTCTTCACCGTTGCTGTTTATTTGTTTATTAACATCCTCTATTATTTTCTCTTTTGTTTTTATTATGTCTTCTTTGTTTTTTAACTCTTTATTTTTTTCAATGATTTCCTTATTATTAATTTTAATAAGCTCTTCCTTTGCTTTGATTTCTTCTTCAGCCCTTGCTAATCGGCTCTGTAAATTATTGTTATTAGCTGTCATATTATTCAATTTATCAACGTTGGCCTTTAACTGTTCATTTAGAGCCCTATATTCTATATCTTTCAATGCTATTATGTCTTCCTTCCTTTTTAGCTCTTCTGTTCTGTTCTTAATAACCTCTTCCTTTGCTTTGATTTCTCCTTCAGCACTTGATAGCCGGGTCTGTAAAATATTAATTTCAGCTGTCATTTTATCCTCTTTGGCAGTTATCTGTTCCTTTAAAGTCCTATTTTCTTCATCTTTTAGTGTTAGCTCTTCTGTTTTGTCAGAAACTTCTTTTTCTTTAGCTTTTAAAAGTTTCCCTTTTGATTTTAATTCTTCTACAGCCCTTTTCAACAGGCTTTGTTGTCTATTAATATTTTCTGTAAAAAAATTGATTTTGTCATCTTTTTTTTAATAAATTTCTTGATTTTTAAGTTGCTCCGTTTTTTCCAAAATTTGCCACTTTTTAAATTTAAAGACTCTTTATTGAGTTTTTAATTGAACGTCTGCAACTGCCAACTTACTCTTTAGGTCATCAATACTATTTTTTGAAGCTTTTTCGTTCTCTTGAAGCTGCACCAAATTATCAAGGACGGTCTCGTACGCCGAAAAAAAATGTTCAGTGCATTTTTTTTCTAGATTTTGATTGGTCCATTCGTCCAGCCAATTCACATTTTTAGCAAGAGATGTCTTTTTAAAAGCCGAAATGACCAGAAAAAACACAAAAAACTTTAATTCCATTATGTTAAATCTACGATCTAAACTAGCAGCGACTTCGAATTAAACTGAATTTAAACCAGTGGTGGCCAGCAGAAGCAGCGTGCGCCAGGCAATTTCTCTGCCGCTGCGCTGCCAGCGTTTCGGCGCACACGCTGTATACGTGATTTCACGTGTGACATTCAGAATTTGTGCGTTGTGATTTTATGGATGAGTTTTGAAAACTGTCATCAGCAATCTCATTTACAAAAAAATCTTTCCGTGCATTATATGTATATATATATTATATTATATATACCTACTCTTTTATATATACTCTTTTATTTTATTTTATTTTTGTTTTGTCTTAAATTGTTATATTTACATTTTCGTAAAATTAATTATTAATAGTAACCCTTCTTTTTCATTTGTTTAAATTTGTTTTTAATATTTAAGATCGCCTTACTCAAGGATTTTGTCCGGACCCGGGGAGTTTTGGCACAAGGCTCCTAAAAAAATTAAAGACATATTTACATATATTTTAAAAATGTTTTTTACTTGTACATATATTATTATATTTACCTTTTTAAGCAGCGTAGACACCATTTTTTAGCACGTTGTTCCCTTTCCCGTTTTCTTTGGTTTCATCGTCTCTATTGCGCGTGCCAATGCTCGTATACCCTTTCTATTGAGTAAAAGCACAATATAATTTTTATAAAGATGTGAAAAAATATTATAAAATCAAGTTAAATAACAAACTAAAGTAAAATCAGTTTAATTTTAAAAAATAATGATACTAAAATGAAAGGGCAAACACATGTCGCTGCGGCACAAAATTGATTCCGGCCAGATTTTGGTTTCTAGTTGAACCAACGACTAAGTGCAAAAGAGATTAACGGACCCGCCGAAATTTCAGATTATAAGACAAAGAAAGAGAGCGCAACATATAAATATCGGCTTCTCTTTCTTGCACATCGACGCTGCGGCGACTGCTCTGCTGACGTCAACAGCGGCCGAGCGTCACCGGGATGTGATGCCCGAACTGACACTCACACGAAAGCAATGCGTGCTTTCATTGTTCAACCCAGCTAGTGATCCTGATCAAGAATATACAATGGTCGGCATAATTATTTTCACAGATTTTAATGTTAACTGTACTCATATTTTGAACTTATAATATAAACTATTGGCACCTATAGAGAGATCACTTCAATTCCGTTTAAATGACACAAAAATGTTCTTAACCCATTAAGCGCCCTTTGAAAAGTTAGAACATTTTGTAAAAGTCAAATCTTAAACTTTTTTCCTGGGGCTTAAAATAAAAGTGTTTTGATGCAAAGTTTTTCTCCAAGAAAAATTAATAATAACTGCAAAAATTTCAAAATATTTTTCCTTGTATTTTTATGATTATACCCGTTACTCGTAGAGTAAAAGGGTATATTGTATTCGTGCAAAAGTATGTAACAGCTAGAAGGAAGCTTTTCCGACCCCATAAAGTATATATATTCTTGATCAGGATCACTAGCCGGGTCGATCAAGCCATGTCTGTCTGTCCGTCTGTCTGTCCGTATGAACGCTGAGATCTCGGAAACTATAAAAGCTAGAAGATTGGCATTTTGCATGCAGATTCTAGGAGTTCCTACGCAGCGCAAGTTTATTTCAAAAAGGTGCCACGCCCCCTCTAACGCCCACAATAGCTTATATACGATTTGAAAAATTTGAATATATCGGAAAAGTAGGAATGCAGTTTTGTTGTGTTTGTCAATACCTATCGAAATGTAGAAGAAATTTTTTAAATCGGACCATTCGTTTAAAACTTATGCCTGATCAAAGTTTTATCTCCCTCGCACTCCCTTTAGCTGAGTTACGTTTATTAGATAGTCGGGACACCAACCCGACTACAGCGTTCACACTCCCTTTAGCTGAGTGACGGGTATTAGATAGTCGGGACACCAACCCGACTATAGCGTTCTCTCTTGTTTTTTGAATGGAAAGATCTCAGTAAAATTTGTGTATGAAAAGGAGGAAAAAGCGGCTAAAATTTTTATTTTTAGCTATTTTCAAAAAATGCTCCCTGCTATGGCAAGTAAAATCTGAGAATTTTCGGTTCTATGAAACTAAAAGAAATATTATTCCGATTTTAACCAAATTTTTTATGTGGTTTTATACCTTTATGATATTCATACAAAATATCAAATTCCCCATAGTGCGCTGATTTAAACCAACGGATGTACAAATGTATACATACATACTCGCCACTTGCGAAGTCAAAAAAGATTTAGGTCTGATGAAATGTACATAATATGTACAATGTACATACATATGTATGTCCATAAGTATATTTATTCTATTTCAAAATTAATAGACGACATAAGAATGTTTGTCTCTTGGTTTCTAGAACTATAAAAATCAGACCATGATTAGGCACCGGCACTATATTTGTATACCCTTGCAGAGGGTATTATGATTTTAGTCAGAAGTTTGCAACGCAGTGATGGAGACGTTTCTGACCCTATAAAGTATATATATTCTTAATCAGCATCACTAGACGAGTCGATCTAGCCATGTCCGTCTGTCCATCTGTCTATCTGTCTGTCTGTTTCTACGCAAACTAATCTCTCAGTTTTAAAGCTATCAAGCTAAAACTTTCCCAAAAGTCATCTTTCTTTTACAGGTAGTATATAAGTCGGAACGAGCCGGATCGGACCACTATATCATATAGCTCCCATAGGAATAATCAAGAAAAAAAAATGTAAAAAAAATTATATCTTAGGTATTTTTTATCATATGTATAACCTCCTACTTTTTGAAATACCATTCTTTATCTGATTCTGAATTTCGAATTAAATTTTATAAAAATCGGACGACTATATCATATAGCTGCCATAGGAACGATAGGAAAATTAATGGGATTATAATAGGATATAAATTATTGCTTCGTTGGTTTTTATTGTATTCTCTTCTACTCTGGGATATAAATCTTATTAAATATTTCGAATTTAATTTTATCAAAATCGAACTAATATATGCTGCCATAGGAACCATCGGAAACTTAATGAGAAATAATAGTAATTTAACATTTTGGCGATTTGTAAATTAATAGGAATTATCTGCAAGGTATATAAGCTTCGGTTGGTCGAAGCTAGCTTCCTGAACTTATCAGGAAATTAAATAATTATTGGAACAGACTTTTCCACAAATAAATAAAATGTTTCTAAGAAAGTAGTTTTGATTTCGAGCAAGTCAGCTAATACATACAGTGGCTCCATCGCTTAATCGGACACCTACTTTCATAAAATAAACATGCAAAAAAATTAATAAAATGGGTTAAATTCGTCGTTTTTTTGCTTTTACTTTGTACACTTAGTACTTAGTACATAGTGCTAATATCTTCCAAAAACATAAAAAAAATCACATATTTCCAACGAAAACACTTAGTTTTCCAACAAAAACAACAAACGAATAATCGGACACTGTCTGAATACGGTTTTTATACCCGTTACTCGTAGAGTAAAAGGGTATATTGTATTCGTGCAAAAGTATGTAACAGGTAGAAGGAAGCTTTTCCGACCCTATAAAGTATATATATTCTTGATCAGGATCACTAGCCGAGTCGATCTAGCCATGTCCGTCTGTCCGTCTGTCCGTCTGTCTGTCTGTATGAACGCTGTGATCTCGGAAACTACAAAAGCTAGAAAGTTGGGATTACCAACACATATCCTTGGGCTTCCTACGCAGCGCAAGTTTATTTCAGCCGAGCGCCACGCCCCCGCTAACGCCCACAATCGTCCATAATCTGGCGCCCACATTTTTAAAGATTTTGGATAAGTATAAATTCAGTTTTGTTGTGTTTAGTTATACCTATCCAAATGTAGAAGAAATTTTTTTAATCGGACCATTCGTTAAAAAGTTAAGCCTGATCAAAGTTTTTATCTCCATCTCCCTCGCACTCCCTTTAGCTGAGTTACGTTTATTAGATAGTCGGGACACCAACCCGACTATAGCGTTCTCTCTTGTTTTTTATGAAACTTGCTGCAAACTTTGGGCTTTTAGCATTGAGATTACTTTGTAGTAGAGATTAAGAGCAGAATCCATCACTACACTGCAAAAAAAAGTTAAAATGGGTCCAAGGAAAGCCATTTTCTGTGAAACTTCGTCAGTTGATTGGAAAACTTAATTTCGAACTGAAAACTGTACGGAAATTGACTGGATTGGTCGGAGAAGTGAAGTCTATTCTCCAGGACATTATTATGAGGTTCCGGGATAAATTTTAATTTGACAATAGAGGCGGGGAAGGTCCAAACAAGATGTTAATGATTTTTTTGCATGGTAATTTTATGAAAGTAGGTGTCCGATTAAGCGATGGAGCCACTGTATTTAAATAAAATATGTGAAATTTCGGTACAACATTTTTATACCCGTTACTCGTAGAGTAAAAGGGTATATTGTATTCGTGCAAAAGTATGTAACAGGGAGAAGGAAGCGTTTCCGACCCTATAAAGTATATATATTCTTGGTCAGGGTCACTAGCCGAGTCGATATAGCCATGTCCGTCTGTCCGTCTGTCTGTCCGTCCGTATGAACGCTGAGATCTCGGAAACTATAAAAGCTAGAGGATTGGCATTTTTCATGAAGATTCTTGGAGTTCCTACGCAGCGCAAGTTTATTTCAAGAAGGTGCCACGCCCCCTCTAACGCCCACAATAGCTAATATACGATTTTAAAAATTGAAATATTTCGGAAAATTAAAAATGCAGTTTTGTTGTGTTTATCAATACCTATCGAAATGTAGAAGAAATTTTTTAAATCGGACCATTCGTTAAAAAGTTATTGCTGATCAAAGTTTATATCTCCAACTCCCTCGCATTCCCTTTAGCCGAGTGACGGGTATTAGATAGTCGGGACACCAACCCCACTATAGCGTTCTCTCTTGTTATACATACATATATGTAATACTTCGAATGTGGTTCGTAAAAATTTGATTTATTTCCAAGAATCAGTACAATAATTACATTTACATATATACATACATACATAAGTCTGTCTGTCTATTCCGACATAAGTAGCCGAGATAAGAAAATCATGTTTGTCTTTCGGTTCCTAGTACTGTATTTATACCCGTTACTCGTAGAGTAAAAGGGTATATTGTATTCGTGCAAAAGTATGTAACAGCTAGAAGGAAGCGTTTCCGACCCCATAAAGTATATATATTCTTGATCAGGATCACTAGCCGAGTCGATATAGCCATGTCCGTCTGTCCGTCTTTCTGTCCGTCCGTATGAACGCTGAGATCTCGGAAACTATAAAAGCTATAGGATTGGTATTTGGCATGAAGATTCTTGGAGTTCCTACGCAGCGCAAGTTTGTTTCAAGAAGGTGCCACGCCCCCTCTAACGCCCACAATAGCTCATATACGATTTTACAAATTTAAATATTGTGGAAAAGTAAAAATGCAGTTTTATTGTGTTTATCAATATCTATCGAAATGTAGAAGAAATTTTTCAAATCGGACCATTCCTTAAAAAGTTATGGCTCATCAAAGTTTTCTATCTCCATCTCCCTCGCAATCCCTTTACCTGAGTAACGGGTATCTAATAGTCGGGGCACCCGACTATAGCGTTCTCTCTTGTTTTTGGGCTATACTTATCAGCAAATAAAATAATCATTTGCACAGACTTTCATAAAAAACAAACACATTACGGGATTTTCACACAAATAATGTACATAGGTATGGAAAGTTTTGGTAATAAATTCTTATAATGCTTGGAATTTATTGGTTTGGTAAATGCTAACACCCAAAACCCCCTCTTGTGTACTCCTGATTATAAGTTTTATTTTTCTGGTTTCAAAATGGTATCTCCTTCAAGGACATAGCTATACATTTTTTTGTTCGTTTTTGTAATACTTAACAGTGAAAAACAATTAATAAGTAGACGTCGGACTTGAATTTTTTCTTTGGTGTCTGAAATATGTATATGTATATCAAATAAAAACACCTCTTAACGAGGTAAAAAAATAGTGACGATCGCACCTTCAATATACAAAAATTCTGATATCAACATTTGTGACGAAAAATTATTACACTCGTCATTAAATACACTTTCTAAAATCTCATTCGGCACGCTGCAATAGAAAATACCTGTGAAGAGTGAAAAAGAAAAAGGCTGGAATAGTTTGCAAAAACGAAAATTTATTTACACATACTTATAATATATAGCCTTACATATCTTACCAAATAACTAAAAAAAAATTTTCAGAAGTACATTGTACAATGTACTACAATAGGGTGGACTTATTTTGTATGAAATTTTTAAGGTCATACTCTCAGCCTCTTATAAATTGCCTTTTAGTTCCCTTAATACATAACAGAAAGAAAAAGTTAAAAAAATGAGTTTTAGGCGGTGAGCAATGGCTTTAAAGTTTATTACGCATATTTTATGCCGTAGACTTGATTTTATACTTTGACAGTACGCCAAAAATTACCTATGTTTTGAACTTTGGTGAACTTCTCTCACAGGTCTGGGGTAGTTCACAAAATCCCCGAAAGCTGAATATTTAAAAAAAAAAGTGCATATCGTAAATTATTTTTTTTAAGATATTAATGCCAAATCTTCAAAAATTATTGGGGCTAAAATCCTTTATCTAACATTAAAACTGTGAGCGCCAAAAAACTCGCCGATTTGTGGGCAAAAAAGTCGACAACATTTTTTGTATTAGGAAAAAAAGAAACATGCTATTTATTTAATAAAATATATAAACTTTATTGGTTCAAAAATTCGTCTTTTTATACCCTTGCAGAGGGTATTATAATTTTGGTCCGAAGTTTGTAACGCAGTGAAGGAGACGTTTCCGACCCCATAAAGTATATATATTCTTGATCAGGATCAATAGGGGAGTCGATATAGCCATGTCCGTCTGTCCGTCTGTATGTCTGTTTCAATACCGTTTGCGAGCTCAGTTTAAAAGCTAGCGACTTCAAACTTTCACAGTCGTCCTAAAACATGTGTACGCAGATCAAACCGACCCGATCGGACGTCTATATCCTATAGCTCCGATAGGAACAATCGGATATAGCTTTCAAAAAATGAAGATATTTCGCTCATTGACAAGAATCTTTCCAAATCGTATTTTTTGTGCGTACCTTGATCAGGGTAAAAGCGCGTGCCGATCGGACGTCTATATCCTATAGCTCCCATAGGAACAATCGGATATAGCTTTCAAAAAATTAAGATATTTCGCTCAGTGTAAGAGCTATTGACAAGAATCTTTCCAAATCGTATTTTTTTGTGCGTACCTTGATCAGGGTAAAAGCGCGTGCCGATCGGACGTCTATATCCTATAGCTCCCATAGGAACAATAGGGTGAAATCAGTCAAGATTTAACGTTTTTCAGGATATTTCGCGCAGAATATAAGCTATTGACATACAATTTTCCAAATCGTAATCTTTTATGCATACCTTGATTAGGGTAAAAGCGCGTGCCGATCGGACGTCTATATCCTATAGCTCCCATAGGAACAATAGGGTGAAAAATTAAAAATAAAAGTTTTTTAAATTATAAAATATTTTGTTGTTTTGTTAATTCATGTTGCTTTTCTAGTCAAGTTTTCATTCGTGAAATCTGCAAGGGTATTAAAACTTCGGCTTGCCGAAGTTAGCTTCCGTCCTCGTTCCTCTATAATACTTTTCAGCAAATACACTTTGCCCTTTTAGTCTACAAATAACGAGTACGAATATAGTTTGTAACGAACTATTTTAATTGTTGAATCGCTACGTAAACGCTAGCTCAGAGATATTGTGTGTTCGTCCCACCAAATATGTATTGCGTGACTGCTTTTGCAGTTGCTTCTAAAATGAAGATAGCTTATATACGATTTTAAAAATTTAAATATTTCGGAAAAGTAAAAATGCAGTTTTGTTGTGTTTATCAATACCTATCGAAATGTAAAAGAAATTTTTTAAATCGGACCATTCGTTAAAAAGTTATTGCTGATCAAAGTTCATATTTCCATCTCCATCGCACTCCCTTTAGCCGAGTGACGGGTATTAGATAGTCGGGACACCAACCCGACTATAGCGTTCTCTCTTGTTTTTTCTTGCAAATGCGGAGGGTCAAACGTGATTTCCAATGTATAGTTTCTTTGGCAAAATTGCTTAGAATTGCCCATAGAATACGTTCGCCCCTACGATTTGATGACCTCCAAATCGGTCCACCCTAATGCACATAGTTGGCCGATCCGACTGATTCCGACTAATATACATTTGTACTTTAACTTGCAATAAAAATTTGTCTTTTGAAAGGATTTCACTTCGAAGCTTTAAAACTAAGATACGTCTAAAGCCAAAACCGCAATAGAAATCATGACACCAAAAAATTCGTTTTGTTTTATTTGAATTTAAAGTACAAAAAAGACGCCAAGTGGAATAAAAATGTACTAAAATCAGATGTACTAAAATCGGGTCATATCTAAATTTATTTTTTATAGTTCGATAACCGATTTTACGATCAAATGGGTTTTCTGCTGTGGCGAAACGCGGTCACACTTAAATGTGTGTGTGTTAAAAAATATCGATCTTTTTATGTGTTATTCACATCTCTAATTTTTGTGCAGGTTTGGATTAGGCAAATATTGGCGCGACTTTTCTAGAGATTTGCGACCTAAATAAAGTGCAATAAAGAGCGGGAGATTGCGGAGCACCTAGCCGGCCACCATGGACAAGTTCCTGCTGCGCAATCCCACGTGGAAGACGAAGACCTACGGTTCGATCGTGGCCGGTTCCAGCGCCGCCGCGAAGAAAACAGCGGCGTCACCGATACGCCGACCGTTGCAGGATTCAAATCAGGGGGACTCCAGGTCCAAGCCGGCGACCCTGCCTCCCAAACCTCAATCTCAGGCTCCGGCAGGTTGGCTGTGCATTGCTTTTTTAGAGATCTAACAACCCAGTAGTTTTAAATCCGGATGCGTAGCTAACCCCAAAATTTGTAGTCGTAGAAAACAGTACAGAAATATCAGATCAACATGTGGAGAAATGACCCGAACATCGCTAACAAGCTGCGTTCTCTCTTGCTAGATGACCAGGTGGCCAAGGATCGGCTGATGCTCAAGCCGGCCCTAGCCGTCTCCAAGGCGATCAGCCAGCACCGCTCCGAGTTCCAGAAGGACCCCTACCAGGATCAGGCGGCGGGATCGGGAGCAGCGGCTCCGAACGGACCTGCCACGCCCACCAGGCAGGAGGGACAGTGGGCGCGCCTGCAACAAGATCTCAACAGCCCCAATGCTGCACTTCGTCTGCGCGCCATTCGTGCCCTAAAGTGAGCGCTAGAAACAGTGTTAAAAGAACTACTTATAATCAGTAGATTAACATTGTTACATCGTTAGTTCCTTAAAAAAAACTAGTTCTATATTTGCATCCTTTAACAAGATTTAAACTGTTCAATGTCTTAGAGCATTCATGCTCTAAATTTTCCAGAATTTACAATTTTATTGTATAAATTAAAAATTTTTAATTCTTTTTGATAAGGACTTTAGTTTTGGTTTCCACAACCCCCGTTCATTAATATTTAATTTTGTTTAATCTTATACTTATTTTACTCGTCTTACATTTAAAACAGATTGTGAAAAGAGCACTACTTTTAGTAATTTATTTTCAGATAATCACCTTTTTGTTTTTTTTTGAACACAATAACGTTGTCATCTTTATGAAAATATTGTTAAATATACTTAGCCAGAGAAAAAGGAAATTTGAATCGATCAAAACAAGTTCTTTGTCTTAAGAAAAATAAAGCATTTTATTTTCAATTCTAGTAACTTTTCTAAGAGAACTATAACATTTAATATAGTTAATTTCTTCTGAAAAACTACCTTTTTTTGTTAATAATATTACTTAATACAATTAATTCGTGTTAAACCAATAAGCAGTTTGAATAATATATATTACAACCAACCGTTTCTTTTAGGAGCCCCACTAAGTCGGCGTACAATACCTTCGATGTGCCCATTGCCGAACAGAGCATCATCACGATGGAGGAACGCAATCCGCAGGAGCCGCTCACCCTGCCGGAGTTGCTCAAGGATATAGTTGTCTACGTGGAGGTGCGTACCGGCAACGACAATCGCTCCGAGGGCGTAAAAACAATTATTGCCAAGATGGGAGCCCAGGTCAAAGATCGCCTAACACGGTAAGTTAAGAGTTTCCATTGAACATACTCGAAATTCGCTATATAAACTGTTTCCTTTTTTGCTTATAGCACCACCACACACGTGGTCTTCAAGGATGGTCTGCTCTCTACTTACAAAAAAGCCGCCGAGTGGAAAATACCAGTCGTATCGATTCTTTGGATTGAGGCCTGCAAGGTGCAGCGCAAAATATGTGATCCCAGCAAGTTTCCCATAAGCAACATACGGATGTACGAGTATCCAGAGCTCTTCGGGAAAATACCGGTAAGTGGTGAATGCCTGTTGTTGGGGGGAAACCCTAAATCTTGTTTTATATTCAAATGCAAAGAAGGCGTATTATGAGATCTTATGGCATACCTACCTATATAATAGGTAAAATAACCTATAGTTCACCACAAAGTTAGCTAGAACTCGATTTATCAAAGTGCTCATACACCTTTTCATATTCCTATCATTCAAATTAGTTGAGGCCAACAATGTGTTCAAAGGCTTTATCAGTTCTTCAATGATAACACTGAACAGGCGAATTCATTAACTCCACTTGAGTTACTGGCTGAAATTAGCTGTTGCTAGCATTTTTTCACAAGGGAAATTAAGAAAGCCTTTAATTACTTTAATCGATGGCATTATCAATTTATTACTTTGCGGGCACAGAAGCACTAACTCCACTTAAGATATGGCCCCAACTAATGGGTCATCGAGGGCCGCAGTGTTTATGGCTTTATGGCGAGCATAAACAACTATAAAGGTATGGAAATTCTACAACAGATAGCCACCAAGGGGTCTTATCGACCACTTTGGCCGATGACCACGATCGCAGTGGGTGGACTGTTGCCCGCGGCACTTGTGCGCGAGTTCGTACATATCTGAAGTGATTAGTTAATCCAGAAAATGGCGAGCACGAACGCAGGGCCGCGGGCCGTCTGAAATTGCACGTATCTCAAACACGGAATACGCGCAATATTGGGAACTCTTTGCCTTGGACAGATTCTTATCACTTATCACCGGCTGACAGCAAGTCAACCAGTTGTGTTGTTGGCTCTCCGGGTTATCTAATTGAATTTACTTGCTCTTATCAGCTATCGTAGGGCCCGGCGACGGCCAGGAAGTTGTCCGGACGAGGCCAGCAGCAAGTTGTATCTGTCCGGGGAAAAGGCAGCGGGCGTAGTCGAGAGATGCTGATTTGAATGCGCTTCGTTTTATTGCTTAAACATTAGACAGTTTAAAAAGACACAAGCCACTGGACGCCGGTGACAACTTAAAACCTAGTTCACATGCACGTTTGTTTACAATCTTTCCGAGAACGGTTCATTTACATAACTCGCTGGGAATGTAGTACAGTGCACAGACACACAATTGCACGGATGCCACGGCGGCATCGCAGTTGTCAAGTTTCTTTTCTACAAAACTTACACTCTACGTTAGATTATTAGATTCTCGTTTGGGGCTGGTTCTGAGATTTGTACAAAGCCCGCTTCTATTTACAAGCCAGCAGAAAAATCGCGTTAAGTACAATGGAATCTTTGAGTTTTACACTAGCTTACGAGTTCTGCGAGGCGGGCGAAGGCAGGCCGGTGGTTGCTCACGACAGCGCCACCTCCAGACACATCATTATCAGGAATCCAGAGACTGTGCCCCACGTGGCGATCGTTCCATTGCCGCTGGCATGGGCCTCGGGCAGAATGTCATCCGACACAATGTAGATCATGGCTCCGGCCGCAAAGGACAGGGCGTAGGGCAGGATCAGGTTGGCAAAGGTCACCGCCACGGCGCCCAGAACGCCGAAGATGGGCTCCACCATTCCGGACAGTTGGCCGTACCACAGAGCCCTCTTCACGCTGAATCCGGCGGCATGCAAGGGCAGGCTGACGGCCAATCCCTCGGGGAAGTTCTGAATGCCAATGCCAATGGCCAGATTGCGGGCACTCTCGAATGTCGACGAGTTTGTGGTGCCGATGGCGCCGAAGCTCACGCCCACGGCCAGTCCCTCGGGTATATTGTGCACCGTGATGGCCACGACCAGCAGCATAATCCTCTTCCACTGCGACAGGGCCTCCTCGGCGCGCTGCTGCTCCTCGGGCGTGGTGTAGGTGCACTGCTCCATCTCGTTGATGCTGCCGCCCTTCTTGCGGCGCCTCGACTCCCCGCTGTGCTGCACGCTCAGGCAGTCCGAGAAGCTGTCCAGGCTCTTGGAAGCCAGCCTGTCGGAGGCACCGCCATTGCGTTTCGAGTCCTCGATGGCTATGTCCGCCTTGTCCTTGGACTGGGTCATCTGAATCATCATGTTGGTGCTGTTGAGGCCCAGGTAGGACATCAGTTTGTCGCAGCCATAGACGAAGATGGAGCCCAGGAGGAAGCCCCCGGCCACGGGCAAAAAGGCATACACTCCGTACAGATGGGAACTCTCGGCCATTTCAATGGCCGGCTTGAGAAGTGACCAAAAGGAGGCGGCTATCATCACGCCGGCTGCAAAGCCCAAGGCGGCGTCCAGGGACCTCCGCTGGTTGCCCCGGACGAAGATCACCAGGGCGGCGCCGGCGGCCGTGAGTCCCCAGGTGAGCAGGGTGCCCAGCAGGGCCTGCGTCACGGGTCCATAGCCGGGAATCATCTTGCTCCTCCTCCGTGCTCGTCACCGGCTGGTATGGAATTCTGTTCCCAAGATTTATTCGCGTGTGCGGGGAAAACAAGTTTTTTTAATTGTTGTACCTCGATTGTTTACTCGCGCAGTTGGAAATGTGCCACGTTCTTGGGCACTGATTGCAGGGTAAACAAAACAACTGGAAATAGCTTTCAATGGAGTTTTGAGTTCTGTCTGTTTCAAGGGAATCGAATCTCCGTCTCCGGAACACTTGTTGCTTATCGTCTTTTGTTTTTTTTCGTTTGTGGAATGCCAAAGAGTTTCTTGCCGAGGGGGAATTTTGGGGGGCAGGCGTAATACTGTTGGTTTTGATAAAATCTAGTCTACTAGTTCTACTGGAGCGCGTCGGAAAGTGATGAATGAGCCGCTGACTGAGCTGACAGCCCCACAAAAAGCAATTTTTATAGGGCTGCTGGCCCAGTGCCGCGGCTATCGATAGTGTTATCGCTGGCGTCTATCGATAGACGGCGAGTGCTAGGGGTGGCACTTTTGGGGCGAACTGTTCAAATTCAAAACGTTATTAGTCCGCTAATTAAAAGCCTAATAAGCGTTCTAAAACTAGTTAAATAGCATAATATCAGTAACCTATAAGCTAGTACTATCGATTACGATTTAGATTAACATCCCAACAGGCAGCCATATTGGTCTACTACCCAGATAAGAACGATTTTTTATTTAAACAACGGGCCAGCTATCACGTAGTTATAAACAAATAAAACAGTGTTTTCCAGTCAACATGACTGACAGAGTCGGGCAAAAAGTGGGCAGCATCCGCAGCATCAGCAAAATAACACCAAAGGGCATGAGCCCATACTTAGACCTCCTCAGCCAACTTTTATTTATCAAGTTTTAAACTTTTGAATTTGCAGCGCGTTAAGTTTATGCAGCCAGATTCGGAGTTGAATCAGCGACCACGGAAACGCCAGGGAACACCCACATCCTCCAGGGATAACGAGCCAGGATCGGCCAGCAAGCGAGCCCAGCCCGGAACTCCAACAACAACCACACCAAAGGTATGTAATGGTACTCTTATTATTTATTTTATAATTAAAAGTTTTCCACCTCAATAAGGTTAGCAAAAACATAATATATTAATATTGTCTGTTATATAATCTAAATGAACAATTTTTGTATTCTTGTAATACCTCTGATTAATTTTGAGTACAGTAGGATAATCTGCTAGGGTATTTAAACTGCCGAATTTAGCTTCCTTTCTTGTTTAAATATTGTTTACAATATCATATTACAATATCAAGACCAAGATTTTACCAAGCCCAAAAAAACGCAGCTGTCACTGAAAATTATAACATATACAAATGATATAATACTAAAAGCCTACGAAGTTCATGTTTAAGACAGTAACCACAGAGTTTTAAATTTTGGTCTCAAATTCTTGAATTTGTTCCTTCCAGAATGACATCAGCCGCTTCTTCAGGGCCCTCAACCACAATAAAGCATCGGACGATGAGGTAATCGAGTCGCCAGCCACCAAACTACTCAACAGGTGGGTTTCCTAAATACTCTACTTAAGACGCAATGGCTTCCAACTAAATCTTAACTTTCCAATAACCCAGGATAAGCAGTGGCTGCTACACTCCTTTGCCCGCAGTGGCCGCTTCCCAGCTGAAGGGAACCAATGGCAGCGGAGATGCTGTGGCCGAGAAAGTGCAGGCCCAAAAGAGTTTGCAATTCGGTGAGCAGGCGGCTAGCACTACCCCTCAGGCTAAACCATCGAGCACTTCACGGCCACGTAGGAGTACAGTGGAACCACCGCCGGTGATGACGCCTCCGGTGCGAACTAGTCGCCGTCGCAGCTGCGTGGCGGAGATCAGCAGTCCCGCTGCAATGGAACCCAGAATGACACGCCGCAGGAGCTCGCTCCACGTTGGCCTGGCTTCCACATCAATATCGGAAGCTGCTCCAGCTCCAGCCGCAGCTTTGGAGCCCAGAATGACTCGACGCAGGAGCTCATTGCTGGTGGCTCCCAAACAGGCAGAGGAATCCGACCCAAAGCAAACCATTCAAACTATAACCGAGGAGCTGGCTCCCATTGAAGATAACAGGAATTCAATAGTTATGATGCACAGCAAGCCAATCAACCAAACGGATTGCGTTGAGCAGTCAATAGAGATTTCCGCCGTGCCGGCGGAAGCTTCCTACAAAGCGGACAGGCGTGGCACTCTCTATGCCTCCGAATGTATGGACATAAGTGCTTCTCGCCGCCGCAGCGTGGCCACATCCAGCTCCGAGCTCAGGAATGAAAACGTACTCCTTTCTAGACAGTCGCTAAACAACGTGACTACTCAGACATCCAACTCCATCATGGAGGAGCCACTGACGCCGCTGTTTAGCTCCACGCGGCTGCCAAGTGGCCAGTCCACAGGCAATCGCAGGCGCACCATCTTCAACCTAGACATGGACGTGATTAACGAGAGCATCGAGCGGATTAACCAATCGCATCGCAGATCTCTAGCTTTGGCCAATGAGGCCGAGTTGGGCGAATGTCGCACAGTTACGGAGCAGGAACTACCGCTGGCGGAGGCAGTCCCATCGCAGGAGCCCAAAAGGCGGCGCCTTTTTAATCCCAACGACGAGGTGGTCATTTCCCCGCCGAAAAGCAACAGGAAGAGTCGCCTAAGCATAACTAGCTCCTCGAGCTCCGTGCAGAAGCGTCGACGATCGCTGGCCACTCCTGCTAAATCGTCATCTTCGGAGGTGTCTGTCGCGGCTTCCATGCCCAAGGCCTTAACTACCACTCTGGAAGAGGGACCCAAGGAGAATTTTGTGACTCCTGAGGCTTCTGTTAATGCCGCTTCAGAACTAGAGGATTCCATGTCGACCACAGAGGAAGCGGGCGACAAGCCAAAGGGCAAACCACGTTCACGCATTCGCACCCTAGTGCACACAAACATGCACCAGGAGCAGATCCAGGCCATCCACAAGGTTGGTAGCAATACGGAGTGACCAGTACACCGTCCACCCACATCAGCCTCTGATTGTAACATTTGTAGTCCGAGTAAAGAACTCCTGTTCTCCAACTCGAGTAATGGATTAGTTAGTAAACTGTACTAGTTTGTAAATTAGCATATTCGCAACTCGTTAATGGCCCATATTAATTATTGATTAAGCATAAACAACACTCGGTAGATTGGTAGAGCAGTCCCCCATTTGTAAAGCCTCCCGCACAGTTGAATAATAAATATCCGTGGCGGTCATAAATCCTAATCGAAAACCGCCTTCAATCCCAGGCCCTGCGCAAGTTACGCGGCATGCGGCTGGATCCGACCGTGACCCAGCGCACCACCCACCTGGTTAGCCTGGAGCCGCGTCGCACCCTAAATCTACTGCGCGGCTTGATGCGCGGAGTCTGGATTGTCAGCTATCAGTGGGTGTTGGCGTCCATTCGGGCCGGCAAGTGGATCAGTGAAGAGCCCTACGAACTGACCAGGTTTTCGCGGGCCATCGAGGTGAGTCGTATGCTCCTCCTATTGTCACCATAATCACCCAATTCTGTTTTCAATCCCCCAGATTTGCCGCACTGAAAGGCAGGCCTTTGGCGTCCACTACCAATGCGAATTGTTTCGCTTCATGGAGCCCTTCTATGTGTCGTCCCTCTGCCGACCGGTGCAGTTCAACAACATGAAGGAGCTGCTCCTGCTGGGCGGCGCCACCCTGACCGAGAACCGCTTTAAGGCCAAGTACATCATCGGGGATAAGCGGCGGGCCGAGGACGAGCGCGTCTATCTCGATCCCTTTTGGGTGCTAGACAGCATCACCAACATGCAGATTCAGAAGTTTGGGAAATATCTAATGCAGACCGCCATTGTCACGGCCGCCGGCATCCGGTACGAGGATCCAAGGGAGCGCGATGAGGAGCCCCAAGCGCAGAGGCGGCAACACGACTACGTGGATCCACCGCTGGTGCTGGACAAATAAAGATCGGCGTGTTCTATCCACTTTACGAAATTCATACATTAGAGAGCACCATTTTCCACATCTGTTTGACTTTTTTTGTGCTAAACTTTCCAAATACAAATATGTAAATATAGTTATATTTAATACACAGTTATTACTAGTCCGATTCGACTGATTTTAATACTTTTAAGATTTTGTAAACCTTTTTTCTTGATTTACTGACTTTTGAGGATTTACAGATGAAAAAGAAAACAGATTTTACTTAAAACAACATTAACAAAGTCTAAAAAAAATCTATCTAAATGGATTTTAAACAAAATAAAATGTCAAAGGAAGCCAAAACACCAAAAAAATAATAATGATAATAAAATGTCCTAAATACTATTAAATATATTAATTCGCTACAGAAAAACTATAAATATATGCTGCAATATAAATAGGAACTGAAACTTAACAATAAAATAGCCTTTCTCCAATTTTTGTAAATATTTTCAAACTGTTAAATAAATTAATTTTCTTTCATTTTTAAACAGATGTATGTTTTAATTTATATTTCCCTACCCATCCCACCCCCAAATAAAACATTTTCAAATTCCTTCAGTTGCAAATGCTCGCTTTATTTAAACGATTGAGGTATTTGTTGTCAGATTTAATTGTTGTACTCTTCAACTAGCTTTCGTTTGTACTTTGTGGCATCGACGATAAGGTGAACTTGGACTTGTGGGTGGTGACCATAGCGCTGAAAATCAAAAGGCAACAACCAAAAAGATGGTGTTTTAATGGATGGGTGGTCAAAACAAAAGAAATACAAAAATAGGGTTTTTATTTTTTGTAAATAAAGTTATCGCTTCTATTCTGGTTCTTTTCATGTGTACAAAGTAGTGTGTGCAAAAATAGGGTAAGATAAATGATACATATCAAATTAGAAAGGTTAATTTAAACGATATAAATGCTACAGAGGATATCTATATATGATATCATAACGAAGTCAACTCCTTATCATATCATATGTAGTAAACTAAAGATCGACGGGGAGATGGAGGAGGAGTGGATGCATAAATGCATGTGTTTTTTCCCAGTGTGCACTCATCCTTGGGATCCACCGTTTCCCATTTTAGGCGGCGTCGACTGCATTTAGGATTCGTATCCGTCGAAACTCCTTTCGATGGAAGAAATTAAACTTTTGCTTCTGCTGGAACATCATCTTATCGGTCATCTTGCGCAGGACAGGTGTTGGTGTTAGACTACTATTGTGCTCACTGCTGCTGTTGCTGGTATTGTTGAGTGGTGTTGTTGGCTGCATTTTGATGTTGGTTACTTGCTTGCTGCTGCTTGTTGTTGTTGCGTTTGAGTGGGTGCAAACCAGCTACTTCTTGCCCTTGGTGGCCTTCTCGGCGGCCTTGGTGACCTTGCCACCGGAAGCATCCTTGAAGTTGACAGCCTTGATGACACCGACAGCGACGGTCTGCCTCATGTCACGCACAGCGAAACGACCCAGAGGGGGGAACTCCTGGAAGGACTCCACGCACAGGGGCTTGGAGGGCACCAGGTTGACGATGGCAGCATCGCCAGACTTGATGAACTTGGGGTTCTCCTCGGTGGTCTTGCCGGAACGACGGTCGACCTTCTCCTTGATCTCAGCGAACTTGCAAGCAATGTGAGCGGTGTGGCAATCCAACACGGGGGTGTAGCCGTTGGCGATCTGACCGGGGTGGTTCAGCACGATGACCTGGGCGGTGAAGTCGGCGGCGCCCTTGGGGGGGTTCGACTTGGAGTCACCGGCAACGTAGCCACGACGCAGCTCCTTCACGGACACGTTCTTGACGTTGAAGCCAACGTTGTCTCCGGGAACGGCCTCCACGAGGGCTTCGTGGTGCATCTCCACGGACTTGACCTCAGTGGTGATGTTGGCCGGGGCGAAGACCACAACGGTACCGGGCTTCAGGACACCGGTCTCCACACGGCCCACGGGTACTGTTCCAATACCGCCGATTTTGTACACATCCTGCAGGGGCAGACGCAGGGCCTTGTCGGTGGGACGGGCTGGGGGCAGGATAGCGTCGAGGGCATCGATCAGGGTCTTGCCGTCGGCGTTGCCTTCCTTGCGCTCCACCTTCCATCCCTTGAACCAGTTCATGTTGGTGGAGGGTTCCAACATGTTGTCGCCGTGCCATCCAGAAATGGGCACGAAAGCAACGGCGGCTGGGTTGTAGCCGATCTTCTTGATGTACGAGGAGACCTCCTTCTTGATTTCCTCATAACGGGCCTCGCTGTATGGTGGCTCGGACGAGTCCATCTTGTTGACACCAACAATCAGCTGCTTCACACCCAGGGTGAAGGCGAGCAGGGCGTGCTCGCGGGTCTGGCCGTTCTTCGAGATACCGGCCTCGAACTCTCCGGTTCCGGCGGCCACAATCAGCACGGCGCAATCGGCCTGCGAGGTACCAGTGATCATGTTCTTGATGAAATCCCTGTGTCCGGGGGCATCAATGATGGTCACGTAGTACTTGGCGGTCTCGAACTTCCACAGGGCGATATCGATGGTGATACCACGCTCGCGCTCGGCCTTCAACTTATCCAAAACCCAGGCGTACTTGAAGGAGCCCTTTCCCATCTCCTGGGCCTCCTTCTCGAACTTCTCGATCGTACGCTTGTCGATACCTCCGCACTTGTAGATCAAGTGGCCGGTGGTGGTCGACTTGCCGGAATCGACGTGTCCGATCACGACAATGTTGATGTGAATCTTTTCCTTGCCCATGTTGGATGATTACACGATGGCTGTTGTGTGTGTTCGTTTGTTCGAGTGTTGGAATGTTGGTACGTTGGAACATTGGGAGGTTGCAGGGTTCGGTGGGTTGGCGAGCAAGAGAGGTTGGAATAAACAAAGGGTAAAACAATTCGTTAGCATTCGGTGGGTTTAACATTTTTTTTCTATTTTTAACTACTAAATTAGTGGGTACATTCGCCTTGCGTACTTTCGACTTTTGTTTGCATGCCCAAAAACTCAACCTAACCTCAAACTCTGACTGCTGTACAAAACGTGTTTTTTGAGGTTAGGTTGAGTGCCCGCATGTATGGGTGGGGGTAAAAGAGAGGGGCGGTGAAAAGAGAAGCGTGCAAAAAATATTCCTAATGGAAACTCGATTTTATCAGTGATTTTGGTATTTGTTTTGTCGTCAAATTTCTTCAGTAGCAGAACTGAAATATCATCATCATGTTAAATCGAAGAGTCCAAAGGAAAATTCCAGCAAATTTAATTCGCAAATACACATGTGCTTATCTGCTTGCGCGTGTGTGCCTGTGTCTGTGTGTGTGCGTGACGCTGTTGCCGGCCGGAGGAAAACGAAAGAGAGGAAAAGAGGCGAGGCGAGCAAAATGGCGGACATGAGTGTGTGTGTGACTTATACAAATGCAAGCGATCTCGCCGCGGTGGCACAATTGGAAAGAAATGGAAGAGGGGGAGAAAAAAAAGATTTAATCAAGAATTTAAATGCAACGGCAGCCATGTTGGCTAAAATCAATTAGCGAATCGCTTAGAAATGCCATTTCACCAGATATGTTAATGGGCTGAGCACCCGAAAAAGCTAATTTTTTTGCGTGTTGCTAGGAAAGGTTTTTCTTTTTGCATACTTGACTCATAGACCAGAAAAACGTGAGCCGCCATTTTGAAATTCTATGCCGCAGAGAGAAAAAAAATGAAAATCTATAAGGAAAGACAAAGGCAAAAGAAGACCACGTTTTTTCACGTGTTAATGAGCACATCTGGTGGATGACCTTTGTGCGCGGCGTGGGCGTGGCAAATTAATTGCACACTTATTGCACCATATTGCAGGGCGAAAATGCGGCCGGAAAAGCCGGAAAATGACTAAGCAAATGCGGGGCCGTGAAAGCAGCCACGCGAGTTTGAATTTTTCGCCTTTGCAGACTGCCACGTGTTTGCTTTTCGCCTTTGCACGATGGCCACCTTTCACTTTGGAAAAACGCCGTTAGAGGTTATCTCCAGAATTAGCACACCACAAACACAGAAGCACCACGAAATATGCACAGATTCGGCGTCCCAAGTGCATATTTGTTTATTAATTGTTCGCTGGCTGCAGTCCCGTTGCAGAATTCACTTAATTATAGTCTCACTAGTAACTTACTCTCGAATAAGCTGAATGAGAAATCACGAAGTCTAAGCGGCGACGGATTCGAACAAAGTGAACGAGAGTTCGGCAGGTCGCAGAAAAAGAAAAGAAAAATTAGAGGTGGACTAGAGGTGGGGTAGCCTCGATTTCATGCAGGTAGCTACGCAGTCGCGAGTCGAAGAAATCCCACCACTAGGGCTAGGGCTGGAAACTTCGATTTCGACCGTTAGCTTCAAAAACCATTATGAACTTGGCGGGGGCTGCATCGCGCGGCGCGCGGCGCATCCTTTGGTGTGTTTCTTCTTCGCTCCCTCGCCGCTGAAGCTTTGTTTGCAGTTCTCAGTGGCGGAAATTAAATTTTGGAACAAATTGAATTTTAAAATAAAATGGCATCTGCTTAAGGCAGGGACCGTAACAGTTATACTGTTAACAGTTATACTGTTGCAACTTAATCGAAAGTTATCAGATCCATAAAAACCAATATTTATCCCGCCTTTACAAAAAAGTTGTCCAAAAAGGCCCATTTTTCACCTTAAATCAATTTTTAAAATAGCTTAGTGTTAAAATATAATTTTTTTTATTATATGTATTGAAACTACATGGCCAAACGAAGAAGGACCAATTTAAACCACATTTAAATTCTTAATACCATGGCCGCAAAAGCGAATTGAGTTTTATTTTGAGTTTTATTAAATAAAACTCACACATAATCGTTATTGATGATTTTAATTTTTTTTTGCTCATCAATAACGATTACTGCCTGAGTTTTATAATAAAACTCAAGAAATAACTGTTACCATTGATTTTTAAAAATAAAACTCACAAAATAAAAATCATTGCAGATTTGCATAACTTGACCAATTTGGAACTCATTGGTGTTCTTGATTTTTTTGTAGCACTTTTCTAAGTGGATGATTTTTTAATTTAATTATAGTGGGTAAAATAGTTTTCATTTGTTTATTCGCAAAGTTGTATATATTTTGTATATATATTACCAAAAAAAATTGCAGTTTTTTTTAAAGTCAAAAATAACTGTTATTAATGGTTCCTAATAATATTTCATTCCTTTTCGAAGACATTCTGGATATTCCCTAAACTGTTGAATTGTTGAATTTTGATCAGCTGTTAAACAGTTGTTCCACACAAAGTCTAATTTCAAAAGTTTCAGTAATTCAACTGTAGCCTATGACAACTTTGCATTGGAAAGTCAAAGCAACTCTGTAACATTTTAGTATCATCAGTTCGCTATATTTACTTTAAAATCAAATTAAATTCTCTTTCTAAGAATGTTGACAGTAGCTAACCAAAAAGTCAAATTTTTCGAGTTTTAAGTTCCAAGAAACTTGTCAACAAATAACAGCTGTTAACAATTTTCTGTTAAATTCTAAATAATTTAGCAATATATAATTTTACTTCATCAATCACAAAAACAGATTATTTTTATGACGAAAATATTAAAGTTAATAGAATAAGCAAATAATGCACCTAAATAATAGGGATACTTTAATACGTAATGCGGTAAATATCAAAACTTATTTTTCGAAATCATAAGAATTTTATAAAAGTTATAAGAAATTTAACAATTTTCCATTAGCTTATAAGAAGTAAACAAATGGATACAATAGATAATCAAATGTTGTATACTTTAAAATGATTTGCGTACGAAACTCCTTTAATAGCCTCTTCCCATAGAGTCCATCTGTGTGAAATGGTTGGGATTTTTGACGAATGTGAAACTCGTGTTCCCACAGAACTCCATCCACCATCTACCATCCGATAACAGCTGACTTAAGAGCAGTTGCTCAACTCAACATTGACGAAGGGGGATTTTAACTCCGCAAAACTGGCGTAAAATTGCGTTTTCCTAAACTTATTGTAGAATAATATAATAAATAGCATAAGATAATAGTTTAAAACATATCTGAGCTTTTATAACACATTCTATAACGATTATGCACATATTGCTGACTGGGGGAGAGCCTAACCTCCCGTACCCCACACTCCGCTCTTACTACACCTCTGTCTAGCCAATATTAATGTGTAAAATTTCTAAACAAAACCAAATTTGTGCTGTTTTGGTAATTTATAGAAACTTTGGAGCTTTATAGGAGTACATAGTACACTTTTAATTAATATTTGTTAGTACTTACGAATTGCAGAACATATTCTGAGACTTCGCTACAAACATTGATGTTTTCGTTTGCAGAACAGCTTAAATTTTGGCCCACACATAGCAACTTGTTGGCGAATGCTTTTCCGCTCATAACAAACTACAAATAATTGAACAATAGCCAAAAAACAATGAACTGGAGCATTATTTAATTTTTTCCCGCCATTGATTTGATTTGTTCTCGTAGTCAACGTTCCATTTTTCACAGACAAGAGGAAAAATTCAGAGTTGCACCGAAAAAACATCGCCTAACTATCGCATAAAAGAGCCCGTTAAAGTCCGTCAAAATTGGATGGCGGACTAACTGGGAAATTTTCGGAACGGCAAAACCTTACGGACCATCCGTTCAACGGATGGTAGATGGTGGATGGAGCTCTGTGGGAAGACCCTATAAGACGCGAGAAATACTGCGACGTTTACACGTTTCGATAGAAGCAACGCGGTATGACTTCATAGTGGGAACCAGTTTTATTTATTTAAATTAATTATTTGGGATCAAATGATTAATGTATTTAAGAAAAATATATTTATGTATTCATAGGTATTCTCATTAGATTAAGTAAAATATTTTAAAACAAAAGGATACATAATTTTCATTGTTGAGTCTATTTTAATAAACACCAAAGTGCCTTGACTGTACAAATTAAAAAATTGTCTTTTTTAAATAGATAAACTTATTTTTTTTAATAATTATTTTTTTAAAAATTTAAAATATCAATAATGTAACATTTCATTTTTAAATTTGTATTTACTTATTTTTTTTATCTATTATCGGTAGTTTTTGTCTCTTAAACTTTATTGACGTTTATTGGGAAATTACAGTTCATTACGATTGCTTTTGTACTCACCAACTAATCTGCTTGTGAATAAAATATGAGTAATCTGTGCTCGCCTTTTTATTGTGAGTTTATAAAAGCTCTGCAGTATTTTCCTAATTTTGTGAAATTAATTTAAAAACTGTAGAATACAAATCAGTAAATCAGATAAGGTTAATTTCTAGTGCAATCATTTATTACCAGTTCTAAGAATAATTTATTTTATTTTGTCTTACAAAGTATTTTTTCCGGAAAAAAAATAGTTTTAAGAAAATAGAAACATAATTTTAAAAATAATTATTTTATTGTAGCCCTTAATAAAAATATGACATGATTTATTGTTTTTTATAATAAAAGCTCTTAATTAATTAAATTTTATAATTAATAGTTTGACTTTTTGCCCCTAACAGCGCCTGGCCACACTACCACGAAGCAGAATAGGAAATAGGGATGTCAAATATTTTTAAAATATCGTATCGCTGATATATTTTCTTTAACAAAAATATCAATAGGGGGATTCCCTAAACTGTTGAATTGCTGAATTGTTGAAAATTCAACAAAAAATTTCAGCAATTAAGGGAACGACCGAAAATGGTTCCTGTTGAATTTTCAAACAGCTGTTATTTGTTAAAAAATTTCAGGAAACTTAAAGCATGTAAAATTTGATTTAGTATTGCTAGTTACTGTCTAAAAGTGTTACCAAGGTAAAAAGAACCACAAATATGCTTTCTAAGTTCATTTTAAAATAAATAATGCGTACTGGTGATACTAAAATGTTACAGAGTTGCCACAACTTTTAAAAAAAGGTGACAACTCTGGCTTTTCAGCAATTCAACAAAATTTTCAGCAGCCTCGAGGCTGTTGAATTGCTGAAATTTCTGAAAGTTGACTTTGTATGGAACAGCTGATTAACAGCTGACCAAAACTCAACAATTCAGCAATTCAACAGTTTAGGGAATCCCCCTAATACTTTTGATTTTTTTTCAGTTGAATTTCAAAATTTTAGCCGCATAAATAAGCTCAGCCCTAAGGTCACTCTACTGAGAGAGCCGCTCCGCTCTCAATTTAACATAATGTTAAGATACAACGTTTTCTTACATTGGCAGAACTGTTGCGCCTCTGCCGGTGCTCTGCCAATGTAAGAAAACGTTGTATCTTAACATTGCTGTTAGAAAAACCATGAAATCTAACATTTAGGAGCGCCAATTTGGCGGAAGGGGGAAACTGATTTAGGGAAACGGGCGCCCTCTATGAAAACATTTGTGAGCTGACAATTGCCATTTCTTGCGCACTGTTAACGGCCATACGAAAAGCACTCAATCCAGCTGTAGCTGAGCAGACTCAAATGTTATGTTTAACAGAACTTGTGATATTTGGCTAAAAAAATATCACGATATAAATATATTTTTATTTGCAAAAAATATCGATGTATTGATATTTTGATATATTTTTGACATCCCTAATAAGAAACGACGTGGCCGAAGAGACGAAAAGCAAAGTCAATCGTTAAAGAAAATTGAGCCGGTCCGGTCCTAAGTTTTTGTTGTAGTAGTAGGCGGTCGACGGCCTAGTTGAACTTGAATTATTTACCGATATCGTTTTGAATAATACCCAAAGTAATGATGTGGCGACTGGCTGGAGTGCTCCTCCTGGGCTTTATAGCCATTTCTTTGGGATCCGAGCAGGACGTTCTGGACTTGGGCGACGACGACTTTGCCACCACCCTGAAGCAGCATGAAACTACGCTGGTCATGTTCTACGCCCCCTGGTGAGTGAGTGGGCGTGGCCGAGGGGGTTAAACTTGTCCACATCCATGTAGTACCATTCCATATGGGTTGCGTGTACGATTCGTGGCTAATCAGCTTGTTGCGTCTGCAACTTAATTCAATTCCCGATTCCGATTCCCCGGCATTCGTATGTAATCGCAAAGTACACGTCAGCGTTTGCTTTGCCGGCAAAAAAAGAAGAAACGAGAAACGAATCGAGAGAAGGAAAGGCACCAAGATGACATGCCAGTATTGGTGCTGTCGGCCATTTTAAAGAGCGGGGTGCCAAGCTGGAACGAAGTACATACAATTACTTCTCCACTGGACCGTGACTCATTTACCAACGGATAAAGATAGTGAGGAGATAATCCTCCCTGTATCCTGGTCTATATTTTTGCAAAAGTTGAACCTTTTCTGTAGAAAAATTTGCTGTATCGGCTGAAACTAAAAAATCTCTGTAAAGGAGTTTACCATCTCAGGAGGAAAATATTATAAGATGAATATTTACATATTCTGATGCTAATTTGGTTAAAAATGGGTTA
Organism: Drosophila prostipennis; assembly: GCA_037075205.1. Lineage (NCBI taxonomy): Eukaryota > Metazoa > Arthropoda > Insecta > Diptera > Drosophilidae > Drosophila > Drosophila prostipennis. The sequence goes on along the minus strand of JBAMCJ010005005.1, from coordinate 2,017,639 downwards.
TTATGTATTCGAATACAAATTTCCTATTATTGCCTTTAATAAAATTATATTCCTCCTATTCTTCTTAAATGAATTTCAAATCTTAAAACCTTTTTTTCTCAATTTTTTCATAATGTGTACACTGTACATATGTACATTAACATTTTATTTGTATTTACTCGCTTTAGGCAAATATGTTTTTCTATTATCACGGGAAAACTATAAACCTACACTTGAGCCAATGAACTTGCTAAGTAAATTATCTGTTTTTTTTGCCGGCCGGTATGCCCGCGTTTTAAATCCCCAAAGAGCTGTTGAACTACTTTTGGCATGGTAATGTAATCCTCATACCATAAACCTTATCAGCATTAATACATAAATACACAGAGACGAATTAAAAATTGTTATTATTTGATTTCAATAATTTATAGTGCATTTTAATCGTTGTTATTTAAAAGTAATTGCGTAAAAATTGGACAGAGATTGTATACATTTTTAATTTTTTATCGTTGTTATTTAAAAGTAATTGCCTAAAAATTGGACAGAGATTGTATACATTTTTAATTTTTTATCGTTGTTATTTAAAAGTAATTGCCTTAAAATTAAATGGAGATAAATGATAAATGATATTATTTTAGCAAAATCTATATATCTATATAATATGAGTCCCTTAAATTTGTTTGCGTTCAAGAAAAGTAGTTTCCTTCTATTAGAACTTGTTTAAGATAAAAACCAGGGCGTTTTTTTCTCTGTAGACTTAATGGGCACTTGTACTTAATGTTAGAAAGGGTGATAAGGCAGCTGATAAGTCCCGCACCCTAACTTTAATTACAAGCTATTTTTTCGGAACTTGTCTTTCCGTTGTCTTGATAACAAATGATGAATTATACACAGTTTCTTCCAAATTTTTTAAGTGACGTGTCCTAACAGAGTGTTTTTTCTTGTTGAAGGTGCGGCCACTGCAAGCGATTGAAGCCCGAGTACGCCAAGGCGGCCGAGCTTGTGAAGGACGATGATCCGCCAATCAAACTGGCCAAGGTTGACTGCACGGAAGCTGGCAAGGAGACCTGCAGCAAGTACTCCGTCAGCGGCTACCCCACGCTGAAGATCTTCCGCCAAGACGAAGTGTCGCAGGACTACAATGGACCGCGCGAGGCCAGTGGCATCGCCAAGTACATGCGCGCCCAGGTGGGACCCGCCTCCAAGGTCGTGCGCTCCGTTGCCGAGCTGACCAAGTTCCTGGACACCAAGGACACCACTGTGTTCGGCTACTTTAGCGACATCGACTCCAAATTGGCCAAGGTTTTCCTGAAGTTCGCCGACAAGAACCGCGAGAAGTACCGCTTCGGACACTCCAGCGAGCAGGAAGTCCTCGACAAGCAGGGCGAAACGTAAGTGACAGGATGAGTGCAAGACTGAGTTCGTTTTTGTATTTTTTTCAAGGCTGCCTATTGGTTTTATATATTTTATAAGTGTTAATAAATAGTTTTAAGTGTGCTTTTTGTAACTACCAACCGGAGATTAAGTGGGATGATTTTATAATATTTTGTATCAAATTCTTCGATGAGATATTTTGAACTTTTTTTCTATATAAATTTTATAATATAATTTTATAGGATTAATTTAAATTTGTAGTTCATTTGTAAGTAATGGAATTATTTTGAATTTTATTTCAAACCCTTGCAGCGATAAGATTGTGCTGATTCGTGCCCCTCATTTGAGCAACAAGTTCGAGTCTTCCACCATCAAGTTCGAGGGCAGCTCCGACTCCGATCTGGCCACCTTCGTCAAGGAGAACTTGTAAGTAGAGTCCTCACACTCCATTTAGAAAAATATTTAATTTCTCTTGCCTTCTTCTTCAGCCACGGACTTGTGGGTCACCGCACTCAGGATTCGGTCAAGGACTTCCAGAACCCCTTGATCACTGCCTACTTCAGCGTGGACTACCAGAAGAACCCCAAGGGAACCAACTACTGGCGCAACCGTGTGCTGAAGGTGGCCAAGGAGTTTGTGGGCCAGATCAACTTTGCGATCGCCTCCAAGGATGACTTCCAGCACGAATTGAACGAGTACGGCTACGATTTCGTTGGCGATAAGCCCGTGGTCTTGGCCCGTGATGAAAAGAATCTCAAGTACGCCCTGAAGGACGAGTTCTCCGTGGAGAACCTGCAGGACTTTGTCGAGAAGCTGCTGGGCAACGAGCTGGAGCCATACATCAAGAGTGAGGCTGTCCCCGAGTCGAACGACGCTCGCGTCAAGGTGGCCGTGGCCAAGAACTTTGACGAGCTGGTGATCAACAACGGCAAGGACACGCTCATCGAGTTCTACGCTCCCTGGTGCGGTCACTGCAAGAAGCTGACCCCCATCTACGAGGAGCTGGCCGAGAAGCTGCAAGACGAGGAGGTTGCCATCGTCAAGATGGACGCCACCGCCAACGATGTGCCGCCGGAGTTCAACGTGCGCGGCTTCCCCACACTCTTCTGGCTGCCCAAGGACGCCAAGAACAAGCCAGTGAGCTACAACGGAGGTCGCGAGGTCGATGACTTCCTCAAGTACATCGCCAAGGAGGCGACCACAGAACTGAAGGGCTACGACCGCAGCGGCAAGCCCAAGAAGACCGAGCTCTAAGCTGCACGCCGGGTTGAACTGGCCGCCAACTAGCATTTCCATATTTTTGTAAAATCGAATGCATTCTCTACAATACTTGAGCAAAAATTGTATTAAATTATTTGATAGTGATGAAACGCGTACGAACACAACTTGATTATGTCGCAATAAACTTAAATCTTCATTTAATTAGTTAATCAGTTTTAACACCTTTGTTTTGACTAAGTTTTTCCTATTTCCTAAAAAAAAAGTCTTCCATTTGCTTTTCAAGGATTGTGCGAAACCTATCCGCCTTAAATCTAAATCAGATAGGTCCTTGAAATGTTGCTAGGCTACTCTGGTGTCTTGGATGTGTTCGTCCAGCATCGTCCGGAACCAGTCCGCCAGGAATGTGTATTGATTGCGTCCTTGGAAGGCCTTGTAGGCTACTTTGCCTTGCGTGGGGTCAAATTTGAAAAGGTAAACTGTGCTGGGACAGTCGATCGGTGCCATGATTTGGGATATAGTGCTGAGCAAGCGCACCATAAAGTTGGCGCACACGCCGGCTGACCAATCTTTTTCCTGTGAAAGAAGATCGCGGATTTATAAAAGATTAAGATTAGAGTGAAAATTCATATTTTATGTGTATTAAGGACATTTTAGCAAATAAGCCTGCTAGAAAAGAATTCGTATAGGTCTGAGACCATTTATATTAATAACTGTCTGTACCTCAACCACATCTTAAATTTAATTTTATTTTAAAACTAAATAAATAGCTGAATGTCAATTTAAGGTTAGAGATCCAACAATTTACATGTATTAAATTAATTTATATCCACTTTCTGAGGTTGGATCGCAAATCTCCGTTAAATTAAAATCTTCTGATCAAAGCAAAGTTTTAAAATAATTTGAATTAAATTATACTAACGCAATCCTTCCACAAATCCCGAACAGAAGTCTTTTGGATGTTCAGTACAAAGGCATTCTCATCGCGATGGGCTATATATAGGCTTTCGATGCCCAAAAGAAAGCACTTGATCCACCATTTGAGGGCCTCCGTGCGATTGTGCGCTGACCAATCGACTCGGTTCATGTGCACCAGGCGCAACTGCAGCTCTGCCCAGTTGTGGGCAGGACCATTGCTGTTAGACGGTAAGTATTGGGGTTAGTTACGCGATTTGGAAGCCCATAGTGCTGACTTACAATCCATTGGGATTCAGCTCAGCCAGTACTGGTGAATCGAACAAAACTCGATTTCCGTTTAGGTCAAAGGAGAAGACTCCATGAAAGCAGCCCGCTTCTTCAGGGGATTGCTGGTTCCTGGGCTCAACGACGCCGTTTTCTAAAATAAAGAAATATATAGGATATTAATGGAGTACTGTTTTTTTTTCTAGACACCACCCACCGAATACACAGTATTTGTACAGCTTTCTTAGCCAGGATTCTTGCATGACTTTCCGAAAATTGTCCCCTTCGAAGGCGTCGGGTTGATCGCTGTCAAGGCGGCAGATGTACATGGTGTTGCGGTACCGGGAGACTCCCAGTGACCATCCCGACTTGTTCTCGTAGGGAGCACTCATCATCAGCTCGAGAACTTCGCTGGTGCAGACTATATGGGCATTCAGCTCCACGCGCATGTTGTTGCCCACCTTGAGGAAGGAGAACCGCGTGGACTCGATGAACTGGAGCATGTTGTCCAGAAGGATTTGGGGGTTCTTCTTCTGCACCTGTGGCTCATTGGATCGCAGGGAGATTGGAAATCGGTTGTTTGACGGCATCACAATAAATCGCATTCCATGCGCATTCCGCTCGAAATGACCGGTTGGCGACAAAATAAACCCGCCATGCGAAATGGGCTTGCTGATAGTCGGAAATTTGTGCACATCCTCCTCCGTCCAGGAGTGGACGTCCATGTTCAATATCAGATAATTGGAAGTCATCTCCGATTAGATTGTAGGTCGCTTTTCTACGAAAAACAGAACTTAAATTTTGGTTCGCGCTTCTAAAAAGAACCGTACTTTCAGGCAGTGGCAACGCCATTAATGAATAATAAAAAACGTACTTTCATAGGTTTAAAGATTTAAAAATAAAAAACTTGTACTTTTTTTTATATTTCAATAGCGTAAGTTGGTAAAATTGGCGAAAGTGAAAAAAATTTATACACTTAACTTTTTTTTTTTTTTTTTTTTTTTTATTAATTAAGTTAGATACACTTAACTTGCTTGCTTACATTAACGAGTGCTCACTGTGGTTCACAAAAACACCAAAAAGCAACAAAAACCAAGCAAAATACCGGTTGGCGTTGCCAGATATTAGTGGCGTGCCGGCAAAAAAGGTAAACAAACCGCCAGACCCTGCCAGACCGCTTAAAACAGATGGCCTTCACAAACAGGCTGGCAACCTGCTGATTGTGTCTGCACGTGTTTTGAATTCGCGTGTTTTGCTCTTCATTCCGGGACGTTTTGCTGCAATTTAACAGGATCGAGCTGAAATATAATTGAAAAATCACTAAGAATAAGGTTGACTAGTTCCCCGAGCGATGGAGGTCAATGCCAGCAAGCTGCGGCTGGGCGCCCAGCGATTGCTGAAGCTGACTGCAAGTGAGTCTGAAGACAACGTGTTCGCTCAAAATTTACAGAAGTTTATCAAGAAGCAGGTGAGTTAACTTATTTTCAATTGGGAACTATCACACCTAATCTATTCTGTATTTAAGAAATACGTTCCCCAAGATGTGGAGCGGCTGTTCCGGACGCTCAGCGAGCAACTGCCTCTGCCCGCTTACACGGTGCCTGTGGCCGTGAGTTTCGAGGAGCAGCTCCTCCTGCTGCTTTCCATGTCGCTCCGCTGGGACTCCGCTGGCCAGACTTTTCGCCAGTATCAGCTTGAGTGTGCGGCGCTGGCCAAGCTCATGGACTTCTCCCTGGACGCCCAGAGGTTAGTATCCATCAGGTTTTTCCCTGAAAACAATCTTCAAATCTATCCCCTTTCAGATTTGCCAAGAGTTACTTCCACGACAAGCCAGCTCCCTTTGAGAATATCCAGAGCAATGGCAGTCTGCCCAGTAAAAAGTTAAAGAATGGCAATCACACCGGCAATCTGGAGGAACTGGAGCTCATCACATGCTGCTATCAGTTGCTAAAAAGTGATACACCCTATTTCCGCGAGCTGTGGGATTGGTCCAGCTTTATAGCCACCTATACACACAAATCATCCAACCCGAAGACGCAACTTTACTGCAACCACATCATGGCCATGCTCACAAACATGAGTGACACCCAGCTAAACGCCCTGAACGAGCAAATATCCACTAAAACACGCCTGGAGTTCGATCACGAGAAGGAACAAGCATGGACCAGAGCTAGGAGCACGCTCGGCAGCTATACACCAGACGCCAGCGATCAACTGCTAAGCCTGCAGCTCCAGGAAATCAATCAGGCTGTGACCAACATCGAGGGAGTTCTACTGCCCACTTTCAACAAGGAGAACCTGGAGTTCTATGCCAGCAGCGATGGCTGTTATGATCGCATTGTGAAGGTGGATTCAACTGTGGTTAATCTGCGAAGCATTGCCCTAGGAGTTGCAGCCGCCAAGCCCATTTGCCTTTCTGGACCCGTCGGCTGCGGCAAAACCACGCTTATTGAATACCTGGCCCGCAAAACTGGACGCATCTGCCCAAAGCCAAATGAGGTGGAAAGCCGGGAGAAGGCTCTGAAGAAAGCTGAGGAGGAGGAGCAACTGCTGACACCGAAAAAGAAGCCAAAGACGACAGGTGGGAAGCGAAAGCTGGAGGAGTTGCCTCTGGAGGAACTGCTAGACTTGGGTGAGACGACTCAAAGAAATGGATTTTTACGTATTCAGCTTGGAGATCAGACCGATAGCAAAATGCTACTCGGTCAATATCGCTGCACTGATGTGCCCGGGGAGTTTGTTTGGCTGCCTGGCGTTCTGACGCAGGTGAGTTAATAAATCCATTTATATAATCCTTACTTTAACACACACTTGTTCTTTAAGGCCGTCATGCATGGCTACTGGTTATTGCTGGAGGATTTAGATGCCGCCACCCAAGATACCTATACTATTCTGAGTAGCCTTTTAGAACGTCAATGCCTTAGTGTTCCCGGTTTCCGAGATTCCGTTAAAATAGAGCCTGGTTTTCAGTTGTTTGTCACAGTGCGGTAAGAGAATTGTCAACCAAACATGCACTTTTAGTTTATGACTATTTGTTATCCCTTAGAACCAACAAATCAGCCAGCAACTCCAGCCAAAAATCGCTTTACTCCCTGTTGGACAAGTATCTGTATACCATCAATATACTGCCCCTTTCCCGCAATGAACTGTGCAAAGTGGTGAGCATCAATTATCCCAAGCTGGCTACAGTGGCCAATCGGATTGTGGATGTGTTCCTCACCTTCTCCAGCGGACATCACACATCCGCGGATAACCTGAGGCAGCAGGAATCGGGCGACAAGGCGGACAACACGGAGAAATATGTGGCTCTGCCCTTTGAGCAAGTCTCCCTTTCCTCGAGCCCCAATTCAGGCAGATTGGTGTCCACCCGTGATTTGGTGAAACTCTGCCACCGCTCTAACTCGCAGTTTTCGGTGACTAGCTCGGAGTGTGCGTACTTTGTCTTCCAAAACGCAGTGGATGTGTTTTGTTCGTATCTGTCGCAGAGCAAAGAAAAGATCGCCCTGATCACAAGCATCGGAGCCAAGCTGGGCATCATCCGTTCCCGTTGTGAACATTTCGCCAATGAATACAAACCGGATGTGGAATTTGGACTGGAGCATATAAAAATCGGAAGAGCCAGCCTTTTGGCTAAATCGGAGTTGGAAAACAATGAGAACGGGGATACTTCAGAGCAGGACCTCAAGCGCCAAAAGTTAACCCAGAAAACAAAGAGGGCTATTGGTAAAGTCAGCACTAAGCGAAGCACCTTTTCGTTTACTCGCCTGGCCAGCTGCATCCTGGAGCGGATTGCCGTGTGTGTCAGCCACTCGGAGCCGGTTCTTTTGGTGGGCGAAACTGGAGTGGGTAAGACCTCTTCAGTGCAGTACCTGGCCGAGCGAACGGAACACAAACTGGTGGTGGTCAACATGAACAACCAATCGGATGTGTCGGACTTGGTTGGCGGCTTCAAGCCCGTTGAACTGAACTATGTTTTGGGACCACTGAGAAATGAATTCGAGTACCTTCTGAGCGAAACTTTTAATCAAGAGAAGAACTTGCAGTTCCTGCGCCTGTTTGCCACCCACTATAACAGTGGCCGTCATGCTGTGATCATCCGAACCATGCTCAATATCAGTCTGCAGGTGGCGAAGAATCCGGAACTAAGCCGGAATCAGTTTCTTCCGCGCTGGCAGACGCTGAGGGAAAAGCTGCAGAAGCTTCAGATGCAGCTGGACAAGAGCATCAACATCTCCTTTGCATTCATACCCGGTTCTCTGGTGAACTGCATTAGCAACGGCGACTGGGTTTTGTTGGATGAGATTAACTTGGCGTCGGCGGAAACGCTTGAATGCCTTTCTACCATCCTCGAACCGGAGGGCTCTGTGGTGCTCTTGGAACGCGGTGATTTTACGCCCGTTAAACGGCATCCAGACTTTCGCATCTTCGCCTGTATGAATCCCAACACGGACATTGGCAAAAAGGATTTGCCCGTGGGCATACGTAATCGCTTTACGGAGTTCTTTGTCGACGAACTCACAACGGATGCCGATTTGAGTTTGCTGGTGAGCGATTATCTGGCTAATACAGGCATCCAAAGGAAGTCTGTGCACAGCATCGTTCAGTTGTACAAATCCCTGCGTAAGCTGTCCGAGCTGCAGTTGAATGATGGCCTCGGGAACCGTCCGGTCTATTCCCTGCGCACACTCTGCCGCAGTTTGCGTATCTGCGCCCGGAATTTGTGCGGCTCCATCGAGCGGAATCTGTATGAGAGCTTCTGCCTGAGTTTTCTTACTCAATTGGATCCGGACTCGCATCATGTGGTCCTTCTTCTCATCCAGAATGCGTTGCTGTCGAACGTCAAAGCCGTTTTGAGTAAGCAGTTGCCCCAACTGGGTGAGAACTACCTGGACTTCGAGGGCTACTGGATTCAGCCGGGTAACCTCGAACCGCAGCCCTGCACTCACTACATCCTCACGGAAAGTGTGAGGAAGAACCTAAAGGATTTGGCCCGAATCATCTCGATTGGCAAGCTGCCCATTTTGCTTCAGGGACCCACCAGTGCGGGTAAAACCAGTTTGATTGACTACGTGGCCAGGCGGAGTGGAAATCGCTGCCTGCGAATCAACAACCACGAGCACACGGATCTTCAGGAGTATATTGGCACCTATGCGGCGGATTTGGACGGAAAGTTGACCTTCAGGGAGGGCGTATTAGTGCAAGCCATGCGCCATGGCTACTGGATTATTCTGGACGAGCTCAATCTCGCGTCAACGGATATTCTGGAGGCTCTCAATCGAGTTTTAGACGACAACAGAGAGCTGTACATCGCCGAGACCCAGACCCTGGTGAAGGCTCATCCCAACTTCATGTTGTTTGCTACTCAGAATCCTCCAGGACTCTATGGCGGAAGGAAGACCCTGTCCCGTGCCTTCAAGAATCGTTTCATAGAGCTCCACTTTGGGGACATTCCACGTGGCGAGTTGGAGACCATTCTGGAGAAGCGCTGCTTCATTCCACCGACATATGCCCGCAAGATGGTGCACTGCATGACCCAGCTGCAGCAACATCGCCAGAACACCTCCAAGCAGGTCTTCACTCTGCGCGATCTTTTCCGCTGGGGCAACCGATACACCCATGCGGATAAGTCGCTGCATGAGGACACCAAGTACGACTGGAACCAGCATCTCGTGGAGGAGGGCTATCTGGTTCTGTCTTCAAAGGTGCGTTCTCAGGATGAACATGAGCTGATAGAGAAGACTCTTTTCGCCAACTTCCGCAAGAAAGTGGATCTCCAGCTGCTGTTTGATATCCAAATCGAGAGGGAAAGCTCCTCCATGGTGAGTAGAAAAATCCTGGATGCCATAAGAAACTTTAAGCTGCGCGGAGACATCGTTTGGACTCGGAACATGACACGCATGGCTGTGGTTACCGCAAAGGCTCTGGAGTTCGACGAGCCTGTGCTACTGGTTGGTCCCACGGGTTGTGGAAAGACCACTGTGTGCCAACTGCTGGCCAGCATTGCGGATGTCCAGCTGCGAATCCTCAACTGTCACATGCACACCGAAGGTGCGGATTTCCTGGGAGGATTGCGCCCTTGTCGTGGCAAGGAGTCGACTCAACTGTTCGAGTGGGCCGATGGTCCGTTGATATACGCCATGCAAGAGGGCTCCTATTTTATGGCCGATGAGATTTCCCTCGCAGAAGATTCGGTGCTGGAGCGGCTTAATTGCATTCTGGAAACGGAACGAACGGTGTTGCTGGCTGAAAAGGGCGGCGTCTCCGAGTTGGATGCAAATCCAGACTTTGTGGTGCAGGCCAAGTCCGGTTTTCAGTTCCTGGCCACCATGAATCCCGGCGGTGATTTTGGCAAGAAGGAGCTGTCGCCTGCCCTAAGGAATCGCTTCACAGAGGTCTGGTGCTTGCCCTCAGACAACAAGGAGGACCTCATTGAGATTGCCTACAACTGCATGAGTCGCCAGAAGGAGCACGAGAGCCAGGTGATCAACACCCATAAAGTGGCCGAGTACCTGGTGGAAATAGTGCTCCACATTCGCGACACCAACGAGAAGTTCAAGTTTTCAGTACGTGACATCTTGGCCTGGGCTAATTACATGGTTAGCAATGGAAGGCTGAGCTTTGCCGAGCAGGCAATATTCGGCCTGGAAACAATCTTTCTTGATGCACTGGAAATGCTGCCCCATGAATCACAGGAGCAGGTGGAGCTGCTAAAATCCAGCATAGTTGAACAGGCCATCAAACAGGCGGCGGTAATCCTTAACGAAAACTTTACCTTGGAGGAAATTAGCAAGAAACGAGGATTCGACGTCCAGTTGGATGGAAGCCGCTTCGGCATTCGACCCTTTTTCATTGATGTTAATCAGGAGCGCGTGACGCCGGCCAAAAATGATTTCTTATTCGATGCTCCCACAACCAAGCAGAATCTATTCCGCCTGTTATCCGCGCTTTCCCTTCAAAAGCCGGTGCTCCTGGAGGGTCCACCTGGTGTGGGCAAGACATCCATTGTGGAGAGCATTGCGGCTGCCATTGGCTACCAAATTGTGCGTATTAATCTTTGCGAACACACCGATTTGGCTGATCTGTTTGGAACCGATCTGCCAGCTGAGGATAACTTGCTAGAATCAAATACAGAATCTTCCGAGCGCCAAATAGGCAGTTTCGTGTGGCGCGATGGCCCTCTTCTGGCCGCTCTGAAGGCAAAGAACACCTGGATTCTGCTGGACGAACTGAATCTGGCCCCACAATCCGTACTGGAGGGCCTCAATGCGGTGCTGGATCATCGCGGAGAAGTCTACATACCGGAGTTAAACAAGAGTTTCCATTTGGCGGGCTCGACTCGGATTTTTGCCTGCCAGAATCCTCTGAAGCAGGGCGGCGGTCGCAAGGGATTGCCCCAATCCTTCCTCAATCGTTTTACCAAAGTCTATCTGCGTAAGCTCTCCACCCAGGATCTGCTCCATGTGGTAAATAAGAAGTACGGAAAGTACTTTGATCAGTTAAATGAATATTTCGTAAAGTTGTTGGATCATAAAACTGGAGGTAATCTTTTTGAGAGATACTCTGGAACGGGAGCATCAGGAATTTCGAATTCCTTCGACTTGGCTGCTCGTTTGGTGCGTTTTTCGGAGCAACTTGATCGTGGAGTGGCTTCCATGGAGTTCGGATACAAGGGTGGCCCTTACGAATTCAACCTACGTGATATTCTCCGCTGGTGCGATCTGCTCCACAACCCGAAAACTGGGTACATTATGGCGTGTTCACCTTCCTTCCACTTCGCTTTCAAGGACTTCTTGCTCACCCTCTACGAGAGGATGCAGTTGGTCTACTACCAGAGGATGCGCTGCGACCAAGATAAATTGTACATCCGAAATGTCTTCTCAAGCGTTTTCCAATGCGATGCCGAACAGCTGAATCAGGTTTCGGACGATGTCGCTCTTTATTGGACAGCAGATAAGGTCTATCTCAACGATGTGGTGTTGGAGCGGGAACAAGCCGATGCCCTGGACTTGGCTACGCGACAGGAACAGGCTCCTTTGCTGCTGGACAGCCAAAGGCAGCTGCTCAAGCAAATCGTCGAGGCTGTGCACATGGAGAAGCCTCTTCTGCTGTGCGGGTCCACGGATAGTGGCAAGACCAAGTTGATCGATGCCCTCTGCGTGCTGTCCAATCGCCTGTGCAACACGGATATCATTGATGACTCCGTAACTGGTAGTTTCCAGCAGGTGAGTTTTTAGTTAATCTATCTGTTATTTGTTAATACCAATGTTTTTTGACAAACTAGATTGATTTAAATCGTCATCTGGAAGTCATTTACAAGAAAGTCGAGTCGCTTGTCTTTGCCAGTGTTCAACGGGCATTTGTCCATCAGACGCAGGCCGAGTTTGTGGAGGAGTTGTGGACCAACTGGAGCAGGTACAATAGACTCGCCAAGGTCACAGCAGGTAAGTGTAAGTCTTCAACTATGGCCAAGCGTCTTTAAAGTATTTTTATATATTTTCTTTAGAGTCCCAACAGCACAGTGTGTTGGACGAATTGAAATTGTTCAGCGAGCGACTGGGATCTTTAGGTAAACTCATTGGGGTACTGGAGAACACACCAAAGAACTGCCAAGTGGAGGCAATCCACCAGTTGCCGGAAACCAAGTCCCAGCTGCTGTTACTTCAAGCCTACATAAAAACGGCAGATTCCCTCAACACCGGAGGATCTTTCGAATGGGTCGACTCCCAAATTGTATCCTCATTAAAGTGCGGCCAGTTCATCTTGCTGGAGCATGTGAACCTGTGCTCCTCGGCCGTTCTGGATCGTCTGAATCCTGTATTTGAGCCAAATGGAAGCTTACTAATAGCCGAGAAAGGAATAAGTGCACAGGATAGCGCTGAGGTGGTTTACAAATCAACGAACTTCCGTGCCTTCCTCACTGTGGATCCAAAGAATGGTGAACTGTCGCGCGCCATGCGCAACCGATGTGTGGAGCTTTCCTTGTCCAGGGATACCTACTCAGTCGATGATATGCGTGCATTTGTTCATGAGCAAGGTGTGCACCAAATGGAGGCTATAGATTGCATCCTGCGAGTTCATAAGGGCATCAGTCAGCTGACCGAGTTCAACAACTACTCCATTTCGCACCTTACACAGTTTGCTTTCCTGAGCGCCGCCTATAAAAGGATTGGCTATCATCTAAAACGTGCTATTTATGTGGCCGCCATGGAGGTTTATGTATACTCGGCCAACACGGATTTGATGGGCTATGGATTGTCTTACTACCAGAACAAACTGCGCGAAGTGGTGCTGGCACAAACGGAAGTGTTTGTGGAAGAGGCTTCTATCCAGGAGGACTTACTTAGCGACGTTATACTCAGTTCTGGAAACCTGAACTCGTTGAGATTGATCAAACTGCAGGCTGTGACGCTGAAAGTGTTACTGAATGGATCCTCAGAAGAAAATATTCCCCAAAAGCAGTTAGCTGCTCTATTCCAAGAAATGGACAGCCTAAAACTGAATCATTTAAAGCCCCAGCAACTCATTCGTCACTTCCTTTATATACTTTACGAGTCGTCGGCCTTCGGGGATTTAGAACTAAGGCATCTGTACCTACAACCTTGGTTGTCGGAACACACTTCTATCCAAGAGTTGTCGCTGAATTTTTACACTTGCCTGCAAAATAGATGCAACAGTGTCGAAGGAGCTTTGGTCAATCTGCCCTGGAATCGAAAACTCTTCCCACGACTCCGTGACTACTCAACTCAAATTGGATTCTCGTTACTAAACCCTCTAAATCTGAGCGCTTTGCTTCTTGCGCGCCTGGTGGTCGATGACGTACCCACTTATTCAGTAACAACAGTAGAGAAAATGAATGCTCTGCAGTACTCACAGGCCCTCCTCGAGGAAAAGGTGACTGGAAAGTACTCGAATGATTTCTTAGCCAATCTAGCGAGTTTGCTCGAGGTTCTACATACCTGCTTACTGGAGGATTTGAAGACGGCTAATTTGGATCTGCCGCAGTATGTACAACTGGTGACACGCTTCCATTGGTTTAATCGTATCCTGGCCACGGCGCAGCAGAAGCTGCTGTACAACAATGAGCTACATGTCCCGCTGATGCACAAGCTGGTGCTCCATTTCCAGTGGCTTGAGAAGCACCTTCTGATTACTTTAAACGCATTGAATACCAACAATCACTTTGATAGGATGCGTAGCATTATAATTAATGTTGTTAGAATCAAAAAGTACATCGAGGAGACTAGACGGCCTCTGAACGTGATTAGCAAGATCTACTCGAAGCAGTTCACCCAGTTCCAGCCCTATTACCAAGATCAACAGGTGAGTAAAATGTGGAGTTTAGTAGGTACTTCTTATAGTTTGTAATAATTTCGTATTCCTTTAAAACATAGATCCAACTACACTCTGAATTGGAGGAATTAGAAAAATTACTATGTGTGGTACCGAGCTACGGAAACTTAGAGTTGTCATCCTGGCTCAAAAGATGGCAGCTTCTTCAATCTGATGAGGCCAACAAGTGGCGCTCCTTCTTGCGTAAGAATATCCATGGCTTCCAACTGAAGCCCTTCGAATTGAGTGGGTCTCTGCCGAATGAGACACTGCAATCACTCCTGGTAAGGCTGCAAGCCAAGGTAAAGGAAGCTCAGGAAAAAAACACAGAGAATGGATTCGATTTGGAGTTGGACCTCAATAGTCTCAAGACCCTTTTGGATACCGAAGCGGATGATAGTCAAACTTATCTAAATCCGGAAGAAGTAGCTACCAATACCCCACAGCTTTTACTCGCTGCTTTAAGAGAATTATTCATGGAGCGACTGTTGACGGGAACTCTGCGAGAAGACTTTGACGAGCAAGTGAATCCCCTGTACACGGATCAGTTGCTGACCTTGAACAGTAATCTTTGGCAGTGCCTGAAAACGCTTGAGAGCGCCCCTCATTCCGAAGTGTCTAGTGCCTGGCTTGAACTTAAGAAGGGCCTAAGTGAGCTGCAGGACCAGGAGGATTTTAAAACTCTGCTGGAAACGATTGGTAGTAGCTACAAAGGATTACGCACTTATCAAAGGCAGTACCGTAACTCTATTCAATGCTATCAGTTGGAGAATCTATCCACCCGCCTGGATTGCGTCCAAGGTCCCTCAGAAGAGGGCAGCGCGGAAATATCCAGTCGATTCAGCTATCAGGGACCAGCTTTATCAGGCGTTCTATTATCATTGATATGTCAACCAAATGGACAGCTGCGTTCGGTCCCCCTCAGCGAGTTGCAGGAATGGCGATCCTCTCTGCAGCAAACACGTCATCTGATTTGGGAGAACTCCCAGCTACTGAGTCCCACATACAGCCAAAGGGTTAACAATCTCTCGCAGGTCCAGGAAAGTGCCAGTCAACTGCTACAAGAGTTGGAATATGTCAGACACTTAATTCGGGAGGAACAGAAACCAAACCCAGGCTTCGATAGCTGTACCAAAGAACTGGAAATATTGCTTGAAAGTCTGCAGAAAGACGATATCAACAAGGACTCCATGACAACAGCTTTTGATGTTTCACTAACTAATGCGCTGTTGGGAGCCGTTGAGCTGTGCCTGCTCACCAATGCCCCATTGATCGATCCCGTAGAAAAGAATCGCCTGAAGAATCAATATGTAGCAGAGGATATTGATTGCCTTAGCACTCTAACTACCGCCTACGATTTCATGAAAATTATAATGAAATACCGGCACTTTGGCGATGAGATATGCAATCAACTGGAGGTCAGCTTAAAAACCGCTCACCAGCGACAGCAGCAGCTTTCGCAGAAGTTGGCCTTGCGTCCGCAACAGTGTCTGTATGCTTCTCTCGTACAGGATCTCACTCACTTCCTGCACTCGAATGGCGATTGTGAGTCGCTGTACAAGCTGTTCCAGCTAATTAGCTCGGAATGGGATGGCTTCAAAGGACCCCTCGCGGCGACGAGTGCGCAGCTTAAGAGCAGCACAGAGGTTTTGGGTAAACTGGAGCTTTGGCTAGCCAATGCCCAGAGATTCGTGCATCACACCCTCTCTAGGTACTCGGCTTACTACCAAGACTTTGTGGAGCCCATCAAATGTGCTGTGAACCAGATGCGATTCGGCTTGGAGTCCCTAAAAGTGATCTTTGCCAGGGTCCAGAAGGCAGGCAGCGTTTCGCAGGCGGAGCAGCTCCAGCAAGCAATCGGGGATATAGTTCAATTCCCATCACAGCAGCCATTGGTTATAAGGAATAGCAGGCTCTACGGACTACTTTCCGAGCTGCCGCACAGCGAGTATGAGTACTTCCGTTTGCTGAAAGCCAAGTTGAGTGAGCTGAGCAACTATATCTCACTGGGCAGTGTGGTAGATGAGACCACCTTTGCGGCCTACGACGATGCGTTGAGCATCTGCAACCAAACGTGGCAGCAGGAGGAGCAGCGTCGCTGTCAACTCAAAGCGGAGGCAGAGAGTCTGTATGTGACCAAGACCAAGGGAGGAGTCGACAGTGATGAGCTTATTGAGATGCAGGAAATCGAGGAGAACTTCCCCACGAACCTAGACGAGGACTTTGCCGAGTTCGTGTCACAACCCACACTGGAGCAGGTCCTGAAATTGGACAAGAAAGCCAGTGCCAAGGCCAAGCAGGCTCAGATTGTGGTTGAAGAGGATTATGCCTTCCTGGCGCGCAATTTCATCGAGGTGATGAGCCAGCACACTCCGGTTTATTACAGAGAGCAGCCCAAGTCGTCGAAAGAACCGGAGCTTCATCTGCTCGGCCCTTACCGAGCACGCTTCCAGGTCTTTGCTCACTTGCATGGCCACTACAAGACAGCCTTGGGATCGAATCTGGATGAGAGGGCCTGCAATGGACTGGCCTTTGGACTGGCTCTGCAGCAGAAGCAGCTGAAGGACATTGAATTGGAGGAGGGAGTTTCCAGTTCCCCTTACGATTTTTACAAGGATTCAAATATAAGTGAAATTCAAAGTTGCCTGGATGTTATGGAGCGGATAGAGAAGCGTGTGCTGGAGCAACTGGATCAGTATCCGGAGCACGCAGGACTGGCAGACATAAAGCTGGTCATCTCACGCATCCGCCGACTGCCGGCGCATGCTCCTGTGGTTCGTTTCAATACAGGATTCCAGCTGCTGAGGCAGAAGTTGGCCCTCTGGAATGAAGTGGCCCACAGGAACAACAATCTGGTGTCGGAGGAAATCGAGGTGGCCGAGTTTGTTCAACGCTGGACAAGATTGGAGCTGCAGCACTGGCGCAATTGCCTGGGACAAACAGCCGGCCAAGTGGAGTTGCAGGCCTATCGCTACTGGTTCTTCATCTACAACCTGCTGCAGCAGTTCCTTCACCAAAAGCAAGTGGATCAGTCCTATACCGACATAAAGTTTGCGGAACAACGCTTCGCCCAGGAGCAATTGCTGGATGCCCAGGACTTGGGAGAAGCCCAGCGCTTGGAGCTGCCCCAAGTGGTGCGCATTTTAAGGCAGTTTGTGGAGGCCTCTTGTTACGGTGACTTCCATATTCGGATGCAACTTCTTCACGGCTTCGAATTGTATCTGCACAATGTGGAGAGAGCCGGAAAGATCGAGGGACTGCCTCCTCTAATTGCAGCGGTGCATAATCTGCAGCTGTATTTCTCGCAGTTTACTGGCGAGATTGCAGACTCGGCGAAGTCGCGGCGATTGCCCATTGAAAAGAAGCTGAAGGAGTTTGTGAAAATCCAGAGCTACAGCAAGGACCTGAGCTACTTCAGCATGCGCAACAGTGTGGCCAGCGTGCATCGCAACCTTAACAAGTTCCTGAAGGAATACCGACTGGCGCTGCAGGAGAAGATCACCGAGGTATTCCAGCCCAAGGATGCCACTGCCAAGGACTACACCTTTGGCACTGACAAGGGCAAGGGCTTGAGGAACTACAACAAGATAAAGTATCTGAACACGGAGCGACAGATGTTCGTGGCCAGTGAGAAGCTGCTGGAGAAGTTTGCCATCCAGGCGGAGTTCGTGTCGGAAAATGCACTGCTGCAACGCTTGGAGAAACACTTCCGAACTGCGCGTCATGTGGTCAAGGAAACATTGGGGCAGGTTCCCTACGGCGAGCTAATCACGGACCTGGATGACTTGCTGGCCAGCCAGTTGGAGCGATGTGAGCACCTGCGTTCCCTGAACGTTGATCGGTCGAAGGAGCGACCCCAACAGAAGCAGGAGGCCAAGCAGATTCTCCAGCAAAAGCGCAAGGCTCTCACGGATCTGTTCAAGATGCTCCATCGGCTGGGTGCCAGCTATAAGACTGGACTTTTGGAGCTCTCTCTGCGCACCGAGTTCGAGGACTTCCAGCTGTCTCCCTATAACATTCGAACCATGTTGCCCCGACTCCATCCCAGTGCCCAGCAGTTGGATGAGCACCTGGACTTGTACTACATGAAGAGTGTCTTCAAGTTGAAGCTGCTGCAGAACATTATGCTGACTCCCCTTTCGGAACTGGGACCTCCCAACATTGAACGCATCAAGGGCTTTGCTGTGGACCTGTTCCTTTTGGTGCAGCAGCAGCGGGAGCAGCTTTCTGGATCCACCAAGGAGCTTCATGAGCTTAGGAATTCGCTGGACAGCTTGCGTAAACTAGCTGAGATTGTCCCACAGGCCGAGAATAATTCGGCGGCTCTGAACTTTGTGAGGAGTGGCGATTTGGCAGCGGAAATAAAACGTAATCTTTGCCAGATTCACTACGTCTTCAAGCAGTGGAAGCTGCTGCTAAGTTGTGCGCCAAGCACATTCAACGAAAACTCCGGCAACAGCTTACTGGTGAGGACTATTCCCCTGCCCCAGAATGAACTCCAGGACTTAAGTAGGCAGATCCTAAGCAGCAGCCAAAAATTGCTAAACGAACTTAACGCCGCTAACTTGGAGTTCCTATCCAGCGAGAAGTGTGACTATTACCAGAAGAGCTATCAGCAAATTCTGCAGACCATAGAGAAGACCTTGGCCACTCTTCGGGCAGGACAAAGGGATCAATTGCCGTTGGCGCAGCCGCTCATTGAGCTCCTGGCCAGCCTGCGAGTGGAAACGACCACCGAGATCACCTCTGAGTCCACAGATCTGACCAATGCGGACACAGAGTTGGCCAACATCGCGCACAGTGTGTTAATCTCGCTGCAGAAGATTTACAAGCACCACGCAAAGCCCGCGGAGGGACAAGAGAATGGCGAGACAAAGGAGGAGGATCCAGAGTCAAAGGAGGCGCTTCACGAGCAGCACCTGAAGAAATGCCTCACTGGGGAACTGACCTCGGATTGGCAGCAGCTAAGCCTGCCCCGCGTGCTCGAAAAGCTCTCCAATGTACTGCTGGTGCTAAAGCACTCCGAGGCCGAGAACCAGGATAAGCTACTGTGCGTGCGACGAGCGATAGGTCTGCTGCCCATTCTGGAGCAGTACCAACTACTGGCGGACTACTTGCTGCTCCAGCAGCTGGCCACCCACAAGGTTTCCGCCAAGATGTTGTCCATAGTGCTGACCGTTTTCGTGGAGATTGGCAGCAAGGGCTTCTGTGTGCCTCCGGATCTCATGCAAGACGAGGAGGGACAATCGAAGCAGGACAACAAGAACGGCGAGGGCTTCGGCCTAGAGGATGGCACTGGGGAGAACGACGCCTCGGACAAAATCGAGTCCGAGGATCAACTGGACGATGCCAAGCGACCGGAGGACAGAAAGGACGAAGGCGACAAGCAGGAGCCAGACTGCAAGGAGGAGAAGGGCATTGAGATGAGCGACGACTTTGACGCCAAGATGCAGGATGTGGAGAAGCCCGAGGAGGATGACAGCGGGGAATCTGAAGATGAGGAGGATCTCAACAAGGAGATGGGCGAGACTGAGGAGGGAGCCGAAAAGCTGGACGACCAGATCTGGGGCGACGACGAGGAGGAAAAGCCAGAGGAGGAAGAGGAGCCTGACATGAACGAGGAGGATCAGGGCAAGGGCAGCAAGGACGAGAAAGATGCACACAACGATCTGGACACAAAGAACGATGCGGCCAAGGAAGATGGCAAGGATGAGCACGAGAAGGACGGCTTGGATGCCACCAATGAGCCGAGCGGCGAGGACAAACGCAAGGAGCAGGCGAAGGACATTGACGATATGAAGGATCCCGAAATGGATGAGGAGCAGACAAATGCCATGCACAACGAGCTGGAGGAGCCGCCAGAGCCCGAAGAAATGGACCTGGGGGATATGAATAACGTGGATGAGGGCCACGACGATCAGGAGGAGCAGCCCACCGACGAGAATCCCTTTGACATCGACGCCATGAAGGAGAACATGCAGCCGGCTGAGGAACCAGAGGCGGATGGTGAGGAGGAGCCAGCTGCAGAGGAGGAAGGCGATCCTCAAAGCGACGGCAGCGACTCTGAAGAAGATGAGGCGGGCACGGAATCAAAGGCAGGTCCAGAAGATCAGGCCGATGGGGAAGATGCCACTCCCGAGGAGGAAAAAGAAGAGCCGGAAACACAGACACGCGGTGAACTCGAGGACGAAGATGAACAAAAGCCGGAGGACGCCCCCGAGGATTCCAAGGAGGAGGAGGAGAAGCGCGAGGAGAAGCCGGAGCAGCACTCGCAGTCTAAGGACAAAGCCAGCAAGGAGGAAAATGTCCAGTCCATGCCGGAGACCGATCAGAGCAGTTCGGCGGACCAGGTGCAGCAACCACAGGACCCGGATATCAAGCAGGACCAGAAGCTCGATGAACAGGAGACTGGCGAGGAGAAGGATGGTGTCGGCCAGGCCGAGAACGATGTGAGTATCAGTTTCCTTTACATTTGATTCATATGTTACGTAATTAAACCGAAATTGCAGACCAACGATGGCGGCCACCAGGGCATAGCGGAAACTCAGGAAACGGTTTCCCAGGAGGATCGTAAAAACGAAAGGCAAACGCAGGAGAAGCGCAAGCAGGGACGAACAAACGAGGAGAGGTCCTTGGGTAAGCAAAAAGTCATGAATATTATGCGCATTTCAAAACATAATCTTAATACTTATCGCAGGTGAAGCGGAGCAAAACAAACTGAAGCAACTGAAAACAATTGACCAACTGAAGGAATCCAAGGAATCGGACGACGCTGAGCAAGAGAAGCCGGAACCCACTGAGCAGGCGGAGGCTGAGGAGTATCAGCATGTGAAGGAGCCGAAAAACAGCGACAAAACCACACTGGACAACGCCACCGAAGAACAGTCAAAGAAGATCCAGCACCAGGAGGATGAGCCACCAAAGGAAGAGGAAACCGGGGAGGAGAATGTGGATGAGTTAATGGAAACCGAAGAGCCAGCAGCCGATCCAGAGGACGATGCTCAACTGGAGCAGCTGGGCGCCGAGAAGACGGAGCAAAAGTCCGACAAGCCCTCTAAAACAGAAAAGTCAAAGGAGCGCTTGGAAACCCCGGAGGCTATGGAGATTGAAGGCGAGGTGGTGCCCACCATGACGGTTCCTCGCAGCTCGGAGACTACGGCGCACAGCAAGTGAGTAGTAAAAGCTTATTTTCTACGGGATTTATTTATCTTATATAATAATAATTGTTTCCACAGCGTCGAAATCCTTCTAGACAAAAGCTCACACGCGGAGGAGCTGAGCGCAGCGGAACAGATTGAGCTTCGGCAACAATATCAACAGCAGTTGACCACATTCCGCGGAGTAAGTACCACGCTTTGACAACAAAGTGTCCGTACTCTATGTTATATTTTACTCCAGGCACAGCCGCAGCACGAGGATTACGAGAGCTGGCAGGGCATCTCCAACCGAATGACACAGAATGCCCGTGAACTCTGCGAGCAGTTGCGCCTTATCCTGGAGCCCACCAAGTGCACACGGCTAAAGGGCGACTACCGCACTGGACGGCGCATCAACATGAAGAAAATCATCCCATACATCGCATCGCAGTTCCGCAAGGACAAGATCTGGCTGCGTCGCACAAAGCCTGCGCAGCGTGACTACAAGATCACCATTGCCATTGACGATTCCAAGTCGATGCACCACAACAACTCCAAGACGCTGACTCTGGAGGCAATCTCCCTGGTTTCGCAGGCGTTGACGCTCCTGGAGAGCGGTCGCCTGAGCATTGTATCCTTCGGAGAGGCGCCGCAGATCATTTTGAATCACACGGAGCAGTTTGACGGGCCGCGCTTGGTAAATGCGTTGAATTTCGCCCAGGACAAGACCAAAATAGCCGGCCTTCTGGACTTTATGCGCACTGCCAATGCGGAGGAGAGCGGCTTGGGCGGCGACAATGGTCTGTTCGAGAACCTCTTGCTCATCCTCAGTGACGGACGGAATATATTCAGTGAGGGTGCGCAGAAAGTCAAGAACGCCATCAAGCTGGCGCGGCTGCAGCGCATCTTCCTGGTTTACATCATAATAGACAATCCGGACAATAAGGTATATATGTGCTTGGCAAAACATCCCTAATGAACTTTACTAATTTATGATTACTTTTAGAACTCAATTATGGACATACAACATGTGGCGGTGAACGCAGATGGGTCTGTGAACATTAGTTCCTACCTAGACAGTTTCCCATTCCCCTACTATGTGATTGTTAGGGACCTCAATCAACTGCCGCTAGTGCTCAGCGAGGCCATGAGGCAGTGGTTCGAGCTGGTCAACAGCGAGTAATTCTCCTTCCAATAGCTGACACAATTTAAAATAATCTAAAGGCTTTCTTGATAAATTATCGCGAAGATAACATATTTTTCTATAGAATTAGTACTAAGATATATAATTCATATATGTAAATAATAAGGTGTACAAATTGAAAATGTATCCATTTTTATTTTTCCCCAAACCGGACTCAGATGCGCTGAGGATCTTTAAAAATATCATACTTTTTACAATTTAAACTTGTATATAAATAACGTTACTTGGATAATTAAAACCGTTTAAAAGTGATTTTTTTCAAGTGAATTTAATTAATATAAATAACCTGGTTTTAATAAAACAATAAACAATGAGTAATAAAAATAATTATTTTTTATAGTGATGAGACGGATTGAAAATCCGATTTACCAAAGGAACTCTCAATTTCATTTGAGTCTACTAAATATATAAATAGGACTTTAGCAATGAACTCAAATAATATTGAGATTAGCAACCCTTGGATAATCGGATATCTCAATCCCGACCCGAAGACCATCTGATTCTTTTTTCTACATAGATAATCAAACTTCTATTGCTTCTGGGGGATTTCTCACTTCAACATAAAACGAATAGACGATTATCCAGAAGTAGACATCAAGGCCTGAAAGTGACGTTCTTAGAGCACTCGTTATACCACATGTATAGCCACTTACAAATATAAATAGCCGAGATAGGAACTATTATCTCATGGTGTCGCTCTTGCTTAACCAGCTGGACGATGCAGTACACAATCATGATAATGCAGTTGGTCAGGCTGGTTATAAGGAAGAACATCAGCAGGATTGTCGATCTCTGTGGTTGGTTTTTAAGATGGTATCAGCTACCGGTACTGATGATACCATCTGGACTTACGATTAAAGCTCCGCCCAGCAGGAAAGTACAGCCGATGCAATGGCAGATGGCCACCGCCTGTTCGATGTGAGCGATAAACTCCTCTGATTTTTGGGAGATGGGGATGTATTACCAGGGTGGTATTACAAATGGATCACAATCCAACACTTACGACCGGACATGTTGAGCACCACTAGGTTGATGATAAAGTCTATCACGGCTATTAAGATGCAGGCTTTGCGCAATTTTATCAACCAACAGCATCTTCGTAACATTATATAATTTTGATCTATAAAACTGATTGAAAAAACATAGCAATTTGAGAGAGTCACCTTGTTTTCTCTTCCACAATTCGAAAGTTTTTTCTTCAAAAATTCATCTTTTCATTTTTTAGGCACAGTCGTACATAATTTCGGAATTATTTTTTCGTCCAGAATATTTATTTAAGAATAAATCATTACTAGACATCAAAATCAATCAAAAATGGAGATGTTTTCGAGGATGTCAAAATGGATTGAGATCCTTCCTGTTAGCCAATGTTTTAACCGGTGGGGTAAACAAATTTCTTAAGCCAGAAGATCGGTCTAAATTTGAGTTCATAATCATCCTGCTGGTCTACATGCTCCTCGGAACAAGATGGGCTCATGAATTGCTGAAGAGGCGAATTCCATTAGCCTAATGTGTATTTTGTGTGTTTTGAAATTTAATTATATTTAAATTTAATATATAAAAACTTATTTATATAAGTAAATGCATTTTTAATATTAGCTTAATATGAAAAATTGATTCTTCTTTTGATTTTTTAAGTTCTGATAATGATCCTATGTATGTAATTTTTGTTTGCAGGTGGGTTCTTCTTGTTCAAGGGTTAGTAACCCCTTGGAGAAGCAGGCGCCCTGTAAATATTTCAGTGTAGATCGGCGATCGCAATGACCGTCCCTGGCCTACCAACGGAATGTGCGATCGTGTCAATCGCGTTACATAATAAATTACAAGTGAACATCGCAATCGACCATTAAGGCGTATGTTTTTGGCAAATATTGGCCGAAAAGGGGCCGGGAAGACCCAAAAACAGAACGTGACGACGACGACGGGCGCCTCCCTTCCATCTGTTTGCCAGTGCAGTTTTTGGTTTCGTTTTCATCACTCGAATCCGCCGAATCCCCGAATTCGAATCCGAGTGTGAATCGGAAACGGAATCCAAGTCAAGTGGTATCGAAAACGAAACCGAAATGGGCACAATGCGTTGGCTAATTTGTATGCATCGCGGAATGCAGGCGGGGATTGAAGAGCTCCGCGTAACGCGATTGGGAAGCCATCGGAAATATTATGCAAAGGCGGGGGCTATACAAATGTCTGGGGCGGCGGATTCATATAAAACGCTTGATTGACCTGCAGCAGTAGCTTCATTCGCAGCCGAACCATCAACCAGATCAGCATGCAGACGCAGTGTATCCTCCTCCTCTTGGCCGCCAGTCTGGCGCTTTGTGTGGCCCGTCCGGAGCCGCCGAAATCCCGTTATGGACCACCTCCGCCGCCAGCTCCCCAAAAGGAATACGGTCCTCCGGCTCCGGCGGCCCAACCGTTGCCAGTCTATGGACCCCCGGCCGCCTTCTACGGACCACCAGCCGTTTCGGAGGCCCTAGTGACCAAGAACGTGTACGTGCATGTCCCGCCAGAGGAGCCGGAATTCTATCCTGCCTCGTCGCCCATCCAAACGGCCGTGCCCAAGAAGCACTACAAGATCATCTTCATCAAGGCGCCCAACCCACCCACTCCAGTGCGCCAGGTGCTCCCGCCCCCAGTGCAGGATGAGCACAAGACCCTCGTTTATGTGCTGGTCAAGAAGCCCGAGGAGCAGCAGCCCCTCATCCTGCCCGCTCCCGAGCCCACGGAGCCCAGCAAGCCGGAGGTGTACTTCATCAAGTACAAGCAGCAGCAGCCCAAGCCGGCCACCCAGTACGGCCCACCGCCCTCCGCCCCCTCGGAGGAGTACGGAGCACCTCCTGCCCCCCGCACCGTCGAGCAGTTCTAGTTTTTAGTGTCTAGGTCCACAGCCCATGAATGTAAATATTATTTATGATCGCTGCCATTAAAGAGAGTTTAGAGAATGCCAATTCAACCGGATCTTTAATTCTTGGGGAATTTTCAGACCTATAAATATGTAATTACTAATTCAAGGGATGACTTGGTGTACTGCAGTAATGTAAGTTATTGTCATAATCGTAAGGTTCGTTGCGGATCCTGAAATCTGAAGATACGAACATCAATCAATGCATCTTTAGCAAGTGATGTCGATATTTAAGTGTGCGAGGAATGAGCTCAGCACCCAGTATTTGTTTTATTTATCAGAGAGCCCTCATTGAATACAAATGAGGTTTTACTTTTATGATAAACATTGCCCGCACAAAAGATTGGGTACCGATAATTGGGATATGCATATATGACAGATGGAAAAATAAGAGGAAAGTAATTTTTATTTTAGTCCAAAGACATTAAGTACAAACATGTGTGTGTGTATGTGTATATATTTTTATATTTTGTCTTTCGGATGTTCCATTAAATAAAATTCGAAAACACTAGGGATCTAGGGAATTATATAATTTTAAAAATATATTAAGGCCCTTGTAAACAATTTATTGCAAATGAAAGAGTCACTTTCATAAGTAAATTGTATAACTTTGTATTATAATTTTAAACAGAAGTTTGCAAATCAGTGAAGGAGACGTTTTGGCTAGCCGAAGCTAACTTCCTTTTTATACCCTTGCAGAGGGAATTATGATTTCAGTCAGAAGTTTGCAACGCAGTAAAGGAGACGTTTCCGACCCTATAAAGTATATATATTCTTGATCAGCATCACTAGACGAGTCGATCTAGCCATGTCCGTCTGTCCGTCCGTCTGTTTCTACGCAAACTAGTCTCTCAGTTTTAAAGCTATCGTGCTAAAACTTTCCCAAAAGTCGTATATCTATTGCAGGTAGTATATAAGTCGGAACGAGCCGGATCGGACAACTATATCATATAGCTCCCATAGGAATAATCGGGGGAAAAAATGAAAAAAAAAATTATCTTGGATGTTTTTGAACCTAGAACCTCCTACTTTTGGAAATGCCATTTTTGATCTAATTCTGAATTTCGAATAAAATTTTTTTAAAATCGGACGACTATATCATATAGCTGCCATAGGAACGATCGAAAAATTAATGGGAATATAATAGGAAATAAATTATTGCTTCGTTGACTTTTATTGTATTCTCTTCTACTCTGGGATATGAGTCTTTTTAAATGTTTTCGAATTTCGATTTTAATTTTATCAATATCGAACTACGATATCATATAGCTGCCATAGGAACGATCGGAAAATTTGTGATTAATAGGAATTATCTGCAAGGGTATATAAGCTTCGGCTGGCCGAAGCTAGCTTCCTTTCTTGTTAGTTTTTGTATATTCCATAAAGTCTATTACTACCATCCTGGTAGAACAGGCCCATAGATCACAAAACTATCGACAATAAATTGGATAATACTTTCGAAAAAATTAACCTCAATAAACTTTGTTTTCTTAGAAATTCTGTTGTAATTGATATAAGTATAGTAATATCACTTAGAATTTAACAATTTAGCTGATATAAGCTTAATTTACTACCATAAAATCACCCTTTAACTGGTCCGAAAATATGATTAGGATCCGATTGTATATTTACTATACTACAACTCCGCAAACTTAAAAAATATATAATTTTTGCTTAGGTTGAGACATGTTTAATTTATAAGTTCGTGGGAAAAG
Source organism: Drosophila prostipennis (assembly GCA_037075205.1). Lineage (NCBI taxonomy): Eukaryota > Metazoa > Arthropoda > Insecta > Diptera > Drosophilidae > Drosophila > Drosophila prostipennis. The sequence goes on along the minus strand of JBAMCJ010005005.1, from coordinate 1,990,600 downwards.
GTTATTAATTTTGAATATAACTTTTTTCCAAATAAGTTTTATTTTATAAAATAAAACAATCACAAATATATAAACTTATTTGTCCTTCATCACGTCATAGTACGAGTAGACCACCAACCAAAAGTAAAGCCCAAGAACTGGAAATTAAGTTAAACAGGCTACAAATATCTTAAAACGAAAAGTATCTTACGGGATTGAAGAATATCGAAGACGAGATACTCATTGGCAATGGCTTCCGTGGCCACAAAAACCGCCTCGGCAACCAAAATGAAGAAACGAAGGCAGGAAACCGAGAGGTAGGGCAATAAAAAGGATCTAAGGCCCTGTAATTGTAAAAGTTATTATTTAGAGTATCTAAACCATTAAGGAGACTCACCAGAACGGCTCCTAGGAGTAGGAATATGCAGCAGATTACGTAGATACCGCTCACCACAAGGGATACAAATCCCAGCACGCTGTCGCCTAACGGAAAGTTACATATAAGTACTTTCGATTTCAAAGAATAAACCTACTTACGATCCACAAAAAAACGATCCAAGCCCCGGATGAGCACCTCTACGATGGCAATAAGAATGCAGCCGCACTTCAGCTCTATACAGCAACAGCAATTGTCCGAGTAAATCATTTTCGGTTCAGTGGGATTTCTAAAACAGTCTCAGATATTCCCCGCCTGGCCAACTGACTTACAACAGCAGGTAATTATGTTTTAAGCTTCAATTCTGTTCACGTACCATTTTCCCCTGTGGTCTGCATAATTAATCGGTTTTGTGTGGCTCAGACCAATTAAGGTCATTGCCATCAAATAGCGGTGCAAGATTATCAGTCGGTGGTCAATATTTAGAGCTAGAACTGGTAAACTTTAAATCTGTGACAAATCTATTAATATTTCCAACTATAATAAATATTAAGCTCTTAATGGCATAATAGACATAAAACCACACACTCTAAAATGCAGTCTCAATAAATTAAGTTTCGGGTCTAGTTTAAAAGAGTCTAGAGAAAATGTCAGTCTGTGATCCTTGCCCCTTTTCCCCAGGATAAATGCCTCAAATGTTGACCATTACATATATGTTTATTCGGATGTTTATAGCTAAATGAATGTACAAGAACCGAAGGTCTTTATGTCTTGACTGCTGCTGGTAATCAAGACTTACAAGCGGGAGAATGTTGAGTAATAAATGTAGTTGTGGGTCGACTTAGACTAATAATATTTAAATGCGAGGAGACTTATTTCTAGCCCAGTAAACGCAATGATTATAGTCAGCCTACAGCGGACTTTCGTCTGCGGGTCCGCCGATGTCCTCGCCCTAGGGGAATCGTCCGCCGCTGTTGAAGTTGTTCGGGGATGGACGACGGATAGGACGCCGGCTGCGGGCCCGTTGGTTGGCGAAACGATTATTGTTTGGCGGCATCTGGTCCCGCTGCATGTTTCCCGGCGACGTCTCCCGCTGCCAGACGATCCGCTGAGGCCGGTTTTGGTTGTTGGGGCTGCCTCCCCGCATCATGGCGCGACCTCCGCGACGCGTAGGCACCGCACTGCGCAGCGTGCGAAATCGCGTGTTTTCCGACGGCGAGGTGGCCTCCGCCTCCCGACCCTCCTCCTTGAAAGACAGGAAAATGGATAGAGTTAGGATTTAGTTGGTAAAGACTACGGTATAGCTTACTAGACTCTCTACAGATTTTAAATTTTGATTATGAAAATTATACCTATTTGGATCCCTAGTCACAACGTCATAGTATGCAATGAAAACGCTGAGAGCACAGCGAAAGAGAGCCAAAGATACCCTTTATTTATTGCCAAACTCAAACGACAATACCCTTTTATTATAAAACAAGAGAGAACCCGTTACTCAGCTAAAGGGAGATGGAGATATAAAACTTTGATCGCGCATACCTTTTTAACGAACGGTCTGATTTGAAAAATTTCTTCTACATTTCCATAGGTATTGATAAACACAATAAAACAATCTTCTAGCTTTTAGGACAGACGGACATGGCTAGTTAGACTCGACTAGTGATCCTGATCAAGAATATATATACTTTATAGGAAATGCTTTCTTCTCCCTGTTACATACTTTGCATTAATACAATATACCCTTTTCGGAAGAATAATTTATATCAATAGCTTTTATAGAAGCCTAAATTATAATACCCTCTATAAGCGTATATAAACTAGGATATTTGAATGGCAAAAGTTTATTGCATCCATAAAATAAGGAAATTCGGTTTTAAGCAAAAATAACGTTAACTGTTACTCGGGGGGTTAATGGCATTCAAATTAGATTCATTCCCATGCAGGGCCTTATTCGGACCAACCTGCTTCTCTCCAATGTTAACTAGCCACCAGAGAAGGTGTTATTGTGGACAAGAATGCGTCCTTACCTCAACACCCACCGCCTGCTTCTCACCCTCGGAGGAGACGCCGTCGGCGCCCTCGCTGTCCTCGGTGGGGTTGCCCTCGTCAAGATTGGCCTGGTTGTGTGACACCTCTGACTGACTGGTGCCCACATTTGGATCTGCATGGGTGGACTGATTAGTTCTTCGCTCTTTGCCCGCTTCTTTTTCGAACTTACTATCATTTCCCAGTGGCTGAGAGTCTTCTCCTTGGCCAGTAGCCATTGTCTCCTCGGCGAAAGCCTCATCTGCCTCGCTGGCGTTTTCTGCTCCTCCAGCATGATCTCCCTCGTCAGCTGCTTTGTTGGCGTCGCTTCCGCTGCTCTCTCCAGCCTCGCCCTGTTTTTGCGGAGAACTGGCGGCGGCACCTCCCTCATCGCTGGGCCCTGCGCTTTCATGCGGACCCGCGGCCACCTCGGCGGTGCCATCAACTTCGGCGGTCTCCAAGCGGGCTGGCTGCTCACTGAAGTTCGACACCTGGGGTGAGCTGACAATCTCCATGGAGCTGTGGATATGATGTCAATTAGTTCCGTTCATCGAATACAAATCCTCTGTACTCACCTTTCGTTGCGCCGAGCAGCTGCTGTGGACGTTGAGGCGGCTGCCTGCTTCCAGTTGGAGGCCTCAGCCAGCGGCAGAGTCACCGGATTCGAGGACTCTCCACTGCCACTGGTGATGGCCTGACTCTGGTTGTTCTCCTGAGTAGAAGCGGATGCAGTCGCAACTGCCTGGCTGTCCATCGATTGGCTCTCCTCCTGCGCCTGCATGTGCTGCTCCGGCACCTCCTCGATGTCCACCTCGTTGTTGTCCTGCGCATCCACAGCTATATCATTGTCATCGTCAGCGCCCTCGTTGTCGTCCATCTCGTTGTCCTGCTCATAGGAATCCTCATAGCCCTCCTGTTCGGCCTCGCCTCCATCAATGGGACCGTCGTCGGCATCGGCCAACACATCCTCCTCGTCGTCCGAGTCCACCACTTGAATTTCATCCTCCTGATCGCGCTGCGAGGAGGTTGGCATCTGATCCACATCCATTCCGGAATCGCCAATGTGTCCGGCCGATAGTTCTCCACTGTGCGTGGGAACGCGAAGTCTTTTCGTAATTTTTGGCATCTTCTCGGCAATACCCTCCTCGTTGGTGGTGGAGGAATCACCCTCCACATCTCGTGGCCGCTTGATGCCCTGCGATGAGCAGCCGGCTTGGGTGGTCGTCACATTGCTGCTGGACGGCGTGTGCCTGCTGTGGCTACTCACCACCGTGGATGAGCTGCTGCTGCTGCCCGAAGTGCTGGGCTGCTGGCTCTGACTGCCGCCATCCTGGATACCGGGAGCAGTGGCATTCGGCACAGACGTGGAACTGGATGAAGACGAGGATCCTTCCACGCGTGGCGATACAAGGGCCACCACTTGCTGCTGGGCTCCGCCCACGAACAGCTGCGAATCGTTCTGCTGCGGATGCTGGATGCTCTCCGCCTCCTGGGAACTCTCGGCCGCGGAGGAGGCGCCCATTGGTGGGATGGCAGCCACCGCCACAGAGGCAGAGCTCGTGGATGGCATGTAATCGGTGTGCGAGGACGTGGGCGAGGAAGACGCCATTGATTCCAGGGCCGCACTTCCAGTGGTGTGCACCTGTTGCTGTGGTGGCACCAGAGCGGTTTGGGCCACCGCCGAGCTGCCTCCGCTGGCCGCAGCGGATGATGTGGAGGTGGATGAAGAGGAGGATGACGAAGAGGTGGACGTACTAGATCCCGCCGGGGGCTGCTGACTGGTGGGCAGGATGGCGGCCGTGCGGCTGTTCTGCACCGAAATCGGTCGGATGCTGGCCAAAGGCGTCTCGCCTCCGCGCCAGGGAGTCACGGTGGCCGATTGTTGCACGGTGGCTGATCCGGACATGGGCTTAACGTTGGCCGTACGTAGAGAGCTCTCCGAGATGTTACCCTTTTCGGCCACGGAGCTGGTCGACGGCTTGGTGGACTGCTGCGATCCCAGCTGACGGGTCAGCTGGTTAATTCTCATGTGCAGCGATTCGTTCTCACGGGTGAGTCTCTGATTGATGTCCTTGTTGGCGGCTATGTTCTCCTGCAGCTCCTTCTCCAGGCGTGCGATTGTCTCGTCGTAGGACGACTTGGTGCCGGCAAAGGTGGTCTCCTGGTTGGCCAAGTCAGTACGAGCCACGGTAAGGTCCACCACAAGTTTGTCCAACTTTGCCTTATACTCCTGACGCACGGCACTGGCATCCGTTTCTGGCTCTTTGCGTTTCTTTAGCTCATCGTACTCTTTGACAACCCTTTCATGCTCCTCCCTCAGGGCTCTCAGTTGATTAGTGACCTCCTCCAACTCGCCGCGAACCTTCTCCAATTCCGCGACAGACTCTGCTGTTCCGGTTTGGGCTTGGAGACCCATATAAAAGTCCTTGTAGCGCTTGGCCAGCTTGCGTAGCTGCAGCTCCTTGGTGTCCTTGTCGGCTATAGTCTTGTCCTTGCTCTCCAACTCCTCGTTGGCCTTTAGAAGCTCTTCCTCCTTTTGCAGCAGACGGTTCTTCAGCTCCATTATGTCCTGTGTCTGCCGAGTGTTGTTTTGCTTGAGGTTGGTGAACTCGTCCACCTGCTTTTTGCGAGCCTCGTCCAGTAGTTGCAGGTGTTTGTTCAGCGACGGGATTTCAGTGTCCATGCGCTGTTTCAGCAAGATGAGCTCGTCCATTTGCTTCTTGTTCAGCTCCTTTTCGGCGGTGAGCAACTTAGCCAGGTGCTCGCGCTCGGCTTGCAGACGCTTGAACTCCTCCGGATTGCGGTTGCTCTTCTCGACCAGCGCATTGGCACGCTGCCGCCACTTAATGGCCTCGGTGCGCAGCGAGGTGTTCTCCGCATTAATCTCCTCGATCTTCGAGCTCAGCTCCTTGTTGCTGCACTGCAGCGGGAACAGTTCCTTCTCCACGCTGCTGATTCTTTCGTTAAGTTCGGCGACTCGATTAGTCAAAGCATTTCGCTCTTCCCGCAGGATGCGATTGCTGTCTGTGATGGCGTTTAGGGTTTCGATCTTACGCAGCACCTCCTCGTGCTTGTTAGCCGACAATACGTCCGTCTGGCTCTTGGAGCGCTCCTGGTTCAGATAGCCATTCAGTTCATCCACCTTCTTCTGCTGAATGGTGTGCTCTGACATCAAACGTGCATTTTCCGCCTTGAGTATGTCTAGCTTGGCGGCGAACAGATCCTTCTCCTTGCGCAGGAACTTGATTATCTTCAGAAGCTGCTCGTTGTTCCTTCCCTCCTCACCCGCAGCCTGGCCAGATGCATTCAGGCTCTGATCTGCATCCACCACCGATTCGTTCAGGGAAGTATTCGGGTTTTGGCATTGACTCGACAGAACAGCCAGTTTGGTGGTCAGCGCTTCGATTTGATCGTGCAAACTAGAGTTCAGGGCATGCAAATCGGCCACACGCTGCTCCGACTCCTTCTTCTCCTTGTCCAGCATCTTTTGAGCCTCCGCATTGGAGCGGAGGAGTTCGTCGTAAGCCGCCTGCAGTGATTCGCGACCCGACTTCAATTGATTGAGCTCGTCGTTGGCCTTAAAGAATTCGGCCTTGTAACGGGTTAGGTCCTGGATGTCCGCAGAGTGCTGCACCATTCCGTTAGCGTACTTCACCTCCACAGCACTCAGGGATTCAGTCAAAGAGGTGTTTTCGCTGCGCAGCGTGCGAATGGTGCGATTAGCCTCGGTTAGCTTCTCCAACACACTCTTCAGCTCCTCTTGGGCCGACTTCAGCTGACCCGACTGGTTGACAGTCTTGCTCTGCTCGGTGACATTGGACAGCATCGCCTCCGCCTCCAAGTCGGTTATCCGGGTCTTGAGCTCAGCCTCAGAACCTTGAAGCTTCTTGATTTCTGTCTCTTGCTTGGCCACCAATTCGCTATGCAGATCGTGCAGACGCTTGATCTCAGCCTCGGCGCTCTGGGACATCTTGTAGAACTGCTCGCCATGCTCGCGGGCCTTCGCCAGCTCCTTGGTGAGCGACTGGATCTCCACCGTGGCCTGGTTCAGCTTTAGCTCGAACTCCCGAGCTCGCTTATTGGCGGCCGCGATGGGATTCTCGTTGATGGAAGGCGTTAGGCTGTCCTGCAGCTTCTTGCTCAAGTCATTTACCTGGTTCACCTTCTGAGCAAGTTCGTCGCGGACGACAGTAAGCTCCGCCTGCCACTTCTCAGCCTGCTGCTTCTCCTCCTCCTTCAGCTTAATGGCCGTCTCTGCCTGCCGCTTGAACTCGTTAATAGATTCCCTGAACTTCTCCTCCTCCTCCTGGAAGTGGCGTCGCTGGGCAGACAGCTCCCGAACCGTGTCGTCCAAACGCTGTTCCAAGCGCTGACGTCCCTCCATCTCAGATCGCTCCAGGTTGGTCTTGATGAACTCCAGACTGTTCAGGAGCATAGACTGGCTCTGCTGCTCGCGGTGGTAGGTCTCCTTCTCGATCTGCAGACGCTGGGAAGTGTCCCGTAGGATGCGGTTTTCCTGGCGCAGGCTGTGGGCCTCTGAGTCGGCCGCTGCGTGCTTACGGTGGGCGGCCATTACTTCATCCTTGAGCATGTGGACGGTTTGCTCGTGCTTGACTATGGTCTTCTCGTAACTCTTGGTGCGTTCCTCCAGAGTGGCCACCTGTTGCCTATAGGTGCCGATGTTCTTGTGCAGCAATTCGATCTGCTCCTTCTGGAACTCCGTGGCGTTCATCAACTTGCAGTTGCCGCTGGTCAGCTCACGCACCTCCTTGCGCATGGAGTCGAACTGCTCCTGGGCCAGGGCATCGTTCTTGCGCTTCTCGCTAGTGTAGTAGTCGTAGTTCTCCTTCAGAGCGGCATACTTCTTGACCTCCTCCTCCAACTGCTGCTCCAGCTGCCGCACCCTTCTCTCTAGCTTGCCGTTCTCCTCCACCTTGGCCGACTGCGTTGAAGTGTCGAGCACAGAGTCGTTAAGCTCCAAATTGGAGTCGTCCAGATCCACCGTCCTTTGGCCGAGCTTCTTCTGGGCCGCGAAGTAGAACTTCTTGTAGCGATCGCACTTGGATAGCAATGTGGTGACTGTGTTGTTCTTTTGAGCCAGGAGCTCCTCCATTTCGGCAAAGCGCGCATTGAGCTTGCTCACCTGCTGTTCAGATTGCTCCAGCAAGAGCTTGTCCTGGTTCTTTTCGTTCGCCTCCAGCATATCGGCAAGTTCGCGGGATACACTGAGCAGGTGGGTATTTTTCTCGACCAATTCCTGTATGGAACTGAAAGTTACCAAATTGTCGTCGATTACGCTTTCGCTGGTAGTCGCCTGGCGTGATTGTTGGTTACGAACGAGTGGCACTCCCGCCCTCAGGCAGTTCAACTCGTCTAGCAGCATGCACACCTGCCGGCTGAGATCGCTGTGCGTCTGCTTCAGCTTCTTGTTCTCCTTCTGGATATGAATAAGGTTGAACTGAGTCCTCTCCAGCTCGTGCTCGACGGTGATCTTCCGTTCGGCCAATTCGTCGTGCTCCTGCAAGAGCTGGTTGTGGGCCTCCTTCATCTTGTGGTAGTCGGAGTTCTGTTTCTCCAACACTGGAGCATTCTCGCTGATCTCGCCCAGGATGGACTTCACCTGGAGCTTCAACTGCTCGATCTCGCGATTGCGCGTCTCCAGTTCTTCGCTGTTCTTGGCGTACATGGAGTAGAGCTCGGTAAGCGAGAGATCTGAGCGCATGAGGCGACTGGCCACCGCAGCGCTGGGGGCCAACTTACAGATGGCGCTTTCTAGGCTGCTCTCCTGAGCCTCCTTAAGCAAGTCGTTGGCACCGACTAGCTCCCGCTGCAGACCTTCAATCTTCCGGTTTTGCTCCTCCAGCTCAGCGGCGTGCTCCTGCTTGAGGGTAGTCTTTTGCGCCTCCAACTGGGCTACCTGCTCCTCGGTCTCCTCCAGCACGCGTTTTATTTCGCTGATGCCTTGCAGAAGTTCCTCCCGCTCGGAGAATTGGTCGGCCTCGGTGCTCTTGTAGATCTCGAACAGCTTCCCCTTGGCATCGAGCTCGAGTTTCAGCCTCTCCACATACTCCTCCGTGGCCTGGTTTTGCTGGTAGGTGACCTCGTTCTGGGCCTCCACCTTGCGGTTGAGGTCCTCGATGGTCTTGACCGCCTGTCCATACTGTGCTTGGACCAGCTGCAGGGCATCGGTCTTCTCCTTGAGCCGAGACTCCAGCTGCATGGTGTTAAGCGAGTGCTCCCGCCTAATGTTCTGCAGCTCGGCGTTGTTTCTGTTGAGATCTCCGCTCAGAAGCTGGATCTCCTGCTGCAGCATATGGCGTTCGCTCTCCATGCGGCTCTCCTTGAGCTTTAGAGCCACCTCCTTGCTCTGGATCTCGTCCACGCGGGCAATGGCCTCGCACTTGGCGGCAATCGCGCTACTTAGCTGCTGCTGGTAGGTGTGCAGATCCTGCTTCAATCGCTCCAGCTCCGACTGCTGGCGCTCGACGACGTTCATCAGCGAGTCACGCTCCTCGACGGCCGCGGTCTTATCCTTGCGCAACTGGGACACATTCTGCTCGCAGCTGTCGACCTTCTCAATTAGATGGGCCCGCTCCGAGGACACTTGCTCCAGCTGACTGCGCAGCTCGTTGACATTCTGCTGAAAGTTCTCGAATTTCGCCAGGTAGTCCTCCATTTTGTTCTCTAGTCCTTCACTTTTTTTCTCAGCTTCGGCTGTGGGATGGCACAAATATTAATAACTACTTCGAGAAAGTCTTCTTTTAGTCTTTATTAATTAAAATTTAAAATGTTTTGCTCTCGTGAAATTTTTTTTATATGCGTTAAATTATTAACTGTTCTCGTTGCTAGTACAAATTATACTGAGCTAAATCTTTTCTGTTTGACAGCGGGTAACCTTCTGGAAATTTCTTGTCAAAAGCAGAAAAGGATTCTTCGATATGTGGCCAACTTTATCAACTGTGTTGTAAAAGATTAATAACAGAGGTACCCCGGAAATCTCCAGATTTAAAATATTGCGGCAATTCAAATGTTTTGGTGGGAAAATGGTCAGGCCAGTGTTACCACACCGTCGGCAGGTAAAATTTAACCAGAAAAAAGATACGTGCAGCAGCCATTGTTTTCAGAGCAAGAAGCCGGAAAATTCAAGAAAATGTATTGTAATTTTATGGTTTGGCAAATGTCTGTCAAACATCAGTTTATGATATATTGCAAGTTTGTGTTAAGGACCAGAAAGGTCTTCGATCTGCGAGCTGCAAGTTGTGCAAAATGAACCGGCAGACAAGAAAATTTGGAGTCCCCAAGGTACACATGTATTAAGTTGCTTACATATATCAAATGTATGCATGATTTAAAGCAGACAATATATGTGTAGATAAGAGATAACTCTAACAAACTCACCCAACCGATTGGCGGCCGCACGCTCCTTGCAGTACTCATCCGAAAAATGTTGTATGTACGCCGACAATTTCTTCTGCACGTCCTCCGGCACGAGTTTCAGCTCGTCGGGCTGAAGGATTTGGTTCAGAGTCTGTGGACCGCTGAGATCCATATTCGCAGTTGATCCTTGTCAGGCCGCGGTGAAGTTTAAGTGTAGCGGTGCGAAATATACGAAATACGTTTAGTTTTTTGGCGAAATTTGCATTTAGTCGCTGGTGACGCGAAAAACGGATTGACCGTAGAGGTGGAGAAACATCGACGAAAACATCGATGCATCGATGTTTTACAACTTTTTAGAAACATCGATGTTTTTTTGGGTCATCGATGTTTTAGGGCCATCACTGAGAAAACATTAAGTTAAATTTAAATTTAAATTTGCTGCATTTTTATACCCTTGCAGAGGGAAAAATGATTTTAGTCAGATGTTTCCTCATAAGGAATATATCTGTCCACAAACTAGTCTCTCAGTTTTTAAGCTATCGGGAATGAATCTTTTACCTTCCATCTGAATCTTCCATCTATTGCAGGTAGTACATATATAAGTCGGAACCATCCGGATCGGACAACTATATACTATAATTTTTTTTGTTATTGAAGTCACTTTATCAATTCAGTGGAAGGTTTTTCAAATGGGAACGAGTTCTGTTATAGCCTCTTCCCATAGAGTCCATCCGTGTGAAACGGTTGGGATTTTTGACGAATGTGAAACTCGTGTTCCCACAGAACTCCATCCACCATCTACCATCCGATTACAGCTGACTTAAGAGCAGTTGCTCAACGCAACATTGACGAAGGGGGATTTTAACTCGGCAAAACTGGCGTAAAATTGAGTTTTCCTAAACTTATTGTAAAATAATGTAATAAATAGCATACGATAATAGTTTAAAACATATCTGAGCTTTTATAACACATTCTATAACGAGTATGCATACATATTACTGACTGGGGGAGAGCCTAACCTCCCGTACCCCACACTCCGCTCTTACTACGCCTCTGTCTAGCCAATATTAATATGTAAAATTTGTAAACAAAACCAAATTTGTGCTGTTTTGGTAATTTTTAGCAAATTTGGAGCTTTATAGGAGTACATAGTACACTTTTAATTAATATTTGTTAGTATTTACGAATTGCAGAACATATTCTGAGACTTCGCTGCAAACATTGATGTTTTCGTTTGCAGAACAGCTTAAATTTTGGCCCACACATAGCAAATTGTTGGCAAATGCTTTTCCGCTCTTAATAAACTACAAATAATTGAACAATAGCCAAAAAACAATGAACTTGAGCATTATTTAACTTTTCCCGCCATTGATCAAAATTGGATGGGGGACTAACTGGGAAATTTTCGGAACTGCAAAACCTTACGGACCATCCGTTGAACGGATGGTAGATGGTGGATGGAGCTCTGTGGGAAAATCCTATTATACGCTTTTCCCACACAGCAGTGTCCACCAACTGTACCGGTTCTGTTTATACACTTGTAGGGGTATTATAATTCATATTCATAATAAAAATAAAGAAAAAACTGTTTTTTGGTTGTTTAAAAAAAAAATGTCGAGAATCAAGTTATAAACCAGTAATTTCTTGACATTTTTGAAAAATTAAATAATTAATTAAGAAGCATGCTAGCATACTTTCAATTAAACAACAACAGCGCAACGTCTAAATAAATAAGTTACATTTTTTATTCCGCTTTTTTACATTTTGTCATTATGAAATTTAAAATTTAACTTTTTGCTATCAAAAATTGTTAAGAGACGATAAGATTGCATGAACTCCATAAGAACCCGATAAGAGTGAGCGAGTATAAATATAATCCGAGAGCCTTTAAAGAAATTTGAAATTTAAAAAACTAAAATGGCTCCAACATATTAAAAGTAAAAAAATTTTTTTTAACAGGCAATTATTTAAAAAAAAAATTAAAACTCGTGCTTTTTAAAAATTTTTATTTTTAACCGGTAAATGGTACGCTTTTTTTGAGGATTCGGGTTATTGGCTTACTCGATAGGTTAGGCTTTTAAAGTTTGCTTATACTAGACTTTTTCTTCCTTAAGATGTGCTAAAAAGCGACGGGAAGAAACTGTAACAACTCGGCTAAGTTTATAGAAAAATATATCGTTTTAAATTATAAGGAATTTTTCATAGTTAATGGTTTGCTTATTAAAGAGAGCACTATAGTTGTTATTACTTTAATAATGGTACTTTATTTAATAATGGTATATTTTTGGTGTAAATCACTCAACCCGGTTTTCACAAAAAAAAAATTTTTTTTTTCCGTTTTTATATTTCTAGGATTCTTTTAAATGATATATTGTCGTGGTATATTCATAGACAGCTGCTAATTATCACTTTCAAGAATTCTAAATATTGAAATAATAATATTATTTAATTTTAAAAAGTTTTTTTTACAAAAATCATATTCGTAAATTTATACTTTGTAATGGTAACGTCTTAGAGTATAGGCGGATGTTAAATTATTATATTCCAAACATTTAGTACATTTATGTAGTCAGCAGCGGTCGGCAGCGTCCTATTAAGTGAGCAAAGCGAATTGCTCTGCCCATCCGCTGCCTGTCACGTACACTGTAGAACAGCGGTCTGCACACACACATCGATGAGCTGCCCAGTGCAAATTACTCACACAAATATAAAACATAATGTCATCGTATGTTTGTGCCGACCGCTGATTTAAAGTAACCTTTAAACCTGGAAAATGTATAGGAATTCAGAGCTTTAAGCCTACTTTAAATTTAACATGCGGACGAAAAAGTGGACCTTAGTATAACGTAACAAATGATTAACTCAACGACATCCAATGCCGGAACGGGTTCTTTAAATAAATTCGGTTCCGTTTTTAGTTTTAAACTCCCCTGAACAAGCCAGGCTTTATATCTGTAACTGACAGCGAAACCAAATGTTGGATTTCTTCCACACCTTCTTTTTTACTCTCTGCGGGAACGTAAATCACTTTTCTTTATCATTCTTCCGGGGACATTTTGTTGTTGTTTTTACTTGAATTTGTTTAAACATTGTTTTCGTTCTGCATTTACTTTAAACTTAAAAAAATGAAATGTAAAATAAATAAATAAATAAGTAACTTCCACTTTCATTTATAAAATATGATTCAATATTTATGGTAAACTCGCCATTTGGCTGAATATAAATTTATAGTTAAAATATGTTAATTATGCCATATTCGTGCTCCCTATGATTACTTTAAAACGAAAAGAGTAGAATCGAACCAGTAGTAACAAAACCCATATTTCCATAATTTTACCCTTTGTGGGAATTTTACGACTCACTTGAAATATTTATTATCAGTTTAAAAGCAATCCAATAATGCTAAATTTTCTTTTGATTTAGTTGGGTTTTAATTTTTGTTTGCCGCCCAAAAATATTCAAGAACCTTTCCGTTCCTCTCTCTCAATCAGGCATCGTAATCGGTCAAGGAAAAATCTCAAAATCAAACAAACCCGTGTCACAAACAAAAGAGATAATAATAACATCGGCACCTGTTCGTGAGCTCCGCTGAAAATGTGAGAGGGAGAAAGAGCGAGAACTCGTCTGACTCTATACTAAAAACCTGCCAATCGCTTTATAACGTGGGGCATAAAGCGCCGGAGTTCACTTGCAAACGTTTCGGGGTCGCCTTGACACGCTCGCGAATCGTAACGCATCTCATAAAAAGCGGTCACAAATCGCGAAAAGTTCCAAATTACCGAAAAGTGTAAGGGGAAAAAAATAAAATCAGATCAATTTTGTTCAAAATTTTCGTGTGACATTAAATAGTTTCGCTTAAGGATACATATAGAAAAGAATTAAAAAAAAGGTTGCGACGAAAAACGCTTGTATTCGATTCGACTAAATAAATATACTTTCTAAATTATACTCATTGAACTTTTTTAAATTTTGGTATCGGGCCACTAAATCAGATTTTCTTTTCGTATTGTATATATAGTTGTCGCCCTCGCACACTTTCATTGTGCGCTTCGTCACTACGTGTACTGCCGTCCACAGTGATCCTAAAAAGACAACATGTTCAAATTTATACTCCCCGTATCCGTATTATTGCTGATTGCATCGTAAGTGCTGGTTTAAGAATTTATGAAATCGTAGTATTCAAGATATAAAATTATATCAATTCTCGACTTATTTTTAAACAAAATAAAATTGGAAATGTTCGTTTTTCATTTTTAGGCTTAACCAAATTCCCACACAAATACTAGAAGATGCATTATATTAAGGCTGAATTGACACATTCAATTTTTAGCGTCCATTTAGTGTGACAATTTTTCTTTTGTGTTAATAATATGATATCGCGCCTTTATTATTGCCAAACATATTTGATTCTATCTCGCAGTCGATTCAAGTCCCATTAAAGTAAAATTGCTACAATAAATTGACGTTGAAAATTGAATGTGTCATCTCAGCCTAACCATTTTAGCAAAGCAATTGCCAGAACAATAGATTAAATCTTAATTTAATAAGCAAATTGTATTATAATTTATTTTAAATATAAAAATATACAATTATTTTTAGAATTTTCAATTTGTTAAAACAAATAAATATAACAAAACATAGACAGAGAACAATAATCAGTATTAAAATTCAAATTTGTGTTTAATCTGGAGTGACCTTAACCGGCCATTCGTTAATTGATATATAAATAATACACGAAATTTAAATTTAAACACAAATTGTCGAAACATTCGTCAATTTTGAATGTCACTTGCTTTCGCAGTTGTCGTGGGTGAAGACCAACGGGGGGCGAGTTTTAAAGAAGATTTAGCAGTATCTCTCGATTAACACATTACCATATCTTTATAGATGTCTAGACAGAGCGGCGAGCCAAACCCGTCGATTCCCCAACGACTTTCGCTGGGGAGTTGGTTCATCTTCTTACCAAATTGAGGGAGGCTGGAACGCGGATGGTAAGGGGGAATCGATATGGGACTTTCTCACCCACACTCATCCCGAGAAAATAGCCGATAAATCAAACGGTGATATCTCGGCGGACAGCTATCATCAGGTAAGCCTATAATCTACTCACGTCGCTATTGGTCAATGAGCAAAGCAAAAATGGTAGTATTCAGAAGCAGAAGATATGCAAAGAGTTCAAGATCTTCAGACGACTTCCTAAGGTAATTGATAAATATGTGATCAGAGTGCATCGATGGCTATTATTTACACAGCTTATTACGTGCTATTATCTAGATTCTAGAGCTTTCGCCGCTGATCAAAGGAGATGCATTTAAATAAGTGTTAAGTGATCTTTAGAATCTATAGATTGTGGTCATGATCACAAAACCATTAGCAAAGAGACGCATAAATCATGAGGAGCAGGCTTATTGGCATGGGGACAGCTGTTTCTGGTAATAAAATTGACTTCATCTGCGATTTTGAGACGATTAATGGCTCTCGATCAGTGCTGAATTAATGATCTTCCACCAATACGTTGTCTTGAAGGGCACCTCAACGGAACTGGAGTATAGTATGTGGAAGAGAGATAGAAACATATGTACATTTTTTTAAAGATAGTAGCAAAGTATTGTACAGCAATCTAGTTAGAACTGATAAAGATCTTTACCAATTGACTGATATGAATGAGTTATCTTTTCTTATCAGTCTTAAGCTTTGTTCTAAAGTCTTGAGCTCTAAATTAGGTGAAATAAGAACGATAATAAATCTCTTTGGGGAAATTAAGTGCAATTTGTTAAAGCTTTTTAAACATTTGATGGGATGATAAGATCTATTTTGATTTTTAGAGTCTTTGGCACTTTGGGTTTCGGCAACTCAATTCCACTGTTGTTTCCAAACAACGTTCAAAGCTATAACAAACTGAAAAACTTTGCTATAATTGTACATAGTGGTATTTTGATCGGTGTTTAACTAATAAGCTTTATTATTTGTTGTAGGAAAATAGGAAATTTCGATGCTGTTTAATTAACAAATTGTATTAAGCGAAATATAAGGACAATGACCGAGTCGAGAGTGCGTTATATATCGAGAACAAATTCGTAATACTTAAAGATGGTCAGCCAGCCGAGCACGAGATTTAGCTGTTGCGACTGCGTGACCCCACAATCGGATTAGCTTTAATTATACCCGTTATTCGTAGAGTGAAACCCTACATTGTATTCGTGCAAAAGTATTTAACAGGTAGACGGAAGCGTATCCGACCCTATAAAGTGTATATATTTATGATCGGAATCACTAGACGAGTCGATCTAGCCATGTCCGTCTGTCTGTCCGTCCGTTGGGATGAACGCTGAGATCTTGGAAAGTACAGAAGCTAGAAAGTTGGGAATATTTTGTCGTGTATCTGGTGCCCACATCTTTAAAGATTTCGAAATTTCAGACCATTCATTAAAAAGTTATGATCAAATAATGAAATTCAAGAAGTGCAAACAGTCGTTTTACTGCACTTCCTTTGGCTGAGTAATGGGTATCTGATAGTCGGGGTACTCGATTATA
The DNA here is from genome assembly GCA_037075205.1 of Drosophila prostipennis. Lineage (NCBI taxonomy): Eukaryota > Metazoa > Arthropoda > Insecta > Diptera > Drosophilidae > Drosophila > Drosophila prostipennis. The sequence goes on along the minus strand of JBAMCJ010005005.1, from coordinate 1,974,309 downwards.
ACGTTCTCTCTTTTTTTGTATGTTTGGGCACAATGCTGTTTAGCAACGTATTTCATTTTATTTTTTTGGACCGCTTTAATGTATAATGATCTTTTACCTATTAAAGCATTTTACAATTGTCTAATAATACCAATCCTTTTTAGTGGAAACGAGATGTTCAGATGGTAAAGGAACTACATGCGGGCACGTACCGCTTCTCCTTGTCCTGGACCCGCATTTTGCCCGGTGGATATACGAATCATGTCAGCACGGCGGGCATTAGGTACTACTCAAACCTGATCGACGAGCTGCTCCGGTATAATATTACTCCGATGGTGACGATCTACCATTGGGACATGCCGCAAAGGCTTCAAGAGCTGGGCGGTTGGACCAATCCGGAGATTATACCTGTGTTCAAGGATTACGCTCGCTTGGTGCTGGAAATGTTCGGTGATCGGGTGAAGACCTGGACCACAATCAACGAGCCGTGGCATGTGTGTGAGTGTGGCTACGGACTGGATTATATGGCACCGTCTTACAATTACCCTGGCATTCCCTCCTATCTGTGTGGTCACAACGTGCTGAAAGCCCACGCTGAGGTGGTGCACATGTACCGGGAACTCTTCCAGTCGCGACAAGGTGGACGCATTGGCATTACCATGGATACATCCTGGATGGAGCCCAAGGATATCAACTCCGCCGAGGATCGCGGGGCCTCCGAGCGAGCCTTGCAGTTCTATTTGGGCTGGTTTGCACACCCCATCTTCTCCGAGCAAGGCAACTATCCCAAGGTGATGATCGAGAGGATCAGGAATCTCAGCAAGGAGCAGGGCTTTGGTGCTCGATCTAGACTGCCCGAATTCACCCTGGAGGAGATTGAGCGCATACGTGGAACCTCCGATTTCTTCGGTATCAATACGTACACCACCAAACTGGTCTATTCGAATGGCCACAATAATACCGGCAAGTTCCCGGTTCCTTCTTTCAATCATGATATGGGAGTGGTGGAGACTCAAAAGGGCGTCGACTGGCCCGGTTCTGGATCTGATTGGCTTAAGGTGAGTTTAAAGTAACAAGTAAAGACATAAACATTCTGATATTTCCAAAAAATTATCTTGTTAAAGAAACTTTTGATCAATACCTATAAGTAAATTTGTAATACTCTTTGAATTTATGAATTTGTTGTAAATTATTCTGTCTAGGTTCTAATTTTAATAAAGCCTTTAAGGTTCAATTCCTTTTTTATGATCTTTAAAAGTTTTGAAGATCATAAAATAATTTAATCAAATGATCCATCATCTCAACAACTTCAGTTACCCCTTACTCCATTCTATTTTTGCAGGTCTATCCCAAGGGAATGTACAATCTGTTGATGTGGATCCACCGGGAGTACAATGCACCCAAGATATTGGTAACGGAGAATGGCGTCAGCGATCGTGGTGGTCTGGAGGATTACGCTCGTGTGGATTACTATAACCAATATCTCTCAGCTGTGCTGGATGCCATCGAGGACGGTGTGAATGTCAAGGGCTATATGGCCTGGAGTCTGATGGACAGCTATGAGTGGAAGGTTGGCTTTTCGGAGAAGTTTGGCCTCTATCACGTGGACTTCAATTCCCCGCAACGCACAAGAACCCCCAAGGTTTCGGCGCTAGTCCTTTCCCAAATCTATAAGACCAACACCATCGACTGGAGCTACAGACCCCAGCTCAACGAAGAACAGAATCAGGTGGCCATGGCCCAGTTGGCGGCCGAGGATCAACTGGCCGGATCAAGCGGTGCTAGTGGAGCTGTCAGTTGGAGTCTGACGGGTCTTCTTCTCCTGGCTCTCTTGAGATAAGCGAAATGACGATAGGAAGAGCCTTACCGTATTCAACTATATATATAATATATGCATAATATAAATAAAAGAAAGAAAAACAAAAATTTGTTCTTCTAAACCTCCGAAACCTTTTGGCTTTCTTTGGCAAAAGTTAGCTGATCAACCGTTACCGTATTCTGAATCAGGATCACTATATTCTGTTTCTTCCGTTTAACCCCGAAAACTAGTTTTCCGTTCTGATTTTGGTGTTTATTTCTCTGTTTGGGTAAATGTCTCACAACAACTAGTTTAAGTCTAGGATAATGCGATGTTCTGAAGTCCAACCTCCGATCTGCCTATAGCCTCTCCGCTTTTCCTGCACCACGTTGAGTCCAATCTGATATGGGCATGCGAACCTAGTCTATAGTCGGCCTATATAACATCTAATCGGGCATGGATCGTAACTATCATATTATAAAGTTTTATTCGGGTATTTGTAGTTCATGTCTTTTTAACTCAGTTCTTTTTGCGCAACTTTTGGTGCTCAGTTGTTTGTTGGTTGTTTGGTTTCTTCGTTTGAATATCATCTCACACATCCTTTTGCTGTTGCTCAACCGAGGGATAACAAGCGATTGGATGCGAGTGGGCATGGATTGATTAAGATAGGGATGAGAACTTTCGGATAGTATTAATAGTAACTGGTAGAATCAGCAATATCGGTGAGGCATTCGAACTCTGAAACTCAGGAACTCAACTAGTATTTGATCGCTACTAAAACACGATTAACTTATGGGGGCAACCAACTAATTAGTAACCACGTATTCCTAGGCCTCCTCGCAGTCCTCCTCCTCGCGCTGGACGAACAACCGGTGGTTGCGAGCCTCCAGGACAGACCACACGACCATCGGAGTGCAGCCGAGCACCATGCAGGATCCCATGCAGTAAAAGCAGATCTCGTAGTCCCCGGACAGATCCCGCATCAGTCCCGCCAGCGGGGGCACCGAGATGGCTCCGATGCTCTGGAACATCCTCACCAGCCCATAGCTCGAGCTGATCCTGTCCGTCCCGAACAAGTCGGCCAGGAGCACGGGCATCAGGACATACCAGCTGCCCAGGCACAATCCGTAGACGGCAGCTGACAGACCCACTAGAACCAGGGTCTTGGCGAAGGGAATCGTGAGCACGGCACATCCGGCGCCCAAAATGCTGTTGACACAGAGAAAACATTTTAGTCTTGATCGGCAAATTGCTGGTTTTATCTACTCACCACAAGGTGTAGGTCTTCTTGCGATCAAACAGCTGCAAGTCACTCAACCAGCCGAGGCCCAGGCGCCCAATTAGATCCAAAACCGCACTGACCGCCACCAGGTATCCCGCCTCGCTTTTGTTGTAACCTAAAGTGAATAAATGTAGAATATAAAATATATCTGTATATTTTATAAACATTTTTAATATATTTAAAAGAATATTTATAGAATACCCTTATCATAAACTGAATCTTTTTACAAAACACTAAAGTGAATCATTATTATTTTTACTTAACCGAAGTACTAAAATTTATAACTTTTGAAGAACTTCCTAATAATCAATTTATAACTTGTGACTCGTTTAAGTAATTTGCATAAAACTTTTCCATAAAAACCAATACGGGTCATATGGATATCTTTCAAAAGACCATTTTTCAAATAAATATAATGAATTGTAAACAGCTCTGAGTTAAAGCTTGTTTGTTTGTGACTTTCGAATCATAGCTCATCGAGTAAGCAAGTAATATAGCTCCAAACAAGCCAATCAAGATTACTCGGACCTATCGAACAGCTTGAAAAATGCCGATTAAATATTTCAATATCATTAATTTATAATAAGAAAACAAATATATCGTTTGTTCTTCAAGGTTAAATTTCTCAATGGATTTTGAGAACCTTGTAATTTCAGTTAAAAGAAACTACCGAACCCAACAATGCCTTGCGCATTCTTATGATATCGCGGTCCAACGAGAATAACTACGACAAATCTTCAATTTCATTGGCTGAAGAATTCGCGGAAAAGCAAAAGTATAGTATGGCTCAATGTAACAAATATGTGAGAGAATATAAAATTATTTTAAAGAAGATAATCGTATTGATAAATAGTATACAATTTTCCCCGAATTTCATTTTTCAACTCTGTTCCTTCGTAACATTTTTTAGCTCTGTTCTTAGTAATATACTCGTGCCTCAAAAAAAAACCTACCTATCGATATAACGTGGGCGGGCAGGTAGTATAGCATGTAAGGACACCCGACGGACATCAGGGTGACGGAGAGGCACATCAGGATGAAGCTCGGATCCTGCAGCAGGCTAATGTCCAGGTACATCTCGATGCGCTCACAGCAAGTGCGTGGTCCCTGCTCCTCGTCGTCCTCGTCATCCTCGTCGGCGGCTCCGTGGCAGTCGCCATCGATGGACTCCACCAGCTGGGAGTCGAGGATGCCGTGCTCCGCCTGCTCCGACGGCTGCTGCTTGAGATCGCTGAGGTTGCTCACCGGGGTGGGTATCTCCATGCTCTTGCTCAACCCGCGACTGACCACACTCGGCGGCGAGAGAGGCTTCTCCAAATGGGCCTGGATCTTCGAGATCACCTCGTCGTTGGAGAAGACATTGCGACGACGACGACTTCCCCGATTCGAGTCCGTTCCGGAGTGCTTGCGGTACACCCAAGTGGAGTCCGTGCTGAGATCCTCCACGGAGTGCAGTAGTCCGGAGCTGCGCACCTTCTTCATGGGCTTGATGAAGGTGGTCTCGCCAATAATGTCCTTCACCTCGTCGTCGCTCTCCTGAGCGGATTTGTCCTGAGCTAAGGGTTTAGACTTGGAGTTAATATTCAGAATTAAATTAAATTGCTTGGCTGCCCACCTGGCTGCTTGCTGGCATAGTAGTTAAGGTGGTTCTTGGACTCCTCCAGGAACAGGTGCTCGATGAACTTGTCGCTCAGCTCGTGGCCAGCACCCACCTCGCAGGTGTCCAGGTATGTGGAGGTGGTCAGGATGCCCGTGGTGCTCGGGTTGATGTCCTCGTTGAGCGGCTTGGCCGTCTCCTCCTGCCCCTGCCCCGAATCCTGATCCGTGTAGGCACTGATCGGGCGATACAGGGTGGCCGAGACGCACACGTGCAGCATGCAGCCGCCCAGGATGAGAATGGTTCCGTGGAAGCCGCAGTTCTCCGCCAGGTGCTTTATCAGCATGGGTAGGATGAAGCTGCCGGCTGCGGTGCCCGACACGCAGATTCCATTGGCCAGCGCACGGTGCTTATCAAAGTATTGGGACACTATCACTATGCCCGGCGTTGTGGAGAGTCCTCCACCAATTCCTGGGGTAAATTTGATTAAAAGATGGAATTACTTAGTCTCTACCTTCAGTATAAGAAATCAATATTTTAAATCGAGAAATTGAAAAATATTTATATTTTCAAAACCATTTTAATAAAGATTTATATTATTACTCTAAGTGCCGTTTTCTCGTCAGTTTGTTAAATTTAAAGTAGGGATAAAGCCTTGAACGTAAAAGCATTCTTTAAATTGAACATGCGGACTAGAAAACGGCCGTTAACAAAGAAGTAGAAATACTTAAAAATAGATGGTCTCGCTTTAAGACAATAATTATGAAAAAAGATTGCCTACAAATTTGTAAAACTATTTAAAATGCCATGATTGAAAATATAAATTTAACTTTTATCAAAAAAAATTGAATTATTTTGAAGATACATTTTTATATTTTTAGAAATATTGATGTTTAATCATTATAATAATATGTTGCCTGTACTTAACTTACCTGTGAGTATGCCAAAGGTGAAGAGCAGGTGCAGCAGACTGGTGGCGAAGTAGCTGAGGATCATGCCCATGGCGCAGAAGATACCGCCGACGAAGACGACCGCCCGGCAGGAGAAGCGCTGGCACAGGGCACTCGACAGAGGGGCCAGGACCAAGCAGAGAGCCGACAGGATCGCCGGAATCCAGGAGGCCACCGTGGCCGTGGAGCTGGGAAACGTCTCCATGATCTCCACGTACAGCACGCCGTACGACTTGACCAGCCCGGCCACCCAGAATTGCACGGAGAAGGCCCCGAAGACGATGAACCAGCCGTAGCCGCCGTCCGGTGGCTCCACGTTGCCACCACCGCTCTCCGTCGTGGTCGTCGACGAGTCCCGATCCTTGGCCACCGGCTTGCTCCGCTTGGGCACGACCATTTTGTCCCGTTCCCGCTCCTTGGCCCGGCGGACGCACCTGCTCCGGGCCGTATTCAAACCGGATCCCGAACCGGAACCAGACTTCCGGCTGCTGCGAAGCTCGTGCGATTTGGCGATCAGCGGACGCGCCGTGATACTGGACACGGTCAGCAGGTTCTCGTTGTCGTCCTCCTCCAGCTCGGAGATGTGGTGCTCCAGCAGGCTGGCGTGCAGGGTCCTCGGGCAGCATTGCGTGTCCAGGCTGAGGGTGGCGGGTCGTCGCATTGGTGAGGCGTTCGGTGAGCTGCATCCGGAGCGGAAGGCGGAGGGCAGGCCCAGTGACTCCATGTGCTTGGAGCCCAGCTCGGTGGGCGCAACGATGTCGGGCAGTGGCGCCGGTGGGGCCGATACCACCGAGAACAGGGACCCGCACTCGAGGCCGACTCCGCCAGCTGACCCGACCACGCAAACCCCTCCTCCGGAGCCCTCAGCCGGATTCGTGTCGAGAAGGCGCCCTCCCGACTCGTACTGGACTCCACCAGCTGGGTCCGGTTCACTCGCGCAGTAAACCGATCCCCGGGAACCCTGTGAATTGGAAAACAAAAAGTATTTTAATTTTAACAAGAGAAAACGAGTGCTCAGCTAAAGGGAGTGCGAGGGAGATGGATATATAAAACTTTGATCGCGCATAACTTTTTACCGAATTGTCCGATTTTAAAAATGTCTTCCACATTTCGATAGGTATTGATAAACAAAACAAAACTGCATTTACTTAACTTTACTTTTCCGAAATCTTAGAAGGTGTGGGCGCAAGACAACTTTTAAAATCGTTTAAGGCGATTGTGGGCGTTAGAGGGGGCGTGGCCCTCGTCTGAAACAAACTTGCGCTGCGTAGGAACTCCAAGAATCCTCATGCAAAATGCCAATCTTCTAGCTTTTATAGTTTCCTATATCTCAGCGTTCATACGGACAGACAGACGTACATGGCTAGATCGACTCGGCTAGTGATCCTGATCAAGAATATATGCACTTTATAGGGTCGGAAACGCTTCCTTCTCCCTGTTACATACTTTTGCACGAAAACAATATACCCTTTTCCTCTACGGGTAACGGGTATAAAAACGCATATTAGATAATTTAATTTATTTGCAGAAAAATCTTCTTTAGCAACTTAGTATTTTAATGGTTTTATATAATACATTTATGGGACCCTAAAATAATAAATAATAATAAAGAAAACACGTTCAGTTCTAAGTAGTAGTAGTAGTAGTAGTAGTAGGTTGTTTATTGTTTATTGTTTGTGTTTTGTTTTTCTTTGTTGCTTATTTATAGCTGGCTGTACATATTTAGGGTTACATCAAAACAAATAAAACAAACAAAAATTTGTTACAACGACAATGGCTTTTATGCCGTCAGTCGGTTAATTTAGTTAAATTAGATTCTAAAATTGTTCTAAGATAATTTTTTTTCTGTAATTACTGGCTTTTGTAATGAAAAATGCCAGATTCTCCCAGTTTTCCCCATTTAGAAGATTGTGGAGATCCGGTTCGCAAAGGGTGGTTTTCGTGAAACATGTAAAACGAATCTCTCTCAGAATAGGGCAGACTGCAATGAAGTGTTGAACATTCTCGATTTCTCGCATGTTGCAGAGGCTGCATTCCAGTGATGGGTTGCTGCTGTATGGCCTGCCATTTAGAGGTAAAGTCTCGGTTCTAGCTTGGAAGATATGTTTAATGAGTTCTTCTTTATATTGATCGTGGAAGTAGTTTTTTTCATATAAATTATGCTCAAGATTTCTATACACACTCCTCGACGTGCTGTTTTTGGCCTTGGTTATAAATGTTTCTCTTTCTATGTTGTGGTATCTGGAAATTAATTCGGCATGAGTCCTGCTCCACGAACTTGCATCCTCGAGATCAAGGGGGCAACTGCATTCGGTTGCAATATCCGTCCACCTAGAGAATGGAAGTTCTTTTCTTTCACAGAGAGATTTAGCAATTATTTTTGGTAGTCTACTATTTGGCATATGCATAACCTTATCGATGTAGTTAAAGTGCTGCTGAAGTGTGTAGGAGAATATACTAGGCAGTCCTGTTTCAATAAAGATTGCATAGTCGGGAGTATTTTGTGGCAATCGAAATATCTTTTTTACAAAAAAAGTTAGTACTCGTTCCGCATCTTCGTATCTATGATTTCCCCACACCTCTGCTGCGTAGCACATAATTGTTTTCACTGTCGCCTGAAAAAGGCTGTACTTGGCACTCATTTTAACGTTTTTTCTGCCTAAAAAGTTTTTCCAGGTGGCGTTCATAGCTATTTTTGCATCCTTGAGCTTATCTTTTATGTGGGTATAAAAACTCATATTTGTGGTAAGCGTTACTCCGAGGTATTTGAATGATTTTACACGTTCCAGCTGGATTCCGTTCAGTTGCCATTCTTCGTTTCTAGCGTGACGGCCACTTGTACCCTTAACTACCATAATCTTTGATTTGCTTGTATTTATGGTGAGGTTCCATATTTTACAGTACTCAGATATGCTAGCAATCATGTCCCTTAACGTTTCAGGGCTATCAGCCAGTAGGCACATGTCATCGGCATACATAAGGGTCTTAACATAGGTTCCATTCACTGTCACTCCACCTGGTAAGAAATCCACAACATCGTCCACGAAGAGAGAAAAGAGGAGAGGGCTGAGAATGCAGCCTTGTTTAACTCCACTATTGGTATCGAACCATTTTGAGAGCTCTGATCCGTCCCATACACTTGCTTTGTTATCCTCATAGATACTGGATAGTGCTAGTATGGCTTTTGTTGAGAGTCCGAGTTGGCTAAGTTTATACAGTAGGCTATTTCGGTTCACTGTATCAAAGGCGGCTTTAAAATCTACAAAGAAAATGTACAGCTTCTTTTTTTGTTGCAGGAAGGTTTGGGCGATTGATGTCAGAACGAAAACACTGTCAACTGTAGAGAAACCCTTTCGAAAACCTGTCTGAAATTCACTAAGAATGTTTTCTCGGTTTACCCATGTCGTCATACGTTTTAACAGTGCTCCTGCAAAAATCTTAGCGACCGTGTTTTGAGCAGATATGCCTCGGTAGTTGCTGGGATCGCTCTCCACACCTTTTTTAAAAATTGGGCTGATCAGACTTTTTTTGAAGCAATCCGGGAAAATTCCATGACTGTAAAATTCGTTGTAGGCATCGGTAAGTCGCTGTATAAAGCAAAGCGGCGCGTTTTTGAAAAATTCTGCAGTTATTCGGTCTTCACCAGGAGCTTTGTTTAGCTTTAGTGCTAGGACAGCGCTTTCTATTTCTGCAAGGCTGAAAGGGGAGTCCATATGATCTGAGGAAAGCAGAGGCTTAGCATAGCTGATTTCTGATTCATTTTGAATTTGGGAGAGTAGGCTACTAAAATAGTCAGCCAGATCTGTTGCCCTTACTTTTATGGGGTTTTTCTGTTTGCACCCGTTTAATTTATTAACGATTTCCCAGAACTGTTTGCTGTCGCGGACTTCTTGCAGTTGGCGTTCCATATTTATCCAGAACTGTTTTTCTTTGCCTTTGCATTCTAAGTATTTAATAAGTTAATGGAAATTCGATTGATGTAAAAAATTCGGATTTTTTAAGTATAATTGAGATGTTAATAATAAGTTTTGTTTATTTATATTTCCCCTCGCATGACCTTTTCGTGATTAATCCCTAAATTGGCAAAGTTTATTTGCCAAAATATTTATCGAGCACTTGTTATTTAAGTTAATGTCGCAAATTTGAATGCATCGAAAATTCCGCCTCCATTCCGTACCATTAAAAAATGGGTTAACTTGCCATGAATCCCGTTGGGCTGTTGACAAATCGACTGGAGGCGGGTCAAGGAAGCAGCAACTTAGCCCAATTTGCATTGCTAAATGAAATGCGAGGAGCGCACGCGATCTCCCGACTTATAGACGACATCGCTGCAGCGCCCTAATATATGCAATACGTTTTGTTTAATTGAGTTAACATCCAGTTTCCCCCTCTTCCTGCGCTTTTGAGGTCTAATTGCCCACAGACCGAACGGATTTTCTTGCTCGCCGTAATTGTTATATGTACTTTGTTAAATCGATGCCGGGCTGCAGGTGCATGCTGTGCCTTTTGGGTTGGCATGACGTCTGGGAATTTTCCATTTCCACTTCCATTTGTCTGCGGGATCCGCTCCCACTTCCCCCAACCAAACAGCCATTTTCCGACGACTCAGGGTCAAGAGCAAGGTGGGGGCGGTCTGGCCTGCGGTTGCTTTTTTCCTTTCGGTTTCTGTCTTTGTTGCCGGAAATTGAAGGTGGTTCGATTGGCGGCAAATGGGGGGAGTGGGTATTTGCTCCAATCCAAGGCTGATGCAACGTTCGAATCGAAGGCTAATGCCAGGAAATACCCGTGCTGATAAGGCCGAATGGAATGAAGCCAAACTTTGCTAAGCCCTCGAAGAAATGGCCGAAATTGGAAACCAGTCAAAGGCAGAATTGGGTATGTTGATCCTAGGTATTATTGAGCACACAGCTCGGCCAATGGAGGAAATTTATATATATGAATAGCTTTAAGAATCCTTCATTTCTAACCTAGCTGTTTTATCCTTTCATGGGTTTAAACTACATCTTTCTTTGATACTAAAACACTTTCTTAATTCGTTTGCACTTCCTGCACCTACAAATGTTTATGTGCGAACGCTATACATATATGGCAATCTTCAATAATTCACATTAACTAATAGCTTTTTATTATCTGGCTCTTTGTTATCCGGCTCACACCTTTTTCTTCGTATTTGCACTGACGTATACGTAATTTGATATACTGTTAAGCAACAGACATCAAGTATGCGACGCGTGAGCCCATTGAATAGAGGGATTGGGGCCCATCGCTGAGTAAACTCATTTGCTATATTTGCACCGGTGACGTTCCGTATCCACGTCCTCTTCTTCAATCCCTAATCTTCCGTTAAACCCCTCGGAATTACCTTGAATGTTACACATTAAACAAAATTCTAATAAATATTTCTCATTTCTAACTGCATTTTTTTAAATGTTAGCTTAAAAATAATAAATGCCCTGTAAATATAGTAGGTATTTAGGTGTTCAAATATGTTTGTATTTTAGGTACTAAAAATCAGTAAAAAGTGAATCACTTATTAATATAAATTTCAAGATTCTGAAGGCTCAAAAAATATACCTATTTCTATTTTTTTATTTTAACAAATGTAGTAATATTACTACACTTTTTTGCAGTGCATGTGTCATGGCGTGTGTCGAATTTCGTGAACGTGCCGCTAATGAACTGCCTGCCATATTGATGGCGGAAAATAACCATGAAGAATGGCAAATAATAGGCATGCAATATTCAAAGGCGAATGCATTGTGTAGCGGGACAGGGCTGACAGGGCTAATGAGCGGTGGCCAACTTGGCATTTGGCATTTGGCAACTCCCCCACAAGAGCATGAGTCACAGCATCCCAGTCCTGTGACCTTGTCGAATGTCAGAGACCAAGTTGGCCTGCCTTTGTAGCACATCCTGGGCGCCAGGACCGCCTCCTGCTGTCAGCTGGGATCCGGCTTAAGTTGTCAGGAAGCTTTCGCTGGAATCGCTGTTTGTTTTCAATTTCCCAACATTTCAAGGCCTTGGCTTAATGAAACGGAAGAATGAACCCCCGGGCCAAGTTAGTGGCTCGTGTGTGAGCCTGAACGATAAGCGGTCAAGGTGAGGGGGGTGGCCTCGTGTTGGCTAGTTGGATTCTACGCACCACTGACAACTTGTTGAACAAAGGATATATGCCAGTAATTGTCAGCCCTAATGATTGGGTCTTTAAGTAGTGATGCTTATAATTAGTATTTGATATTTATATTTATAGTATTTATGTTTACGTTTTGTAATAATTTTTACATTGTTTTATTACTTTGGAACTTAAAAAAATAAAAAATAGAAGATAATTTAATTATGAGTAAAGCAATACATAAAAAGTTTTTTACTAAAAGCCTGTTTTTAAGAATTATTATCTAAATAACCGCTTTAAAATTACTGGTTTGAAATGTCAAGGCTATAATAAGTACGTTTTTAATGTTGTAGATCCGCAGAACAGTCAACTCTGAGTTTTCCTACAACTGTCAAATGCACATGAGTTTTTTAAGACATATTAACATGACATAGTTTTGAATGAAATGCATTTGAATGCAGCCCCTTCAAACTGTATTCCTCCGCCAGTCAGGGCCACGCATTGTTTACTTCCTTGTCCCCATTTAGATAGTGATTATGATGGATGCGCTTAGTGACGTTGACCCATTCTCGTATCGCTTACAATGTTTACGTACTCGTAAGGCAGCCTCTTGGCCACTGCGCATGCTCACCACAGGCACTCAAACTCCAGCTACCTCAATAAATTTGCCATTGGCCCACTCCCCAGAATCCGACTAAGATTGGGTGCCCCCGAAGGGGATGGGGCGTTTCTTGACCTTCCCGAAAGGATAAGGATATGGGTATGGACCACTCACCTGTAAATGCCAGTCACGCTGTAGGGACGACATTGCCGTCCTTTACTGAACGTGAAACGCCTTTGATGTTTCTCTTGTTGCTCGCGCTGTTGTTGTTGTTGCTTGGGGCGTTGCTGTTGTGCACCCAAATGCATTGGGTTGCCTCTGCTTTGGGTCCTTAAAATCCTGAAGAGCTGACGAACGCGGGCCTTCACCGGTTGGCCCAATTTGGATACTCTGCTGCCGCTGCTGCTACTACTTCTGCTTCTGCAACTGCCGCCCCGGCTCCTTTGGCACAGAATCCTTTGCGGGTTCGTTTTGATGGGGTTTATGTTGTTTTCGTTTTCGATTTTGATTTTGGTTCACTTCTCCTTTTTGGGGGGCTTCCTTGAGGAACTTGTATGGGTTTTCCTTAGGGGCGATATCCCTGCTGTTCTGGCGTCATGATGCGTTAATAGGACAGACAGTTTCCCGTTTACTCTTGTTTATGCAGCAGCTGTTTCCGTTTCCGTTTCCGCTTCCTTGTCGCCCCTTTCCGTTTCCTTTTCAGCACAAGCGCACTCTCTCACTCACTCGCTGGCGAGCATGCAGTTTTTGGAACAAATCGATATGGGGCCAGATTCCAGCTGAAGTCCTTTGTACGCAGTTTACCGAATCTCACGCTCGAAATCGATATTTTCAATCAGTTAAATGGGTCCAAGATATGCCTTAAATTTTCCTGAAGCTGTCCAACACTTTCTTTGAGTGGGAAAAACCCTTTGCAAAACCCTTTCTCCGTGAAGATTCTTCGTTGGTTGCTCTTTTTGGCGGATGCGACTGTTCTGCTGCTGCTCAAGCTCACGACTGAACTGAAGATTTTCATGTCCTCTGGAGGTCCGTGGCAAAGCCAACTCATTTGTGTGGTGAGCTAGGTCGAGGTGGGTTTGTTGTTTGGGAGAAAGGAAAGACCAGGGTAAGAGGTCCTCCCTTTCTTCCGGTTGTCCGTCATTCGTTTTGTTTTGCTAGGCTCTTTTGGCCGCTTGTTGCCCACAATGCCCCCTTCCCGAAGCCACCTACCAAAATATCGGGCAACAGCTGATGAAGGAACCATTATTGCGTGCATTCGAAATTAAGGAATCACATGGTTTTTCCCCTGAAACAGAGTCCATTCATCAGGTTGACCTCACATGAGTTATGTGGAGATATAAATAAAAGTAGGCTTTATAAATTGTTATTTTGTAAACGCCATACTTTAATTATACTAGAATTTTGTATAATACAACTAGACCCGACACGTACAATTTCAATACTTTGTAGCGCTAAAAGGCTGCATCTCTGTGGTTTTGTTCTATTGTTTTGGTCGTGTGCAAAGAAATGCCTAGGAATACAAAGCTGATGGCCACGGACGTGAAGACGGCTGCCGGGAGGTTCTTGAACAACCACTGCAGGATCATCGTGTACACAGCAATGGCCATTAGGAGCAGGCACATGTAGGGATAAACCAGCCACTTAATCTCCTGAAGAATAAAAGAAAACTGGTTAGACATTAGAAATGAAGTAGGCAGAGGTTATACTCGTACCTTCCAAACTCCTATAATAAGCAGAAGCGAGGCCAATGCATAGGTGGCCGATCCAGTGGTCCATACAATTTTTACCGCCTGCGAAACTCCCGCCATGCTGGTCATGAAGAGGTAACCGGCAACCACACCAGACACAAAGGATATACAGGCCATTACCGAGACTACCACCCGGTACGTCGGCACAAGTCTTCTATATGTGAATTCCTGTTCGCTCATCTGGGATCTATACTACCTCATTCATGTTTTATGTATTTTAAATCAGTAAATGGGCTGTCATGCCGAGTTTTGAATTTAAAATATATTGGTTGGGGATCTATCATTGACCGTTCTTTTGACTTTCTTTACAATTTCTTTGAAATTGGTACTAACAATTTAACATTCTCGTTCTCAACATGGCTGTGACTTTTAAATTTGGAGCGCGCTAATATGGGTAATTATCGATGAATTTAGTAACTATCGATTCAAGTCTGCCGGCGATTGCGATCCTAGAACAGGGGTTTTTCTAGATTTAAGCAGGCCCTCCACAGTCTAGTTTGTTTGACAAACATTTTCGCGAACACAGGCAAGGTAAAGGTGGTTTTAATATTGTTCGGTTTTAGCCAGATAAACACTGATATGCTATGGTGAAATATCGATTGTTCGAGATTAAGTAGAAGGAAACCCAGTTTTTCATCTGGCAGCCCTGTTTGCGACTAGCTTTTTAGTATTTATATTTTTTACGCAGATTAATTTGCGCACAAGATTTGCAGACGTGATTAATGCTGATTTCTGGGTGGGCTCTACCGGAGTGCCAGTACTTGGAGTCGGAACTGGAGGACAACGATTCTGGAAAGGATTCCCGTTCGGAAGGAGGCTACGAACAGGTGGTGGGCCTGCAACCCGCAGGTCGCTCTGCCGAAGAAGGCTATATTCCACCTGAATCACCTGAATCTCAATCTCCTGTAACTCCGATGACCTCTTGAGACCGCACAGATCATGGATCCCTTGGTGTTCTTCGTAGTGCTGGCTTCGCTTTATGGCATCCTGTACTTTTTCGACCGCTTCTTCAAGGTGCGTTGTTTTCTGGCACTCGCAATACATCCGAATACTAATGAATAATCCCCTAGAGCTGCATGCACTACCCGTACGATGCCTTCCTCAAGAACACCGGACTGAGTGTCAACTTCATGAGCCTTCACTGGCACACAAGTGCCTTCAATAGGACCCTCCTCCGCTGGGGATCCGCCGGAAACAGCTGCACCCGTAGAGTAATGCTTACTAGCTTCAATATAGGTGTCCTGGTCACCTTTTCGTTGCTCCCGATCGGGCTCATCTTGCTTATTGCCACCATCTTCAGCAGTGGCGAACAGGACAGCTCTTCGTCGGCATCCTCGCCCGTTGGAGTGCCCGTGCAGTTGGAAATTCTGCTGCCCGGCGTTAACCTGCCGCTGGAGGAGATAGGCTACTACATCACCACCCTGGTGCTCTGCCTAGTAGTCCACGAAATGGGACATGCCCTGGCCGCAGTGATGGAAGATGTTCCCGTCACCGGATTTGGGATAAAGGTACGAATTAAATAAGGAAACATATGTATACTTTTTTACTTTACACAAAAAAAAATCCTACCTTTTCAGTTCATCTTCTTCCTGCCGTTGGCATACACCGAACTCTCTCACGATCATCTGAACGGCCTGCGTTGGTTCCGCAAGCTACGTGTTCTGTGCGCCGGCATCTGGCACAACTTTGTGTTCGCCGGCGTGTGCTACCTCCTAATCTCAACGGTGGGCATCACCATGTCGCCATTGTACGCCTACAACCAACACGTGGTGGTCACCGAATTAACGAGGAAATCTCCGCTGCGAGGGGAGCGTGGCCTGCAGGTGGACAATCAAATCACCCAGGTCAACGGCTGTCCGGTGAACAGCGAGGAGAGCTGGGTGGCTTGTCTGCAGAACTCCCTGAAACTCAAGCCGGGCTACTGTGTGAGTGCGGACTTCGTGCAGCTGAACGACGAAAGCAGCGCCATTTCACACCATAGTATTGATGGGCAGCTGCAGTGCTGCGATGAACTGAATCCCAATGTGAGCTGCTTCGAGGTGGTGGAGGATGTCAATGGGGATGTGCCCGTGGAGCTGCCGCAGCATGTGTGCCTAAATGTTCGCCGCACTCTGGAGGAGGTAACCGAGCACTGTTCCTCGGGTGTCTGCAACGAGGGCTTCTGTTTGCGCCCGCTAATTCGGAATATCACTGCCATAATGACGTTCAAGCGACATAATTCTCGCGGAGAAAAGCTACCGCCGGTGATTTATGTGGGTCATCCCTGGGACGTCACGCGAACAGTGGAGGTCTCCGCCTTCGTGCCGAGATACTCCTTCCTGAAGGCAGCGTGGCCAGATGCCTGGCTGCTGCTGCTCAAGTACAACGTTGTCTTCAGCATAGGATTGGCCCTGATTAATGCCATTCCCTGCTTCGGCTTCGATGGCGCCCACATCACCAGCACCGTGATACACAGCTTCTTGGTGAGCCGAGTCGATCAGCATGCCAAGAGGGATCTCATCTCAGTGATCATCACCAGCGTGGGCTCTCTGCTTTTCGGACTGGCCCTGCTTAAGGTGGCCTGGCTGAGTTTCCTGCGACCTCTGCTTTAGAACTGACACTGATAACTGATAGATGGAAACTGGGAGTCCAACTCCCCTCCAAAGACGCTAGACTGCTATTTCACCTTCACAAAACACAGCGAATTGTAGCACCTCAAAGATTCGATAGCTTTTGTCTTAGTCCTTAGTCCTAACTCGTATTTATTTTCGTACGGTTGTCGAGCTCAAAAATAAAATCAAATTAAGCTAAGATTTTTGTTTAAGATTGTTCCTGTTCCTATTTGCCCTCACTAACCCCGCTCAAGTGGAGGCTAGTCTTTAGTTCTGTAAGGCTGCGTCTGCCATGCTGGAGAAGCATCTTAATGGCCACCTCGTCACTTTGGTGCCGATTCGTCTGGAAGTCGTGTCGTGCCCAGGATCGCAGTTCCAGCTGGCTGTTTTTGTCGGGAACTTGACGGATGGTGCGGAAGATTTCCCGGTAGAGCTTCAGGACCTCTTGGCGCAGCATAAACTATGGGATAATTCAGTTCACGTCTTCCGAAAATTATAAACTTTTAATACCTTTATAATCTTCTTACCTGCTTTAAACTAAGTGCTGCTTTTGGTATCTTAGTCATTTTAGATTAATAGGATTTATTGCTTCTCATTTGTTAATTCAATTAATAAGTTATTTTAATATTCTTTAAGTTTTCTTGTCATTTTCCAAAATTATTTGTAATCAATTCAGCAGAACCTAAACAAGAACAGCTGATGATAACCAGCTGATAGGATTTTAGAGATGAGCGGACTTTTCAAGCGTTCGATTGTTTGAGAAGTTTGTCATAATACGTTGAAATTCAAATTTCAAATTACTATGGCTGTCATTCCCTACGGTAGCTTAATTTTGTAAAATAAGCATACCCTGTACAAATAAATAAATAAATAAATTTCAAATTAGGTTTTTTATTCAAATTTGTTTGAGCTTACAATATAAATCCTAGACATGGATAGAAGTAGAAACCAAATGTTATTGCCTATCTGGTAATAATAGTAATTATCAATTACAAATTTAAAAAAAATTTCCAAATATTTGGAATAATAACGTAAAAGTTTATAATAATAAAATCAAAATTAAACAAATTAATTGTATATTGCCTTTAATCATTTGTAGGGGAGAGTGGGGCAACAATAGTGAGAAAAGTTTGATAGGACATAGCAGCTATTAAAAAAGAGAACTTTTGGACTTTTGGACCATAATCCTTCGATCTAAAATGTACAACATTTGTTGTTGTTTTTTATATATGTATATATCTCTTTGACGCGGAGATCCACATTAGTGTGGACTTTTTTTAGCCCATATCCGCAACCCTTCATAAATTAATACCCTTAATCCATAAATAAACAGGAAAGGAAGTTAGCTTCGGCTATTTTAACTAACCTTGCCCCAGTACTGGGGTAAAAATAGTTAAAAACTTACTTGCGCTGGTAACGGTACAAGATATAATAAATATTTTGTATACTTTTTTATTGGATTTTTGGACCATAATCCTTCGATCTAAAATGTACTACATTTGTTGTTGTTTTTTATATATATATCTCTTTGACGCGGAGATCCACATTAGTGTGGACCCTTCATAAATAGTCGTCCGATTTTGATAAAATTTTATTCGAAATTTAGAATTAGATAAAAAATGGCATTTTTAAAAGTAGGAGGTTCTAGGTTCAAAAACACCCAAGATATAATTTTTTTTACATTTTTTTCCCGATTGTTCCTATGGGAGCTATATGATATAGTTGGCCGATCCGGCTGGTTCCGACTTATATACTAACTGCAATAGATATAAGACTTTTGGGAAAGTTTTAGCCCGATAGCTTTAAAACTGAGAGACTAGTTTGCGTAGAAACGGACAGACAGACGGACGGACAGACGGACATGGCTAGATCGACTCGTCTAGTTATGCTGATCAAGAATATATATACTTTATGGGGTCGGAAACGTCTCCTTCACTGCGTTGCAAACTTCTGACTGAAATCATAATACCATCTGCAAGGGTATAAAAAAGGTCAAAAAAATTTGTTTATTGAAAATAGTTAAAAACGTACTTTTTTATTTACTTAAATTTGTATTTAATTTATGCATTGGTCATATTCCTATGGACAGCCCCTAATTTATAACACTAATAACTTTTAATAGTCGTTTCTTATCTGCGAGACTAAAATATGGCAGCACTTAAAGTGATGAACTTTTTTCGGGGTAGGACAGGGAGACAATCTGCAGCCAAAAGTCAACGGCAATTAATGTTTAAATTGCAATTTTCATCAACTGTCACTAATGAGTCAGTCGCAGAAATAAAATAAATTGTTGTAAGTCTTAACAAACTTATGTTTTTGCGCATTGATGCGGCGTGGGAACGAAGGAAGTGACATCCTACACTAAATTTATCTGGCTCGTGTTCAATTTAAATTAAATTCACGGCATTAAATGCCACATTTATCTACATGAATACGTTGCTTGATTGGCACGCCAGCTGTTCCGCCTCTGTTTCTCCTCTGATTATGATGTTCTACTTAGGCGATTCAATTGTTTCCTCGGTCATTTCGGTTATTTAACGTCTAGAACTAAAACCGTTGTCGCGAAGGGACTGGCAATATCTACTGATAGTTGGTACTTGGCGTCGGCTAGTGGTAAGTTCTCCCCCAAGTACCGGTCTTATTGATCGAACTGCCAACTGTTTTCCACATTCAGTACCATGGCTCGTCCAGTTACCAATAACTCCGTTGGCAGTTGGCCCTATAGAGAAAATGTGAATCAATCAGGTTAGAGATTATTTCATTTGAGTGGTGGTGTCCTAAAGTTGTGTAAGAAAATGTTATCATGTGAAAGTTAAAAAACATTATCACATTATTGTTAAGAAAAGCGCTCACCAAAACCTCTCAATTCCAATACCAACGAAAGCTATAATATTTCGATGACATCGTAAAGAATAAATGCTAAATACGTTATCTTCTTAAAATCACATAGATAAAACATCGTTCTGATACAAAATGCAAACGAACGGATGATCAATTTCGATATTATTTATCCTCGGAACGCCATAGACATATACGACCTTTCTGGCTGTCAAAATGCATTTTCTCCTCGCATTACTTAAGTTGCTCCCCATTAATTTCCCATAGCCGTTCCTCAGATCTCTGCCCAAGTGCGTTTGTCTCCGCCGGCACAAGTATTTTGTGCAAATTAAAACAAAAATTGGACATAACATAAATATCCGAGGCAGAACAAAACGAAGGCAGGTGAAGCGGTGCGATTTATTTTTAACTGCCCAATGCTCCTACATATAGGAAATTATGCAAAAGAATCTCGCGCTGCAGCCGAGTGCAATTTCGTTTTCGTTTTCATCTGCCAGAGATGCCAGCGTCTGCGCCGCTCTCTTGAGTCATTGCACAGTGAGAAAAGGGGAGTTAATTATGAATGAATTTTTTTTTTAATTTTCTTTATAATTTTACAAGTTATTGTTTATAAGTTAAGGGTAATATTTCTGGAAAATAAGTAAAACAGTTTATTTTTTAACAAGCATAAATATTATTAAAATAAATTATGTTAATTTTTTTAAAAATTGCATAGGTATATTTGCATAGGTATAATTGCATAGTAAATTGCATATTTATTAACAAAATTTTAGATAAGATAAGGTGAATTTAATATTAATTTAATCAATTAATATATTTAATAATATTTTAATATATTTGATAACTAATTTGAGACCCTCATGTTCTGAATAACCATATAGCCAGAAATCATATCATATATTTTCCCCTGTGTAGATGATGTCTTGGGCGCGAAGGGGGTGGGCACTACGTCATCAAAAATCCGACCCACAGCTGCGCCACAACGATGACGAAGAAACGAAGGCAACAACACCGAAGCGAGCGAGCAGAGAAGCAGCAGAAAAGCAAGTAAAATCCACATGCCAGCGGAGTGTTGCCTCAAATGTTCATGAAACGCGGACGCGTGTGGACGTCGTTTTGCGCGAACCGCTTCGAAAAAAGTTTGAAAATCCGAAACGGTTTATACGGTTGATTCGAAACGAATTCTCGGGTCGTGCATGTGTGAAAGTGAAAACGAAATGAAGAATGAAAATGAGCACGGTGCATAAGTTTCCTTGACGTTCGCTTCGGAAAATCCATCCCAAGAAAACTGAAAGAGCGTGCGAAAGCAGAAAGGCCAATTGTGAGTGAGAACTGAAAAACACACACGCCAAAAATATAATGTTGAAAATATCGGGCTATTTTTGGAATATATATTTGTTTTTCTCACACGCTGCATTGGAAAATTTGTAGCTCAAGCAACACACAAAAAACCTCGAGAAATGATAATGCTTAAAAAATACGAGATATTCGTCTTAATTTGACTTGCATTTCGTTTTCGAAAAGTTCTGAAAACAAAAGCAAAACAAAGCCATCAAGAAAATAAGAATAAAAAAGAAAGAAAGAAAACCAAGGCGAAAGAACAACCACAGTGAAATGCTTTTAATGAGCAATCAGAAATAATTGAGATCGGGTAGATATGTCGAGTAGAACGAGGAACGAACGCATTAAAGATCTACCATGCGATACTTAAACGATCTTGGAGGGATCTATAGCTAAACCAAGCGTGTATATCAACATTTAGTAAATTTCCGGAAATACCCATTGCTCAATTTTGGATACACAAAAATATTCCCTTCAGATTCGGTTTATTTCCCTTTCAGCTGCACAGAAAATAAATAGGGTATTTAAATTTTATATGTTATTTAAGTAAACATCAATCTTTATAAATTTACTGTAGGTTCATTAACCACCGGTTTAAATAAATATTAATTTAAAAAAAAAAAAAAAAAACCATCTTAAGTACCTTTTGTTTGGATATTTTTAAAGATCTAGATAGTAGTAAATATGAGCAAATATTTTTTTTAAATCTTCTCAAATATTGTTCAGATATTTTTATTAATTTGCCATCCAGATCAAAATTATATGTAAATCCAATGACTTTTTTTCTGTGTGGCAACATTTTCGTCTTTTTTCTGTCCGATTTCCTCCGAAACAACAACAAATACAGGCCGCATTATGTATATATCCCCAGTGTTGTTGTGCTTTGGTGCTTTGTATTTTGTTTTTGAATTCGAATTTGTAGTCTTGTGTCATGCGATAGGTGGTAACGTTTCGTTTCGTACGGGGTATTGAATTACAAGACACCAAAGTGCGCGCCAAGCGAACACGCTCGCTCACAGATACCCACGAACACACATATAGCGAGGTGTATAAATATATCGCAGTCCGATTCTGCCGCATATGCGTATCCAATGGATGCGAATCGGCCTGCAAAGCGGAGGGCCCAAGAAAGTATCTGAACTGGGGAGTATCGGAAAAGAACTGTGAACCGATGTAATTAATTGTTCTTGGGGCCGAACAGTATCCGGTGATTGATGTAGCCAAAGTTCATTTGTTTACAGTGGCAAGATCAATGACTTGGCGCCCTATAAATACATATGTACATGCCACCCAAAACCCAAACTAAAACCAAAAGTGACCCCTGGCCTCTCTTGTGTTCCAGTTTCACCCAAAAAGTATATTGAGTATCCAGCCGAAATGTCCGCCAAGACGTCGCCATCGTCCACTTCTCGAGATGCCAACGTGGGATCCTCGAGTGCGATTCCCGTTCAGATCAAAAAAGAACTGCCCAGCGACGAGATAAAGGTGAGTCTTCTGAATGAACACTTTGAGATACTTTCTTGCCTTCTAATTAATTGCCCCTGTCTGCACGTTATTCCGCCGAGTATTCAATAACAAGGATGCTGACAAAGTATGGAAGCCAAAGTGTGTGTTGGGTTTAAAAATAAAGAACAATTTTCTCCCTCTCTCTTGGCAAAACATTTCACTTGTATTGCTGCGAATTGCATATACTTTGAATTATTATTATTTGTTTTTGCGTTTGGATGCGGGAAAGGTGAATAACACCCACTCGCCATTTGCGTCTCTATATTTCACGTTAGAAGTAGCTTTGAATTGGATTGCATATCAAAATAACTAACACTACACCCAAAAAAAATTGATATGAAACGATGATCTATTTGATATTATGTGGTATCAATTCTGACTTGATATGCGGCATCTCAATATGTGTCTCTCTCCCTCCCACGCATGTAACTTTAGGCACTATCTTACTCTAATTTAAATTAAAAGAGTCGTCATATATGAAGATATATTAATATTGCAATATATTGTTTCTTACTCTATTACTTAGAGTCTTCGACAGAGAGACTGTGGCAAAATTATATTATTTCTTATCAATTTTAAAAACCATACGCGTATAAATACCAGAAATTTACCATGAACATTTTTTGTGTGTAAAATTTTAATTAGAAGTCCAAAAATATTGGCGAAGCTTTGCATTGTCACATAATTAGTTCCCTTTACAATCGCACGGATCTAAATAAACATGCATATTCAATCAAATGCATCGTTTGGAATATTTGAACAGCAAACTACCTTTGTAGCATATCTCATATCGCACTTAGTTCGTACACTTCATACTTTTTAAGCGAAGCCTGAAATATTTGAAGAACTGCTTGTTGCACATAATTAGTGTTCATTTACAACCGAGCGAATCCAAAGCCAAACGAGAATTTCCAACTAAGCACTGAAATCAAAGAATCACATTCGAAATGCCTGGGCCAGAGAACCAAAAATCGTTTCGGCTTTCAGTTGGCCGTTGGGGTATTTGGAAATGTTTATGCAATAGCAATGATAATACGAGCACAACACCCCCGCTGCACAAAATTCCTTGCAACTTTGTTTCTGACCGGGTCCGGACTCCGGAATTTGTAAGAGGAGTTGCCGGCTGCAGCTGAGGAGATTCCGATTGCGATTGTGATTACGCGATTACGGGACGTAAGTCGAGTGGGAGTTGGCGGTAATTTTATATTGATAAATTTTTATAATCATTTTAACGAGTGAGCGAGCGGCTCCGATTCCGATTCCGATTCGGCCCCTCGCCATCCGCATTTGCTTTATCCGCCAAATGAGCAAAATTAATTTAATGCCGCAGACAGGGACAGAGAGTCCCAGGGCAACATTTTTGCAGCACGTGTAACCCGATCGGCGAATTGAAATTATACCCCTTGACTTGCAGTTGGGCGCAATGATACTTATTGTCGGGCATAAAGAGGGAAAACAAAAACAAAAGCAGCGGCGGCAGCAAAACCAAAATTATTATAATGAATGAGCTGGTCGGGGGCTTGGGAACTGAGTATCCGCTGGGGACTGAGGTTGGCGACTGGTTTTCTAGGTAAACGTGGGATTTATGTGGATATCTATATAGTTGTTCATGACTGTCGTGCGATATTTGTAATGCAATTGCGAGCTTGCAACTTGAGTTGGTCCCTGACATACTAATATATTTAATGTATAATATTGTTTTAAATATTTTATGATATTTTCTACTTGTTTGTCTAATTAGGTGTTAGTGATTGTGGTGAGAAATGTATAATTAAGTTGTCATTATTTTAATATTTTAATTATTGTTATTATATTATATCCTCAACTATTTTTCAATACTTTATAGAAATTATTAGAGTTCTTAGGTATATATATTAATTATTTTTAGAGTTTACTGTATGTTCCCAAAATGTATTCTGCCTGATATCTCTTACTCGTCTTTTTTTTACCTTTTAGTTTTTGCCTGAAATTTGCTTTCATTCAGCTTCTCAATGTCGCTCAACCTCCTTTGAGTATGCAACACTTTGCTGACTAAAAACATCAATTAAAAATATTGTAATTCATACCTTCCATTTTTGCTTACCTCACCCAGTTTCGGGTTCGCTTTCCATATTTTAGCCTCTCCGCTCCTCGAGCTCCTGGCCATAATTACAAGCTGCATTTGCTGCAAAGACAGCAACCAGGACAAATTTTTATATTTAATGGCCCGAAGGCGAAAACACACAGCGTAATTAAACAACAGCGATAAATCGGTTGAGGGTTAGGGATGAGGGATACGGCGAGCAACACGAACGCGCTTCATGGGTGCAATTTGATAGGACTGTGGTAAGGCGATATCCTTCAAGGTTTTCGCTCGGCAACCGATGTCAAACCGAAGTTGAGGCTGGGCCATATATGTATATGTACAAGAACGGATGTCTTCGGGCACACGGTAGGCATTATCCTGGGAAGCAAATCAATAACTCTTTGTGGGCGGAACGAAAGAAAAAAATGGTAAACAAAGTTCTGGGTATGTGAGGGTTAATTAATTGATTACCTTATACAATAGGTCTAAATAAATATATTTCTAACCCGGCAGTATTTACTCATATTTACTCATAGGCACCAATTAGCCACTTCTATAATTTCTGATTAAATGCATCACTTTGTTCGTTGCACATCTTGGCATCCCCATCCCCCCGCCATTGGTGTAGTCACATAATATTCACTGCCTACAAATCGCCACCGAGTTAAGTGATGGCAGGCTCCAAGCAACATTCTATGCACATAACCCAGGGTTCCGACAGTAGGGATTGGGTTACACTCGCACAACCGGGTGTACATGGTTCGGGGAGACTGCGAGGGGCCAGATGACGATGACGATGACACAATGACTGGCAGCCACTCAGGAGCACAAGGGAAATAGAGGAGGCTTTGGGGCAGCGGTGGCAACTGGGCTCAAATGTCGCCGCAGCAGCAGAACTTTAATAACAGCGCCGCAGATTGAGTTACAAACAAAATAGAATATGATAAATTCTACACAAAACACCAGGAACCAGAGCTCAAAGGTGCGACAGGGGGGCTGGGAGGGGGACGGGGACTACCCCATAGTATAGTGCACAGGTAACGTGAGGCACCCCGAGCTGCCTGCCACATGCAACGTGCCCCACTCCCACTCGCCCCCGAAACAGCAGCTCAAATTAAAATAGCGTTAAATTAATTCGAGCCACTGCTGATGGCCCAGCATTACGAAAGCGAACCCGAGTGGCCAAGAGGCAATGTGGATGGATATGGATGGATGAATGGGTGGCCCAAAGCCCCTGGCAGGTGGTTTACAATGCAGCAGGCGAAGAGATCGATGCTTATAGGGGCAGATATCCTGTTCCCTAGTTTCCACAGAGATTTAAGCATTTAATTTCATTAAATTACTTTTAGGAAAACCCATTATTGATATCTCATTGTTAGATTTTAGCAAGAAAAGATTTATATTTAAATAATATTTTAAATATTTGTTAGAAGATATTAACTTTACAAAAAAACTTTCGATAACTTTAAATTTTTAAAACTAAAAATGTCTTTTAAAAATAATCCATCTGACCTACCACACACTTATGAGAAAAAACCCCTTGCTTTTTCCTGTTCTGACTCTCGTTTTGAGTGCTGTGGGTTCAAATATATCTGCGTCTGAACGGTGAGCCACCCATATCTGGTGTACATTAAAATGAAATAGAATATATCACGGGCGAGGGGAACGACGGGGGGTAAGGGGAGGTGGGAACTGAAAATTCGCAGGGCAAAAGCAACAAACGGCAAAGGCCAAGTGTGTCATGTAAGAATTCAAAAGAAGGACGCGCGTCATTCAATCCTGAGCTATCGATATTCGATTACAGCAAACTAAAAACCGAGCGACTCTGTGCACGAGTCTGAGAAAACTAGCGTAATTCTAGAATTTGTTGCCATTGGGTGTTGTTTCCACCGCCCGACCATATATACTTTTTCGGGGTGGCGTTCGAGGGGCTGGGGCCTCGGATTGGATTCGGTCCGGACACCAGCTCTGGTGCAGCTCGGTTTTAGTTCGCCTTAGTCTCAGTTCAGTTTACTGGGTTCAGGGTGAGTTATTATAAGCGTATTGGGTTGCCAATCCCGCTCCTCCCCCTTCTCCAGCCCCCCCGTCTGGGTCTCCTTGCTTTGGCACTGCCAGCATTGCCGCGTCGTGTACTTTACATTATTCTATTAGGTTTCCTCGCCGGTAACCCTAGACGTGTATTAATGCGAGCCACTCGCATAACAGGCGGCTCCACTGCAGCGGGATAAGCCCCCTTGGATGTCTTCGGATGGGTTCGGAAGTAGGTCAGGAAAACGAAATCCATTTCGATCGATAGTTGGGAACTCTTTTAATCAGTTACCGGAGGACGGCATTATTATTTTGCCTACAATTAATATATTAGAATCAAAGTTTTATATTCCAAATTAGCTCTTAAAAAAAGGGTTAAAACATTATTTTTTAAAATTACCATCCCAGACTAAATATTATTTCTTTCAGTGCAGCCAATGCCAGACAAAGAACGAACTTGGCTGTCGGCTTGAAGTTCTCAGTTCTCGCTACTCACCCGTCAAGTTGGTTCATTACGATTCATAATAAAATGCAAAATATGATATGTTTTTGTAAGTTGAGATTTTGCAAAATGAAGGAAAACACAACCAACTTGAAACAGTCAGATACAGAACGAGTATTGCAAATGTATCCACTGGATTCTTGGGCAATAATTACGAAAAAGAACGAAATGAAAATGAAAAGCCAGCGAAGAATCCGAACAGATCTTATTGCAAGGAGAGGGCGGGGGAAAAAGGGAAATTCGAATTGGAAATGTAAAGGTAGACGTGTGTATTTGTATTTTTCTTAATACATACTACTTTCGTACATACCGCTGGGCGGCCAAAGCGAATCAGATCCCAACTCCATCAACAACAACAGACGGCATACAATTTCAGTTTTTAATTAATTGATTTTTATTCGCATTTCGGTGTCGAGTTTCAAGCATGGGCGCGAGTTTGAATGTCGCTGGCGGAGAAGGCACTGAGAGAAATGTTCCCAAAATCAAAGGGTGCTTTTGTCATAAATAATTAAAGTTTTTCATGCAACAATTTGTTTAATTTTCTTTTCCGTCAATTTGTTAATTATACTTTAAATAAGATTAAAAGAGTGGATTCCTAAAAGTGAAGCTGGTTGATGTAACTGAAATTTTAATTATGATAGAACAATGCGCGGATCGACAAGGGGGATATGATAAATATCCCCCCCCAAACTCCGGTGAAAACTGAATGAAAATTGGGAATTCAAAAAGTAAGCAAAAAAAAATTTTGATTATTTGACCAAATCCTGGACCCGACTCTAAATAGTACAGTTTACTTTTAAGCCTAGTACTCACTTCAATCGAAAAGCCTACGAAATGAAAATCTCCATACAAAATTTTGATCATTTTTGTATAGAAATTTCCGTTTCATTGCCTTTTTGATTGAGGTGAGTACTAGGCTTTAATCAAAAACTAGACTGGGGTGATAAATAAATTAATGATATATTTGAATAATTAAAATAATCTTATACACATATATTTCTGATAATTTTAGAGAGCTCTGATTTTATAGTAAACCATATTCTCCCTGTGCATGCCTCCTCGAACCCGTTGAGCCATTGTCAGGCAGCGGAGAGCTGAAAAACTGAACGAACGCACAAATCAGAAATTAAAAACCGAACATAAATTAACAGACAAATGATACTAAAAACCGAGCTGCCGAAAGAGACGGCGCATGGGATAATGAGAGAGACGGAGGGAGTGGAGTCGTATCTCCGTTCCTCCGGTTACGGTTACTGCAAGATGCTGAACTTGAGCCGAGCGTGCGTCGCCATAACCCCCTGTTCCGTAACCCCCTTACATACACACGTACATATCTCCATCCCACCTGGACGAGGTCGCACCTGAGGCGTGTAATTGATACGCTCAGGCAGCCGGCTCCAGAGATTTTATCGTGCGAATTGTTAATACTCTTTTCGCTTTTCGCAGTTCGCAGCTACAGACAGCTAAAACCTGAATGCGAATGCGATTGTCACCGATACGCGAATTGCAGGAAAATAACCAAGCGAGCGTGTGAGCGCTGTTCATAGAGTGCGAAAGAAACGGGTGTTTCAGTGCGAAAGAGAGGCCCTGAGAGGGTCCGATAGAGACGGCGACTTATTAGACGACTTGCATTTGTCAGCAAGTTGGCAGCAACGCTTAATTTGAAGAGTATCGGGTGACGCCGGGGATATCCAGTTTGTCTGGAGCTCGTGATAGATGCAATGAAGGCGATGAATCATCTGGCCAGCATTGGCCAATTGTGGCTTTGGCTTTGTTGCGCGGACCAAATTTCCCCAGAATCTCAGCATTGGACACCAATTGTGGCTAT
This sequence comes from Drosophila prostipennis, assembly GCA_037075205.1. Lineage (NCBI taxonomy): Eukaryota > Metazoa > Arthropoda > Insecta > Diptera > Drosophilidae > Drosophila > Drosophila prostipennis. Next base: position 1,945,543 of record JBAMCJ010005005.1, on the reverse strand, counting down.
GAGCAAATTGGCATTCCGGAGAACCAAGTACGAGAAAATTGAAGTCAAAGGGCTTTAGAGGGGAAAAAGCCTTTATATGTGAGTCCGTGTAAAGAGGTCAGAAATATGGGTTTCTAAATTTCCATTACTCAAATTTTTGCATTACCAAATAACGCGGCAGTGGCAGAACCGTTGGGGGGTGTTATTTTTTACTTTTTTAATACCACATTTCCTTAGTTTTTCACTGGAGCGAATAACCCAGTGAATAGCTGAATATAGCTGATAACCCTTTCAAAACCCGCTACTGACTAAGGACATTGTGCAGTAAAAACCACGTTGAATTCAAGAATTTCAATGTAACCTGATCCTTAGTTTGTGCAGCTCTCTCAGCCTTGTGTGAAATTTGTGTGTGCAGCACAGGCAGTCACAGAATGATACACATATGTATATCTCCCTTGGGATTGCGAATGGAATGGAAATGGGAATGCAAGAGCCAGAAAAACACAACTTCCAAAGCCGCAAATGCTTTCTGCATCTTGGCCTTCAGACTGAGGCTGAATTTTCGGCTTAAATTTAAAGCATAAAGGCAGAAGACACACGCAAACCGACAGAGTTTGTCCGGAGGTATTGGATATCAATGTCGATGCAGGGAGATTCAAAACAAAGGGCGGGGGAAAGGGGAGCTTCTCGCACACTTGTAAGGGAAATATGCAAATGCCACCCCATCCAGCCACCCGAAAAAGCCAAATAGTCCGGCCCTCTGGCCGTAATGAAGCTCTCTGTTACCTGTTTGTGCTGCGATATGTTTGTGGAAAATCGGTTGTGTGGGGTGTGTGATGCGTGGGTCTATCCCCCAGGCTTATCGATTACACTGCAACTTTCCCAGCCTCGGGCAAAAATGCTTTGATACGGTGAGATAAGGACTTGCATAATTGGACAGTGAGATCAAAGGTCATCGCAAAAGGCAATCCATAATTAGTGAAAGTAGCGTTCGTTCGGTTGATTATCATCTTTGACACTCTATCCTTTATGTATTTATTGTCCTCGGTCTTGAGACCACAGCTTTACACCTGCAGGACATAAATTAAAGTTTCAGCTGCTACTTGAATGTAATACACCCTGGGAAATATTAGCGCGGGAATTACAATTGAATACATAATACAATATAAATTCATTTAAAAACTAAAATAGTTATCCAATATAATAACAGTTATTCATATAAATAAAACTAAAAATAGTGGAACTTCTTATTTAATTAGGAAAACCCAAAAATCATCCTCTGTGTTTTTCCTCTCCTTCCAGGAATTCGCGCACAACACCATGAACGAGCTGCTCGGCTGGTATGGATTCGAGGGTGTGGATGTGGATCGTCTGGACCTGACCGCCAAGACATCGCGCCTGCTGCAGAGTGCCGCTGCGGCCGCGGTGGCCAGCCAACAACAGCAGCACCACCAGAACCACCAACTGCAGCAGCTGGAGCAGCACCCCAGTGTGGAGAGGAAGCGGGGCAGTCTGTTGCGCAGCAGTCGAAGTTCCTTGGCGGCAGCCTATCACAATAACAACAACAATGCCAGCAGCAACAAGAACAACGGAGGAGTCGGAGGGGGCGGTGCGGGAGGTGGGAGTGGCCGAAAGGGCGGGCTCCTGAACTGCAGCAGCACCACCACCACGCCCTCGGACCACGACACTCGCAGCTCGCGGGAGGAGGACTCCAAGAGTCCGCACTCCATCGGGAAACCAGCGGGAGTACCGCAGACGGAGGAGAAAATAGGTTAGTATGCCTCAGTAGAAACTAATGATCTTTAAAATTAAGAATTAATTTAAATTTTTTTAATCATTTTTTGTTTTGTAGAAAATAGTTTTTGAATTCCAAGTACAAGTTATTTCTTATTACTATTGTACAGAAACATTATTTGATTTAAAATAGTCTTTAAACACAAAATTCTCATAAATTTTCAAGGTTTATGTACATTTTGAAAAGCTTGATAGTAATAAAAATTAGTAATTATTTAAATGAATAAATGGAAATTCAATGACATTAACAACATCCAGATAAAATTATTTTTTTCATAGTTTTCATAAAATGGAAAAGAATTAATGAATCAAATATATAACTAAAATAATTTGGTACTTACAAAATAATTAAAAGAGATTCAGGTTTATAAACATGTCAAAATACATTTTTGTTTTACCGAATTGCGGTATGGCAAAACTATAAATGAGGCAAAATTTAAAATCATAGTGCAATTGAGTAATTCGAGTCAAGAGTAATCGAAAATTGACAGCCAAAGTCAAAATCGAAAATGTGTAACCGACCCTAAAACCCCCCTGGCCACAACGCACTCACCATCCGCTTGCTCCTAGTGCCTTTCGTTTTTTGATGGGAATTCGATAACTTGGACTTTTGTGCTCCCCCGAATCCCTCCAATCCTTCAGTGCATTTGGAGCCACAGACAGGCTCGAAATTGTGCTAACTTTTCAGCAACTCCTGCCGGAGTTTCCCGATGCCTGCATTATCGAATAACAGATTCATTAGTACCCAAATATGGTTTACACAATTTGGGCTACCAGGAAGCAGGAAGAGCCGGTCCATGTTAGCAATAGGATATCCAGAGCTCAGTTTGTACGGCAGCCGGAGGAAACCGAATTTTCGGTTCGGTTGTAATTAATTTCCATTCTGATGGTACTTGTATGATTTCATGCTCTTTTTGATTAGATTAGATTTTCTTTAGTCCTAATAGAACAACTTTTATTTATAATACCCATTACTCGTAGGGTAAAAGGGTATATTGTGTTCGTGCAAAAGTATGTAACAGGGAGAAGGAATCTTGATCAGGATCACTAGCCGAGTCGATATAGCCATGTCCGTCTGTCCGTATAAACGCTGAGATCTTGGAAACTATAAAAGCTAGAGGATTGGCATTTTGCATGCAGATTCTTGGAGTTCCTACGCAGCGCAAGTTTGTTTTAGCCGAGTGCCACGCCCCTCTAACGCCCACAATCTGACTGGCGCTCACACCTTTAAGGATTTCGGTAAAGTAAAAATTCAGTTTTATTATGTTTATCAATACCTATCGAAATGTAGAAAACAATTTTTTAATCGGACCATTCCTTAAAAAGTTATGCGCGATCAAAGTCTTATATCTCCATCTCCCTCGCACTCCCTATAGCTGAGTAACGGGTATCTGATAGTCGGGACCCGCGACTATAGCGTTCTCTCTTGTTTTTCAATGTAATAGATATTAACTCGGTATACAATTTATTTAGAATTATATTAAGGATACTTGCTTAATGTTAAAAGTATTTCAACTTACTTATTAAGATCTTTACTTGTCTCCTCCGCAGACTTCAGCAACTGCTGCTGGTGCCATCGACCGATTGCGGAGAATGCGCCGGATTACCTGACCAGCTGCGACGGACCGCGATACTGCTCCGAATCCTGCTTCGCCCAGAGCCGGAGGGCGTCCTTCAAGAAGGCCAAGACCTGCGACTGGTGCAAGCACGTCCGCCATGCGGTCAGCTACGTGGACTTCCAGGACGGCGCCTCCCAGCTGCAGTTCTGCTCGGAGAAGTGCCTCAACCAGTACAAGATGCAGATCTTCTGCCACGAGACGCAGGCCCACCTCGACATGCATCCGCACCTGAGGGATCAGGCGATGGACGCGGGCAGCGAGGCCGGCCTGATTACGCCGGATCTGTGGCTGCGCAACTGCCGGAGTCGCTCGGCCTCACCCGCCTCCACGCTATCGGTGTCTCCTGGTCCGCCGGCTGTCCCGACTCCCGGTCGCTGCCCGGACTCGCCGCCGCCTAGTCATCATCCCAGCAAACCCCTGATCTCAGTGGCCCCCGTGTCCAAGTTGCTGGCCCAGAAGAGTCCTGGTCCCGCCGGTGGAGTTCCCCCTCCGCCGCCACAGCCTGTCCAGCGGCATTTGGGCGCCAAATTGGGTCGCCGGAAGCGGCGTGGGCTCTCCTCCTCCTCGGGATCGGAAACCGTTGCCAGTCTGCTGCAGAAACAACAGCAACATCAGCAGCAGCAGCAACATCAAGCGCCTCCAACTCTAACTGCTGACTTTGGGGGCTCCAGTGTCCCACTGCCTCCTCTCTCGCCCATGCCAAACATCCAGGAGTCGCCACAGCAACAACAGCAGCAGGCTCCTCCTCAGGTGGCTCCTCCACAAGCCAATCTGCCACGCGGACCCACGGCCATCCCGGCCAGCTACTTCGCCACGCCCTCCAATGGTGTGCCCATGGGCATGGGCCATCCCTTTGCCGGGCGTCCACCACCGCCACCGCATCACTTTATGCATCCTCCTCCGCATGGCATGATGCCCCGTGGATTCGGTCCTCCCTTTGGGCCGCCACTTCCTCCACAAATGCCCGAGCTGGGATCCCTGCTGGGCGCTGTGCCGCCGGTGACAGTGATGGTGCCCTATCCGATCATCATCCCCCTGCCCATACCCATACCCGTCCCCCTGCCAGTAATGGATTTCTACAAGGCGCACCTGACGCCCGAGCAGAGGAAGCGTTTCGACGAGGAGCGGGCTGCCCCGAGCAGAGAGGAAAACCCAAGGGAGCAGGAGCAGCCACAGCCGCTGGACTGCAGCAAGACCAGAAGTGAACTGGAGGAGGAAAAACCAGAGGTGGAGCAACCAACGGAGCCCCGCGAGCAGTTGGACAACGATCAGGAAGAGGATGACAAGGAATCCATACCAAAGACAAATCCAGACAGGGAAACCACACCGGCTTCGCCATCCATCTCGCAGGAGTCGTCGTCGTCGCCGCAGGAGACGCACTGCATTGTCCGGGACTCGGCGCAATCTGATCCGGAGGCGGACAGCCAGAAGCTGCCCAAGCTGAAGATCACGCGGCTGCAGACCAAGCGGACGCTCATCCAAACCAAAGAGGCGGCGGCCGAGTGCAGTCGACCGCTGCGCAAGCGCAAGAGGATCATCGACTGCGATTTCCAAAAGATGGCCGTCAAGGAGCAGGAGGTGGCCACCGATGGCCACCAGAGCAACGGCGGCGACATCAGGGAGGCGGATCCGGAAGCAGAGTGCAATATGAGCGGCAACCACAGCAACAGTGGGCATGCTAAAGCTAAAAAGTAGACGTAGACCTTAGGATTTACCCTTAAAAAGTAGTAGAATGTATTTATCTATGTATGTGAGAGTGTGTCAGTGTGTATGTGTAAGCGGAAGCGGAAATGGAGTCCAGAGAAAGTAAGAGAGAGCTAGCGGAAGGCACAAAGTGCATGCGGTAATCAGAATTGAATCTTAATAAACTAAAATATAACTTATTAGATGAAAACGTTTGTTGTTATTCGTCGGGAATATGCTTAATCCGAAATATTTTCATATAAACTTTAATAAGAAACATTCACTTCAATAAAATGTATCGTTTTTCTTCAAGGAGCTTCAAAAGTTTATAGTATATACCTAATATAATCAGATCTAGCTGCAGGCACCTAAGATATGTACGATACTAAAACCTTCAATTGGCTTAAAACATAACCAAATTCAGTAAATATTTCAGAAACGATGCGAATATGCAAAGGTCGTTAAAAAAATACTTTTACAAGTAAAGCTATTTCAAGAGGGTTTCTGAACCGTTGCAGTCAGGGGATACAGACATTGTAACACTTAAGGCTAGATCATGGCTCAGTTGTAGAGGTCCCACAGGGATATCTGGCTGTCCATGCCTGCTGCCGCCATGATGGGAGCCCGCCACATGGCCACCGGTTGGCTGGAGTAGGCCAGGTCCATCACTCCGCCATTCTTGTGCTGCGTCAGCACGGCCAGCGGCCGGAGGCTCTTCCACGAGAAGATCCGGATGCGTCCGTCCCAGCCGGCACTGGCGAACACCTTCTGATCGGACCGAATTCGGACGCAATTCACCCCCGCATTCTTAATGCTCAGCTCAGAGCCCCGCTGCAATTGCATGGAGGGTCGTTGGTAGCTGAAGCTAATCAATTTTTCAGCTGTAAATAAGAAATATGTGGTCAAAACTATTTAGGTTCGAAATCGGACTTACTTGGACCACCCACAATGCCGCGATTCGTAACCGGATCATAGTCCACGGTTGTGGCATCCTGGGCCAGCTCCAGCACATCCACAATGACGCCCGAGCTGATGTCCCAGGTGAGGAAGTGTCCCGACTCGTAGCCAGCCAGCAGGAAGAGCTGCGAGGCGCACTCGAAGGGCTTGAAGCAGGTAACACTGCCCAGTTTGGGTAGCTGCGGATCCTCTGGCACCAGCATCTGGGTGGGGGCTGCTGCGTCCGTCACATGGAGCACCCCGATCGAAGACTCCTCGCAGGGATAAAAGAGCAGCTGCTCGTTGGTGTTGCTGGTGCCCGTGTGCAGGGCAGATCGACAGAAGCCCAGGTGGTTGCCCGGAATGCTGCGCTCCTTCACGTAGCTACTGCCGCCGATGGAGAACATGGTGATGGTGCCGCCCTTCTCCTGGGTCACCAGGCGATCGGGGGTGTGGTGCAGGCTGGTTATAGGGTCGGATCCCACCTCGAAGTGCAGGGCGGAGCGGTTGGTCTGCAAGGGCGTCAAGAAAGAGTTATTCCTTATTGAATTCGAAAGGAGAGTAAAAGGAATAATCTAATATGCTATCAGATAATGCCATTTCTTACTATGAATATTTATGGGTAATATGATTAGTACCTTAGGAACTATTGTTTCTTTATTGTATTTTGATGAAATGATTGGTATACCTGGTAACTTTTTAGATTAGCTCTCTCAAGAATGATATGTAATGAAGAAAATGGGTTCTTTGCCCCAAAGTATATTTAAATAAAACTTGGCACCTGATAGTGATAATGCTATAAATATTGCAAGAAAGTTAGATCAAGATCGGAATATAAACACGACATATATATATTCGATGGGATGGATAAAAAGGTACAAAGATCTACCTCAAATAATGCAGGTATTTTACTGAATATTTAAACCAAACTTAAATTACCGTATATTACTATCATGTCTTATCAATAGATAATGTAAAAGGTTCTCACCTGTAAATCCCAAAGAAAAACACTGCCTTTAATGGTCCCCGCCAACAGGCGCTCGTTCTCCTGAAAGCAAAGTGAATTAACGGCTCCCATGTCGGGTGATCGAAGGCTGAATACAGGATCTGGTGGTAGCACAGCCATATTTAGTTTTGTTTAAATTAATTAACTTAAATGAGTTTGTTTTTGTTTGGTCTCGTGGTAGTTAGGTATCGATTAGGTAATCGATAGGGCTATCAACAATCGGCCAGGTCCTGCCAACTTTTTTTATCAGACCGCAAGCAATTGCCGGTAGGCCTGCCAACTTATCCCTGGAGCAAGGGAATGATGGTCACCCGAGGATCTGCCTAGTCAACTACCCGGAATTTTCGAATCTTGAACCACTGAGTTTTGACTCCATGGCTTAAGAAAAAGATAGAGAAAGAACAGATCGAAGAAGTGTTTTGGCTGTTGCGCTGCACAGTTTATTTTTTAAGTTTTATAAGTTGAATAAGTTTTATAAGTTTTTATAAGTTGAATGGCTGTTGCGCTGCACAGTTTATTTTTTAAGTTTTATAAGTTGAATAAAAATAACTTTAATTAGTTTTTGCATCGACATTGTACTTAAGGTGAGTCGTCGACGTCCAGGAGTTAGGCCGTGCGTATTGGCTTTTCCTTTTAGGCCCAGACCTAGTTACTTCTGGAAGGGATTAGCCTGGTCTAAACGACTGACTTGGCTCAGTTTATTTTTGGAAAATATCCCATTCCGGAGTTGCAGGAGGTGTAACGAGAAGTAAGAACATGTACGGAGGCATTGTAATTTTTGCCAAACGCGACTCACACGATTCTATTTCAAAATTCAATTGTTTTCGAGTATCGGTATTATTTTTATATATTTTCTCATATTTATCGATATTTAATCGAGAGGGTTGCCAGACTGCGCTGTAGTTCCTTGCAAAAAGCGCCAGAGGGCGATGCATTTGGCGCGCTCAGCTCGGAGTTCAAACGATTTGCCTTCAACAGCTGCGTGACCCAACACAAGACCCACAGCGAATGTTTTTCTCTTTCATTAGGCGCAGTAGCCTCTTGCTGAGAAAACGAGCTTAAAATTTTACAGCGAAAAATCATTAAGTCGCCAAATGCGCGGACTATTAAAAAACACAACGTGCACCGAAGGCTTACGCAGCTTTAATGGACTTTGTCAGCGGCCTCTCGTCTCTCATGTGGCCTAGACGCTAAGGCCCGAATCGTAAAAGACTTGTCAGCCGCGCGCTTTTGGCCAGATTGCGAGCGAAGAAAACGGCCCGAAAAAGATATGTATATATAGAGACCATTCTGCCGGCCGTCCGCAACAAAGATCGCAAAATAAACATGCCATAAGCTCGTTAATCAATGCTAAGTTGACAGTTTTAAGTGGTTTTAGCGAGCCAACACCAGCGCAAACGGCAAATAAGTCGGAGACTCCTGTTGTGCCGCAGGCTCAGCATGATTTACGGTCCCAAAAAAATGCGCTATATTTTAATTGAGTGCAAGAATTTATTTGAAATTTTTCGTTTTCGGATTTTGCCAAATAAACATGACGTTGAAAGTGAGTTACCAAATTCCCAAAGGTTGTTTATAAATTATATTAAAATGTATCCTTTTTTTAAGGAGAAGAGTCCTTTATTTTCCATTTCATTTCCATCCATTTTAAATGGAAAAAAATTAAAATAAGTAATAGTAAGAAGAGTCACTTTAAAAGTGTGTTACTTATTTCCAAGAAGTTGTTTACAGATAATTTACTGGGTATAATTAGGAGGTATAGAAAAAGTCCACAAGGATTAACTAAAAAAAATTGACGGTAAAATTAATCTAAGTTCAAATAAGCAATAGTCATAAAAGTCAAATAAAAAAACACTTTAATAATAAATTTAAAATAATTTTGCTACAGTATGTGAAACTTTTTCAATTTGGTGTTCGATATTCTTATCTTCCAGCTTAATTATTTTTGCCAGACAAAATACAAATTTCACAACTTGTCGATATGTTTTCCATTTCACAGGTGCTCACTTTCGGCACTCAAATCGTACTCTTCCGCAGTTGACTAGACAAGCAGTCGCACTCCGTAATTCGATTTGGATGCAACAAGTTAACACGTTTTCCCACACCCTTACCCACAAACCCAACCCCTTTGGCCCCCCATTCAGACGTCTGGTAAACAGTTGAAAACGCGGCTATAAGTTCATTTAACTGCGGAGCCAATCATAAAAAGGGTTCAAGCCCGTATGACCATTCCAGCTCATTTGCTTTCGACTCGCTTAATTCTTTTTGTCTCCCACAGGATAAAGGAGGAGTTGGGGGCAGAGGTAGCTGAACGACAAGTCCATAAATCTTTTCGCCACAGAACCAAAGCCACGGATACGAACACGAATACGAATCGGTGGAAGTGAGGCGTTTAAACTATTTATGCATGTTGGGTAATCCATTTGAAATGGGTCAACGACTACAACAACGGCAACGGGAACAACGAGCTCATAAAACTCCTTAAACGTTTCCAATAACCCAACCCAGTTCGAAGTTGAAAACATATTGGCTTGTTACCTTAATGAAGTCATAAATTTTCGCTATCGCATTCGGGGCATCTCGGCCAGAAAAGAGAGTCCCCAGTTCCACATTGGGGCTGCGAGTCGAGTCCCCGAGCTACAGGTTTCTAAGGAATTCCATTTCGGGATAGAACACACTACCCATATACCAAGTGTTTTGGCACACATACTCGTCCATTGGCCGATAGTTAATCAGGCTTAGGCTGATATATGCTGACAGAGTCGGTCTCTGGTGTAGGCCGCCACTCTCGGAAAAGGATGCGTCCTCATCTCGGAGGAGGAGGATGGGCATTGTAGCCACATGGACATCCCCTGCTGGGCGAGTATTCCGCGTATTTGCGAGGCGGGCCATGAAAATGAAGTTATCACGCGACAAACAATGTCTGCTCGGGCCCCTGCCACCAATAACTTTATATGGTTGTCATTATTAGTCGGAAATTAAATGGCCGCGGCCACAGAGGACGACACTTGGATGACTACCCGACTTATTTATGTGCTACCTTAATGGAGCTTCATCTACTCGAAATTGAGACGGCGATTTGTTCCATCCCCCCTGGGATCTGGGATCTGCAATCCTGCTCCTTCTCGTGTTGAGTTTTTATTTCGCATTACTTTGCCATGTCCATGAATCACTCGATGGGGAAAAAGGTAGCGATGGGGTCTAGGTGCTGGTATTTTGATTCGAAGATCGCCGGACAGGAGGCATTCCACAATCAGAGGAAATGGAGGTGAAGAGAGGATTGGAACGAGGGGAAAGTATTTCGTAAATATTTAGATTTTTATATTTAGACAACATCATGTTGTGAAGTAGAAAGTAATAGCCTTAAAAATATATGAAATTCTCCCTACCCCTTTAAAATATATCCCAAAAAACACAAACACAATTAATTCCCTTTTTTTGCTTTCTTTTGTCGCAATGCCTTAGAAAGTGATTGCCGCGACTGATGCAATCCAAGTAGAAACCACAACAGATTCCCCAAAATAGGCTGGAAACTCCGGCCGAGCGCAATCAATTAAAATATCGACGTCTATCAGCGTTATTATAAATCAAACGATAACATAAAATTGACACTAAAGGCGTTTCGACCATTTTTCATGCCGGCCAACGTCGACGACGAGATTAAGGCCTCGGATATAGATATATGGCATCGCGAGCGCGGTGGCCAAACTTAGATGGAGTCACATTTTGGGGCAGTCGAGCTCGCGCCTGAACTTTGCTACGTATTTATGCAAATTATCCGTTGCCGGACGGGAAAAACTGGTCCACAAAACGGCAACGCAAGGCGAAGTGCTCTCTGTAATTGATCAATTTCCGCCGAGCAGCCAGACCGGATCGAATCGCATTGGATCGCATCGGATCGATCGGCCAGCGAAGTGAGAAGTTGGCAGACCCGCAGGTTGCCCGAATTCGATTGGAGCGGATAATGTGATGGCCACTTGATCTTCGGCTGATTTATGGAGCTCGGCGAGGGCTTGGCTAATGAAATGCCACTTTAGATAGCATATTTTGTGCCCGTTTTGTCTTAAGCCCACCACCACGTCCATATAGGGTCGAGTTCGAATGGAGAGTTATGACACCTGGCGGAGGTGTGCGATGCACCCACATTGGACATTCCACTTGATTGCCCCCGACCCTCGGAGCGGCAATCAGACGCACTCAGCAAAAGTGCCAATCAAGCGCAGGACATGCGGACAAAGGATGCGCTCGCCTGCCCATAATCCTGGGTGTGAATGTCGAGTAGATAGGGACAGTAGGGTGGGGGCACTGGCATCGGACGTCGAACGTCGGAGGGCCTGAAATCGAAACCTTGTCGCTGGGGTGTCAATAACATTGTCCGTGCGAGTGCCTCCGGGCACGATTGTTGTCGTCGTTCTGGTCGTTGTTGCGGCCATCGATGATGTGGATGCGTTTTCAGCTCCATTGAACCGGCAGATGCGGCACAGTGGAGCCCAGATTTCGGGTATCAAGTGTGCCTAGTCAACAAAAGTTTAAATTGAAAGGTCTTATAAAAAGTCTCTTCGTCACAAGATAGCTTCTCAGAGACATCATCTATTCCAGATGAATAAATATAGTTATTTTAATAATCTATATTACTTTTAAAAGCTATGAAATTCCACAAGTATAATAAATTGAAACTTTAATTTAACCTTTTTCGTAGTAGAAACCAAACTTGCTCCACCGTTGACCAGAAATTCCAATTTAATTGCGTGAATCAAAGTTGTAAATCATTATGCTAAGTGCCCTTTAATGTCTCAAAATGCAGCTCATTTGCAAGTGCAGTTCCCGGGTTTCAGTTCCCAGTGCCCAGTGCCCCAACGCATCCCAGGCATGCACAATGTGGAGCTGGCCCCCGAGGGCAAATAATCATGTTTGGACGGACGACGCAGAATGGAAAACGGGAGCGGCCTAAATTGCTACTGGCCAGGCCAACAGGCTGACATAACCAGAGGGTTGGGATGGGCTGGGCTTTCGGCTCCAAGAACTACTTTCAATTATCAATTATGAAGTTAATATCTTCTTCAGGCCGAGTCTGCAATTTGAATGCCAAGAGGTGTCACTAGGCAGTTAGTGGATAGCCACTAGAGTTAATGGTTCAATCAGCACTCTATTCGATCTGGGTATGAATGGAATTGCGGTTCTTAATACCATTACCATTTCGGGACATAATGAACGGCGCTCGTTTAATTAAAACGCCGACTGAGCGACAGAAATCAATTTATCTGTGGCCCCAAACCAAATTGCGGGGCCAAAAGCCCGTCATCATGGGGCGAGGCCATCGCCATCGCCATCAGCATCAGCATCTCATTGTGCATACGAGCATCGGTAATTGGGGGCCTGCCATCCGATAAACACCTCAAATGTGAGCCTGTTAATTACTGTAATTTTCAGCCAGCCCCCTGAATCGAAATGAGCCACTAAATGCGACGACAGTCGCAACATTTGCTCCGTAGGAGCCCGGAGGATTAGGTGACCCAGTTCCGGAACCAAAGCGACAGCTGTCTTTGCGGTTCATGCAACATCAATTATTCAGGGCCATCAAACTTGGGGCCAACCGGCCGAAAGTGCAAACAACTAGCCCCGAAAGTTACACACAAGTCGCCGCATGAAATATTGACGGCAGTCGGCACGAAAAAATAAGTTAAAGAAAATTAAACCAGGGGAAAGTTGTACTCTCATGAGAGGGGTTTGAAACCTATAATATGTGATAATAGAGTGACAAGTATAAAAAAAGAGTGTTATATTTTAATAACGATGATAACCCATCAAGACTTTTATTTAATTTAGTAAGATAAATCTATTTTTATTTATTTCAGATTATTGAATGGGCTGTTGAACAAACACACATAGAATTCGCTGAGGAAATCAATCACACAAACCATTTTTCTCTATTCCTTTAATCCATTATGTGAAGCTGTGGGAGTTGAGTAATCTTTGCTTCTGAACCAGAAGTCCTACAACTTCCTGTCCTGTGGGGACATGCAGAGAGCTGTGATACTTCATATTTCCAGCTAAAGCACACGTTACCCACTTTTAGAAACTATTTGTAACTGTCGTAGAGACGACCATGACTTTATCAGCCGGCTGTCATTGGGATGGCCATCGCCTAAGGGCATGTGAGCTTCGATGATAATTTATTTTGCCAGCTGTGTGTGGGCGATTATGCTGCTGCATGTTTGTTTCGAGCTGCAGTTGTTGCTGTTGCTGTTGCATGTTGCTGCTGCATGTGTTGAAACTTTGAAGTGCGTATAATTCATTTGGTGCCGTGCTTGAGTGACCCAAAAGACGCTGACTGACTGACACAAACACAAAGTGGCTGTCTGGGTCTTTGGAGAACCCGCAACCTCAGAGTCCCAAAGCCTCCGAGCGAATGCAAGCTGCCGTCAGTCAGTCAACCAGGCACTCAGAATTGGGGTGCAATTTTCGTTGGCATTTTGATAAATGGCGTTAAAATATTTCACAGGCCAATTGTCAGTTTGATTTTCGATTCTTTGAAAGCGAAACTTGGCCCATTAGCCGGACAACTAAGGTTTAAGTGATCCTTCTGCTTCTGCTCCGTTGAAACATCCAGATCCAGGCCATTCCGGTGGCTCATTAAATGCTGCGGCTGGCAAATCAAACCGGTAGAGAAACAGGAATGAAAATCCATTGACTCCAAAAACCCAAACCGAACCCGGCCAGCCAACTATTTACGAGATAAAAGCACTTACGATTTCATTAGCCAACTGTGCAGCAAAACAAAATCACTGGCAAAAGATATATCGGTAAATTAATATTTGCCTGCCATCGGGTGACAGACGGTAGTAAAAACGAAACTGGTCTCCTCAACCTCACGAGTTTCTCTCTCTGTTTATATTTCCATTTCATCCATTTTGGCCTGGGAGCCAAAAAGGAGTTGCTGCGAAAATGTGTGTCTCAAAATTTAGTACAGGCATTGCAGTTTGTTTGTGCTGACTGATTGCCTGATTGATTGAGGAATAAACCGATTAAAAAGCAGGGTTTTCACTTGCAAAGTTAGGTCTACGTGGGAATTGATCTGTGTAGATTTCAAAAAATAAAACCTTTAAAGTATTTAAAACGTCTAATATTTTCGTGATTTATAAAATTTTAGTGAATAAAAATAGATAGGAATTGTGGTTTCAAAAATGTCGATTTTAATAGGTTTGGTTAGAAAAGTGGCTATATTTATCCTTTTTATGCATTTCATGTTATCATTCACGTAAAACTTAAACAAGTTGGTCTGTTTTTCGACCAAATTAAATGTTACGTATGTTTAGCCTAAAATACACTTTGTATACCCACTTGGATATATTTATGATGGCTTTTTCATTTTTATACTCGTTACTCGAAGAGTTAAAGGTTTTTCGTATTCATCGGAAAGTATATAACAGTGAGAACGAAGAGTTCCGACCCTATGAAGAGAATATATTCTTGATCAGGTCCACTGCCGAGCCAATCTAGTCATGTCCGTCCGTCCGTTCGTCTGTCTGTCAGTCCGTCGGTTTGTATAACCGCTGAGATCTCGGAAACTTAAAAGCTAGAAAGTTGGCACTAACCATGCAGATTGAAAAAAGTTTCACGCAGTAAAATAAATTTTTTAAATCGGACCACTCATTAAGAACTTCCGCTAGATGGCGCCACTGTGCGCTCTCTCACAATCATTTAGCTGAGTAAAGGGTACTTGATAGTCGAGGCCCTCGACTATAGCACTCTCTCTTGTTCTTTTTGAAGAACCGAGCAATCATTTAATTATAGTCTTTATTAGATTAGCGCCACATAATCTTAAGAACGTAAAAGTGTGTTAACATGGAGGATCAGTGTCCAAAAAGTTATCTGTGCATCATCGTCTAATCTGCATTCCCCCCGAGTTCCCCTGTAGTCGCAGCCTTGGTTGATTTTCCAATTAACTCGTCGCGAGTTGAGCACTGATCGCTTCAATGAACGCCTTCGATGGACGGCCAACTGCTGCATTGATTTGTCAAATTGACAGCAATAAATCCATCACAACCAGTTACAACTGACAGTTAATCATAAGCACCGCTGACAGGTGGGTCCCGGCCAACCCCACCACTCCCGAGCCACCTGAGTGTGGGTAATGTATGCGGCTGCCAATCAGCCGATTGTCTTGATATATGCGCCCATTGACCAAGTCGGGCTTTTGGGCTCGGCCCAGTGCAAAATGTTGCACCAAATTAATTAAAACCCGCGAGCGGCTAGTGTAGCCACCCACCCACAACCCCACGCCGCCCCACCGAACTGAGGAACCTCGGAACTTTGAAACCACCGTGGCGTGGTGTTAGTTGAGCTAAGTGAAACCACCCGACGGCGACGTGGGACGCCTCTAATACCCAAAGCCTAACCTTGTTCGCAACTGACACTTTGCTAAATGCCTACCCCGAGGCACCGTCGAATGGAACTGGAAAACCTAAAGATACCGACCCGATATGCTAAGTAGGGGTATCGCTTCGCTTCGCCCGGCACAGTTTATTCAAAAGCATTAATTTTTATTTATAGCTTAAGTTTTCGCCGCTGCAATACTCGTACAAGCCAAAATGATCTGGACTACGGGCTGCGGACAACTAAGCCGAGCCATGGGAAAATGAGCCGCAGTTCGGCTCTAATGACAGTTATTTATCAATTGGCATTTGCCAGGTGACCACCGGTGGTCTGCTGATTGTCACGGGAGACCGGTGTGCGAAGAAAAGTATGTTTCCCTATGCTGTCCGATCGCCAATCCAGTAGGTTGAACACAATCGTCGCAGCTCGGGGATGTCACACTGGAAAGTATACGATCCTTATGAACGGTTCCATGTAATATCTGTTTTATAAGGCATTCGAAAAACTTTCAGTACATTTTTTTTTTTTTTTAATTTGCTACTGGCGCTACTGACAACCTAACAACCGTTGAAAAAAATTTGTTTATTTTAATAGCCATTACCAAATTATTTATTAACAAATTACTGATTTGAGTCTGCCAAAGTTTTGTAAGTAAATTTCCTTTTATTTGCCCTGAGGGGATTACACTGGGACACAGGTAGTCGACTGCCCTCTTATCTTGCGAGGTTGCGCCTGCTCGACTTACCAACCCTCTACCATCGTAGAAAGTGTCATGGAGTTATGTTCTTACATAAACTTATTAATGGTGATGTCGACTCCCCTTTCCTTCTTAGTTCACTTAACTGGAATGTACCCTGTAGAACAGTTCGCCGTTTTCGTCCGTTGTCCCTGCCAATATGTAGATCTAATTATGCCCTGCATGATCCTTTTCGTGTTCTGTGTGACGACTATAATTCACTGTGCCATGTCTTACTGTTTGATACCCCCAATGCTACTAATTATAATAAACTTATGTATTTTCTGTCTTCAAATAATTTATAAATTCTTTATAAGCATGTATTTTAAACTGTCTATTGTTAAATCGTATTTTCTCCATGTCCGCGATTCCGCTTACTTGCCCAAAACGGTTTAGGGCTCCGCGCGTAACAAGCTTTGCTTGGTGTCGTAAGGGCCACTTGTTTGTACTGACCATAGTGCATCAACGTCCAAGATAATAAATATACTCAATGTAAAACCACGCAGGTGGGATTTTTATTACAAATGGTAATTGACTAGCACACAAAATATTTAACTCAAATAATTTCGAAGTATTAGGCCTCAAGGATACAAATTTGAAAAAAATTAATTTAAAATGAAATGATTTTATATATTTTATTTAATGTCGATTGTGTCACGAAATATATTTAAAAATCTTTTATTAAAATGTTGTAATGCAAAGACTCTTTAACCGAAAGGAAAATACAAAGTGGTAATTGAATAATATTAATAAAAGTCTAAAGCCAAGTCTGTAAGCCTTAGTTAATGCATTGGCCGTATAATCCAGGTCTTTCATTTGCAGTTAATTAGGCACACGCCACAGCGAAGTATGCGGTGGCAAATGAATCTTGAAATCAAAGTCTTCGTGTTGCCATTGACAAGTACAAATAAATGGAAATCGTTAAGACCAACCGGTTATCAGTGGGTTAAACCGAGCGTTAAGCGTAAGACAAATTTAGTTGCTGATTCGGGGTACTTACTCCGATCTCGAACTCCGATCTGGGACCCGATCTTACGCGTACTCCGTGCGTAATTAGCCGCGGCATCGGCGATTTATCATCGAAATGTGGCGGCCATATACAAA
The DNA here is from genome assembly GCA_037075205.1 of Drosophila prostipennis. NCBI lineage: Eukaryota > Metazoa > Arthropoda > Insecta > Diptera > Drosophilidae > Drosophila > Drosophila prostipennis. Next base: position 1,928,313 of record JBAMCJ010005005.1, on the reverse strand, counting down.
TGCGCCTGCGCCGGCGCCACTCGCTATTTTTAATGTCGTTTATTTTTCATTTTCAATATTCGGTTTTATTTGGCTCCGCGGGCTTTTCATTAAATATTAGCCACAATATTGAACGGCGGCCGCAGGCGGCGCAGCAGGTGAAGATGTTTACCCAGTTACCCACTATTCGGATTTGGATCCGAGCTCGGAATTGCGCAAAGAGTTCCAGTCCGACAGAAATCAATAAAGTATTTCTGAGCTTGTGCAAGGTGCAGATGTCATGGGATCGGACAGCGCTGCATAATGATGTTATTCAATTGCACAGAACAGATAGTTTTGCGTGGTATGTGGGTGAGTCTGGGCCCCGTCGCGAAATCTTTTGATTATTACTTTGGGAAATGCATAAATACAAATGGTGAGCACGGGTAAACGTCAGTTATGCAGATGGGCTGTCTGATTTATTGACAGATGTTCGTATGCAACTATGTAGATATTTTGATGTATTCAAAATATTCTTAAGATTATATTAAAACGTAAAGTATATTATTTATTAAAATACTTAAAATACAATTTTTAATATTTATTAAATATTTTTTCAAATTTCTTTTAACGTGTTTTTAAAATTCATTAGCTTTTTACAGGTTCACAAAATTTGTTAGAGCTATTAATTAAAAATTAGATTTATGCAAATTGAACTTTATGGCTCGCCTTCTCAAATGCGATAATACTTTAGTATCACGTGCTCGTGTTGGCCGCATTTCGTTTTGGACCGCAGTTCGATGGCTCTTTATGCCATTCCATTCCAGGTCCGGTCAGGCCACGCCCCCGTCCAGGCGGCCGCCCCTTTTGGGCCCAGCGACGTGTGCATAAATCTTGCACGCATATTTAAGTTGATGATGTTAAATGGCTGTACTAAAAATACGAAATATGCATGCCGTATGCAGGCAACAGTTTCATCCTGTCGCTCTGTGTGTGGAATGTGCCACGGCTCCACCCTGCACTACCCTGCACCACCCTGAGCCACCCTGCACCACCGTGCTCCAGCAACATGGCGACATTCATAAACCAAAACTGAGCCACAGCGGCTCCTCGAAAGCCAAAGGCAACTGCCTCGGAGCCCGTGGGTTTTTGGCCGAAAGCCGAACGGCCAACAAAACGTTCTGGCCAAAAAGGAAACCGAGCTTACCAACAACAGGGGGACATTTTTGGGCTTTACCACACCGAAAATTCTATGCACTGCCGAAAGGAAAAGAAGATCAGCCAAAATAATATATATAGAAATTATAAAAAAAAGTAAAGAATTATTTTTTTCTAGATTTATTAGATCAGAAAAGAACAACAATTTATTTTCGCTATGTTTTGAAGTAAAAGATCACTTAATAAATACTATTTACAAACTAAATAAATTTTCGGTATTAAAATTTACCTTTTTAAATGAGTGCAAGGACTTTTTAGAAGAGCATCGATTGGTTTTTCTCAGTCACCTTATAGGTTTTTTTTTTCAATTTTTTTATTATTATTTCTTGGCATGTTTTCTTTTTGCTTAACGGCGGCAGATTTGAAAAGAATTTCTGCTCGCAAATGAAATTGTTTCCTGTTAAAAGCTAAAAAGCTGAAAAGAAGAGGGCAAGAAAACAAACTTCGCGGGGAGGGTGGGTAAATGGGGAAGGACGGGGCCTGGAACATGGATATGGATATGGACGGCACCTGCCGTCGCAACGATTGATGAAATTAAAAGGTATAAATAAAAATCTTTTTAATGGTCTGGGATTTGGAACTAAATTTTTTAATTAAACAAGCCACCGACGAGGAGGCTGCCGCTGGCGAGATGGGGCACCCAGCCGAAGGAGGCCGGGACATTTATGCAAAGCAGAAGCCACTTGGCCACTTGTGTGGTCGGTCTGTCCACGGTCTGCTGGCCATGAAAAGGAGGAGTCCGAGTGGCGGAGGAGCACCGTCAGCAGGTCCCATAATAACTGTGTTTGCCTTGGGCGCTGGCCAACACTTTTACTGCCCCGAGGAGTCGAGGGCCCTGGCCATTACATGTTAATCCCCCAGCACCGATGTCAAATGTCAGCACATGTGATTTGTCATCTTGAGCAGGAGGAGCCTGGTCTGGTCTGGTGCGCCGAGGACTCTGCGTCGGTGGTCGCCTCCTTTACATTGTCGCCTCGAGGAACATTTGTCACCGGAGGCGGGGACCACATATTTGGTTTTTGGCTGCCATTTACAAGTCCCTCCAACATGGCCAGGAATGTGCAATTGATATTCTACGAAATCGGGGAAGCAGGCCAATGACTATGATATATTCATTTCCCTCCACGTCGCAAAAATATTACTCAGATTTCAGAGATTTTTGCAATGTGGTTGATTGGGCAAAATATCCTTTAATGTTATACTTACGTAATTTACCATTTCACAAAATCAATTACATGCCTTTTGAATTTATATATATTTTTTATTTATACGATTTTTCTGCACACATTCGTAAACCAACAAAACGGAATCAACTGAGCATTTATTTGAAGAGTTGGAAATGAAGAAAACTCATAAGAGAAATGAAAAGTGTTGAATATTTTGTTGAGGCTTTTTATTCAATTTCTAGTGTGTTGTTACTCGTTTTAATACAAAGAAATGCAATTAAATAGTCGTTTATATATCCGTATATATAAGATAGAGATTAATAGAGATAGGGAGGGGAGACAGACTTGGAGAGAGGATGAGAAGTGGGCGCAAGTGTTATACATGGGCGAAAGAATCATTTTGCTTTTATACATAAATAATTACATTTAATGCTCGGCTTAGGAATAAAACATATTACAATGTACAATGGTAGAAGAGTTAACTTAGGCGTATGATTAATTAATTAATTAAACGTAATTAGTAGAAAGAAAAGTGCAAATGAATTTACAAATGACAAATGACAATCGGTCCCCGCTCCACTCCAATCGACTCGATGCGATTCGATTCGATTCGATATAGGTTTAAATAAATAGTTTCTGCTGTGGTAGATATAGTCATCGAATAATGGAGTTCGCCCATTCGCCGTCGATTCAACATAAGAATTTTGTTTATATTACAGCAACGCGCATACGTATAAGTACAGTAGTTCAATTCGAGTTGTGTGTTGTGTGTTTTTCGGCTTCGTTTCGGTTTCGTATCGGTTTTTAGGTTTTTATTTAGTTGAGTGCTGCTTCAATGCCTAGTTAAGTTAATAATTAATCGTTCAATTGTTAAATGGTTTCTTGTCTTAAGTACACACTAATTAAATTTTCACCTAAGCATCTTGCTTTAACTTCTTTTTGTTTGGGTTTTCTTTGTTCACTTTAAATTTACATTCATACATATCTCTACATATAAACTTGACGCTTCAGTTTTCTGCTTTTCTGCTTTGTGTTTACGCATTTCCCTTCAAATTGTTTTAATTTCGCATATTTGGTTTGCTAATATGTTTGAACTATTTATTTTAAATATTAATATAAATATATGAGAAACAATTTTTGCATATCTTTTTCCATGTTCGTACACATATGCCTATATGTGTTTATATATATATATATATTCGTATGTAGAAAAGCAGCAGTTGGTTTCATTTTGCTGTTATTTTGATTTTATTTGTAGTTTTAGTTTCTTAGTTTTTGTTCAATTAATAAATATAACGTTGCTTATTCAGTGTGAATTTGGTGTTTGGTTGCAGTACATATCGTTAGTAGTTCTCTAAAATTTTCCAATGCTCAAAATTTGTTTCCATCCTTCCTCAAATTGGATATCGCCCCACAAACTGCGTCCTAAAATCAATTTCCATGCTGAACATTTCAACAACTCTTTGTATTTGCTTAAAAAATTCGGTTTATTTTGAATGGAGTTCTTCTTTTTGTTCATCTAGCCCAATTTCGTACGCTTGTGCCTAGTAAAATTGTTTAATATTTAGTTTTAACCTTTCTTTTTTGGAAGTGTTTTGCTGTGCGAATTTGTTATCGTTATCGTTATCGTTACCGACTCTTAGTTCTGCTTGCGTATGAATTTAAAAAACGTCTTCATTCGTTTCCCGTTCATCTTTTTAAATTTGTTTGCTAATTGGGTTTTGGTTCGTTATAAAATTTTGAAAATATATGCATATATGTATATAATATATATCGATTTTTGTTTGCATTTGTATTTATTAATTCTCATTGCTAATATATTTAATTGATTTAGTAAATCAAAAGTTTGCTACGCTTTTTCAGTGCATTCGAAACGTTTATTTGCTTGCACTTGAATGTCGCGCTTTCATAATTTCCATTTCAACAATTTTAGCATTTTGTTATCGATTATCGCTATCGCTTCGGTTCATTCCATCGTTTTTTTGTTAGTTTATATAGCACATACTCGTAAATAAAAATCTTATTGTCTTTTCATTTATAACTATGTAGCAGTTCTGCGAGTTCGTTGCCTGCGGCCTCTCGAGTGCAGTTGGTGGAGTCTTCACTGTACTCGCTACTGGATGAAGTGCGGCCTGAGTTATCGTTATCGGTTCTGCTCCCGCTCCCGCTTCCGCTTCCGGTTTCGGTTCGGCTTCTGTTGTGTGCTTCTAGGCGTGGTGCAAGTGCAAAAGTCCTGTCTGAGTCGAGGTACTGAACAGTAAGCAACTCCTTTGTATATCGAGTCCTATATATGTTTATATATATGTATCAGTTCATTATAAATTTGAAATATTTATCCATACATTTTTGTTCTTCACTTGGTTTTGCCTAAATTCTGTTGAAAACTGAGTACTGAGTATAGGTATTTCTCTGCCTGGCAGGTCTGTTCCGGCTTTCACTTTCACAGAAATGAACAAGTTTTGAAACTACTTAGCTGATGAAGAAAAGGCATCTGAAATTCAGTTTGTAATTTTGAATTTATTAATATTCTATTACTTTTAACTGTCTAATTATATTTTACTCTAATTTCTATGCAGGCTGTCAAGTATCTGAAATTTATCTGTGAAAGTAAGAGCCGGTGCAGACCTGTCCTCAAAGATCTAAGAGCCAAAGCCGCCACTCCCTAACTACTACGCGAATCTCTGGTGAGTGAACCAGTGCAGCGTTTTATTCGGCCGGATCCTGTTCATGCCGATGCGAATGGGTTCCGTCAGTTGGGAGGTGGTCGAGGTGGGCAGGAATCCGCTGAAGCCGCCGTCGGAGCTGTTGCCGCTGCCATTCCCCTCCAGGTCACCGTTGTAGAGAACGGGATACACGCTGATGTTGTCCAGGTTGTCGATGTCGATATCCCCGCCCGCGTTGCGCACGTAGGTCAGCTGGTGATAGGGCGTGGCCATCAGCTTCCGGGTGAACTTCCGGACGGGTCTCTTCATGGTTGTTGCTGCCGTAATGCTGGATGTTGCTGCTGCCGTTGGCGAAGCCTCCGTCAGTGTGTTGTTCAGGTTGCTGTTGATGTTCTTGTCCACGCTAAAGAGTGAGGGAGCAACATGTTGCTGTGGTGTCGTGGCCGCCGTTGCTGCCCTGCTGGAGAGTTGCTGGTGCATGGGTGTTGTCACCGAAGTTGCTCGCGTGCTGCCACGTGTGGCGAGTGGCGGTTGCAGGGTCCAAAGCAACTTGCGTGGCTGCTGCTGTGGCTTCACTTCGTTCTCGCCTGCCAGCAATATCTGGGAATTATCCAGGTTCTCCGGGGGATTTTCGCTGCTGTGCCTGCTTGGCTGTTGCGTGCGCTGTGCAGAGATTTCAATTTCAGTCTGACTTGTGGCCGTTGGTGTTGCTCGTGTGCTGCTGCTGCTGATGTTGCTTCTGTGGCTGATGTTGCTCCTGGCCAGCGGCGTCTGCTCTATCACCAGCTGCGTGCCCGCCGTCGAGGTAGTTGTGGCCGCCGTTGCCGCTATTGCTGATGTTGCTTTGGTTTCAATTGTCGTCGTGGACTCCGCCTCCGCCTCCGGATCGTCCACCAACTCGGGCTCGTACTGCAGCAACTCGGTGTCGTTGCCGCCCATCTCGGGCGCTAGTCCCGATGCCTCGGCCTCCATTTCGGTGATGTAGGTGGCCCAGACGTCGTAGTTGCTGCTGCTGCTAATACTGTCGTCAGATGTTGCTGTTGTGCTGCTGCCGCTAAAGCTGTCGATCGTGGACCAAGTGGACCAGGGCTCCAAGCTGCTGCTGCTGCTGTTGTTTTTAAAATATAAAATGGATAAAATATATATCAACTGAAGAATATCAATATATCGAGTATTTTTGATATTTTTTGTTTTCATTAAACTTTTTTCAGAAGCGTCAAAATAAGTATCCCTGTTTCATGATTTACATTTATTAAATGTTTAAATAAAAATGTAAAAATAACAACGTAAGAGAGACGCATGTGACCCAAAGTGTATTTTTGGAATCACAAAAGAAAGACTTTAATTTTGGTACTGAAATGTATAGTTTATAGTAGTTTTACGATTTATAAACCTTTCCCCCTACTTGGTTTAAAAATTAAAGGAAATTGCGTATTTTGAAATCCCCCACAATTAAATCCTGGATCCACCACTGGTATAAACTATACATTTCATCACATTTTCTTTTTTTAACGAAATACAAAACAATTCATTGCTGAGGCAAGCTACCTGGTCCTCTTAGATCAGTTCGACAAATATCATCAAATATCAACAATATATTTCTAAAAAATATACTGGGTATTCCCTAAACTGTTAAATTGTTGAAAATTCAACAGAAAATTTCAACAATTGAGGCACGACCCGAAATGGCTGTGAACAATTTCTCTAATGAATAAGCCGAACAATGCGGTGGAATAACCGCATAAGCATAATTAATAATGGCTGTGAACAATTTCTCTAATGAATAAGCCGAACAATGCGGTGGAATAACCGCATAAGCATAATTAATACATTTGTAGTTTAATTGTTCATTAGCAATAAATGTGTAAATAATGTTGTTAAATTAGCTTAATATTTTAGAATAAGCATTTATTTATTCCTAGTAATAATTATTTTTAATTTAATTTTTTTTCAGGTATGAGATTTAAGTACTTACAGTGACGAGGCCGTCGAGGACATGGAATGGGAGCGTGTGGCGGTGGCTGATTCCTCTTGCTCCTGTGCCTTCGGCCTGCCCTTGCCCTTTCTTCGCCGCCCCTTGCGCTTGCTGCTCAATGTTGCTGTTGTCAATTGGGTTGCTGTTGCCGCGGATGTTGCCGCAATGGTTGCTGATGCTATTGGTGTTGCTGTTGGTGTTGCTGCTGTTGTTGGTGTTGCTGTTGCAGGCATTTGTTGATTCGTTGGACTAGCTGATACTCGTTGTTGGTGTTGCTGTTGCTTCTGTTGCTTGCGCCGCTTCTGCTTCTTCTCGTGTTGCTGTCGTCGCAGCAGCAGCGATGGATCATTGTGATGATGTCGCACCTGATGTTGCTGCTGCTTTTGCTGCTTCTGCCGGTTTATCGCTAATTGCTTTTTGTTAGTGCTACTTAAACTAGTACTACTATTATTAAGAGTAACGTTATTATTATTATGGCCATGATGCTCCTGTTGCTGTTGCAACTTTTGATTTTGGTTATTCGATTTGTGGCGATTGTTTTTGTTGTTGCGCGGGGGCTTCCGACTGTTGTTGCTGCTGCCATTGTTGTTGCTGCCACTGCCATTGCCATTGCCATTGTTATGGTGATGGCGGAAAAACTGCTCGGCCTCGATCTTGTTGAACATGTAGCAGGCATCGTTGACGGTCTTCTTGGGCCCCACAGGCTTACCTCGGTGCGTGAACCCGACTCGTCGCTGCAGATCGACAACGGAACGGAACACGAAATAACCGTGCACGATGGTCTCGTTGAAATAGCAGGTATCTCGCAGTTCCCTCTGCAACCAGAAAGAGATATGTGGATATAGATATAGGTATAGCGATTGGCTTCCGTGCACTTCACAGGCAATTTATGAGCGGCATTTCCGTTCATAAGGTCGGAACCGTCTGAAAGGTCTGTAAGGTGTTATATGCGGTGGATATTCTGATTGTCTGATAGTCTGCTACTCTGATATGCGTATCGACAACGATGACAGCGACATCATCGCGCGAGGAGCGATCGTTTAGACTGCCTTCTGTTTATTTATAAAACACTTGAATCTCAAAACGACAACCAAATGAAACGCGGCTTATGGCTTGGATGTTGCCATACCCTGGACATCTTTATGCAGGGGATATTGGTTTGGTGTGGTGTGAAATAATTGTGTTCGGAAACGAATCGAAAGCAAATCAAATAGTTACTTTAATTCGTAACTTCACTTTTTATTTTTTCTCTCCTTTGTTAGGATAAATTTAGTTGGTGTGTCGCTATTAAAGGTTAACTGTTTTTATCATAAACAAGTGACACAAATGATTTATAAATTTTTTTCAAAAAGAGTAGTTACTAAATGCGGGTCTACGTCCACAAAAAGGCCTGCCGCTCCTCAGAATGAGCATATTAAAATAACACATTAATTCCAGGGTATTCAGATATCCTACACCATAAACCTTAACCTTTCCATTCGAGATGTTGAGCGCGTGTTGCTGCCGTGTTGGCCATTTCTGCTATCAGCGGGCCGATCTGATCGCTCAGATCTCTCGGATTGCGGCCCAAAGTGTTGCAAACGACGCAGATGAAACATTTCCCAAGCAATTAAGGCTTGTGCCATATTTAGCGACGCACTACTTGTTGGCTCTTCGCATATTTATAGCCCGTAATTGCTATTTTTGAGCAGCTTCTCACCGCTGGTCAAGTGGCGCAGAGTGTTTGGGGTAAACACATTCGTTCTATTTCGAGCAGGGATCGGATCGAGTAATCAATAAGTGACTCAGGGCGAAACTCTGCGACCTCGGCCCACACTCACCGCACTAACCTTAGCGGGAAAAGCCGCCCAAGATATCGAATGGAGTGTTAATCACGGCGAGTATTTGCACAATAATTCAACATGGATTTTGCGGTCATAATCGAAAGCAATAGAGGCAGAATTACAAGTGCGGGTTATGTCTGACCTTAGGGGTTCTATTGTTTGTTTAGAGCTCGAGTGCGGTTTAGCTAACTAACTGTATGGCGAGTGGCGAAAAGGACATTGAAATGTTTTCGCCATTACCACATAACTGCGGCAATTAAGTGCCCCGTCATCCGTCTGATTGATTAGACATATCTTACTGGCAGTTGCGATTTGTTTGCCTTTTATGATGGCAAATCTCGGTCCTCGAGTGGCCGGCACTTCAGCGAGTGACATTGAAACGGGGCTGGGCGAAACTGTTACAATGTCTCGAAAATTTGATTTTCCATTTCCTCCGAATACCCGAACAGTTGCAATTCATTGCTCCGTGCGATATCACGCATACGCCGCGTAAGCCCATCTGGAAATCTGTGCCACATTCGGCCGTAATTGCATATGAAATTGTTCGCATTTTCGCCTTTTCGAATTACAAATTACAAAAATATTGTAATAAATATTTTGTCCGGCCCGCTGACAGATTTGGTGCAGCCGCAACAGGTTTTCACCCATTGTGGCTGACAATTTGGCCGGGTCGCCATAATACGGTTATTGTCGTATAAACGATCGTTTGCATAAAACCATTATGTGGAACATGTCATAAATTACAGTGTTTGTACAGTTAGTTTGCATAAAAACAATCCGAGGAGAGCGCTTTGTACTTGTCGAGTATGCGAAGTGGAAGTACGAATGCAATGCAATCAAAATCGCTGCACCGGGCCTTGGCTATATCAGCATCTATATGCCGGCAGAACAAATATTGTCAAGCATATGATTATGGCTATTGCCGGCAATTTGCTTGCACAAGATGCCATAAACTTTATCTATCCATAAACAAATTGTGGGGAAATGGAAATTCCCTTTCATCTTGGCGTCGTCTTTTATCTATTAGGGGAACGTACCCCCCTTGGGAGGTGAATCAGACTCATTACGACCCAAAGGTCACTACTCACCATGCCAACTAATCTCCAGTTGTCGTTGAAACACAAATATCTTTGAGTTTCTTTTGCGAACAGTGCTATTTTGAATTCGTTGTTCAGATAATCCGGGAAGCCGACTATCGTTATATTTTCTGAAAAATACAAAGGCGAAAACAACAAATTAATTCCATTAGTTAATCAGCCTGGCGAGTGTTTTTAATTGATGTAAATATTTGGCGGGCAAAAACATTTTTAATTAAAGGCAAACATGGATCTTTTCGTCGAAGTGATTAAGCGTGCCAAAACGGAAGGTAACGATGGGTGGGGGCAGGGGTTTACCAATAACATCGAGATAAAAGTGTGTGGAGGACTAGAACTTTGACCTTAGGCGGAACACGTGTCTTAGCGGATATTACTTAATGAATGTCGATGGTGATGAGTTGCTGTCAAATATTTATATTACATTGAAATAGATCTGAGGAGCTGCCGAAATAAAGCATAGTTTTTAAGGCTCTCTAAAAGTATTTACCCAAAATAAACCGATTTATTAGCACACAATTAGGAATAGGTTTTAAACTCTTAAAAATGAGAAACGGTTCAAACAAGCCAAATAATGATGTTCTCATTCTCATTCAAAAGATATTACTACTAATGTCAACTATTCAGTATTAAGAAAATATCTTTATTTTGCCTCAGGTTAAAACCTCCTTATTTGTTTGCTATAGTTTCGTTCAAACACCAAAACAATTTCCCAAAATAGTCGGCCAATGCATTAAGCCTCGAAACCTCGGAGTCAAGTAGCCAAGGTGCGCATGCTCTCTCCGCTAATTATAAACCGACAGATGTATCTGGAGTAGCTGGCGGGGCATCTGCCCCTGGGTTCAGTATTTCAGATACTGTATCCGTATCTGTATCTGGCCTCGACAGGCTATTGAACTTCGGCGGGGTGGACCAGGAGGAGGGATAGGGATGCGGCCACAAAAGTCACTAATAAGTAAAGCACTTGAAAAGCCAAAGAAAAAGGCAACACGAGGAGAAAAGCCACTCGAGTTAGATTGATAGGTGACTGGGTTCAGCCCCGGTCCCAGTCGTCTGCCATTCTGCCGTTCTGCCAGTAATTAAATTTATGCACACAAATTCTTGGCAAGAGTCGCCGTTCTTGGTCTTGTTCTCGGTCTCGGTCTCGGTATGGGTTCTGAGTTCTGAGTTCTGGGTTCTCGACTCTGGGTCTCGGCTCTTAGCTCTCATATTTCATAAGCCGAGGCGAGCTGAGGGCTTGAGTGACTCTGTGCTTCACACCTTTGAACGCCGGTGGCAGCCACTTGTGCCTTGTGCCCCAGGGAGCTGCCTTTGTTGTTATTATTGTGATTCACGGCCCGGCCGCTCGACTAGCTTATTGATTTCATTAGTTTGGTGACACAAACCCCGAGTGGAGCACCCTCCGGCAAACTGCACTTGTGAGTGCGCACTTGGTGATAAACTGGGAGAAAAAAAGGTACCCCAAATCCAGTAATTTGATCCTTGAAAAATAAATAAATATTATACTATTTCTTAAAAATTTAATTGCAATTAATAGAAAATCAAAAGGTATTCTTATGATTTAAAAGGACTTATTTGGTATTAATGAAATTAATTAAAATTTGTTTAATTTTTTAACCATTTAAAATTTATTTAAGGAAGTTATTCTAATTACATTTAGTATGACTTATTTTTTGAGTCCCATAAACTTTGCTTACATTTTAAACTTTAAATACATATTTCATATATGTAAATTTAATAAGACTTCTTTAAGCACTTAGATCACAGAACATAATATCTATGTCCCAAACATACTCTAGGATCAGTTTTTTCTTCAGTGATATCTAACACTTAGTATCGGTTACAGTTCCCCTTTTATTTGCCCCTCTGAAAACGATGCTATCCTCGATCCACCGCCATTGTACCATATTTGCCTACTTGATTTCTCAGCCGAGCAGGAAGTGCAAGTCCATCCAGATGAACAACGGTAACATTGTTGCGGTCTCTGCGGCTTGGTTAATCCATTAGATGACCCGTGATTGGATATCGTTGAACTCCCAATGACTTTGACATTGAAAGTGCCACAGTTCCTAACATCTATGTAACTCAAGATTGCCCCTACAGAAAACAAAACCCAAACTAGAAAAGAAATGTTTATTTTTATTTTCACGGCACACTCACACTCCCGAAAAAGCCATCAAATGCATTTCAGGCCTTGGAATTTTTATGGGCTTCGATCTTTTTGGATATTTTAGAGATCTTCGCTACGGGTTTGTTTTTCACTCAATAAAAAGCTTCGATCGGGTCGCATTTTTGCCGCAAGTTATTAAGATTTTAACAACCAAATCTTCGTCTTCTGCCGAGTTTCTAATTAAGTTATTAGTCATGGTGAGTGGAATGCTCGTCTCGTCTCGTTTCGTTTCGTTTAGTTTCGAAAGGGCGTTCGAACTGGGAAATGCATCAGCATAAATATGGCAAAATAAAGCCAACGAAAAGGCGTTCTGAGATGCTATCGATAGTGCTCCAAATGGGGGCGTGATTTGTTTCGGAATCGAAGCGATGGATATAGAGTTTCGAGCGGGCTGGTTGTTCTAATTTATGGGCATTTATTGCATTGAATGATAGCGGCTGGCTGGCCATAATTTAATTGTCACTAACTGAAGGCTGCGACGTCATAGAATTTGCGTCACTAAGTGGCAAAAATCCGTAAACAAGCGATAAGAATTTCGTATCAGAAGGGTGAATTGCGAATTCTTTGGATTTTATAATTAGTGGTTTTGAGTCTTATATTTCATAATTTCAGTTAATAATTTCCTGATTTTTTATACTTTTCTCAGATTTATAAATACCCCGTTTATATGGTCTGGCCCACCAGCTGGGCACAGCTTCATTTTGTGGGCCGTAAAAACACAGCTCTTGATATATAATGTCAAAACCCGAAAATGTAACAAATGACACACTCAGAGGGAAGCCTAAAAACCAGCGAATCGGGCATTATGCTGGAATAATCAGGAAAACAAAGAACACGGCCTGCAAACAAACCATAAAAAACACAGCCAGAGACAACAACCAAAACGTTAATCAAATATGCAAGCAATGAGCTTCATCAACATAAAATTAAAAAATCATAAAATGCTAAACTGCACAGCATGAACAAAATCCGAAATCAAAAGCCGAATCAAAATCAAAATAAAAACAAAAATCAGATATCTCGCCAACGAGCTGGGGCGTCAAAAAGCCTCGTAATTGCGGCACATGTACGAAAAACAACGGAGACGATCAGAAAATCAGAAAAAGATTTTACGATCCATCCGTGTACATATGGGTATGGCTATGGTCAACACGGTTGTTCCATCGCTCCGATCACTTTGTCATTCCATCAGCATGATCTTCGCCTCCGTCTTCGGTTTGAGTTATGGGATCTGTGTGGATAGTGACCGAGAGATCGGTGGATCGCTGGATCGCTGGATCGGTGGGCGTTGCCAACTCTCATCTCGGCGGCTTGATAAGCATAAATCGCAGTTTATCGATCTCTATGATAATCAAGAGCCATTTCCCTGGCATATTTATCGAGTCTAACCATATTTGATTTTACTTTCCAGATTCTACTTTCACTCTCATATGGGTTATTTATGCGGATAAGAATTCCATGCAGGCTTATGATTTAACGAGGCAAGTCTTCAACTTGGAATTTAAGTAAATCCAAACAAAAGACAGGAAATGCAACTTCTACCTAAATTTATTGGAAAAATCCATGGGAAATACCTTTTTTTTAATATATTTTATAAAGATATTTTTAAAAATATAATGTAGTTTTTTCTTAATAAACCTTTGTTAAACCTAGTGTTATCCTTGACTTTCGAGCATAACTTCCCCCAAGAGCATTGCCCCTAGGAGATCCAATAGTTCCTGGAATGTCGTCTGAGGCATTCACTTCGATGGCTGCATTCCCGGAACTTCAACGCTGACGATTGCAGCTGGGTTCCCTACTCTCTGGGCTCAGGAGTCTGGGTTCTGGGGTCTGGGGTCTTGAGTCGGGCCTGGGTGAAGCGTCTTAGATTACACTCGGCCCTAAGTAATTGCATTTTGCATTTTGCATATGCGGCAAAGTCAACAAACAACTGCGATTTGTCACATGCTGCAACTAGTGGCCCTGGCCATCAACGGTATGGGTTTTGGTATTGGTTTTGGTATTGGTTTTGGTATTGGTTTTGGTATTGGTTTTGGTATTGGTATTGGCATCGTCATCGGAATCGCCGTAGTTGCAGTCACTATATGGGTATGGGGTATACCATATACTAGCATATGGCGTAGTATACGAATGGAGGCCCGCAGTTATTGACGTTTTTGTCACGTTTCCTGGAAGAAACCGTTTTATTTGCTCGCCTGGTGCCGCGGCTGGCATTTCGGTTTGTTTTGTAAGCGGAGAGCGGCAAACAAACTGCCCTGGGCCTGGGCAAAAGGAAAACAAACCTCAACTTGCAGCCATTTATCAGTTTCGACCTCCGCTCTTCCCCTTCCCCCTCCATTCCCCCGGCAACTGCACTAATGCTAATTGCATTGGCACGCCCTGCAGACCAGACCTCGACTCCCAGCTGAAGCTTCGCGTCCAGTTCCAATTCCATTTCCACTGACCAGCTCCAAAGCCAAAGCCAACTCGAATGCCACGAAATTAGCGCCATTTAATGTGGAGCGTACTCAAGTTTTACGCACGATTCTTCCACAGACGCCACTCGAATCGGTGCCCCCGGGGAATTGGTTGCAGTGCATCGGGGGCGACGGGCGCAGAGGCCACAGTGTCAATGAGTTAATTAGCTCACGATTTGTCGCCCCCACAATTCCAGAGAATACACTGAGAAAGGGCTATGGTACCTCTATAGTTAAAATATGCATTATTTTAAGGTTCCATTAGGAGTAATAATCGATTTGTAGATATGTAAGAACATTTCGGTTGCAAATGGAATGCATGGTAAACAAAATTTTAATTTAAAACAAGTCATTCATAAATTAGAACACAAAAATACAAATATTTTAGCAAAAAAAAATATTTTAAATAATTTCAATAATAAAATGTTTTTAAAAAGGAATACAGAATAGATAAGAGTTGGTCTCAAAATTATTCTGCAATTAAAAGGAACTTTTTCTATCGGGGGTGTCACAGAAATCTCTTTAAACCAAATTTCCCCCCAAAAGCAAATCTCGGTGTCACAGAAACCGTTTGAAAATCAAGTACACGGTTTTAAACCAACCGAATAATAGGCATTGAAGTAAATGTTTCGAAAATCAGAGCAAATTTACTCCGAAACTCCTAGAAAACTCTACAGATTCTGTGGCCCCTGCGGTTTTGATGGGTTGGTTTCCAAACCAACCGTACCCAAATCCGTCGCCGGTTTCTGTGACACCCCAGTATATGATTAATTAACTTTATTTGAAAATGTTCTTAAGGTGTAGATAATTTCTCCATTTTAAGTTTTATTTATCCAATAACTGCGAATTTTTTAAAATGTAGTGTGATTAATTTCCTGTATTTCATGTAGTTATTTTTTTGAGTGTATTGTAAGAGCACAGAAATAAGCACTCTCTTTGCTCTTTATGTGGGTGGCTCCCCCTCGAAACTATCGTGAAGGAAAATCTCTTTTATTGGAGTCAACGCAGCCCATTTCTGGGTCACATATTGTGGACTCCACACCGGATTTTATTTGCTTATAATTTATGTTGCTCTGATTGAATTTTGTGGTCCACCAAATCAAGAAAAAGCAATTAAAATTATAGAAAAATTCGAGATAAAATGTATAAGCGAAACCATTTCGAGAATTTTTTGTTGAATTTGATTAAAATAGCCATAAAATGTAAAAGCTTAAAAAGCATTCGATGTTGCTCCAGTTTTTTCTTTAAAGTGCAAACTTATAGTTTCTGAGTAAAGTGAGTTAAGAGTTCATAATTTTTCGTTGAAACGGTTAGAGGTGTTTACGTGATCGTAATGGATTTGTCATTTCCTTGGGGAACACGTCACTTTAAGCTAATAATTAATGCAGCTTATTAATGGAAAATCAATCAATTTGCTGTCTGTTCAGTGACTCACTTCACTGAACTTTACAAACTATAAAGTTACTCATCATGGATATTCAGGCGCCTCCTGCTGCCGTTATCGATGTTCCCGGGGTTACGAGTGTATGCAAAAACATTTTTCAATCGAATGGCCTGCGGACAATGTCGATGACAAGGGCAGTAAGAAAAAGCCGCCTTTTGCAGTCGATATTGAAAGTGGTACTTTATTTATTTGCTTTTTTCCCATTTTTTGCGGACCACACACGCAGCCCGCTCCGCATGTTATTTACAGTTAATTGCTGCTGGCGGCGAATGAATGTTAAATTACATTGATAGTTCCATCAGCCACAGAGGCAGTTTTTTTGTAATTTTTCCACAGCCCGCTTTTGTTTATTTACTCGCCGGCGATATTGTTGTTTCTGCGGTTTCGCTTTCATTGTGGCCAGCAGGCAGTCAGTCGGGCATTCAGGGAGAGTAAATGGAAAATAAATTGAAACTGGCATTTAATTAAGTTAAACCGACCCGGCTCGATGGCAATTTATTAAAATAAACACAAGAATATATTGCGACGGGCAACACTAATTGCAATGTTATCTAGGCAAGGACGCGGGCAAACCCGAAAACTCAAATCAACTCAAATTCGAATCGCCAGCGAATCGGAGTTGCAACATGGCAACAAAGTCAACAAACGGTGTGGCATGGATTGGCGGACTTTATTAATTAAGTGCAAACGTGGTCACTTACAAGCCGTTTAAACTGCGTGTTAGCCAACTTGAAATGGCCCCGCTAATGCGCCAACAGCAGGTTCACAAAAAAGAGGAGAAAAAGCCTTAAAAAACATATTCACCACCCAAAAAACAAAATACACTCGAACACTGCCTGGAAAAATTGTCAACTCGGGCCACATAAATTTTGCCGACGGCTGCAGTCTCCGTCACTTGTTTACGCTTTTCGGTATCCCATTTAATGGGTTTACGCTAACACTCGGCTTTTGCAGTTGCAGTTTGCAGTTTGCCGTTCGCAGTTTTGCAGTTGCAACAGTCGCCAGTAAACAGTAAAATTTTGCTGGCTTCCTTTTGATCATAACTCGCTGAGTTATTGTGACAATCTGAATTGTTTCATTTTTTATCACTTCTTTACCATTTTTTATTATTTTTCTATTTTGCCGAATTATTTCGCTGGCCCGGGGGCCATTAACATTTGCCAGGCATCCATTGATCCACGCACGCGAACGATCTGAGTTATGGCCGAGATAGATGCAGAAGCATTGATTACGTCACCATAAATTAAGATATAGTTGTCGCGGGATTTATGCCGACAGGTGCTAATATCCATCGATTGGCCAATGATCGTAATTCTCCAGGAAGTTGCGTGGGCGCCCACTTCGTGGGTCCGCGAAAAATTTGTCAACTAATGGGCTAACAACAGATAAAGCCGGCTTTATGGTTATGTATGGGGTGATTTTCGGCACAGCTCCATAAATATCCCGAATTAATTTCCCCCAAATTTGTCTCGCAATGGTCTTGTAATTGAATTTCCGCTCACTTCGGGGTGGTGCAAAATTTATTGTTCGAAATTAGAGTGGCAAATTTATGCGGTTTTAATTAAGAGCTCCGAGCCGAAGGTTCTTTATCTTTGAGTACCTGAAATGCTATTCTAATTGCTTAACAAAATGGAAAGACATTACCAATCGATTGCTGCAATTTATAGCGTTAAAACTGGGCTGTCAGAAATAAGAGGTATTTTTTGGATTTTATAGAAAGGCGAATTATAGGCTGAGGAATTCAAAAGGTGGGTAGAAATGCATTTGAAATGCATTCTGGGCTCAAAAACTATAAGTTACCTACCTATTAGAGATCTGCACGAGTAAAAGTAATCAAGTTGGCGATGCCAACAAATTTTAAATTCAAGATTTCGTGAATGTTTTGTTCCAAGACGGTAAAACATAAAAAAAACCTTCTTGTTCTAAAGAATTCGCGGTCTCATATTGTTAAATAGTTAATCTATGGTCTTAGGTGGATTAGACTTACAATTTTTGATATCTTGGTCTGTATTGGTTCCTCTTGTTCTGACACGAATTTTGGTTGATTTTGTTTAATAAAAAAAACACGAGTCAGATATGAGTAAAAATCGTTGCCTACGATTCTACGATGCCACGATGCCAGTAGTAATCGAGAATATTTTTACTAACTCGTGCAGGGTCTCTGCTACCTATACTTTCAAAGATGTCATTATATTAGACTAAAATGGATTTATCTTGAAAATAAAACAAATGAGTTTTCTAACTTAAAATTATTTTCAAGTTTGCCCAGCTCACTTCTCCAATCACTTGAGACCCGAGACTCAAGTGGGACCACCCAAATATTCTCGGATCATGCAAAACTGTTTACCCTGGCGCAGGATCCAAATGGGCGGGCGTGTCTGGACCACTTACAGCATAATTATCCTTTCGAACGGCTCGAAGGTAAACAGAGAGTACTATTAACATGTCCGAGGGATACGGAGCCCTGTAATGATGCCATTAATTAGCCGAAATTACCAGGGGGGCAGGGGAGCGTGGAACAGGAATTGTTTGTGCAATTCTAGCGCCCTGACGGCCCGTCAGCGCCAAGGATAACACCTTTTGATTTACGCTCCCTTGGCCCGTGGGCCGTAAAACAAAAGTTTAGGGCCAGAGCCGAGGAGATCTATGCAGCCGTGGTCACGGGTTACTCGGCAGGGCGCCGTCTGTCTTTGGGTTCGTCTTTCTTTTTCCCTTTTTGCATGGTGTTTTCTGTGTTTTCTGGCCTGGGGCAAAAGTCAGACGCTGGGCATAATAAAAACGTCATGTCCTTGTCCGCCCGGCTGGCCATTTGACGCTGTGTGGCCAACAGGATCGGGCCAGAAAGGTGCCAAGTGCGGCCAGCTGGATTTTGGCCCGGCTCGTAGCCCACTTTTATTGTCTGTTATTTTTGCCAGCCAACATTATTTCTGTTTTCAGTTTGCAGTCCTCGCTGCCTCATTGTTTTATTGTTTTTCGCGCGTCATTATTTCGACTTTAACGTTTTGTTTGTTTGTCTTCCAGAGATCCTTGCCTGGGCGGCCTGCCTGTTCAGTACTTTTGGCCAGGACATAATTAAGGCCTCAGGTGCCGGGGACTCGTAAAAAACGTGGGATCGCAACTCTTTTAGAATTATGTGCTTCTTTTTCACCTTCCTGGGAATACTTGCAAATTGATTCGCTGGAAAAATAGACCTGTAATGTGGCACTAACAAAGCTGTTGATACCGGGGCTCCGTTTTCATGTTTTATGGCGAAAAGCATGTAATTTTAGCGATGGGAAAATTTTATGAGAAATTGGAGTATGAAGGAATCCTGTTCCATTAGCTTTTGTAAATATTTGGCTTTCGCACATGATTCTATATATGTTTGGAGCCATGAATATTAGTATGGGAAAATCGTGTTACATTGTAGCTCAATTCTGTGAATTCTGTAATTTCTTTAAAAATAAATATGTTGAACTTATGTTTATTTATAGTAAGATATGAATTGGCTTGAAGGAGTAGCTCCAGTAATTAAACTTTGTTGAAAATATTTGTTACTGATGAAAAACTACTGCTTAATTGGTAAATTCTCTTATTCATAAAAAAAGGTAAAATATTTTAAACTTAAGTCATGGAACACCCTTCTGCAAGCTATCTAAGTATCTTTTAGCTGTCCAATTTCTTCAATCTTTCGGCTCCTCCCATCTCTCCTTTTAGATCTTCTTCAGGCTCCTCGCTCTTTTTGGGATTTTCTGTCTTAATGGCGCTTCCTACTCATCTCATAATTTGCGCTAATCTTCGCCCCGAAACTTTGGGTCAATGGCCGGAAACCCTTTCTGTTTTAGTCTTAATTTTGCTTTATGTGGCCAAAATGCTGGTCGAATCCTGTTCTGCGGCACGGCGACCCTTTAATAAGCAGATAAGCGAACATTTTTATGTGCCGCCTGATCGGCACCAGGATAACTCTATTAAAGGCCCGTCTTAAATCGCCATTCCGGCTAAAATGTCTGAAGGTGGTCTAGACTCGGGGCCAAGTTCATGGTTACGTCAGCGGGTAAATTATGTGCCAATCGAAAGGCAATTTGCCCCCGCAATCGACAATTACCAGCACTACAAATGTAGTTGGCAAGGTGTCGGCAGGCACGCATTGTCATCTAACAGATACTTGAATTAAATGGACTGGCTGGGTAGTGGGGCCTTTCTGGGGGATTGCGTGCCGATGGGAACGGGCCGGAGACACGCAAGCCAACTCCTCCTGCCATTAACAACTGCCCAAAATACACAGGTTCTTTTTGTTTTATGATTAAAAGACCCATTTGCATGCCCGAAAAAGCCAAGGAACACGCCGTTTGAAGTTCGAGTTTGGGTTTCGGTTTGGGTTTGAGTCATGCAAAGTGAGCCGCTGCCATTACCATCGCAAGCTCATTAAACGGTAGTGAGTAGTGAGACTCGATTCGATTCCGACTGCAGGACCCAGTTGAATTTGCATAGCTGCACGCGATCCAGAAAACCTTTTCCCCGCCCGACTTTCCTTTAAACTTAAAGACTTTACGTAATTGGAAAGTGCCGGCCACGGCAAGGGGGCAAAAAAGAATTTCGAGGAAGGAGCCGCCAGCCTCGAAAGTCCAAGCCAAGTGAATTGATTTATTCGGCCGGCACAAGCCAACTGACAAATGAATGCATTTCCGTTCTGCCGCAATGATCAACTGACAGATGTCTTGGCTTTGACCACAATTTATTTATTTGCCCCGGAGCCTCGAGAGCTTGCGACATTTCCTGCCCAATGACACGGAACGTTTTGTTCTGGGAAGCGATTCATTCGACGGGGAAATGCCCGAAATAAATTGGGCTAAATCAATTGAACAGACACTCGAGATTATCGATTGGGGGAGGGATATGAATCAGGCGACCCGAAGGGGGTGTCCAAAAATAAACTGTTGAGACTAAAAGCCCTTTGGAGTTACCAATCTATTATTTAAACTTTATTTTATGTCTGTTTTGCAGAAAAAAGAAATGTAAAAATGTGGAAAGACTTCCTGTTAAAAATATTAGGATTAAAACTTTATATTTAAGTTTTAAAACATTTAGATTTTTTGTCAATAGAACATTCTTTAAATGTACTAAAAATATTTTCATTCCAGATACTCCAGATAAAGGTATCATAGACGACGAATCTATTGCAACCATATTTCAATCGAATGTACTTAAGAACTCGTTTGGAACTTGGTTAGAAAAGATTAATGTAGCACCCCTGTATGTATCATTTATACTGTGAAAGTTATCATCTTCGTTTCAGAACCAGGATCCTCCGGACCCATTTACCTAACACCAGATGCCTGATCCTCCACTTCCATTACACATCCCGAAAGATAGCCTATCGCACCACTCAGCGATCGGGTTAACTCCTCCGAAAAAGCGGAAGGGCCTGCCGATATGAACGATGATAAATGCGGTGCGCAGGAATTAAGTTCAATTTAAAGGGTATTTAGGGATCAACCACACATCGGCGACAGGAGATCAGTTTGGACGATCTATCGATCGATCGAAACACAAAAAGGTGAACTCTCTTCTGGGAGCGACGAAAGATCTTGTCCATTAGGTCGTCTGCAGGCAGTTAATGGCTGCACCACAAAACACAAAAAAAAAACACCAAAAAAAAACAAAAAAGGGCCACAACGGTGGCTCAGAGAGATTGATATGTTTCCTGGACCCACAGACGATCGGCGCTGATCATAATGCCCTGATTATAGTTTTGTGGTTTTTAATATTCATGTCGATCAGCAGGCCTAGCGATATTTGTTTGATGAATTTATTGCCCCACTGATCAGGGAACAGCGATCGGCGATCGGTAATCGGCGGCGTTTTGTTTTATCCGCGGCATTTCTTTAATGGCTTTTCGGTTCTGGCTTTGGATTTGGTTTTGTTTTTAGGATCGTAAAATGCACAGTTTAACGGTGTGCGGCGTGGAGTGTGCTATAGTTATGAGTCTGAGATGGGTCTGGATTAGATTATCTCACAGATAGTGGTGGGTTTTATTGATTAGAACACGATTCGGATGCATGTTTACCTAGAAACAGTACGCTTGGGATTTTATTTTGAACAGCCTTTAAGACAAATAAGGATTCAAAAGTAGAAGTACAGAAATATTCTTATATACTATTTTCTCCCACAGCGGATCTATTCATTTCTGATTTCCCCATCTCTCTCATCTTCAAAACAATGTCGCTATGGTCACCACTCTATTCCCACGCTAGACAATAACAGATTCCAAGAACTTTTCGATCTCCAAAGGGATCGACTGACTAGCCCCCTTTCGAGCCCTATTGAACAGCTCCTTGGAGCTTCATTGTCAGCCCCGATTTTCCCCGTCAAGTGCGTAATTGCTGACAGCCCGGCTCCTTGCTGGCAGCTCTTCAGATCAAACGATCCAATCGCTCATTACCAAAATCGAAGCCGGGAAGGTCTGAGGGGAGAATTCGGGAAAGAAAGCCAGCTTTGAAGACGCGCCGAACGGCATTGTTATTCAAATTCAAGGGGCGACACTTGACCGGGCCCAGCAAGAAATGGGAGAAATGAAGGGAAAAACTACTGGGACATGGAAGACTACATCAAATTGGCGCTTAAATATTTTCTGACCAACTGTGGGAAACAATAATATTGGAACAGAGAGAGCCAGGAACGAAAGCGCATTTACCTCAACAGTAAACTTGGCTCGAAATGGAAATATAGGTATAGATGGTAGATGGTGCAGGGCCTGCACTGGCCACTTGAGTTTTGAAGCGTTAAGTGGAAATCAATGCAGACCCCGGCTATATCTCTCTGTTCGAAAGACTCCCGACCAACCTGGCGAACGATCGAGTGAAGCAATTGACCAAAAACTGTCGAACTGACGATCGGCAAGCGGTACACTTGTTCGGCTTTGTTGTTGACCATGTTCTCTTAACCGTTTGAGCCCCTTTTTTCCATCCTCCTCTTCTTTTTGGTCGCGCGGTAGGTAAAAAAGAATATCGAGTCGAATCTGTTTGGGAATTTTTCAACATTTTCTTCAGCTTCGTCGGCGTCTCTTGGAAATTTGTTTGTGCTGGCCAACGGAAATGCATTTATTTGCTGACGTCTTGGACCGAAATGAAGGGGCTCTCCGTCTCTTTCCGTCCCCGGTCAGCCGTCTCTTTCACAGGGGCGTTAATTGATGAATCTGCGCGATCGAAGAAAGAGTCTGGCCATAGCCCATAGGTTCAATGACTATACCCCCCAAAAAGAGACACCATGTGCTATTTCTCGGAATTTCTTTCGGGCCATGATTTCCTTTTCGGCCAAGTCGAACTTTCTGTTCCACGTTTTTCGGCCGCTCTTTTTCCCTGGTTTTCCCTTTTGGGTGTTCATGTTAAACACATCTATTTATATTTTAATGATGTTTGTAATGATGGTGCTAAATATTTCCCACATTATTAGCACCTCTTCGTCTGGGTTTCGTCGCGGCTCTGGGATTTCGGGCCGAGGGCTCAGGGCCAGGCGGCAAAGTCATTGAGGGATTTTCTTTGGGAACAAGTTGTGTGTGTGATCTTGTCACAGAGAGTAAGCCCAGGTATTGGGGGTTAAAGTTTGTGTGTGGGGAGAAATAAGGGGGAAAGGATTAACAAATTTGTTCAAGAGGGGTTTTGGTGAAGGTAAGTCAAACACTAAAGAAGATGAATGAATGGGCTGTCGATAGAGAGAGAGAGAAGTGGAAAAGTACAGATATGGGGTTTTAAAAAGTACCTTAAAAATATCATAAGATTTAAATCTAAATTCATATTAAGGTCAGTTCTAAATAATACATAGTTATTTTATAAAAGAAAATCGAAAGAACATTTGTATACCCTTGCAGAGGGTATTATGATTTCAGTCAGAAGTTTGCAACGCAGTGAAGGAGACGTTTCCGACCCCATAAAGTATATATATTCTTGATCAGCATAACTAGACGAGTCGATCTAGCCATGTCCGTCTGTCCGTCTGTCCGTCTGTCCGTCCGTCTGTCTGTTTCTACGCAAACTAGTCTCTCAGTTTTAAAGCTATCGGGCTAAAACTTTCCCAAAAGTCTTCTTTCTGTTGCAGGTAGTATATAAGTCGGAACGAGCCGGATCGGACAACTATATCATATAGCTCCCATAGGAATAATCGGAAAAAAAATGAAAAAAAAATGAAAAAAAAATATATTTTGGGTGTTTTTGAACCTAGAACCTCCTACTTTTGGAAATGCCATTTTTTATCTAATCCTGAATTTCGAATAAATTTTTTTCAAAATCGGACGACTATATCATATAGCTGCCATAGGAACGATCGGAAAATTAATGGAAATGTAATAGGAAATAAATTATTGCTTCGTTGACTTTTATTGTATTCTCTTCTACTCTGGGATATGAGTCTTTTTAAATGTTTTCGAATTTCGCCATAGGAACGATCGGAAAATTAGTCATTAATAGGAATTATCTGCAAGGGTATATAAGCTTCGGCTGGCCGAAGCTAGCTTCCTTTCTTGTTTTTAAACCAAGTAAACCATATCTCGCACTCATTATAAAGACATATGGGCAATCGCAGGTTTATACGATCTCAAAAGAATCTGATTGATCACTGGCGCTGCCGCCTTCAATGATGCTTAACAATGCTAAACATTTTTAATGAACTGCCAGGCAAACAATGGAATATATGATCATATGGAATATGGATAAAGATAGAGATAGAGGGAGTCCCAAAAAAGGGCCTCCAGGGACTGGGACTCGGACTCATTTGATCAAGAAATTAACGGTTTCGTTACTTGTTACATGCAGCCCGTGGGCCACAGGGTAAGGGTTAGGTGTTGATTGGGCAACGCCCCGAAAATATGGCTCGTCCATAGGGACAGGGATAGGGGATCCAGCCAGATTGCGTTCTCAAATTTATGACCGCACATGATGAGCTATAAAATGTTTTATGGCCCGGTCCCCAGTTGCAGTTGCGGTCCTAGAAAAACTACGAGAAGCCATCATGCCACACATCCCAATACCCAATACCACCTCAACAATTTTCGCCTTCTGTTGGTCTGAAATTAAATCGTGTGATTTATTGACGTGTGGCCCGCTTCTGTTTTGGGAAATGGAAAAACCTTGTGGTTTCCCGTGTGTGTTTTATTGTGTGTCTTTATTTTGGGTGGTGAAAGTTCCACCTCCCTTTCGTTTCGCTTCCCCCGGAATTGATTGAGATGTCAGGATTCATTAGCAGCCATCCCTTCCCTTGTTTCGGGGACATTTTTCCGGCTGCTCGGCTGCTCGGCTGACCGTCGTAAATCCGCCAGGGAAATTCCCGGCCAAACAAGTGGGATAAACCCGAGGGCGGCTCGGTTTTGGTTGGAACTAGGGATAATCCCCGACTACCTGAGCTTAGCCATGCAAATGAATGAAGTTTTCGGGCTGCGAGGGTGAGAGGGCGTGCAAATTGACAAAGGAACTTTTCGCACATTAGGCCGTAAGTGGTTAGGTGCCCGTCCCTGGGCCAGCTGGAAATTTTCACGCGCACTCGCAACAAACAATAATAATTTTGCACCTGTTGTCACTGCATTTTCCAGCATTTTGCCCGCTTCTCCAGAACCTCCATTGTCCCTGCCCTTCTTCTCCTATTATCCTGCTGTGTGAGCCTGTGTAGCTCGTGCTGGTCCTTGATCCCAGTCTCTCTTTTTTCCGGCTTTCCAGGCAGCAGCTGCAGCGGCTCTAATTAGCCATGGTCAGACCCGAAATAAATAAAAAGGTTGCTCTTGCCGTTGCGTCGAGTGAAAGTTGACCCAAAGCGTAGCAAATTTTATGATTTTCTTCTTGTTTCCCCGGTGTGAGCTGCTTTGTTGCCTGTTTTTGCAATAAATTACGCATTTTATCCATGCCCCAAAAGAAGAAGGTTGCACATGGAAATTTATACACTTTAGATGCAAAGTTGTGCATTAAAGCTAGTAACTTTTCTTCTGGTATTCAAATAACTTTTTACCAGTCCTAATCTTCCGAAGAAGAAATTCCAAAGTGCTTTGATAAAACTCAAGGGATCCCAAGAGTTATTTCCTCACAGCCTCATTTGCATCCCAATTTCTGTTACCGCATCTCAAGTAGCTTTCGTCGCGCGTTTGAATGACAGTTGGCAACATTATTAATAACTCGAGCAGAAAAATATTCAACAATTGTAGCACTTTCTGTTATTGTTGTTACCGACTTTTGGACAAGTCAAGTGGAATGCCCCCACCCCGCAGCCAACCCATTGTCTTGGAAATCGAAAGCAAACAAACAGCAGCTACAAACTACTGTAAATTGTTGAAATATTTTCGTTTCGTTTCGTTTTCGGGATATATATTTTTGTGAAAGGTTTCGAGGGCACGGCCGAGGAGAAAGAGTGTAAAATTGTAAATTAGATGGCAATGTGAAGGCATTTCCTGCAGACGTGTCAATAAACAAAAGAACACATCCGAACCATCATAGGAGACCCTGCAGTCGGGGGCACTTGAGGTGTTAGGGGCACGCGGGGGCCGCATAAGTAGTAAATTTATTGGAATACTTACGTATCTGTGAAGTGTCTGTCACTGAGACTGTTCCTTCCGCAGCTAGGTGTATGGCTTTGTTGTGTGCACACTGTGACATTATTACGTAATCTTCTACTGTACATAATGCACCTGAAATCACCACCTGGAAGAGAGTGAAAGGGGTATTTAAAATCTGGAACAAGTTATAAAGGTAATCATTATAAGCAAAGGGATTCGGGTAAATTAACTATCTAATTCCCCTTACTTAGCAAAATAAGTGCGAGAGAGAGGGAGATATTTAAACATTCCATAACTTTTTTTTTTTTGCTCATAACTTTTAAATAAATGGTCCGATTTTAAAATGTTCTTTATCTGGGTTCTCACAGAAACCGCCGACGGATTTGGGTACGATTGGTTTGAAAACCAACCCATCAAAGCCGTAGGTGTCACGGATTATGTAGAGTTTTGCTCTGATTTTCGGAACATTTGCTTCAATGCCTACTATTCGGTTGGTTTAAAACCGTGTACTTGATTTTCAAACGGATTCTGTGACACCGAGATTTGCTTTTGGGGGGGGAATTTGGTTGGAAGAGATTTCTGTGACACCCCGTATATGGCCAAAAACGTTCACTTCTACATCTTACATACTATTTCATGAATACAATATACCCTTTTAATGTACGAGTATAATATTTAATATTCGAGATAAAAAGCTTTATTACGAAGGACTTCCCCTTTAAAATATAAAGCACTGTTCCCTATTCAATAAAAACTTTTAGCGTATTTTTCCAGTTTATGTGTTTTCTACTTTTTTTCTCCCATTTGCGGCCACCTTATCGCCGTGCTATCTGCCAACCGGGCCATCAATAATTGTATCTATCAGATACCAAAGGCAGAAAGAGACCAACAGCAATAACTACAAAATATCAAAGCTAAATTGCATACCAATGTTTACACGTTGTCACGTCAAATACTTTGATACCTCGGCACAGTGCAAACAAGGCACAAAAGTATTTCATGTTGTTTGCTAGCCTGTTCCTCTATGGCCATCTTGGGGTGCCCCCCTTTTCGGCGCCCCTGAACGGGCGTATGTCGGTAGCCTTTACCCTTCCGCCGAAAAGCCCCCTTTGCTGGGTAATTTATCATGTTTGATTAGTTGTCTCTTTGGTATTTTATTACATTCATTAATAATCGCGCCTTTGATTTAATGAATTTATTGTTTCGCCAAGCGGGCGGCGCTTGTGTTTACCCCCCTTTCCACCGATCCCCCTCCGAATGCTCAGTTATTGTGCCAGGTCAGGTTGTAAATCAAATCGGCCCCAGATTTACCTGCGATATATGGAAGTCAGGTGCTTCAGGGCTTACGGTAATGTTAGGAGGACTTTGACCATGTAATTTCGATCATTTCTGCGTTGTTTTTATAGAACCGCATACTTGTTTTTGCAGATTTATGGGAGCAACTATCTTTATGGTATCTTTATAGCTGGTTACTTTTTGTTTACTATCCAGGGTACCTATCTCCTCTTATATTATAGTAAATATTCCGTAGATGTTATTTTTGCTGGTGAAATCTGAATGAATGTTGCCTACAACTTTTTCTCGAGTACCTTTGCCTCTCTCCCTCTCTCCTTCTCTCACACATGCCACACCTTATCTCCATTCATAATTTCATCAACCCAGAAAAAATAACCAAACTCTTTTGTGTGGGGCCTTGCTACGGTTTATTTATTAGAACTCTGTCGATAATTACAAAATAATGCGTTTGGTTGCCCCTAACCCGCCGAAAACCCCGCCACCCTTGGCTTTTTCTACCACTTCATTTTACTTCGGTGCCCAACCTCCTACGCCCCCTCCCCGGTGCCACCCACCTTGAGTATCTTCAGTTGCACTGAGAAAAAATTAAAAGAAATATATATTTGACATATCACTGATTTCCTACTGACATAATTTCAACTTTAAATGTAATATTGAAGCTTTAATCATAAGATTTGATTCTACACAACATTATTAACTAATTCTAGTTAATTTTTTCTCTGTGCAGCAATGCTTGGGAAAATAAAGCGTGCACATTGGTTACGGGGGATCGAAACGAGGTTACCCGGGGCATAAATTCGAGGCGAGGAAGTGCTCGATAGCATTACAAAGCGTGCGCCTTGATAAGATTTCGAAGCTACCAACTGGAGAGTTTTCAGAGGGGGTGTTTGGTGGGCTTAGGTTTCGTATTGAGGAAGTGTTTGGCCCGCTAGTTCTTTGTAACTTGGCTAATTTGTCGCCCGATAGTCGTGATTGAGGCTGCGGTTTTTCTCGAGAGGCCTTGATAGTTATTGTTTTATAGATTTCGAGGGCTTTGCCATTCGAGTGGCGAGCACAAGGACCGGTGGCGCTATAAAGTTAAGGGTAGTTCCCCATATCACAGTTCGATTTTGAAGCGTTGGTGGGCCAAAGATAATTTTGTGATTAGTTTAGAAGTTTAGTAAGATATTTTTAAGGCAACTTGAGAAACCCTTTAGACCTTTAGAAACAATAATATGATTTTAAGAATCTTTAATGTAAAACTTGTATGATAACTTCTATCCTGGAATTCCCCAAAACTTTCTTCCCAAATCTACCTTTTTATAATGTTTATAAAATTCTGAATAAATCTGGCTATGAAAATCGCTATATATCCTCCTGTCAAATCGCTTCGGAACGGAACCCATTACAAACATAATCTAATAATACCACTTCACCTTCACTTCGCCGGGCCATCGATCATTGGCAGTACTTACAATAAAAAACAGCAGTCTCTCTAACTGATTCGACATTCATTCGGCGATTAATGTACATAATTTTAACCCATTTACTGCCGGCACAGAGCAGTAAACTAAAATTCAGAGGTGTCGCAGTCGCTGGGTGATAACGTGCTGGTTAATTGATGTGGCTGACATTGGGCAGTTTCGGCGTCGTAATCCCCGTGTAATCGCCAATCGCCAGTCGCCTCACTTGACCGATAGCTCTCCCCTGCTGATATGCAATATTGGCAATATTCTGATTCTGATTCTGCGATACTTGACGTTCAGAGCGAAATGAAATCGAAACTCATTTCTGGCCAGCGAACACACACACGTGCACACTCGCGAATTCACACACACGCGATGTACTTCCGTTTGCGCTTGCAGTAGTAATAATGAAATAAAATATATATTTGTTATTCTAAATTTTATGGGGGCACGTTTCCTTTTCCCTTATATTGGGGGTGTGAGAATCGCGTAATGCACGGGACGTTGGCTAAAAAGTCGGGCGGTTCGGCAGCGAGACGTTGGACGTCTTGGCAGGGCGATTGAATCGAGACTAAACCGAAGCGAAACGTGCGACATTTTTGGCTTTGTGTTTTTCTTCCTTTCCACACAAGCAGCAGCAGCAGCGACGCCAGCAGCAGCAACGCCAGCAGCAGCAACAGCAGCAGCAGCAACAGCAACAGCGGCAGCAACGGCAACATTAGCGCAACCAGCAACATTAGTTGGCGCAGCAGCAACATCGGCAACAGCAGCAACATCGGCAACAGCAACAACAACAGCCAAAGATTTTTGTTCAACACGCGACTTTAGTTACATTAAAATACTTGGACCAAGTTGTAAATTTTTTTTTTTTGAAAAAAGGAGTGAGCATGCCCATTTTTTCATAAAAAACATAAATTTAATATTATAAATGCAATTTAAAAAAATACCTGCTGCAATGTCACATTTATTGCATGCGATATTCGCCCTGAGAGCTGGGTGCAACACGCCATGTTAGCTAACAGCTGTTGCCGTTCGAACCTGTTGGCCGCGGTTCGAGCTGTTAAAGCAGTGGCGCTGTTAAAAATTTACTTATTGAAATTACCATATTAAATCGCTTTCATAATACAATTTCTATTTTTGAAAAATAAATAAATGTTATAACTACAGTAACATATTTTTTATGGCTATGCAAAAAAATAAATTGTTTTAAAAAGTAAAGAATCTATACAAATCCTTTCTAGGGAAATAAAAGTTTTTAAAATTTTTTGATTAATAAATACCTAATTAATTGTAATTGAATTATAATTCATGGCAAATAATTTTTACTGACATTATTTAGATTATATATTTTTTCCGTTTGTTTTATGTCTATAACCACATCTTTAATCTAATTAATTAATTTTAATAACATGTTTTGCACGCCTCCCGAAGTTTGTAATTAATTGACCATAATGAGTTTAACCAACTAATTACTTGGCTTAATTGAATTAACCAACCAAGTATATCTTGGTGACTTCTTTACAAGGAACTTTCATTAGCTTACAAACCGTTCAAGATGTGGCTCCTTAAAATAACTTTTGTTATCATCTTTCTGAGATTGGTTTTTTCTAACCCGGAAACCATCATAACTCAGTTGACTGCAAAACTAAAGATTAAAACCCACATTTACTTCAGCTTTACAAAGGAAACTCTTGAAGAACTGAATTTAGTTACTGATCAACCTAAACTGTTGATTTATAAAAACATTAGTGAAGAGCTAAAAACACATCACGACGAACCAGTTCTTGTTATAATACAGCTCGAAAAGGATTTGGACTTTCATATGGAAACGGTGGAGGTGCTGAGATCCCACCTTATTGATAGGCAGTACAATGATATATTACTCATAGATAGAGATCCCGAATGTGTAAAAAGCTATACGAAAGTTGGGAAAGCTTTCTGGGATGCAGGCTTTCCACATGTGCTAATTTATAATTGGCACGAAGAACTTTGGTCAATAAAACCGTATCCTTTTCTAGAGATAAAGGCTACCAGTTTAAAGGAGTATGTTAAAAATAGAAATGAGCGTAATTTAAAGGGCTATCCCCTGCGAGTTCTGGTGACTAATGACCCACCTCATTGCTTTGTGGATGAAGATGAACTACCGAATTCCCCGAATCGCTACAAGGGAAGTATAATTACCATTTTGAAAATATTCGCCGATCAACTCAATGCGACTTTCAAGGCGGTGCCCTTTCCAGGACTTCGTCGCTATTCCACCTCGGAATGTGTGCAGATGGTCAGAGACAACGAGGCCGACGCCTGTGGCAGTATATTCGTGAGGACCTACCAGTTCGCCACCAGCCAGCCCGTTCGCCTGAATCGTGTGGCTATAATGGCGCCATTTGGCAACCCCATCGAAAAGTTCTACTACTTCTTCAGACCCTTCGACTCGTTCGTTTGGATCGGAACTGGGCTGATGGTGGTCTATATATCGGCGATGGGTTCTTTGCTCCACCGCTGGCATTTCGGGGAATGGGATGTGGGTCAGTACCTCCTGCTGGCCATTGAAACCCTCTTGAACCGCGAGCTATCTCTGCCGCCGTCTGCGAGTGGCTCCAAATTGATGCTGCTGCTCCTGCTCTTTGCCATTGGATTCGTTTTGTCCAACTTATATGTGGCCCTGCTCTCCATGATGCTGACCACCAAACTGTACCAGCGGCCCATAGAGAACTTGGCCGACCTGAAGGCGGCCAATGTGAGTATACTGCTGCAAACGCACAATATCGGTCCAAATTCGGTTTACGGAGGTTCGGAGGAGCTGATGGAGAGATTCCTTTTGGTGGAGGAGTCCGTGCACAAGGAGAGGAGGGATGGCCTGGACCCAAGATACGCGTATGTGGACTCGGAGGACAGGATGGACTTCTACCTTTATCAGCAGAAGTTCCTGCGAAGGCGCCGCATGAAGAAGTTGCCGAATCCCGTGGGCTACACTTGGGCCGTTCAGGTAATCAAGCAAAACTGGGTGCTGGAGAGGCACTACAACGATCATGTCCAGCGATTGTTTGAGACTGGCCTGCAGAATAAGCTGGTGGACGATGTCCACGAGTTGGCCGTTAAAGCCGGCTTCCTGCACTTCCTTCCCACCCAAACGCAAACTATCGAGCCACTGCGACTCGAGGACATTGTGATGGCTGCCATGGTCTTGGGCGGCGGACACGCCCTCGCCGGAATCTGCTTCCTGGGCGAGCTGCTCGCCTAATGGGCTCACTCTCCATCTCCATCTCAATCACAATCACGGGAATGGCAATAGTTCCGGCTGGCCATAAAAACGGTCAACACCCACGCAATAAAGCGGAACCACCCCTAAGTGTATCACAATTTAAAGCGATTAGGGTCACAATAAGGCAACAGAATGAGGACCCGCATGCGACATCCGTTGCCAGGACACTCGGAGAAAATTAAAACAAGTTTTTCAAAGGGATTCATAAACTAGTGTTAGCTGGAAAACATTTTTCTATTTTATAAAAATATTACAACAATACAAAAATCGTATAGAAGTTCAAGATACATTTATCCTATTATCATATTAGCGTTTTTTTCGAGTGCATAAGAAGTATGTCAAATGGGTGGCATTACTCCACTTCTCCCGGCGGAAGTTGCCAAAAATGCAGCAGTTGATTGAACAGTGATTGACAATGGCTCCCGGACAGGATGCGGAACACAAGAAGGGGGCGCGGTCCACTGACAATCGATTCATGGACGTGGACATGAATGTGGATGTGGATGGGGAGGTGCCACCGCTCCTTGGGATTCCCTTTGTGTGGCAAGACAATGGCGATTTGTGCACCGTGAGCAGTCCGCTCCTCGCTCTTTTGTCCTCCTCCCTGCCTCCTTGCCTCCCTGCGTCCTTGTAATCCGCCGATGATAATGGGCCATTGTCAGTATCGATGTTCGATGTGGACTTCTGATTTCTGACGCCTGCCGATGACGACCAATGGCAGGCACTTGGCTCGCCGGTTGATTGCTGACGCACTTTGGCACAGACACGGATTGGATTGGCTTGAATAGGATTGGATTGCCCCACTGGGGGCACTCTAAGCTCATTAAAGTCTGGCGAAATTAGGTGTATGACAGTAAGATAGGCTGGGCATTGATTAGAGGGGTGTGAAATGGCAAATAATTAGCTGTATTAAAGGGATTATTTCGGGATAGCTAGAAAGCTGGCTTAAGGATTTTATTTCAATAGAAGAAGGAAATTAAATTTGAGCAGTTACTATTTTTCAAAAGAAGGGTCTATATTTCATGGCTTCTCTAGCAATGTGAATTAAATAAATTGGTTTTTAAATAGACTTGATATTAAAAATATCAGGCATTGTACCAAAAGCAAGCATGTGGTCAGTCTTCTAGGATTAATTCGGTATTCTGGGGGTTGAAACTGCTAAAATGACATTTCAATTCGCCCAGAACCGTTGAGAGTCACGTTCAGTACTCAAGAGATAATTACACTTTTCAAATGTGAAGCGAAAATAACAGAAACCTTAAGTGGGATTAGTTTGAGTTGTCTTCCCCTTCAGTCAGGCGATATCTTCTGTTCGGTCCAAAGGTTGTTCCCTGAATAATATTGGGCAGGCGATTTCATCATTCTCGTGACTCAGTTGTTGGATGGAACCCATCAAAAAAAGCTCAGGCCCCCATATTAAATCGTAAACAATTACTTTTCACTTTTACCACGCTACCGGTTATCAGGGCTGTTGCCAACTGACAAAAACCCGTACAGCAGCTCCTATATTACGGGTAGAAAGTCGACTGAAGCTTCGCGAAATTATTGGCCAAAGTCACGGGCCACCACAGATTGCCGGATTGCTATCGCTGTGACGTCACAAGGAATGTGCCACGAAGATTGCCACCGATTAGATTCGCTTACAAACAACTCGAAATATGTTAAGTTGTCAAGTGATAGCCGAGGGCTGTTCATTAGCGAAATAAAAGTTCCGAGACGTGGCTGTCATCGAGATTGTTGGGATGTGTTTTGCACCTACTCAATAGGGCCAATTAATCGATATTATGTGATGTTTGAACCGTTGGGCTCTTCAGTTCAGCGGAATGTTTTTTTAGTTAAATTCTTTGGAAAATAGGGGATTTTTTCTAGATTACAGTTGGACTGAACCCATTAAGGGGGGCTAGATAGGGGATTGGAATTTATTTATTGCGTTATCTCTTTATTGAGGGCAAAAACGTGATTTGTTTTGGTTGTACTTAAGGCTGATATAATATACTATTTATTTCGTAATCTTTTTTTTTATTTTTTAAGGGTTGAGACTGGCACTTTTTTTTATTTGCTGGAGATGTTTGTCCCTTGAAGGCCTTCAAGTTGAGGTCACGCTAATGCCAAAACAAATACCGAACTCAAATCAATCTTTATTTTGGCAACTTTTTCGCTGGGCGGGCAGGCCAATCAAGCGGATACCGCAAAAAGCTAATTAATTTTTTTCCCTGCCCATTTGCCGTCAACGGCAGCCGAAAAGACTCATCAAACTAATTGGCCGGCCAGCGGCGTGGGTGGTCATTTTAACCTCTTGGCCAACTACTCGGCTTGGCTTTAATTGCATGCGGCGGTCGCCGAGAACCTGCCAACGACAGGCATTTAAAAAGACGCAGCTTATTGTCTGCCTAATGGCTTCGAGTGAGCCAAGCTGCTGTTTTGGCCAAAACACTCGGCCAACTCAAGGCCCGGCCAAAAGCGTTTTTGGCGCTTTTTTCGGTTTCTTCGCCGTTTACCGTTTGGCCTTTTTGACATCGGCGTGACAACCGACTATGCCGTTTAATAAACTCAACAATTTAATTTGCCATTTTGACAAACAAATTGTTTTGTTACGTTTCGTTCGGTTTCTCTGCTTTGTGAGAGATTTGATTAATTCAGTGAAGACATAAATACCGTGGTAACAGGCTACAAAAAATGGTTAATTTATCAGATTGTTTCGTTTTTTATTATTCATTTTTTTTTAGCGATTTTTTGAGGTTTAATATTATTCAATTTTAGCTTGTGAATATTTTATAATATTGATTGGTTAAAATAAAATTGATTTTAGGTGTAAAGCTTGCTTTAAATTGGTTTCACTAACATTTTAGATATGGAGATGGAAATGCCTTTTCCTCAATGTTGCAAGTCAATTACTTTTGGCTTAAACTGTGCAATACAAAATAAATATTTGCAGTTGATTATCGCGTTGACAGCCCCATGTGGCTGTGGAACGAGTTGGCAACTCCGCGTTGGCCCCACTTGAACTTTGTGGCCAACTGCTGACCAGCTCCCTAATCGCCCCTCTCCCTCGCACAGCCACCATCCCTCTCACTCGCACACTAAGCGCCGCTATTTACTGTCAATCATCGCGGCCTTTTTGAGGCAATGGGTGGGTGGTAAAGACGGTGGGCGGCGGGCTATGGTATCGCTCAATCAATATCAATGACTGATTACGATTAAACACCGTGTCCACGCGCTAGTTGGCCATTTGGCTTTTTGGCGAGCCTCCGCTTGGCCAGGTGAAAATGCGAAAATGCCTGGGAAATGAGTCACCCGCGGGGGATATCGTGTGGCCAAAAGTTATAAGGAAATCTTTGACAGTTGGCACAGGTGAAAGTTGTTTTCGGAAGGCTCAGTAAGATTGATGGGCTGGGGAACCTTCAACTAAACAATTATTTCTAGTAACTACAGGTAATTATTTGACCTTACCGACTTGCTTGAGTACTTGAGCTTTCTATGGAAACGGAATTCCTCTGATTTGTTCAACGAAGCTAGTAGATTTTACAAATATTACTCCGAACACAATAAACGGGTAGGATATCCTTTGAGTTGGGGTGAGAACAGTCCTCATAAGTAGATATTGTGAAATACTGCCCCATTTATCTAACCTCTAAAAGTCCTTTGAAAATAAATCGAATTAAGTGATTCCCTTTCAATTACTGCCGGATGACCGGGCACTATTTCGGAGTACCAGGGCTTATCAGTCAATCGGGGACCTACCCCTGTACCTGGACAATTCACACCCCGTTCGAATGGGATGACGTGCGAATCTGGCTTTAAAGCGCCACAGCTGGCGGAGATTTATGGTCCGCGTAGTGGAGGCCCCATAAAGATTGCCCCGAATAGCGAAATCAAAATAAATCGTAAATAAATCGCAGCGAAATTCCTCGCCAAAGAAAGATTCCATGACACCGGCTCTATCGGATCGTCTCCAGTGGCATCCGCCTTTCTACGGCGGACTTTGCTATCGGATCGTATATTAACCGTGTATTCGACGGGCGGACAGCTGCCTTATCGCTCGAGTTTCCTGGCTATTTTCGGTCTGTGGGCCGGGCTAATGAGCTTTAATTGATTCCCTTCCAGACTGGTTTACGACCGTGCCTTTGTATCTGGACAGGATCTTGCGGTTTCCTTGATTTCGGTTTTGGTTTCGGTTTCGATTCGGTTTGTTTCGTTTTCGGGCACGTGTCGTCCGCTTGTATCGAGTTTTTCGGGCCGACCGCAAAAGCCAAAAAGCGTATTGAATTTTACACACACTCGTTGTTCCCAGACATGTAAACAGAAAACCGCAAAGCCAACAAAATATCCAGCCCACACACTCCGCCAGTGCGGAAAATGTGGCCTGCGGGCGAATCGTGTTTGACAAGTAATAAAGGTGATTAAAGCAAATCTAAACACTTGCCAAAGGCACTGCGAATGCTCCAACACGGGGGGATATAACATCCAAATGTCGAATCGGGCAGGGGGCGAATCATTTGTTAATCAAAATGCAAATGTAATCAATAGAACGGAAGTGCCTGCCCCCCGGCAGACCTGTAATTTGGTTATTGTAGTAAATGTAATAACATAATGGACAG
This sequence comes from Drosophila prostipennis, assembly GCA_037075205.1. Classification (NCBI taxonomy): domain Eukaryota; kingdom Metazoa; phylum Arthropoda; class Insecta; order Diptera; family Drosophilidae; genus Drosophila; species Drosophila prostipennis. Next base: position 1,891,235 of record JBAMCJ010005005.1, on the reverse strand, counting down.
GTCCGGTGAAAGGGAAAAAGGGGTGATTGAAGTTCGCACAGTGGGTCAGTTGCGGTTTTTAAACACACACAAAAAAACACGCAGGGATCCAATCGATATGCGCATGGTAAATTTCTGAGAGGGAGCGAGAATAACTATTTCTTTCAATTGGAAATATAGCGGTATACCGCTTAAAGTTACATGAGTGAGAGGGAAAAACACAAATTCGAGCTGGGCTACTTAGAATATGTTAAGATTTCAAGCATATTAAGTCCAAATTGATATCACATAACATCAAATCGATCATCGTTTCATATCAAGTTTTTTTGGGTGTACTGACAGAGAGTGAAAATTCAGTGTGAAAGTGTAATGCATTCTGCACACAAAAAAAAAAACTATGTAAAATCAACGATTTAATAGTGAAAACTGCCCCAACCCATAAATAATAGAAAATGACCCAAAAAATAGTAGATTACCTAAAAAATAGTAGATGACCTACAAAATAGTATTTTACCCGAAAAATATTGTAGTTTTTTTAAATTTATTTTTTTAACTATTTTTATTTTTAATTTAACTTGTTATATTAATGTATATTGTTTGTTATTTATAGACACTTACATTTCACAGATACTTAAACTTACAAATCAGGTTTCTTGCCTCCGCTGGGAATCGAACCGGGGCCGCAATCGTCGGAGTCGAGCACTCTAACCAGTAGGCCACAGAAGAATGATTTTCGTAGAGGAAAATCTTTTGACTTGAAATCAACATTTAAAAAAAAAAAAAAAAGGAAAAACATCATCTGCAAAAGCAGGATTTGAACTCACGACCCAGAGATTATGAGTCGGATACTCTAACCACCCTAAGTCCAGAAAAATAGTTGACCTACAATTTATAATTGTATTTTTAAAACAACAAAATACATGAAGGAAAAAAATAGTTTTGTTACGATATTAATTGTGGTGTCACTATTCGATGCCCCAAAAAATAAAACAACTAAATACACGCAAACAAATAAAATAGTTTTGCTACGATATTAATTAAGACGTTACTATTAATTTTCCAAATGAAGAAAACAACAAAATACATGAAAATTTCGTAAATAGGTTTTTCACTATTTTAATTGTTAAATACTATTCAATGAACAAAAAAATAAAACAACAAAATACATGAAAAATTCAGAAAATAGTGAACTACTATTTTTCTATGTTAATTTTACATAGTTTTTTTTTTTGTGTGTGAGTTATTTAAAGATAAACTCGGAACCCAAAATGGGTTACTGTTTTGTAAGCGCTTTAAATATTTTATATTTTATTTATTTATTTATTATTTATGCCCTTTGGCTCACCAATTTGAGCCACTGTGGGTTGCCTCTAAAAATCGCCCCCTTTTGCGTAATGAGTCTAGCCATCGCTCTCCCTTGCCAGCGACCCTACTGCGCCCCAAGTTGCATGTCAAACGGCATGAACATGCTGCAAAAGGTCGCTCCACCCCCAGAAGGCGCCCACTTGCGCCACCCCCCCACCTTGGCCACCTGGTCCGCTGGCCTTTTGGCATTTCGGCTGCCATTTTCCTGCGGAAATGTGCGCCAAAATGTTTGCGTGCCTCCGACGAGTATGAGAATGTAATATGTTGGAATATTTGAAATTTAAGAAAAACAACGTGCCAAGGAGGGTTTTTTCTGTACTTTTGGTAGGGGTGGGGATGGGGATGACTTGGCAAATGGCGCCGGCAAATGCGTTCATTGAACTGCCAGAGCGATGCAATAAAATCAACAAAAAACACATTTAAAAGGAAAATAAATATGTGTAGGATAGCTGGCGACGAGGAAAAGTTACGAGGAGGGCAAGCTGGGTGGGGGAGGGAAGCGAAAGGGGGGTGGGACGATCTAAGACAAACAGTGAGCGGATTTATGGGGTCGCTTTGGGTCGAGTCGCCGTCGTCAGTGGCAAGTAAAGCGGAAGCGGAAAGACGCGAAACTGGCAACTGACACACAAATGCGGGGCAGAGGGGCTTGGACAGCAGGGGAACCGCAAAAGGAAGCTGTCGAAGGACTGGCAATCCTCCCTGCTACTTCTGCTGCACTGAAACAAAAACCGGGAGGAATTAGTTTAATTTCAAAAAAATAAAATCCAACCATTTTACGAAGCAAATTAAGAAATTCTAACTACTGAAATGATTATAAAAAGGCTTTGTTCTTTTTATTAGCACTTTGAATTTAAAAGCAAACCTTGTTTCTAAAAATATAGCTTTTGAAAATAAAAGTGTTATAACTTATGTATGTCTTCTTAATAAATTTAATTTTTGATTAGAATAGTTAGGTGTGAAAATTTAATAATTTGATTACATCATATAGTTAGAGTATTATTTATTCTTTAATATATAAAATTCACGTAAACAACCGATCAATTTATACGGGATTTTAAGTATATTTTGTGTGTTACTTGGATATCTCATTATCAAGATATCTGTTTTTTTAGAGTATCCAAGTTCCCCAATTCTTTGCAGTGCACTTATCCTTATGCGCTTTTTACTTGTCCCTTTTTTCAGTTTGGCCTGGCAAACGGAAGCGAATTATGTTGCCTTATGCGACGAAAGGGTTCAAGACACAAGCTCCGTCCGCCGAGATATCCAGCTCCTGGGGTGCAGAGTGTCCTGGGGTGAAATTGATATGCGGACACAGACGGATGGGACGCAGAAAGCCACAGATACTGCAGAATCTCGTGGCTTGCTTAATGTGCAGAAAATTTCATATTTTAATGATCCATTCGGGTATCGAATTTTTCAGAGCCCCTGCCCCTCCATTACTTACGCCTGAATGGGCGGGCAATCGCAAAGAAATCTGTAATTGCGGCGGCCCATTGCATAAGCGGTACAACGCGGCGGATTATTAATATTTGGAGTTTGCCAGCTTGCCTCTGGAAATTCAATAGATAATCGTGCTGGCAAATTATTGTGCACGAGGCCAAAAATTGATTTCCTAATCTGCATTCGCTTCCCGCCATAAAACAGATTCGGCGTTCGAGTATTTAATAAAACACAAATCAAAATAGGAGTGACTTCTTCCCCTGACCACAACGATAAGATTTATTCGAACACATTTGGAACTCTGATATAGAATAATGAAATTCCTTCTGCATTCGATCAGATACTTGCTATTCAACGATGATAAATCAAATTCCAGTGGCAAACAAATAGTGTATACTTTATATTTAGCGGATGAACACGGGAATTCCTTGAACGAAATATCACTTATTTTTACGGCTAAACACGTCACTTTTAAATTCCACATTTGAGGAGCATCCATAAATTTGTTTTGTCTAAGGCCACCTAATCTACGAATCAAAGTTGTCACTCTCCCGGTTTCGAAGTGAAGTTAAAAGTGAGAGTGAACGATTTTCTTGTCAGCTGCCTGAAATTAAGTTCCAGACGAATATGAAAATCCCTTCGAGTCAGATAGTGAGGTAATCAACACAAAAGACGCGGTCAAGGTCAGAATAATGCGAATTTCCAATGCATCTAATATTGTTTTTAAACTCAACTAATTCATTCCACTTAGTTGAGCCCCCACTTTCCTTTTTTCTTGTTTCCCAGAAATGGGTGCGACCAGCCGCAGCTGAAACTGTGGCAAATGCCACGCCCCCTTGGCAAAAGGGCAATTTGTTGCGCTTCGTTGCGCGTGGAAATTATGATTTTTGCTTTTGTGAAAATCTCATTAGGCGCTGAAAAAGGATGCCGATTTTTGTGGCCATAAATATAGGTTGCCCGCCTGCGATTTGCAACTCAACTTTGAACGCCATCCTGGGGGCAACGGCGTTACGTGGCATTTTAATTAAGCGCAGCGTTTTATGGACACTTCTTTAATGGCACCGCATAAATTCTAGACGAGAAGTCGGCAGCTTGGATCGGCAGGTTTAGGACTCCGATTCAGATCCAGGGCATAAAACGCACGGCAGGCAGTCGGAAAGTGAATTTTATGCCAATCATTGAACAAAGTTGTGAAACCGAACCGCTTTGTATCGGGAGTTATGTCGTTGATAACTTTATCCCCAACTTTGTAGCGAAGCGGAGCGGATCGGATCGGCGGAGCTCCTGGCCTTATCGATTGCCTGATAAATGTTTGACACAGTGTGTGGTGGGCCGCACTCGAGGGAGTCATTCAACCCAACTGCAACTGTATCTGGTATTTGTATCTGTATCTGGTAAATAGCTTTTATGGCCCTCTAAAGCCATGCTCATTATAACTGGATGTTACTACAAACATGCAGCATTGGCTATTGCGATGAATCACTATTAAAGAAAATGTTATTAACATGTTGTAATATTTGCCTCTTCCCCAGATCTAGCGCATTTTAATTTGTATTTAGATAAAATGTCACCCCTCCTGACATTGCTTATGAACCTAGGGGTGCACTATTTCAAAATGATAAACAAATTAATTCAACTGCTATAGTATCTGGTAAATAGGTTTTATGGCTCCCTGAAACCCTGCTCATTGTATCTGGATGAATCACTGCTAAATTAAATGTACAAAAATATTGTGAACGGAAACGAGTGTTTGAAAAATAGATGTCACTCCTCGAGACGACATGATCTATTAAAGGAAATACTTTTTTGATAAACATTCAAGCTGTTAGTCACTCTTCTTGACGTCAATATATGTATGCCTAATGATGACCTATTTAAATATGTTGAAAAATATTATGAAAGGAAATGATTGCTTCAAATTTGTGTTACATCTAATTTCGTTTAAATAAATTTGTCACTTATGAATACTCTATTTCCAATATAAAGCTTATGAATCACTCTTAATGAGTTCACTGAATTATTAATCACCTAGTCACTATATTCTGTTTTTTCTAAAATATTTTTTATGTATAACTTATTTGTTTAAGAACTTTATTATAATTTTCCTTTGAAAAAGGAAATAAATATTTCAAGATCGTTAATTTAAGTTGCCTGGTATCTGCTGAAGTTAAGCTGGCTTTAAATAGTGATTCATTAAATACGAATGCCACATTATATGAATCCCTTGGAGCTATCAATACTAAATCGGTTTATCCGTTAATATACGGTTTAATTTATAATGAGTGTGCAACCATAAACTGCTCGTGATCAACGCTGATTTGCCTCATTTGTAGTTAAAACGATTTCGGAGCTCATTTACTCGTTGACTTTTTGCATATCTCATGAGCAGCACGAAATCCGAATTGGAAACGGAATGATTTATTTGCATATGCAACACCGAAATGCACTCACAAAATGAGCTTTTAAGTGGCCGGCCCTCGACTTTTGACTTTTTTGTATTTCTTTTTTTGTTTTTGAGGACTGCGTTGACTTCACCCTTCTCGATACAATAAAAAAACCCAAAAAGTTGCCGGCAACTGTCACCAAGTGCTCCACATTTGTGTGTAAAGCTTATTAAGAAATGCTTATTCCGCCTTCTGTCCCTTTCTTTCTGGGGGAGCCCCCTTCCCTCTCTTTTTATCGAGTTTAATGGATTTTTAATGAGTCTGAGCGGGGCTTTTGACGGCATTTTCGGAAAGTGCAGTTTCATTATCGCTTAATCCTGTTTGCCTTTCAGGAAGAAGGAAGATAAAGACGCAGTGAGCGTCAGTTATTGGAAGGGATTGTAAAGACTACGGAGATCGGGTCGGTGATAAAAAATAATTCGAAATTTGTTTTTATCTCTACTTCAGCTTTTAAATTGGTTTAATTTGACTTTAATAAGGTATTTAGGGTTTTTACTAATAATTCATAGGTTCAGAAATATAAACAAGTCAATATTTATTATGTTTCACCATTAAAATATTTAAGAAGAGATTCTAATAACAACGATTGTACATATATTTTCGTTTCTAAAATTAAGGAGTTATTACTCTTTATGCGTTTGATTCATCCTCACTATCCGATGCTCCTCTGCTGGACACAGATTCTTCAACCTCAACGACGGTCAGTTCAGTATAGTAGGATTTCACCACGATCAAACAATATCCGAGACAGCCTTAGAAATTAATAAGTAGATATGAGACTGCTAGATACCCGAATCCCATCTTACCAATTCTGATAAACGCCCAGGAATCTAGCAACACGGTGACGAGAGTGAACAAAAACACCATGTAATTTATCAACAGCCATGTTCCGATAAGAAGAAGCTTTTTCTAGATTCAGATGGATCCTTAAAACTGATTGTGTTAGGAATTTGTAATTTACTCACGTAAATCACGGCATAGACCAGAAGAAAATTATTGATCATTAACAACCAAAGGACAGTAGCAAAACCAGCCACACAGACTCGGGTATCCATGGTCCTAAAGAACTCGACCACATATTTCGGGTATTCGTTTTTAATAAGCATATTCCACCCGTAGCAACCTATGATGAAGTCCAGCATTCCAAAGGATGCGCCCGAGGTAATAACTCCATATTTCAGGGGCATACAACACAAGAATTTTCGCAAATGCATGTTTTTAACTCATTAAAAATGAAAGATAGCTCCGGAGCTCTTGATTTAACTTCTGGATTTTATTATATTTTCCTACTAAGTATAAGGCTACGAGGCCCTAGAAAACTGAATGCGCATAGAAGAAAATTTAGGTCTAGGCCCTTTAATCTAAATATGTTTAGATATATACAGAAAAAAAGCTAGATAATTATAGTACAATATATTTGATTTTATAGTAATAATGTAAAAAGAGTTTGTACTTTAAACGATTACACAATTTAGTTTCAAAATTAAAGGATATATAAAAATTAAACCGTTTGCTTCATCATCACTTTCCGAGTCTTATCCTCTGGACTCTGATATAGTATGCTCAAGATCGACCAGTTCATTATAGTAGGATTTAAGCACGATCAAAAAATATCCTAGGTAAGCTAATAAATGACCTTGAATATTAGAGGGCAAATCCCATCTTACTGATACGCGTAGGGATCAGAGCTCTTGATTTAAGGTATTTCACAGGTATCAAACTTTAAGATTTTTATTGGACAACTCAAAGAATATTTTTCCATACCTCATATCTACTCTAAAGCTAACACAAATTGGACTCGGGGAGATCGCAGTCCAAAAGTCCATCCGACACTGAATCACCTGTCTGTGGACAAGTGTCCGGCTAACTGAAATTACAGTTAGTGGTAGCCCGTAATCCTACACACTCGTCTCTAGTATTTGGCCATCGGACAGTTCCGAGAAATGTAGTTCTGTAGACAGCAATTAGATAGACAAAGACAATGCCAAACAAATCAAGTCAAATACAATAAACGCCTTGGCATTTTATCAGCTCCGAATCAGACGTAACATCAGTCCGCGGGGCTCTCGAGTGTCGGGCCCTCAGATCCCCAAGTTTCGTTTCGGTTTACAACGCAAAAGCAAAAAGAAGCGAAAAAGGGTTTGCTGCCTGCCCGAACATTCTTTGATCAATCAAGTGACGCGGAAGCGACGCAGATAGCCGATAAGAGATAGCAGTTAACATTCCAGGCCCTCTCGCCTAGTCATGGCTGAAATATTTGGCCAAAGCCTGTCAGGGACTTGCATAACGAGGGTGCAGAGTCAAGACCCCGCGCTAAGGTCGTTCGCCTGGATCGACGATAAGGGAATTCGGCACTGCAAAATGTGCGATCGAGTGGTGGATTCGAGTACCAGCACTTCAGGCCAATTATCGGGGAGGTATTTTAATTGAGCTCTGTAATCACAGCCTAGAGTTCAGCTCATCGAGACCGCACTGTATTAGCTAATTGTACGCGACTGTACTCCAGCAATAGTTACCAAATGTGACTGACCTAAGTCACGCCGATAACAATAACTTTGGCAGACGGTCTTTCTTTTTTGGAACCAAGCCACTAAAATAGAACGACGCTACGGTCAACTGGATTAGGGTTAGGCCAAACCGATCGGTTTTTAATGCCCCTCCAGGGGAAGTAAACGAAAATAGCATCAGTTGCCATATGTAAAATGTGGTCAAGCCGGGGCATTACTTATTTCCGTTCCTTTCCCCAAATTAGGACTCTTTTATCTGGAGTAAAATATAGAAACACAAGGTTAAAGTGCCCTTAAGTACAGTTGAGCCAGCCACGCGTCGCTTGTTATCGTTTTATCGATATCGCCAAAAATGTTGCTTCACTTGTTAATCCAAAATACAACACAGTATTTGACAAGCGTACTAATTGATTTGATTCTCGTGCTGGTGCTGGTGCTTCTGTTGCGAAACCACAAGCGATAATCGAAGTCATTATACCCTGTATTTTTTGAAGAAAAGTGTTGACAGTTTAATAGATAATTTAGGAATAATAGAAAGTATTATTTCTAAAGTAGGTAAATATTATAATTATTTTCCTTTTTGGTTTATATGAAACAAATAACATATCTATCCATAATCACTGTGGAATATTTTAGGTGCATGGTAAATATTTAAAATTCCATTGGCATAAATATTTACATTTCAGACCCCAATAAAGACCTCATTACCTGGTCTAAGCCCTTTCCGTCTTCAAATTTAGACCTTAAGCCTAGCGAAAAGTAATGTAAATTCCCTATTGCTATGTTTTGTTCTTGTACAATGGAATGTTAAACATTTTCGACCCACGGAAACAAAAAGACCACCTAGAAAATGCTAAAAATTAGCCCTCGGAAACCCAGAGTTTTGGTATGGAAAACCCAAGAGACTGATTCTGATTCACTAGTTCCATAAACGGTTTCCAGTCTTTGTATCTGTTGATAGACAAATATAATGCTTCGCAATGTGGAATATTCCGAGAGCCTTTTGGGTTCTTTAGCCGACAGTTGCCTCACTGATAAGACAAAATGCGTTTTGCAATAACGGAACAGCTTTATAAGCCCCCATGAATAGGCCTATTTTCTGTTTGTCTTCAGACGATGAGGAGGGTTCTCGGTGGGCTTCGCCTTGCATGTTACAGGAAATAAACAACAGGCGGTAATTATGCAGCTCAAATAGTCGTGTTTATAACAGTTCTCCAGCCCAGACGAAGCCAAAACATCCAAATCATGGTAACTTGTATCGCATGGATATGGCATGTGGCGTATGGCATATGGCAGAAATCATCATCATAAACAGCTCGTCGGCTGTCTTTCTTTCCCTGGTTCTGTTGTCAGCACAATCGCAATCAAAAAAAGGCCGCCTGGCGCTCAACTGCCCTCAGAACGCTCCATTAAAATGGGGGCGGGGATACACTGAGCGGAAGTTTGGATTGCGATAAAGGGCAGTCAGAAAGGGAGAGTTTTGTCTGTGCATATAACCCAAAAATAAAGCTCTGGTTCCTGTGGGGCTTTTGTTCGAAGTCGGAAGATAGTCAAATGGGCGGAGCAGTGGCGGATCCAGGATTTTGTTGTGGGGGGTGATATCAGAAGAATTTTTTTGTTGCATACTTTTTGAGTACCAAAATTTCTTTCATTTTTAACCCGAGTGGGGGGTGATATATCACCCATATCACCCCCCGTGGATCCGCGCATGGGGCGGAGTCAGGGGATCTACAAGTGGGTCACTTGCAGTTGACATAAGCTATTGCAATGACAGGTGGGAGTGCTTGAGCGGTAGAGTCTCATTTTATAAAGCTGTAATAGCAGGCGTTTCCACTTTAAAACTCATTTATTGGTAGCCCGAAAATATCAAAAATTATCACAAAAAGAAAACATATAAATCAAGTTAGGCAAAAATTAATGTTATTTTAGTTAGGCCTTTTCAGATATTTAATGACATAAAAAATTGTAATATAGCAACATCTTGTGTTTATCAAACCATTTGGTAATACTATACATTAGCGGGCTCACCCCCAAAATTCGCGAAAAAATTATCCTCGATGGACCGCGATTTCTTAAGAATTTACGTGCAAAAAGAACTTGGCGGTCGGCCATGGTTCTCTTGTAATTAAATTTCAAAGTTCTCGGGTTTGCTATAAAAAACAAGGGTGCTTTTCTCATATTTTCAATCAAAGTAATTAAGTTTTAATGAGTTCCTATAAAATTAATTAATTGTTCAAATGAGTTCCTATAAAATTATTTAATTGCTTAAATGAGTTCCTATAAAAAAAGTGTAGACTTTTGTCACATTTTTTTAATTGTATTTTTTGTCTAATGAAAAAACTTATGCAAATAATCATGTTATGAGTGGAGCGTGGACTATAAAGGACATGATTGAGATTTTAGTGACGGCCAGGAACGATCACATCCATCCAAGGTCCCCCACCATTTTAATGCATTAATTAAACCTCAAACAATTTGTATCTTTATATTTATTTAAATAGTTTCAATGAACACTTTTCCGCACCACCATTGAGGTAAAGTTCCAGGCGCGTTTTTTTATAGTGGTGTCCCCGTTAGGCCTAGTCCACGCTTCAGATCCGAATATAACAAAGAGTCTCCTAATTAACAGCTGAGTTGTTATCGAAGGTGTCCTAAAAATATATATGCGAAATTTTATGATGTATGTTAAATTTGAAATGAAAGCATCGTGCAAGTACAAATTAAAAAAAAAAATGGAACGAGTCACAAGTAAAATTTGGCATGAAATTAAAAAAAAATCGCGGCGATTTTTTTTTAATTTCATGCCAAATTTTACTTGTGACTCGTTCCATTTTTTTTTTTAATTTGTACTTGCACGATGCTTTCATTTCAAATTTAACATACATCACATGACTTGCTCTTCGGGTTGTACATATCCGCCATGGCTGCAAAAAAGAAATGAAGCTGCACGGTGTGCGGTTTGTGCTTCTTTAAAAATGCGAACCTTCGCCGGCATACAAACATCATTGTTCCACCGTCTTCGACCACTTGGCATGGGCTAAGGCAGGTTGGACAGTCGCGCTTGTCCAAAACTACTCCGTGGTCTTGTAAAAAGCGGAAATGAGCTTTCTCATCCATACCGAGAAACTCTCCAAACGTTACAGAGCAAGACTGGCACGTCATGTTGAACAATATGAATCAATAAACAAAATTTTTTGATAAAAATTTGAATATTGGGGGCAGACAACTCGATTTTTATAGCAAGTATGAGAAAAGCACCCTTGTTTTTTATAGCAAACCCAGGAACTTTAAAATTCAATTACAAGAGAACCATGGCCGACCGCCAAGTTCTTTTTGCACGTAAATTCTTAAGAAATCGCGGTCCATCGAGGATAATTTTTTCGCGAATTTCGGGGGTGAGCCCGCTAATGTATAGTATTACCAACCATTTATTTCGAATAATTACCCATATCCCCTTTATTGAACAGCAGCTATTGTATTTCCGTTTCGCGATAATTCCGCCCCATAAAAACTGTCCCCGAAAAACAAAGCTTCTGAAACGCTACAGCAGCAAACAAAAAGCACCTGAAAAGCAATCGATTATCACTTTTGATGGGCTGCCAAAAAGGCGCTTATCTAAGTGCGCAAATAGCTGGGGCTAAGCACCAAGCCCAAGCCGTGGAATTTCGCTCAGTGCACTGTCAGTCATTCAATGCCGCCTTTATCGACACCGCGAGGGCGCCAAAGGCAGCGAAATGCGTGTCAGATAGGACAGTCCAAAAGGAGCCCCAGCCCGTATCTGCCATTATAACAAATAACAATAATATGAAAAAATAATTGTGTCTTTCTGTTTGCTCTAGATGTCAGTTCGAAGCGCCGGCCAGGTGAGAAAGGTGCTCCACGAACTCCGGAGGCTCCGTGCTTAGCCTTCCCCATTTAGATACAGATACGGATACCCATACCCATACCCACCGGCAGTGCGCCGATTGGGCTGTCAGTATCTTTATATTAATCAATAAGAGCAGACCGATAAGATTGCGGAGCTTCGTCTGCTGCTGCTGCTATCAGGTGGGCCAAAGTGGGTGGTGGGTGTCAGGTGGCCGGGGGAACTGGCGGCAAGTGGGTGGGTGGCTATCCTCCAAACATTTTAACCACTTAACATGGGGACCAAAATAGTTGTCAAAACCAATCATATTATTTTCAGGTTTTAGGAAATAAAAACTGCTTTTTAAATTCTAGTTATTTTACAAGGAAATAAATTGAATCATTACTCAAACGTATCTTATAAGATCCTTTTTCTATGTTAATTTTAAATATGTACATTTTTTCCTTGAAAATTTTAGTGTTACGAATTACACATAGGTCGACTTTATTATCGTAAAGTGGTTAAGAAAACATAATGGGAAAATCAACTAATTTTGAATCTTTTTTAAATACACTTATAAAAATCGAAATATAAATTTTTTTATATATATAAGAATTGTATTTATAATTTTAAAATAAAAATCGTATTTATGAAAAAGATTTTACTGAATTAAATTCTCGCAGTGGATTTGATAACATTCCTGACTGACATTTGCCAATTGATAAATTCAATGTTTGTCCAGCATTTATTAAAGTATAAATTATATTGTTTCGCCATGTAGGGGGTACTTCTTAGCCAGCCAGCTCCCAACTATCCTGGCCCACTGTGCCCCATCAATTTTGTGTGCGGCAATAATATTTACATAAAAAAAGCAAAACATTCGCCAGACCAATTTGTTATTCAAAGTAATAACAAGCGAATGCCCTGCAAAACATCTGCGCAGTAAAAAGGCTATCTTAAGTTGCCAATTATTTTAATTGGTCTCGAGACTAATTGGTAACAAAACAATGGGCTTATATTATATAAGGGTTTGGGCATCATGTCCCTTAGTTGTCCTAGTCTTAGTTTGTTGTTTTCTGCACCGCTTTAGATGATATTTTCCAGAACATCGATAAGAAGCACATGTCTGGCCAAGTGCGACGGAGTTAAATTTATATAAGGTGCGCGATTGGCAAATTACTGGTGGTATTTATAACATTTTAAAGATATGATAGCACAGGATAGGCCGGCAGCGATTGTTTTTACACCCTGAATGCAAGAACACCGATTTCTGGGCCAACAAATCGGGGGATGGTTATCTGTAGGATATCAATTAGTAAGCTATCCAGCCAAACGTCATCGATATCAAAGTGAATCCAATGGAACGCTTTATCCCAGGGAAACTGCAATATTTACCCACACATTAGCAAAGTAAACAGCGGCAGATTGGAGGAATAAAAGGAGGACTCCACTCCGAATGCGGAAATGGTGGCGTGAAAGTCGGAAAAGCATTTTACAGCAAAAGCCTTTTAAGGCTGAAGACCAAATCGATACCACAATCGAATGTTTTGCCAGGGAGCATAAATCAAAATCATTGACAATGTCAAGGGGTCTTAGCTCCGCCTTTTTCCGAAGAAACCAAACTTAATTTACGACTCGGCTGCGGGATCATATCATGTTCATATCATATCAAATTATGTCCAGATAGCTCAGACCTCTTGTCCACTTTTCGTATCTCAAAGTTGTGTCGGCATTCGTCTGGGTCAGCATAATATTTCCACGTTTCAGACTGGCAGCTTGATTTTGGGATATATCTCTGTTTTGGCATCTTTTGTATAAGTGGTAAAAAATTGACTTAAATATTAGTTACTACTCCAAACATAATAGCTAGAACTAGTGGAATAATTTAAAAGTCAGGGTCGCTGAGCTGTTCATTTTAGAACTACAATTATAGGAAACTCAACCTGACCTTTAGGCAACCTTCAAACGCTGGGGATTCCCATCTCCCTATGACAACTATCATTCACCCCGATACCTGCAAAGTTTGCGGCATTCTTGAGGTAGCCCGATTTATCAATGCCAGTCAGTGTGATTGCGGGAAACACGTTTTATTCGCACTCCCTATCGCAAATCACGTTTTTAAAACGCGAGGCGAAACTTTCCGCTGTTGACCAAAACAATGCCGATCAAGATAATCACCGATTTGGCCAGAGCCGATCGCCGATATCGAGAATAACAATAACAAGTTTGGGGGTTTGGATATTATGGTGGCCTTGAGGTGGCGGGTGCCCTGGGTGGATTTCCATATCGAGAAAGCCGGCCAAATTCGACCCGCCATGAAACTCTTATCTGGCCAATGCAATTAGAGACCGACTTACATACACTTAGCTCTCGCTTGGTATTTATAGAGGCAATACCAAGAATTATATGTTCTGGGGCGTATATCATTCGAACGCCTTTCCTTCTCCGCTATCACCCGTTGCCAGAGGCCCCAGACACCCAGAACGGTTCTGCCTCCCCATCTATTGACAATTCAATTAACGTTTTGAAATAATTTCCTGATAAGCGTCGCTGTTTCGGGGCTACGCAACAAGAAAGAAGAAATTAAACAGCGCCCAATAATACCCCAACAACGGTTAAACTTACTAATAAAACAAGAACCAGAACTGGGAAAGAATGGAGGTGGTGGAGCCTTGCTATCACAAATTGATCCATAAACGTGGCTCTCAATTTCTTAATAAACCATTGAAGAAATGAGTCTATAAGCATATGCAACTGAAGTTAAGGAATGGTAAACATTAGCTTGCATATATTACCAAGGACATATTTGGTCTTTATGATACAACTAAGTTTAGGTAGATAATACGTTTTATAATCTTAATTGTTTGTTTGTAAGTAAGTAAACGGCCAAAATCATGGCGGAAATTACGAAAATGTAAGCCATTTGATATGATCATATATTTCTCTTAATGGAAACTTTTACAAAAAACAAAGGCTAGTGAAATCCCCGTGTTATCTATCTGCCTTTCATTGATGAACTTCAATGTTTAAAGAACATATTATAAGTCTGGGAAAGACACCAATTTTAAAGTGATAAGATTGTAGAATGTTCTAGGTATATCCCGAAACTAATCAATATATTTTGTAAAATATCTTGATTTAAGTTTTTCACAACAATATCATCTATATGAATTAAACGATTAAATGAAAATAATTTTTTTCAGACTACTTATCGCAAACAAATATTCCATATATCTTAATTTTAGTTTTAAACTGTTTTAAATAATTCACTCTATGTATAAATATTACTTATTCATTTTTCATTTAATTTTATTTAAATTTAAAAAAAGTTATTTCATTACAAATTCAATACCTAATTTCATCACCGATAGCCGAGTTTTCTTGGGTTCCAACCTGGATATCTTTGTCTAGTCTCGATGGTAGGCGAGTCACCTATCCGAACTACAATTGCCTTACCTGGCGCCAATCAAAATCGACGCTATCAAAAGCCCCAGGTTAAGCTACCATAAAAAGTGCCGCTAATTTGGCCCTTGATTGCTCATTTATTTGCTCGGCACACGTTCATTGCCATCAACGGCGATTCCGCAGTAAATATATATTAACCCCTGGGCAATCCGCTTGCATTAGATATATTAAATTCGGGCCATCCATCACCTATAAAGGAGGCTCCAGTCCTCGGCACATCGGAGTATTTCGAGTGCACTGAGTGAGAAAAGTCAAGGTTCGATTTTATATTACGCCATAAAAGTTATGTCTTTGAACTTATAAAGTTTTGCGAATTTTAGATTTAATATCTGCTTGGAGTGAGTAGAAAAGTTTTATATTGTCTGCAAAAAAGGAAAATAAATGTGAGAAGGACTGCCTTTATTAGGGCTCTCTTTTTACCGCTTCTTGTGTTAAATCTTAAATCAAAACTCAATGTTAAATATTTAAAAGGCAGTTAGCACAATTTTAATCAGCTCTCTTTCGACCATCTTTACATCCGCCTTAATTGCTAGTGGAATTTTTCGCATGTTGAGTATTGCCAAAAATAATCACACCGGGTCATAATTTGCATACTCGAATTCATGAAGAGGTTCAGCCAGTGGCGGAGGTTTGCGGAATGCCTAGGGCATGAGGAATACCTGAGCGGTACAATAAAAAATACTCGAAGCGTTTAACAATTCAATCAACTCAAAGTCTCGGAGTCTCGCAGTGTCGGAGTCCCAGCCTCGAGCCCACTCATGCCAAAATAATTTTGTTGTTCATTTAGAACAAATAAGTAAATACTTGCTGTAAATACTGGTGGGTTCATGAAAAATCGCGGCAAACGGAACTTGGCGAAGACGTCGCCCAGTTTGCTTCACGCCCCTGGAATGCCAGGTATTCCAGTTATTTATTTCGGCACATTAACAACCAGCCAGACACGGGGACATCCGACATCCCGCCGACTTCTCGGCCCCCGGGCCATACTTCAAATTGATTGCCAAATAAATTAAAAGTGTAAGGAAGACAACAACCACAAATAGCTGGAGAAAACGTGTAAGAAACGGAGAACAGTATAATTTAATTAGCGCTCGTCTGCTGGCATTTTTATAAGTATTCACTCGATATTTCCATTGTAGTTGGTCGTATATTGTTATTATTATTCTTTTTTTGGCAAATATTTGCCCAATCGCAGCTGATAACGGCAGTCGATCGATGTTGATTCGTGATTTGCTGGGAAATTCCCTTTTGATAAAATAATTGGCATAGTTTCGGAATCGATGTCTCCCCTCCCCCCTTTAAAATGGGCTTGGCCTGGCTTTGGCCAAGTTTGTTGCTCTCTGGCATGTCGAGGATGATGATATAACTTGATACAACATTTGATAGTATTATCGAATATTTGCACACGCGTCAATAGTCGCCCTGAAGGGCACTTCATGCCAATATTTGAGTTCCGCTCGCGGTGTAAATGTCTAAATATGTTTATCAAAACTGTTGCAATGAAACGGCTGGAAAGTGTGATGAACTGGACAGCCTTTCAAGGATTCCGTGTGACTATGTTGGGATTGCTTTATCGAACGGAAATTCATCACCTTTAAAGTATTTAAGTCGGCATTCTACTTACCATCAGGAGGTAAATAATCTTGGCATAGACCGTAAGCTGTGGTAACCTGAAAATAAATAATTGTGCTTAAAAACAAATGCGATGCAATATTAAATATTTGGTAAACTTAGAGTCGGCATTATTTGGTAGCTTAAAAATAAAATTAACATTTTGAATCACCACTTGTCAGTTACACTAGTCTTAAAATAGCTTGTGAATCACATTGTATGATTTATGAACTACTAAAACCTTTTCTACGGTTTCCAAAATTCCCCATCTTAAATTAAGGAAGATAAATCTTTTTTAAGATTTATATAGCACTTAAACTCGAACTTGTCTTTCTCATGTGTGCAAAATATAAACCTCAAATATAGGATCGCAGATGCACTAAGATTTATTTACAACTTCTAAGCTTAGTTATTTTTTTTCAAATAATACCCTGGGTAATACCTAAATGTACTTCCCCCGAAAGTTTTGTATGCTGTCTCGCCTTATAATTGAAACCACAAACCAGAACACCCACAGCACACTCAATTATGACAAAACAATATTATGTAGAGCACTGCGAACACGTGAGGCTGCAGATAAATGCATGAGGTACAAATGCATAAATCATTTAGATTGAGCGACTTTTTGACATCCCAAATGAGCAAGGACAGTTGCAGGAGCAGCACCATAAATTCACTTGAATTTATTATGCAATTAGTTAAAGACCTGCATTGTCAGATGGCAAATGTCCCAGCTGAAAGTGGAGCAAAAGCGAAATGAGGCCTGTCGGGGGAGGGGAGGCTGAGGGGAGGGATTTTCAGCCGAGGAAAAACCTTGAGTACGACTTTTTCACATAAATTTCGCTGAGCAATCCCTGTAGTTTTCTCAGACTTTTATCAGCTTGAACTTGGCCAACCAACACTCACGAGAGGCCGAGCTCAGCCTTGAAAAGTTGAAACTCGTTAGCCCCACCCGTGACCCACTTGAGCATCTTGAATTCGCAATTCGCAATTCGCATTTTCCATTTCCATTTAATAGAACTTTATATCCAATACGAAAGTGGCCACCGGACGACGTTGCCTGCCCTTGGGCTTTCCGTAGTAGTTTGTGTCGTGGAGGCGGTAGAGTCCCGCTGGCAAATACCCCGGAATGCTGTGGTTCTCCAGCTGAAAGTTGCGAACGTCGTAGAAGGCCTGCGGGGGAGAAACTTTGACCCAGACATTCGAATAAATCGAGATGCAGTACGCACTGGCTTAATGGGACAGCGGTCGGCCAGGTTCCCGTACTTGAACACGTTCCTCAGCCAGACCTTCATCAAACTGGCCTGCAGAAGTTCCCGCAGCGTCTTGCAGGTGTCCATGTCGTAGCTGAACAGGGTTTGGTACCGACTTTGGCCATCTATCAGCTGCAGCAGGGTAATTGTAGTCCTCAATCCGTTCCTCAGGGTGCGATTCAGGTGGATATCCAGGTTGAGCTCGCCTTTGGCGGTCAACCATCCCCTTATACTGGAACAGAATTCATAGCTGCACTCCGCACTGATGTTGGTAAACTTGCTTCGCAGAGCTTTTTTTTGTAAATTAGAAAAAGTATCCATTACTCATTATGAACCCAAAATGGCATTACTCACCGAAGGATTCACAAGAAAACAATATCAACATGAACCAAAACAACATTTCCAAGTAGTGTCTTAGATATCTCCCCAATAACTAATTTATTTTGAATTCGCTTTGAATCATATTTAAAATATTTAGGGCTGTCGTTAGTCAGACTCAATCGACTCACTAATGAGTAAATTTCACCAATCAATTCGCTTTAAAAAAATCTAGAACAGCAAAAATTAATGTACCAAACAAACATATTACGAATAAAGCATACAAATTTGTTTAATTATTAAAAATTGAAAATTATAATTTTTACAATGTTTGGTTCTGACAGTTAAATAAATAAAAAAAATATTTAATAATCCAATATGGGCTAAATATAAAATATTAAACTAATTCAAATTATTAAAGCCGTGTATAGTCATCCCCAAAGTATTTTTTAACCCAGAAATCATATATCACTTCAAACAGTTATCAGACACCGCTTAACGCCGATTAAAGCACCAACACTCCAGATCGGTGGAAAATCTAATTCAGCCCCCCACGATGGCCCATAAATCAATCGGCAGTCCATCAATCAATCAATCAGCGGGCCATCAATTAGTCAGTCCGTCAGTCCGTATCGCACTTTGTCCGAATCGCAGAGCTCTGATCTGGATGTTGATGTGGATCTGAATCTGGATCTGATCTGGGGGACTGGGCTCCAGGCCCGAGCTGTCTGCCACATAAAGATTCAAGTTCAGTGCGACCGACTCACGAACTAACCGTAAAGCAAACTGAAAGTCGCGCTGACGTTTGGCTGTTTGGGTTGTTTTGCGTTGTTCGGTTGTTTGGTTGTTCGGCCGCGTTGTTTGGCTAAGCGGCGTTTAATTGGAAACACAGTTGGGTGTTGGTTTTGACCGGTCCGCTGTCTTCATCGCGGGCCATCAACTTTCAGCAGCTGCGGACAGCTGATGGACGTGGACATTTGGATTCGTTCTCAGGCCGACTCCTGCGACTACCAGATAAACCCGTTCAAAAGTCGACCAGGCTCGCCGAATCAGATGCAAATATTACGCATACGTCGTGTGGTCCGTGTGGCGTTTTTGCCACGGGGAAATGTTTGCCATTTGTCTCACTCCCCCGACTACACTGAGAGAAATTGAAATTTAACTGTAAAAATTGCTTAAGGATTTTTGATTAATTCAATGATAACTCAAATTTATAGGATACTTTTTATACCCTTGCAGAGGGTATTATGATTTCAGTCAAAAATTTGCAACGCAGTGAAGGATGATGATGATCAGCATCACTAGACGAGTCGATCTAGCCATGTCCGTATGTCCGTCTGTCCGTTTCTACGCAAACTAGTCTCTCAGTTTTAAAAAGCTAAAACTTTCCCAAAAGTCGTCTTTTTTTTGCAGGTAGTATATAAGTCGGAACGAGCCGAATCGGACAACTATATCATATAGTTCCCATAGGAATAATCGGGAAAAAAAATGTAAAAAAATTATATCTTGGGTGTTTATGAACATATAACCTCCTACCTTTGGAAATACCATTTCTTATCTAATTCTGAATTTCGAAAAAAATTGTATCAAAATCGGACGACTATATCATATAGCTGCCATAGGAACGATCGGAAAATTAATGATTAATAGGAATTATCTGCAAGGGTATGTATATAAGCTTCGGTTGGCCGAAACTAGCTTCCTTTCTTTTTTTCTGATCCTTTGGACAGAGAAAAACTCCAGAATGAATTTTTCTCTCTGCACCACCTCTTCCCCTGCCCCTCCCCCTTGACTCCTCGCCTAATTGCTGAGCCGCGTGGAGCGTTTAATTGCAAATTATTCAAATGCCGACGCTGCCGCAGCTGTCATTGCTGTCATAACCAGTCGGCGCAGCAGTCCCCTCCGCTGTACCACCCCACTGTACCACCCCCTGGCCACCCCGCCGCCCCACTCATCCTGGCGAGCTTGCAATTATGTCTCAAATTAACACAGCAGCCACCACAGAGCGCCCCTCCGTTCCCGCAGCTGCCGCTAAAAAAATAACACCAAGAAAATGTGTAAAAATATTCCCCAACTTTTCGCTGCTGTTGTTGTCAGATGAAATTAGGCGTGAAATGTAGTTTGAACCTTTGTGGAAATATTTTTTAACAACATTCACAAGTGTTCGCTCTTCCATGGGTATAATTCGAGCACGTGGGCCTCTGGAGGTGCTGCTGCCATATGTTGCTACCTTAATTGTTGCCAGGTCCACTCCGACTATATCAATATCAATATTTATATTCCAGAGCTGATAACAGCATTTGCCGATCGCCCTCGGCAATCTTTATCTGTTTAGTACTGACCACAGTCGGAAAACATGCTATTACGAACTATAAGGCAAATGCAATTTCGATAAACTTTACGGCCTAGCACAGTGGGAAAAATTATGGAAAGGAAATGGTAAAAAAAAGATTTTCGATAAGGTGATCAAAAACCCATTAGGGAGTGCCCCAAAAGAACAAAACTCGTGGACTAATTTGTTTCCCATAATATCTTATTTAAGATGCCTTAAACACTAATAAGTCTTTGTACTTGCCCTTAAACCCATTTTGTACCTACTTATTTCCTAATACCTACATAAGGGGTTAAAAATCATTAGTGAACTAATTAATTTTGTTTTAATATGCAATTCTGATCAACTTTAAGACGTAGCTTAGTGAGATAAATTGGGTACAGGAAATAAGAAAAAAAAAGGTTTCTGATAAGGTGTTTAAAAACTCATTAGTAAAAATCTCACAAGAACAAAACTGGTGAACAAATTTGTCTCACATAATAAGTGATTAAATCAAAAAACCCCCAGCTAGTAATAAGCCTTTTGTACTTGTCCTTACAGACAAAAATGAATCTTTAACATACTATCTTTGTACTTATAAGGTATCATTTGTTTGTAAATCCAAGATTAACTGGAAATTCCATTCTAAAAAATGTCTGTAAAATTGTTCTTAAATGCTAGAAATTAATAATCCTTTGTTAAGATTCAAGGTATGCCAGAAATTCCATTCTAAAGAAAATGTCTGTAAGTTGTTGTGCGGTCGTGTAGACTTCTAAATTAAAGAGTGCAAAAAATGAGTTGTGTACTTGTGAAATTGGCAACATTTCATTCATTTTATCTGGTATGTTAAAATATTTATTTTACGCGATTTATTGGTAATAGGGTTTCGAGCTTTATTCCACAGTGGGCAACATCGGTGGGCAACATTGCAGCTGCAGGTTGCTGCTGTTGCTGCTGTTGCTGCTGTTGCTGCTGTTGCTGCTGCTGCTGTTGCTGCTGCTGGTTGGCAGCGTCTCAGGTTGCATTTATATGCAAATAGCTAAAATTGTTTTCAATTTGCCACCGCCAAGCGCCTTGGCCATCGACAACGCATTCCTTTGGCCAACTTGCAGCTAATTTTATGGCTAATTGTCTGCCTGCCCGCCTCTCGGGTTGCAGTTGCCGCTGTTGCTGTTGGCCGCATTGATTGCTGATGAAGTTGTGATATTTGCGATAAAAAGTGTATGTGATAAAAATTACTGAGCGGCCGGCGAACGCAGGCAGGAATTTCTTAATTGTCAGAACGGCCTGCTGGTGGCTGAATTAATTGTAATTGTGGAAAACTCTACGCACAAGGACACCGGGCAGCAAAAGTAAAAAGCAGAAACATTATCAACGGGAGCAACATTTAAGAGGCGCGACATTAGCGGCAAATGTCAAACGCGCTGAAAGCTTTTAATTAACTTTATGTCAGGGTGTGGTTTTCCAGAGAAAGATAATCGCGAACTGGTTTAGCCCAGAATCAAAACAGAGGGCGAAGGAAGAATAGGTTGAAAATGATATGTTTGCTTTTAACATGATTTTTAGGTTAGTCGATAGTAACAGCAGTCTCTTAATTCTAGAAAAATCTATTACGAAAAAGTGTTTAAGTGACAAGGTTCATTTTTCCTACCCTACTAAATTCATGGCTTTAAATATGGGAAATTCAGATTAGCCATAAACCCTTTACCTAACCCGGGAAAGTCCGCCTCTCAAATGGAATTAGTTCCAATTGAATTCTGAACCGTCCGGCCTGGTTGACGATCTAAGGAGTTCAAAAATCTAAGCACACAACCTCGGGAACTTCAGGGCCCCTATAAATAGTCGACCGTGTCATTCGCACACAGATTTCCGGGGAAACTGCGTGCTATCTATCAGATCTGTTGGGTTAGCTTAGCCCTTTTCAGCACACACACCCCCAACAATAAACACTGACGACCGGGCAACGATCGGATCGAATTGGAAATGCGCAGTATGATGTCCGATTTACATTGGTCGAGCATGCAATGCAAATGTGATTGCCATTTTTATGAGCCACCGACAACTTAGTAGTGGCAATGGGGATTTGGGATTGGGGATGGGGACTTTGCTGGGGTGGCTTTAGTGCCGTTTCTGATTACAACTCTAGTTTAGTGGATTGCTCAACGAACTTGACATAATGACAACCGCAGCCAGTTCTTGATGAATTACCCGCTCTGGGGTGTGGAACCTAACGGAGTGACGCTGGTCAAGATTTATGCAATAGTTCGATTCAATTGAATAATATGTTGCACCTCGGATAGATTACATCAACGGGTTAATGGCTTGAGCGGTGAAAACCAGTTTGACAAGTGTTGATCTAAGGGGCTTTGAGAATATGGAGCTGTGGGGTTCGCACTACTGGATTTTTTAAGGAGCTGAATGAGAACTTTAAGTAAGAACGGTTAAGATAAACAAATGAAACCACTTTTTAAGTGCTATATGTCAAAATTAAAGGTACATAGTTATTTCATATACAAATTCCTTTAAAACTAATTTGTTATTTAAATTATGTTAAATTAAATATGAAACAACATAGTAAAATTTAAGAAGAATTCACCAATATAATGACATAAAAATAAAACTAAATGGAAACTGGTAAATATTAATTAGCATAAGTAACTGGAATTTGTTAATTACTACTTAACATTTAAATATTTCCTCTAATTCCTCACCCCAAGGAAGTGAAGAACTCAAACATATTCCTACACTCATCACCCTCTCAACAGCGAAATCAAATTTTCATTGAGTTCCAAACCCATAAGCATCATTAACATCATCGCCTCTCAAATTGTCATTTAATAAAGTGAGTGCCAAGAGCCACAAAGCGAAAACAACTTAAGCTATATAAGTTCCGATGACAATGAACGATAAGGGGGGAAAGTGGGGGAACAATCTCATCTTAACGTCTGATGGCACTTTACAGTTAGGGATTCGAACAGATGCAATTCAATGTCAGTGCAATGTGCGGGGTGTCTCTCTCTATAGAACCTCCCCCTCGAGAGTCCCACGACTTGGCTTTTAGCGTCTGGCAAACTTGTTGTTGGCTCTCGACTGCATATAAATATCTAATAATTATTGGCGTCTAAGCGCTTCGCCTGTAATTGCATTCAACATGTGCAATTGCAGTGCGAGGCGCCCTCAGTGGAAGTGCTGTTGCTATTGGTTTTGCTAAATGAAGTAATTAAATGGCAATTGAGCTCTGGCAGAACATATCATCAAGTGCTTGGAGGAAGTTGTTGAGAGGGTGGAACTAGCGTTTAGAGGGGTTTAATTGAAAGCCGAAGGGAAATTACAGGGTCCGATGGGTTGCGATAATAAAAGGTAAACAAATTAACTAAGCGCCTTCGTAAAAATGCTTTATACTTAATCTTTAAACATATTTTAGATCTATTCATATTTTACGTAAGCCTCCGATCCACGATACGGCTTTATAACTTCACCTGTGCCATTAGAGAGCTCACTATTTACGGTTCTTAACCCCTTAAATTTATATGGCCCCTGCCAGGTGACACTGATTCACACCCATTTATTATTTGGGTAGCTTAGGTCAGTAATGCGCCGCGGAATGCAAAACAAAGCGAGGCAAGACATGTGATCGCCAACGATAAAATACTTGACGCACGTTTTATTTTTAGTGGATGTCTAGACCCACCTGGTATTTTGGTATTTAATCGATAAATATTGCCAACTGTGTGTTTATATTTAGCAAAATCATTTATTTTTTGTTTTTCGCCGGCCAGTTTGCCAACCTTTACAAATGCCAGTCGAGCGGCGAGAGTTGTGAAAATATTTTCCCATGGTGTTGAAATAACGCCCACGAACAAGTGCACCACTCCGCACTCCTTTCACTCGGCTTTCCCATGATTCTCCACCGGATTCCTGGACTCTTCTGCTGAAGAACGGCCCACGTTGCTCATTCCTCTGAGCTCAGTGTGCACAAATTGGCAAACACGCAACTCATGATCAAGTGCAATCTTTTTGACATTAATATGACAACGGCAGCAGGAGAACACAGGCAGCTGACCAGCGAACAACCAGCGAATCGCCGCGAAAAAATCAATTATGCGCACGCGGCACAAAGGCAAAAGCCACACCGCACAAATGACAACTGGGACTCGGAATGAAGACCGGGATCCAACTGGGGTCCCGACCATAACTCCAACTCCGAGTCCCAGTCCGACTTCCCCTTGCTGATTGAGTATGCGACACAGGCAGCTCCAAAGTGGCGAACGCTGATGAATGTCTGTCAAATTGTTGACACGCCACGCAGACGCAGATGGAAAGATGGAGAGACATTGCTGACATTGACACAATGCACACGGATTGGGGGGAAATCGGAAGGGGATTACTGGGGTTACGGTTTTGCGGAATCGAACCAAGAATACCCAGTGAATCTGAACATCAAAAATACAAATAAATACACAAAAAAAAATTTTTATATGAAACGATGATCGATTTTACGTTATGTGGTATCCATTTTGACTTGTATTTCAAAGTCAGAGGATCTCCGAGAGAGAGATTTCGGTAAAAACGATATGCGTATGCAATAGCAGAAAGTTTTTTGTGTGTAGTAAATTATAAAGAATTTTTAAAATATTGCGACGTCTTATTAAGTATTTATTTCTCAAGGACCTGAAGTCTATTTTATGTTTACAAATATGGAAAATATAAATTCTGATTATTTTTAAAATACCTATATCATAAATCGGTTATACATATAATCCAAGTTATACAATTTTAATAGATCCCCAAATTATTTTCTCAGTATTGTTGTGTAATTTTCACCTTGTCCAATACTCCCCGCTGAAAAGCAGCAATTTCAAGGGAAACTCCACTCGAGAGGCGACAAAGTTGCACAAAGTCTGCCCATGATGATCACGATCGTAATCAGGATCGGCTGATGATCATTCGCGGAAATATTTTATGCCATTTAATTTCAGACCTCCCTCCTCCGCCATCTGCAGCCCAGACGGCCATCTAATTGAGTTGTTGGCCAGCTATATAGCTACATATGTATATGGCCGAAGATCCGAAGAGAGTCGCACGATGGCTGGCAAATATTTATCGGCATATTAATGCAGCATATTTCAAATGCAAAGTCGACTCTCATCTGACTGACTTACTTCCTCAGTGAGCGGCTCCCAAACATGTTTATGCAATTTCCCCGCCCGGTCTACGGTCTACGGTCTTCGCTCTTCACTCTCCAGTCTGCCGTCTTCGGTCTTCAGTTTTCAGTCTTTAGTCTCCCGTCTCCTTGGTCTATGGCTTGTCTTATCAAATGATTTTATTTATGCTATGGGCGCGCATGTGTGCGATAATTGGATTATTTACTTTCGCGGCTTAGCAGCCAGCGAGTTGTGAAGCTCGTGGAAAATTGTCGAGTTTTCGCTTTCTATTAAGTCGACCCAACGGAGACGCCCCTTACATGTGGCACTTAATTTTGGAGCTACCCGATATACCCGATTCGATGCAAGAAAAATAGTTAACAAATGTTGTCGAATTATGATGGGTGAATAAAAATAGTCTGTGAAAATCTTTTCGTGGGTATTTAAAATTGAATTTATTTTAGCTTGCTAGATTTTATATGTTTAACAGGGAAAAAAATAAAACTTTTTATTTTTAAAGCATATTAATTTGATTTTTCTAGATTTTTATGTCAATCCGTTCTGGGTGGAATTTGCTACTGAGCGTTTTTTATAGGTCCTATTATATTAGTATAGATATTAAAACTATTAAAGTTGTTTTTTTATTTATCGGTACTAATAAACTCAGAATTGTTTTCTTTAGCTCTGCTAATTCCATTTCCTGTTTGTAGGAACTCATGTTAAATTACCGATTTGGCAGTTCGGGACGGTAGCCACCAATCAACGCTCCATCCTGCACCGAAACTCCCACTCAACTCAGGTGGGGAACCAAACTTCGGATGCCAGATCCCCGATTTCAGCCAACTTGGAAACAACACCCAGTTGGCTACCAGACCGC
Source organism: Drosophila prostipennis (assembly GCA_037075205.1). Classification (NCBI taxonomy): domain Eukaryota; kingdom Metazoa; phylum Arthropoda; class Insecta; order Diptera; family Drosophilidae; genus Drosophila; species Drosophila prostipennis. Next base: position 1,864,677 of record JBAMCJ010005005.1, on the reverse strand, counting down.
AAATAGACGGCCAAGTCGGCGTTTGGCATTAATATGTATGAGTGGTGTCAGGAGGCAATGCCACAACGCGTTTATCAAACATTTGAAACATGCGTTGACTCCACCCCCTCCGCCTGCCCCGCCCCTATTCTCCACTCCACCCCACCCCAACCCCTCCCCTTCGAAATGGTTGACCCAATTAACCGGGCATTATAAAGTCGTAAAGCATATTGCCAGACGTGTGCGGGGTGGGTTGGGAAATTAGCAAATAGTCAGGCCCCCAGGCCAAAGACCGAGCCACAGATAGAGATAGATATACATATCTAAAGCGATAGAGAGAGCGAGATAGGTACACAGAAAAGAAATATGATCATTGTGTCGTGAGTATGAATATTAGCAATATCCCCTATTATGCCAATTAAAATAATTAAAATTATGGTAATTAACAATAGTTTTATATAGATGTTAATAATATTAGGTTCTGATTTTTTCGTATTTTTGTATACTTTTTTTGTTGTGTAGAAAAATAGGTGACAACCACTCCCGCCACATCCCATTAAATATGCAAGCGAAAATCGAGTGAACTCATAAATCACAAATCACTTAGGCAAACTCTTTTTGGTAGCTGAACAAGACGTCAAGGGGACGGGGAACTGCGGGGGCGGCTGCCAATGGTCATGTTTTGTGCGATAATATTGACAAATTGTGCAAACATTCGCACACAATTAATAAGCGGCGAACAGATGGAGCTCCCCCCGAAAAATGGCCAGAAAACAGACACAAGCGGCGGCAGATATTTTCCTCCCACGTGCTGGGGCGCGTGTTCGCATTTGCAGAAAGGCAGAAAGCCAGCAAACCAAAAGCCAACTGACAAAGCCCAAAGACAAAGCCAAACGGAGCAAAAGCAAAACAAAGAGCCGGGCGACATGACAACATAATTCAGATTCAGGGAGGGCGCACTGGCGCTACCTAAAAATAAAAGAGAAATCAGGAATGTCGCCAAGTGTCAGGGGACAATGGGGCAAATACAGTGGCACAAGCTTTGGCTAAAATATAAAATAAATTTAAGTTATTTCGGATGAGTATTAAAAACAAAAAATAAACAGTTTGAAACGTTAAAAGAAATTATAAATAAGAAGTACACAAAATTAAAGATATTATTTCTAATTTAAACTCAATATTTAGCACCAAAACATGCGAACGGATTGTTTTTTAATCTTGGACAACGTTCTTGAATTTTTTCGAATAATTTGAGAAATTTCTTATCCAAAATTGAGCCTTACTAAACTTACAAAAACAATAACCAGCTGAACAAAATAAATAATTTCTAGTTTTTTTCGTTTTCTTAATATTTTGGAGACTGTTTATTCTCATCAGTACTATCCTGATAGATTGGTGTGCCAAAATTTACATAATCATAAATTATTAAAAGAAATTTGAGGTAGCTAATAAAATATTACGTATACGCCTAATTTTACTTTTCTTCGTTAAGCTTTAAAAATACATTATAAATTAAATAGTGTAATGAATTCCTCTTAATTCTGGCAGGTTACTAATAATATCCTTTACTTTCACACTTGAAATATTCATGTTATTTCGATCATTTGTTTCTCTTGCACATCCCATAAATCATGTTCTAAAAGCGTCCAAATATTATGAAACCCCCTTGCCACTGTGCCAATCCTTACGTACTCCCTATAGAGTGCATCCCATCGAGAATCAAGAGTCCAAGCACGTAAGAATCGCCCACACAGAAGCACCCCGAAGCTCTGCCTCGAATCCCCGTCCGAATGAGTTTGCAACTTTTAGCCGATTGGAAGACCAAATATACACATTTGCCCGCTCTTTATTATTTGATTGATGATTGCAGTTAGCGATGCGCCGATGCGCCTTTGATGTCTTTGGAGTAACATATCTCTTGGCCCTCGGCCAGCAGCACTCGACTTTCGATTTCCAGCCAAAGACTAAAGTCGGCAATTTATGCCGGCATAACTCGTGTGTTTAGGCCAAGTCGCTGTGGAATAAGCGGCTTAGTTGCCCAGGAAGCCGCGACGGACATTTGTGTTGACAAATCAATTAAATGCGAAATTTAAAGGCGCACACAGTAGCGCCGAGAGGCAAAGTCTGCACGCAAATGGGCTAGAGAATGGGTCTCTCCGTCCAGACTCAGATGCAGATTCAGATCCAGGCCAAAACCAGGTTCCGACTCGCAATGAAACCTTGTCGACGCTTATCGAAAACACTGATCCGGCCATGCAAATCGTAAAGTGTGAAAACAAATTGCTAAGAGGCCTCCGGGGTAGGAGAATCAAGAACCGAACCCATCGCAGAGAGAGACTCATTGCAGCCGTCCCGTCGGATAATTGCACTCGATTTGTAATTCAAGATTAAGGGCAGACAGCTCGTCCGTTTTCCGTTCCTGAACTTAATTTACGTTCAGATCTTTGGCGAGGGCATTGTTTCTCCACCGACCCGATGATAATCACCTAAAATGTGGGCCATGAGTTAAGTGATTATGTAAATTTTTGGTTCGCTGACCAGCTGAGTTCGCCACCTGGAGTCTGGATGCGATGGCATAACCTTCAATTGGCTTTGGGCTGGGATTGTTGGTAATTGCGAACCGAAAGGCCCGGATTGATGGCCAATTTGGGGGAGTTAGTGAAAGTCAGTTCTGGCAAATTTAATAATTAAGCCGAAAGTGAGAGAAATTTGTACTAAACTATTCACAGTTATTCGATCTTTTAAAAGATATATTTTTTTGTAATAATCAGAATATTATATAATTAACTCTTAATGCGTAATCTATCTTATGACACTTTTAACTATTAGTTTATAACACAAAATGGTATACTTACATCGTATTTACTTGACCTCATTTTACCCATTTATTTTGCATCTAATTTGCATTCGTATTTCGTCTACGCTTCTTTGTTAAATTCAATCCAGTCGAACATTTAGAATGCGATTTCGGTGAATCGATTTTGGGGCCAATTGTACAATGTCTTTTGCGATTATCTGGGTATTTTGGTATTAGGCTTAAGAATTTTGAACACTTTGCAATTGCGATTGACTTAAGCACTTTATTAATTTGTGTGTCAGTTGATATATCAATTAAACAGTCTTTGATTATTGTTGTTTTCTGAGTAGAGTGGCGACTGCAAGGGATTAGGAATTAAGGGAAGCCGAAAAAATATTACTCATACGACACGTGCCACGTGAAAAGCAGCAGCTGACTGACTGAAACTGAAACCGAAACTAAACGAACAGGAAAACCCCCAAAAGCGAATGGAAGTGGCAAGAAGCAGAGCACGGAAAATGGACTACGGACTGCCGAATACGGAATACGGAAAGCAGGAAGGCAGAAAGCAGAAAACAGGCCAGAGGCAGGAAATCAAAAACGATTCCGATAAACCAGGCTGACTGTTACTTTCAGCTGGTTCCCCGCAGAGCCCAAAAACTGTTTACGATTCGCGATTTACGGCCACCTTGCCGTTAATGTTCTCTCGCTTCTCTCGCCGCCCTTTGGGCTTTTCATTTGGGCTTTTCCTTTGGCCTGACACGTTTCAGTTCGCCGTGTTGTTTGCGGGAAAAATCGTTAAGGCGGCAACAACAACAGCGGGAAAGCCAGAACGGCAGCAAAATGCCAAAACTGCACGAAACAGACGATGAGAGCACTGCGAAAAAATTCCCATTTAATCTGGCAAATAAAATTCCGTTTTCTAAACTCATTGTTAAAAGAATAAAAATTACTACTGACTTTCAAAAATACATAATATTCCAAATATTAATTGAGTTTTAAAAATTGGAAAAAAATGTATTATAGGAATTCATAAAAAAAATGTATTTTAAGAAAATAAAACTATAACTTTACAAAAAATAAAGCGCCTTTTCTATTTTTAGTTTTTATTTTTTTTTAAAGGTGTAAAAAATTACAGTTGAGTAGGTAATTGAAATGTAGTACCTTATTGAAATTAGTTTCCTATTGCCCAATAGTCAATACAATTTCAAACTCTAATCTATCTACATTTTGTAGGGCTTGATGTTAGAAAATTATAGATTTTCTGTGAACTGAACTACATTCCAGATCTTAAACTTAAAAACTGATTCCCCACTTTCGAGAAACTTTTTCGCCGAGTGAAGGGGGACAGCAGCAGCCACGTGAAAAATGCCGGAAACAGAAATCGATTTGCAGCAGAAAGAAGGCCCCAAAAAGGGGAAGGTTCGGGCCAGTGGTGTGTTATGCACTCTGAGGTCACGATAGCGAGGCTCTTCTGTGGGGAATCCTTAAGTTAAAGTTCTCGGTGAACAGCAAATTATGTCACACACACGCAGCGCACGAAAGTAGGCAACGATTTGGGCTCGATTGCTTCGCGAAAATCACACTTTTCCGGTCGCCAGCATTTCGCTAATGCTCTTGCCAAATGTCGAAAAAAATTATTGAATTTTTGTTGAAATTTTTTACCCGATTTTATGAGCGTTTACCCGATGTCGCTGGGCGCTGCTGCCTCTGCTGCTGCAGCGCTGAAAATTCACGTAACAATTGATTTGTGTGTCAAAAATGTCACAAGTGTCAAAACTGCGTGGAAGAACAAGCAGCTTTACAGTGGAGAGCGACACTGAGAGAAATGGAGAAGTCGAGAGAATCGGAGAGGCTAAGAGCCGGTCAGTGGGAGAACTCCAGCTGCGCCGCTGCGCAAAGAGAGAGCATAAGAGAAGGCCAACAACACGTGTGTGTCCTGCGAAGAAGAGACTCAACTTAAGGCCCTATTTGTGCTTAGAATAAAGAGCTTGGTATTGGTCGAAGGATCATCAAAGATCAGATGGCTCTTCAAAATTTAGGTTATCTCGAATCTATGCTAGATTTGAAGAAAAATATTTAAATAACTATCTAATACTTTAACAATACTAAGTGGAACATTTGTAAAATGGAAAACTTTGTAATACAATTCATACAATATCCGATTTTATTGAGTGTTACGATTTAAGCCCAAAAATTAAACAATTTCTTTAAAATAATAAATATTGAAATATTCGTTTCTAAATTAAAAAATTGTAACAATATTTTACCATAGTAAAAATTACAAAAAATTATTAAACCAAATTATTGACTTTATAAGCTTACGGTAGAGTCTACTTGCATTAGTGCTCACTGTACTCATAACTTTTCCGCCTATTTATGAATCACTTGACCATCCCCCGAAAGTTTCAAGCGGAAACCCATACTTTAAGTCCTGGCAGCTAAGCCAAAAAGGGGTTCATTTTTCGTCTATTCCTTTGGATCCTGCCTAAACGGCTTAAAAGGCTCAAATGAACGCAGGCAGAACCGTTTTTCTGCCACTTTTCGACCGCAGAAAAACCAACGAAGTGAAAAACTTCAAGGGTGGCCAATATGGTATTTGGCTTAGAAACACTAAAATATTATTATTTATGTTTTTTTTTATTTCACAATATTTTCTTTAACTTTCAATGTTATTGTTTAGTTAATTAAACTCGAGTTATGTTCGTTATTTTCGATTCATGATAACGTTTTTTAATTCACAATATTTTCATTAATTTGTATTGTTATTGTTTAATTAATTAAACTCGATTTATGCTCGTTATTTTCGATTCGGATTCCGATTTCGAACCGATTCGCGACTGCGGTTTGTTAAGTTTTGTTGTTGCGAACCCAACTAAATGCGATGCGAAACTGGCCAACGATATGCGATGCCTCTGCTGCAGTCGCTGCCGCTGCCGCGGCCACCGTCGCTGTCTCCGCCTGCGTCGACTGAAGCAGAGCATTGGCTTTTCTTATTGGAACAAATACTCGGGAGACTTTGAGACCGGCCAGTTTTTTAATAGTTCCATGGAAAGGGGGTGTATGCTCACCACTTGAGGCTAATAAGAAGAAGAGGAGGAAGAACCAGGGAATGAGGAAGAAAAACAACAACAACAACCACAACCGCAATGAGAGCGAGTGGATTGCAACAGGAGCTTTGAGCAGCGACGTCGACTGCGCTGCGGGGGCCACTTTTTCGCCATAAAAAAGAGAAAACTTTTCGCTCTTTCAAGTTTGCGGAAGCCAAACAGAGAGAAAGAGAAAAGGAGATACCAGCGAATGCATAACGGTCTATGCCACAAAATTGCATGCGATTTTCAGCTCTCCCACAAATACTCTTTAATTAAAAACTGAGAGGAGATACCATTTTCTGGGGGTGGATTTTCGACTGACCAGTACTTGTTTTAAAGTTCTCGAGTGACCATTTCTGAATTGAAAAAGCTTCTGAAAGCTTTGAAAGGATTCACTGAAATTTTATTGGAATTTTCTATTTTCCTTGAACGTTTTAAAATAATGAGGTAATGAATTGAATTTTTTATATTTTACTGTTAAAATATTTTGATGTTATTTCAGATATGTCTTGGGATGACCAGCAAAATATTTTTTTTATTTAAATATTTATTAAACTTGAAAATCCGTAAACTGGTTCGAAGGTATCAACCTTCGAGATAAAAAACATTATACCTATTATCATTATGTTTTTCAAAATTTTTAAGTGATTGCCTTCAAATTGAAATTTTAGTTTAAAGACTTCAAGGAAGTAAAAATGATTCAAATATTTGAGTTCATTTAGAACTAGTTAAAACTGGTCACCCCAATTGGTTCTGGTTCTCTGGGGGTTGATTGGGCGCCCAGTTGTCAGTTGGAAACTGTTTTCACTCTCGCATGCGATAATTGCCTCACAAACACACTGAAAACCCCATTTAAGAAACAACAACAGGTTTGAGTTGGCAATGGACGCGGTTTTGTTTTATTTTTGGGGCAGGATCTCTTGGAGGGAGTAGAGATCATCATTACCCACATGCGGCTGATTACTCACGCGATGTCCAGCTCACGCAATACCATCGGTATTGGGATTATAGACACCTCTTATATGATCCGGGGTCGGTAATCGGTTAGCCGAGTGTTTTGTGCATATTGTGATATATTGACAGCATTAAGGCAGCGATAGCCGCGCTTCATTAATCATAGATCCTTACGGGCTGAGACCTATTAATTTGAACGCCACGGAACAAAACAGCTTCTCTTTGGGCCATCTTTAATGGTGTGAACACGCCAGGAGTAACAAATTGCGAAATAGCTTACACTGGGAAAAACTATGGAAGTGTTCTCAAACATCTTATAAAAAAAACAAATGTATCATTTTAATTTACCGAAACTTATAAAACTTATGTACATGCAAATTTGTATAGAATAGTTTAAGAGAACAGGAACAATCTTAATAACTTGATACAAAGTTCCTTAAAAAAAATTCTAAATTGTAAATGAATTATTATAAAACACACAATCAAATGCATTTTAATTGTGATACCCAGAACAGTTTTTGAATTTTACCAATGATATTTAAAGAAATGTTCTTATTTTTAAAATGAATTACCGAACCGCAAAGTATTTTCTCGCAGTGACAAGAGTGAGGGAGAAGGCCATGCTGAACCCTGCAGAAAGGGAGAGCGATAGCCACCCGCTCTAGACAAAAGACAAAGCGATCCGAAGGACAAAACAGCAGAGGGCGAACGGCGAAAACAGCATCGTAAAAACAAAAAAAAGTTACACGCCTGCGCAGCGGGTGGCGCTCGCTTGTAATAAAAACACGCCGGCGCGGGAGCGAAAGAGAGGGAGGCAGCGGGGGGCAGGGCGAGAGGGAGAGGGAAAGGGAAGATAGCCCACTCACATATCGAAGCTTTCGATCAAATGGCCTATCAGATGGCCGGGGTCCCCAGACCTCGCCGACGATCCCTTGTGTGTTGAAAAATTCATTTTAATAAGCGCCCGTAAAATCAAGCTCGCAATATCTGAGCAATAAATAAGTGACAATTATGAATTGTTCCCCGGACTAAGCCCAAAACCCTTTTCCCAGCTCCTTTCGCATTTCCATCGGCGCCCGTCGGGCACTGTGTGGAATTTAATTCTGGCGCTCACTGTGCGGCGCTGTCATCGTGCCAGGGCATTAATTTGTTGTTTATCGCACCTTGTTAAAAACCTATCTTGCAAAGCGGAAAGATGAGATGGCAAAGCAGATGAGATATCCAAGGAATTCCATAGATTCCTTTGTCAAAAGAAAGGTATATAAGATCAAGAACTCAAACAATATTATAAAAATAAATTTAGCAAATAACATTTTAGTATAACAAATAAGCAATTTCCTGCACAGAAATGGAAACAGTCAGTCTATAAAATCTATAACCCTGAAAACGCAACAAAAAACATTAAAAATAATAATAACCTTTGTTAATTTCGCAAACAATCAATTAAGCAAACATCCCGAATTCTGTAATTAAATGATTTTACTGCCCAAAAATAATTGTTGTTGTTCATTTACTGCGGAAGCTAAAAATAGATAATATTTATGGACAAAAGAGGGTTTGATATAAAATAAATCATATTTAAATAGTCGTTTGGGTTTGGCTTTATGACCATAGATAAAAGCCCGCGATAACAATGGAATTTGGTTTCTTCACCTTTCTTCTTTATTTTTTTAACAATACCCAGAAATTCGTGATCTTTAGTATATTTCTGGGGAAAATACCAAGACAATACTGTCTTATCTCTTAAATTGCCAAGTAATTAAATTTGAATTCTATTATTCATAGTTTCAAGTTGGACTTTGTACCCAAATCCGGCACAAAAATAAAGTAAAATGCGATTAATAATAAAAATTCGCAATGCAATGATACTTATCATGGACAGCATACAAAACGCTTTGCTATTTATTTACCCAACAAATTCCTCGGGCTACTCCAATCTTTTTTTGCGTTTTTTTTGCAATTGCGCGTACCAAAAATGTCAACGTTGTTTAATAGGAGGGTAAAAAAGCCAACAAAATTTGACCAAACTGGGAGCAAGATCACGAACTAGTGGGGTAACCTAATATACTCTAATCGAAAACCAGTTCCTTCATTATCAGATAAAGTTAAGAAAAGTGCGCAGCCTAGAAGGCAAATTCACTGCAAGTATCTATTTACATTATATAATCTCTAAAGATCTTAATTTTGGGATCTTAAAATTTCTTGTATTTTTTAAGTTCTTAAAAGTTTTTTGGTTTTTTTTGTAGTAATCCTTGATTTTTTATTTATATTTTTCTTTGATATAAATATTTTAAGATTAATTTTTTTTGTCCCTAATCATGTTAATTTGTAAGGGTATTTTCCTTTCTATTTAAGTATGCTCATACCGGCTTGTTTTTGTCAAATTCCGTGCGTATTTAATTTACGTTTTTTCATTTTTTTTTCAACTCTATCTGTATTTTCATAATTTCTGTACAAGTTTATCGCGTTGCCTGTTGATTTATGCAAATTATTAAACGTTTTCTAATAACTCATTATGCCGCGTAAACATCGCGTCGCATGACTTGACAGTCCTCAGATTCCGAACCGATAGGAGTATTACGAGGGGCTATGGGGAGGGCAGTACCAACCACCAACCCAACCACCAATAACCAATAACCAGAGTTCCATTTCCATTACACCTTCAATTGGCATTCACTACTGTTGCGTCTTTTTAGTGGAAACTTTTTGTTTTTAACACTCGTTGTCGTTTACGTCGTTGTCTTTTGTTGTTTTTCCGCTGTTAGCTGTCAATTTTCGCATATGTCTACCGTCTGAGTGCCGGAGTTTCATAGCGCCCAGCTTGGCTGGATGTCAACGTTTTTGCCCGGCGAGCAAATATGTTTCCATCCGTTTTGCCTGGTAATTAGGTAAATATTTTCCTACCGGGGGTCTCTTCATTTGCATAGATTTCAGAGTGCCGTGTGTTGGATTTTCTTGACCCAACATGGTTTCGTTGGCCGCTGGCAAAGCTTTTACTTTTATGTGTAAACTTTGTGCCTCGGGGTCAATAGAGGTTACACTTGCTGGCGGGGAAAAGTCATCCACTTAAGGATAGGAGAAGTGTCTGGGATGCGTCTGTGAGTCCATAAAAATCGAATGCTTTAAAATGCGTTACAAAACCCAAAGAGAGTCGTTAGAAAATTCCACATGGCCATGCGAAAAAATTCCGTAAATTTGGTGGGAACTAGACAGTAACTAAACAACGATAGTTAGGCTTTCTCACATTTTTAATAGCATTTGCCCAGTCGATTCGATAACTGAACAAATTCGCCAATTGACATGTAATTGTAATGCGTGTGTGTAAAACATGATCAAGAAAAGGTAAATCTCAAAGAAATTGTTGAATAAATGAGAAAGTGATTTATGGAAAATATTTCAAAATGTTTTTTTGGCATCTTAGCTCCGATCATTTTTGTAAAAAAATCATAATCTGACAATAAAAAAAAATATTTAAAAAAAAAACGTTTTAAACATTTTAGAAGATCAAAAAAAGATCAGTACTGAAGATTTCTTACAACCGAGCTTTTTTAATTACAAATATGTGTTTTTGTACAATAAATTAAGCCTACACAAATAATAGCCAATTATTAAGCTAATAAATAATATAAATTGATTAGCATTCACAATTTATTTAATTTATTCAAGCCGTTGAATTATGTATGAATGATGAAGAGTTTAATTTATATACCACAAATGATTCGAGTTAGCTCGTTGCAACTTTAAAGCTCAAGGACTGACCTACTGAACAATGGGAGCAGCACACAAGACCTGGCCGAAACGAAACGAAACCAAACCGAACACACCTAACCCCAGGTAACACCAAACACCACATAACAAAGTCATAACAACAAGTGCAACAGCCAGTCGAGAACCACAAGTCAAATGATTTGACTGCCAGATGCAGATGCAGATGCAGATGGAGATGAAGAGATGCAAATGCAGACACATTGGTGGGGCCAACTATTTGCATTTGCATTTTAGCACTTCAACAAGGTCCGACCCAAAGGAGGAGGTAGTTGGGGGCAAGTGGTGGCTGTTTGCACTGATTGCACATGCAAAGTCACAGATTCGGACTTAGACTTTGTCTGCTGGAAAGCGGGAAAGTGGGACTGGGACCTAACCTAGCTGAGCCGACAATCGACTCAAAGTCGCTGGGCTTTCCATATAGCTTAATTCTCGACCACGCCCACAGCAGAACAAACGCGATTGCCTACAGAGAGGAAAATCTCACCCTCAATTGGATCAGTCGTTAAACAATATTAATAAAAAACAAGAGAGAACGCTATAGTCGGGTTGGTGTCCCGACTATCTAATACCCGTCACTCGGCTAAAGAAGTGCGAGGGAGATGGATATATAAACTTTGATCAGCTATAACTCTTTAACGAATGGTCCGATTTAAAAAATTTCTTCTACATTTCGATAGGTATTGATAAGCACAACAAAACTGCATTTTTACTTTTCCGAAATATTTAAATTTTTATAATCGTTTATTAACTATTGTGGGCGTTAGAGGGGGCGTGGCACCTTCTGGAAATAAACTTGCGCTGCGTAGGAACTCCAAGAATCTTCATGCCAAATACCAATCCTCTAGCTTTTATAGTTTCCGAGATCTCAGCGTTCATACAGACAGACAGACAGACGGACAGACGGACAGACGGACAGACGGACAGACGGACATGGCTATATCGACTCGGCTAGTGACCCTGATCAAGAATATATATACTTTATAGGGTCGGAAATGCTTCCTTCTAGCTGTTACATACTTTTGCACGAATACAATATACCCTTTTACTCTACGAGTAACGGGTATAATAAAACAAGAAAGGAAGCTAGCTTCGGCCAGCCGAAGCTTATATACCCTTGCAGATAGTTACTATTAATCACTAATTTTCCGATCGTTCCTATGGCAGCTATATGAAATAGTAGTTCGATATTGATAAAATTAAAATCGAAATTCGAAAACATTTAAAAAAAGTCAAATCCCAGAGTAGAAGAGAATACGATAAAAACCAACGAAGCAATAATTTATTTCCTATTATATTCCTATTAATTTTCCGATCGTTCCTATGGCAGCTATATGATATAGTTGTCCGATTTTGAAAAAAATTTATTCGAAATTCAGAATTATATAAAAAATGGCATTTCCAAAAGTAGGAGGTTATAGGTTCAAAAACACCCAAGATATAATTTTTTTACATTTTGTTCCCCGATTATTCCTATGGGAGCTATATGATATAGTTGTCCGATCCGGCTCGTTCCGACTTATATACTACCTGCAATAGATATAAGACTTTTGGGAAAGTTTTAGCCCGATAGCTTTAAAACTGAGAGACTAGTTTGCGTAGAAACAGACGGACAGACGGACAGACGGACAGACGGACGGACAGACGGACGGACAGACGGACATGGCTAGATCGACTCGTCTAGTCATGCTGATCAAGAATATATATACTTTATAGGGTCGGAAACGTCTCCTTCACTGCGTTGCAAACTTCTGACTGAAATCATAATACCCTCTGCAAGGGTATAAATATTAAGTTATTACATTTAATGATGAACTTATCAAGTGTTTTATGAAAATTTGAGTAATAATTTTAAAAGGTGCTCAAATACCATAATATCAATACAACTATTTTTGCAGAAAGTAAACCAAACTAAGACTAAGAATAACATGTTTTTTTCCTTAATAGGGGTGTAAAAAAATACTTCTCTCTTTTTAAACTTTCTTAAAAATTGACGAACAATATTTGTAGTTCAATTGCATATTACATGCACTTTACACCACTGATATTTCTATATTTTCACCTCTGTGTAGGTTTTGCTCACCTGTTCGAGCCTGTGTGGGTTGCTTTAGCGCGTATCTAATTACAAGCAAAGGAAAAAGGCCACAAAAAAACAGGATGGAAACAGAGATATAAGCGAAGTCAGGCGCTGATTTCAAAGATAAATTGCCGACGACAACGACGATGACTGGGGACTTGCACTTGGACTTGGAGCCATCGTGATGGATGTATTTTGATTTTTTTCTCCCTATTTTTTTTGTACTTATGCGCTGCTGCGGCGACGTCGACGCTAGTGAAAATAAACAACAGTTTATTGGCATTGCCAGTCCGCCTTCACCGGAGTTCTGGGCCCCCTTTTAAGGTCCACTCCTCTCGGAACTCTCGTAACTCTTTGCTCCACTGCAGTCGGGGCATTTTCATTGTTTAACAACATTTTGCAGCCGTTGGAAGGTGTCGGTTTTAGGTCCTCTCCTCCGCCAGCCGGCAAATATTTTTAGCGGAATTTTTATGAGGAAGCGATTTTTATCGCCCGACGACTCCTTGACTCCCCGGCTCCTCGACTCCTTGACTCCTCCAAAATGACTGACAGCACACGGCGCTCTAGCCCTTTGCAAATGGGCGACATTTGATTTATGTTACAGTTTGACCGACGCATTTTGTCTGAGTTTTCCATATTTTAGTGCATGTCTTAGGGGATTTGTTTGGTTTTTGGTTAGAAATTTTTCTTGGCAGCCCTTTTGAGCTACGGCGAATTTATAGACCATTAAAATATGTTTTGAAAAGAAAACTAAAGTGTTGGAAATTTGGATTTTTGCATATTCCCTTACTAAGTTTTCAATGTACAATTGGATTTTTAATTTATTGATCAGCAGACCTACTTTACTTATAAACCTCCCTGTCGCTCCCCCATAAATTGTATAAAATAAATATTGAAAAATATCCTTTGTTGTTGTCCTTGAATCAAGTGAATCTAGGGCCTAAGCTCCACTTAAGCTCCACGATCGCTTCGCCCCCTCAAGCTAAAGACAACAGAATCGAAGACTCAGGGAATCGGGAAACCTGCGGGGACTTCCTCACATAATTCATCAGCGGACAAGAACAGCAGCGCGAACAATCGCTGGGGGAATGTGCATATTGAAACAAAAAATTAAAAACTACACTTGACCTCAGCAGTCGAATCTGTCCGTTGGTCCGCTGGTCCGTTGGTCCGCTGGTCCGTCACTTCCACTGCGGAGGCTGACCAATGCTCAAGTGGCTTTTTACATTGGACTGAGACTGGGAGATGGGAACTGGACTGGGGACTGGCAAGTGGGAACTGGGAACTCGGAATCGAGGAATGGAATGGGTTGGTTTCGTTAAGTAAACATGCCACGCTACGACGCGTTCCTAAAAACCTGGCCGATCGGTGGACCCATTTCCATTCCCATTCCTTGGGCCTCGTCTCTGGCTCTCTCGGCTCATTACGATCTTCATCATCGCCATCGTTGTTGGTCATCAGCATCGACAGATTGTGTCGGCTTCGCTTTGCATCTTTTGTTCATTTTAGTTTAAATATTGCCTACCTCCACACGGTTCCCCTTCCCCATTCACATCTACATCCACATCCACATCCACCGGTCTGTTTGTCCGTCCGTCGAAGGAGAGGCGATTCGAGTCGAGTTGAGGCGAGTCGAGGCCCAGCTGCCAATAGTGCATAGCATTTCATGCACTTTTCATCTTTTTCAATCAATGTGCCCGTGTGCACTCCACTCCACTGCCACTTCTGCATCGAGATCTTGGCTAGGGAGTTGGCCCAAACTGGACAGCGGACTCAGCCACCGAAGGAGCCGGCTTCCTTGCGATAAACAGAGTATTTCGCCTTTTGAGGGCGCTAGTTGTGGCTTACCCCTGCTCCTGGACTTTGCCGCACTGAGAAATAAATATCTGTAAGATGTTTCATTCAAATTATATAGGCACAAAATTTTAAAGTTTTTTTAAGATTTAAAAAAACACGCCGGTATCAAATCGACATTAGCTTGGTAAATTTCTGGTACTTATACACATATCGTATTTCATTAAAACCACATAATATCAAATTGATCATCGTTTTATATCAAGTTTTTTTGGGTGTTCCAACAATACCATGTATTAACCAAGAGCTACGATATATTTTGAAAGTTTTTTTTACAGCATACTTATATGCCTAATTTTAAGAAATTTCAAACCGCATTTTCCCGATTTCTTGTTTCTCTCAGTGTACACATTATTTCTCATTTAAGCCGTGTGTGTTTTGTTTGGCTTCCCTGCCTACCGTTTATTTTAGTTGCTCAATATTTTTGTTGAATGTTTCAAGCGCGCTTAAATTAATCTCGAAGTTAATTGCTTTTCATATTTTGTTTTCGCTTTGCATGCCGCCTTAGTCGCTTCCCTTCAGTGGTTATAAATAACATTGGACTATTTTTAGTTGCAGTTAGTTTAAACTGTCATTGTTGAGATAGCCGCCCGAGGGCCTTTTAAGTAGTTAGCAACTGACTTTTGATTGCTTATTTAGGGCGGCTTCAAATGTGAGAAATGAGCACTAAGATGGTTAAAAATTTGATTTGCCGAGCCTAGATTCCTAGACTCTAGAAAAGATTAACAGTTAGCTGGAGCTTTAGCAAAAGCGTCAAGTTCCCCAGCCAACCAGTGCTGTCCACGTTGGTCAATTTATGCACAAGTGTTTTGTGGTTCGGCTTTTTGTGCCTGGGCGGAAATGCTGTGCAAAATTTACTGACCAGCCAAAAAAAAAAAAGAAACACCAGAAAGGAAATCCCCCAGCAATGGCTTAAAAGTGAGGCAAGACCCAGTCCCAGTGCAAGTTCCCCGAGTCCAGAGCGATCCGTCGATCGCGGCGCGCGCACGATAACAAGATTAGAAAATAAGATTTATCTCATAGATTGATAGATTCGATTACACGCAGCGTAGCGGCGACTTCAGCGGCGACTGGGGCGGGCGTGTAATTACAACAAAAGCAACAGTCGAACAGCGAGCAGAGCAGGCAAGAACAAAACGAGCTGAGGCTGTAAGACACAGGCCACGAACGTCGCACAGTGGGACGAAGAGAAACAAATTCGAAAAAATAAAATATGAGTTTTACAAAAATCTTTAGTAAATCTGTTTATCCATAAACTATTTGCTTACAATGCATGTAATTCAGAGTTGTACGAGTATTATTTCATTTTGTATTGTTTAAGACAGGATTAGATTGTAAGGGGTTTTAGAACAACATTTTTGTTGCATACTTATTGAATACCACATTCCCTTTCATTTTTTATCCAAGTGGTGGGGGATTCATTAAATACCGCTCCCTGTGAATCCGCGCGCGTTTTAGGTGTAGGCGTTTGCTTAGAAGGTAAATTAAATTTTACTGACTGCCAATTAATATAATAAACATTTAGTAAAGAAATGTAATCCACATGTAAGAAATAAATTTTCATATTCAAATGCGTTAATTAAAAATAAAAATATTCAATTTAATTATCCATTAAAGGCTCTTTAATACTGGTTAGTAACTTGAATGTTGAGATCTGATTTTATGATTCTTCTAATTTTATGATCATAACAAATATAAACTTACATTTATTAATGTACAGAAGACCCAATCACAATATGTATACAAAAAAAGACAAAACTAATCGAAGCCGTGGCTGTTTTAGTTGTTTAAATCTTAAACTCTTATTTAATAAACTAAATAATATTTATTTAGTAAATATCCAAATTATTGACTGCTAGCTAACTAATTATCTGTTAGGCAATATACATATCTTTCCCAATTTAAAGCTATTAATTTGGTATATAAACTATTTCTTTAAATAATTTAATTTGTATATTAAATTTATATTTTATTACCATACATTCTAAGCCACTGTGTCAGATTTGGCTGCGGGCAAACTCTTTTTCTCCCTGGCGTTTTAATGGACTTTTAACTGGTTTTGGAGCCTGCCTGAGTCAGAAGCCTGACTTGGGCTTTGGATCCAGCTGCACCTGCAACAACTGCGGGCTGGTTCGAGATCTGGGATCTCGGATCTCGCCTCTCGCCGGGCGTTGCATATTTACTAATTTAATAATTCAAAAGCATTTAAATTCCTAATCATATCCAGCAAAGCGGCCGCCGCCTGCGTCTGGATTAGCCGGCCGTTCGAGGCCCGGCTTTATCCCCATCCTCATCCTCGAACCCAACCAGAAACCCATCCCCATCCTCCAGCAATGCGAAATGAATCGCCCGGCGCAATTGTGAAAATTTCTCACCATTTTCATGGCCGATTCTGGGGGGTGAGGCGGTGGGGGGTGTGTTAGATTTCCACTTTACTGTCTATGCAATTTGTTGGCTAACTAGATGGCTATCTCTGCCCAGTTTGTGGTAGTTGTTCTCGGCGCGACTCGACTCTACTGGACTTCCCTCCGGAATCTCTGGCTCTTTTCGTGCTATTACTACTTGTATTTTATGCATCGCATGGCGTTAGTGTTTTGCGTCTTATTAGACTCTAATTGCACTGGTAGTTAGTTGGCTGCACTTCGAGTTCGGATCGGGGAATGAATGGGAATTTCGGCTATGGGGCCCTGATCATGGATCAAAAGGGTTTTTCCGGCCCGCACTGGCAACCCTCAATTATGGTCCAAATGAGCCGCTAGATGGCCTAGATGAAACCAATTAACCGGAAATTCTTGGGGGAATTTGAATAAGCTTCTCTATGAGGTACACCGTTATGAAGAAGATTCTAAATTTAAGAAAATATTAAAGATTCTCGCTTATAAAAATATGGTTTATTCTGTTTTTTATTTGTCGTAACATTTTTATTTTAATAATTACAAGTACTTTATGTGACATTCTTATTCGCTCCAAAAAACATTTAATTAAATTTTATAATTTACGTTCAGCCATAATCGTAAAATATTTAACCCAGCTCCAACCCATTGACCCACTTAGCAGCACACCAATTGGCTTCGGTCCAACCAGCGCCAGTTGGTCTGCCCCTGTCCATCAAGAAAACCACCGCAAGGACTCACCAACAATTCGATTCTCAGGCATTTTTGGTAGGTGGGTTCAGGATTGCCTGGCATTTGCCTTGGCGTCAGCGGTTCCGTGAGGAAAAAGACTTACGCAATGCACTTGCCAGCAAATAACTTAGCAAACAATGGGCGGCCATCTCATTGACGCCAACAACCCAGAACGACGTCATAGATATAGCCATAGTCGCGATGTCATATTCAAAAGTCCTGACGGAGCCAAAAGCTGGCGTCACTTTGCCCATTTATGCATTATGTATTCAAAATGTTTGAGGTCAACTTAAGGCGACGCCACCTCCCTTTTTCCACCATAAAATATTCAATATTGCTCGCATCGTTTTATTAGTTTTAGCCTAGCAGCACCCTCGATGGCTTTTCAGTCTATTTTTAGTCAAGGCCTAAACGCAAGCCATCCATAATTGGGCCTACCAATTTGCGTGGGCCAGCTGAACTTGAAAAGGCTTTTAGTTTGTTAAACAACAGAAGGTTAAGGAGGCACCTGAAACTTGGAAACGAAGGACTTGACGGTTGCCCTCTTTAAAATATGTAGATGTGTCATCATTTTCATCGGAATTTAAGATTACGATTATAAAAAGAAAATATGTTTTGATTAAAAATATGTTCAATAAACTTATGAACACATATAACATTTTTTTTTAATTTTTAATCTAACTTCTGACAATAGTCAACCAAAATTATTTTACAAATCCTTATCAAAAAAACATCCATACCCCCCATAAAGAGTATAATCATGAGCAAACTTTGGCTTCACTCGACAGATTTATTTCTCTGACCAGCCCCCGACCAAAAGTCTGGCTACTAAAAATACAACTCTGGACCAGGACAAACTTATTTCTGTTCTGCCACATTCATTCAGAGAATTTCGGCAACTTTTTTCTCCGTACTCACGATTGTGGAAAGTTTTTGCGTAGGCGACTTGGTGTCTGGCAAGCGGAGGAATTGAGGTCGTTCGGGTGGGCGGATGGCGATAAGGATTGGGATGCCGACCCCCCTCCCGCATGCCAGATGATGCAGCTGTTGTGGATGTGGACAAAACAGGAGCCTGAGGGCTCTGTGTCACGTTTCAATAAACTTTGATTGCCGGCAATTATCTGGCCGCTGGCATCGGCGGGGGCCTCGAATTTGTCGCTTATCCCTTTGGCATTGTATTATTTATGAGTCCGTGATTTGGGTCCTGGATTCGCTTTCAATTACTGGTACCCGCAGCCAACTTGCTGCCGAAAGTTTGCACATCAGCCTTTGTCGGGATTTGGGACCCTAATTGAATGATTTCAAGAGGAAGGACATTTCTTGTGACGTTAGTCCGAAGTCTAAACAGCCAGAGGGTTGGGATTATACCCAGCGATTCCAGGCCATTGTACTTCTTGGAATGCCCTTACCCATTGATTGGCGAATGACTGGTTTTATTGGCGGCCAGAAAGTGCTATGATTTATTTGGTAATGGTCTTATATCATCCGAATGTAAAGAGTGCGCACGAGTGTTTGCAGAGTGCTTCCCTTTAACGGCTCTGAGTAGTTATGGCACAACTTTGTTAGCACTAGGAATTACTCAATAGATTAGTTGGGAATTACGTTACATTAACTGATATTCGCCGTTTGTTTTGAGGAGCGGAGCAAAACAATGCGATTAGTTGTTAGCGCATATGGAACTCACTTATTAGGCAATGGCAATTAATCGCTTATTGCTATTACAACTTTATGGCGGGCCATTTTGATTAAATAGATATTATTTTCGATCAATGAACTTGTGAACTGAAGATAAAGCAACGACATACATTAAATAATACAATTTATATTTTAATTTCAAATTTAATTAAAGAACCGAGGACACCACCATTCTCTAGAGCCCGCAATAAACAAAGAAAACCTCTGAAGAATGTAAATTTTTTCAAAAAAAGTTTCTTTTAACATTCCTCAAACATTTACATTCTCCAGTCCTTTAAAATGTAATAAAAAGTTCAGTGAACTTTCCCAAAAAACCACAAAGCTCTGTGTGTTCTTCGCACCTTATTCCAGCTCAACACCACCCACACTCCTCGCCCCATTCTCTCCTCAAAAAAGCGGAAATGCGACGCGGCAGACATGTCTGCTATTTTGTATGCAAAAAAAAAGACAAAATAGTCAAAAACGGAAGCAAAAAGTTGATTAAAATTTCATGGCGACGCATTTGCCTCGGGAAAAACGAAGGAAAGCCAAAGACGCTGCAAAGTGTCTGTAAATGTGAAGGGAAAACATTTTAGTATGCAACAACGGGCGAAAAACCTGAGGTGCATGTGGTGCAAAAAGTTGTTGAAACTTCATTGAATTATCGCTCCCGGAGGAGCTGGCAAAAGTCAGAGGAGCAGCTCACTCTCACCCGAAAGAAAGGGAAATTGCAATTCATTCGCCACCACCAGTAGAGACATTTTCCAGCTTAGGAGCTTTTCCCTTCTTAAAGTGAAAACCGTAATGGCCGCGAAAAGAAAATCATTGTGTGTGAAAATTTAACAAGGGTGAATAAATTTCACTCAGCACAGGCCATACGATTCAATTTCGAGCTGCCATTAAAATGGGGGAATTTTCTGCACTTGACAGTCATGTGTGTGATTTGATAAACTCAACTTTTCCCCCGGTATCTTTATCGCTTTTCATTGACTTGTCCCAAATGCTGGTAAGAGGATTTTAGATTGCTGTTTAAGTTTGTCTTTGAATATAGATTCCAGCCAATTTGTGAAAGTTTGTGGCATGCAAGTAGATAAATCATTTATCTGCTACCCTTGGCATAAAAGCAAAGTTTTCAAGGAGTTTGAGGTCCCGTGGGATTGTATTCACCTCATTGTTCTTTGAGATAGATAGATAGGTAGTGAAAGTTGGGACACGAAGTTCTGATAACTTAAAGTTTGAACAGAGGAAAGTTTTGCAGCTCTGATAGGAGATTGAGTAGTAAGGATAAAAACACACACAGAAAAAAAGGGTCGCGGTCAAACCGATATGCGCATGGTAATTATCTGGTATTGCAGAAGTTTATACTTTCTTAATGCGAATAAAGTTACATAAGTGGGAGGAAGAAAGACACATTCGAATTTCGAACTGGCCTGTTGTTTACGTTTAAAGCACATCAAATAGAGATGCCAGCATATCAAGTAAAAATTGATATCACATAACATCAAATCGATCATAGTTTTATATCAAGTTTTATTTTGGGTGTACGACAGAACTGTCTTTTCACCTTTATTTTGGGACCACATGTCAATATCACAAATGTCACTTAATCCTGGCGCAGTCAATAAGCCAGGACACCTTTTTGCTAAAAGAAAAAAACAAAAAAACAAAGCTGACATAAATTTCATATGAATTATGACACTTGGAACTATAATGCCAATGCCACACAGCGACACAAAAAATGGATATATTCCTTTGTGACAAATGAAAACGAAACCCAAACACCGGCAACTGCAGCACGTGATTGTGATTTCCGAATTCCCAATTCCGTTTGAGCAGCATGACAGCTTCATAAATATGAAATATGCTGCCAGGCAAAAGTCACGTGCGATTGACAGACAAATTGAAAGTGCCATTGCATTCGGCAGTCGCCAATTGTCTAATTGCCAGTCATTTATTTTCGTGCCAAATTGAGGCGCGCACTTGTCAATGGCCAAAACGTGTCAGCGCTAAGGATCCAATTAGTTGAATGGGCCAGGAAATCAATAAGCGTTTTGCCAGCAACGCGAGATACTTCTCCCGAGGGCGTGCTTCAGTTCAGTCTGTAAATATCCCGGCTTAATGTGAATGATTTCAACAAGTGAGCCAAAAATATAGCTTATAATACTGTGGAGATATTTTTAAAAACCATAGATATATTTGAAAAAATTGAAGTATGATTCAACATAAAAATAGGTATCTGTTAATACTGGCTTTTATTTTTGATCTGGTTATTTCCGATAATCTTTAATATCCAATTAATTGTTGCGTTGGTCCTTATCTGAATTAATTTAATTTATTTTCATTGAGAATGATATAACTTTGTAAATTTGCTTAGAAAGACTTAACCTTTATAACTATTATCTTATTATAAAAATGTGCCTCCTAAAACGATTCTACAACCTTCTATTTAAAGTAAATGTGAATAACGCTAGTGGCATGATGCTCTTATAAATGCAAATTCGAGCAACCAATTGTATAAATGGCATATCGAATCATTTATCTGCATGAAAATCACCCTGAATATTAGGAAAATGTAGCCCGTGCCAGGAATATGGCTACCCAGACATCTCTCCCCAAGTTTTTCCTAGTCCCTCATCTTAAATACCCATGGGCTTCAAGTGGTTCACAGTGCCCGCGATAAGGCAGGGGATCCAGGTCCAAAAACAAAGCCAGAGCCAGTTGCTGACTAAATGTTTTTGGCGTCCGTTAGTGCAAGATGTGGAAGAAGAAGATGTTGAATATAGAGAGGGCAGCACTGAGAAAAAAAATGTTAAAAGAAATCTTTTATGTAATTCTTGGTGTTAATTAGATAAAATTAAACTTTTAAATGCAGTATAAAAACAGGATTTTAAAGTAAATTACATACAATTATCAGCATTTCCTTTTTATACAGAACTTTTCGTTTTGTAGGTTTTTTTTTTTTGAAGTAAGTTCTATAGGCTTATATCAAAATATTTCAGAGTTTTCCTTGGTTTTCCTTTTTTTTTTTAACATTTTTTAATAATTTCTCAAGGAAATATTTCCTCTCTGTAGCAAGGCACATTTTCTCAGTCGATTGCCAGGTAATGCGTCCAAAATGAACTTCAAACGGCGCCTTGAGATAAGAAACATTTTCCCCTTTCATTCGTTCCCTCTCTTTCCATCTCTCTGGGTTGCCTAAGATATGTAAATATAGTTCATTGATGATTTTAGCTGGAAATGCGGGTCTTCGATGAGATTGGTCTATCGATTTGGGTGAGTCACCAATGTTGAATCACGGGAACTAACGAGAAAAATGAAGAGCAGCTGCGTTGCAATTAAAAGCGCCGCCCACGCCTCCTTAAAAGTGCAGATCAATTGGAAGAGCGTGCTATTTTGGACCCGTGCCAAGGATACGTAAAGTATAACATACAGCACCAGCTGGTTTTGCTGCAACAATGCCGCACAAATTAGAGCCTGAGACAATGGAGGAGGAAAACTGCATTAAGGCGGTAAATTGCGGTGACCGAAGAGGGAAATGCAGGGAAACTCGGGGAAAGGTGAAAGTGTGCCAGAATGCGTGTGCCTTTCCAGGTAAAAGTTGGCCCAAAGGACGAACGCACACACAAGCTGCGGTTGACAATAAATTATGGGCGAACATTCCATGCCAAATTATTACCGACCATTTGGAGGCGGAAAAGCCGTTTCGCTACGCCCCCGATTTCGGTTGCTATTTAAAATTGATTTAAATTCGCCTTGGCCTTAGGCTCTGAATGGGGAAATTATTTGCTAATGGGGCCTAGGCCATAAATCTCTTTCACCTTTTCCACCTTTACTTTCTGCACATTTTAGCCGGAATTTTCCAAGCTGCAGCCAACAAGAGTTGCATACTTACGGGGCACTTTGCATGTACAGTTGTGATTTAGTGGCAATTTCCCCGTGTCAACCTTGGAAATAAGGATCTGCAAATACGCTAAATGGGTCCCATTAGAATTCCGTTTTGCATTGAGGTGAAGGTGAGGTCAATGAAGGGGTAATACAAAATTATGGTCAGGGGTCGCCAAAGATATGTCCATAATATTATATTTGGGAAATATTCTAGAAGGTCTTTTAAGTGTATTTTTATTAATAATTGTATATTAATTAACTGTATATAAAATAAACAAAATACATCACCTATATATTGTTTAAAATTCCATCTAAATGTATGATTCTCTTTTACTGCTTTGACATTCCAGTTGAGGCCTTTTAAGAGTGCCCTAATAAATCACATATTGATTTCTGTTGGTACCACAAACAATTACAATAAATTATTAAATACGGTTGTATTTAAACTAACCACAGTTTTCCCAGAAAAAAATTTAAGTTGGCCGACTCATTAGTAAAACCGAAACAATAATTTCTTTGGTTTTTCCCCATCGGGTTTTCCCATCGCCCATGGCAACAATTGAAATTATGATTTAGGTAAGTGTTTTGATATACGGCCACCAAACAAGTCACGAAATAAATAATATATAGAACGATTTGATTAATAGCCGGCCAAAGGAGTCCTTCACAAAGAAAAAACAAACCAAATAAAAGTGAAACAAAAGGAGAAAAACGAATTTCATTGATTGGCCGGACCGCACACATTGTTGAAAGGAATTTTGATTTATCAGAGGCGGCGGCCAGTCGAATAGAGAAATAGAGGGAAATTAGTTAAGGAATTCCCGGCACCGCACAGGTAGAAACGTGGGGATGGGTGAGGAGGATCCAACAGGTGCCCTCGGCTGCTAATTGAGCTCCTTTATCGGCTAACACACACACATGCCCATCTGGCAAATTAAGTTTTCAGCCACAAAGGTAAAGGTAACAAACTGTATGCAAAGGAATTCCTGGCCCCTCCTCCGGGGCCTCTTCTTTTTTTTAATTAAGTACAACAACGCAGCAAAATTGATTTCCAGAGTTTGCTTATCGCAAAGGAAGGATCTCTAAGAGATGCGATGCCAGCGATAAGGTCTTAATATAGATGGTATGATATGTGTATAATCGTTTAAAGATGGTCTTATTTAGTGTTCAGCTGCAGGTCCAAGGCGACCGCAGAAGTTGCCAAGTCATTAGGATTATTAGACTGTGCTAAATGCAACTATTAATAAGTTGTATACCTCACACAATAAATAAGTTTGGGAAATCTTCAGAACTGGAATTTTAAACTAGAGTTTAGAAGCTCAACTTGGCCGAACTGCATAAATTAGGCGGAAATTTATGCCGTTCAAGTTTTGGTTACCCAAGATTTCTATCGGTCAACTCGCAGAAGAATCCACCAGACATTGATCAAAGCGATGATAGAATAAATTCCAATTAAGCTATCAAAAGGAAGGAGAAAGAACCTAGTGAGATAGATCCAACGGTAAACGGCACTGACAATGCCAAACGAACGTATAAATTTTCCACACTCTTATCGGATGGGAAAGTATCTAGGGTTCTCTCCACTCGTCTGATGGCCAATGTCTCTATAAAGCGATCATTAAAATTATGGCATATCGGTTGACCGACGACCAATTCCCGACGTGGCCCTAATGAAATTATTAAAAATGCATTTAACTCGGAGCCCCGGCCAGAAATATTCATAATATGCATATAGGGTCGGGCGAACGGGTCTGGCCGACATAAATAACTAACCTCATGCCATCGTGGCCATCTTGGGGAGCAAACTAATTATGCATTCATTTTGTTTGCCAACAATTAAGTGGCCCGGGGGCGTGGTGCATTTTTCATTTTACTTATTAGTAGTCGGACATGCCAGGGACGGGCCCTCGGGCAGATCCTTTA
This sequence comes from Drosophila prostipennis, assembly GCA_037075205.1. Lineage (NCBI taxonomy): Eukaryota > Metazoa > Arthropoda > Insecta > Diptera > Drosophilidae > Drosophila > Drosophila prostipennis. Next base: position 1,839,552 of record JBAMCJ010005005.1, on the reverse strand, counting down.
CTCAGATTTTGATTTATGGCAGGCACGCACTTGATTTACCAGCCCAAAGGATCGTTAGTGCGACGAACTAACTCCGCAATCATGACCCACTTAGGGAAGTCGCTTCGAAGAAAGCCAAGACTCGATCAAATTCGGAGTAAACTATTTGCGAAATAATCAAAAAGTATGCAAACTTGACTTCCAGTAGTGTAAGTCCTGCACTGAGGAGCAGGAGCAACTGTATTTAAAATAGATTAACTTAAATGATTAAGATTAAGTTCAATGTATAAACAAAAAAACCCGGGATCAAATCGATATGCGCATGGTAAATTTATGGTATTTAAACACATGTCGTTTTAACATGCCATACTAGACTTTTAAAATTGATATTAAATAATATCATTTGGCCGATTTCTCTTTCTTAGGGATTCTCTGAAATCGAAAAAAAGAGCAAGGCGAACTTAGAACATAATATCAAATTGATCATCGTTTTATATAAAGTTTTATTTGGATGCAGGAAAATTATTACGATATTTTACACAACGTTATGTCTAATTAATTTTATGGCCCTGGTAATGTAGCATTATTATCCTTTATGTAATATCAATATATCCAAAATAATATCTTTCGATAATATTTTTTGCCAGTGGCTCCAAACTGGTTTGGCAATCAAATGACCATTTATTCAAGCCACATTCGGCTGCAGTGGAGAAAGAACCACCCACGCGACAATTACTTTCTAAATGCCGAAACGATGCCGCCTTGGAAATCAAATTTTGCACCAAATTAGGCGCCAAATCGGTTAAAATGTGGAAATTGGTAGCCAAACCACCGGCTTGCCTGTTGGCCTGTTGGACTGTTGGCCCGATGGCTGTGGCTAAAATGCCACATGCTGTGTGTGCCCGTGGCCGCAAAAGAATTCCATTTCATGGGCGTTTTTCTAATTTCTACCAGCAGCCGACGCCGTTGAGGCATCAGAAAAAATTCCAATGAACAAAGTAATGCAGAAAACGCCTTATCCGGTCGTTTTTTTCGTTATCGAAGAGGGGGAGTCTGTTGGTCAGGGGATGGCGATCGGGAACGGGAACGGGAACTGTCAACGCCGAGAGTCCGAGTCCAAGTGCAAGTCCAAGTCCAAGCTGCGGTGCCCACCCATGTTGCCGCTGTCCATTGGCTTCTGCGGTGCATTCATTTGACAAACGCTGACAGCGGCGACAATGTCGCAGCAGCAACATCAGGGGCACAACAGCAACATCATCGGCGCAACAGCAACAGCAACATCAAGCGATTGCGGATGCAAGTGGCCATCGTTGCGGGGCTATTGGTATTGGTTTTTGAAGAGCCGGCAGTCGGGGGAACCTGAAGCCGAAGCGAACTTGATTTCTTATTTGAATATTTATTTCTGGCGGCAGGGACGTTGTCTTTGGCGTCGCCATCGATCGTGACAATCGCCAACGCAAGTGCAAAACTCTTCACTTCATGTGTCGATCTACATCGGGGGGGTCTTGATCGAGAAATGTATGGTCCGCAACAGTTAGCCAATCGGCACTTGCACTCGCAGAAATTCATTTTAAAAACTCAGAGCCTTTTTTCTACTTTGGGGAAAAAAAGTTGAAGAAAATAACGAAAAACTTAATGCAATCGTATTATCTTGAAATTTATTTTTCTTCCTTCAGAAATATTACAAATATGATATTCCCAAGCGCCCACAGTTTCCATAGTTTCGGATAATAATTATTAATTATTATTAATTTTTCTGCGTTCTTGTAGCCGCTATTCAGAAAATTCGAAGTTCAGAAATATTAAAAATATGTTGCTAGAATAAACATTACTAAAAAATGTAAAAGGATATTGTGCTTATGCGGAATGAAATTAAAACTTATTTTGTACTTCATTCAACACAATATCGAAATAGTATAGAGAAGTCTCTGGACACACTTTTTCTATTCTCTGTATACTCTTTTTCCAGTGCACTTGGCCTGCCTATCATAGACGATTAAAATTGACGTTAGTGGAGTTGTGAACGCGTCGCTGCTTACACATCACCCCCCGAAACCCCCCAGTGGCCCCCGCCACCCCACGTCAACACTTTCTTCGGCTAAACGTTTTCATTATTTATGAATTGATCAATTTGTTGCTGCCGCTGCTGTTTGGCCCTGCAACTACGACTATCATCAGCGACCATCAAGTTGCATCGTTTGGTTTGTTTGTTGTGGCCATTAGCGTCACTTGATCGGGGCTACAGGTCCCCGGAATGCTCCGCTCCCGCCGCCCAAGCTCGACTTAATTTATTTCAAATTGTTGCGGCGCGTCATCAACTGCAAAATTATTTACCCAACTAATTTATGCAGATTTTTCTAAAACGTTTCAAATTAGTTGCGGTGTGGAGAGGGGGGTGAAAGGGGGGATGCCAAAGGGTCAGGGAGGGATAGGATGAGACTGATCACTGAAATCGGTTGATAATTGTCATTGACTAGAGGTTAAGTGGGGATTGAGTATCGATATAGCGAAGGCAAGTACTGTGTGAAAACCTATAATAATATTATTTAGTTATACAATTTTCCGATCCTGTCAATAAAAATCTAACAAATATATATTTTTTCAAACCTTAATTCTTAAAAAATAAACTTTTACTAAAAACTAAAAAACTGTAAAAAACTAAGCATAGAAATATGGATACCAATTTTGCAAATTTTTTTTAATATTCGAGGACCTTATTTGGTTTTAAGTTGCCAGGAATTAACAGATTGGCATGGCATGTCCCACATTCACTATCTGAATCAGCGGCTATTTGAATTTAAGGATAAATGTGCCCAAGGCTGTCCATTTGCCATAAACGAATGTACACGACATATATCATTGACACACATCTGACAATGGGCCTGACACTTATTTGCTTTTGTGGCCTTTTGTTTCTGTTTATGGACACGCGATGCAGGTGCGGCAATTAAAACTCAGATCCATGCCATGTGGGAGCCCTTGACAGAACCGACTCTACCTCTACCTCTACCTCTACCCAAAACCCCAAGTCGCACTCGGAGCCAAGAGCTAATGAATCGAGTCAACTATTTGAGCAGTCAATTAGCACACAGATGTTAATTTAGGACAGTCCAAACTTTGGCCCCTCTTGGGTGTGCGCTGGTCGCTCGGAATGCGAACGCCGATCGTCATAAATACGGGACAACTTCCCTAACCCGAATGGCCATCTGCCACATACTAAACTCGAGCTATGAACAAGCATTCTAATAAATTCTAACCTGGATAACCTCAACAAAATTATAAACGAGTAAAAATTTAAATTCTTATTACTTTTTTACAATAATTAAAAAGAGAACACATTATTTTTTAAAACGAAAAATGTTATATTTTTGGAAGTTAAAACAATGGTTAAAACAAATGATTTTTCTGTAAATATTTTTAAAATCCTGTAAAGTTGTATTCTTTTATCTAGAGTTTTTCGTGCGTCTCTTTAATTTTAAATTAATAATTATTTGTAATTTATTTATTTAAAAATAAAATATTTCTTTTACTATTATAATCAATTTATTTCAAAGTTCTGGAAAACTATTAAATTATAATATTGCTAGTATAGCACTTCACAAATTTTAAAGTTATAATAAAATTCGCTTTTAAAAAGGTCAGACTGTAATATACTCAGCGGCCAGTTAGTCGTTGACTTCTTCTAAATATCGGTGTCACTCGGGTGGACAGGAAGGCCACGAGACTTCCTCGCAGCCGGATTGTCAGCGAAACGGGCTTATAGCCGCATTTTGAGGATTGCAACTGGCCCTGGGGCAACTCCCCGCGTTTGGGTTTATTTTCTTTGGCCGTGTATTCATTTCGAAGCACGTTGCGGTCAGGGTTGAGTTCCTGTCCTGCCTCGTCCTGGCTGATTTCAATTGAAAAACCGCAACTGCTGCAGGGCGATCCTTTGTTGCCGTTAACCGGAAGCCAAGTCCATGTCCAATGTCCTGTTCTCCGTCGGCGGGCTTTTATTTAACATGACGCAACAGAATGGACGAGAGAAAGGCCACAAATGTCCTGTCGACGTCTGCCACCAAATCACCCCTCCACATCACCTTTCACCTTTTTTGGCCGCCGGCGAAATTCTGGGACAGCATTCGTCCCCATGACTCTGCGTTTTTCCTTTCCTGCCCCTTTGTGACATTTTGCACGAAGATTTCTGCCTCATTAGGGGCTAAACTCAAAGGAAATGGAGCGACAGGAAAACGCATATAAACCGAGAATTTCTACAAACCAAACGGAAGGAAATTGGCATTTCAAGAGGCGATTGCGTTTGAATCATACTTTATAAAAAGGCTTTGCCAATTATTTACTGCCCCGAAGCGACAAAATCGGAAGAGAAACGATCATAAAGGTTCGGAAATTGGCCAAGAATAAAACATTTAAAAATTTAGGAAAGCAGAAAGGAAATTGGCTACAAATTAATGTAATAAAAAAGGCCATTGCACTTATCAAGAACGCAAAGTAATTATCACATTCCGGAATCTAATTATATTTAACTGCCATGATTCACAGCTTAGTCAAGAATAAAAGCTTAATTCTAACATAAAACTTCCCCCAATTCGCACTTCGATCAATGTCAAGTCACATCCGTTCTTACGCATCTGGAATTTCCAATAAATCCAATATATTTCCTGGTGCTATCAAGCATTCCTCAATAAATTCCATCTGATAGGGACATTCTCGGAAAAGGAGAGTAAGGCAGCAAAATCATATTACAAATATGCGGGACAATTGCGAAAGCCAAGGCTAATCAGTCAAAAGGCCTGCAACCTTTTTGGAATTTCCTTTCAGCGGCAACATATTTGACCACTTTGTGTTTTATTTTGGGGCCACAGCTTATCGGGGAAGGTATTTCGAATTCCGATTCGGCAAAGGGAGATTACGTGGAATGTGGAAAGGAAATTACCCACCAACAACCAGCCAGTACAGGTGATCTGTGATCAGTGATCACGCGTCGAGTGCGGATGTTTACACTTTGTTTCGGTTATCGCCGCGAGAAGAACTTACGGCCCATACGGCACCGATATTTCGCACTTGGCACAACCAATTATCGGCGGCGATAACCAGAAGTCGGTAGCCACTAGAGAACGAGAACCGTGACCTACTACAAAAGCCCCGGCAATCGGAGGCGTATGGTGCAATTGGTCAAAGGCGGTCCGTTTGTGGCATTTGCCAGGGGCATTAAGAGCCAACAATCGCTGGAGGTCCCATTTAAGCCCCTTCGCCGGGCGTAAACAACCTGTAAGCCTCCGCGCAGGTTTACATATCGAAGTGCAGGGAGGCTATACTCTGCCATACTACAGTACGCCATATATCGAGTGAGAGGGAAAGCCAGCACGATCTCAAGGCATGCCGGCGGACTCGAGGTTGTCAACTGGGTATTACAGCCGGGTCTTAGGAGTTCTCCAAAACAAAATAAACCCTAAATAAGATAAAAGTTCGGCTCGTTTTGTTTCCCGGGCAATTAAAGAAAATAGTATTTATCACGCGCTTGGTACTTGTACTTGTGTAATATGAAAATAATGTATTGGAACTTAATTAAAATATTTAAGAAATCATTTTCCAGAATTTAAAGTACAAATAACTTCTATCCGTATATTCTTCTTACATTCTTCATGAAAATAAACCCTAAAACGCTCACGTTTCCTTTGCTTTCGTCTACAATTATACCCAAGACAGTTTATGGGTGTCTTGGTTCCACTTTATTACAGTCTTTATATCACTAATTGAGTTTATTGCGGTATTGATCAGTCACGTTTCAATCGAATGACACTCGAAGAAGTCACGCGATATTTCGATCATATCATATTTTTGCAGTCAAAAAATCGAAAATCCCATGGTTTATGGATCTCTCAAAGGTAATCGCCGAATGTCGTCATGTACTTTCTTTGTACTCAAGTGTTCGGCCAAATTAGACTCGATTCCGTCACCCGAAAGACCTTGGGCTATCGGATTGGTCGAGAGGAATGTGGTAATATTTCCACTAAGAAATTCGAGAGAGCCTACCTATTGGCAACAAGATTTGGGGAAAGGATCTGGGTAATTTTTCCATTGAGTGGCGCTAGCCAAAACTAGAGTGGCTAATTGGTTTTATCAGCTAATACGGGTGACATCACTTTCTAGCACCTCTCGGGCGGTCATTAAGTCGCCATTTGGCCAAAATAAATACCTTCGTCTGACTATCACTTATCGATTGGAAATGCGACTTTATTAACATTAAGGGGGGGCTTGTTACGCAAACAGAATTTGTCCACTTTATTGGCCCACAGGCCTCCTCTTGGCCAGCTTTGCTCCTTTGTTGTTTTTTCTGTTTTGGTTTATCGCCGGTGAATCGTAAATACTTTTACCGTTAGCTGTTGTTTGTTTATAGAGGAGACCAATCAAATCGAAAGGCTCTCCTGTTGCCGTGGTCAATCCCCTAGACTCTAGATTGGATTTTGTGTGGCTAGGTCAAGGCCAAGTTATCGCATATCCAGATATGTAGGTTTGTATGTGCCAAATGCGTTCGTCAACGTTACTCGGCGTTTTTAATAGACCCCAAATGCTTTTACCCAAAACAGCTCACAAAGTGATCACAAAAATGCTTATCAAAGCCATTGTATTCCAATTTGGAATTCCCCTTATTCAAAACTAATGTGTTTCTTTCAATTAGCTAGTATAAAATATCCCTAGCATTAGGGATTAAAAAAATCATAAAACAAGAAAAGAAGCTAGCTTCAGCCAGCCGACTCCTATATACACTTACATTTAATCCGATATTCAGAAATATTTAAAAAATAATATTCCCAAGAGTAGAAGGTAATATTTCAAAAAACACCGAAGCTAGATTTTTTTACCGTTTTTTTTTCGATCCTATATAAGATATAGTTGTCCGATCCGGCTGGTTCCGACTTATATACTGCAATGGGAAATTTGTCTCCTTCACTGCGTTGCAAACTTCTGACTGAAATCATTATACCCTCTGCAAGGGTATAAATATGATAAATATAAATTATAAACTAATTAAGTACGTGTTACGAATAAATATCTAAGAAGTGGGGAATCCCATTTGAATGTACTTGACTGGGTCCAAGTTCCAATTCAAAAATAAAAGTTCCATTGGAGGGCTTCCGCAATTGCGTGTTAAGTTCGTTTCTAATCTAAAAAATTCCATTTAGCCCTGACCATAGCAATTTGATTCCAAGAATTAGCACTCTAAAAATAGAGTTATCACTCGAGGTGAGTCAGGAAGCACAAAAGATCAGAGGTGCGTCCGTGTAAATTCTTGTATTATATTTTATAAGTCAGGGGGTCTAACGGGTATGGCAAGTGAATGGTTTAGATAGTACGGAACCAGTTAAAACCGGTAACTTCGGCTAATTGCTGTCTTATCGCTGCACTAAGAGCTTAACAATACAAAATTGTCCACTAAGTTGGTTTAGTGCCCGGCGGCAATAACACTCGAGTTGGGTTCACGTGGAGAGGTCTGTTCCGTTTGCCGGGGATTATGTCTTTATGGTGGCACATCCCTCTCCCAAGAACTTTATGGCCCAGACAAATCAATCGTCCGACCTTGGCGCTAGCCACAATTATCCGCAATTAGAGCCAATAGATCAGGCCCGTCAACGGAAAACGGAAGTCGGAGGCAGCTGTTAATTGGCTTTAGTCTATAAAAATCAGTCTATCAATGGTCATATAAATCACTCCAATTATATGGCAACGATTCTTTGATATTCAACCGACCAAAAAAGGCACACGATGATCCCGATCCTGGTGCAAGGACATCAATGAAATTAAGTTTTTAGCAGGAAAAATTACATACCTATTACCCGGCGGGTAATTTACCTGGCCGAGAGCAGTTGCAAAATGCCAAAGGCCTCAATTATGCACGGCCCGTCACATAAATTGTCAATTCGTTGGACATTTGGGCCAAGATGGTCTCCGGCTTCTACCTGGTTTGTTCCCGTTATCGCCTCAGCCCACGTCGACCCCTGTCGCTCCCTTTGTTCAGCTCTTTTCTTCGCTTCTCGACTTTTCGCAACAGTTTTCCGGACTAACTACCGAGCACCCGTGGGTGTGTTCTATCTGGGGGCAGAAGTGTTTTATCTGGCACTTTACCTTTTTACTTGTAATTGGCCACGCTGATAAGGGATACGGGATTGGGCTCGGTTAAATCTTGGGTGGCATGCGACCAAAACGTTACAGTTTAGTTCACGTGCAGTTTTTTGAATATGCTAAAAATATATTTAAGTAAAAAAGATCCCTCCTTACAAATAAAAGAAAGAGGGAATGCTATATTAAGCTAAACGAGTGTAAGTGAGATAGATATATAATCAGTAGAGAACGCAGTCGCTTGAATTGCGTCATCTAGCGGAAAATGCATTATTTTCCCAGAAATTTCTATGTTTTGGTAGGTACTACTAGACCTAAAAGAATACAATTACACTTTTACAAAACCTGTCAATATGTGGGCTTTAGAGACATTTCTAGGTCGTTTAAGGAAATCCTTCCTAGCTCTTATAGCTCCCGATATCTCAGCGTTTACCTCAGCTAGTGATCCTGACAAGAACATATAGATATACTGTATATGGCTTCCTGTTACATACTTTCCAACAAATATAATATTAGTATTTTAGGAAAAATAATTGAACAAAAAGTACATCAAATTGACAGTGTCGTTTTATAATATATTCTAAAACTACTATTATATAATGCGATGAGTGCATTATTTATTTAACAAAATGTTAAATATTTTAAAAGAATTTCCCCTTAAAAAAGACCAACTCCTTTAAATTCTCCACCCCTTACAAAATGGCCCATTAGGCCTCATTAGATCGCAGATCAACGAATCACAGCTTACAAATCATCGGAATCATATCCAACACGTAAAGCCCATGACAACAACAGAAATGCATTTGGAAAATTTACATTTTCAAGTGTGTAGCCACCCAAAAAAAATTCTGGCTAACGAACTTTTACTACTTTCTAACTGGATCGCGGGAAAACGAAGTCCGCTCAGCAGTTGGTCGTGGGTGAGTCAAGGTTTATGCTAATTTCGTGCATTTCCCAACCATAATTTACGGCTACATAATTTAGATACTTTATGTGGGGGAAAATAGTCGGCGAATTCCGAGAGGCTGGGCGACAGGCTGACAGGAGGCGACAAAACATTTTGACATTTTCCCAGACCGGCTCCTCCCCAAAGTCCGCGTCCCGTTGAGTCATATGAGCTCATTTTTATTGGAAAAGTCATAAAAATTTTAAATAATATTGGCGCGAGAAATTATTTAAAAATATTCTTTGCTTATTCAAATGCGCGGGTCCCCTGATTGACTGCCATGAAGTCATCAGTATCGGCGGCATCGTGATCACGATCATCAAATTGATCGGCCCAATCAAGTTCTCAGGCGGGGCGGCGAACAACAAAACCTCGATCGATTGGATCTCGAACCTGTGACACACAGTCGAGTGCCGGGGACAAGTTTTTGAAGTTTGTTTCGGGTTATTGTTCGAGGGCGTCAATAGAACGGAATATTGACACCTCAGTGGGAGGGGACGGGCGGGGGGAGGAGGCCGGGAATATCACATCTGAGATGCTTTCAGTTCACTGGCTGATCAGGGAAAGACGAGATTTTATGGTATATTTGCTGATGTAATTACCAATTCATATTCGAAACGGCTTTATTATACTACAAATGATGCCGGAATGCATTAAAAATGGCTTAGTTCAGTTAAACTGGTATGTTTAAATGGGTAAATTCTTTTTAAGAGTTATAATTTCCAAAAATAGTCTACTTCTGCAAACTTTTGATGAATTCGATCTACATACACTAGCATTTACTAAAAGTTAAGTAATTTAATAATGTAAATGTGAATTATCAGATATCCGTTGAGCCCCCTGAATTAGTATGGTGACTCCTAACTTTCTAGCTTTTATTGTTTCCAAGATATCAGCGTTCATTCGGACAGGCTGACGGACAAACGTACATGGGTAGATCGACTCGCCTTGTGATCCTGATCAAGGAAACGCTTCCTTCAACCTCTTGCACACTTTTTAACGGGTATAAAAAATGTACGTTTTGTATATGTGCTGTTTGAAACTAAAATCTTTATAAATACTTAAACCGAACTAAATCCCGCATAAATATATAATTGAAGTTATCTATTTTTTACCAGAAGCACTATCTATCAAACATAAATCAACCATAAGCTCGACTACTTCTCAGCGCTTTCTACTCCATATTTTCCAAACCAACTCAAGATTATCTCACTTTGCTCCACTCTGCGCACAATATGGTTTGGCTTATTGTTTCCGCAGCCTCCACAGAGATTAAACTGGATTTCCGTTTTGGCAAGCCAAACAAAATATTGTTCGTAACACTCTTAACCAAAAAAAAGCATCCACACTCCCTAACGGTTAACCAGGCAGCATATAACTCAAACTGAAAGCTTTTTACTTTATCTGATTAGGGGGCGAATAAATCAAAATGCCTCACACCTACCACCTAGCAAGGGGCTATGGCCGAAACCTCTAAGCCGACTCGACCCAATCAAAAACGCATTAAAGCCAAAGGGCCGACAAATAAACAACAACAATTTGTCAAAGTGGCAACAACAATCAACGCCATTTAATTAGATGCCATTGATTAGGAGCGAAGGGAATGCGCATCTTCGAATGCATTTTTGTAATTTTTCTCCGCGGCTTTTCCCCGCTCATTTCCCACCACTTGAAAACTCGTCGAGCTTGACAAATTTGACAGGCCTGATTGAAAATGAAAAGTTGGACACAAAAGGGTGTTCGACAAAAGAAAGGGGCCCCGTCTCCGCGAGGAATCATTAAAAGCCCAAGCTTTTCGGCCAACAAAAGATGGCCCAAACGGCCGGTCCGGGAGTTTTGGACATTTGAAAGTCTGGGAGTTGGAAAGCAAATGTCAAGTAGTTGGCACTTTCAAAAAAATAAAAATAAAATCAAACACAGATATCTATGCTCGCCTAGGCTTTTCCCATCGCCTTCGATCGGTCTGCTGCAATAGGTGAGAATTTATGTAGATTTTTTCGCTGCCACCTGGGCTATTTGTCAAGTAGTTAAGTCTTTAGTCCATGAGGGATTGACAGGCGGGCTAACTATCTGGCCGGCTAGCCTCCGTTTCAATTTGGCTTCCACCTTGCCTTGGCTGCAAAACCAAAACCAAAACCCAGACTCAGGCCGAGACTCTATGATATTGTGTGAATATTTTATGTCTGTGACGTGGCTGCCACGTAAACAAGCCGCTTAGTTTAGCAGTTTCTGCAATTGCGGCCACCTTTTTCCAGGTGCTGGCAAATATTTGAAATATTTTGGCTAAGTACAGGCAAATTGCCAATACGGGGAGTGCATATTGGCGAACTTAAATATAAAATACGATCAGTACAGGCAAGGCAAAATATATGATTTATGGCAGGATAATTCACAAGATAAGTCAAAGCGTTTGCAAACTGGAAGATAAGCTTGTTTGGTCTATTCATTAATCTTAGAAATATGTTGAACTTTTCTTAAAGAATTTTCCAAATTTTCTTGAAGGATATTTTGACCTAATTTGTTTTAGAGCCGTGAAACATACTTCGTTTTCATCGTTCCATTTACATAAACCCCACTTAACTTCATCTGCTAAAGTAAAACCCATTTAAAATTGAAAAAACTGGGCCATTAAAATATTTAAAGACTTTAACCTACTTTTAACGGGGCGTTAAATACCTGAACGAAAAAGAACAAAAAGAAAAGTAATAGAAAATAGAAAAGAAGAAGGTGAAAAAAACCGAAAACTTATCTTAGAACACAATGAGCCACTGACGAGCTGAACAGTTATGATTGTTTGCACAAGGCACATACTAAGTGGACTCCCAGCGGAAACTGGCTTGGCAAAAGGTGCCAAAACCCAAGTACTGCCAACTGCCAACTACCAACTGCAATGAGGAAGGTCAGTGTGCGGTTAATTACCGAACCGAACTGAGCCCGAACCCAAAACGAATGGCGACGCGAAACACCCGCTATCTATCATTGAACTTGCTCAAAAAATATCATTATATTTGCTAAAGATTTTGAGTTTTAATAATGATACCCTGAAATAAGGGAGTTCTTTACAAACTATTCCGAAATTTACTAGGACAAAAAGAAAGTCCTTAAAACGTTTTTGATTTAATAAAAACAATAAAGTTTAAGTTAGATTATAATCGAATCTAATCTCCAACAAGAGAGAACGCTATAGTCGGGTTGGTGTCCCGACTATCTAATACCCGTCACTCGGCTTAAGGGAGTGCGAGGGAGATGGCGATATAAACTTTGATCAGCTATAACTTTTTAACGAATGGTCCGATTAAAAAAATTTCTTCTACATTTCGATAGGTATTGATAAGCAGAACAAAACTGCATTTTTACTTTTCCGAAATATTTAAATTTTTTAAATCGTATATTACCTATTGTGGGCGTTAGAGGGGGCGTGGCACCTTCTGGAAACAAACTTGCGCTGCGTAGGAACTCCAAGAATCTTCATGCCAAATACCAATCCTCTAGCTTTTGTAGTTTCCGAGATCACAGCGTTCATACAGACAGACAGACGGACAGACGGACAGACGGACATGGCTATATCGACTCGGCTAGTGACCCTGATCAAGAATATATATACTTTATAGGGTCGGAAATGCTTCCTTCTAGCTGTTACATACTTTTGCACGAATACAATATACCCTTTTACTCTACGAGTAACGGGTATAATAATTATTGGAGGATAAAGAATTTGGTTGTAAAGCGGTTTTCAAAACAAATTTTTTGATGCATACTTTTTTAATACCACATTTTTTTTCTTTCCCCTCAAATCCCCTGTCGATCCGATCATGAGATTAATAAATGTAATGAAGCTCTATTACATTTTCTTAGGGTAACATTTTATGGCCGGAAATAAATTTCTATTGAAATTCGAAATTATAAATAAGTCACAGAAGTCATATTTTAACACCTTCAAATCACAAATTCCCGTTTCTCTCAGTGCCCCCACTGATTCTAAGCCCAAGTCGAAGTTGAAGGCGACGTCGAAGTTAAAGTTAATGTCGAGGTGGGAGCAACAGTTAGCATTCCGTCAGTGCAAGTGGCACAGCAACAGATGGCCAAGTGTCTGGGCTAACTGTTTACCGGCGTTTTTACGATGGTCAAGTGCTGTTGATGAGGGGGTGTTCGGGGGACGGAAAGATCGGGGCGGAGATGCGAGGGGGCGTGGCCAAACATTGACAAATCATCTTGACACCTTCAGACTGTCATAAAAATGGGTTACGGACATGATTTGCAATGCAATAAACTTAATTGAGTGCGCGTCAGATTTTAATTTTAACCCGTACCCCCGAACCGAAACCGGTTCGCCCCTCTATCGCAATCATCGGAATTCCCACCCATCGGATCGGATCGGATCGTATATAGAATGCACAAAAAAAATGTCTACAGCCGTATCTCGGAATAAGCCAAAAAGAAGTCGTAAAGCGTTTTTGATGCCGTCATGGTTCCCTTTCGATACCCGCTTTAACGATGCCATTAAAATCTCCGACATTGTTGTCGCTATATAGAAGACAGATTCGTTTTTTGGGATTTAGTTATGACTTTTATAAAAAAATCGTGTTAAGATTTCGTCGCCGTTTAAATGGCGCCAAATTGTTAATAAGCGTCGCACATTTCTTTTGGTCATCATTAACGCGGTATTTGTGACTTTAGTGGTTTGCTATAAATATCATTATAATGGCCATAAATCGAAATTGATTTTATGATCCAAGTGTTTACGTTTTTGGCAAATATATCGGTTTGTGTCATCTTAAAAACAAAGGGGGCGTTTTGTCAAAGACCTTTCACAATAATAAATGAGCAGAAATTTTACAAAATAAATATAAACTTCAAACATTTATGTGTATATATAAATAATAAGATAAGAGAGGCTATAATCTTATCATCCTTAATCCACTCGTTAATATTATCATTTTTCACCTCACCCCCATCATCTTGTAAATCAACAACAAATTATTTTCCACCGCAGATGCAACTTTTCCTTTATGCAAATTTATTTAATTTGCAACAATTAAATTAAGATGCAAACTAATCCCGCGTAATTGCCGCCTGTCGTCAAAGTTGGCTTAATCCCCGCTTAAGCTGCACTTGAAAAATGGTTTAAAAATCAACATGAATATGAATGCCTCTAAATGTGGGGAAGGGTATAGAGCCGGCCAGACTGCGCTGGCATTTCCGTCACTTAAGCCACGGCTTAAAATGTTTCTTCATTAGAATAAGTGTCATAAAAATAAACGCATAAAAACATCTCTCCGATGACCGGCCATAAGCGGATCTAATCATTTTCCCATAAACAGCCGGCGATGCTCAACTAAAATCTGCTTAAATTTCACCTGACACGCTAATTTGGCTAATAAACATTCGACAACAAAAAGTTGAGCTGAGAAAAAAGTGTAACCACAAAATTCAAATGAAATTTCGAAGGCGCCAAGCCGAAAAGCAACACAAAAAAATGTTTATACAAGAGAGCAATAAAATTATATACAATGCATAGAAATACACATATAGACCGACATTCCTAACCGACTTTGTTCAAGTTGTTCTTGCACTTGGGTTTGGGTAATAAATTTAACTCAAAACCAGTGAGCTATCGCCCGTTGAGTTATTTTGACGCCAAACCGAGATGTATTCTAATGCAAATTTCGAATTTTATTTGTTTGGGTTTTTGATATTTCCCTCTTCCTTCCCCGCCAACCAAAATAAACCTGCTCATCCACCCGGGGAAGGTGTAACATTTAAGTGCCGGACAAAGCGTTAAACTTATGCGATGGGTGGGACAAGTCACTTTTTAAAGGTTTCTAAAAAAAAGTATGGAAAAACGTGTTGCGTGAATAATAACTCACGAAAAAGTTCCGTGATATGTGTAAATAAGGGGATTTTTTTATTTCTTAAAAAACTTGATATATAATAACTAAAAAAAAAATAAACAAATAAAAATTGAAATTTGTAGAATTTTTAAAAAAATTTTAATTTAATTAAATTCAAATCGTAAAGCTTCCTAGACGAATTCTCGTAAAAAATATACAAATTCCTCTTGCATTTTACAGATCAAGGTATTCTGATTTTATTTCGATAAAATTTTATAAATCGAAGATTCTCGATACAGACCACTGCCCTTGGATCAAAAACCCATATAACCAATGACAAATTCCCCGCTAATAAACCAAAGATTCTATCATCGATTCTACACATAAAACCAAACCAAACCAAAGCGTGAGAGCATCTCGATAGCCTCGTTGTCAGATCGCAGAGCGCCTTACAAAAGTGGCAAGTGCTTCGCGTATTTAAATTTATTGCTTAACAAATTTATTTTTTGTTAAACAAATTTATAAATTATTGCTGCGAGAGTATAATAAAATTTCATTAGCGGCGTTTGCCGACTCCAAATATGTGAATATCGGTCTAAGGCGTTGGCGTGGCGCGTTTCGTTTCGAGCTTTTTTCATTTTTTGTCATATTTTTTTTTCTTAATTTTTCGCTTAGGGGCGCGATCACAGACACGCGGCGCCAGTTGGCCAAGAGAGATCTTTGTTTTGGCCAGAGCTGTCGCAGGGGACGGAGATTGGCTAGCCGGACACTTCAAGCGCAGGTTGCTGATAAATCCGATCTGCGAGGCCTGAAAAGCTGGCCGAATTTGCATGTGTCGCTGCGACACAGAAAACGCTGGTTAATTAATTTCAGACACGCCATACATCTCGGGTACTTTGCATAAATTAATATGAAATCTTTATTTATGATTTATGCGGTGTCAACATGGCCCGAACATCTATCAAATAGTTTCCACCGATCGCTGGAGATCACAGCACAAAAGAAGATGTGATGGAAATATTCGAATATCGCCCACGCGTTTTGCACGCGACTTTGTGGCGACTTTGGCCGCCAGATAATTTATTGTTATCCGAACAGATTGAGGTCAGGCAGTCAGGAGATTTACACATTGTCACATTGTTGTAGATTCTTATCAATTGTTACACGATTTTCAAATTATGCTTTGATATTTTTTACGATTTGCTGGAATGCGCATTTTGAATAGTCAAATTGGGTGATCACAAAAATGTATAAATGTTGCCATACATGTTTCCGGATTGCGAGATGATCTTGGGGAAAATATTTTCACAGGCAACGGATGTGTATTTTTTGAAGGGGAAAATCGTAAATCATGTCTTAAGAAGAATAGCTTGTAAATTCAGTAATGATGTGATATTTATGGTATTTATTTCTGGTACCTAAAATCAGTTACCTTAGATCACATATTATAAGAATTTCCAATGTTTTAGGTTCTTAATATTAAAATTACTTTATAGAACCTAATAGTGAAAGAGTTTGGCATATCATCCTTTGATTTTTGGAGCGGCAATATTTTTCTAAATATTTTTTTTAACTTCTGAAAAAAAATCCCAAAAGACCCCCACTATTTTCCAAATAAATACCGCATGTTTGTATTGTACTATATGTGTTTCATATTTATTATTTTGAATTCGTATCGTTTCATCGTCATTCGCAAATTGCTCATTGTAATTACTATTATGGTTATTATTTGTCAGCAGCCCATTATCATTATGATTCTGATTATCGTTAACAACATTAATATTTTCGTTAGGGTTATCAATATTAGGTTGTTGCTGCTGCTCGTGTTGCTGTTGCAGCTTTTGAAGGCCACGAAGAAGTTTCTTTAGAATCAGCCCTTCGTGCTCCTCGTCGCTTGGATAGTTATCGTCGATTATATTATTAGCATCAATATGATTGCGATTCTGCACAACAGTTTCGGTTGTAACTGTCTCCGTCTCTGTCTCACCTTCCTCGGTCGCTGATGTCTCAACTTGATTTCCGGTTGAAACAGGGTCAATTCGATCGTTTAATTGCTTAAGATTATTGTCAATATTCTGATTGAACGCGCTGTGGCTATGGCTAGGGCTATGGCTATGGCTATTTGGACTATCGAACTTAGTGCTATCGTCTAAACTACTAGAATCAGTCGTGCTACTTTTAGTATTCAAATTATAATGCTCGTTACTGTACAAGTAGTTGTAGTTTTTTGGCAAGGCAGGTATTGCAAGATTAACATTAGCGCTATTACTATCAATTAGTTGGTTTACGTTTAAATGTAGGTTTAAGTTTAAGTTACTATTAACATAGGGTTTTGAGTATTCGTTTTGTGGGTGGCGGTCATCCTGAACCTGCCCATCCTCCTGCTGCTGCAATCGCTGCGAGGGTAGCTCCACCAGTTGCATATCGGCATCCTTGTTGCCCCTGGTTGCACCACCACCTGTTGCACCCGCACCCGCACCACTTGTGGCGCCACCTGTCGACCGTTTTCGCCTGTCCCTTTTGCGACGACTGGCGGCCATTATGGCCACCAGATTGAAGGCGCTGGGTGCCAACGAGGCGGCCGTGGCGGTCAGGGCCGTCGAGGTGGCCGTCGACGAGGAGGAGGAGGAGGACGAGGCCGAGGAGGTGGCCTTGGGCAGGTGCTCCACCCGCTCGCGTTCCCGCTCCCTGTCGCCCGCCTCCCGCTGCTCGCGCTCCCACAACTCCCGCTGCAACTTGTGCTGCTGCCGCTCCAAGCGGCGACGTTGGCGTCGCTCCATGATGGTGGCATTGTTGTGATGATGGCGGACCACAAGGTTTTTGGGCTGCGGTTGGGCCATCACGCCCACTGTGCCGTATTGCTGATGGCGACGGCGATGTTTCTGCTGCTGCTGCTGCTTCTTGCGCTCCAATCGCTGGCGGCGATTTTGCTGTTTGCGATTCCTTTGCAGAATCACCTGTTCTTGTTGCAGGTCCACCTCATTATTGTTGTTGTTGCTAGTGGCTTGATTGTGGGTCTTAAGGCTATTACTGTTACTGTTGCTGTTGCTGATCTTTTCGGGGTTATTGCTGTTGCTACTATCGCTATTAATACTTGTTGGGCGACGCGTCTTTGAACGCGTACGTTTTGTGACCGCCACTGGGCTTGCTGTTGTTGTTGTTGTTGTTGTGGAGCTGATTTTGGTAGTACTGGGTGGTGTTGTTGTTGTGGTTGTGGTTGATGTAGTTGTTGTTGTTGTTGTGGTAGTGGTAGTGCTTTTCAAAACTTCAGCCAAATGTGAGTTGAATTTCTCCTCACTCACAGGAAAGAAATATAGAATGGCTTTCTTCATCACTTTCGGCTTGGAAAAATCATTCAGGCCCATTGGCTTAAAGTTTCCCTTGAAACCCACTCTCAGCTTTGGATTGTAGGCGCTGGTAAAGTGCTGATTGCCCATAAATATCCCCTCTTTAAAGTGACAGTCCTTTGTGGCGTTTCTCTAAAAAATTTAAAAAAAAGAATAGGGAAGAAGGAACTTAGTAAAAATGTAATTGTATTTATTTTTAAAGGGGCGATCATAAGAAATCTGATAAACGGTGATATTTCAGCCTTTATATTGGGAATTTAAAAAATTTGCTTTTCTATTAAATAAATAAATATAAATAAAAATAATTAAATCTATTAAGATATTAATTTGGCTAATCCAATAATTATTCATTTATTGCTAAACTTCTATTCACTGATTACATCTATAAGAAAACTCACCTTTCCAACCAGTCTGCCTTGATGGAAGCACAGATAATAGTCTACATCCGCCGAATAGATGGTGATCTTGAAGTCCAGGCTGAACACATCGTTGACAGCTTCCATTGTGAAGTATTCTGTAAAATAAGACATGGCAAAATCCAAAATTTAATTAATTATTGGCAAACAAACAAACGACGGCTATTGTGTAAATATTTAATGGAACTGGAACTCAAACTGGAGCCACTTGAAGCGCGTTCAGATAACCCAATTAATTGAAAGGTTTTTGATAAAGTTATGAAGGGGCTTTTGATTAGAACCGAGAAACTATGAGCCTTTTCAGTGGAACCCATTTGATGGAATCAGTAAATTACTGGCGCTGAGTCGTTGAACTCTCGCTTTCCTGGCGAAAGGGTTTAACCCTGAAATACGCCTAAGCCCGATAGCTTCCGATCGATTTGGCTGGGGTTGCACCTCTTTTGGATTTGGGTCTTTGGGGGAAGACCTTCGGAGAGCCAGCAAATCGATCAAATTGCCGCAGTAGCACCTGCCTGCCGATAAGATAAAATGCCAAGCTGACAATTTTGTTTCCGTTTCCATTGGATTGGGCTTTAATTTACGCATAAAGGCATAAAGGTTGATCGGTAAAAGTCCCTTGCGACTTATCAGTGACGCAAGGCGGCGCCTGATCTTGTCACTTTCGCTCAGCCATCAACCCACAATGGAACGAGGGCTGCTCCTGAACTTCAGAGCTCCGGAGGCTCGCAAACCGCAGCAAATGAATTCCGAATAAATTAAGACCGGCCGGACAAACAAAACCAAACGAAACCGCAATGGGCGCCGTTCGACGCGGTTCATAACATCAATCAAATATTAAATTACCAATAATTTAATTAAGCACACAATATGCACAGCCACAGACGAAGACCCAGGCCCAGACAGAGTTCAAAACGGGGGTACAGGCGAAATTGGCTAGCCTCGACTTGTAGAAAATATTCAAAATTAAAAAATAATAAATTTTGTTAAAATAGCTACTTTAATTTTAATGCTATAAAAACCCTCATTTGATTATTAAATATTTAAATCTCATTTATTCTCGTTCACTTTAAGGAGGTTCCCCTTTATCTGCAGATCTTTAGAAGTACTTGTATAAATGCCAATTTAATTTAAATGCCAATGGTAATTGATGAACGCGAGTTGCATGAGTAAGAGCTGTCTCAGTTCGTTTCCAGATCTTTGTTTTATTTTCCTGGTGATATATAATACTATATGGGGTACTTACGATATGTCCGCAATATGTTCTCGGCGGTCACTTTGCCGTGCGAATTGATGTGCAGCGCAAGTTCGCTGTGTTTGCTCAGTGTTAAAACATTTTTCGCGGCGCATGCTGGCCTCGCAAAAGCAACCACAACAATCTGGAAAAAGAGGGAAGGAGAACCTCGATTAATGGTCGATTCATCTGCATTACGGCCACATCTGGCGACTAATCCTGCCCCCAATGCAACCCTTTTTTGCCCCATAAATTTCCATTAATACGATGAGCTTTTTATTACACCGCCCCGCACATGCGACACGAAATTTTTATGGTCAAAGTTGAGCCCACTGGCCAACTGGCCATTAGGCGTGTTATGGTAGTCCAGGTAAATTGGTTTCTCAATGGGATATGTTGTCCTAAGCCTTGACATTCTGCGGATAGTGGGATAACAGCGATGGGCAGCGGGTTCCCATGCATTTAAATTGGAAGAGCAAGTTGGCGGTAAATGTCCTATTACGAAATTTAATTGCTTGGGAATAGCAAGAATGATTCTGTAGCTTGGATTTCCTTCTTTAATTTTAGAACTTCCATTTTGTAACGCTTTGAGTAAATAATCTAGGAATCTTATGTTTTCAGCTGTCAGAACTATGTATATTTCACCACCTGACACGTTTTCGTCTCATGTCCACCATCAATGGCACGTTTTCGACCTTTGAACAATCAAATTTTGAATGATATCGCAATTATTCTATGATAAAGAAAATATGCAAATCAGCAAAACAAGACATATGACATCTATAGGCGTGGCGAGTGCAAATCGAGTATTTATCGAGGATTAGATCGAACCAGGGTAATACTATACATTAGCGGGCTCACCCCCGAAATTCGCGAAAAAATTATCCTCGATGGACCGCGATTTCTTAAGAATTTACGTGCAAAAAGAACTTGGCGGTCGGCCATGGTTCTCTTGTAATTGAATTTTAAAGTTCCTGGGTTTGCTATAAAAAACAAGGGTGCTTTTCTCATACTTGCTATAAAAATCGAGTTGTCTGCCCCCAATATTCAAATTTTTATACCCTTGCAGAGGGTATTATGATTTCAGTCAGAAGTTTGCAACGCAGTGAAGGAGACGTTTCCGACCCTATAAAGTATATATATTCTTGATCAGCATCACTAGACGAGTCGATCTAGCCATGTCCGTCTGTCCGTCTGTCCGTCCGTCTGTCTGTCCGTTTCTACGCAAACTAGTCTCTCAGTTTTAAAGCTATTGGGCTAAAACTTTCCCAAAAGTCTTATATCTATTGCAGGTAGTATATAAGTCGGAACGAGCCGGATCGGACAACTATATCATATAGCTCCCATAGGAATGATCAGGTAAAAAAATGTAAAAAAAATTATATCTTGGGTGTTTTGGAACCTAGAGCCTCCTTCTTTTGGAAATGCCATTTTTTATATAATTCTGAATTTCGAATAAATTTTTTTCAAAATCGGACGACTATATCATATAGCTGCCATAGGAACGATCGAAAAATTAATGGGAATATAATAGGAAATAAATTCTTGCTTCGTTGACTTTTATTGTATTCTCTTCTACTCTGGAATATGACTCTTTTTAAATGTTTTCGAATTTCGATTTTAATTTTATTAATTTCGAACAACTATATCATATAGCTGCCATAGGAACGATCGGAAAATTAGTGATTAATAGGAATTATCTGCAAGGGTATATAAGCTTCGGCTGGCCGAAGCTAGCTTCCTTTCTTGTTATCAAAAAATTTTGTTTATTGATTCATATTGTTCAACATGACGTGCCAGTCTTGCTCTGTAACGTTTGGAGAGTTTCTCGGTATGGATGAGAAAGCTCATTTCCGCTTTTTACAAGACCACGGAGTAGTTTTGGTCAAGCGCGACTGTCCAACCTGCCTTAGCCCATGCCAAGTGGTCGAAGACGGTGGAACAATGATGTTTGTATTAATTAAACCTCAAACAATTTGTATCTTTATATTTATTTAAATAGTTTCAATGAACACTTTTCCGCACCACCATTGAGGTAAAGTTCCAGGCGCGTTTTTTTATAGTGGTGTCCCCGTTAGGCCTAGTCCACGCTTCAGATCCGAATATAACAAAGAGTCTCCTAATTAACAGCTGAGTTGTTGTCGAAGGTGTCCTAAAAATATATATGCGAAATTTTATGATGTATGTTAAATTTGAAATGAAAGCATCGTGCAAGTACATCGCCGCGATTTTTTTTTAATTTCATGCCAAATTTTACTTGTGACTCGTTCCATTTTTTTTTTTAATTTGTACTTGCACGATGCTTTCATTTCAAATTTAACATACATCATAAAATTTCGCATATATATTTTTAGGACACCTTCGACAACAACTCAGCTGTTAATTAGGAGACTCTTTGTTATATTCGGATCTGAAGCGTGGACTAGGCCTAACGGGGACACCACTATAAAAAAACGCGCCTGGAACTTTACCTCAATGGTGGTGCGGAAAAGTGTTCATTGAAACTATTTAAATAAATATAAAGATACAAATTGTTTGAGGTTTAATTAATGCATTAAAATGGTGGGGGACCTTGGATGGATGTGATCGTTCCTGGCCGTCACTAAAATCTCAATCATGTCCTTTATAGTCCACGCTCCACTCATAACATGATTATTTGCATAAGTTTTTTCCTTAGACAAAAAATACAATTAAAAAAATGTGACAAAAGTCTACACTTTTTTTATAGGAACTCATTTAAGCAATTAAATAATTTTATAGGAACTCATTTGAACAATTAATTAATTTTATAGGAACTCATTAAAACTTAATTACTTTGATTGAAAATATGAGAAAAGCACCCTTGTTTTTTATAGCAAACCCGAGAACTTTGAAATTTAATTACAAGAGAACCATGGCCGACCGCCAAGTTCTTTTTGCACGTAAATTCTTAAGAAATCGCGGTCCATCGAGGATAATTTTTTCGCGAATTTTGGGGGTGAGCCCGCTAATGTATAGTATTACCGAGACCCCACAAAACCGAGAGCCACTCCAATGTACACACGCTTCCCATATCAAAACTCCGAATTGCTTCGCCCCCCACTCCGATTTCGATTACACACACTCAATCTCTCGAACGTATAAAAATATTTTGACATTTCTCAAGATAATTATTCGGAGTGTGTTGAAAGCAAGGCAGCTTTCGATTGAGACTGAAGATTTCCAGATGCTTTTTGCCCGGCCAAAAGCCGAAACTGGACCAAGGCTTCGGAATAAGTATTCTTGGGAAATAGTAATTGATGCTAGTTCGATGGAATCCCCTACGAAAATTATTCATAACCCATAAATTCGCGCAGCTTTACAATTACATAGGTCGTTAAAATGCAAATCGTCTCTTAGCATAAGCACCCAGTAGTCACAGTGGGACAAAAACTCACCATCAGTGTAAAAATCAAAGTCCTGACATTGGGCAGCGTGAACTGTGATAACCTGCAAGTAGGCGAAAAATAAACGAAATGAGTGTTCAGTATTCAATATTCAGTATTCAATAGTATTAACAACAAAATTACGCTAGCCACTATAAATAAAGAGTTGAGTGTGATTCAAAGGAGAAACATTTGCATAAATCTTACAGATTATTATTAATGATTATTATTGGTTTTATTGATTTGTTTTCAACTTTATTCGTTTTGCTTTTCTGTTCCCCGAGACGAACTTCCGTCTTAAACAACAATTAAGTCATTTTACGGCCGATCGTGAGATCTCTAAAAATGTATTTAAATAAAAAATTCGACACGTATCCATCGGATTTCCATGGAGAGCCCTTCCAGTGCCTCTGGCTCAATGTCACCCCATCACAAGTGACCACAAGTGGGCACTCGGAAAACGCCAGAGAAAAATGTGCTTTATTTTTTCCTTTCCTTTTATTTTATCGATTCAGATTCAGCCGAACAAGTCTTGCCATATTTTGTTGTACTTTCCGCACTGCATATTCTGTTTCACGACCAACTAATCCCCGGGCCCAAAGGTCATTGATTTCAGCTTAGCACTGAACTGAACTGAACTACAAAAGCAAAGAGCAGCGTACAAGAACAGAACTCAAGACCCAGAAGGGTAGTTTCTTGAGACGAAGGTCTCGCTGTTCTGCGCTTGAAAAGTGAAAACGCAAAGAATCAAGCTCGAGAAATCAATATGCGGCGACCGAGAGTCAAAAGTTAAAACAGCCCCAGGAGGAGGCGATTTGGCAGAGCCTTTAGTCTCGAATCCGAATCCCTAACCCTCTCAGTGGGCAGTCCCGAAAAAGAAATAAGGAAAGAGCTCTGCCAAATCAAATGCCTGGTGGCGTGCGATTTTTATCATTTTTCAATTTCACAGCAGACAATAAAGTCCATTTGAAATGTGCAAACACACACGGCCATTCTAAACGAAATTTCACAATTCCCGTCGAAGGAACAACATTTTTTCAAACGTTTTTGTTTTTTGATTGTGTTTTTATTTTTTGCGGTACCAGCTTGGCAAGCAATTAAATCGACTTGAAGCTTTTTCAATTTATGCTTAGCTGGCGTTCTCGGTAAATTATTTCAGCGCTTTTCCAGCGAATGGTGAATCTACTGCTGACAGATCAATAGCATAAGCTTACGAAATTTCAGTTAACTTAGGTAGTTAGACGGAAAGAAAAGCCTTTTTTGTGGGCTGGCGACCGCACAAAAAACGGACAAAAAATAAAATTGAAACCGAAACTTTCAAAGTTCAGGAGTTCTCTAAGACCAGACAAAGGGCCCAAAGGTTTTACAGACAGAAAAATATCAAACATTATTATTTTTATATTTTTTGTATAGCCACAAAAACTTGATATGAAACGATGATCGATTTGATGTGGTATAGATTTTGACTTGATATGCGGGAACCTCAATGCAATACCAGAATATGGGCAGGAATTAAGGGGTTTAAAATAAGATTTATATTTTTTTTTAATTTACTTTCTATTTAAACGAAATCCCCTCGATTTAGACAATTATTTTTCGCTGTGCACGAGCGGTTCCCATGTATGTAACTCGATACCGCTTCTATGGCCAGTCGCCTCTGTCTGTGCTTTACTTTTGTTCGCTTCTGCGACTCATAATTACCTTATTTGGTATGCAGACAGGAGCTCAGAACGGAGCCAGAAGGGTCTCGGCTGGGTCCCCAGTTTCCTTGGCCCGGCTTACGCAATATCGAAGGGCCCTACGATACCTCTACCTCAGATGTGCCCTGAATACCGAATAGCACAATGTATAGTTTTGGATTGAGAAGTTTTCCTTTCGAGCTACGTGCTCACATTTTTCTTTGGACTGGGACCGGACCACCCGAACGGGGAAGCTTTCATTCACAAAGTCTGAGAGAAACTGTGGAACCTCCTTTCGTAATGCCATCTACGTCACAGCGACCACATTTGAAATGTGCAATCTAATCGCTGGCGACATTTTCAGGCCTTTAATTAGTTTGTCCACTCGATTGTGCTGGCTTTCGGCCACTGGCCGACTACATATAAATCTGGAAATTAAAATTAAAATTAAACTCCAAGTGTTTTGCCCCGATCGCATCGATCGATAATATGCTAAGCACCGGGTCTTTTCAATTCCATTCGATTGGAATCGAATGCAAACTAGTTTGGGCCTCGAATCTCCGACTCTCGAGAACGGGGCACGTGTTGGCATCTGGACTTTAACACTTGTTGCTTCCAACCAGTGGCGGATCCAGGATGTTGTTGTGGGGGGTGATATCAGAACAATTTTTTTGTTGCATACTTTTTAAATACGAAAATTCCTTTCATTTTTCACGCGAGTGGGGGGTGATATATCACCCATATCACCCCCCGTGGATCCGCGCATGCTTCCAACTCACAATGAATAGGTATATAGCCGTCTAATATATAAATGTGTATTTAAACAAAATAAATATGGCATCTATGGAATGCGCCGCCGATTAGATTAGGCCTCAAAGTATTTGGACATGAAAATGAATTGGCAGAAAGATTTGGCCAGATAGTCGGCCAGGGAAAGTGATAGCATTGAACTCTGATTGCGGGCACGTGTTGTGGGTAATCCATCATGTAATTAAGGTCCTGTAACTGACCGATTTTCCCTGTCAACTGCCACGTGTTCGGGTGTGAAATTTTATGCTGTCAATTGTGCGTATGATTGCGAATGTGATTGTAATGATGATGATGGCTACCCCATATTTTATTTTCCTTTTTTTGTTTTTTTGTTTGGTTTTTTATTTTTTTGGCCTGCCTGGCTGCACTTAATGCAATTTTTTGCTTTGTTTTAAGGGGTGGCTTGCAGGGAACTGACTGTTACTTAATACTCTTACATCATCCACCTTGCGCTTTTCGCCGAGCAACCCTAAGCCTCATCCCTCGGAACCCCTCGGAACCCCTCGAAACCCCAACCCCCGATATTCTCCGGCTGCAACTGTCCCGTCTTAATGAAGTTCCAACTGAAAGGGGATGGATACTCGTATACACAACATACTCTATGTGTACACAAGTACTCAACTGACTTTGACAGTTGCCAGTTTTGTGTTGCCATTGTTTTTGCAGCAGGGCGCCGAGCTGGTGGGCATTATGCGAAAATATTTATGTGTATAATGTGCACAGCAGCGACTGCATTTGCAACTGCAACAGGCAGTGGGAGTTGGGAATTGGATTTAAATTCAGCTTCGGATTGGGAATGTGAAGTATGCATTTCAATGCGACTTGAGATTCAGAACAATATGCAAATGTGATCAAGAGCCGCCAAGTGTTGGAGTGGATAATAGAAATAAGTAAGGCAGAAAAAGTCGCATACCTAAAAAATATATATATCCTGTATTACAATAATTCTATAAATTTAACTTATGCTTTTAAATTTAATACAAAAATATTTTAAATCTCTGACAGAAATTGTTGACTTTTTCTTTTAAATGCATATTTACTTGGCTAATTTCCAGACATCTTTAATTAAAAGTTAAGACCTAAGATTTCTCCAAGCAAGCCAAACCAACTTTGCATACTTTTGGCACCCAAAGGGCTCTTTGCCATCCATCTCCCTTTTACCATACTTTCCTCTCGGCCGAAGAACCTCTTGAACTTGTAGCCACCAAAGCAACGCCCCAAATATAATAGAGTAGGGAGCACCACACCACCACAATGCTGGGAATGGGAATGGGAATCCGTGAGAGTTCAGTGTACCCCAGCGATAAGCTAATGTTGTTTTCAGACTGTTCAGTAGATATTATATAGGAGAACGAATCATTTGATGTCAAGGCTGCGGGGGAGATGGCAGCGAAAAATGCTGGAATGCTGAAAAGTTGACGTGCCGCCACACAAATCTGGCCTCATTAGCAAGCTGCCCTTCTCACCTTCGGATGCACTGAGCAAAAAGGAAGCTAGGTTCGGGAATAAAAAATATTAAAATCTTCTTAACAACCTTTTATACATAGATTTAGATCTTTTTAAAAAGATGTTAAACAAAAGATTGGTAAAGATCGCATAGTTAACTATTTTAGCACACTTTTTGCTCTGTGGACCACCCCCTTTAGGTCCCATTACCACTATAATACCGCCATATACCGAGGGGTTGTATCTAATGCGATTTTCGCCACCGGGACAGCTGCACCGTCGGAGGTGATAAGCGGCTTTCGGCTTTCGGCGCTGCTCTCCCAGCCCTTTTGATAAGTCCGGGCTACTTAAGTGGCAGCGAATATACATATATATTTTGTTAAGCATTCAGCAACTTTCCCAAAGTGTCAACACGGCTCGCAGACAGTGCGAAAGAGACGGCAGGAGGGCTGACGAAAGAGACGGGGCGACAGCTACGAAGTCGATGAGACGATGGCGAGTTCAGAGCAAACACGGCAAGTGCATCCCATTGAATTTGTCTAGGGACTTGTGCGCGGGCTACTCAAATATGACACCTTTTCTGGAAGTAAATAATAATTGCCTTGCACCTGAACTGCGGGGCGAAATGAAAACGTGTGTTTCGCCTTCCATTCCGGCTAAATTGCCGGCTTAAATGGCTAAGCAAATACATTTGATACGGTTTCAAAGGGAATCGCTGGGTATATATCGAAAGCGAGCACCTTATCAGGCGATATGGTTCTATAAAAGCCAGTTTTACATTACTGTAAATATCTGATAGCCGTCGATTGTTGCCAATAAATCACCCAGACAATAAACCAAAAAAGATAAATCAATCGCTAAGCTGATTAGGCTTTTTCAAAGAAACAAACTTTCTAATTCATCAAAATCTCCAATCGATGCGTTTTATCTCGGATGATTTTTGTCGTGGGACCTCCGAAAGTGGGTGTGTGTTTGTGGTTAGTTTTCGGTTTTGTTTGGCCTTTACGAAACACTAAGCCAACAATGACAACACCAATAAAGCAGCCAATGCAACGCAGCATTGTGGGTCAGGTGCAACGACAATCGGTGGGCAGCCGTCGTAATGCCCTATGCAAATATTTGGCATAAATCGAACAATTAATCAGCCGTCTCTGTCGCTCTGGGCAAATATTTCGAATTGCCCTTTAAAGAAAGCGAACTGAACTACTCACTATCGACGTGGAAAACTTCATCGAGTTGTAAAAGCGTAGTAAAATTTCATAGAGCCCTTCGAGGGGCCGAGCTTTGGGGGGTGGGGCTTTCGTGATAGGGTTTTTAGTACCATACTATGCGAAAAAGCAAAACAAACAGTAAACACTTGACGGCCGCATGGTTCTCTTTTTTTTTGGCGCATTGTTATTATTTTGTATACACATATATACACACAAATATGGAGATATAGACCAGTATGTATGAACGTAGTACGCGTAGTACGCCGTGGCGTATATTTTGAACGTGTTCTTCGCTGATAAGATAGCGGAGAACTCGTTTCTTTTATTTTCCACCGGAGACGGGGAGACTTGCCCCTCGGCTCAGATCGCAGATCTCAGATCAGGGGATTATTGGGGTTGACTTGGCCCGATCTTGGCCACTTAGTCACTGGCATTGAGCCGGCCATAAAGGCATAAAGTCGTATAGACCGAAAATCGATTGCAAATCGAAGATCGCCAAAAAGGCAATCGAGATATCGGGGCTTATCGCGTCGAAAGCTCGACTCCTCTTAGGCTAAACCCGCCGTAAACCAGACAGATTTAACTCGTACAGGTGGTGTTATTAACCGAATTCTTCGCTGTAGATAGTAATAAACAAATTCAGATGCGACCTTTTGCCGACGGCGTTTTTATTTATTTATAAACCCCTGATCCCAGCCGCCAATGTGACTAATCGTTTGATATACTCTATATGCCATACATCATCATTGTCGTTATCTCTGTAGAAAGAAAATGAAATGCAGGGCACTGAGGGACGTGCCTTTTGGGGTCGTTTCCTAATACCGATTTCCGATTTCTCGCTGTGGCGTCATATGTTTGGGGACCCAATTATTTAAGCCACTTTTTCGCCAACCCACTCTCCGTTTACAGCTTTTTCCCAGCCGCGCGTAACCTAATTATAAACCTGGATGTGACATTTTTTTCATTTAGCGGCTTTGGGCGCCAACAAACTTTTGTGGGTCTGTTAATTCCCACAAACTTTTTTACTTTTTTCATGAACGTACCCTGAACCTCTTCGAATGAACATAGAACCTGACACGTTTGGTGATAGTTCAATATTTTTAATAGTAATTAACATAATCAGGTTGGGAAAATTCTAGGAACTAAATATGTATATGTACTGGGATTTAAATATGAACTTGTTGACTTTACGACAAGTCATGCAAGAAAAGAGTGCAAGGTTGGCGGTAACAAATGAGGCGAGATTCGGTCTGTGGGCCTCTCGATTGCATTAATCAAAGCTGCACGGAAAATATGTGCCAAGTCACAGATGTATTTATGATGTTTTAGCATTTGAGCTCGTGCCTCTGGCCAAAAATCATAAATCTCAATAAAACACTCGAGGGTGTAGATTAATGTGTACAATTCGCGGGTCTCCGTTCGGTGATCTTCTGCCAATGGATCTTCTTTTGGGCCTAGAAAATACCGCTGCTGCTGTTCGTGCTTATCAATCGGTTTTAGGCCAAGCCCGTGGGTTCTGTTTTCGGGGGTGTTATCTCAACGTATTTCCGTTTAATTAATAAAAGAAGCGAACAAATTCGAATTATCAAATCAAATATTGTCTATTTTTACAGGAAAACGCGTTTCTTATCGTCTCTCGTCTGAAAATATTTTCGATGGGGCGTGGCAGTGTTTGCCTTGTTTATGAATCGGGAAAAGGTGTGCGGACTGTGATTGAGATTAGGAGCAATTACTCCGAATTAGTCGGAATTAAAGGTTTTGGCTTGGATTTAGTTTTTCCATGCGCGTTTTTAACGAGCGATTTTAACCGAGGGTTGGCGCGTTTGCAATTGATTTATAACTCAGGTAAATGTCCTGAGATCAGAACACGCCACAAACCCTCGAAAGTTTTTCGAAAAAGGGGTTGTACACACACAGGAGCAAGGAGCGAGTACACACAAGCTGATTTATCCTGGCAGTTTGCATGTGTTGGTGCCATAACAAGTTATAAACGGCAATTATGGACCTGAAACTGAACCTGAACCTGAAGCTGAAACAGAAACACAACCGAAACCGAAATCGAAACTGAAAACCGAGTCGAGACATTTCGTACATATTTCTTGTTTCGAACATATAATTGTGCTTTTGATGTGTGTTTGAAAATTGTTTTTTAAGTGAAATTGCGTTGCGCCTGATAAACAGCCCTCCATTTATTATATATATTACTTTTATAGTTGCGTGTGTGTGTTTGTGTGGGAATTGTGCGAAAAGTAAAGGGAGCGAGGAACACAGGTCATGGTATTTGCGGATTATTCCTTTGATTGCGTATGGTTTGCTTTTGGTTTTCGGTTTTTAGTTTGGGCATGGCGTGTTCCACTCTCTTCCCTTTGCACGTGGTTTAAGGATTTGCCGTTTTCAGCTCAACAAAAAATTAAGGATTTTATAACCACGAAGATCTTATCTCAAAAATGTTCAGTTTTTAAGCATAAAACATTTTTAAACTTTAAGATATTTTTCTATTTATTTCATATACATATTTTTGAAGAACCCCAACTACATTCAAATTTCATGGAAATACTTAACGATCTCGTTTTTAAAAATTTCCAAAACCAAGTTAAACCTTATTTCCATGACGCGATTTCTTTTTTGGCTTGCGTATTTTTATTAATTTATCATACCATTACCATAAATATTTCTTGAGAATACTCATAAAAATCGTATAAAGACTAACACGAAAATAGTATGCGATTATCGAAATTTTGTGGTTTTTAAGAATTGAATTTTTATCATAGGATGAATAACCCAGAAAACTGAGTCACTCTTAATATTGAACTCAAAACTTACATCGTATACTTCTGGCCGCATTGTAGCCCCCAAATTTAAGGGTATAAATTATAATCCAACATGGGTTTGTGCGTAGTATCGTCGCGAGTCTATCATTTGACTGACGAAAGAGTTTTAATTTTCTGCTGAGCTTGGGAGTCCGAGCGGAAATTCAGAAATCGGAATTTTTGTAGAAACTCGATTATGCATATGGATGTGTACGGCGTATCTGAATCTGATACTTCGGGCAGAGAGCAGCGTCAACAAATTTACAACTACACCGCAAAAAAATGCAATCAAATCCGGGCGTGTAGATTTAATTTCAGTTTTTGTTTTTTCCGTTTTGTTACTCTTGCAATTTGTATTTCGTCAACCGCACTTTTTGTTATCTGCATGCAATATTTCGCCTTGATTTGCGTATTTTATTACTCTTGATTAACAATATGTAATTGGTTGTAATAAATATATTATTATTGGGTGTATATACTCGTATTGCACTTTTGTCAACAGCGACGCTTCGACGACACGATATTCAGCTGTATTTTATTCGAATATATCTCTTGGGTATTTTCGCGTTGCACAAAATTTGATTTATTTTGCGGGAACTTTTGCACTGGCACTGGGGCACTCGAAAATATATTTCAACTGTGTTTATTTCCTTTTTTTTTTAACTGGTTTTGGGTGTGCGATTTTTAAAACAAAATCAGTATCTGTAGCCGCGCAATGCACTTTTCACTTTAATTGGTTGATTTGGCTTGAGACTTGGAATTTTTCAAAAATATTTTCCAAGGCATTTGTTGCTGGGTATCCGTTGGTTGCGCAGGCAGCGATCTACAGCCGACGAAAGGTGAAAAGAAACTGAAATTCGTTTTCGTATCTGTATCTGAGAGTCGTCGAACATCGAGCTGGCGTTCGTCGTCGTTCGAACCGAACCAAACCGACCAGCCGGACCAGCGCTCGTTTATTTCGCTCGCTTCGAACCACCCCCGCCTCCCACAAAAATACTCCCACAAATATAAATTCTTGGAGCCGCAGACATGTCCATGTGGGTGATAGATGGTTCGGTGGAAAGGCTGGCCCGGAATCGGAATTCCTCGCCCGCTTTGCACTTCCTTGCAGATCGCATTAGGTTTTGGGTTGCAGTACAATCTCTCAAGTGCCTATTTTAAAACCATTTTTTAAGGATAATCCAAAACCCTTGGAAGGGACCCCGATCCGGAAGTCCGATTTCTGATATTCTAGTGATTTTTCCATTAATCGATTAAGAATTACACTGTACAACAAAATGGACTTTATTAAAAGGTGCATACTAATCTTCGAAGGTCTGTACTCAATTGTATTGAAACCTATGCCCAACAACTGCTTAAATGCCCTTCTACAGAATTGCATTTAAGGTTTCATCAAAATTTGAGTCAATCAAGGCTTATAAGTAATTTGTACACATCTATTCACAAGCAATTTGATGCGGACCTACAAAAATACAAGGAAAAAATGTGTCCTAAAATATTTGACGGGCATCTTAAAGCGTTTTTTCCCGAATTTTTGAAGATATCTTAAATCAAAATATTAAATGCTATTCTTTCAATACGCGATTTCACAAATACCTATAAAAGCCCATTTGAAATATGTTGACTCATTTTTTGATCTCTCTAGCTTTGTGCAGTACTTACAGATGCAGTACTTACAGAACATATAACGGCTGCACTGAGTCTTTTTTTAATATTTACGGATGTAAAAGACACATCTGGGAACATTTTTCGCTAGTAGATGATAGCTTGTATCTAATTTTAATAAAAATGTCCTAATATTTTTATAATATAAAATATTATAATATTCTTAGTAATAAAGTTTCAACAAGAATGTAGAATTATGAAAGGTTGAGTGCCTGCAGGCATGAGTAAATAAAAAAATAGTGAAGGGTTTACCGAACAATATTTTTGTTCATACTTTGAAGTGAAGTGAGTCCCAAGTACCTCAAATTAAATACTTAAATTATTTTTTAAGCTTTTTTGATTTTAAATAACCAAGATACCTAATATGAGTTATCATTTAAATACCTCTTTCTGAGCAGAATAACCATCGTAAATTTGGGTTTTTTGCAGTTAATTATACGTTTCGAACACAAGCTTAGCCCACTTAACTTCAATGATCATAAATAAGGAGACCGACAAGTTTTGCGTTTGTCATTCCTTGAAAGTTTGCTCCATTTATCAGAATTAGGTCTCCCGGCCAGATAATGATCTCTAGCGGCGTCCACCTGCTCCACTTTATAAAAAAACAGAACTAGTCACCCACCCAGTTCCGAATTTCGAATACCAAATTCCGAATGCGCCGGGAAAATGCCAGACGATATTGGGCAAGGTCCAGTTGGCGAGCCATTAGCAAAGTTGCCCCTGCATTTTGATATTGATCGATTAGCCAGCCAGTTGTATCAGGCAGTTTTATTGATCATGCTGTAAATCAAATTGTGTGTGTTTGCCAACGACCCAAAAACAAAGCACAACTCGTATAGCGATTAAATTAAGCAATGTTTATTTCGTTCTCTGAGAGGAGAAATTAAAAAGTCGTAAGCAAAAATATATCATTAGGGATGGCTAATTTTATTTGATTTTCGAAGACCATTACTCACAAAATAAATAATAAAAAATATTGTGGATCAGTTATCGGTTTAAATTAAGTATGCAAATAAGAGGTGAGTCATTGCGAGGATGCTATCTAGTTATAATAAGAAAATTTATTAATTTTCAGAAATGTTTAGTTGTAAATACGTCAGCATAAAATGATCTGACACAGAATAACCCATGAGACCCCGATCGTATCAAAGGGGAACTTCCCCCGAAAACAAGAACAACAGCCCATGTGGACTTTGCTCATGTTTCAATTTCCAATTAACTCGTTACCTAGATAACTGCACAAGTTTTGTGATAGGTTCAATTAGAGCACTAGACTCTTGAGAAAATATCTGGCCATGAATGAAGTGAGACTCTTCCGAAAAATTCAGTAGCATTGCTCCCGGTTATCAAAAACGCCAAAGTGATCACGAATATTCGATGGTGTCAGCTATTTTGCTTACGCCTTCCAAGTTATGCCATATGACGCATAATTGGGGGCGAGTTTTGAATGCTCTAGAATTCCTATGATATGTGAGAACAATGATGAAATGGCAGAATAATCGAATAGGATCGCTCTATTTGCTTATCGCCTATTATGTTCGTCTAATGGCGCCCCATAAATCTTATGAAATTGATAAAGGGAATTAGCCGTGCTTTTACATCCGATAAAGTCGTTGAAAAGTCAGTTAATGTGGTTATTCCACGACATTGTTCGGCTCATTCATTAGAGCAATTTTTTCTCAGCCTATACGACATTACAGTGGCTCGCAGCGTATTTCGTGCTAAAATAAAACTTAAAAGTCGTATTACTTATAAAGTAACAAAGATATCAACAAAATAAATTTAAAATTTACATTAAACCATTTTCTATTTCAATAAAAGTGGCTTTTTACATGTCGCAGATTATTTCGTGCAAGCAACAAAATCCTGAAAATTTAATTTAATAATTTAGTAAACAATTTTGTGGTGCTTTTGTTATGTTTGATAACATCTTGAAATATATTACCACCGGAAAAAACGAATTTCCTTGGGTAATTACGTCATTAACTCGCTTAAAATTTAATTTTATTGAGATATTTTGGGCTGGCCTAGTTAACTTAGTGTTATAAAGAATACATTTTGGGACCATTCCCACAACTCAACACGAAGCTTTGGATTACAGTTTTTGCAAATCTAGGTTTTAGCCGTTACATTATCAAGAGTTGCGACATGCTTTCAATTTCTTTAAACCTTTTTTCTTGACTGTATTTAAATTCTTCGAAAGTTTTAAAATACTTTATTAATTATAATTATGTACAAAACAATGTAGAAGAAGAAACCTTACGAATATTTTAAAATTGGCGCCAGTTGATTTGTTTTCTGATTGTGAACCCAGCTGATTTACAATAAGACCATGCTACATGCAATTGTGAACTCTGAAAACTTTGGGCAGTACTTTTTAGTATTTTTTAGTATTCAGTATTTTTATGCGTTAAGGTGTTTTTGTTCTTGCGTTTCGGGATTTTTTTTAAAGAAAATGCATTTACACTGCATTGCCTTTGCCTTAGTTTAGTGATTCTTTTTAGCATCTTCCTCGAAACGGTCGTGAGGTACTCGGCGCTCATCATGGCGAGAACTGTTCCGGGACTCGAGCAATGCGCAGATTAATTTTTAATTTTCCCCAATGTTTTTAATTTACGTCCAATATCAATGGATAACATCGGATGAAAAAAATTGAAATGTAGTAAATTTGTATATTTCATATTTATTTCCCGATATTTAACGAATTTGATGCAGCAACATGTTGCTTGCCCTGTTAGCCAAATATGAATTATTTTGTTAAAGAAATAATTTGTTTGTTTATCTTGCCACAGTCTCCGGCGTCCACGAGTAGAACAAGGCCAAGATCCCGTAAACGACTCTGTAAAACACCTACCCCTCCGAAAGGAGCATGGGAACAGAGATGAAATTATAAGGGACTCGGGTGAAGCTCACCAGACACTTTCATGCCTCGCCGACCACTTCCAGTGTCTCATTATCAGCGTAGGAAGGCAGAAAGAACTGGTAAGCCTCAGGAAGGGCGAAATACCTTTCCACCGCAGCCCCCAATCGATCAATCTGCTTGCCTTGACGGATGGTAGTCGCCAGATTTCTCAACTGGGCTATTTCAGCAGTTTGGCCCTTCCTGGTATTTACCGTCCTGTAGGCCTTCCCCACCGCAAAATCGACGAACCCGTAAAGCTTTGCATGCCAATGCCGGAAGTGCACCATGTCCCACAAATGAGGGAAACGGCACCCTTCCGGCAAAGTTCGGTGGTTCATCGGGTTGCCGTCGGTGATGAAGGCCAACAGGTACGGCATAAGGCCACGCTGCTGAAGATTGTCCATCAAAAAGGCTAGCGACGCCCGAACCCGCTCCCGGGTCATTGTGGTCCCCACATCCATGTGGACCACATGGAAGTAGGTCCCACTCACCGATTGGACGGCAAAGGTGTTTGCCTTGTAATGCTCCACATTTGGAGTAATCTGTTAGGGATAACATTATGAATATTTGCAATTTTATTATGCCATAATATGTACTTAGCTCTCCCATATGGATCACGTCCATGTGGAGGAAAAACGAGACAGGGTTCTCTTGTAAGTCGTCCAGCTGCTCCGGGAAGGACAAGATCCCTGACCCGTTTTCCTCCTCGAGCACTCTGCCCAGGATGACCTGAGCTAGGTCACGGTTTAAAGCAATCCTGCGTATACCGCTCAGATGCTCCAAGTTAATGGAGTTCGTCAGCTGCCAGGCCGGAGGCGTGATCGGCGGGGACGGAACATTTCCGGGCTGTGTATATAACGAAATAATAAATTAATTCAGATATATATATTGGAAGCATCATGGAAATCGGCACATACTATGTTTATGCGATGAGATTCACGCTTTCTTGAAAGCGCGATCTAGAAATAACCCCTGACAATACGATACGACAACCGAGAATTCATGCTTTTGTTCACTCTCAGCTGATAAAGATGCCGGACCGGTAAAAAAAAGGTAACCTTCAATACCTCTGAGTAGAGAAATAGCCTATGAAGGGCTTTGAATTTCTAGCGATCTGGCAACGCTGATCATTTTTAACAGAGTTACCAGAGCTGGCACCACCAATTCACGCTTTGCGGCTGAAATCATACTCAACTTTCGTGTGTTGCCGAATTCACGATATGGCGTTTATACAGACACGAATCGGAAAAAAGCGTGAAATAATAGCGTGAATTCGGCATAGTATAAACACAGTAACAGATACATACATATCCATTTTCTCAAAATTTTTCTACTGAAAATTTTTTTTTTATATATTTTAGTAGTCCTTTTTAGTGACAAAACTTTTGCGGAAAACAATATAAGCCAGGCTCTAGCCAGATTTAAGCTGTGAGAGTCGTGTACCATTTTTCACTTAAGAAGTTTTTGTCAAATTTTTTGTTAAATTCTATTAAAAATTAATAATGTGCTTAAATTAACTTGGTAAGAGATTTAAAACATTAGTGATTATAAATATTTATAAATAAATATTTTCTGAAAGTTTGGGGTACTTTTGTGTGAGTATTATGATTGTACGATTGAACGGTTGTCCCCACATCCCTGTGGACCACATGGAAGTAGGTCCCACCCACCGATTGGAGGGCAAAGGTGTTAGCCCTGTAGTGTTCGACATCGGGAGTAATCTGTTAAAAATAACTATAAAAATAATAACTGGCGTTATATTATTCTCTTCTAAAATTCCCTTTCCTTCAGATACTATCGCCATATGACTGGCGCCATAACTAAAAGGCTTCACCTAGCCTGTAGCACTGGGATAAAACCAAAATAAATTAAATTAAAACAAGAGAGAACGCTATAGTCGGGTGCCCCGACTATCAGATACCCGTCACTCAGCTAAAGGGAGTGCGAGGGAGATGAAGATATAAACTTTGATCAGCAATAACTTTTTAACGAATGGTCCGATTTAAAAAATTTCTTCAACATTTCGATAGGTATTGATAAACACAACAAAACTGCATTTTTACTTTTCCGAAATATTTAAATTTTTAAAATCGTATATTAAGTATTGTGGGCGTTAGAGGGGGCGTGGCACCTTCTTGAAATAAACTTGCGCTGCGTAGGAACTCCAAGAATCTTCATGCAAAATGCCAATCCTCTAGCTTTTATAGTTTCCGAGATCTCAGCGTTCATACGGACGGACAGACGGACATGGCTAGATCGGCTCGGCTAGTGACCCTGACCAAGAATATATATACTTTATAGGGTCGGAAACGCTTCCTTCTCCCTGTTACATACTTTTGCACGTTTACAATATACCCTTTTATAGTCTAGTCACACTATGTGGGGTAACCTATCGAGTGACCCAGTAACCCGATTACTCCAAAAAAGTGTTTCCACTGGGTTAACTCCAAATATCGGGTAATGACAGCTAGTGTTTGTTGTTTATGTTGTTTATTTTACTAGGGATGGACCTTCAACGATAGGAAATAAATACAAAATAGACCGAAAAATACAAAAAAATACTCAGAAATACCAAAGACCCTAAAAGTACCTTACTTTTGCCCACATCTAGTTACCTATACACAACCTATGTAAAAAAAACAGGGTTATGTTAATAACCCCATAACTCCATAACTCCACCCTAGTGTAAATAGGCTATTACTCTACGAGTAACGGGTATAATTAAATATTATGTTGACATCAGTGGCGGATCTAGGACTTTGTTGTGGGGGTGAAATCAGAACAATGTTTTTGTTGCATACTTTTTGAATACCAAACCGAGTGGGGGGTTATATATCACCCCCTGTGGATCCGCGCATAGTTCACATCCTTAAACTTGTTAAGAAACATAACATAAT
The DNA here is from genome assembly GCA_037075205.1 of Drosophila prostipennis. NCBI lineage: Eukaryota > Metazoa > Arthropoda > Insecta > Diptera > Drosophilidae > Drosophila > Drosophila prostipennis. The sequence goes on along the minus strand of JBAMCJ010005005.1, from coordinate 1,800,860 downwards.
TTATTTGGCTCACAATCATTAATCGAAATATGAATATGAATCAAGCCCGAGCTCTTCAGTAGGAATGCTATTTTTTTTAATCTATTCCCCAGAATGCCTTCAGGTTTAAAGTGCCTTTTGCGAACAAATGATCTGTAAGGAAGGCTTGTTCGTGGCCTACGCAGTTTTTAATAACACAAAGACTGAACAAATTAATAAAAAATACAAATTAGTTAAATATTTATAATAATGAAGAAAAGATAGTCGTCAAGTGCCCATCAGATACCCGTTACTCAATATTATTATTTTAAACTAATAAACGTTGCTAATTTTCAGGGGTAAACATAGGTCACCAGCGCAAGACGCCATATTCTTGCGAATCATTCGCGATAATATCGACATTGCGAAAGGATTTACTCGGGGCGACCCCGTTCTTGTGACCACTGCTTGGGAGGACCTGGCCATGACTTAAATCCCCATGGACTTCCATGTAAAACCGCTTCTAAGGATTCTCCTCTAAGTCCTAGCCTCTCGCAGATTTTGTCTTTGCAAGTCCTCTGGAGCAAGAGTTCGTGCAGATGGCATTTTGGTTCCCTTTTAAAATTGTGTGATCCGGCTCGTTCCGACTTATATACTACCTGCAATTGATAGAAGACTTTTGGGAAAGTTTTAGCCCCATAGCTTTAAAACTGAGAGACTAGTTTGCGTAGAAATCGACTAAATCGACTCGTCCAGTCATGCTGATCAAGACTTTACTTTATTATCAAGACTTTACTTTATAGGGTCGGAAACGTCTCCTTCACTGCGTTGCAAACTTCTGATTGAAATCATAATACCCTCTGCAAGGGTATAAAAACGTCAAAAAATTTTTGGTGGCAAATTTTTGGTCGAAGTTTTTGGACGGCAGTACTCATGCTCACAAAAAAAAAATACTAAAATACTGCTCAAAAAATAATTCATTTTTTGAGCTATCGATCAATTCCGATAACAACCTAGTTAAATCCTTAACGAAAATCGCTTAAATACACTCTCAAAGGCAAAAGACTAATTATAATGACTATCGAGTAAGAGTTTTACTAGTCGAAAAATATTAATCTTTTAGTGTGGCCGAAGTTTTTGGAGTTCATCCGCAATGCCTGCAGCATGGTCTTACTGGGTTTGTTGACAAACAGCAAACATCAATTGGCGCCAAATTTAAAATATTACAAAATGTTGAGCCGACCTGGGTCGCAAACTTTAAATTTGCTGTTGGCATGGCGCAACTCCTACAAGCAGTTTTCCATTGGTTTTTGGGGTTTTCTTTCCATTTATATCTTGTTATTGGCACACCGCTTCTGCACAAACACAGCCACAGATTAAATTTTCTATTCTTTGGGCCGCGGCTAAAAGCGTTCATCGGAATTCATCCGCTAAATTTAGTATTTTTTTGGTATTTCCTTACCATTTCCTTAGCTCAACTGAAAAAAAGTCCCAGCTAAAGGCGTTAGCTACCTATTTGCCTCTCGCTTACTCCTATGGTTAGCTAGCAGTTTTCGTCGTACTGAGTACTAGGCTTTTATGTTTTTGAGCCAGTGTGACCGAAAAATAACGCGCGGATATTACCAAATTAATCAACACTGGACCTTCAAGAAATAATTGACTGTAAATAGTATTTTTTTTTTTGCCAAGTTTTTGTTAGGTTGAGTACTAGCCCTAATTGTGAACCCAGCTGATTTACAATAAGACCATGCTACATTCAAAGGTGAACTCTGAAAACTTTGGTCAGTACTTTTTAGTATTCAGTATTTTTATGCGTTAGGGTGTTTTTGTTTTTGGCGTTTCGGGATTTTTTGGAAAGAATATGCATTTGCACTGCAATGCCTTTGCCTTACTTCAGGGATTCTTTTTAGCATCTTCCTCGAAACGGTCGAGGTGAGGTACTCGGCGCTTATCATGGCGAGAACTATTCCGGGCTTTGCGCAATGCGCCGATTAATTTTTAATTTACGTCCAATTGACATTATCAATGCATAACATCGGATGAAAAAAATTGGAATTTAGTAAATTTGTATATTTCATATTTATTTTCCGATATTTAACAGCTCGAACTTGATGCTGCAACATAATGCTTGCTCTGTTAGCCAAATATGAATTATTTTGTTAAAGAAATCAGGACTTACTATGTGGGCGTACACTGGCAAAACCACGTTGCAATCCTCTGTCGTCGCCAGCACACTGTACATCCTGAACTTTCCTAGGAACAGTTCATCAAACTGGAGGAAAAATGTGCCAGTGCCCACCAATTTCAAAAGGTTTTTAAAACACTTTATCTCGCCGGTTACCTCCTCCGGCGTCCTCGACTTGAGCTCCTCCAAAATGGAAAGCGCAATCCCCAATTCGGCTTCGCAGAATATCGTTCGCAGAACTTGTTGTAGCTCCATTTTTACTTTGCGTCGTAAAGTACGTACGTCACTTTCACTTTAATCGATATCGATGCCAGGTATCACCGCGTTAAAATTTGTAAGTAATAACAAAAACCAAATTATGTTACCAATTCTCATTCTCCCAACCCAACCCAATTTGAATAAATAGAGATGATTTCAATAACATTTTCCCTAACTTCTCCCCGGCAAGCGGTGGAAAAGACAGGAAAAGTTTATTTCCGAAAAGGACTTAATTTATCGGTTTATCCGAATAAGCGACATTCCTTCCGCCGTCATTTCATTTTGAACAAGAAATTCCCTGAAATTCGCATCTTACACACGCGAAGGAAACGCAGATGACCCGTGACCCGACCCAAGAAAATTCAGAGAAATCCGATTGGGAAAATCGGAAAACTTTAATCAGTTTCGCTGGAATTGTATTCGTCGTCAGCTATCTGTTGCGGCTTTTCGCTGGAATTGGATCGTCTTCTCCCCGAAAAGGACTTAACTCATCGGTTTATCCGAATAAGCGACATTCCTTCCGCCGTCATTTCTCTCCGTCATTCGGTAAAATAGAATGTACGCCGCGTCTGGGGGCTGGAGCTGGTTTAGAGGCACTCGAGCGATAACGAAATTAAGAAATTAGTCATACTCAAAAGAATCAAATGGAGATACTTACCGCCGCATCGCAACAGAATTTGGCATAGTTTTTCCGAGTCCCTCCTTGGTCGAAGCTATTGAGCACTACCACAAGGGTTTGCGGCGGCTCGCGAATCTCCTCGATTCTGCGGCAGGACGCTCCTTCCTCTCCTCTCAGCTCTATCGGCCCATTGCGATCATTGAAGACCAACTTGCCGAGTTGCTCCTTGAGACTTTGGCCAAGGCGGCCGGTAGCCGAGTTTAGATCAAATTGAGATTGAGAACGGCCTCCAGCTGGTCCTTTACAACAAAGTTGTAAATTCGCTCCTTTTTAAAGAAATACACATTTTCAACTCATTTTTAATTTTATCCAAAGTGTTAAATTAACGTCAAATTTTCAGTGGCCAATTGACAATATCAATCAATAACATCAGATGAAAAATATCGAAATTTAGTAAATTTGTCTATTTTTATATTTAGTATATTTATTTCGAAATTCCCAATATTTAACAGCTCGAACCTGTTGTTCCTGCAACATGTTGCACGCTCTGTTAAAACAACAGATCTCTGTTATGTGGCAAGCAGTGTGACTTTTGACAATATCAAGCAGTGCGTGATGTTAGTAACATTTTGGTTTGAAATCGAACATGTTGTGCCACATTGTTTTAGGACTTATTTCATAAATATACTCGTATATGGTATTTTCAGAAAAATGAAAAGCAAGATTTATAGTATTTATTTATTTTATTTATTATATATTATATTTATTATAGATTTCAAGTATTTTTTTTAAATGATTCGGCATCTAAATATAAAATATATATTGATAGCAATATGATGTTGAAAGATGTTGACTTTTAACTTTTCTAACTTTTAATACAGAAACGGCTATTTACAAATTCAAAGGATAATTAAAATAAAAATAATGAGATCCTAGTATTTGTTAAATTAAACAATTAATTTTTCATATTTCTTCTTTGAGTAACAACCGACATTACACTATCCAATCAACCTGACTCAACAAAAATATGGTGCAAAAGTTTAATGAAGATTTATGAGACAGTTGGCGATTTTCGAAACAATAAAAGAAAAAAGCAAGTGATAACGACAATGATATATTAATTAAATCCATGAGTTTGATGCGAAATTCCAGGCGTCAGTCTCAAGTGGTTAGGAAGCTCAAAAATTGATAAGCAGTAAAGCGTGCGAATAAATTCTTGAACTAATTAAATGTATAAAATTTTAAATCTTTATTTTTCAGGTCAATCCTTTTGGCTGGACAAGGTCCGTAAGTCATCCCACCCAGATTGTGTTTACAGTATAAGAACAAATCCAACCGCACAGAGAATTCCACGTAGCCATAACTGCATAATCATAGATGGGATTCTTATTGTGCCAATGCGGTCCTTACTTTATTTTTTTGGCCAACACAGCGGGTCACTAGAGGCAGTGGCGCCATGTCGCGTCACAGTGAAAAAATGGCAAAGCGAGAAAAATGTGTGAAATCTTCACGACTGCGGAAAACAAAGAAAACGAATTCAAATATTTATGAGGATGTCAGGTGTCCTGACAAGTCAATTTTAGGTTGTTTTTTCCACTGCTCCTTCCCAGCAAAACGCAGCTAGCTCTGATTTATGAGTCTGTGGGTGTCCTTCCGAGACGAGCTTGTCATATCTGATGCAAATGTGTCACACTCACGACCGAGAGATAATTCCCCTCTTTTTTCGTTGTTTGCCCAGGCGGGATTTTGGCCCCTCCAAGCTCAGAGAAAATAAAAACCCTGAGAAATATTTTAATTAAAATTCACTGCCCCAAAAAAGAGAAGAAACGAAACTACCAAAACCACAGGCAGACAGGATAAACTTAAACCCAAAGCCGAACCACCGCCGCCTGATCTCAACTGATAAACGCGAAAAAAACCAACAACAAGAGCGGCCCAAAGGTAAAATAAAGCCAACGGTGGGCGTTGGTAAAAAACGATCTGCAAAAAAAATAAGTAAAGCACAAAAGGAGGCAAATGCAGAAATATGTAGGATGCAGATATGACAAGATTTTATGCTCTTTGACAAAGTATTTTTATTACAAATTAAAAAAATAAATAAAATAAAATCATAGTGGTCCCTTAAACATTAAAAATTCAAATTATAATGTGTCCCTGATTTTCACTTCTATAAATTTAATAAGTACAGGTTAAATACAACGAATATAAAGTATTTTAAATTGTTTATACATTTGACTTGTTGTTTTTGGGCGAATATAATTTGCTTATTACGCATGAACTATAAAATAATATTTAATATAAGCCCAAAAATCGTTTAGTTCAATATTTTTTCTAAAAACAAAATAATTTCTATTATATATAACTATAGAAACTATATAACTAACTAACTTAGATTAACCAAGTTATATAAAAAAAAATATAAATCTGTTTATAAAATAAACACAATTTCATTCATATTCCAAACAGTTTAAAATGTTTTCATTTTTAACAGCAACACAAGCAATAGACCCTAAAATTATAGGGTATTAAGCGTAGCTATCTCCGCGTTCCAGGGAACTGTAAGCGATTGTCTCTGGACGTGAAGTGGTGCCGAGTTAACCTTTCAACGCCGATGGTGTTGCTGATGGGTTAAGGTTGCTGGACAGTGCAGCTCCGCAGGATAACACATGATCAATCGACGGAACTCTCTTTCGGGGCCGTGGCCCCGAGGGTCTCCCAATTTACCGCTCCCCATATCGTACGCATATCTCCTTTATTGTCTCCAGTTTTGTTTGCTTTCCTGTGCAGCAAATTCAATTAAACCCTGGAATATGCAATGAATTCTCTTTTTTTTGGTATGAGAACCCGTTTTTAATTACCGAAAAAGGGCACCCGTATTTCGTTTTCTTCGGAACTGGCCAACTGTCGCCTCGAATTGGTCACTAACAAGAGTTTCGTTAATGAAAATGTAGACAACCCCCTTTTCAGACAATTTTCACTTACCCCAGTGATCACTTTTTCCCTAATTTATGCGTTGGGCATCATTGAGTTTCCATTTGAAGTGAAAGTGATCGGAACTTCTGTTAACATTAACGCGTGGCTGACTTCTGATCGATCTTGTCAAGGGGGTTGAATGGAACCCCAAGATCTGCGGTGCTGCCTAGATCCTTAATTCCGATCAAAACTACTAGGCAAATGTTAACAAATGAAGTGTACACAGAGAAGACCTCAGACAATTGTTGATCCCTTGAGATAACAAACGCGTTACCCCTATAATATGTAAAATTCCTAATTTGCAAGGGGTGGTTCATTTCACTTTCCCAAAAATTTCTAATCAAACAGGCAGACAAATTCCGAAATTTGTCAGAGTCTGATGTTCCGCACCTGAGACACGTGTATTTGGGCAAATAATTAACAATCTCCCATCTGCAAAGTGAGAAGTTCCAATGTGAAAACAATGGTGATTTGGGGATTGCACAGATTTACATAAATAAAATAAAATTTATGCGTGTCAATAACGGATAATTAAAAAGAATACAAAAATCACAAGACAAAAATAGCTACAAGTTGCCAAATTGGAATTATAAAAAACAATGACAAAATAATGTGCTCATTTTTGTTATTTCCCAAAAATATGGCTAAATGAATTCCTGAATTATGCAAACAAAATATAATTGAGAAGAGACGCGTGTGCCCCAAAATTGGTAAAATCACATAGCCACTTTAATTTGGAACTGTCGGTCTGGCGCCAGTCTATATACGTTATATTTATGACAGTTTACGACTTCTGTGAATCAGCATCATCAAATCGAGATTTTCGTTTTTAATATTTTCTCTGCGAATTAACGCTCTTTTTGCGAAAGGTTAAGGCCAAGGCGAAAAGGTTAATGTGTTTCTAAATGCCTTGCTAATTGGCGTGCGGTTTTCGCACTAACAAAGGGATTCTCCTCCATCGAAATGACCAGGTAAAATGATTTTATTAGAAACCTATTAAAGTCGATTTTTCAATGAAGTAGGTCAGTTTTAAGAGGTGATCTCAAGTGTTGGCTATCACAATATTATAAGCTCAGGAGTGTCAAAACGTAAATGTATAAATTTACATTTTTTAAATGAAACTAAAATGATTATAATTTCTTATAATAATAATTTTAATTTACAATTTTTATAACAATAAGCAAAAAATGTAAAAAATCCCTAAATTTGTTTATAACATATTTAGTAAAAAAAGGCATAACTTTGTTTGCTTTTATTGCTAACCATTCTAGCCACCAGACCATTGATTTCTTGCTTGATTACCATCTATTTACGCCTTCTCCAAGACATAAGAAAGTTATTTCCAAATATAGCTCGGAGATATCTCCGCCAGCCTAAAAATAAAACACTTCCTAGTTTGCATCTAAATATGTGGTAATATACACCTCCAACAGTGGTCATTAGCTTACTAGTCGCTTCATTACAAGGCCATTAAGGCAAAGATGCCACCAGACCGTGGTGATCATGCTGATGGCAATGCTGATGCCGCAGGCAAATATTTTGATCGGCACTTGTAATTTGATGCGCAATAAATCGGCGTTTCCCACCTACAAATAGAAACAGAGGCGGGTGAAAATACACACATTTCGAAAACACAACGTACAACGAAAATAACAAAAGGCAGCGAAGTTAGAGCCAAACATTTTCATTAACCGGACAACGCATGACACCCACAACTTCGATGCTGTTTGCATGCTCATAAGAAGCGGGCTCATAATTCATTGAGCCAATAGCTCGATAACCGAAAAGCATTGGCAGCTGCTCTGGGCCACGATGCCCAAAAAAATGCCTAAAACGCTGAATGAAATATTCGGGGCTTTGCCTTAGCAATTTTCGCACAAGTGCGAAGTGCCACAGCCAACGACACCGGATTATAAAATCTCTTCTCGCTTATAAATACCCCACTAACCGAAAGCCCCAAGCCCGCTAACCGAAAACCGAATAAATCTCGAGCTGACGAATGTCGCGCTGTGACTCTCTAACTCAAATTTGCAGTCTGACATGCATTCCCCTTCTAATTAGTGAACTCTGATTACTGACATGGGAACTTCGCTCCAAACCTATTGGCAGTAAAGGTAATTAGCACCGAAAGCAAATATAGGGAACAGGTGTCCAATGGTTTGGTGATTATAACCAAATCTAACGAGATTTTTGCATACTTTTTATAAGGATGTGAAAAGAAGAGAAAAGTGATGAAAGGTAAGGTGCGAAGTGCTATGGAATTTGGGATCTATCCGGATTTGAAAAAAAAACCCACAAGATTATAGAGAAATAGTTTCGGTTTCGCGGAATTCGCCAAGATCAATTTGCATACTCTTTATAATTTACAATTTTATCAAGGTAATAAAAATAAAAAAAAAACAAAAATTTAACCACATTTTTGTATTTGTGACTTTAGTTATTTTGGACCTTAAGGTATATTTTTTGTACCCCTCATAACCCAATGATAACGATGATCTTTCAGCATCGGAAACCGCCCCCACCTGGCAAACTAATCAACTCGGCTTGAAGTGCAACTGCATGCAGCATCTGGCCATCCAGTTAGCCAAGTTAACCAAGTTCAGGAGCCAATGGCCATTGGCCATATGAATGGCAATCGGCTGGCCGTCTTTGCGGGGCAATCAAGTGAGAAAATTAAAATTACATGACCATGGTTTCGACTGGGGATCCTGGGATCCCACATTTAAAGGTTCATAACTTCCAAGTCAATTACGCGTTGCGCCCGCTGCGAGACTCTCGGCTGGATCTGGATACTGGTTACTGGATTCTGGATTCTGGGATTCCTGGGATGTGAATTAGAAAAATTGCACGCTCAAGTGGAAGAGAGGACCTCTGGTCTGGTTTTGGTCCAGTCCGTTCTGTTCTGTCTGACTGACTGACATAACTCACGAGTGGCAGACGCAGATACTGATGCAAACAAACACAGATACGGCCTCCGCATTTAACCGCTGCTCCGTTGCAGGTGAACTAGACAAGCAGGAGCAGATCCTCAAGAGCACTCCACAAATAAAAGGGACTACTGTGGGAATCATGCCGATCCGGCCAGAACTGAACAAGACCAGCACAACCCAGCACAGGCTCGCCATCAGCGAATTAATTTGTGACGCGCGCTCTCCACGGAGCTCCGCCGATATTCCCTTCTGGTCCGAAATACCCAGAGACCCCATACCCCATGCCCCATACCCATCTTCATCTGCAGCCATCCCAGTCCAGTTCCAGGTTCCCAGTTGCAGTCGAGGAGCCATGGCCTGGAGGCAATTTACTCTTTTCGCTCGGTGGTGCACGCTGTGGTAGCCAAACTCGTGACTGCAACAATGCACAGTGTATTGGCTTTAATAAGATCATGTTAAATATGAACTTCTAAGCAACCAATTTATTTAAAAAAAGCAATTTTACATTTGTAAGGTGTTTAACAAATGTAAAATTGCTTTATATAAGACTACAGCCACTCTCAGCAGTTAAGAAACATATGGTCACACTTTTAATTAATTTCTTTATATAAAACTACAGCCACTCTTAGCAGTTAAGAAAAATATGGTCACACTTTTAATTAATTTAAAATATTTAAAATCTAAAATATTTCGAAGAAAGCATAACTTTTCTAAGAAGGATAAAAAAAATATTAAAATGCACTTAAACTGAAAGAAAACTTATTTATTCTATACATTATATATTAACTTGATAAATATTTTATTTTTGTTGACGATAAATTATAAAATTATTTTTCCTCCAATTTCCTCGTGTTTTCTAACCACTGTGCCTCAGCTTGCTCGTCTTCGTCATCGTCGTGTGGCAAGTGGCTGCTGCTTGACTGCAGTTGCAGTTTTGGCCCCTGCTCGAGCTTCATCTGCTTGAGCTTCTTCTGCTTGAGCTTCTTCTGCAGTTCCCTCTTCTGGGCTTCAGTCTTCTGGACCCCCGTCTTCTGGACCCTCTTCTTCATCTCACTCGCCTTTTTGGGGCATCATCTTGGCGGCTTTGGCGCTGGTGTCAAACGTTTTGTAATCTGTCACGTCGCATCGTTTTAATATTTGTGCGCTCATGGCCCAAGTACGAGGAAATGCACTCGGCTGCGTGTAAAAATAGGCGTAACCCTTTGGTATTTATGGTCTGGCCGGCTGGATGAGCCGACTCTGCCGACTTTACAGACCTTGCCGTCTCTACAGTCTGCACTGGAGCACAGTGAAGCATCCGCGACGGCGCTCCCCGATCGTTTTGTTTGGTTTTCAGCAGCAGAATCAGATGCCTTTGGGGTCCTTCGTTGGTAGCAACAGGTTCAAGTGCTTCGCATTGCAGTTGGTCTGCTGCTTTGGGCCCCAGCTCCTTGGTTTCTGCCACTCTTTGATTATCTAAATCATTATTAGTTTGACCTTCAGCCCCCGGCTGGATCTGCGCTCGTGCAAGTGCTTTTCTTATCTTATTAATTATTTGCTCTTTATTGCAAGAGGAATGGGTCGGTGGACTACTGTGCGTATGAGTCATCTGAGAAATGCCGATGCGAGGAGTGGGAAGACGGAGAGAGGGTGATTATAAGAAATTTACTGGAAGGGGAAAGGAAAAACTAATTGAAAAGATATAAGCCTCTTTATATGATAATGGTTAGTAGAGGATATTATAAGTAGAAATAATAAATATTAAGAGAAGAAAGCTTTCACTTTATTTGTTAGTTTTATTTTTAAAGATCTTTTGTGGTTTTTACTTATAAATGTCTACAATCAAGAAATAAAAACCACAATTTATAATTGCATTTTAATTAGGTTAATAAAGCATATCTACAAAATACAAAAATTTGTTACTACCTTGTAATTTTTTATAAACCTCCCTTTATTCGAGTTATTTTATTTTTACGTGTATTTACGCGGAACCAGAACGCCAGAGATCAGCGCAAAAGTAAACTTTCTGACAGCTGGTTGTTCTCAGAGATCCTTCACCTCGTTCCGTTATAATTAGCCATCGCTAATTACCACTTTCGCGAAGACCGACCACCCGAGCATTGACCCACTGAACGGGCTCAAAAGCGAAAAGCCCGGCTCATTCAAATTCGATTCCCACCAGATGTCCGTGGGCCATGGGCATGGGCATGGGCATTCAGCACGCATCTCAGCGCGTCAATTTGCCAACCCTACTCAAAAGCTATAACCACGTCGGTCATGCGGATCCCAGAAGATACAGTAGTTAGCCATTACAATGTCTGACAACCGTTAATCAGGCGCCACAAATCAGAAGAGAGCAAGCATATGTACATGTAGGGGGATTTCCCCCAGCTCTCTGATTGGATGGGCGCCAGAATGGATCTGTTATATTTAGATAGAGAGAAAATGGCGATGCAGACTTTGTGATTTTCCATTCACTCGCCGGTTTCGTGATGGCAGCCGCTTCCCATGACTGCTCCTTTGTCTCTGCGCGAAAATATTGACACGATCGAGCCCCGATTTTGCACGCTCATGAGAATGGATAAGCTAAATACACTCGTAAATACCAGTAAATCATTATGTGTACCAGTAAAGTGCCCCAATTGCCGCCGAGGATGCGTGGGTGGGATCGTGTTGGAGTGTTAATTGCCCCAGACTCAATCAGGTGGAATGGAATATTTATGAGGTTGGGCAATCGATTAGACAAAGTCCATCCATGTATATTCATATCAATTGTCGGTGCTAATTGCGTTCGAGACTGCGAAAAGAACTGGACAAAGGCGGAAGTGATCGTGACTGAATCCGAAAATTGAGTATGAACAGATGTAAACGTATCTTTGCATGTGTAACTTTGTTTGGAGAATACATTATACCGCCAAAAAGAAAGATAAATCAGAGATATATTATGTAAAGATATGCTCAATTCTTCAAAAAATTAGTTAATGGAAGTTTTAAGTAGATTACCACCTATTTATTATATAAAGCCTATCCATATCCTATCATTCAATGCAATCAGATCTTCATCTAAGTACATTTTCGCCTTCAACTTATCTATCTGTCAAACTATCCAACTTTCAAGTGTTTCTTCCCTCTATATATCTTTCAGATGATCTTTCAACAATCTTCAAAACCTCTGATCCTTCTGCTATCTATCTCTTTTATGAGGACTCAAGGCCTAAACAGTATTATCAATGAACTAAACAAACACCTTCTCATCTCTACCAACTTTTTGTACTGCAACCAAAGCGACTTACTAATCGAATACGAGATCAAATATCTTCGACACCTGCCACTCATGAACCTGATGATCTTTAGCTCGATTGAATCCTTTAACGTCACCCAACTAAAATATAATTTAGGAGATGAAAACAAACTCTTTTTGATCTTGGGCAATAACGATCCGCCCTACGATTTCTTTAACGCTTTGGACTTGGAATTTCAAGCATCTGAATATATAATGATTATAGAAGATCCCGTCTATTTGAAGAGGAACGCCAAGTGGTTGGATTTTGTAAGGCACCTGTGGCAGCAAGGCTACGTGAATTTGTTATTTTATACCTCCTATGATGAGAAGCTCTATCACAAAATCATATTTCCCGAGACGCTGATAGAGGAGGCTTCCGTAAAGCATTATATATCTATTCGGGGATCATTTCGGAACCTATATGGTTTTCCGGTTCGCGTTGCCGCCTATAACAACGCACCGCGCTCCATGCTCTTTGTAGATCGCTGGGGTAAGAGGGTATTTGCCGGGTTCTACATGAGATTCATTCGGGCCTTTATTGACTCAAGGAACGGCAGCTTTGTGCCAATTCTCACGCCGAGCGATTCCCCCGGAAATTGCACAATTCACTTGCGCAATGAAACGGTGGATGTGTGTGCCGATGCCCTGGCAGCGAATCCTGCGGCCTTCAGTTTGACCCATGGATTCAGGATAGCCTCGGCGAATGTTTTGGTGACCCATGCGAAGCCCCTGCACTCCTATCGATATCTCACAGCTCCGTTTCAATGGAGTGTCTGGCTCTGTTTGGCCGCATACGTTGGGCTGGTGGTGAACTTCCTGAGCTTCATCCACTGGCTGAGGAGTGGAAAATGGGACTTTAGTAAGCACCTCCTCGAGGTCTTCAGCTCACTTTTATTCAGTGGCTTTTACCTGAAAGAGATTCACGGCAGAGAGAGATACATACTCTTTGGTGTGCTGTTCATAGCTGGATTTGTGTACTCCACCGAGTATCTGGGATTGCTCAAAAGTATGTTGATCTCGGAGGTGTTCGAAAAGCAAATTGACACCTTTGAGGCCTTGGTGGCGAGCAATATAACTCTGATGGTGGATCCGTACGACAAGACGCTGTTCGCCAAGTACAACATGCCCAAGATACTGGAGCCCATAATGGAGCTAGTCACTTTTGAGACCCTGTTGGAGCACAGGAATCGCTTCGATCAGGATTATGCGTACATACTGTTCTCGGATCGAATGGCCTTGTACGACTATGCACAGCAGTTTCTGAAGCACCCGAAACTTCTGAGGATCCCCATCGACTTTTCGTTCCTCTACACAGGGATCCCAATGCGGAAGAGGTGGTTCCTGAAGCACCATTTGGGCCAGGCCTGGTACTGGGCCTTCGAGAGCGGGCTTACGAGGAAACTGGCCTTGGACGCCGACTTCGAGGCGGTGCGCGTGGGCTATCTAAACTTCCTCATCACGGAGCATGTGGAGGCCCAGCCGCTGGATGTGGATTATTTCGTCATGCCGGCAATTGCTCTGGCCCTCGGCTACATCCTGGCCCTTCTCAGTTTTGTCATCGAGATGACGGCCTGGCGCATGAGGGGATTCCTGGGATGCAAGATGTTGGCTGGGACGAGTACCGGTTGCCCAGGAGGCGGCTGTCTTGAAGTTGATTGAGTGACGGATTGATGTTGTGACGTCTGCTTTGCGTATTTTCTCACATTCTTGATGTTGTTAAGCCTTCACTAAAATAAAATTACTACTCCTTGTGCGCTTACTCTGAAAATTAAAAAGGTTAGCAAAAGAGATCCTCAAAAATATGATTTTCAGATCACATAGATTTTTCTTAAGGCCTTATTACACTCTTCTGATTTTTGATTTAATGAATAATATGACTTAAAATATAAATTTAAATAAAAATATTGTTAGGCTTAAGAATAAAACTCCGTCAATCAGTAAAAAATCCAGCCAATGTCATAAGGCCTTAAGTACACAAAATACTTAATTGGAAATTATAATAAGCCTTATTTTGAGTTATCTGAAATTGAGCTAATATTAATTGTTGACTGTTTTTCTGATTATACAAGTAAAATGTTTTTTTAATTATATTCCGATAAATTATTATAAACTTATTTTCTTTATTTCAGATGATTTTCTTTGCAAACTTTCTAAAATGGATGCCTTTTGTAATCGTCTCAATGGTTTTAGTATCGGGCCATAGTCTGCCCAACATCATAAACGAGCTCAACGAACGCCTTATCATCTCTACGAATATTATTTTCTGCGAGCACTTGGATAAATTTATACCCTTCGAAAGCCGCATCTCCAGATTTTTGTACACCTCTTTGGAAGCTTTCAATGTAACCACCTTCCAAAACCATGTGGCAAGTGATAATAAGCTTTTTATAATAATTGGAAATGAGCCACCGTACAAGATCTTGGAAAAACTTCAATTACGCTTTCAACGTGCTGATTTTCTTCTAGTGATTGACAATAGTATCGAAGAAGATAAATGGAAGGACTTTATAAACTTTGCTTGGCGAATCGGATACGTAAAAATTTTAATTCACTCCATGTTCAACGGAATTTCGTATGATAAAATACTATTTCCCAAATTAAGGATCAGGGAAACTAATATCAAAGACTATGCACTATTTCGAGACACCTTTCATAATGTCGATGGCTACAAAGTTCGAGTGGCTGCTTACAACAATGTACCGAGGAGTTTTATATATTTAGATGACAGTGGGAGGAAAATATACGCTGGATACTACATGCGATTTGTCCGAGCCTTTTTGAAATCTAGAAATGCTAGTTTCCTACCCGTTCACACACCCAATGATTCACCCCTAAACTGCACTCAGTTTATTCTGAATAATACGGTGGATCTGTGCGCAGATGCTCTGGTTCGGAATTCGAAAGTTTTTTCGGTCTCCAGAGAAATTCGACTTTCAGCTGCCAATGTGATTGTGCCCCATGCAAAGCCCCTACTTTCATATCGATATCTAACAGCTCCTTTTAAAACCCAAGTATGGATTATCTTGGTCATGTATGTGATCCTAATTGCGGGATTTTTGTGTCTGATACACTGGATAAAAAGCGGAAGCTGGGACTTCAGTCACACGTTGCTCGAGGTTTTCAGCTCTCTTTTGTATAGTGGCTTTCATCTAAAAGCGATTCACGGAAAGGAGCGATACATACTCTTTGGAGTTTTATTCATATCCGGATTCGTTTACTCCACCATGTATTTGGGACTGCTCAAAAGCATGCTTATATCTGAGGTTTTCGAAAAGCAAATAGAAACCTTCGAGGAACTGGCCGAGAGAAATATTCCGCTACTAATCGATCCCTATGATGGGTTGCTATTTAAGGAGCATCACATACCGAAATCCATTTGGTCTGTTGTAAGAACCGTATCCTCAGAGACTCTACTCAAACATCGGAATAACTTTGACCAGGATTACGCCTATGTATTGTTTCCAGATCGCATGGATATGTTTGTCTATGCCCAACAATACCTAAGACATCCAAAGTTTCGGCAGATACCCATCGATTTTTGTTTTCTGTTTGCCGGATATCCCATGAGCAAAAAGTGGTTCCTCAAACACCATCTAAGTAAGGCGTGGTTCCATGGATTCGAGAGTGGCATATTAGATAAAATGGCCGAGGATGCGTATCGGGAAGCTGTTTTTCACGGATATCTAAACGTTCCCATCACAGAGCACTTGGAGGCGAGGCCACTGGGTCTGAATTATTTCATAATGCCAACTATTTCTTTGGCTCTGGGCTATTCCTTGGCCTTATCAAGCTTTGGTATCGAACTTTTGACCAGGAACATGAGGAAGAGGACTTCAAAATGCTAATAAACCGAATTATTACTTGTATTTTTGCTATTTTAAATGTTGCTTTAGTATCTAGATGTCGTGTTATAAATAATAGTAACATTGGTACGCAAAATTGTGAAAAAATAAAGATCACTGAAAAATATTATATCAAAACTTAAATTTTGTAAAAGAAAAATCGAATTTTCAGCAGCGAAAATCATTCCACCACAGAAAGACAGGTAAGCTCTAAGATCATATTTTTATGACAATGCCTATCTGAGCAATTTTCCTCGCAGCTTCGGGCAGTATCCAAAAACCCAAACCCACCCACAGGCACCCCATTAAACCACGAAATGGAAACCACCCTGCGGCCGAGACCCCTTCAAAATAAATAGCACTTGAGATATTTCCAAAACATTTGCCAGCCAAGTCTCTAAGCAATTTGCCCAGCCCATTGTATGCAGTCCGAATGATAACAGAAAAATAAGAATCGGGCCGAGAAGTAAGGGGTGACTTGTCCCAAAATGCAGCTGACTTGCACAAATATTGCCGAAAATGGAAATGGAATTTTCGGGCCGGAGAAGAGTGGATAAAATCCCGCCTCCTTGAATGGGTGGATTTTCTTCGGAGCAGGGCATTTTAAAGTTCGTTGACACTAATGCCTGGCACATTTTTCGTGTGTTTTGTCGCTCCGGCGCCATTAAGTATGCAGCAGCAATGTGGCGACAATAAAGTTTATGCTGCGGCGCCATGGCCAAGTAAAAAAATAGAAGGGAGTTGCAATAGCCAAGGATAAGTATGGATGGCCCGGAATGCACTCAGTGGGAGTTTCTGCTGAAGATAAGTCGGCTGTTTTGGGACACCATTTTCAGCGCATCCAAATGATGGGCTATCTGTGCACTGCAAGAAAAGAAACCCACAGCTAAGGACAATTTACGTTTTATAAGACCAATTTGTGAATTTTATATTAATATAATTTTTTTGATATGCGGCATATCAATTTGAAGGCCCCGCAGCTAGCACTAAAACCGCCTATGTTAGTCTTAGTTTTGTAAACTTTACTATAACCTTAAAATAATTTTTATACCCGTTACTCGTAGAGTAAAAGGGTATATTGTATTCGTGCAAAAGTATGTAACAGCTAGAAGGAAGCGTTTCCGACCCCATAAAGTATATATATTCTTGATCAGGATCACTAGCCGAGTCGATCTAGCCATGTCTGTCTGTCCGTCTGTCCGTCTGTCTGTCCGTCTGTCTGTCCGTCTGTATGAACGCTGAGATTTCGGAAACTATAAAAGCTAGAAGATTGGCATTTGGCATGCAGATTCTAGGAGTTCCTACGCAGCGCAAGTTTATTTCAAAAAGGTGCCACGCCCCCTCTAACGCCCACAATAGCTAATAAACGATTTTAAAAATTTAAATATTTCGTAAATGTAAAAATGCAGTTTTGTTGTGCTTATCAATACCTATCGAAATGTAGAAGAATTTTTAAATCGGACCATTCGTTAAAAAGTTAGAGCTCATCAAAGTTTTATCTCCATCTCCCTCGCACTCCCTTTAGCTGAGTAACGGGTATCTGATAGTCGGGGCAAGAAAAGGTTTAATTTGTGAGTATTAAATAGAAAATATTGCGGAATATAAAAAGGTTTCATGAAAAATTGTTAAAAAAAGTATTTGTAAAATTTCACATCATTGTTTGCTCTGTTTTGCACAGTTACCAGACAATGGAGTTTTAAACCAGTTTTTATCCCGGTTTGTAGGACTCCTCTTAATGAGTGGGAGGGTCATGTGCGTGCCTCGCATCCATATCGCAAAAATCAACGATAAAGTCTCGCCCTTCAGCCGCTTTAATTGCCCAATTCGTGTGTTTTCAACGCGCTTCGAATCGAATCGAACTGAATCGATTTCGTGATTGCTCCGATCCGTATCGGCTTTAAAGTAAACATTTGTTTTCATCTGGGGGCGGCTTTTAATTAAGATTGCGTACGGCGATAAATGGCAAGTGTTGCAGAAGTCCCCTGAATTCACCTTTCAATTGAGGGTAAGTAAAGGAAATTCACGGCTTAGCCAACTTTTACTTTGTATATATTTTTTGCGTGACTTTACGTCGTTAATTTTGTATGTTATATTTTTTAAACAAACGCGGATGGCGTTGTTTTTATACATTTAATAAATTAATTTGACCAACTGAAAGTGAAATTATCTATGAGATAATGACATTGACATTTCTGATAAAGTCAAACTTATTATATTAATATTTGGTTAATTTTCTGAATATTTTTATTTTTATATTTTTAATTTGTGAGATTTTTATTTAGATTTTTAAAAACATTTTCTAAATAACTAAAAATTTTCTAAAGCTTTTATTAAGGAAAGTACATGTTCTATATCAATTTTCTCCATTTCTGGTATTCACTTTAATCCCGGTAGCACAGTATCACCTTCTTTCACCTGTTACCACACTTTTGCGAACGGCAATTTCAATGCGTCTGCTCCTGATCCGTCAACTCTTTTATCAGCCAGACAGGGCGACACCGTAAATCACCTGGGAAGCAGACAAAAGGCCCTCGACAACAATTGAGAGCTTGGACTGGTCGGGCA
Source organism: Drosophila prostipennis (assembly GCA_037075205.1). Taxonomy (NCBI): domain Eukaryota; kingdom Metazoa; phylum Arthropoda; class Insecta; order Diptera; family Drosophilidae; genus Drosophila; species Drosophila prostipennis. The sequence continues at coordinate 1,782,268 of JBAMCJ010005005.1, read as the reverse complement.
TCGATATCAATATCCGATTGACTCGCTGGATTCTGCCCCACCTATTGTTTTTTATTTCCCCGGCTAATTGAAATGGCCAAGTTATTGTAGCTGCCTTTTTAAGCCTCCACCATTTTCAGGGGTTGGTTGCTAAGTTAAACACTATTATTTAAATCAATGCCGCGCTTCCTTTTTTTTCACCGCATCGCCACATATGAGATGGCAATTTATGGGCCATGCCTAATTGTCCGAGCCGAACTTCAAAGTGGCCTCGCTCCTCGATCTTGGCCAAGTCCGTGGAATGCAATTATCGCGCTCCAAGTTATGCTAAGATAAATGGCCCCAAGTCCGGCACAGTCGGTGGAAATTGGCAACACTTTCCAGTCGTCTTTCCTTTCGCGGTCATAAACTAAACAAAACGAACGAGAAAAATATGAAAAAATTTGTGTGCTCGTTGGAGGCAACAAAAAAAAAGAGATAAACCGCACACGCAACTGACAATTGGCAATTTTTGGTTGATTCAGCAATTTATGGCAGCAAAGGGGGCGGAGGTGTGTCCATGTCGTCGGCATGACCAAAAGACCCATATAATAATCAGGGGCAAACGCCTTGAAAAAGGGTCTTGCGAGAAGGGACTTTTAATATTTTTAAAATGTTTGTCTTTGATTTTCGGATGCCTTAAAAAAAAATATTCAAATTATCAAAGATACTATTTGAAAAATGGTGTAAAAAGAAGTGAATAAGTCGAGTATCAAATCATAACTTTTTAAATTTCATTACTACCATAATACTAATATGTTGGATATTATTCTTTTTTATTTATATTAAATTCAGCCAATATAAATTGACATTAAATCATATGATAATTGCATTATATCACTTTGCCTGGAAAAGAAGCATCCTCTTAAGGGATTATTAATTGGTAAATGTATCAAATTGAAACCCCTTCTACAATTATTTTAATTTGCCCTCCTGAAAGCTTCATCATCCTGTTTCTTTTTATTCCCCAATCAACTCATTATATTTCCAGGAAAAAGCTTCCTGCCAGTAATCAAATAAAGATCTTTGGACATCCCCTGGAGCCTTTGATGGCACTTTCGCTGGATGCCATTTGGCCGTGTCTTTGGGTCAGTCAGATGCTAAAAATACAGAGTGAGTAAAGGATGCAAACCGACCAACGCAAGCGAACAGCCGCGAAATGAAACGCTGTCCAATTAAGCGCAACAAACAACTTTACGCCACATGCCACACAACAGGCGTTTATCGGGCAGCCAGATCAGATCCCAAGCGATCGATTCGATCCCTGGTTCCGCAGCCACATCCCGATCCTTCTCCCCCAGTTCCGTCACCCATGCCATTGTAATGGCCAGCGATTTGTCGCTGTCCGAGCCTCAGACCCTGGGCCATAATGACAATCGTTGATCGTGAGGCAGCGATAAGATTGCACAAAGATAAAGCGCCGATATCGGAACCCGAGGGTTTCCAAAAGAGAAAAAGAGGCGATGGGCGGAGGCGACAGCAGCAGCATTTATGCTAATAAGTTGACATTTGACCACCATGACGAAATAATGAAACGATCAGGAGCCGTCAACGTGACAGGTACTTCAAAAAAAAAGTACCATGGGATACATTTTGAAAAAGAAGGGAATAATAGGTACATCAAATATCAAATAAAATAAATTTCATTCAGTAAAAATTTAATTTTTAATATTTCATATTGTTTAGTCATATAAAACTCGTACTTGGATCTAAACAGTTCTTTTGTTTTCAAAAAGACAATCAACATCTACAAAAGTCGCAATGTGGCAACCGTAATTGGTTCAATTCAAAATTTTAATCCTTGTTTCTTATTTTGTTAATTTTTTTTTCTAGATCTTGGTAATATTGAAACCTGATTACACCCATTGTGCATATAAAGCGTTTTGCCGGGCAATCCTGACATTTGTTTTGACACAGGAGCATACCCGCCGGCACCGCTTGCCATGATGATCACTAATTTCCTGGAATTTCACGCGCTCTCCTCGCTTATCGAGATGCAAATTTTTGCCGACTTTTATTGTATCTTCACACGATCTGAGCCGACTGCTTGTTAACTACCATTATGTGGTTTTAACTTGATCGTGTTGCAAATGAATTTTAATTGTTGTACTTGGTGTTGCAGTTAATTAGCAATAATTTACAATTTGCCCAAGGTGCCATTGGAAATTTATTACAATCTAGTTTACGGATTTTCTACAAAGTAAAATTGTTAAATGAAACTATGAAGCTACTCCTCGTCGTTGTAGCTGCGTCTGCTGTGTCTTCTCGAATCGTCCCGTTGATAATTTTGATAATGGTTGTGTTGATAGCCTCTCGTTTTTTGCTGATAGCCGCCTCCTGATCGGTTGCTTTGAAACCGGTCTTGACGATATTCTCCATCCTGTCGATAGTTGCGCCAGCCATCGTCCTCTCTAGGATAATTTCTTCCCGAGTTCCGCCAATCTGCGCTGCGATGTCTGCTGTTTTTATAGAAGCTCTGATGACTCTGATGGTTCCAGCGATTATCTCTTGAATGGTAGCGCTCCGTCGAATTATATCTCGAACTTTCTCTTCGCCAGTTATATCTGTCAGTATTTCCGTAGTTCTGGTCTTCTGAAATTCAAGCATATCGAGCATTTGTATTGCGCTAAGGCTAGTCCTTATTTTCTATTTATTATAAAAAAAAATGTTTATAAATAAATCTAAACAATAACGAAACATTTTAAATTTCAATTAATTAACTTTTACTTAAATAAAAATGGAATCAAATGTAATAATATTAAATTAAACTATTAGTATACGTACTGTAGCTAGATTTGTGATAATAGCCTCCACCTCGTTGATAATGCCGATCCTGTTGGCGGTAATCTTCATATTTCTCACTGGAGTGGTGCCTACTGTTAGAGTCACAGCCCTTGTAATCTTTAGTTACTCCTTCACTTGATTCTCTTGATGGAGATCGTCCCTTACTCGCACGTCGATTCGGAAGTGTCTTCAAGGAGCTCAAGTAATTCTGTCGCTCGATTTCATGTCCTCGGGCAGCAGAAAAGACTGCGGATCATATATAGGGTATGAATGATTAGACTGTATTTGTAGGATCAAGATCAACTCCAGGATCCTACGCACTCTTTATCGCCTCGTCGGGGGATTTCTTCATTACGGAGATCATAAAGTAGCAGATCAGGTATCCAGTTCGATTTACTCCGTGTGTGCAGTGGACACCAATTAGTTTGTCTGTTTATAAAGAGGGGAAAATAAAATTAGACATTTTATATTTATTTAAAACACATTCCCAAACAATTAAAATTTTACCAGGATTTTGTTAAATAACAAAAAATTCTAATACTTTAATTACGTTACTCTATACTTCGATACAATACAGGTTCCTAACCAATTTTGGTGATATTTCTTCCCTGTTTAGAAGCAGTGCCCCAGCCTTTTTGCTTTGCCGCATGTTGCTGCAAATTGCTACAAATTTCATTGCAAACACGGCCACAGGAATGTCCCTCTCCCCAGCCCCAAACCCTCCAAATCCCGCTCCACGCCCATTTGGTAACACCCACGCGGCGAGACCGCAACAGAAAAAACCGGCCTGGCAATTTGGCATAAAAGCAGAAGCGACCTGAGCTAAATCTAGAAAACAGCGCGCTCTGCCAATAATAACATTGGCTATAAATTTCACAAAAACATGTCAGCAGGAGGGATTCGCGAGGGGTTTCCAGGGGGCATGGACAACCCACCAGGTCGCGGTGGCCTGCCTTTGTGCACTATGCGGGTGCTTCGGGTTTTGGCCTGGCTTTGGCCTGGTTGCTGGATTCCCTGGTCATTGGCAGCGGGCGAAGCTGCCAGTCAGTCAGTACGTCATGTTTGGCTTGCATTTAAGCCAACTTACAGGCAAAACGAATAACGAAATTAAATTACGAGAACGCGCGGCGCATCCTTGTCGATATGCCAGGAACAGTGGGTTAAGTTTTATGCATTTGGATAGAAATATATGGCTTGGAATTAAAATAAGTCAGACTTTGGTCGCCAAATAAATTCAGACAGCCTTTCAAATGGGAAAACACTTTTTCGAAACCCTATTACTAAAGAACAAGGTTCCATGCAATTTGAAAATATTTAATTTTCACATTTTGAGAATTCAAGCCTTTAATACCTATAAATTGAAATTATCACTAATTTTGGCACAATTTTATTATAATAAACAGTTTTTTGTTTAAATCTTTTTAAATTTGTGGGAAATATTATTACAGGACATCCGATTTAATGTGAAATCGTTTTTTTAATCAAATTTCAAGCCACATTTGGTTGTATACATTTTTTTGTCATAAAATCAAAATTACATTTAAGCTCACTTTATTTCGGTTTTTTGTAAAAAATATTTAACCAACTAAATGTGACTTAAAATCTTATTTAAAAAAAAAAAACGATTTCACCTAAAATCCGATCCGAGAAAGATGCAAATTCAAATGCCTCTTAAATCTTTAGTTACCACTGTGCTAAGACAACGGCTGTGCCTTGTTTTCGAGCCTCTACTGCCTCATTGGCCGTTGACAAGTTGCGACCACCTCGGATTTGACTTATTTCCCTGATTTGTTTCGTTGTAAATATGTTGGCAGCCTTCGTGTATTTATTTATTGTTTGCTCTACGCGACTTTCCGCGGCGCCAGATCTTGTTTTAATTAAGCCCTAAGACGACACCAGAATCTCCGAAGGCATTCTTGCCGTCGTTTTTGCATATTGTAAGCCAAATCTGTTCGCACATACATTAGCGCCAGATGAAAGGGCCTGCGAAGCATTAGGCGCACCAGCGCCCACTTCTTTCCAAAATCAAGTAACAGATTGAAGTTTGGATACCCTAAACATGTACCTTTATATGCCTATCTAAAGAAATAATTTTAACGTTATACGACTTTTAAGCAAAAGGGCAAAACTAGTGGACGATTAGTATTAACATTGTAGATACATATGTGCTTTAACGAATTAAATTTAAACGAATTAATTTTTATGAAAGTCGGATATTAACAGAACCGTTGATTTTTCCCATTTTTTTTTGTATTGTCTGCATGTACGCGTCTTTCAATTTTGAAAATATAAATGAAAAGCGGCCTGCGGATGGCTTCGCATGCCTTTGTGCATAATTGGAAATGCCTTTTCCCCACTCGCGCATGACTAAGCTCCGTGCTCAGTAAGTGATTTGTTTGCCCGGCTCCCGACTGGCAGACAGCCTCAACCTCGGGCTCTCCTCAAAGGCCAAAAAACTGACTGGCTGACTGACTGATTGAGTGTGTGCGCGCCCACATCTGTGCGCCAGTTGGCTGTTAAAGGGTTAAATAGAGTATTTCTCTTGCCTGGCACTTGGCTGCGCGCACATTTCACCGCTTTGAGCCATGTTTGCTGTGCGCTTGCCGGCTGATAGGAATCTCTGGAGGCAGTGCAGCCAGGGATTAGGATACGTGGTAATTGCGGGTGCCCCCTTTGATACGATTTGTTTGCATATTTTGCGGCTCTAATTGTGCGCGAACAGATATGCATCTGAATCTGCATTGTTGACGGGAAAGCGTTTCCCACGGCAGCATGGCCCAAAGATCAAGATGTGTGGGATGATTTGTCAACACTCACCATTATCCGCATTGCTCTCGAGGAAGTCGGCCACAAAACCGCAAAATCTGTAATGATATGATGGGGATATTGATCAGTTGAAATATGTACAATAATCTCTCAGATGTAAAGCAAAATTCGCTCTTAGAAAATGTGGGCTTAAAGTTATTCTTCCTTTTAAGTAATAGCAGTAAACATTTGTAGGCTTTAATTATAAAATTGTTTCCCATAAAATATGTAAGAAAATAACTTCTAGTAATTAAACTTTTTGAATTAATAAAATGGAATATTTTACCATAAAATACAAAAAAAATATAAAATTTGCTAAAACATATAAATTTGATATTATATTCAATGTTTTTTTTATAGATTTCATTTCGAAACTTAGATGTTTAATGAAACAAAGTTCCAAATGCATGCAAACAATGCGAAAAATTAATATTAGCTAAGATGGGATTTTTTACACAATTTGAGGCGAAAATCATTACAAAAATTGAAATATTTTTAAATCGCAATTTTGATATTTCCAAATAATATATTTCTGTAGTTCCTACGGTTAGGTATAGTTATAATTACTTTTCGGAGAGCTGTCGTGGCGGCGTCTGTTTCCCGGGGATCATCAGCTTCTGGTGACGCACATCGTGGCTGGTCAGGGCACTTGGATGGTAGTATCGGTTCGTGTTGGTCAGATCGATTATGAGGCCCAGATCGGGGACAGATTCCAGCAGGGATTCGGGCGCCAGGCGGAGATTCTCCTCCACTCTGGCGTTGACATGCTGGAAAAAACAGGGGAGCAGAGCAAATACACAAGACGCATTACAATGGGCGGCTGAAAATTGCTCAATTTATGCAAAGTGCCCAGAGGGCAGGCAATTAATAAGGGCCGAGGATCCGTGGCGTTATTTAATTAAGCAAAAACAATTTAATTTAATATTCATGTGGGGTCCATGTTCCAGTTGCCACTTTTATGCATAATTACAATGCACAAATTTCGTCGTCGTCCGTTGTTATTTATACTTTTAGAGGGCCACGCAAAGTCGGTGGTCCTGGGGTTTCAACATCCATCAATTGGCCCTCCTGTCAACCGGTTTCTTGGATCTCCCATCTCGGATCTGATATTTGTTTTGACTGGTTGGGGATATTATAAACTCACCTGATGCAGCGGCACCTTGAATGCTATAAAGCGAGTACCCGGAACACGCTCCCCAATAGGTTTGTAATTCAACCATCTGTAATTGCCGAAACAAAACATAAATAAACCGGAAAACAATGGGGTTTTATTGGGGTATCCGGGATCCTGTATCCCCGAACTATACTCACCGATCTGGTATGGCTTTGGCCATTATATAATGTTTTCCAAACGATATTACTTCACTTAGAAACGAAAATTTAAGAATTTCTTTTAAATATTGTCTAAAATGTGTTGTAATAAAAAATGCTGGTTTCGAGAGTTGCCAGATTTGGAAAAGGTAACATATGCTGTAGAGATGACACTGTTAGGAACACCGTGACTGGTCACCGTTATTTTTAAAAAGCAATTTAGGACAATGTGATAATAAATTTGTCGGTAATACTCTAGAAGAATATTTTTTTTTAATGTGCCCACAGTTATCACCAAGCCAAAAAATAGATACACTAAAAGGTAGACTGTTAAATATTGTATTTATTTATTTATACAATCATTATTGTGTGCATGTTGTTACATATTTTGCATATTATTAATCAGAACAAATAAAAGACTGGGCGAATAAAATGAAATGTAAACTCATTTTTGTATTTCAATCAATTGCGCCACCAAATATTATTACACTGCGTGTTTTTTATCGCAGTTGAAGGCCTGGGCTAATGCGGGCAACTTTAACCATTTATGGATTTCTAATAATCCCCCTGCAATGCGACATTCTTTGGTAATTTCTTGGGCCAACATCAAGAAAGAGAGCTGACGAAGCGTTTTTGTGGTGAAGCTGGGCTGAATTTGGCTAAACTGAGAGTCCGGTGCAAAATACGCTTCATGGAACCATATTCGCGATAATAAGGAAAGCTTCTTTTATAGCCAAAAATGTTTTTCCTCGACTCATATTCGGGCATTGATGATTTTGTCTATAAATCTGATTATCGTCAAACATTTTCATTAGAGTACCGTTATGGCTGCATTTACTCAATTCGAAAATCTCAAAAATTTTACTGATAAAATTAATTCCAAGTGATGTCATCCTAAAAAAGTCGTGACTCCCTGGTTTAAAGGCAGGATCTTCCAATAAATTGTATGGCACTACGATGATATTGTTATGCCTATAAACATAATCCGAGCTCTGTCCCGTTTGGTCGATTTGTTTAAGCCTCCTGAATTCCTGCAGCTTGCGTATTAAAGATTCGTAGTCATCCTCGACGGAAAAGTTTAGATCCTTGTAGAGTCGTTCGCAAACTCACGACGATTGACTTTTTCAGGTATATTTCCAACACGCAGGGTCCATCCATTTACACTTTCCTGAAGAGCCGAAATCTCAGATGCCGGCCAGTTTAGTGAGTTCCTTTCGAGTCTTATTTTAATCTGGTGGCGTATCGCTTCAAAAATCTTCTCGACCTTTGACTGGTACTGGCTGACTTTTTCGGAGCCCAAAACTCGCTCCTCATCTCTAGGTAAGATCGCACGGACTCGACACATCTGTCGTCCTTGCTCAATCTTGGAAAACTTAGTGCGCTTTGAACGATCGAAGCTGCCGCTTCCGGATTGCTTATCATGATACTTATCCAGTCCAGTGATTCCCAGCTTTTAACGTGCACTACTTCGTTTTGCGGAAGAGGGTGGCCATATATGTTTTCTATGTAGTTACTCAGGGAAAGTCCAAGTTTTTGCTCCAACTGCTGCAGAGTTGTTGTATCTTTTGGAGCATATGTATCTCCAATCTTTAATAGACATGTTTTGTAGAGCAGCTGCACCTTACCCTCAAGAGTTCCGTTCTCAAAGACGTTATCCCTCAATTCGTCGAATAGTTTTTGGAACCAAGGTGTTGATGATGTAATCCTCCCTTGGTGTAAATTCTTAGCAGCATAGTTCCCAAAGTCCTGACAGGGCTGGATACTTTCATCCATCTGACTAATCAATTCGTTGATGATTGCCTCGTTGGGATCGACCTTGGCGACGGTATCATTTTCAGCGAATGTTACAGCAGTGAACAGAAGGAGGAAGCTAATCCACAAAATAGGTCTGTTTTCGGGCATCGCTACTATTAAACTAAGTCAGCCAGAGAGAAAAGTCGAAGTAGTGGTATTTCGCAGGGGAGACCCAAATACTTGGCAGATTAAGCTGTGCTTATCACTTAAGCAACGGAAACAATAAACGGAAGCACCAGCTTTACGTTCCAAATACGTTAGTATTTTGGAGATTGAGCTCAGCATTATCAACATAGCAAGACGAAAATAAAAAAGTTGTAAAAGAATCTAATTCAGTGGGGAAAACAAGTTGGAATACGGAATACTTTTAAATGGAATTTATACATTAAATTTAATATTATTTAGCTGCCATAGGAAGGTTAGAAAAACCAGAAAGGAAGTTAGCTTCGGTCAGCCGAAGCTTATATACCCCTGCAGATCATTTCTATTAATTTACAAATCGCAAGAATGTTAAAATTCGTATTATGTTGACATTGACATTGACATATAAGTCGGAACGAGCCGGATCGGCTCCCAGGGTAGATAAGAATATAATAAAAATCAACAAGTATATAATTATACCCGTTACTTGTAGAGTAAAATGGTATATTGTATTCGTGCAAAAGTATGTAACAGCTAGAAGGAAACGTTTCCAACCCCATAAAGTATATATATTCTTGATCAGGATCACTAGCCGAGTCGATCTAGCCATGTCTGTCTGTATGAACGCTGAGATTTCGGAAACTATAAAAGCTAGAAGATTGGCATTTTGCATGCAGATTCTAGGAGTCCTACGCAGCGCAAGTTTATTTCAAAAAGGTGACACGCCCTCTCTAACGCCCACAATCGCTATATACGGTTTTAAAAATTTTAATATTTCGGAAAAGTAAAAATGCAGTTTTGTTGTGTTTATCAATACCTATCGAAATGTAGAAGAAATTTTTTAAATTGTTCCATTCGTTAAAAAGTTATGACTGATCAAAGTTTTATATCTCCATCTCCCTCGCAGGGTGTGCGCTGAGTAACGGGTATCTTATAGTCGGGGCACCCGACTATAGCGTTTCCAAGAAAAACACCGAAGCTACATTTTTTTACGTTATTTATTTCTATTTTATATTTTCATATTAAATATTTATTAGTTTTTTCATATTTATTTATAAGTTTTTTGTCTTGAACGACTTTTTTAGGTTAAATACCATCCCTTATCCGTTCCTACAGGAGCTCTGCTATATAGCTTACAAACTTTAGACCAAAATCAAATTACCCTCTGTAAGAGTAAAAAGATTTCCAAAGCCCCCTTAACCTATTTCCGAACATTGATCATCTAGCTGCAATACGAGACTCAATATATTGATTGGATATTCAATACAATTTTAAAAGTCACACTTTTCTCTTAAGTTTGTTCTGTTAAAAGAGTCCATTGATAACAGCCACCTTCTGTTAACTAGCAGCTGTTGTATGTTAGCCGAAATGTACCAAAAAACGGCAAACGCTTGAATCTTCAGGAAACCTTTGGACTTTTCTGTGATTTTGTAGCCAAGGTAAGAGTTTTAATTTTAATTAAACATATAGACTTAAATTAATCAAACAATTATTTTTGCATTCCGTGTACAGCTTCATCTAGTAGCCAAAATGTTCGCCAGCAACACGCGTAATCTGATGCGCAGCAGCCTCGTAAGTTGTAAAATAATTGGGAAGATAAAAAGGCGCAGGCGCTGATGGCTGAAAATTAAATAACAATTTATTATCTTTTCCATTGGCAGCTGCAGCGATGCAAGAGCACTTTGGTGGTGGCCGAGCACAACAATGAGGCCCTAAATCCGATCACCCTGAATACCATATCCGCGGCCAAGAAGATCGGTGGTGACGTCACAGTTCTGGTGGCAGGCACAAAATGCGGACCTGTAAGTCCCAAAGAGTCTCACATTAGGGTGGTTCCATATGGCGGAATGTCGGAAAAATCAATATAGATCTATAGGTTTCATATCTGCCTCGGCACTTTAACTTTCTGAACAAAACCCCGAATTTCATCTGCTCAAACAGAAAACATTTATATGTATGCCGGCAAAAAGTTATATAAATACCATTGTTTTGGAAATATTGTATTAGGAATTTTGTTTGAATGTAAATTGTTTCTGAAAGTTCGGATGGTTGTATACAACTATAGTTAAAATTAGAATAATATTAAAATATTGGCATACAAGAAACTGCAACGAAATCTCTAAAAAGTTTCACTTAGGGAAGTTAAAATTAAATATTTTATACCAAATCTAAGATAGTTTTTAGATGGCTTTTGAGTTTCTAAGCCTAGTTAGTCTTGCGCTAATTTTAGACACCAAAAAAGAAACTATCGAACCACCCTAATGACACTAAAATTTATTAGTAATTGTTCTCTTAGTAGATCACCTTACATAACAACTCTCCTTTTTTCAGGCATCCGAGGCTCTTTCCAAAGTAGAAGGCGTGACCAAAGTTCTGGTGGCCGAGAACGCCGCCTTCAAGGGTTTCACCGCCGAGTCGCTGACTCCCTTGGTCCTGGCCGCCCAATCTCAGTTCAAGTTCACCCACATCCTAGCCGGAGCCTCGGCTTTTGGCAAGAATGTGCTGCCCCGCGTGGCTGCCAAGCTAGATGTGTCGCCCATTTCGGAGATCATTGATGTCAAGTCGGAGGACACCTTTGTGCGCACGATCTACGCCGGAAATGCCATCCTCACCCTGAAATCCAAGGATGCCGTGAAGGTGATCACTGTGAGGAGTACCAACTTCCCGCCGGCAGCCACCAGCGGAGGAAGCGGAGCTGTCGAGCAGGCCCCAGCTGGAGACTACGCCAGTAGCCTCTCGGAATTCGTGTCCCAGGAGCTGACCAAATCCGATCGCCCAGAGCTGGCCGGAGCCAAGGTTATCGTTTCCGGCGGACGGGGCCTGAAGTCCGGAGATAACTTCAAGCTGCTGTACGATCTGGCCGACAAGTTCGGAGCTGCTGTGGGCGCCTCTCGTGCTGCCGTGGATGCTGGATTCGTGCCCAATGATCTGCAGATCGGTCAGACCGGTAAGATTGTGGCTCCCGAGCTGTACATCGCTGTGGGTATCTCCGGCGCCATCCAGCACTTGGCTGGCATGAAGGACTCCAAGACGATTGTGGCCATTAACAAGGATCCCGAGGCTCCCATCTTCCAGGTCGCCGATATCGGCATCGTGGCTGATCTTTTCAAGGCTGTGCCCGAACTAACCGGAAAGTTGTAAGGCGAGATTGTCACGTGTTGTAGTATAAAGATACGATTATGTACCGTTGAATCGATAACTGTTGCATTTATTTGAATTTTTACATAAGTCCGCGGAAGATTTTCCTCTCAAATTTTGTAATAAAACAAGCCGAAGACCTATTCTATGTGAAGATTGTACAGTCTTATCAGTTGAGAGGGGTTGTGCAACTGTTTGAGGTAAAATTTACAACCTTGAAAGATTAAAACTGAGTCAGGGGTATTGTATAGGTATTTAACCAGGACTAAATCGATTTCCAAAGCCACTTTTACCTGCTTTTTATAATTATTTGTAAAATAAGATTATTTGGTTTTATTATCAATTGCGCATCTTATGTTTACTTTCTCAGAAGCATTTGTTAAAGCTTTTCTAATTAAACAAATAAATCTGAAAAGCTGGTTGTGCAGTAACAAATTAAAGCTATAAGCTTGCCGTCGACTTGTAGAACATGTAGAACCTATCAAACAATTATTATTTTTCAATAGAATAAGGATTTGTATTAAATCCTTAAAAGACGGAAGTTTTTTAGGTTCAGTTCGTAAATCGTTGATATATTTTTGGTATAATCATGTTAATTATAAACCGCAAAACCATAAAAACTAAAATTAAGCCGAAAACTACGCCTATAACCAAAGTGGTCCATTCCAAAGGATTCAGGCTATTGGTAGTGGGTAAAACGTGAGTGTTAATGCCGCTCTAAGAAGGAAAATTGAATTAATAATTTGCTTAAAAGGAAATAATTGGAAAACAATACCCAGCCGCCATTCTCATTGATCCATGGAACCAGCTCATCTTCAATCACCTCCGAAACGCTCTCCATTAACTTGGGCAGGTATTCCGGATGTCCTTGGCGCACACAATCAACGGACAGCCCACCGGCAATGGCAAACAACGAGATCACCTTGCTCCAGGTAATCTCCACCCGGAAGAGCTCACGACCCACGGCTCCCAGAAGCAAACTCACAGCATCTGGGGTGTGGAACTCACCGCCAGGATTACGGCAAATCTGACGAGCAACTCCGTTGTAAACCCTCGGATGCATGCGCTCCAGTTCGTCGCCCAACTAAGATAAAGTATTTTTAATTATTATGAATATTTTCCATAATTAATGTTATATATTTAAGATATTTTACCACTTGAACTGCTGGAAAAACATCTCTCACAATGCCCATGGAGGTGGAGCCCATAATGCTACGTATGCGCTGCAGTCCTAGCTTTTTATTGAACAATCCAGATCTTCTCAGTCGTCGCTTGATGTAGTGGCCACAGAGGCATCGACCCTTTGGGGGAAATATTTCGATTATATCAATATTATGTCTACAATTTGTAACCCACCTGTGTGATGATGTCCTGCGCTGGGATCTGGGCCGCCTTCCAACCAATAGTATAGGAGAGTTTTCTGGTCACCGCATCGCTGACATTGCTCAACCTCCGCCGAGTGGTCTCTTTTGGGCCACCACCCACTTCCAGCAGGGAGGCGGAATGAAGTGTGGCGGGAAAACTAAATTTCCTTCGATTCTGGGCCTGCAACAGTCGCTCACTTTGAGTGGTGGCCATCGGAAATCCGTTGCTGAAATTATCATTATTCGTGGGATACGAGGTGCCGGGCATGTTCCGCAGGCGAGATCGTTCGAAATCCTGAGGGAAATCGCTTATAAGTATGGCAAGAGGTGGCAAGTCTTAACTCATAGATCAAATTAAAGCTAGTCGAAGATCCAGTTATGGTTTTCAACGATCCCCCAACAAAGTGTGGAAAAGAGCGCGTTGTTAATTCAATTAATTGCATTCAATTTGGCAAATCTTCCGCTGGGAATCATAACCAGCTGCAAGAAAAACCAGTTACATCAAAAATAATTGGCTCAATACATAAATGTCATGTTTAGCTGATTGAAATACCATAAATGTAGCCCAAAAACATGTGAATGAACTCAGAAATCAGATTACAGGTAAAGAGAACTCTTCCCACGTGCATAAGATCTTTAAGATCGTGGGTGCACAGAAGAAAATTATTATATTTTAGATACATACACAGAGAGAATTATTTAAGTAATTTGTACTCGAATTGAGTATTTTTGTACTCAAAAATTAAGCATGAACACAAATACTCATTCTGAGTACAAAATACTAACTATCAGTACAAATTTGTCAAATTTTTTTTACTCAAATTGAGTACAAAATACATTTATTAAGTACATTTTTCCTCAAAATGAGTACAAACTGTACTCATTTTTGGAAATTACTTGGATAGTATTTTAAAAATGAGTATTGCCATTTCTCAAATTGAGTACTGAAAAATGATTGAATTGAGAAAAAAATTCTCAATCCGGAGAACTTCCTTTCTTACTTACACATTATTTTAAAGGCCATACAGTATATGTTAATTGTTTCATAATTATGTGAATAATAAACTGTTATAAATAAAACAAACTTACTTTTTGTTCGACTTAAGTCGACGCCTTCTTCGTCACTCGAACCCCAGACCTTTGTGTTCATTCACGCGCGCACTAACCGGCTGAGCCAAACAAGCATCACATTCAGCAATGTCCGAACCGCGTATAAGATTTAAATTGTTATGCTTGCAATCAATTGGATTTTAAACATTAAATGGAATTGGGCTGATTATACCATAATAAAATAATAAAATAATAAAAAAAAAAAAAAAAAGCAGTATAACAAAAACAAAAATATTTGTGTTTACCGGAATGGGGATTGAACTCACGACCCGGACGACATTAGCTATGAAATATTTGATGGCAAGAGTCATTTACTCCCTAGGCCAGCCTTTTAGAAGGTTCCTGTGAGTAATGTCATACTCATTATGAGAATATTTGTACTCAAGTTGGAAATTGAAGAACTTGTTTCCTAAAATTAAGATTTTTGTGATCAATTCAAGTTTTTTTTCTTAAAGTGAGTTCAATTTGTACTCAATGTAAGTTTCTTCCCAAAATTTGTACTCAAAATCAGTACATCCTGAAAATGAGAATTCAAATACTCAATTTCAGAACGTCAGAATTCTCTCTGTGTATTAATTTGTTTGTTTGTTTTTTGAGAAAATTAAGATAATCTTAATTTAAATATCGAAAAATAAGGATTTGATTTATGCAAATCTCAAAAAGTAACGATAAGTTTGTTTCTTACCCAAAGAATAGATCAACATAATAACAGAAATTCCCAAAAAATAGATATATAAATTCTGTATATATTTTTTTAATATCTGATGTAACTGATTATACTTATTTAAAATTGATCCATGTTTTTCTCTGTTTAGTTTCCATTATGACGCTCCTCAATGACTGTTTGCTTGAGCCTGCCCAAAATGGTCACATTAACGGACAGATTGTCGGCTCGTTAGGTTTGATTGGCTTCTGGCTAACAGCGATCAGAAATCCGCAATATGGCCAAAATGCTGCTGTGTCGCAGCTGTTGTCATTAGTTGTCCACAAGCGAGATGTCAAATGGCAAATGATTTGTGGGACAATCTAGCTGGCGCGGCAAGTGAATCGAGGATGGAACCGAGCTTGGATCAATGAGTTACTGGTCACTTATTCCCCGGAGAGCACTTCGCAATTAGCTTTACATAACCTGACCCACTCAACGCACTTCGTGATCAAGGAAAGTCAGTTGGAACAGCAAAGTCGTGTGTCGCTTCGGATTTCGGGGACTCGACCATTAAAAGTGATAGCTGGGAAAGTGCGAGCCTCCAGAATAATTTGGTTTCGAATTAATCCAGGTCATAGGAGTCACGCCTAAGCCAATACCAGCCGGGAGCTTATAAAAACACTATCACTGGGAGCCCAATCAGTCAGTTATTGGTCAAAATGTCAACCAAGCGGATCGTAGCCCTTTTGGGATTGTTGACCATCCAAAAAACCCACGCGGATGTCTCGCACTTTTTTGCTTCCCCCTTGGAACAATATGGAAACTATCTCCATGGCCAAGTGCCCTTTCAAGTGGGACTATCTCCTCCGAATTTATATGGACCTCCGCCTGCAGCTCCCGTGACTCCTGCCCCAGTGGCTCCGGTGGCCACCACCGAGTTTAGTCTACCCGAGATCATTGAGAATCGCAGTGTCAAGTTTCAGGGAGCTGGACATGGCAGCTTCATACCTCTAAGCCAGCATTATCTACCGCCGGCTGTGGAGGAGAGACCAAGCTATGAAAGTCCCAAGCCAAGGTGGGTTTTACCTAAAGGGGCTTGAGCCCTATAAAAAGGGATTACTTTAAGACTAGGAACATATTTTTTGAAAAAGTGTGTTTAGGTTCCAATTAGTTTACTTCAATTTTGATTTAAGTAACAAAAGACCAAAGTTTCTAAAAAAAAAGTGGATCATCACTAACATTATAGTAATTAAAACCTTTTAACCCAATATTTTTAAAATATTCAAAATCTGTTTTCATAGTGAGGAGACCTATCCAGCTTACTTCTATCCCCAACCGCCTGGAGGCAGCATATTAAGCACCTCCGCACCCACAACTACCACCACTTCAAGACCCATCATTGTACAAGATCCTGGAGAGGATATTGAGACTATACATTCGCCTGGCTACGATTACCATGCTCCAGTGGCTGTTCCCGTATTCCCGCAAAAGCCCTCCACTCCAGCTCCAGTTTATCTGCCACCTGGTGAAGGAAACCAGGAGCAAAATCAACTGAGACTCCGGTTGAAGGACATGCGTTGCCTTTCGGGGAGCTATTTTCGAGCTGTTCTCAAGTTGGACAGCTTCTTGGGAGCAGCACCCACTGTGGATCAGGATAGTGACGATCAGCTGGATAAGCGCTGTGAAATGAAACTCTCGCGAAGCTTTCTGCTCTTGGATATTTCTGGCGAGGATTTCGAGAGATGTGGCGTAAGAGCCTGTGGCCAGGACCTTTGTCTACGCCTGCGTTTTCCCGCCATCAGGGGGTTAAGAACCAGTGGAGATTCGATCTTAACCCTGCATTGCAAAACTCAGGAGAGAGTGGCAGTCAAGACGCATGCCTTGAAAATGGGCGTGGCCAATGATGTGTAGGATGGTATACTATTTTTAAAGGTTCATAATTATTTAGAGATTTTTTATATTTTTCAGGCAAGCTCGCAATGGGGGTAGCTACGCCCATGGCGGCAATCAAAATGCCTTTCGAACGCACGTGGAACTCTTGAGAAAAGGCACCTCTGGATATACACGACATTTGGAGAGCAATGGAGCAGTCCAGTTGGGGGAGGAACTACTCCTTAGAGCCCACGTTTTGGCCGGAGATGGTATGTATGACAACAATGTTTAAAGATAACGGATATAACAAATCAATCTTGGTAATATCTTAGGCTGGAACTACACCAAGCTGAGTGATGTGCAATTGCAGAGGATTGCAAGCGGAGGAGAAGTACTCAACACGGTTCAGTTGGTCAGTGCGCGGGGCTGTCTAAATCCCGCCATGCAGGCAATCTGTGCCCATGCCCCCATTTCGGAACCTCCTCTCGGTCAGAGGCTCCACTTCAAGGCGGTCATGTTTCCTGGCATGCGAAGTGGGGAGGTTTTGGTAATATCCATGCGAATCACCGGCTGCTTGGAACGCGAGGATTGCCAGGTGACCGCTCAAGATTGTTTGCCATCGGTGGGCCAACGGAGGCGACGGAATGTTTCACGTGGAAATAGTACAGAGGTTTCGGAACTGTCGCATCTAACCTTCCGGGTGATAATGCCGGGTGAGGAGGATATATCTTCAAGGGAAATCGATATGGGTAATGGAATCTTAGGCGTTAAAGAAGTCTCAAAGTCATTAGCTCTCTTTGGCAGCTTGGGATTTGTTGTAATGCTTCTGGGAGTTGCCATTGTGGCTGTGTATAAATTTGGAAAGTAGTAAAATTCAAGAAATCCTTACTTTATATTGTTTACCATAAAGTCCCGTTGGTCATTAAAAAGTTTAAACATAACATTAAACATTACTAGAAACATTTTTTATTTGTTTAGGTAGTTTTAGTTTAAAATTTTATTAAAATCTTCATAATTAAAATAAAAATTTAAGTCCGGTTAGTAAATTTAAATTTGTTATTGTTTGATTTTATTTCTTTTTGTATGCAATCATTTTAGGAAACCTACAATATTATTGGTAGTAAAAAGCAAAATACATTATTTACATGTATTTTTTAATCTTTTTTACTTTTAAGTTAATAGATTCCATTTTTTTATTTATTCCGCGTTTCCTTTCTTTATTCTGTCTCAAACTCAAACCCTTTTTAACCAAATACGTGTACATTTATCCCCTCATTTTGATTCTGACCCACCCATAAACTCCATCAAGATCGTTGCTATCTAAGGCGCCAATCTGGACCTGTCTCTTATCCATCTGTCTGCCAAGCAAATTGACTTATCGCCCCTGTGGAATCAGCAACGAACCAATGTTTGCCCAATTCGAGCTTAAAACAGAAATTAGCACTTAATAAAATTTTATTTATGTTCATGTCGCCTGTAATTGAACGGTCCTGAGAAAGAAAAAATATATGTATGTAGAAAAGCTCAAAAAGCCAGTGGGCAAACCAAGTGACTTGACTGATTTCCAAACTGCGCGCGCAATTCGCAAATTGCGATCTGCGATTTAGTTATGGCCAGATACTTGAAACCGAAATTTTATCACGTTTTCACGCTTCGAGCGCGGCTAATGAAACCTCGCTCACAGGCGATTTTTGGCTTTGTTATTTGGTGCAATTTGTTGTCGGTTTTCGTTTTCGTATATGATAATCCATCCATCTGGTGGCTGACAGTTAACGCTTAATGGGCATGAAAATCGCAGCCAATTAGCCGTTGATTTTAGCCGCTTTTGCTCATTGGGTGGTCAAAAGTCTAGAGTTACAGATTAATTACTCTCTGGGGCTTAAAAATATACGTAGATATATTGGAATTTATGTGCTCGCTTCGGGATAAAATTTGCTTCGTTTTTTTTTGTTGTTGGATAATCATCTAAACATGATAAACTTTTTATATACAAATACTGATATCTAAAAAAATCATCACGAACAAAAATTAATTTGTAAAAAAAATTGTCTTTCAAATGTTAATTTTTTTTGTGAATATTTCGGTGACTTCATAAAATAAAATTTAAATATTCTCAATTACAGATTCTTCGGTGTGCTATATATATATTATATTAGCTTACGTTCGCGAATTTAGCTGATAAGATAGGTGGACGAGTTCTAAGAAGTCCCAGGTTCAATCCCCATTGAGTGCAAATGTGTTGAAATGCTAAAACCGTTGTGTCATAAAAATATAACCAACGATGATCTCGAGTTTAATATTTCAATTTATTTATTTTGTATTGACCGAAATTGTATCCACAATTTTAGTTATTTCCGACAAAAACACATTACAAATGTTTTTTGTTTAAAATCGTTTTAAATTACTTTCTGTTTACAGCGTAAATTCCCATAAAACATTGTGTTTTTTTTGCATTTAACGCTGACCTAACCTAACCCAAGCGCAAAATGCATTCCCACAAGCTTGGCGAGATGCCCCCAATTGCATCCCCATCTCCACTTTGGGGAATGCGGCCCGATGTTTCGCAGGCTTCCACCGGCGATGTTGGCTAATTAATAATCCCGACACGTTCCGGCTCGAACACAAACAGAATCGGGGAAATCTTGGCCAGCAGGCGAGGCTACTTTGTCTTTGTCGCCTAAATGGCAGGCAAAATGTTTGCCGAACATAAATTAATGTCGTCCCCAACTGGCGCTTAAGTTCGTGTTCGGTTTAGCTGCAATCCGTGTACTGCGCTCTATAAAATGAAGTGAAGTAAAGTTGAGTCCAGCCGTCCCCCTCCCCTTTCCATGCGAAAAGTACACTTGCCGCGGCAATTTACACTTTTCATTCAGCAGCCAAATCGGCCGAATGGACCGACCGGCAGTGTGGACCTGGCCTAAACAATTTTCATGTCGACGTCTGCTTAAATTATCGACTACTTAGTGCCCGGTTTAGCAATGCCTAATAAATATTTATGAGCGCACTTCATTTTAGTCAATTTTCAATGGACAAGCAAAACGCAGTTCTATGAATGGATCGATGTTCATGACTGAAATCGGCGATTTCGCCGATCGTTAAAGGAGGCTGACAACTCAAAAGGTCCGAAAAGGGAACAGTTGGAGAGCTAAAGCCTAATTAAAACATTAAGTTTCTTTAACGCGATCGATGAGAAGTTAATTAAGTAAATTAGGTGAAGCAAAAATGGATAATTCATATTATCAATATTAAATTAATTAATTAAATTAAATAACTTCAAAGCCAATTTTTGGTATAAATAAAGATCAATTACACTAGCTTACAAAATAATATTCTTGGAGTACTCGCACTGTCGAACGAAAAAAGTGGAAAAATCCTAACTTTAAAAATCCACCTTAAATCCAATTTTCCATGGATTTATACCGTACCTGGCTTGTTTTATTCGGCGGGATGATTTTTCAACGGATTTATTTCGAGTTTTTACGATATATCCAGCCGACTTACAGTCGACCAAAAAACAAATTTTTCAACTTTGTCGAGCTGCTGCGTTGCCATTACTTATCCAATTATATTGATCTGTATAGCAAAGTAAAGCTCTGATCTATTGACTTAAAAATTAAATGAAAACTGGCCTAATTGGGTGGATATGTGACGGAATATAAGAAGAAATTCGAAAAAAGTACGAAATTTAACATTTTGAACTTTAAAATATGTTTAAAACAAAATGTGCCGTCAAAAAAAAGTTTGTGGTTTTTTTGGGATTTAGGGCTTGAACACTAACAGAATTTGCCATCAAATGCTGGGGAGCATATTGGCTGTAAAGTAGTGTTATTTCTGTGTTGGACTAGATCTTTGTCTTTGAACAATGTTCAATGAACATGTATACATCATTTATATGGTTTCATATTTTAGAAATTTATAAATTCATAGAAAATAAAGTATTTTAAAGTAGTTCTTTTTTTTACAAAACCAAAATTTGAAAAATTTTAGATCTAATGTAATAAAATTATTCTAAACAAGAGAGAAAGCTATAGTCGGGTTGGTGTCCCGACTATCTAATACCCGTCACTCGGCTAAAGGGAGTGCGAGGGAGATGGAGATATTAACTTTGATCAGCAATAACTTTTTAACGAATGGTCCGATTTAAAAAAATGTCTTCTACATTTCGATAGGTATTGATAAACACAACAAAACTGCATTTTTACTTTTCCGAAATATTTAAATTTTTAAAATCGTATATTAGCTATTGTGGGCGTTAGAGGGGGCGTGGCACCTTCTTGAAATAAACTTGCGCTGCGTAGGAACTCCAAGAATCTTCATGCAAAATGCCAATCCTCTACGAGTAACGGGTATAAAAAGTCTAGTGATTAAATATCTTCAGTTTTATTTTATTTTTTGCTTTATATTATAGTTTTTTCTCGTAATGATTTTGGTGACTTTAATCTTAAATTTTGTAACTTCTTGGAAATCCATATAAAAAAATTAATAAATTCTCTTCGGCAATTCTATACGTAACTTTAATTGAATTTAACAATCACTGATTGATTTATGCACAACACCCATTTAATAATGCCCTCCCATTGGCCGAACCCCATGAAAAAATAACTAAATCAAGATCTCGGAATCAGCGAGTTGCTCGCACTCATTAGCAACTTTTATTAACCAAAAGTGTCAAATGTTTTATCTCGGGTTTGGATTGGCCCAAACCGAGTTGCCTTTAAAGCGTCGCCAGGCATTTCATTTCATTTTTTGTTTTGCCAATTTTATTGGTTGTTCGACTCGTTTTTGTGGGCTGCGCTTTTAGCATTGTGAGCATGTTAACATTTGTGTTATTGATTTTTTACAACATTTGACAGTTACGCAGACTCAGATTGGAATTTCGTTAATTTTTCGTATTTTTCCTTTTGCCTCAAATTCGGAGCGCATGACAAACGATTTGGAGCAATTTGACTTTCGATTGGTGATTGGTTAATCAAATCAGAGTTCATTAAATTGCCATTTTACATTTAATTGCATATTCGATCGCCGGACAGACTTGACAGCTCGGAGTAATATTATATCTTAAACGACACATAAAATGCCTGAAAATACTGCAATTTATTTTAGCCGCAATCTTGCGGTTTTACTGTTTTTGCTGTATTATTATTTATTTGTATTTAATTTCTTTTTGTGGCCAACTCAGCTCGAATGAGAATGAAAATGGGAAATTAGTAAACGTAAAAACGCCTCTGTTTGACATCGCTTGCAATTGGAAATTTACACCACCCTCAGGCGTTTCAGGTAGCAAACATTGTTCAGATCATTAACTGTTGATTTTGCACTTTTTCAGCCACCAATTTGCGTCATTCAAATCGAACGTGAACAGCGTTAAAACATGGGGCTTCTGGGGGTTAAGGGGGGAAGGTAGGTGTTACAGGTGCTTTTCGCCAGTTAATTGCATTATTTTTACGGGCATTGTGGTATAGGGTATTATATGATCTTGTCCCACATCCTTAAAACACTTGTGTTGACAGATCGTAAATGGATTTTGAAATTTTGTATGGTTACTCAAGCATATATTTAAGATGAAAAGTGCATATAATAAGTAGGTACTTAAAAAAAATGTGGGTTTAAAAGATTTAAAAATTAGTTTACTTGAAGTTATCAAAAAAATTTAAGATTTACATTAAAATTTATTTGTATAATTTATTATAAGGTCTTTTAATAGATTCTTGAATTCTTGATTGCGACAATAAAAATATGAATAGAAATTTGTTACATTTCAATACACGTGTTATTATAATCCTGGTGCAATGAATCATTTGTGTTTCAAATAAAGCTAGACCATAAATCTCCATAATAACCCCTCGTAATCACTATTTTCTTGGTGTTCTATGAAAATCGACTGATACAATTTTATCAGCAAAACGAATGCGTGGTTTTTAAGGTTG
The DNA here is from genome assembly GCA_037075205.1 of Drosophila prostipennis. NCBI lineage: Eukaryota > Metazoa > Arthropoda > Insecta > Diptera > Drosophilidae > Drosophila > Drosophila prostipennis. Next base: position 1,759,358 of record JBAMCJ010005005.1, on the reverse strand, counting down.
AAAATTATTTATAAATGGTAAGAATGCATTATTAACGGTTCGAAACAAAGTTTAGAAAACAAACATATATGTATTAAATATATTTAATACGATACAAGAAAAAAGTCTGATATTTTCCATCCAGAGCTTTGAAATATAGTACCCCCATATGATTGCAGTTGCGGCATTAATTTTCGCTTAAAATCGTAAATAATTTCCACCGAATAGACCAAGCAAATCAAAGTGTCCAACGCCTTTGTCAATAAACATTTGTCGTTCCGCTAATTGCCAACGTTTTTCGCCGCTCGACAAACAAACAAACAAACACACTTGAAAAACGAATCGAAAAGAGAAAAAATAAAACCGAAATCATTTATGGCAAAGTCAATTGCGCTATTGCTATCTCTTTCGTCGATGTGGGTGGAAGCATTACGTTGATTATCCAGCAAAATCCAGCAACAACAAAAGCAACATCATACACACACACATTAACCGAACACGCACACAAAACAACGAAATTTAATTAAATTAAAATTGCTGTTGGCCTGTTTCTCCTTCAACTGTTGCTTCTTAATTCCAGTTAAAAAAGGGCGTTCAACTGTAGGTTTTTTATTTTACAATTATTGATATTTAATCATATGGCCTTTAACACAAAATTGACATTACCATATGACATTTATTGTTTTCTTTTCATGGTTTTAATTTTATTTACTCAAGGAAATTCGAAATATTGCCTTAAATCTCATTAAGTGTGTTGAAGAAGTATTTCCACTAATTCATTTTTAATTTTTTTTAATTCTATTAGAAACGGTTATAATTTTTTTTAGTTACACTTTGATATTTTAAAAAATTCGAAGTATTATTTTCAAAACAATTTCCTTTTTTTATAAAAATCATTTAGGAAATACTATTATCTTAACGATTATTTAGTAATACCGCTCCTTTTATCGGTTTATCACATATTTGGCAATGGTTCGCATTGATACGGATGTTTATCTTTGATTGTCGGATGCGCAATTTGAGCTGATAATGATAATGGGTCGTTTGTTATTATCTTCTTTTCAATTCCAGTTTACGATGAGCGAATAATAAGGGAGAACTGTTAAATTCCGGCTGAGCGGCATGGAAATTACTCAATTATTTATGCGGGGCGCGTTCTGGTTGGAAATGGAATCGAATTCAGGTTGCTGAATATTCACGGTCAGCTTTTGTCAGTTGAAGGTTTTCTCTTCAATAATCACCGGAAACCACAAATATTTTTTATTGTTAATTTTTTCGCTTTAAACAAAAACTAACCGTTTAATTTTCACCGAATGCAGAAATTTGAGAAGCGTGGCCAAAAACCGCTGCCGCAAACGTTCCGAGCTCGTCGAAGGCTAAACATGAATTGAAGTGAAGTTGAAAAACATCTAAAAGCCAAATCAAAACAAACTAACCGCCTTATCGATAGAAACTAGGCAGTTATCGAATCAATGTCATCGCTAAGTGTGACCGCATGTCATGATTGAATTTTTCTCTTCGCACTCGTGTGGCAACATTGAGCATTATATTTCCGTGTTTTGGTGTGGCCACATTGATATTTGGCTCGCAATTGTTTACATTTATTTTTGGCATATTTTTGCGAATTCCCGAGATTATTCGACATGGCTGACGATCCGGAGAACTCGGTAGACAGGCCCACGGAGGAGGGCGATGCCAGCAAGCCGGAAAAGATGTTCACCTTGAAGAAGTGGAGCGTCGTTGCGATGTGGAGTTGGGACGTCGAGTGTGATATTTGTGCCATTTGCCGCGTTCAAGTTATGGGTGAGCTAATCTTTATCATATCTTAGGCTTTAATCACTATTAATAATGCTGAATATACCCCTGCATATGTCACAAGCCTAAGTTTTCCCCCAGGCAGAAACTTCGTCCAATTCGAGCATTGCAAAATCCATAAAGACAAAGGGAAAGAGAAAGGCAAACCATAACAATCAGCGTTTTATACCCTTTCCAAAAGTAATACTAATCTTAGCCGAAGTTTGCCACTGTTAAACTCAAGATTTTCTAAAATCAGGAATTTCCAAAAAGGTCCTGAAATAACAGTTATTTGTTACTTTTATTAGAGACCTACCAGAATTTGTACCTTTTCGTTTTTTAATTTGTTTGATTTTTATGCACTTAGTTGGCTTGGTCAAGTTAAATTATATCCTGAATTAGCTTATTTTTGAATACTTTGTAGACAAAATTAAAAAGAGTGATATTTTTAACGTTAGAAAGTAAATATCACCGTAGTCTTTTCATCATAAAAATTACAAATAACTGTTATTCTTGGTCCCTCTTTTGACTATAATTTCAAGTTTAAAAAGTTCGTTACCGTCTAAATTTTTGACGGTTAAAACATAATATTATTCAACACTCAATTAACTGACAGCTGAGCAGAAAACATGTTTTCTATCCATTGACATTCCTATAATAACTAATCTCCCTTGCCAATCCTTTTTTAAAGATCTTTTAAAATTGTCCATAAATTTTACGCAAAATATCGACAATTTCTTAAAAATGAATTGCATAAATACAAATGATTATTTAATTTTCTATTTCACTTTTGAAAGTTTCATAAACATTTGAAATTTTAGTTTTCATTTATAATGGTTTTTTGTTCATGCTAGATATGCATAAAATTTGTATAATTGAAATTTTAGGTGGAGGACTTTTTTTTAAACCCAAAAATAAATTTATGCATAAGGCAGAAATAATTAAAAAAATGTATACATATATACCTATAAATATTATAATATAAATATATATTTAACCGACCTTAAGTTGAGGAGTCATAAAAAATATCTTGAGAAGTAGCAATAAGTGCTAGCCTATAAATGTTTGGCAGATAGTAAAAGTAATGATTTATGAAGGATAAGTTGGTATATAAATAAAAGCATTCGTTAATTTTTCCAAGTAGTTATTAGTGAAATACTGTTTTATATAATATCCTCAAGTTCAAATTATGAATCGTAAATCTTCTATAATAATTATTCAAAGGTGTTAGGCAGTTATCGCAGTTAATTAAGGAAGTAGGGACCTAAAAACGTTTAACTATATTGTAGGCGTTTAAAGTGTTTAAAAGTTCAGATTGCTTTTTATTTATTTCGTCATGATGCAGTTCATTTGCGTCATTTAAAATTACATATTATTGGGTGACACCTTTCTTAGATTTATTTTTAAACTGACATAGTGACTGAGATAGTGAGGTAAATTGCTGAACATCTGATTAAATTACCAGTTCAAACTGACCCAATTAATAAAAGGAACTAAAATCGAATACAATTTATTTATTTATTTAAATATGTATAAGCATAAATACTATAGTAAATTCCCCACAAGAGTAAACAATTTCTAGAGCCGACTATCACTTGATCGTCCAGCCGTTACACGGATGCTTCTTTCGCAATTGTTGATTCGATTTTGAACTCGCTTAATTGCCAACCGATAAGATGCGAACCTGAACCGTTTCAATCCTATCCGCTGCGAGGACCATGTAATATTCTCCCTTATCGAGGCGATTCAGTCGAGTGTCGGCAGTTTGATTTTTGCCATGATTGCCAGTGCAAAATCGAGCAAATGCGTTTCTATTTTTGCATTTCATGTGCCTCTGGAATGGCCATCTAGCCGATTGGTCATCTAGACATTCAAATAGCTACATATATATATGAGAACAGAGTGCGGGGACATATTCAGAATGAAACTCACGTTTCAGAGGCGCTGACATTGTTCGAACTGTAAACCGCATTCTGAAGGTCGTATGCAAAGCGATTTTCCCACTCATTTTAGCCGATTTTTCGTCGAAAGTAAACGTAACTTGAGTTTGGTTTGATTTGTATTTTTTTTTAAATTAGTCTACATATAGATACACTTAGAGCTTAGGTATAGTACAATATATATTCGATATATAGCCAATTGGTGTATTTTTCAGGGAGATTTTGGTGTTTTAGGGGCTTTATTTTTAACTACAACTAACTACGATTCATGTCATTTTTTTACACCGATAAATTCACGCAACATTTATCAAAATGTCAACAAGTTAGTGCTAAAAATCATAATTTACATAATAAAACTATGCACTTAATGATTATAAATAATAATAACAATTATGCGTGTAGAAAGGAAATTCTTTTGCTAAGCATTACAAGTTAGCTAGGACTAACAATATCAGAGCGCCTGGATGGGGTCCTTCCAGTATGTATGTATGTATGCTTCTTGTCAGGATCACCCACTGCGCCTACACACGTTTCTTAAGCACTAAAGGCACTAGTCTAGTATTTGGTTTGATCGCATATTCAGATCCTTTGCAACACGCCGTTTACATGTTGAAGGACAATGGCTTGATGTTGGCCACCGAGGACATGCGGCGCACACGGCCCATCATTTTCCGCTCGATGTCCTCCAGCGTCTTGCCCTGCGTTTCGGGCACATAGAATATCACAAAGAACAGGCCGACGAAGCAGATGGCACCGAACAGCCAGAAGGCTCCATGGGCGCCCAAAGCAACTGCAAGGAAAAAATTGAATTCGATTATTGAACAACTCTATTTTGTAGCTTTGAGCTGACTGAACTCACCAGTGAGGTCCTGGAAGGTCTTGGTCACCACAAACGTGCAGGACCAGTTGAAGGCCGTGGCCACCGAGGCAGCCGAGCCGCGAATCTTGGCCGGCAGGATCTCGCCCATCATCAGCCAGGGAATGGGTCCGAAACCCAGGGAGAAGCCGAGGATGTAGATGACGAAACAGCTCAATGGCAGCCATCCCAAATGGCTGACATCCGGACCGTGGGCCTTGCAGTAGAAGAAGCCGCCCAAAACGAACAGGGTCAAGATCATGGCAATGTTGGAAACATACAGAAGGATCTAGAATTAAAGGAAAATATATTAGGACGGGATTTTACTTGAAATTAATTAAGGTAAACCCACCTTTCTGCCCGCCCGATCAATCAAAACGATGCCTATGAACGTGGCCAAAAAGTTAACCACACCAACAATGATCGTGCAGACATTGCCATCGATGGTGGATCCCGCATCCTTGAAGATCTGCACCGTGTAGAAGATCACCGCATTGATGCCGCTCAACTGCTGGAAGAACATCAGTCCCAAAGAGATGGACAGAGGCTTCAGATTGTTGCGCTTCAGCAGCTCCAACATGGTGTTCTGGGTGGCCTGACGATCGGCATCGGCCTGGGATCGCATCAAACCCTTCAGCTCGGGCTCAACGTCCGCCTCCTTGCCACGCAGCCAGGTCAGAGCCTTCCTGGCGCGCTCCTCGCGACCGCGGCTCACAAACCAGCGCGGCGTTTCCGGGATCAGGAACATCAGCACCAGGAAGGGAACGGGCAGAGCTGCTCCCAAGTAGGCCAGCATTGACCAGTCCATAAAGGTGCCCGCCACGAAGCAGAGCAGGATGCCAATGTTACCAAACGCCGTGGGCAGCAGCCCCAAAGTTCCGCGCACCTCTGGCTGCACAGTTTCGCCCAGATAAACGGGCAGCGATAGCGAGGCAATGCCGACGCAGAAACCGGCCAAGAATCGTCCACACAGCACCATGGCCACATGCTGGGCACAGGCAATGAGCAGCGAGGAAACGATGAAGGGCACAGCTGTGGCCAGGATCGTGTTGCGCCTGCCCAGGTATTCGATTAAGGGTCCGCCGGCGATGCCACCAGCCAATCCAGCCAGCGGCATGATGCCACCAACCCAGGAAGCCTGGAAATAGATAGAAATTTCAAATGATTAGATGGGGTTCCTTTGTAATAGTAGATTTAATGGTTACCTAGCTAACATTTTTCTTGAAAGGTACAATTTTGAAATTGTATGGATAATATGGATTTTAAACATTGTTCAAATTTTCAATTCAACATTTACTTTAAAATTATGGCCTATACGGCCTTGAAAGATATTTTGGAAAACGGGTTTTCTAGCATAAAAATCTACAGAAATTATTTAAGCCGAAGAATGACATAGTATTTTAAATATATTTTCAGATTAAAATATTTTTAAACAGTTTAAAGTCTTATATGAATTTTCCTGGGAAATTGAAACAAAGACCTCAACCGATTTCCTCGAAATAGATTCTTATCATTGTACTTACAGCATCTGGGGTGACCTCAAACGAGGTCTGATTCCTATCGGTCATCGACACAAGAGCAGGGGAAGTATAGGCGCTGCAAAATCCGACCACTAGGGAGCCCAACGAAACGCTCAAGGCGGCCAGAACCTGGAAATATTAAGGATTATTTTATTTAGTAAGGAATATATATTTCTCAGGGGAAAAATGTAATGAGGTTTTCTGAAGATGATGTAAAGCAGGCACCTGGGAAAAGGTACAAATCGCCTTGGGCTCCTCCACGGGCACGGAGAAGGACACATGGGTGTCCGCTCGCATTAGGATCTTCATCCCGCAGCTGTTTCTCTAACTGAATCTCGAACTGAAACCGTTTTTGGCTAGCAACGAGGTTGCGGATATAGCTGATTTTAGCTAGGTGCTTGCTGCCTTTCACTTTGCTCCTTGGAATGGAATGCTTTCGGCGCGTACGCTCGTCAAAACTCAACTGAAACTTGTCATTTGGCCCGACTGCAGTGGCAGTTGCACTTTTCGCTAGTTTTCAATTTTTCGAGAACAGTTTTTGCCGTGATTCTATGAGGCTCAGGCACGTACACGAAGCCACCGAGTGCTGCTGATCGATATCGCTTGTGTGAGAGAGAGATTCTGTTCCCAAGCGTTTGATCAAGACCAGGCTTATCAGTTTGTTTTCCTGCGACAAAGACAAAGGCGATTTTGAGAAGCGGTTTGAGGCTGTTTCTGCGAACGTCGCCAGCTCGATTGCAAACTGCAACTGCAAAGCATCGGTCGAAGTTGCAGGTTCAGCTGTCAGAGTTTACCTCTCAGCGCACACACAATCTATTCCGATCCGATACGATCCATCCATCAGACAGCTAGCGATATTTTTAGTCCGGCCATAACTAAATGCGTTAATTTCAATTAAGGCAAAAGCGACTCCGACTCAAACGCGGCGGCGGCGGCGGCATCGTGCGAAAATAGCTCAAATGGCCCACACGCTCGTAGCTCAATCTGGAGGCCCCTTAAATTGCTCAACGAGTGCTTTATGGTCGCATTAGTGCCATTCATAATCTCGGGACCCGGGAGGCGCCAACGAGCTTAACGAGCGGACAATACATGTCCTCCACCGCCAGAGGATACACTCGAAAAACTGTAAACCTATCAGTTTTTTGAAGTCGAAGACTCGAGTTCAAACCCTCAGATGATTTCTTATATTATCAAATTTTTTTGGATAATCGTTAAAAACAAGAATTACAAATTCGAAAACTAATTTTTAAAAAATTATAGCTTATAGGAATAAAATCTAATGTTCGAAATTCAAAAAAAAAATTTTAAAAAAATTTTTTCAAGTTGAATGTAAAGTATTTATATTCCAATGATTGAATGAATTTGTTTTTTTTTTCAAGTGCATGTTGTTTTTGACCCACCTGTGTCCATATGAAGATGGGATTCGTGGTGGGACGGTAGACCTCCAGCTTGGGCTTTCCATCCTCGGTTATCTGGCGCACGAAGGGCACCGCATGACGGATGTTCTCGCCGCGTTTGTTGCCCATCTCGTCCATCTCGTACAGTCGACGGCTGCGGGGTGGAGAAGGTTGCAAAATTGCGTGTCAGTTTTGGATTGGAAGGTTGCGTTTGCCAACAGTCATTTACTGTCCGGCTGGCTCATTGCGTAGGCGCGTGTACGGCGGATTAGCCCGAGCCGGAGATACTATAAGATCGCTCGAAATAGTCAAAGCAGCGTCAGGGGATCCCAATTTGTATGCCACTTGGATTAAATTAATCAACGAAAGTGCGCAAATAGCTTGAAAGCAATCTTGGGCATGCAGAGAGCTAACTATTCAATTGCACAGATTGTGCACTATTTACTATGATTTTATTTGGAGTGGCTTACTATTCAATCATTGTTATTTTGAGCCATATTTACTATGCTGGGACCTTGTTCAAGTTAAATGCGCAAAAGTAAATAAACGAGTACTATTCACTCTTTCCTAAGTATAGCTTACTGCTTACTGCTTTAAATTCTTTTCTATAAAAATGTTTATTATCAGCATTGAGCAAATCGCTTTTGATGATCTTTCTTGGAATCCCATGACTCCCTTTCATAGAACTTATCAGTTCCTGGAAATATGTGATTAATTACTGCTTTCTATATCTCATGTTAATATACAAATGTGATAGTAAAAATCGTTAACTGATAAGTTTATATCCAGAGTATATTATATTCAAAATTATATTAAATTCGAAAAATGTATAGTTGCCATGAGCCCTAATAGGCTCTACTTTATTGCAATATTGTTAATTTCATTTAATTTTAGCTGTATATAACAAAGTCCAGCGAAAAGCAAAAGAATGCGGAAGATAACCCCTGTCTTTGACCTGTCGGGGGATTCCAACACAATGCTATCGACCTACTCTGAGCTCGGATTCTTGGGATTGGGGATTTATGATTATCAATAATTTTCTATAGACGACACTCACCTCTTGCGGGAATCTGTGCTGATGGAACGCTGCTGCTGGAAGTGCTGACGCGAAGTGAGGAAGTCCTCGTCGCTCTCGCTCTCCAGATCCTTGAGATCGATGATCACCGGCTTGGTGATGTCCTTGGGGCGATGGATGAGGCGTTTGTGCTCGGCGTCTTCGCCTTCCTCGTCGCTGTCGGTGCTCGAGCCCTGAAGAACCTTGTCGAGTTTGAAGGTTACACGTGGATCCAAGCTCTGGTGCTTGCGTCCTTGGAACTCCCGACGTGTCTTGTGGAACTCCTCTTCGGAGGAGGATTCCTTTAGTAGATCCTGCAGGAAGCGTGTGCCCTTGACGTCCAGGGAGACGTGCTTCTTGGCCTGAAACTGGCGGCGATTGTCGTTGGCCAAAATGTGCTTCAGGTCCTTCAAGATGCCCTTGTGATCGACGCTCGTTGCCTTCTGCTGCTGGAAGCCACTTCTCTTCTCCTCGAAACTGTCCTCGTCACTGCTCTCGGCCGCTTTGGTGTTGTTGGAATTGCTATTTCCGGTATCCCTGCGCTCGAAGGACACTCGTGATCCCTTCAAACTCTGCTTGCTGCGCTGCAGCTCGTCAACCTGCGAAACTCTCTGCTGGCGATCGCGATGCTCACGGATCTCCAAGGATGTGGGCGGTGGTGGCAAAGGGGTCAGCTCCAAACTACCGCTGGCTCGCAGGGGAGTCCGCTGTTGCTGTTGTGTGGGTGGTTCGTTGATGTCGTCGTCCTCCAAGAGCGGGCGAAACGATAGCGGTGGCTCGTCCTCCAGCAAACGCTGGGTCCTTACGGTCTGTGGATGTCTCTGCGGTGAGACCTGGGGAAACAGGAACGGATCCTCCGGGAGAATTGTGTCCAAACTGGTGGCTGTATTCGAGGCGGTTAGATTGCTCTCCACGCGATGATAGCCCAGCTCGTCCTGAAATCGAATAGATTCGAATCGACAGACAGTCGCGAATTAATTAAATCGAATCATAAGCATGGCATAAAAATGAAGCCTCTCCATCATCCCATCAAGAAACCGCCGTAAACCGACCGTAAACATTGCGATTAAGTCGCGAGATATGTTCTTGAACACCAATCTCAAAGGTTGAAAGAGGTCCAGCATTATCATCGGACATGTGCGCACTTGATGTTGTTTTTGGGTCTCATAGAAATTTTTTATTACCCTAACGTATGTCAAATTTTATTTTAATTTGTTAAATATAACAGATCGTAAAATCATTTTAAAACTTCCGGAATGTTAAGTTTTAGATAATCTTCAAATTTCGTGGTTCTGTAATTTTTCTGTATTTTTTTTTAATATATAAATACTTTAAAACACCATAATAGAACAAAAAACCGATATTAATTGAAGATTAGTAAGTACACCTATTATCTTTTGGCTTTCAATTGATGTGGATTTGGATTCCAGGCTTGTTGACTACCCCAATATTATTTCTTTTGAGATACTTACACCTACTCGGGTTAGTTTTTCCTTGAGCTTGCCCATGGCGCTGCTCAGCGGTTGATGACCGCCGCCTCCGCCGCCGCCGGCTCCTCTGTTGTCGCGTCCACTCATCTTATCAGCTCTATAGCTTTATAGGTGAACTTGAACTAGTGGGTTTTCCTTGGGGAGTTTGTTTTTCGTCACAGATTTTCACTTGTTTTGGTGTCTTCCACTTGGCCAAGTAAACAATTGGTTCTTCTCTTTATTAATTGGTTTTTTTTTGTCTTTGCTGAAAGTAAAAATAGGAGATATTTATAGAGCTTTTAAAATTTTATAATACTCCGGTTTAATATAAAGTGCATTTATCAGTAGTTTTTAATTGCCTGATGTCTGAGTTTGATAACAATAGACTACTGAAAATTCACAGATATACCGCAACTATCTATACCTATTACATATAATGTATTAATTGGAATGGTCTGATGTCTGAAAAAATATAGCGCTCAAAGCCTAATAATAGTTGGGTACTTGAAAAGATAAATGATAAATGCACTATATCAGCTGTGGCTTGTCGACTTAAAATCGTCTGATGTCTGGTGCTCCTATCGCCAAGAATTTATGGGTTGGGTTTTAGATAACGCTCGAGCCCCCTTAGCACCCAACACACCCACTTTCTGATGTCGGGTGTCCTTGATTTCCACATGTGACCAACTTTATAGCCACTGTGGAAGCAGTGTTTTCCTCAACGCATAGTTGTTTTTATTTACTTTTCGCTTTTTTTCCCGGCAACGTAGAATTTATTTATGATCTCTTAAATTTGGCATGCGGTATTTGGGTAAAAAATATGAATATAATACGTATATTTTAAAAATTTTCCACCCACTTTTCTTTGTACATATATTAGCTGATTAATGACCGCATCGCGGAAAAAAGGGAAATATTTTCATTTGTTTGGTTTTGTCAAATTTCGTTCTGCCCATTTGTATTTATTTTGACTTTTCACTTTGCGTCATGTGATGCCTGGGAAAATGTGTGGGCGCCATGACGTCGACGATTTGTCTCCGCTTTTTTTTTGGCCACCGCTTTTCCACCCAGTCCTCCTGCTTTTCTCTTTCATTCTATTACTGGGTAAGTGGGTGTCAGTATTTTTTGCGGTTCTATTCTTTATTTGGAATTCCCTGCAAATGTTAGAAGGCGTGACATAACGCTAGTAAGACTCATGTCTCCCTCCCACCCAAAAAAATTTAATTGCAGACACAGGGGAAAATGTTTTTAAACTTTTCATTGAAAAAAAATGTAGAAGACGATTTTATATATTATCATATTTCAATATTTGTACTTTTAGAAAAATGATATAAAAGAAATAAATTTTGCAACGATATTAGATTTTATGTTAATGTATATTTTTCTAACTTTATAAATATTGTATAAAATACAAAGACATTTTGTAATAATAACATGTTGCTTCAATAGGAAACATAATTTTAGCAAGAAATCCCAAAATATGATTTATATGCTTACGATATTTTGGTATAATTATATTTATTTCCCAAATATTTATATATTTTCAGAGTGTGTGCTTTTCTCTAAAAATACTTAATTTAAACATTTTTCCGCGTGACGCCCTTTTAGTTATCCATTAATTGGCTAATGAACGTGTTGCGCCTTTCGCCAGCCTGAAACGCAATTGCAGCGCCAGTGTTTATATGCAAATTCTTTCGCGAAAGGCGCTAAAAGTTGCCATTGACCTTGAAGGCCGCCTGTGTGAGTGGGCGGCTGGGCAAATGACACATATTTTTGGGGGCCTGCGAGGCGAAGAGATCGCAGCACGTTTCACTCCTCTCTCTGTGGGCGCTCTCTTAAGCCCTGGTTAGGCTAACTCAAAACCGCTCTTTAACCAGCTGTCGCGTGCCTCTCTTAATAAACCAACTCACGTGCCGAATGAACCCCGCTCTTAGGCGGTAGACACAAACACATTCGAGCCCAAAACCCACACAGGTGCGAAGCCTACGTCAACAGTGCAACGTTGCGATTTTGTACTTTGTATTCGTATTCGTCATGATCTTGTGGGCATTTTATTTTTAAAAAACGTTTTTCAGGCTGACAGCAGATTAACAAAACCGTAATCGAAACTCAAATTAACAAAAGGCAGCCGCCAGACGAGTATTATAAGTAAATTCGTTTCAATTAGCAGCGCAAAACGCAACGCCCACACTCGAATTCGAAATTAAAATATATATTTTGTTCAACTTTGTTTTCACTTTTTGCGCGCCACTCACAAAATTCACTACACCACTCGAATATTTGTAAGAGATGAAAACCAAGTGTTCTTGTCTAAATTTAAGAATTTTCACGGTCGCCACTCTCCCAAAAGTTTCTCGACTTTTCTTTATTTCCTCGAAAATTGCATTTTACCCTTGGCAAATAGTTTTTGTCATTTCTTTTTCGTTTGTCTCTTGCTTTTACAACATTTTTTCGCACATTACGTAAAATAGTTTGCAGTCCGCAGCGGTTTCATTAAAATTTTGGTTCATAAATATTTCTTAGGTTGACGTAGTATGCAAAAATGCGCATAAATTGGCAAGTTTTTGGTTATTTTTTTTTCCTTTGCCCAGACAGCCCAGAGACTGTGTTTTATTTTTTATTTACTCGGGTAGTTTCTTTAACATTTCTTGAGAAACGCGATAAGGTGGCGACCGGAACTGCTCGGAAACTAAACTAAAAATAACCAACTGGAACTCGAATGTAACACGGTGTTTTTGGTTAAAGTCTTTTTTCTTTTCGCTTTTAGTTTTAGATATATCTTTGCGGCGGTTTTCTGTGGTCTTTTTACCTTTGGAACAAACTACTAAATGTGATATCCACTATTGTGGCACTGAAGTTCGAGATTCGAATGCGCAACGTTTATATAGCGCACACCGATTTCGTCGCGGAAGAAGAAGAGTTATTCGCTCGAGCTTTTTGTTGTTCCCCAACGGTAAAACAGGCACTCTCTTCGCCCTCTCTCGCTCATTTCCCGTTTGTATGGGTGAGTTTGGGTTGGAGAGAGTTGGAATTTGGTTTTCTGGTGAGAGAGAACGAAGGTCGAAAAGACGGCATGAATGAATGGGGTGTTTGAGTGTGTGGGTCGCCTCCTAGTCGTAGGTGTCCCCATTGCTGTTGTTCCTGTTGTTGCTCCTGCCATTTGGAGGCTGCGAGAGAGGATGACGCGTGTTCTTGAGAGAAGTCGCGACTCGCGACCCAGTGGCACCATGCAAAACCCATTTTAATACACTTTTTGCGAAGGGGTTTCTTGGCTTGGAAGCACCTTTATGGTAATAACTATCTATATCCCAAATTGCATAACGATCGGACCTCAATAAAAGAAAGAATTTAGTGGAAATCCAAAAAATTCAAAATCTTATATTTCAAACGCCAGAAGGTATGCAATGTATAACCAACAGAAAGGGATTTAGTTTTTATACCCGTTACTCGTAGAGTCGGAAACTTCAAAAGCTAGAAAGTTGGGATTACCAACACATATTCTTGGGCTTCCTACGCAGCGCAAGTTTATTTCAGCCGAGCGCCACGCCCCCTCTAACGCCCACAATCACCCATAATCGCCCACAAACGATACTAAAATGTGTCTGTTATCCAAGATTTTGGATAAGTATGAAATTCTGTTGTGTTTAGTTATACCTATCGAAATGTAGAAGCAATTTTTTAAATCGGACCATTCGTTAAAAAGTTATGCCTGATCAAAGTTTATATCTCCATCTCCCTCGCACTCCCTTTAGCCGAGAGACGGGTATTAGATAGTCGGGACACCAACCCGACTATAGCGTTCTCTCTTGTTATTTTAAATGTCGTCACAAAAACTACCAAGAATAGTTATAAATGTCGAGGAATAAAAATAAACATTTTTTATTGTGTATCACAACAAATATTAAGGTAGATTTTAAAACAATTTTTTTTAACTAACTAACGTCATATAGAAATATTTGTCACAGGAAAAATACATTTAAAAACATTTTTATTATAAAAAAAACTCTTACTAAAATCAATTAAAATTGTAACCCCTTATTGCTCACAAAAAAATACCAAACGTGAAGCAATTAATCATACTTCCTACTAAAACTTAAATAAGAATTTTTAATCTACCCAAAACATAAAGCATACAGTATTTCAGTTTTCCACATTCTTGAATCTGAAATTTTTGAAGATGAAGAGTTTAATCTACACTTCTTATACTGAAATTGTTTTCAAGGTTTTTATTTATATAATACTAGAATAATCCGAAAATATATACACTTTGAACATATTATTCCAGCTGACCTGCATGATAAATCTTAGGATAAATCCGCGGTCGGTGTGCTTTTCCTGGCCTTTTAGTTTATATTTTTATTGATTTGTTTTGGCCGCTACGTGGTTATAGTTATGGTTATGTTATGCTCAATGACCAATTGCTGCGGCATGGATGCTGAGAGTTCCTCGGTTCCTCGGTGGCTCTGTGTGAGTGCCTGCCAATTGATTTTTATTTACACACATATTTTCAATTGATTGTTATTAAATTGACTTTGAGGCGCGTGCAAATTTCTGGAAGCCTTGGAAAACATTTTGCGTGCGACTCCTTGTGTCCGCCAGTCGATGTCAATATCAATTCACTCACTTTAGATTTCGGGGGCCTGACGCAAGTGCAACCAAAACAAACGATGATGAATGATGCGATGATATGCGGGAAATAAGCGTTAGGCAAATAATTAAACGCGGCACAAATGCGTCGTCTTTCTGCGGCACTCTCGATTATTTATTATTTTATTGTTTTATTTATTTCGATTTTGGTGTAAAATGCCAAACGGGCCCCCAAAAAAAGACGCGGGGGGCTCGTCTCTCAATTTCATAACATGGCATAAACATTGCGCGCAATGAGACGACACAATTTCCAAGTACCAGGCCCGCCAGCCGGTTTCATTTTATTTGCAGATACAGATACGTCTAAACGGCAACAGATACGGATACAAGGCATTGCGCGAAAAACTGGCTGGTCATAGGGGGTCACCCTGACCAAAAGAAATACTCGACTATATTTCAACAATTTTATATATTAAGTAATCAACTTAATAATCAGACAAGGTTTTAGTCAGTTCTTTCCGATTAACTTGAATTTCGGTTGAGATATTGCATTGTTAAAAAGTTTACAGCTGTATGGGGTAATCCCAAATGAGCTTCTGTTAGGACACTGACAAAAATAAATGAAAACTACGTTTATTTTGTTTAAAATAATAAAGGAAAATAATAATGATTTATAACAATAGCTAGAGATAAAACAATTTGCTTAATCGATCTTATTTATGCCTCTTAATAGTATCAGTTTACCATTATTAGTCACGAACCAGATTAAAGCTTAAGTGAAAACCATTACCAAGCATTTAAATTTAAAGAACCGATAACATTACTATCAGTTTAAAGGTTCTTACGCTCTCATATATAATTTTTAACATCTAAACAAGCCTCTTTTTTAAAATTTGGACCCCCTGCTGATCTGCGCCTCTGATCGAATATTTTAAACAATTAACGGAAAGTTTTTAATCACGATTCTTCGTAGCACGCGTAAGATATTTCGGCATTTCCATTTCCACCACATCGACCGTCATTTGCCCTCGACTCAAAGTTACGATCGGTTCGTATCGGATTTGATCTGGTGTTTATTTTTTGGCATGACTCAAGGCTCAGTCGGAATCGAGGAAAAGTAATACACACAAAACAATAGTTAAGCTCTCAAATTTTGATGAATGTTGTCGTTTCTCGATCTGTGGGAAGGTCAAAAAGGCGGCAAGCAAAAAATGTTTGAATACAAAACTTGATTGACAGGAATCGAGAGAGGGAGAGAAAGATCTTTGGAGGGGGGAAAAATGAGAGTAAAGAGCTGGCGAAATAGGAATTTAAAGTGGTGAAAAAAAAACGAAAGTGCAATGAACTTTGGAATAGTTGCACATGCCTGAAGTACTGAAGGTTTGAATTTGGAACAGCACTGGGAAAAAGTGAACTTCATTTTCCCAAACAAAGTCGGGACCAAAGCTAAAATATTGTCGATTATTAATTTATGTCTCCCTTATTGAAATTCTTTTTAAATATCAGAATGATATTTGTTTTGTAGGTGGTTTTATCTTTGAGAACACCACTTATTTAGATGATTCATTATACATAGCATAATGAGGTGTTCGCATTAACGGGCTTTTTGCATTCAAGGCTTCTAACTTATCTCTCTGCAGATAGGCCTATCAGTTCTGTTTCCCAGCACATGACGTAATTGACACGGAGCTTTCACGTAATTACCGAACTGTACTCGCAAATCACAGACCCACTTCCTATTTTGTCTATTTTTAGTAGCTCCACCAGTCTAAGAAATAAGCGAAAACCACAACAGAAATGCCGAAACAAGCGCAGAAAATGCCAAAAGAGACGAGCCCCCAGCTGCACGTACTCACTAGAGGGAGAGGGGTATATATATAAAGAAAGAGAGGGGTTTGCGGAGTGTGACAAGGAGGGGTAGCGAATGAAAGAGAGGTGAAGCACCTGGCAACAGAGAAACCCAAAGAGAGTGCATCAACCTATGAAATTTGTAAGGTGGCGCAGGCGCGCGACTTTAAAGCTGATGCAATTGCGCATTTATTGCATCAGACTTTCCCGACGAGGGTCCACTGTAAAAATAAAAATAAAGCAAATTCTTGTACGTGAACGGAAATTTTCCAGGCGCTAATTAAAGAACTTCGACAAAGTCAAATTGAAACAAATGGCAAAAACCATTAAAAGCTTATTTATCTAATTGGCTTTGGAGTCACATCAATTTCAGCGAATAAGAGAGAGTGGTACTAAAAAAGAGAGCCCACACACACACGTGATCTCTTTCTGCTCTTTTCTTTTTTGGCAGCTAAAATTAGCGCAAAGATATCAAAATATGTAAAGCCAAAAGAGACCAATAAGTTAAGTTAAGCATGTGATGCCCGCCCCCTCGCTCTTTCCCCCTTTTTCTTCGTCACGCGCCCACCTAAATACCAATTATTTTGTTTTTATACACACAGAAAGAAAAAAATTGATTTGCTGATTTCCGATTTAAATAAAAATAAAATAAGATGAAATGATCTAATCTAATAATAAAAAAATAAATTACTTTTTCAATGATGATGTGAGTTTTCACATAAATGTATGAAATTGAAATACAAAAATTTAATATCTGTTCTACGTGGGCATTCCGGCCTGTTTTTTGCTGTGCATATATCAACTACATATTTATTGCTGAATATTCAAGTGGCTGTGTGTGCGTGGTGACGTTGCTGCTTTTGGCAAACCAGACGAGCCTCCAACTAATACCAAGAGAGCCCCCAAACACACACTCATACAAGCCAAATTAAGCTCCACATGGTGACTTTGCTCTACTTCTAGCTTCTCCAATCAGACTTTGACTTTGACTTCGCCATTTGATTTGCTGATTAGATCCGATTATGACGACTGCAGAAATTTTTATAATCCCCCCGAACGTACTTTAAACTTAGTCCAAGTCATTAATGCACCCATCCATCGATCGATCGATCGCTGCCCCTAGCAAAAAGCTCTCGCGCTCTCCCAAAAAAGCTTCGTTGGCCAGCTAATCATTAGAATTTGACTTTTGTTTTCTATTTATACCCGGCTAATTTTCAATGGGAAGTGCTTACCTAGTACAACAGCTAACACGTGTGCACATGAGGCCTGTTTTAGTTGTAGACGGAAAAAAATTATATAGGACTATCAGGTCGATAGTAATAATTATCTTGAGGATTTTTAATTTAAAATTTAAACTAATTTTGGACTTGTATTTGATCTAATTTATTTTTTAAATCTATTCGTTTTTACTATAAAAGTTCTCATCCGCTTTTCACAGTTCGAATATTGATGAACAGTGTAATATCTGGTATATCAGGTGCAAAATTGCTTATATTTTTTCCGTGTATTGACAGAGAAAAAGTGATACAGCGAGAGGTACTCAGACATCCAGGTAATTAAGGCGAGCTAAATGGCAAGACCAGTGCCCTTCAGCCAAGGTCAAAGCCGTACTGTCCGTCTGTCTATCTGAATTTCTGTCACCAACCGCCAGTGACCAGTTCAAAGTTGCGAAGTTGCGTCAGAGCGTTAATAGAAAACTTAACTCTACATATATACACATACGATATCCACGAGATACCTATAGACATACATATATGTAGGAATAAACCCACACACAAAAAGACGATCGACGGCGGCGTCTGGCTTGACTAGTTAGTCATACAGTTTTAGTCTGCCAGCCAGTATGCAAAGATTAAAATACTTAACTGAGTCTGGTTTTGGCGGCTTTAATTGATGCCGTTTATTTATAAATCATCTCATGAATATATGCACATTCTTTCGAGGGTAAAACAGTATATATCTAGGTTCCGTTTGGCGAGGAACTAAAAAGGGGTAGATCAACTATCGTACGATAGTCCACTGGCACTAATCAAACTGTTTTCAACGTGTTAATTAACTGGCTGATGCAAAAAAGGTTTTGAAAAAGTTTCTGGAAGTTTACTTATTTCCATCTATTAAGCAGCAAACATTCCAAAGCATATCTATTGCTCATAAAAGTCAATAAGTATTATAATTGAAGCTCAAAAATGTCAATAGAACCTTTGATTGTACAAAATAAACAACAAAAAGGGCACATTATGTGCTAAGTAATAAATAATAGCCTTGACTTACGTGCAAAAATGTTCAACGCTGTGTAAATAATTTCGATATCGTTTTGTTTTCAAAATAAATACAAAAACAAAAGCCTCGGGACGAACTAAATTCGAGTCCCATATATTCTCGCACCCGCTTCAGAACCCGCCACGTGGCCAGTTTCAACTTGCACTCCGACGGCGCGAAGAGCATAGCCTCGGTGGCGCAGTTGGCAGCGCGTAAGTCTCATAATCTTAAGGTCGTGAGTTCGAGCCTCACCCGGGGCATGTACATTTTTTTTTTTTTTGATTTCTTTTTTTTTATGTTAAAATGTTTTAAGTGTAAATAACTATTTAAGCTTATTTGTACAAATTTTAATAATTTAAAGATTTTATTTTTTCTAAAAAATTTTTTTTTTTTTTTACTTTGTTTTTACATTTTTTAAGTAATTCCATTTTTAATTATTTTACTTTAAGTGTGCTTATTTTGTAATATCTCTTTATTTGCCCTTACTTGTTACAACCTTTTGTTGTGTGTTTTAAATATTTTCATCAAATCTGGTGTGTGCAGCTTAGTTTATTTTGTATTTACTTTGCACTTTTTTTTTATTCAAATATTTAGACTTCGTGCAAAGCATTCGAGAGTCCCTTCATAAATTGCGAATGTACCAACGAAATCTGTCATAAAATTACGCTGGCGTGTGGCCGGGATTATTACGGTTACAAAAGGCGGTCCCGTAATTCAGTTACAGTTAACGTAAACTGGGTAATTACACGGTCATTACGGGTGACATTAGCTTCTTCCAGCTAGCAACGAGATCGAGACAAAGCAAATAAAACCGTCCGCAGGCGGTGCAATGATCAGATCAGAGCGAAACAACCCGGACCGAACCCAGGATGATGGGAGATGTCAATATTTGCCAAAAACCCACACCCACGCCGACTGAATGTCACGCGGCTGTCAGTGGGTTAAGGCTGATTCAACCAGATTTTTGCCATAGGTCGGAGTGTAAAATTCCTTTTTTTAATGTACTTTAATAACACAAATACATAATAATCCTGAGAATACATTCCTAAAAAAATTGTTTAAAGATTAATATATATTTTATTTGATGAGGGAAATAAATGTTCAATTTTCGGAAAACCTTTTTTAAACATTAAAACTATAAAACGGTGTTCAATTCCAGCATTTTCGCCAGTGCAGCTCCGAATTTCGAGGAACTGCAGCTACATATGTATTTAGGATTAGATTTCAGACCCTCGGCTGCCTTCAGTTGGCTGTTCCTTCCATATGACACCTTTTTGCACCTGTCCGAGTCGCATGTCTTATGTAAAGCGTGCCAAAAAAAAAATTCGAAGCAAGGTCAGCAAGATCCGGTACCATTATTTTAGCTTATAAAAAACAAATACTGATAAAAACTTTAAACCCAATCCGGGAGACAATGCTACAGATATTTTTAAAACAGATGGAGTGCGAGTAACAATTTTAGGACAAGCGGAAAATTTTATGGAAAATTACCAGGGGCATTCACTCGCATCGGCAAGTCCAAATGCAGGAGTACAGAGATTCGAAAAAAATTCCTCTGAAACAAAAACGAAAATCAAAATTTTCCATTCATCGACTGCAAGTTATGTTTGAATGTGTGAGCGAGTGAGAAAGTGCTTCTGCCTCTCATCGGAATACTTCTCTTATTTTTGCCCCCCTGAGAAACCCCTAACCATGATGGAACTATACAAGGTGGTCTCGTCAGCTCTGCTGAGAACGTTAAAAATGTTTACCTCTCTGTCTCTCTTAAGCGATAGAATGAGATAGGTAGATAGAGACTGGCACAAATAACGTCCTCAAAAGAGGGCAGCTCTCGCGACGAGATCACCTTGTATAGTTCCATCATGCCCCTAACCATCCATCGATTCGGTTCTTCGGTGATCGCCATAAATTTCAAGTTTGCACCGTGTTCGCCTCGTTCTCCGATCTCTGCACATGTGATCGGTCATGTACGTATGGTATCTGTATATCTGTACGTACGTATATAGTATCTGAATGTGCCAGATATTGCCCACTCGTAAGTGGAACGAGCCAGAAAATGCTACGTTGTGTCTTTTCAATTGGTATCTGTGCAATTTCGTAGACTATATGCAATGCATTAAGGTTCTCGAGATTTTTTCCCTACGGTTAAGTCTTTTTAGTTTTAAAACTCGCTACATGGAAAACCAGTATAGAAAATCTTCTTATATAAATCTAAAAGGATGTGTTTTAATAAATTATATGATCCATCACCGAACTCGAATAATAAATTATAATATTTTGAGGAAGTGACCTGGGATGAGTAACTTGCTAAGTTTATAAATAAATGATTTGTAAGCAAGAGATTGAGATTAAATCGTAGTACATATTTGTTTGCCCAATCAAAGATCACTCACTAATTGCCTGATCTTAGAACTATAACAAAATATTTGTCTTCACTTTTGTAGTACGCTCCCAAGGCATTATCCCTTTGCTCTTAGCTTGTTAATTTCTTCTAAATGCCTGAATTATTTTACTCACCACCCGACCGCTCTGCAAAAATTAACATTTATCTACTAACATTCACACCTTCAATTCGGTCACATGTGCGACTTTCCACGATACGATATGGCAATGGGATTTAAGATACCGATGAAAACATCATCACCCTCACAACGAAGTTTCCACTAGGCAAAGTGGAGATTTCTATTATTTGATTATGTTAGTGAGTTAGTGACATTATTAAAATCATATTAATTTTAAAAGCATTTAGACTTTCACTTTATTTTTATTCAAAAAGTTATAGAATAATATCGGAATTTATGTAAATTGGCTAAAACGTTCTCAAAATTGTATTTATTTTGGGGAAGATATAAAGAAATTGTGATGGATAGATAGATGATCCTATGATAGAAAATTCAAGTTAAACAAAGAAATATAGAATGGGGTACCTATACAAATTTTATTTAAAGGATATTATGATATTATTTACAAAAAAATTATAATTTATAATATTAGTCATCGAATATAAATATTTACAGAAAAACAAATTTAAATAATTTAGAAATATAATTTAAAGAACTGATCCTATACCAAGCGCAATAATCTTGTTATTTCGGATAGCGCAAGTTAAAAATCCCATGAACCTACTGTTTTGATGAGGATGCACTTAAGAGAGCATTTCTCGCACAGAGCAAAGAGCGGAAAATTCCAAAGAGCAGAGAACGAAGAGCGGGTTTTGGGGGCACGTTCGTTGGTTGATTTTCATTTTTTTTTATCGCATTTTGTTGTTGTTGTTGTTATGTTTGCTGGCTGCTGGGCGACAAGCCCCCGTGCATGACGTCACGTAAGCGAGACCGTTACAACAAATGCGAAACGAGTTGAGCGGGCAGGAAAGAGACCGAATGAGCTAAACGAAAGAGATGGAGCACCTGCAACGTGACACGCGAAACGAGCCACAAATAAATAATAAAATATTAGTAATAATGCCGAGCATGTGACCAATTTGTCGGTGAATCGACTGCAACGATAAGACGTAGATATTGAGGCCCCGATAAAATAGCCATCGAGGTGTAGAAAACGTGGGTCGCAAGTGCGAAAATTCTCGATCACTCGCTATGTGCCACAATTTCAAAGGCTATATTTAGGCCCGATCCCAGACAGATTTGCTAATGCACCCGCCAACCTTGAACTTATCCTTGCATAACGACCAGACATTCTGCATTTGCATATTGCCGTGCACTCGATTAGATCCAATTCCGATTCGGATTCCGATCCGGTCCGATTCACCTATGTATCTATCTATATAGTCGGCTAGCGTCTGGTCAGGTGCAGCAAACTGGAATTTTTAATCAGTCGGCTGTCGACTTGTATCGGCAGACCTGAAGTCGAAGCAGTAACGATTTTGTCAGGTATGTCGGACAGGTTTGCCGGCCGTTCCACTGCCACACTCTATAGGTAATGGGGTATATGGGTTACTCGGTCAGATGCAGAAATCTGTTGAGGTTTATCCTTCACACAAAAAAAGCACGACGGGATCAAATCGATATGAGCATGGTAAATTTCTGGTATTTATACAAATATCGTTTTTACATGCATTACTGGTAGAAATGATATTAAATAATATTATTTTGCCGAATTCTCTCTCACGGAGATTCTCTGATTTCGAAAAAGAGAGTAAGAATTTCGAAATTTAGCGAGATAACCCTTAAAGGATACATGAGTGGGAGGGAGAAAGACACATTCATAATTCGAACTGTTGCTTACATTTCGACTATATCAGATTAAGATGCCGCATATCAAGTCAAAATAGATACCACATCGTCGTTTCTAATCAAGATTTTTTGGGAGTAAAAAAATTTAAAACACCTTTCAAACTTCTTAAAAAAAATATATGAAAAATATGAGGATTTTTAAAGACCATTTAAAGGTGTCTAAAAGTATGCAACAATATATTTTGATTCCATAGAACAAGACATTGCATACTTTTAGGCACATTTGTAAGAGAATTCGAATCCCTCGTAGTGTCTGTGCATTAGCAATTTTCTTTTTAGACTAAGTAAATCTAGAGGCAGTTGTCTCAAAGCTCCAAGCTGTTACGTTCACGGGCAAACATTGTCGCCCTAAGATCACTTGACTTAGGAACCCTCCAGGTAGCCAGACGGTCAGCTTCCGGCTCGCAAAGTCAGGTGAGCTCGGCTTAAATCGGCTGAGGTGGGCGCGTCATTGTCACGTTTCGTTTGTCTGCGAGCTGCCAGCAAATGCATATTGTGCAATTAACTCGTCGCGGGCTCAACTGTCGATTTGCCTTATGCATATGCATGGGCCTATAAAACGAAGTCAAATAGCGATCCGCCTGACTTGATTTACAGATTCCCAGACACACCCCTCCCCATTTAACAGCCCTGCTAAACGATCGCAATTGAACTCGAAGAATACTTGTTGTAGAGCGAGAACTTCGCAGATTCGCAATGACGCAGTTAGCTTCGTGCGCATATTTTTCCACTAACTGTACCGTGGGTATTTCATATCGTTCTACCTAAATGAATCAATTTGCCTTACTGGTATTTATTTAAATGAAAACTGCCTCCGGACGGTGTTTTGATTGATTATGTATGAGCTGAGAGGGAAAAAAAGTAATTTCCCCGCCTGGCACACTTTATTTCTTCCACTGTGCCTAGGCCGAGCCCTCTAAAAAATTTTCCACTGCCCGTAATTGTTTATTGACTTGATTGACTTTAACTTGCCACACAGACTTTTATTGCGGCAAGGAAATCAAATCGTTCGTGTATGTAAATTGAAAGCAGTGTTGCCATTCTATTGAGTGTATTCGGGGATCTTAACTTACGCAATCTAGGGCGCTTTAAATAAAACTAAGAACAAGTTTGTGACGCCCGAGTTTCACTCTATTTTCTCGAAAAACACCTGTGTCAATGTACGAGCGATGCCGTAGGCATAAAAGGTGAAATCCAAGCGGTAGGTTCCGGCGGGCACTGGCATGTTGATCTTGCTGAGATCCAGGGCGAACTTCTCAACCGTCATGTGGTTCTGGAAAAATATGGATTTATATAGGGCAGGAAGTCAAAAGGTAAACGATTTAAACTATACAAAAAACGAAACCGAAAATCTGTATTTAATCACCAACTCTAACAAAATATCTGGATCTCGAATCCAGAATTATTGTATATTTTGAGCGTTAATAGCCTGATCAAACCAGATTTAATTTATAATCCAAATCGCAATTAATTCAACAAAAATCCCACTGAACGAAACTTAAATAGCAAGCGATCAAAATAAAGGTTATTCCCTGATTTAAATTCTAATAAATATGGAATTATGAAATTATTGGCTTATATATTTTTTTAACCTATCCTTTGATATACATATATATATATATATACTCACCTCTCTCCAAGGACATGATTGATTAAAGTTACTCTGCTTCCGGATGGCATCGAAAATAAACCGTTCGAAGGATAAGTCGTAGTTACTGCTGGACATCAGCTTGCAGAAATCGAAGAGTATGTTGTACATAAAGGGTCGATAGCCATCCCGCCGTTGAAAGCATTGTAATCTGGTGGTCAAGTTACGGATAGGAAGCTTCAACAAGCTGACCTTCAGGGAAAGTTCCACCTGATTCCTGCGTACCACTTTCAGACGGCAGTACTCGTATTTCGTAAATCCCCGTGAAGTGGGTAAGTCAAAGCACTTGACATTGGTGAACTTCAGAAGACGAGTGCCCTATAAGAAATTAATGAAACCACTTGAGATAATAACCATACAAATTGCCTTACCATCGAATCCTGCACTAAAACCGTCAGCAAGGCAAACCATACAAGTCCATTTGAAAGCATTTTGAGTGAATGAAACAAAGGGCTTTGGTTAAACCAAAAACAATGTTTATTTATCAAAAACAATACTAACCATTAAGCGATTAAACCGAAAATCCGATTGGAGATACTATAATTATTACTCTAATTAAAAAACAATTAAAAAATCATTTACAACAAAACAACGCCATTTCTTTTGACTACAGTTCACCTCTCACTAGTTCAAAGACCCAGGAAAAGAACAGTCCAGCAATTTTTGAGTATAGAACGCATTTAAGCCCCCGATTAGAGCCCATAGTTCGTGACCAATGGCTATTGACTTCTACTTCAATTACACAAAATCATGAAATTCTTGGAAGTATGTTAACAATTTCCTGTTGTTGTGATCGTTTTTCGCTTACCCAAAAGTGCTAAAACCAGGGGAAATTGTGAGGCGATTTTCACACCAAAAAAAAAACATAATTCCTTGACTCACGCGGGGTGTACGATTCCCTTGTTCTTTTTTTTTGTCTTCTGTGGCCAATTTTATCGTTGTTTTCAGTTTTCTACGGGTCAGCAGAATTCTCCGATGCAACGCCAGCCAAAGCGGCGTATACGTGATGCCTCACAAGCCGTCCGGCGACGACGCATTTACCTTACCTGCTTGTTCTGTTGATTGTCATTTTCGAAGGTGTATTGTAAATTTCTGCCGACGCGATCGTATTTCGAAATGTCAACACCAACACCTGCACCAGGTATCCCAAGTGGCTCAGGTGATGCCCGCTACACGGAAAGAAAATAAATCTTATTAGACTTGAGTTAAGATCGTACGTTTTTATTTTTGCCTATTAAAAATAGTTCATTTATTTAAAAAGTCATTATTATTATCGTAAACCTTTAGAACTTTAGTTATGCTTGAAAAAATATATATTTTAGTAAAACATATAAACTAATTTCCCAAACATTATTTACTTTTTGGAACTTTTTCAAATTTTAAGTATGTTAATTTAGTAAAGATTTAAAATTTTCTTACTGTACCTATAATGAGCCACTGATTGAACCATTTTTGCATTGACTTGTCGAATTTCGGCGGTCGTTCTGAGAAAATTTTTTATCGCCAGTGAAAACCGATGCGTTCCCAATTCGGGCCGCCCAGTACAGTGACCTCTCCCACGAACAACAATCGAAATAACTGAAATCAAAAGCGGGGGAAAGGCTTGCTGAATTGTGATTTACTTAGCACTTATTTTTTATGTGTCCACCTTTTGTTGAATGAACGTTTTTGCCGATTTTGGTGTGAATATTTTCTGAATGAAGGCATTTCCGCTGGTCAAGAACATTCATATCGAATAACTGCAATCGGAGGACATTTTCAATAGCTTTTGGACATAATCAATTCACAGGAAATCGCGCTGGTGTCAAAGATTCATTTACGTCACTGCCGCCGAGATTCGAAACCGTTGCCATTTTAAGCTAATTGTAGCTCAAAGTCGTCAGTGACGCGTTTTCTCAAGTGCACTTGCGGATCACTTATTGCACTTTTGTATAGTTCTATTTTTAAAGTGTCTTTCAAGGCACTTGACCTTTTCACCTCATCTCATTGATTCAATTAAGTCGATTTTCATAATACCTACCAAGAGGAAAAATATTAGTTTTCACCTGATGATTCATCAGAAAAATAGAAATGATTCAGAATTTACATTAAGTCGATGTGGTTTTCTTAAGACTTTTTAAGTTAATTTTTTAAGATTTTAAAGAACAGTTAAAGTTGGGTAATTATATCAAAGAAATCTGTCAAATAAAATTGATTATCCCACTTTTTTTTCGCAAATTTCAGTGTTCTATACCAATTTTTGTAATAATTTATAAGTTATATTTATTTATGTGTATTGTGGCTTATGCTAACCGGTTTTATCTTATTTCTTCGCAGATTCCTGCCTTCGTTGCCAAGCGGACAACAAGCGCGATGTAATGGGTCGCCAGGACTGTGTGGTGGTTTGGGGCGAGTGCAACCACTCCTTCCACCACTGCTGCATGTCCTTGTGGGTCAAACAGAACAACCGATGCCCCTTGTGCCAGCAGGAGTGGTCCATCCAGCGCATGGGAAAATAAATCTCTCCACCTGAAATTACTTTATGCTGTATTTAAAAAGAATAATAAATTAAAAAAGTTAAAAAAAAAAACAAAAAAAATGTACATGCCCCGGGTGAGGCTCGAACTCACGACCTTAAGATTATGAGACTTACGCGCTGCCAACTGCGCCACCGAGGCTATGCCAGACGTTCGGCTAACGCGCACTTGAACCCTCAAACGTTCTAGATCTAGAACATGAGCTGTTCTAAACTCTCATTTTCATTAAATATGGATTATTTCATGTACTTATTAAATAATTAAAGATGAGAGAAAGCTTTTTATCCATTTTGCAACAGGAGAAACTCCCCTTGGCTTGTATGAGTAATTGGAAAGCCGTCCTCCACCTGTCCCTTTGGCGCAGAGGATAGCGCGTTGGACTTCTAATCCAAAGGTCGCGGGTTCGATCCCCGCAAGGGATGAAACGTCAAGTTCAAGTAAATTTTTTGGCGTATCTTTTTTTTTTTTTATTGATAACAACTTTCTAATTTAGATAACAACTCATGGTAGCTTAGGCCTTGGGCTGCAAAGAGGGGGACAGGTTGCGTTCGAGCACAGGACTGCTGAGTCGTAATTTCTCCACATTGGTGGCATTTGTGTTCAAACTTTCATCTGTCAAACGTTTGGCGCGTAACTCTTGTATGGATGCTGCGGAGGTTTTAGTAAATATGCATTTACTTTAGCTAGAACTTAACTTTTGAATTACAAAAACTCACGGCTGTAAGGGGTGTATTTGTCGGAAAGCATACTCTCCAGATTATAGCCAATAAAACCCACGACACCGGCTATGGGCAAAGTTATGTAGACGGCGTTTCGCCTTATCAGTGCCATTACAATGGGCCACATCTTGCTTTTGTTAAATTTTAAGCAATTTACCAAGGAAAACACGAAATATGCGGCGTGCTGAATTATAAAATCAGACGGACAGCTGACTGGGCTGCCAGATCGCTGGAAATAGTTTGAGAACTAGTTGGAGAAATAATTCCAATTGGAAATCCGGCACTGTTTAAAATAAGAGAACCTATAACCATGTTAGGAAAGCCTTAAAACGTTAGTTATTTTTTAATTAAAAGTCAAAATACCTTCATTGAACGGGTAAAACTGTTTTTGTAGCAATCCATCCCTGAACCCAAAATTCGGTCACACTAACGGCTGATTGCTCAAACCCTGTGTGATTTTCTCGCTTGCGCTGAACGGTCATACACTGTTTTTTTGTGTTTTTGTGCGCTCTCTTTTCATCGGTAGTGCAATATTGCAATGCAAATTACATAAAAACGGAATTAAATCAGGCAAAACTTGAAAAACGCGGCGAGCGGGCAAGCGAATACTTGCACAAAGGGAACGGCGAAAAAGATGCAAGAACGGGAAAAACGTATTTACGCATTACGAAGCGAGTCGTTGGTTTGCCGTTTTATTTTGTTTTTATAATGCCAATATCGGGGTAGCTGCACCAAATGCAGTTAACGGAGATCTCTTGTGATGTAGGCAAAAAAGAATAAAAACACCTATACCAGAAAGCACCGATACCATAACTCTCTTCGCAATAACAACAGCAGCAAAAACAACGGCGACTAAGTGCAATCAACAATTACAACGCAATCAGAACAAAGAACTACCAGCAGCAGCAGCAAAAACAAACGGTGGACAGCGAAGAGTAAGAGGAAGAAGAACAACAATAGCTGGGCAGAGCAGACGACGCATAATTTCCTGCTCGCACACACACACACACGCACGCGTTCGCTGGCACAAAGAGAGCGGGACAACAAAGAATATCGCAGAGCGTGGGAGAGGAAGAACGTAGAAGCGAGCGAAAGGGAAAGCCAAAACTGCGGGGGAGCAACTGCATTTCTGGATTCGGATCTAGATCTCTGGATATATCCACGCGTAAGATGACCAATTCGGGACGCAACCATCATCGATTCGATGTAAGTTATCCAGTAGGTTTACGATGTGATGCTACAATCTCAAGACGTTTTTAAAGATGGTTTGGTTGTCGATCCTTTACTTCTCGAGGTCGTTTTAGAGATTGTTTGAATATCTTGAAAAAGAAAAAAATGAATTCCGAAGTGTTTCTAATTTTTTAAAGCTTGGAAGTAATTTTCTTACTTGTCAACTAATTTCTAAACTAATTGTTCTTAAAGGGCAGTTGGTTTTTAAATGTTCCAGTTGTTATAAAGATCTTTTGGTTACTTCGCCTGTGTTATTACCCTTTATTACCTCTTTAAAATGCAGTTTCCTTATTGTTTGGTTTTTAGAGAGCTTAAAAATCTCAAGAGGTTTTCAAGTGATAGATAAGCAATCGGAAAATAAGCAGTACATTTCTGGTATACGTAGATGGTTCCATGATTACTCCTAAAATGTCTATAGGTATTGATTGAAACGGTTTTCACAAGTAAAAATTAAACATATTTTATATTTATAAATAGCATAGGAAACATGTACCTCTTTTTTAATACATATTTTTATATAAGCTAAATATTTATTTGAGTGTTATATATTTTTTAAACTAGTCAATTCTATTTAAAATACAAAGGGACCAGCTAAATTACTAGCTTACTAAATTACTAGTTAACCAAAAAGACCTTATTTATTTCATTTAAGTCCTGATTCGAGTTTTAAGCATGAAAGTTCAAGAATACATTTTGATATTGTTCGGTAGCCTGGGGTCTTCCTTCCCTCATTTTTTCAAGCTCAAGATGTGCTGTTGCTCTTTTGTTTGTTTGCCCGTCCAGACAGTTAGTCAGCCACTTCAATTTCTCCGGCTCCCGCAAAACCCCACCACTAAAATAGACTGCATCTCGTTTATTTTTATGGCAAAGCGAGTTCTTTGTCCTTCGTTTGAAGTCAGGAATAAGGAATAAGGAGAGGAAGCACAGGAGTCATCGCCTTTGTCGGTGCGACAGGGAGTTTGCCCAGCTTGTAAAAGTGTAAGTGGCTAATGTCTCACCCTCCCTCAAAAAATTATGTGTTTGTCTTGCGACAAAAGTGCAATAAACTCGCTGACGACCCACCCCCAAGCCTTAGCCCCCTGAAGCCCCCACAAACACCCCATCAACCCACGAAACTCGGATAATGACCGGTTGCAAAGTGAGGACTTCTGACAAATTGGAAATTCTTCGCCAAGTGCAATGTGGACACAATGCAAAGTAAATAAGCAAACAGAAAAGAAGCTCATGAGCGGAATTTACCAATTTGTTAGACACTGAAAGAAATTTGTCTAAATGTAAATATATTTCTTGTAAGCTTTAGTTTAGTATTAAGACCCTTATAATTAAAAAGATATCTATTTGATATATAACCATACAGCTAAGCTATTTAATTCATTTGTGCCCTCTTTCTGTGGTCTTCTTTTAATTGCTGGAGAAGAACAGAGAGGAAATGGAAACGAAGACCCATTTTAATTGCGTTCTCCCATGCTTTAATCACACCGAATTGCTTATTTGTTTTGGGGCTTACTGACTGTCCATTCTTGGTATTCGGTATTTAGAGTACTTTACTTATCTAGAACCCAACCCGAAAACCAATAACAAACGAAAGTAAACAGATTGCCCGATAAACAGCTGACGGGCTTTATACCAAAGTCTGGCAGCATTGCAACCCTTGCAGATTTACCAATTGAAAGGGGGGAGGAATACGAAGAAATTGAGGGATAGTCTCTTGGTATCTACAGCACCCATTGGGAATACCGATACCCTATAGTAAAACTTATACAAGTTCGTTCTCCTGAAGAAAAACACTTACACATTATGTTTTATAATTAATCCGTTATTCAGTAACTTGAAAAAATTTAAAAAAGTAGGAATTCAACACTTCCTACAAGAAAACTGAAATATTATTCGAATTTATTTATTTATTTTACTAAATATGTCTTCTAACCAATTTTTTTTTTCGAAATAATTAAAATACGTAAAAATTTATTTATTTTATAGTTGGTAAGAATAACTTATTTCATCGTTTAAATAATATTATTTAAGGTTGGAAAAGAAAATTTTTAGAAAATTTCACTTTTAAATTTTGGGCAACTGTTTTGTATTGATTTTTAACGCCTGTTTTGTCTCTTTGTTTCTCAAACAAAAGCGTAGACTTTGGCTGACCCTGCATTAAGGTTCAAGTAGTTGGGCAGGGCATCCAAAGTTCTTTAGTTTTGCTAGGAAAGTGTCACTCTCTCTTTCGCTTGATGACCCGCTCTCGTTGAGACTTTTTAGCTGGGATTTTTGTTCCCGACCTTTGTGTGAGTGCATTGCCCCGCCTCCTCGTTGCATTTTCCCGAGAGAAATGAGAGAGAGTGCTGGTGGGACAGCTGTTTTTGAGCCTCGGCAGCGTTGCGTTCTCGATTCTCCACTCAGTTCTCATTCTGCGCTCTGTTGTCATCGATGTTGTCTCGCAAACAATTGCAGCTCTCCTCCGTTTTTCGTGTCTCGCGTTTCTGCATTTACATGGTTTTTTCCTCGCAGCTGAGGGAAAATCGAATGAAAATCCATTCCACGCCAGTCCAACTGAAAATATAAACAAATGGTAGGGCGAATTGAATCCGAAATTTGGCTGTCTAAGTAACTGAAAGTGTGTTTTGTGCCGTGCAAATTACTTTTCCAGTTGTTTTTCGGTCTTTTCCGCCTGGTTTTTCCTACTTGTGTGTCATCAGCTGTTTTTTGTGGTTCGTGTGTATATTGTTTATCGTCTTTGTGAAGTTTTTATTCAAGTTTCCCAAATACCCCACTGTGTGCGAAATGCATATTTGTGCTTACCCCTTATGAATTCTATATTTATCATTGAGTGCAACCCAATTTGGATGCTGACCCAGTTTTCCCTATGCGCTGACCTTGCTTACATGCATGTAGCTTGTATACTATATACCTGGTTGAATATATAGAACGGAAGCTCGCTTGTCTGTCAGTGCTATCAACTCTCAACTTTTTGTGGGCCAGCTGACCCGGCCATGGCTTATATAAAATGCAGCCCAGATTTGTTGTCATGTGGGCTGCCTATATATTGTATCATACTCTACATACACATCCAGATTTTATATGCATTTCATTCCCCTTTTTTTCGCTTGAGGTCACATGGAAAGTAAATGGCCGACTGGGAATTTTTAATTTGTTTACTTTTTTCCACACGCACCAACCGCCCACTTTTCCACCCTGTTTTCCTCTTTCTTCTCGTCAGCTGTTTTAGTTTTGTTACGTATTCGCCATGTGTTGCATGATCAAATAAATAATAAACTATGCAAAACGCTGCAATCAAGCGAAATGCCTTGCACTTGTCGCTTCCATCACTTAAAGCGAATTGAGTTGAAACTATTTGGGGTCTCAGCTGCACTTGAATTTGCATAAGTACGTGCGAAAGATATAGCGTCTTCAACGCGAAATAAAGCTGCGCTCGAAATAAAAGTTACAATAATTTTAAAATAATAATAAAAAATATGATTTGTGAAAACCAGTTAAAAAACTAAAATCAGATATTTAAAATAAATCTGGGACCGTAAATTAACATATTTTTTTTTTAAATCACATTTTTACAGTTATTTTCTGATTTTTAAAGTAAAACTCAAAGAATAACTGTTATTTTTAGAGTTTTATAAAAAAAATTGACAAATAACAGTGATTCGTCGTGATCAAAAATAAAACTGAAACTTGATTTATGGCAATTTTGTGGGTAAAAGAAATTTAAAAAAAATATACTTATACAATATGCGCGGTTGCCTTTTTTAAAAGATTTTTAGTAAGTTTCATAAAAAACGGTTAGCATGTTTTTTTTAATTTCAAAAATTTCAAAAATGTCAAGTGAATAACTGTTATACATAAAAATCAACAAATAACAGTTATTTTCGGTCCCTGAAATAAATCCCATTAACAATTTTTAATTATATTTGGTAATTTTCTAAAAAGCATACAATATATATAATAACCACTGTATATATCAAATCCTATTGTTTGCCCTGATTGAATTCAGGCCACTTTAAGTGTTTTTCACATAAATTGATAACAGTTTGTCATCTTTTGATGGTCTAATTGAATATGAACACATGAATATTCCTATATATTTATTTCAACTCCTATTCTAGTCTAAGATCTGTTGCAATCAATAATTTATTGGACCTTCAATCGCTTTATTTGAATCTCATACATATGAATGCCTTTTTACAATTGTGGAAACAGCAATTTTATAACTGACATGTATTGTGTTCATAGTGCTTCTGTAATTGTTGTGCCATTTACAGTACTTCTGACAAAGAAAGAGGAATTCGTATTGTTAAGTTAAATATGTGTATACCCTGCCCGGGGGATTCCAGGTCTTATAACAGTTCTGTTTAAACTCAGGGCCGTTTATTCGGTTCTTAATGTGGTTATTTTTAATTTATGATGGTTTAACTTTTTGTTTAAATTACCCAAAATGTTCATAATAATGTAAATTTTTTACTTTTGTAGCTCGTATGTCACGCAAAGTAGAAGTATCCCAAAAGTATCTGAAATATTGAGATAAAACATGTAAAATAGGCAATATACCTCCTCAGATTTATAGGTATTTCTTTCAGTTATCAGTTCAATCTTGTGTTATTGTCATTATTATTTATACACACTTATTTCTTGTTCGCGCTTCGCTCAAATTCGTCACACGTTCGATCGATTGCCTTTTTTAAATTGACTTTGATGACTTTTCATTTAAGTTGAATGCCACAAAGGGGCGGTAGATGGGTGGTGGGGTTCTCCCCGAAGACCTTAAAGTTGGGTGCGCATTTCAATTAAAGCACGCCCCCTTCAACCTTGATGTCCGAAACTCTGTTTGTATATTTTTGTGGTTTTCAGTCTCGTAATAAATTCCACTGTTGTTCTATTTTCTACGCTTTTTATTATTTGTTTTTTTGGGCATTTCAACCAGTTCCTGTTGCAGTAAGTGATTTAAAAATAATAAAAAGCCAAAAATAAGAGACGCCGGGAGCAACGTATTGGAGACTCAATTTGTGAATAATTTAATCGAGCGTTCACACGGCGCCAGCTGGAATAAGAGAAAAGAGAGGGTGCTGAAGAGTTAATTGAATCGGCAGAGGCAGCGCTCGCAGATAAGAACCGGGAATGTTTGCCAGCAGCGGCGAAACGGGCGGTAGCAGCGGCAGCGGCAGCGGCAGCAGGAGCAACGGCGTTGGCGGCAGCAACAACGGTGGCAGCGGCGCAGGCGGCAGCATCGAGCTGCTTTGCCCGCCCAGCGGGACCAGCAGTAGCATCAGCGGAAGCGCCAGCTTTAGCAGCAACAGCGGAGCCAGCGGCAGCAGCAGCCAAACGCACAGTACCGCCGTCAGTGGCGCCACAGATCACAGCGGCAGCAACAACAACAATCACAATCCGAGCTTACAGCTAAATGGTAATGCCAGCGGCAACAGCAACAACACAACAGACAGACGGAACACTCCCAATGGCAACAACCATACCAACAACAACAACAACAACGGCAATCACAACACAAACATCATCAGCGGCTTTTGCAGCACCATTTGGCGTTCGGCGACATTTGGCAGTGCTACGCCTGTGATTAACCCATTACCAACTGTACATACTAAGCCCAAAAGTATGGAAAGCAGCAGCGATAGTTGCTCATTGAGCTCCTCGATAGCGCCAGAGGTTTGCCCAGCTGATCAGCCAAGGACTGCGGACACCAGTACTCAAGATCAGCAGGAGGATCAGTCCGTAAGAAATATAAATAAAAAACAAGAAAAAACCATAAAAAAAAGAAGATACAACCCAGAACAAATACCATCAAAAAATTGACCATCGCTACCAATCGTTCGAAGACATTTTACCCACCTCAGCGGTCGTATAATATCATCTTGCTCCAGCATTTTGTACATATAGCTCAAGAAACCCTGCTCAGAACCCAACACACAAATCGATCTGTCTCTATATTTCGCTATCTCCTCCTCCACCTTCTCTCTCTCTCTATATATATATCGTCTTATGATTCCTCCATTAATTAATTTGTTTTGTTCCGGAATTCAATTCAATCTATTGGTTTTCATGAATGTTATAATTTTTGGGACCACTTGAGGAATCAGTCAGTTGATTTTGTTTAGCCATCACATCTCCAATTGGGAACTTCACGGCCATAGAAATATTTGTTCACTTTAAATTCCATCGCTCATCCGCCATGTTGTGTCCGTTACAGCAAACATTCCTAGGCGCCACCGAACTGGACGATGAGTTAATCAAACAACTGCCAAAGGAGGTACTGCTGCGCGTCTTCTCCTACCTGGATGTTGTCTCACTATGCCGCTGTGCACAGGTAAATGAACTGGCCCAAGTTAAACGCCCATTTGGGTGCTCTGTTTTTCCTCGACTAATGAATTTTTCATGCCACAGGTATGCAAATATTGGAACGTGTTGGCCCTCGATGGTTCCAGCTGGCAGAAAATCAATCTTTTCGACTTTCAACGCGATATCGAGGTGAGCTTGGGGCATCTAATGGATAACGAAAGCCATGCGCAGCATCTAGAATGGGAATTCTATGTATTAACAGTAAAATAGTTATGTTCTGACAAAGGGGTATCCTATGAGGAACCCTAACCGCCATGTATTTCCAAGAAACCCTCTATTATAACAAATTCCATCCTAACAGTTTATTACGATAGATTGAAAAGAACATTTGAATAAACAAAATTATTCTAGGATTAGTTGTGGAAATTTTAGTTTATTATAATTAGTCAAATTTAATATTTACAGGATTGATTATGCGATAAGAGTTTTTACTTTAGTAATATTCTGTAATAATTTAAAATAATTAATTTAATAGAAATATTTTAGTATTGTATAATAAATTTTCTAATATATTTATATTTATATTTATATTATTTAAAAATATATCAAATGTCCTTTAGGGTCCGGTGATTGAGAATATATCGCAGCGATGTCGCGGTTTCCTCAAGTCACTTTCGCTGCGTGGCTGCCAATCGGTGGGAGATCAGTCCGTAAGGTAAGAGTACCCGCCCCCAAGCACTCCAAAGCCACAAATTAAACCACAATTATATATTTCAGAACTCTAGCGAACCACTGCCACAATATCGAACACTTGGATCTGTCGGAGTGCAAGAAGATAACCGATATATCCACACAGTCCATCAGCAGGTATTGCTCCAAATTAACGGCCATTAATTTGGACTCGTGCTCCAACATAACAGACAACAGCTTGAAGTATCTATCCGACGGCTGTCCAGTAGGTTTCCTTGAATAACCCATACGAAATAAGCATACTTTATCGGGTTGTTCCCGCAGAACCTCATGGAGATCAACGTGTCCTGGTGCCACCTGATCTCCGAGAACGGCGTGGAGGCGCTGGCCCGCGGCTGCGTCAAGCTGCGCAAGTTCAGCAGTAAAGGTTGTAAACAGATAAACGACAATGCCATAATGTGCCTGGCCAAATACTGTCCCGATTTAATGGTGCTAAATCTACACAGCTGTGAGGTGAGTATAGTAAGCCATGAGGCTATATATGTTTTATAACCGCCTCTTGTTGTTCGCAGACCATAAGCGATTCATCGATCCGCCAACTGGCCGCCAATTGCCACAAGCTGCAGAAACTGTGCGTGTCCAAGTGCGCGGACCTCACCGATCTCACGCTGTTGTCCCTCTCGCAGCACAATCACCTGCTGAACACCCTGGAGGTGTCTGGGTGTCGCAACTTCACGGACATCGGCTTTCAGGCGCTGGGGCGAAACTGCAAGTATCTGGAGCGCATGGATTTGGAGGAGTGCAGCCAGATAACGGACCTCACGCTGGCCCATCTTGCCACCGGCTGTCCCAGCTTGGAGAAATTGGTAGCCGTGATCCCTTTGATATCTGAATCTCATCTAACATCTTGGCCTTTTAATAGACCCTTTCGCATTGTGAGCTGATTACGGACGATGGCATCCGACACTTAACTACTGGCAGCTGTGCTGCTGAAATTCTGTCCGTGCTAGAGCTCGACAACTGCCCCCTGATCACGGATCGAACGCTAGAGCATTTGGTGTCCTGCCACAACCTGCAGCGCATTGAGTTATTCGACTGTCAGCTTATCACCCGCACCGCCATACGCAAGCTGAAGGTGAGAGGCGTTAGAAGATTGTAGTTGTAACGGAAATTTAATACTTTTGCCCTTGCAGAACCATCTACCAAATATCAAGGTGCACGCCTACTTTGCGCCCGGAACGCCGCCTGCTGTGACCAGCGGCCACCGACCACGCTATTGCCGCTGCTGTGAGATTCTCTGAGATACGGCCATCGGCTTCGCCAGGAAGATAATGCGAAAGACAGCCACGGACTGATGCTGGCCCGTGTGCATCGTCATGTTCGCCATGACGACACTCCTGACACTCGTCTCGATGATCTGCATGTACTTGCTGGGCCTGCTCGATGCGGCGATGACCACATAGCCTAGCCATCTAATCCGGAGCAGCAGAAGCAGCAAAAGAAGCAGCAGCGGCGGCCTGAACGAAACCGAAACCTAATCCCTAGTTTTAGTTATAAGCGAGTTTCAAAAACGCGCAGAAACCAGCATCAAATTGTGATTATTTTATTTAATATGCTACGTTAACTAGACCCTCATTTGTGTAATCTGTATTAGCTTCCCACGCTCTATGTTTGTTATTAACTGCAGCCCGATGAATTGCTAGCTTATATAGACCTGTATATATATATATATTTATGCATGTATGTCGACGTGCAACCCAATTCACGGCAGCTTCAGGTGGTTCCGCTGAATGTTCTGTGTCTAGCCTAGAAACTTTAATTATGTGCGATTAGTTTTAACTCTCATACACGCATGCCTGTATTAAATGTTTGCTAAATTATGACTAAATTATAAATCCATCTGGAGCATGCTCGGATTTTATCTCCCACTGGTCCCCCCAAAAAAACTGGAGTTTACCAAATTCCGAAACATGTCGATAGAACCACAAAGCGTTCAAAAAAAACCACACTATGCGAGGTACGATTTATTTCATTTATAATCCACTCAAGTCTAGTGCCAGCTAAAAACTGTTCAGCAATTAGCATTATCTATGTATAGCCATGTATATTACACAACGAACAAACGACTCACACACTGGATCATCTTCCCTGAGACACAAAACAGTACCCACATAAATAATTCAATAAATCTATATACACCCTCTGGACTCACACAGATATTTATACAGTATATTTTGTAATGTATTATCCAACGAGAAATATATAAACGGGGCAGAAGAGTTATCGTTAGGCTCACAACTTGGGCCACCGCAACTAAGTAGATAGTATAGGATTTTCACAACTGAAAGGTTTCCCTCTCCAGCAGAACTATATGCAATCCTCGAGAGATCGAACCAAGCCCAAGTTGTGAGCTGGGGAATAGGATAAACGATGGCGTGACAATAACAGGCCTCGACTGCCCCCTTAACCCTTTATCCCCACACCTTAACCCCTCGACGTACACAGATAAGCACAATAAAACGCAAAACGATACCAGATGAGATATTTTCCTGATTCATTTTATTCTGCTAAAAGTTAAGCTAAGCAAATGGTGTCATACAAACATATACCTACCATATATTTTCCTAGAGCAAAAATAAAACCAAAAAGAAGTCAAAATCATATTTACACAAAAAGATAAAACAAGAGTTGTAAGTTGCGTATTTTAACGGATCTTTCTGTCTGTCTCTTGTAGTGCGTTTCAACTTTGTTTTAAAACTGTTTAACAAGAAATCAACTAAAAATCACAACTGATATGTATTAATTAGCGTTAGAGTTGGACAAAACCGAAAATATATACATATATGGAAAATTGCCGTTAAGCGCAATCGAGTTCCGTACCACACAAAAAATAACTTTTGGTTCAATAAAATTTACATCTAAAAGGAGAATTAAATATTATATACACCTCTATATAAATGTATTACATAAAGGCTTTACAATGCAGACTAATATATTTACATTATGTACGTGTGTAGTTTTGCAAACAAAAAATAATAACAGAAAGAAAACACTTGAAAATTAACAAAAATTAATATGGCAAAACAAAAGATATGACATTTTAAACTGAGAAACGTTTAACATAAATAATATTTTAAATATCAAAGTGCCAATGTGTTTTATTTTACAGCAAGCTCTTGGGATAATCTCAAATTTTTACTAACAAACAATACAAATTCGAATATTACATGTTTTAAGTTCCGTGAAATTTTTCAACAAATAACAGCTGTTTAAAAATTCAGCAAGAACCATGTTGGGTCGTTCCCTCTATTTCTGAAATTTTTAGTTTTCAGTTTAGGGATTACCCAGAAAATCTATTAAAGATACATATTAGAGTCCTGCATGAGTGTACTTGAAAGTCAATTTTTAAAATCAGTTAACTTGGATCACTTTTTTTCATTTAATATTTTCATAAGTAAAACAAGTGATTTTATATAAAATAAATAGATATAAAATAATTTCGAATCACCTAAATAATTTGCTTAGTAATTGTATCACTCCCACTCACTTTTATTCACTCTATTTTCAAAAAATTGACTTCTTTGTCAATTCAAGTGTACTCATGCAGGGCTCTAATACATATATATTCTGGAATTCTTCTTACATAGGAAGCATGACGGTTATTGAGGGGTATTTTTCCAATCGTCATTTATTTTATTGTTACCAATACAATTATAAAAACTATGAGAAACTTATTATTATTACAAAAATATTAAAGATTTTTTAAAATAATAATATATTGGAGAAAAAATATGTAGATGGTCACATCATTCAACGGACTAAGCTTTAAATACTTTCCGTTACAGTTATAAATACCGAATACATAATACTTTTCAGTATATAAATACTGAAAATCCCAGCGGGTCTCACCTCACACAGCTGGTCTCGGTTAGTCTGGTCTCACAGTCTCACCTCGCAGTTGTTTTTGTTGGGAAAAATAAACAATAATTTAGCTGGTTGTTGTGCGCGAACAAAAAGTGGAAATTATGCGAATCTCGACAGCGAAAGGGCAACGCGATGCTGGCAATGAAAGTGTAGGCGCGGCTTTTCCGGATTTTCCAGCTTATCGGCATTCGTGCACCTGTATTGGCATTTCCACCGTTTTTTTCGCCAATGGAGCTGCAATGGCGACCAAGTTGAGAACGATCAATTCCGCTAAATAGAAAGAGCAATCAAGGATAAAGAGCGGTGTGAGGAGAGGAGAGCGGTACGTGGGTGCAGGCGAAAATAGCGAGAAAGAACCGTTTTAGTCGTCGAAGAAGAGTTCATAAATGGCGAATAAGAGTGCGAAAAGGCAATGAAAAGGGGCAAACGGTGGGTTATATAAAAAATATATATGTATATCGAGTGCCACGAAATGCAGTCTTTGCAAAAATCGAAAATAAATCAATGATTTAGACGCAAAATCCAGGAAAAAGGAGAAGAAGAAGCAGCACAGCTGAGTGCGTGTGTGTGAGCGCTGTTTGCTTGCCAGTGTGGGTTCGTGTGTGTTGTGAGCAAGTGAAATCAATAATATTTGCAGCCCGAAAAAAGAATAAACACTGCAATAATGTCGAAAAATCAAATTGAGGCAACAAATTAGCAAGGCCATAAATCAAGGCTGCACTGAGCGGAAATTGTGCCTTTCAACGGATCTTCTGTTGCACAGCGAAAGAAGGTAAGTCGGCCATTTTTATTGCACTCTCGTCATATCACTTCTTCGCTTTTGTTTAATAAAAATAAAGACCGCAAATTGCGTTTAATTGCCTTGAACTTTATGCGGGGACTATAATATTTCATCAGTCATATGAGGTCTTTCGCTAGAAGACAGCCTTTTGAAGCGGAGCTTAGAACTGGAAATGCGGGACTTTGGTAAACAAAGCAGGCAAAGCAATAACTTTTATACTCAGCGTACACTGAAGAAATTAGGGACATTATCTGAGTTTTCATTTAATTTTTGTTTAATTTAACCCTATATAATCTGCAAACTATTATCAACTGTTTTTCGATCTTATCTTTTTATCTGTTTCACTAGATATGTTTCTTACAAAGCTGAACCCATAAGATGACCTTTATTTCTTCTAAGTGTATTTGGGTGTCCACATTCTTTGTTGATTCTCTTTACGGTCAAAGTAAATGATTTCAATTCCAATTCCAATTCACGTTCCACTGCCTTTGCTTCAATATTTATTTGCTGTCTCTTTCGCCTCCTACTTTCCCCAACTCCCCCGCTCTCTCTCTCTTAATCAGCTGTGCTCATGTGTGTGTAAGACCGAAAGAGAAAGAGAGAGCAGACAAAGAAGCGGTTTTTAGCGCCGACTTTGCTGTATCCTTGAATTCGTATCGTCTCGTTCCGTTTTGCTTCCTATTCCTTTTTTGCGCAAAAGAAACAGACAACAAAGGCAATCATATTAAAAACGGTTGACAGTTTGAGTTTTCCGCCTCATCCATATTGATTTAATATTTGCATTGATTTGTCTTAGCGATAGCCAAAAGCAGACTGCTTACATAAGCAATTAGCTGCTGGGATTTCGCTGCCAAGTGCGCATTACATCCGCAAAATCTTGGCAGACGGGTTAAAGATGTTGCACTGTAAGCGGACTAACGGTGGTCGGCGCCCCGTCATTTTCTCCTCATTCGTTGGCAGCCATATTTAACTTACAGATCAAAGGCAATGCGCAGAGAAGGAAATAATTCTAAATGTAGATAATATAATACATTTTAGTATCATCAACATAATCTAAAAATGCAAATTAAAAAAGAAAATAAGTTATCAATGATAATATTTCCAAAAAACTTTTTTGAATTTTCTAAATTGGTTCAAGCAAATATAAATATAATTGTTATTCAAACGTTATTCGTTGTTACTCGTCGTCTGTCGAATCAAAATCATAAAGACGTACACACAAAAAAATTTGATTGGTAAAATTTACCTATACGGATAGTTACCTAACTATAAAAAAAAGTTACGTGTATTTTGTTTTTGCTTTGGGTGTGTGTCTTTGCTAATTGTATGTATTTGTGGTTGTGAAAGTAACTATTTAATTGTTAGAATTGACAATTTTTGTGGTTGGGGACTGTTTGACAATTATATTGGTTAATTTTACCAAGTTTTTTTGTGTGTACATACATTTTTTAACATTACATACATATGTATTACTAAATAAAAATAATAATATGACAGCATTAAATATTTTGAATTGATAGGAGTGCAAATGATTAGGTTTTTAATACTACATAAATATATGAATCACCGACATTCTTATTAATTTCACAACAATCTGGTGTTTCCTTAAACACTAATATTCTGGAACATGACTCCAAGTGAAGATTGTATTTCACCACTCAGTCGAAGGTTTTATTTTTTCCCAATTAAATATGTCAAACAAATAAGCACACTCACCCAAGGGAAGGACAAAGTAAGGCCTCCTGCGTGTCTGGTAGTTTTAATGGTTTTCCATGCTGTTAATGGAAGCCATAAGTGTTATATTGTACACATACACCACCTCCACGCAATTCTTTTTCCGATAAGAAAAAAAACCT
Source organism: Drosophila prostipennis (assembly GCA_037075205.1). NCBI lineage: Eukaryota > Metazoa > Arthropoda > Insecta > Diptera > Drosophilidae > Drosophila > Drosophila prostipennis. The sequence continues at coordinate 1,716,747 of JBAMCJ010005005.1, read as the reverse complement.
AGAAAAACGGCTGGCTTATCTCGAAGTCACCGAAACCTAAATTCGTTGTTTGCCTTTCGGTTTTGTAACTCCTTCCAATGTTTCATTAAATAGTACCTATTTATATATTTACGGTATGTGGTTATGTGGCGGGCTGAGATAACCCGTTCCGAAATACGAAACTGGGACCCCTGATAAGGCCTGTCTCAGTTCCCCAGGGTTATTGCATTACGATTCAGGGTCGTATATCAAATTAGTTTTTGTACTGATAAAGAAAGAACGGCAAGAACAGTTCGTATACTTTACTGCTCCTTTGTTAGCGTGCCCGCTTCTTTAAATGAGTTTCATTGAACATATCCTGGTTATTTTTCTGGGGGCGGTCATGTACTCTCAGCATTAAAACACTAAAAAAAAAAAGTATTCTCAAAGCCATAAGAAAGAGAATGTATCCAGAATTGCTTAGTGCTTAAATGGATTTCCGTTCAAAAAAATTATTAACTGTTTTTTTAACGTACTTTAGTATTTGGAGTACTAATGTATTATTTATAAGGTTTAACAAATTTCGTTAATAATGTTAAGGGAAGATATTAAATGTTAGAATAAGATCCCCCAATTCAGTTATATTTTTGTTCTTTCATAACTTCAATGTTCAAGATACCATAAAATATCTTAGGGATAAATAAAAACTAGTCAAAAAACTTTTGTTTAAGGCTTACAGAACCAGTTCTTGGATGTTAGAACGCTTCTTGCTGAGTGATTTCTGTGCTGGACTCTTTACTACGCATTATAGGTATTCTTAAAATTCGCATGAAGAGAATCGCGAAGAGGGGCGAGATGCCAGTGAGTGAGAGTGGGAGAAAGAGTGAGAGAGAGTGGCTAACGCTCAGTGACCCCAACTTTTCAGCCGTTGACTTTTTCCGTTCCCGTTCCGTTGTTTTTGTTATTGCTACTGGTCCTTCCCCTCTTTTGCGTTTTATTTTACGTTATTTTGTTTGTCGGGTTGAATGACTTTGGGACAACAACAACAATAACAATAACAACGTGTGCCAGTGAGCAAAAAGACAAGAAAAATTAAAAAGTAACAACATTTTTTGGGGGGCAGTTCGTCACTCTCTCTCTCTGGAGAAAAACAGAGAGAGATGAAAAGCCAACGAACCCACCAAAAATTTCCAACAGCTGATGAGTTTGGGAGGTACAAATCAAGCGTTTTTAGGGGGTGGCTATAGAATGTCTCGTCTGGAAATCGCACCTCTCTCTTCCCAATTTTTGATTTACTTTGTGTTTAGAATAAAACCTCTGTGATCCGGGGGTTGCTATAGATAAAAGAGAGGCAGAAGGTCCGGAGGGGCTAACAACGAAACATTGTTTTGATTGATATTCGTGCAATGGCTTTCATGGAATTTGCATTTCTTTCAATTCGCCACTTTATCGCTTCAATCAAAGCAAAGCAAAACAAAAAATCATTTTCCATATGAATTCTCTAAGTTGCCAACAAAAGTTCTTTGTTTAGATTTTTTTGCTCTGCCGAATTTACAAAAATAAACAGCATGTAGTCATCACATGATTTTGGGATTGGTGGCAGAGTTGGTTCTTGAGTATTTTCTTATTTTTGTAAATACTATATTCCCTTTAGATACCTAACTGCGTCATGGCACGCTAATTTCTGCCTGACTTCAAAAAATAGAGTTGCGACGAATCAGTTCTGATGGGTTTGTTAGAATAAATACATATTTTCAGTGCGATCTAACAGGGTTCGAAAATGTCTATTAACTATTTAAAGACATATTTTAGATCTATGAATTTGCAATTAATAAGGCTACGAGAAATTTACAATTTTATTTAAAAAGTATAGTAAAATTAAACATTTTTTTAAAGAAAGATGGTTTTAATTCAATGCTTAGTACCTTGTGAAGTTTTTACACAACTATATCTGGTAAATACCTATCTCGACAAGGCAATTAACTTCGACTAACTTGTATTGATACCCTTCAATTATTCACGGGGCTTATTATTCAAAATGTCTGCCTGCTATCTGACTCAGATTACCAAAGTGCTGGGTCATCGGCCATCTATATATTGTTCGAACCTCCGTCACCCCTTTTCCAATCACACCCACAATCACCTCCCAAAATGGCCGCCACACTTGGCTTTGATGTCACAGCTGTCTACGCTCTCAACCTTAAACTTTCCTGCTTTTCCGTGGAAAGCTCATTACAGTGGCACCTCTTTCGCCAGTTTTTCCTCGTCCCCTCCCCATTATCCGGTTCTTCCTCTGGCCCACCTGACGAGTCAATCACAGTCACGTGTGGGCCAAATTACAAGAACAGCTGTGTTTGTGTGCCGGAAAACACGACGGAAAACACACGGCAGACACAAAGAGCTAAAATAATCGGAAAGTAGACAGTGCCAAGGGTTGAACAGTGGGTATTCGATAAGGTGTTCTATATCAGCTTCTATAACATTGCCGAAATATAGTCGATATTATAAAACTAGAACGGAAATTCTAAAGTTGTGTCACTAAAAATAAACGACGGATTGCTATTTGTAAAAATATTATTATTAATTATTTTTCAGAAATATATGAATTCATTCCTAGCCAGTATTTACTGTACACTGCACACGCGTTACATGAGCTGCCCTCAGCCGTTCTTGTGTAAGCGTTTCGTCTGCCTTGAGTCTATATTTGCATGCAATCAATCCAAGGTTTTCCAAGGGTCTCAAAAACTCGAAACTTTTCAACTGCGTTCATTGCGATTTCACAATTGCTGGGGCGGCAAAACGCTCTATAATTTATAAGTTATGGTAAACAAACAAACACATGTGGACTTTTCTTGTAGATTGAAACAAAGTATAAAGAACTGCAGTGCACGCTCCGTATAGTACAGTGATTAATCGCTTTATTAAACTTTTGTAACGTCGCCTCAAATTATGAAAAAGAATTCGTATAAATAATAGAAACTGTTACTAAAAACTTTTTTAAGATTTCTTTATTATACTTGGAAAATACCGTTTTCTTGATTTGGTTCGTTGAAAGTAGTGCGGACTGTTTTATTGTTAGTTAAGTTTTGTTTTCCTCTTTTGCGGGCTGCTTTGCTTTCATAAGGTTTTTAACCGTTTTATTATCAAAACAGCTGATCGACGCAATTAAGTGTGTGTTTGTATCTGTGTGTTGAAAACAACTGCGCATATAAAAAGCGGAAGAGAGAGAGAGAGAGAGAGATCTAGCCCTTTTTAAAGAGAGAGAGAGAGAGACAGATCTCGAACCGAGTTATAAAAACATTTTAATTCGGATAAAGTATTAGTGGAAAAATTAACAATTAACTCAAACTATTCCACACATATTTATTCGCACACTTGCACGTTTCTCGAATTCCATCTTAATTAAAATTAAGCGAAGAAAGCCAGGCGTCAATCAGTGGAACTTTTCAAGCTTTGAAACCAGAGAGAAGAAAAAAAGAAAAAATACTGGATAACAAAAAAAAGCACCAAAAAACCATTTAAGCCCAAGGGCTTTTGTGATCTCATCTTCATTTATGTAAAGCCGCCCTCTAGCGTTATTTGCGTGGAAAATTTTGAATTTTTGAGCATGACTTTCCCTAAGAAATAAGGGAACATCATCTACCTGTAACTGAAGTTCCCTTACTTTTATTTGTACTTGCAAGAGATAAAGAGAAGTGAGAAAGGAAACAGTAAATATTTGTCTCGAACTTGTTATCTGGGGTTGGGAAAAAATGGGAAATGTCTGGCTTACAGACGAGAGAAAAACCCAGAGAATCGATTGATCGATAGAGCTGCTAATCGGTCTACGAAGTTTCTCCATCAATTATTGACGACACCTTTCAATCGATCCGACTGAAACTTGATAATGTGCCACTCACAGTATTGAAAAATGGGTTTGATCTTTTTTGAAGTTACTTGTTTTTTAAAGAAAAGATCAATTGTAATTAATTTGACGTAAGAATGGATGTCAACCGTCTTAAGATCATAACATTTAAAATATTTTAAATCCCAATTTAATAATTACAAAAATCATATTTGGTGATAATATTAAAAATGTATTATTTGGAGGGTAAAAAAATAAATCTATATGGTTGGGATTGGTAAACATTACTTAAGTTTATTCTTTGTCTGGATGGTTGGTTGGGGGGGTCAACAGCAGTTTCTTGTTTTCCTGTTTGGCCAGGATGGCGAATGAAGACCGTCCCAGACCCCAGACTTCTTTGGTCTGGTCTTCGCTTTCGCATTGGTCTGGCCTGGCCATTTCTTTGTCTGGCTGCCTGCTTCTTTGTTGTCGCCGTGTATCTGAGTATTTGAGTATCCGAGTATCCTTCGGTTCCAGCAAGTTGGGTTACTCGAGTTCACTTCTTCGCTTTTTCTGCAGACGGACGCCTGACAAGTATCTGTTGGATATAGATGTGTGCCGCCTGTGATTGTGTCTGCGGCACCTACAGTAGGTAACGGTTAAGAGAAACTTTGGAAATGCAGCCAACTTTACATGCCACTCGGCTGCCAAAAATATCTCTTTTAAGCGTATAGCAATACAAAGTGCAATCGAAGATGGTTGGTTTTAAAGTTTTTTCAAAATAAACTGTGTGGAATAATTGATATCTATCTATCCGGAGTTAATAAAAAAAAGAGATGTTAAATTTTTGTATATTTCTATAATTTCTAATAAAATTTCATAAGAATTAAAAATTAAATACTTATTTGTGCATCGTTAAAATATGTTGGATTCAAAGTGTTCATCGTTTTATCATTGTTTTCCAGTTTCTAATGAATTTCCAAGCAGAATCATCCAATTTGTGGAAAATCTTTGTGAAAGAATATCAAGTACAAATCATATCAGCAAGTTGAGAAGAGCAGCACAATTCAAAATGTACGGGTGTGTGGGTTCCGCTGATAAGATTCGCATCGTAGGAGAACAGAGGAAATGAAAGACAAAGATAGGCAGGAAGAGAGAGAGGAGAACGAGACGAAATCAGAATGAGAAAGAGAGGGAGAGCAGGCAAACATAAATTCTGAATGTTGTTGCTGTTGTCTGGGTCGCTGACGATTTTTGGGGCTTGCTATATACGGATATATAATCGCACATGCTCGTATACATTCAAAAAGCGCATGCGTTGTTGTTGTTTTTTGGTGCTCCACCTCTTCCTCTTCTTCAAGAAATCTGCCAACAAGTACCCAAGTCGTATAAATATACATACATATATAGTATATATCGCTATATAAACGAACCAACAGCTATTTTCGTACATAAGGCAAAACAACACTCGACAACATGGCATCTCGAACATATGGAAACGGGTTCTCTATCTCTGTCTTTTCCTTTTTTTTTTGTTTTGTTTAATCTACGTGTGCGTGTATCCGTGTTTTCTGTATCTGTGAGTGGCTTTTGTTATTGAATCGCTATCGCAACAACATTTGCTCTTGCCCCACTAAAATGGAAAAGGGTTCCGCAGTCAAAATTAAGCTAAAAGGTTTCATAACAATACAATGAAATAAATAACAGAAAGATCCTATAAATAGAATGAGCAAGTTCTATGATAAGGCAACATAAGTTCCTAATCCCATAGTTCCCATAACCGGAGGTTCACTGTAATTGTCGTTTCGGGACTTACCTATTTACTTGGCCTATCATATGGGTTTATTTATTTTTTTTCGAAACTTCGCCTTGGTATTGGTGAGCTCCATATGATTTTTGTGTACATTTTTGGCCTGCGCAACAGCAACATGTTGCCACTGGGCTAGCCCAGCAACATGTTGCCACACAAATAAACCCACAAAAACTAGCCAAATGTACGACGTAGTTTTCCCCGCCACCGAGAGGGGTATATATGCATACATACATACAAATCCATACCTATATAGTATATACACGCGCGCACATAGTATATACATAAACAAAGCGCTACTGCTGGCTGGCTGCTCAGCTGTTTTAGAAAGTTGCCGTCAGCAGCAGCGAACGGTTCGCAGCGCTTGGCTCCTCCGCTCATTTTTCTCCATTCATTTCATTTCGAGACGTCGAGGCGAGCACACGCGTCACAATCCATAAAATACAAAACAAAACAGAAGAGAAGAAGAAACTCGAGGCTGCAGGAATATATATTTTTTCCCAGTGTTTGCGCCGCGTGTGTGTGAAGTGCAGAGACTCTCCAAAAAAAATACGAAAAAAGCAAAGGCCAAAAAATCTAAGCAAACAAGTTTGTTTGGCTAATATTAAACGCGTTTACCTGCGAAACTGCGGACTGTATAAGCCCCATTAAAAGAAATAAATATACATATATCCGCCACATCGCGCTGTTCAAAAGCGTTGCGAATTCAAATGCAGCTAAGCGAAAGCCCAAAAAAATGTGGCCACTGCCATTTTCTCAACCTCAGGACTAGAAGCCAATTAATCCAAAAAAATCAAAGGCGACAAAAATCCGCCGCCGTTAATACCTAAAATATGAACATATAAAAGTCCATTGATTGTGTTTCAATTTATGAATTAGCCTGATCGAAAAATACAGCGGAATTAGGAAGTTTTTGAAAAGTTTTTACAGCAATTACAAAAAAAAAAGGTTGGTGAACAAAAACCAAAATAATTGTATGGCTTTAAGTGCCAAGTGTGTGTGTGTGAGTGTGTTGGTGGCCACTCAGCTGGTTAGCTGCGCATGTGTTGGTGACGTAATGCCCCAAGCACATCCACTAACACTAATACAGCGCAATTGGCGAAGCTCTAAAACCCCCACCACCACCCCCACCCCATCGCCACCAACCACCCACACAGACAGTTGCCAATAATTGAAGATCGCTCACACAGGCAGTGAAGCCTTCCTAAAAGCAATCTTACAGGTGTAACTAAAAATAATACATTTAAATTGTTTTTAAACCTCGAAATACCTATTAAACAAAGTAAAATAAATGTAGAAAAAATATTTTATGGATTTTAATTGGGTTTTTTGTAAAAGTTAAACTAGAATAAAGTAGAAATAACCTTAAAGGATGAGAATTTTATAATTACAAGCTGTTTTTTAACTGAGGGAGAGTATAAATCGTTTAAAGTCAAACTGTAAAACCCCTTTGCCAATGATTTTTTCTCTAGTTATGTAAAGTTGAACTTATTGAGAGTGGACTGTAGTTGGTCACTTGTGTAGGTGAAGCACTTTGGGAGACTATGCGACGCCCCCTTCGGTGTTATTTGACACACACACACACACAGCTGCACACATAATTTACTGAAAAGGCAATTCAAATCATGCTCTCTGGCCCCTTCTCCCTCCCCCTCTTTCCCCCAACTATCGCTATCTCTATCTTTCCACTCCCTGAAATGTTGTTTTTGTGTGTTGTGAAGTCAGGAAAAACTACTCGAGTTTTTTTTTTTTAATATAATTGACACACATTTTCTAATTGTGGCGTTGCATTTGCTGTGTGTCAACACTTTGGTTGCTGCTTTGCATGGGGCATTTATCATGTATCACAGGTCTGCTTTTGAACTTCTTTATTCGTGTCTCTTTTGTAACCTGTTTGACTCAATCAGCTGTGAGGAAATAAATGGAAGAGACAATAGGCAGAAGTCATGTAATAAAAAACTGTAAGATCTGTAAGAATAAAATGCGCAATACTTGAAACCTCCCACGTGTCCGGGTTGTTAGATCAAATCTATAAGAAAAATGGGGTTGGGGGATTATGAGACAAATAGATATGTACATTGTGTATAAAATATATGATGTTCTTTTTATTAGGAAAATAAAATATTTGAACGGAGTAATTTAAATGTTAAGGTCATTTTAAATGCAATTTTAAGAATTTAGAAGGAACACTTAAATAACCAACTTTCACTATCTCTTAACCTGCTTTTTATATAAGTGAAAGTATTTTTTCTTTGTTTTTCATTTTTGGCAGATAAGCAAAACAAAAACGAAAATAGCTAGGCCAAAGTAAAAGCAAAATAAATACCAACAGCTGTTCTTCTTGAAAAATTGAACTTTGGTTAAAGTTTTGAGGGGGTTTTTACACGTACACTCGGCCAATTTGTATCAATTCAGATAGCGCAAAAAAATATATAAATGAAATGTAACGAACTCGGACCCACACACACATGCAGGCATTTGTCATAGTAATTTTATACGTGCGCAGTTGGAAATGTAAATGAAAGAGGGAGAGGGAGTAATGGGTGTGGGGGGCGGCAGAAAGAGAGGCGGAATAAAGAATTGGAGTTGGAATAGTATCAAGTGAAGAAACGGTGAGGAGCGAAAGAGATGGAAGAGGATGGGGGTTAAAGGAAGGCATTAACACGTACGTCTTGCGGTCATTTGCTTCTCGAGAGAATAAGTGCGTGTGTTCTTTTTATTTTTTGCTCTCAATTTGCAAGAAATATTTTGGCTAAAAATAAAAACGTGCTCGTCCTGTTCTGGCTCCCTCTCGCTCGCTCTCTTTCGCCCACTCCAGTTGCTGGCCCCAACTCCCCACAAGTGCGAGCGAGATGTGCTCACGTGCTCTCACATTACACACACTTGCTCACCCACTCACACACACGTGGGGAAGAAGAGCACCATAACTGGACTGCGTTTGTTTACATATTTGCTTTGCCTTTTTGTTTTTGCTCGCTTTGATTTTGCCTCTGTTTTTATTTTTTATTTACTGCGCACATGTGAACATCAGCAGGCGAATGTGGGTGAGAGAGACAAAAAAGAGAAGGGAAGGGGGAGAGAGGGGCGAAAAGACCTCAACTTTATTTTTTGTGTAAGAGAATCAGGGTGCCTCACTCTCTGTAAATCAAAAACAAAAATTACATTTTAATTACAAAGTAAGAGAAGAATTTAATTTTCTAATAACTGGTTTTTATTTTTCTATTTCAGCAAAATCAAAAAAATAATGGAATTTTAACAAAGTTTTGAAAGGTAAGTGAAGGGGGATTTTATAAGACAAACCTTGACTGCTTTTTGATTTGATATCAAATACAGTGAAGATTCGTGTGTAAAAAATGGTTGCTTAATAATACATTGAAGCAATTCTCTATCCGATGACCATGCTGATAACTGAAGTCACCCTACAACATGTTCTTTGTTCCGTAGGAGAGAAATAGAGATAAATAGAGAGGATGGGTGATAAAAGGGGATGCTACATGTAATGCGATGAAGGTGCGGCCCCCTAGAAAACACAAAAAAAAAAAACAAAGCTCGCTCAGCTGTGAAGGTTTATGATTGGGAGGGTCACCACCACATGAGTATTGAAACACGTACACAAGCACAGAATGGGCTTTTAGTAAGGTCGGCAGCGAGGTCAATCAGTGTTTGGAAAAGCGATTGTCTTGCTGTCTTCCTGGGAAATTAAAATTTAATAAGATGATTCTCAGAAAATAGAATTAATAATGCATGATAACTATGTTGCTCTTGATATCAATTGGTTCCAATATACAAACCTAAGTAAACCATTAGAAGTCACAATTCCAAATCTAAATACAATCTATTTCGATCTTATTATTATAAATTGTATAGATATGAATAGATACACCATTTTCTGACAGACCTTTTCACTCGATCTGAAAAATCTTGGTACAACTCGACTTCCGTTTTGAGATGACACATCCTCCACTTAACGAACTTCTGCAGCTAACGAGAATAAGTATAATTAAACTTTACGGTGACGCATTCGGCGAGATGACTAAAGTGAAACACAATCGTATAAGATGATGTTAAAAGCAAATAAAAGACGTTTTCTTTGTTTGTGGCTTTCGTTGCACTCACGTGTTAACTGTTTTTTTTCCTTTTTGATTTCATAATGCCGAAAAAGGGGGACGCAGAAAAGGAAACCCCGAAACAAGCGAAAGGCGAACGGAACTTGTTTTTTTTTTTTTTTGAAAAGTTGCAACATAACAATTTTCCACTTGCGGTCGTTTTTCTTTTTCTTATCTGCTTTGAACTGGTTATTTTTTGTGTTTTTTTCTGCAGCGCCCCTGGTGGTGGTTTTCGTTACCTGCCTTTCACTCCACTTGGCGCGCCTTAGAAATTTGTATTCGGTATTCGATTTGTATACCCTCACAGAGAGGGCACTATATGGACTATTTTAAAGATCTATATCTTTTTGTTGAATATATATAATTATAAAACTTAAAAATCTAATAAAATATGGTTATTTTTAATATGAGTTTGAAACCAACTTAAAAATTTGACTGTTTCGGTGATCTAAAAAAAATGTAACAACTATAACTAAAAAATCTTCGTTTAACTATTGAATGTTTATCTTATTTTGTGGTTTTAACCAGAAAAGCGTATAAAACATGCATTTTCAATTTTTATTTCCCGTTCCACCATTCGTTTTCCTTTTGCAATTCGCCGCGCCTGCATTTTCCGCTTGGTAATCAAATTTTGTAATGTGCGTCAAAAAAAGAGAAAAACACGTAATAATAAATGAGAAAAAAATCAAATGAAACGAAAATGTGCAATAAATAAATAATTCAAGCAAGACAATCTACGAACACAAATGCAGCGCGCGTTGCAAAATCAAAAAGCATGCCAAGGACGGTGGCCGAGCTAAATGAAATTAGTCCAACAATGCGCCCCCTGCCCACCCCCGTGGGCCACCCCTTCACCAGCCCCTTTTCAACCTGCTCTCGATCGCTTTGCCAAGAAGTGCAGAAAATAATCAACAACAAAGTGTGCCAATCGAGGAGGGAAAAGGTGAAAAAAAAACCATATGACAAACTTTTTTCGATCAACTTAATTGCTTGCTTCTTTAATTCGCTGCCAATTACTTTGGCATCTGTTTTTACCTTAAAAAGCAATTATTTCAGCGAGAATTAAAGATTTCCTAGTGCAAGTAATTAATTACAAGGCTACTTACTATCTATAGAAAATCGTAGAGTACGTACAACATTTCATGCTTGCCAACAAAAATAATTCGTTTGTACAGTAATGCCGTTTTTAATTGCATAAATATTTAGTAATTATTTTACAAGTAAGATTTCAATTGAATTCCTTAAGGTTTAACAATAACAGAATAAGTTTTAATTTTTTTTTTTAATGAAAAATAAAGAACAATATTTTTGTAAAAATTTGACATTTTGAGGAATTTGACGTTTTGAGGAATTCTACTTTTATTTTTCTTTAGTACTACCAACCGCTCACGTAATTTAAATTTTCCTAAAAAAAAAGAGCAATGACGTCTTTTGACTCAGTCAAATATATTTTGAGACAAAAATACATGTTAAATTACACATTTCCCTGTGTGTCCCATGCGATTTCCACGTTTTTTCATATTCTGACATTTCCTTGAAAATCATTGCCCGCTTCTTCCAACTGCGTCATCGAGTAAATTTTCATATTTCGGATGGATAGCGAATTTTCCTCCGTTTTCCACCGTTTTCCGCCTGCGATGAGAGGCAAATGATAATGGACAGCTGAAAGGGAGGAAATAAAAAAAATTGGCCATAATGTAATCGAAATATTATTAAACTCTGGCGTTCCGTTCGCTTGTCCCCATTTTCATACGGGTTTTCTCGTCTGTATGTGTTGTCTATTGTGGGCCAAGAGTATTTTATGTATATAAACTCGAATGTGCCATAAACAAAACTCAACACACACACACGCACAGCAAACATTGCAAAGCAATACAAAAATCAGATGTTTTCTAATGCAAACATTGGGAGAGGACAAAGCTCTCTCGCTCTCTTGCGCTCTTTAATTCGCCTTATGTATCTGTGTCTGTCTCGCGCGCTACTTATATATTGTGTATGCAGGTCAAGAAGAAACGCAAAAACAAAAGCAAAAGTAAAGACAAACATGTTTATCCAAGAGAGCGCGCTCTCGCTCTCTCGACTGAGACGCTGGCAACATGTTGCACGCGACTGGCTGCATACATGTGCATTTGCCTCTTAATTTGGCTTTGGTTTTCGATTCGCAATTCGCGATTTCGCTGTTGCCAAGCAAAGTTTTAGCAAACGAAAAAAAATAGGAAAAATAAAAACAAACGCAGAAATAGAATTGCGAAACGCAAGATGAGTTTGTGTATGAAACAGCTTTTTTACACTTCTATAAATGCAATATTAATTACACTATGCAGCATCAAAAATGTACCTCGATGGATGCTATATTTTTGGATTCGTTACGAATTCCCGAGTTAAACTGCGTTTTCCAAAAAGTTCCCCGACGCAAGGATTCTTAGCAAAAGGACCTCAAAGTTCGAAAAATGCTGAAATTGGCCAACTTTCCGGAGCTCTCAGAGGCAAACGGATTCATGGTTTGCTGCGATGTTAAAGTTTTTTACAAGTTACACTCTTTATCTTTCAAACCCCATACTTAGAATAATTTTTGGATTTATATTAAGGGAGAAACAAAGTTTAGAAAACATAGTCAAAAAACATGAAAGCATACAGCTGCGGTCAAAATAGTAGTAGTGTTGCCGCAATGTGTTTTTAAAGGTTTGTTGTTGTAATTTATCTTTTCCTGATAATATTGAATTGATTATAATTGTACTATTAGACTAATTGGATAAGAAAAGTGACAACAACAAACTTTTAAAAACACAGGGCGGCAACACTACTACTATTTTGACCGCAGCTGTATGCTTTTACGTTTTTTGACTATGTTTTCTAAAATTTGTTTCTCCCTTAATAAAAATCCTAAAATTTTTGTAAGTATGGGGTTTGAAAGATAAAGAGTGTATCTTTTAAAAAACTTTAACATCGCAGCAAACCATGAATCCGTTTGCCTTTGAGAGCTCCGGAAAGTTGGCCAATTTCAGCATTTTTCGAACTTTGAGGTCCTTTTGCTAAGAATTCTTGCGTCGGGGAACTTTTTGGAAAACGCAGTTTAAATTGGGAATTCGTACCGAATCCAAAAATATAGGCTCCGTCGAGGTAAATTTAAAAATCATTAAAAATGCTGCACAGTGTTATTTGTATCTTACTAATAATAACGAACCAAATAATAGAACAAATATAGAATTTTATTATAACAATTATTACTACTAATTATTTTTAAGACTAATTTTGATATTCGTTTTTTCTGAACGATTATATTGTGGTGACTAAGTAAACTTAAATTGTTAAAAACATATTAACTATACCAGTACTTAATTTTAATAAAACAGCCAAATTTAATTATCAATAACTTATTTTTCTATATTTAAATGTTCAAATTTATAGAACTTTTTATATCAGAATTGAAGAATAAAAGTTTTTCTAAAATGAAAATAAAACAGAAAATATTAAATTTTCAATAACCTAATTTTTCTATATTTAACTGTTCAAATTTATAGAATTTTTTATATCAGAATTGAAGTCTAAAAGTTTTTATAAAATGTTGTAGAGCATTTCCCATAGAAGGTGCCACAGAACGACCTTCAAAGTTTCACACAGATACACACCAATACCAATGCCATGCTTTGCAAAGCTTGGCTCAATGACGTCACAACGCTAGCAACATGTTGTTGCAGAGCTGTCGAGTTTTTTTTTTCTGAGGGGATGGGGAGGGGGTGGTGCTGGAAAAGGGGGTGTTTGATGCATTGTACATTGCCAAACGGCTGACATGTTGCTCCTAACTGGGTCTTCGGTTAAGTAACGACCTGGTTTCCAACTCTGCTCTTTTTTTTCTTGCCCATTAGTATGTATGTATGTGCATATGTATGTGCTCAGTTTAGTGCACTGCACATGATTATTTCAGGCCAAAATGGGGCCGTGTCAGTGTGTCGCTGTTAAACAATTGGCCAAGAGAATCGTACTGGCCTTTTGTTGCTTCCGCATCGGAAGGATAAACTAAAGTAAACCATGTCAGCGGTACATAAAGTCTGAGTATATAGTGGATGGACGGACCTTGGGGATTCGATTCAAGTTGAGGGTGCTCCTTTCGTCATTCGACCTTCGGCAATTGCAGTGGGCGGCGGTGGGCGGTGGGTGGTCATCTGCCAGCTGCATCTGTTGCTAGGCTTATTTATAGAGCAGCCTTGCGGATTTCGTAATGGAGTCAAGGATACATAACCAGAAGTCTGCCAGCCTAGTTTGGGCCAAATTTAAGCTTCTATAAGTTAAACTTAGGAAAGTCAAAGTCTTTAAAAGTCAAACTAGTTTTTCCAGCCAGAATCAGTTATATAACATTACCTTTTTTAACCAGAACTTGGAGTTAGCACTCCAACAATAATTACTTATACCAAACATAAAATTATTATTGACTTTTCAAATTGGCACTTATATTTAATTTAAAAGTAGGTTTTAAATGAGTAAGGAAAACTACTAATATCTTGTGAAAATAATATATTTGGATAGCATAGAAAAAGAATATCTACATATTTAATTATTTAATTATAAACCAAACTTGATTAATTTTATTGACTAGGTGCTAACCTACATTTAATTTAAAAGTAGGATTTAAATGGGTAACATTTTTTATGGAATTTCTCAGTAAGGAAATCTATTATCTTGAGAAAATAATACATTTCGATAACTTAGAATAAAAAAATATATATTTTCCATTTTGTAATATATTTTAACAACGTCTTTAAACAATCCCCCCTTTTCCTTTTACAGTGTACTTCTGGTGCAAGAAGCAGCAGCAGCAATAGTTAGAGGAATCGGAGGAATCGGAACCGGAAACAGCTTCAGATCCAACGGACAGGCAACCAACCGACCGACCATGATACCCACCAGCGTCACCAACTCGCCGCCGCCAGCGGGATTGGGCCAGAATGGAGCATCTGCCTCCTTGGGCTCGGCAACGGCGGCGGGCGGAGGAGGAGGAGGGATGTTGTCCGGCTTGGGCATCTCTGGAGGAGGCATGTCATCGGGAGCAGGAGGAGTGGGAGTGGGGGCTCAGAACAACTATAGCTCCGTTGTGCTGGGCCTGGCCTCGCTAATCCTCGAGGGCAGACCAATTGCAGACGATGAGTATCAGCAGCAGCAACAGCAACAACAGGTGGGATCTGGAGCAGCAGCGGGTGGACGCCTCTCGCCACGACCCTCTACATCTCGGGCGGCCATTAACATCACAACGAATCCCTATGGTTCCATGGGAGGATCGGAAAACAGAGCTGCTGGCAATGGAAGTGGATCGGCCGGGTCGCCCAGCAGTAGTTCCCTAACCCACCAGCGCTGGACGCAGAAGCTCTGCCAGCTGCGTCAGATTTCCCCGGCTGCCCAGACGATGAGCGCTGAACCGGAGTTGGTTTCCCTGGCCATCAATGATCTCAACAAGGATCACGGCGGCGACTACGAGATTGTGCGACGGGTCATGCTCAATCGTGCTGGAGGAATGGGTGGTCTGGTTAGCGGTTCCGGTGGTTTAGGTGGCGGGGGTGGTGGAACCAACAACTCCAGTGCCGCCAGTTCACCGGGCTCCAATTCATCGGATAACATCCTCCACTCGCTGCAATCGCTGGCCACCACATGTCTAAGAGGTGGACCCGCCCTGGCACCGCCACCTGTTGAGCCCCGACCCCGGAATCTGACCTTTCTGTGGTCAGGATCGGGTGGTGGTGGATCTGGTGGCCGGGGATTGGGATTAGGAGCAGCAGCAGCAGCTGCAGCAGCGAGCATTAGCAACACACCAACAACAACGGCAACTGCCACTGCCAGCAGCGGAGCAAGTAGCTCCGCATCGCGGCCCAAACATGGGCCGCACTGTGATCAGTTCCTCAGGAAGATGGGTCTGGCCAAGGGCGAGATGCCATCGGAGGCTGAGGAGCACATCTGTGATATGTCCTACGTGAATATGACCGTAAGTAGGAAATGTGTTGGATATTTTAATGATTATAGAAAAACATTTGAAGACCAAAGTATAAGCTTACGACACTTAAATTTTGTAACCAGGGGATATTTAGTTTAACCGTTAAAATAGTACAAAATGCCATATCCAAATAAATGTTTAAGTAAATTTACTAAAGATTTTAATAATCAGTGAAACCTTTAAGTACAAGTTTGCAAAAATCAAATTTTTTAACCAAGAGTTAGTTAGTTTAACTGTGAAATCCGAACAAATTGTAAGATCCAAATAGACGTTACCATAGGTTATTAAGTAAATTTTCTAGAGATTTTAATGATCAGTAAAGCACTTTTAAAGACAGAAGTATAAGTAAACGAAAGATAAATTTTCTAACCAAGAGTTAGTTTAGTTTAACCGTCAAATCCGAACAAATTGTAATATCCAAATATACGTTACTATAGGTTATTAAGAAAATTTACTAGAGATTTTAACGATCGGTGAAACACTTATAAGGACAGAAGTATAAGTAAACGAAAGTTAAATTTTCTAACCAAGAGTTAGATGGTGTAACCGTTAAATCAGTACAAGATCCAATTTGATTTTTTTATTACTTATCCAAAGCTATCTTAGAGTCTGAAATTATAATCTATCCAACCAAGTCATTTTTTTTAAGCTTCTATTTTCAAATTAAGTCTTAATCATTATTGTTTTGATTCAGTCTATTGGTAACTTAACCATTACTTAGTTTATAGGTTCACACACGATATTTAACCCCTAAAATCTCTCCCTTTTCCAGTGCAATCGTTGGCGGGCGTACTGCATGAAAATGGAGGCCATCCTGGCTAGACGCGAACCCGTTTGCATCGAGGTTTACCTGGGTCCCGTGACCCATAAGCTCTTGCTGGAGCAGTGGATCATCAGCGGCAAGGAGAAGTAAGTCTTGACCGAATGAAATTGCACATTAAATTCAAATATGATTTCCCCTCTTCTACAGAGTTCCTCCACCCACCATGACGTTGCCGTCGCTGTGCAGCGCCATTAGGAGTCAGTTGTACTTCTCCCAGATCGTGGCCTGGTGTGATCTCCTCCGCAAGTGCGATCCTTCGGTGTACGACAGTGGCCGCGTAATCTTCTCCGGCTGCGGCAACAATGCAGGAGATTTGGCCACCACCTATACACCGAGCGGTGGTGGGCAAAAGAGACCCCGTCTCAACATCTTCTACAGGATCAAGCAGCACACCACCAGCAGCAGCAGCAGCAATAGTGGGCTCCACCAGGAGGATGGCTTCAGTGCCAAGGCCAATGTGCACAATTTTCCCAACGTCAATGTTTCGGAGAGCTACAGCATCTCGGTGAGCGTGCGCAGCTTGCCCAGGATTAATGGTGGCCTGCCGCATGTGGAGCCACTGCCTCCTAGTCCGGCTCCGCGAGGCCGGAGATCCGGCGGAGGAGCCGGAGACCCGGCCAGTACGCCAACTGGAGGCGGAGGACTTCATGCCGCCACGCCGACTGGCCTGGGAGCCAGGATAAGTGCGCTCACCCCAACGACAATGGCCAGCGGCTCCAACTGTGATAATGGAAAACCAGGAATGGGACAGGGATTGGACGAGCTCGATGGGGATTCGAGCTTGAGCCACCGGGAGAGGCAGCTGCAGAAGTATCGGAAGCGAATGCAGCGAAGGGACAAGAAAAGGGAGAGAAAATCGACACCGGAACGGGAAAGTAATCCACAACAAACCGAGGAGCCCATGGAGGAGGGCGAGGACTCGCAGACGCAGTCCCACTCGCCATCAGATAGCCAATCCCTATCCTTGACTCTCCAGCAGCCAAGGCGCATCGCCATGATCTCCACGGGCACGCAGACTTCCCTGAGCAGCTGCCAGCAATGCGGCAGTGAGAAAACCCTGCTCTGTCTCAGCTGCACGGGAGGAGGAGCAGGAGGAAGGGGAGCCAATGGAGCTGGAGAAGCAGAGGAAGCCGATGATAGCGATACCACAGCCTCCGAAATGGAGGAGACCTCCCATTGCAGCCTCAGTAGCGGCGATCTCATCGTGGGCACACCCCGCAACAAGGCGGAGCTCCTACTCCAGGCCATCCAGCGCACGCCAAAGAACCGGAATCGAAAGCCCCATCAGGCCCCTCCCCTAGGTGGCTCCTCCTGTCGTAACTCAGATCTCAATGGAGGGCAGAACAACAATCTGGTGAAGGCAGCGCCCGCCAGCAGTGGCTGCCAGGTGTGCAAGCGCCAGAAGACGCAGCACAACTTTGCCAATGGAAAGGATCACCAGCCACCCACCAATGGAGAGCACACGAGCAATGGTTTTGGCAGCATGCACAGGGAGCCGGAAAAGTCAACGGAAGTTAAGCAGGTGAGCTTTTGACACTCGATATATGATAATATGTTAAACTAAAGGAGATGCCTTTGCAGATTCCCTCCACCGAGCTGACGCCCAACATCGAACGCTGCTCTCTGAATCCCGCAGAGCGCTGCAAGACACCACCACCCGGAGTGGCCGAGCACATTGTGGTGCAGTTCAAGACGCCGCTGAGCCAAGTGCCGGCAAAGCACCAACCGGACGCCATGGTGCCGCTGCAACAGCAACAGCTGGGCAGCAGGTCCTCACCGAAACCGAGTCAGCTTCGATTGAATTGTGGTTCTGGCTTGTTGGAGAGCGAAACTCCGCCGCCCATTGTTTCGCCACAAATGCGCAAGGCCCTGCCCAAGGTCAACCTGACGACGATCTTCTGCAGCTCGGCCCCCATTGCCATTGGCTGTCCCGCCTTCAGTTTCGATCCCGCTGCCTTGAGTCACGCCCATTCGCAGTTGCTGGCTCCGGATGCCAGCGCCACTCCGCCCGTGCAGAAATCCTTCTCTGCTCCCACATTGCCACATGCAGCTTCTCTGTCCGTTTCGCCTAGATTCGCCAAACAAGCTCTGGCCGCCCACAAGCGCCGTTCGCGCCATTTGAGCGATCGCAGCGATCGTAGTTCACTGGGTTCCGATGAGCAGTTGTCGGATGAGGATCTGGAATCCGGTCTATGCAGTCCAGCGGGTGGATCGCCGTTGAAGTGTCGCGCCAGGCTGGCGGCTCACTTCGCAGGACGTCCCCTACTGGGAAATCTGGAGG
The DNA here is from genome assembly GCA_037075205.1 of Drosophila prostipennis. Classification (NCBI taxonomy): domain Eukaryota; kingdom Metazoa; phylum Arthropoda; class Insecta; order Diptera; family Drosophilidae; genus Drosophila; species Drosophila prostipennis. Next base: position 1,697,966 of record JBAMCJ010005005.1, on the reverse strand, counting down.
AATCGCTGCTGCAAAGGAGGCTCATGCCCAAGATCGAGGTGATGGGCTTCAAGCTGCAGTTGGGAGCCTCCGGAGGCTTCTGTCCCACCCAGCTGACCATCCCGGCTGTTTCCTACTTCTACGAACTGCATGGCGAGACGCTGAGCACGCCGTATTTGGTGAGTTTTCTATATAAAAGTGCAAGTTGAGGAGACTACGGGGCACAAAATACTCATGTATTACATTTTTTTAAAATTACGCTTAATCATTACACTAGTTTGATTTTATGACTCAAAATCTCGTCCCAGTCGTCAAAGAAAAGTTCAGGAGACATAGTAAATACCTAACACCTTGTTTCCCCTTCAGTTTAGTTAGGTTTTGCAGAAAAATGGAATTAAGGAATATGGAACATATCTTTTTTCAGTGCGAAATTCGTCTGCCGCGCAAGGGCTATTCGGTTCCCAGGACGGGCACGGTGCAGGCCACGCTGCTGAATCCCATGGGCACGGTGGTGCGGATGTTTGTGATACCCTACGATATGCGGGACATGCCACCGCTGCACCGCACCTTCATCCGGCAGCGCATTCTGGCCGAGGAGCTCAACCAGGAGCAGGATGCTGGACCAAAGATGCCACGGAGCCCAACAGTCACTAGTACGACCAGCAAACTGGGGCACTTTATCAGCGCCGAGCAAATGAAGCGGCTGCGCTACTCCATACACCTGAGGTATGTAAAAGAGTTTTTCAAGTGGATGTAAACGATGCAGCGGCAGCCTGTAAAGTCCATGAAGCTGCTACGTTTTCTACATGGTTTTTACATACTTTTTGAAGTGATTGTAAACGATGCAGCGACAGCCTGTAAAATCCATGAAGCTACTACGTTTTCTACATGGTTTTTACATACTTTTTGTAAACGATGCAGCGGCAGCCTGGAAAATCCATTTAGATGTTTAGCTGCTACGTTTACTTTCTCAAGCGATCCTTCCCAACTAACACAACCTTTTCCATTTCTAGGTTCCAGACATCTCGCTCCGGACGACTGTGCTTGCATACGGACATCCGACTGCTGATCTCACGCCGCACCGACTGCGATACGGCGGCTGCCCATGCAAAGGGCGTCTTGGAGGCACCGAATGAGCTGGTCACGGACACCATGATGCCAGCCGAGCCGCGCTACAGTGCGCGACAGGAGAGCGCCGGCCGGATTTAGTAGCTACTGCGAGCCCTGGGCGGCACCTTTGAGCTGCTGCGCCGCCTGTGCAAGCAGCTCCAGGACAAGTGGCAGCGGCGGGAGACGAGGGATCTCTGGCAGTGGCCCAGATACCAGTTGTAGGCGACGAGGCAGGAGGAGACGAAGACGAAGACGGAGGGCAGGAGGCGAAACAAACTCCTGTGTGTGTGTTTGTGTGACAACCAACCAACTGCTTTACTAGTTATCGTTTAATTTATCCCTAAGTTTAGTTTCTTTAAAATTGATTTTTGGTATTCCACCTCGCAGGAGGGTCTATTTGTTTAGTTTGAATTTGAATTACGGAAAATGTGTGTGAAAACATTGCGAAAGTAAAAAATGTTGAATATGAAAGCAATCGAATCGGTCGGTCGGTCAGTCAGTCGGACGAGCCAGGCATAACTATCTGTATCCGTATCCGTAACTGCAATTGTATCTCTATCTGCATCTTTGGGGGTCCACACTAAGAAGAGGAAGAGCGAGCGGAGCAATTAGCAATACTAAAAAGAAAACTATGCAATGTGTGAGTGTGAAAACGCAAGGGAGAAAACTACGTATATATGCAGATATCACATACAATATATATATTTAAATATATATTTATGTACCCTATGTATAATCGTCGTGTAGCGTCAGCAATTTTAAAGGCAATTTGTGGAGGAACTAGCGATTTGCAGTAGGTTTTTGGGACGAGGAGCTAGGTTGAAGTGCGCTCATATCGATCGTTGTTGTTAGTGTGTAGTGTGTTTTTAACCACAGAAATTAAAACAAGGAAACAAAGCCTTTCGTTGAGTGCAAGTTTGAAATGAATTTACCTTCTAGTTTCGATTTTAATTTGGTATTTCCGTTTCTAAGAGTGTCTATTAAGCGTGCCTGTGATACGATATGAGCTGCACGTGGGGGTATATCTAATAGAGTTTTTAGTTAAATACAATTGACGATTACACACTTTTGTCGTTCCCCTTTTTTTCTGTTGACAAACCACAGATTAGTCTCCCTGTTTTGTTTTCCATATGCAATAGGTGCTTGGAGTTTATTTGCACGCCATGCAATCGAGGGGTTTTAGAAAGAGGCCCCTCGGCAACTTCAAGCACATGTGTACTTCAATAATACGACTACTATACGGATCTAGATGTGTTGAATTCTAACCAAATTCTTATTTTTCAATTGATACCTGACTATAACTATTGTATAACAACGTACTACACAGCTATTAACAAATTTTCAATCTAGGTGGTATGAAAACAAGTAAAACATTAAATTTAGAAATGAAAAATGAGGAAAACTCGAAAAAAAATACAATGCGAAACAATAAAGCAAAGTCGGTGGGGATATTAAACCCATCGACCGGGAATCATACAATTTACTTTGTTCAATTTGTTTTAAGTAGAGAGCTTAATGTGCGCTGTCAATAGCAATTATATGTGTAACAATAACACCAATATACAATACAATGATTCAATAAAGGGATCGTGTGCTTTTTATTTGTGGGATGAGGGAGGTTTGGTTAGGGGTTTTGGAATTTAATTGTTAAAAAATATATTTTTTGTATGTTTTTTGATATGTCTTCGTAGGAAGTATGCTTTAACAATTTTTGGCTAGGAGAATTATTATGGCCTAGAGGAACTAGGTGCAATAAACTTACATGCATATCTGCAAAATTAAATTAATCAAAATACGAAAACGCTCGCAAAACTATTAACAATATGCCTTCCTTTTTTTAAGACGTCAAAATCTTCCAATTTTTGAATTAGGCGCCATCAATTCTTCCTCTTCCGTGAAAATGAGTTATAACTTTTTCGGTTCCCAAATTTTATAGCAATCCAAATTGCTGAGCACTGCTTCATCGTATTTTTATAACAATTCGGACAGTTGTTTCTTGCACTTTTTTTTTTATCAAAATGATAAACATTTTTTGAGTATTTAAAACGAGTTTTTGTTTTTTAATTTTATTTTTTAATACACTCTGCTTAATTTTTTATACATTTTGGCGTTTTTATATGCAAAAGTAGACGATATAATTTTTAAATTTGTGTAGCAAGACGAGCTGCGCACTGCTTTATTGTTATAATTTCCTGTCATCTTTGTTTCTCTTTATTTTGTAAGTGTACTTGTGCTGTTTAGTGCTCTGTTCTTTGCTGTTCTTATTTACAATTATTTTTTTTATTTTACGCTAGCAAAGTCTTGTTATAATTTTGCAATTATTATGGTTAAGCTGTGGTTTATCGTATTTATATAGCAATTCGGACAATACTATTTTTATTATTAACATTTACCTTATTTTTTTGTATTTAAAACGTGTTGGTTGCTGTTCTTCTTTTTAATCACTTAAAATATTTCAATACGCCAAATAATATTTAAATTTGTATAGCGAGTTAAAACGATAGGCACTGCTTTAATAAATGTTTATAGCATTCGAACAGTTTCTTGCATTGCACTGCATTATGGTATTTGTATAACAAATTGACTGCTATCGATATTACTGTCCGAAGCTATCGGTGGCTGTGTGACCGCAGCATAACCGTTATAAAATACCACCGTTTTTGTTATACAAGACTTGTGTTCAACTTGGTAAATATGCTATTTTCCGGCGCCTCGCGGCTCTTGAAATACGGCCGGAATGGAAAACTTCTGACTCGGGGAAGGAGCACCAAGGCGAGCTCGAGCAGCCTGGACTCGCAGCACCAGGATGCGGCGACCACCGAGGCGGGGAAGTCGGAATCCGTGGAGGAGTCGCCGGAGCAGCAGAAAAAGCTGCCCACCAGGGAGCCGCTGGCCAAAAACTTCTTCATCGGAGTGGTGGACAAGGAGCTGCTGGCCTATCCGGAGGTGATAGCCCGCGACGAGATGGCCCAGCTGCAGAATTCGCTGCTCCCCTTGAAGAATTACTTTGGAGAGCCTCGCGAAGCGGAGGAGGAGAAGGCTCCATCTCCCGGGACCCTCCGTCAGCTGGGACTCTATGGTCTGAATGCGCCCACGGACTACGAGGGCCGGGGTTACGGCTGGAGCGCCAGTCTGATGGCCAGTGAACCGGACTCCACCGATATCAATGTAACCCTGGGGCTGCAGGCTCACCGCGTGGTCGTGGACCTGCTAACCGAAGTGGGCACTCCGCTGCAGCAGCAGAGGTATCTGCAGGATCTGGCCACCGGCAAGCTGATAGCCACCGAGGCCATATACGAGTACTCGCCGCCCGAGGAGGACTACTTCAGCACCCAGGCGGAGCTTCTGCCGGAAACCGGCAAGTGGCTGCTCCACGGCGAGAAGGCCTACGTGGTCTGCACCCCGGGCGAGCGACAGCTTTTCCTGGTCCTCGCCCAAACGCAGCAGCCGAATGTCCCCGGAGCCCTGGGACGTGGCACCACCATCTTCCTGGTGGACTCGCAGCAGGAGGGCGTGCGTCTGGGTGAAAAGCATGCCACCTTCGGCTGTCGGCAGGCGGAGATCAGACGGGTGCACTTTGACCAAGTGAAACTGGGAGCGGAGCAGGTGGTGGGCTTGCCGCACGACGGCAACCGGTACTCCGAGCAGCTGGTGCGATCCTCCCGCCTGAGGGGCAGCCAAGTGGGCGTGTCGCTGGCCAAGAAGCTGCTCAACGAACTGGCCCAGTACACCGTGACCACAACTCAGTGTGGAGTTCAACTTAAGTGAGTATGATTGTATATCAAAGGAGATCTTTTATCGGCTCAAAACAAGAAAAGAATCTTACTTTGGCAAACCGAAGTTTATATACCCTCACAAATCATTCCTGTTAAATTATAAATTAATCTCAAATGATATGGGTCCTCCCATTTTTTTTAAATTTAATTTTATATTTTCAATTAGTGATTAAATCGACCGGTTTTTATTAAAAACTTTTTAACATAAATGTTTTATATTCTAAAATATTAAATAAATGTTAAATCTCAGGGTAAAAGCAAATACATTGAAAATCACAGAAGCTATAATTCCTTTATAAAGTGCTTAACATATTTAGGGGATCTAAATAATTAAATTAAGCAACTATTATGTATTTCACTTAAACTTCTTCAAAAATTCTTTTTATATTAATATTTTAAAATTTTAAAAAATTAGTAAAGTTTAATCTTAAACTTTAAAAAAATACTTATGATTAAAAAAGGTAATCAGTATTTTTAAACTTTATTATAACAAAGAGAAAATAAAACAAGGGGTGTTTGGCCAAAGTTGACAAGAAAATGAGCTTAAAAACATTTTTTTAAATATTTTATCTTTATTTAGATCTTAGATTTTTATCAATATTAATGAAATAATGTTTTTTTTTTAATTTAGGGACCTGGAGCTAACCCGCGTCCACTTGTCGCGAGCCATGTGTTCCGTCTATGCGATGGAGAGCATGCTCTTCATGACCGCCGGCCTGCTGGACGAGTTCCGGGCCCAGGATGTGACGTTGGAGAGTGCGATTACCAAGTACTTCACCCTGCGGCAGCTGTACGAGATTGCCTCCCAGAACCTCGGGCTCGTGGGACCCAAGAGCCTGCTCAGCGGCGAGGCCACGGAGCTGGGACTGCGAGATGCAGCGCAGCTGTGCACGCAGGGCGAATCTATGGACACGCTGGGCATGTTCATTGCCCTCACCGGACTGCAACATGCGGGGGTAAGTTTTCGTGTATGGATAAAATTCAATAGAGATTACTCACGCACCTGATATTTCCAGCAAGCCATGAACGCGGGCGTGCGAAAGTCGAGGAATCCCCTCTTCAATCCTGGACACATTTTCGGCAAGTTCCTGGACACCAACAACATCGACAATCCCAAGACCAAGATGCAGCTATCGGAGCATGTGCATCCTTCGCTGGAGGCGGCATCCCAGTGCATTGAGCACTCGGTGGCTCGTCTCCAGATGGCCGTGGAGCTGATGCTGACCCGCCACGGGAACGCGGTGGTGGAGCGCCAGAGCGAAATGCAACGCGTGGCGGAGGTGGGCACCATCGTCTATGCGATGTGGGCCAGCGTGGCGCGGGCCTCCCGATCCTACTGCATTGGACTGCCGCTGGCGGACCACGAACTGCTCACCGCCACGGCCATTTGCTCGGAGGGAAGGGACCGCGTGCACACCCTCTGCACGCAGGTCTTTGGCGGTAATTTCGTCAACAACGACAACAACCTGGTGCGACTCTCCAAGCAGCTGACCAAGAGCAAGGGCTACTTCCCCGTCCATCCGCTGACGTTCAACTTCTAGGCCCAGCCGGTAGTTTAGTTTATTATTGCCCTTACCATTAAAGAGAATACTTGTTATTGATAACTCACTGGGGTTTGAATTTGAATTGGAATGGTTTTTCATCGATTTATTTTCACTATCTCTTCCAATATAAAGCGCCATAACTGAAATGAGTCCTTGCTATTTATTTCAAACAATTTTTATATGTTTGTTAACTTTAAATAATTAAATAATTATCTCTTAGTGATCAACATTTTCCAATTTTTATATTACTCCTCGGATTGTATGCAAAAACAAACTTTTTTTATTCGATTCTAAGCAAACTTTGTAAATAAACTGTTCTCCTAAATTCCGAGATGGATTTTAGCTTAAACCGCCACGGTTTAGTTTAATTATTTTTTGAAAAATAATTGCATTTGGTTGAAGAATGCATAGGCTCTAATTTTACGAAACCTGTTTTGCATATAATCCGATGTCTAATTAAAAAAAGTTATTGGATGTCTAGCTCGAGGTTTTTATACCCTTGCAGAGGGCATTATAATTTTGGTCGGAAGTTTGTAACTCAGTGAAGGAGTCGTTTCAATACCGTTTGTTAGCTCAGTTAAAAAGCCAGCGATCTAAAACTGTTACAGTCGTCCTAAAACATGTGTACGCAGATCAAGTTTTAAAATCCCACCAATCGGGCGTCTATATCCTACACACAAAAAAAAACAAGAGAGAACGCTATAGTCGGGTTTGTGTCCCGACTATCTAATACCCGTCACTCGGCTAAAGGGAGTGCGAGGGAGATATAAACTTTGATCAGCAATAACTTTTTAACGAATGGTCCGATTTAAAAAATTTCTTCTACATTTCGATAGGTATTGATAAACACAACAAAACTGCATTTTTACATTTCCGAAATATTAAAATTTTTAAAATCGTATATAAGCGATTGTGGGCGTTAGAAGGGGCGTGGCACCTTCTTGAAATAAACTTGCGCTGCGTAGGAACTCCAAGAATCTTCATGCCAAATGCCAATCCTCTAGCTTTTATAGTTTCCGAGATCTCAGAGTTCATACGGACAGACAGACGGACAGACAGACATGGCTAGATCGACTCGGCTAGTGATCCTGATCAAGAATATATATACATACTTTATAGGGTCGGAAACGCTTCCTTCTCCCTGTTACATACTTTTGCACGAATACAATATACCCTTTTACTCTACGAGTAACGGGTATAACTATGTATGTAAAATCAACTATTTAATAGTGAAAACTGAAAACAAAATAGAAAACGACCCAAAAAATATTAGATTCCCTATAAAATAGTAGATGACCTACAAAATTTTTAAATTTATTTTTTTAACTTTTTTTATTTTAATTTTAATTTGGTATATTAATTTATATGAAAGTTATTTCACATTTCACAGATAGTTAAAATTACTAATCAGTTCTTTTTGCCTCCGCTGGAGGCAACAATCATCGGAGTCGAGCACTCTAACCAGTAGGCCACAGAAAAATGTCCTTCGTAGAGGAAAATCTATAGACACGAAATTAACATTCAAAAAAAAAAAGGAAAAACATCATCTGCAAAAGCGGGATTTCAACTCACGACCCTAAGATTATAAATCCAGACAAATAGTTAATCTACAATTTAGAATTTTATTTTTAAAACAACAAAATGCATGAAGAAAAAAAATAGTTGTAATACGATATTAATTGTGGTGTTACAATACTATTCAAAATAGTAAACTACTTTCTTTCTTTGTATGTATGTTGGTTTTACATAGTATTTTTTTTGTGTGTACAAATGTACATATTCATATCCTTTAAATCTGTTTAGGCCAAGCCAATCAAACAACAATTTTTGGAAACCAGCGTGAAATGGGCTAATCCGCCGAGTTTACCAGCTGTCCGCCCTTTCCGCTGCACTGGGAATTGGATTTGCATTTCGTTTAAGTGGCCTGAACGGTCGAATTGATAAAGAATTGACAATTTGGTAAGCGGCGCAGGAAAACGGCTAATAGCGGTGTGAGTGTGTGTCTGTGTGGACAGGTGGTAAAGTAACCTGGGAACTGTACTTTCAAAGCAAAGCAAGTTGGTTACCTTTCGTATTTATCAATTAAGAGGTGTTTAAGCTTTAAAGGCTTAAAATAAACAACCGCAGAATTCTTAATAATTTGAATGACTATTAAATGATTAATAGATAAAAGAGTGTGTTTTTTGTTTGTGCCTGCCCACAACTACAACTGCAAGACTTGGTCATTTGCTTTCAGTTCCATTCTGTTCCGCTCTCTCATCTCTGTTAGTTAACATAGCTCTGCTGGCCGCGTCGGCAGAGGGTGGGCAGAACTGCAGACTCTCTCTCTCTCTGAGTTAAAGACGGAGAGCCGGTGTTACGTATAACTTACACTCACGTATAACTTTGCTTACGTTTTGACACTTACGTTTCTCTATTCTTTCTCTGCGGACGTTATTGTAAACCGAAATAATAAATAATAATAAATAATAAGAAATAATAATAACAATGATTAATAATAAATCTAATCCATCAGCGGACAAAGTAAACAACAATTATGATTGATTCTTGAGCGGCGGCCGTGTCCCTTTGAAGTAAATTGGCAAAGCCTCGCGAAACGCTGAAAATTTGCGCGTGCGGGTGGAACAGTGACACTCGTGTGAAAATCATCGCCAAGGAAAAGGCGGATAAATAAAAAGGAAAAACGCCTGCGGCGAAAATTATCGTATTTGTGTGGGTGTGCAAAAAGGAAAAGGAAAAAAATAAGGAGAAATATCAAGAGCCAAGAAGTTCGAGAAATCGCTAATATAGTGTGAGTGTGTCTGTGCGAGTGGGTGACAAATGATTGGCAGCGAAAAAGAAGAGAAGTCAATCAGCGATAAGCAGTTAAAACAAATAAAAGCGGTGAGTTGAAATTAAAAACCGAGCAAGAAACATAAAATGTAATCAAAAGTGTAATATTTCCTTCCACGGAAACTGATATTGCACCCCTAAATAACTCCCGCTGAGTTCGATATTGCACCCCCCCTCCCCTTTTCATCACCCCCACCCCTTCCCCACCCTCTTTTAACCGCAAACAAATAAAATGGGCAAAAAAACCGAAGGGGATCAAGAAGAAGAAGCGAAAGAAGCGTCGCCGACTTCAGTCCTTCATTCCATTTCATTTTGTTCCACATGGTGCATAGACGTTTTGTTGTTGTTGGTGCTGCTGACTTTGTTGTTCTTGTTCTTGCTGTATTTCGGCTTGACTTCGGCGGTGACAGTGAGCAATGGAAGGCAGCGAACGCAAACTCTGGAAACGCCACTAGCAGTGGCACACGACGCGGCCAACACACACACACACACTCGAACAAACATTGCTGGCCAGGCCAAATACAACATAAAGTGGAGACTCTATTTGGGGGAATCAGCATATGCCGACTTAGAAAATAAAAAACATTAAATTCTAATGGAAACCGTCATTATAAATATGTACCTACATACAGTGGCTCCATCGCTTAATCGGACACCAACTTTCATAAAAAAAAAACAAAATAAATAAATAAAATGGGTTAAATTCGTCGTTTTTTTGCTATTACTTATACATAATGCTAATAGCTTCAAAAAACATAAACAAAAATCACATATTTCCAACGAAAACATTTAGTTTTCCAACAAAAAAACACATTTTTAAGGTTCAACGAATAATTGGACACTCGCTGAATGCGGTTATTTTTTATGGAACTTGCTGCAAACTTTGGGATTTTGGCATTGAGATAACTTTGTAGTAGAGATTAAGAGCAGAAACCAACACTACACTGCAAAAAAAAAGTTAAAATGGCTCCATGGAAAGCCATTTTTTGTGAAACTTCGTCAGTTGATTGGAAAACTTAATTTCAAACTAAAAACTGTACCGAAATTCACTGGATTGGTCGGAGAAGTCAAGTCTATTGTCCAGGACATTGTTATGAGGTTCCGGGATAAATTTTAATTTGACAATAGCGCCAAAACAAGATGTTAATGACGGTATAATTCTAAAGTTCCTTAAGATTTTAAAGGTTAAAAAATATTTCTTTGGTCTGAAAGTGCATTAAACAACCGGCAAAGTGAGGTATCGTTTATAAAAATCGGTTAATAACTTACCTAAAAGATGGGTTCAAAAACATTCCTATTAAGCTGAAAGCTTCGTTTTAATTGAAATTTACAGTTTGTCAAGTAATTGTTTGCAAAAGGGAAAATGGCATAGAAATTCGTTTTTAGATGGAAAATGTACAAGCAAATACTAGATTTTTGAATTTTTTTCTTTTTGAATGTTGTTTATTAAACTATTATCTTTCCGATTGCATCAAAACATTTTCATTTTTCACACTAAAACACCCTAAAAAACAAGAAAAACTAAAAAATTGCAAATATTTGGCTGTCAATTAATTGTTTGCAAAATGCAAACAATTATTTGACTTCTAGCTATAGCTTGAAAACGGCTAAAGTTATTGTACTAATTTTTGGTGGGGTCCTCGTGGTGCCTGCCCTGCATTTAAACGACCCGGAATTGACCGTCTAAGGACATTTTTAATTATACTTTTTAAGGATTTTCTTCCAAAAAAACGTTTGTATGGGATTTGTATGGCGTTGGCATTTTTGACGCAGTTTTCTTCCGTTTTGAGCGGTAAAATCGGCAAAATTTGCTGCTATTTTTGGCAATTCCCCTAAAGGAATGTCCAACGAAAAGTCCTGCATCATTATTTTGTAAGAAATGTGCAGGATTCTAACCATTTTGTATATATTAAAAAAGTGAGGCTCAGATTGCTTACAAAGTGCATGTATACATGGTTCAAAAATTAAGACCATCGTCAGGAGTTATTATCCTGCACATTTCTTACAAAATAATGATGCAGGACTTTTCGTTGGACATTCCTTTAGGGGAATTGCCAAAAATAGCAGCAAATTTTGCCGATTTTACCGCTCAAAACGGAAGAAAACTGCGTCAAAAATGCCAACGCCATACAAATCCCATACAAACGTTTTTTTGGAAGAAAATCCTTAAAAAGTATAATTAAAAATGTCCTTAGACGGTCAATTCCGGGTCGTTTAAATGCAGGGCAGGCACCACGAGGACCCCACCAAAAATTAGTACAATAACTTTAGCCGTTTTCAAGCTATAGCTAGAAGTCAAATAATTGTTTGCATTTTGCAAACAATTAATTGACAGCCAAATATTTGCAATTTTTTAGTTTTTCTTGTTATACCCTTGCAGAGGGTATTATGATTTCAGTCAGAAGTTTGCAACGCAGTGAAGGAGACGTTTCCGACCCTATAAAGTATATATATTCTTGATCAGCATGACTAGACGAGTCGATCTAGCCATGTCCGTCTGTCCGTCCGTCTGTCCGTCCGTCTGTCCGTCTGTTTCTACGCGAACTAGTCTCTCAGTTTTAAAGCTATCGGGCTAAAACTTTCCCAAAAGTCTTATATCTATTGCAGGTAGTATATAAGTCGGAACGAGCCGGATCGGACAACTATATCATATAGCTCCCATAGGAATAATCGGGGGAAAAAATGTAAAAAAAATTTATCGTGGGTGTTTTTGAACCTAGAACCTCCTACTTTTGGAAATGCCATTTTTTATCTAATTCTGAATTTCGAATAAAATTTTTTTTAAATCGGACGACTACATCATATAGCTGCCATAGGAACGATCGAAAAATTAATGGGAATATAATGGGAAATAAATTATTGCTTCGATGACTTTTTTGTATTCTCTTCTACTCTGGGATATGAGTCTTTTTAAATGTTTTCGAATTTCGATTTTAATTTTATCAATATCGAACTACTATATCATATAGCTGCCATAGGAACGATCGGAAAATTAGTGATTAATAGGAATTATCTGCAAGGGTATATAAGCTTCGGCTGGCCGAAGCTAGCTTCCTTTCTTGTTTTTTAGGGTGTTTTAGTGTGAAAAATGAAAATGTTTTGATGCAATCGGAAAGATAATAGTTTAATAAACAACATTCCAAAAGAAAAAAATTCAAAAATCTAGTATTTGCTTGTACATTTTCCATCTAAAAACGAATTTCTATGCCATTTTCCCTTTTGCAAACAATTACTTGACAAACTGTATATGGGAATCGTGCTTTTCGACCAAGCAGTTATTCGTTTGGTTATAGTTTGGTCAATTTTTTAAGTAAGTTACCACCTGAAACCGTCCCTACCCCTATACATTTTAAAATACTTGTTTAAAGAAAAGCTATATCAAGTAATTCGATAAAGGGAATCTCCACTGTACACCGCACGAACACAATGACAAATGCAGGGGGCAGCGACTGAGGCAGCGACGGCGGCAGAGGCAAAGACACCTCGAGGAGTCAACTCACCTCTCGAAACCGATTCCTCTGCTTTAATTTTTTTTCTTTTATTTTTCTTTTTGCTCTCATATTGTATTTTATTTTATTTAACTTTTTTCTGCCCGCCCTGTTCGCATGTGTTATGCGTCTGTGTGTTTGTCTGCGAGTGTGTGTTGGGCTCACACAAATACAATTCATCAGCGGCAGAGAAGTCGGCGTCGTTTATTGTTGTTGTTGCTGCTATTATTTGTTGTTGCTGGTTCTGCGCGCTTTTATTTGAGATTTGCGCACGAATGGCTTTTGCTTTTGCTCTTGGAGTTGTATATAAATTGTAAAGTGGGTGGGGGAGGGGGTGAGTGAAGAGGAGGGGGTTTCAGGCTAGTTTCGTACTAGAGTTCGCGGACAAACACACACATACGTTCATCAGAAATACGGGTATACAACATAGAGAAAAAACAAGACGTATAAAAAAACGGCAAGTGGATTGGGCTTTAGATTTTGTTTTATACGCTTTTCCCTCGGCCCTTTTTGCCTCTTTTGACTGAATTTTTCCACTCCTCCCCCACTTCCTCCTTTCCTTTCCTTCACTCTTCTTGGCATATTTCGCTATTTCCCTTCGCATGTTAATTGCCGGCGTTGAACTTTTAGTTGTTAATCAATTGCCCTAGCTGCTCTTGCCTTTGCTTCGCTTCGGTTGTTTGTTTTATAAACACACAAGCCGCTGGCTTTTTTGTTGGCTGAATTTCAAATATATATGGAAATTTGGTTAACGACACTAAACGTAAAAGTAGTACTAAGGGAAATGGTTTATAATTTACCATTTTCGCTAAAACACACGTACATTTTAAATGAATAACACTAAAAAAGAGTTAATCAAATAAATAAACATTTTTTTTAATTACACACACAACAGTAAAACCGTAAAAAAAAATATATTGAAATACCTAAAGATATTTTTTTTAAGCCAATCAATAAACTAGGCTAATAACGGTTATCTGTGTTGATTTAAGACTCGCATCTTAGTTTAATTCCAATTTCCCCTTTACATTTCCGATTCCCTTTTGGCCAAAATTAAAAGAGGTTCCCGCCGCCAGATGTCGCTACTGCTAGCCGATTTCGGCTGCTGCTGCTTCTTCTTCTTCGCTCTGCTTTTCCTCTGCCCGCAAATCGATTTCGATTTTGTTCTGTCTCTGTCGCACACACCCTCGACTTCTGTTTGTGTGGGTAAGTGTGTGTGTGTGTGTGCAATAAGCTTAACATAAATCATTATAACGGCACATACAGGAGGGACCTTACATGCCACACCGACCCCTTTCCTTTATTCCACGCCCCCTGCCTCTCCCCAAACCTCCCCCCTTTTTCTGTATGCTTGCGTGTACATGTATTTGTTCGTTTCGGCTGTCATTTCATATGGAATTCTATATGGGAACGCACAAAATCGATTTCTAATCGTGTAAATAAATGGCGACAAATGCTGCGACCTCTCCTTTCCCTCCTCCCCCCCTCGCTCTACCACCTTTCTCTACTCCTCCCCTTTCGCATAGCAACAAAAAGCTGGAGGAAAGAGAGAGAAAGAGGAAGATTGTATGGGCAATTGTTTCAAAACCAAAAGTCGGGCACTGAAAAAAACAACCTACTTTTCTGTTTTCAATTAGTTTCTTAACAAGTTATCATGGTAAGGTGTTAAATAATGAGAATGACTCATTATCTAAAAATCATCCTAATAAATAGTTTAATTAATATGAAAAAGGTAATAAAATATATTTAAATTAAATTCTTTTTGCCTTACAGATGTAGGGATTTTGTGATAGGATAGTTATTTTTGTTTATTTTTCGATAATTGGTTACTGATACTTTTTTCTAATCAACAAACTATAACAATATTTTATTAAATAGTTATAAGTTTCATATTATGTAAGAAATCGGTAAATATTTTTTCTCTGTGCAGTCGATATATTTCTGGTTGCACCTTGAGCTTTTTCGATGGAAAGGGAAATTGGGGAATGAGAAGCAGGCCAAAATCAAACAGGATTGGAAACGAAAGGTGGAAAAAGGGATGGGGAGAAGAGGGATTGGGAGTTGGAGTCGCAAAAGAGCAGCAAACATCAGCCACATCCACGCTGTTTAACTGCCAGAGATAAACGAAAGGACTTTGGGATGAGAGCTACCCAAAAATTCGGAACCTAAAAACACACAGAACCTCAAAAGCAACGTGAACAACGTGAAAAATAATTTAATTTGGGGATTTACAGTGAATATACACTAGGAAGAAAAAGTATGCGTACAAAAATTTCCGACAACTTTAATGTTACAAAAAACATGTTAAAAAAAATCTAAAAAATTTCATTATAATTTTAACATTTAGTACACATATTAAGCTTTAATTTGACGTAACTCATTAATTTCTAGCACTTATACTTTTCCTAATATAAACAAAAATGTGCAAAATGGCCGCATTTCGCCTGAGAAAAAGTATGCGTACAAATGTATATAGTATTAGAAAAAGCCATATTTTGGGCAAAGTACGTCGAGTTTAGTACGGAGTTTGATACCCTTTATGTTTTATAACATCAGTGTACATATTTGGCATCGATTGGACCAATGTCCTTGCATCCTTCACCGTTAGTTGATTCCACTCCTCAACATTGACTTTTTACACCATATCCTTGGCTGTAAGGGTGTGAAGACGAGTCCTGCCCTCCAGGACATCCCAAAAATGCTTTACGGGATTGACATCTACTATTGTGATAGCGAATGTAGCTGTTTTACACACAAAAGCTTTGTTTTGTGGGCGCAATGTTTATGATCGTTGTCCTCTTGGTACCAAAAGTCCTTTTAGAGTCCCGCTTTCAGGGGGCTTTAATTTGTTTTCTAAAAGTGCATAAAACGACCAACAAAATGAGGTATGGTTTATAAAAATCGGTCAACAACTTCACGAGAAAGGGCTAGCGATATAGCCAAACAAACAATTTCTTTGGTGTAATGCATGAATTTCATACAAATTTTAATAAAATCGAACATTCTATTTAAATAAGAAAGTTTTGATACCCATTTCTCGTGAAGTTGTTGACCGATTTTTATAAACCATACCTCATTTTGTTGGTCGTTTTATGCACTTTTAGAAAACAAATTAAAGCCCCCTGAAAGCGGGACTCTAAAAGGACTTTTGGTACCAAGAGGACAACGATCATAAACATTGCGCCCACAAAACAAAGCTTTTGTGTGTAAAACAGCTACATTCGCTATCACAATAGTAGATGTCAATCCCGTAAAGCATTTTTGGGATGTCCTGGAGGGCAGGACTCGTCTTCACACCCTTACAGCCAAGGATATGGTGTAAAAAGTCAATGTTGAGGAGTGGAATCAACTAACGGTGAAGGATGCAAGGACATTGGTCCAATCGATGCCAAATATGTACACTGATGTTATAAAACATAAAGGGTATCAAACTCCGTACTAAACTCGACGTACTTTGCCCAAAATATGGCTTTTTCTAATAGGGGAGAGGTCTGTAGGTTGGTACACCTTTTGTTTTTAGTCTCCCATTTGGACATTCGCTTTTGAATCTTCACGTGTTAGGTACCGATCGAAAGCTTAGTCTTTTAGCTGTACAATAAAGCAAAAAAAAAATTTTTTTTCCCTGGGGAAAACTAAAAAATAATTTTTTTTGAAAAGTGCCAAAAAATGACAAGTTGAAAAAGAGGTCTGTAAGTTGAGACACTTTTAAAAGTCAATAATACTCACACCAAAAGTACTCCAAACTTTTAAAAACTATTTATTTATGTTAATTTAATCAATTTTAGTTCGTCTTAAATTATTTCCCATCCATTTTTTAAGAACTTAGACCAAATAACAATTAAAACCAAAAGGCTCATTGAACATTCACTTTTCCCCTAATATCAAAGAAATGTACTAGGCAGAAAGCGACCTCTGTCGGGCTAAGGCCTTTTTGTATGAAAAACGGGTGTCTCAACTTACACGCTCAAAGTGTCTCAACTTACACAAATTGGGATGTTTCGGGAAAAAATTAATAACTTTTTTTCTGACTGTCACATTAAGCTGATTCTTTTTTTAATTTGTTAACAGTTAAATTACTAATGTTTTAAATCTCTTACAAAGTTAATTTAAGCACGTTATTAATTTTTAATGGAATATTGAAAAAAGTAGACAAAAACTTTTTTGGTGCAAAATGGTACACGACTCTCACAGCTTAAATCTGGCTAGAGCCTGGCTTATAATGTTTTCCCCAAAAGTTTTGTCACTAAAAAGGACTACAAAAAAAAAAATAAAAAAAATTTTTTTAGTGGACAAGTTTTGAGAAAATTTAGTGTCTCAACTTACAGACTGTCTCAACCTACAGACCTCTCCCCTACTATATACATTTGTACGCATACTTTTTCTCAGGCGAAATGCGGCCATTTTGCACATTTTTGTTTATATTAGGAAAAGTATAAGTGCTAGAAATTAATGAGTTACGTCAAATTAAAGCTTAATATGTGTACTAAATGTTAAAATTATAATGAAATTTTTTAGATTTTTTTTAACATGTTTTTTGTAACATTAAAGTTGTCGGAAATTTTTGTACGCATACTTTTTCTTCCTAGTGTATATGATATTCACAATCGAATGCGCTATGATTGATATATAATGTAGCTAAAAGTTAAAAAATAGGGTCACATATTAAATGTTTTCAAATAATTTTTATAGTATGAGCTACATTTTGTTTTTATAAAGACCTGAAGTCATACGCATCAAGTTAGCAGAACAACTTTGGAAATTGCACTTTTTTTCTTATTGACAATTTGCCGTTATTTATCCGTAAATTATTCGTGAAACAATTAATTTTGCCGCTCAACTATTTTAAAAGTTATAAGATGTTCTGCTAACTTGATATCAAGTTAGCAGAACAACTCCTTAAAAGTTAACTTTTCCAAAATGTTTTTAAATGGGATTTTGCCGTTATTTATCCGTAAATTATTCGTGAAAGAAAAAATTTTGTCGCTCTTGTTTTAACATTTATTTTTTAAAAAAACATAGTTGTTCTGCTAAGTTGATATCAACTTAGCAGAACACCCATACAAAACTTCAACATTTCTAAAATCTTTTTTAATGGGAATTTGCCGTTATTTATCCGTAAATTATTCGTGAAAGAAAAAATTTAGTTGCTCTTGTTTTAACATTTTTTTTTTAAAAAGCCGAGTTGTTCTGCTAAGTACAACGCGCATGGTAGCAGACCTCTGCTGACGTCGACGTCAAACGTGTAAAATTCCCGCTAATTCTGCTTCTGCGAGAAACAACATCCCCTTTTCATGTTTAAATGTTTTTAACTTTTGAATATATGTAAATCTTGCAAATAATATTGACTCAGACTCACTGCAGAAAATAATAAACCCCAAGGACGCAGAATTCGCGGGAATTTTACACGTTTGACGTCGACGTCAGCAGAGGTCTGCTACCATGCGCGTTGTACTTAGCAGAACAACTCGGCTTTTAAAAAAAAAATGTTAAAACAAGAGCAACTAAATTTGTTCTTTCACGAATAATTTACGGATAAATAACGGCAAATTCCCATTAAAAAAGATTTTAGAAATGTTGAAGTTTTGTATGGGTGTTCTGCTAAGTTGATATCAACTTAGCAGAACAACTCGACTTTTTAAAAAAAAAATGTTAAAACAAGAGCAACTAAATTTTTTCTTTCACGAATAATTTACGGATAAATAACGGCAAAGTCCCATTAAAAAAGATTTTAGAAATGTTGAAGTTTTGTATGGGTGTTCTGCTAAGTTGATATCAAGTTAGCAGAACAACTATGTTTTTTTAAAAAATAAATGTTAAAACAAGAGCGACAAAATTTTTTCTTTCACGAATAATTTACGGATAAATAACGGCAAAATCCCATTTAAAAACATTTTGGAAAAGTTAACTTTTAAGGAGTTGTTCTGCTAACTTGATATCAAGTTAGCAGAACATCTTATAACTTTTAAAATAGTTGAGCGGCAAAATTAATTGTTTCACGAATAATTTACGGATAAATAACGGCAAATTGTCAATAAGAAAAAAAGTGCAATTTCCAAAGTTGTTCTGCTAACTTGATGCGTATCCTGAAGTCATTGTATAAGGTTTGAATGAACTATATAATTTAAATGTATTTCTGATCCTGAGATCAGAACCTGCAAAAGCTAGTCTGCATATATCTAAAACAGGCTTGACATTTTGTCAGTTGATTTTTGGGGAGGCGAAGAGGTTATGTTGTCGAATAGAAAAGGGGTTTACGGGGTGCTGAACAATTGCATTTGGTAATGCATGCACACACATTTTATTTGTTTTGGTCCTGGTATTCTGGCCTCTCGCTTCCCCAGTTTCCAACACAATTCAAAGTGCCAGCTGAAAGTGCAAAAAATCGCACCCCAAAATCGGGGAGAATAGGGGAGATTGGGCTTTATCCCCCTCTTTATCTCTATCCCTCTGCCTCTTTTCGATTCTCTGGGGAAACATCGATGGATAACACAAAATTGAATTTACTACTGTGTGTTGCTGTTGTTGTTGTTTTTCTTGTTGCCTTCGTATGTGTTTTTGTTGCAATTTGCTTTGCACGCTTGGAAAATATTGGCAGTAATTGAATTTATGGGGGAAAGAGGAGGAAAAAGGCAGGTCAACACTATCCAAAATTGAAATACTAAAGATGAGTAAGCCACCTATAAATTTTCCAGGCCCTCTTTCTCACCCATTCGTAATTTTCCATTGTTCACTCATTTGCCGCTGCTATCTCCCTCCCACACAATTTTCGCCAATTTTCATTGCTATTTTCCTTGTGGTCGGAAATTCTCTTAGTTCTGCTTGATTCCGTTTATTTGTGGAGCTTATTTCATGTTACGAAACATACATACATATATTTTTCATCAGTTCGGTTTTTAATTGAATCGGTTATTGGAAGATGGGGTGATATATTTTGGGGGGACTTTGAATGTCCGAAATTGTGTGGCACAATCAATGTTGTTGGATTTGCAGATCAATGCTATGCATAAATTATAATTAATAGGGTTTTATATTTCATGTGTAATATAGGTATAGGTATTCCTTAAATAATAAAAACAGCTACATATATTGTGTGTTAGTTAAATTGATGTTTGTAAATTTCTTTCAAAACTGTTCTAAAGCAAAAAAGAAAATGGAATTTTCAAGTAATAATATTATGATTTGAAATTTTAATTTTCATTGGATTGCAAATCGTTTATAGAAAATGCCATAGGAATAGTGATACCTGCTTATGTTGCAGATTGTTTTAAAATTCGGTATTATATGATATTAGTTTGAAGTTTACTTTTGCAGGACCTCATTCATTTAATACCTTTGCCTACAGACCCATCGAGTTCTCTACCATTGGCAAATGTGGGTTTAATATTGACAATAATAATGTTATTCTCAAAGCAATCACTGTAGATAATCCTGTTATTCTCAAAACTTTTGGTTTCGCGTATTCCTCTCGAACATCTCCATCTCCATCTCAGTTTATTCCTTGTGTGTCGGGTTCCTTTGGTTCGGCCATCCAAGCGAAGCTCTAAGTGAACTTTTGCCCCATGTGTTTGTTGCCTGTTGGGCGATTGCCTGCAAAGGAGATCCTGGATAAAGGAGGGCGTGCAGAAAGGGGGCAACTAGGGTTAGGTGGGTGAGGAGGGCGGTGGGGTGGACCAAAGGACGAGGGTCGAGGTCTCGAGTGGGCAACTGTTTGGCTTTGGTTTTGGCCCATCATCCAGTCACCCCAAAGGCATTTGTGCTCTACTTCATTATGTGAATATCTGTATATATGTTGGACTACACATGTGTGTGTCCGTGTGTATCCGGCGAGCGTCATTGTGTGCGTGTGTATCTATGGGTGGGCAAAAGGTATAGCCAAAGCTATTGCTTCGTTTCGCTCATGTCCTCGGTTTCGTCGTCTATTGAATCCTGCTTATTTCTGGAAGGGAAGCGCAAGTGGCGGCATTTTCGTGGCTCTCGAATGGCGAGTGGGAAAACGACAAGGACGCGCAGGAGGAGGGGAAGAAAATGAAGGAAGGAGGAGGAGGAGGAGAGTCAGGATATCCTCAACGGGCGGCGGCCTTTAACCAATGTTGTAATTATATGCTCACTAGTTGGCATATGTGTCCACGTTCCTGGTGTTTTCTATCCATATACAAAAACACTGGGCAACAAGGTTCTAAGTTAGAACTTCTAACTCAATCAGTCGAACAAACTTTGACTTTGAAAGGAAAATGAATTTATATTGCTTAAAGGCTTAACGGCTCAAGACTTTAGTTGTTAAACTTTCCCTATTGAGTTGACAATATTTGTAAAGGTACATTTATAACTTTGTATTACATAACTTGGGTATTATTGTTTTGGTTTTATTCGTAAAGAATCCATTAAATTTCAAAAAATTTTAAAACGAATACCTAAGCAGTAAAGTAGTAAAGGTATTTTTCTAGGTGTAACTCCATGTTTTGTTTTAAATATTTAATAGGAAAACCGGGCCAATGTAAAGCGAGGCATTTCTGTTTGCATGAAACGCGAGTTCAGAGTGGGCTCTTGTTCTGCTTCTTCCTGCTGGGAAGTCCACCCGCCCCTTTCCCCGCCAAAAGCCCACCTCCCCCTCCCCCACCCCCTCCCACTTTTCTGCTGCAGCGAAAACTTTGCAATTTCGCTTTTGTGCTCCGAAACTCATGAGTTTCGTGTGTGAGTGAGTGAGTGTTGCAAGTATCTGCAACTGTTGTATCTGTATCTGCGCAGCGAGCATTTTCCTTGTGCCATTGTGCAAATTATACAAATGCTGAGGATGCCGAGATGCTGAGACGCTGGCGACGACGCTGGTGTCACCATCGCCATCTCGCCATCCATGCATCTGCGAGATACATTAGACAGTTTGCTGCGTGCCAAGCGGCCACATTTACAGATACAGCTACAGATACATTTACAGATACAGCTGCAGATACATCTTGCTGCCACGGTACAGCTGCAGATGCGGATACACATTCTGTATCTATTTCTGTGCGGCATACGGGAAATCGTTGTAATTTGCATGGCTCAACTTTGGATGAGCTGTCGCCGACGGTGCTCTTGCATCCGCAAATGTATGCACGAGTATCTGCGAGTTTGGTATCTATGTATCCGTCAGCTGCGTGGGCGTGGCACCCGGCCGCTGCTCATTAGATTTACTTGAGATAGTTTCCACCACTCACAAAGATAACTCATCGATTTAATGTGCAGTCACCACATTCCCACATCCGCTCTGCTAATTAGGAAATAAGTTTTAATCTTTTAAGACTCATTTGCCCAGAGGGTCAATTACCAAGATATAGAAGGTATTAAATACATAATCCTGTGTTTGCAAGCTCAACTTGTGCCACCCAAAACCAAATGTCTTCTGTACAATTCGAATGGGAATTAAATGGCCGAATGATTTATTGATTGTTTTGATTTGGTTTGCTAAAACCTAGCAAATCAAAAACCACACACAGAAGAGCAAACTAAGCCTATTAAATGTTGCTTTAAATTGTCACACTTCGAAACTAAAAGTTTTCGCCCTTTGAAGCCCACTTAGTGTAAAAACAGTTAAAGGCTTAAGATCTAAAAAGCTTGAAGATTTTAAATTGATGCAGAAAATGATGTGAAACCTTTACTTGATGTCTTGATTCAAGGTTTTTAAGCTTTAATGCTAAGGATGCCAAATAATAGAGCCAACTGATTGTGTAGCTCAAACATGTTTTTACTAATGCCAAAATTAAAGTCCGCTTTTGAAACTTTGTTGACCACTTTGTGGTCCCTTTGGCAGCCTGACTATAAGGCCCCAACTAATCACAGTGGAACGTGCCGTGCTCTAACTTCTGACTGTCTAAAATCTCGAAAAAAATATGGAGACAGTGCGGACACACAATCACAATCATCTGCAAAAAGCTGCGCTGTGCCAATTAAGCTGACTTTGAGGAACTTCGTGGTGTCCCTTTTTTCTTTTTATCCTTCCCTGCCTATCTGGACCCCATTCCCCGTTCCTCCTTCTGTCCTTTTGGCCCCACTATTTGTGGGCTCTGCTGATGAAAATTAACAAAAAGCTGAAACGTTGTTGGCTTTGCTTTTGGGCCCCTTGGCGCTCATTTTACTTACGGTGCACGCAGGCTACAGTGAACTTTATAAAAGGTAATATAGCGTCGATATCTATCTAAGTATCTATCATTCAAAGTCAATTTGTTGAGCCATTTGCGATGTTGGATATTGGTTAAGTACCTTATACCGATTTTACAAAATTTAAATATTTCGGAAAAGTAAAAATGCAGTATTGTTGTGTTTATCAATACCTATCAAAATGCAGAGGAAATTTTTCAAAACGGACCATTTGTTAAAAAGTTATGCGTGATCAAAGTTTTATATCTCCATCTCCCTCGCACTCCCTTTAGCTGAGTAACGGGTATAGCGACTATAGCGTTCTCTCTTGTTTTATTTTTAGTTTTGTTAATAATTATTTGTATTTTGAGCCCCCTTCAAGATGTCCACTGTATTTTTCGCTGACCGCAGGTTCCTCTTCCTCCTGCTTCCACTTCTTAAAAATGCTCTATTTCTTGCTCTTTCTGGCTGCGTTGTTACCCTCTCTTTCCAGCACACACACACGCGTGTGCTTAAACATTTTTTCTTCCGCACATTTTTTATGCACGTGTGTGTGTATTCTTTTGCAAACTGCAGCTTCGCCGTTGGACAGGGATGTGGCCAAAGGGGGGCAGGGGGCTTAAGGGGGTTGGGAAGAGTCGCAAGGGGGATTTCAAAAACTTGGCCTGTGTGTTGTTGCCTCTGACTCTGGCGTTTTTCTCTGCACGACATCCCTGACTGCGCCTCTCGCTGCTGCTCCTGCTGCTTCTCTTCCTTTGCCTCTGCCTCCTGCTCCCTCTGTCATTTCCTTTATTCCGCTGTCGCCCCTGCCTTTTGGCACCCCCCTGTAGCACCCCCCTTTGGCCCACGGCTATGGCAGCCAGCCAGGCTGACGAGCAAGTTTGAATTGTAATCCTGGTTGTTGTAGTTGGCACACGCTCTTCGCCTCTCCTCTTCTCGTCTCTCCTTTCTCCTTGTTTGCTGCTGCAGCAAGTTTCTGCCTTCTCCCTGCTCCTCTTTCGCCCCCTTTTATCAAGCTGCGTTCGACAGCATCAGCCTCTGCTTTTGTCTGCTGCCGCCACGTCGCCGCTTCATGCACCTTCTCCAGCTCCTCTTTATCCTCCCTGTCCCCCACCCCCTCCCCCTCCACATCGCCCTTATCCTCCGCCTCCTCTTTAGCCTCTCCACCTTTGGCACTATGCACGTCCTTCTTGTCGTTGCCCTTTTACATTTCACTCCGGTTCGCAGGTCCCACAACTTTGCCTGAAAACATTGCGAAAAATGTGCAATATTATTGATTATGCTTGGTAAATCGATTATGTCCATAGGGAGGTAGACCACACCATAGCATATATTGCATTACTTAAGCAATTATGATTTTTTATTAGTGGTCATTGCAGGGAAAGGCTTTGTTTAGTTCTTGTACGATACTTAGAACTGGTGTTATTAAAATAAAATCCATATTAGTGCTCATATAAAAAGATTAAGTTATTAAATAGGATATAGGGAAATGAGCCCTGATCAGCTTATACAGCTTTTGTTTCTTAATGTTCTAGCCGCATACCAAATATCATATTATTCTAAAGAATATTTCGTCCAAAATTCCGATTTTATTTTAAGTTATTTACCTTTCCCATAAAGTATGCAATGATTCTTACCAACTAAAATGCCAGGTATTTAAGGGTCGACTACAGGGCTCCTGTTTATTTTTTTTAATTACGCTCTACTTGCAGTTTTAGCACCTACGCCTCTTTGTCAATGAGTGCGAAAGAGAGTGAGTGGAGCCAGAGTGAGGGAGATGGAAAGATTGCATGGAAAACTCATGCGTGTGCCTGCAATTTTCCGTAATTTCCCCCTCCGCACACACCTTCCGCTTGCGAAAACGCAATTTCACTTGACATTATTCAACAATTTGCATTGCTGCTTCCGCAACAGGAATAAAAACAACAACTAGCGCCGCAAAGTTTTGGCAGCAACAACAACATAAGCAGGACAACAAGAAGGAGACACCTTTTCATTGAGTTTACACACAACCATTTGTACAACTCCAGACGTATTCACCCACACAGGCACACATGGCGAAATTTGCTTGCTCACTTCCATTTTCCCGTTTCCTGTTACCCTTTCCATCTCTCCCCCTTCCTTCCTCCCCTCATTTTGGCATCATTCATTGCTTAATTTCTCACTTGTTCCTTTTACGCACACATGCACCGGCACATAAGGGTGGCCCCATTTCTGGTAATGTTGTAATGTCTTAAGAAAATTAAAACGAAGAAGAAGAAACTTAACTTGGAGTTTTTTAAGGCTAGTCCCAATCTAAGAAGTTAAGAACTAGGATGGTTTCTCAAATCCAAACCAAAAACTTCCTACTAGTGGAATATTTGTTTTAGTATTTACTTACTAAAATTACATCGCGGTTATTAATTATTTAATTTAACCGAGATAATCATCCAGGATCATCGAACATAGTCTTAATTCTTTTGACCATTTTTACTGTTGAAGTTTTTAATTTAATCACCACATTTATTAAAATTAATTAATAAAATTTTAATTGAGCCACCCTAACACGCACACACTTCCTTGAGAGTCGTGAAGGAAGCCATGTCACCTGAAATAGTTGTTATAGCAATTTTAATTACCAGCACTTGAATGAACGAAGCCCGTTTTACACAGGCAACAAAAATTACGACAGCAAAAATTAAAGGCGAAAAAAGGAGGAAACTTAAACAATACAAATGCTGGCTATCTTTCTCCAATTTCTGGTGATGCCCTCTCCCTTCCACTTTGCCCCTAACAACGACACCTTCACCTGACTAACTCACCCTCTCTCCTCTTGCCGCTCTCCCACTCCCACCCCCACCATTATCCTCCCCCTCCCCCATGCCAAAGCCTGTGGGCACGTTCGTTAAATGTTGAATAAATTTTCTCATATAATCGCAGTCGTCGCCCCGTGCTCTCTGCGGCTCTCTTTCGCCCCGGCCACACATTTGCTCCCTCTCCCAATCAGCAACCAACAACAACAGCAGGCAACTACCGCACAGTTGTCTCCGCAGCGCTGCCGGCGTCGCTGCTGGCTTCGCCGTCGCAGTCGCTGCCGCTGATGTTGAATGTTTGATGTTGAATGTTGATGGTGTTAGTTTTGTTCGGAAACTCGTCGGTCGCGCAAGCAAAATCCCCAACGAAAATAAAACAAATAAGATAGTAAATCTAAAACAAATGCTAAGATATTAGATGGAAAACGAAATAAAAGTGTCAGTGTCGCAAGATATGTCGTCAACGCAAAATAATTAGAAAAGTGTGTGTGCTGTGCTCAATATTTGTGAATGTGCCAAAGTAAGAAACAAATAAATACGAAATAAATAAAAAAGAAGCCAGAAAAAAGGAAGTGCGACAGATTCAGATACAGATACACAAAGCTAAAACGGAATTCGTTTGGGCCAAGTTCTGCTGCTTCTTCCTCCTCGGCGTCCTCTTCTTCTTTTTCTATAAACGCAGCCAAGCGTGCCGTGCCAGTGGTGTGTGTGTGTGTGTGTGTGTGTGAGCGCGCATTTTCTTTTGTCCATTCCGCCACCTTATTCTCCACGCTCTTCTTTTCGTACAGCCGCCAAAGGAGACGGCGAAAAAAGGATTAAGAAAAAAAGTTTGATTATTTTTATTTCGCTGCAAACTTGATCAAAAAGCTGACCGACCTCTTGTAATAGAAATTAACCCAAGAAATCAATTAATAATACATAAGCTCAAATCAGGACTAGGAATTCATAGGAAGTTTAAAGCTCATTTAAAGCCCATTGTGGTGTGATTTTAAAAATGCCCTTTTGAGCTTTCACGCAAAAACAAATGAACATGTCATGGATCAATTTGATAATTTACTACCCCTACTTATGACACCTAAAAAATAAAAAGTAAAGCACCACTTAGTTAGATAGTAAAACTTTAATGATAAAGGGGAACCAGTACTTGTGAGTGCTACTTAGTAGTGATTGATTACTTACGACCTGCAATTATTTGGTGTCACTGTTTGCTATAAATTTTAATGACTATTTAAATTTAAAATGATTGGATTACAATAATTTGGTTTTTTTGAGAAGTCTGGCCACCACAAATGAGGCCCATTTAGTGAGTTTTTAAAGTTTAAAATAAAATTAAGATTTATTCTGGTTTATAGCGATTTTTATTTTAACTAAATACTACCTGCCAAAAATGATTAGGAACAATCTCCAAATAAAAGATAAGAAAATGTGCAACTTTGAGTTCGTACTGCCCGAAGATTTCTCACGATATTTTTTTTTTGCGTTATTTTGAGCAGCGTGCAATAAGATTTATTATGACCACAATTGCAGTCCGGCATTTCAACTTGCTTTTGTTGTATTTTTATGTATCAATAATTACAAAGAGCGAGTGAGAGGGCGAGAGAGGGAGCAGGCAGACGAGAGGCAGAGCAAGAGGAAAGAGGCAACAACAACGACGCTTGGGAAACGAAATTGAAGCACACGGATGGAAATGGAATGGAATGAGGGAGTGCGAGCGAGAGGAGGTGATGGAGTGGGCCAGTGAGTGGGAAGGGGAGCGAGGAGGGGGAGGGGATACGTAACGGCCAGTCACAGCAGAAAGCAACAACAATAACAATTGCAACAACAACAGCAGCAACAACGGGTGAACATTGGAGACATGTTTGTGCGGCGGCGCTCATTTATTTTATGTCTCGGCTTTGTTGTTTTTGTTTTTGCTGCTTTTGCGCTACTTTGGAGCTGCCTATCCTGCTCCCCCGCCCTTTGCCCCCCTCCTCCCACAACCCCCTTGTCATATGTGTATGTGTGTGCATGACTCGCTTGTTACTTTGTTCTTGTTTTCTGTTTCTGTTTCATTTTCTGCCGACTCAACTTGACAACCAACCAAACTGAACTCAAGCTCAAACTGAAAAATGCCGCAAAATCGAGAACTTAACGGATTAAAACTGAAACACAGGGCAACTTGGCTAAGCGCCATTAAAATATACAAATTTTCGGCCTAATAGTTTGAAACGAAGCCCAATAAAAGGGATTTAATTGAACTTAGGAACCCCGGAAACTGAAAACATGTGTAGAAAGAAGTTGTCCACTTGAGATTTAGTTCTCGAATTGATTCTAAACTTCAATTTTCATGAGATAGGATCTATTAATTGCATTTTACGAAGTTCCACTGTAAAAGCATTGGAAAATAAAGATAAACAAGTATTGCGTGGGCTCAACAAGCGAACGAGCGAATTGCTGATATGGCTGTGAAGTCATCTGTTCGTTATATGGAAATGGAAACATCTTTCCGGATCATCTCGACATATTAATGCTTAACCCTTTGGTGGCGAAAACCAATTAAGTCGAGTTTTTAAAGCCTAACCACGCGCATTTGAGCCGAAGTCGGCTGGAATTCGTGTGTATTTCCCTCACTCTGGATTGTTTTTGGTTTTAGCCAACTAACCAGCGTCGCTGCCTCTGCCTCTGCCGGCGTCGCTGCTCGGTCAGGCCTCCTTTCGTTGTTGTTGTTGTTGCTGTTATTATTTTTGTTGTTTTAGCTCTCGGCCATTCCTCTCCACTGTCCACTGTCCGATTCCCATTCGTTTCTAAAATACAATTTTGCGCTGTTTTTGGACGCGTTTTTTCACATACCCTCGAACTGGGGTAACACAATTTTAAAACTCAATCAATAAAAAATAAATAGTTTTTAATTTATGTTTCGTTATCCAATCAGTGGCTTATAAATCGGACTATTAAATCATAATGACATTATTTGTATAAGATAAGAATGTGAAATAAATTTCTGTCTGGGCGAACTAAGCAACTAGGAAATTTCAAAGATTATTTCTTAAAACATTGTCGCTGATCTGGTTTCATAGGGAATTTCTATGATATACTCCAACTGGAGAAATGTTATCATAAAACTTAAAATATTACAGTTTCCTGTTATTTAATCAAAACTGATAAAACAACAAGTGTATAAAAACTTCGGTTTGTCGTAGTCAAGTCATCTTTATGGTATTTTTTTTCGTGCTGTTGCGGATTTGTGATTTCGATATTTAGTTGGATTTCTGTCTGTCCCCCTCCCATTCGTTCCCCTTTCCACCCGTTCCGCCCGCTTGTCCATCTGTCAAGTTTTGTTTCGTCTGTTGTTTTGCCGTCGGTTTCGCTTCGCTCCTCGCTGATTGCTCTGTGCCCCCGTCCTCCTTCTCCGTCTCCTCCCCTTCCTGGCCTCTTTTGCCGCTGCCGCCCCCTCTCCTCACCCCCCTTTTGGTGCTCCCCCTCCTTCGTTTGTTTTTGGGTGTACGCCATCTCTGCAGCGTGTTTCTTTTCATATTATTTAATTTATTTCGTTGGTTTTCATTGTGGCCATGCTCGTTGTTGCCCCCTCCTCCTCCTTGCCTCTCCTCCTTCCCTTCATCGGCCATCTCCCTCTGCTCTTCCTCTTTCATCTGGGTTCATCTGTATCTACAATTCGTCATGTCGATTGTACCTTTTTCTTCTCTGTTCAGCTTCATCATCATCCCTTCAACGGATTTTGAGGCATTTCAGTGATGAATTTGTTTTCTTGTTTAATTTTAGTCATTTGCCGAGCACCCTCTCCACCACAAATGCACTTCTAGCACACACACACACATGGCACACAAATGCACCCAAATAAATGCCCTTTGAGAAATGCATCTGCTCTTTGATCGCTTTGAATTTACAGTTTCCTCAGATGCACTTTTTCATTTTTTTATGGCTATGACACTGTGAAAAATTCTAGATCTCAAAATGGAAAAAAAACTTAATAATCTATCTTTTTTTATAAAAGTATCATTTAAAACCTAATTTGTAATTATTTTAAATTTGAAAAATACCTACCTGAGAGTAAACATGTGACTATTTTTTCTCACTGTGCACTGTGTATCTCGATGTCAAAGTGGTCAGCGAAAACTGCTATGCCATTTAATCACTTGGGTAAAAACGAGAGGGTTGTGAGTACTGTATAGAGCAATTAATGGATTTTGCAAAGCAGATTTCCAGTTTGCCGTGCACACGATAAACAAGTGAGAAGGGTTTGTTTAGTAAACGAGCGAGCTGTGATATCATTGGGGCACTCAAAACCGAACACATTAGAGGCGAACGTTGAAATCCCAGGCAATCGGTTAATTAAATTACAAATGTTTTTACTTTTCCCAAGAGTTGGAAGGCGCAAGCTGAAACCCCAACGATAACAACACTTGGCCATTGAGCGATAATTTACGGTTAGGTTAGGTTCGTTCTGTTGGCAGTTGCTATCTGATTGATTGCATTGCCACAGAAATACAGTGGAGCTTCCCTGGAGAATCAGCAACTTCAAGAGGAAATGGTTTTTAATTAGTTGAGAACATTTTTTTTTATATTCCCATATGCAGAATATTAGGCAATAAACTTATTATAAATGGTGTTGAATAATATTATTAATTATTTTTAGTATATTGCCTAAGATTAGCTTATTCCTGACATTTGTAGACTTTTTATAGAAGATTCACTGTGGAAAAGTACATAGACGCAGCGTTCTTTCGATTTAAGGCGAGTTTCGTTTGCTTTTTGTAGCCCGGATTTATTGAAGCGCAGCGCACAGACAGGCTATCCCCGTCCCTTTCTGCCTCCCCGATTACCTCTACGTCCCTCTCGCCTCCTCCAACGCACCGACTGACTGACTGTCAATTGTTTTCTTGGCCTCTTTGGCCCCTCCATCTCTTTTTCGCCCACTTTTTCCGTCTCGTTCTGCCAACTGATTCAATTGAAAAATGTTGACTCTTTCCTTATTTTTTTTCCTCTTGCTTTTCGTATTTTTCGAATCGGACGCTGCTGTCGTTCATTAGCTTTCTTGGTACAGAATTTTTAACCCCCTGTCTGCCGACGGGGCTCTTAGCCCCCCGGCGCCCCCTTCGGCGAGAAGTGCTAAATGACCGGCAGCGTCGAGAAGTTGACCAAAATGCTGCGAACGCCATTGTTTATATAAAGTAGTGACTCACAGACCCTCCGTCTCTTTCCACTTTTTAGGAACAACAAGAAAAAACAACAGAAACCAATAGAAAATACATAATTGTTGTTGCTTGTCTGTTTAATTTCAGCAGAGAGTGAGGAAAATTGTAGGAAAATACCGAAATTATAATTGTGCATTTCATTCCTCGGGCTCCTTCAATTTCGTTTTCCTCTACAAGTTTTTCGTTTGAGCGACGCCGTCCCATAAATTTCAATAATCATTTCGGATTCATTGTGTGTTTGTGTTAACCAGGCCAAAAAGAGGCAAACGGAAATCTAGAAATGAAATCATAAAATCAAAAGAAATACACAAAAATCATTAATTTATACTATCTTCTTTCCCCTGTGAGTGAGTGAGAAAAATTAAAACAGATAAATGAAGAAAAGAAATGAAAGCAAAATCGAAAGGCGACAAAAGTGAATAGTTGAATAATAATGAAAGTAAACAAACCGGCAACAAAGCGGAACTGGAAGAACTAAAACTAACTTAAAGTTCGAGTTTTTATTCATTTCAAGAGGTGAGTTTTACTGATACCACCGGAAAGAGCTGAAAATGGAAAACATTTATAAGGCATAAGCGTTGGAAATAGTCACGTTTTACTTTCTGTATAGATCAATTAAAGTTATTTATACTTTAATATAACTACTTTTTCATTTTACGAAAAAATTAATAATTTTGAATATTAGTATTCGGCAAAATGATTATTAACACTTGATTTTTTATTTAGGAAATTTAATCTTAAAGACAATCTATATATTTCAATGAAAGTACCTCTAAATGGAGCTAAGTGAATTAAATGCCTATGGAAATTGAATAAAATTGAATTTAAAGTGAATACAAGTTTCCCTTTTGGCTAGAAAAGTTTACGAACTGATATAAGTTCGCTTCAAAGTTTTCCATTGAGGTTTTCCAAGTGTTTATTGTGTCTTATAGATATACAATAATGTGTTTTTTAATAGGTTTTACTTTATTTTTATAAATGGTTAAACCATTTTCTATTTTGAAATTATCCAGAAGTTGTCCATCTGCTAGTGTTACAAAGTAACCGCATTCGCTCTCCTCTTTCTCTCTGCTCACTCACGTTGTCCTGTCTCCCACCCCCGTTATTCCACCCGCGTTCTGCCTTTTGTTGGGATAATCTGATTTAAGCATTAATTAAATTGCTGTGCGGACGGACGCATGTGTGTGCGTTTATGTATCTTTTTATCCGTGTATCTATCGCCGTCATTTTGCGACCGTGTGTACGAAATAAAGCACAGATACAAATACGAATAGAAATACAAATACAAACACTGTTCACTGTCCATATTAGATTACGTGCAACAAGCTCTTTAATTGTATTTGCCGTCTAATGAAATCACCGCAGCGCAGAGTAACATTTAAAAGCTTTGGCCAACGAACAGCCAAATGCGTACAGTTGTGCAACGACGGTCATTTGATTGGATTGGATTCGATTGGATTGTAATCGCAGGATTTATAGAGGGGGCACAAGCAAAAGAACCGGGCACAAACCACATGTAGTTATCCAGTTATTTTGGGTAAAAATGCCATGTGTCAAGCGTGGGAAATCAACGGAAATGTTTGTAAATCGTAGCGGGATGGTTGATATGTGCTATGGAATCGGGAGTAAAAACTAATTATATTTAATACGACAAACATTTTTTTTATTATTTTTTATTTTCATAGTTAAAGAAAGAATTGATTTTCTATCATAAGGGCTAGTATTCAACCTAACAAAAAGTCGTCGAAAACAAAAAAAATCTCATATGAAAAAAACATCAAGAAATTTTGTTTCATATGAAGTTTTTTGTTTTGAAAGACTTTTTGTTAGGTTGAATACCAGCCCTAACTACCAAATCCTAATCAAGTTTTATATCACTAATTTTATAAATATGTAAGGTATCTTAACTATAAAGGTGATATACATATGTGTCATTTTAAGGAAGTTAAACCCCTGATTAAAATAACCCGTAATAAGTGAAACCTTATTATACCGCAACCATTTTCTCCTCAACCAAAAAGTAATTTAAGGCTGATTTATGATCCATTTTTGGGTACTGAAGTGTCAGAGGGTTAAGTTAAATCCTTGAAGAAGTGAACATGTCCCCGATATCAGTTGATTGTCCAGTGGAAGGAGGAGAGGAGGGAGTGAGGGAAACGGGAGAAGGGGAAGTAAAGGAAGTCGAAGAGAAGGACGAGGGACAGGTAGAAGCAGGTGGCTGGTATAAATTGGCAACTGCACATGGTCAACTGCACATGACTGGAAATTGCATCACGTTATCATCATTTTGCGAATGCCAAGGAGGAACGAAGAGGAGGAGGAGGGGAAGAGGAAAGTGGAAGGGATTGCACTGGGTGCAGCCACAAAATGCGCCCACTCCGCCCACCGCAAAAGTGAGCGAAAGAAGGAGAGAGGGCACTGAGCGAAAGAGAGAGACAATGAATCGCTCTCTGTTTGTCTCTGCTCTTGCGTCTCCTTTTTGCACTCTTCCTTCTCCTGCTCTTCTTTGCTCCTCCTTGAAATTGCTCTTGCACCTCGTTGCCGTTGTTGTTGTTGTTGTTGCTGTTGCAAATGGCAAATACGTCAATGTTGTTGCTTTCCTTTCGCCCCTCGTCCTTCGCCTCCTGGAAGAGCTCTCACTCGCACACTTGCGCCCTCTCACTCTAATTTATGGGTCGTGCGCGCCTCTCGTTCCACTTGGAGCTTTTGTCCCTTGTCCAATGCGCCACCTCTTCCCTCCCCTCCCCACCGCACTCCACATCCCACAGCCCGAGTCCCATGCATTCCTCTTACTCCTGTAATCCTGCAGCAGTTACAACATCAACCACACCAACATCGTTACATAAATACCAACTACAGGGCAGCCTGCCAAAGTGATCATCAATCGGGCACTTCAAAAGTCATGCTTGCCTGTATAAACCGAACTTAACTACCATAATGTCCCTGGTTGATATATTTTTAATAAAGATACCCAATCTTATCTTAACTTTAACTTAACGCATCCTATGACTTGATCTTAAAATCATATTAAACCCAAAACATTTTAATTCAAATTCAATTAGTCCTTACTAAGATTTCTAAGATAATTAAACACGAATTACTAATAGTAGTTAAGTAAAATGAAAGTATTATGAATTTATGTACCAGTTTTCCTATATAGAATTTTACTAAACCATCCATTACAATCTTAACATCCTGCCTAAAATTATGGTTTCACTTAGGGAATCTTGACTGTAAAACAACTGCCTGCGGTTGTCATTGTTTTTGTTGTTGCTCTAGCCTCGCTGCATAAATTCATTTGTTTGCTCCCATTGCTGTTTTTGTTGTTGTTGCTGCTGCTGCTGCTGCAGTTGTTGTTCTTGCTAGTTCTGTTTCGCTGCTAGCGTCGCAGTC
Organism: Drosophila prostipennis; assembly: GCA_037075205.1. Lineage (NCBI taxonomy): Eukaryota > Metazoa > Arthropoda > Insecta > Diptera > Drosophilidae > Drosophila > Drosophila prostipennis. The sequence goes on along the minus strand of JBAMCJ010005005.1, from coordinate 1,663,747 downwards.
GGCGTCTGCGCTAAGTTGGACTTTATTTGGTTTTACTGTTGTTGTTGCTAGCTGCTCTGCCCTTCTTCCTTCTCTTCTTCTACTTCCCCCTTGGCGTTGCCATTTTCAATTTTAGTTTTGCTGTTCTGCTGATGCCGCTTCTTCTTCTACGCCCATTCGCAATTCTCGATTCTCATTCGGTTCGTTTTACTGCCACTTCACTCCGGCTAACCCCTGCCACGCCCCCAATTTTTGCACCCACCCACCCGCACAACTCCCCTTCTCTTTGCACCACCACCCACACGCCAAAGTTGTGTGTCCTTGCACGCTCGTTTCCTGTTCGTTTTGTTGGCCTGTTCGTCCTGTGTGCGACAACCCACGATTTCTCCGCCTCTCCCCCTCCCACCCGCTTCCTCGCCATCCCCACTTTGTCTCCCCTGTTCGTTACACGCCCCGTTTCGGTTCAGAGTTTACATTTTATGTGTGTCCTTTTTTTTTTTTGCACAGTTTTCTTGCCCAGGCGAGAGACCCAACACCTCCCAATTTCCCCCTTCAACTCCCCAATTTTCCCACCCCTCGCCACATTTTCCTCCCGAAAACTGGTTGGCAATATATCCTTCATGATAATGTATTCCAGCCCGGAGAAGTGCAAAACAAGAATAACAGAATCGGCGCAGGGTTCTCGTTTCGTTTCCAGTGGGTTTTGTGTTTTCAAAAATATTATTTACGGCCTTTGTGCACAGGCATTAATTACTTGGATATTTTTTTCATTAAAACTACAAATTGTTTTCCCAATAATGGTTGCTAAAACTTCAAGCGTTAAGTAACAAGTAACTTACTTGTTAAAACTTTTACGCTAAGTGATTATTATTAAGATTACAGGTCTGCTGATATCTAAGGATACATTTAAAATTTCAATAAAGTAGATTAGTAGACTAATTGCTTAAATAGATAGCCGAAACCCCTTCATAAAGTTCAACAAAGCTAAGCTGCTCACTTGAGCTGCTCAAATTGTTGCAAACCGGCTGGAAAAGTTTGTAAACGTATTTATAGTTTGATATTTGCTCTTTAAACTCAACGAAAACTACTTACTCGTCAAAAGAGATGGAATTTATATCAAGCATTTTCCGTTCATTAAATATTTACCAAGTATTGGCTTTGTAATCGGCTTTAAAGGCTTTATTTTCTACAAAATGTTGCCCATTTTAAAGATGGGAAAATAACTCTATTAAATCAATTTTGAGGTAAATTGTTTAATTGGAAAATTTGATTCAATTCAACGATTATGCATATTTTATATCGTTGTCGCTAAATTGCACAATTTGAGAGGTGAAAATTGAAAGCATTTTTCGGGTAAAGAGTTTTAAAGGCAGGATGAAAATGTCAGTGAAAATCATGAAAATGAAAGGAGAAAAACAACAAGACAGATTGAGGAGCCTGTATGAGTTACGTGAAAATGGATTCAATTTTACTGCAATTTAAGATTAATAGGGGAATTTAACGAAAGAATTTTAATGTATTTAAAACACTTTATGATAAGGAATTTAATGAAGCGATTTAATTTGAATGTAATCGACTTTAAATATAGATTTCGTATGCACTAAATCTTACAAAAAAGACTTTCAATATTCGTTATTTTGAATGGAATTTAAAGCTCAGAGCAGTAAATTGATTGATAAAAAATGAAACAAAAAAATAAGAGGAACTGGAACTTGTTGCTGCGGCTGAAAGTATTGCATTCTTGTTGTTGCTGCACTCGATCTGAAGGCGTTGCAGAAGCGTTGAAAAGAGGGACGGGGATGAAGCAGGAGGGGAGCGGGAAACGAGACTAAAGATCGCGCCAGACGATGACGCAGACTGCAGGCTTGTTGGACGCTAAAAAGTGGCTGGGGATATTGCTTTTTGAGTCAATAACCTCACTCGCTACAAGAAAAAAGCGAGGAAGAGTCAGAAGCACTCACATTCTTTCTCTCCCTTTCTTTCCCTCTCTATGCCTCTCTTTCCCACACATTCCCACACTGGATGGGGCAAAAAAAAGCCGCCAACAACAATAGGGCAGAATAGAACAAGAATAAAAAGTAGAAGAATCCACAGAAGTTAAGTCAGAAAGCCAGAAGAACCGAACCTATGTCTCAAGAATTCCGGGGCCAAGTAAACGATTAAAAAATGCTTCAATCTTTTGTTTAGGATATTACTTATTGAACCAAAACCTTGACACACAGATCTAATAATTACCGAATTTTTAATCCGATATTTGTAGGAAAAATCCTGACTCATCTTCGTTAACTACTCACCATTCAAATCACTAAAAAACACTGGTAGCCAGTGTAAGATAAACCATATTTGAAATACACAAATAAACCTCTAAGATAAATACATAAGTACATACATTTGGACAAACAAAAAATAAGAAATTTTCCGTACTTCAAAAATTGTTGATTATTTTAATTTGTAATATCTATGCTAAATGTTTAACAATATTATACTATAATTTAATTTTCTTTGGATACTGTTTAGACAAACAACTTTATGCGATTTCGAATCAAATCCAGCTTTTGGGATCAATATAAGTTTAAGAACTATGGTTCCATTTGTTTTTCGAGCAATTGATTAGCTTTTCAAGCTTATTGACCAAAGAAAAAACAGCCGTAAACTTTTTTTTATGCCAAATCAAACGAAACGGCGGCGCTATCTGCGTGTGTATGGGTATAAGATACAACGCGAAGGCAAACACACACACGTTCGAAAATAAAACCAACAAAAAAGGCAGGGAAAAAATACAACAAATAAAAAAGAAATAAAGGCAACTCATGAGCGATGGACAGACAGTCGGCCAATTGAGCTAGAGAGAGAAGATAATCAAGAGCAAATAACAATGGGTATTTCAGGGGGGAGGAGTAAAGGGGCGGTGGGTGGTGGAGTGACGCCAGCACAATATGAGAAGAATTTCACATTTGTTCGCTGCTGTCACTCACAAATATTGATGTGAAAAGAGTGGCAGAAGGAGAGGGGGAGGAGGGAGTGAGAGGAGGCGGCGAGTCACACACAAATACACACAGTGCAAAAAGAAATAGAAACAACAAGAACAAGAATAACGCACACACCTTCCCAGTCGCCTGCGTCGACGCCGACTGCGCTGCCACCCCCGCGACGTCGGCAGAGGCAGCGAAGTGTGGCAGTGTCAAAGACAACTGCCCGAATCATATTGCTTGCTCCCTGAGCTCCCTCTCCCCATCCCACCCGCCTCACCATTTCTCCACCTTTCACCCTCCCACTTGCGGTGAACCCAAAAGCAATGCCCAAGTTGAAGAAGAAGACGAAAGGCAAAGTTTCACAGTGCTACTCCCGCTAAAACCAATTTTATGTAACGTGCCATTTGCAAGTAAGGTGGATTGGATAAAACAAATATGAAAAAATGATTTGTTACAAAATATAAGCAGTAAAAAATCCTACAAAATATTTAATCAACTAAACTCTTTTAAATTAGTTTAATGCCTGGTCAACTCAAGCAGGTTCCACTGTACCAAGTCGGTCTGTCCGTTCCGTTTGTTTTATTTCTTGCTTGTTATAAATTGCCAGCGCTCTTTCGCAGACTCCCCTCTCTACCACACTCTCTCTCTTCAACTAGCACCCCCTCCCCCTGATAAGAGCGCACATCTGTCGCCTGCCGATGCGTGACAACAAAAAAATAAAATAAAACCGAAAGAAAGCAGGGAAAAAGAGTGCGCAATTACAGTTATTAGCGAGCCACAGTGGGCCCCACCTTAGCGGGCTAAACGTTGGCTCATTAAAGTGATTAATACAGCTAAAACTAATAATAATAAGCAATGACAAAAAGAAAAGTGCAATTATCAACCACGGTGCGTGGCAACAACAATTGTAAGGTTTTTTTCTCGCTCACTCAGTCTGCCGCCCGCACTCTCCCTTTGCGTTCCATTTCCACTGGTCCGCCGCCGCCGCTTGCGGTTCTTCTGCTCTCCGCGCTCTCTACACGCTCATTCGCCGCGAAATCACAAACACAGACGGACGCGTCGCCGAACGGCGCTTGTAAATATTTTTGTTAATTGTACATTTAAATAGCGGAAAATGCAATAGCCAGTGTAAACAAATGCCGTTAACTGCTGTCGCAGCGCAAGTAATAAAACCGTAGTCATTTAACAAAAACAGCAGACAAGTCGTCGGTTAATTCTCCGTAAGGCGACAAAGACAGACAACTTCACGAATTTTATGAATGAAATTGCCAAGTGAAACAAAAAAAAAAACCTTGCTTAAAAAAGTGCAAAATGCTGTGAACGGAATTTTTTCTTTTTTTTCGCCTTGTGTATGCATTGGTTTCGCAGTCGCCGCCTGCAGTCTGCGTGTGTCTGTGTGTGCGGGTGTCTTGGCTTTTCATTTCTTTTCCTCTTTTTTTATTAGCGGCAGTGGTAAATGTTGCGCATGACTTGTAAAGTTCAAGTTTTTTCTCGAGGGGGATTTTTTCTTTTATTGTTAAACAAAATGCAATCTTGTGCGTAAATTTTGAATTCGCCGCCCGTGGTGTTCGCCGCTCTGCCGATTGAGTGCAGGTGTAGTGGTAAAAGAGAGCCACTTCTGCTTCCGTTTTGTGCGTGTGTTTGTCTCTCTCGCTGGCGTGTAGTTTTTTTAGTTTTGTTTTGCTTTCCATATTTCGGCCGATTCCGCTTTGTGCTCGAGTTTCGCCCAAGCGTTGCGGCATTGCCAACACAGAGAGTGGAGTAAGAAGGCGAAAGAAGTTGAAAATCGAAACTGAAACCGATTGATGAACTGTATCTTGGGATTACAAGTGTTGTGATTGCCATTCAGATTAATTTTAATACAAAATATGTATATTGAAACATTTATATGTGAAGGGAAATAATATTTAATTATTATTTTTATTTTAAATATTTATCATGGAGCTTCTATATTAATATTATTTTTTTTAAATTTATTTGAGTTTTATTCTCTGCTTACAAATATCGTTATTTTATTTACATAAAACTAAATCTATTATGCTAAATAATCATATTTTTCTCCATTTTATTGCAGATTCCAAACGCATGTTACGCACAGTAGTTGGTCCTGAGATCTAGGGGATTTTGAACATGAACAAAAATGCCGGCGATGGCAGCGATGGCAAAAACTCAAACAAAAACTCGAATGCGGGAGGGGGTGCTGGAGCCGGGGGGCCGCACGACCCCACCGGCCTCCTAGATGCAGCTTCCCTATTCGGTGAGTACTTACCCTCGAAATCTCGTGAGTTATGATCTTCACATAATATATTTTTTATTTTTCCCACTTATTCAGCTTACTGGGGACGTGATCCCACTGGAGCGGCGGCTGCAGCGGCCTCCAATCCGCTCTTCAACTCGCAGTTCAATGCCGCCGCTGCCGCCGGATTGGGTTTATTGCCACAAGCCGGAGGCGCTTCTGCCAACGACCGTTATTCCATGGCAGCTGCAGCGGCTGCGGCGGCGGGAGCCCATCATCACCAGAACACGATGGCGGTGGCCGCTTCACAGGCCGCCAGTTTGGCCGGTTTGCATCCAGCAAGTGAGTAAAATGTCGGCACATTCCGTATTTTAGTAGCGCACCCCAAGAAGACATTTGTGACGGTGCGAAATTAGCGACTGCTTTGGCGCAGAGCGTTAAAGCGACGTCGTCCCATGAATCACCATAAAAAATCCACGCGAGTTCGATTCCCGCTTGGTGCAAACAGCTTTTATCCAAATCATATGGAGTAAAACAGCAAATGCCTTGTGTTCATCGTGCAAAGCGTTTGAAGAAAATACTCCTAGAGAATTTACATTTAGTAGCTTGCTGTTCGCTTTACACTGCCCAAAACGCTTTTCCCTGAGCAGGGCAGTGAAAAATGGTCAAGCACAAGTGTTTTAGTCTGTTTTTGAACATTTGTTTTGAGTACCTACATTTTAACTTTTAGTTAGTTTAAATGTAATTTAAAAAAAAAATTCAAAAAAATTTTTATTAAATATTTAAGAAATGCATTTTCTTCTTCTAATAATATTTAGGTATGTAAAGTTATAATATTGTAGAAAAATATTGAAATTCCTATAATTTTGATCCAGTTATGCTAGTAAAGTTGTTGAATTATTGAGTAATGTACTTAAAAAAAAGTTTTTATGCACCAAAATGTAGTATTCTACAGTTCATTCCCAATGAAAGACAGAAATTTAATATTAGGTTTAATTTTTCCAAAGTTGTTGCACATTTGGCTCAAATTAAATATATTGCAGATGTAATAAAACATTGATTTAACTATGATCCAAAAATCCTTTCTAACTCACTAACTACTCGATTTACAGGCTGGTGGTCAATGGCCCAGCTGGCTGCCCAGGATTACTTCAGTCGCCTGCAGGCCTCGGGCCTCTCACCATTCCCACATCCCGACCTGGCCGCTGCCTTTGGACCAGCTGGCATGGGAATGGGCGGTGGAGCTGGAGGAGCGGGTGCTGGAGGTGGAGGAGCAGGTGTCCTTGGCCAAGGCGGAGGGGGTGGAAATGGTGGAGGTGGCAACGGGGGCGGTGGCTCTTCATCCGGCTCCTCGGGCAGCAAGTCGAATAAGTCGCGCAAGGAGAAGCGAGCTGCCCAGCAGCAGCAACAACAGCAGCAGAGTCTGGCCAACAGTCTAAATGCGGCAGCTGCGGCGGCAGCAGCAGCAGCGGCCAACAATCCCGCAGCTGCGCTGGCCAGCATGCATGGATTCGGAGTGGGAGTGCCGGGCACCAGCATTCCGTCGGTGAGCACAGGCAGCGGTTCTATATCCACCAATAGTGGAGGTCATGGGAGCTACAAGGTGAGATTTCTAGTCCAAAAGAGATAAGTCTATATAGTAAAACTAACGATTTCTTCATTCAATCCTTCAGAGCACGGCTAGCGCTTATGGAAAACCCTCGACCATGACGAGCAGTAGCATGGCAAGCAATCCGGGCTCCGCCTACGATCCGGTGACCCTTCACAAGGAGCTGCTGGCCATGCAGGCCGTGGCAGCCGCTGCTTCCGGCTCGGGCTCAAGCGGTTCATCCGGGAAGAAGTCTGGAGGAGGTGGCTCGTCATCCTCCTCAATGCACGGCCATGGACTGGGAATGGGTAGTGGCGGTGGCCTGATGTCCAGTGGCAAGGCTTCGACCAGTGTAAGCGCTAGCAATTCATCGTTAGGAGGAATGCATCCCAGTCTGGCCAGTAGCAATCCGCTAATGTCCCCGCATGCGGGACTGGGTTCATCGTCTTCTTCATCCGGCAAGGATCGTGACAAGAACAATCCCTCGCTAAACGCCCTCAACTCGCTGTCGCAGTTTGGAGCCTTGGGTATGACGCCGCAACAGAGCATGCAGGCGGCAATGAATGCTTTTGCGGCCAGCACTGGGGTGTCGCCCTCTGCCACGATAACCTCCTCGCCGCATCACTCCTCCCAGCAACAGCAACAAATGGGCGGCAACAGTTCCACGTCGGGATCGGGTGGCAAGTCCAGCGCCAAGGATTACATGATGGGGTAATTACAAAGATTACAAAGCTTAACTATTCCGATACTAAATGTATTATTCCCTCACAGCACTGGTAGTGAGCATCCGTCTCTACTCGGAGTTCGTTTACCACCGGACACGGAGATAATCAAGTACACGTCCTCGATTGTGGGACCCAAGATACCTGGTACTACCTCGCGCGGTCGCAAAAAGACAATTTCTGAAACTGAACAGCAAACAACACAACAACAGAAACAACAACACCAAGCAGAACAACACCTACTCCAACAACAGCAACAAGCACAAGCACAAGCACAAAAAGAGCTCGACAGCACCACAAATGCCATTTCCTCTCTGCTTGCATTTCCAGGTCTCAGTCCCGCGAAGCGGGCTAGACTCGAAATGGAGTACGCAGCGATGGCTGCTGCCGCCCAACAGCAACATCAGCAGGCCCAGCAGCAACATCAGGCGCAGCAGCAACTCCACGGGATGCTGGGAGCAGCCGGGATACCTGGAATGGCCGGACTGGTCGGTCTGCCGGGTATGAGTGGTAATCCCCTCGATCAGCTGAGTGTGAGCAAGGCCAGCTCTTCGACGGCGGCCACAACCAGTACCAGTTCCTCCTCAGCAGGGAGCAACCTGCTCAACCAGAGCTCCAGTGATCGCGTGGAGGTGATCAAACTGCCGCCAACAATCACTTCTAACGGGGCCTATAACCTCTCGAGTAAGGGAAAAGAGGTGCATGACCTCACCACCGATCTGGCGCCCACTTCTGGAGGAGTGAATCTCAGCCTAAAGGCCAATGCAAGCACCAACGCCTTGACCCCCAGCGGAGCCGTGGGCTCGGCCTCCAATCCCATCACCATCGATGACTTCGATGCGCCACTTAATCTTTCCATGAAACCCTCGGATAAGAGCAACAGTAGCTCTACAACTCCCGCAGGAGGGTCGTCCTCCTCCTCCAGCGCAGCGTTGGCCAATTTGGCCAGCGACTATCAGGCGGTGGCCACTGGCCAAAGCGGAAACAGCCTGCAGAGCTTGAGCTCAATTACAGCTGCCTTGGGAGGCACTGGAGGCATGCCAGGCGGTTCCATTTCGGGCAGCGGAGGTACCTCCCCGGCTCCGGCAGGTTCCGGCACAGGAGCCTCTGGTGGCTCGGGATCTGGATCCGGCGGAGGATCGTCCTCTTACAAAGAGGGAAGACCTCGTAATCTTGGACGCGGTGTATCCAAGCCCAAGAAGAACACGGTGGCTTCGCTACTGGCTCAATCCCGAGCTGTGGGCCTAAAACCCATGCTGGCCACCCAGCAACTTCTTCAACAGGGTGCTGATATTGTGAGTTGATTACAGAATAATTTATGAAACATTCTTTAATTTAATAATTTTCCAGGAAAAAATTCGTCTGGCGCTGAGCGAGGCCAATGCTCATATGGAAACCTCCACGGATTCGGAGAGTGTGGCAGCTGAAAGTGGACTCTCAGAGTCCGAGAGTGAGGATGCCAATATCCTGAACGTGGCTGAGCTAAGGGTGCCACTGGAATTGGGTTGGAAGCGAGAGACGGTGATCCGTGGACTGACCAAACAAGGTCAGATTCGTGGCGAGGTCACCTACTATGCACCGGGAAGCACGGCGCCTCTGAAGAGCAACGGACAGGTTTTTGCTGTGAGTTTGTAGGGCAACTTTTTTGAATCTTTTAAAGTAACTCCTGAAGACACAAACTATTAAATTTCAAAAATAATCGGTGCTTTAAACATAATTTATGTGTTATATATTTTTTATAATATTTAGTAACATTAAATATCAAAACATGAAATTAACAAATTGGCCAAAGAGCACAAAATCCCCCTCAGCATCTGAAAACATAGCTAATTTCTGAAAATTTCCACAGATCCTGGATCAGCAGCCATCGAATCTGAGTCGTGAAAACTTTAGTTTCTCTGCACGAGCCATTGTTGGTTCATTCCTGCAGCCCGCACCACCGCCGTACGCCAACGATGGCGAGTACATACGGATGACGGACGAGGATGTGGCCAAACGGCTGGAGGATTTAAAGGTCTTCACCCGCCAGACACTTAACGTCGAGCAGCGCATCGAGATCGCCAAGCAACAGCAGGCCATGCGCGATGCCAAGAAGTTGCAAAAGGAGGAGTTGGCCAGGAATAAGGAGAAGGCACGCCAGGAGAAGAACTCCAAGCTGGAGCAGCAGCGCAAGGACAAGGAGCTCAAGAATCAGCAGGCTGTCGAGGTAACTTTTGAAGGTTCAAGACTTATGAAGATTGTCTTCTTATGCGAAACATATTTTTAGGAGCGCAAAAAGCGTCAGGAGGAGCTAGATCGCCTTAAGCAAGAGGAATTGCTTAAGAAGCAACAGGTCAGTCTAGATTACGTTTGCCTTTCCACAATCAGTGCATAATTTGTGTTTTGTTTTGCAATAGGAGAAAGAGAAGCGTCGTCAGGAGGCCATTTTAGCTAAGGAACAGGTACACATGCCTAACCTTCTGTCTCGTCCTTGATCCTAATCCGTTCCATATCCGACTTAAATTGGGGTAGAAAATGGATACGATTTTCCAAGGGGTTTTAAATTGTTTTTAGAACTAATTTGTTTAGCTTAACTATCCTCTATTATTATAAATATCCTAAGAGCTTTATATACTGATACAAGGTTGGTGATTTGGGCTAATCTCATCTAAATTCTATATACAAATTCATAATTCTTTGTTGATTTGACTTTACTTTACCATTTAGTTTGTCCGAGTTGCTTACACGCTTTTTTTTAAATATATTTTTATAGTCATCGAAGCCCAACATTGCCATCTCAGTATCAGTTCATAATTTTATTTCTATTAACCTATTCGTTCTATTTGCATAACATAGGAACTACAGAAGCAGAAAGAGATGCTGTTGGCCGCCGAAATGGTAAGATATCTAGGAAACTGATATGAAGACATGGGAACTAAAATATCATTAAACTTTTTGTTCTCTTCTCCGAAAAGGAACGCGAGCGTCGTCGCCAACACATGAGCCTCATCCGGATGCTCGAGGTGCGTCGCAAGTTCGAGGACCGCGAAAAGAAGAAGCATCAGCTGGTGCTGGACCGCCTACTTCTACGTGAGCGTCGCATGGCGGAGCGAAAACGAGATGCAGAGATCCTGCAGCTGATACGGCGACCCAACGAGGACTCTGAGATGCCACAAGAGTTGGTCATCCCGGAGCTGGATCGCATTGCGGGCAACCGCCTTCCCGGCCAGGCTATGGCCGATCTGCTGATGGTCTTCGAATTCCTGCACAATTTCGGAGAGACTCTGGGCTTTGACATGGAATCACTGCCAACGCTCCAGAACTTGCATGATGCTTTGATTAGCGATAGCAGTGCCGATGCCGAAGAAGAATTACTGTCGGTAATGACGCATCTGTTGGTTTGTGCCATTGAGGATCCGGGTGTTCCCAATCCCGGCAGACACACCACATTGCTGGGACAATCGCTTCGCAATGCGGACATAACCAACTCAAATGTGTCTGAGATCCTGAGGATCTATCTGTATGCCACGGCCACGGGTGAGGTGCGTCAAATGCACGGCATCACTGTGGACCGCGAGCGCGAGAGGAGAGTACCCGATCATCACCAGGTAGATACCGATTCCACCACGCACTCACACTCGGCCAAGAACCAGGAGTATTACAAGCTCCTCCACGAGAACGACACCTGGAAGCTGTCGCACTCGCTGAAGGATCGTCCCTTCGTGGCACTGAATCCCACGCGAAAGGCGCAAATGCTAGCCCACCTTTGCAATGATCTGCTGATGAACAAGGCGGTGCTCCGCCAGATTGATGGCAGCCTCGAGACCTGCGCCCAGATGCGCAAGGAGAAGTACATGACGGACATGAAGGTGCGCAAGTACAAGGCACTCCACATGCGCAAGGCTCGAATTGAGGCCTATGAACGAGCACAAGCGGAGCGCGAGGCGGCGATGCAGGCGCTGATGGCGCAGCAGAAGCTGGATGCAGAACGTCTCAAGGCGGAGGAGGAAGCCAAGGCGGCAGCAGCAGAGGAAGCAGCAGCTGCAGCAGGCACCGAGGAAGAGGCAGCTAAAGCTGGTTCACCCAACGGCGAGAAGCCAAAAGAGGAGGATCAGGATGAGCAGGCGGTCACCAAGGAGCCACAGCAGCCGCAGCCCATGGATGTGGATGGCGTGGTCGACGAGGAATCACTTGTAAGCCCCGCCAAAAGCATCATCCAAGCGGACAACACTCTTACGCCCAACAAACAGGACATGGCCACGCCCACCTATCAAATCAATGGATCTAGCACTCCCACGACTAGTGGAGCCACTGCATCCGACATGAGTGCCCTGCTGCAGGCCAAGAAGAGCGGAGCACGTAACTCCATTAACGATGAACACCACCATGATGTTAGCATCATCGACGATGATCTCTCCGACTTGGATTCGGAGATCACGAATGTCGAAGAAGACGAGGACAATCGCTTGAGCGCCGATGAGTTGCAGAAGAAGCTGGACAAGATTGTGCGGGCTTCCCTCAACTGCAAGGAGGCGTTGGAAAAGAGCACCAATCAGCTGAGAGCGGCCTGCTTTGGACAGGATCGCTTCTGGCGTCGCTACTGGAAGTTGCCCAAGGCGGGTGGCATCTTTATTGAAGCCCTTGAGTCGGCCCAGAATGATATATGCGGCTATCATGAGGCCTTGGAGGGCATGGATGACAAAAAAGATGCAGCTGGCGAGAAGGAAAACGCAGAGGAGGAGAAAGCGGAAGCGACGGAGTCCTCTGAACAGCCAATGGAGGTGGATGAATCTCTCACACAACTGGAGGATGGAGCTCCAGCTCAGAATGTTGAGCTATCTGAAACCAATCAACCGAACGCCCATCAAGAAGAGGATGATGACGATGATGATGTGACAGAAATCAACAAGGTGGAGCCGGAAATCGTAGACCTGGGCGACGATGACGATGATGCAGCTCCGCCATTGCCCAAAGTAGATCCTCCTAGGCCAGAGATCAAGGTTAAATCAGAGATGGAGCTAATGGGTCCACCGCCCACGACTATGATATCCACCAAGACCGACTTTGAGGCGGAAATCAAGATACCCGCCATGCCTGGCATCTTAATGCCACCTACCCTCAACAACAACAACAGTAATAACAATAACAACAACAATGGAAGCGACAACTGTGATAAGTTGGAAACTGGCTTGAATTTGGGACTAGGACAGCAGCAGCAGCAACAGCAGAACTTTGGACAGGCTGTGATCAAGATGGAGGATGTGAAAAAGGAGGATGACTGCATTATAGTTTCCACATCCAGTGTGGACGATACGCCCAAGTGGTTCTCCATTGTCCGCCGCGAAGTTCCGCTGATTAGTGAGCTGCCTGCCGAAGAGGGTGGCGTTGTGGGCCAGGAACTGCAGCACAGCTTTGCGAACCAGAACTGCTCCGCCCAGCTGCAGCTGCAGGGTCATCCGTGGGATCTGATCAACAACATGCAGTACTACTCGATACCCATGGACGAGTGCAAGGTGGACACCAGCAAGCTGGGCAACGAGTGCATCTTCTCGCTAAGCGGCCTGGATGAAAAACAAATGATGGCCAAGGTGGAGGAGTTCAAGGCCCTCAAGGTGGAGTCAAAAAACGGTCTGGGCTCTCCTCATCGCCACCACGAGACTGAAGATGATGAGGAGCAGGCCAAGCTGAAGTTGGATGGGAATATGGACGCCGAAATGGAAACGGATGCAGACGAACTGGCTGGCAAGGACAAGTTTTTTCGCTTGCGCTCTGATGCGCCCCCGGATACGGGAGGAGGGGCAAGCGAGGGAGCTGATGTGAAGCCCAAGATTGAGCTGCGTTTGGATGAGGCGCTATCGCAAGCATATTACCACAACATAGCCAATATGTCACTGAGCAGTGTGCAAACATATATACCCATCGACATACCGCTGCCGCTTTCCATGACTCCCGATGAGCATCGACTGCTGGAGCAGGTCAAGCTGGCGGGCTTTCCGGATAGAGTCCATGGGGTTTATGTGCCCCGCAGACAGCGCTACGGCTGGTGGCAGTTGGACGATGAACAGAAATTGCGCCAAGTGCTCAAGACCCTGAATCCCTCTGGCCTGAGGGAGCGGGAATTGCAGGAGAATCTTCAGCGATTCCTGGGACTAGAGCAGCCATTGGGTGTGAATTATCAGCTCAAATCGGACACAGAGTTTCCGGAGGAATTCCTTATGCCTGACAAGAAGGGCGATTGGAATCCCAAGGTGGCCAAACGTGTGGAACTGGCCCTCATTGAGCAACTGGAATCCCTGGAGGACAAAGTGGCCAGTGCTTCCATGCAACTGAAGAACTGGCAATTGCCCAATCGCGTGGAGAGTGAACTCACCTTGGACTCGCAGGAGGATGTCAGCGAAGAGGACTTCGTGAGCATTATACCCATGATCCGTGAGAGGATTATTGATTTGGAGGCAAATATCGAAAGGCGCTACCTGAAGCCTCCGTTGGGTTCGCAGACGGGCGATGCCCACTTGGCGGTTATTGCCCAGAACCAGCATACCACCACGCAGACGCAGAATTCCGCATCGGCGGCAGCATATCTCCTGCAGATGCAACAGCAGCAGCAGCAACAATTGGCCCAACAGCAGCAGCAGCAGCAAGGATCCGGAACGGGCAATAGCCTGAATCCGTCATCCTTCAATGAGCGTACAATGGCTCTGGCGGCAGCAGCAGCAGCTTCGGGATCAGCAAACGCCACTGGAGGAGCAAACTCGGCGGCCGGCGGAGGAGTAACCCCCTGTGAATCGGGCAGCGGGGAGCCGAACTCCGGCAATGCGTCACCGGCCAGCAACTGCGACAGCGATCGGGATGAGAAGGTGGAGCATATCCCCAAGGGATTGGTGCAGTGGCGCGATGCAGTGTCTCGATCGCACACCACCGCCCAGCTGGCGATGGCCCTGTACGTCCTGGAATCCTGCGTGGCCTGGGACAAGAGCATCATGAAAGCGGTAAGACGAGGAGGGCTTTGGAAACCTTTGAAACTCCCCGAAAAAAACTGCTTGGCACCCGCCTTTTTTCTGTGGTCCATCCCATTGTTGTTTTGGCTGCACATACACTAACATCCTCTACTCACCAACCCACATATTTGTACACACCGCATTGCATAACCATCTGATACTAAACACACTAATCGTATTCACCACAACTAAAACGAAGAAGTTGAAGAGCTATGATCACGGTTGCTATTTATATTTTTTTTTAATGATATTTTGATTTTTAAAAAAATATTGTTAGGTGCACTTTAAAAAATGTAGTTCTTTACTTTGACTTGTTTGATGACTAAAGTTGTGAATGAAATTTTTCAAAAAATCCTACGTCTTGAAAAAAAAGTAGATATTTTGTTGAACAACATTTTATAATTTTCATTGCATTTACTTTTAAAAACCATTATTTTAAAGACGTTTTAATTGTATATTCGCTTATATCTGGTGACAATACGCACTTTTAAAAGGCAACCGTGATCGCATTCGATTGTATTTCTTGTTTTTGAATTGTAGCTAAGTAGTTTCTAAAACATTTTTGAATACCAAAGATTGAAATTGCCTGTGAAATTAATTCAAATTTTGTTTTGTTTCTCCTTCCGATTTTATTTGTCTTTCTTAACTGTCTTTTGCTGAATGTTTGACTTGTTTGTTGCTTGTGGTGTTTCATGGTGTTTGAAAAAAATTCAAAATATTTAACGCTTTCATACTCACACACACACACGTACATAATCCACCAAATACATACACATATACATGAATGCTTTTGTTACCGTTACCGTAACCGTAAACCGTTTACCGATAACCGTTGAACCCCCTACAAATAAAACCCACCAAAACCACCACGACTGTTTTCCCCACCCCAAAACGAACCGATTCGAACTGCCATCCGAAAAGTATGCAACAAAAAACAAGTCCAGCAAAAAGAAGAGCAGCGCCAAAAAGCAGGCAACACCGACGAAAAAGCAGCAGCAGAAGAAACATAAAAAGGAGCAGCCGTTGACCACCAATGGAAAAAAGAACTCCAAAGAAACTCCAACCAAAATGGCAGAGAAGAAAGCTCCCCTGAGCATCAAAATCAACCTGAAGGCTCTGGCGCAAAACGGCCAGGACTCGCAGCATCAAACCCCAACCAACATCCTTGTCCAAACCCAAACCCTCTCCAAGTTCAAGTCCCCATCCCCATCCTCCAATCCAATCACTAGCGACTCCGACTCGGACTTTGGCACACGGACGAAGAAGAAGAGCGGCGGCAAACGCAGACGCTCGGCCAACCAAACAAACTCTAGCAAATATTCCAATTCCTTACAGAATTGCCAGTTCTGCACGTCCGGCGAAAACGAGGACAAGTTGCTACTGTGCGACGGCTGCGACAAGGGCTATCACACCTACTGCTTCAAGCCCAAGATGGACAACATTCCCGATGGCGATTGGTGAGTACCCGTACCAGTCCTCTATCTCTATACATCCTCCATCCTCACATGTCACTGTCATAGATTACAAGTTAAGAAAGGAAAAACACATTAATCCGCGTTGTCTTGTTGATCGTTAACCGTTGAGAAACTGTGGCACTGTTACTCTCTGTTCCCCCGAAAACGAAACCCTTGATGCAGAGCTCTAGATCGATCCACAGTTGCTAATCGCAGATCCCCTCTATCCTTTCAGGTACTGCTACGAGTGCGTGAACAAGGCCACCAATGAGCGCAAGTGCATCGTTTGCGGCGGCCATCGTCCCTCGCCCGTGGGCAAGATGATCTACTGTGACTTGTGTCCGCGTGCCTACCACGCCGACTGCTACATTCCCCCGCTGCTGAAGGTGCCGCGCGGCAAGTGGTACTGCCACGGCTGCATCTCCCGAGCGCCGCCACCGAAGAAGCGCAGCGCCGGCGGAACGGCCAGCAGCAGCAGCAAATCCAGGAGGGACAGGGATCGGGACTCGGGCGGCTCGGCCAAGCGACGCAGCGACAACAGCAAGACCCCGGCCATGGATCATATGCAGCAGCAGCAGATGCAGATGCAGCCACTGGCAGGCGGGGATCCCCACCATCATCATCATCAGCAGCCGCCGTCGCTGAACTCCTCGCACGATGAGTCGATGAATTCGCTGCCGGCGGCTCCTCTGAGGTGAGTGTGGGGGCCTGCGGGCGGCTGAGGGGGCGGCGGAGTACACGGTCCGGGTTCCAGTTTATAATGCCTCTGCTCTCTGCAGTCCGGCGCACTCGGTGGCCTCGGCTACGACGTACGATGACCAGCACCATGCCAACAACTCGGTGGACGGCAGCAGCCGCTTCCAAGCGCATCTCATCCCTCCGCCGAACAATGGCACTGCGGCCCTGCTGGAGGATGTGGCGTCCGGTGTGGGCAGTGTGATGCCCAGCAGCTATCCGGTCTATCCGCCCGTTGTGGCTGGCAACTTCTCAGCTGGATTGATTAGCCCAGCGGTGCCGGCGATGCAGTTCGCCAATGTGGTCGCCATGTCGCCACGGGCTGTCACGCCCACCCGCACCCGAACGCCCACACCGACGCCAGCGCCCACTCCGCCACCACCGCCGCCGACACCGCTGCTCATGCAGGCCTCGCCCACAGCCACCGCCCTCCATGTAACCGCCTGCCAGTCGCCGCCCCAACAGCAGCAGCAGCCGCAGCAGCTGATGACCATGCCCTCACCACCAGCCATTGGAGTGGGAACAGGAACGAACCAAATGTCGCCACCGCCGATCAACATACACGCCATTCAGGAGGCCAAGGAGAAACTGAAGCAGGAGAAGAAGGAGAAGCACGCCACCAAGAAGCTCATGAAGGAGCTGGCCGTCTGCAAGACGCTATTGGGGGAAATGGAGGTGGGCATTGATTAAAATCTTTATAAAAAACGTTGCAAAAATAATGTATTATGAATAATTCTGTCAGCTCCATGAGGACTCTTGGCCATTTCTGTTGCCAGTAAATACCAAGCAGTTTCCAACATATCGAAAAATAATCAAAATTCCCATGGACTTGTCCACGATTAAGAAGAAACTGCTGGATTTGAGGTACGTAAATCAAGTAAACTTCTACAAAACGATCTGATTACTAACTGTTCTTTAATTTAAATTCAAATAGCTACAAAGCCCGCGAAGACTTTTGCGTGGATGTGCGTCAGATCTTCGACAACTGCGAGATGTTTAACGAGGACGATTCGCCCGTTGGCAAGGCGGGGCACGGCATGCGCAAGTTCTTTGAGTCTCGCTGGGGCGAACTGACCGACAAGCACTCCTGATCCTGTACCACCGGCCAGCCGCAGATCCAGATGGCTACCAACACCAACATCGGCATCACCACTGGCACCACCACCACCACCGCCCCCAACAACATGGCCGGCACAGCCACGTATCCCATTGAGATGGTCACCCTGATCGGCACACCGCAAGCGGAGGAGGAGGCCGTGGAGACGACGACAGCATTAACTGAAGCAGCACAATTTTGGTCAAGAGATTAGAGTAGGATAAGCAGAAATTGTAAATAATTAGGGGATAGTTATAGTCTAGAAGCGCAGCATGCACACACATTAAAATATATTTATATATAGTAGATATATAAAGCACACACACGCGAGAGTATTCAACGACCTACGTCGGTCAGGAGGAATGAGGAAGCTTTGATTAAAATCAATCACCAGCCAAGGCGAACAAAAAGTATGCAAGTGAAAAATTGTATTTAGCATGTTAAGCATCCAAGGGCGGCAGCAACAGCAGTATAAACAATAACTATTAGCCGACATAAATTAGCAGTTAGAAACCGTATCGCATAAGAAGCCATCTACAGTAGGCGCCCGGACAGGATGAACGCTGACAAATGACAAATGAACACGTACAAAAACTGTCTACCAATTTCCGATCCGATCGATCGATCCATCGTTTGAACAGTATTTTGTGCACAAAGCCGCGTCGCTTTGTTTTCTACACTTCTAATTCTAACTCTAATTTTAACGATTATTCTTTAAGCACCAACGAAGCGCTCATTTAAGTTTTAAAGTGTATTTTGTACTTATAGCAACTCCGACATCTGTATTTAAACGTAAATTAACTAGAGCTAACAATTGCCCAGGCAAGAATGCGAACAATTATACTCAAAAGGCGGTGCGAGGATGACTTGTAAATGTAAATGGAAGCAAATTAAAATTAAATGTATTAAATTATTTATTCTGTGTAAATTTTCCACACTGTAGTTGGTACTCTGAATCGTAATTTTTGGCAAATCGCAAATACAACTCAAAATCAAATCGAAATTGAAAATAAATCTAAAATATCTAATCGAAACGGAACGAAAGGAGGCCGAGGAGAGAGTGGAGTGGAGTGAAGGAAGGTGGACATATCCTAGCGGGATCTAAGCGCAACTCCAGGACAGTA
This sequence comes from Drosophila prostipennis, assembly GCA_037075205.1. Lineage (NCBI taxonomy): Eukaryota > Metazoa > Arthropoda > Insecta > Diptera > Drosophilidae > Drosophila > Drosophila prostipennis. Next base: position 1,644,864 of record JBAMCJ010005005.1, on the reverse strand, counting down.
TTAGAGGCAGTGGGATCCGGCGAGCGAAGCATCTGACATTTTAGCTGTATATAGGAAGTATTCGAAATTCAAGCCGATGCAAGCAATACAGATTAGCCTATATAAACGGTGAAATTGTTAGGGGGGAAATACAAATGTTACATTACTATATATACAGAATAACAATTAGCAAAGCAATGATATTTACACGAACTACATTTTTGAATAAATTGAAACTCATTTGCAGTGCAGCACAATAATTGAATGAAATTGAAACTGAAACAGAAACAAAAGCCGAAACATAGAACGGGGAACGATTTTAGAGAGAGCGAAGGCGGCCAGTCAATAGTTTTTGCAACAAGACGATAATAATTTAAAACATTAGACCAGAACTACCTACCTACAACTCACAGAAAACAGATAACAGATAACCAGTCGAGCACCGAATTAGTTCAGCGAGAGCATGTATTTTTTAGCACAGCCATTAAAGTTTGTAAAGAGTTCGATGCTAAATATATTATTTGGATCCGTGTTTACCAGAGAGATGCATTCGCAATGAGTTGCTTGTGTAAATAGGAAGCGAAAGCCCCCTGAACCCATGCATGTACATTGTATATAAGATATATAGATCGCATTAAGGCATAAGCTCCAAGTTCAGTACCCTGCCCCGCATTACCGATCTGGTACAGCATGTTATTGGCATTCATACAGTTGTGTCACTTCACTATGCAATAATTGAACGGCAAACAGCATTTGCCCAAAGTCTAAATCGAAAATCCATGGGGACGATTCCGGAAGCTCCCCGCCATAACAATAACTGCATACATAATGGAATCTTGATTTGTATTTATGTGTGTTCGTGGTGATACAACAGATATAACAGAAATATATATATATTTTAAAATTATATGTACCCAACTTACGCATATGAGAACGTAACTTACTCATTAATAAATATTAAACGATGGATATACTCGATAACCAAGCATCCATATTATGATTGTGAGGGGATAGCCGCCAGCTATAACCGCATATGCTAAAACAAAACAATACTGAAAAATTACAAAAAAAAATCATAAATTTTGGTGGGACATTTTCGACATTTGTGCACAAGGAAAATATAAGTAAATCATATAAAACTTACGAAAGCATCAAGTTTTTTAATGGGAGGAGGGGAAAGAATTTTTTTTTATCATTTAATATTGTTTAGATCAAACTTGGAAACAGGGAATTTCTTTCAAGCATCCTAAATTATTTTTACAAGATAATAGATCTGTTAGTTAAGGTTGATTCGGTTCGGTAATATCTCTCATATATTTTATGTTTTTTGTGAGTTTTTTATATATATTTACAGCATACAAAGAGTAGAAAGTTTTTTGATGGCCAAGAAGCTGGGTTTCTGACACACTCCACCGACAGCTGACTGAGCTGATCCGATCTGACCAATCCACATCTTGAACCCATGCTAACCACAAGCTTTTGAGCCTGGCCATTGGCTTGAGTTTACCGTTCCATGGGGACCATGCTTCGTTGGCTGTGACAGGCCATAATCATACAAATTAAACGGGCAGCAAAACGGAACAATCTGCATTTTGAAAGCGCATCAAAAACTCACCGCAACTGTCGGATCGTCGGAGGTCTCTCAAAGGCGGTCTTTTACGAGCGCTTCTTTATATTTCCCCTTATCCAATTTACGGCCTAAAATCAATCAGACAACAGCATAAATCATTTCTTTTGTTACTTGGGCTAAATTTGAATTGCTGACAGATTGGCAAGCATTTAGGATCCATTTTTTATGGAGGTGCGAAGCTGCTTTACCGAGAAATCTTTCGGAAGCATAAACATCAAATTTCGTTGTGGGAACCGCGGAAACCTGAGGTGTTAATATCTTGGCTGATTTTAATCCCCGGCAATCAGCGCTCCAAACGCTTGACAAAAGATGTGCTTACCTCTTCTGAGCCTTAAATTCTGTTCGGCAGTATTGACAGTTGGAAACTCGAAACGCTTTAAAAATCACTGATTTATGTAATTATTCGCAGCGACAAGAATTTCGTGCGCAACCCAGCAGCGAACGAAATAAGAAAAGAACCCAAAAGTGGAAGGGGACATCTGCAGCGGAGGACCACGACTGGATATTGGGTCCGCAGCTCCAGCCGCATTATCAAAACATCATGGAAGATGACCAAATTAACTGGGCTCCAGCCGAAGACGACAGACTGCAAGTCCACACTGAGCGGAAATAAAATTCAATTATATTATAATAATTGGTAAATAAATGGAAAATCCCAATTCTTGAGAATAGGATTTAGTAGTTTCCCCTCAAAACATAACATAACCTTACCCCTAACGCCTCTAATATTCTAGACTCCTGAAAATCCTACAGACAAATAAAATAAACCATGTCATACAAAATCTAGACTTAAGCTTTATGTAAAAATGAAAATATGCACGGTAAATATTAGGGCCACAGCATCTATAACTAGGTTAGACCTACCACTTAACCTGAATATAAATAAACAATGGGTTTCTTTTGGTCTAAGTCATGCAATAAATAATGCGATTTTTAAAATTTAAAAAATGTAGGTATAGCAGCTTGAAATATTTAGATCTCGCAATTATGAAATTATTCTTTGGTTTCTGAAATACTTTTTTAACAAGGAATTTTGTATTCCAAATTGTATAAGAATAATATAATATCAAGAAGGATTTGTTCCAGAATAATAGATACAAATTTTTCTTAGGTTTGTATTAATCAACTAAGTCGTTTTTAATATTCATTTATCCAATGCATTTTTATATTTTTCCCTGTGCACAAGCATCTTCGATTCCATCTCCACTGCAATGGCGACTACTTAGCGGGGCTACCTGGTCATAGCCCCATCCCTTCAACCCCTCCCCTCTCGTTGTCTGCTGCTAAAGGGCAATAAAATTGACTCCATCGAAATTAAGAACGAACCAAACAAAATTGTATTGAAAAGACTGTGTGGAACTGCAGTCGGGGAAGGGGAGCAGCCAACTAATTTAGTGCCCTGCACCGAAACGAGTTTACCGCCGCTGCATCCTCCTCCCATTCCACTCCAGTCCCGATATACCCATATCCCATATACATATGCATAAATACATATGGAAGCAGTCGCGGTTGTGGGTTCGTTGCCCAAAATGGAGATTTCGGAGCTCGCGGCCAGTCGTGGGTCTCATTTCTGATTTTGGCGGCCTCTTGATTGGGACATTAATTAAGACACAAATTGCTATACCAAAATGTGCAGTCCATGGAGCAACAATATCACCCGTGCATACCAAAGTAAGTACCAGATACTGCATGCATATTTATGCTGGACTGAAAATTAATGACAGCTCAATGGGGGCATGGATTTTAAAATGGTTTCTGGGATAGTATTAATTCAAGCAATAAATACAGGATATTTTAATTTACATTAAATAATTTAATTAAATTATGACTATCTATTGTTCAGGAAATACAAGAACATGTTAATATATTTCAGAGTTATATCAATACCTTAGTAATTTCTTATCCTATAAACCTACAAATATGCATACGAGTATATTATTTGTAATAAGATTTCTGTTTAACCATTTTCTTTAACAATCTACTTCGAAATTATTGTAGTTGTATCCATTGTAATTATTTTTATTGATTTAGTTGTTTCTAAGCAAGTAGTTATATCAGTGGCGTATCTAGGATTTTGTGGAGGGTAATATCAAAACAATTTTTTAGTTGCATACTTTTTGAATACCAAAATTCCTTTCATTTTTTACCTGAGTGGGGGGATATATATCACGCATATCACGCCTCGTGATAATAAATAAAATCACCGTGTCTTGAAAGTTCTTTAGGTTTTATTAAATTACAGAAATTATTAAATATTAAGCTTTTGAAGCTTTTCTGTAAATTAATATTTCAATATTGCCCTTTTGCTAGAAGATTTACATACATAAGTCGGAAAACACGGTTTTTGAGTTGATGTTTTAGAAATATTTTATTTGGTAATAATGTCTGCTGTGTAAAATTGCAATTTTCTATCTTTAACTATTATTATTCTTTTTTTTTAATTTGATTGTTGCTAATATTATGTAGAATGTGCTTATGCATATAGGCATCTGTATTTCACTGTCTTGAAATTTGCCCAGCCATTGCCTGTTCATGCAGAAATGTCTCCTATACAACCCTAGTCAAAAGTATTTTCACAAATTTGAATGTTAACTGTACTCATATTTTGAACTTATAATATAAACATTTTGGCACCTATGGAAAGAGCACCTTAATTCCGTCTAAATGACACAAAAATTTTCTTAACCCATTAAGTACCCTTTGAACAGTTCGAAAATTAGACAATTTTTTTTTAAAGTCAAATTTTCAACTTTTTTCCTGGGGCTTAAAACAAAAATGTTTTGATGCAAAGTTGTTCCCCAATCAAAATTAATAATAACTGCAAAAAAAAAAATTTCAAAATATTTTTCCTTGTATTTTTTATGAATTTTTGAAAATAGCTAAAAATGACCATTTTAGCCGCTTTTTCCTCCTTTTCATACAAAATTTTACTGAGATGTCTCCATTCAAAAAATCATAAAAAATACAAGGAAAAATATTTTGTAATTTTTTTTTTTGCAGTTATTATTAATTTTGATTGGGGAACAACTTTGCATCAAAACATTTTTTTTTTAAGCCCCAGGAAAAAAGTTGAAAATTTGACTTTTACAAAATTTGCTCACTTTTCAAAGGGGTCTTAATGGGTTAAGAACATTTTTGTGTAATTTAAACGGAATTGAAGTGCTCTTTCTATAGGTGCCAAAAGTTTATAATATAAGTTCAAAATATGAGTACAGTTAACATTAAAATTTGTGAAAATACTTTTGACCACCCCTGTATGTGTTGTATACAGAGGGAGTGGCAAACTGAAGGCCAGGGATCGATGGCTACTGGCGATGCTGATGATGCCATCTGTGCCGGGCAGCCTGACATGGCAGTTGCTTGTCCCTCGTCCGCTTCCTCCTTCCCTAAGCTCCCTCCTCCTCGTTCTCCACTCGGCTCCTCACTCTATTATCGCTCCGTACCGATCGTCTTCGTACTTTTCTCGGACTTGGACCTGAAGCTGGACTTGGACTTGGACTTGGAGTTGGACAACATCATATTGGTGACACATGAACACGATTGCGGGCTTCCAGGCAGGAGTCAGTCTATAAAGTTGGCAAGAGGCCGCTGCTGCTGCAGTTGATGCTGCTGCCGTGCTGTGGATGTTGCTGGTGTGCAGTTGCTGTTGCTGGCTTGTCTGGCTGTACAACGTGCAACATTTGCATTTTTTTAATTTGCTACAACTGCAACGTGCTGCGAGTGCAACTCCATCTGCGTTTCCATCTCTCTTTCCATCTCCATCTTTCCATTGGCGTGCGCTCGCCTGGGTTAAGTTGAGTAAGGTCCGTGCCATTTACGGACCTCCTTTATCGGGAAATGAAAACATCAGGGCCCAGCCCCGGAGGCGTTTTTTGCGGCCCGAAAAGGAGCCACAGCCAGCAGATGGCCGGGGGTCAGGTCGTCTGGAAGCTTGCACAGAAAAAAATAAGATCAGAGATCAGGAAGTTTGAGATCTCGATCGGACTTATTTTGTGAAATGATTGCGATGCTCAGATGATATTTTAATGGACTTTCGCAAATTATAAAGTCTTTATTTTAAATTAAGATCTCTGAAACATAACTTTTATATCAGGGGTAAATTCAGGGGTGAAAATGTATCAATATTCGATTATAATCTGCTAAGTGGAAATAAATAATTTCATTTAACTCCTTTACTCCTATATAGAAGCTGTTTAAATAATCACTACTATAATGTTTGAGGTACATTCTTTTATCCCCCAGAACCAAATCCTAGATCCGCCACTGTCGTGTGCCCCGACTATCTGATACCCGTTACTTATATAAAACTTGGCGTATACGTTTTTAATGAATGGTTCTATTTGAAAAATTTATTCTTCATTTCGATAGGTATTAACAAACACAAGAAAACTGCATTTATACTTTCCATAATATTTTAAATTCTGGGCCAGACTTATTTTAAGGCCCTTAAAGGCAATTGTGGGAGCTAGAAGGGCGTGGCACTTTGACGAAAGAAACTTGCGCTGTGCAGGAACCCCAAGAATCTGCGTGATTAATCCCAACCGTCTAGCATATATATTTACCGAGATTTCAGTCCGTATGAACTGACGGACGGACTAACGGACATGGCTAAATCGACCCGGCTAGTGATCCTGATCAAGTATATATATACTTTATAGGGTCGGAAAAGCTTCCTTCTACCTGCTACACACTTTTGCACGAATACATATACCCTTTTACTCGGGTATAAATAGGGTACAAATAGAAAATTAAATAATGTTACATAGCAAATTGATGAAAATAACAAAGTTTGCAACCTGAAAAAAGCAGGCTAAAGACTTATTAACATGGGAATTATTTTGGCCATGGAACAAGGCCACATTTAACACAATTTGATACCATTTTTCTGTGTGTCCCAGAGAAGCCCACAAATTGCCGGGGGAAACGCTGGCTTTAATGGCCCGGCTAATCATGATTTCCGTTCGCACTATTTAAGCCGCTCACAAATCATGATGCGCTCGGTGTCAGATCTTCAATCTCGGATCTCCAATCCGAGAAATGAGCCAACAGCTCGGGCGTTGGCGGCTCCACGCGTTTCATGTGTAATTGTCTTCGTAATTCTAGAGAAATTGCAGCCGCCGACTTGGCCACTTGATTTATGCGTAGGGGAAAAGGAAATGGCAAGCTGTTGGAAAAAAAGAGTTTTTAATTAAAAATATTTTATGCTCGATTTCTGACGAAGCTGCATTAGTCCCTCTCACCATCTTCATCGCTCTTTCCTCGTCCGCCATATTGTCGGCCATTAAAACAATTCTACACATTTTCCACAGCCCATCGCCAGCTGCCGACCACTTGGCCCAGACGCAGACCAAGACCAAGACTAAGACCAAAGCCAAAACCAAGACCTCGTCCAATCCAGTTGGCCGACACCCATTAGTGCTCAACATGGAAGCTTCGGCGCTCATTCGATTTTAATTGCCACCTTTTGCCGGGGCCCTTTTCGTGGGATTTTTCGGTTTCAGTTTTGGTTTGGTTTGGTTTTTCGTTTTTCGCTCCTCGCATTTGGTCATTAGCGCTCGGCCTGCGTGTAAAATGGCAGCTCATTGCGGTTGTCCACTAAAAACCACTCAAATGCACTTAGAAAAAATATAATAATTAAAAAGGGAATTCTAAACACATCCTACATATTCTTTTATTTAATATTATAACAAACCAATTGATTTGATTCATTTGTAATATGTAATTTTTAATATTTAATAACAAAAAAATATGTAAGTATTATTAGAAAAACATCAAAACACTTACTGAATACTTTATTATATTCTTGAAAACCACAAATTTGTTACATTGTAATATCTTCAATACTTTTATTTATTCAATCTCCACTCCACAAATAGGTTAAATTATAAAATATTGAATCATAAATATTCAAAAGAAAATAAAAAACAGAGAAATTATTGAATAAAAAACAATGCAATTTGCACCTTTCAAAAATAAAATATAAAATATTTTTTAATATTAATCTCTTTTTCCTTTTTTTTGTTCTCTGCTGTTTCTACAAAGTTGTCGACATATTCAGGTTGATTCGTTCGGTTCAGTTCAGTTCAGTTCGTTTTGGTTTGGTTAGGTTTGTAACTAATCCGTGAGTGGAGGGATCGGGATCTCGTGTTTCTGCCGCCTCACATGTGCAAAGTCATCAAGCAGGGGAATGTGCCCAGCCCTGATAATGATGATATATGGCACATTATATACACCAACTCACGAACGGCTAATGGAAATTGTTTAAACTGCTTACCAAGAATCTCTCGAAATATTTCCTTTGATTACCTTATAGTTATGACTGCAACTTATTGGCTGCCTTTGGCTCGTCTTCGATTATTATATGTGATTTTTCGTTTTTTTTTGCAGGTGTTCCAGTTGGAGGACAGGAAATGTCGTAATTGCTGCAAATTTCGTAGCTCTTTCGTAATTAGGATTGTTTGTGGTAATGATTTTGGTCATTCGTTTTCTTGGCATGCAAGCGTTGGCCAAGAATCAATGAGTAATTTATTTAATTTGGCTGCCGATTTCTTCTTGGTAAATGTATTAAATAATTATAGGAAATTGTTAAAGTTCTGCAGTTTTTTTTTGTAGTACCCTATACTACTTGAACTCTGGCTCATTTTTCTATAAATATTCGTTGTTTATGTGCGAAATGAGGTTGCGAATTTGTCTTTTGTGATTTAAGTACTTTTCACAGAAAGATATTTATACCAAATTCTAATAAAATATATTTAATTTGTTAGAATTTTCAAAATATTTGTAATATATATTTAACATAACATTTTCATCTCTTAATATTGTATTTGATTTCATGAATTAAATTCCATTAAGAACGAATGGTTAAAACTCAATAATTTACTTTCCCCCTCTGGAATGCACAAAAACCGTATTAGCTTCTGCCCCAGATCATTGATATTTATGAACCACAGATGAATGGAGTCTTCCACCCTCATTTCTCCATTTTCTGCCCCTGGGAAGCGCATTCGAGGGTTTCTCCTGTGTCGTTTATTAACTGCTGATTTCCGGGTGGCACTCGACGAACGCTAAATGCCTGTGAGCCGCCCCACTGCAAATGCAGAAATGCCATTGTTCCAGCCACTAACTAAGTAGCCACTAACTGGCTAACTAACTAACTAACAAGCAGCTAACTACAATTAAAAGCTGGCGAACGGCGATAAATAAATTTTTGCTTCTCAGCCAGCGGGCATCAAAAGTGTTGAGAGCACGCAATAATCAGGCTGAAATGCCAGATACAGATGCAATTAATTAATTGCGAAATCAGCTAAAACTAACACTAACACTAAACAATCCCCACTCGGGCTCGCACTCAATTGTTAATTGTAATTGGCTTTAATGATCTGCGAGAGTTGCGGTTGAATGTTTTCGATTTTGATTCGCTGCAATTCGAGTGACGCGAACGCATTTTCGCAATTCGCACAATTGTGTTAATTAGCTGTGGACCATGGCGGCTCTGCACTCCCACAAAACCCCCCTTCGCCGTCCCTGGAAGAGAGCCCCCGCTGGCCAGAAATAAGATATGGCCGCTAATAGGCTACAACTTTATTGGTCAGCCTCGGTTTTGGCATCGGACTCCGGTTTCAGTTCCCTGCAGCCGCCGTTCAATTAAGTTTTAATGACGATGCCAACTCCAATTGCGTCGTGTGGGTTTAATTAACTTAATGAACCAGGCTCACTCACACTTGACCACCGTCGCAGTTATGGCTTCTCTATATAGAAGCTCTATTTGTGCACGGAAAACAATGTTATCATAGAGAAAGCTAAATACTTTAAGGAAAAGGGTTTCATATGTTTTTATTTTATTCATTTAAATTTGTTGGATTACGACGGATGCAAATTCTGCAACCCCGTAAAATCGTTTTCATATTTAGAATTAGTTTAGTTTGGGTTTTTTAATGTTTACTATCCAGAAGCGTATTTTATATAATATACATTTAAATTGACTCAAATTTCAGTTTTAGCATGTGGACTATGTTTCTACTTTTTAGGTCAGGCAAATAACATTTTTTTGGACATCGTAACATTAAAAACAAGGGAGAACGCTATAGTCGGGTTGGTGTCCCGACTATCTAATACCCGTCACTCGGCTAAAGGGAGTGCGAGGGAGATGGAGATATATGTAAACTTTGATCAGGCTTAACTTTTTAACGAATGGTCCGATTTAAAAAATTTCTTCTGCATTTCGATAGGTATAACTAAACACAACAAAATTGCATTTATACTTTTCAGAAATCTTTGAAAATGTGGGCGCCAGACACATTTTAGTATGGTTTGTGGGCGACTATGGGCGATTGTGGGCGTTAGAGGGGGCGTGGCGGTCCGCTGAAATAAACTTGCGCTGCGTAGGAAGCCCAAGAATATGTGTTGGTAATCCCAATATTCTAGCTTTTGTAGTTTCCGAGATCTCAGCGTTCATCCGGACGGACAGACGGACATGTCAAGATCGACTCGGCTAGTGATCCTGATCAAGAATATATATACTTTATAGGGTCGGAAAAGCTTCCTTCTAGCTGTTACATACTTTTGCACGAATACAATATACCCTTTTACTCTACGAGTAACGGGTATAATAAATAAAATAGGAATAGTTTAGTGGATCCTTACTCACAATTTATTTCAGAGATTGGACTTTAACCAATTATTCGCTATTAAGTCTTAATTTATTCAGTTAATATATATATTAAATGTTTAATATTTAAAAGTATTATTAGTATAAAAATCAATAGGAAACACAATTTTAGACCATAGGTATGTTCGCCAATATTGCTTAGAATCCTTTAAAGATAACGTTCCCCCTAAATGATTTTTGTGGTCCCAAATCGACTCACCCTACTATACATATTTTAGAATTTCTGTAGCTTTATTAATTTTTCTTCTAACTTTTCTCTATGTTCGCAATCCAGAAGTGTATTCCATATAATAAACTATTATTTCTCAGTGTATCTGCAACTGGTGGATACGCTGCTTGAGACAATTAAGAGCTGCCATTTCTGCGGCAACTGATTGACAACGACTTTGGCCTTGGTAATTGCCATCGGTCGACAATTTACACTCTGATTTCGATCAATTATTGTTTTCCGCTGCCCCATCCATCCCATCCAGCCATCCATCCATAGATCCATCGGCGCTTCCTTATAAAGAGTGCTCCATGTGCGGGTTCATTAACAAATATTAGTCTCAATATTGTTTTATCATTTTTAATTTATGACTGCTTTTTTCTCGACTTTGGCAAGCATTCTTGGGATGAAAAATGCGGGTAGCCGCTTTTCTAGTGGATATAATTATTGTATTATGAGAAATGCCACTAATTGGAGCATTACTTGTGGGAGGAGTCGGTGAATGACCTTTGAAAATGAAACTATTTGTTAATTGTAGACAGTGGCGGATCCAGGATGTTGTTGTGGGGGGTGATATCAGAACAATTTTTTTGTTGCATACTTTTTAAATACGAAAATTCCTTTCATTTTTCACCCGAGTGGGGGGTGATATATCACCCATATCACCCCCCGTGGATCCGCGCATGATTGTAGATAATAATAATTTTAAAATATAAAATTGAAAGTTAAACAGAAAAGTAATGACTTTAATTACTTCTCAGTATATTTTTTTTGATTACCTACTTATTTTTCAGGAAGTCTAAACAAGGTGTATTTTCTTTTTTTGAGTTCCCAGACCCTCCAAAAAAGTTCTTTCCCTCATGTTCTGCGTGGGTTTTTTAGCCGAAGAGCCTGCATAATTTGAGCCTTGCCTGAATCGCAGGTCTCCCATCGTCTAATTGAGTATTTCTAACCATTTTTGGCGTATCCAATTATATTTCGCATATGATCCCCTCGTTCCGCCGGAGGAGGGATGCGAAGCTCAAAAGTAAGTTATTTCCTGGCGCTGGCCGAGGACGCTGAGGTGCTGGCTCTGTGCGCCATTTGCGGAATCGGACTCGGAATCGCAGTGCTCGCGGTCAGAACGTGAGACACGGGCAACGTGAATGGGCGGAGAATCGTCGGCGAATGGGCGAGTGGAGTCGCGATCCAGCCCCAAAGATGGTGCGAGTACACAGAGCCAAATGACCAATATCAACCTTTATAATTGGGAAAAAATTGAATTCAATTAAACCTGCAGTTCAAACTGCATATCAGTTTTATGTTTTATTTTATCGCATATTTTTGTACAAAATTAAAAAAGTTTATAGTTGGTTTTGATATGCACACCGAAATAAATGATCATAGAAACCTAACTATTCGTACATTAATTGTAATCTTTTGGGTTTCAAAAATATCTTATGATGATGAGTATTAAATAATACTTTCTAAGGTGTTAGATTTAAACTTTCGCTATAGAATTTAAACTACAAAATATATATTTTATATGAAATGAATACTACAGAGTTCATCAGATTTTATATTATTTGTTATTCAATTTTTTTTTAATATTTATAAAATTAATTTTAGACTTGGCATAGAAATTAAATATATGTGGTAAACTATTTTATTTTGTTGCCGTGCATGAGTAGAGAAACCATCTGGCGGAGGAAAAGCGAGAGCCAGCCAAAAGGCACGAAGGATGCTTTAAATGGAATGGCTAACTCTTCTTCTTTGGGCCTAAGTAAGTTATAAATAATAACTGGCATGTTGTAAATCAAAATTATCAGTTTGCGTTCGGCTTGCCCTTCTGCGAGTGGGTTTCTGCATCGGGTTCCTGGCTCTCCTGGCCAAAATGGCCAATGCAGACAAGCAAATTATGGCCATGGCCCGTAGTCCCAGTCGCAGTCGCAGTCCCGGCTGGCTGTCCATTGTGATTACACGTCTGGTTGGTCCGATCGCTCTGGACGCGACTGTAATTATAAGGAGGGGACGGAGATGGGGGATGAAATTGCTAGGGGGCTGGTCCAGCGTTTAACTGCATAATGTTTACCCTGCCAGTCGGTTTTTCAAGTGCCAGGGAACTGGAACTTAAACTGAAACTGAAACTTGGCTGGCCTATGAGCTCATCCCGTGATCCGTGAGTCAGAAACTGAGAAAACGTCACCCCTCCGTGGGGCAGCTATGCCATGTTCACTGGCAATTGAGCCATGTTCGATTAATCTCTTTGATTTATGCTCACGTGAGCCGCCATGCCGGCAAAAACCAAACATTAACAAATGTCGCCTGTCTGCGCCCTGTTTTCTGGCCCCCCACTCGCCTCCATATTTGCCCATAAAGCCATGTGTTATGCGACTTTAATTGGCGTTTATTGTGAGGGACGAGACGCCTGGCTGTGAGCAGTCCGGCAAATGCGGCAAAAGTCGATGCCAAAACGGTCCAGGCCAGGCCCCTGAGTCAGGCCAAAAGCCAGGCGAAAAGGAGGCGCGCTGGCTGGGATCGGATCGGAATCGGGAGCTGAAGCTGCAGTCTACGGCACACTCAGGAAAAATACCATATCGAAGGACGGTAAAGGCTGGCCTATAAAACAGAGATTCGATTGGAGTCGGCAGTAAAAACTGGATTTAATATGCATTAAATTAGTGATTTATATTTATGTAAAATTAAAACATAAATTCCATTTTTAATCCTTTGATTATTTTATAACAAAGCTTAAAAAAATGATTGATGGAATAATAGATTTTCGGCACATAAATTTTTAGTTTGTATATTTTGTTTTAAAAAATGTTTTGTTAATTCAAGAAAATTTATTTTACTAAAATGTTAGATTTTGATTTTGGAAAACAAAAGTTTTTGTTAAAAATAAAATCAAACTTTTTCATTAAAAATATTCAACTTGGAGGAACCTATCTTTTTAATGTATTTATACGCCTAAGAAATAAGGGATTACTTGTATGTTTATTAAACATATATTTATAAGCCCAATAAAATAAAAGTTAAAAATCAACCTTTCAAAAAAGTAATAAAATATAATGGTATCCAATTAAATTGAGACTAAATAAGCTATTAATAAAAAAGAATTTTTTGTTTTGTTTAAAATTTATTTAAATAGCTTTTAAATTGTTTTCCCTTATTGTCATGACTCTATAGATCCTCGCTTCTCAGTGCAGTTTCTAGGATGGAACCTCCCTGCTCCCCCTGGACAAATGTTAGCGGCATTCGAGCCGACTTCTTGGTCTCCGCCATTTGTTGTTGCTGTGGAATTATGAAGCCATAAATATGAAATTCAGCACATTTATTAGCGTTGTCAAATGTCGTGGCCCAAAGTTGTAGTTGTTGCCTTGGTTGTTAGTGTTGTCAGTGTGCGACTGCAGTGCTTCGCTTTGGCTAATGGCTAATGGCCTTAGCTTTAGATTTAGCTTTAGCCATAGAGTTTGCTTTTGGCCAATAGTCGGGCTTGTTTTTCGGCTTGTTTAAACAGCAGTGGGCTTCCTCCGCATCGCGCATATAGTTTTATTTTCGTTTTCGTTCCGCTGACACCAAATTTATTGCAGGTAATTTGTGCTGAGCTGTGAAAAATCTTTTGTTACCAAAGGTTTGGAGGGGTTACAGAGTTGCGGAGTTACAGATTGGGCAGATTATCGTCTGGGTAAAAATGCGAACTTCTTGTAAATATATAATATGTACTGACGCTAATCAGGGTTTCAGTGCAATCCGTTTAATGGCCATGGCTGCAGCCAATTTGTTGGTTTTCCACTCTACCGGAAAGGTTAATAAGTTGAAATTCCCGAAAGAAACGAAAACAAGAGAAACTCAAGCGCTGATCGGAGCTTGTTATTAAGAAATGAAATTTTGTTGCTTTATTAGGTTTTCATAATCATGGTCTCCTCCACCATGCAGACCCCTCCACTCGATTGCAATTTCAACTTTAACTTTGCTGTTTAAACATTTTTTATGGCGAGTGAGTTACGCCCCCTTCGGCTGGGGTGTAATATTTTTGATTGCCTTCGGACACGAGATGCCTTCAGAAAATTGCTTAAGTGAAAAAATGATGGAGTCGCCGGTTCGGCGTGGTGGCCAGAAAATTGATTGGAAAAACATGCAAGACCTGCTGGGGGTAAGCCCCATTATTCGGATGTTTTCGAATGTGCCATTAAAGGGTTTCCTTGGCTCTCTATGAGTTAAATGGGCTTATGAGTAGCAGTGCTGTTATTTGGTCCTTTTTCCGGACAGTTCTATACTTTTTTCAAACGCACATAATTTTTCTTTCTAATTAATTTCTAAAAAAATCATTGTTTTTGCTCCAAAAAAAAAAATTTTGAAAATCATATTTATTTCTGCGTTTTATGATATAAATCAAAAAACAAATTTTTCCCGATCAAAATGTAAAACTTATTATTGCTTGAACTAAAACCTATTGTTTTTTAAATATTTTGTTATAATGTTTAAAAATATATTGTGTTATAATATTTTCTGTATAACTAAAAACCTATAAAATTATTTACAAAATTATTAGTAAGAAAATGTGATTCTTAAACAAAAACCCTGTCCAAAGCTTTAAGCCCAAAAGCGAAGGCAAGAAGGATGTCCTCTTCCAGGAATCGAATCTTCTCACGCTGCTTGGGTGGCAATCTTCGGGAGCAGCGGCTCCTCAGATCTCGGCCTGGCCCATAAATAAGACTCGCAGGGTAGTTGACAAAGGGATGAACCTCCAGTGCCGGGCAATTTGTGAGTTGACAAAATATCGAAGGCGGCCGAAATCAAAGGCCGGCAGGAATTGACCTGCTTTCCGTATCGGCATTTGGATCTCGGCCGGCTTGTGTGTAAATATTTGGACAGATATCCTGGCTAAGAAGGACCTTTGACTGCTGCTTCTAAACCGATTTGTGTGAGCCGATCATTGTGCAATCCCCTTTGTGGCTGCCGTTCTGACTGCCATTGACTTTTATGGACAATTGGCGCTTTGGGTGGGCTAATCAGGGGAGTTGGAAATATGTTGCCACTTGTAAAACGCTTCGCCTCGAAATGGTCAGCCGGCAGCAATGTGGCCAAGTTAACAAGTTGTTTGGCATCTTGTCCGGCCGCCGAACGGCCATAATAAAATAATTGTCATCAATTGCCAGTCGACAATGCCAGCTGACTGTCAATATTGACAGCTCATCAGATAGTTGGCCGCGTACCTATACTCGTATATATCACTTCAATAGTCCACGGATCGCTTACATGATCATCGCACATGCGCATAATCATTCATAATTACACTGGATATCGGGCCATGTCTGCTTCCTCTTCGCGCGTCATAACCAGACACTGATGTCGCCCGATTTGGAATGGGATTCAGTTGTTTGTTGTTCGGGAATCTTGGAGCACCGGAGCACCGGAGCATTGGAGCACCGGAGCACTGCTCTAACTGCTCTTGGCCACTGGCAGCCGCATGCCGGGCGTGTTTGGGTTAATCGCTGATCTCTCCCCAGCGGAAAACTGGGACCAAAAGTCGGTCACTGCGCAGTTATGATAACAAGACACCCTATATAAGGCGGATCCGGCGAGTGCCGCTGGATTTATGAATTAACTCTGGATGAGCTGGTAGTTGTTTACCATTGTGAAGACCATACATTTTAGTTCTGCAATTCTATTGGCCTTTATTAAAAATATTCCTGAATTGTAATTTAAAGCTATGAATAAAATATTTCCACCTATTTGTGTAGCTTTATTTTCTCCTACTCAAACTGGTATTTTTGGTTGAAGCACATAAAATATATTACCACCTTTGTCTTTCAATTAAAATTCAATCGAACAAAGCGCTCTACAGTCTTTTTATCCCCCTGTTTTCAGGGCCCTTCTCCAAGCAATATGGTTAAGGGACCGCAGCTCAACATCCAGTTATCCTTCACCATCCAGCCACATCCTTCAGAACGGGGGATGAAACAACCCTTGGCCACTTATGGCCTCTCGCCATCTCGCTCTCCGCCATCCCCCTTCTCCCTCCCTCCGCTGGGCACCCGTACTGCCGTCTAAACGTTTCTAATTTGCTGATGGCTCACAAGGGAGTGTTCGTCCTGGGCTCGTCCATCTCCATCCACATCCACATCTCCACATCCTTCGCCCCTCTTTTCGACGATGGCGTAATGCGGCATTTTCCACCCCTCGTCTTGGGTTTTCCCGCTTTCACTTCCTTCTGCTTTTGTGGCTGTTGTGCTGATGGAATAATAAAACCGCGCGTGTTTTTACTACAAATTGACGCTGCTAAAGATCAAATGGCAAACTCTTGGCCCCCATTTCCTCCCTTTTTTTGTGCACGGAAAATAAAATTTAAATTATTCTTGTAATGGTATTAGTAGATTGAATTATCCCTAAAGAATTTGTTGTTTGCTATTAAAATATTTTTATAATTGGTAGTTATATATTTACTCACTACTATTTTATAAGAATAACATATATTTTATATGTTTTACAATTTTATAATATTTTAACCCTTATATTAGGCAAATAATATTTTTTAAGTTAAATATAGGGAAACTATTATTATTATTGGTATTACTTTCGAATACTTTTTGTAAAAATTAAAATAATCATTTTATCCAACTAAAAGTTTCGCTCTGTGTGCTTTTATTTGTGTGTGAAAGCTCCACGTGTAGATTGAATTGAATTGCTCGGGGGATTTTATGGCACGTTGCGGAAATCGTTTTATTATCCTTGTTGGCTGTTGTTCATTTCGGACTCGTTGGCAAAGTGCGTGGGTGGCACCGTAGCGAGGCAATTTATTATCTGACGCCAGCATGTGTAAATAAACTTGGTGAGCCAGAGCCACCATCATATCATCCCATCCCAGCCCGGCCACTCCCCCTTTGCGCCTGGATTTTCACGACCCCCAGGACAACCGCAACACAAACACAAACACGAGCACAACAATTGCGTGGCAGTGTCACGGATTCGCTCGTAACGAGCTAAACAAGATCCGGCGGGGGCGATAAGGCCATAATCAAATTATGCACAGGACCAAAGGGGATTCGGGTTGATTTTAAGTTAATTAAAAATCATGACAAAACAACGCCCTTCCGGGCAAGGTTGTTGGGTTTGCTTTGGGATTCTCTGGGGCTTTCCGGGTGCTGAGCTTTTGGGATTGGGTGATAAGCGTGTAAGTGCACAGATTGAATTAATTACGCCCGGTGGGTGGTGGGTGGTTGGATTGTTGGTATCTTCCCCCTTTCAGGCAGCTCCAAAATGGTGGAAACCCAACGTGGTGACCCTAATCAAGCGTCGTAAAAGTTGGGACGTTTAATTACGGGTCTGGCGGAGGGACTTCCACTCTGTTATTAGGGGTAAAATTAATTACCCAGCGAACCAACGAAATGTTCAGTTTTCTCTTCCGTTTTTGGCCCTCCGCATTAAAATGAGATTTTAATTAATTCAGTTATTAGTCTAAATATATGTTATTGCTCGGTACGTGAATGGAAAGTTTTTTGGTCGGCGTAAAAACTACGTGTATATTAAACAATCATCATTATAATCATCATCATCATTGCGGGCAGTAATTTATTAGATCTATTAGAGGCGGAAAATTATTCAAAAATTTGGTTCATTTTGGGCACAGTTTAGTTTAGATATGATCAAAACATTTGCTTAATTTAAGGGGATTTTAAAATGAAATTTGTGTACTTTTTTGAGAGCCATGATGGATGGATGTTTTTAACTAAATGTGTTTTTTATGGTTATTTTAAAAATTCTCCCAAAATGAATATATTTTGTAGTGAATCATGCTTTAAGCTTTTATAAAACTGCTAAAATGTAATAACAATAACAGGTTTGTTTCCTAGACATACAAGTAATTGGGTGCAGTTTCTGAAACTTTTAACAATAATTGTTTCTACCTGAGTTCGATTTCCGTTTTCGTTCTCTGAAAAGTTCTGCACTGGAAACTGTTTACATTTTCTTCTCCCACCCGTCAATGACTTCAACAGCTGCCAGGTTTTCCATTCAATTAGGGAGAATGAAAAGCAAATAGGCGTTCTGGGGCGTTAGTAAAACGAAGGCGGAGTTTCCATATACCACACCATGAAAAGCTCAAAAGGTTAAGTTGAGAATTTAAACTTTTCTAACTGTGGCCAGTGCCACGCCCACTTCCACCCACAAGCGGAGAGGTAGTGGCATTAAATCGAATGATAGTACAACCTCAAGAACCCTCGAAGAATTCAAAGTGGCACGCAATATGCACAGCAGACAACTGCGATTAATATTCGCTTTCTTTGCACTGAGAAAAAATTATTTATAAATTAATGAGAGTAAATTTCAGAGTCCTGAAATACAATAGTAAATTGATATGAATGGAACCAACTTAAAATGAAATTGATTTATTCATATATTTATTCTCTGGTTAAAAGGTAATTGTAAATTGCCTATAACCTGTATTATTATTTTAAAAACATCCCCAACAGAAGTGTTATTTTCCATACATTTTCCTGTGGGGAAATGCGGCACAACTCTTTGGTTATATTTTCATTAGCGACTTTTAATGGCGGGTTGCAGCACCTGGGAATCGAGCAGCCTGCTCGGGAATCGTTAAGTTCTCCCACCGGACTGGCCGTCTAATTATTCGGGCACCTCCCGCTGTTTGTTCTCCGGCTGCATTGCGAGTAATTAAAATAGCCGGAGGACCTCGAACCCGGTCCAAACTTGGCCTAATCAACATGGCCGGCGACACGAAACGGAAGCGCATGGCAGCGTTTAGCGAATGCCAACACCGACGCCATTTCCACACGCATGTGAACGCGGCCTCTTGGGGGTTGATGTGGCCAAAAAGGTGTGGTACGGCATTCAGAGGGTTAACTAGGCCTATGGCAACCATTGAGGCCGTGTAGTTAGCGTTAATTATGGCCAATATTCAGTGAAGGAGTGGGTTTAATGGTTCCTGGGAAAAGTCAGTCATAAAGCAGTAAGTAGTTAGGAATGGAGGTTTCTTAGGTGTTATTTTATTAAGTATTTTGTAATGTAACAAAAAACCTTTTTATATTTACCCTAAAGCCACTTCTTGCTTTTAATTCGGATTTTAGTATTTAGTTTTTTAAAAATGAATCTTAATAATATAATCATAATTATTTATATTACAACTCAGATAATTGAATTTCTTTAAGTCTTAGTAAGTTAATCTCTTTAGTGTTTTAGTAATACCTTTTCAGTAATGTATCACTTGCGTATATCATTGTCTATATATAGTAGTAGCCTTCGTTACTACGTACACGTCCACGGAAATAGAGAATTCGTCTTTCGAAAATAATGATTGGGCATAAGAAATCCCATATTATTTTTTTGGTAGATTTTAATATATATAAGGAAGACACTTATATTAGTTTGTCTAAAGTTATTATTAATAAAAAAATATAAAATATTTTGTTAAATATCTAAATCGATAAACAAGATTGCGGCAATAAAAAAGAGTTTGTTAGCCCCAAAAATTAGGAACCACTCCATTTCTCACCCACCGATTTCAGGCGACTATTTTCTTGTTTGCGTGTCAAGAAAACCATGTCAAATTTCGCCTAGTAATTTGGGCACGTGAAAAACTAATTACTAATTAGTCGTAATTTCAGTTAATTGGCCAAGTTCTGCACTTCGTTAATTATGGCCTATCGAGGGGGTTCATCTATCGGACGGAAACATTTACAACTTTATCATAATGCGGCCATAAAATGCAACAAAATCTGATTGGAAACTCGAAGCGGGCAACCAGTTTTTCCAGCGGCACTTCATTAGCAGAAAAGGGGAGCAACCGTAGGTACAAACATAGAACCGAACCGAATCGAGCCGGGCGATGGCGATACATTAGCATTAAAAGCCACTTAAGAGGCGACAGGAGCAGCGTCCTCTCCGCCCGATCGCAATTATAATACGCCATTAGGCCCGGGACTTCGGGAATGGCTCCCCGGCACTCAGCAAATCAAAGAGCGGCCTAGGTCCACTGCCTAAATGAGGCAAAAAATTAAATAATTTAATCTTGTTATTGCTGGAAAATCAAGTTGTTGACTTAAAAATCAACTCGCGTGAAGATCGTGCAGGCTGCCCAGCCAGCCCCTCGTTTCTCTGGTATGGAGAACTCTGGTGAAACTGGTTCCAGGAGTTCCAGGCCAGAAGGATCCACTTTCGCAGAGAAGCACAGAAACACACGAACATAGCCACACACACTCGTGCAGTTCTTATGACTTCATAATCTTAATTAACGTTTTCGCGTTTTGCTTGCCAGACTCTGGGATCCCGAGATCTTTGGGTCCAGCTCCCATGGAACCCTGGGTCTCCAATCAAGTGAAGTTGTAGCCCGAAAAAAGGAAAGAAAGAGAGTAGGGAACGTGTTCGTGGGGTGTTGTGCTGCCTTTTGGCTTGGTGCTTAATAAATGCAAGGCAGGTAGAGGATCCCCGATTCCGATTCCGATTCCCATTCCGAGACCGAGATCCCGACTCCCAGACCTTGTCCAACCAGTTCGTGTCCGAGGAGGGCGGGGGGAGACCCTTATGTATCTGCTGGTTTGCTTTGGGCCTCACTTAATGATGCCTGGAATTCAGCATGGCCGAAACGAAACCCAACCGACGATCGTTCTTCTGAGCTTTTTGCAATAAAGATATTTGCTGCAGAATTCCGCTGTTCAATTTCAAATGGAGCAATTTGCCGGGCTCCCAAAAGTTTTTTGCCTTCCTCTCCAGACGCAAGAAGGTGAAATGGGTGGAGAGCATTCGCGTTTGCGTTCGTGTGTTATTGAAAAACATTTATCATGTCCTGTCAATGGGCATGTAACCGATACTTAACCACAAATGTTGCCACATCCTCATAAATCCACTTAACACACACGCTTACAAAATGGCCGGGCAGCATCTGTGCGGCAAGTGCAGGATGTTCGGGATGTTCGGGATGCGCCAGGATGTAGCAGAATAGCCTGCTAACGAGGGGTTGAGGCTTATGGCTTATAGCTTAGCCCTCGGGAGGGTGACTCCTGACATCCTTCTCCTCCTCGTCATCGTGTAACTCGTAGCAACTGACGATGACATGTATGTGTCTGCGGTTGGATTTGGATTTGTGTCTCCCATCCCCATTGGCCATTTGATTGCTCTTAATGGGATTTTCCCTTCCTAGAACCCGAGTCCCAGCCCAAGATTCCTGGCCATTTTGGCATCTCGGTGAAAGTGCAGCAGCTGCTTGAGCAAGTAAGTGGATCTGTCGGCTCCGATTCGCTTAATTGCTTATGAATACTCAGCTCTCTGGCTACCAGGAATGTACTAATCACCTTTGCTGATGGCTGAGACCGATGAGATGCCGGCTAGAAATCTGCAAATTAAATTGCATCAGCTCTGGTATAGTTTTTCACACATGCGGGTAACTCGAGGGGAAGTGGGTCAAATTAAGAAAGAATTTCGCAAACGCGCAACTTTCTAATGCGAATGTGAATGATCGAAGTTGGTGGGAAGGAAGGGAAAAATTAAGTCAGAAAAAAGTTGTGTTAGAAATAAAAATACAAAAGTAACAGTATTAAATTTAAGCTGTTTCATTTAAACTTGTAATTTTCAGGAAAAATTTAGAGAACTGTAATAAATATTATTTAATAGTTAATATTTCAATAAAAAAATAAATTAATAAATAGTAAACAATTGAAAGTAAATTTCCCTTAAATATTTTATTTAAAAAATGTATTCATTAATTGCGAATATCTAACTTTCTTATACTGCATATTTTATATACACTGATAAAATAAACGTATTAAATGTAAAGATTTTATTTACAATTTATATAAAATTCGCGATGATTTTCATTCATTGCAATTTTTTGTAGCTTTTAATAAGTAAATGTTAAATTTAACAATATTTAAAAAAACATTTGCATTCAATGTTCACATATTTAATTTTACTATTCTATTTTTTATCATATACAAAAAATGGTATAAAGGAATTATATATATTTTTATTCATTAAACATCATTAAGCATTGAATAGTAAATTTGTTTTTTTTTTAAAACTATTTTTAAATTTTTGTTTTATAATAAGGGCATGCCTACATTTTAGTAAATTTATAAAGTCAAGTTGAAATTTTCTTCAACCCTACTTTTTGCCCCGTTTAGAAAGTTTTAATCAATTATATTGTCTGCGAGCGGATAGGATGTCAAAGCTGATCGCCCTTGTTTATCGAAAACTAATGATACAGAGACGCCCGCTTTAGCACGATTTAGTGAATTGATTGAAAAATTGTTAGCATTTGACACGCCATTTTGTGGCCATTAAAAGATAAAGCCAAAAATCAACAGACAGCCATCAAAAGTCGCGGAGGAGTGACAGGGGGAGGACAGCCTGAGTAAGCCGAAAAACCCCAAGTTGGCCAAGAAAGATCCGACCGCGGGCCACGTTTTGCATTCGAAATCAGCTTACGGAGGAGGGAAATGTGTAACCGCCGGGCAAATGGCACGCAAAAAACACAAAGCAGGGGAAAAAGTGCTGCAGAGAGATTCTTTTGTGGCAGCAGATTACATTAATGCGACGATTACAAGCGGCAACGGGCATAATAAATGGATAATGCTGGAAAATACGCTTTTCAATTTCCACAGGGGGATTGGCGGGAGACAAGTCTGGGATCTGTTTATATTGATTGTTTGCCCAGAACTATGAGATTATTAGCACTTGGCTGCAGCTGCCGCTTCGCATTCGAGAGATACGGCAGCACACAGTTGCGCATAGATACAGATACTTACATACTACAGATTACATATAGGGGCTGATTGGAACGCCCCTCACAAACGCACAAATACTCGAACACCGGGATACAGACATGGGATGTTGCGTGTTCTGCGTCCATTTTCAAAATTTTGCTGCTTCATCATCGCATCTCAGCCACGTTGTAATCCCCCTCCCGATATCTCTCCCTCTGACTGGCTGATGATACGAAAGTAAGTATAGGGTTTTACATCCCTCCCCCGACTCCGCGGCATATCGCCATTCCTACACTGAAATAGATTTTATCAGTTTTCTGTAATCTATATTTTCGGAAACATTTTATAAAAAGAAATTAGAAATTCCTTTTACTTAATAATCAAAGAATTAGTGAATATTTATTTTAATTATTATTATAACTTAGTGAGTATTAAATATAATATGTTGTTGAAAAACACAAGTATATAGAACAGTGGCGAATCCATGATTTGGTTGTAAAGGAGGTTTTCAAAACCAATTTTGTGTAGCAAACTTTGTCAATACCACATTTCCTTTCAGTTATATTCAAACAATATTAGTTTATATTTACCGATTTAAAATACATACATTTTTGTCTCTGTGCATTCGAATATTGCTGGCGGCATCATCAACAACGGGGGCAACATTCGGGAAAATTTATGACCCGCTGGGCATTAGGAGAACATCGATTTAGTTTTCCCTCCCCCTCCCCCTCCATCCACCAGCAGCGACCACATTATCAATTTCAATTTTTTGTTTGATTTGGCCTTAATGTGTTTTCCAATTGTGCGCGCACATGACGATGTTCGATGCTCGATGTTCAGTGCTCGCAGTCCAATATGTTGTAATTTGTAACTGATGACCAGGACGCAGTGCATCATTTGTAGGGGGAAACACTCGCGTCACGGCCAAAAATGGAGGCGCTAACGCACATTTGCCAAAACCGAAAGAAAGGACGGAATAAGACCCGACCATGCGATTGCGTTTATCTCGGGGCAGACGGCAAATTATTCCTTATTTATAAAGCTCCATTTTATCGGTTCCACTGGCAGCTGGCTTAAGGCATTAAAGGCTTTGCCTAATGGAGAGGCACAGTGGAGAGAAGTCGGCAGATCTTAAATTAGGTTCACATAACTTTTCAGGGACAAACTAAGAAGGTTAATCAACGGGTTTTATGGTCTTGCTTTTGAGCACTTTTTAAAAAATACCACCCAGAATTTATTCGTATATGGCGTGTTTATAAAGTTCAGCGGAATTTACGAGGCCATATTCCCTGGCCGAGCTGAAAGCACTCTGAATTAAGCCCAATCATCCCATTGTCCGCGGTGCTCCTGACCATTTGTGGGCTCTCCTTAAGTCCGATCCGGCTTAGAAGTTCGATTCGAGACCCGCTTGCATATTCATAAACTCGGGCTTTGCCTTGGGATTGCTCCTCTGGTTCACCCTTCTTATGGACTGCTCACATTTCGTTTTTGGTTGGCCAGTCGCCGCAGCAAAGACGTCTCTATAGCGAAATTAGGATCTGGCCCCGGCATATGGTCAGTCGCCATATTTAAAGAGTGAACTTGGGTGGGGGGTTTCGTCTGTGGACTGGCGCCGTTTTTTGTTTTTTAGCTTCGGGTTCCTCAACTTAATTGCCAGAAACAGGCACTTATTCGAAGGGGGATCCGGGGGCAGTCTACCTCTAATTTGTTATTGTCCCAATATCAGTGGCGGATCCAGGATTTTGTTGTGGGGGGTGATATCAGAACAATTTTTTGTTGCATACTTTTTGAATACAAAAATTCCTTTCATTTTTCACCCGAGTGGGGGGTGATATATCACCCATATCACCCCCCGTGGATCCGCGCATGCCCAATATCAACAACAAATCAATCAATCGATCATTTACAAAGCGTTCAGCGATCAAATTTGATCGGTTTTCGTTCGTTTCGTTCGCTGGGGAAAACATCATAAATTATAAATTTACAATCCAAAAAAAAAAAAAGAAACCATATACACACTTTTTATGTAGATGTATGTGCATACATACCGCGATCGCTGAGACTGAGGCCACATAAAAGATATTGTATTATTATTTATGTTTTATGTTTATGCTTTTCCATGCGGCTGCCCGGGGCAACTCCATTTTTTCGTGGGCATCTGCTGCACACCACCATTTCAGTATGGCTGTCGTCGATTTGGTGGTTCCCCCCACCCCCCCACATCTTCCAATCCCCCAAGATAACCCCATCCCCAGTTTTTGGGATCCCCAGCTGCTGCAGCTCTTCGAGTTTCGATTCGATTTCTTTTCTTTTTCCATCGAAAAAATCACGTTGCGCTCATAAAATATTGTTGACAAGTTTCTTTCGGCCCCGCGTTGTTCTGCTTTTGGCCCGGCCTTTGTATTGAAATGAGCTTTTGATTTTATACCCGAGAATTTGCTGTTAACTGTTACCAATTGCGCATAAAACTTTATAATATACACGTCTCCCGCCGTCCGATTTTTTATTATCGTTCCGTTTTGGTCGCCGATTCGGATTCGGATTGGGTTTGGGCAGTGGCGGATCCAGGATTTTGTTGTGGGGGGTGATATCAGAACAATTTTTTTGTTGCATACTTTCTGAGTACCAAAATTTCTTTAATTTTTCACCCGAGTGGGGGGTGATATATCACCCATATCACCCCCCGTGGATCCGCGCATGGGTTTGGGGCTTTTATTAAATGAGCAGAAAACAAAAGCAATCAGTGCCAAAAATAAAAGAGCAGCGAGTGGGGAGCAGATAAAACGAAACAACGTTTATAAGGCGGATCGTAAAATTAGTGAACATGTTAATGGTTGATTGGGCGTCATATATCTTTCGGCTTATGGCGCTTGGCCATATGCATATTGGCCAGATGACTTTGCGGCCCGGGCTTTGATCGCAATCAAAATCGGTACACTATACTATATATGAGGGGGCCGTAAACTTGATTGGTGTGTGTTGAAAATGTCATAAATTCACTTTATTTTGTGCATTAGAATTGAGTGTTTCCGGGGCAGCTTTTTTTTTGGATTTCTATGGGCTGTGGGAACTGAAAGCTTAGGAATTTCTAAGGTTTTGTTATACATAATTTTAATATTTCTAAGGAACTTTCATATTTAGCCAAAATATAAATTAGTGTTATCTCAGAGGCTCTAAGGTGTCATACTTCATCTCTCCCACCCCCAAGATATCATCCCCACTTTTTCCCTTTGGAAGATGGCCTAATGACAGTCGACAGCTGCAGAAAACTAAACCAATAAACAAGGGGAAAATTGAGAAAATGGTAGTCGTAGGAAAACGTAGCAAACAGCACGCGCACAAAGTTTTTATATGAAAGAAAATTAACTTTTTTTTCTGAGACAAGAAGAAAGGACACATATATGACAAACCAGGCTGGACAATGTGAGGGAAAACCGAGGCAGGAAAAGTCAACAGCAATAAAATTACAGCCTGCAGAACACGAGCTGACAATGGCCAGAAAAAGAGACCGAATCAGGAGCAGGAGCTGAGGCAATAAAACCGAAATCAGGATAATGGCAGGCAGCTTGATGTCAGCAAATTAAATAAATCCCCAGGGCGGCAGATGTCCACAGATCGCTCGCGGGGATGGGGGATTTGGACGGAGATATGATATCTGCCCGCAAAAGGACATTTCGGGATATAAAAATCAATTACATAATGAACGGGCAGGGGAGAGAGGGACGGGGAATGACGGGCACAAAACAGCTAAGCTGACTTTGGCCAGTAGCCCCGAAGAGATAGGGCCAACAAAGGAGCAGCAGCCTTCTTTTGACTTCTGTGCGGTTGGCAAAATAAGAACAAACAATGTCGTATGTGCATCCTGTTGCCAAAAAGTGCAGACAAAGGTGTAGGGCTCGCACAGGATGCGCAGCGGGACGCGTGTTTGTTGTCTTCCTGCTCTTGTCCTGGCCCAGACGAATTCCATTAAGCAAAACGGGCGGCTCACAAAAAAATAAGCAAGAAAAACAACAGTGGTTGGGCGACACTTGCCAAAAATAACAGGATGCCTATGCAGATCCGAGGAGTGAGGAAATACGGGGGAAATAATCATATTTTATTCGGTCTGGCTGCTAGTCAAAACATTTCTCCGGTTTTTAATATATATCGTTATAGATATCTTTATTATATTTTAAAAACGGTATAACGTATACAGAAAGAAGCGTACACAGAGAAAATTATACGACATTTTAGGTGCCGTTTTTTTGTAAAAACGTTTTAAAAATAAAAATAAAACATTTTAAAAATTCAAAGTGAAATAAAATTTGTATGAATCGTTTTACTTTTTAAAATGCTTCACCACTGATTTTGCACTTAAAACTTTTGATAATTTTCTCTGTGTAGGATGAATAATATATAAACATGCATATAAAAAAATATTTTTAGATAAAAACATTTATTATTTAAAAATATTATTTTTAAATAACTTTTATTCCTTGTTTTATGTTTAATAATATTTTATTTCAAATACGTTTGCTTTTAATTAATCTTTACACAATTATTTACAAAATATATATGTACAAAAATAATCTAGTCTCCAAAAACGCATCATCGCGAAATCGAATCTTAAGAATTTTGAAATTAGGGGTGCTTTTGATAAGTTCCTTAAACAATTATGTGGATAAATACTAAAATTGTAATTTAAATATATTAAAAATTAAGTCTGACAGATTTTTCTCTGTGCAGCTAAAGCGTTTTGTGTGGTTGAGTGACAATTGCCCCGAAAAAAAACTGGATCCCGAAATCGAGGGGATAGGAAAGGGGGACACAAACCTCCTTGTTTTTTGCTGCTCCTGCTCATTTAGCGAATTGAGTTTTTCTACGCAAAATATAATGCAGGACAAAAACCCCAACAGTTGCCCCGACAGGATTGCGTGACTCAAATGTTTTCATCATTTCGGTAAAAATATAATTTACCATATAATGGGCTGAAGGTATAAATTATATTGCCAGGAACAGCAATAACAACCGAACGAGGACCAGGTCCTTTGTGAGTAATGCACTGCTCTAAGGACCACCACCCACCTTATTTTTCGAGGGTGTGTGGGAGCGTGGGTGTTGCCAACCGTCATGAAAAACTGAAATGTCAAGAATTGTGACAGCTAAATGATTGTTGGGCCAATATGGATTACAGGTCCCAGAGGATGGGGGGAAAATCGGGTAATTTGTTGTAGCTGGTAACTGGTGGGGGAAGCGGGGAAAGGGGGGCTATCCAGTTTACCAACTGCACGTAATTGAAGTCTCGTTTGCCAGACAATTGCCGGACAAGTGATTGAGACAGACGCCCCAACGGGAATGAAGTTTTAATCAAAGCGTTCCGGAAAGAACATTTGTTGAAGAAAATCAATGGTTAAAAACATTGATTTTGGTAATTGGTGGGTTGGAGTTTTCGCTAAAAGTTTGCTTTGAATTATGGGTAGACCAATTTTCCTTACTCTCTGGAATTTTTAATAATATTGTAAGAATTTTGAGTAATTGCCGTAATATTTTCAACTTATTATGCATCATTTTGCACTGGAGGCAGTTAAGAAACTTTGTTATTTTAAATGGGAAATATTTTTACCGCACAATACTTTTTTCGATATGCGCATGGTAAATTTCTGGTATTGCATACGCATATCGTTTTCAAGAAAAAAAGTTTTTCAGAATCATAATCTCCCCTTGCATCCCTCCTAAAACACTTCAAGCGAAATAATTACTTTCCGTGAAGAGGTCTGCTTATCGTGCCCCCAGCCAGTTCTCGACCCTTTTCATTCGCCCGGCTCTAATCTTGTTCAAATCAGGAGGCCAACTCAAGCAGCTGCTTAGCAATTTGCATGAGTCAAAATATTTGCTTAATAAACGTCGTTTGGGGCTGGAGTTTTTATTTGAACTTTTATTTGGGCTGCGCGCCACTGGGAAAGGTGCGAAAAGCAATCATTAAGTGGAGAGATGACTCGCCTTGAGATCCGATTTGATCCGAGGATGAGCCAAGAGCTGGCAAAGGCCGGTTGTTAGCGGCATCATTAAAATGCTTTAATTAATTTTTTATTTATTTGCTTTCCCCCGCTGTTCGGTTTTCGGCCAGATCTCGGCTTTTCGCCTTATTTTGGCAGAACCCATCCTTCAAATGAGCCCTGCATTTTGGGTGGTCCATCGCGGAGGCGGCGCCTGTGAACTTGGGCCTGTAAGTGGGATATGGACAGCGGTACTCCGACACCAACGCCGACACCCATGGCTAATTGATCAGCGCTCAGCGGGCAGCCGCCTGATTTGGGTATGGGCATGGGTATGGCCGGCAAATTGGCCAAATTAATTTTGTTTTCGCTGGAGCTGCGGCCGGTGATCTCTGTTTTGACTGGCGGCAACGCGTGCGAGGAATTCCACGACCAAGAAAATTAATTAAAATAACAATTTACGCCAGAAACATGTAAATTTCCAGCTAAACGGAGAGCTGAGTTAGTTGATGCACGGCAAAAAAATATGCGAAAGGGTTTTGAAATGTTTTTATGTTAATTGAGGTAAATATAAGAATATTTGCTAAATTAAAATGATCCTAAAAATGTATTTTCTTATTAAAAATAATAAAATAAAATTAAAATCTTATCGTGCTGATATTAAATAATTATTCATTTAAAACTCTCAACTTGAAATCATCTGGAATATTATGAAATTTTCAAATATTTAAATTATATAATTCTTGAATACGTACAACTTTTTAAAATAAATCAGTGAAATGCCTAACTAGGGCATCTTTAACTATACGTTTGATCCAACTTCTCACCGTGTACCTATTCGTTTTCGGGTTTTACGAACTGTCAGCCTGTCAGTCATAAAAAGGTAGTTTATGTGCACCTTCATTTCCATTTCCATATCCACAGCCACATCCACAGCCACATCCACTCCCCCAATCCCCGATCTAAGCCATTAGTTCTGCGTCAGCTGCTGGCCCTGCTGCCATTGGGCCATTGATAAGCATCGTCTTGGTCTCTCGGTCGGTTTCTGGGCCTCCAATAAAATGTCACGATGCAGGGCGATAAGCACCTGTTGGCCCCCTCTTCACCTGTGCGATTGAGTGTCTTCGGGTTCCGCTTCCAGCCAGATGCCATACCATTTACGAATACGCAGGCATATAAAACGCACTATTTTATATACAGCTCGGCCATAAATTCTGTTGGCCATGTTTGACTCGCTCACTTTCCTTTCCCTCTGTCGCTTCTTGCGGTTGGTTTTATTATCCTATTTAAGCCACATTAAAATCAACGGGGTGCGCGACATTTGACAAAAACAATTTATTGGACATTAATGCCCGCCGACAGTTGCAGTCGGAGGAGAGAAAGAGTCGAGGCCGCAAAGGGGCAGGATGGAGTGGGGCAGCTCCTGGCGGGGGGTACGTCCATGAGTCGGATTCTGTGGGAAGCAGGAGAGGCCGCAAGGAATTCCGAACTCCAAATGGGAGCGGCGGCTTCAAATGGAGCGACTTGGCCGATTTGAGCCTGTGATTCAGCCATTTGCCAATATTTCAGGGGGGAGTACAGAAAACAGGAGTGTCCTGAGTGAAAGAGGATAATGGAGTCCCAAGGAATTCATAATGGGACCTAAACTAGGTTGTTTCGATTATTATTAGATTTAAATTAGATTTCAAAACTTTAATTTCCAAAATAAATAACTTATAATAATAATATCTAAGTAACTTAAAAGAAAACGACATATTACAAAATTAAATTAACTCTAATCTCTTAAATTATTCAATTTTAAATAAATATTTAACTCTATTCTCTAAAATTATTCAATTTTATAATTATTAAAATTAAAAAACCATATTAATACTGACTGTATTTTTTACTGAATACAAATATTTTCAAATTTCATTACAATAAAGTAGTACCAGAGTAAATAAAGTCAAACATTTGTACCCCATTTAGAAGGCAGCTCTTAGCTTGGCTTATAAAAGCATCGCAACCGGATAATGTAAATAATCTTAATTATGTTTGCAGTCCTCGAGGGTTAGGCCATTAAATGTAAAGCACTCGCAGCCGGAACCACCCGAAATCCTTTCTCACCCACTCGAGTCGCGTTCGTCATGGCCACTCAACCCACATCCACATCCACATCCACGTCCATCGCGTATTTATCGCCCGCACGGCTTTCAATTCCCGGAATTAGGCAATGGGGGTATGTGGTGAAGGACAGAACCATGTTTGGAAATTCGAAACCCAAAACCGGAACCGTGACCAGAAACGCAACCATAACGATGCGACGCCATTTTGTCGGTGGCCAAAGCAAACACAATTTCTAATTGCCACCCTTAGTTCGCCGAGGGGTTGAAATTGAAATTCATACACGTTAGAGGACGCAGACAGTTGGCTGTCTATGATTGTGATTATGTCATTTGGCTGAGAAATACACAGAGGCTCGCACAAAACAGGAAGCAGGATATTTCTGGGTGGTTCCTGGAACATAATTTAGTTTTCTGTTCGGGCTTATTAGCGTGCACAAATCAATTCTCAAGGGATTTGCACAACAAATCCCCTTTGTGGCCTGTGCTCGGCTTTTCATCTATGATTTATGTCACGCGTCCTGGGAAAGTCCTGCGAGTCCTGCGTTTATTGTGTAACAGATAGGGAAATGGGAAGGAAGGGTTCTGTTTTCCGTTTTCCGTTTGACTCTTGTCTGTCCCGATAATGGCCTTGGCGATAATGGCCACAACGGAGAAAAGGGGGAAACGAGATCGAGATTCGTCAGGGCTCGAGTGGCGGGTGAAAGGCGCAAAATTGTCAGCGGGGCACGTTCGGCCAAAAAACCTGGGAAGCGAAAAGGACCTTCGGACGGGCTGCCACTTTAACCAGTAGCTTTAAGTTTCAATTAAATATAATTAACTAAATTATGCGGGTCGATCGTATTCGGAATCGGAATCATAGCAAAGGGCGGCAAAAAGCGAAACTTGAAACACGCATAATAGCTTACTTAGCCGGCCTGAAAGACACGCACT
Source organism: Drosophila prostipennis (assembly GCA_037075205.1). Classification (NCBI taxonomy): domain Eukaryota; kingdom Metazoa; phylum Arthropoda; class Insecta; order Diptera; family Drosophilidae; genus Drosophila; species Drosophila prostipennis. The sequence goes on along the minus strand of JBAMCJ010005005.1, from coordinate 1,612,668 downwards.
TAATCAGCGATCTACGCAGCGAACAAAAGCAATCTGGCCGAAAGCGAACTCAAGTGAACCGGGCTAAAAACTGGGCTGCACCGAAAAAAAAGAATTGGATGGAGCTTTTAATATAAAAATAAAAAAAACTGAGCCAGATTTCAAAAAAATATTAAGAGTCTTAAACTCTAAAGCTTAAAATGGTGATAAGAAGAGCTCAAAAGTTTCAAATAATAATAGGTAATGCCATTAAAAATGGATTTCATGTTAATATGGATAAAAAATTGAACTAAAAATTACTTCATGGGAAATTTAACAAAACACAACAAATTTCAATGCAAATTTGTACAGAAATAAATCAAATTCGAACAGGGATAACCCAAATACGATTTAAAGGACAATGTAAATTTTTGATAAGTAATCACCATTCAGAAATTAAATGTTATAAAAAAACTTAACATTTTTGCCAAATGGTATAGACATTCCATTTATTGCTTAAAATTCCTCTAAAAACCTTTGGAAAATATAAAAGTACTGACAATGTAATCTTGCAAGTGGCCAGACTTTGTTTACTGTGTGGAGAAAAAACCATTTAAAAATGTTGTGGCTGCTGCTGCCGTTGCTGCTGATCATTATGCGATCAATGTTGATCATTTTATCCCGCAGGCTGTTGACAGCCCCAGCGCATGGACATGACAGCGAAGAGCCCGAGAGCTCTGCTCCGCCGCTGCCCAGATACCCAGATGCCCAGATCCACAAACCAAACTGAACCGTACCGTACCGAACTGAACTGAGCTGATCTTCGTCTTCATCATGGTGTATATAATAATTACCAGGCATACACGCACAGGGCAGCCAGAAAAGCAGAAAAAAAATACAACTGAAACAGAAAAAGGCTACAAAACTCTGGGCTTAATTTTCTCGTCTCCCAGGCAGAAGTCTTTAAATGGCCCTGGTCCGTAACCGACATTTTGTTTCGCCGGAGAAGGGTTCTGCTGCTGCTGCTGCTGCCTTATAAAAATGCAAAATTATGTACAAGCCCGAAACGACGTTGTTGTATATTGATCCTGTCTGTCGGGTCTGGAACTGGGTTCCTCGCGGCCGCTTTATATAGTTGTAGCTATCGCTGGCATGGCTGCACTTCGTGGTAGCCCCATCCTCTGGCCTTCCTGCTGCCTCCTTTTATTTTATTTTCATTCTGTTCCCTTGCTTTTTTTGGGATACTTAAGCACGATCGCCGTTTGCCTGCTTTTTAAATGATTTCTGTAGGTTTTTTGTGGGCCTGCTCTGCTCCTTTTCTTATGAACCAATCAACGCACACACTCGCATTCGGGATGCTTTGGGCTCCTTGTACGGCGATATTCCGCAAATTGGCGGCCATAAGCATTGCAAAATTATCTCGTCGCTGTCTCTGTTCGATTTGGACAGACGACCGGCAACCGACGTCGGACGTCGGGCGTCCAGTGTCCAGCGTCCAACGACATCCGACGACCAGTAACAACAATAACAACGGACAACAACCGATGTCGGTCCCCAGAAATATTCCGCAAAATGTCTTTCTGTTCTCGAAGGCCCCGAGTCTCGAGTCCCCAATCCCCACAACCATCCCAAAGACACACAAACCCCAATCGAAGCCTTTTTCTTATATCTTTTGGGCTTAGCTCTTTTCGTTTCAAATGTTGGGGGAAGGAAACAAGGGTTAACGATTAACTTCCAGTGAATTTTCGGACACAGGCGATCCAACTGGTTGGTAAGAAAATGTTTATTTGTATACAAACTAGAGAGGAAGTGAAATATGGAGTCCTAATGCCAACTTGTGCTTTTAAAATCTATTAACAGCTTTTTCAAAACGTTTTCAACTCATCATAATAATCTTTGGTTCTTGATGTATTATAAAAAGTTGTATATCTCTTCAATGTTTAAAGGAAAATAATGATTTAAATAATAATAACCTATGCAGTTTAATAGGAAAACTAAAATTCTATTTACCAAATTGTTCCATTGAGTTTTCAAATCGTGTTTGGTTAGAATAAGTCCTATAAAAGCTATTACTTAATCTTATATTTGTCAAAAAAATATTTGTACTCGAACTCCATGAGACAACCGGTATTAAAGTGCTTCGCCTCTTTCATTAACCAATATACCATCACTTTAGCAGCCACTTAATCATCCGTCTATCACTCCAACCCAACTACTTGATTTCCCTCGCAATAATCCCCCCATTAACTTCGTGTTCTATAGCCATTTCCTTGGTCATTCCCGAATGCCCCTCCCATTTCCATTCGATGTGCTGAAAACTCATTTCGATATTTATGACTGGACATTACATGAGCCGCATACAAAGTTTCGCCAATATTTCACGCAAATTGGAATGAGTTTGGTCCGCGGATGCCATTAGCATTAATGGGGCTTCGAAATAGTTCCGGTAGATCGGCGCAGAGTGGTCCAGGGTCCGGTTGCTATAACCTATGAAGGCCATAAGAGGCTTAGTGGGCGCGGTGGCCATAAAAGGCTTAAGAAGCCGTGGCAATGTAAGCGGAGACAAATGGAATTGCCGCGCTTAGTGTCAAAATATTTTGTGCGGCGCAGCAAGACTTCCTGGCGGATCCATCGATTGATCGACCCCCGATGACTTAACGCTTTGGCCTGAGATATCGGAGGTATCTTTGTATCTTTGTATCTGCGAGTCTCGTTTGATGCAATTCATCGGTGCCGACAAAACACTTTCTCCCCCGGGGGAATTCTTCTGACCGATTCTTGCCTCATTGGCTGTTCACCGCATTGAGGTCCTGTGCCCATTAATTTCGGCCATTGTCAGGCCATATAGTATATATAATCTGCTCGGGCCTGTGTCCTTTTTCTTTAGTCCCCCCCGACCACTTGTGTTTATGTGTGTGCGTCTGGCTGTCACAACAATTATGTCGGCATTTGGTCAAACGGCTGAGGGAGGACAAGAAATGTCAAAAGGATTTTTATTGACTTTTTATGTTGTTAACTGACCGACATAATGCCCAGTTTTGTGGGTGATTACCGAGCTCTAGCCTGGGTGGTCCAGGTCCTCGTCCTCGTCTTCGGATCCCCGAGAACAAGTGCAGGCTCCGATTTCTCGTCGGCATTCGAGCGACTTTGCTCTGATGTTTGCGGCACATTGCACCCAGCACATGTGTCCTGTCCGGTGTCCTGTTTTAATGATATATTACTTGTAATTGCTGAGTCAGTGGGTGACCAACGAGGCATCCCCCCTCCTTCCTTATTTTATTTTATTTTACTTTATTTCTCTCGATTTTCTTGAGGAGCCGGTGAAAGTGTCACGGCGACAACAACAGCGAGAAATAGGAACAACAACAACAACAACATGGTCGCCGAACAACGAGTTTCTCCCCTTTGGGCCTCCTGCGATCATTAATCGATCGATCGCGCGTTGAAAGGCGATCGCGAGGAACATCGACGACAACGACAATCAGCAGCAACAAACAACTAAGGCAGTCGAAACACAGGGCAACAGCAACAGCAACAACCACGGCAGCAATGGCCACGTCAACAGCAGCCAAAGTAGCAGCAAACAAATGCAACAATACAATAAATATTCCCAAACGGAGGACAGCAGAACAAGGTGGCAGAGCTTTAGGATCGAAACCATGAATTCGGAATACTCTTAAGTGCAAATAATTGTCTTGGCAATATTTTACCATCATTTACTGCAAGTATTTCAATTGGTTTATAAGTTATATATTAAAAGATCATATTAGGAAGATGAAGATCATATATTATTTTATTAATATTATAGGAAATATTTACAAATTAATTTAAAAATTAAATAAACATGCTAAAGGCCGTATACAAACTAAACAAAATGGGTTTGAATTTTGGTTTATTATTACCAGCTCTGATCTTCTGATCTTTTGGGATTGGCATATCCTTTATATTGCCAAACAAATACACTTATAGATTTAATATGTGTTAAATGTGTTAAAATTGTTAAAACCCAATTTGGAAAATGTCAATTTCCCATTGAATATTTTAAGAATATTTAATATTTATTTAATAAATTTACTATATAGGTTACATACAACAGAAGCTTTTCACTCAGCTCTATAAGAAGAAGAGTATACCCGTATTGAGGACACCAAACGGCAGACGAAGGCTGATCGTCTCCGATCGTCTCTCCTCCGCCTCGACGGCCATATCATCCCGCATCCTCAAGACTCTGGTCCTCTGCTACCAGTGACAGTACAATCCGGCTTCTGGGACAATCCGCTGCCGAAGGGTTCCAGCCACTCTGTATTTTCCAGCGACTTTCTGGGCGATGCTATCAACGCATTGAGCATTGAATTACAGTCACACATAAACTGCAGGAGTGGCCGGCCAGCGGAGTTCGCATTCCCATTCCGAATCCCATACGGATCCGTATTCGTATCGAGATCGGTGTCTTCGCTTTGCTTAAATGCTCATTTAAAGAGATTTACAATGTATGCCACTTAAGTACAAGCCGAGTTCTCGGCTCTTTGGTCCGATAAGAGCGGATTGTTGCATTAATTTTGCTGTCCATATAGCAACACGTACATATGTGTTTGCACAGAGAGAAAGTTTATAAATATTTATTAACCATACTCAAAAATACTGATAATAAAACGTAAGATTATAATATACCAAAAATCGTTTGATTTTCCATTAAATTTAAATCTTTTATTAAAAAAAAAAGCATTAAGAGAATTATTATCAAGGATAGTTCAAGTCTTTGACATCATTACTTTTAATTTAAATTAATTAAAAATAAAAAGGTATACATAAATTATAAAATAAAACTTTTAAAAGCAAGATGAAATAGATTGCCAATTAAATTTGATTTGTTTTTCTCAGTGTATGTAGTTGCTGCAGCGGAGGCGGACGAGGCTCTTAGATTAATTGCTGTAGTCATTAAAAGCGGCCACCAGGCGATGGCATCTAATGCACGATCCGTCGATCGAACATACATCAACATCAGCATTGGTCCTCCCCATCCCATCCCCATCCTCTAACCATCCCTATCCCATCCGATTCGATCCTAGCTGCGATCCTGGTTGTGTGTGCACCTTCGAGGGCGTCGGCAAATGCCTTGTTATCCCGATTGCTCTCAATACAAAGGCATAAATCGTCTTGTTTTGACAGCGAAATCGACCGCAGGCAGGCCGTTCGGCCAGAAAGGCAGGCCCGAAAGGCAACTCCTGTTTATAGACCTGGCCCACACACACACACACTCGCACACTCGCACACTCACGACTCCTTTGACTTTGACCGAAACTAATCATTGTTGCGCCAACAAGAAGTCAACTGCATTCCGCACTGCGAGTCCTCCGATGTCCCGCTGAGTCCTGCTGGCCATGTGTTCCTCGGCCCGCCTGCCTAGCTAATTTTTTGTTCTCCGCAGCCAAAGAAAGGTGTCCTGATCCTGATAGCCGTATAGCCAGAGCCCTGTGCCAAATTAAATTCTCTGCGGTTTGCAACATGCGGCGCTGGCAATTGCGGTCTGCCAAATGTTTAGTACGAGCCACAAAAACTCTCACGATTCGCTTTGCAGCTACTCTAATTGCCTGGCTGGCTTTAATTAAAAAGCCAAATCCACAGCCGCCGCAAACTTAACACTAATTAGATTGCCAACTTCGAGCCCTGTCTATATAAGGCAGCTTGCCAGCATTTCCCATTCGCATCGTTTGTTTAATGGTGTAGATTGTTGCACGCTGACAATTGGCAGCAGCAGCAGCAAATGTTGCTGCAGTAACAGCAACAGCAACAGCAACAGCGGTAGCAACAGCAATTGCAACTGCAATTGGCAGCTGCATTTGGCTCACAGAATGTCGCGCCTATATTAAGTAGATGGTAAATTGTGCTCTGCGACTGCTGCATTCTTCTGTCAGCTCTCGATTCAATTCGATTTGGCTCAGTTTGGTTTTGCTCCAAAGGTTAGAAGGCGCCAAAGTGAAACTTTCGAAGGCTCTGCGGAATGTGGGGGCACTGAGTTGTGCCCAAACTGTTGCAGAGCCCCGTGGTTCCCGCTTATATGGTTAATCGGAGTCGAGTTTCGGCTTAATTTGATAGTTCGCCTAGATATGGCGTACAGTTGAGAAGCATGTGTTTGGTCTCAGATACATTTTTAGATAGGAAACATATTCTCGCTTGACATTAAATTGCTTTTAAAATAAAGATGGGCTAAAGGTGGGTTATTCTTAGCCTTTCAAATTATACAATTCTTTTATGACAAACATATTTTAAAATTTTTTTTAAATTTTAGTGACAAAAATAATGAATAGGTGGGTTGGTCTTATAGACAGCAAATAATTACTTGGCAAATAAATTTTTAAACATATTTGAAAAATGTTATTACAAAAATAAAAAAAAATAAATAAAATAAAATTAAATGCTCTAATTAAATGCTGTTATAAAATGCTATTACTGTATAATAAACAATTTAATAACGACTAAAATTACTTCTTTGTTGAATGTTATTTTTGTGGTTTGTTACTGCCTACTTTCCAAACCAATTTCGAAGGGTTTTACCTCTCTGCGGCACCTGAAAGATATAGTAATTAGACGATGCTCCGGCCAAAGATGCATCGCTCACATGTGCCAGGAGTCACTCAACTCCAATCCACTCATCTTAACGCGTCCCCACTCCCGGCCAAGTGGATGTGGCTTTATTTCTCGCCCGGGGGCCAAAAGGGGCAGCTGCTTTTCGCTGCTGCTGCCAGGGAAACCATTGATGGGGATCACTTAATCGATTTTAAGCGCCTGCAAACATAATTTCCATTTCAGAGCCCGACAACAACAGCAATTGCACGGCTATCAGCGGCAATCAAACTGAGCTTAAGACGCATGGACCGCTCATCTTCTTATTTTTCGCCCCGATTCTTCCGATTCTCCGCCATATTCTGCAGCGTCTTCTTCTTTCTCAGATGGCCAGTAAATGCAAAATTAAAACATAAATCGTGCGCGCCATTATGGTTATTACAAAGCAGCATGCCACAGCTGTGAAAGGGGCAGGGGGCGTGGCAGGAGAGGGCTGACCAAGAAGGGGGAGGGGTTTTCCAGGCGTGATTGAGTGGGGCACACACACACACACACCGTTCGAGAAAAATTGCACTGAAAGTACGCGGCAAACGATCGTTCGATCAAGTGAAAGATTGCCATGTACACAGAACAAAAACCCACAGGATCAGTTTGATATTTACTGGTAAATTTTCATGTAATGTAAATTAAATATAGGAAACTGAATTTTTCGAGCTCCCTTTCTATTAAAATAAAAATAAAAAAAAAGGGTTAAAGCGTAAAAGTCATGTTCAAACTATTTTACATTACTCCCGAAATATAGTTTTTTCATCAAAATGATTTCTTTAAAAGTTCTACAGAATTTCATCAAAACGAGTATATTTTTATTATAACTTTTTTTTAACCAAATACACAAATTAAAATACTTAATATTTTGCTTAATTCTTACTAAAACTTCTTAACTATCTTAACTATTCTTCTGAAACAAAAATATCAGGAAATCGTTAAATATGTAAATTTTTATACCCGTTACTCGTAGAGTAAAAGGGTATATTGTATTCGTGCAAAAGTATGTAACAGGGAGAAGGAAGCGTTTCCGACCGTATAAAGTATATATATTCTTGGTCAGGGTCACTAGCCGAGTCGATATAGCCATGTCCGTCTGTCCGTCTGTCCGTCTGTCCGTCTGTCCGTCTGTCTGTCCGTCCGTATGAACGCTGAGATCTCGGAAACTATAAAAGCTAGAGGATTGGCATTTTGCATGAAGATTCTTGGAGTTCCTACGCAGCGCAAGTTTATTTCAAGAAGGTGCCACGCCCCCTCTAACGCCCTCAATAGCTTATATAGGATTTTAAAAATTTTAATTTTTCGGAAATGTAAAAATGCAGTTTTGTTGTGTTTATAATTACCTATCGAAATGTAGAAGAAATTTTTTAAATCGGACCATTCGTTAAAAAGTTATTGCTGATCAAAGTTTATATCTCCATCGCACTCCCTTTAGCCGAGTGACGGGTATTAGATAGTCGGGACACCAACCCGACTATAGCGTTCTCTCTTGTTTTTTAATTCTATCTACACTTTTATTTCAATTAAATTTCAATTTATCAGGAAATATAATTAAAAATGTAACAAGTAAAACCAGGAAAGCATATTAAAGCAATACAAGATTGTAGCAAATCCAAGTGCGGCATATGTCTACAAATTTCTCTCCGTGCAGGCAGGAGGAGTTGCCGCATGAAACTTGCAATTCAGCCATAAAGTGGAGAATTATATATGAGGAGCTGGCCAGCACTCTTGGCCATGTAACAGCTATGGCGGCTCGACTCGCGTTGTTATTACAAAGGCCGCAAAAAATGGTTAACTCGGCCCTGGCCAAATTGCAATGATTTAATAATGCTGCCAGATGAAGACTCACTCACTCACTCACCCGCAGAACCGCTAAAACCACCAAAACCACCGATACCACCACCGAAACACTCCACTTCGTGGGGCGGAGCCAGCAATTGGCCCTTGGCCCTGGAATAAAATATGGAAAATAAAACAACTCGACTGCGGAGCTGGTTAAAATTGCTTAAGCGAGCAAAAAGCTGCGTAGATCACGTGCTTATTAAATAATTTATTTAAGCACCCAATTCAATTTAATAATAAAAATGTAGCCGCAGCAACAAGAGCCGCACAACATGGGCACAACAAGTGCCACTTACCGAAGGCCGAGAGCCAACCACCGATCCCCCAGTCCACCGATCTCCCAGTCCACCGATCCGCGGAGCCACTGAGCCAATGAACCACTCTGGACTGGGACAGGCAGACGGCACCACCGCGGACATGGACACCATGGCAGCCACCATCAAAGTGGTTAATTGCCAGGCGATTTTGTTCTTGCCCATATGCAATTTCCTTGTCGTCTTCGTCTGCTTCGTTTTTCCACGTTACCCCCTTATTACACGGTAAAAATTGTTACTTTACAACGTTGTGTTAAAAAGTAACTATTCAAAATGCGACGCAACATTAAGTTCTTAATAAAATGTATACTTTTTTAAACTTTTAAACATTTACTTCAAGTTGTTTTCGGTATTACTTGAATGCGTAAATAAATAAATTAAATATTAAAAGGGTTACAAAAAATGTATACTTTGTAATAATGATACAAATAGCTCTTCTCGAAGAACCAGACTGTAGAACAGAATGCACGTGACAACCATATTATTAATATTTATTTAGTATGCTAGTAACAATAGTTTTGTAAATAGTATTTATTAAATACAAATAATTTTAAACCTGTACTTGTAATTATAGTTTTGAACACTCCCAAGTTATTTTTAATACCCTAATTGTTTTCCGTGCACACTTCTCTTCTTGCCTGCTTTGCAATTAAATGGGTGGCAGCCAAAAGTGGGCGTGGCCGGCTGCATACGCGCTTTTCATTTAACTCTCGACTGCCTGCCACTCCTTCCTGCACTTGTCGTTTCTTCTTCTCTCGGCCGGCTAGCTCATTAATTTAATGGTTTAATTGCAGGTCTCTGTCTCTCTTCCCCGGCCAGCGACACCCCTCCCCCTCCCCCTCCCGCCACCGCCTCTTAATTGGCCTCGTGGAAATGGGTTTTAGTATTAAGCTGGATCAGGTTCCCAGTCGCCATCATCGTCCCATCATCTCGCGGATGATGTTCATTAGGTTTGGCTCTTCAATTTGCAAATTTATGTCTTCATAAGCCATCACTTGGCTATTGTTGTTGCCGTCATAGCTATAAGTCCCGCCAGCTGCTCAACTGAGTCATGTCGCGATCCTTTTTTGGCCTGCCGATCGAACGTGACTCAGTTGGTGAAATCTGGGGACCATAAAACAGAGTTCATGAATGTAAAGGATTTGAAAATGATTTTAGAGTGTTCGGGGGAGGATTATAAGGACACCCGATAAGAGGAGGAAATAGAAAATGAAAAGGTAAATTATTCCCAATAATGATAATCCGGATAATAACTAGGGTTGATAAACAAATCGATAGCACTATCGATACAATCGATGGTTTAAAAATTTAGGAAACATCGGTGCTTTGGGCCCACAATCGATACTATCGACCAGAAACATAATTCCATTTTACATGTAATTTGTGGTATATTTAAAGAAAAAAAAAGATAAATGGGGGAAATTGAAAATGAAAAATTAAATTATTCCCAATAATGATAATCCGGATAATAACAACACCCTGTTTATCATATTTTATCAATCATCATTCGTCTGGGAAATTCAATACCAAAAGTCATGAGGATACTTACTAAAAAACCTGCGGATCCCACAAACATTTCAGATGCCCAGATACCTTGGGCAATTAATTTTTTGCGCAAAGGCCCCTTCCCACACTCATTCGACTCGACCTTTTGAGTGTGAATTGTGCAAACAAAAAGCAATCGAATGCGAGAAAACTCGACGGACAACCCCATAATTCAGTGATATTTAATCTCAAACAAATAATAATAATAATAATTTCCTGCCAAAGCAAACAACGAGGGCCCAGAGCGAAAAGCTCGCGAAAAGTGGCCGGGGAAAAGCCAGTGAACAGTTGGTTTTAAGCCAACAAACGGCTCAAACGCCTCGAACGCCTCAAACACGCCCACACCGACAAGAGCATTTTGGTCAATCAATATCGTAAAATGCAATTTATGATTTGTGGCTTCGATTGGCCAAAACAAATAGCGATGGAGAAACAAAAGCCGGCCGAAGCACGAGAGGATTGAGCAACAACGGCAACAAACAAGCAACATGCCACATGCAACACCAAGGAGACAGCGGCGGCAGCAACTTGCGGCAGCAGCAACTTGCGGCAGCAGCAACTTGCGGCAGCAGCAACCAAAAGTTATGGCACAATTTTCACATCATTTTCCCCGCTACCCGCTCCCCACTCCCCGCTCCCCGCTCCCCACTCCCCGCCGATCTTTGAGTTATGGGATGCGATAGACTCGGACTCGAACGCGGACTCCAAGTCGGAGTCTCCAGTCTTGGGAGGCACGTAAAATAATTTAACCAGCGTTTAACCTTAGTTTTTCGCCACTCGCCAGCGTCTGGGGATCGGGATCGGCATCGGCATCGGGATCGCAGGCTATTGTTGTTGCAAGTTGCTGGTTGCAAGTTGCTGGCGTGGTGTTGCCGCAGTGCCGCGATGTTGCAGCTGTCCGAGCGTTGATTATGATGAAGTTGTGCGCAATTTGTTGGCCGTCTGTTGCCCACCAGGCACAACGGAAATTGGAGATGCGAGATGGAAGATGCAAGATCGTCGTTTTTTTTGCCTCTCTCACTTTTCCCGGGGAGGGTGGTAAACTTTGGCCATGGCCAGATCGCTTAATTGGCCGCAACTGGAACCGAAGTGGAACCGAAAGCCTTCTAAAAACTAAGCCATGAGGAGTCGCCCCGTTCTCTCAACAGTTTTCGTTTCGCCCCGGAACACGAGACTAATTAAATTGCGAGCCTCCTCAGCCAGGGTCATAAATAGCCGGTCTACAGAGCTTGGAGTCCTCGAGATGAACAGATGTGGTCTACATGGCTCCGCCCCAGAGTTTTGAGACTCCTTGAACTCCTGGTGGAGAGTGGAGAGTCTTCGGCTCTCCCTCTAACAGCCATACCCCTCTCTCTTTCGCTCGGCAAAGCTTGCTGTCCTTGTCTGGCCTGGGAAACTGGTTTTCGAAGTTTCGAATTTCGAGTTTCCCCAACTTCGAAATGTATCTGACAGATACAAATGCCGCCACAGTCGCAATTATGACTTAATGTCTGGCCATTCGATCAAGAGCAGCGGTTCAGAAAACGCAGAAAGGGGTATGTGGAGGGGTTTATACACAGAGCCAGCGGAATGCGCAATTTCCTGTTAAATGATACGTGCTATGAACGTTTAATTTATGCCACCTCTGGTTTAATATTAGCTTTGTTCTGCCTCGCTGACCCGCTCTTCCATAACCACCCCCCCTCAGCCCGCCCAAAATGGCCTGATAATTCCCCCCTTTCGAAGGAATTTTTAATTCCACAGCGAGGGCCACGCATGCGCAGACCATAAATTATGTGCAACGTTTTCATTTCCCCATGTGCAGTCCAAATGGGATCATGATTAAAGCACTAGAGCATTTTCCCACCCCCTTCTCATAAGGGCCTCCAAGATCCATCCGAACCTCGTAAGATCCATCCAAAGCTTTGCGGACCGCTGAGCACTGAAATTGCCGTCTCAATCTGACGATTCCTCGGTGAGGTAGTAGGATACCATTTCAAGTGGGTGGTTGAGGGCCGAGGAGTGGGATAAGGGGAAAACCAGGTGGAAAAGGGCTCTGAACGCTTAGCGCTTTTTAGCCGCTCGTTGGTCGCCAGTCGTCGGGTTCTCCGGCAATTTCAGCGATAAAACAAATAATACATTGCACCTACTTATTTGCCCAGACCTCTCCCCCTGGTCCTCTGTTTCTCGCATTGTTCTCGGGCCTCGGTTGTTTGCTCTTCTTCATTGTTGTTCTTGATTTGTTTGCCAGCTTGCCAGCGATAATGAAAAGGTGTAAAGTGTCAGTTTTGTTTGCTGTGCCCCCATTTTGTAATTGTTTGTTTATTATTGTTGTTAGTTGCTTATTTGCAGTGGCGCCTACTGCCGACGAGATGTGCACAGGTGTGCCAAGGTGTGTGCGATATGGCAAATTGAAGAATCAAAGGTGAGGAGTGGAAAATTCGTTATGACAAAGTGCCAACAAGAGTTTTACTTATATATGGATTCTTCTGGTAACTGATTTATTATTTTAAAGCAAAGAAGACATCCTAAGAATTGAAATTAATACTTTAATTGAACCAAATTATTATTCTGAATATAAAGAAAAGTATCCCATCTTAAATATCTTAAGAGATACTTCTGATTGCCTCTAAACCTTTTTTAATTATTTGTAATTAAAACATTTAGGAAACTAAATATCAATTAGAACTAACAAAGTTGCCTGATTGCCATCTGATAAACACCTTCCTCTCGACCATATCGTACTTTAGTATTCCGTCTTTCAAAGGCATTCTCTCTACTTCCTAATGCATATTAATTTCTTTGGATCTTCCGACTTGTCGACTGACTCGGAAGGGCCTACGTGCCGTCACGGAGTAGCTGGAAATCAGCCATGCTTATAGAAAATAAAAGAGATGAAATATGCCACAAGGCTTCCGAGTGAGTTATGTCAGTTGGGAAGATAGTTCCCCATTCAGGTCTCCATGCTTATTTATAGAGAGCTCCCAGTCCAATCTACGCAAATCGCACCTTTCAAACTGTTGATTTAATCCGAATCTGTTCACACTTTGCATTAATACTCGATTGTAGATCACTTTTGAGGGGTTTTAATAAGTGTTGGATCTAGTAAGGGTACTATTATTAGGCAGCCACGTTTCACAGGCGAGTGTGAGAAGTGATTTTCGAGAAAAGCAAGCTGTACACATAAAAATTCAATTAGTGGGATTCCGGAAATCAGCTGATTGTCAGCAACTGTATTCGTGATCCTGTATTGATTTTGGTACATTCAGTTTTTATTATTTCTTGACCGTTGAAAGGTACACAAATTAGTTTTCTGTGTAAAATTCCCCAGCTGTCGAACGAAATGAAAGTCGACAAGGCGACAAGGCCATTAATTTGGACCCTGAATCGGCAGTCAAAATCGAGCGTGCCACACGCTTTAGCTTTGGGCTTCTTCAGCCTCCATTTTCCCTACCACGCTCCTAATTAGCTTTGGGTCACTGCGGCCCAGCTCTTCGGTCAGCGAAAGTTGCAAATTTGTGAAATTGATTTATGTTGAAAATCGAACAGGAATCGAGGGCCATCAATCAGGGGGGAAATCTATTTACGGAACCAACCAACCTCGGACCAACCAAGCAGGGGTGATTAATTTCAATAAATTCGAACAGGCCGCCTAGGAAAGATCGCAAAATGGGTCATGGATTCGCAGAGTCGCAGCCAGAGTCAGGGAGTCTGGGCTTTTTGGCTCTGGGGGATTACAACGTCTCCCGAATGTCTCTGAGAATTTATTATTTGCACTGGATCCAAAGGCAGCCCCGAGAATAGAGAGGGTGGGCGATGGCGATGGTGGTTGTTCTGCTGCTCGATCCTCGGCGAACGAACACAACTCATTTGCAAATTCCAACGAAACACTGTTCCGCAGAATTTTCAACGATCATTTAGAATTCAGTTTGGGTGCAGAATCGCTGCTGCCGCGAAGTCTCAGCTTTTGAGTTGCGGTTGCATGCCCCACAGCCCAGCATTCAAACTGGCAACAGCACTGAGAAAGGAGTATAATCGAGGGGGATTCAATATTATTGAATCAAAATCAAATTATTAAATTATTGTAGTTAAAATTTCTATAGAAAAGTTAAAATTTCTATAGAAAAGTTAAAATTTCTATATAAAAGAAGCCGATGATCCATTTCTATTTCCATTTAAGGACTTTGACTGAATTTTTAAGATAATTATTACTTTACCGTAAAAATATTCAAAAAATTATTAAGTTTTGGTTTCTTAAATAGGTTAAAAAATATATAAAGATATTTTACAGGATCGTTTAAAATGATCACCATTTAAAAAGCTGCTTCTGCAACCAAAAGAAATTGATATGAAACGATGATTGATTTTACGTTTTGTGGTATCAATTTTGACTTGAAATGCCCGAAATGTAAATAAAAGGCCAGTTCGAATTTTGAATATGTCTTTCTCCCTCCCACTCATGTAACTTAAAGCGCTATATCGCTCTGCTTCAAATTGAGTTAGTATTGCATGGTAAGAACGACATGCCAGAAGTTTTCCATGTGCATATCGATTTTTCCGCTACGGGTTTATTTTTGTGTGACATCTTTCTGATCATGAAATTTCATTTAAAAGAACGGTAAATCAAATTTTCTTTTAAAATATTTATGATATCTGTGGTTAATATGAACTGTAATAACATTATTCTGTTTGAATTAGGAGGAAACATCCTAAACTCTCATGGCTCATGGAACATTTTTAACCCAAAAATGTAAGATTTGTTTAAAGTTTCTCTCTCTGTGGCAGGCATCGCTGCCCCCGTCTCGTTCTCAGTCGCATTCTGGTTCCCCCGCCTCGGTTTCAGGTTGAGTTTTAGTTTCAGGTTCAGGTTCAGCCGGAGCTTGAGCCCGAGCTTGAGGTTCGGTGCATGTTCAGGTTCGAGACGGGGCTTTGAAGATGCGCCGCGAGTTGTTCGAGACCACCCAAGTGGACGCAGCGCTAAGGATGCTGGATGGTGGATACTGGATGCTGGGATGCTGGGATGCTGGGACGCTGGATGCTGAATGTTGAATGCTTTAAACTGCTGCAAAGGGCGCTGTGCGAGTGTGAGTGTGTATCTGTGTCTTGGGCCGCAATAAATGCGCAAATAAAGTCACAATTAGAGTTGAACTGGTGGGAACGTCGAGCGACCGCGACAACGGCGATCTGTGCAGTGGGCAGCAGGGGCAGGGATGCTTTTGGCATACACTTTTGGTTAATATTTTCGACTCGCCAATGGACCCGGTCTCCAGACCCTCCCCCTCCCCTTCTCCAGCTTCTGTGGCATATTTTGAGATGCGTGAAGAATGCCTCCATCTGCGGATGCAGCTGCATCTCAACTCCAAACTGCCAACTCCGTGGTGCTAAAGTAGAAATTCTTGTACTGTCCATGGTTCGTATTGTTAGTCGGGGTTCTTGTCTTCATCTTAGGATTCTTCGGGGCTCCTTGGGCGGGGTCATTGATTTGTTACGAATTTAGCTGCTTGGTGGAGTAGAAAGCATTGATATTCGTTGAATAAATTGAAACTAAGTTTATATTAAAAGAAAGAAATAGTCATTAAATTAGGGAACCCTTTTACAAATATAATAATGTTCTTCCTCGCTTTTGTATCTCTTGATATTGTAATAAATTCAATAAATTTGTATTGCTTTGATCAATTTAAGAATATTAATATTTGAGATCAGTGTAACATCAATTATTGTGGAGCACATTTTGGAGCGCCAATCTGTAGATGCCATGTCCACTCCCATTGCTCGAAAGCAATCCAATCGCAACTGCTTCACACGCTCCCCGGTTGTTCCGCAATTAAGCCAAATGTATCTGGATAATTGCGGCGATGTTCTCTCACTATCGCCACCTTGTGGATCGGCTCCATGGATGCGCAGATGCTCTTGGATCCGAGAAGCAATTAACCGGGCTCATCCGTCCCATGGCGAGAGTGCCGCTGTCCCAGCCCCATTGATCGCGGATCGAGGGGGTCCGTTATCGGGCGCACTGGCGATAATTGCGCCAACCAATTTGTAAGATACTCTTATGACAGATACAGATACATTTGCGGACGGGGCAGCATAATGCAAGATCTATGGCCCGCACCGCAACGGCACAAATGAATAATGCAGGCCCGGAAAATGGCCAACGCATTTACTTCACTTAATGCGATTTTTATCGATGGCGGGCCATGAAACTCTGGGAACTCCCATTACAAATCACCGTTAATGAAGTCCAGCTCGATATAATCTGGCGGAGCATGGAAACATGGAAGCGCTGCTGGAGTCGAGCCGAGGAATTTGCGAGTGCCGAGTTGACTTGATTGGACCGTTTTGAGCCGAGAAAGAAAGTGTGCAATCCAAGGCTGCTCCGAAGGCTGTCAGCGCAATTAACCCGGAAGGATGGGTCATTACAAGCAGATCGCATATCGCAGATCGCATATTGTAGCTGCCACGCGTTCGAGACTCTCACAATGACCGGTGACACAAAGGACACACGACCTGTGACCTTAGGACCTGCTTCTTGACTCCCTGACACGCGTGCCACGCGCATCAGCCCAAGGACTTTGAGTAACACTAGGCAGACATCCTTGAGCCGGAGATCCTTGCCGGTTTTATGACGATATCTGGCGACCTTGCCCTGCGTTGGGGGGTCCAAAGTCAATCGGATCCCGATCCCGTCGCAACCTTGAGCACAAACAAATCAATCAGTCACAGTAGCTGCTGTCTTATTATTATCCATTTAGAGTTGGTTCTATAAATTAATGTACCTTTTTGCTTAATATAAAGGAGAATACCAGGGCTACCATTTCTAGCCTTTTTCAGGACAGATCTATTAATGATTGTATAGATCTAGCCAGAAAAGCTCCATTAAACTCTTATTTTCCCGAAATCTTTCACTATATCAAGTGTTTCGTATTTAAAAAAATATTATATTCGGTTATGTTTGCGTTTTATTCAACATCAACATTAACTAGCTTTACTTAAAACTAAGATGAAATACCAAACCAAAAGAATAATGTTCGGAAAGAAATTGATATATGCTTTTTCCTCGGTGGATTCTCAGTTGGCCTGCTGCTGTCGTTGTTTGTCCCGGATGACACTAATCCAGCTTATAATTTTATTGGGCTTGCGAGCGGCTCTTGGCGTGGGTGTCCATATCCCCCGGAACCCCCTCAACCCCCCCAAACCCCCTCAACCACCAACGGTAGCAAAATATTCTGACACGCGGCTTTTGACAAACCCAATTCATCATCGCCGCAAACTTGAAGAGGGAATAAGTCCAAGCGGCTTAGTGTCCATGGCTGTGATGCATGATCGTTTAATTGGATGTGGGGACTATGTGTAGGAATCCACTACAGTGGAGCCCCCGACGGAAGGCCAAAGCATACACACAACTCAATTGCTGGCAACTCCCCCGTACAAATTAAGTTTTCATGGGCCGGACGAGACTTTTCCAAATTGAATTTTTCAACAATTTCATGGAAAATGCACTGCTCAGGTGTTCGGGCCAAAGCCGGAGCCTTTTTATCGGGGCATGCGATATACTTTATGACTCAACAATCGATGGAGCCGCCGAGTTCATTCCTTTTGCGAAGGAACTGCCGCTTTTGGGTGTTCGTGTTAATAATTTAGTCGCTTATCGCCAGTGCTGACGTTCAGAATGGTAACTGGTAACTGGTCGGGGTGTTGGGCCCCTCCTGGAATATCATATCATATCCTATCGCACTCCACTCCACTCCACATCCCCTGTCTGTCAGCGAGTGGATAGTGAATAGTTTACCACCCCTCCCCCTTCCAATTAGCGGGCTCTTGGCACTTGGCATTAGATACCGCGTTCTAGGCCTAATTGGCAGGCGTTGAGTTCGGCTTATCAACGCAGCCACTCGATAACTTGCCGCAGACAATGGCCAAAAAGGGTGGGGCGGTGGGGAGGGGAGACGGCGGGGTTCGGGCCAAACTGGAACCTGAACACGAAGACCACACACGACGCATGCGCAAACGAGATTTAAATGAGTCGCAACTCTCTCACGATTCTGAATTTCAGCGAAATCCGCAAGGGCGCAGTATGCAGTACATTTCGCCGTCTCCCTCTTTTGGGTGCCCGGAATGCCACGCATTTCAGAGATACTTTTGGCACCTCAGCGGCGATTAAATGCACACGCACGAACCAGATACTCAGAGAAAAACACGGAGAGTTTTCCACTAGATGGTAAGATATTTTACACATATTTAAAGTGATTAATTATGAAATTTTGAATTTCTGATTTTATCAGGAAGACAGTTTATGGATTTTAATAAATCTCTCTAGAAGTAAAGTTTATTTATGAAGAAATTGATTTATTTTTAACCCAGAGAAAACGATTGTCAAGATCTAAGATTACATTATATTAGGAAAATAAAAACATTCATGTTCCTTTTCGATTACTAAAATATCTAAAACTTTAAAGACAATGTACCGAACATTTCTCCAAGTGCAGCTAACGAAGTCGATCGCTGAGAACCTCGGTAAGCGGCTTTTGGGCCGACTCTCCCTTTTAATTGCCAAGTACAAGGACCACACACGCGGTCCGCTGGAGAGGCGATTAGGGGGCATTTTAAATGTAAATCGACAGCCGGCAGCCCAACAGTCGCACAGCCATTTGTTGTCACAACAAAGGGGCAATGAAAAATGAGGCAACCAACAGGTTGCCATCGCCCTCGCCCCTAAGACCCGATAAGATGACGATGACCTGACCGCAAAGTGCCCCCAAAATGCAACCGCAGCAGCATCCCAGCATCCCAAAATATCCCATCCCAAGCCCCTGGATTTCCATCTCCCTTGTTCCATGTGACACTAATGTCCTGTACGGCATTTGTCGGTGTCGGCATCTCGTTTGTCCACCGCCGCTTATCGGATTGCCCCGAAACAAATGGATGGGTAGAATAATAGACGGAAAACCCCTTAACATTTTCTGATTTCCCAACTTTATGATTCTCCGATTCCCTGACTCCCTGACCCCTCGCCACTCGCCTCATAATTTACGATCAGCCGCAGAAAAGCCTGTAAGTGCTTTCCTCTGATTGTAATAACAATATTTTGCTTTCGGCTTTCGCCGCATGATTAACTGAAAAGCCGAGAAAACCCGATCGGCGGCTTGTCAGCTTGTTAAGTCGAAATGGATCGCAGATTGGCTTAGAAACGAAAGCGCGAAATGCGTTAATTTCGCGGCCAATTGACGTGTTCGATGCTCTGTGGCTAGCCTTCCGGCGGTCTGCACTGAAAGAAAAAGTTATACTTCGGTTTGTTTAAGTGTTTTATGTGTTAACAAAATATTTTAAAAAGGTAAAAAAGTTATGGGGATATTTCCTTCACAATACAAAATATTTACCTTAGCATTTTGTGTCAAAAAATGATTATAAGTAAACAAAAAGTTTCATAGAATTTTTCTTTAGTACGCTGCAAGAAGATTCCTGTATAGGCAAGACAATTGAAAATTTGAGAAAACTTAGTTATTAAATCTTTTCATCCGTATTTTGGAGAAAACCAAACAACAAATTGTCTAACTATGAAATGTCATACAGCGTTGAGTTCTTAATAAAACACCCAATCGATAAGCGTTAAAGCCTTAAAATATTAATTTTGCAAACAATTTAAAAAAAATCGTAAAAACATGAAAAACTTGCCAAAAAAATATTCTTTTAAATCTTTTTGAAAGTGCTGTGGATTGTTTGTTTATGTAATTTGCTGGCTGCTACATCTAGTTTTTTCCTGTGTAGTTGTTCGCTTTCCTGTCCGCTGATTGAGTAAAGTGCGCGGCGTGGACGTGCCAGGGAGCTTGTCCAGCGTGTTGCTTCTCTGATGCGGCTGCTGTTGGTTTTAGCCGCTAATCAGCGTTTGCCGCTCGACTGATTCAATTGACTTGGCGGCCGAGTGGCAACCGGGGAGCGGAGCGGGGGGAGCGGCGATCGGAGGAAGTGCACCTCCCATGTGGCCCCCAACCTGCTGCTCACTTTACGCTTGATTTGATAAATGAATAGTGGCGGGGAAAAAAATAAAAAGCAGCAGCAGCTCAGCTGGCTGCCTGCAAATATTTGCACTGCACTTAGCACTCGGCCCCCTTTGGCCTCCCCTCCTCTCCTCCTCTCCTCTTCCCCTTTGGACGGCATTTTGAAAGCTTCAATCAAGCAAAAGCCAAGCAAAAGCGGTAGCAACCGGCAGGTTGAGCTCGAGTCGCCTCAGCGGTTGCAATTATGTGGAATGAGGTGCTAATTTATGGATTTGAAGAAAAAAACACTTTTTCCCCCAGCCGAGCAATTTTCGCGTCCATAATTTACACTATTCCTCTGATTGCTCAGTTAGCTAACGGTTTTCGCCTGCATTATGCATTTAAGTGGAACTAAACGCTCGGCTTGGGGGCGTTGGTGAGGGAAATGCGGAGAAGTAAAATTGAAATAGTGGTTGCAAAAATTCTACAAAACTCTGCCACTAGGGGAATCATATCCAGCTTGAAGATGATGTCATGGGTGTTTTTTTTTGAAGATGATTCAAGGTAGTGACTCAAACTGACGATTTGTTTTCTTGACTCAGACATAGTTGGCATACTTTTGCGAATAATATTAAATTAATTGAGGTGCTAAATGGGTAACGAGCTGTGCATTTTTGCATAAGTGTTAACCTATTGAAGTTTTTAAACTGCTTACAAAACTTGAGAAAATTAGCAATTATAAAATTTCAAAGGTTGAGAGCATAGCTAAAATACTATTATTTTAATTAAGTATATGGCACCTCATTTCATATCAATAAAAAAGCCGATATGATTAATTTCAAATTTATGATTCAAATATATCAACTTCATATCAAAATGATATGAATGACTTGATCTTTAAAAAATATAAAATTGATCTGCACATATCGAACTGATTTTTTGTCAATTTTTGTTCTGCCCATTTTTATGCGAAATAATATTTGAATAATATTTGCCGTTAATTAAATTTAATAATTCAAAATGGGAAGGCGTTTTTATACGTGAATACCTAATATGTATACTTTTCGTCTAATAAATAAGTATCAACCTGAGATGATCCCACCGTATATCTTGATTGAATTAATATGCAGGCTCATTTCATAATGATAAGTAAATATCCATTTCAAGTATCCCATGCCGCACTAATTGTTCCTACGTGACCCGAACTCGAACTGGAAATCGAAATAGAGAACTATGTAGAGCCGAGTCCAACGGATATCATCCTCCAATCGTCCAATGGGAGAGACGCATTAATTTAATGTGAGTTTCGGGTCATTGGTAGGAAAACCGAAATTGATTGCCCCAATCTGGGCGAACAATCTCTCAGTTCTCCTTCTCCCAGTGCCAGTGTGTGTAAGTGAGAAACCTTGTAGATACAACCCGACCATGTGTATCTGTATCTCGCCGTTGATGGGTCCATATCTAAGGCATCTTTCATGGGTTCCTAGGTAAGGTTTAATTTCGGAGTTCGGCTTTTGGTTTTCGGCATTTTTGAGGGCGTGTTTGCTGTGCTTGCTGTTACCCCAATCATTCCCTCCACTAATTATTTATTACGCTTTAGCGTCCGCGCAGCGAGATATAGATACATTTTCGTTGGGGCTCCATTCTCAGGAAATTTGTTTATTTATGGCCGATGGTGGCTTTGTTATTAAAATGTTATTGGATTTCTCTCGCTTTCCAGCTGGGAGAGGCCGAGATTGGGCCGAGATCATTAGGCAGTATTCCTATACATATGTGGTGTGGGGTGTCGTGATAAATGATTTTCATTCTGGCCGACAGTTTCCCTGCCTGCCATTTGCTGTTCTCCCCGTGACTTTAATGTTCCCTTCTTTTCTGTGGCCCATAAATTGGCTTTATTTTTCATTTCGGGCATTTTCAGGTGTCAGCCACGATAAAATGGCCGCCTTGGAGTGTTCACGATCCTTTGAACTCGCGCCGAACTTCGGGGGAGAGGTGGAAAATGGCTCTACCAGTCAAGGCCAAGCCACCCAGGAGGATCTGCAGTTGCTGCCGGTCGTGTGACTCTAGTGGCCTTGATTAAAAACAAAAAATGGACAAGGGAATAACAGGGAGAACATCGTTAGGAGGCAGGCGAAAGCACCTTAATTAGCCGAATGGCAAGGACGAGTCAAGGTCGCCGGTGGGAACCCATTTGCAGTTGCTGCCGTTCGCAGCTTCCGTAGCCTTCTTCCTGTTTCCAAAACACAATTTCGAATCCCGGCCTTGTCCTGCCGACCGCACAATTATTTGCAGCCGGAAAAAGGACCTCCTGCCGAGGATGCGTTGCTAATCGCCGGCACTTGTCCCCGTCCTTGGCCAACATCTGTGAGCCTCCGTCTGAGCCTGTCTAATATGCTTAGAGCATATCCCGGCCGACTTTCATGCTTTGCGGTCTAATCGAATTTACAGATTTCCGAGGGGTTATGTTTGGGGTGCTGTTTGCAAACACCGGTCCGCTTAGGTTTTTATTGGATTAACCGCACACAAAACACACAAAGGTGTCTTAAGTCGCTGTCGAACTCTTATCCCTTGGCTTATGCAACTTTGTTTGGCCAGATTTCCTGGAAAATCCGTCCTGGCAATCGCCAATTAGGTGGGCGTCGAACAAGAGATTTGGGACACCAACAAAGGCCTAGATTGCGATCGAAGTGATTTCTGCAACTTTCACCTGACCCGAGGGAAAATTCCACTAAACCAACGAAATTAATGGCCATTTGGGCATTAAAATAAGATATTAAACACTCAAGAGCAATTAGCGCCCGAAAGAGAAGAGCAAACATCAATGGCGAATGGCAGAAAGCGGCTAACAAGCTTGGCTAAAACTGACAAATTAGCTGAGAAAACAATTTGCGGCGAGTGGCAAATTAAACAAATTACAGCTTTGCCGACGACTTGCAGCGGAAATTAGCCAGCAAAAGCGAGAGGGCTAATTGATCGAAAACGAGTTAAAGTCGCCTGCAAATCTTGGCAGATGAAGTCATAAAATTCTTACGACTCTCGAATGTTTTTAAGCTTGATTCTGAGCCTCCGACTTAATAAAATTAATAAGAATCGCCAAACAGCGGCCAGCCAAATAGCAATAAATATGAAACTCGTTTTTTTGTTTCGGCCAATCCGTCCGATCTATTAGCTGGCTATTTTCCCTGGGCAAATAAAGTAGTCAAATTTATAATCAACAAGTTCATTAACATTTAACCCTAAACAAAATACAGCGAGACAACAACAGCCACGATAAAAACAACCGAAGGCGACAACTCAACGGATGAGCAGCAACCTAAAAAAATGTATTTTTAACAAATTAAAAATTGTTTTAAGGCCCGCGGCATTGTGCGTATTAAGCGGAGGGGAGGTTGGGTCCACAGGAGGTGGAAGTGATGGGAGTTGGTCCGAAGTGAAGTGAAGTGAAGTGAAGGCACCCAGCTAACTGACAAACGATTTACGAACAGAGTTAAATTTTAATTAAAGCCAGCCCTCAAAGCTTGGGGGAAACTCAATGTACCGAAGTAAGACATACCCTTTATACAATTTAAATAAAAAACTCTATTAAATTTACAAAAATTAAAAGAACTGAATTTTTTACAGTTTTTATAGTTTTTGAAGTTTTAAAGATTATATTCCAGGAAAACATCCAATGAAAATAAAACTTCCGTTAATTCTAGCCTAATATTAACTAATAAATCACCACCAAGAGAAGAAGTAATATTTCACACACTAATCTCCATCCAGATAACTATTGTGTACCCAAAATAAATCATGCTCACTGTATCGAATATCACACGGAAACCTTTTATCTTCCTAAGTGGCGCACTTTCCCCATTAAGTCCTGTGTTACTTTCGGCATATCACTGCGGCTGATCGCCGGTTCCAATTACGAGTGGTAACCCTATATCCGAATAGTTCCCAGAAGAAGAGCACCTCTCCGGATTGGTAGGGTATGCAAATGACAGGCCGACGGACCGCTCATTTGTCCCGAAGAGAAGCGGGGAGCGAAAAGTCGGATTCGTGTGTACGTACGAGTATATTATGACTCGCATATGTGGCCATTAATAACTCCCGATCGCCACTCGCCGGCACTCAGCGCAGCGGACGGATTTACGCATTTGGCTGCGTAAAATATGAATTTTAAATTACCCAGCCTCAGTTTCAGTTTCCCGTTTCAGTTCCCATTTCCAGTTTCAGTTGTTAAAGCAGAGAGAAATTATTGGGGGATGGGGGATCTTGAGTCGTGGAGCCCTACAAGGCGTTCATTTAATTTCGACCAGTTTTCGTTTCAGTTTTAATTTCGATTCCAGTTTGACAATTGAGTTGTAGCCTGCGATTGAGACCCTTATGCAACTGGGATTTTATTAACAAGCCACTTTTCGAGATAATAATATCTGTAAAATATTCCAATTACTGCGTGAACACTTGTACCACAACTTTCATATTGCCGTTTTCTTTTTAAATGGTTGAAATACTAAATTATAATGATTTAAATTTATTTAGCTGTCGTTCTTCTTTTTGGTTATAATATATTGGATTGAATACACATTTGTTTGTTTTTTTTTTGGGTAACTTAGACAGGTAGAATTCTTTAAAAATTGTATTGAATAATTTTTCAATATTTCGAATCCCATTGATAAGATCACAGATACATAAATTAAATAAAAATGCAAATGATGTGGAAATAAAAATATCCATATATCGTAATGGGCTTTTCGGTATGTTTTGGCACTCTGACAAGTTCGTTGTTCGAGTCTTTTGTTTGGCCGGCAGCAACGCAGCCAGTGGCGGATCCAGGATTTTGTTGTGGGGGGTGATATCAGAACAATTTTTTTGTTGCATACTTTTTGAGTACCAAAATTTCTTTCATTTTTCACCCGAGTGGGGGGTGATATATCACCCATATCACCCCCCGTGGATCCGCGCATGAACGCAGCTGAGAAAAAGCCATTAGAGGTCGAAAAGTAACCGAAACAGAAACAGAAATAGAAACAGTAGCCAAAGTGGTGGAAAGGCAAAGCTCATTAGCAGTTACCATTTTATCCAAACATACGCATCATTATCATTAAGGGCAAACGGGAAAGCAACAACAGCAGAAGCAGCAGCATCAGAAACATCAGAAACAAGTTGAAAACTTTAATTAACGCATTTTTACGCAACTGTCGGCGGCAGTTTAACCCTTTTTGTGGCCAAACGCTGAGCAAACACGACAACGGTAATAATTGAAAATCATGGCAATCAAAGCGGAAAGTGTGGAATGGAATGGAAGGGTGGCAGTTGAGCGGAAAAATCAACAGCTGCCGACGGCAACAACACAGTTAGCGAGAGAGGGAGAGGTATTGCGAGAGAGGGGGAGTGCGAGAGAGAGGCAGCAGCCATTGTTGTCATGCGTGAGAGAGCAGGGATAAGTGAGCGAGAGGCAAGACGGGAGGGAGCGAGACAACCGTCTGTCCTGAGTTCGAAATTCGAAGGGGAAAAAGAGCGAGCACCCTTCCAGTTTCCAGTTTTTCCAACTTCGACTTTTAATGGCTGACCGCAGACTGGAAGGTGCGTTCGAACCGGTTAAGACCGAACCGAAACGGTTAGCGCCTCTCAACGGCATTTCAATTCATGGATATGCGCTGTTAAAATATTTATTAATTTATATTCGCTTCAAGTCCATTTGATACTAATAAAAATGCGCATAAAAATTGCATAAATTTCGGCCCATTGATTGGGGAACAGGTTACCCACGAAATGTGCTCTAAATATGGATTATGGCTTATTGTCTGGGCGTTAGTTTATTGGCCCGTACTGCTTATGTCACAATTGGCAACAGGAAATAGGTGGGAGTGGTGGCAAGATTACTCTCTAATTAAATCCTTTGGCCCATAAATCAGAGGCCCACATGGCATCGATCGCCTTTATTATGCAAAAATTAACACAACAAATACCGCTGGCCATAAGGCAATTCATTAGCGATTTCGGTATTTGATTTCGGTTTTATTCAGCTCGAACAGATTCGTTGATTTATGTGCCATATATCAGTGGCTATAGGTTCGGATTCCCTCATCTCTACACTATTTGCAGCACATGTTTCACATTTGTAGATCTTCGCTTGATTAGAGCCCCCAAAAAAGCTCTATTGTTAATGTCCAATGCCAAATGGCGTTCGTTTTTAACACCTTCTGAAGTTTATTTTGACAGTTAGCGATGGTTTTTTTTCTCGTTTGTCTGGCAAATCGATATTCGATGGGCAAATAAATAAATTAAAAGTCAATTAAATTTCAATCAATTGCGTCAGCTGTTTTTCAAGCCACATTTAACTGGTTAATTGGAGGGCCACCGAAATAGATTGTCATTGCGTATTTAGCGTGTTTTTGTGAAAAATTGCAAATGGTTCTACAGGGGGTGGGGGTGATGAAAAGTTCCCCCCATTTAAATTAAAACAATTAGCTTTGCGGTTTTCCCTCTCCCGCTCTTTCGTTCCCCCTGCGCCTGGCTTAAAGGTGGTGTCGATAAAGTTGTAGGCTGTAGAAAACGCAGATTGAAACGTCGCGGCCAAAAACAAAATCAACAAAAACTAAATGCTTATGAAAA
Source organism: Drosophila prostipennis (assembly GCA_037075205.1). NCBI lineage: Eukaryota > Metazoa > Arthropoda > Insecta > Diptera > Drosophilidae > Drosophila > Drosophila prostipennis. Next base: position 1,585,847 of record JBAMCJ010005005.1, on the reverse strand, counting down.
GTGTCTGGGGAAAGAGATGGCACCAAGGCTCTCCCCCGCGTGGAAAGGCAGCCATTTTCCTGGCCTACTTGGCGTTGGAGTGAGCAGTGCGGCTATATGGCCCCCAGTTGGTAACGCCCCGTGAGAGAGGGAGAGCTTGCGCCTGCGCAGTTCGCTGGGGACACAGTTGTCAACCGACTGACAGCTCCAGCATGCGCATAATAAAGTCATATTGCCGCCTAACAAGCCCCCCCGCGCCAAATTGGCAGGAGAGAGTGCCAGAGCGAGAGAGAGCGCGAGTGGGAGTGGGAGTGAAAGAGAGAGCGACGGCTGGGCAGGAGTGAGTGAGCCGGCGAAACCGGTTCGCACAGGGCAGGTGACAAGGCTAAGAGAGAGCGAAAATCGATCAGTGCAGGCATACGGAACATCTTCCACTCTCATCTCTTCACGTCACTGTCACCAAGCTGCTGTCACTCACTCACTCACTGGCGCGCTCTCCCGCTCGCACACACGCCGCCGGCCACTTGCGCCCAGCTGCCCTCTCGCTCCCGCATCGGACCTCTCTTTCGCCCGTGACAGTTCAATCGGCTCTCGCGTTAACTCTCCCCGACGTCGGCGCTGCGATTCCGAAGTAGTCAACTAATTCAGTCGTTGCGCTCGATGTGAACAGACGTGCGTGTCGGAACAACAGCCGAAAATCAAACACGAATCAAAAGCAAAACAAGCCGAACAAACAGAAGCAGTAAATAGAGAGTCTGAGCAATCGGAAGAATCAGTGGCCCCGTGTCAAGTGACCCAGTGACAAGTGTCTTGTGTCTTTCGTCTTTCGGCGAGCGTTCGAGCCAAGTTGAAAGCGAAACCAATGGCCCTGGAGGATCGCTGCAGTCCACAGTCAGCGCCCAGTCCCGTTACCCTGCAAATGCAGCATCTCCACCACCAGCAGCAGCAGCAGCAGCAGCAAATGCAGCACCTCCACCAGCTGCAGCAGCTGCAGCAGTTGCACCAGCAGCAACTGGCCGCCGGTGTCTTCCACCACCCGGCCATGGCCTTCGATGCCGCTGCAGTGGCGGCCGCCCACGCCCATGCCGCTGCACTGCAGCAGCGCCTGAGCGGCGGCGGATCGCCCGCCTCCTGCTCCACGCCCGCCTCCTCCACGCCGCTGACCATCAAGGAGGAGGAGAGCGACTCCGTCATCGGGGACATGAGCTTCCACAACCAGACGCACACCACCAACGGCGAGGAGGAGGACGCCGAGGAGGAGGACGACATCGATGTGGACGTGGACGACACGCAGGCGGGAGGACGCCTGCCACCGCCCGCCCACCAGCAGCAGTCGACGGCCAAGCCCTCGCTGGCCTTCTCGATCTCCAACATCCTGAGCGATCGCTTCGGCGATGTCCCGAAGCCGGGAAAGCCCCTGCCCATGGAGAGCCAGGCCAGCATTTTCCGGCCCTTCGAGGCGAACCGCTCGCAGACAGCCACGCCCTCCGCCTTCACCCGCGTGGATCTGCTGGAGTTCAGCCGCCAACAGCAGGCGGCAGCAGCGGCTGCCACGGCGGCCATGATGCTGGAGCGGGCCAACTTCCTCAACTGCTTCAATCCCGCCGCCTATCCCAGGATTCACGAGGAGATCGTGCAGAGTCGCCTGCGCAGGAACGCGGCCAATGCCGTCATCCCGCCGCCCATGAGCTCCAAGCTGAGCGAAGCGAACCCCGAGAAGTCCGCCTTGGGATCCCTGTGCAAGGCGGTCTCCCAGATTGGACAGCCCGCCGCTGGCCCCTCGATGACCCAGCCGCCGCTGAGCAGCAGTGCCAGCAGCCTGGCCAGTCCGCCGCCCGCCTCCAATGCCTCCACCATCAGCAGCACCTCCTCCGTGGCCACCAGCTCGAGCTCGTCCTCCTCGTCGGGATGCTCCTCGGCCGCCAGCTCCCTGAACTCCTCGCCCAGCAGCCGGTTGGGCGGAGCTTCCGGCTCCGGAGTCAATGCCAGCAGTCCCCAGCCGCAGCCCATTCCTCCGCCATCCGCCGTCAGCCGGGACTCCGGCATGGAGTCCTCGGACGACACGCGATCCGAGACGGGATCCACCACCACCGAGGGCGGCAAGAACGAGATGTGGCCCGCCTGGGTGTACTGCACCCGCTACAGCGATCGTCCCAGCTCAGGTTAGTATCTTTAATATTATTAAGTTCTGTAAGGGAAAAAATTACTAGATTATTAGAAGAGCAAGGAAGTTAGGAACTAGTTAAAAAATATTACTATTAGGTCTTAAACATTTTTCAAGAGATTTTCCCATCTCTACCGAAAGCAGTTCCCTTTCAATGTTGTCAAAACACAAAGAACTCCGTAATATAGGCCACATGACACATGAGATTGGTATTTGGTATATGGTTACTGGGGACCTGAAGGACCACCCTTGGGGAACCTGTAATAGTGGCGGCAGCCTTTCAAGCAGCTCTGTTTTGTGTCATAAATCCCAAGGACACTGCCACAATTAGGCGACACGCGGACAATGGCAATGAGAGCCCGAATCGGACTCCCATTTCCATAGCCATTCCCATTCCGAATCCGAATCCGATTTTGGGCCTCACGCAGCGCAGCGCTCCGTTTGAAGAGCGACACTTTATGTGACAACATGTAGCGCAGGCTGTCCTATCGGAACTGTTAGATCCTCGGGTCGAAGGTCACCAGTCACGCACACACGCCAAGCAGAAGCAGCGACCCTAAAAACAGGCTGACGATTGAAAGCGGGGGAGAAGTCATGGGGGAAACCCCGACCCGAGATGAGAAAGGAAAACTCATCCGAGATTTTCCTTATAGCTGCCTTCTTAGACTGTGTGTTAATTGACGAGTTAAGTGCTTTTTTATGGCTGGCAATGGTTTTTTAATTTGGTGTCGATGCAATCGATGGCAGCCCCATAAGCGAGGCGTTGATAGCCCCACTCCGCGGCTGGGAATTAATCAAACGATCTCCACTTACTGGCGGTCAATTAAATTATAATTTACAATGTGTGGAAATCTAATAAGCACTTGGGCTCTGAGTTCCCTCCGCCAGTTGCCAATTAGCCGGTGACTTGGACCTGGTCGCTAATTAGAGAGCCGGGCTGGAAAATCATTTGCCTAAAATATGCTGCATATACGACCTTTGGGTTCGTTAGAGTCGGAGTTCTTCTTTTGCGCTGACAGCTGACAAATTGAACACTTCCCCGCCAGCACGCGAAAGAGGAATTCCGCCCAGACATATGCTAATTAAATCATTAATATTATTAATAGTGTGTGCCGCATTTATGCAAATAGAACTAACGTATTTCTTGTGTTCTCCTTCCCCGATATGTTTCAGGACCCCGCTACCGCCGCCCCAAACAGCCAAAGGACAAGACCAACGACGAGAAGCGACCACGCACCGCCTTCTCCAGCGAGCAGTTGGCCCGCCTCAAGGTGAGATTCCCTGACATATACCATATCCATATCCATATCCCTATCCCATCCCCCGTCCTTGTGTTGTGTCATATTGGCACCAAAACATGGACACCGCCCGCTGTTAATGCATCCTGGCCACCGCATCCCGTCCGTACTTAACCAATTCGGCACGCCCGCCCCGAAACCGCAAATAATTGATTTCGCCTACCTGGCCAGCTAATAGCATCCGAAACTCATCCACAATTCCCTTCTTTCCACTTACAGCGGGAGTTCAACGAGAATCGCTATCTGACCGAGCGGAGACGCCAGCAGCTGAGCGGCGAACTGGGCCTGAACGAGGCGCAGATCAAGATCTGGTTCCAGAACAAGCGGGCCAAGATCAAGAAGTCGACGGGCTCCAAGAATCCGCTGGCCCTGCAGCTGATGGCCCAGGGGCTGTACAACCACACCACCGTGCCGCTGACCAAGGAGGAGGAGGAGCTCGAGATGCGCATGAACGGGCAGATCCCCTAAGCACCCGAGGGGGAATCCCCCGGTGGCCAGGGAGCTCCATCCTCCTAAAAGGGGGCGTGCAATATTCGAGGGCGTACAAATGGTTTTTCATGTGATATAATTGTAGCGTACATATGTTTTCTGTATATATTATTATGTAACCCTAGCTAAGCGTAAGACCTATCCGTAGCGAATTCGAGCCGTAAGTTGTTGGCGTATTTATTGAACCACCCTTGGATAGCCGAAAGTATTATGCTGTATTCACCCCACTCGTAATCCCCCCGAACACAGAACACAAAAGGCTTGTCGCTATCGCCGCACTCTAAATAGCTTCGACCTTCGGACGTTTATTCCTACACAAAATTATCTATAGTTATTATTCTCCATAAATTATGTGCTTACGAACCACTTTGTAAATTAAGTAACTTAACAGTTCCCTAGCCTAATTCCTAGTTTACACACTTAAGGATCGCTATGAATGAGTATTTTTAGCATGTAAGCGAAATGTTAACGAGCCACAAGTAGCCGACGAATGCACCTAAGAAAATAACGAGGAAATGTTTGTGCTAAAGCAAGTTCAAGAAAAGAAAAAAAGTAAAAAAAATAAAAGAATAATGGAAAAAATTAAAATTCAAAAATGATTTTTTATTTCACAGGGTTTTCAAAAATACCACTTTCTTTTAAAGATGTAGGGGAAATACCACCCACATACCAGATTACATGGGGGTTAATCGGTGGCATTATTTGTAGCAGAGGGCGCCGAGATCCTTTGTTTTCCCCCCATTCCTTTGTAGGCTGTCACATCAAAGGCTGTGGGACCCTAAATCACGAACACTTGTCGTCGGGCGAGGGTGCCGCTAATTGCACAATCACATTCCGAATCAAAACGGCAGCATCGGGGGCTTCTTCGATTCCATTCCGTTTAATTAAAGGCGAATCCGCGCAGAACTATAAACAAATATCTGTGACGAGACAGAAGGCAACAGAAAATCCAAAAAACAAAAAAGGCAGCAGTCAGCCGCAAGTTGGCATCAAATGATTTATTGGCACAGATCTCGCGGCGAGCGGCGTTAATTTGCTGAAAATAAATGCAAACGCGAAATGCAATGCAAAAATGGGGAGGGGGCGAGATGGGCAGCTGACATTTACTGGCAAGCGTTGATGTGCACTGCAGTCGAATAGGCGAGTATACTCGAGTATATTCATACATACGTACTCATAAACGGGCGAATAAAACGAATATGAATTGATGCCAAACGCTAATTGCACAGCTTGGGGCTCAGATCCGTTCGCATGTCTCGAGGGGCTTCGGCCAAGGCGGATTCAAATCGCCCGAATTATAGAGGCGCAAATCCATTTGTGCACGTAATGAACCAATTAGACAATTTGCCCATTAGCAATACACACAAACAGCGCCGCAATCTGTCTCGCCATCTGTCCGTCTGTCTATCCGTCGGTTTGTATCTGCAAATCGAATTAAATGGAAGCGGAAATCAAGTAAACTTTTTTATTAGGCACTCTATAAGTTGGCCGGGTATATCTGGACGGAGTGAAACATAGCCTTAAGCTCTGAAATTCCTTAAACATTTAAAGTATTAAATTTACCTTGTACGATCTTATCTCCTCGTATCTGGAAATCGTATGAAGTGAAAGTAGTCATCCAGATAAGACATTTACCACATACCTTCAAAATCGTTTTTGACTTTGCATACTGTTTTCTTTTGCATCCACAAAATATAATTTCTTTTAATAATATTTAAATAATATATGTAGGTATTTTATTCAGCTCAAAATTAATATCGTTAGTAATAAGACTATTTTAATTTACAGAAAATTAAAGCCCAAAAAAGTGTGTTTGCTTTTCAATATCTGCTTTCAGATGTCCATAACTTGCGTAAAAGGAACCATATCGAGATATTCTTGTTCTTCAAATAAATAATAAACAATCTCTAATGTCCCATTAAGTGCTGAAACCTTTAATTTACCCCATAGTTTAATATTCAAATTTAGATAAGCAATAATATTTTGCACCATTTCATTTACCTCGTGCTTTAATGTGCGATTTAATTCTAATGAATCACTTTCAATAACAGTATTGATTCATCGATTTGCTCGTTACCGCCGCACGACTCTATCAATTTTGTAACGTTGGGTTCACCTGTAATTGATTACCTGCAACCTAGCGTGTGCAATGTGTGAGTAATTTTCTGTCTAATAGTTGGGCCAACAAAACGAAGGCAAATTATATACTCCAACGATCGATTACGTTGGTAATCGGCTATTGAGATATCATCTGAGCATGTCGGGGTCACCAAAAGTCAATAAGATTCGAGACGCCAAATATATACCAAAGTGGCAGGGTGCTTCCAAAAGTCAGTCTTTTAACAACGGTTCTTTTTTCAGTTGGTTCGATATCAAAGCAAACACTTTCAACACTTCTAATTAGCAGAAATTGCCAAGTGACACACTAAATTTCACTTTCAGACAGCTCAGGGAATGGAATTTCAATTGCGCATACAATGTACGGGGTATTTAGTTGGGGGAGCAGATGCAAATGCTTATAAAGACGGAGTTTGGGGGAGCGACGATGAGATCCATCGAGCGAGCTATTAAAAAGCCACAAAAACACATATGCCGACTCCATAAGTCAGTCGTCTGTGTGGGCGCAGCTTCCCCTCCTAACCCGATCCCCATTTCCATGCCGACTGTGATTTATGCCCCTTTGACGCAGGCTACAAATACAAAATGCAAGCTACAAAACTTGCACGGCGAAAAAATAAATATAAAATAATAATTTCAAGTGCCTCCGATATACCAGCAATTACATTTATTCCGATCACATTTGTCTTTTTAATGTGCCCGAAATGATATCGAGTTATTTCTGTTAGCCTTAACTATATAGCAATTCTAGATTTTGTACATGTATTTGGAGTTACTAAAATTATATTAATACCCAGAAACTTAGGATTAGAAGACTAATAGAAAGGGTTGGAAAATATGTGTTTTAATATTTTTTCAAAAGTTTGATGATTCCTACAATTTAGAATAATCATTATACTTGTAGATATTATATATTTTTAGATGATTTGAAGTCTAAGTTCTTTGTTAAATGTGAAGAGGAATTATAGGCAAAATAGGTTTGAGATATATTATTAGATGTTTTAAATGATATTCTCTTTATTGATGATATTTCTCTCCGTGTGAGGATGCTGCTCAAGATGCTGGAGTGAATAGTAGTGCCCCTTTTGATTTGGGGACTACGGACACGTGTCTGCCACCCCTCCAGCCCCATCCCCACACCCCACATCCCTCATCGCCACTAGCCGCAGATCGCTAATCGCGCTTTTTGGGTGGTGCATTTTGCAGTTTTGTCGCCTTAATTGCCGCGATGCCGGCATCTAGTAAACGGCGAAATGGGCGACGGCAGATTTATTTCGCCCATCACAGCGCCACTTGTTTCCGCTTCGCTTTATCAATTGATTTACGAGATTTGGTCCCCGATGGGCAAATGAAAACGAAAATGCAAAGATACAAAGATACAAAAATACAAAAATACAAAAATACGAGATACGGAACAGTCGTACTTAAACGTTACGATTACGAGCGCCTGATGTTCGCCATTTGCCGGCAGGGTTGTCAGTAAAACTAAAGCTGAAGCTGGAGCTGTTGGCATTTCATAATCGCTGCTGCTGCCAGAGTTCCGTGGAAAGTGCACTCAATTATGGCCAACAGACAGGCGCTCCAAGTCGCGGGCCGGCTCTCCCGCCTGTTTTTTCCACACTTTTTTCCACCACGGCGCTACCAATGGCATGAGGAGTATCTCATGAGTATCTCACATTATGGGCTGCCAAGTTTCAGCTTCAGCTCCAGCCTAAACAAACATTCAAATGCCCGGTCGGTCGGTCGGTCGGTCGGGCGGCTCGCACACTTGGCTTGGATTTTCAGCAGAAGTCAACGCCAACATGGATGGCCAGAAAGGCTGAGACTGAGGCTGAGTCTTTAAGCCCTGGCATCATCACCATCATCACCATCGTCTCCTTCAACTCGAGACGTCAATGCTCTGTTGACTCAACGCATTTGAACGGCCTGCGTATGTGGCTGTGTATCTCTGTAGCTCGCTATCTAAGTATCTGGGTATCTTTGTAGCTCTGCATCTGTATCTGAAACCCCTGCCCTCAACCCCTTTGGGCAGTTTCCCCGAGCTGGCGCTTAGCACTGGCCAAATATTTGAGCCGCGCTCTGTTGGCCCATTGTAATTGATTGTCTTTCGTTAGTCGCACTCTGCACTCGGCTTTTCGGACTTTTGGATTTTTGGAAGCGGACTCCGTGAGCGGTTACAATTTGCTGCCTGCTAATTGCTCAGCTGCTTGCGCCTTTGTTTGGCCGGCGATTTGCACCTCCTTAGCTGCTAACTGCTCTCAATGCCCAGCTAATTGAGTTGGTCAACACGGGCGCCTCGTTCGGCTATCAATGGCTCAGAACTCCTACGTTACCAAAAGTGATCAGCAAAAGTATCTGGTTAAGTATCTTTGGGTCAAAGGAATTTATCTGTGGGCTGATACAAATGGAGCACATTTTCAGATCGAAGATCCAGTTGTAGTTATGGTGTGAAATTTTATAAATGGTAATCCTTTCTTAGTTTAAAATAATTATTATTTTCACCCAATTTCCAATAATATAATTGTAGTGCTTATTTTTAGGTTAATATTTATTTATATATTATTTATTTTACTTTAGAAATTCGTATATTTAATGCAACTTGAATGCAAACTAATGTATTCAACAAAAATTTCATTCAATAAAATCCTTTAAATATGTGGTGCATTTTTATTTAACTGAGTCTATCTTCCATTGAGGTTTACAAATATTTATACCCGTTACTCGTAGAGTAAAAGGGTATATTGTATTCGTGCAAAAGTATGTAACAGCTAGAAGGAAGCTTTTCCGACCCCATAAAGTATATATATTCTTGATCAGGATCACTAGCTGAGTCGATCTAGCCATGTCTGTCTGTCCGTCTGTCTGTCCGTATGAACGCTGAGATCTCGGAAACTATAAAAGCTAGAAGATTGGCATTTTGCATGCAGATTCTAGGAGTTCCTACGCAGCGCAAGTTTATTTCAAAAAGGTGCCACGCCCCCTCTAACGCCCACAATAGCTAATATACGATTTGAAAAATTTTAATATATGGGAAAAGTAGGAATGCAGTTTTGTTGTGTTTATCAATACCTATCGAAATGTAGAAGAATTTTTTTAAATCGGACCATTCGTTTAAAACTTATGCCTGATCAAAGTTTTATCTCCATCTCCCTAGCACTCCCTTTAGCTGAGTTACGTTTATCACTATGGACGGCAGTCCATGTAGTGACGAAGCGCACCAGGAGAGTGTGCGAAGGCGACTACTATATATACACGAAGAAATGAAAATCTGCTGTGATAGTCCGATCGTAATGAGTAATACACCAAATTAAAGGTATTGCTCAAACTTAAAGGATTGCATACCAAGACCTCAAGAAAATCAATTGGTTTGGGAGGGAGAGCGGTGAAAGTGTAAAAGTGAAAATTTAGATATTTGGATCTGTTGGGGCCGGTGGGGATAAATGGCCCCCCGGACTACGTTAGTTGTATTGCTACTGAAAATGCGCTTAATATGAGGGGTCATATCAGAAAATCGGACGCTCCGTTCAAAAGTTATAGCCAAAATAAGATTTACTTCTTCTTCCCAAAATGAAAATTTAATTCTGTTTGTCAGTTTGTCAGTTTGTCAGTTTGTCCAAAATATGTTTTTTAAGTTCTGAAAATTTGATATGACGTTCATCACATCGATAAAAAAAAGTTTTGTTCTACCACTTTTGGAAAAACCCGCTAGTTTAGCGGGAAAACAGCTATAAATAGCTAAAATTCGGAAAGCCGTAACTTCTATACTACTAAAGCTACAGACTTGTGCTGCATCTCGTTTGAAAGGTATTTTTAAATGCTATAAACGCCTTCTATATGCACATTGTGTAAATGTAATAGTTAAAAAGATATGAACAAAAGACAATTTGTTTAAACTTTTTTTTTAGCTTTTTTTTAATTTTCTCAAAAACGGCTCTAACGATTTTCCTTACAACTTTAAACTGTATAGCCCTTGAGATTCCTTAAATTTTGGTATATAACACATTACTGTAAAAAGTCACGTTTAAAAGTTATTAAGAATCGAAAATAGCCACTTTTGCCAGCTCATAACAATTAATGCTGCCTAAGGGCCGTTCATTTACGGACCGAACAGATTTGGGCCAAAAAAATTTTTACATTTTTGATTTGCCTGAAATTTTTTTTACATGTTCTATTCGGAAAATGAGCAATCATGTGTATCAGGATTTTTCCGAAAAAAAAATATTTTTTTAGTTAGAATTTTTTAAAGTTTTCCAAAAATTGACAAATTTGAAAAAGTACCCTCTCATTGAAAATCTTTATCTCCGGTTATATGAATCTGCGTGACTTCATGTATTTTGATTTAATTCTTCTAAAACCTCTTCTTTAAAAAAAAAATGTTAAAAAAAATAAGTTTTTATTTTCTTAAAAATAAAAACAAATTAAGATTATAAAAAATTTTGTATTTAAATTTTTTTTATAAATCAATATATGCGCCATATTGTTAGTTACAATCGATTTTTGTAAACAGTTGGAGCCATTTTTAGTTTTTAAAAAATCGAATTTTTTTTTAAAATGGCCTCTGCTTTTTTTATGAAAACACGTTGCAGCAAGTAGGGCTTGCAACAGTGCTTGCAATATATCAGGCGGCGTTCAGCTAAGATCAGGGGTCAATCCTATGTGCTTTAGTTTTTTAATAACTAAGTTATATGGGGATGACTTTTGGTCATGGTATGAGGTATACTAATATGAAAATTAAACCCAGGGTATAAATTGTCTCTTTAAAAACTTCTGATATCAAACAAAAACACCTCTTAACGAGGTAAAAAAATAGTGACGACCGCACCTTCAACATACAAAAGATCTGATATCATATTTTGTGACGAAAAATAATTTTACATTCGAAAATATAAAAACACTTTCTAAAATTTACTTTTTCGGCACGCTACAATAGAAAATGTTCGTGTGGGTAAAATCTTATAAATTTGTCTGAAGCGGGCCGAATGAGTAAATTTTAGAAAGTGTTTTTATATTTTCGAATGTAAAATTATTTTTCGTCACAAAATATGATATCAGATCTTTTGTATGTTGAAGGTGCGGTCGTCACTATTTTTTTACCTCGTTAAGAGGTGTTTTTGTTTGATTAGATAGTCTGGACACCAACCCTTTAGCTGAGTGACGGGTATTTGATAGTCGGGACACCAACCCGACTATAGCGTTCTCTCTTGTTTTAATTTCGAGACTTACAGTTTCATAGCCTATTTCACTGAAAGTAGCCCGAAATAGATAAAGAATGTCATATGATTTAATATTTCATATGAATGAATCACTATGGACGGCAGTCCATGTAGTGACGAAGCGCACCAGGAGAGTGTGCGAAAGCGACTACTATTATATAGCCGCAAAATTGAAAATCTGCTGTGATAGTCCGATCGTAATGAGTAATACACCAATCGAAAGGTATTGCAAAAACTTAAAGGATTGCATACCAAGACTTTAAGAAAATCAATTGGCTTGGGAGAGAGAGCGGTGAAAGTGAAAAAGTGAAAATTTCGAAATTTGGAGCTGTTGGGGCCGGTGGGGATAAATGCCCCCTCGCAATGTTTTAGTTGTATTCCTTTTGAAAATACCCGTCGAATGAGGGGTCATTTGTCAAAATCCGACGCTCCGTTCAAAAGTTAGAGCCAAAATAAGATTTTCTTCTTCTTCCCAAAATGAAAATTTAATTCTGTTTGTCAGTTTGTCAGTTTGTCAGTTTGTCAGTTTGTCAGTTTGTCCAAAACATGTTTTTTAAGTTTTGAAAATTTGATATGACGTTCATCACATCGATATAAAAAACTTTTGTTCTACCACTTTTGGAAAAACTCGCTAGTTTAGCGGGAAAACAGCTATAAATAGCTAAAATTCGGAAAGCTCTAACTTCTGTACTACTAAAGCTACAGAGTTGTGCTGCATCTCGTTTGAAAGGTATTTTTAAATGCTATAAATGCCCTTCATATGCAATTTGTGTAAATGTAATAGTTAAAAAGATATGAACAAAAGAAATTTTTTTTAAACTTTCTTTTTAGCTTTTTTTTAATTTTCTCAAAAACGGCTCTAACGATTTTCCTTACAACTTTAAACTGTATAGCCCTTGAGATTCCCTGAATTTTGGTATATAACACATTACTGTAAAAAGTCACGTTTAAAAGTTATTTTTATACGAAAATAGCCACTTTTGCCGGCTCGAACAACTAACGCTGCCTAAGCATTGAATTTAGTATGTGCGTATGCAAACTGTATTTTAGGGTCATGGAATCAATTCAATTGTTTTAAGGAATTCCAAATAGGAAACTTTTGTTTTACGACATTTGGAAAAACCCGCTGCTTTAGCGGGAAAAAGCTAAAAATAGCTACATTTCTTTAGTTCGTAAGTTGTACACTACTGAAGCTACAGACATGTGCTATGCCTCGTTTAAAAGGTATTTTGAAATACTTAAACGCCTTTTTAACTTAATTTGTTTAAATACAATGGCTTACAAATTAAGATTGACCAATTTAAATTTAAATGTATATATTAGCTCCTATGAGAGCCAATGTAAACAAACAAAAACTTCTGATATCAAATAAAAACACCTCTTAACGAGGTAAAAAACTAGTGACGATCGCACCTTGAACATACAAAAGTTCTGATATCAACATTTGTGACGAAAAATTATTACACTCGTTATTAAAAAGACTTTCTAATATTTTCTCATTCGGCACGCTGCAATAGAAAATGCCTGTGAAGGGAAAAAGGCTGGAATAGTTTGCTAGGGCGGGCCGAATGAGAAAATATTAGAAAGTCTTTTTAATAACGAGTGTAATAATTTTTCGTCACAAATGTTGATATCAGAACTTTTGTATGTTCAAGGTGCGATCGTCACTAGTTTTTTACCTCGTTAAGAGGTGTTTTTATTTGATTATATATTCTCCGATTTAATAAGTTCTTAAGCAATAACCTTACTAACTTAATTATAAGCTCTCTCCCTCCTTCAGCATGGTAAAATTCCTTTTCTATTTTTGACTTTCAACACCTCAAGACATTTTTAATCCCAAGCTCTCAGAATGCACTTAACCCATAGATTTAGGAAATATATCTTATGGGAAAGCTATTCTGAAGGCACCGATTTCTTCCTCTTCTTCAGCAGCGGCGCCTTTTGCGGTGGGTCCCCGGATGTAATTGCAGCCATCAAACGTCCAAATTAATTGAGCATTTCGTTTATGAGCACTGTCAAACGGCCATAAATATATTATTATTATATTATGAATAAATGCATGTCGATGGGTGAGAGCCAGGACAGCCGTTTATTACCAGACAAAAAACATCCATGTTCGCATGGCTTTCAGGTTTTCACCTCAGCGGTGGGTCTGCGGCGCAATGATGACATTATTAACATTATTTTGTGCTTATTAATACCTAATGGCTGGCCGTAAAACGAACATTATTTTGTGTATGCAAATGTCATTGAGGTGTCTACCGCCAGGTGGGTCGCCACTTGGGCGAGGGGCAAGCAATTATTAATTTGAACCGCAGGTCAAGACACCAACGAGCCAAAGACTCCGCCTAATTGAAATGCACCGACAACCTTGCAACTGCGGGAATGACTGAATGCCTGAATGCCTGATTGGCCATCGGACTAACTGACTGACTGCACAGAAAAAAATTTGAAAAAAGATCAGATTGATATGTCCACGTTAATTTAATATTTTTAAAGATCATTATGATCTTATTTTACAATATTTGTTTAAAAATACTAAAATTGGTCTTTTAAAACATTATTTTTATAACTTTTATGAAATGATAAAATATCGAAATCATATGTTTGAAGCATAAATTTGACATTAATAATATCAAATAAGTTAGAAATGACCCTATTTCATATCGAATTTTTTTTCTGTGTGAATAAATGACCGACCGACTAACTGGCCAGAAATGCATTAGCCAGAAGATACGAAAGCGCAGAGGTGGTCAATGCCAGGGAGACAAATGATCCCCAACAATGGGCCCTCGCAAAAAAGTAACATCAACTCCGCCGATAATGACAATATTTTGGCATTTGAATATGACAAACAATAAGACTCGGAGTCGCTCCTTTTGGATCGCAGCGAGTGCAGCGGAAGTCCTTCATTTATCATGCGATGAAATTCGCGTTATGCGAAATGTTTTTCGTCTTGATCCAGCCAGCACTGCAGCATTGCGGATCGCCAGGGTTTTCGGGCCTGCAATCATATATCAAAATCTCACGTACACATGCGTGTTAGGTTTGTGGGTGGCCAAGAAATCGCCGTTTAATTAATCAAGCCGGGCAAACACAGAACTCAGTCCCGGTGGCAAAGTAAATATTTGGCAAAAAAGAAACACGCCAATTAAAAGGAAATTGTTTGCGCAGCGATAAAACATTTGTTTTCGATCTTAAAATATGCATAAGCAAAGAATTGTTTCCTAACCAAATTAAATGCTTAGGTGACTTTTATCTAAAATATAGTTTTAAAACCTCAGTTTAAATTTAAATATATCAGAATCTCAAGGTTATGATTTTTTGTTTCGATGTGAGAAAATACAAGAACTTTCAACATTGATACTTTTTGAGATAATCTTAAAATTTGTATAAAACCAAACTCCATAACATATAGGATTGTTAATCCTCAAATTAAAAATTTAATCATAATGAGACTATTGATATCAGGGTAAATTAAAGTATTTTCACTTACTTTCACCTGCGGAAGGGTATCCCAGATTCTCGACTGCCCTTTTCTGCAGTTAAAAACTTGTTGTAAAAGTTGCCAAACAGCAAAACAAATGGTTTGCCATATGCAAAGTGAGCAAACGACACAAAAAGCCAGGCAAACACCAGGGTTAATTGGTAGCAGCGGGCTTCATAAACAAATTCAGCGCTGATTCCCGATTAGGGGAGTAAAATCCTCGGCACTTGCAATTGAATTCGCTCGGCTCACACCCCAAAAAAGCGAGAAAAAACCCACTTTTCACACCCCACCCCCTTTTTGGGTGGCTGTGTGAAAATAAACATTGTTCGCGCAAGTTGTAAAATTTTCAAATTAAAAACGTGATCTCAGCGCGAATTGGAAAGTAAATTATTTGATTCTGCACTTTTCAGCCACCCCAAAAGCCGAAAGGAAGCGAGCCAAAAAAGAGAGAAAAGCCAAGCGAAAGTGCTGAAAGCTCAATAAGGCAAACAAAAAACACGACAAAAAGGCGAGGAAAAGCGGGCGAAACTGCAGCCTGAACATTGGCGCAATAAAACGAATGAAAAGCGTGGAAAAGTGGGGGGAAAATAACCCTGCCAACGCAGCAGAAAAAGGATGTATATGTATCCTGGCAAATGTGTTGAAAATCGCGCGCCGCCGTTGGTTATCTCTCCATTCAGGAGTCAGGACGTTTCGGCGGAACATTTCGGCCAAACAGTTTTTATCTGACTCCGTGCAGCGCCTCTGAGCACGAACCTTGGCCATAATTCATGGGCGGAGGGTTGGCTGGCGGGAGGGGGGTGGCGAATTTCCCGCCCCTCCCCGCCGGAAACGGAAATGCGCCACAAGCAGCGGAGCTTTTTTGCCTCACTGTGCCATGGTCGACGCCTTAATTGAGGTACAAATTGAGCTTTTGTTGGCCGCTTCTTTTCGCCGAAGAAGAATTGCCCTGCGAGGAGAAGAAAAAAAAAGGCCAGGAAAATCCACCTCCTCGAGAGTGGGTGGTGGGGCGAGATTTAAGGCGCGTTTCCATCGGACTCTGGACCCCCCTTTTTATTTATTTATTCTCTTTTTCGAAATGCCTTTTCTGTCGGCCATAAATCCGAGTGCTGCGAACTGAGCGTTTTAGTGCACGCCGGGTAATTGCAGTTTTATAGCAACTAGTTTTCGAAACGGACGCGACTTTGATGTGATTTTTATGGGCCCAACTTCAAAGACCCTAAATCCCCGGGTCACCAGCAATCCCAGAAATCCCAGGGCCCCAGTGTAATTAGTGCGATAAAAGGCAGAAGTGGTGTAATTGAGCTGATCGCCGCGTCAAATTGATGGGGAAAGCCATCTAATTCGCTGGAAAGATATAGTCTGCCCTAATAAAACGGCTTAAATTGAGATCAAAACAATTAAGTGGGTGAGTCATGGGGTGAAATTGGTTAAAGCTTCAATAGTAAATAAGCAATAAATAAATATAATGATTAATTTAAACTTACTTTGAAGTATTTAAATGAATTGGTGAATTGGGCTGAATTAGATCGTCAAATAAACAATCTCGTGATATTTCACCCAAGACCCATTTCAGACATATCAGCAAAGTAAATTAACTTAAAGCTTTAAATGTGTATTAAGTTACCCTTGAACGATAGAGTCGTATCTAAAAGCTCAACTTGTTTCATTAGCTTCATTAAAAAGTATCTCGAAAGCACTTATCAATTATAAGGCAGGCCGGAGGCCCAGCCACAAACCTTCGGCCTAATCAAAATACATAAATTATTACACCCTTCCCAAGGCGCTAACTCAGCGAACGGGTTGCGATCGTCTTCTCTTAAGTCGGGGAGCTCTCTTCGGTTCCTTGGTTCTTCGGTTCCTTGGTTCTTTAGTTCTCTGGTAGATTTGCGGACGGCAGACCCTCGGATTGCCTGACCAAGATCATTACAAGCACAATGCTAAACGCTTTTTTACTTTGCTGCAATTTGGCGCCGCATCAGGCGGAGCAAGATCTTCGCGATGATGAGGTTCTGCCAGCCCCGCGATCCTCATCATGACGATCTTGTCCACGATGATGGGGATCGGCGAAGAGTCAACGCAGCAAACGAGCCGCAAAACTACTGTCGATGTTGCCGCCTTCCGTTGCCCAGAGCAGCCTGTGGCGCAGCCCCAAACTTCGTGTGTGGTCCCGAGCTGCAGTCTTCTGGCTGGAAGACTGGGTCTTTCGTCTGCAGTCTTCTGGCTGGATGGTTGGATGGATTCTTCTGCCTCCCTTTCGCTCTCTTAGCCGCTCTCTTAGCTGCAAGCCGGTCATCACAGTAGCCGCCTCACGTAGCCGCATCGATCGCCAAAGTGTCAATAATTTTAAGTGCAGTGCATTTTTCGAGGATCTGGAGCCTCTCTTCGCCCGGCGATCTTCGCTCTTAGTTTCCGCACGGATGCCTCTGCCGACTGCCGCCGAATCGCATACATATTAATCACTCCTAATGGACTGCAATTGAATTTCAAGTAATCATCGAGTGGCCCGGCTTGGGGCTGGCTTAATAGCCACTCGCTCGCCAATGGGGCAACTCGTACAGTCCGAGTCCCAGCCGGCAACTTGGGTGGTCCAGATGCCGTGTCTGCGGCGAGTCGGGTATGTGCACTGCCCGAAAAAGGGGGTCGCTTTAGAAATGGTTCATCACTGTTTTAGTTCATTAGTTATCAATGGTGATACGGATATTTAGGTTTGATATTTGTCAGGAGCCAGGGAATTTTTGAGAAGAAAAATCTATAATCCTAGTCTTTTAGATTATTTGCAATATATTGGTCAAAATTGATCTCCACTATCCATGATGATAGATGGCATTAATATATTATTTTGAAATCCCCATAAAATATTTTTATACCCGTTACTCGTAGAGTAAAAGTATATTGGGCGACACTAAAATGTGTCTGGCGCCCACATTTTTAAAGATTTCGGAGAAATATATATGCAATTTTGTTGTGTTTAGGTATACCTATCGAAATGTAGAAGAAATTTTTCAAATCGGACCATTCGTTAAAAAGTTATACCTGATCAAAGTTTTCCATCTCCATCTCTTTCGCACTCCTTTTAGCTGAGTGACGGGACACCCACCCGACTATAGCGTTCTCTCTTGTTTTTATTTATTATGTTTTTTATTGTATTGTTCAATATATCTTATGAAGTATTCTGTTTTACTTGTTGATGTATTTTCTTTCAGTGCACAAAATCGTTGTTGTTCCGGCCGCTGCCCTCCTCCTTGGCAGCTTTTTCAGTTGTTGTGGCTGCCGCATTTTGCAACAGGGCCAAAGGTTTCTGCGAGTCGGAGACGCGGAAAAGCATTTTACACGCTCAACGCTCCGCGGAGCTCCTACTGCAGATGAAGAGGATGATGATCATCATTCAATGTGGTGAATGGTGATCCTCATGCTCTTCTCCACTCTTCTTTCCTTTTTATTTATTTGGAAAAACCGATTTTGATAGGCAACCGAAAACATTAACGACTGCAATTTTTCATAATGGGTAATTAAGCGCGGTTTGAAAATTGATTTTCGTTGGCCTTAGTCGATCTTCCGTGGAAGCAGACCGGCCGCCGGAGATCGAAGATCGCCCCCCTCGATACGGTAGCCGGATTGGGTCCATTGAGCAGCCTGATGAGCATCATTAGTTAAGCGTCGAATTCCAGGTAAATCGGGCCAGAGTCACCTGCGCACCGCATCTTCTCTGGGGACAACTCGCAGCGCTGGACAACATGTACTGCTCACTGCTTTTTTGTTTTCGGGTTTCGAGAAATTGAAAAATTTGAATCGACCGCCACGGCAGCCATATAATTTCACCCGATCCGTGTATTCGCATCGATCAAGAGACCTGGAGACAGAAAAACCAAAAAAATGAACACAGGCCCGAACACAATTTCGGTAAAAACTCCAGAGACAACATGACATGGCCGGGGCCTTAGTTTAGTTACCATTTAACATTTACCATTTACCATTTACCTTTCCCCGGTGGCCTGTTCGCCGGCCAATTGACAAGATCGTTTCTAATTAGACCACCGGGCTGGCTAATTCACTCCCAGTCTTTTGTCCTCCGCCTCGGTTAGCCGGCCAGGTTGTGTGCGCTTCTTAGCCAGCTCTTTGCATACGGCCAAAGTGTCGCGTGGAGCAACTTGGCCCGCTTTGTTGGGCAATTTACACGGGCAGGTGTCGGCGAAGTGGGCAGAAAATATAAACACAGGTAAGCCGGGGAGACCGCGACGAGTGTGGCCCTTTTTTCTGGCCTGCGTGTCCGCGTGCTGTTGGCGATAAATTATGGCTTAATTAAAGTAAAAATGAAAAGCCAAGAAATATACATACCTACATAATTAAAATAGCCCTGGCCGCACATTCCTCACTCGCCGAACATATTCATCTGCGGCCTATCCGGGCCAAGATCTCTTGGCCCTTTCAATCCGAAGCCAAATCGGGATCAATGGACAGCCAGTGGACAGCAATTCATCAGGCGGCGCTCGGTGATTAATCCAAAAGGGAGGAGGCTGCACGAAAAGTGTTGAGCTGGATCGAGATGGATGGATGTCCAGGGGAAATTAATCGGCGCACAATGATCTTGTGACTCATGCAATTACCATGGCCTTCTCTTATCGCGGGGAAAGGAGTGCTGAGAGACGGTTGACAATCGCTCAGATGAGTGTTTTGTACACTGACAAATGGGCGACATGATGGAACTATACAAGGTGATCTCGTCAGCTCTGCCGAGGACGTTATTTTTCAGCACTCTCTCTCTGCTCTCAGAGAGACAAGCGCTAGAAAAAGATAGAACTAGTATTTCATTCGCACGCTTCGTTTTTGCTTTTGTATTCGCTTTCAGGACAGAATATGTTTCAGGAATAAATAAAACGAAATATTTAAAGCAAAATTTTGTATTTAAATTTATACTTCAGATAGTTGTATAAAAATTAATTACTTAAATATAAAATAAGGTCAAGAAAACTATTTATAGTAATATTTTTAACATTTTTTTTTGGCCAACTAATTGTATAATTAGTAATTATAATTATTAATTACACACATACGAGAATATAACACAACAAGAAACACAGAGAAAACGAAGCTGCAAAATGTAACGTTTTCTGTGTACACAATCAAGAAGAAGACAACGAAAAAAAAGCGCTACACAACCTCTTTCGACAACGTTTGACAAACGACTGGCACAAATAACGTCCTCAAAAGAGGGCAGCTCTCGCGACGAGATCACCTTGTATAGTTCCATCATGATGGGCGACAACAAATCACTTTCGTCGATTGGCATCTGAGGAGAT
Source organism: Drosophila prostipennis (assembly GCA_037075205.1). Classification (NCBI taxonomy): domain Eukaryota; kingdom Metazoa; phylum Arthropoda; class Insecta; order Diptera; family Drosophilidae; genus Drosophila; species Drosophila prostipennis. The sequence continues at coordinate 1,565,796 of JBAMCJ010005005.1, read as the reverse complement.
CAATTGAGAAATAGGGAAGCGATGGGGAGGGGTCAAATATTCAGCCGAGCATTGGAATTTCATAGCGCGATAAGGTCGAAATTGTCGATCTATTTTTGAAATAAATCGTGATGTAATCTCTTCAGAAAAAATTCAACAATTAGACAAATACATATATTTTTTTAAGTCGTCCCGAAAATGAATCATTTGCTTGATGCACCTATTTTAATAAAATAACGACAACAAAGAATTACAAAAAAATTATGTTCTTTCCATAAGACCAACATTGTTATTTTCGACCAAAATTATGAGCACTTTGACCGCAACGAAGACAGTAGTTGTCCAATTATGAAATTATATACCGCCTTATTAAATTCCCAATTGATTAACATTAAAAACTACAAACTTTTTTAGTTTTTAAGATTGTTTTTAAAATGTTATGATCGGATCCCACTATCATAAAGTAATTTAGTTTTAGAAATTAAATTTTTTTTTTGTTTTATTTTTTTTATATAACCTTCAGTCGACAAATATTGTTAAACCCTTTTTTTCACCAAACTAATGAACGAACTTTATTAATCACAAAATTCGCTGACAGAATCTGCGACCTTAAGGGATCACCCACCTGGAAAAAGAGCCTTCCTTATCGCTCGATCGCATGTGTGCCGTGCTGCTGGCCAAATGGATCAAGATCTCGGTGGTCCTGCGATCTGTCATCTGCATATGAGCCGACACGAGAAGATCATCCAGAGAAGCCCTTGAGTTGGCGGCAACAGGTTCGCTCCAGATTTCGGGCAACTGCCCGTGTGGTCCCTCGATTGAGCCATCAGCCGTCGGACACACGAAAAAATGGAAAATGAGAGGCAAAAAAGAGTGAAGACACCGAGATGGGGACCAATCTACCCTCCGTGCCAACTGGCAACTGCCAACTTTTATTAACCGAAGCCAGCAGGGCGTGGAGTGGCACTCGAGTGCCAAATCATGACAACGCAGATACAGATACATTTCGAGCGCAGATTCAGATTCGGATTCGGATTCGGTCTCAGATTCAGATTGATCCTGCAGTACGTGTGGCCCGATGAAGCGCCCCCAAAGTACCAGGAATCAAGCACTCAACGGCTTAAGTGTGGGCCCGAAAAAAAGGTCGCACGATCATCATACTGATACATCAGCAGCATCCCGAGATCTCCGCGCCAGCTGCAGTCTCTTAATTTGACACAAAACAAGATCAAATGTCACTCATCATAACTGCGAGCACGTATGCATATGAGCATAATACTAATGAGCAACATCGATCTGCCCTGTCTGGGCTCGAGTTTCGGTTTCTGTTTCGGTTTGGGGATCGGCAATGGCAACGGCATCAGAATTGGGATCCTCACTCCTTCGGCCGAAGCAACCTTCTACTTTTAATATGCAGGCGCGCATGCGCTGACCGACTTAAGATTGCCAAGTGGCAACCACAAGAGCGACAACAACCTCGTTGCGACATCTTGTGCAACTGCACTGGGAAAATATTATCGAAAAATTCCAATACAGAAAATATTACAAATTTTAGGTATATCATTTTTGAAAAAAATATTATGAAAACAAAATTTTGAGCACCCAAAAAAAAATTTATATGAAACGATGATAATATGTGGCATCAATTTTGACTTGACATACGGCATCTCAATTTGATATGCTCGAAATCTAAAAAACAGACCAGTTCGAATTTCAAATGAGTCTTTCTCCCTCCCACTCATGTAACTTTAAACGCTATATCGCTATATTTCGAATTGAGAGAATTTGTTCTTCTCGCTCTCAGTCGAACTTAAGTAGTGATATTGCTTCCTTCTCTCTTTTTCGACGTCATTGAATATCCGAGAGAGAGAATTCAACAAAATGATAATCTTTAATATCAATTATAAATACTATTTATTTGCCATGCGCATATCGATTTGATCCTGGCGTGTTTTTGTGTGTTATATAGTTTAATACTTTATTTGTAACCTTTGTATTCTCTAACTATAGTTAAAAGCTATTAAAGACAACTTAACAAAATGATTTTTTTAAATCACATAAATTTCCCCCAGTGTATCGCACAGTTCGAGGACCCCAAACTGCAGCGAGCCGCTTCCCGGCTTTTGGCCTGGTCTAATGCGCACGTTCGGTGCATAATGAATCGAGGGTTGTCTCAAACCTTCATAATTTTCGGTGACATTTCCTTCGTTTCCGCGGGGCACTTTCAACAACCTCAACGTCGATTTATGACCTTTAATTTGTATGTCCGACTCGACACTCGATTAATTGGACCTCCCCGAAGCCTGGCTACTGTGCATATCATTTAGGGTTTTGGGATCCCATAGTTTCGGTTCCTATTTTCGGGGTTAGGGGAGGGCACTTTCACTGTTCGCTTGACGGACATTGATGGTTGGTTCTGTACTCCTACTTCCCACCTGCTTCGCTCCGATCACCCCTTCTTTTCCCTAGAGGAGCCCTGGGTAACCCTAATCGTATGCAGAGGACGTGGTGTCTGGTGTTTTTTCCCGGGGAGTGTACTATTAAAAGGGCTTCTGGGAATGTGCGACCTTGCCACCGTTTGTCATTTGCCAATTGTGAATTCTCACAGTTGCGGTCGTCCGCCCGCTTTGTCCGTCAATTTATGCAAGTAATGTTTTGATTTGTACCCTTCAGGTGCGGATACACACCCACGATTGTCCCGCTTCTCCAGGTCCAAGTCCAAGTCCCAATCCCAGACGCGATCAATTTCTGTTTTGACAGCTCTCCGGCTGTCAGGGGAGTTGAAGTGTGTCTAATTGACGGTGGTTGGTGGGCAGGTCACAGATGTTTAGCCATGCTTTAATCGACAAAACCAATATCAAAGGCGTTGCAGGCACTCGAGTGACATCTGCCGGTTGTCCTGGTGACAGTTTTATAACACTTTTAAATATTATTTAGGCTTTCGGTTACGTGTTTATTGCCCGGACTTCCATAGTCCCAATCCCAATCCCTTTCTCAAGCGCACGGACATGCGTGACCAATCGCGTTAAGGGCTGAAAAAAGGGTTGCCGGGTTGCCCATTGATACAATTAAAATTGCGCTGCAAATGTGCCATGAAAATGCAATCCCAGGGTGGGGCCCACATCGTTAGATTTTACGATGCGGCTTTCCATTCGCCCCAACCAGCTAGTCCCATTCTCATTTCCCGGTTCCGATTGCCCTCGGTATTTCCTAATTGAATTGAAGAGGTGGGATCGCAAGACTGGCAAGCTAACCAACTTTCGGTGAGTCAGTATCCGTAGCCAGAGCTCCACACTTTAGGCGGTATTCGGCGGGTTCATAAACAGAACAGCTCGTATCCCAATCCCCCCTTTCGGAATGGCTTGTTTTGCATGTTAACAAGATACTTCCGCTCGAATGGCACTTCGAGTACGCTCCCGTTTGTCGGCTAGGCACGAATGAAAACGTAATGTAATTTCCCCCATTTTCATGTGTCACAGGCAGCTATGAGGCATTTTCATTGCATAATTAACCCAGGCCACCCAGTTTTTGGATTTTACCTGTTTAGCCATAGCAGGTGGAAGAGGTGTTTTCTCTCTTGTTCTGCATAGGAAAACTTTGGAAATGAAAGACATGAATGTCTTAAAGCTAATGCAATTATAAAGAGATCCCATTTTGTGGTATAAAATTTAACTTGGATGTGCTCGAAATGTAAACAACGGGCCATTTCGAATTTCGAATGTGTCTTCTGCCTCCCACTCATGTAACTTTAAGCGCTTTCTCGCTCTATTTCTAATTGAGAGAGTTTGTATTTTTTTTTTTCTCTTTTTCGATGTCAGAGAATCTCCGAGAGGTAAAAACGATATGCGTAAGCATTACCATGCGCATATCGATTTGACCGCGACGTTCTTTTTTTGTGTGTAGTTGACAATAATCGTCTCCTTCTTATATTTTTATTCGTATTAATTTTATGGTCTTAGAGTCTTCGTTATCCATATTACAAACTCTAGCTTTTAGTGAGGCATTTGATTTCCTCTTAATTTGCGATAACTAATAATGACATCTTAAAGCTAAGACCTTAAAAGCTTTACAGACAGCTTTACTTACCTTATTTTTTTTAGCAAATTACCACCTTAAAACTAAATATGTTATGGTGGCTATAAAGAGACATCTCTGGTTTCACACCAATTCCAACTTTATGTTACATTTCCCATTCCACAAAGACTACAGCTCAATAATCGGCCAGGGCAAAGACTCATTTGCTCAATCGAGGAGCGCGCTGAGATTATCGCAGATATTTCGTTCGCAGCTCCCACGCTGTATCTTAAAGATACTTTTATTGAGGTTCTTCTTCTCCCCCTTTATTTATTTACTTCTCTTTTTATTTTGCCCGATCTTGGCGATTGTCTGCGCGCAGGCGTAATGAGGCAACTCCACTCGCTGAGCAGCAATGTCAAATACGCAGATCTCTTCAACCGATTGGCGCTACGTGGGAGGTCCCCCGAGTTTTTTCTTTTGATCTGTCTCATGAGACGAGCCACACCCACACACACACACGTGTGTGAGTGTGGATCAATAAAGTAAGGGGTAACCCTTTCGGGGGGAGGGAGGGGGATTTGCATGCGCCCGCCCAAAAACTCATTAAGTTCGGGGGAATTAGAAGCGCCGAATGCTCGTAAATCTCTGGCTAGTTTTGCCGGCCGCCAAACGGGCAGTGGTAACAACACTCCAGTTTCCCTCGGCCGCATTTCGCTGTAAGTTGGTGTTTCATTAATAATCCCAAGCTGAAAGGGCCGAGATGGCCGGCCAAGTTGGCTGGCGGACTCTTCATAAATCTTGTGTCGCATAATTACAGTTAAAATTTATAAGCTTATCTCCTTAGCCGCAAATTTATTGGCGAGTCCAGCGTCCAAGTAAAGCTCAACGTGGAGCCGTCAACTCGCAGAATGTCGTTCACCATGCAGATAGAGAAATGTCTTTTATCATATCAGAAATCTTGAAGTTCCGCCATTACTTCTTGTAAGAATTTATTGTACATGTCTTGTCAGGAAAAGATTTATACAATTTACTACCAACTTTTTAAAATTTTTTTAGACGTTTTCTTCTTAAATGTTTTATAAAATGCCCCGGATAATTGATAAGCCACTCCACCCAGTTTAAGAACACTTATTTTGTAGTAAATATATTTTTGTTTATTTATTAACTTATTCATCCAATAAAAGATTGGCTAAAATGCACTACAGAGTACGAGTCTCTGTGCATTTCTTTGATTTTAGTTATAAGATCATTATTTACATTTTTAGATGCTAGAATTCCAGTAATTTTCAAAATATGTGTTTAAATAATTAGATTTTTAGCTTAAATTTTATTAGCTTGGCTAAAATGCATTAAAGGATAAGAATCCAAAGAATACAACTTTCTCTCTGTGCATTTTTTTAAATTTTAATTTTAAAATATTTATTTAAATTTTAAGATTAAAGATAAAATTTCGTACTATGTATTTAAATATTTTTTTTGTTTTTTTGTTTATAGCTAATATGCATTAAGGGATAAGAATATTAATAATATGACTTTCTCTCCGTGCATTTCTCAGTTCCCGTTCCCGTTCCGGTCACCCGGTTCGGTTTGCGTTGGTTCCTTTTGGTTTCGCTCATTAAACGGTCTCCAAGTATCGGCTAAAAAATGTGTATTTAAAACGGCGTGAAAACAATTTGTTGCCAATTTTATGACGCCTCGCCACTCAGCTGCCCCCCGCTGCCCCCTCGCCCCACCAGCCAAGCCGTGGATCTGCAAAACAAATTCATTTGAAGTCTGTGGTCTTTGGGTACTAAGTGTCAACCCCATAGATTTATGCGTATTGTCTTTTTTTCGGGTTACTTGCGCTGGCATTCCGGGAACACTCGGACTCTGGACCCGGGATTCTGGATGCTGTTTTCTGGCTTTAGCTCTCGCCAAGGCTGCGAGCTGCCAGACATTAATCATTTGGCGCAGGGGGGTTAAAGCAGCGAAGGGGGCTTCGACGAGCAGTTCCAGCAGTTTGCGGCAGCATTCGAGGCGTTGTAATGTGTGGCTGCCAAAGGGTTAAAGGGGCTTACAGGGGGCTTGAGGCGCAGGACAGCGGGATTAATGTACGCGGACAAGGTATTTGAATGGGCCTTTTTATGGTCACATTTATTGAATTTATAACGTAATATACTCGCACCCATGACTCATGGCGATTCCCGCCTCTCTGCTTCCCCATCCGAACCCCAAACCCCATTCCCCGATCCAAATCCAGTTCCAATCCGGCAGAGGCCGTAAAAAATTATGCTTAAACAAAATACTCGCAACTATAAATACAGCAAAATATTACTAAACTTAAATTGACTTTTTATGAAGTTATATCTTCCCCAGACGCGTGCCATAAAAAATCACTTAGGCCGCGCGGAAAACTCCCACGCACAGTGGAGCCTCGCGAATAAAGTGCCAAGTGTAATAACGTTATAACGCGCCCGTTGTTACGTGGTATATTTCGCCTTTGTTCGCCTGCCCGATACGATACAATGCTCAATGCGATACACAAACAAACAAATGTCGCCTTCGATGTGAAACCCAAAACCGAACCGTAAATCATTCACGGAGAATTAAGACGTTTTTTTTATTTCGCGCGCTTTCGAAGGCGACGGCGAATTTGTTGTTGCCCGGCCAGTCAGTCAGTCGACCGCAAAGTCAAAAGCAAAGTCACAAATTAAAGATTCCATAATGGTATGCTCTTAATACTTTGCTATACACTCAAAAAAAAAACAGCCCGAAATCGCCATTAAATCAAGAAATTCGCCATGGATTTCAGTCGATGGCGATTTACCGTATTTTTTAGAAAGGAATTTTCTAAAATTTAGGAAAAAAATTCTGAAAAGCAGAAATACTTTTCTAAAATCAAGAAAAATTGCCATCAAATTGAGAAATTTTCCTAAAATCCAGAAAGTACTTTTCTTGAATATAGAATCTTTTTTCTTAAAATAAGAAAGGACTTTTTTTATTTTTAGAAAATTTTCTTTATTTAAATAAAATGCTTACATATTTATTTTACTATTTTATTTCCTAAACAAGAAAGGGACAAGAAAATAAAAAAGACGAAAAGAAAATTATTAATATTTCCTAAACAAAAAAGGAAAAGAAAACAAAAAAGATAAAAATAAGATTATAAATATTTCTTAAACAAAAAAGAGAAAAGAAAACCAAAAAAAGAAAAAATAGCATTACAAATATTTCCTTAACAAAAAACAGAAAAGAAAACAAAAAAGATAAAAATAAAACTATTAATATTTATATTAAATATTTAATATATTATTATTAAAATTTACTTACTTACTGCCAAATTATCAACAATACCTGAAATTGAAATTATTCCTGCAATCGAAAATAAAAATTAATATTAGAGAAGGATGGTATTTGCGGCCTGCAATATTATTAATAGCCAAATCTATTAAAATAGTTTGCCCTTTGCTTACCATACATTTTTACTTACTTACCAAATTTATATTAAAATTAATTCAATTGCTTACCTATAAATTGCCTCTTAGAGGGATCGCACTTTAACTTTCTTAAATAGGCTCTACACAAACTTATTACTTTGAATGCTCATCCAAAACTGTGCGCAAGGGTTCAAGATGCAGCGCAACGCTAGCAACTCTCTCGCGAGAGACTGCATTTCCAAAACAACAACGCAATAAAAGTTACAGCTACGCACAAGAAAATTCTCGATCATACACACAAACACACATAAACATATACATACGCCAAAAACTGTCAACGCGACGCGCCGCGGACTAACCCCATGTCTTCTTTTTTTTCGTTTCGAAGAAAAAATGAGAAGCATAACAGAAATAAAAAAAGTTTTTCTTAAATCTATGGTGATTTTCTATTTCTACTTTTCTGTTTTCAAGAAAAAAGTTTTTTTTAATTCAGAAAAATTCTTTAAATTAAAAAAAATTTACCGTGTTTTTTATGGCGGCTTTCTAGATTCTAGGAAGGGTTGAAGTACATTTTTTCTTAATTTAATGGCGAAATCGCCATTAATTTAAGAAAACTTTTGGAGAGCAAACTAGGAAAAAACACCATTGATTTAAGAAAAAAAATCATTTTTCTAAATTTAAGAAAGGTTTTTCATAAAATTCTGTTTCTATGGTCTTTTTTCCTAGATTCAAGAAAACAATTTCTAAAATTCAGAAAATTTTCTAAAATTAAGAAAAAATTTCATTTTATGGCGATTTTCTAAAATTTAGGAAAAAAAATTTTTTGAGTGTACTTGTTATACATTTTGTTTATGGTCTGCAGAATGGATTTAAGTTGCTCATCGGTAAACAAAAAATCCAGATAAAATGTTAAAGGTTTACCAAAGGCAAAAGAAGAGTTATTTATCAGAGAGATTAAATTAAATATTATTTCTTTAATTGATGAAATAATACCAATACTTTCCTTTTTTACTAAGATTCTTGAGTCAAGAATCTTGACACATAAAACTATTTCTTTTATCATACTATACCTTTTATCATATGATATGATTCATATCATCAAAATTAATTATTATGCTGTTTATTTTTGGCCTGAGTTGTTTACGTTTTTAAAAATGTTAGTTTTAGGTTTCGAACAATTTTAACTTAAAGTTTATGAAAAAATATGATAACGGAAAAACAAACAACTATTATTCTTCAAAATCGTATTAAAATAGTAAACAGATATTATTTTTAAAATTGTATAAACTGGATCATAATGAAAAAAGTAATTATAAGACTGGACGGTTTATAAATATAATTTTTATATAGCATGTCAGTTGTATTGTTTCTGTAATTACAGACATAATTAGACATTATTTTGTGTTTATTTTTTTGCCTCCACTTTGTGTTTGGCCTCTCGAACTTCTGCAGGTGTTACACATGAACGTGCCTGCGATCCACTGTACCGCCTGGCCACCCCCCCGCGCCTTAACCCATGCCGCCTGCAATGACAGACACATTTAACACCTACGCGATGTTGACGCTGCACTTCAGTTCGAGCGAATCCAAAGCTCAACGGGCGCCGCTTTCGTCGCTTTGACGCCGCTCCGGCCGTCAAGGTGTCAATTTGTGCCGTTGGCAGACTCGCACACTCGCACACACACCTGGATTTGACGACTGTATGCAAATTTAATGGCTAAATTAGAGGAGGGAGCCAAAAAAACAAAAAAAAAACAAGAGGGGCCAAAACAAAGCGAAGATGGCGGAGGGAATTTAATAATATATGTATGTATGTAGCTAATGCTTGGAATCGAGACGATACGAGACGAGACGCCGTTTATTAGGCGTGATTATGCTCGCAGATAGCAGTTTTAAAATTCAATTTGCATAATGAATTTAATTCGAATGTAATTCCCGCAATTGCTGCGGCCGCAGGTCCAATCTTTTGATCCGCGCATTGCTAATTGAGTAATTAATGCCGACGCCCACGGAAAATGGAAATGCGATTGTATATCGCTAGATATATCGCCATCTATAGATGGAGACCCGGACCACCCACTTGGCCGATTGGCCGCGGCCCATAAACAGATATGGCAATCAAATTAAAATTATGCAAAATTCTTTGATAACGACAGCAACAACACGGCGTGTATAATTTAAATGTTTATTAAATTATTTAGTTGTGAATTTATGAATCTATTATACAAAACGCACACGCAACCGATTCGTTTCTTCGGGGGTTTTCTTCTCGAGGGGGGCTTTAATTCTTCGGGCGATTTCTTCGGCTGATTCTGCGCTCTCGGTTGCGTGTGCGATGGACTAGAATATGGTACAACTCATGCGCGGATCCACGGGGGGTGATATGGGTGATATATCACCCCCCACTCGGGTAAAAAATGAAAGAAATTTTGGTACTCAAAAAGTATGCAACAAAAAAATTGTTCTGATATCACCCCCCACAACAAAATCCTGGATCCGCCACTGGTACAACTTAATCGCTTATAACTTCTAAAAGCTAGCCTTACACGCTACTCCATAAATACTAGATCGTAGATATTGCCGGGAACCCCGTCTCCCTAGCAGGGCTCCTTGGAGGCCGCGGCACTGGCCGCTTCCTGCAGCTCCTGCAGCTCCTCCTCCTCGCGGGTCAGCGGTATCGTCGAGTGGTTATATAATCCCTGGGCCATCAGCTGCAGCGCCAGTGGGTTCTTGGTGCCACTCGACTTTTTCAGCTTGGCCCGCTTGTTCTGGAACCAGATCTTGATCTGGGCCTCGTTCAGGCCCAATTCCCCGCTCAGCTGCTGGCGTCGCTTCTCCGTGAGATACCGATTCTCGTTGAACTCGTGCTACGGGCGAAAAAGTGGGGAAAATTTTACGTTTAGGTGGGACGAAAAGGATTTTCGGGATCATAATATTCCTAAATAAATGAAGGTAAATTATATATTAAAAAAACCCCTTCAGGCAATATTTAAATCCGGTTAAAAGGATTTCCGATCATAATATTAAATAAATTAAGGTAAATAATATATTCAACAAAAAAACTTGTAATGCAATATATCAAATCCAAAAAGAATGTATTCATATTTTTACCTATAGGTATAGATACCTAAATATTTATTTAAAATATATCTAAATTTATTTAATTTTAAATATTTAAAGGGATTTATGCAAGCGCATTTTGTAAGTTTTATAACACACGAAAAACGAGCTCTAGCTGATTTGAATAATTATTATGGTTATCTCAAATGATTTATTTAGCAAGTTTATTAGCAACTTGCTTATTAAACAGTGTGTATACGCTAAGTGGATTTATTTAACAAGCTTGTTAGCCACTAATTTAATATTCCCTTTGCAGTTGATCATTATTTCTCGAGTGCTTAAAAGTGGAATAGATATAGAGGTAGATATATACGGATATTGCCTTACCTTCAGTCTGGCCAGCTGCGTACCGCTGAAGGCCGTTCGCGGCCTCTTGTCCTCGGGCACCCCGCCCCCATCGGCGGCCTCCCCCTTCTCGACGCCCCCGCCTCCTCCGCCGCCTCCTGCCGCCGAGCTGGACGTCGCCGGCTTCTTGGGCTTTCGCGCTCGTGGACCTGCGAAAGGGAAACACAATGAGATGAGATGAGTGCGGAGGTCATAAAAATTCCAGGGAGCGCTTAATGGCACCAACATGACTGGACCTGGACCTCAGACCTCGGAACCCAACCTGCCCGACTGCCAACTCATCGGGCGGACATAAATCCTGCGCCTCATATATGCAGCACAGCCCGGCAATTAATTCACATTTAAATGCGTCCAGACGAGTCCAGGGTAACGTCCTTCGGCTCCAATCCCCATCCCCCTTGAAAGCTTACCAGCCAAAACAATTAAAGTTTTCGGGTGGAAATTTGCTCGCGTCATTTTCAAAAAGTAATCAACGCAATGACTTTTGACTGTGGCTAATTTTCCCGAAGGATATCCCGAAAACACCCCCAACGGAACGACTTGAGTTGTCTTGGATTTAATTAACAGCATTCGGGCGGACAGGCGCAGAGAATCGCTCCACTTGATGTGGGTTGGTGGCCCAAACTTGGGCCAAGACGGGCAAATAAAATTCTATTCGAAATTGGGGTTTCAAAGTTTGGCTCGTTTCGGAAATAGTTGGGAAAACTGTAACCGAAATGCAAATGGAAAACGAGAGATGAAGCGATTATGAGGTTTCACTAATGGGAATATTTCGGTCAAAGGAGGAGCCGAGTCAAGTGACCGCAAGATGTTCGAAACGAAGCGAAACTGAAATATGCGGCAAGTATTTTGTAATTTAAGAGCTCCATCTATCATAAGGCATTTGCGAGAGTCTCGGGTATTTTCCTTTAACCTTCTCCCCGAAAAATGTAACATTTATTTCAGTCTTGAAAGTTTTCAGAGAATATTTAACTTGCAACAACACATAGAATTTTTATATGGCTTTAAATTATTAGTTTCTAAAAAAGGTATATTTTTAAAATAAATTTTGAGAACATAATTAAATATGTTCTCCAAATAGATTTAAATTTAAACCCATTAAAATTTCCTATAGAACTCAAACCCACCGATTAATTTAAAAGTCAATTTATAGAATCCCTTTCTGCGATCTCATAAATAAGTAATAATTCTAGCAAACTCAGCAATCAGCTTGTTCCCAGTTCCATTATTTAGGTCTAAGCCTCTACCAAGAACTCTTGACCCATTCCCCTCAGCTCCTTCGAACTATTAGGCACCATCATATCGATTCTGAATTTCCAGTTCACCGAGTCCCAATTTTCGTCCTTTTCGTACTTACTTCGACCTGCAAAGAGAGAGAAAGAAAGGTTAGAACATTTAAGGTAAAGTGCTTGGGACAATTTAAAATTTAATTTACTTTTAACGCGAATCAATAAAATATCGGAAATTGATTAAATTCCTCGACGTCAGCGCGACTCAGCGGAAACTTTGTGACGGCGAAACGTGCAAAAATTCCCGGCGACCCCACTCGGGGCCACGCCCACAAATCCAGCCCGCCCCCGGCCGAAACAACCTTCAAAACAAATGTAGCGGCACTAATGGCAACGCAACCAAGTCATGCCCTAAGTTAAATCGTTGGAAAAATTGAACAAATCAATTTTGTCAACAAAATGCCAAAGCCGCCGACGGGCGCGAAATTAAACCAAAATATCGCTGGGTGCTGAGGGGCGGCGGGCTGACAAGTGGGCGTGGCTGTTGTAAGGTGTTATCACGGTTTTAAATTTCACACGCAGGCGGCAGCAGAAAACAGAAAACAAACAACAGGAGCAGGAACGCCAGACCTTGAACCTGTCAGACAGCCGGGAGACGATGACGACAGGAAAATCCAAGTCACGGTGACCTCCTCCTCCCCCGCCCCCCAGGAAAAGCACCCTCTTACCCGCCGAAGGAAAACGCATGTTGGCGAGTGGAGATAAGCGAACTCGAGCTGCATGCCAAAGCGTCGCAAGGACATCGCCAAGGGGTTGGCAGCTTTCCTTTTTCGGCAAAAGAATAAAGTAAACGCTTCACAATGCAACAATTGCCAGCGTCAAATCTTTTCCTTTTCCTCGCCTCTTCCCTTGTGGAAATTGTGATTTATAGCGTGTTAAATTTTTCATTGCTCTGCTGCGCAAATTTGACACAATAAAAGTTTCAAAGTTGTTTTTCGGGGGAGTTTCCGGAGGTTGCTCCTTGGGGGTTACATCAAATTGGCTTTAATACAAATTATATGAACTCAATCAATGTTGTTGCAGTATTATGAAGTAGTTTAAGACATTTCTGGAGGGTGAATAATTTAAGACCATTATTAAAGAATAATGGCTACAACAAAACTAGTTTTAGAAATTAAATGTGATTATTGCTTAGTCACATAAAATGCGACCTTCTCCGCGCTTCTCAAACGGTTAACCTAATGTTCCCTTCTCTGCGCTTCTCAAGCTTTTTACCTAAGTCCCTTGCAATCATATTATTACCCCAAAAAGCCAAAATTTTTAGCCTTTTAACCGCAAACCAAATGCTGCAAAAAGAAGTCAAGCAGTGGCCTTGTTCCTCACTAAGCCAGCAAGAAATAAACAAAAACAGAGACGCACATTCACATAAATTCCAGTTCATCAAAAAACAACAACGGGCCAGAACAGACGGCAAGGAAAACAAAAACGGGAAGATGTCTTCATCAGCAGCCTCAATGACCCAACTTGGCGAAGCCAACTGCTAACCGAGTGAGCAAAAAGCTTCTTCAGGCTTCTTCGGGCACTGGGGCATATGTTTAAAATAAACGCATTTGTTTTATTTATGCTTAACATGAGTTGCAAATGCCAAAAGTAGCAGTTCGAGCGCACAAAAGGAATCTGGCCGGCCAGGTGAGTTACCTTTTAGGCGGAGCCAATGAATGAACCTGCCCGAGAGTGCGCAATTAAGTGCCAGGAATGATGATTCCTACCGCAGCCAAATATCCAAGGATCCGGTGGAGATTTCAGTATTTCCAGTACGACACTCGTAACTCAGGCAACTGCAAACGAGGCACCGAAATTGACTTATAAAGATCTCAAACTAACGGGCCACACACAGACCACGGCGATCGCGTCACAGGGGAGCCAGAAACCGAAACAGATACAGATACATATGGAGCTACAGCTACAGATACAGATACAGATTCAGATTCAGATGGAGCCGGTCTGGCGATCGACTGGTTCTCGATAAGCTTCAATCGCCGATCTTCGATGTAAGCGATCTGTTTCTGTTTCTGTTTCGAGACGATCTCCACTCGTATCTGCCTCTAATGATCGCACATTCGAGCCCAGATCATTAATAAGCCATAAAAGACAACACATCGCGGGGGAAATTTACATGTGAAAAGTGAAAGCGATCGATGATGGATCGGTGGTTATTGGGGATCCATAGTTCTGATCGCCGATCACTGGATCCCACGCACAAAACCAACCTGGCCGACAGGCAAATTAACGCTGCGGTTTGGCGACACTGATGAATATTGACATGACGACGCGTCGCTCATCGGTTTGATTGCACGTTTAATTGAAGTGATTGACGCGGACAGCGCGACACTCGCAATCGCAATCGCAACCGCCGGATGACAAACGATGCCGATGATCGTATATAGGCTTGGAAACTTCGTCAGCGTTTTGTCTATCGCTCAATCGACCGATCGATCGCCGCTCGAAAATAGCCATGCCTGGGTTAACTTGGCTAACCAACCGACTGGCTTTAAACGCCAAAGGCTAGCGACAACATTCCATCGCATAATTTTCTCTCCTGCATGAAAATATTTTTAAGCATATTTCTTAATTGCTCTATCAGTGCGGTCGTTTGCTATTTGTTTTTTACTGCCACCGCCGCTGCCGCAGGCTAATTTGCATAGCCCTTGCCAGCTTTGCATATGAAATTGGCCAGGTTGTCCTCGCGGTTCTTTCATCGCAGGGCGCTTCATTGCATATGCTCCATGGGCCAGTTGGAGGTGTCAAAACATGTTGCGTCAAAGGCAATTTGAAGTCGGCAAATGAAAGTTAAAGTTCCTTGGAACTACTATAATTACACCATCAGAGAGACGGCTTTTTACTATATATCGAAATCACCAGCATTAAAAGTGTCGAGTCCTAAATTTTATAAAGTTGCCCATCTAAAATCCATAAAAAATTTAAAAAATATCCATTAAATAGTTTAGTAATCTGAGAGCCGCATAACTATAATGCTGAATATGGTTCGATTGAGATAATCGCGATTGGGATTCCTCAATGATCCCAGCGAATTCCGGGCAGCCTTTTTCGCGCTCTCACACCTTTAGCGATTTAATACCCCTTACGAGATATCGCTTACACCCATAGCATAAAGCATATAGCATATAGCGTATAGCGTATAGCATTGATTGGGTCCATGAGGCAGCCGCAACTGGTTTGACAAATTGCAAACCGCATTTTCCGCTGATATTAGCAAACAATTTCATTAAGAAACTGTAATCAATCCGGCAGTGCGGAGCATCAGGTGGCCTGTAACTGCAACTGCAACTGGGATTGGGATTGTGATCGAGATTGAGATTGAGTTGGCCGGAGGCCTCAAGTACAGGCGACACCGATATGGGCGGCCAAAGTATCTGTATCTGTATCTGCAGCTGTACATGAGGTGTATCTCGAGCTTAGCGCGCCTTAATAGACACGTTGCTTTGGCTTTGGCTTTGTGCAATTGAGGTGTGAACATTTTACGCTTCTATGGATATTTCGACTAAATTAGTGCACTTTTATGGCCTCTCAATTAACGCAATCCCCAGTCTCAGTCTCGATCTCGATCGCAGCTCCAGTTTCTCCAATTAGATCAGTCAAAGCCTGGCAGTCAGGGAGTTACTTTCACCCTAATGAACCCATCAGAGGCGCTGATCTCGGCGGACCACCCGAAACGAAAGGTATCGCATCGGCATCAGTGTATCGCTATCGGGAGAGTGTTTGTTTATTTGCTCTTCTGTCGGTTGCGGTAGTCAGCGGGTTCTGGCTTTTCGGGAGGGGGGCTATAAAAATAAAATTAAATCGAAGAACGCAGCGGATCTCTGAGGCGATCGACCGACCAATCAAGCCGCCCAGACACTAATGAATATTTAGATTGCCCACGAAAGCAGCCAAAAAATCCGGAGCTCAGCCCCAGCGGCAGCCCCCAAATAATTTGTAGATCAATAAATGTTCGCTTTATGGCTCTATTAGCGGCGATAGCCCCGTCGGACCCTCGGACGTCGACGTCGCGACGTGTGTGGCCAAATGGCAGGGTTGCAAAACAAATATGCGAATAAGTGTGTTCACACCAGGGCGATGCCGACATTAACATCAATCTTCCACGGATCACCGAGATGCAAGCCACTCGGCCTGGACCGGGACCACACCAAAGGTCTTGGTCCTCATCGGCGATGATCGTCTTCAGAAGTCCATGATCACGATCCCGATCGCGATGATGATCACGTTAATGATGCTGATGGGGAAAGGCAGTGAGGCAGAAGATCGGACCGAGACTCTCTCGATCCCAGATGCAGGGCTCCGACAGAAGGTCCAGATCTCAGCTTTTTTGTTCAAGCTCGAAGCACACTTGCAGTACCCTTTAGAGACCAAATTACTAGTAACAATTTATTTGCTTTTATTGCATAAAAGTTCAAGATAATTATTTATACTTTATATGAAACCCTTTCGAGTATTTACAAGGATTATTCTAATATATATATCTATGCTCAATATTCTTTTAGTAAGCTTGTGTGGTCCCTACTTATTATTAATGAGCTTTTAACAAAGCCTTCTATGCCTTGCACTTTGTGTGGTAGGGTGTATGGCATGTTAAATCTTGAAATGTCTTAATAAAACAATTAATAGCACAGCTGAGCTCATAAGATTTTTTCTTTTCATATTTTTTGTTGTGCCAATGTACGAGGCAAGCACAATATCTCGAACACAGGAGCGGATTCAAGGGGATTAAGTGGAAAAATATCAATCGTTAATGGAATTTACTAAAATTTATTTGAATAATTTAGTGATATGTGAGTACATCCTAACTTTAAAATTTAAATAATATTTTTTAATTTTTGAAAAGTTGTAAAAACGTTGGTAAACCCATAAATACCATCAATATGCAAATCTTTTTGATTTTCTTTTTTACGATTTATGTTCACAGGAGAAAAAACCAAGATTAGCAATATTAAACCACCCTCTGTAGTATTTTTAAAGATCCTATGAGTAAGTAAACTCCACTCCCTCAGCCGATTAGAACCGCTCCTGCATCACTTTTTATGGCTGAACTGTGTGGCCGACAAAAAGCCAGAGTCAGAACCACAGACTCAGCCAGAGCCAAAGCAAAAGCCAAAGCCAAAGCCGATCGTTCGTATGTCGTGTACGTACTATAAAGTAATTGAAAAGCACAACAGATTGTTTTAAATATCAGCAGGGCGAGCCGCCCAAGTTGACCACCTGTGCGGTGGTGTTCGCCGTGGATTTATGGCCCGGCTTTTGGCCATGCCTCTGAGCCTCTGAGCTCTTGGGCTCGCTCTTTGGGCCATGCAGCTAGCTGATCTCTCAGTCGGCCGGGGCAGCATAATAATCATAATCATCGGCGTCATCATCATCATCATCATCGTGATGATCGGGCTCTTATGCTAATTTCGAAGACGACGACGACGTCGCTTTGGATTCCGCCATGTGGACCACACACGTCGACCGATTCGCATGGTCTCCAAAGGTCGCTCTTCCCCTCCCCCTCCCGAGAGAACTCTATATGCTTTTATTATGGACCCATGCCCTTGTCCGAATAAAGAGTATTCGCCACTGGGTTTTTTGGCTTTGATAAATTATCGATAAAATGATGCGATCACTTTTAATTTGGCTTAGTTTACCTACCGCATTCCTGGGCTTTGAACTCGGGCACACAGTATTGATATCAGTTTCGGATTTTGTTCTTTTTTTGTATTCAAAAGAAAAAAGTCAGGGGAACAGCAGCCGAGGAATTCTGAACCCGAATTGATTGGGAATGCTGTCGCTGCTGCTCTTTCTGTTCTTAATTAAGTTATCAAAGTTTTTATGACGTCAGCAGGCTGTGCGATACGCGAGCGAGTGTGAGGGAGAAAAGGAGATGGCGAGACAGGGAGAGGAAGCAGCTGGCGCCAGAAGACGCCGCATAGAAGACTGTGCGATCGGCTCTTGGTCCAATCGACGGGGAAGCGTCTTCTGGCATCTTGACAATTTCCAGGAGCCAAGCCGAGGGAACTGTTGTTTTTTTTATAAGGAAAACAGTATAAGCAATCCGGAGATACTCTATTATTAACGAACTCAAAGTTCTTGAAATGAATAATAGGGTAATAATTACATATTTTCTGTACTTCGTGTATTGTAGGAATTTTGTACTATACATAAAAAAATCCTATAAAATATATACTGTAAAATGGTCTGCGCTAAAAACATTTTAGACATATTTTAAATACCACAAATTAAATCGAAAAATTATTTTCCCATCAATATTACCTACTTCTCATAATAATCCCAACTAACCCTAACACAGTGAGAGTATACAAAACGTAAACAAGCCTGCCAAAAGACGGATCAGATCGTTTTCATTCAGTTTCAGTGGCGGACCCTATCGATATGCCCTCGATGTCGTTTCAGCAACAACCCCAACTTAGCGTTTTTGTTAAAATTCTCACGCTTCGATCTGGCGACTTTTAATTACTATTATCCTTTCGTTGGCCCGATTTCGCGTGTTTGTTGTTTGTGCGGCTCTTTTAATTAAGTAATTATGGCCGAAGACGAAGACGAAGGAGCGGAGAACAGGCAAAGCAAATTTCAATTCAATTTCAGCTTTTTGTCGTAATCTGTGCTTCAATTTCAACTGTCATCGGAGCTGCACTTGGCCCTTATCCTCCGATGAAGACCCCGCCGCCCCCGCTAATCCCTGTCTGCCTGCAGTTTACATATCCTTCCTCGATTTTCCCTTTTTCCCGTGAAGAGGAAACTGTCATTTGTCTATTTTTAACAGACACGCCGACATGAAGGATTTAATTAAATTCAACTCGAGCTGACAGCTTCCATACACGAGCTTTTGATAGTCGTCGACGGGTTGGGAGGGGTGGCAAAAGTATCTGTATCCGTATTCGTTTCCGTTAGTATCTGTGTGTGTCCGTATCAGTTGTCCGTATCTGTTTGTCCGTATCTGCGTTTGCGGGGGAGTTCTCCGATTGTTTGTTTGTTTGTTCGTTCGTTTATTTGTGCTCAGCTTGTCTGCTGCAGATTCTCAATTTCCGATTCGATTTGTAGACTCCTCGGCTGCATTCAATTCACTTACTTCTCGCTTTTGACTTTTGTTTGCTGTTGTTTTGCGCAATTTGCCAGCAAACTTTCAATCCAATTGGATTTCGAAGTGATTGAATAAATGAGGGAATGAGCGAATCAAGTTAAGTGGGTGTGGGCATTGAGATAAGTCATATAGATGGCTATGGGTAGCACAAAATGTACCGATAAAAAGGATCTTTAATTTCAGAATTCTAAGTGAAACTAAAGTATTTTGCAACATTTTGATTATCACTTGCTTATTATACATTATGCGTTTCTGTTTTGACTGAAAGCAAATGCAAATGTAACTTTTTATTTAGTCTATAATAATCACTGAATATTAACAATAGATTCACTCATTTTTTATTTATTATTTAATTCATTTATCATTCAATATTAACCATAGATGAAATCATTTTTTATTTATCATTCAATTTAACGTATTTACAAAATCAACAAATGGTTATTATTGGTTTTATTCCACTTTTAATCCCTCCTTGGCCCAAGTAAACACATTGCTGAAATTGGCAACCATTTGGCATTACTCATACGCCTCGTTGAGCGCCATTTAATAACTCACTTGTCGCGACCCGGACCTCGAGTCTTGTCCCCACACCAAAAAGCCGAAATCTTGCAGCCCCAATTAGCCATGGAATGAAAATGTCACCATTATAATTTCCATAAACCACAGTTGGCTGACTGGCGGCAATTTGGTTAGACGAAGGAGCCGACAATCAATGCAAATGTTGCATGCCAGAGAGGCCGAAACACTGGCAGACAGAAGGCAATTTTAGCATATGAAGAGAAGAACGTTTGAGGAGAAACGCCGGCGTTGCAAGCATAATTAAGCACACGAATTGGCCAAGTTAATAGCGCGGCCACAAAAAAAGCACTATTGCATGGCTGATTGCTTACTGGCAACGTCAATCAGTCGACTGGATTCAGCGGCAAACATGGCAGCTAAATTTTTCAGCCGGCTAAAAGCCGTTTTCCACTTTTGCGACTCTCCGTGGCCATTTATGAAATTAAGTTATTTTTCTCTGGGGGCCACTGTTGCTGTTTGTTGCAACAGCTGCAGCAGCTGCAACAACGTTGTCAGCCACTCTGTTTAAATGAGTTATTAGCCACGAGTTGACGATTTTGGCCAACAAGTTTTCTGGCCTTCCTGCTTCTGCTTCACCGGCGACGGCAACGCCCCCAAAAAAATGGCAGAGTTTCCACCCCCACTCGAATGAGGGTTGTGCATCCGCATGAATATTAGGCAGGGCAAGATGACAAACCACAAATAAGCGGAAACAAAGAGTCAGTCGGGGACCCTTGTTTATTTTGCACGCTAATCATAAGCCACATTTTGTCACCTCCCCCCTTATTCGGGGGAAAAGTCCTGGAAAAACCACCCACGAGTGTGTCGACAAGATAAGCCGCACTCAAACAATTTCCCTCGGAGTCGGGGAGGTGATGATGGAGAGCTGGCCGCCGTCTGAGGGTGGATTTTATTGGATTCGGGCTTATTGAATTTGCTGCATGAAAGCTTGTTTAAGCACTTGTACACCCACCAGTCACCACCCTTCGCCAGCAACCACACTCAATTATTAAGTGGAATGGATTGACTCCGAGGGGCGGAGATCCGGGGAATCGAAAATTTAATTAAATTTGTTAGTACTTCGGTGGGCGGAGATAACAAAAAGTGGTTTCCATGTAACAGATAAAAGTAACACGAAAATGTTCCTAGGGAGTTTCTTAGGATCGTGACATGAGGTTTTTAGAGAAGCATTCGTTTTTAAGAA
Organism: Drosophila prostipennis; assembly: GCA_037075205.1. Taxonomy (NCBI): domain Eukaryota; kingdom Metazoa; phylum Arthropoda; class Insecta; order Diptera; family Drosophilidae; genus Drosophila; species Drosophila prostipennis. The sequence continues at coordinate 1,544,775 of JBAMCJ010005005.1, read as the reverse complement.
CCGTTCATTAGAATATTCAGTTAGATATTATCAAATAAGCAACAGTTTTCACAGTCCTAATTATTTGTTAAACTTTGTCAATCAAAAGCCCGACAATAACCCCTAACACAATCGAATTCGGCGGACCGTGTCATAGCTTTTATGGCGATTATTCAACGTATAAACCACCCCCAAGATAGAGAACCACCCAGCGCAACCCCTTGACAACCGTCAACTCATGATGAATTCCCGGGATGAAATTAATTTAGTGAGATGCAAATTGAACACAATCGCCGCAAAGTGGGGGACGAGCATATCAATTAAGCCCGGGCCTCAATTTACATTTCAATTACAAAGCGTTTGTCGAAAATGCCGGGCATTAGGCGTGCGGCAGGTTGATCTAGTACCTTGGGCACTAACATACGCTCTATAAAGAACACATTCATTATTCAAACATGGCAAATTCTATGCCATTAGTCAGGAGTCGAGAGGAAAAGACAGAAAACGAAACCAGGCGACACTGGCAGCAGCAGATGTCAATTGTTGTTGGGCTTGTTAACACGAATGTATCTGTTTTTGTATCTGCATCTGCGGCCAAGTATCTGTATCTGTAGCTGGGCAAATGTATCTGTGATGTGAGTGCACAGAATATTAATTACACAAACTAAAAATGCAACCAAACAATCGCCTGGCTGAGTTTCTCACATTGATTGATACTCTCCGGCCGGGCCAGTTGTGCAACATTTTTGTTCTGCTTTTGTTTCGCAGTGAGTTGGCTTTTTTATTGAAATCGAAACAATTTATGCACGCAATTAAGCTGAAAGCGGAGGCAGCTTCCAGCTGAATCTGTGGCATGCAAGTAAATTTGTTTTCCGCAGCTTCATGTGCTGCATAAGCAATGATATAGGGGCCCAAGTCGCCAGGAGGGTGCGAAGAAACCCCAGCGGATGGGATCGAACCGCTTGCGATGATACATGAATAAAGAAATTGGCACAATCGAATGTGGATGCTTTGCTGAGAGGCATATCGGATTGGAAAGTTCAGACGAGTAACTAGTTAGTAAACATTTGTTTTAAAGTCGTTTATATTTTATACTTTTAATTTATAGTTGTTTTCATTACAAAATATGTCGGGCTTTAACTCATAACTTCCCCTTAAGACTTAACTACCATCACAAATTAGATTTCATTTTCTCTGAATCGCCTTATAGTTAACATTTTTTATGATTTCTTAAATGTAACCTTTACAAATAAACAAAAAAAACCATGCAAATTTTGCTCAGAGTACTTAAATTTTAAAAGAAATCCTCCCTCCTTCCTCCGAATTTTTGTGGCCCATAAAAAATTAAACAAAACCTCAAGCGCCTTTCTCCGCTTCCTCTCTTTCTTCGCCCCCACTCTCCCCTGACCTCCCCGAATCGAACCCAACGACCGCATCCTTATCTTAGTTAATTGTTCAATTACATTAAAGTCAACTCATTTGGAGTCATTAGCATGTCATTAAGGCACCGGACTAACAAAAACCCAACCTCATACTTTCTCCTCAGCTGCAGTCGCGTCTTCAGGTCCCTCTTCTCGCGTCTCTTCTCCACAGTAATTCTTCGCCGCCGAGCGTGCAAGATGAACATGTTCGATAACGATATCGGGGATCTATGTGTGTGAGATACGAAAAGATGTCTCATCTTTGTGGGCTTAATTACTTGCACGCGTGCTAGAATATTTCATATGAGTCGGGGATAGTTGATTCATCATCTGCTGCGCGGCTCCTTCCCTTTGCGTCTGCTGCAGCTGCAACAAAGTTTATTTAAATCTACCGCAAAGATGCTCTTCTCTTTCGAACGCGCTTCTTCTGTTTCTTAAATGTTGTTTTTATTTATCCTCATGTTAGCTGTCTGTTTTGTGAGGCTGCAATGTTTTTGCCTTCCTTAATTAACTCATTAAGATTTGGCCAACAGACAGAAAGGGATTGGATGTAAATGCATGGAAAAAAATCATAAAAAAAACCTTTTAAAATTAAGTATCTAGTTATTTTTAATAATTGCTAGTTATAAAAAATATTTACATTAAATTAGCGTACAAGTTGGGAAATATAATTAGGGTAATAATTATGAGAATTGTTATTATTATTATTATTAAGTGTTCGACTATAATGTAAAATTTACAGGCGAACTTAAATTTAGCTATAGCTACGGGGCCTTAAGCTATATGAGAATTGTAATTGTTGTTAAAATATGGAGAGTTTTTTTCAAGAACACATTTTAGAAATTTCATATTTGATAAGATGATATTTTATGCAGTGTCCTAGTAAACAAATATACTCTTTCCCCCAAATCAAAGGGCATTCTTACAGAAATACATATATCCCCCATAAGGCTGCGCCCATAAACAAAAGTCAAAAACTGTAGCTGATGAGTTCATTAACGAACTAATTTCAACTTAAATTAAACTTAATGCGAAATGATCGTCATCAGCAAAGCAAACAAAGAATCGCGAGCGAAAGAGAGCGGAGAGGAATGTTTTAATTTGCAGCTTCTGCGGAAGAAATCAAAGGAGCAAAAGGGAGAGTCCCCCTCTCTCTTTCGGCTCTCTCTCGCCGCGGATCGCGCATGCATGTTGCAGTGCAACAAGTTCGAAGGCAGCAACAACAAGAACCACACATCCGTTTTGTATTGGCGACAGCGAAACTTGGCCCCATCCCCCCCCCTCACTGCCCAACACTCCCCCTTGGTTGTTGCTGCTGTTATTAATAAAGACCACACATTTTGACAAGAGAGCAAAGGGGACCACCCAAGTGCAGCTGCGCAGTCGCCGATTCTGCTGCCGCTTCTGCCGCAGTCGACGCAGCTCATGCTCGCAATTCCAGGCTTCCACGGCTTAATTATATGCGAAGAGAGCGGCGCGGAAGAGAGGGGCTCGCAAAAAAAAAGAACCGGGGAATGGGACAGTTAAACTCGCGCGCGTTACTTAATTCCCCAAATGCAAATTCTTCTGCGAGAACCAGATGCCTATCGGTGTTTTGTAATTGCAATCGAGGGTAAATAATTCACTTGCCAGCTATTCGTGTGTGTGTGTGCGAGTGGTGTGTGGTCAGGCTCCGTTGGCTTTCGTGGGTTAACAGCATTAACCAACTACTCGCTTAATAAAAATGTCAATGCTACATTTACGGTATGCAAATATGGGCAAATAGGAGGTACGAAGGGGGGTTAAGAGGAGCTACAAAAAGCCGGTAATCCCGAATCAATGTAAAAACATTGCAGATAAGCAAGGAGACAAAAACAACAACAGCAGGCGACTATCGGGATCAGGTGAATTACACTAGACAGACTGGTTCGGTTATTTCTTAGGATATTTCACACGGTTTGCAATGGGTTTTCAAAAATAATAATAAGACCAATGTCCCATTTTTCATTTGAAGTCATATCTCAAAGAAGTCCTTAAATATTTACGTAGTAATAAAAGGTGATAAAGGATGATATAGGATCCCTTAGTTGGCCAACATAAACATTTGTAACTATAGTTACCAACAAATATTATTATTAATCATTGCCAAAAATATGTAGCGCAGTTATGTCAGCTAGTGTAAGTCAGCTTTACACGACTGCAGACAAGACAAGATGACCGCAAAAAGTGTCTCGTCTTTCGGCCTGTCCCCAGATTATGTCGTCGAGTGTTAGGGGAGAGCCTCCTTCGTTAAGAGCCGCCTGCAGGAGCGGCGGAGATGCAGAGTTCAGTTTTGGACCACCCTAAAGGCAGCCTGGGAATGGAAATGGGAATGGACCATCTTGCTAGGTGGTCCGCTGCCGCTGCCGCTGCTGCTCCGCTTTCCTCATTCCTGTCTTCCTCGCCTTGCCAAAAAAGCTGCCAGCTTTAAGGTTCGATCAGTGAGTCATTCCATCGCAAGTCTCTGGAGAGAGCGACAGAGAGAGCGATTGCGGGGAACTCCTAGGTGGACACACAGATACAGAGGCACACACACATGTGTGTGGTCTCCGCTGATTTACTGAATCATCGAGGAATGCACCGGGAGAAAAGTCTTTGAATAATAACATTGAACCATTTTTAAGCTAAGTAACCTTTTCCATGGAAATATTTTATCTACTTTGGTTATCTTAATACCCCAAAAAAATCGATATGAAACGTAGATCGATTTTACATTACGTTATATCAATTTTAAATTGATATGCGGCTCCGTAAATTCGATATGCTCGAAGTGAGCATTTCATGTTAAAACAATTTGCGTATTGCATAACTAGAAATTTACATGCGTATATGGATTTTACGGCGACATGCCGTATTCTTATATCTTTTAGTGGTAAATGTATTTTATAATCCGGCCTTATGATATTAATTAAGCAATTCTGAAATCTTTTTTAATAAATTTTGTTAAATCTATAAAAAATTCTACAAAATACAGTTTTTATTTCAAATCCCTTTTTGTAATTCTACATTTAAGATCCTTGCCTTTAACCCCCTTTAATTTCGAGTGCATGAAATGAAGATCATAATGATGATCATCTCTTTGGCCGTTCATCATGTGGTTCTTGTGTGCGCCGCCGCCTTCGAGTTGCGGGTGCGTCTCGTGGTCACTGATCTGGCTCGATCCCCCCTTCTTTCCAATCCCAAGGAGTATCCCGTTCCCTCCATTCAGTACAGAGTCCCTCTCCCTGAATCTCCGTATCTGTGGCCTTCCCTCGGTTCTGGTATCCGTTGGATGCTGCGATCGCGGCGCAGATCTCCAATTAGCCTGCCTTCTGGTTGATGACTTAATTAAGTCTGTGTGGCGCCCCCTCTCCAAATACTTCTTCCCGACTTTGCCCCTTGTTCCCCGATTGCCCTGGTATTTGCTGCATCGATTTCGATTTTGTTTTCTTTTCGATTTCGATTGATTTGTGTGTGCGCAATGGAAATCTTGGCTGGTTAATTGGTTGTAAGAAGTCCAGACATCGCACACGCATTAACCCCTTGCGCGCAATACCACCCAGCTGTATCCCCCACCCCCACCAATCCGCCGAACAGTGTGATTTATGCCCCCCATTCCCATATGGATCTTTTAGGGGGAAAACTTCATCTTTAAGTGTTTTGCGCATTCGGTTGACATCTTGCTGCATCGCGTTTCTCATGTTGTGAAATATTTTTGCAAATCTCTGACATGTCGGTCCCTTTGAAGGAATACCACCCCTTCCTTTCCCCGGTGGCAATGTGGGTGGCCAGATGGTTGGATGGATGGATGGATAGATGGATGAATGGTTGGTTGCTTAAAACGGAATGGTTTGGCTTAAAAACGCACACACGCTTTTCCCCACTTTAATAGCTTACAATGAAAACTCTTCCGATATTCGGATCTTGTGTGGTCTGCGGGCTTTTTGGGGCTGCCAGATGGAAATGGAGATGGGAGATATAGCTGCGCATTGCGAGATCCAAGTGAGTCATGTGCCAGGCGTGACAGAGACATACTCGTAAATTACACTACACAAAAATGCCATTTGTCGTTTGTCACAAAAGTATTCCATTTGGTTTTATTCCGGGCTAGATCATTTACATTCGGTGTGGGTACTACGATTTATGGGTGGTCTTTTTAAAAGGACTCCAGAGATTACTAAATTAAGTTACATTTATTTTTAGGTAATATAACATTAAAGATTCGTTTGCCAGGCTTTCCCTTTCTGCTTTGAACCACCCGTAAATAACTTAACCCAAATACCCAGCTACTTTCGTTTTCGCTTCGCTAATTTCTCTCAGTGCTAACCGCCTGCTGTCTGTCCGTCTGCCCAGTAGTCATATATACACAGATATGACCTGCCCCAAAGAAAAAACACCCGGATCGAACCACAAAACTCATTCGACAACAGTTGGTTACTATAGTTAATGGATTTTTAATGACAAGTCTGCGGGCTGCCATTGGCAAAGTGGAAAATAACTCATTTTGTTGCGGTAGCCATGAGCACTAAGTACACCGTATATAATGCACATGTAAATGCGACCGGCTAATGTCAACAAATTTACAACAGTTAGTTCCGCCTTACGCAGCTTTCACCGCCCACAATTTAGCAGCAAAGGGAGGGGGCGGAGGGGCCAACCGCATTCTCAATGGAGCGCAAATATTTGCCAGCTTTCCGCCCCACCCACTTCCTCCCCTCCCCTTCGGTTTTCAGTTGTCTGTCTTGGCTTTCCTTTGTTTATTTCCCTAGTGCAGCAATTTCCATTTACCTTGGTCCATCAAATGGGCATTTTGTGTGTGTGCCACGGACTGCCTCGTTTCCAGTTTTCTGCCTTTGCCACATGCCAACGATCGTGGACCCGGTGGATCCTCAACCATCGCCACCGCCCCCGCCCCCCGAAATCACCAGATTCTTCGGTCCGCTTTAGACACACAAACAAACTGTCAGGCAGCAGCTCACTCGCCTGATTTGCAGTTGATGGATTTTACATTATTCACCATTTGTAATCGTTTTGCGGTTAAGTTCTGTTCGGACACATCGTTTATTGTGTTTGCTGGGGGAATCGGGTTCGGATTCCGGGAGAGGGATATAACAAGGGGCCATAACAAGTTCCCCGATGCGAGTTAATTGAACCAGAAGGTCGTTGCAATGATCACTTGGATGGGGGAAATGGGCAGGATAAGTGGGGGACCTGGTTGGGAAAGTCTTGCGGGTAATATCAATGGGTACATATTCAAAGGAAAAAGAAAAACCAACTGAAGCACCCTATATTATGTTATTAAATTCATGGTTTAATAATATTTAACAGTATTTAAAAGAATTAATACTGGTTATGATATGGAGAATTCCTGTTAAATTTAAATGAAGCTTTAAACTTTGATTTCATGGTTTTAACTACATTTTTATTTTATCAAACAGACGAGAAAACGGCCCTTAGCCTTTTGAACTCATCATTAAAATACAAATATTTTTAGCATTTTCGTCTAAACTGTGAGCCTCTTAATAATAAAATTTAAAAAAATATAAAAACTGTAGTATTTTTATAAAAGTTCCTTTCACCTTCCTTTAGAAAATATATCACTTTCAAATGGTTAATAAAATATTTTTAGTTAAAGTACCTTTTGCACTAAGGCTCTTTTCTGCCATGAACTCAATTTTAAGCGCTAGAAGCTCTTGAAAGCCGCCAGCAACTCAATTCACCTTCAGGTAACAAGTGGCGGTGCCCCAAAAGTTAAATAAAGAAACCTAAAAGAGACAGAACGAGTGAATGAAGACAGAGATGGCGAGCCAAAAGCGAACTCAACTCTGACAATTAACACCTGCTCACCTGCTCAACATCAGTGGCGGTAGCAGCGGCAACAACAATAATAAATAATAATTGCTCCAATGAGGAAAACATGGCCAACACACAAACACACACACTTGGCCACACAAACGCGTTTGTCAAAGAGCAGCTACCAAAATGAAAAAGAGAACCCGAAGCACCTGAAGCCGTTCGTCTTGGCCAAAAGGTGAGGTGGTAAGAGGGTGTCTGGCCTGTTTGGGTGCGATCACGACACACGACACAAACACGACAACAACAACGGCAACAACGACAACATAAGCAACGCAACAACATCATTATCTCGAAAAACACAACTTTAGCCAGCAAAAAATAAGAAAGAATAAAATTATATAAATATTTTTGTAGTAAAAAAAATGCATTTTTTGGCCTCTGGCTTTAATAACATTTTGCATTTCAATAAAGGAAAACGCAACAAAAGTAAACATGAAAAGCAAACATGGCATTGCCCATTAAAAAGACATTAAATGAAAACAAGTGTTGTCCCACGACAAAAAACATCAACCACCAAATAGTAGAAAAAATGTAAAACCACCAACGACAACAACAACCGCTAAGCCAATGGCCACTACAAAAATTACAGACCCCAAGTACCAAGCGAACCCGAAAGAACTGGAAGCCATGGAACCATGATATGGTCTATTAATGGACCCTGACTTCATGGGCCTACGAATGAGACAAAAAATAGAGTTCAAGCTAAGAGGAAACGAGACATCTGTCATCGATCATCGATCATGTGAAAAACCTAAGGTGATAATTTCTTGCACAAAGTTAGCTAAAGTGATATTATAACAAAGTTAAGGAGAAAAATGTTGACATTCGGAATACACACCATTATTCCGAACTTTTTGGAATTCGTTGGCTACGTTAACAATGCATTCTAGATATGAAGTTTAAAGTATGTTAAGGGATTTAGGATTGTGTGAGTTTATATCTAGGTTTACGTAAACGAAACCATAACATGTCATTTAAGAATTAGAAAAAAAAGTAATTGAAGCATATCCTTATCTGCGTTTAATTTAATCTATTTTAATATTTGAAAATCTATTTATGAATTTTATATCATATTCTTTTTAATCTTTACACTTCAGGCCATATAAAAGTTGTCTAACTTGTTTTGCAACGTATGTCTTTACGTTTTAATTCTGCGGGTTAAAAGTGCAAGTGAAGTACCCAAAAATTATGCGAAAAGAGACCCAACCACATCGAAATTCCTACTTCAGCCACAAAGTGCCCTAATGAACCATCCAGACCACAGAGCACAGCGCAATCGCTTAACTTGCAAATCAATATTAAAATACCATAAATTTGTTCCTCTTTCGGTTGTTATTTCAAGAGTTGTGCAACTGAACAACCGCAAGGGCTTTCGGCTTTGCCAATGAATGGCAAATCGTTTAGTCAAGCAGAAATTAACCGCAAAAGTTACCCCAAGGTGGATTTTTTGGAGTACGAGTAAGAGTATGGGTATGGGTATGGGTTAGCCAGGCAGCTGCAGTGCGGATCCCCTCCGAAGGAAGATCGGCGGATCAGGCGCCAGAGGAAATCGGACAGGAACTAAAATCAACGTCAACTCGAATGCAGATTGAACGTCGTCAGTTGGAACCCAAATCTCCTGCACTCTACCACACGCATATCCAATTATTTAAATCCAGGCCACCAAAAAATAAAAACAACGAAGAGGGCACTTCAACGGCCTCGGTAATGAAATGTTTCAATCACCGGCAGTTCAATCATCATCCAAATTGACAGAAAAACTAACTGCGAATAATAAAGCATATGAGCTGGAAATATGATTACGATGTTTAAATGCAAATGCCTGTTGGTCCCCACAGATGTTGAAATCAAGGCAAGGCCGGACATATCCAGCAGATGTTTGCGGCTGATTCGGGATAAAGAAGTGGCTCTGGGGACAACTTGTTAATGGAGAACATTCTTCTGATTGAATCGGGGTCTGGTCGACCCAATCGGTTTCTCATTTTCTGTCATTTCTGGGGTTTCGCTCTAATTTAACAGTCAATAAGATTGTTTGGTCCTTACAGTGAATGGTGGGGTTCGGAAGAGGCTAACCTTCATAATAATAAAATGTGGAAAATTCTATTGGGTTATTTTTGGTTGCCATAGTAAATTAGAATTTTTTTGCATGACTTGGGATTTTTTTAAATTTTATTATAAGTAAGTTTATAAGTACAACATCCTTTTTTACATTAATCCTTTGAACAGATTTCCGACAACTTGTCACTCCACTTACCAACAATCATCACACATAAGTCCGTATAACTACCCTACCGTTTTTTCCACATTCCATTGTGGTTTAAATTTCGTTACTCAACTGCGAACTCAGTTTCGATTTCGTGTCGGATCGGATTGGATCGGATCGAATCAGAACCAGTAGCCAATTTTGGCATAGAGTCAATTGCAATTAATCAATACCAAATGTGGGCAAGAGCTACAAAATAATTTAACCTTTAAAATGGCAATTAAATCGTTGCCCGATCAGTTCGGAATCAAAATGGTATCGAAATAGTTGTTGCTGTTGTCGGACAATTAATCGATGTTGAAGGCCCTCGACCCGCAGACGATTAAATAGCAAATTCGTAGAGTAGACGTAAACGTAAACGTAAAAGAGCAACAAATTAATCGAGATGAAGTCGCGTTGTGAACCCATTTTTGTTTCTAATTAAGCAATTTCGTGGCGCGTTTGCCAGGCGATTTTAATCACGAGCACGTTAATTGCCGCCTCAAGTAGTTGTTCTGGGAAATGTGGGATTTGGCCAAGAGTGGCTAAGAGCCGCCGATCGTAATTGACCGCGATCGGTAATGACTCACAGAGATTACGAATTCCGGGGCCCATTCATTCCTTCATTCACTTCGCTCCCAATCAGAGCGACTCAATGTCAATGCACTCCCAGGCGGCTGAATATGTATCTGAGACAGAAATACGTTTTAATCAACTTATCAAAAAGTGTCAGTCAAGTCGGCAATCAACATTTGCAATGTGTGTGGTCCCCACATCATCGTGCGTCCATCCCCCCTCCCAAAGTCGGCTCTTCAAGACCCCGCTAGCTGACTGACACCGAACTTAAGTGGCGCACAGCCACACACGGATGCCCAGATACCCAGATACAACGATACAACTCGGATACTCGGATACCCAGATACTCGTTCTCACTGCGGGCCAGTTTTGAATGCAGCTATCTATGAGCTCGTGGTGGACACTCGTCAGCTGGCACTGGCTAGAGCTTCGAGCCATCAATCTTATTGACACTGTTTCTTTTATTTTTACACATTTTTTTAACGTTGAGAAAAACCAAAAATAAAACCAAATCGGTGGCTATGTGCGAGTGCGCCCCGAAGCAATTGAAGCAGTTTAACCGATCTCGATCTCGGGCAATTGAGTTTCCACGCACACCAAGTTTGCGTATCTTTTGAGGCTGAGTGAAGCCGAGTGGAGTGCTATAATTTGTCGCTAATGGATCGGTTCATAACACGATATCACCCAGTGTTAACAGGATTTATGGGGGGGATTTGGAAATAAATTGTATTTATTGATTTCTAAATACGCTCTATATATATCATCTAAAGCTGGCTTATTTTATAACGAATAATTAGTAACAGTTACGTGTATCTCCTTTAACCACTTCTCATTCACCTGATTTATCAGTTTACCTACAAGCCTACTTTAGCTAATTTATTTCACTACCATAAATTCCGTCAGGCTTTCCCTCAAGACGCATAAATTCACTGGGAAATGCAATTTAATTACCCGAGATGAACTCGAATTGGCCACCAGGGCAGTAATGATGACAAAAGTGATCATAAAGCTGCCTCCGGCGATCATCAGCATCGTCATTATCATCGATTGTCAGCGATTCCGAAGTCGGATTCGCATTTGTTGTGATTGTCACAATTATTACGCACATAAATCGCAATGAAACCGGCAACAGGCCAACGACAATCAGCAATCGACAATCGACGATCTCGGATCTCAGATCCCAGTCAACTGATGATGAGTGGAGGCTGTTCGCAGATCGAAGATCGCGACGATCACGAGTCGGGAATTGAGAATTGAGGTTCGGTAAATGGGGTACCCGGCGTACATCAGCCATTGGCAAGGCCGGCAAATTGAGTAGCTCCGCTGTGTCCAACTGATCGCGGCTACTGGTTAACCAGATCGGATCCGCTCCTCAATCGGAGCCCCTCAGCTTAGACTTAACGATCGGATCATCTGTGTACGCAGCCATCACTGCTTAGGATCAAACTGCTTAGTTAGAGATGGGGTTTTTCATATGTGAAATATCGATTTGTTTATCGAAAATTTTAATATTATAATTTTTTAAATAAGTATTGTAAAATAATATAGCAAGACATGACCTTACATTATCTGTGTAAAGGAACAACCTTCAATTAACTTTTAAAGACTATACCCCTATGAAAACTGCTTCTTTTTCAACCTTCAAAACCTGAATATTACAACTGGTTTAATTTGCAGTACATCCGTTAATTGGTTCCTTCCACTTCCTCCTGGCATTTCGATTCGTTTATCACATTCTCACGCACCCATCGCCCATCTACCGTCCCATCAGACCATCAGACATCGGACATCGGACTGTCTGCTCGTGGTGCATTTCATTAAGGCTTGTTTCTAACTGCTTAATAAAATTTATTTGTATGCACTGGAACGACGTCTTCGGTCCCCTTGGCCAAAATGTGAGGCAGCGCAACCTGGCTGGCTCCATCCGAAGATGAAGATGAAGCTTCAGCTCCATCTGCAGCTCCATCTCCACTCCATCGCCAGAGTATCTTTCTGTTGGTCTGCGAGTACAGGACAAGCTTAAGCGTTGTTCGTGTTCGCTGTCAACTTGGGTGGTCCGAGAACTTGGCTCGCTGAACAACAACTTGGATGTGGGAACGAGGACGGGAGGGTTACGGGGCCTCCAAGTGGCTTCCCCTCCCTGCTCGACGGCTCGATCCTTTCCTTGTGACACAGTTCTGGAGTTCTGGAGTTGGGGGAGCCTCCTCCGTATATAGATCAAAAGTTAGACAATAGCTGATCCCCAGTTGACATTGCCTCCTTCTTCATTCAAAGCCCTCCCCCTCTGGCGCCTTCTGGCTGAAAGGCTTCCTGGAACGATGCTAGAATCTCTCAATTATCCGCGGAGTAACTAACGAAACTGATTATTTACCCAACACTCGACGGCTGATGGCTGGGGCTCCTCCACTCCACACTCCACTTGGCCCCATCGGTGAACCAGTTTTCTGAACGCAGTACACTGCCTTTTGTTTTCCCACTAACACTCCAAAGTTGGCCAAAACTCTTTAGAGATGATAATGAAGCAGTAATTCCAATAAGTGTGACTATCCGATTTCTCTGCGGGCCCATCTTCATCAGCATCGTCGTCATCATCACGAACAAGTAATTAAAGCGAAACAAGTAATAAACAAACAATAAGACGACGTCCAAGACGCCGACGCCAAACATATGTCTGAAATAAAGGGAAGCCTCAGCGACTCGCTGGCCATGCAAAGTATCTCTTTTGGTGTTTTTTTTTTGGATTTTTTGTTTTTGGTTGGGGTTGGGGAAAAAGTGAAACCAAGGGAACCCAACTCGCTTCCCAATTAAACTTGACAAATGCGGCTGACCACACACACGCACTTCGATTCCCCGACTTCGGATATCTGTCGTGACTGACTGACATAAAATAATCAAAGCGATCCCTGCAGACATGTCATGCTGTATGACATCCACATCAACATCTTCCCGGCCCTCCGAGAGTTGGAGCTGTCAAAGGAAGTCACCAAAATTTCCCCACACGAAAGCCCCTGGCTCCGATTTTAGATGATCATCGGCGGCATAAACTCAGCTTGGGTGCGAGTTATGTGCTTCAATTAACACCAGAAAGGCCAGAGGGGCGGCATCAAATGGGTTAAGAGGAGGTATTACTAGAAGAATAGGTTGAGGCTTAGTAAAGCTATGATGTCATTCAAATATAAGGTGAGGGACTCTCTGAAAGATTGTACAAAATTCTACAAGTTGTATTGTAAGTGAAATTAATCGTAAATTGGGGTCACTTAAGAAGAAATCAGTTCCTAGCACTTCTTACTTTATAGAAAACACTAAAATATTAGTTAGATTTATATATATTAGACAGATTAAAGCACCTATTTACTAGGGTTGTTAAAACATCGATGGTAGTGTCTATCGATGTTTTTGGCTATCGATGGTGGTCACTATCGATATTATCGATAGTATCGAAAATTAGAGAAAATAAAAAACAAATTACAAAAATTAAGACAAATAATAAAAAAAAGAATAATTGAAAATTAATACTTGTATCATAGAGCGTATGAGAAAAACAACGATCTTAATTTTACTGCGATTAAAGTGAAACAAAATTCAATGTTGAGCCCTAACAATGAAAACACCGTTGTGTCCTAAAATATATACTTTGAAATACTTTTTTGTTTCTTAAAATATACCAAAAATTACATGTAAAATGGAATTATTTTTCTGAGCGATAGTATCGATTGTGGGCCCAAACCATCGATGTATCATAAATTTTTAAACCATCGATAGTATCGATAGTGCTATCGATTTTTTTACCAACCCTACTATTTACTCTCTTTGCTAAATGCACTCCCTAATTTCCCAATAAAGAGGTATCTCTACAGCTAATCTTAACTACCCTCTTAAACTTTCTAATCAATTAAATGATAAGTTCTTACAATGGATCCCAACATGAAAACAGTGTCAGCTACCGAACTGAGAAATGAGTTCAATTAAGGCTGGTCGACCGCAAATGCGACTCGATCGGATCGGCGATCTATTGAAATATTCAAATCGCATATCGAGTAGGTAGACATGACCACAACTGGAATCGGCTGGGCTTATAAGCTCATTATTAGTGACAGAATACCGAAGCCGAGTCTGAGTGTGAGCAATAAATAAACGATTAAGTAAAAGCAACAATTCGTGTGTGTGTCGGCCGTCAAGCTTAATTAGATTGCGATAGAAGCCCAGAGTTCTCGATCCGAAATATCATTGTGGTTGTGGTACAGAGCTACATATTTACAGCCTGCAGTCATAATAATGAGGCTTATGGGGATTATTTGTTTGTTTTGCCTGATGCATATTTGGTTGCGAGTGATTGACTGATTGACTGCCTGCCCGACCGCCCGCCCGAATGCCAAAAGGGAGACCCTGCCCCATTCCGGAACCTCCCACGTATCTCGAAATATTATTTGCCTGATGAATGAAGTCATTTGCTTGTAGAAAATATTTTGACAGCTGTAAATATGTATCTCCACACCCCGTTGCCTCGTTTTCAAATTAACACAAATGAAGTTATAAAAATGATTTTTATATGCCATGCCCAAGTTATACAATATGAAATCCCGAACCCAAATGCGGAAACTTGTCTTTCATTCCATTTCAATTCAACATTTTTATTCGGTTTCGGTTTCTGTTTCTGTTTCGGCTTCGGATTGTTTTTGGCTTTGCTTTTCGGCCAACATGGGTGGTCTTTTGGGCCTAAGCTCGTTGTTGAGTCTTGATTGTTGTGATCTTGAGGTTTCTGTTACATACGAAATTGAAATTTCTGAATTTTTAATATTTCTCTTTTTGTCTTTTCGTGGTTCGACGGGGCTCAAGTCAAATGATAGATAAGCAGATCGCAGTCTATTGAGTGTGAAATTGGGCGAACCCTAGGAGGTTGGGGTAAATAATGGATAACGAAGATTTAACACTCTAACTGTCAGGTGATTAGAACTGTTTTTCAGCTTTGATTGGTAGGTTTATTTTGCATTTAATTAAAATAATCATAAATTAGGCTATTAGGGTAAAGGAAAGCCATGTTTTGTCAATGGGAATTTAAATTTAACTTACTTTAATAGATGGCTTAAAATAGGTTCCAAAAATCACTCTACTCCAACCATTTGTCATGCCCAATCTACCTCGATTTTTCGCTCTATGTTAGGGTATACAGAAACAATTACAAAATGCCTGGCCAATGCCCAATTTCAGGCCATATTAACTGTTGAGCAGAAAATGCAACTGTCCGCAGCAGCAGTTTCAGTTCACATTAACCAAATGCGGTCAGCAGTCCAGTCACAGTTTAAACGACATTTTTCGCTGCTGCCGCTGTTATCGTGCCGCGGGTTTAAAAAAAATAAAAAAAATCCAATAAGGGGCAAGGGGCGTTTGGGGCTGCGGGTCTGACAGTTTTATTACCAAGGCGCATGGCTGCTTTTTCCAGTTGCGGCAGTTGCAGTTGCCAAAGCCTTAAAAGGCGCTACTAGTTGTTGTTGTTGCTGTTACAGTTGCTGCCGCTGCGTCGCTCTTGTTATTGTTGTTGCATGTTGCTTGTTGGTTGTGCGATAAGTTAACAGTTGAAATTAATTTTTGTCACTTCATAAATCGCCGCGTCTGATTGCCATTGCCTTTTCTACCTAACACCCATCCTACACTGAAGAAAACAGAGCATTTTAAGGACAAGAAATTAATCTGGTATTGCTTAATTGTTGGTATGACATCGAATACCATGGATCATGTTTAATTGAAGCATAATAAATGCATGTTTAAATAAAATATTTAACAATTTAACTAATCAGTTGCTTACATTCCTGTTTTTTTTCATTGTAGGTCTTGAACAATTATTTATTTGAAATTGCTTGGGGTCAGTAGGGAATAAATAAGTTTATAGGAAATAGTCCTACACAATAGTATGCTTACTTTCTAAAATTATATTATTATATTATTATTTCCTATAGATCTATAGCTTGAGATCTATATACAATCTTCACATTTTGAGGATAGTTTCATTAATAGGTATACCAATATATCTAGGATTTTCTTGTGAGGGGGGGTATATCACAACCATTTTCATGTTGTATACTTTTTGAATACCAAAATTCCTTTTATTATTAACCCAAGTGGTTGATTTATAACCCATATCCGCGCATGATAGGTATAGATTACGTTAATATCAGCTTTTCAACTTAGGAATATGACATCTAAGCTGACCTTTTCCAAAAACACAGCCTTGTTTTTTCACAGCGTAAGTTCTCCCTGAGTTATGATTGCTTTTGACCCACAAAAGTGATAGAGTGAGCGCTTAAAGCACACTCATTAAATAGTTTTCACCCAGCTAACCACTCACATGGATAGAACTTTCTTAAAGTGCTCGCCAGGAAAGAGCCTAGCACAAAAGCCGGTAAGTATTTTCCTCAATGGCTCAATTTGACGGCCAAAGGGAGTGGGAAAGGTAGGTAAGTATGTAAGTTGCCCAGGTTCTCTTGAGGCGCTGGATATCGTGATTATCATATGACGTGACAGCCTCGCATATTTATGAATGCATTTGGGTCATAAACAACGTGGTTCTCGGTGTTGTTGTTGCGTTTCCAACGCAAATTGCGCACTTAAGACGTAAAATCGTTTTGGTTAAGAAACTTTTCGTGTTCCTATCATTGATTGAGTTCTTTGATGGTTGCCAATAATAATTTCAGGCTAAACGCGCTCTCCCTAATTCGGGCTCAAATTGGCCCAGTTGCATACATTAAAAGATATTGTGAGTAGAGTGCTGGTTTATGGGTGGATGTAATATCACCCCATTAGGATTTAATTGAATTGCCTGTTTATTTTCAGTCTCTTTCCTTTTTATTTGAAATCACCTTAGCTAACCAGCGGCGCCATTTAAATTGTAATGGGAACAAGGCTGACAATCACCACCAGAGGCAAACACTTCAGTTACGTGATCAATTTAATAAAAAACACAATTTTTGCCTGAGGCGTACTATCATCACCTATTCGAAAATCGCTCATAACTTTTCACTTATCAAAGAGCTCGGTTGACCTGCACTTCTTTTTCCCTTCTTCTCTTTTGTTTAGAGCAATTTCCTAAGTAAATTTTCCATTTAGAAGAGGCCAAGGCAGCGCAGGAGGGGAAACTTTTCCAGCAATTTTCCAACGGCAAGAGCACAGAGATGAGAAAATCGGAGGCCTCCGAGGAGAGGGGTAATTGCAGGCCGGTGTAATTGAAATTCGTTTGTTTATGTTGTCATTGTTGTTGTTTCTTTTTCTGTTTCTCCGGCTGTTCGGGACGCGTCTTCTGCGCAAATTGAAAATTACTTAATGGTTCAGTGGCGATCGCTGTCGCTGCCGTTTTCCCGCTGGCCCCGCTTTCCCGTTTCCATTTTCCCGCTTGTCGCTGTCTCAGCTACTGGTTAAATGGGCTCAAAGTGCCGGACAAATGCGAAAATTGCCTTCCACCGGCTGGCAAAGGTCAGAAGGGGGGTTCTTAGAAAAGTGGGGTGAGTGCTAGGAGTCTATTCGAGTTTAAACCATATTGTTCAACTTTTTCCTAGGACTACATGCTTCTTAACAAATAACTTAAAAATTAGCTAGTTAATGAAAAATACAGGGCGGGGCTCATAAAATAGGTTAACATATGACTGATCTTTCATATTTTTTTACTCGCTTATAATATCTTAAAAGGCAGGCTTTAAGGTTTCATAATTCCCTTTTAAGTGGTTATAACCTGTCAACTTTTTGTGAAATAAAATGCCTTATATCCTGCAACGTATTTCAACTGTTGAGCTGTAATTTTGTTTTTCACGTTGGTTTTAATGATACACCAAAGTAAGAAGGGTACTTTTTATACCCGTTACTCGTAGAGTAAAAGGGTATATTGTATTCGTGCAAAAGTACGTAACGGGGAGAAGGAAGCGTTTCCGTTTCGAAAAAGTAAAAATGCCGTTTTTTTGTGTTTATCAATACCTATCGAAGTGTAGAAGAAATTTTTCAAATCGGACCATTCGTTAAAAAGTTATGCGTGATCAAAGTCTAATATCTCCATCTCCCTGGCACTCCCTTTAGCTGAGTAACGGGTATCTGATAGTCAGGGCACCCGACTACAGCGTTCTCTCTTGTTTACGTTTAATTTTTAAAAACACTATAATATGCAGTAGGCCTTAAAAAATAACTCAAGGGGCTACATATTAATTAATGGCTTCTGCTAATGTGGTTTTTGTTTAGAACCAGTAACCGTCATCCGTTCGTAAATATATTATTTCGTTTGATCATCGACTTGGTCTATGGCCATATTGATTAATCCCCTAGATCGCATAAAGTGCAGCACTCATAATTGCTAGATGCAAACGGTAAATTGAACATTTGCCACACCCTCTTGTGCGCCAATAAAATCCATAAAATATGGCCTGGCAATTTTTAAGATTAAACGCAATCTTGTATCGATTATCAAAAGCTGTTCGTGGTTTTATTATAATGCCATTAATCTGCATCGAAAATGGCGCAGAAAATAGACGGCACATATGTACGTACGTTTTACGTATTTGCAGCTCGACAGCTTCCCATATGTTTGCCATATATCATGTGGACCACAAATGGCCGTTAAATGCAATTAACTAATTTGTTGTCGAATGTACGTTTTTGGCAACTGTTTTAATCGCCTACGCGCACACGGAATATGTTGCATTAATTTGTCAAATTAACACCTTTGTTGGGGATTATAAAAACTTTTAATATTTTTCCCTCGCCCGCCAAGGTAATTTTTCAAAAGCAACAAATTTATGAGTTTTTCACTGGGCTGGCATTTTAATTCGCCGATTTTGTAGCTGACTGGCCAAATCTCACGCTAAATCATTGTTTGCCACAGCAGCTGCAGTCGGCCATATAGCATATAGCCACTCCGAAAACGTTTCCGAATCGGAGGCCCAACGATAACAACGACAACGACAACGACGCCATCGCCTACAACATTCATTCAAATTATGGAACCGCACTGCGATCGAGATCTCGTTTTAGTCACGCTAAATTTATACACAAAAAAAGAGCTTGGAAAAAAACCTAAAAATGAAACTGAGAAAATGAAAAAGCCCCAACAATAAACACACCTTAAAACCCCGGAGCGAGCGGGACAGGCGACCACGGAGCGACAGGGACAGCGAGCAACAAAAAAATCGTTTCAAGTTAATTAGCGAGCGCGACAAAACCCACCCAAAAGCGTAGATTTATGCACTCGGAATTCGTTTTTGGGGATTCGGTTACGAGACTCCCGGCCTTTGGAACCCTCTCTAAATAATTATGGGTTTGACATCCATCAGCGTAATGAGTAAATTGCCGAGGAATTATACGAATTCGGGTTTATTTGGGCCAAGCTTGTAAGTTGTGGAAAATTGGGTATTAGAAAAGTTTGACAGAACAATTTTTTCATTACCCACGGGAAGCGTTTTTGAAAACTTTGATAGTTGAATAATGGCTGAGAGTTTATATTCTTGAGTTATATCTATAAAACGTGTGGATAATTGGCTAAAACTGTCGTTTATAATGGCTGAGCTTTTCAATCTTACAAATTGCTTCAAATGATACTTAATAAAGCAATTAAAGTTAACTCGTTGAAGATGAAGTAACTCTCGTAGTTATATGATCATTTATTGCTAATTCAATAATTAAATAATGGCCGAATAATTCAATTCTAGTGAGCTCTTAAACGTAATGAAATAGTGATATATAACATCTAGAATCCGTAATAAAATCCAGATTTATAAGTTTTTAAATACTTGAGTAAACCTTCAAAATAACTACCTTATAAAGGTAATGAACTGGCCCCCTTAAATCACTCTCAATTCACCACTTGAACCACATGATCCATGGATTTACCAGAGATTCCGACGGACTAACCAAAAACTATCAAGGAATCTGAATTGCTTGTTCAAACAGCAATAAGCCACCCCATAAATGAACTCCCCAACATATGGAGTACACCCACCCCCACCCAATGTAACCCATGAAATTATTAGGCAAACGATTACGAATTCCCTGCGGTGGCATAAACTAAATTCATGAGAGTGCCATGATTGCTGGGAGGTTGTTTTAGGGTTGCTTTCGATGGGTTGGGGTGTTGTGTACACACGCACTCACACACAAGCACATGCAAAAGGGGGTTGGGGGTGAGGGCATAATGAGCTTAAGTTATGTTACGTAAGCCATAAGGACATGAAAACCACTCGAGCAGACACTTCAGTTCGGGGTGAGTGTTTCGCCTCCTTGTCGCTCTCACTCACTATTTCGGTGGTGGGCAAACTAATGAGCTGTGGGTTGCTGTGGTTTGGCTCTGTGGTGTCTGTCGCTTGTTTGCACAACCGCTTTATGAGCCACCACTCAACAACTCGTCTCCTCGAGTGTGTTTTTGGCTTTGGACGAGAGAGTGAGTGCTGCACTGGCACTGAAAGAAATGGCTAAAACTTTAACTAATTTGGTGGAAGATGAACCAACTTATTTATGGAAGCTAAATTGAAATAATTTTTAACCAAAAGTTTTTAAAAGTTTTTGAGCTTCGGTATTGAGCCGTCGGATTTTTCTTGTAGGTCCCAAAGAAATATTAATCAAATAAATAAACCATCGGTTCTGAAGTGTTAAACTTAACTAAACTTAACATTTTAGTTTTCATGTAAAACTTTAGAATATAATTAAAAGTACAGTCCGAAACATACTAATGATCATACCTTAATACTAAATCGTTTAACACAAAATACACTTTTATTATATTTGTTGATATTAATATTTGATATATTTAAAGGGCACAAATCTTTTAAGCATAATCCCAGCTTTGTTCAAAATATAACACGTACACACTTTCATACACTCTCTTTAAACCCAAGGTTAATTTTAACACATTTTTTTCTTAATTCCTATTTAATATCCTAAGAAAGAACAAGGACTCACCTGAGCTGGGGCGATCGCTGTAGCGGGTGCAGTAGACCCACGCCGGCCAAACGATTGGTGTGCCCGAATCCTCGCCGGATTTGCCTCCCGCTCCCGTGGTTGCCGCTCCTCCGGCTGGTGGTGGCGACTTGACCAGATCCACTGGCGCCACCGAGGTGTTGGTGGTGCTGCTGCTGGTGGCTGTGCTATTGGAATCATTGCTGTTGCTGCAAATGTTGGCCAGCGAACTGGAGAAGCTCAAGCTCGAATTGGCAGCGGCGTTACTTTGAGCCAGATTCAAGGGTTTTCCTGATTTTTTGGGCACCTTCAGAGGATTCCGGGTGCCATTGGCAGCTGCAGGAGTTTTACCGCTCCCAGTAATGCCGCCAGCCACACTGCCACCTCCCACATGGCCACTCAATCCGCCAATTTTGGGCAACCTGGAGCCAAAGTCCGCCTTCAGGATGTTGTCTATGCTGAACTTGAGAGCGCGCTCGTGTAGATTTTCATTGTTGTTGAGGTGATTCTGCATGTGATGGTGGTGATGGACCTGATCCCGCTGCAGGAGCAGTTGCTGATGCGGATGGACTCCAGCGCCACCCGGTCCCAGTCCCAGGGCCGTGGCCGTCAGCTGAGCCAGTGCATCCTGGCCGCTGGGCACCGTGGCCGCCGCTGCTGCCGCCATGGCCATTTGCAGCTGTTTTCCCGCCGCCGCTGCGGTGAGTGCGTTTACCCGGGCGGCGGCCATCAGATGCATCTGCTGCTTCATCAGCTCCTCGGCGTAGAGCTGCGACTTCCGCAGGAACTCCTCCTGGAAGCTACTCCCCGCGGAGGGGGGCAGCTGCTGCAGGAGCTCTTCGGGCGACAGGGGCGGACCTTCGCTGGGCGGCAGAACGGTAGAGCTGATACCGCTACTACTAAAAGCCGACGGTCGGTAGATTTGACTTATCAACAGCCGCTGCCTGGCCTGCGCTTGAGCGGACAGGGCCGCCTGGGCAGCCTGCGACTGCTCCTGGCCCACGCTCAGCACACTGGTCTCACTGCAGCAGCTGGCAGGATCCTCCAGGTCCAGATCGTGCATGCCCTCCTCCTCCGCCTCGTCCTCCTCGTCCTCTATGTTCAGCTGCTCCTCGCACTCCGCCTGCATCAGCTCCTCCTCCTCATCCCGCACCTGCGGCGAATTGCCCGGCTGAGCCAGCGGCAAGGGCAGGCAATCCGGATGCATTTCACCCACCTCCTGGCCGCTCCTTGCTCCCGCTCTCCTCCTCGCCTCCTCGTGGTCCTCTGCCTCCTCCAAGGAGGGAATTGTCAGCTTGAGCGGGGGCGGTCGGCTGCTGGCCAAGGTGGACATCAGTTTTCAGAGCTTAGATCTTCAGCTTAAAAGTTCACAGGGCAGACCAAAAGCCGACGGCATTTCAAGGCAGCCAGAAATCATCAAAAAACCCCAACCACAAAGGTGATCACTTCGATAGGTAACAGATAGGCGCTCCCGATTCGATTGACAACTGGATTTTGGGTGATAAACTTATCGATACCGACGTTAATCCGCTCGCCCGTTAAAAACGTAACGTGCGCTGTTACGAACCGCCGACCAAGTGATTCTCTCGCGAACTGAAAGCAAAGCGAGACGGCTGCACAGCTGAGAGCCGCCGAGCAGAGAACTCTCTCTCGCTCGCGCTCTCTCCCAGTCTCCATCCTGCTCTGGCTTTTTCGAACATCCAATCAGCGGCTGCGGGGCGTGCCCTACGGTCGTCCCGCTCGCACGCACGGCCTGTCGCCTGTCAGTTGAGGTTATGTTAAGTGTTTGTATATTTGTTAATTAAGTGCGTCGTCGCTCGGGAAAAAAGCAAAGAAAACGAAAATAGGGATAAGAACTCCACTCCATTTCCATCTGCGCCTTGTCGTTTTGATTATGCGCTGCAGCATTTAAGTCGTAAATCTCACTCTATGTAGGCTGCCCTCCTTCTCCTCCTCTTCTTCTGCCCCTCCCTTTGGTCTCCTCCTTGCGGTCTGGCATCTGCAGTCCTTTTTTGCTGGCATCCTCCGTCCTGCTTTATATACCCACACACATATGGGAGGACTGGCGTGTGTGTGTACGCTTATGTACAACACATGCCACAGCTTCCCCGTCTCCCTCGCTCCTTGGTTTCTCTTTACTTTTTGTTGTTGGCCCCCGATACAACGAAAATTTTTGCGCTTTTTGATGTTATTGTTGTTGTTAGCTGCGCTTTATAAATCACCACCACAATTTTTGTTGTCCCAACATCTGCCGTGATTTCATAATTGCTTTTGATGCTTTTTTGTCGCCGTTTTATTGTTTGTTGTCGTTTTGCCTTCACACATCCCATCGGAAAACATTGATGATAGTTCTGCGTAAATGAATACCAATACTTTTGCAATTGCATATGCTGAATCACAGGCGTAGGTTGAAAGGCATTGAAAGGGGGTTGACTGGATCAGGAATCGGGGTACTGAACCTTATTTTTGTGTTACTCTTCACAAACCTCAAAAGGGTGTCCCACAGTGATTAATGAGGAGTAAATAAATTGGATCCTTTAGGATCAAATCAGTGGCGGATCTAGGATTTTGTCGTGGGAGGTGATATCAGAACATTATTTGTTGCATACTTTTTGAATACCAAAATTCCTTTAATTTTTCATTCAAGTAGGGGGTGATATATCACCCCCCGTGGATGGATCAAATTAACTAATGTCAATGTATAAGAACCAGTATTAAGAAAAAATCACAGGTATTTCTTTGATTGCAAGTAATAAATTATATTAATATGTATTCAATACAATTTATACAATTATTTTCTCTTGAATTAATATTATTATTTAAACATTGTAATTACCAAGTTTATCGTTTAAGTTAATTTTTTGATCAAAACTTACTAATTTATTTATCTAGTTTACCCATGAGTGCCCCTTACATCCACCCCTGACCACTGGACTGACATGCGTATGTTTTGGGCTTGTCTAATTGGCCAACATATTGCATTGTTGCAGTGCTTTGTGCTCATAAATCTGTATTTAGCTTTCCTTTCAAGTATTTGTGACATTTTTTGTGCGGCATGTGTGGGGTAAAAACGGGTTTGCCGCGCTCGAAGTGAGTTTGAGTAGGGAATGCTGATCAGTCTTTTAATTAAATCAGAAAAACTTAGTTATAGTTTAAAACGAAAAGAGACCTAGGGAGGGCTGCATTAATTTGCAGTATCTCGACGCAGAGCTCTTTAGCGATTATGTTCAGAGTGGTTAATGGATCATATTTCATATCTGAAATCGACCATCAAAGTTGCACCTTTTCCCCGTTATCGCCGACAGATTGGTCATAAAATATCGGAATTCCAGCGATCTTTTTATCGCTGCTGTTGAACCCATAAAGCCCCGGATCATGGAGGTTTTCGGGCTGTCCACGCTTTATTATCGCGTCGGATCGGATCGGTGGAACCACGCCCCGAAATGCAAACCAATCCAAGCCAGTTTAATAACTTTGTTGCAGCATTACAAAGCAGCGAGTGCCAGATGCCGACACAACGATAGTATAGCCCCCGACCAACGAATTAATCAGGCTTAATTTCCAGCCCTCGACAAAAGAAACAATTATGCACAGCGATTAGGAGGAAGGAATGGGAATGGAAAAGAGGAACATAGTGAACTTAAAAGACCTACAGTCGAGCTTCTATAACATCACCTTCCATTTGGAGAGCTGAAGACTGGAGTCCTAATCACCCGAACGTTATGTTTGCTTTAAGATTTGAACATTACCCCATACCATATTGACGATCGTTACCATTATTAAATTTTGTTGTGCTAAATGGCTGTTTGAGTTACAGAAGTTCGACTGCCGTAACCCAAGACCATGAATTATGAATAAAATTAAACGCAATTGCTCAAAATGTCTGAAAAGCAAACTGATTCTCCCCGCCAGTTCCCCGTTCTCCCCAGCCATTTCCTGAAGATTCCAGCCGAAGAGGAGACATGATTAAAGCCGCGCACGAAACGCTTTTCACATAAAAGACGCCGCGGAGCGTAAGGCGATCTCGCTAGTTAATCGCGCAGAAAATCTTCATCAGAAATGGACGGCAACCGAAAGCCAGAAAAAGCAACAAAAAGCATCGCAGTAAAGTTACTCAAACTAAAATAAATACAATCAAAACATGAAGCCTACAACGCAAGCAATAAGTAACAACGACAACACAACGACAACGACAAAAGAGCAAAGCGCGCCGGCAAAACATTACAAGACCTCCATCTCTACCTCTCTCTCTTCCTCCACAGCAGCGGGCCTTGGCAGCAACAACAACAAATAGCATAATCGCAGTGAGTGAGCCGAGGCAACTGCCACCCCACCCGCCCCCTAACAACTCCCCACTGGGCACACAATTTAGATGCGCGGCAATAGATAAACTTAAAGAGGCTTTTATTTAAACAAAGCGCAGCAGCAGCGCAAGAAACGCCAATGAAGCTGCTCAGTCAGGCAGACAGAGAGTGAGATTCAGGGAGGCAGAGGAGCGGATTCAAAAATCAGAAGGTTGGGGCGCTGAAAAGGATTGAGCTTTACATGTTTTTAAGTGTTTGCTCTATATTACTGAATTCCGAATTTCCAGAGCAGCCTTTCTCAAGATATTCTATCAAATTTCATTGATTGAATTTCATATGTCTTTAATATGTTTCCATTGAGTCCCTGCTCGGGCGCCATATTTTTAGAGTTTAAATCTTAAGTAAGAATTAAGTTTTTCAGTAAGAATATTGCTTAATGATTTCTTATTTGGGAGCCAATTTAATTTAGTACGTTCGATTTTACTTGCATCACTTTAGTTCTAGCCTATTTACGGAAAAGCTTTAAGAAATCCCTATTCGGGCGCCATATTTTTAAAATTTTAATTCTTAAGTAAGATTTAAGTTTTCCAGTAATAATATTGCTTAATGATTTCTTATTTGGGAGCCAATTTAATTTAGTACGTTCGATTTTACTTGCATCACTTTAGTTCTAGCCTATTTACGGAAAAGCTTTAAGAAATCCCTATTCGGGCGCCTTATTTTTAGAGTTTAAATCTTAAGTAAGATTTAAGTTTTCCAGTAAGAATATTGCTTAATGATTTCTTATTTGGGAGCCAATTTAATTTAGTACATTTGATTTTACCTGCACAAATCACTTACGTTCTAGCCTATTTACGGAGAAGCTTTAAGAAATCCCTACTCGGGCGCCAGGTAAATGTTCCATTACTCTGACCTTTATTTATTTATTGGAAATTAAGCGAACTAATATATGATTCTATGTATTTCTAGGAACCTAACTTAAGAAGATTGTGAGATCAAAAGTTTTCAATGATTTCCACATCCAATCGAGCCACGTTCTCCCGGTTATCCCTTAAGATCCTTGAATTCAGCCCTGTACCGGCTTTCAGTAGCTAAGTGAACTGAGCTGGGGAATAAGAATGGGGACCCAGAGTTGAAGCCTGATCTCCGAGGTTCTGCCGCTGCTGTCGGCCGAAGCGCAAAAATGTATGTAGCTTACAAACGAGCAACATCAGAAGAACAGAAACAGAACAGAGCGCGGACTCGGATTGGTGCTCTCTTTCTCGCCCGCTAACAGGATCGATGGCCCTCGTTAGCTTCACCGCTCTCATTGTCAATCTCATAGGACTGCGGTGTTGCCTACTTAGCTATCTTTAACTATCCTTTCAGATCTGGCTTTTTCTGATCTCATGACTCTCAACTCTGTTGCCGCTTTTTGTCGCTGTTTGCGTTTGTATTCGCTGCTTTTCGAGCTGATCTTTTAATCGAATCGTAGCAGTTATTATGTTGCGACTGGGGATTGGATGTGGATTGTGGAGACCGTAATTGTTGTGATTTTGCGGCCAGTTTGTCTAATGTCGTTTAACAAACAATGGACATGGCTGTGTCATAAGTTAACAAAAAACGAATTCGAGCTACAAATATCTAACATGGGTTGCGCAAATTAATATTTTGCCTTTCGACTTGCGCAATTTGGATTTGACGTGTGTTGTGATTCGATTTGATTTTGCTTTGATTGAATTCGATTTCTTGTCTCAATTGAAATTTGCATAATTTATTCGTTTGAGAGCGTGCTGCTCTAATTGCAATTAACACGTGACGACAGCGGTAATCATCATTATCACCTCCATCATTATCATCGTCGTCAGTCGACAGTCAAACTCCCATTCCATTATCCCATTTCTCGATTCCCAACTTCGTTCCACTTGTCGACAGTTTGGAGAGAAAAATCAATAACAGGCATGTGGAAATTGTATTTAATTGACAGTTAAATGGTTTTCAACTCGCCATGGAAATCGATTGGGTTTGGCCCGCAGATGCCATTGGGGTTGTTGGGGGTTAAAAGAAGGGGGTTTGCAGGGGGGTGGTGCGTAACAGCCAATTAGCAGTGGAAAAGTTTTCGAGGAAAATTAATAAGTAGAAATAGCGAAGATGTCAGGGGAGGGCTACTGATTTGTCAGCTTAAAACGATAAGGTGGTTTACAAAAAATGGTGGATTGCTTATAAAAAATTTACTACATTTAAGGGTTATAAAAAACGATTCCAAATCAGGGTGTGTTAAGTGACTAATGGATAAAACACTAAAAACGTTTAAATGTAATTTATGTAGTTCCTTATCAAAAATTTTATAAATTATAAATATGTGTATTTTAACCGTTTTGATATTGAAGAGTAATAACCTGTTGTTAAATACCTCTTATTTTTCTTTGGAATTCTTAACCATTTTTTCAAAAAAGTGCATGCCTTGTGGTTCGCCTTAGAATAGAGCCCTTTTCCTATACTCTTTCCACATTTACCTATCCATTCAATTTCGATTCCCCCAGCGAATAGGACCCAAGGCAAATAAATAAAACGCGACATTTGAACTGAACTGACAATCACCTAATTACATACACAAACACTGCCGCACACACACACTCTAATTGAAGTGCGAGGAGTGCGGCGACACAAAGAGCGAGATGGCAAGTGGCGGGGGGAAGTGGGGTAATTGCAAGGCGATGGCCTGTCATCAGTTGCTCGTGTTCTTTGTTGTTGTCGTTGCAGAACGCTTAAGCAAATAGCCTTAAATAAAAGGTTAATAAATAGCACAAAGCACACATTGCGGTCGAGCGAGAGAGCGAGACAGAAAGACACAATATGGCCGACAAGGCTGACATGTGTGTTGCCGAGAGGGAGAGGGAAAGCTCGCCTGTGTGTGTGAGCAAGCAGTTTGTAACGCCTGTTTATTTATGTACGAGCTAAAGAGAGGGAAGGAGAAGTGGACGCTTTGGCGGGTCCTTTCAATTTAACCGTCGCTCCTCCATGCAAATGTCAATTGTCAGTTGTTGTTGATTTAAGTTTATTTGGTACAACAATCAACTAATTACGGCTTGTTAAATTGCAGCCATTGAAATGACCGTTTAAACCATTCAATTTCAATCGCATGCAATTTACCATTTCCCCCCTCACTCTCTCTCTTACTTTGTTGCGGTCACCCTCTTGCCTCTCTGTCATGTGTCATGTGTGTGGATTTTTATTTGATTTATTCCCGATAATGTCGGGTATCCACTATGATAGGATTTTAAATGAGGACTTTTTGACTCAATATCGGAAAGATCAAAATTTTCAAAATGAAGCAATGTCCCTTTCTTTATAGAAATCATTGCATACTTTATGTTCATCCGATCGATATGAAATTTGGTATGTTGGTGTGAGTTGTAAAGAACTAAATGTCTAAATAAAACCAATCATGCTATATATGATTGTAATATGAAATATCTTAATATTACTATCACCACCTTGTGGAATATATTGCGGATTGCAGAGCATAAAATTACGTTGGTAAGGGGGATATTGAGCAGCTTTCACCTTAGAAATTACCGTAACGCCTACGATCTGTGGACCATCATCGATAGGATCTATGGGCCAGGAAAACCGAAACGAAAAGCAACAAAAGCATCGACGCCTCTGCAATTTGTTGTACACGAAATGCAATTTGCTTAAAATTTATCGCAATTTAATCATCAACATGGAAATATGCCCCCAAAGCGGTCGAGGGAGTGAGATGGAGAGCCCGGGGCCAGAACGAGACGGTGCGAGTGCAACAAAACTATTAACGCCAAACGATCGAGATGCCGGCCAAGATCTCTCCCTCCCCGTCCCCGAAGAAGGGGCTTCGGTGCTCTTTCCACCTGCTCCCACCAAACGCTTCAGGCCAAATTCGCGATGGCAAATGTTTTCATTCATGGAGTCGCGAAATACATGCAAAAGGAGTCGAATGGCAAATGGCCTATACAACATATAAAAGACGTTAATTTTAATTGCAAAGGTAATTAAGAAATTTTAATGACTTAATCCATTCTGCAAAACAGTCAGTTTTATAACAGAGATTAGACAGGAATCTACCAGGGACCAAAAAGAACTGTTATTGTAAAATTTCTTTTTAGAAGAGTCTTAAAATTGTTTTAAATACACCACTATTTTTATTAGCCATTGTAGTTTACAAATCCGTAATGATTTATATTTTTTTATTTTTATAATAATTTGTTATTTGTTGATTTTTATGTATAACAGTTATTCCATTGACATTTTTGAAAAAATGAAATAATTAAAAAAAAAACATGCTAACCGTGATTTATGAAACTTACTAAAAATCTTTTAAAAAAGAAAACCGCGCATATTGTTTAACTATATTTTTTTTACATTTGTTTTACCCACAAAATCGCCATAAAGTTTGAGTTTTATTTTTGATCACGACGAATAACGAATAACAGATTCAATCTACAAGTATATATTTACAAGGCTTTTGTAATTTTAAGAACAACAATTAATTAAATAAATTGTTTATATTTAAAAACAGTTTTGAGTAAAATATTTAAATATGATAACTCTGCGTTTAGACTTAATACCACTTATATACCACACCAATACCCTGTAATGGCAAAGTTTGCGAGAAACAAAAGGTCAGGCGACCCAGCCAGGAAGAAGAAGCAGAAAATGCCAGGGGATCAGGGAGAAGAAAAGAAAGAAGAGGAGTTTCAAGCGGCCACAAGCGGGAAAATTTGCATTTTTGCCACATTTAACGGTTTTTGTTGCAAAGCAACCGCTTCATTGCATTCAAAATTGATTTGTTCATGACGAACTCATTTCGGTGGGGGTCGGTGGGGGCAGGGTAGGTAATGGGTAACAGCCAGTCCAAGACGACGACTTATGGCTGCTGCCAACCCCTCCTGGGACGAAATAACTGCGATGAAAGCGGCTCAAACGGACACCGGCAATTAACCAAAAAATTTGCCCACACTTAACGCTTAATTGGCTGGGGGTCAGCGCAGTAAAAATGCTAAAAAACACAGAGTCTGCAAGGCGAGACAAAAGTAAAAGGCGAAGGAATGGCGAAACTGTACCAAAGAATATTTGTGTGTCGGCACTAAATCTCCTGGCATCGGACATTGACACATTCAAATCGATCAAACTTCTTGCTCTCCGTTGGGCGCCAAAAAACTCATTTAACTTTTGTGACCGGCAAGTGTCAAGTCACTGTAGCGAACGACAAAAAAAATACACATTTCTATTGATATTTGCACAAAATGACAGTTCTGATTGCCGACGACATTTGCACGCGACAGCATTTCGGGCCTAAACAATACGGAAATTTACGAATGGAAATAGGTAATAAAAGCGTATTTAGAGTAAGAAAATAATATTGCTTTTATTAAAAATACAATAGAGTTTTCAAGAAAGCATCTTGTGGGACTGCTTCGAAGCCCATTTTCTACATTCTCCATTTAAAAACCTTCACTCCTTTAATGTCAACTCGCTTCCACAGCTCGACAGCCCAGCGCTAATGAGCTGGCTAAGTGAACAAAAAAGCTGCAAACTGATTTTCCCATCAATTTCCAACACCACACAAAACACACATGCAGCCCCAGACATGGCTGCATTATAATAAACATCATGTCAAGCCAAAAGGTCAGCGGCGAAAGGAAAGTCCTCCGATATTCACACAGCCTGCGGGTCTCATCGATACGGTTTCCGAATGCCTGTTCCATTCCTGTTCCCAACCAGCTAACCAGCTAACAAAAGTGGCTTAAATCAACGGATGACAATGCTAACGAAGCAGTCAGCAAACAACAAACAAACTGCGACACTCGGCAAGAGGAGCAGGCAAAAACTGGAGGAGGATGGGGCTAAAGATGAGGAGGAGTAGCCAGGAGTCGGCACCTGGAATTGAGTGCAAAATATGGCGCAGCAAAGAGATGGGCTGCACTGAGAGAAAAGTCTTTGCAGTTTTTGAGTCTCTTCGTAAGACGATCTTTAATAGGAATACGATTGTTCTAAAAAACGAATAAATGTATAATTTTGGTAAAATTGACTATACGGATAGTTACGTAACTATACAAAATAGTTACGTGTATTTTGTTTTTGCTTTAAGTGTGTGTCTTTGCTAATTGTGTGTATTTGTTGTTGTGAAAGTAACTATTTAATTGGTAGAATTGACACTTTTTGTGGTTCGGGACTGTTTGACAATTATATTGGTACCTACTTTTATTTTCTCCAGTGTATCCAGTTGGAGGAGGTACTTCTTATGTCTTGTCCATGTTACTTAGCGTCTTAGAGCAGTTGGCGCGTCATGTAGCCAATTAAAAAAAGCGAAAAACGACAAGCGCGAAGACTGGAGATCGGAGAATGGAAGAGGGGCTATGGGGTATGGAGAATTCGGGGCTGAGATTCGACAATGGCGGAGGCTGGAGGTGCAGCGACTGGCTGCCCTGGTCACGATCTCAGCCAGAGTCGCCCAGAAATCTAAGCGAGGCAATCAAATTAGGAAAGAAACAAAGTTGAATTCTCCCTGTAGATCTGACCCACAGAGGAAAGTAAAAGGGGGTGGGGATGGGGGATGGTTGCAGCGCCTTAATTGCATCTTTAATGTGGCAAGAGCACACACACTCGTATGCTAATAAAGGTCAGGCGATATGCACATCTTGATAGGCGAGTGTCAACGTACCGTTGAACAAATTTCATGCCTGATTTTTTGGTTTTTTCCTTCTTTTTTTTTGGTTTGAACGGCAGCTGGGACATTGCAACATGACACCTCGACATGACAGCAAAATGAGCTTCTGTTGCCCGACTCCTTTTCGAGATCTCCGCCGCAGCAGCAACGGCAGCCACCGGAGTGAGTGACAACTGCAACGGCATGGCTTTCAAATATTTAACACCAGCCTGCAGCAGCAGATTGGGAGCCCGGGCTTTGACGCACCAAATGCATGTGAAATCGATGCCAAAACGAACACTTTTCGCACTCACAGAAAGATAAAACACGGACAGGGAGAGTGGACATTAGCTTTACAGTAAGTATTCGCTAATGTAATTTACCCGTTACTCGTAGAGTAAAAGGGTATATTGTATTCGTGCAAATGTATATAACAGGTAGAAGGAAGCGCTTCCGACCCCATAAAGTATATATATTCTTGATCAGGATCACTAGCCGAGTCGAACTAGCCATGTCCGTCTGTCCGTCCGGATGAACGCTGAGATCTCGGGAACTATAAAAGATAGAAGATTGGCATTTTGCATGCAGATTCTTGGAGTTCCTACGCAGCGCAAGTTTATTTCGGCTGAGGGCCACGCCCCCTCTAACGCCAACAATCGCCTTTAGCCATTTCTTGAAAGGAGTCTACCTTTAAAGATTCCGGAAAAGTAAAAATTTAGTTATATTGTGTTTATTAATACCTATGGAAATGTAGAAGAAATTTTTCAAATCGGACCTTTCGTTATAAAGTTATGCGCGATCAAAGTTTTATATCTCCATCTACCTCGCACTCCCTTTGGCTGAGTAACGGGTGTCTGATAGTCGGGATACCCGACTATAGAGTTCTCTCTTGTTTTAAAACATATTAATATATTAAATATTTTCATTCCATGGCACAGAAATCACTTAAAAAGTTTGCCACTTTCCATACAGAGAGAAGGAAGGCTGTTGTCTTTTGGAATAAATCCGTCACACTTCCGGATTCTAAATATATTGTTGCGTATACTACCTTTGTAATTAGTTTGTAAGCTCTGGCTCTCAATTCTATTTTTAGAAATATACATTTTTAGAACAGAAATCTAGTCATTATACCCGTTACTCGTAGAGTAAAAGGGTATAGTGTATTCGTGCAAAAGTATGCAACAGCTAGAAGGAAGCGTTTCCGACCCCATAAAGTATATATATTCTTGATCAGGATCACTAGCCGAGTCGATCTAGCCATGTCTGTCTGTCCGTCTGTCCGTCTCTCCGTCTGTCCGTCTGTCTGTCCGTCTGTCTGTCCGTCTGTATGAACGCTGTGATCTCGGAAACTACAAAAGCTAGAAAGTTGGGATAACCAACACATATTCTTGGGCTTCCTACGCAGCGCAAGTTTATTTCAGCCGAGCGCCACGCCCCCTCTAACGCCCACAATCACCCATAATCGCCCACAAACGATACTAAAATGTGTCTGGCGCCCACATTTTTAAAGATTGGATAAGTATAAATGCAATTATGTTGTGTTTAGTTATACCTATCGAAATGTAGAAGAAATTTTTTAAATCGGACCATTCGTTAAAAAGTTATGCCTGATCAAAGTTTATATCTCCATCTCCCTCGCACTCCCTTTAGCCGAGTGACGGGTATTAGATAGTCG
This sequence comes from Drosophila prostipennis, assembly GCA_037075205.1. Classification (NCBI taxonomy): domain Eukaryota; kingdom Metazoa; phylum Arthropoda; class Insecta; order Diptera; family Drosophilidae; genus Drosophila; species Drosophila prostipennis. Next base: position 1,511,135 of record JBAMCJ010005005.1, on the reverse strand, counting down.
GGACACCAACCCGACTATAGCGTTCTCTCTTGTTTTGGAATAAACTTAGTTAAATGAATCTTCTGTGATTTTAATGAAAGAAAGGATAACCAAAGATAATTGAGTCCAACATGGATAGCTTTGAAGTCGACCTATTTTTTTGTGTTTTACTATAAGTTTTCCAGATACCAGAAACCCATTTGTTTTTAAAATTGTTATTTAAAACTTAAATCGATTATTTACTGTAGCTTTTGCATTCGGGCAAGGCGTCTCTTTTTGATTCGACCAATGCCAGTTTGGCATTCATTTATTCGCATCTGTAGCCAATTTACAAAACTCAATTTCGGTTTTTTTTGCTTTTCGTGTGATTTTCGATTTCGATTTGGTTTTTGCTCGTTTCTCGCGTTTTTTGTCAAACGTCGAGCCGCCTTAATTGATTTTGGCGCTTTAACGAGGCGCAAAGTAAACACACTCCCGGCCGAAAAAAACCCATTTGACAGCTCTGTGGGCCGAAACGAACTTGGCTATCGGAGTGTTAATTGAAGCGAAATTGTAACGAGATTGAATTTGTAATGTGTGATTTAAGTAAATAGGTGGAGTATCTAATTAAAATGAATCAGCGTTTGTATCTTTAAGATTCTTATAAATATGACCTTACTTGAACAAATCCCATACTATTGACCCTCAAAATAAAATCGCAAATTGGTTTTTAATTTTTATATTTTTTATTTCATGTCGTAATCATGCACTCTGTCGCTTTGCATTTAATTTTGGTTGCCTTTTTGGATTCTGTCAGCTTTCAATTAGTTTTCCGTAATATTCGTAACCGTTCATCACCGCTGATATTAATATTTATATTGGTTTGTTATATGTACACCTCTGAAATTCAGGACACCTTTATGGGAGGGATATGACCCGCAATCCGTATCCGATTCGTAATTACACATATTTTTATGAGTTCTCAGCTCCTTGCTTCTAAATGTGTAATGGTAATCTTCTTATTCGGTTTTTTGTTTAGTACTTGATAGCTTATGCAAGAAACAGTTAAAATCGCTTATGCCGTTTATTATGTTCTCTTTAATCGTAAGTATATTCAATTATCCGTCGATCTCTACGATAATATTTGTTTTATTCTCGTTATTCTTGTATCTGGTTTTCTTGTGCTTCGTTTTATTTTTACAGTATTGCAAGTAGTCTCAATTATGTAGATTAAATATTTATTAATTAAACATAGTATTAATTTTTTGTTTTGGATTTCTTTACTTAATTACCACAACAAGCGTTTCCAGTTTTCTTATTTGATTTACTAACAATACATTAATATACAATATTTAATAGGGGAATCAGCGCAACTGCAATATGGATTGGATTCGATTCAATGGGCCTAAAGTCCCCGAAAATTATAGGAAAGTAATCCGACTATTTAAATCCAATTCAAATGAACAACAAATATAAATTAACGTTGTTAAAGGAAAATAAATATTAAATACACCCATCTCAAATATATAAAGTTGTGGGTCACGTCAAACGAAACATTGAATATTGGTTCATTCTTCAGAAAGATTTGAAAACGAATTCCAAATAACAACCCGTAGTTGACTTTTTATTTAATTCTTACGCCGTTTACTTATTAGAGGCGTACACAGATTAAAGTTCAGTTAATTTTGTTGGAATGCAACTTTCACACAAAAATATATTTTGGAAAATATTTCTTTGTATATTTATGATAAAATTTGGCTTTAAAAATTCATAAAATTTTAAAACCGAATAAAATATAGCTTTAAAAAAATACATTTAAAAAAACGAATGAAATTATTTATTGTTTCATTAAAAGCTTTAAACTAAATCGAATCAACATTATTTAGAATTTTTTCTTAGAGATGATCCCAAATTCCATGACAAGTTTGACGTGAAGTACCCAAAATAAATTTTAAAAAACCAAAAATGTTTGTATCTAAAAAGTTTTTTTGAATTCTTAGTAGTTAAAGTTCTATACAGAGAGGCTACATGCAGATTAAGATATTAATACTCGATTGGTAAATTTCACATATTAGTTAGTTATAGAGCATTATCGATAGAGTGATAGGATGTATTGGGCGAGGATGGGAAGGGTAACTTCTACGCAAAGGTTGTATCCTCTAGATGTGTCTTCTGCATTCGCTGTAAACAATTTCACATGTAGTTTTGGTTAAGTTCAAATACGAATACGCAAAATGGCTGTATCGATTATATATAATACATAAATATTTGTTTTTTAAATATATTGTATAATTTCCCTTTTTTTTACGTTTACACTTCATGCAAAAGAAGAAGTTAAAAACTGTTAAGTACATATAAAAAATATGAATATGCAGCCTTGTACTGAATGGTTATTGCTAATGATTCAAGAAATCAAAAAACACCTTACAAAACTGAAGAACTTTTGTGCTCTTGGGTGAATGCAAAATAAATTTGTATGAAGGAGAATAAGTTTTGTGGAATTAAGCAGTGGTCGCCAGCAGAAGCAGCGCGGGCAGCTCTTGGGGTACAAATTTTCTCTGCCGACACTCTGCCAACACACACACAGTATACTGCTGGCGACCGCTGGTTTCAACTTTAAAGGCAATCTGAATTCAGAACAAGGCTGCTTATTATAACTATTGTTAATCATAACTATTTACAGATATTGTAAAGTACTAGACAAAAATGAGTTAAAAAACTCTTACAAAGTCAAAGCTATGATTTCATGGATTTTTTCCTAATTTTCTGTCTCCAGCTCCCTTCAGTTTGTATCGAATCAATGATCCGTAAATGGAAAATGGAAAGATAAAAATGATTACTTGGATATCAGACAGTCGGCATTAATCGCATTTATATTTATATACACGGCTATAATTTAATTGTTTATATTCTGCTTACTAATTTGTTATATGTTGACTGATTAGATAGAGTTTCGTGTTTGTGTTTACCCGTATTTGCTGTTGCAGAAGTGTCAAATCATAAAAGTGGTACTCATCACAATCGATATATATGGTATATGTATTATGGAGGAAGGAAGGATCGAAGAAGACTGAAATTATGGCCATCGCTATGTTCCGATACTACACATTCAAGGTACGAGATGCTAGATACAACATGCACTCCCCTCCAGTCGGAGGTGGATATGGAGAGTCTGATGTGGGGATCGAGTGCTAGAACTGAAAATTGAAAACGAAAAAGAAAAATGACGCTCTCGCTTTCAGTTGTTGCTGAATGAATTTCTATTTAATCAGAGTTTTGCTCGGTTTAAGTTTGCAATTTAATTTGTTTTCCATTTTATTATCGCTCTTACCGATCTACAATTTACAAACTACGAAATTACATCGCTAAATAATTATTGTTTAATTGTTTTTGTTTTTCGTTTTGTTTTACTCGGTTTTGTTTTGGATTTTAAAATATTATAGTTATCAATATAGTTTATATTATATCTTTATTATTATTATGTTGTTTATGCCGTCGTAGCTGTGGCCGCTATTGCATTAGCATGCTTTTCTGTTTGCAATTACGAATACAATTAAAATTATTACCTTGTACAAAAAATAATAATAATAATAGCATACAATAATAGTGATCTTCTGCAACTGCATACATCTGTCTCAATGTGTTGCCTCTGAAGTTGCATTCCTTAGTTAAAAAACTAAATGTAGTTTAATGTGTTTCTTTTCGTTTAAGTTACAGGATAAGTTAATTTAATTTACGTACATTGAAAAATGTGTTTTCTTACTTTCTTGTTTTTGTTTCTACGGGCTGCCCTGATTTGCCACGCCCCAAATTTCGGGTGAGGGGTAGTGCTGGGCGGGGGGCGGTGGGTCATCGGTCGAGCAGCCCGGCTAAAGCGCGTGGTTCTGAAACGGCGTAGGCCGGAGAGAAGTGGTTTCTTCCCCATCGTTACAACTATTCGTATCACTAAACATAGTTTCATTAATAATTAATTCTTGCTGTTATTTTGTGTGTTTTGCAATTATTATCGAATATTTACAGTTTGCTATTTAACACTTGAGTTTTTGCTGTGGTTGTTGGTTGCTTGATTGGACAGGGAGGGGGAGGTTGCAGCTTGGATTGGGTGGGATCTCTAGCCCAAGAGAAAGAGCCAAGTTCTCGGTATGCATTTCCATATACATTGTACATATATATATTTGTTTTATTAATTTAATTCTTATTATGGTTTTAGGGTTAGGCGATCTTGAAAAATAAGACCTAAATCGTTATACACACATATGCTTCTATATATAGGCTATAGAAAATCAAATTAAGCGAACTTTGATAATGGTGGCTTCATTTATACAACTTCTCTTTCCCATTCCACTCTCTCTTTCTCTTTTGACCCTTTCTGTTCTGGCTGAAAGATCTCCCTGCCCCTGGCTGCTTTCTGATACGGATTACAAAAAGCTTGCTTAGAATTCATATTGTATTCACACCAAATAGTCGGAAGGGCTTCGCCATGTGCGCGGGTCTTGTGTATGCATATGAAATTCTGAAAAACCTACTAACTGATTGGCTTCAGACCAGCTCGCTTTTGTTGACCAAACAGAGGGTGCAGCTGCAATGGGGCTGCTGCAGGAGCTGGCCCAAGGCCACCTGGGCGTCCGCCAGAGGCAGGGATATGGCCACCGCCTGGGCTTCCGCCTCCGATTGCGTTGCTGCCAAACTGAGCGAAGTGCCGCTGGGCAGTTGCAAGGGTTGCACTCGATGTTAGCTGCTGCTGCTGCTGCCGTCCGCGTCTCATCTGTTGATGGTGGACGTCACACCAGCTCCCCCTGCTCCCGTCCCAGCAGCTCCTCCTCCGCCAGAACCCGTGGCATTCACACCGCCGCCCAAAGCTCCTCCGTTGCCGCCAGCTCCACTGCCATTGTTGTTGTTGTTGTTGCTCGTGGGCAGCACCACTCCTCCATTGTTGGCGCTGGCTATCACCTGCTCCACGGTCAGTGCCTTGCCAACATCCTTGGCACTCAGCAGACTGCCATCCTGGGTGCTCACATTGTTCGCATTCGTGCTGACCAACTGCCTAATGGTGGTGGTGGTCGGTCCCACAGCACCACCGGTGCTGTTTACGGTGGTGCCCAGCGGCAGGGTCCTGGTTATGATCGCCGAATTGTTGAGACGCCCACGGAGCACCTGCTGCAATCCACCCGGTCCGAGTTGCATCTGCATCTGGCCACTGTTGTTCTTCTGCAGCGGCTTCACATTCAGCAGACTCGTGTATAGCACTCGCTTATCGCCCTGGCCAGTTTGGGCATTACCCGTTGTGGCCAAGGTTTTGAGCTTCTGATGTTGCTGTTGCTGTTGCTGCTGCTGTTGCGATTTGTTCAGTAGCACCGTGGTGGCCCCCACCTGCTGCGACTGCTCGCCCGTGCCAGCGCTGCTGACAAAGTTCAGCTTGAGGTTGGAGTTGGGCAGCTCTTTGTAGTGCAGCTTTTGGCCGGCCGCCGCCGCTTGCAGTTCACTGGCCGTTGCGATGGTAAAGTTGCCAGTGGATCCGCCGCCTCCGCTGTTGCTGCTGGTCAGGAAGATCTTGTTGGCCTGCTGGGGTGTCGCCTGGGCGGTGAGGATTGCCGTTGAGGCAGGGTGCAGGCTGTAGTTGTGATTGGCCGCTATCGCCGCCGCAGAGTTGGGCTTTAATTGCTGCTGCTGGCCTTGACCAGACACCGGCTGTTGCTGCTGCAGATTGACATCCGATACGAGGAGCGGGAACTGTGACATCTTGATCACCTTGCTCAGCTTCTGCAGCTGATGCTGTTGCAGTTGCTGTTGTTGCTGCTGCTGTTGCTGCAGTCCGTCGCTCGTGTCCATCTGGTCACCGCTGTTGCCCGTCGACGTAGCCACCAGATCATCCAATTCCTCATGCTGTACCAATTGTTGGAGCTGCTGCTTGGTCAGTTGGATCTGCTGGTGCTGTTGCTGCATCTGTTGCTTACGCGGCAACTTGCGATTGAGCAGTAGTTTGTTTATGTCTGGAAGGGATAAGTTGTTGAATTAATTGTGTCAATAACATTAGATAAAATTCCTCAAAGCTCTTACTTCTTAGGGATGCTGATCAGTCAACATATTATAAGTAAATATATATATTTAAGGTATTCAATGTTCACTTTGTAAGTTTGCCTGACAAAAATCGTAAACGACCTTTTTTCAAAAATCTAAGACTTCAATTAAATATCCAAAAAAGCTGAAAATAAAACCTCGAATTCTTAAGCCTAATAGACTAAACCCTTCTTTATAGTATTTATACCCGTTACTCGTAGAGTAAAAGGGTATATTGTATTCGTGCAAAAGTATGTAACAGGGAGAAGGAAGCGTTTCCGACCCTATAAAGTATATATATTCTTGGTCAGGGTCACTAGCCGAGTCGATATAGCCATGTCCGTCTGTCCGTCTGTCCGTCTGTCTGTCCGTCCGTATGAACGCTGAGATCTCGGAAACTATAAAAGCTAGAGGATTGGCATTTTGCATGAAGATTCTTGGAGTTCCTACGCAGCGCAAGTTTATTTCAAGAAGGTGCCACGCCCCCTCAAACGCCCTCAGTAGCTTATAAAGGATTTTAAAAATTTTAATTTTTCGGAAATGTAAAAATGCAGTTTTGTTGTGTTTATTAATACCTATCGAAATGTAGAAGAAATTTTTTAAATCGGACCATTCGTTAAAAAGTTATTGCTGATCAAAGTTTATATCTCCCTCGCACTCCCTTTAGCCGAGTGACGGGTATTAGATAGTCGGGACACCAACCCGACTATAGCGTTCTCTCTTGTTTTATACCTAGTATTTAAAACCTCTAGTACCTCTAGTAAAACCACAAGTGCAACAGATTTGTAAAATAGGCTGCAGTGTTTTAGGCCTTGAAAACTACTTTGTATGGAAATTTGTTTTGGAACTGCTTACACTTTTACACTTTTCAAACATTTGCAACGCAATTGAATACCCTAAATACGTTAACAGATTCTTTACTTTAAAGCTTAAAGTAATTCAATCAAACAGAATTAACAATCTTTAAAGGTAAATGAACAAAAAATATTCAAACAAATGGAAAAAACCGAATTAAATATTGGATCACAAATTTTAAAAGGTATTTAACAACGAGTAAATGCGTTTACAAAATCCTTTTCTTTCCCATCTCTTACCCGTATTCTCGGGTCCGTTGAGTTGCCTTTTCTGGGTGGCTCGGCTGGTCCAGAGGATCTGATTGGTTACCGCCTTCGGAGAGGAGTCCACCGTGGTGGAGAGCACTGCTGTGGTGGCCACCGCCGTGTTCGTCCCGGTCACCTGGCGCCACACAATCGGTTGCTGCTGCACCAGCTGCTGCTGTTGCTGCTGCACATTGTTGCGGGTGGGCGTGGCGACCAGCAGGGGCGTACTGGTGGTCACCTGTTGCACCTGCTGTTGGCCCTGCTGCTGCATCCCGGCAATGCTGTGCACGGCCAGCTGCTGGCCACTGGCAGTGTTGATGATGTTCACACTGGATCCCGCATTGCCGCTGCCCCCCGAGGAGATGTCATCATTCTGTACCTTCACATTGGACAGCGTGATAACCGTGTTGGGTCCAATGGATGCAGTGGTGGCTCCTCCACTTGTGACTCCGGTTTTCTGGATGGCATAGGTGACCTTCTGGGAGGCCGCCGCCGCAGCCGCTGCTGTGACAATCTCGCCGCAGCTGGTTGTGTATATCAAATGGTTGCCCGTGGCGCCAGCGCCGGCGGCTTGCAGAGGCGTCAGGGAGCGCGAGGGATCACGCTGCATCTGGAAGAGCAACTGCTGCTGGGGATTCTGGTTCTGATTGGGGGTTTGAGGCGTCGCCTGTCGCTGCTGGACGGTCACGTTCCGGAGTTGAGCCTGCGCCAACTGGTGTTGCAACTGCTGCTGGGGGGTGAGTGTGGGCAGCGGACTGCTCCCCGTGTGCGGAGTGATGGTCACGATATCGCCCACGGCTGCTCCTCCGCCGTATTCCGTGCGTGCTATGATCTGCGGACCGGCGTTGGCAAACTGATTGAGCAATTGCGTCACCTGTGGCTGCTGTTGCTGCTGCTTCTGCGTGGTTATCTGGGCGGGTATGTTGATCAGCTGCGTCGTGGGCAGAGCAATGGCTTGTGGTGGCAGCTGTTGTGCCTGCGCGACGACAGGAACGATCTCTCCCTGGGGCTTCTCCACCGCCTCGACCTTTACTGCCTCCTTGGCCACCACTTCGGGCTGTTCAACTTCCGCTGGCGGTTCCTCTTTGGGCGTCACCACAACTGGCGGTGCCTGGCTGAAGAAGAGCTCGCGCTCCTTGAGAGTCTCCGCCGTGGGACACACTGTAAACGTGGAACTTCCAATCGGACATTGAGCCTGTTTCGTCTTGCGGTTGCGACCTGCGCGCTTAGATGAATCAGCAGCACCCACCTTGGGTTTCTTCTCGTCTATGCAATCCAACAGCTGATCGGCAATTTCCACTTCGTCCACGGCCGCCTCGCCATCCAGGATACCGTTCCAGAAGCTGGTGGCTTGGTTCAGGGCCTTCGGATCATCCATGGCGCACTCCTGCAGGATGTTGTCCAGCATATGCTCGTGGTTGTCGTCCTCGTCATCATCGCCCAGCAGGTTGTTGATATCGTTCAGCGAGTCGCCGCCACTCAGGTTGAACTCCAGGGCAGATCCCGAGCCCGATCCTGAGCAGTTGGGGCTCTTGCTGCTGCCGCGGGCGAACTCCTGAATTTGAACCGACTGCAGCAACTGGGCATCCGACTCGAGATCCGTGTACTTGAAGCCGCTACTCAGGAAGTACGAGCTGGAATCGCTTTCCTCCGCTTCTCGCTTGCCCAACCGATTGAGTTCCACACTTATGGGCGTGTCCTGGGTCCAGTCAACGGCGTGACTGTCACAGGACTTGACCACTTCGCAATCCTGGCTATCGGACAACTCATCCGTGGGCGTTTTGGGCCGGAAGTGCAGCCAATCGCGGCGGATCTCCGAGAGCAGCTCGTTGCAAATGTCCAACCGCTGACTGGAAGTGGGCGACAGACCACCCAAATAGTCCGGATTGAATTCCTCATCGACAGGAGCTTGGATAAACAGGTCCTTGGGCCTCGCATGCACTTGGCTGTTGCGCAGATTTCGCAGGCGAATCACATCTGGCAGCTGATTGAGACAGGGAACGGCTTCATCCTCCTCCATGCGCCTGGCGGCCTGCATCTGTTCGTGCTCCACCTGCTGCTGATGCTGCTGGGCCTCCAGTTCCTTCTTAACCGCCGTATGTCGGATGATGCTGCTCAGCTGGGCGAGATTGACATCGTCCTCCGCTTCATCGTCCATGAGTTCGGGAACGGGTTGCGTGGACTGCAGGACAGCTGCTGTACGAATGCTGCTTAGCGGCTCGTTGGAGTCGTCGGCATCGATCAGTTCGCGCTTTATCGTCTTGGCCACCTCCTCCAGCGAGGGTCCCGGTGCCGGATTCGTTGCCGCAAGCGTGCCCGTAGATGCGGCTGCCTCCGCTGCTGCGGCTGCTTCAGCTGCACGTGCCGCGGCCGCTGCCGCCGAGGTGGAGGCCACCGGCTGATCCTCGCCTTCGCCGACGACTGACTCCTCCGCCTCCTGCTTTATCACATTGATTTTATCGCTAATGCTAACATCCTTATTCATAACGTTACTACTACTACTACTATTGTTGTTGTTGTTCAACACGGTATTGTTGTTGTTGTTGTTGGAACGGTGGTGCTGCTGATGATTGGCTCGAGGCGGTTGCAACTGATCCTTATCATTCTTATCCAGCAGCTCTGGTGCCAGATTCTCGCAAACTTCCTTATCCTCTTCCTTTTTGAGTTTCTGACCGAGAACCAATGCCAAACGCTGGAGGTAAGCCCTGGGCAGTGGACCCAGTGCTGGCTTAGTGTCCTCCTCCTCCAGTTGAACTTCTCCAGCTGCCTCAACGGCTTCCGAAGATCTCTTCAGTCGCTTCGCTGCATTCAGCTCTCGCAACTGTTGCTTCTTGCGACGCAGGCGGCGGCGTTTCTGGCGAAGATCTATCGAACTTTGGGGTAACGTAACCGCTGAGCTGTAGATTCCAAGCCGTGACACATTCTCATCGTCCGTGGCCAGGTATTCATCCTCCACTTCGATCTCAAATCTCTCCTCGAGCTCCAGTTCCTTGCTCTCCTGGCCGGACTCCACTCCTGCTGCAGGTTTATCCACATCGCTGGGGGGCTCCACCTTTATCAGATCCGGTGCTGGCTGCTCACCCTCAACGGGTTTTCCGGCGGGAACCAGATCGACCACCGTGGGCGGCGAACTGGGCTTGCACAACTGCTCAGGATCCTCCTGCTTGAGTTTGTCGCCACATTTGTCAACCACGACGCTCTCCATCACCGTGTAGTCAAGCTGCGACCAGAAGTCGTCGAAATTCGTTGTGGCCCGGTCTAAGAGGATGCGACCGCCACGACCCAATCGACGACGTGCGAAGCCGATGCAGCGTGGCCTGTAAGATTAGCCCGATTCGGAGTGAGTATGGGCATGGACATGGGCCAAATAGAATGGCAACAAACCTGGGGTAATTAAGGGAGGTCAGAGTGTAACGGTATTTGGCATCCGAGCAAGCTCCACTGGGCGCCATCTCCTCGTCGGCCGAGTCCCACGGATAGCGACCATCTCGATGTCGAGTCTGTGGAAATAGCAGAAACAATTAAAATCCGGCCAGCTTTTGGAGTCAAGCGATCATTCAAATCACTTACCGGCAGGTAAATACAGCTCGACCTGCGCCTAAATGCAAACGGCGTCTCCTCCTCGCTCTCGGAGCCCAGCTTGTTGCCATTCTGGGCACCGGCGCCGAAGTAGTCTTCCTCCTCGCTGTCCGCGATCGAGTCTATGGCCGCCGGCGAGGCGCTCTGCTGCCTGCTTAGGTGGTGCAGATGGTGGGGCAGGTGGTGCGCGGGCGAGACTCCGGCGCCTCCAGACGCCGGCAGACCCGGCAAATACTGTTGTTGCTGCTGCTGTTGGTGCTGGTGGTGCTGTTGCGGCGGCTGCTGCTGGTGTTGCTGCTTGTCGCGGGGCAGTTTGTGCTTGCGCTTCTTGTAAGGACGCTTCTCCTTGCGACTGCTGCTCCCGTTGCCGCCGCCACTGTTGATGGAGTCTAGAAAACAGAAAAACGGATTTAATAAACTGTAGCTTGCAATCGAATTTTTTCTTGGTATCTTTTAAATTACATATAGCAATCTACATTCTGTGAAGAATTAACTCATGTTTTGGTGAACTTAAGTGCTTAGAAAGAAGGATAAAAATGTTGACACAGTATTTGAAATCAAATATGAAGAAGTTTGTTAAATTTAAATTGTTTAACATATCTTCTTTTAAGTTAAAGGCAATAACATCACATGGTTTGGAGAACTGCATTTTTTAGATGAAGAATTGGGATTTGCTCATATGTACAGTTGGAAAATATTTTAATTATGTCATGCATATTTATGAAGAGTTAAATTTTTGTATTAAAATCTATATCTTTTTGAAGAGTCAATGAACTTAATTACAAAAGAAGAACTAAAGTTCTTAGATAAAGAATACTTTATTTCAAAAATGAAGAAAAAGGCTTTTAAAAGAAAATATCCTATAAAATGTTGTTTAAAAGTTATGGGCCATAGAAAAAATGGTCTGGAGAAAAATAGTTCTTAAATCAAGGATTGAAGCTTGCACATATGCACATATGGGAACTATTTTAACTAAAATATACATATTTATAAAGAAATATTTGAATTTAAATAAACAGGCATATGAATTAGAAGGATTCCTAAGAACTACAATCAACAAAGAGGTTGGTAATTTATAATTCGAAATTTGTCAATCATAAATAGTAAATGGATCGGTAATAGAATGGATTTAAACCCACCCTTACCCATGGTCAGATTCGACGTGTTCAGGTACTGCGACGCTGAGCCAAAGACATTCGCATTGCCCGCCGCTCCAACACCGCTCGGCAGCAGACCCGTGGGCAGGGCGGCCAGAATGGCACCGGCCGTTCCCACCGCCGCCGCCCCTTGTGAGTATTGATTCGTATACAATGGATTATACGCGGGTCTGGAAATAAACAAGGAGTATTTCAGTACCTTTCTGCATAATTGAAAGGCATCCGGAGACGCACCTTGTGTTCTTGTACTGAGAATTCAGCTCCGAGTAGACAGCACCGTTGAAGTCGCGCATTTCAACGCGCTTCTCGAAGATGTTCACCGTCATCTTGAGATGATCGCGCTTCGTCTCCTCGCGTCGCCGCACCATCTCCAGTATAGTGGTGGCGCGCTGCAGGTCGCGTCTGTTGTGCAGGCAAAGAAAACGTGGATTAGTTGGGAACAGGTATAGAAAATGGGTAATAAAATATGCTGGCTAACGGAAACTACCTGGAAAGGGGATGGGCAAGGACAATTCCAGATTTAACAAGAGAATTTCCTAAGCTATACCAGTTGATGAATCAAAATTTTGTTTATTTTAGTTAAAACGTTCTTACTAATCAGAAAGCCACGATTAAGGGCAGGGTTTGAAATAACTGACTCAACAATCAAGATATCGGACATAGTAGAACAGCAAAAAAAAACTATTTCCAAAGGTTCACTAAATGAATGACTCAACTAAATCCCAGCCAGACATAGGATGCAATGTTTAGAAATGAATCATTAAAATAACGTCCAGAGATTCCAGTAAATAATGTAACATATGATTAGCCAGCATTGGACACAAATTCGCAACCGACATTAGGACAACTTCACTGAATCTTACCGCAGCTTGAGCATCTTCTCGTAGGATGCCTCGTCGTTTTTGCGATTCTTGCGGGTTTGCATTTTCTCGGTGCGTCGCCGAAAGGCCAAATACGGATTGTTGGAGCTGGCGCCAGGTCGACTCTCCGTTTTAACCGTGAGGATCAGCGGGTGTTGCTGGATAATGAGAGAAGGAGTTGCTTTAGTTAATAGTCTTCAACAAATAGTCAGGCAAAGGGGGCTATTACCATCTTGAGGCGCTTGTTCAGCCAGTAATCGTACACGGATATGCTGGTCTCGTCGTCCTGGTTGAGCAGCGACTTGGCCTCGTTTAGCGTGACTACCGTTTGGCCGGAGCTCTTTTCCAGCCGGTCCATCATCTGCTCGAACTTCAGTTCGGTGAGCTCCAGGCGCTGCTGCTGACTGAGCCAGTCCTCATCGGCACTGTCCATGTCGTAGTCGGGGACCTCGGTATCCAGCCCAAGAGCTGTGGGATAAGGATATGAAACTAAGTTAGTTTGGTTGCTTATTGAAGCGGATAAAGGTAGACTTAATAAGGTCAAAGTGGAACTATTTATGATCTACCCAGTCTACTTTTCTATATAGTCTACTAAAAATAAAAGGATTTAAAGAATTCCAGCTACTAATCGCGAATAGAACAGGATTTCGGACATAACTTGAAGATAAGTTCAATGTTTTCGGAATTTAAGGCAGGAATTACAACAATATTCAATAAATATTTATAAGAAGGGAATATAATAGGGACTTCTTTGGGTTTTAACAGCTGCCCCCTGCTTACGTTGCATGTGGATCATTTGGCGGGGCATCTTGTAGTCCGGCGGATAGTAGGCATCGTAGAAGGGCTGATCCGTCTGCAGCACCTCGGGCGTGGGGATGATCAGGCCCGTGCATATAGCCCGCTGCAGGTGGTGTTCCTACAGGAGATCATAAGGAAATTAGTCTCCATTGAGGGGTGAGATCACAGAGGTGACCACTTACCGACTCCTCCTCCTTCTCCATGCCACTGGGCATCTGCGGCACCGCCCGATTGATGGCTGAGTACTCGGGCAGGTCGGGCAGCTCCTCCGCCAAGTAGATGGGCATCTGCTTGGACGGATCCAAATGGCGGGCTCTGAATGACAGCTTGGACATCTTGCTGGCTTTTGTTTGGGCTTGTGTTTTGGATAGTGGGTAGTGGGAGGTGGTTGTGTGGGTTGTTGTTGTTGTTGCTGTGGTTGTGGTGTGTGGAACGTTTCTATTTGCTGTTGCTGTGGCTGTTTTGAGTGTTGCCTAGTGGAATTGGCTGCTTAGGTGGCTATGGATGCTCCGGCTGTCCAACTGCAGTGAGCAGGTTTTGTGCTGCTACTGCTGGTGTGGATCCTGGAGGATCTACTCCGATGCGTGGTCGGCGCTGTGTTGGCTCCTCTACTCGCTGCTTTTGTTTTTGCTAGCTGGAGCTGGAGCTGGAGTGGGTGCTGCGGCTGCCGGGGCTGCTTGGGGTACAACAGGTGCTCCTCCTTCTGATCCTGACACCGATCCCGATCCTGAGCACCGGGGCTGCGGTTGCTGTGGCTGCTCTGCCAGCTGGTTAACGCAGCCCCTGTGCCCGTTGCCCTGGCCGAAGACGTAGTGCCACTGCTGGAGAGGATTGGGTGTGGATTGGCGACTATGTAGGGCGTGTCCTCCTCCTCCTGCCCCTGGACACCCTGCTTCCGCTCCTGCTCCTCCGCCTCCTCCTCCCTCGCCTCTCGTCGTCGTCCTTGATCGCCGGGAATTCGAGCTGACAGCGCCGACAGCAGGATAATGGCCAAGGAAACGATCTGGTGGCAATTACGACGACAACGCAGTGGTAGCAACAACAGTGACAGCGAATGCAGCAAATGTGTCGACGACATTTTTCACGTTGAAATCGAAGGTTCTGTGTGAATTGGCATAATTACGTTCATCAAATTTGCACATTTCAGTTCATCATCTTTTTGGGCTAAATCGAAATGTTGTTCTTTTCTTTTTCGGTTTCCTCTTCTTGTTGTTATTATTTATTATTACTTCGCCTTGGCTTTTGTGTTATCGGTTGGCTGATAAAAAATCTAGAATCGAGAACAACAACAAAAACTAGTAAGTAAACAACTCACACACACGCACACACGCATACATTTCAATGTTCGGGGGAGCGCGCGCGGGAAAAATATCGCAAATACACACACTTTTTCTATAAATTCATGAAAAACACGCAGAAAAACATGCGAGCTGTGAATCACTGCCGCTGCTCGCTTTATTTCGCATTTTTTCTTTTACTAAACTGCGAAAAACGCCAAATCATAGAAAGCCGAGACGAAGAAAAAGGCGGCATAAACAAACACACGCGCGCAAACAACACACGTCTCAAACAAACGCGGCGAATTTAATACTGTGTGTTTTTTTCCGAGAGATATCTCACTTTGCAGAGCCCTGTTAGCTAACATTTTGTTTGTACAGAACTCTGTTAAGTGAGAAAAAAAACGCAATCAAACTCCGCCTCATGTGGGTTTTGTTTTTTGCTTTTATCTCGACAATTTGCAGTCGGCCGTCGAGTGCCTGTATTTTTCTAGGCCCGGACTAATTTTTCACACACTTTACCGCACTTTTCATGCACCAGCGAGCGCAATCTGGTTGATAAATCGCTCGAAAAATTTACGCATATAAACCCGATTTTGCGTATAGCGTGGTTTCGCTGGAAAGCAATAATGGCGGCCAGAGAGCCGAACACCGACGACGCCGCGGACTGCAGGGCCGCGATTAACTGGAGCCGACGGCGGCGATAACGATGAGCGGTTGCCGATTTATGTCGCCCAATTTCACATGGGAACCCTGTTAACTGCTTTGTAAAAATTATTTATCCACTACTATAATTTTTGGGCGACGTAAAATGATTGTTTTCTTTTAAAATATACAATTTAGCACCGCAGCTGTTATCGATAGGTCGCCGTTGCGCGCGCCTAATTGCCGGCCTCTCACTCCGAACGGTTGGTTGGCGCCCTCTGGCGAGCTCCTCGCGCACTAGGCCCAACGCTGCATGATTTTTTTTTTCACAAACAAAAAAATCGATTTAGATTTTTTCACGCACATTTTTTACACTCTTTGCCAGGCATTTGGGCCTGCAATATGAACAAATGATGTGATTTCCAGCGTATTTACCACTGCCGCACCGTTTACAGCTAAATTGAAGCAGTTGGGCGAGCGCAAACGTTCGAAATTGTTCTTCAGCAGCGGGACACGTTTTTACTTATGGGCGGCCATTACGAATGAAATTTCGGAGTTGTCGGAGTCGATTGAAATCGTCGACGGAGTGGCGAAATTATTTTGGCTAGGCCTCCGGGCGAATTATTTAACCGTTTTGAGTGCGGTTTTCGGCTAAATCTGTGGAATTTTGTGGGGGGTCGGATGCATACATTCGGAGGGCCGGGGCCCAGCTGCATTTATTTAATTTGTTGTTAATTTACGCAGCCCCAAATTCCCCAGCTGCCCACCTAGAGGTGGGCAAATATTTCGGAGTGATCAGGCGTTAGGGCATTCTGTGCGAGCTATCGGATGCGCTCACTATTGCGTTGCCAGCAGAAATGCACTAACGCGTGTATCTTAACATTTGGAATTTGGAACATAATTTATTTTTAATTTTTAAATTAGTAAACGGAAAACACTGGAATATTGCATTTTAAAGGATAGAGAGGATGTCAAAAGGATAGAGAGGATATTTTAACACAGCTTCTCGGAAGAGGAAGAATGAATGGCGCCATAATTCAAAAATTGGAAAAGTATTGGCATTTTACTTAGCTTTGTACACAAAAACATTCCGTGTTATACAAAAAGGGTTTGGTTTTCAAAAGATATTTTATTGTGTACTTAAGATCTTAGCACTTTATTTGGCTAATATTATTTGGGAATACATCAAATTAGAAAAACTATGTATCCATCTTATTTCGACTTCAGAACTTCGAAAAAAATTTAACTTTATTTCTTCGTTTAAATGCTTTTGTTTTATTAGAATCTCTTACAAGGCTTTTCATACTCGCTGTTTTGCTTAACTTTCTTTATTTGCTAGTTACAATGTCTTGATAGTTTTAAAGGTGCTCGTTGACTTTTCATCTTTTGTTTTGGATTTTGGAATACAATTAAAATATTGTCGATATTTAACAATTTCTGGGAGTAATGCTGATTTGGCCAAGCGATTTTGAATGGTAATTTATGTTGGTTTTTGTCCAGCAAAGCGAGTTGGAAGCACCTGCTTAGTAAAAAGTAAGCCTCAAAGCTTTGTTTTTAAAGCCCCAAGCAGAAGAAGCTCGATTTGATAAGATCCCGCGCCGATCCTCCAACGGTTTTTCAGCTGCTTTAGTATCCTCAGTATTTTCGGGGTTTCATTGGATCGTTTTATTGTTTTTTTTTTTTTTTTGGGGAATGGCCGCACGGACGTTCACAATTACAGTTGGGGCGGCGACCGCCTGTGGCCAAAAGCGATTTTATTTGGATATATTCGCCGGTGACAGGCGGCGCCCGATTTCGTTCATTTCATTTTTACCCTCGAAGTTTCAGATGCTCGGCAATGCACGCGCGCCTGCCGCCCACAAAGTGCCGAAATCGGCTGTTAAATATTAATTTTAACTAAATAAAATTATGGCGCACTTGTGGAACGGCTGTCGCGGCATTGCGACCACTGGGCATGGATTGCGATGGCGTACATGATGAAAAACATAGTCAGACAGTGGTGTCGTATGTGAAAAAGCACCATTTTCGTGGGTGGCTGTGGGTGGTGGGGCGCGGCGCAGCTGCGAGAGAGAGACGGCGAGCCCTCTGTCGCGCCTGCGCAACCTGGTTGGTGGTGGAACCCAGTGGCGTACGAAGGGGGTGCTGTTCCGCCAATTAATTTTGACCTGCCACTTACTACAGCATTGAAAATAAGGGCTTCAACTATTTAATAAAAAAAGAAATTAAAAAAAGTCCCCCTTTACACATTCCTCTGCACGCCACTGGGGGAACATATGTGGACGCCATTTGCGCGTGGTGAAAAGGTGAGTTAAGTTGAGGTGAGAGAGTGAGCGAGTGGTGGGAAATACAAGATGTGAGCGTGGTGAGTTGAGGTGTAAACTCAATTTAAAATCTGAATTTTCTGCTATTTTCAAGATGGATAATCGAAAAGAAAACTAACCAATAACTAAATTTAAAACTCAAAAGCGACTGCTGATTCTTCTAGAGAGTTGGTTTTGTGGGCTTTTTGTGTCTCTTCGGTTTTTCTCGTTTCTTTGCAATATTCATCAACCAATACCAATAATCATTTTAGTTAGCATTCCGCTATATTGGTAAGATCTTTGATATTAATTTAGTGCTTTTTGTATTGTGAGGAATCTATGGATGTGGAAGCTGGGGCCCACCATTGTCGGGCCATCGAAACGGTTTTTAATATTTTTGTTTTCGGTCTTGAAAAAACGCGCCTACGAGTAGTAAAAATTTACGATTGGCTTTCGGTATATTCATGAGCTGGTTGAGTGTTTTCTCTAAGTGCATCGCTAATTCTGTAACTGTATCGTATTTTCTGTATATATTTCGCTAACATTCAGTGAGTGTTTATTTTGTGTTTTTGCGTGTATTTTAATTGTTTTAGTTTTGTTTGTTTCTTTTTTTCAATATATGCTACAGGTGTGGCTCTAGTGGAAGAGTTCTATGTGATATCTGTTTTGGAAGAAAGTTAGTAAAAAGAGTCTTAAGATCAAACAGAGTTGTTAGGAGAGTGAGAGATAGTTAAACAGATAGAAAGATATACAGAGAGATATAGAGGAGATACAGAGAAAGAGAAATAGAGAGTATGTTGGCGCTGAGATAGATGTTGGAACTACAAAAAGTACTAAATTAAAATATGTTATTTTTGCACTACAAAATCCGTGTGTGTTTTTTATTTTAGATTCATTGCCTGTTTTCGATTTATGTTTTTTGTTTAAACTTTGAAACGCATTAACCGTCAATCAATCAATCAAATACTGGTTATAAGAATATTGTCAACATTCACAAACCAAAATCGGTTAGATATTTGTGGTTAAAATATATAAGTTTATCTGTTATTGAACAAACCAACATACCAGGAAAGCAAGAAACCATACAAATCGAACTAAAAACGAATGGTGTAAACATTGCATTGGGGATTTTCGCTAAGTGTAGGGGGTTCTTGTGGACAAGGGTAGGAAGGAGGGAGGGTGCTGGAGCGAGTGTGAGTGAGTGTACCACCAAGATAGGCCGGCTAAAATCCGATATCCCATCCATCTACGAGCGAGGCAAGATCGAACTAAGAAAACGGTGCGCAACTGTACTTTAATTTTTGGATTTTAGTTCATTATTTTTGGCTTGTGACTTACCTGGTATGCCCAAGCAACGAAATTAGTTCACATGCTTCCCGGTTGGACGGATATGGATATTCTATTGTTTTTTTTTTTTAGTTATTTTCGTTAAGCATTTTGTTATCTAAAGCCAAGTCTAGGGGTAAATATTGTACAAATGCGTGGGCAAAAGTGCACGAATGTTGAAAAGTTGGTTAAGTGAGTAGCAAGTAGATAAAGCAAATTTAAGCTAAAAGTTAACGGCAAAAGTTGAGAGTAAATTTTGCTAGAGATATACGTATGGTAAAAATGGTTGTTTATTAGCCAATCTTCAATTATACAAATGAAAAGGATTACGCTTAGAATACAAAACTTCAAGTCGAATACTCTAGACGAGATGATAATAATAACTATTAATTCATAATATTAATTCAAATTCCAAAAAGGTAAATCATAAGCTATGTAAGCTATAAGTTCCGATTCGATTCGATTCGTTTTAAAACTATCACTAGCATGAATGAGAATTGATTCAATTTCAATTTCATAATGAGGGGTACGGGTTGTTAACAGATCTTGGGTTCGGGTTGGGGATCGGAAGGGGATGGGGGTCTTCTACTTACAATCTAATTATCACTTGTTGAACATAAACCAAAGGGACCAGGGTGATCGGTACTTTATACAGTTTGGTGCTTGGTGGCAGGTTCTATGAGGCTAACTACACTAAGATCGATAGGTCACCAAAGTTCGGTCTCATTGTTGCTTCGTTACGTGATATGATGCGTGGGATTTGTTTTTTTGTTTTTTCTTTTGGGTCCAAGCGAGAACCGAGAATATAGCTTAATGGCTAAGATCTAGGATATAGAGTATTAACAACAAAGTAACGTTTTATGCATTATGGAGTTCTCTTCCGACTTTGGAATAAACAAGATGAGCAAATGTTCCACTTGGTCACTGCAAATACTTTCGGGATGATTTTTGATTTCTTTCGGGGCTGGCTATATATACAGTGTGTCTGGGTGTCGAGTTATTCCAAGTTTACATATGATTTGGACAAATGTTTAAAGTAAGTCTATAAACGTATTAAAGTGAGAATCGATTACTGGCTTTGGTTTTCGGCTTGTCCCTCTGGTCGGGGCATTTACAAATGTAAGTAACAACGAAATCAAAATAATCACTACGATTCCTACTTAAGCGCTACATGCTTCAGCTTTAGCATCAACAACATGCAATTCAAATTCAAATCACTACTGTGATTCGATTCGGATTCGGATTCGATTCGATGCGATTCGATTCGAATCCATTAAACTCGCATCTGAAGAACTCTGTGCATCCAAAGCTCGCTTTAGTGTGTGTTTACTGTGTGTGATGTGATAGAGAAAGAGAGAAAGCCTTCTGTCTTTGGAAGTTTTGGTATGCATTCACATTCCTTTGATCGGGTTATCGAGCTTTCGCTTAGTGCTGATCAAAACTACTCGAAGTCCGTTCTGTTCTTCGCAAACTGTGCTCCAAAACAAATCAATCGTAACTGTTATCAAATATGGTAATGAAATCAAATCAAGCTACAAATCATACGCTTAGATAGAGAGGAAGAGAGATAGTGAGTTCGTGTAGGATTTTCTCTGGGTGTGTTTGCTGTATGTTCTGTATGTTCTGAGTGTGTGGATTTCTGTGGGTGAGCCTAACACTTTCTATCTGCTGAGCAATTGAGCAATTAGCCACGACACTGCCACTGCGATGGGTATGAGATGCAGCTGGCAACCGTTAGTGTGTAAATTTTTACTAGAATTGCACATATCTTCCTCACAAAAGCACATATGTCCATTGCCTGAACTTTCCATCATGCACACGTGATCGACCATGAATAAATTGATCTGTAACTGTGACGTACACATGCGTCGCACCACCTCGTACGCTGAAAGAGAGAGCAAGAAAAGAGAGAAAGAGACGGGGACACGCACACGCAAGGGTGTCGATCAGTCAGTTGAAGGATAATCAATTTGCAATTGGGGGATATTTAGGTACAGTCGCGTGCTAGGTCCGGGGTACAGTTGTGTCGGGGTTGCTGAGTACTCACGTGATCTCTGATGCCGCACCATTTTCACGCAGCAACCGTTGCAGGTCATCAACGGGGGTTGATCCCTTGGCAGGGCAGTATAGTTGAAGGGATCCTGGATAAGTACAACAAACATTAGTCTTATAGTCCATTTCCATTGCTCTCTTCCCACCTTGCAGCGGGCATCTGTCCAGGAGTCGCACTCATAGCAGTAAATCGATCGCGCTATATGAAATAATATATCGTTATTTTCAATTTCTCAATACGCTTCACTTCTCTGCTGATCTTCGGATTATTTTAAGGTTAGGTTAGCTACGGTACAGTAACGCCAAAACGTGCAACAAAAGCATTCCAAGAGTTGCCAACACAGACAAACAGCAGGCGGAAAACATTTATCGATATCAGTTTTCAAAATAGCAAGTGATTTGTTGCGATTCTTTTGAATTGGGTATGTGGTATTTTTAAATTTTTGGGTAGCTAAAGGTTCGTAAAATATTTAATAAAATTTTTCTAACTAACCTACAGTTGCAAAGAAAAATTAACAGAACCGAAAAACACATTTATGTTAAAGGATTTACTGGGGATGCCTTTGATGGAAAAGTGTCCTTTTAAATCGTGCACTCACACTCCATAGTCTTACACCACATACAGACACACCAAATAACTAGGATAAAATATCGGTTTTCCGGATATAGTTTGTTTCAGAGCTGTTTTCCTAAAACTCGCATATTTAACTTAAATAAAATATTCTAGGCCAAAACTAAAAAGGTAATCGAATTATTGGTATTTATTAGAATTGATTTAAATATTAATTATCTTGTAATATTGCTTTTATAAGTTCCGAAACGAACTTTACCGCAGAAATACACCTGATTCAATGGATTTTCAAAGGATAGTTGAAAGGAAATAAATCAAATAAAAAATGGAAGGAAAGTCAAAAAGCTTTGGTGCAACAAAACTATTGAAAAAAGTGCAACCGAAAGAAAAGTTAAGTTAGGAGAGAGTTTAAAGGGGATGCCCCAAAGAACTGAATATTGGATATTGGTGGCAAAGCTTTAGGAATGAGCGAAATAGCTCCGATCTTTCGGTCGATCGGGCTTCGAATGCGAAAACGAAAAGATCTTAAGTAACACTGATAATCCAAAAATATTCCTTATTCATGGCGAACTCGAAATAAATCGATTCGAGTTTCTTAGAAATAGATTATACATATACTTATGCATGACTCATATTTTCTTATATTTTGGCAAAAAGGTAATCGATAGGTTTAAGCAAACGGTTTCTGTTTTGGAAAGGCAATGGACTCATACTTTGACATTCGGCTGAGGTCTGCGGAATCCATATGAAAGTTAGAAATCCGATAAAGGCTGCAAATAAATAATGGAAGAGAGAGAGCAAAGTAGAAGTGGGCAGTAGAAGGAGCACGAACCAAAGATACAAAATCAAAGGGGCTTCGGGAAGTGGGCAAGCTAATGCCCCGTGGCAGGTACAGTTGACCTCTCAGCTCGTTCCGATTCCATATTCCCCCGGGCGAGCACAACTGTACCTGCCATTGGGTTATCGGCTGATTTCGGGCAGGGTTTTTAGTTTGAGGAGAAAATAGAGTTGGTGGGTGGAATGTTGACACTCTACACTCGCCGGGGCGGGAGTTAAGTTAACACTCCCGATATTCTGTGCACTCAGTGTTCGAATGCCATTCGTTTTCACCGCCTACAAGAAAATATTACCAGGGTGACAGTGTTGTAAAAGGCACAGAGAAAAACATTTTGTACAAATTACGTTTACATTTTGGTGTGAACTTCACTGCAACTCAAGACGCATACGTGTTGTTGTTGGATGTGACCAGGAATATGCAATATATATGGTATATGGGTAGATAGAATGTATAGAGTACAGACAGCTGCTTACAGTCGATATATAACGGCATTTACAATCAACGGCACGTACGAAACGAAACCAATAATGAAAACCAAACCAAACTCAAATCGAACGCAACAATTGCTTTTCACGTTTTTACAGGGGATTATTTTCTTTTTTTGGATTAGTACAAAAACTGAAGGTAATTTTGTTCAAATCGAATGGGGAAATCATACGCAAAATGAAACTTACTTGGAAAACAATTATCGGTGGTAGCGAATTTTGCCAATGCCAAAAAAACTATATATTATTTTAGTTACCGATGAAAAATGAAAAATAAAAATAATGTAAAACATGTTTTCAATCAAATTCAATCGAATTATGAATGGCTTAGCAGCTAGCAAGGCAAATGAAAATCAATCATCTCGGTGCCTATCTAAACAATTTCGATACGATCGATCAGATTGCACTTAAATGGAATTCTCCTAACAACTCATTCACATTTCTTCGGTTCTTTATCTTGTTGGTCTTTGCCCAATAACATTTCTCATCGATGTTTATGGTAGTGTCAGTTGAAAACATCACGAAGGATTTGAATTTCACTTTCCTAATGGAATGGAATTCAAAATTATTGTTCATGATTCTGAGTAAATGTATAAAACGATCAAATTCTCATTTTGCCTACAACATATCCCTGTGTCAGCTTTATTACTACGAAATCTAATAATCTTGTGTGTATAAAAGTTCCGAGTCAATTCTTTGATCTGTGCGGGAATAAAATTTGATGGTCCATAAAGCAGCGGGTATTTATGCCGGCTCTTCAGTTTATGGTTCCGCTTCTGTTTATCATTCAATTCGATATGGTATTGACCTTAGTTCATTATTAGTTTGATGATTATTTCTCTGGCTATGTCTATGTGTTTGCTTGATGTCTGTGGTGATGGATGAGTGAAGGGATTACCTGTTAGGACCAACAGCCAATTGCCGACTGCATTTCTCTGCGTCCACATCTTGGTCGGTTTTCCGGCTTTCCACCCACCTTAAAATCGAATTTTATTTCAATTGTTTGTATGGATTAAATTAGTAAGAAAACTTACTTGGAGTGGGTCTAATTCAACTGAGTTTTTACTCTCTACAGTCTGCTATTTGAACTCAGATCCTGTTCCTGCAGCGAAGCATTGTGCTGCCGTCACTAAAAGTTTGGAGATGTTAATATAAAAAAATTAATTTTCTTTAGACAATAAAATCTAGTGATTAGTTACTATATTAATAGGAATACCAACAAAAATCCTTGGTGATTATATTTGATTTCAATAGGTTTTAAAGACATTCCAGCTAGTTTCCCCCTTAAAATGCGTCCTATTTTAAAATCCCTTGTGGTTTCCCACAATAGAATTGGAGGCACAGAAATTAACACTTTCCGAAATAACGACCGACTCTGGTTTCCCAACTTTTATGGCGCGTTAATGGTGCACATGGGCGAGGGTCGACCAAAGAGTTCTGTATGCTAATGATTTGTGGCGGTCGAATTTATGGCGACACTTTAAGTTCCCATAGCACAGCCTCAAATGCGTACGTCAATATGACAGTATA
The DNA here is from genome assembly GCA_037075205.1 of Drosophila prostipennis. NCBI lineage: Eukaryota > Metazoa > Arthropoda > Insecta > Diptera > Drosophilidae > Drosophila > Drosophila prostipennis. The sequence continues at coordinate 1,486,602 of JBAMCJ010005005.1, read as the reverse complement.
AATACATGGATGGTATATGTATAGATGGTACCGATATAAGTGGATCAAAAACATGGCTCTAAAAATAGAGCCACCCAACCTCTAATAAGTGTTCTAGGTCAATCGGTGTGAGTGGTGGTGTGTGTGTGATTTTTTCTTTCGGAGGGTGAGTTCAAGTCATGGCTGCTGCTGATGTCAATGGTTCTTCTTGGTTCTTCTTCGGTCCCCTGTGATTGACCGGCTGTTCAAACGCCAACCATCAGTATCATATCATTCGCTTTTCACATTTCACATCTCACACTCCGGTCTGCATTTTACACATATTTTGCGTTTGCTTTGGCTGAATTTATTGTGGCATTTTTTGCATTGAACTTTGGCAAAGTGTCAAAATAACGCGAGGGCGGGCGCAAAGAAAGGCGAGGGGAACGGCAGACAGAACTATTTATATTTATATGTATGCCACTGCTAAGAATATTCTTAAAGCGCGTAGAAATCAATGGGGATGACTGGACTGTCAGATACCCCTTGAAAATGTTTAATGAATGGGAATAATTTAATATAATAAATATGGAACCATTAATTGACTCCTATTGCTTAGATATGGGATTTTAAAATACACACTGAGAAAACTTGAGAGCGAAAAAACCAAGAACGAATCTTCTTGATTTCAGTATTTTGTCTTCTCACTTTTTTGAGCACAAACGTTCTTGAAATCAAGAATAAAAGTATTCTTGATCTGGTTTTTTGAGAATACATCATTCTTGATTTCGTTTTTCAAGCATGAACACTCTTGAAATCGTCCCCAGCTATGGGAAAACATTAAGAATTTATGTATTTTTTATAAAAAAAAATTAAAGTGCTAACAATCCTTGAATATCTCATGGATATTTTTTACCAAAAAGGGGTATCCAATCATTATCTCTGATCCCTAAACTAATATACCCCTCAAGATCGGTCTCTCATCTTTTCAGGTTAAGGTTTTAGCTTGGCACTGCTTAACATAGAGCAATTTTCCGCCAATATTGAAGACTGTTCGCTGGGGCAAAGACTTGTGACTATCATCCTGCACCACTGCTGCATAAGTGGGTCAAAATGTGGTTCAGTGCCCGCCTGCCGTTCAACAAGTGTTTGCAATGCCGCCGTTTTGGCGATGATTATGGCTGCCGATCGCATTTCATTGGCCATTCATCAAATTTTAATGGCTCTAACGAGCTAATTGCATAGTGGGTCAGAGCCCAAAGCCCACAGAATGTAAACAACGCCCATAGTTTGATTTTGCGCTTAGTATCGCCCCTTTAAACCAATTAATTACTCGCCTGTTGTCCCCGTTACTGGCTAACTGAAATTGAATTTTCGACCATGTTTGGCTGCCTGCTTTTCGTTGGCCTAGACACACGCGAGTATTGATTTTGTGTGGCTCTGTTTACGCGACGCTGCAGCTTCTCCACTTTTCACTTTTCCTTTCCTGGCCTCTCCTCACACTTTTCCGGGTCGCTTGTTGGGCCGTTGTTTCATAATATGTTCCCGATTCTCGAATCGATTGGCCAGCTTAACTCGGCCAACCTGGGTTCTAGCCTTCTCTGGGGTCTACTGCAATTTGCACTCGACCCTCGCCGTGGTCTCGGTCGCTTTTCCGTCGATTGGGTGACTTTTCCTCCACTGTTTTCCTATTGATTTCGCTTTTCGCTCACAACACTTTGGTGCATCACTTTGCCTTGATTTTTTCAACTGGCTTTTCAATTAACCGTGTGCACTTGCCAATTGTTTAATTCATCAATTCGAATAATTTATCAATTGTTTCACGTTTATTTGTGGGCAATTTCAGCCCGTTGCCGATTTTTAATTCTCAATTTTGTAATTTATTTAGCAGGTCACACGCAACGACATTGACAACGACGGAGACGACTGCGGATTTTCCGATTTTCCCTTAACGCTTTTTGACAGTTTTGGCGCATGACGCTTTTGTATGCTGCGCGGCAGCTTTTCCGCATACCAAGTGTTGGAAAATTGGCTGCGGAAAAGCTCACAGCATAAGCTTTAGCATGGCGCACTTTTTGAAGAAAATTAAAGAAAAATGGGTCCAGGTATCAAAAACAAAAATCAATTAAAGCTAAATTTATATACCAAATGAAAGCGATTATTTTAAAAACCTTTTTATGTTATACTCGTTTATAGAAGAGTACATTGTATTAATCGGAACGTATCTAACAGGTAAAAGAAGGCGTTTCCGACCGAATTTTTGTTGTTTTGAAATACCTATCGAAATGTAGAAAAAATTTTTTAAATCAGACCATTCCTTAAAAAGTTATGAGCAAATAATGAAATTTAAGCAATGCAAGCAGTCGCTAACTCGTCCTTCCTTTAGCTGAGTAACAGGATAACCGAGATACTCGACTATAGCGTTCTCTCTTGTTTTATTTTAGTATGTTAAATTTTTCCAAATTCTTGCTAAATAATTTCGCATCCTCCCACTTTAGTTAATGTTTTCCACTTTATTGTGAACGCTTGAGAATACAAGTAATTTATTTTGTAGTTTGAATTTTAGGGCAGCTTACACAGTTAAATATTAGTTAATTAAAAAATGATTTTTTCATGAATAAATACATAAATACACACGAACGAAAGAGTACACGACATAAGTATGATAGACACTGAAATGAATGAATCATCGAACAAATCTCCCTCTATCTCTAGATTCGAGTCGCTGGTGATCCCTTAGTTTTAAGCATAGTCGCGTTCTCCCTCCAATTTGCGCATCTGCAAGTTATTAAAATATAATAGTACACAAATTAGTCAAGTAAATTAGGCAGGGATGCAAACCGATCGAACTTGTGGGCGTGTTCGGTTGAAAGGATTGAAGAAGATCTAAACCAATGGGTTCGGTTCTCAAAAGTGGGTTGGATAAGTTTTGATGGCGGGTTGCGATAGCTTTAGTATACGAATATCTGCTGCTAAAGCGATAAAAATATATACATTTAAATAGTCACAGATAAATGAGATATAAAGCAAGTGGTTCGGGTGCGGTTCGGTTTGCATCCCTGAAATCGAGTAAGTTGGGGTATTTACAATGCAAGTGTGTGTGTTTTTGTGAGAGGTGAGTGAGTTTTGAGTGTGATAAGTGGGTGTGTAATGAGTGGGTGTGATCAGTAGAAGGACTCCTCGCTCCAGGCGCTTATCAACCTGACTCTCACCTCGCGTTCATCGGCGTGCGTTCGGTACTTCTCGGAGGCCTCGTTCGTCTTCGGGGCGGGCTTCGCCTCCAGGACCTGGGTATAGAGCAGGGCGGCTGCCACGCCCCCCAGCACAGGTCCCACCCAGTACACCCAATGCGAGGTCCAGATATCGGTGGCGAAGGCAGTGCCCACAGTGCGGGCGGGATTCATGCTGGCACCCGTGTACCGAATCGTGCCCAAGTGACCCAAGGTCACTGCCATTCCGATGGCCAGGGGCGCCGTGTAGCGGGAGTCGGGCTTGTGGGGATCGCAGGCCCCAAACACAACGAGAACCAGCAGGAGTCCCAGGAAGAACTCAATTCCCAGGCCCTGCATTTCCGAGATATTTGGCGCCAGTGAGGTGTGGCCCAAGCCGTTATGGTAGTCCTGGTCGAGGAGGATCTAGGGGGTGTAAAATACATTTTTAGAAAGGATTAAATCTTTTAAGGGTTTTCTTAATCGTAAATATATGTTATCACTAGAAGTCGGCTTATATGGCAAATCATTTTTCGACATCCGATTTCCAGTGATTTTTTATTGGTTTTATTGGTAATTTTACTGCAAGAAATACTATTATTTTGTTTTAAAAATAATTATAACACAATGAAATACAACTAAATAAAAGATAACAATTTCTGGGCAAGTTTGTTTGTGTACTTGAAAGTTATCAATGGGTTAACTACATTCACATTCCCACTTTACATTAATATATGAACTCATTGAAGGCAATTGTCGAAATACCAGTCAGTTTTTAAACCACAACCGGATGTGGGACAATCAGAAACACTATGAGATAAATGACTCAGTGTTGTTTCTCGGTGTTTTTCAAGTAAGCGAGATTAGCCTTATGACACCAAGAACGAACATCTTAAAAGATATGGTTTCAGGAAACCTACATGGGTTTTCAGTAGATTTTTTTTTTTTTGCAAAATGTTTACAAAAATGGTCGCTTTTTCTTGCAATATATCAAGTTCTTAACTCCATTTTTTTCATTTTTTAAGAAAGCTTTCTTTTATAATTTCTCACCTTAACAGCTGCCGTTCCAGCGATGGAACCCAGGCACTGGAAAATTACATAGAAGAAGGCCCTGATCAGGCTGATTCGTCCTGCAACCAACATTCCAGCGGTGACAGCAGGATTCACATGTCCACCACTCAAGTGACCCACAATCTGCAGGGGAATACAGTATAATTTAGTAAGAATGATGTTGTAATTTAAGGAATATCTCACCGTGATGGCCATGAAGATGGCCAGGCCAAAAGCCAGGGCCTTAAAGGTACCATCCTCAATTTGAGTGCATGCTCCGCAGGCAAAGAAATTGAGGATCAGGTTACCCAGAAATTCTCCAATCAGGGCCTGCCACAATCGCAGCTCCTTGGATTTGAGCTGGGATATAAAAAATATAATTAATTCCAATTCAAATTTAATATAATAGATTTTAAACCTACCTCATTGAGACCCAGTGAGTACTCGAACTTTCCCATCTTCTTCGCTTTGCTTTCCAATTGAAACTGGCGAACTGAAAAAAGCACAAGGAAAAGTCAGTGGGCGATGTCTGGCAGTTAATGCAAATCGCTGTCCAAATTGTAAATGGAAATGTGCTTGAAATTGCATGTGGACAATTGTCGGACATGAGCAGGTATTTAACCACCAACGATGACTACTTTTTTCACTCATTTAAGGTGCGATATTGTTTTGGCCTTTGGCGACACTTTGACTATCTGCACTTCCGCTGCAATTGTCTTGGTGCCTAATTGGTTGACACCTTTGTCTGGTACTCAATTAAAATAGTCGCAGTTTTATATCAGTAAGAATGCAAGCTTAAGAAAATTTTCCCAAAAGAATATAAATAAAAACATGAGAGAAGCTGACTACCTAATCAAAAAAAAACACCTCTTAACGAGGTAAAACAATAGTGACGACCGCACCTTCAACATACAAAAGATCTGATATCATATTTTGTGACGAAAAATAATTTTACATTCGAAAATATAAAAACACTTTCTTAAATTTACTCATTCGGCCCGCTTCAGACAAATTTATAAGATTTTACCCACACGAACATTTTCTATTGTAGCGTGCCGAAAAAGTAAATTTTAGAAAGTGTTTTTATATTTTCGAATGTAAAATTATTTTTCGTCACAAAATATGATATCAGATCTTTTGTATGTTGAAGGTGCGGTCGTCACTATTGTTTTACCTCGTTAAGAGGTGTTTTTGTTTGATATCAGAAGTTTTTAAAGAGACAATTTATACCCTGGGTTTAATTTACATATTAGTATACCTCATACCATGACCAAAAGTCATCCCCATATAACTTAGTTATTAAAAAACTAAAGCACATAGGATTGACCCCTGATCTTAGCTGAACGCCGCCTGATATATTGCAAGCACTGTTGCAAGCCCTACTTGCTGCAACGTGTTTTCATAAAAAAAAGCTGAGGCCATTTTAAAAAAAATTCGATATTTTAAAAACTAAAAATGGCTCCAACTGTTTACAAAAATCGATTGTAACTAACAATATGGCGCATATATTATTTATAAAAAAAAATTTAAATACAACATTTTTTATAATTTTAATTTGTTTTTATTTTTAAGAAAATAAAAACTTATTTTTTTTAACATTTTTTTTTTAAAGAAGAGGTTTTAGAAGAATTAAATCAAAACACATGAAGTCACGCGGATTCATATAACCGGAGATAAAGATTTTCAATGAGAGGGTACTTTTTCAAATTTGTCAATTTTTGGAAAACTTTAAAAAATTCTAACTAAAAAAATAATTTTTTTTCGGACAAATCCTGATACACGTGATTGCTCATTTTCCGAATAGAACATGTAAAAAAAATGTTCAGGCAAATCAAAAATGTAAAAATTTTTTTTGGCCCAAATCTGTTCGGCTCGTAAATGAACGGCCCTTAGGCAGCATTAATTGTTATGAGCTGGCAAAAGTGGCTATTTTCGTTTCAGAATAACTTTTAAACGTGACTTTTTACAGTAATGTGTTATATACCAAAATTTAAGGAATCTCAAGGGCTATACAGTTTAAAGTTTTAAGGAAAATCGTTAGAGCCGTTTTTGAGAAAAATAAAAAAAAGCTAAAAAAAAAGTTTTAAAAAATTTTCTTTTGTTCATATCTTTTTAACTATTATATTTACACAAATTGCATATAGAAGGCGTTTATAGCATTTAAAAATACCTTTCAAACGAGATGCAGCACAAGTCTGTAGCTTTAGTAGTATAGAAGTTACGGCTTTCCGAATTTTAGCTATTTATAGCTGTTTTCCCGCTAAACTAGCGAGTTTTTCCAAAAGTGGTAGAACAAAACTTTTTTATATCGATGTGATGAACGTCATATCAAATTTTCAGAACTTAAAAAACATATTTTGGACAAACTGACAAACTGACAAACAGAATTAAATTTTCATTTTGGGAAGAAGAAGTAAATCTTATTTTGGCTATAACTTTTGAACGGAGCGTCCGATTTTCTGATATGACCTCTCATATTAAGCGCATTTTCAGTAGCAATACAACTAACGTAGTCCGGGGGGCCAATTATCCCCACCGGCCCCAACAGATCCAAATTTCTAAATTTTCACTTTTATACTTTCACCGCTCTCCCTCCCAAACCAATTGATTTTCTTGAGGTCTTGGTATGCAATCCTTTAAGTTTTAGCAATACCTTTAATTTGGTGTATTACTCATTACGATCGGACTATCACAGCAGATTTTCATTTCTTCGTGTATATATAGTAGTCGCCTTCGCACACTCTCCTGGTGCGCTTCGTCACTATCTAATACCCGTCACTCTGCTAAAGGGAGTGCGAGGGAGGTGGAGATATAAACTTTGATCAGCAATAACTTTTTAACGAATGGTCCGATTTAAAAAATTTCTTCTACATTTCGATAGGTATTGATAAACACAACAAAACTGCATTTTTACTTTTCCGAAATATTTAAATTTGTAAAATCGTTTATAAGCGGAAATGCTTCCTTCTAGCTGTAACGTACTTTTGCACAAATACTCTACGAGTTATAAAAACTAAAAATAAAATGTATTAATATTTTCAAGCTCAATCTTCATTTAATTATTTCATTTTCAGCTGTGAAGGAATGTTTGTGTGCTTTACTTAACCCATTGTCGTAGTGTCAAAAGCGGGTAATTAGGGGCACCCTTTAGACACCACACCCCCTAACTCCACGAAACCCATCATCTTATCGGCTAACGCAGCTGCATGTGAGAATATATCAGAGCAAACAGAATGTATAATATTCAATTGGCAACGAGTCATAAAAGTGCGGTAAATATTTGAGCGCAACACCGTCAGAAGTGAACAGCACTCGAGAATGAGAAGTGTTTAACCGGGGGTTAAGGGGGTCTCCGGGGGTTAAACCGCCGCGAGGGGATTAGGCCTGTTTTTTTATAGAGTGGAATCAGTGGAAACTGTTTGTTTTGCTGTTCTTATTTGGCGCAATGCGGTCACGAACAGTCCCAAAAATGGGCTAAGACTTGTTGACCATGCCCCCACATAAAATCTCAAGAGCTTTACAAATATATAAAGTCATGGGTATATATATACCAAAAAGCATATTCCATTTGTAATTTGTCTATGCCATCAATCAGCGACCGTTCAATGCTAATTTCCATTTTCTATGCTCAGAAAATATTCAAGTTATTCATCACTCTTTGTATTTAGTTTTCTAATGCAATCTTAATGAATTTCGTGTTTTATTTGCGTCATCTATGGGCCCCCTATCGATATCAGGCAATAGACTCAAGTGCTCTGATATGAAAACGCGTTTTCTATTCGTTAATTGAGAAGCCGAGGAGGAGTGTGCTGGATGAGCAGATAGCAATTGAATTGACTTAAGGTTGGGCCCGCGGATAAGTGGAATACCTTGTAATAGAGCAGAGATACCATCCCACACAAGCGCTGCCATTGATTGGAATGCCAAGAAAAATGGGTAAAACCGGGAGACTCTAAATATTTGTCATCGCCCGTTAATCATCCATTGTGAAAACTGATTCAACAATTTGGCGTGTAATTATAATCTCAATTAGTTTCCATGAAATATTATTTTAATTGGCCAACTACTAACTGGCATTCCATAGGTCAGATTCACAGGTGCCGATTCTCTTTTTCGAGGCTAATTAAAATCCCTATCGCTGAACTAAAAGGTGTAGAACAACAAATGAAAAATCTAAACAATTAATCGGCTCTGATTAAAGTTTGCTTAGCGATTATTTTAGGCGGCTATTTATGGACGATAAGCTGGCCTTATAATTGGAAACCCAATACGTTTTCCCAACTGTGGAATTCTCAATAGCGCGCTAATAATGAGCGAGTCCGTGCCAATTCGCATATTATCCGAACAATAAAGTAAAAGTTTGCTCAACAAATTAGCACAAACGGCGAGAACAAAACACACAAAATTCACACATATTTTCGCAAACCCAACAAAGTAGAATGCATTTCAACGCATTTCGAGCTGATTTTCGTCATCCGAGATATTTTTGTGGCTTTCGAAACGTGTATTAACGGCGGGTGGGTTCATGAACTTGAACTCAAACCGAATTCAACCGACAGGCGGCCAAAAATGTGTTCCAATAAAATTTTATTATATGCAAATAATGAAGAATGTCGTTTGGGAAAAGTGGCAACACACAAAGACATTCGTCATTAATTAAAAACATCCAGATAACAAGAATATAAATCTCGCGTTGATGGAACTGGTGAGGTAATGTCGTTGCTTTTGTTTTTGATGTATTTTTTTATTGACTCTAAAAGCAAGTAAATAAATGATGTGACTATTTTCAAAGTGATTTTAATCTATGGCCTTTTTGAGTAGCATTTATTGGCGACCAAGTTATTACTATAATGGGACGTATTATAAATAGTTGTAAAGCAGTAGTCACATGATCTCTACATATTCTAAAAGTTAAGAATAACACTAGTTTAGAACTTTAAAGTTTTGAGTTGCTAATCACGCTGAACAAATTAAAAAATAATGTCCAAAGAAGCGTTCCGAAGATATTCGCGAAAATCCAGATTTTCGACACTTCTTTTATAAAACCTAACAGATCTTGAAAACCATTAGTCCAACAAACTGGTAACTGACACTTTTTAAAAGGCAATAGATGCACCTTTCCGATCATTTTTGTCTTTTTTTGTTATATCTAGGTTTTATTTAATTAAAAAAAATACAAATAAATATGTATAAATTCTTTTGAGCTTTCAGATCCAAAGTCCGTTTTGTTGTTAACAAGTTAAGGCGAAATATTTTCAAATTGAGTGCAAATTCTAGGAGATATGAATTTTTTAGTGAAACAACCCACTTATTTTTAAAAGTATTTATTTTTAAATATTAAGATATTTGCAAGTAGTTAGTTTCAGTTCTTTGAAAACCCCGTTTATTTCAGGTAATGTTTTCCTGTATTTATTTTTATTTCTTTTAACTGTTAAATACGATCTAGCCTAGCCTCAATTGCGTACGTCTGCCGATGGCATTTGGCGATATAGACGTTTGCAATTGTTTGCCGCAACTTTGTCACTTAAAAAGCCATAAAACTTACTTAAGCTCTGAATTTGTATGCAACGCCGAACGTGGGAGGAGCGGGAGTGATAAAAAGGGGGGAAAGTACAGCAGCAATTGCAGAGTTAGTGCCCAAAACTCCCACACGTGTTCGGGGCTACAGTGAAGCCCGGCTAATGGCGAAAGGGGCCACTCCAATTACCGAATCAGAGAGCAGAAAATTGCCTGGTCAACCCATCAATCACAGGTGTCAGATATGAAACTGAGCGGACTGAATGCCCCCAAGCTCTGTAAGACCCATTACCATATCATCGGATCATGGCATTGCCGTACCTAATTAACCACACAATTCAAAAACATATAGAAGTCTTGAAAGCTTAAACAGATCGCACGACCGCATCATTTCACGCAACGCTGGTTTCAAAATGAAAAGCACAATAGAATAACAAAATGTTCTGGTGAAATTTGTAAATATATTTTGGCAAGAGTCTTTTTCTATATCCGCTTTTAATTACTCGAAATCGCGCTGGCGGACAGAAGTAAAAATTCTACATAAATTGCAATATTTTTACGATTGACATACGCGAGGGCATTCTCACCAATTTGTTTATCTCGTTTTATGAGAGAAGTCAGGCCAAAAATCAGATCAAAGTAGATTTGACAAAATATGAACATGGGTAGAAAAAATGCAAAACGGTATTACAACATTAGTTTCACTGCACGGTGAGAAATTTTAATACATTTTAATAGATATCTATGGATTAATATTTTTAATAATAAGTTCTGTAGCACAGTTTATTCTAATTTAATTATTTAAAATTTTTAGATGGAAAAAATTTGCTTTATTTTCTTTTTATAATTTAATTTAATAATAAACTTTTTTATTAAAGAGAATTATAGAACAAATAATATTTGGTATACAAAACACATATTTAATTGAATTATTTTAATTCACATTAAATTAAAAAAAACTCTTAAATACTTGAAAATTGAAAATGGAACTATAAGAATTTGATATACCTTTCAAAATTCAAAATTTATTTGTTATGTGTAAATCAAAAAATGTTGTATGCTTTTAATTATGATCACTTTCAATTAGAAGTTTACCTTGTTTTGTTATTAGCTCACTTTGGCACCTTTGCACCTGCTTATGAACTTGGTTTTGCGGCAACAACAACTAACACCGAAACATGCACTTAACAAATATTTAATTGAACTTGGCAGGAGTATGAGTTCCTCGAGCGATCCGCGCACTTTAACTCGACGACAAACACTGCGCGACGCATTTGGCAGCTGAAAACCAAAGCCCCCGAAGTCGAAGGCGCAGAGAGGCCGATGTAAAAAATAACCAAACCAAGAGAGGGTTTTCTCCGGAGAAGCAAAGAGAAGAATTCTAGAATGCTTACAAGAGCGCGGGCGCAGCGATTAAAACGGACGATTTAAATGTACGATTATCTTGAAATTAATAAATGACAAAAACACAACAAACCAAACACTGAAACCCACCACACTTGTTGCGGATCAGCCGAGACACGAACCCTGCGTACACAGTGGTAAAATCAAAAATTGCCACCAATAATAATCGTCTATCTAATAAGCTAATTTATTGACTGCAAATAGTTATTTAAAAGGGTAATATTTATCCCACCCATCGTCAACGTCAAACAGTGACGCTTGCAGAAAAGTTTCCATCGCTTTTCGGTATTCTTATCACCCAAATCGGCCCAGAAATCATGTCTTTCGCAAACAATTTCTTTAATTAATTTACTGTATGCCGAACGGGGAACACTGAACTTTTCCATGAAATATTGACGTAAAATCAAATTTGCTTTATCTTTACAGGTGTTGTCTTCATTTGTATTTACCTTTTCAAATTAATATCGGCAAAAAATGCAATTCAGAAATCCAAGCACACTTTTATGAGGCCCATAAAATAAATTATATATATACATATATATTAAAAATTTATATATATTTATAATTAAGTGTTTCCAATCTTTGCAAACTTTGTTTAAAACTGCCATACTTTAACAACGTGTGGATTGTAATTTGAGTGTGTTTGTATACAATGCGCCGCTGCTGTATATATAGTCTAGCACAGCCTCAAACCTCTTCTCGCAATAAAATGAAGTAGTTGCAAGTAAAATTTATGGCTCTGAGCCAGATGTAAAATACAGTGTAAAATGTAAATATACGATCCTGACGATCGTGGGTAGCGATTGTCTTTAGACCACTTTTAAAATGCTTTAACACCACAACAAACCAATAATCCGATTACCTATAATTCCCCGGAAAGTTCATTTTTAGAATGCTCCAAACTTTGAGGTCCTGTTTCTCAGAATCCTTGCGTTGGAGAACGCACTTTAATTTGAGAATTCGTAACGAATTCAAATGTATCGCATCCAGCGAGCTAAATTTAAAAAGCAATAATTTTTTAGGACAGTGTTATTAATCAGAGCTATAGTGATTCCTTAAATTATCTGGGCAATGAAACGTCTGTTTTTTTTTTGGCTATCTAATAATTGTGTTTTAAAGTAAAAACACGAATAAGCAAGTGATTCATTTACATAATGACGAATTATTTATTTTGCCTGTGCATAAATCATACTGACTGACTTCCAAACCATTATGACACACCACTCCCTGCCACTACTTGCTTTAGATAAAGATCTTTTCTAATTTACATAGGTGAAAACAGAACACTACAATGCTGAAACAAAAAGGAAAATCCAGTCGCCATTTCATTTGAATGGAAATAAATGAACCGGCCGACTCCTCCTGACACTTGACTCCTGACACCTGACAACGCCCACTTTTCAGCCAGCACACAATAGTTCTCGAATGACCTTGGCCCGACATTGCGCCCATTTGCATATGGCCCGTAATCCAGTGAAAGGGCTGGGCTTTTTTGCTTATTTTTTCTGCTGCCAAGGAGCCTCACTGTGAAATATGGAAAAGCAAAGTAATTGTGTCCTGACTGGCGAAATAATAAATTAGAATTGTCCGGTCATAGCGCCCCCAAGTGGGAAGCCATTAATTAAATCAGACATAGCTGGAATTTAAAGCCTGGCAGCCCCAAAGTGACGTGATCTGGGAAATGGGTTCTTGGCAGAGGGATAATTTCAATTGCGCTGTATTTTAATTTGATTGTTTTGGCTTTTATTTTAATTATGAAAAAAGGAGTACAAACTCTGTCGACCCAAAATAGAGCGAGATAGTTAAGTAAAAAGTTACATTCAAAATTCGAAATGGCCTGTTGCTTACATTTCGAGCATATCGCAATGAGGTGCGCGCATATCAAGTCGAGATTCATACCATATAACATTCATATCAAGTTTTTTTTGGTGTAGGTACTTATTCTTTATCAAAAACGCAAATTTTAAATGCTTTATTATGTTTTACGTCATGTTACTGATAAATCACGCTTGTATTATCGGATTAGCCACTTCCGCCCCCATAAAATAGGTTGCTGATATGCCAGAGCTCGATTAAAAGCAATGCATTAACTCTGCCTGGAAACAATTAGTTTAGTTCAACACCACACGAATTTTAAATAGGGTTCCGTTTACTTTTTTTTAGACTTTTAGCGGAAGCGTACCTAATTCTCAAAGGCAACCTGCTAATTTGCTTTTATTCCATAGTAAATTCAACCGATTTCGAGTGAGCTTTGATTGCCGCTTAAACACACATTGCGAAAAATAAATACTCGAAACATCTGCGACGGCTTATCAGCATCGGAAATAAGCAAATTTTCATCAATTGCCATTTTTTATGTGCCCATTACCGTTCCCCATCTTAATGGGCTCTCGATATATAACACGTACGCCATAAGTCAACAGCGGCCGTGCCTAACTTCATCAGAAAAAAAAGAAAAAAACTAAAAAATAGAAAACAAAACAAATCGCTAAGCTGCGACAAAAAAAAGTCCGTTCTTGATGTATTTTTACTTTTATATAAAACAAAAGCCAGTCCGAGAACAAAAACCGAAGAAGTTGGGTAAACACAAATGGCAAAAAGTGTACAAGTACGACCAAGTGCTTGTGTCAATCAATATTGGAGTGCTGCGAACTTTTGGGCCTGGACAAGAGATGGGAACAGAGAAGTAGTGCCTTTTATTTATGGTTAATTACCTGCAATTTTTGGCCCGGCACGCGCTTCAGCATCGCTCATACGCCGTGTGTGCCGGCTACAGGAAGTGAGTATACGCCTCGTGGGCCAGAATTAACCTTAACATTTGGCTCGGGGAGAATGTGAGGCGTAGATCTGCGATCCATGACCAGAATTATTCGGTCGAGATGCCCGCATAAGATTCGTTTCTGCGAAAGCTCTTGGAAATATATTTCCCACGGCGCATGCGTGAAGACAACTCGAAGACAACAGCAATAAAAACGACAACCAGAGGTTAGTCATGGCTGCAAAAATATGATGGAGTTTTGAGATGGAGATGTGGATGGAGATGAAGGAGAGGCAAGGCAAAGCGACAAGCGACTGAAAATGTGCAAAACAAATAGCTCAACAACAATTCAAAATTTCGAATTGGACTTGAACGAGGCTTGCCAAAAAAACAATAACGAGAACCGCAAGACCAGACACAATAAAAGCAAACGCCAACAGCCCCCAGCAGCGGCCTTATTGAAACATAATGTGTGATATAGGTACAGTGGGTATTGGCTAAAACAAATGGATTTTTAGGTATTATAATAATATTTAACTGGATTTAATTAGATTTAAGATAAGTTTTTGTGTGAAGATTCTGCTTGCTAAATTTTTAGGTACAATTTAGAGATCATATCATTGGTATTAAAATAGGGGAAAAAGTCTTATAAATATAAGTTTATTCACAGATGAATTATTAATTTTTTCAAAATATTTGTTAGAACTATTTGTTCACTGTACCCAAAATTAGGTAACATACATCATATCCGAGCAAGCCATAATCAGAGCGCTGGGTAAAATTTGCATAGACCATAGTCGCGCATCTCGAGACTCACGCTTTTACAGCGACCACTAACCAAGATTGATGAAGTGTCAAACGCCGGAGATAGAGCATCGCAGACTGGAAAAAATAGAAGAAAAAAAGGTGGAGAGGGGGTGGGCTGCGACATTGACCTTTATTCGATTTTTGGCTGCTGCTCGGCTAAATCAATCGCAGGCGAAAAACAAACGGGCACACGCTCCTACTTTTTGCCACCTGATTGAACCAATTTCGGGGCATTTAATTTTCTACCGACTCATTGGCGGTTATTGTGCGCCCGAAATTCATTACAATTCGTTTATTAGCCGCCCCCATAAGCATACAAAATATTTGCGATTCGGCTCGAGATTATTTTCGTTTCTCTCTGTGTGCGCTTACACACTTATTTGGCTTTGTTTTCTTTTTCTTTTTCTTTATATTTTTTATTTTTCATTTTCCTCTTCTTCTTCAGTCCACTTGGCGATCGCCCGTCATTTTCAGTTACAATTGCACATGTTTCAATGTCACTGGAGTCCGCTTACGGTTATTATTGTTACCGTATTTTGAATTGTTTTCGTAGCATCACAAGATCCAAGTGCAGAGAAAACAGATAATTGCAGAAAACAAAATTAAATTCAATTTGGTTTTGGTAATTGCAACTACGACTTGCATGGGTTTTATTCAAATTTTATCCGGTTCATTGGGGAAAACCGTTAAAACATTTTCCCGGTTTTATTTCACTTATTATTTTCACTTTCATGAGGGTCCAAATACCTTTTGATTACTTTGAAATACATAAATTAAATTTTTAATTTATAATTTATTTTCTCCGAGATGGATTTAAAGTTTAATTTATAATATTGTAATAAATAACTTTTGTTTTTATTGTTATTATATTTTTATAACAATAACAATTTTCGTATTTTAATAAGGATAAATTGCAATTATTTTTCTCCCATATAATCTTATTTTTTCATAATTATTAATCTCACTCTATTTTGATGAATTCAACTATCTTCCTCTAATTGTAGCGAACAAATTACAGTTTAATTGGTTTTCTTTAAAGAAGCTTATGGGAGTTACTTTGTTGAATGAAAACCCGAATAAAAAGGAGGCGGGAGCCCAAGATCTATTGGTAATTCGACAAGCGTAGACCAACTCAACGGCGGAGATTATTATCTTGCCCATTTAGCCAGAGTTCGTGCCATTTTAATGGTTAACTGGCATTAAATATAATTACTCATTAAAGCAACAAAGTCACTTCCCCGACCGAAGGCACAAGTAAATCCGTCTGAAGTTTGGCTCTTGTTTTCGTAATGGGCTGAGACGCTTCCACAAACAAAATCTGGCCTCTTGGGCCTGGGTTGTCACTTGTTTTGTCAATAACTCGCAACTGTTGCTCTGGCCAGAGATAAAAATAGGTTCGCGACGACAAGGTAAAAGCCCTATTCAAAAGCCAGCGGAGCCCCGCAATCAATATGGCATATTAAAGACGTGGAAAGTTGTTTAAAAGCGAAACTGATAAGGGCCCAACCGTCCATAACCCATTATCCGAGTAAAATGTGGAAAAACTGCAATAATGTGCCATTAAAATAAAGTGAAAAGTGTACTGAAATATAGGTGGGTGGGGGTGCTTTTTAGGGGTGGGGGTGGGCTAAACCAGTCACGTGCAGCGCTTGTGGATTACCAAAAGTCAAAACTCTGCTGGGATGATAAGATCTCAGCTAGGCGATAGTTCCGTCTGAGGTTCTGCATGACCAGCGCAATTAGATTAATCAAAAATGTTTATAGCCTTTTGAGTGTTATATACCGCACACGTCCATATATCAAGTGCCCAAAATGGCAAGCTGATAGCTTTTAGGCTGTGTGCAAAAGCCGAAAATGGCTCTGAACTTTCCCCTTGGTCAATAACAATTAGATTAAAAATTTGGCACATCTCTGTAGTTGATTGAAATTTATTCGATTTTAATTTTCACAGTACTAGCAATACAGTATTAAATCAGCTTTGTAGGATTAGGCACACATTTGCCAAAAAAATATGTTTAGAAAAAACTGTGCTACTACTCACTTTACTTACTTATCGCTTAAATAATATATTTTTATTTTACTTATCTTATCTTCGTTTTTGTTTTGGAGAGATTGTTGGTCTTTTATCGGGTAAATTTAATTTTAATTTGCTAATTTAAAGCGACTTTGTAGCAATTGGTTATGGAAATTAAAAACATTTTGAGTATGAATTTGCCATTTTAAATTATAGGAACCTTTACAAATTACAAAACCATTTTCTTTAGATTTTAAAATAGTTAAAAAATAGTTGCTAAAGCGACTTTGTAGCAATTGGTTATAGAAAAGTACAAACATTATGAGTATAAATATGTAATTTTAAATTATAGGAACCATTATAGATTACCAAACCTTTCTCTTTAGATTGCAAAATAGTTGAAAAACGTTAAGTGCAATTGCAAAACCTTTTTTGCCAGAAAGTTTTAATGTTTTGCAAGTGCAACAGAAAGGTAAGCCACTCAAATTGGCAAAATAGAGCCATCAGAAACCATATGTCCGCGCCCAAGAGCCATAATAAATGTTTTTACACCCCCATTCGATTAAGTCATCAGGGCAGGTGTATTCCACATTCCGTATTCCGAACCCAGATCCTTCGGTTGCCCCCAAAGCGAAGTTGACCAAGCCCCAAAAACTGAAATCAGACATCGCTGCCTCAGTCGACGCAGACAGCGACGGCGACGGCGACTGCGGCTGCGGCAGCGACTGCGACTGCGACTGCGGCAGAGAGTATATCAGTTACAGGCGCAACATTGCCAACGTTTATTTGCGCTCGAGCAGCGAACGTGGTAGCACAGCTTGAATAAATCCAGCCACAATCTGCGAGAAAGAAAAGCCAAGCAGAGGCAACGGTAATTTGAAAATTCGAAAAGGAAATCGAGTTCGGAGCGGTTAATTTAATTGAAAATAATAAAATCGAGTTATTGTTCGTTGCGCTTTCCAATTTCTAAGCAAGAAATAATTGAGCCCAGTGTGAAAATAAACGAGACGAGCGCAGGAAAAACCGAAAAAGGCTGACGGGTGAAATTAATTTGACAAAAACTCCACTTTCCGCCCATTCGACTCTGTGGTCAAGTGCCTGACAATTGTGCAACCTCAAGACTCTTAACCTTAACAATTATATTTTGGCCGCAAAAACTATTGGCGCAATTCAGTTCGATTCGAGTGCCCGCTGGCTCACTTTTACCTGCAGAAGCCGCCATCAAAATTAAGCAAAAAGCGCGCTTTGAAAACGAAAGCAAAACACAAGTTCGATTCGAAACCCCCCACGCTTTGCCAAAAAACTCAAGTGGCAGCCCCCAGAAGACAGAAGACAGTAGACCGAAGACAGAAGACAGCAAAATGGTCGAGAAAACAGGTGAGTGATTGGCGATTGGAGACTGGAAACTGGAGAATGCGAACTATGCGTGTGCGTGTGTGCGAAGGTTGATTGCGAATAAAATGGGGGCGAAGAGTGCGCGAAATTGTTTTGATTTTCTACGAAAGTTAATGCCGCACATTTGGGGCTCTCCTCTTTTGTTTGAAAAATATGAAAGGCTAAAAAAATAGTCTAATATAAAAACCTTTATATTTATGACTATATTTCTAGTTTAATGCACACTCATTAAAATTTGTTTCTAAAATTTAGAAATCTCCCCTTTTAATCACTAGCCTTTGGAAAAATTTCCATTTAAATCTAAAAATCCATTCCAAAGGCGTGATTACTAAATTTTATAAAGAAATTTTTATGAGTGTAGTTTTTTATTTATTTATTTATATAAACATAAAATTTGTACAAATTAGCCTTTACAATACTACGATATTAATAGAAAGTGTATTTAGTTTAAAAAAACCTTATTCATAAAGAGATTTGCCCATGGGATATCAAATTCATTTTAACAATAAAAACAAATTGGTTTCATTAAAAAATTTCTTAAAACTAATTTTATTAGAAGCTTTTCAACTTTATTAGTAATTTTTATATTTGATTGATTTTTATATTTTGCACTTAATTAAAAAACACTTTGTTTATGTTTTCACTTTCTTAAGAAACCCAAAGTGGCCTAAAATTTGCCCAAAAATTAATCACTCCTGTGTAATTAATCATCTTTAATAAGCCATCTTAAGATATTTTGATAAATCATCTTTCTTTGGGATAGTTGAGTTAATCAAAGACTAGCCCGCCTGTCGATAACGATAACAAGATGATTGGCTTTCAATAATTTCTGTGGCGCAGCATGACAAAGACAGTAAATTAGCCCCAAGTTGTATTTCTATAGTTAGACGAATATTTTTTGTTGTTTTGATTTAGCTTCCGTGGCGGTTGATGATGATTTCTGTAACTGAAAGTTTGCATGACAGAAAGGCCTCAAAAGAAAAATAAGATAGATAGGAGAAAACTTTGATAGGTAAACAACAGCGGAAACTACGGCCGGGCAATTTAGGCGATGATGATGTTGATGACTCCCCAACGAAAGCAATAAAACTACTATCGAGTGAATGAACTGAAGAAAACGAGTGAGAAGCCGAAAAATAGGAACTTTTATTTGTGCAGCTTCAACAGGCAATTAATTAAAAAACTTAATTGCATTTTCTGTTTGCTACGCAGAATTAGAGGCGATCTCTGGCGTCATTTTCGCCGCTTCTTCCGCCGATATCGTTGTGATAATGGCGATAATATTTGCCCAGCGCTGAATATTCATTTGCCAGCCAAGCTCCATTATTGAAATTCTCAGTTCCAGCTAATTAATGTCAACGCCTGAGCTTCTATTTGATCAAGTGTTTAAACACAAGGTCCAATATTTGATTTAGATATTAAATATTTTACTGCCTGGTTCGGTGGCTAATGGTCGGGTGGAATTTTTAGAGTAGTATCGTCTGGTAAGCCGTTAAAAATAGTCTTGTGAGGTGCGTGAGAAATTCGCGACCCTTTGGCGTTGAAATTCTGCAAATTACGGTGCAAACGTGTGGCTAATTTGATACCTCTCTTTCGCCTTAACATCTTCCCCGCCTCATAATTCAATGCGTTGTCATCTTGGGCCAACATCGCTATATATACACTGCCACCTGACGTTAGTTGCCGGTTTTATGGCGTCGGGCATTCGCAGATATGAAATTACAGTAATAATCGTGAGCCGGGTTGACATGACATCACGGTGAAATTGGCATTCAAAACAGTAGCACACTTGGAGCCAGGAAATGTTTTTGGCTCGGCCGCAGAACATTTAGACATTTAGCACAGTTAGTGCACATCCCCACTTAATTCCGCCCATCTCAGCTCAGTTCTCAATGGAAGATCAACTTGTTTGCTAAGCAGATAGCTTATAATTAAGATAATAAGCTGCCATTGAGATGCACAGAAGCGAAGATTCTCGGTTCCCATGGAAAGTTTTTGATTCACCTAACGTTGAATTAAGTGTACGGAATTGTGTAGAAAATAATTGGAATGTTCAAGTGTCCAGAGTCGAGGGATTTTGATTTTCTATCGAAAATTGACTTTGATCTATTCCGTAAGTCTTATCTTAGAGTTGTTAGGAATATTCCCATGGAAAGTTTAGAATTCACGTATCGTTAAATTAAGTGTCCAGAGTTGGGTGATTCTGGTTTTCTAAAGATTTTACTTTGATCCGTCCCGTAACTCTGATCTATAGAATGAAAAAAACAAAAATCAGTTGGGATACAAATTATATAAATTTGTAGATTAGGAAGAAACATGTTTAAAATATTCCTCAGTTTCTTTTTATAATATTTTTTTTTGAGAATTTATTAGTTATCTCCCTAAAACATCCCCCTTAAAATCTCCCAGTTTTCCCTATCGTGTCATCTCAAATTATCCCAATTAATTGGTAAACTTTCAAAGTTAGTCATAAACCACAAACCCCAATAAATTGCCTCTGATTTATGGTGCATTGTAAACGAGTTAAGGCGACATAAATTCGTTTGAGCAAAAGCCCATAAAGATAATGAGTGAGTTTGGACGCACTCCTCCCGCACAGCAAACGAAAACTGAATAGTCCCTGCCCATCTGACTAATTAATTTATAACGATTTTAATGGCCAGCGAACAGGTTTCGATCTTTCCCGCGACTGTTATTAATAAAATCATCACCTTGCCGAACAAAAGTGCCCAAGAGTTGCGCAAACCGAAATTAATAATCCGATTAAATTGATTAATTGTTGTAGACGAAATGGATTGAAAACAATGTGCGAGAACCTTTTGTTTAGCACTTGCATATGGGAAATTAATGCCCCTGTGCTGGGTATTAACTTCAGATAAGCGACAATAACATAATTTGCATATATGGACGAAAATAACCCTTGTAAATTTACACAGCCCTCTTATAACTGCAAACTTGATTGTAAAGACACGCCTTGAGGCAAAGTCCTTTGTTTCTTGCTCTTTTCTTAGTCTTACGTAAGATCCATTAAGGCAGCTGTCTTTTCAATTTTCACTGATTTGCTTTCACCGTCTTGTTGATAATAATTGCACACGTGTCAAACTGACGTCAGTGGGGAAAATTACCATTTGATACACCTTAAAAACCATCATGGCCCATAAAACTAGCTTCTGTGAATCCTTTTCGTTACCCAGCCAATTTCTTCGGCCCCCATTCCCAAATGATTAAGAAACATATGAGCAGAAAAGGACATAAATTAGTAAACTTATGCCAAATTTGCGTGCCAGGAGGGAATTAATGAGTTGAGAAAGCGGAAAATGCCTGCCATCCGAGGCAACGAGGTGAGAAAAGGCGACGGGCGATGACATTGCTCATGTTCTAATAATACGCAGATAAGTCATGGCTAACCCAGCCCAGGTTCCCCAATCAACATAACCAGCCAAGTGATTCGGGGCCAGGACTTGGGAGCGGCTCTAGTGGGGCCAAGCCTTTGACTTGGCCTTTTTCCAGGGGCACGTGTGCAGCTCCACGCCCCCAAGCCTTGATTTTCGTTATTGCCAAGGCTGGACACAAGAAGCACTGAAAGAAAAGAGTACTTAGAAATTCCAATTACTAAAAAACTGAATTTTGAGCTTAAAAATGTGAGCTCTATACTCAGCGGACTTAAAGAGTTTAATTTTTTTTGTGTTTAGCAAAATATGCTTTATATGTACGGATTCCAATAAATAACTTTTGGGTAAGAAAAATATTAATAGGTCTGATTTTGATTTTTGAATAGATTACAAAAAAATTATACGTTCTGATTTTTTTTAATAAATCATAGTTCTGTATAAAATTAACTTAAAACCCCAATTAGAAAATTAAACATTTTAATTTATAAAAAAATTAGACAGATTAGTTTAGAAATTATGGACATTTTGTTAAGTTTTTTATCTGTAGTATCAAAATTTGAAAATTCATTTCAGTGTGCTTCACATCCTATAGTTCAAATAGACTTTTTAGTAACCATAATTTCTCTCAGTGCCCGTTCCGTACAAGGTTTTCAGGATGTGAGCCACATTGAAAACAAGCAGAACAGGTGCAAGACCATGTCGAGCGGACATCCGCGGCAACATCAAGTTTATGGCGACTGCAGCGCCGCTTTTCCCGGGGGTCAGACATGCACTTAGCCGTCCCGGCCAACTTGGCATAGATTCCGATTCGGACACACAATGTGGATTACTATATTTGGGTTCCAGTGCCAGGGAGTTGCTAATAATACGGTAATTATATGCAGGCTAGTCAAATAGACCCCTACATGGGGATCATATTCGAAATTCTCCGGCTATCTGGGAGCAGACAGCTCACCTGACTCACGCCTATCTTATCGGTCAGTAATTCAGTCAGTTCAGGCAATAGCTATAAATCGCTGGACAGAACGTATACGTTCTTGGCACTGACTTGAAAGCCAAAGGCCGGCACATTCAAGATGCTATCGCGGGCATTGCGAAATAGTTGAATATTACGAGTACCACTTGAATCGTGGGTAGGGGTTCTATGAATGTGAAAGTGAAATTTACAGTGCCAAGGAATTTTTCCCACGAGGATCGTGATTTATCAGGCCGGCCAGCGATAACGAAAGTGCTACGATTTCCCACCCAAGGGTGTGTGTGAAATGTGCAGCGACCTTGACATTTTAATTGAATTCGTGGGATCTGTTATGCAGCGAATGGTGTATACTCTAACAAACTTATTGGATTAATCAGATGGTGAAAGTCGCAAATAGTCAAATGGAAAGCATTATTTGAGAAGCAGAAATCAATTTAAAACGATTAATATAAGATAATATTAGAGTATGGATATAATATTTATACCCGTTACTCGTGGAGTAAAAAGGTGCCACGCCTTCTCTAACGCCCACAATAGCTTATAAACGATTTTAAAAATTTTAATATTTCGTAAAAGTAAAAATGCTGTTTTATTGTGTTTATAAATACCTATCGAAATGTAAAAGAAATTTTTTAAATCGGACCATTCTTTAAAAAGTTATGCCCGATCAAAGTTTATATCTCCATCTCCCTCGCACTCCCTTTAGCTCCCTTTAATAACGGGTATTTGATAGACTATAGCGTTCTCTCTTGTTTTTGTATTAACTATCACCTAGCATTTAAACTCTTTGAAAGAGTATCCAGTGCTTGAAACTTTGCCGGCGAGAGATTTCAATCTCTTCGAGCACGAGTAATAAAAAATTGTTTTGTTTTCTTCGTACATTGTTGAGCTGTTTTCAAACACGGAAGCCAAAGAGAAATGAAAAAGAGTGAGACAAAGCCCGAAACGAAGCCACTCTTTACCTGCTTTGAATTTCAAATTTCCGCTTGGCTGTGCAAAAAAATAAAAAACGGGACAAAGCAATCAAAATCAAGTGCCAGGTACAGGTACTAAAAAAAACAGGTACTTTTTGGTATGTGGGTCAGGCAATGTCAGGCCAACTTCTTGATGGCAAGACTCCAGAACAATTTTGCAGACGATAAATATTATTACGCATACGCCGGGAATTTTTCGATTTGAAAGAAGTTAAATGTTAAATTGCGCTCGTTTCGGGTTTTTGATAGCGAAGCAAGTTTGCTTTTGATGTGCGGCCCACTAATTAATTTCATGTCGAATGGCAATGGCAATGACAAAGTCGTGTTCTGATTGATGGTCTGGAAAATTGATGGAGTGGTCCCAGTTCTCGGCTGTATTTGGAACACACCTTTGGGCGCTAATCAAATTACTTAGAACTCATTGGACGATCTCGAATTTTAAGTTTTTTCTCTAATTAAATTAATTACTCTTCATTATGAACAATATCGAATTGTATTCGACAAATTAAAAGGCGAAATTAACACAGATAAATCTTCATCTCGCAAATGTATCTCGGCTGGCCTTGCTGATGGATTGTTTTTATATGTCTATACGGTTTTTTCGCTAAAACACACACGAAATCAAACCCAAAAACCTCGACGTCGTCACGCCCTCACCTTCCAATTGATGACTATTGTGTGTAATTGTTGTTATTATGATTTTTTCATTTTGTTAATATCATTTTTTTAAGTGCCTGCCGGCCACAATAATTTATTGGGCTTTGCATTTTCTTCAGACCACTTTCAATGGCATATCAAGATGTTTTGCCGAGCATTAGCCAACTCCCAAGGATGTGACAAGAAGGCCTACGAAGGTTGTTGGGGCCCAAAACAATTTAGATTAAGTTGGGTAAGCGGCAGAGATAAGGTTTATTTTTAGGTAGCAGCCACTACTTTATCTTTATGGAGACCTGTTGAGTTAGTTTGCTTCCTGAAAACCAGCCCCAAGATATAAAGCCCATCAATTATAGAACTGATTGCTGCTGATAGCCTAAGCTTTAGTGGGCCCCAAACAGCCTATACCCCAGAATACACCCAAAAAACTTGATATGAAACGATGATCAATTTGATATTATGTGGTATCAATCAGCCTATACCCCAGAATACACCCAAAAAACTTGATATGAAACGATAATCAATTTGATATTATGTGGTATCAATTTTGACTCCTACTTACGTAATTTAAGCCGCCATATTGCTTATAGTTCCCTTACCGACGTAAAAGAATCTCCGAGAGAGAGAAATCCATAAAATGGTATTACTCAATATCAATTTTACCAGTATTGCATAGTAAACACGATACCAGCATATCGATTTGATCCCGGTGAGATTTTTTTGTGTGTAGCTATATAACTTACCCCAAAGTTACAGCCAATTTAAATGTCAACTAAACTGGCTAACAGCCATCGAGCCAAGTGCATTTCACAGCTCAAAGCCTCAAATGAAAGCCACACAAATTGCTTATTAATGATCCTGAGGTTCCATTGAACTTGAATCTCGATTTTCAATTCAATTGCCGTGATTAATATCTGGCAGATGAAGTTATTAATTTCCCCCCTCTGATTCCGCTGTACTGATTGATTGTCAAACGGAGATGCTCAGTTCGGCAATAATTTGTGTTTGTTTGTCCCACAATGATCGTGTAATTATGTTTGACATTTCGTTATCTTTAATTAAATGCAATTTACATTTGTTTTTGTCTTGGCAAATTAACATAGAGAGAACACCGAATGAATTAAACAAATGTTCATGGCAAATAAACCATAAATTTCGTACACTTATGCTAATTGAGTTTTGGCCAATTGCGATTCTTGTCAACAAGTCGATCTGGTTTCATTTCGAATCTTATTTACGCAACATATGTGGGTGGCTATAACCAACCGCCTACCAAAGTTTCGAGACTATCATATTTCATTTGATAAAATGGTTATTGCTCCTAATATTCTTTAATGGGCACTTCCTGGGCTCAAAATATTTAGATCAAAAGTATGATAACTGATTTTGTGTAAAATTTACTGTCGCTTTTAAAGGCGTGACTAACATTAAAAGTTCTTACTTTATCATTTTCTAGTTTTTTGCCGATAAAAAGTGACGCCAAAATTCAATTGAATTCCTAGAAATATCACAACCTAATGTCAGCTCAAGTTATTTATGGGTTTCCTGCGGTTTCGTCAGGGGAATTCCTCGGGGACTTCGCCAAATTCAGATCACGTTGGCCTGCATTTGATATTTTCACCCGATATACTCCAGCTGAATTTAAATTTAAAGGGGGCATTGCAGTTTCCAATCGCTTTTGAACCGATGCCAGTAGCGAAACGTAACTGTTTGCTGACACCCAGATTTTTATTGCTTTATCTCTGGTAGTTCAGAGTCATGGGACGCCAGATAATTGCCGTATTAAGTGAAGTGTGCGAGCCTGGCGATAACAGCGCCTCAGTTATCAGTGGAAAAAGTGGAAAAGGGGGCGTTGTGTGTTCATCAGGCATTTTGGTCAAGTGACAGCCATAAAATAAATGTCTATTTAAATGCGGCTTAAGGAACGAGGTCTTCAGACCAAGTATTTCTTGGCTCCCTGATAAGCCCTACATTTTGCTTTAATTGCACCCAATTAAACGGCAGTCATCATGTCTATAAATAATTTTATTGGCAGTGCAACCGGTGCTTAGGCTGCACTTTTCGCCAATATTTGTTAAGACAGCTTGGCGCGTAGACAAATTAATTAACACCCACTCATTAGCACTCGACTTCGCCTGGCACGAGCATCGAAATGACAAATGAAAGGCTTCTGTCAGGAAGTAAACACCCAGGTGCCATTAAACAAATTAATTAATCAGACGATGCAAATTGTTTGACCAGTCTGTGCAAAGGGCAAATTGGCTGAACAGCAAATTTTAGGTATTTATTTAAATAAAGTAAGCTCAGGTATTCCAGGGAAATGCGTTGTGAATTTTCACCATAACTTTATTGACGTAATTGCAGTAAACGTGCCCATTTAGAAGCGCATTTTTATTGCCTACAACGTCACATAAATACATCAAATAGCTTGTTTTCCTGTCACCTTGCACAAACTGCAATGGATTTGGATTTAAGCAAAGTAAATCCGCTGCAATAACATATTGAAGAAAATTGCACAAAACAAAACAAAGTTTCACTTAATTTGTTCGCTGTAAACAGTTTTTGCCCCGACTTTATTGACTAAGAGCTGCATTAAACTGACAATAAGCTGACAAAAACTAATAATTAATAATGATTTGGCATGCGCTGCGCAAGTATCAATCAACGGTTTTTCTGATCTCTGATTTCTGATTTCTGATTTACTAATATTGGGTTCTAATGCTCGGCCTGTGTTTTCCATTTGCAGAAATGTCGAAATTCGTTGGCGTTGCCGACATAACCGAGAACAAGAAAATCTGGCGCATGCTGCTCGGCGAACTGGTGGGCACATTTTTCTTGGTCTTCGTCGGCGTTGGCAGCACGACGAGCGGAAGTGTACCACAAATCGCATTCACCTTTGGCTTGACGGTGGCCACAATCGCCCAGGTAACTATACGCATACAAATTTCAGTCCAGATGGACTGCGACTTTAGTTCTAAGAACTAAGTCTCACACTCTTGATGCTTAAATTAAATTAAATAAATAAATTCAAAACAAGTTCATATATGAAATTATTATTTGTATTTTTGAAAATTTTATTGAAGTTTAATATACTACATTATGGCTTTACTATAAATTTCTAAAAACTAAATCTCTCGCTCCTAATGCTTCAATAAATTCAGTATATAAATTCAAACCTTTTATGAACTATTGTAGATCATATTATACTTAAAATTAAAATTTATAATTTTGAAAATTTTGAATATACCTTTCAGTATGGTCTTTCCGGCTCCTAATGCTCCAATAAATTCATTATATAAATTCAAACTTTTTTGATGAGGTTCACATTTAAAATTAAAATTTATATTTTTGAAAATTTTGAACATTATTTTAGTTTAGTTTTATATTTTAGGTAATATTTCATTTAAAATTTCCTTTCAATAGTAAAGGAATTAAAATGTAATCCTTTTCTAGTTAAAATGGTTTTAGTCACCTGTTGAAGTCAACATGTTGTATGGTTAATTTGATTGTACCTTGTGCAGTTTAGAGTTAAGGTCCACTCTTTTGAGCCAAATACAGATCACACAAAGAGAACGCATCGAGCTAGAGCATTTCAGATCTGAGATCTGCTAGTCGAGTCGGAGATTTCAGGCCAGAAGTCGGCGGTGCGTGCGTTGATCGGCGGGCATTTTCAAGGACACGCCACCGCCGCGTTACACTTTCGGCTCATTCACAAACGCAGCGTTTTTGGCCAAGAGACATTGGCATTTAAAAGCGACAACATCGCGGGCCCGCCATAAAAATTTGAAAAACCAAAAAAACAAACGATCGACAAATGCTGCTTGCCGCTCAGAACTCAGAACTCAGAACACAGAACTCAGAGCTCAAGACTGCGTGCGAATGTAATTTACAAAATTGACAGATTTACAAACGCACACTGGAACTCACTCGCAGTGCGAATGCGACTGCGAATAATAAATGCGCGCTCGCAGCAAAAGCGCCTGCGCTGGCAATTAACATTAATCAACACGCAAAATATGCAATTAGATTATTATGCGTTTAATTACGCTATGCTGTGCGAGTGACGACTGATGTCGGTGCTTTAGCATTTAAAGCGATCCGCGCTTTGCGTTCGATTTATGGCACTACAAAAGTCAAGCTCAAGCAACCGAATCCATCAAGAACATATATACGAGCCATGATGTTCTATATTTAGCCCTGTGTCGTTTATAGAATTTGCATAAATATAAATAAATATGGAATAGAATTTACATAATTTCAGGATTATCCTTCCTTTGTCGGTTTATCTATTTTAGTTTCTATAATTTGTACACATGGTAATGATTATTTTCAATCTTTTAGAATTACATATATAATATTTTAAAAATGATTTTTTTTTATTGTTTTTAACTCTTGTTTGTTTTATTAATAATAATAATAATATATTGATATGAAAATAATTTAGAATAAAAAAAAAAGTATAACCTGTTTTTATATATTATAATTCATAAATAGGTTCTATAGAAAAGTATTCTCGTTCTTCATTATATTATCTTATATTCTTTAAATTATATTCTTTTAAATTTAAGTGTACTAAACATTTCCTTTTACATACATACCCACATGTCGTATGAGTAATATTGATTGGCTGTCTGCAAACGCTCTCCTTTCCAATTTATGCTTACGCCTCAAAGGTGCAATGTAATAATCACATTGAAAGCGTTAATAATTTCCATAATGAAATCAAGTAGCAATATTCGCAACATAATGGATGTATTGGTCTCTGCCATTTCCCCGCGGAAAACACTTGCAACATTTTCGCTATTAGCGGCAAATTAGTTGCCCGTCGCTTGCCAAATCACGTGGACTGATCGGTCACATGACTGCAACCTGTGCAGCTTTTCCAGCTTCTCCATGCACAGTTTTCCATTTTCCATGACTTGCAGCAGCGATCGATTGGCACCGCTCGAGCCCAAGATAAACTCAGGTATGCATTGCCAATTTCGCCAGCAGGTGTGACGACAATGGAGCCGTCGTTCGTCATCGTTATCGGTATCGCCAAAGCAAAGCCCCCCAGCAAAAGGTGTTCAATGGAGCAAGACGCGTGGCGTCAAATTGGAAAACGTGCTAATTGCCAGCAATTGTGGGCCCTGGAATGGCGAGTCCAGTCAGAAATAAGTCAAGAAATATGATATTTCTAAGCTTTAACTTAGACTATCGAATTACCCCTAGATCGGCACTTCAAATGCAAATCTCAGGCAGATCCACATTTGTATTCATTTCGCAGATATGTACACATTCGCGTGACAGTCGGCCAAAAGGAAGTAAATCAAAGAAAATGATAATAAAATAAAATGAAATTGAATGCATCGAAAAATGGTTGGAGAAAATGGCAAACAACAATACTACGACGTGCATGGAAAAATTTATATTAAGCGATCTTAATGTGGGTTGTAAATTGTCATGTCATGTTAGCCGATTGTTATCGAAAATTCAGCGAGAGGGATTGGCGTTTATTAGGGGTTTGAAAACAATTTTAGTAGAGGAAAAGTACCTAATAATATTATTGCTGATAATTTTAAAACGAAGGTTTGGCATGAAAGGCATATTAATTATTTGTTTAATAAAATAGAAGAAGAACAAAGAGGTTTTACTAACATTCTTAATAAATAAAATTAAATTTTTTTTGAATGAATTAAAACTTTAATAAATGAAGTCTTAGCCTGAACATTATTTGATTTAATTACATAGGCGGCGTTAAAACAGAATGAACAATTGGAAAAAGAACAAGAAAACTTGGTGCGTGCACCATTCACGTTTTTGTTTTCAATTCGCGATCGCAATCGAATCAAGTTGGTTGAACAAACTTCGACTTCGACTTTGGCTTTGGCCCGATGCGAACTTGAATTGAGTCGGCCAACAGGCAAACTGGCAAAAAGGCAAAAAAGCACAACAACAATCGCCAAAATGCTGCTGAAAAGCAGAACGAAACAAACAAGTTAACATTCGATTTTCAGCTGGAAAACCATAAAATATGATTTAAGCGTAAATGTCGAGCTCTGGTTTCCACTGCACATGCGTAAGCCAATCGATCTCTATATGTATTTATGTGTATCTTGATCGGTAGAAGAGACTTGCCAGACTTTTCGTAGCCAATGGAAAACCTTGAGATCATGGAGAGTGCTGACACAAAGTAATGATCAACTGATTTAAGGTTTTATATTTTTAAGAGATTAATCGCTTAAAATATAAAAGTTTACATCATACAAAAAACTTTTTAAAATTTGTATATTTGTTATAAAATGAATGGCTTATTTATTCACATACAAACTGATAAAATACAAATACACATACAAATCCCAAATATCTATACCCCGATCGATTTCTCGCAAATAAAGAAGTAATTGACAGAGCAGTTATTATCGTTCATGGTAGTCTTCCCGTTAACGGTTCGTATTTCCACACACTTGCCGTCATTGGTGGGTTCACCATCCGCCCAGCTTAAAAAGTTGGCTTTCGATCCCTTAGTTATAGACACGAATTCGTCATCCTTGAACTGACTGGTCACGTCGATCCAGTAGCGATTCAGACCATCGAACTTACTCTTAAAGGAGTCCAATTCCTCCTGGCTTTGCAGACTAACCAGATGGCCCCCCATTTTGTGGCATTTCTCCAAGGCCTCGTGCCAGTTTACCTTTATTTTCTTCTCGATGTAGTAATATTTGCTGCCCAGTTGCTGGAAACTTTCGTCTCTTTCCAATTGCCGGGGCGCTGGGGTGGGTGCCAAAAGTAACTGCGAAGTGCTTTTCCTTTCCGGTTGCATCGTTAGTGAGGTACCAAAGGTATCCAGCCTTCGATCATTGAGAGCTATTCTCGCAATAGTAACAGCTGCTTCACAGGCCTCCGCCCGTCGCTGTAGGTTTGCCAGGTTCGACATGCACGGGTTCAAAACCCCAAAGCAGTAGGCATCACACTGGGTTTGGCATTCATCTCCCTGATAGGGTATTTGACTTGGATTTATTGTAATTTGTAGTATTTTATATGCATTACTGACCTCGCAGGCTGAATAGGATGTCCCTGAGTAAATCGTCAACACCACTAGTACAATTGAACTCCGCATTGCTCTCATCTTGGTTACTTTTCAATCCGCCGGATACAAACAGACTGACTTCAATGCATTGACTTCAAATATATTTAAATATATTTATATATATATTTTAATATATATTTGACTTTAAATATTTTATATATATGTATATATTAGGGAGCATCTCACTTCAGAGATTGACTTTATGTGCTGATTGAGAAAGCAGCAAATCTTACGGTGCATGATAAGAGATGCTTATTGTGTACATATACCATTCAGTTCTTCAAACCACGAAGGCATATACATTGTATATTTATATATATATTTTAATATATATTTGACTTTAAATATTTTATATATATGTATATATTAGGGAGCATCTCACTTCAGAGATTGACTTTATGTGCTGATTGAGAAAGCAGCAAATCTTACGCTGCATGATAAGAGATGCTTATTGTGTACATATACCATTCAGTTCTTCAAACCACGAAGGCATATACATTGTATACGTCCTTGTTTACCTTATCATCTTACACACAAAAAAGAAGATTGAAATTATTTAAATATTTGTTTATATTACTCTACGCTAAGCTTATAATGTGGGAATTAAACTTAAAGACGTATCCAAAAATTCTAATTTTAAATATTTTATAAGAAAAACACTTAAATTATTTATTAAAATTTTTAGATGTACCAAGATGTACTTTAGCAAAAATCAAAAACTCCCAAGCTAGCATCATAGGCCTAACTCGATTAGAGTCATATTTCATCGATGACTCATGTCCAAATTCAGTCAGTCCGTCACTCTCGGAATTCACACGCAGCCGGTTGGCCGATCGCGATTACTTTCGTTGCATATATTAAATTTAATTATGGGTTTCGGGCTCGACAATAAATTTGATTAATTTCACGACTCTTCGAGTGTGTGCAATTAAGACGAGTGGAGAGGTATTGAGTTGGGAACAATAGGCCTACAATACGTAGATCGATTAGATCAGGTGGAGTGGCAGCAAAAGCAAAAGCAATGGCAAAAGCGGCAACTTAATATTATAGACGAAATCGAAATTGCATTGCACGCATGAGCATAACCAAAATGTCAAGAAGTTGTTCGAGTTGTAGTTGCCGCTCGGATTTGCGGCCCAAACTCGATTCGATCTTGCTCTTGGCGGCATTTGTAATTAGCGTTTTGTGGCCGAACGGCCAGCACAGGCCGGCATAGGCATTTTTTGCGCATTTATTAATTAAACGCAAAGCGACGCACGACATTGGCCATGCGAAATCCATATCGAAACCGAGTTCGTATCACCAAAACGTGGAAAAAACACGCCTGAAAAGAGATATCAAACATAGAAGCCTGCGCATCGACCTTGAGCAGTGCGTTTCGGCTTCATTCATAACACTTGAATCCGATGCGATCCAGTCCAATGCGATCCAATCGATTTGTTGGCTGGGCTGTGATTTCCATCTAAGTGGTTCCATGTGATCTCTTCGCGGGGGCGATGACTCAACAGAACCCCCGAAACGAGGCACTTTTACTTTCAATCTGAACTTTGCAGACACGCTGAGCACAATAAATGCACTCGAGTGCATCGCTGGTCTGACAAATTGCTTGTATCCGTTGGCAGCTCGATGTGTAAGCGATTGTGCAACGGAAAATTCACAAAATTCGGAAAATCGAATCGAAATCAGCTGCCATGGCAAAGGGCAAACATTAAAAGAAGATGGTTAAGATGTTGCATTGTCAACTTGACATTTGCATCGATCGAGGATGAGAAGGGCTATTTTACTTCACTTCAAAAGTCTTCATTTTAAAAACAGTATATTAGTTTAGTTTAACTATTTTCTATTTAAATCCTGCAGTTAAATATCCGTTGTAATAAGTATTATGTAATTGTATTTTATATACATTTTGAATATGAAAATTAATATGAAGATATTTAATTTTAATTTGAATATTATTGTTTTAATATCCAAGCAGCACTAGTGTTGCACTTATTCCTTACTCAATTCACTTCGTACATTAAATCGTATTACATTAATCTTGTTACGAGTACATTACGATATAAATTACAATTATAAAATCTTTTTGATATAATATTATTCTTAATTTACCTTTAGTTATTTATATTTACTCTCCAGTTTTGTTATCAATTCAGAAATTTATACACAAATTAAAATCCGACATTTTCTTACCTCTTCCAGGGCTTGGGTCACCTGAGTGGCTGCCACATCAACCCGGCGGTAACCCTTGGTTTCCTGATCGTCGGCGAGATCAGCATCCTGAAGGCGGCCTTCTACATCATCGTGCAATGTGTGGGCGCCATCGCCGGGGCTGCTGTGATCAAGGTGGCACTCAATGGAGTGGCTGGCGCCGATCTGGGAGTTTCGATGTTTGATACCTCGCTGGACTCCGCACAGGCGGTTCTGATCGAGGCGCTGATCACCTTCATTCTGGTGTTTGTGGTGAAGGCGGTTTCGGATTCGGGTCGTCAGGACATCAAGGGATCGGCGCCTCTGGCTGTGGGTCTGGCCATCACCGCAGGACATCTGTGCGCAGTAGGTTTCAAATTAAACAGACACAATCTTGATTGGTCATATATTTACAAATATCATTTACAGGTAAAACTGAGCGGTGCCAGCATGAATCCCGCCAGATCCTTCGGCCCCGCCGTTGTGCAGGGCGTGTGGACCTACCACTGGGTCTATTGGGTGGGTCCCATTGCCGGCGGCCTGCTGGCCGGGATCCTCTACCGATTCATCTTCAAGGTACGCAAGGGCGACGATGAGGCCAACTCGTACGACTTCTAGGTGGCCGATAGCCGATAGCCGAATACCATATATTCTTGTAAATGTCCGCACCCGCTTTCCATTCGCATCACCCATTAGCTTTCCATCCACCAGCCAGGGTCACATCGAATTCGCTGCCGAAATTTCTCTTAGATTAGGTTTGCTCCACCACCAACCCGACCGCAACTTTCCGCACAATTGTATCATTTTTATTTGTTAAAGAATAAAAACGCAAGTGTATCGTTTTGGTTGTAACGCGAAGCTAACACACATTAAAAATATGCAATATTGTATTTGAGTAATTTTAAGCTAAATTATATGCACAACATCATTACGCGAATCGGAGGAAAACTGTAACGAAGCTTAACTAAATTGTACCTCGAAAGCACTTTCCCGGGGAAATTCCAACCCGCATATAAGGTTGGTTTCCCACCTCAGTTGACCACCACTTGTTGAGCACCTACGAATTGTATTATGACTATGTGTAATAAAAAATATTAAGAAAATACTACTTTTCGCCTTTGTCTGTATGTCCTGGGGCTTAAATCATTCTTATTTGTCATAAGTCGATGGGAATAATTCAAGAATCAAATGGGCTAAAACTAAAACATAAAATGAGCTCACACATCACAGTCAATCATCTGGTGACATTTTTACTTTATTTACTAATTTCTAAAGTTTAGAGGTATGCTGCTTTTGGAAATAGATTAATCCGGAAAATGGAGCTAAATTTCCCGTGATTTGCGAGGCGAGTGTTCAATGGATATCGCTTGTATTTGTAAAATTAAGCGAGCGTAAAGCCGTCTTTGGGGATATTCTTTATTGTGCGGAGGCTAATGTATACATTTCAGCTTAAGAAGGGCTGCACTCCATTGCAAGGTCATGAATCATTCTGGTCACTTGACGCCCTCAGAATCCCCCTGATGGCTTGGTTTGCATTTAGTATCCTTTGCATTCTCCTGATGATGTACTGCGTGCTAACGCAAACGTAACTTGGACCCAGGAAAGGGGCATTTCATTACGTGTTTAAATTAGGATTCTAAGGTACATATTTAGTAAACAATTACAAGATTTCAGGGGATTCAAATATGTTTCGGGCCTTATAAACTTTATTTTTCCATTTCAGGTATGACTTAAGTCTAATCTCAGTCAACCCAGTTTGAGGATTAATAAGGAATTGGAAACTTTCATCAGCATTTAAAAAAATGCAACAACTTGGTCTAATGAATTCTAACTTATAATTATATTTATTATAAAATATTGTATAAAATTATAGATAAAATTATAAAATTTAATGCTTACAATTTTTACTAGTTTTAAACCTAAAACTAAACCTTTTGTATGCGGGTGTAGTTGCTTTGTTTTTCATAAATTTATTGCCTTACAATTTATTTTACATGTCTTTAGCCAAGACTGCAACCGTTTGCTTATAGATATCACGAGTGATTAAACAGCGAACGAAATATGGTCTAGCTAAGGATAGTTACTGCTACTTTTGCACTGTTTTTTTACATAATAAAAAGGGTCCTATAAACAACCAGCATAACATAATTCCGATTCCCCAAAACAAGATTTTACCGTATGGATGGAAGCAAACGTATCGCGTTCATAGCGGAGACGGTGCCTTATACATAAATTTACAATTTACCTTACATTTCTGTAGCCAAGACAACAACCTGTTGTACATGAATTCCTTTTAGTTTTTACAAGTCTTATTTCATGCCGAAAAAACTGAAAAACATTGGAAAAAGCGATATAGCTTGTACATTTGATTTTAAGAGCTGCAGTCAAACAATGCGGCTTCTTCTCCTTTAAATAAATAGAAATAATGTTTGTATAATATAATATCGATAGGCAAAGCGGCCACCGAGCAGTGTGACCATGCGGCTGAGCCAACTGAAATTGAATAGAATTCAAATGGCCGATCAGTTTTTTTTCAACGGTTGCCGCGAGCGGTCGAATCGATGTGAACGTTCCGCGTTTCTGGCGCTATTCGAGATTCGAGTTGGCGAGATAAAACCCGCGCAGGCAAAGAACGCCGCTAAAAACGATGTAAACTAAGAGATTGCAGTTGAAACTGCATCACAGCAAGTGCATTTTGCACGGCATCACACACGCGAAACGAAACGCGCACTTGTATGTGCACAAAGTGAAATCAGCTGGACAACGAGAGTATTTTGCAATTGCCTTGGCTTATTTTGTGCCACTTGTTGTTGTCGTTTGCTGTGAAATTAACACTCTTTCTATTGGCAGCGATGGGAAGTGTCTATTTGGCTCTACCTGGGTGCAGGTAAACATAGGTACTAGGTGTCAGTTATTTTGTACCTTTCGAGGTACTTTTCTTGTACCTTGGCTAGAACCATCCTTTGTTTGGTACATTGCATTTAAATAAATTCTATAACATGTACAAAATATAAATATAATTTTTTACATATAGTAATAGTTTGTTTAAATAATTTTTCACTTTTATAACAATTTCTAAAAAATACATATTTGTCGTATGTAAACAAGTGAAACTGATAACCGAATTGATATAATGAATCAACATATTAATTCGCTATTTAGCATATACCGTACCCAAGTAAAAATCATAGTACCTTTCACATCACTATTTATTGGTCAAATAGTTATTGGTTATTTCCCCGGTTATGCGGTAATGCCCAAAGTCTTCCTATTTGTCTTGAACTTGATACGCTCGAACGAACCCAAAGAAATGTACATTGTACATTGTACATTCATATATGCCCACTTTCGCAGATAAATC
This sequence comes from Drosophila prostipennis, assembly GCA_037075205.1. NCBI lineage: Eukaryota > Metazoa > Arthropoda > Insecta > Diptera > Drosophilidae > Drosophila > Drosophila prostipennis. Next base: position 1,449,877 of record JBAMCJ010005005.1, on the reverse strand, counting down.
GAGCAATGCACCCGACTAACTCCATGACACAATTGATGCATCCCAGTATTTCCTCGATTAGGTATTTTCGCTTTTACCCCGCCTTTTTGCAATGCGCAATATCTCTTCATGTGTGCGAAAATCGGTGGAGCAACCAGTTTTTGAGCTGCATTTTGACGTTGGCTTTTCTTTTACGTAACCCGCTGGCCGGGCACGAGCCAAAAGCAAAATAAATATGAGAAAAATAAATAAGCAGCGCCGCCAACCCAGTTAGTGGTTTTCACTTCTTCTTGGGCCTCGACTGCTCGACTGACCAGGCCAAGTCGTCCAGGTGAATCCAACGAAGCCGGTAGACAGCACGTTTTCATTATCGCACACTTCCCATCCGGAATACCAATCGAAAATCGCGGTTACTTTGAGGAAATGTAAATGCTGGTTGATCCACAGTTCGTTGGCCAAGTGAACCCGCCGGATCGGAAATCACTTTGTGCACAGCCAAGTGAATGCGGTCGCGTTCAATGAAAATTACCTGATTTCGAATTCCGCACAGTTTAGTTGGGTGCTGTTGAGCCGCCTTAAGTGCCAAATATTCTAAGTGATCTAAAACAAACACACAATTATGGCTGGACAGTCGGCGGTCCGGAGTGCTTGGCTTTTGTCCGCAGTTTTATCACTGACATTCGCTGGGGCAAATGCCTACGGATTTGGACGTTGCCCGAATTACCCATCGATGCCAAAGTTCAATATGAGTCGCGTAAGTAACCCCATTGAACCGGAAGTTGATAACAAGATTAGTATAAGAAATTCATAAGATCTTTAGATCTGTAAAAACTAAAAATACACACTGGTAATATTCTATTATTCTTGATTTTGAAAAATAGTTTATGTTTTAGTGTTAGGGTTCATGTTTTAAGTTTGTATCTTATTAATCAGTTATTTCAGTTAATTATATTATATTATATTATATCTTATTATTAATAAAATATTATTTAAGAAATATTTTTGTAATACTAGATTAGTTTTAAGTACATTCTATTACATGACTATTTAAAATCCACTTGGATTTCTCCGACTTACAACTGTGACATCCGCAAGTCATCGAATGTTTGCCATCATCTTAAACGTGTCAAATCGTCGATTAATTAGCACAAGGCGGCAACCGAAGACGAAGACCTTTCTTCATTTTGAGATTGTGCATAAGATGAACTTGAACCAATTTAAGGCCACCAAATCCGATCCGCCGTGTAAAGTGCAAACCAGTTTTACAGAAGGAGACGAGAGGCACAAAACCTTTATGGCCTGTCCGATGGTAAACAAGCCACTTATTTTATAAAGAAGTAAATCAACCAGTACCAATGCTCAGACATGGGCATGCCAAGGACAACAAAGTGTATTACAGTCGAACATCCCTAACTCGGACATTAAATTAATATCAATTCCATTTAAGACGACATTTTTAGGGAAACAAAATACAAACAACCGAAATACAAATAAAATTTTTTTATTATAAAATTTCTCTTCTATGTCACAGCATTTTAAAGTGAAATCTAGGAAATTTTTGAAGACTTTAAAATAAAAAGCAATATAAAGCATGTTTTATTATTTCCCCGAAACCATAAGCGGAATGTTTTTTATCACACCTCCACTGTTGGTTTGTGAGCACCGCTGAGATCATAGACTAGAAAATTGCCTCAATCACTTTAGCAGCTCAAATTAAATTGATTGAGCCTTGATTTGCATAAATAATAATGCACCATAATTGCCCGAGTGAGAAAGAGGCATTGTGATTCACATTATGAGGCTCTGGCGACCTCCTCTCCCCCTTTACACTTCTCCAACTGGCACATCATCCAATTGAGCTGTTGACAGGCGTGAATTAAACCATTTGACATCGTCCCCGCCCCCAACGCCCACTTTTGACCCGGGGCAAAGACCTCGGATCATTGTCGGCAGTAATTAAATACAATGCGGCGCCCTCCGACTTTGAACTGCAAGATGGGCTGCTGCCAAAAGTGCGACTCTTCTCAATGGCCACCAGCCAAAGCCAAAAACCAGTTCCCAAAATGTTTACGTTTTACGCATTGTTTGGGTTAAGTGGTATGCATGGATGGTAGGGGGCTGGATTAGTAACCCAGTTAGGTGTTTCTTGACCGAGAGAAACACTGGGTGACAAAGCGTGCCAAGTCCAAGAAAGGTTTTGGGTTTCAGACTTATGGCCTTAAGATGTTTCTAGAATCTAGATCCAACCCATGTGTTCTGATAGACCGGTTGAAAAACAAAGAAACAATGACATTTGTATACGGGAATAGAATACTGTAAACATATGCATGACATATGGTTTACAATGATCTATAAGTGAGATATATAGCCACTAAGCTGAAGAATGGAAGAACTAAGATTATAATGCACATATTGAGTGGTTTAGAGGTTTTTAGTGCTTAGGGAATACATATAATAAATTGTAGAGAAACTTATTATTGTTAGAAAATATTACGTTTATTTTATCTTATGTTATTTTATTAATAATCATTTTTAGGTTAAGTCTATAGCTATAATTTATAAATTTAAGTTCTCCTGTAAATTTTACATTATAGCCGAACACTTTATAGTAATAATATTTATCTCACAGGTCCTTGGCCATTGGTTCGAGGTGGAGCGCTCGTTTTACCTTCCCGAAATAGCTTCTGGGTGCACTACCTTCCAGTTTGAGCCGTACAACAAGGCGGAATTATCCAAATTTTCCAACTTCAAGCTGGCGGTGGCCATCAAAAACATCAATCGCATGTAGGTCACCTAAACCTTTAAACCTTCTTGTATTTCTAAACATTTTTTTCCCCGTTTAGAACTGGAAATCCAAACGTAAACATCGGTTATGCGACGCCGGAAAACAGTAGATCATCCATCATGGATTTTAAGGTATGGCATTTCGTCCAATAAATAGTGGAAACGAAATTCATTTTAATTCGAGGACTTGTAAAGAATATATTTTACTGTGTTAGTATGGGAAGTTTTTTCCAAAACTAATCCAGTCTTCTTTAAATCGTTTAGTATCTTCGCATTTATTATATATTCACATTTTATTATATCGCCAGTTCACCTCTCGCTTTCCGGAGGTCATTGCCCGACTGCTGCCAGGTTCCGGGAAGTACCAGGTGCTGTACACGGACTACGATAACTTCGCCATCCTGTGGTCCTGCGGCAGCATTGGATCCCTCGGTCACTCCGACCAGATCTGGATCCTCGGCCGTGATCGGGACTTTGAGGTCGACATCCGTTCCAAGGTGTACGACGTGTTGAAGCGGCTCTCATTGGATCCCGAAAGGCTGATCATCAGCAAGAACAAACAATGCCCAGAAGCGCTGTAAAAAGCTCCTTTCCCGGCCCATCCCCCATCTATATATTTAAGTTCATTCGGTTAAGGAACAAATTCCATTTGATGCCTAATCATTTAGGCTGCTGTGATATCGAGGAGTGTGAATCGGCGGAGTGAGGCGAGAAAAACGCAAATACAGAAACAAATAAGAGTATCTCGATCGGGGATTTTCAATACATGAACTCATGCTCGCATTGCCAATTAACGTGGGTGTCCTAATTAGTTTGCAATAAATAGAATTTCCCAGTCATCTGAACTTAGTCGTGATCTACCAACGAGTCGATAAGGTTCTGAACGGAGAAGATGTCCCAGTTGTGGATCTTGTGGTGCGTGATGCTTCTAGTGGCCCTGTCACAGATGTCTGAGGCGAGAGGTGGAGGCGGAGGTGGAGGAGGACATGGCGGAGGGGGTCATGCTGGAGGATTCGGTGGAGGAGGACGTGGAGGTGGCTTCGGAGGAGGACGCGGCGGTGGCTTCGGAGGAGGACGTGGAGGTGGCTTTGGAGGAGGCGGTTTCGGAGGAAGAGGTCCAGGCTTCGGCGGACTAGGTCGTGGAGGCTTTAGAGGAGGATACGGCTACGGAGGATATGGCTACGGTGGATACGCTAGATACGCTGGGTTCGGCGGAGTTGTTCCCGTGCCTCTACCTGTACCTTATCCCGTAACCTATAACCGTTGCTACTACGATAATTACTATTACAATTACTACTACTGCTGATATGATACGGTTATGGATGGTTTATTTATACAAATTACAATCAACACGTTGCTTTAGTTACAATGATTATGTAAAGTTTCCCAGAAATTCGGGCTGTAGACAGTTCTCTAAATATTCCATATCTCAAATAACTTATTGTTTTGATGGTCTCCGGTGTCTGGTTCCTGTTTGTCCACCGAGCGATCAGTGATCTCTGTGGAGTGCTGCGATGGCAGAGCTTAAGCCTAGTCAAAAATGAATCCCATTAAAATGCAATCTACATATGCGCATATAGATAAACTTAAACTACAGACTAGATATGAGTACGAGACGTTGATGATGCGTTCGTTGTGGCAGACTATTCGTTTGGTGACCGAAAGATCAGAGGGTTTATTCATATCAAAATAGTGGGTGAATCGAGTAAACAAAGTTATGTGAGGAAGCATCAAATGAAAGACTTGTTACCAGATGATATCCTAAAAATATGGAGAAGTCTTTAAACTAACTTAATCACAATCCTGTTGCCCCTCTGATCTCACCTTGTGCAATATTTCAAATCATTTTGCATATGTTAGCGTAAAAAAAGATTAATAAGGTGGGTGGAAATACAAAATAATAGTCTAGGAGTTCCACCAGTTTATAGAAAAAGATTTATAGAAAATGTGTACCATTTAGGGTTTTCATGCTCTGATAAAGTGATGTATAATAAAATTCAAAATTTATTTAAATGTGGATTTAAACTTCTACTGAAACACTGGATTTAGTTTTCCAAGGATGGCATTCCTATCTATTATTTTTCCACCCACCCTGGCTATACGGTTCTATTGGATGCCCCGGAAGACGGCGGACGATCGTTCTGTGGTACACGGATTCTTTTCATTTGCCCCGCCGGCGATCCTTTAGAGCATCGCCTTGCACTCACTCTCGGCGATGCTGTGCTGGATGCAGTGGTTGATCTCGGCGAAGCCTGGACGTTCGCTTGGCTTGCGGTTCCAGCAGCGACGCATCAGCGCGTAGACGGAGAGCGGCGTGTTGTCCGGACAGCCGAGCACGTTGCCCTCCTTGATGTATTTGATCACCTCCTCGTGGGTCAACCCGAAGTACGGCTGCAGGGCGAAGGAGAAGACCTCCCACAGGCAGATGCCGTAGGCCCACACATCCGACTCCAGCGAGAACTTGTTGTACAGGATGCTCTCGAGCGGCATCCAGCGGATCGGGATGAAGTCGTTCTCGTCGCCCTTGTAGTAGTCCTGCAGATAGATCTTGTGAGAGAGCCCGAAGTCGGCGATCTTCACCGCCATGTGCTCGTTGATCAGGCAATTCCTCGTGGCCAAATCCCGGTGTACGAACTTCCGCTCGGAGAGATACAACATGCCCGCTGCAATGTTGGCGGCCATCTGCAGTAGGTGCAGCTCATTCAGCTGCAGGCGATCCCGTGTCGGCGCCTGGTGGGTGGCATACGGGGAGCAGGCACGCAGGAACTCGCTGAGATCGCCGGGCGCCATGTACTCGAACAGCAGGCACATGGGTCTGCCCAAGGCGCACACGCCCAGCAGACGGACGATGTTGGGATGATCGAACTCGGCCAGCAGGCAGGCCTCGCGCTCAAAGTCCATTTGCATCTGGTCACTGGCATCGTCCTTGAGCATCTTAACGGCCACTAGAAGATCCTCCTGGTCTGGGACAAGTCCAGGAGCTCTGGCCTGGAAGACGCGACCGAAGGCTCCCTGCCCAAGGGATCTCACATACACTATATCCCCCCGCGGGTATTCCAGCTTCTCCAGGCGTGCATTGGGTTTCGAGCCCTTTCCATCCGGCACACTGGTTACCGTAGTAAGGGCCACGCAATTGCTGTGAACCGTGGCCGTGCTTCGGATGGTGCCCCACTTGGCCAAGGTATTTGTGTTCCCATTGCCTCCAAGAGTTTCTCGACTGGTGTTCAGATTCCCGCCGCACTCTCCTCCTCCCCGCATGGAGACACTGCAATCGGCAGTGGCAGCTCCTGGGGGTTGGGAGTAGTCCTTGTGCTTGGACAGCTTGTAGACGAGCAGGATCATTAGATGGAGTGTCACGATGGCCACGAAACCAATCCCAGCCAGTAGGAAAATCATCGACGGCGTGAAGAACTTTTCCATCTTGATGGGCGTATTCAAATCGCCGGCATTGGGGTCAACGTAATCCGCTGCAATCATTAAACAGAAAATGTTAGATGGAGAATTAGAGGTCGGGGATTATCCGAACTTACGGCACATCGGTATATCGCAGTGCTGCCAGCGCACTGATTCATCAACAGTATAGCACCAGGGATGCGGCTCCTCGCCTCCCGCATTCCTGCAGTAGTTTTCACCCTCCAGGAGCTGATGGAAGACCAGAGGAGGTTGGAAGTGCTTGTGGGGGAACTGAGTGTCCCAGCGCTGGCAGGGAATGCCCGACTTGGACACGTTTGCAGTTCCCATGTAGAAGCGCCCGTTGCCATTGCGGCAGTCGTCTGTAGAGGAAAAGGTGGAATGATAGTAAAATTAGAGAAGGCTCTTTGTCTGTTCCAGGTTATAGGGACTCACAGCTCACTTCCGACTCCTTGAGCTCGGTGAGACCGATATAGGAGCAGTTGGGCCGCCGCATAGAGGCGTTGTAGTGCGGCAAGGAGGAGCAGTTGGGCAACCGGAAGTGGCCACGGCTCTTGATGAACATGTTGCGCTCCTTTTTCTCCTCGATGAGCACCCAGTCGTTGTAGCAGAACTGCAGGTGCGTGGCCTGGCAGTCCTCGAAGCAGAGGGGAGCCTTCACGGCTCGACCCCCCTCCAAGTGGCAGTTGGGGAAGGCATAGGCGCAGAGCATTTTCTGAAAGGGATTGTAATGTATATGAATATAGGGTTTATAAAGGGTTTATAGAGGAATAAACTTCCTTTAAAGTTTATTGGCATTTCATTATCAATTCTTATCTTATTTTCAAATTTTTTTTAAATAAAATAATAGCAATTAAGAAGAAACTTCCTAACAAAATGATGTGGAATAAAAATGCTGTTTGTATTTAAAAGAATTATTTAAGATAACGGTAAAACAAAAAAATCATTTTTAAATCGAGTATATTTTTAAAAATATTTTGATTCTTTATGATTGCACTTATTTTTAAAGATACCTAAATAAGAAGTCCCCAAAGTTTGGGTCCCAAACCTACTTAATAAGAAAATGCATAGTTTTTTAAGATTTTAGAATGTATTTTAAAAAAAATTTAACTTAAATACAACTTCTTAAGAAAATATAAAAATAAAAAATTAAAAATATTAAAATTAATTAAAAATTTTTAAGATATAAGTAAAAATTGATTAATTTCGTGAACTCTAATTAGTCTCCAGCCTTATAAACTCACCTCGGCAGCCTCGCGGCACAGACCCGTGAGGTCGGAGATCAGCTCATCCCAGAGGGCCGTGGTCACCTGCTCGTTCTTCCATCCGCCGGTGGGATCCTCCAGGCTGTACCACACCTGGCCGGTGAGGTACTCCTTGCACACCTTGCCGCTGTACGGAGCGCAGTAGCCGTTCTCCTCCCGCTCGCGTTCGCGCTCGTGATGCCGCTGGTGGTGGCGCCGGGTGACGGGCTCCTCGATGGCGTTCAGGGAGTTCGCGTGTGTGGCGCTGGCGAAGAAGAACACGCACATCCCCAGGACAGCCAAGCTAGCTCCCCCTTTGACCCCCATCAGCCCCCGGAGCACCCGCTCAGCCACCCCCACCCATTGCCCGGCAGCCATGGCTGTGTTTTGTGTATATGCCTGGTTTTGCACACCGTTTCTAAGCGAAATTCCCACAGGCACCCACAGACTCGAACATTTTACGGTTAAACTCTACAATATTCTATCTTCCTGAACTTTAAGATCTTTTTGAAGGTATAATTCCAGAATTAGTCGGTGAAATATTTGTTTATTTGCGCGGTCACTGCTCGACGACGCCTTTTCACCGAATACCACACAAAGCTGACGACGGGATGTTTCGCCACCCGTACTTCTCCCTTAGGGGTGGTTTCCTGTCACGATAACACAGGGTTGTTAAATGGCGGCAAAAACGGAGAGTCCTTTACTCGAATTGGGAGCTACGCAGCCGAAATGTTTGTTTTTATTACTACTAGTTCTTCTTCTGCTTTTCCTCTTCCTTCAGCTGTTTTTCCCTGAGCTTTTCCTTCTGTTTTTCCTCCTCCTTCAGCTGTTTTTCCTTTAACTTGCGCTCTTTCTGTCTCTTCTTCAAGAGTGCAGGATCATCGCCCACGTCGTAGTCCTCGTTGGGGTCCTTTTCATCTTTCTTCTCCTCTTCATCGGGAATTTGTTCAAGTCCCTAAAAAGAAAGGGGCTTTACACCTAGGCAGAGAAACAAATCGGTGGAGAGCTACAGGAAAAACTCAAATACGACCAATTTAACTATCACTTCCGAATTCGTTTATTCACTTTTGCACTTAAGCTTAAAAGGGAAAACTTTACTTAAATTTAATTAGTTTTCTCATCCGGTATAGCATCCAGACCCTGCAAGAAAATTGAGAGGATTCTGAATAGACGATATCGGTTCTTAAGTTCTTAAGATAAACATGCAAAAATGGATGACGATGGAAACGGATGGAAACTTGAGCCCATGAAACAGACAGATGAAACTATACCACCAACATTATAACAAACATAATTAATTAAGAGGATGTACTTAAAAAAAACTTTAAAGGTGCATTGGTAAAATGATAATTTTTGTATTAAAGTTTGGGACAGAATTTATAAAGGAAATAAAACATGAATGTCAAGTACCAATAAATTTATAATAAAAGAAATAGTGTGATGGTACTAGAAGCTTTTCGTATAAGGAATTTGATGTTACTCGAACCATAAAAAATAAATAAAAATATTAAGATATCAGTTGATTCAAAACCTATTAAATACAAAATACAGTTCAACCAAAACCATTCAAGCAAATGTAAACATTTTTGGAAAAAGTTCTATGAGATAACAAATGCTGCCAAAAATAGCCTACAAAAATACTTTTTAAGCAGGCCAGACTGTAGCATATCACTTACGTTCATCTTGTAGGGATTGTTGGTCAGTCGAAAGTCGCGCTGGTACATAACTCGGCTGAAACGCTCGTCCATGTTGCGCCGGAAAGCCTGTGAACCATACGAAAAATATTAGAAACTCCGTCCCAAGTGTTTTTATACAGTGGAACTCATTGCGACCAGTAGGCCGTTAAATAATGTTAAACAAATTCCGATTGGTGCACCAGCAGCTGAGGTTATATAAGAATTTCGAGCTGCTTGGCCAGAAGGCGATCCTGGAACTCACATTGCCGATGGTCAGCTTGTCCAGGCCGTACATGGCGTATATGGGCACCGACAGGAGCGTGGTGATGATCACGGCGCCAGGTAGGATTTCGAACCACATATTGTCGGGGAAATAGATTGTTATGATATTTTCCAAAAGACAGCAGGCTAGTGTGACCGCGAAGTGCCCCGTTAGAAAATACAGCAGGTCCCTCAAAAATATACTGGAAACTACAATACTGAACTAGAGATGTGGCAATATCGATAAGAAAGTAACGGTGACAGAATTTCATTCTGCTACTTGGATTTGAGAAACCGAATTGACAATTAATATATATTTTCAAAGTAATATTAATATTAATATTTTCGAATAGAGGCAATTAAAACTATTAGTGCAAGGGCCAAAAATAAATATTTTCGTCTAATAAAATAGGGACCGTAAATAAGAGTTATTTGAGTCTTATTTTGGAGGGCCTACTGAGATTTTAAGATAATTGAAATACCAATTTGGCTGATTTTAATGGAATATAAAAATAAATAAATATAAATATAAATGAAAATATATATTTGTTTTCCGAATTCGTAAACGAAGTGTTATTTTTGACGTTTATATCTAAACATCACAGTAGTCTTTTTTAAAATAAAGTGTCAAATACAAAGTGTGGAAACTCTACACTATCGTAGTACCCTTTGAAAATAAAAGTCACAATACGTATTGAGAAAAGATCTTGAAGTTTTCAGTGTAGGGTTGAGTGACCGCAATACGTTCAAATCGAGTTGGTATTTTCCCGGTACACTGCGGTGTTTTGCCTAGTCAGCTGCACGATTTTTTTGCACTCAAGTTTCGGCCTACCAATCGAATTCTCCATTGAATTGCACAGCCAGGGAATTCGCAGAGAGTTCCGAGCGCAACTACAGCACCGAGAAGAAGACCAAGAACGAGAAGAGCGACGAATCAGCGGAGAGCAGGAGCATGAGCATGGCCACCAGCGGTATTGTCGAGTCATTTCCCACGGGCGCCCTGGTGCCCAAGGCGGAGACGGGGGTGCTGAACTTCCTGCAGAAGTACCCGGAGTACGACGGTCGCGACGTCACCATAGCCATCTTCGATTCCGGCGTGGATCCCCGGGCAACGGGACTGGAGGTGAGTTGGCACTTTTTTGCCGGTGACTGACTGGTGCTCCGATTTGACAACTGCTTCTTCTACATCCTCAAACTTGCACTTGCCTCATTCAATAACTTTTTTCAATTGATGCCCCCTGTATCCTACTCCTTTTTTATCCCACCCATACCTATTACTCCCTCCACCGGCTCCTCCTTTTCATCCCACTTCCTGCTGCTTCCTCTTTCTCCACCAACAGACGCTGTGCGATGGAAAAACCGTTAAAGTAATTGAGCGTTACGACTGCTCCGGATGCGGTGATGTGGACATGAAGAAGAAGGTGACGCCGGACGAGGGCGGCAGCCTGAAGGGCCTGTCCGGCAATTCGCTGAAGCTGAGTCCCGAGCTGATGTCCCTGAACACGGACCCCGACAAGGCGGTGCGCGTGGGACTCAAGAGCTTCAGCGACTTGGTGCCGTCCAAGGTGAGGAACAACATCGTGGCCCAGGCCAAGCTGAAACACTGGGACAAGCCGCACAAGACGGCCACTGCCAATGCCAGTCGCAAGATTGTCGAATTTGAGTCACAAAATCCAGGTGAGTCCAGTGATCATTGCCCTTCGACTGCAACTGAGTGAAATGAACCCACTTGGCCCTGCAGGAGAAGCCTCCAAGCTGCCCTGGGACAAGAAGATAGTAAAGGAGAACCTAGACTTTGAGCTGGAGATGCTCAACAGCTACGAGAAGGTGTACGGCGACATCAAGACCTCCTACGACTGCGTCCTCTTCCCAACGGCCAACGGCTGGCTGACCATCATCGACACCACGGAGCAGGGCGATCTGGAGCAGGCCCTGCGCATCGGGGAGTACTCGCGGACACACGAGACCCGCAACGTGGACGACTTCCTCTCGGTATCCGTGAACGTCCACGACGAGGGCAACGTGCTGGAGGTGGTGGGCATGTGCTCTCCCCACGGCACCCACGTCTCGTCCATTGCCAGCGGCAACCACAGCTCCCGCGACGTCGATGGCGTGGCGCCGAACGCCAAGATCGTGTCGATGACCATCGGCGATGGACGACTGGGCTCCATGGAGACCGGAACGGCCCTGGTGCGGGCCATGACCAAGGTCATGGAGCTGTGCCGCGAGGGCAGGCGCATCGATGTGATCAACATGAGCTACGGCGAGCACGCCAACTGGTCGAACACCGGGTAAGCAAGTGCGAAGGCCATTCGGCATGGCGGCAGCTAATCCCAGAGTTGTGGATATCTTTTAGTGTGTCTGGGTCGGATGAAATGCGTCGCAGAAGAAGGAAGATGTGTGCGTCGAGGTAAATGATATGCGAATACTCACACACTCCAGTCCTCTTGTCTCCGACACATTCCAGCCGTCCAGCTACACACACATTTTTTTGATAACATCTAAAAGACACGAAAAGAGAGCTAATCTTTATCACTAATCTCTTGCAGCCGCATTGGGGAGCTGATGAACGAGGTTGTCAACAAGTACGGCGTGGTGTGGGTGGCCTCGGCCGGCAACCATGGCCCGGCACTCTGCACCGTGGGCACTCCGCCGGACATCAGCCAGCCCAGTTTGATCGGCGTGGGCGCCTACGTATCGCCCCAGATGATGGAAGCCGAGTATGCGATGCGAGAGAAGCTGCCCGGCAACGTGTACACCTGGACATCGCGAGATCCCTGCATCGATGGCGGCCAGGGCGTGACAGTGTGCGCTCCGGGCGGAGCCATTGCGTCCGTGCCGCAATTCACGATGAGCAAGTCGCAGCTGATGAACGGAACCAGCATGGCGGCTCCCCATGTCGCAGGCGCCGTGGCACTGCTCATCTCCGGACTGAAGCAACAGAACATCGAGTATTCGCCGTACAGTATTAAGCGTGCGATCAGCGCCACAGCCACCAAGCTGGGATACGTGGATCCATTTGCCCAGGGCCATGGTTTGCTCAATGTGGAGAAGGCCTTCGAGCATCTGACGGAGCACCGGCAGTCCAAAGATAACATGCTGAGGTGAGTTCTGTTAGGAGGTTTCAACTTGCAGAATCAGAGTAATTGAATCTGGGGATAATCGATTGAAATAGGAAGAACCAAAGCAAAACCGGTGTATTTATTTCTTTTTCATCGGGAGCAAAATTTAAATTTACATTTATATATGGGTATCAAAGTAATTATACCGGTTATTTATTGTTCTGGTTTAATGTTTTTTAGACGATAAACCATTTCAAAATATTTCATTAAAAAGATTGCAATTTTTGCAGCTTTTCAGAAATATGATATGATTCATTTTACTAGCAAAGCTTAATTTAGTTTTAACGACCAGTCATGTAGCTGTCAAAAAACTATTAACTATTACTATTATAACTGTGTTTTTTTTTAAAGAGTTGGATAAGGCTAACATTTATTTATTGTTTTTTTAATATAAAGCAAACTTATAGTGTAAAACTATGAGCTAACTGAGAATTTTAGAGCGCTAGCAACTAAGACTTTATTGTGAGACAGTTATGTTAAATGGTATGGGATAAATTAGTTTTACGGAGGAACGAGATTATTTTGTTAAAGCTAATATAATTAAACCAAACTTTACAGTAGGAACTAAATGTTTTGCCACCGAACTTGCTTTGATGTATAGTGAAAAAAATGCCAAAAAAATACGCCCTCCAGATTCGCAGGATTTAAGGTTTTTCTAAAGTTTTTTAATATTGAAGTTCTATTTTTGTCACGTGCCAGATTACTTATTTTATTTCTAAATCTGGCTATTTTTTCACCATTAATACAAAAGCATCTAGCTGTCGAACAAAAAAGTAAAAAATGTATACTCCGTCACTTTTTTTTTTAAATTAAAGTTAAAAAAAGATCGGACGCGACACCCTATAAATGCCGATATGCATCTTAAATGAGCTGATATAGTCACTTCCTTTGCCAAAAAATTAAAGACGATATAGTTTATAAATTGTGTTAGTATATATATTTTTTAAATGTTTGGCATCCCTTTTTTAATCCCTTAGGTTCTCCGTGCGCGTGGGCAACAATCAGGCCAAGGGCATTCACCTGCGCCAAGGCGTGCAGCGCAACTTCGTCGATTTCAACGTGAACATTGAGCCGATCTTCTTCAACGACAAGGAGGCGGGTTAGTTCGAACTATAGTGTGTATATCATTCCGGCTTTAAACCTTATTTCCCTTTCAGATCCCAAGGACAAGTTCAACTTTAATGTGCGCCTGAATCTCATTGCCTCACAGACCTGGGTGCAGTGCGGAGCTTTTCTGGATCTCAGCTACGGCACCCGCAGCATTGTGGTGCGCATCGATCCCACTGGACTCCAGCCAGGCGTGCACAGCGCCGTGTAAGAAGTTTCCCACCTGCAAAACCTTATATTTCCTAACTAGGTTTATCCATATTATTCAAGGATTCGTGCCTATGACACCGACAATGTGCAGAAGGGCTCTCTTTTCGAGATTCCCGTCACGGTGGTTCAGCCCCATGTGCTGGACTCCGATCACAATTTGCCCGTCTTTGAGCCCGCCTCCTCCAAGGGTGACAATAGCGTAGAGTTCCAGCCAAACACCATTCAGCGAGATTTCATCCTGGTGCCCCAACACGCTACTTGGGCTGGTGAGTGTTGGCCCTTGAAAAATGTCTTAGAAAAGAAGTAATTTTTCCGCCTTTTAAAGAGCTGCGCATGCGCATCACCGATCCCAATCGTGGCAAGGACATTGGCAAGTTCTTCGTGCATACAAACCAATTGCTTCCCAAGCAATCCTGCCGCAAACTCGAGACCATGAAGATCGTAGCCGTCGGCTCTGAGAACGAATCCACCATGACTTTCAAGGTTAAGGTGGGTAAATCGAATTTCCTCTGTGCATATTTCCACTAATTTAAACCAACTAATAATTTTCAGTCTGGCAAGATTCTGGAGTTGTGTATTGCCAAATATTGGTCCAACTACGGCCAGAGTCACCTGAAGTATAGCCTGCTGTTCCGCGGCGTGGAAGCCCACAATCCCAATGCCTGTGAGTGGTTGGTAAAAGTAGCATAAAAATTACTAAACTCACAAAACTTATATCCACAGATGTCATGCACGCGGGCAGGGGCATTCACAAGCTGGAGATCGAGGCCCTGGTTTCGGAGGATGTGCAGCCGATGCTGCAGCTGAAGAACGCCGCCGTGGTGCTGAAGCCCACCGAGGCCAAGATCTCGCCACTGAGTGCCACCCGAGATGTCATCCCAGACGGGCGGCAGGTGTACCAGAACCTGCTGGTCTTCAACTTGAATGTGGCCAAGCCCGCAGAGGTGGCCCTCTACGCCCCGATCTTCAACGACCTGCTGTACGAGGCGGAGTTCGAGTCCCAGATGTGGATGCTGTACGATACAAACAAGGCCCTAGTGGCCACCGGCGATGCCCACTCCCAGACTTTCTTCACAAAGCTCGAGAAGGGCGACTACACAGTTCGCTTGCAGGTGCGTCACGAGAAGCGCGAACTGCTGGAAAAGATCTCGGAGGCCAATCTGGTGGCCGCCTTCAAATTGACCAACATGCTCACCCTCGACTTCTACGAGAACTACAACCAATGCATCGTGGGCGGCCGTAAGTTCGTCACAGCTCTGCTGAGGGGATCCACCCGGGTGCTGTACATCGCCCCCCTTACCCAGGAACGTCTCAATAAGGCCAATCTGCCTGCCCAATGCGCCTGGCTGAGCGGCAACCTCGTATTTCCGCAAGACGAGGCCGCTCGGCGCGTAGCCCTGCATCCCTTCAGCTACATCCTCAATCCTGCCGAGAAGAAGGCGCACACGAATGGCTCCAGCAACGGCTCCAGCGCTGCGGGTTCTACAGCAGCAGCAGCCGCCGCCGCCAGTGCCAGTGCGGCCAAACCGAAGGCTCCGGCAACTCCACAGGCGGCCACCTCGGTGACTAATCCCGCGGCTGGTGACGGAATCACTGTCCAGAACGATCCGCCGGTGGACAGCACTGCCAGCCCAGCCTCGCCCAAAAAGGGGAAGACCAATGCCGATGATTACGCCGAAAGCTTGCGCGACTTCCAGTGCTCGCACATCGTCAAGTGTGGTAGCTATCTGACAACGAAATATCCTTCTTAATGGCTACTTAAATCAATCATCTTTTTACAGAGCTAGAGATGGCAGAAAAGATCTACAACGAGGTGGTGGCTGCCCATCCCAAGCACCTGCAGGCAAACCTGCTGCTCATCCAGAACATCGAGTCCAACCAGTTGAAGACTCAATTGCCGCTGACCTTCGCCAACGCCCAGAAGACGTCGCCCCCGGAGGCAGGAGAAAGTTGCGACAAGCAGAAGGAGGACCAAAAGAAACTGCGTAGCGCCCTGGAGCGCATTGTCAATCTAGCCGACAAGGTGATCCAGGAGACCGATACCGAGGCACTGCTCTCGTACTACGGCCTGAAGAACGATACCCGTGCCGATGCAGCCAAGATTAAGACGTATGTTATTGGATTAGTGTCTTAGTGAAAAAAATTAACTCTGTTTTTCTTTTAGCAACATGGACAAGCAGAAAAACAATCTCATCGAGGCGCTGAGCAAGAAGGGCATCGCCCTGGCCAAGCTGGCCGTTTTGGATGACAGCATCAAGGATCGTCTGGCCGAGATCAACGATCTGTATACGGAGATTATAAAGTTCGTGGACGCCAACGACTCCAAGGCCATTCAGTTCGCCCTCTGGCACGCCTATGCCCACGCCCACTACGGCCGCATGTACAAGTACGTGGTGAAGCTGATCGAGGAGAAGCGCACCCGCGATCACTTCGAGGAGCTGGCCGCCATCAACAGCGCCCTGGGTCACGATCACATCCGGACTGTTATCAACCGCATGATGGTCACCGCCTTCCCCAACAGCTTCCGCTTGTTCTGAGCACCGTTCAGCAGTAGACGCCACAATATTCAAGCTTCGATGCGATCATTGTTTTTTATAACTAAAATAATACATATGTATATGAATAAATGATATTAACTGAAATGAGAAATATGTATGAGCACTATTTTATGTTAAGGGGTGGTACTCAACCTAACAAAAAGTCCAAAACAAAAAACTTCTTATGGCGAAATCGCCATTGATTTAAGAACCATTTTGGAGAGCTAACTAGAAAAACTCACCATAAATTAAAAAGAAAACAAAAAATTTTTGTAAATTTAAGAAAAGTTTTTCATAAAATTCTGTTTTAAAAAATAACGAGTTCCTAAAATATAGAAACAAATTGTTGAGTGTACAATCAGATCCGATGGAATGACAAGAAAAGCATCGACCGGACGTTAAAGTCGAGGAATTTACTTATTGACTATTGATAAATATAATAATAAAGTAAACCCTTTGTGTTTTTTTTAAGTAAAAGAACAATAAGATATGCTTGTCGTTTGATTTGCGAAAATTTAATTAAATTGGGTTACTAGACATCTAAAACAGATTCTAAACATTCGATTCAATTTCAAATTCAATTTAAGCTTAAACATATTTAGATTTCTTGACAAAATAATTTTATCTTAGCTTAAATTTGAATGTTAAGATTATGTTTTGCATATAATCCTATATCTTATGATTACCATTGGCGCAAAATTATTTTGAATGTAGTAGCAGTTTGTGCTTACTATGTGTGGTTTATTTAAAAAGTAACGGAAATTTACGTTTCGTCGAACCGTTAGACCGAAGACTTGATTATTTTCCAACACTGCCCCTGAATCACCCTGTGGGCCTGTTTTGTTCGAGTTTTTTGTTCTGTTAAACATAACGTAATTGAGCCGACTCCGCGCGACGGTCATACTAATTGCAGCAAAAAAACAAAAAACAATGCAGACGCACACGCGAGTGTAAAATGGGTAAGTTTGACAGAAAAAGAGCATTTAAAAGCTGGAAAATGATCTTATTGTGCGGCGAACAAGATGAACTCGCTGCTGGCAGGTGAAAATCGAAAGGAAATGGGCGTCAAAACACCTTTTTCCTGCTACGTAGTTGGGCTTCCGTTGCGGTTGTGTGTGTGCGTGTATGTATTGGCCGATCGATTTTATTTTGCATATTCAAGGACAAGCGAAGTCCTGCGGGAAAGTGCGACCGGAATCGGGATCGAATGAAAAACGGGGCGGAGCCGGAAAATAGAAGGAGCTCCAGAGGGCCGTGACTCAGTAGTCGCCAGCAATTCCCGGGACATTATCAGCTCCGCAATCTGTGTACATGCATTTGTTGCTCAACTTGCGCCCCGCATCTCCTCTTTAACACACCCTCCCCCTTCGCACTCCCACCCCTCCCACTGTGTCAACTCCGGAGAGGACAAACAATGGCCCCTTGCAGTCGGATGACAAATGCGGGTGCAGCGACATCAAGAAAGAACGCAGTGGTCCAGAGATCCGACCACCAGATACCCTCTTCTCACTAATCTTTTTTATTAAGGTCCAGAATATTTTCCCTGAATATGGGGAAGCTATAAGCTGACTAGGAACTAGGAGCACTAACGGAGCACTAATGTTTTTAATTTTAAACTTGTTCCGCTTCAAAATATAAACTAAGAAGAACCCCCTTCTCACTGGCATCTTCTAAAAAAGTTAAATATTTTTCTTAGAGATGTAATCTCAGTTAAAACTTTTTCCATCCATAAAGATAAAACAACATAATTCCTATTTTAATAATTTTAATAATAGATAGGCTTTTCTTAAAACAATCTTATCAAAAACAATCAAACGTTAAAAATTAAGTTTAGATTTTTAAAAATTTCGGATATTTTTGTATTTATTCAATAAGACTTTAGAACGTGAAGAGGTTTCTGGTTAGAATTTAATTGGAAGGAAATACTGGAGAGGTGTCTTTTTGATAATTAAAGTACAAACTTATTGACGTAAAAAACATATTGTAATTCTTGTACTTCCCGAGATCTCCAAATTCACAAAGCCTATACATATTTCTAATTGGAATCTACCTGATCTTATTCCTCTCACCTACCTTAACGGAAATAGAATATACCCTTTTGAATCCACGAGTAAGGGGTGTAAAACAAGGCAATCGGAATTCTGTGTCAATGTGCTCACGTCCTCCAGCGATTTTGTGTTTGTGTGCGTGAGAGGTGGAGGAGCGGAACTTTTTGGGTATGCAAGAGATGTGTGTTTTATTTTATCATATTGAAAAAAAAAAACAAAAAAAAAACATCTGCGTTGGCGGATCGGTCGTTAAAGAAGTTATTTATTGCCTAGGGTATTCCCCCCTTTTCGATCTCCACATCAAAGATAAGGGCCCCCGAGATTTGGTCTTGTGCGGTCGCCTATATAGTATCTATATTATATATACCCAAGATCTTAATGTGTTTATTTTTGTTCACTCTCCGCTTCCAGAGTATCCACAAATTGATTTATACGAATTCCTCACTGAGTCCGAACTGCAGCAGTACTACAATGCCGTCAAGTGAGTGACCCAAAAAGCGGAAGCGGCTCCCCCATCCGAACTAATCCCCCATTCTGTTTGCTCCCCCGCAGAAACGAATTGAAAATATCGAATGCGGCCCAGTTCAAGTATGCGGCGGACGAGGATTTGCGTTTCATCGGGCTCTCGCGCCCGGAAATCCGGAGGCTGCGCAAGTTCTACGAGAAGCACTTCCCCCACAGCTACCTCAGCAAGATCAAGCGTCTGCTGCAGGCGCCCGGCACGATGGTGAAGCGGGAGGAGGCGTCCGGCGGCGGGGGTCAAGTGGCGCTCGACGGTAGTGGCGCCTCCGCCTGCTCGGCGCTGGCCGCCAAGAACGGGGCCAGCTCGCCGGGAAAGGTGCCCAACAACAAGCACATCATTCCGGCGGACTCCATTAGCGTAAACAAGCAGCTGGGCACAGGGGAGTTCGGAATCGTCCAGCAGGGCGTCTGGTCCAATGGCAGCGAGAGGGTGAGTCGGAATCAGGGTTTTCCAGCCCCAAAATACTTAGTATCCATCTTCCGCAGATCCAAGTGGCCATTAAATGCCTCTGCCGGGAGCGCATGCAGTCGAATCCCATGGAATTCCTCAAAGAAGCGGCTATTATGCATTCCATCGAGCACGAGAACATCGTGCGGCTGTATGGTGTCGTCCTGGCCACGGACTCGCTTATGCTGGTCACTGAGCTGGCACATCTGCGCTCGCTGCTCGAGTGTCTCAAGGATTCGGGGCTGCGCGTCAGCTTCCTCACCATTCCCACGCTCTGTGAGTTCGCCCTGCAGATCTGCAATGGAATGCGATACCTGGAACAGAAGCGCCTCATCCACAGAGACCTGGCGGCACGGAATATCCTAGTGTTCAGCAAGGACAAGGTCAAGATCTCCGACTTCGGACTGTCGAGGGCGCTGGGCGTGGGCAAGGATTACTACAAGACCAACTTCAACGTGAATTTAAAGCTGCCGATCGCGTGGTGTGCGCCCGAGTGCATCAACTATCTGCGCTTCACCAACGCCTCCGATGTGTGGGCCTTTGGGGTCTGCCTCTGGGAAATGTTCTCCTACGGCTTCCAGCCCTGGGCGGCGCTGACTGGCCTGCAGATTCTGGAGGCCATCGACGCACCCAACTACCAGCGCCTGGAGCAACCCGACTGCTGTCCCAGCGAGTATTATACACTGATGATGAAGTGCTGGCAGGACGATGCTGCCAAGCGACCGCGCTTCGGTGAGATTTATGACCAACTGCCCGATATGAAGCCAGAGCAGCTAAAAGCTGTGGTGAATTGTGCGGAGCCCAAGAAGGACCATCTCCTTTATCGCCAGGGCGATATTATAAGCGTTCTGGACCGCAACACGGGGACTCCCTTCTGGAAGGGAGTACTCAGCACTGGCAAGACCGGATACTTCAACCCCTCCAACACCGTGGCCTTCCTCGAAGGTCTGCCCAGCTCCAGCCGCGACTCCTTCAGCCGGGTGAGCGACCACAGGATCAGCAAGCGCAAGCTACGCACCGAGATGATTTCGAAACCGCAGAACGACTTTAAGCACACCGGTCACGTGGGAATTGACGGAGCAACATTCGGCGACATCGCCTTCCTGGGAAGTTCGCAGAACGTAAGTTATCCGGCGCAATCATTTGCTTGCTGTGTACTAATCTATTGTGTTCACATCAGTACAATCACGTTCCCAAGCAGATAGTGACGCCCTACAAGCCCTCGGAGGACATTGAGCAGACGCCACTCCTCCTGCCCCCGACGCCCACGAGTCCCGACTCGCTGCAAACGGCCAGTGGCTATTTCCCCGAGGGAGCCGGCAGCGTAGGTGCCATGGGAACCTCCATGAATCCCACATTCATTCCATCCGCCGAACACACGCCCAAGCTAATAGCCACGAACGGCCAGAGCTCGTTCGACTTTGCCACCGGGTCAACCAATCCGTTCTTCCTCAATAGAGGCGATGACGAGCTGGAGTTTGGCCTGCAGAACAACAACTACGGCCTGGATGGCAAGAGTATTCACTCGGGGGAGGCCGGATGGCGGCCCAGCTCCCGGAGTATTGTGGATGATCCTCACGAATACCACGAGATATCGGATGATGAGATGGCGGCCGACAAGCTGGACTTCGGGCCATCGCTGCTGGACGAGATTAACTCAATGTTTGGATCGATAAGCGGGGCATCCGCTAGCCACCCCAAGTCGCCGGGATTTGATCATGTGAATAGTAAGAACGAGTTTGCGGAAATGTCTGTCAAACTGGGCCAAAAGAGTGGCGACACCAATGGCAATAAGCATGGCCATGGCCTGCTGCCCACGCTCTCGAAAAAGAAGTCGTCGGGCACTGTGAAGCCCATTTCAGTGAAGGACGAGAAGATCCTCAACCATGCCATCGAGATAGCTAACGAGATTAGTGCCAGGTGAGTTGGGAGTCTTGAGTATTCGTAAACCAGACGCTAACATAAATCGCTTTCCCTTTAAGATCGATGATTGATCTGGTGTCTGATCAGACACCCGCCATCCACAGTCCCAAGCGCAAGTTCAGCTTCAGGTTTCCGCACCTGAGTAACAATGGTGGCAGCGACAAGTCCAGTGGTCTAGGAGGAGCCAGCGGTTCCGCCCACACTCCCACACATGGCAACGCATCGCCTTTTTCTAAGAAAAAGAACTTTACCGAGGAGCTGCAGAGCATTCCGGATATACAGGTGAGCAAGTAGAGGGGTCAGATCAGTTTATTCTCCCAGTAGCGCTACGACATCGATCCCCGGTTCTGCAATAGATTCTAATCCTCAAGTTTTGTCTACACTCTGCTCTTTCTCCTTCACCAACATCGTTGCCCTTTCATTTCCCCTTTTGCGTTTGCATTTGGCATTTTGTTTTGGTTGTTTTCTCGTTTTGCTCCTCCATCGATCCGCGCAGCGTTTCCGGTCGCTCAGCGAGATCAAGAACAGCACCGATCTGCGAGTGCCCATCTTCGACAAGGAGAGCTCCGACTTCCTGTTCCAAAAGTCGCGCGAGATCCTCAGCAGGCCGTTGAACCTCGAACGTGAGCGGGCGGAGGATCAGCAGCCGAAGAGCATCGACGACAACATCATGGACATTGAGAACACACTCAAGGCGCTCAACCTGGACTTCATGCACACGTACACAGAGCTGGACAAGAGCGACTCCAACGATACGATCCTTAACGACCAGCTGCCGGTCTGTCTGGACGATGGCATCAGCAGTGCCACCGGCAGCCTGAAGTCGGCGGTCTACAGCTACAGCAACGGGGTGCAGACCATGTTCGACTTCAATGCGGCCACCAGTCATCTGGACAAGCACCTGCAGTACATGCACAACCAGGCGCAGCTGAGCGCCGCTGCTCCGGTGGACCCCAAGCCCATGGAGGACAAGCGCTCGAGCACCCCGGACACGGGATTCGCCTCGCGGGATACCAACATCTCGTTGTCGCGCCGCAGCAGCCAAAAGTCCAGCTACAGTCCACAGGAGAGCTTCCATTTTCCGCTGAAGGGCGAGGCCCTGTTCAGCGCCCCACCAGTGGTCATGTCCGGCGGCTATGCCAGCCTCAAGGATGAGCTGGGATACGAGCGCTTTGGAAACGGCGCCACCAAACAGATGCTGGCCAGTGCCTCGCCCATCAAGTCTGGAGCCGGTTTGAATGCCAGCAGTGGCTCCGTTTACATGGGATCCAAGGGCTACCGCCAACGTTCGACATCCTTCAACGAGAGCTTCCATCCCATTTCGCCGGTTCTCTCTGAGCCGCCGCAGCGGGAAAGAGGCGTGATTCAGCGGCAGGTGCGGCTGGAGCATCAGCCGCCCTTGCCGCGTCGCTCCGCCTCGTATAAGCCCCGTTCCATCAGAGCCCGCACCTTGCGGCGGCTGAGCTACAATCCCATGACCTTGGACTCGAGTTCCTCCAGCGGCGAAGAGCCAACCAAGCCCAGTTTAGCCCGCTCCGAGTGCGACATCCGGGCCAGAGTGGCGGCCAGCTCGAATGCCTCATTGGGGAGACGCCGCCGGGCGGGAATGAACCGCCAGGTGCAGTCCGCTTGCCACGACGAGCGTGAGGCCATCATCTCGCCTCGCCAAATCTACGGCTCCAATTCGAGCATCAAGTCTGCACCGCACTACAACATCGGAGGGCAGCGGCGCAGCTTCCACAGAGGAGGAGCTGGCATTATGGGCGGCGGCTACGAGCAGTTCCAGTACGACGAGCGCATTTACGATTTCGGGGGACGTGGGCCAGGCAACAACTACAACATGGCTCATGCCAGTTACATGAGCGCGAGCCAAAAACCCAGTTATCTATTGAACGGAGCCGAATTGCCCGGATCCGGATCGGGATCCTCTTCGGCCGCCTCGTCGGCAGTGCAGGCCACCTATAGGACGGGAACTGGTGCCTCCATACAGCGACCAATGAGCGGAGGAGCTGCCCTGCACGAGTTCGACATAAGCCGGCTGACGGGAAAGAGCCCCACATCCACCAACTTTGTGGGAAGTTCGCCGGAGGAACTCAAACAGCGCCAGCTTTCGGCGGGCTGCCTGCTGGCTCCCACCAACAAGCTGGCGAAGCCCCAGCGACCCACGGAGTTCCACTGGCCGGAGAAGATACACGCTTCGGCGGTGAAGCAGCACGAGATGCACTGGAGGCAGATGCAGCAGCAGCAGCAGCAGCTGACCACAGCAACGATTGCCAGTGCAGCGGGGGCAGGAGGAGCAGTGGCAGCCCGGAGATCCAGTGACAGCTCCTCCTCGTCCAGCACCGAGAGTGGCGATGAGTTCCAGTTCCGCCGCGAGTTCGTGGCGCCGCGAATACCGCCCAGCCCGGCTCCATAACTAAGGAAAATGCTGAAATACGTTCTCAATTTACTGTTTGGCAATGTGATGTCCGACTAGAGGCGATTGTGGGAGATCGAGTGGAGTGGCGAATCGAATTCGGAAAGTGGTGGTCACGAATGTTTGTGCTACTGTCTGTGTGTGAGGAGGTGGAAGGGAGCGTTGAGTGCTGGCGTCAAAGAGTAAATTGTAGAAGTATTTACAGCGAATAGATTATATATTTTTTGGATTTGAATTTTTGTGAAGCGAGATGAGAGTGTGCCTTATAGGAAAACACCGAAGACCTCTCAGAACAGATAATAATGATGTGCAGTTCGGCTGCACACCTTCCAAACCATTGCATCATCTTCATTAACAGCAAGACTATACTTCATTTAATCCATCGATAGCGGTTGCAAATTTCACATTTTCACCTAATACATTTCGTCAAATCTTATCCAAAGCGAAATCGGTAATATCTTTTTCTCCGCATCTCTCAAACATACAAAATCTCTATTCAGTAGCCTAAAGTCAATAAACAAAACTTTTCTTCAACTTTTCACTAAAAGAAACATATAACAAATATAATGGCTTCCAAACGGAAAAAAAATGTTCAAGAATTTTTTAGAAATAAACCCAACAAGAGCTTGGTTGTCGGAAACAGTATTTCAAGGCACACGACAAACACAAACACTCACACTTACTGATGGGGACTCCAACTAGACAGGGTATTACCAGTTGCCACTGCGGTAATTTTTAAGTCACACACAGACACAGAAAAACAACCAGACAGACAGTCACCCACACAAAACTGTTGACAATCCTCAGAACTTGTCCACATCAAGAGACATTCGTCGGAGCAAGGATCCCGTACGGATTATGTGCCATATCCTGACGCTTGCATTTTATATGAAACCAAAGCTAAAGCGAAACAAAACCGAAACCAAATCCAAACGAGTTAAACGATACCGAAACCAAGAGAAGCATTTAAGCTCACTTTAACTAGAGTGTCGAACCCTAAAGTATCTATAAGATTCGAGATTGAAGTGTCAAGTATTGGCCTACCTAACCAAAACCAAAACCAAAACGAAACCAAAAGCAAAAGCAAAACTAAAACTAAAATTTAACTTTAATTGAATTGCCGACGGCTGCAAAGTGTCGAACATTTTTGATAACCTCACTAAGAATATATTATATGGATTATACTTACTAAAAGATTTTCGCATTCTATGCATTTATGGATAAACTCAAATTGAAAATATGATATACAGATTATATATACACCTACTTAAATCTAAATCAACCTAATTATATGTATACATTTATAGAGGCGTATGCGGTAATGTAAGCATTACGGAACATGATATTCTAAACTATGCGTTTGAAGCGTTTCAACCCAGAGAACATTAAACTAAATGAAAACCAAAATTTACTCGAGTATTATACAAGAAACCCCAAAGGAAAACTAAACTACATTTAACTAAGCAACAGATATTTGAAAAAAGAAGAGTTTGAATTCTATGAACCGAACAAGTTAATTGGTAATCAAAAAAGAAAATGTTGTGCATATTTAAAGGGATTCAATAAAGAAAAACTAATTCTGAATTTCAAATCGGGGGTTGGTTTCCGAGATCCTTTACCAAAAATATAAGTTCCTTGCACTGCCTTAGTTATTATGGTTTCTTATCCCAGCCTTATCATTTTGTACAATTTCATTTCCATTCATTTTATTCCCACCCCGCCCCCACAGTCGCTCATTGGGAAGGAGGGACTGGAGGCCTACAACAGCCTGATCGAGCGCAAGGCCCTTCTGGACATCGGCCCCAGCCCGGCATCCACCTTGCTCCGCCACCTGGACACCGACGAGTTCGACCTGCAAAGCCTTCACCAGTCGCAGCGCCCCATGACGTTACCCACTCGAGGAGCCTCCCAGCGGGTGCGCAAGGCGGAGCTGGCTGCCGGCCTGAGTCGTCCAAACGACGAGAACTCCAATTCGCTGGAGACCTGCGAGAGTCCCAGCTACATGACCCACGGCAGCTACAAGTTTCCCGAGGCCCAGCAGTCTGAGCAGCTTCACGAGCCTGAGTCCCCGAATCCCATTCCGCTGCCGCCGCGCGAGGGCAAGAAGCAGGTGAAGACCAGCACCAAGCGCCATGTGCGCAAGTATCCGCTGATTATCCCGGCCAACGGACTGCAGCGCACCCTCAGCAAGCTGACGGACTTTGGTGACGATGCTGGGAAGACTCCGGAGCTCTCCTCCTCTACCCAACAGCAGAGAGCACGAGCCATCGAAGTGGTGGCCGCTGTCCGGCCGAACAGCATGCGACGCCCATCACGTCCCTCGGACCGGGAGTACGAGAACATGCCGGCGGTGGGCAGTGAATCATCCCACACCTACCAGAACTTGGAGAAGTTGGCTCCTGCGGATGTCGCTGGTCTTGAGGACACTGCTTCGCTGCAGTTTGAGTCCATCCTGGAGGCAGACAGCAGCAAGGAGGGTATCCTGCAGTCGCCGGACGTAACCGATGGCTTCTACAACTTTTCCATTCAGAAGGAGCACTACAACAAGGGCAAGGATGCCGAGTTCGAGGCCACCCAGATCTCCGGCTTGTATGTGAACGACGACGAGCTGCGCAACCTGGACATCGAGAGCAGCCGAAAGACGGCCACTCCGGGCAGCAGTTGCAGCGCTTTGGAGTCGGAGGCCAGCCAGCAAGATGGACAGCCTCCGGCAGAGGCTGCTCCGGAAGTGAATCGTCGCTTCTCCAGTGCGGACAATGAGCTGGCTGGAAATGCACTGTTCAAGAAGGTTCGAGCCTCCGTCAACATGGCCATGAATCGAAACTCCGTGGCCGAAACGAGTTCGAGTAGCAGTCACCCTGGAGGACCTTCTGCCAAGCCGCAAACGGAGGCCGAATACTTTGCGGCTACTGCGGCTCGACTGGCGGACTCCAATTCCGTGAGCTGCGAGGATCTGCTGGAGTTCTCCGACAAGAAGCCCAAGGGTTGCGAACGGGGCGTGGACTCGGATGAAGTGCGCATTATGGTGAAAGTTCTTGGCAAGGATGTGAGTTCTTCTGGCTTAGTTTTTAAACAAGTTTATAATTTATATGATTTAATTTCTAATTATAATGTTAATTCCACAGAGTACGCCCAATCGCTGCTTGGGAGCCCTGGAGTTTATCAATTGGGACGTTCATAAGTCCATCAAGCTCATCAAGCTGCAGAACCTGGTCAGCGAGGCCAATCTCAGCCTGGAAGCCTCATTCGAGGCGCTGCAGCAGCAAGAATGGGATTTGCACACAACGGCCCACAAACTGAATGGCCTTAAACTTTAAATACTCCTCTAAGGGCCCCCTACTTTTCGATCGCCCCGATCTGTTTTAAACGACCGCCGTTGCCTTAACCTCATAACTATCGTTTCTAATTCGTAAGCTAAGCATTGGATAGATTTAAGTAACTCGAAACTAACGTAATCACTGCTCGCCATTGGCTTCCTTCATTCGGATCGATCGAATCTCAGCATGTACTTATTCACGCATGCTTGGTCTGCATGCAAGTTACCAGCATCGCAATACACATTTATACACCTACATATGTAGAAATTTTCAATAAATTATAAACATTTTATATGCAACCTTCAGTGTGGATATTATTTGGTTGAAGTCTGTACATAAAAGTTAAGAAATCCCTTTATTTTCAGAGTATTGCCTTGCGGTGGGCACGATTTTTAAAAAATCCAAACTTTCTTGGAAGATTCCAATTTTTATACCCGTTACTCGTAGAGTAAAAGGGTATATTGTATTCGTGCAAAAGTATGTAACAGCTAGAAGGAAGCGTTTCCGACCCCATAAAGTATATATATTCTTGATCAGGATCACTAGCCGAGTCGATCTAGCCATGTCTGTCTGTCCGTCTGTATGAACGCTGAGATCTCGGAAACTATAAAAGCTAGAGGATTGGTATTTGGCATGAAGATTCTTGGAGTTCCTACGCAGCGCAAGTTTATTTCAAAAAGGTGCCACGCCCCCTCTAACGCCCACAATAGCTTATAAAGGATTTTAAAAATTTAAATATTTCGGAAAATTAAAAATGCAGTTTTGTTGTGTTTATCAATACCTATCGAAATGTAGAAGAAATTTTTAAATCGGACCATTCGTTTAAAACTTATGCCTGATCAAAGTTTTAGCTGAGTTACGTTTATTAGATAGTCGGGACACCAACCCGACTACAGCGTTTGCACTCCCTTTAGCTGAGTGACGGGTATTAGATAGTCGGGACTCCAACCCGACTATAGCGTTCTCTCTTGTTTTTAGTTAGAATTTCTGTTAAATATATTAACGATTTATTTAAATTTTAAACTACCCTATAATTTACACATATTTTACACAGAGAACGGGCAACACAACTTAACTCTAACGAACGAACACAGAATACACAACGGGAATTGTTTAGGGTGAATCCAGTCGGACGCTATTTCCGCCTGCCGCGCTTGCCGTCCATGCTCATGGTCAAGGCCACGGCCCTCGTCACGCGCTTCGGCGTAGAGACTTGCAGCTGGCCGCCACTGAGGTTCATCTCGAGGGACATCCGTTTCCGGGTCATGCGCATGGAATTGATCCGCTGTGCGCGCGCCTCGTTTCGCGTGGTAACTTTTGGGGTGCTGGTACTAAGGCGGGTTGGAATTGAAGATATCGACTTATTGACCGGCTGCTTGGACCTAGCAGGCCTTTGGTCTGGTTCTGGTTCAGTTTCGGATTCAGATTCAGAAACAGCGGAGTCCGGTTGAATAACAATCGCCGGAGGCACTTGGTTCTCCTTGACTGACGACGTGCTGTCCGTGGGACTGTTCGTGTTCTTGGCCATCTGCTGTCGCCGGGAACTCCTGTTGTCCAGGCGTTGATGCTTCCGCAGCGGTGAGTCGCGTGGCGGGGAGAGAGCGGCCGAGTCACTGGACCGCAGGGAGCGGGAGTTGGGATCCGACGGAGTCCGTCTCAGCACTCTTTTCCGTCCGTTTCTTAGAGGCGTTTCCAGATGCAGGACTTTTCGCTAATGATAATTAAAAAAAAAACGAAAACAAAACAAAAACGTGAAAATCAGTTGAAACCTTTCCCCTTTGCCAAGTAAGATTAGCGAGTTTCTTATACAGGATCTACCCGGATGCAAGACTAGACAGGAGGCGGTGCATCATTAATACTAGGAAGCTTAAAGGAAACTACAATTTGTGTTCAGTTTTGAAAACATTTGTTGATTGTTAATGCCGATTGCAACTTTGATCTTAAACTAAACAGCGAGTAGATGGTGCGTGAGTCCTTTGGCAGTGGCTAGAGCTGCATGCGCAAGCGCCTGATACTCACTTTGCTAACTGGGTTGGGTGTGGACTGCGATGTGGAAGTGTTTGCGGCTTTCCTGTTCCGCAACGAGCGAATGCGTAGGTGGCTGGCATCTGGTGCGTTTTTCGGACTAGGTGAGGCGGCTGTGGGCGATGCCTCGATCACCTCAGAATCGTTAGACTTTAAAAGAGAGATCTAAATTAATAGCTGCATTTGTCTGGGAGTTCATCGTGCTCTTACCCTATCTACTACAGTTGGACTCTCAGAGATCTCCTCATCGGATGATTCCTCCTCCTCAGGGGGCTGTTTTTCGGGTGTCTTTGACGACCTGGCCATCGCCATTTCGAGGCGTCGTCTCATCTGCGGCTGGCGTAAATTCCGCCGGGATGTCTCTGCCGCCTCCGTTTCAGTGTGTTCCTCCGGATCGGGCGTCTGCGGCCCTAATAGGCTCTCGGCATCCGAGTGGCTAATGGCCATGGAGCGACGCAGGTAACGTATCCCGACAATGTTATCTTTCCCATAGGTAGTCACAATGGGCTCAGGTGTTGGCGCTGCTGGTTCGACTGGTCTTGGAGTTGCAGCAGATTCTTGTACGGTTGTTTCGCTCGGTTGAGTTTCTGAGGCGGTGGTTTGAGCCACCTCGTGGCCAGTGTCTTCGGAGACCGGAGCGGCTGACTGTGCTGGCACTGCAGTTTCTGACTCCGCCGTGGTCATAGTGGCTGTTTCACACTCCTCATCGCTTTCGCCTTCCCCGGGATTTCGACGAGGGGGTGGATTGAAACTGCCGTCGACCACCAGCTTGAAGTTCTGAATGTTCTTGATCATGCGGGGATCCAATTCGCTCTGTAACGTTAACAAAAATCAAATAAGCAACTGAAATTTGTTGCCAAATTCCCAGAATACTTACAGCTATCAGCTTGTCCGCCAAATCGAGCATTTCAGTCTTAATCTCCGTCCCGTTGAAGACGTTCACTGATAGAGCCGTAAGCTCCTTGGCCAGTAGGCGGCACATCTCCTTGCGCTCCGTGAAGTAGTTTTGAATATATTGCAGAAAGCTTATGGCCATTTTGTTGTGGATATTCGTTTGGGGCGTGCTGATCTCTTGCACAGTCATTTCGAGGAAGAACTTTGTCAGGTTTTCGGGCTGGACGCCGTTAAGCGGCGAATCAAAGCTGCAGTTCATTATTGTCCAAATGGTGGGCAGGAAGCACGGCTGCAGGAGGCTCTGTTTGTTGAGGCGTCTCAGATCTTCGAAGAACATGCCCAGTACTTGACTGATAATGGGCTCGGTGTTTGGGTTAAAGTACCGCTTCAGCAGCTGTTCCAGAACATCCGTGCGATCGTCAAGATGGCCGCGGAGCACCAAGCGGCAGAGCCCGCGAACGATGGCCAAGCCAACGCCTTTGTTCTGCACCCGCTCCACGTAGTGACCCAACACCATGATAATGTCGGTATTCTGCTCGTTGTTCTGAGACTGGCTGCCATCGTCGTCGTCGTAGAGCTCCTGCATTGTGTACAGCTGCCGTCGCTTAGTCTTCGACACTGAACCGACGGTCTGGTTAAGATCGTTGAAGTAGTCCACGCCGTAGCGATCCAGCAGCTCCAACATGCAGTTGGCCGCCGTCTCGCACAGCCGCACGACGTTGTTGTTGCAGAACTGGTCCACCACTACCTCGAAGACCTCCTTGCAGTATGCCTCGTAAAACATGCTGTAGGTGGTGCCGCATTTGATGGCCCACTCGAAGATGTCCATCTCGGCACTGGGAAGATAGCGACATATGAAGTCCTTGTACAGCTGGCAAAGGCTCGGGGTCAGCTTGTGCACGTGTGGCGAGGCGGTCATGTAGTAGCAGATATACAGGCCCTTCAGCACACGCTCTTGCTTGGAGAGCTTTGGGCGGGCGGGCATCTCGATCACGCCGTTCCGCTCCAGCAGAGGGCGAATCAACTCCGTGTACTCCTCGGTGACGGCGGTCTTCTCATCGTTTACAGATTGCGCACGTATGTACTCCTTCTGACGCACATAATTGTCCTCCTGCTCCTCCAACTCAAGGATCTTGACCTTCAGCGAGGATATCTTCATCTTCTGCGGCGTGTCCAAGTCGTCCAGCAACTTATTGATCAAACTGCGGTCGTGTATCAGCTCGTTCTGCTTGTTGTTCAGCTCGCACAGCTCGTAGACGATCTCAATGAAGAACTGCATCCGATCGTTCATGTCGCTGATCAGTTGCTCCATGCAGCGCACCAGCACGCACACGATCTTGTGGTCCAAGAGGCAGTCCTTCAGGAGGTTCGAGATCAGCAGTCGCATATTACCCCGCCCGATCTCGTCGCCCAGATCGTACGACTCCAGTATCTCCACAAGCGAGAGCAGCATGTTTTGGAACTCCACCTGGGCGAACTTGTCCATGTCGGGCTTTTGAAACTGACAGAACCTATAAAACGGAATGCATATAAGTACGGAAAGGCGCTGGAAGGCCGATTTTCTGACTTACTTATCCATATAGTTGCAGAATACACTGAGTTCCGGCAGCACGGACTCCATTTCGGGCGCCTCCGTCTCCAGATATTCGCTGAGACACTGCCAGTACATCAGCAGCTCCACGGTCAGGGATTCGTGTGGAATGCAGCGGTGCAGCTCGCAGTCGTCGCTCAACGGCAGCTGCTCGATCAGCTTCTGGTGGTCCGTCTGCTCGAAGATCACCCTAAGCATTTGCTTGGCCACGCGACGGAAGCGCAGCAGCTCCTCCTCGTTGGAGTCCAGCTTGAGGGCCGCCGTGAGGGCGATGTAGTTTTGCTGGTACGACTCGATCCACGTCTTGAGCATGTAGTTGACCACCGTTTTGCGCACGGAGGCCGAGGTGTCGTTGAGTCCCTGCTCCAGCAGGGTGAGGCGCTGGGCCACCTTGTAAGAGCGCACCGGGTAGTTGCACATGTTCACATACGTGTGGCGGCGCACCTTCTCATCGACGTCCCACAGCCGCTGCAGGATGTGCGGAATGGTGATGTAGTTTCGGCCCATGCACGTGATGATGCACTGGCGCACATTGGGCGAGGGATCAGAGGTCAGGTGGTACTGGTACGCACAGACGACGGGATCGTTGGGATTGTCCGGATTCTGGAGGCGCTGCATGGCCAGCACGGCCTGTTTGCGCACACTGGCGGACACATCCTTGACGCGGTCCAGCATTCCGTCGAGGATATCGTCGCACTGGTTGTCTTCCAAGGCGGCATTGGGCCCGAGCTCCTTGAGTATGAGATTCACAAAGTAGCAGATGCGGTAGCGAATGTGCGGATTGCTGGAATAGGTCTGCAAGGACGGGGAAACCCGAGCGGTTACATTAGCCTCACTGGGAAAGTACAGTGCAGTACAGTAGACACTCACCGTGAGCAGCCAGCGGAAGGTCTCGTTTAGCATGGGCTCCGTGCGATCCGAATCCGGACTGGTGACCAAGGTGGCGCAGAAGTTGAGGGCCATGGTGGCGTTCTCGTTGCCCTCCTCCGCCTCCAGGACGGCCTTTAGGACGCTGATGAAGGTCTGCTGGAAGTGCTCGTGGCCCATCTGCCGGGAATTACCAGTGATTAGGGTTCGAAAGGCCAGATAAGTCAGCCGACGCCACTTACCTTCGAGTACAGTTGCTGCATCTCCTTCACGTAGCGCTTGTGCAGGGATTCCTTGAGCTCGGCCTGTCGCATTATCGAGTACATGACTTCCGGGGTTGAGGAGGCCGATGCGGCGGAGGAGGTGCTCGCCACGGCCTGGTCCTCGTTCTCCTTCTCTCCATCTTTGCTGGACTTTTTGGTGGCCCCCGGACGCTTCCTTCCGCCCGTTGCCTTTGGCTTGGCCTTTTCGGCCGCCTTCGCCTTTGGTCTGGCCATTCCTTATGGCTTGGATACCTGGGTGTGTTCGGGGTCCGCAGCCTGTATTGGAGCGCCCTTTTTCGATTTTAAATGAAGCTAAAAACTATTTTCAAATTGCACCAACGATGGCGAAACAAACAAGCGTCGCGTTTTGCCTTCTCCGCTTTCCACCCCCGTTCGCTTGTTAAATTCAAATGACGCGTCCGGATTTTTTAGTGTGTTTTTCGGCGCTGTGATCGATGAATGCGATCGCTTTCCGATTACCGATTGTTGCGATCCGTTTTGAATTTAACTGAAAAATTAAAAAAAATAGATTTATTTATTTACCACTTTTTAATACAAAAATTGTTTTATTTGTATTTTGCTCTCCAATTTGTCAGATTTTTAAGGCCAGCTTTGTTGTGTTGACTCATATGGGATGTAAAGTTAAAAGATAAAATAGTTTTAGGGCATTGAAAAATTGTATTTTTGATTTCAGACGTTTTAAACGGGGAATTATTCACCTTATATATTTTGTTTTGGTATATTGAACCTCTTTGTTTAAGTTTTAATACAAGATCAAAAGGATTTCTTAGCAATGTATATATTAAGGACCATACGTTATAAACTCATTTTATTACTTTTGTATGTTTATTTAAAAATCAGAGCATTTTCAACCCTATTCAAAATCTTACATTACTTAGCTGTACTTTTTTAGGAGATTCACCCAAAGGGCAATTGGGATTTTAGAAAATGGTGGTAGTTATTCAAAACAACGAACTGTATTTCGGAATACTAAGATATTCGTCAGAGTTTGGTTTTGGGACGGTTGTCAAATGGAAATTATATTTGGCAGATAAGAAAATGTTTGCCATTAGCAAGTAATGCAAGAAAATGAATCTTTTGATAAGAACGAAGAGAAATATGTAGAATTGTATTTGTTCTAGAGTTCCAGTGGCGGCGAAACCAGGGTTTATTTTTGGAGGGTATTTTATGTAATTGTTGTTGTTGGTTTTTTTTTATCGGAGTAGGGGGCAAAACACTCTTCACTTTGTCCAGCATCCGAAACATCGGGTTTTTCCCAATTTTTTGGAAAATTATACGACATTTTAAATGCCGTTTTCTTGTAAAAACGTTTTAAAAATAAAAATAAAATGTTTTAAAAATCCAAAGTAAAATAAAATTTGTATGAAGCGTTTTACTTGTAAAATGTTTCAGCCCTGATTTCGCACATAAAACTTTTGATAATTTTCTTTGTTTAAAGGGTTTTATTGTAAAATTTGTTTTTGTATTTTTTTTATAATTCCTAAAAATTATTGCTATTTTAAAAAAAGAGCAATAGACCTGCGTGAAGAAACCCTTTTTTTTAAGGTAGATCTACTACGCATCCCCTGCAGCTAACAAAAATAAACCTTTATTAAAATTTCAAAAATAGTTTAATTTAGGTAAAAAACTCGGTCGCCTGTAATTGCGGTTCAAATATGGACAAAATCTGTTTCATTCCAACGTTGTGGTTCTTTTTAAAATTAAATTTTTTACCACAGTGTTGTTATTGTTATTATTCTTTTTTTATGTTTATGTTTATCAAAGTTTAGAAAAGAACAAAAATCTTAATGCGCTGCGTCAGTTCTTTGAGTGGATAATATATTTCAAGCTTCCGAAATTCAGTCATAACTAACCCGTTGTCGGACCGACATAGCAAATAATTTAGCGGTTGTAGTTCTTAGTTATCCGTGTATTTCTGTCGCTGAAGTCCTTTGTTGATCTAATTATTATATTATATTATATAGTTCGTTTTTGGAAAATGCGGTTACTAGTTGGGACCGTAGCTACAATTATTTTGCTGTTCATGCTAGTAACGAAAGCGGAAATTATTAATTGTGACTTCTATGACACTGTAAATATTTCAAACGCTAAACGGTTTTCGAACGGTTCGTACGATTACGACGGATTGCTCATTCCCGCCGAATTGACGGGGGAATATAACACCATGCTCTTGCCTGACGGCTCCAAGAAGGACGTGCCGAGCCACATGAGAGGATGTGTCTGCAAACTAAAGCCCTGCATCAGATTCTGCTGTCCTCAGAATCACAAAGCGAATGACGGCTTGTGCATTGGTGAAATGTCAAAGGACGAGCTGGAAAGTCACAATCGCTACGTGAACGTGACCCTCAGCAACGGAACGGTGGTCGAAAGGCACTTTCAAGAAGATCTAGTTGTGCAATCGGATCTGCCCATGCCCTGTGGCGGGGAGCAGATGCACTGGATAGATCATAATATGCCTGGGAATGGCTTCACACTGTTTGAGGTTTGTTTGCTTTTACACACGCTTAGTTGGAAAAGTTAAACCGCTTCTGCCCTTCCTTAGAGTGGAAGCTCTCTTAGACACTGGGACGATGCGACCTTGGATAAGCGGAAATACTGCGTGCAACATGTTGATTTCAAGGGCGAGGGTATTCGAATCACTCCCCACTTCTGTCATCTTGGATCTGAAGCCTCGCAAACGTGGCAGACCATCGGTAAGCTACAATTTGAAATCAACTTCAGTGCTCCTTGTCCTTGACAGCCCTTCTCCTCCCACAGTGATATCAATATCATTGATTTGTATGGTTCTTACGATCGGCGTGTACCTATATGTCAAGAAGCTAAAGAACTTGCTCGGCAAGTGCTTCATTTGCTACATGGTCGCCCTGTTTATGGGTTACCTACATTTGCTCCTCAACTTATGGGACGTGTGGGAAACTGAATCGATCGCCTGCACTACATCAGGTTAACATTAGCTACTCTGCTATGATGTTATGACATCTAATACATACAATCTTAGGAATTCTGGGCTACTATTTCGTCATGGCCGCGTTCTTCTGGCTGTCTGTCATCAGTGTGCACCTCTGGATAACGATTGCCCTGCCCCCCGGTTCGGGGAGCCGATTCCTGCCAGGTTTTCTGGCCTTCAACAGTTACTCTTGGGGATTATCGCTAGTCCTGACCGGAGTAGTTGTCCTAGCTGACAATGTTATTCAGGACAAAGATTGGGCACCTCGCTTGGGAACCTCACAATGTTGGATATATAGTGGGTATCGATATAATTTTGCCACTACATGGGTGGGCCCTTCATGCACCTCCTATTTTCGCCAACAGCTGGAGATCATACGGCCATAGTATACTTTTTTGGACCGATGCTACTGTTGATTATTTTCAACATGATCATGTTTATCCTGACAGCTATTCGTATAATAACAGTGAAGAAGAAGGTTAAGAACTGCGCCCAACAGGAAGAAAAGAAAAATAGGTTTAACTCGGATAAACGAAAGTAATTTTACAGAGGTATGTATTGAAGTTATTTTATTAACTTTTTTAATTCTTCAACAGATTTACGTTCTTCCTGCGGATCTTCATTATTATGGGTTTGCCGTGGAGCATGGAGATAATATCCTTCCTTGTGCGGAAGAACGAGCTTTGGGGTAGGATTTTTCAGGTGTTCGACTATCTAAACTGGTCCCAGGGTGCCATCATATTCGTTCTGTTTATTTTGAAGCCTAGCACTCTAAAACTCATTAAGAAGCAGTAAGTGTTGGAAACCCTCATTCTATGTCTTTAAAGACAACATTTTCCTATCATCCTCCATTATAGACGAAATCCAATGCCCGAGTGGAGTGCCACCTTTTCGAGATCGAGGGAAGCTCGAACTACAACCACCGGAACCGAGGGAGTGTACCTGAGTAGTGCATAAATCGACTTTCCCTTCAACTAGAGGATTGACTTATGCTGCGCGTGTTGAATCATTTCTTGCTCATTCGTAATTTTGGGTAATTTGGGAATTCCCAATGACCACATTAAGATTACATTTTTTGTGTGATAGGCACGAAATCAAAGCAACAACAACACAGTAGCATAAAAAAATAAAAAGATAAGGTTAATTACACATTTAATTACACATTTAATTACACAATTAAAACAAGAGAGAACGCGCTAGTCGACTATCAAATACCAGTTACTCATCTAAATTGATTACGACATGTAAGCTGCAAAATGACGAAGCGAACCTATCCATAACAATTTTGATTGCTTATAACTTTTTAATAAGTGGTCCTCTTTGAACAATTTTGAATGGCTATGGGGGTATTGGAAAAAACACAATTATATTTTTAAACCGTTACTTGTAAGGTAAAAGATATATATTCTTGATCAGGATCGCTGGCCGAGTCGTTCAAGCCATGTCCATCAGTCCGTCTGTCTGTCCGTATGAACACTGAGATCTCCGAAACTATAAAAGCTAAAAAGTTGGGATTAACTATGCAGATTCCTAATATTCCTACGCAGCGCCAGTTTGGTTCATCAAGGTGCCAGACCCAATCTAACGCCCACAAACCTTCTAAAACTGTGACGCCCGCAGTTTTAATGCATTAATATAAATTTAAACTGAAATGAATTTTTTTTCTCAATACCTATTGATTGACCTTACTCTAACGCTCTCAAACGCCCTTAACGATAAAACCTGTCTGGCGTTTAACATTTATGCCTGGCATAGCAAGTGGTACAACTGCATCCCGCTGTAGGTCCCGTCGCCAATTCTAAAATTTGTCAACAGAGTAACCGGTATCTAATAGTCGGGGCATTCGAATAAAGCGTTTTTCTTGTTTTATTTAGTATTCGATTAATATGAATCATTCGACTTGTAATTATACTTATTTATTGTACCCTATTTTATCCGTTGTTAAGCATATTTGCAGATAGTTGTTAGCCAACTAAATAAATAAATTCATTTTGTAACACTAATACTAACAAAAACTGGAATAAAACCCTTTTATAATAAAATTCCCTACATGAATAGTGTTTGATCTCAAGTTTGACTTAGAATGCCTTTTTACTTTCTTGTACACATCATTAAGTTTTAGCCATTGGTTTAGAAGCTACACCTTGTCTAAGTTTCAAAATTAAAAAAAAAATTGCAAAAATTATGGCTTTTTTTTAAATACACGCGTAAAAACCATAATTAGTGTTATAACTTCTACTTAAAGATACATGTATTTTTAAAGAAACCAAAGTCAAAGTTCAAAAAGTTAGAAAAAAATCAAAAATGCTGGCATAAAGCATTTTTGAATTTTTTTAAACTTTGACTGAGTGTTGCTTCTAAACTAATGACTGAAACTCAATGATGTGTATAAGAAAGTTAAAGTGCATTCTATTACCTGTAAAATGAGTATTAAATAGCAGAAAGCGGTTTATCAGAACTCAAATTAGACAATAACAAAGTGTCAATAACGTTTTTTACACCTAAAAAAAGTTTGTGCCTTTTTTACCGGAAAAGCAAAGTAGATTTTTGTTTGTAAACTGGTGTTACTTATTGTCTGGTTATTTCCGGTGATATACGAGGAAACATGCGGAGCTATGGGTGATGACAGAACTCGGGATAATACGGAAGATTAGTGTAAAAAATAGTGGAATGTGTTGTACTCCAAGTGCCATCCTATCTTAATTTCTAAATAACTTTTAAAATATATTTCCGACTTAAAAAGTGTATTGATTGTTATGGAATTTCGAATTGGATCTTTCTGGTAGAAGAATGTCATTTAAAAAATGTCAATACACATGTAAGAGAACCTTATTCTGTTTGGACCACGAACATGTCTCGCATTTCCAAGCGCGTCTACGAGGCCAAGACGGCCTATCCGGATCGCACCAAATCCGAGGAGAAATCCTTCACGGAGGTGAATGTGCCGATCAAGAAGCTGGACACCGCCCTCCTCCTGCTGAGTTCGAAGGAGGAGTGCGTCCTGCTGACCGTCTTCAGCCACATCACGGACTTTGCCCGCCGCCAGGATGTGAATGTCCTGGAGCTGAGGGCCCATGGGCTGCTGGAGCTGCTGCTCGAGAAGGATCTGTTCATCGCCTCGGAGAACACGATGATCCGGCGCTTCGCCTTGTACCTGCTCACCGCTCTGCTAGACAACACCGATATGGCCACCTACGAGCCAGAGCAGGCGGATCAGATCCTGGAGCTGGCCTGCCGGTTTTACCTGAAGGAGAGCGACGACTTCTGCATCGAGTACCTGACCTACATACTCAACGTGTGCCTGCGGGATCCCCAGATGGCCCACGGCATTGTGGAGGCCACCGAGTTCCTGGATAAGTTCAAGGCGGTCTTTGTTAATTCCGAGAATCCGGACACGGTTTTCAATTCGATTGAGGCCCTGCATCGGATGCTGCTGGTCCAAAGTGCCGAGCAGATGCTGGAGTTCACCACTCAGCCGGACTTTCCGGTGGATCGGATTATCTGCGAGGTGACCAACGAGTTCCAGGAGATCCGCAAGGCGGCGCTGAAGACCCTTAAGACCCTTCTGGCGGACACGGGCGAGGAGAGTGTGTTCGAGCCACTGCATCGCTGCTTCTTCGTGCTGGAGCAGCTGGTGAAGGCCTTCTGCGAGAATCCCCAGGGACCGGAGGCCGCGGATATCGTCGAGGTCCTGGCCACGGCCCTGCGATCCGAGAAGATGACCAAGCTGTTCTTCGAACAGAATCTCTTCGACCTGGTCGTCGAGCAGGTGCGCAGCCACATGGACCTGATGCCGCTGGAGATGCGCTGCACCATCATCTCGATCTTCGCGGAGACGGCCCAGTACGAGCAGTTCCTGAAGCGGATGCACAGGGCCGAGATCACGGACATGTTCCTCAACTGCCTGATGCAGAACAAGCCTGCCCCGGCGGCCTTTGTCATCCAGGGCCTGCACCGCATGTCCCAGCATCCGGACGCACTGCGTCGCATTGTGGCCGCCTACGAGGAGGGGGCGATCCGCAAGCTGGTGGCCATCCTGATGTCGCCCGAGGTGGCCATCAAGGTGCGGGAGCAGGCGGCCGAGTTTCTGTCCCGCCTGCTGGTGGCCGCCTTCCGGGATACGGCTGCCCAGCTGGAGGAGCAGGACATTGCCGCCGTTCTCACGGCGGTCATCACCCAGGGACAGCCAGCGCTGTCCATTGATCTCATCCTCTCGCTGCTGACGATCATCGAGAGTCTGGCCCAGAACGAGGAGTACCGCGCGATCCTGGGGGAGTATAGTTCCCTGACCGAGCAGATCGCCCAGCTGCTAATGGTGATTAGTTCCGTATATCATCATTATCTCACTGTCTAATTGCTCCCCTGACAGCGCTCCTATGCCCACTCCATCCTGGTGAACAACATCTTCCGCTGCCTGTGCACCCTGATAGACGAGGCGCCCGTCCGCGAGACCCTGCTGGCCAACTACATAGTCTCCTCCATCAAGCGGGCCCTCAAGTCGCTGTCCAATCTGGTCAAGACCTCGGTGACCAACTTCATTCTGCAGACCACCAGGTTTAACGAGTTCATAGACGCCTACATAGATCGTGGGATCCTGGAAGTGTAAGGTCCTTTCATTACATTTCACAAGTGGGTAAACCCCCTCCTTCGTTCCCAGTTTGCTGGAGTTCCAGAAGCACGCCTTCTGCGTTTCCACCTGGGGTCCGGCCATCGAGAGCATCCTGTCCAAGTGCCCCACCATGAAGTTCGCCATCCGCAACTGCCTGACCTTCACGGACATCACCGCCGGCAAGGACTTCTATGTGTCGCGCCGGAAGTTCGAGGACTTCCGCAAGTTCCAGGACATTCTGCGCAACGACTGCTCGCCCTTGGACGCCGTCCTGGTGGTGAATTTCGATCGGCCCAAGCCCGATGAGAACGATGTGATCGACGTGCCGCTGCGGTGCTTGAACACGGTCTCCGATATGCCCGGCGATACCAGCTGGGACTACTGCAAGCGACCGGGAGATCACTACTTGCCGCAGTACTTGGAGGCACTCAACCAGACACTAGCGGTGGGTTTGGCTGGTTTCTGTAAATATATCTCATTGAAACCCCTCTTTAGCTCCATGGCTTGGTGGAGAACCCGGAGCGGATTCGCCGCTCCATTGACTTCGACAACGTGGCCAGGCGGAGCAAGCTGATCGCCCAGGCCGTGTTCGCTGTGATGAACGAGAACCTTAAGATCCTGGACCTCAACTCGACGGAGGAGTGCTGCAAGCACACGGTCCACTGCCATCTGCAGGACCTGCGCCACGTGCTGCACACGAACTTCATCCCTCTGGGCTTGGTGCGCAGTGGCTGCCAGTTTGAGCGGGCCGTTCTCTTCAAGGGACTGGCCGACCAGATCGGACTGCCCTGCACCCTGCA
Source organism: Drosophila prostipennis (assembly GCA_037075205.1). NCBI lineage: Eukaryota > Metazoa > Arthropoda > Insecta > Diptera > Drosophilidae > Drosophila > Drosophila prostipennis. Next base: position 1,408,855 of record JBAMCJ010005005.1, on the reverse strand, counting down.
GCGGAGTGTGGATGGCAGGATGCTCTACAACGAGGTGCCGCTGCCGCTGGAGCCGGAGAAGGATGTGCACTGCGACAAGAAGACTCTGAAGTTCATGCCCTGGCGCATGCTGCGACCCACCCACGTGGTGGACCTCATGTACAACGTGGGCGATCTGTATCCGATGCAGAGTCGCCAGGCGCTGCAGTACCTGCGCCTCTACTGATTCCCATTTTTTTAAGTTTTCAACCCAGACGCCTGCAAAATTGTCATGTAGTTGTTTGTCACCTTCTGTAAGAAGGTTTAGTAAAAATGTTTTGGCGGGTAACAAATTGTATTATAATTTTAATCCTTTTACTTTGAAATTAAAATAGTTACTGATATTGATATTGCATAATATTAAATAACGAGGTCGGAAGCTAGTTTCGGCAAGCCGATGTTTTACCCTTGCAGATTTCACGAATGAAAATTTGACTAGAATATCACCATGAATTAAAAAACAACAACATATTTTATAATTAAAAACAAGAGAGAACGCTATAGTCGGGTTGGTGTCCCGACTATCTAATACCCGTCACTCAGCTAAAGGGAGTGCGAACGCTGTAGTCGGGTTGGTGTCCCGACTATCTAATAAATGGAGATAAAAACGTTGATCAGGCATAAGTTTTAAAGGAATGGTCCGATTTAAAAAATTTCTTCTACATTTCGATAGGTATTATTAAACACAAAAAAACTGCATTTTTACTTTTCCGAAATATTTAAATTTTTAAAATCGTATATTAAGTATTGTGGGCGTTAGAGGGGGCGTGGCACCTTCTGGAAACAAACTTGCGCTGCGTAGGAACTCCAAGAATCTCCATGCCAAATACCAATCCTCTAGCTTTTATAGTTTCCGAGATCTCAGCGTTCATACAGACAGACAGACAGACAGACAGACGGACAGACAGACATGGCTAGATCGACTCGGCTAGTGATCCTGATCAAGAATATATATACTTTATGGGGTCGGAAACGCTTCCTTCTAGCTGTTACATACTTTTGCACGAATACAATATACCCTTTTACTCTACGAGTAACGGGTATAATAATCGTGGCATCGCCAACTTGATTACTTTTACTCGTGGAATCGGCATCGGCATCGCATCGTGCAGGTCTCTAGTACGTAGGTTGCAACGACTTAGTTTTAGATTTGCCAATTTATAGTGGAGATAAATAAATAATTAAAAATGCACGGAAATGCGGTATTCAAGAAGTATGCAACAGAAATCATCAACTTACAAATTCTTAGAAATTAAAAAACATTCTTAGAGAAAACAAGAGAGAACGCTATAGTCGGGTTGGTGTCCCGACTATTTAATACCCGTCACTCGGCTAAAGGCAGTGCGAGGGAGATGGTTATATCTCCATCTCCCTCGCACTGCCTTTAGACTGACTTTGATCAGCAATAACTTTTTAACGAATGGTCCGATTTAAAAAATTTCTTCTACATTTCTTCTGCATTTTTACATTTCCGAAATATTTAAATTTTTAAAATCGTATATAAGCGATTGTGGGCGTTAGAGGGTGCGTGACACCTTCTTGAAATAAACTTGCGCTGCGTAGGAACTCCAAGAATCTTCATGCCAAATGACAATCCTCTAGCTTTTATAGTTTCCGAGATCTCAGCGTTCATACGGACAGACAGACGGACAGACGGACAGACGGACATGGCTATATCGACTCGGCTAGTGACCCTGACCAAGAATATATATACTTTATAGGGTCGGAAACGCTTCCTTCTCCCTGTTACATACTTTTGCACGAATACAATATACCCTTTTACTCTACGAGTAACGGGTATAAAAAGAAACTATTCTGAAAATTCCGCATTTTTGGTTTGGTTACCGAGTACGGTATATTTAAATAACTTTATATATTTTTTCGAAAACCTTGGTTTGCATCCTGACTTGCTTTGGAAACGCACTGCGCATGTCCTTCTCTTGTTTCGCTGTGCCTGACATTCGGGGTTCAAGTGTCAGTTGGAGTGCAGTGGGGTCCGCGGAATGAGGAGCACGTAAACAAGAGAATCTCGGGCCACTCGGTAGATTAGCCACGAATCCAGTGGCCAGCGGCAGGATGATCAGGCCCTTCGTCACGCTGCTCTACTTCCTGCTGACCAGCTCGTCCATCGTCTTCACGGCCTGCGTGAACAATGGTGAGTACGCTGCTGCTGCCGCGCGACCTTGGCCTGGAAAAATCAATAACATCTCCCATCCGATGTCCAGTCACGGGCACCAGTTCGCCAGGACCCGGACCCAGTACCTCGCTGACCAGCGGGCACATCCACCGGACGGCGGCGGCCATCGAGAGGGTGAATCTGCTGTGGTGCTACGCCTGCCACACGATGGACGACGGGGAGGCCTGCGTGGATGTGGCGGTCAGGAACGACACGGCTCTGCAGAAGAAGTGCCACGGCGAGGAGTTCATCTGCATGGTGAGTGGTTCGGTGAGCGCGTCAGCTATGGGAAACTCTAACCTTTGACCACCGAACCAACCAGGTCAAGCGGTTCTCGTACACCACCAGCACGGAGAACTCCACCAGCTCGCCCAAGATGTGGTCGCTGGACCGTCGATGTGCCGCCAACTGCGAGCCCGGTTGCATCATCATTGGCGAGCGGACCAAGCTGTATGCCTGCACCTCCTGCTGCGAGGAGTCCTTCTGCAACACGGGCCGCGGGGCCGCCTCCGGGATCTTCCATCGCGAGGACACGGGCATTGGCACACGGCTCTTCTGGCTGGCCGCCCCCTTTTTGGTCAACATGTCGCTGGTGCTGTACAAACGGCACGCCGGCCACGTGCTCCTCAAGCTGCAATAGTCCCATCCCAGGGGTCACCACACTGAATTTAGGGGCACACAATGCTGCCCCACACTCCACAATGCAACTCCACTCAATGCCAAATCCTAGCTAATTTTAGATCTACATACATCTGCGTCTTGTAAAGTAGTTAGGCCCCCATGATGCCGTGTGATAATAAAACGCTGGCCTCACACTCAACCGCTCGAGAAATCCCCTTTTCGCCTCTTGTTTCTGTAGGCTAGTACTATGAATATATTTTACCTTGGATTACCTTAAATTAAACGTAGATTTCCCAAATCAAATTGTGTTTAATCTTGTCTTTCCATTAAATACTTTAATGATGATATATTTATAATGTATTTTACATTTGAAACTTGAAACGCATTTGTTAATTAAAATTCGAAGAATATTGATATTATAAATTATTTTGTGATACCAACCAGTATAAGCAAATCATTAGCATGCCTGTTTTAATTTAAATTGAATTGTATTTCATATCTCAAACTTTCTTATTTCGAAATTAATCTTGCTAATTGCACAACATTTCAAATATTAAGCGCATTAATTAATTTCAGGTCGAGTATCACAGCTTCCTTTGGTATTAGCTTAGTCCTATGCAAATTGTTAATAGAATAATTTTAATCTCTAAACTTGGGCTTCGTCCCCGTCATCCTTTGGCCCCTTGGGATTTTGTATTCCATATTCTGGTAAACATCGCAGCCATAAATACATGCATTAAGGCCTTCAATTGGTCCTGTGAATTGCATTATGTTTCCGTTTCAACATGCCCGGTTTCCTCTGTCTGCATCCGCATTACGATTTTGGAGGCGGGTGGGGCATTCGGATTCTGTGGGGCGGCTCTTCTGGGCAGACATGAATTATTTATTGGACAAGCAGTCGCCGCACTGGAGGAGTATTCATGGGCAGCGAGGGGCGGGCCAGGACCTCTTATCCGGCCTTGGGTGGGCGGCAGATCCTGCTCATCTAATGGAGTTGCCATTAAAAACAGATACTAACATGAGACATGCTGCATCCGTGTTTCCGTGCGAGGCCCTCTTGTTTTGTCCTTATTTTCGGGTCTGGAATGCACCACGCCCCCTCATTTGGGACACACATACAAGAAGGCTCGTTAACGCCCATGAATTGCAGAGGATTCCTACACGCAGAAAAAAGATATTGCTTTAGGTTACCAGTTTTTAGTAAATTAGTATCTCATTATTTGCTTAGCCTTTAGTTAAGCTATGATCGGCGAAAGATCGTTTTTGGTGACCCCGATTCAACCTAAAGCGATGTGTAAGACTATGAAACTAATTTTTCTTCGAATTTAAAAATACTTTAGGCAAGTTTGATTTACAATTTTGTACTCAGTGTAAGTGAGCTTCTCCTGCTCCAGTTTCGGGCCCCTGGAGGGACATTTGCCGGGCCAAAAATGCTGGGCTGCGAGGGCTCCTAGATGAACTTCCGGCGCCTAGACTCCTCCATCTTGGCTAATAAAGCCGAGACAAATCTCTTCATTTCGGGCTTAATTTTCTTAGCAAATTTACATAAATGACCGAGGGGAGAATGGCGGCCAGGATGTCGGATAGGGTTCAGGTTCAGCCGGCTGGCCATCCATCATGGGTCTCACTGGGTGGCGGAGTGGGGGGTGGAGTGGGATAGGTGGATGGCTTTATGTGGCCTTCGTGTATTTGGCGTTTATTTTTGCGGCTTTCATGTCGTAAATCTTCATCAGACGGCAAATTACGTGGTTTCCATCGCGCCTCACACCCACTCCTTCGCTCCCTCGGCATCCTTTGCTGTTTCGGGGGCACTTTTCGAAATGTGGCGGAACGTATCCGGCAAACAATAAAGTGACCGCAAAGCGAGGCCCCAGCCCTCCATATCCTTGGCCAGGAAAAACAATAAACGGTGACAAAAAGGCAAACAGGATGCGCATAAAAACAGCAACAACAAAGGCATAGACAACTACAACAACAAAAATAACCATTAAAGGACGACAGGAGGAGGCGACTGCGGCCCAGCCATTGACAACAGTTTCATTTATGAAAAATAATAGCCACGGCAATATGCAAAATTTATTATTATATTTGCGTTGAGCCGCAAAAATGCGACGGATTTCGAACCTCGACCCCAAAAAGTTGACGAGAAGGTTTGATCAAGAGAATTTGAAATGCCCTTTCAAATGTATTTAATCTCGATTATTTTATATTTCACCTTGCTAACCCAAACTTCTACAATTAAAACGATAAGCACCGTCTGTAAGAACACATACTGAATGATTAAACAAGTCGAGGACGACCGATAGTACACATTTAGAACTACGTAATCTGTATAATGTAGAGTAGTTCAAGTGGAGATCAATTTGATGATAACTGATCTAAAACGAGTTTATTTTAAAGACGTTCACTGTGAATTTTTTTCAGATGGTACTTATGTTTTTAAGTCTTTTTGGGTGCATTCAGAGGAAAAGTGTTATCTGTGAAAATAAAACGAAGCCAAATTAAGTTTTAACCAATATATTATTTTTAAACATGTTTAAATGTAATATAATTTAAATACACTTACTACTAATATTAACTACCATAACTACTACGATCTGTAATCACGTTTTATACCTAATCTGCAGAAGAGGTTAGAATTGCTACTTTCTGTTTTTCTGGGTCACTAGATCTATTATCATCAGACTGTGATTTTTGTAAATCTGTGATTTCAGCGGAGGTAAGACTTCTTTCTTCAAGTTCCTTTGGGTCACTAGATCCATTATCATCAGTTTGTGAATTTTTCGAATCTGTGATTTCAGCGGAGATTGGAGTTGTTATTCTGGTTTCTACTGGGACACTTGGTCCGCTATCATCTTTCTGTGATTTTTGATTAACAATAGGTGAGCCTTTTCTTTTTGGTCCCAGGAACTGATCAAGACCACCAATCGGAGCCTCGATGAGCAGGTGCATTACATAGGAAAACAGCACGGTAAATCCCAAAGTCGACCAAATGTTGAGCATCTGAAACATAAATATTTTAAGTTATAATATATGACTGCAGCCAAGTTTTACTTGCTTAAAACATACAATTCTGTAATCCGAGAAGTATGTACTGGTCCGGGTATTTCGGACGTTCATCTCAACGAAGAACATGTGCCACATGTAGACGGAGTAGGAGAGCCTGGAGAGGGGTTGCCACAGCGGGGAGGAGAGGAAACTGTTGGCCAGTCCACCGTATCCCTGAATGCAGGCAAAGACCACCCAGCAGAGAGCAAGTGACCAGCCCACTCTCGTCAAGGTGTAGTAAGAAGCCTCCGCAAAGGTGGATGCATCAGGATCAGACCACTTGGAGGGCGGATAGAGCGCGAAGATCGTGGTGAAGAGCATGGCCAGGCAGAGGATCCATCCTGACCACACGGTCACCCAACTAAGCTGGAACTTCTTTCCCCTATTCAAGTGCAGGAAGTAGCCGAATAAAAACCCTATCAACCAAGGCGTGGCATGTGTATGAGTGGCATAGTACGCATCCCTCATTGCTTCGGGAGAAGCAGTTCTACAAAAAAAGGGTTTAAGCAAAATAGATTGCCATACGATCGTTATAATACGTACGTGATCAGCATTGTATAGTCGTTGACCATCATGGTGGCAAAGAGGCAGGCGGTCAGTAGCAGGATAAGGACGAAAATACCAGCAGCAGCCTTCTTGCCCCATCGATAGAGAGCAATCAGTAGGATTGGAGAGATGAGGTATAGCTGCAGGTCCACTGAAAGATACCAGGAGTGGGCCAGGCACTAAGGATCTACTTTATTATCTATTTCAGGATTGATAGTGCCGCAAACTCACCTTGTCGTTTGTATAGTTATTCACGAACAGCAACGTCCAGTACCAACTGTCCACACACGCGGCCTTTCCAATGTAGCCACCTTTGAAAAGAGGTCCATCTGATATCAGGGGCATTAGCTTCAAATAGACCACAATGGCGATTGCCAAAAGGGGAACAATGCGCATTATGCGATGTAAGTACATCATTGGCACATTAAGTTTGCCCTTAGTCCTGCGGATAAGTTACAGTTAAGTTGAAGTTAACTTTTTCATAGCTCATTGCCTTACTTATCCATTAAACGCAGCGGAATCAAAGCCACCAACAGGCCGCCAATCATGAAGAACGAATCCACGGATACAAAACCATGTATAAGAAAACTGGCAAATGGTTTTCCGAACCACTGTAAAAAAGTCCCGATTTTATATCAGTGTATTCAAAGATCATCTTTAACTCACCGTTACAATGCTGAGTAAATTAATGTTTGGTGAAAGAAGAACCGCTGAGTATTGGTGGCAAGTAATCACCCAGATGAGTGACATGCACCGAATTCCATGAAGGCAGTCGATTACATTCGGATTCGATTTGGTTTCCACAACTCGAAAAAGGGCACGAGAGCTTGCCCGGGCTGAGAACACCTTCACAACGACAGGAAGCTGGTCTGCAGGTTTCAAATTATGGTGAAATTTACATTAGAACGATCATAATCTCTTAACTTACCCTGATTTTTGATTAGAAAATAGTCCCACAGAGTAAAAAACGTCACTAGCGCACCCATCACCGATAAGATTACTCTGCAAAAAAGAAGATTAATGTCCAAAAGTCGAATAAAGGTATGTCCTACTTACATCATAAAAATGGTCAGTCCATCCCAGGGTTCACTTTCACTTGTCTGGCAACTGGCATCGCTGATACTCATGGCTAAGCTGGAAGAATTGAGCAACTGACCCATTAGTTGACCCACAAAGGCGTTCATGTGGACTGCCGAGCAGGAGGCCGGAAAACAGGTAGCAATATTGAAGCTAGACACTGAGAGAAAACAGTATTTCCCCTGAATAGTTCGGCCCGTGCTGATGACCCTTCGGATGTTGAGACATTCGTCGAAATTTCCGAGGTCGTATGAGTTGCCGGTAAAAAGACCCGATGGAATGGATCCCCAGGCATCAATCACTGATATATTACCAAAAATACATATAATTCAGTAATCTTTTTTAATCCAATGCTAACTTACTTTTCAGAGACCAGTATTGACCACTTTGAAGTCCCGTCAGTAAGGCAGTCATATCACTGAGGCACAGCAGATCCTCCTCAGATGTCAACCGGGAGCTCGGGATGCTCAACTTTTCCAGTGATACATTCCTAAAGTATTCTGCAAACTCGAAGCCCAAGGATCTAAGTTGCCTGAATCGCTGAAACTCCGACAGGACATCTCTTTCTTTCGGTTTCGCAGCACTGATGAGGGCAATCCCACAGAGTAGAACTAGTCCAACTTTGTTGACCATGCTGTCTTAATTCGTATTGAATCATTCCCATCGATCACGGAACCCCTTTATATGCGAATTACCTTGCGATAAGCACTGTCTACAAAAAGCAAATGAGATATTAGTCATACGATTGGCCATAACATTGGAAATGTCCGATAGGGCAATCTCTCAAGTTGTCATTTTCTATTACTAATCAGTTCTTAAGTAGTTGTACTTAATACAATCATTCAAAAAACGGCCAGGTGCAGTCAAATATTTTAGCCTCTTATCTAAATGGGTATTCTTTGAAAATGTATTTGCCTAGAAAATTGTTAGATCATCTCACTACTTGAGGAAGTAAACTTATATTAATAGAAAGATTAAAAGGTCTGTCAATTAGGTGAAGAGAATAAGATTATCCCATATTTTAAAAGTAGTTAGTATTAGTTATTTACTAATCGCTTATCAGAAAGTATGTATTTTAATGCTTTTTAAGTAGGATAGTTGCAAAAATCATTTAAAATCAGCGAAATGTTGAACATACCCTCCGCATTTGTAGGGAAAATGTCACAGAGATTCCCGCTGCCTTTATTGCTCTGCCCGCTTTATTCATTCATTATTATGTATTGCCACTTTGGCATTGGCACAGTGTTTCGCCATGTTTCTGGTTGTTTGTCCTCTTTTTGTCTGTTTTTATTTGCCATCATTCTGTGCACTCGTTAGCGGTTGTTGCTGTTGTTGTTGCTGCTTTGTCGCGCCAAGTCCACAAAGAAATTTCAATTAAAATGCAACAATGCCGCACTCCATCATCGGGGCGACGCGCCAAGCTGACAAACCGCGACACATTCCCCCGCCTGGAAACGCGGAGCTCCTCCTGGTGGAACTCCATGGTACTCCTCCATGGTCCTCCTCCCTGATGGGCGACCCCTTGAATTTGGCAGCCACGAAAGTCGCACGTCTCGCCAATGGCTGGCAAATGACTTTTCATTGCTCCAAGTTTTTGGCCAGACAAAGGGTGGTTCTCCGCCACTCTTTGGGAAACTGCAATAATGAGCTGGGGAGAATAAGTTTAATTTAAGCAACTTTGGTGGTAAAGATACTCAAGTTCCAACTTGGGACGTGCTTTTATGACAGATAATAAATATACAATTATTTTGGGTTTCGAAACAATTAATTTGAAGCATAATTTGGAGTTTTTTCTAAGGTTTTAAAATTGAAGCAGGTATAGACATAGGAATTAAATATTAAAATGGAAAACAGAAATAATGAAAAATGTAAGATCCTTTATTTAAAGCATTTTGCAAAACTTAATCAAACATTGTACAAATTTATAAAAATAAATATTTTAAACGAATTACAGAATCGACCGAACATAATTTAATAATTTTGTTGTTCCCGTCTTTAAATATACCCACGCTTTCATATCCTGTTGGTGGTGATAAGTCCCTGTCGCCGGGACACAAGGATGCACATGCAGAACATCGAAAAGTGGCCAAAAACAAGGGCCACCGGGCAACATCTGGCGGGCATAGAGCAGCGGGCACCGACAAGACCTGGCCGATGTTTCTGCCACCCACTTCCATTGACAGCACCAGAATGTCAGTGGCCTTGTAGACGCCTGTTTCGAGGCCCCACAGCAGCAACAAGAATAACTTCCCACCCCCAACCACCAACCACCCACCGCCGGAGGGTCGGTTCCCTTGCAGCGACTGTGTAATTAAAACTTTGAGTAACAGCCACGAAAACTACAATTGACTGACTGCCTGACATCCTGGGGGCATTATAGTGTGCGTGGGATGGGTGGTTGGCAGTTTGGATGTTTGGGCGGTAGTGGGCGGTGGGTGGTGGAGAGGGGGTGGTGACCTAAGCTGTCAGTTGGCGCCACTTCGGGTGCGAAGTGTTTTCGTTTTTTTAATAAACTTTCACCAGTCTGCTGCCGGCAGCTCATCCCTTATTGGATTTTCAGCTTTCTGTGCGAGCAATGCTGATGAAAGCGGAGCGAACTGGCATAGGGATAAAGAGATAGTGGAAAGTGGTAGGACTTTAGCTTTTCTCCATTAAGAGCTTGCTCTGCTCTTGCGATTTGCGTAAACGATTTTGATAGATTTTGATGGGATTTCGGCTTTGGTTTCGAGTTGGTCTCGAGTGACTCGAATTTACCCGCTGACTGGCTGGTTGAGTCCCTTTCGCCCACACAGACTTCTGGCTTTAATATCAGCCATTTTCACCAGCTGCAGGACACGGAAACGCACTAAGCGCAAATTAGAGAGAGCAGAGGAAATTTCGTGTTGGGAAATTGATTTTCTCGTGTCTTTTCTTTTGCCAGCTTTACGGTAATTTGCTCGCACACAGCCACACTTGGGAAAAAGTCTATATTGAAGAAAGAATTATATATTACTAAAAAAAAAATTATAATGTTAAAAATATTTAAAGTATACCAGAGTAAATAAAGGGTATCAATGCGTTGTTCTGATCTTGCACTGCAAAAGCAAATTAACTTTATTCAGTCTGAAATAAAATAAAGTAAAAGTTGTCATCGAAACCATACTCATATTCATTATATTTAATTGTAATGATGGAGATGTTAGCTTTCTAGCATAGTTCTTAAACTTTAGAGTTTTCTATTGTTAAGAACTTATTTCTCTGTGCAGAGAGGTTCACTCGGATGCACACACAAAATGTTTCTCTGCGCACGTTTAATGCTTTACATGAATTTGCATATTAATCTTGGGTTTCTTTCCCTATCCCCATCCCCATCCCCTTCCCCATCCCCGACTGCGGCTCGTCCTTTCATCCCTTTTAGCCGGTGTCCTGGCAACCTTTCCGAAATTACACGGAACTACACATTTTGGTTTGTCACCTCGGCATTACGGCACGTAAAACGTAATCAGCTGTGTGTGCAAAGCTTTCGGGAATCCCCCAGTTGCCCTTCCATCCCCCCGACCCCCTCGCAAACCCCTTTGCGGACCCATCCCCTCGAGCGTATGCAAATGAGGACCCCACGATGTTGCCAGATGCTCTCAAGGCGACTTAACGCCTGCTTAATGAACATAAATTAGTCAGGTGTCGCTGCTCAGCGTCCCTTTGCCCCCTAACGCCCCCCTTAGGGGCCTGGGGGGCGTGGCACAGCATGCGTTTATATTTCAATTTTGTCGCTCGTAACTTCCGCTGTGTGGCAGGACACCCGCGGGATTCCCTACTCACGAAGTCTTTAATCAAGGTCGCTGCGTGACTCCTTTTTTTATCTTGACGTGCTTGAGATTTAATAAAAAAGGCAGCAGGATTAACAATTAAATAAGTAATTCAAGAATAACAAGATTTCAAACACATTATAAACACAAAAAAAATAAAATTTAAATTAAACATAATGTTTTCAAGGTTAGTTTAAAGCACTTTAGCTGCACATAATGTTCTGGTAAAATCTCCTAAATATAGGTTAAAGTAAAAGAAATATTCTAAAAGTCATTTAGGGGTCGTTTTCTCAACCGGATGTTGAATTTAAAGTAGGCTTTAAACACTAAATTACCATACAGGTTTAAGGTGTAATCCTTACCTTAAGTTTAACTTGCGTACGAGAAAACGGACCTAAAACGGACTAAGTAAAATATTTAAGAAAAAGCTCTGGCATGCAAAGGCCTTAGGATTTTGGTAAATAATATAAATAAAAATACAAATTTGTAACACAGCTATTGAAATTGAAATAGAATTGTTGGTTAACAGAAGGAATTAAAATTACCCAGTTGCTCCCAGCAAGGTGGATTAGGACTATCGATTTCGATCCAATTATCGTTTATTATCCACATTGGAATAGCGATTTAATTGCACAGTGCATTTCCGCCCACCGCACTAATTGACGTTTCAATGGAGAGCCTGTCAAACACTCGGCCGATCTGAATCCTCCATTCCAGTCGAGCACTCTGACCCAGTTATCGCCGGCACTTTTATGGGAAACCCTTGTCTTCAATTACTGTTTGCTAATCATGTCCCTCGATTGCGCCATTACAGTTGACAGTGGGCATTAAGTGCAGACCAACCACCCATAGTTAGCCATTCACCGGGTGGAGAGATTAGGGCCAGCTGTTGTTGGCCCACAACCACTTGACCGCAAATGAAATCAGCGGGGGCATCTATAATGTCCATCCCGCAGTTGAGTCCGTTCAGGCGGTTGAGTGCGAAAACCGCGGCATCCCGCCGGAGGTCAAAACTATGGCCGATGTCCGTTTGTGTGGCTTTGGGATTGGGATTGGGATTGCGATATCCCTGCACCAGGACCAACTTCCGCTGACCTCTGCTGCGGCTGACAGGAAGCGATCAATAGTCTAATGCCAGACGAAAGCATCCGGCGGAGTTGGTCCGTCAAGTTGCGAGGTGAATACTTAGTAACAGCACTGAATTGACCAGAGATAGTGAACAGGTAATTTGTCAACCTGTGGCTATGGCTTTTGTTCGGCGGCTTTAACCTTTGTAATAACTGTCCTCTCAAAGCGCCAATTTGTTTCACCATCCCCCTCAGTTTGGTCACAAATGTAAATAATGCCTTTTAATCAAATAGAACAACAGTGGTAAATCCATTAACGGACTACGTGTCGTAGGCTTCAACTAGGGGGAGTACTACTCCCCAGTCCCAGAGATAGCTCCCCTCTTTTCTAGGACTCCCCTCATTGAGCTTTCTCCCCTGCTGAGCAAGTTGATTTACAAATTTCTTTAATGGGGCGCCAACAACATTTTTAATTAGCACCTGTTCCTGCTGTTGCTCAGGTTAGTCTGCCATTTGTCGATCCAGTAATCTCCATAAAACAGGAGGACATGCCAGCAGCTCCATGGAAATTAATTTCCAACTTTCCTTGCTCCTCAGAATGAGGAGTACGCCCAAGCTCTTCGACAACTTTCTCCCTAATGATGCCATTCAAATGCGTGGCACGATGTTCTTGGCTTCTGTTTAACCCATTACAGCCTTACTGGGTTCCTTTCGTCCTGATTCCGCTGTTTGCTCTCCTTTGCCAGCTGATCCAATATACTAATGCCTCTGTTTGGATTCCGTTTCCATGGTTGTTGGATCTCTTGCAAATGGCGCATCCCCCTTGGAATTCGCCTCTTGTTGTTGCTGCCGCAATAATATTTTGCAAGTGTTTCTAAACAAGCACAAAGTCATGTTTCAACAGCTGTAGTCTGGTTTCTGTTCGCTGCTGTTTTTATTGTTATGTGCCACTACTTCCCATTCTCCATACCTCCCAACCAACCCCCTTTCCAGCCCCATTGTTATGGACTTCACTGTTACTGCTTTTTGCTAAACTTTCGCTGCACATTAAAGCAATTTGGCCGGCGTTTATAGACTGATTTAATAGAATCAAAAGGGGGAGGACCCCACACAAATGAGATATTTCCACACAAATGAACAGAGCCAGACTGCGGATGTGTGTGTGGGTGCGAGGAGTATCTGTGTGCAATTGGATATAATTGTTTGACTAAATGAGTGCGTTCGCCTCTTGTTTGTGCCCCCAAAATGTGCCATACTTCGCATAACGCTCACACATGGCCAAAAGGAAGGAGGAGGAGGAGTGCTTGGGGTCCAAAGGATCCTTTTGGAGGGGAGATGAACAGCACGGAACAACAATAATTATGGCAAGCACTCTCAAACTCCAACCGCATCCCCATCTCCATAACCACTTCGCATCCGACAGCATCTCCACTCCGATTTCGGTGGAAATGGGGGATATATGTATATAGATAGAGGCAACTGGGAGGGAGAGGGGAATTCGTTTAATTCCCAGCCGTCTGCTTCGATGCGTGCATCCTTCCACTAGATAGAGCGAATCCGAATGGATATGACTCTTGGCATTGTGTGTGGCCCGATAGCCATGTAAGTGGGTGGAGGAGGAGCCCCTGCCACCCATCCCCCCTGCAATCGGAGGCTGTTCTCGTAATGAGGACGGAATTGAAGTCTAAACAAACAGAATTCGCTGGGCAAACAGCAGCAGGATCAGGCCAAAGGAGATGCTTTAAGCCGAGCACATAAAAATCCCCTCGAGTCCCCATGGAAATTGAATATTTAATTATGCGTCGATGGAAATTGCGTTAGAACTTGGTGACGAAAATGGCCTAGACATCATGATGTCAGGGATGTCAGAGGATGGAGTAGGACTAGAAAAATGCCAGAGTCGGGTCTCAGGAATGTTTACAAGGACAACAATTGAAAGAGGCTGCTAAATAATTTATTCCAATTTGGCAGAGATTTCCACAACACCAGAAGTTAACTTGGCCCGAAAGAAATGCTAATGTGCTTCCCTCTAGGGGAAGTGCTTTTAAAGAGGAGACATCAAGCCTCAAGTTGATGGAAAATAATCGCAATGTTGTGAAGGGAACCCTAATGGTTCTGGTTCATTCCGTGGTTAGTTTGGATTAAGTTTACTAATTTTCGACTAGGGCTATGAAATTCACTGGATTGGAAACAAAGCTAAGATAAACAGGGCCAGACTGTCTGCGTCTGCCTCAATGGAGCACCTTTCGTTATCTAGGCGGACTTCCCACCTCCCTCCTCCAAAGAGACTCACATCATTTGCCTCTCGCGGCACTGGGTTTGTGTGTCGCCTTCACCTTCGCCCACTTTCCACCTCCACTTTGCACCTTCCACCTGCCACATGGAGTACGTGAGCGCCACACGAAAGTTTCCCCTTCCGAAATCAGACCCAGACATCCAGACATCCTTGGGAAGTGAGAGGGTGAGCGGGTGGCCAAAGCCGCATATTTATGAATGGCTCTTGTTTCGAGTTTAACGCACTACGGGAGCTTTATCAGCTCGTAAATATAAATTAGAATTTAATTTTTATCGTCGAGGAAAGGTAGTTTGTGGATGGAGGGTCCTCCGCCTGGGGAGCAATCGAGTGGTGCTCGGCACAAATTAGAGGGTAGTCCTGGCAACGGGGAAAGCAGAAGTCAGAAAGGAGAGTCCGCTTCATGGGTATTTCCATCTCCATTTCCATTTGCGCCCGCCACGTGTCGTAATATATCAAAGGCTTTGATTCCGCAGCGGACCCCAGTCCGAGTCCCCATTTCAAATCCAATCAAGCCCCTGGGATAGTCGATAGTGGACTAGATAGTGGAATCACGGCACTCACCTGGGTCAGTTGCGAGGAGGCGTAGTAGGAAATCCTCGAGGGACAGATCGACTCTGGCTTCTAGTAAATCGTCGTTGCGGTCTGTTCGAGGTTCATGGGCAGCAGAAGGCAGTGGTGTAGGGCGTGGGGATGGGTGAGCTGATGAAACCTGTGGATTGTTGATGGGTTGAGGGATTCCCAGGGTCACCAAAAGTGGTGTTAGTATTTGTTGAGGCTGGCAATGGTCTTTTAGAGCACTCCTGGCGGGAAAACTTGCCTTGGCGGGATATCAAAAGAAGAGCGATTGATTGGGCTCAGGTGAGTTGCTTGCTAATGAGATTGGTGTTTCAAATGATTGATAGATGATGAATGAGGAGTGTTAGAACACACCTTTAACTCTTGTATACTTTTGTCGAGGAAAAGCGTGTTACCATGTAAAAATAATTGGACAGATACAAGTGAAACACAAGAATTGAAGGCTGCTGATGGTAGTTCAAGCCACGATTCATATCATCACGTCTTTGTTGATGTTGGAGAAAGGATGGATTATATGAGTGAATGCAGACGTAAAGCGAAAGTTTTCACGCAACAGGGATCGACTGCATCTGCATCCATTCCCTTAGACGAAGAGATTTCTCCTGCTGAGCAAACTTTGTGCATTTGCTGTTTACACTCCCCTCGAGCGATTCTCTCTACTATTAAGCGGAAATTGATTTTCTCAATAGACGAGGAAGGAAGAAGGGTGAAAGGGGGCAAAACGACACGAGGTGACAATGCTGGTGGGTAAACAAAACCCAAGACACAATAATAATCGAAATCGAATCCGTCACCAGCAGGCGACGATGCAGGGAGTGTCTCGAGTTCTCCTTCAGGACAGGGAGCAAGTGAAATGAGGAGCGACAGGCGTCCTGGGAGAAGGGATTCGGATGGGGATATTAAAAGGTGTCAACTGCGACTGCTTCATCATCGGAGGGAATCGTATTGGCGGGCTCAAAAGTCCTGGAGTTTCTGATCTTTCCCACTCTCCCTTCAAACCCCCCACCCGCTGGCATTGAAAGACGAGCTGCTTGAGTTAAAACGACGTGAAATTAAATTTCTTCATCCGCTTTTATTGTTGCTCTTCCTATTTCTATTCGCTCTCCCACTTCTTCGGGGGGTGCATTATTTACTCCACGGGATCAGGCTAAGTTCGCTATTCACCAAACGTGAAAGGAGTGGGAACCGAGTGGAATCCTGGATGTTTACCCGCTTCAAGTTCGACCTGCTGCTGCTTGTTCTTCCGCAGACTCCGCCGGATGTTGAATGTAGCAATTCCGCTTCCGGCGGACCGAGTGGGGGATGATTGGGGGAAGGCAGGAGGAAAGCCCCTGCATTTAGGATAGAACAAAGCGCTCGCTAGCTGCTTAAAACAATTTTAAATCCAATTACAGAACAAGAAAAAGCATTTTTCGTTAGGTTTCATCCAGCTCTCAGCTTCATCTACATCTTCAGACTGCTTCTCTCCACCAGCTCAGTTTTCTATGCGTTTTCCACTTTCCATTTCCATTCCTGGTTTGTTTTTGAGTCCCAAATTGCTTTGCTCCCCGTCGCGTTTTCAGCCTGGGTTCCAAACTGGGATCCCGACTGGGCCAAGTGCACCTTCGTTGCTTCCCAAACAACCTGCTGCTATACGAAATTTCTTTGAGCTAGTGGGAAAACACAAACATAACCCCAAAGTGCTTTCCATCAAATATGCACAAACACGGAAAAAGGACAATGTTCATCTGCCTTTTAGTCCTTTCCCTTTTTGTCAAGGGACATTTCTGGGATGTGTAAGCCATTTGAATAAGTGACTGCCGCAATTAATTCTGTTCTGATTTCAGGGATGTCGCAAGTGTTCAATTTAACCCTTGTAATTCCTGTCACCTCGATTGGCTTCACTGGGGAGCTCAATCCTGAACTGCACTTCAAGCAGCATCAATTGGCATCCGCACCGCCAGCACAAGTTCATCCTGCTTTGGATGGGATATCTCGTGGAATCCCCCTTAAGTCCCCTTCCCTCCAAGTGTCAAACTTTGCTCGTCTTTCATATCACGCTGCCGCCAACTTTGCCTGCGAAAGTTTCACCGCGCTTATGGAGGCCCCCTGTTCTTCTCAGCCCTCTTCTCCTCTATATTTTCTTCTATGGTAATACCACCTCAACTTGCCTTCCCTCCCTGGTCGTAATTATAATTCCTGCAATTGCGATTGTCTGAATGACTCCGCCGCACACACGTGACGCTGCGACCGCAACTCATAATCTTGTAGAGGGGGATACGTGTTTCCAGGGGAGGAGGAGAAGGGGGTGCATGTGGAAGACTGGCAGGAATTGGCTGGCTGAGGTGAATCTCAGTACCGTGTTAGTTTTCAGCTCTCGCATTGCCAACAAAGAGGAGGCGCTATTTGCATAAGAGATTAAGAGGATAATTAGTGTCATTAGTTGGGACGGTGCCCTCCATCCGACCAATCCTCCCCTTCCGATCTCGGGGGAGTGCAGTTTCACCTTGTCGCTGATTAAGGATGTTCCTGCTAATTGTCCTATGAATCAGAGATGAGAAGTGTTCGCTCAATTGGCACAGTTTCTGATTTCCCCTGCACCATTTCTCCACCAATTTCAGAGCAATAAAGATGGATTCCAGATGCCAAACCACCCTAGGAAAAGAAACATCTCCCGGGGGGAGTATATTAATGTGGGGATTTTTCGACTGTTTTCTATTCATTAAAAATAATTTTCTTTTGCATTAACTTTTCATTTGCAGGGAAACCCTGAGCTTACCCGCCGAAGGTTGTGGTCCACCCTAAGGGTGGGGCAGATGAAGCTGGTCCGAAGGGCGGAGAAATGGGATTGGGAGGCAAAGAAAAAGTGTGCACATCAAAGCGAAACTTGTTGAAATTGCATTTTTACGCACCCTTGAACAGGAAAGTCTTCGACGGAAGAAGGGGCGGAAGGGGGAGTGGCAACGGGGAAAATTGTTCGTTGCTGGGACAACACATCCAAATTGAACTCAGAGGCGGAAAATCTCCAACAAAAGCGCAGAAAATATTTAATTTTAATGCCGTCGACACTTCATCGAGAGAATATTCTGGTGCTTATGGAAAGGCAAAGTTCAAGGATTCGGCGGTGACAATTGAGACGAAATGAGATGATGGCTGTGAACTTTGTTTACTCTTCTATAAAAATAAATATAAGTGCACAACAAATTGTTCCATTTTCAAGCGGGGAAATGCAGCAAAGAATCATATGGAAGTAGAACTAGTTCTTGCAACCGTGACGAGACTTCCACATGAAGAAACTCCCATGGAGACGAAAGGCAGTGGAGGATGAAAGGGAAATGAGGTGGAAGTCTAAGGGAAAATCATGCACAGGAATTTTTCATCGGGGGTGTGAGAAATAAGGGGAGGATGAGGGTCAGTTTGTTTGATTTCATGCTGCTTGTTAATTTCCAAATCGAAACAACTCAGAGGGTGGCAGCCATTTCAAAAAGAGGGGGGAATTCACCAGGGGTGTTAACTGGTCGTTAGAAACATAACGAGCTTTCAGAAGTGGATGGAGGAAACCTGAGAGGGAGCTCAAAAGGAAAATCTGCCAGTCGAGCAAGGAAAATAGAGAGGAGCAACAAACAAAGTGGAAACATCTTTTGAAATGTCGCTAATGAAATCCGATTTGCATGGGGGTAAATAGTTGAAAGCGCAGGAAAAGTGGCGATGATGGTTGTTTATAAAGTGCAATTGCCAGGAAGGAGCCCACTTGCCCCATTGATCCAGAATCAGACTGCATTTGAATGCCTCGAAGACGAGGGAGATAGATGGGAATAATTGGATGCATTTCATCCATCAATCTGGCATCCATCTGCTCCGACTGCGGATTATATTTACGCCATCAGCTAATTGAAGTGCCCTGATTTGGCAACTAGGAAACGAAACAAAGTGGAGAGCCGGCATAATGAGATGGAAGCATTTATGCTCCAATTACAGCTAAGTGCCGGAAAATGCTGTGACCGGCTAAGCGACGAGTGATGGAGTAGCGACCGCCAACTAGGCCAGTTTTCCATTTCCCGACATCGAGTTCCCTTCTTTCCCGAACTCCCATTTCTGAGATCCATTAATCAACCTGAGGAGCAGGAAAATCGCGAGCCAAACGACAAGCACGAGGCCATTCCGCCTTGGCACGTCTATGAAATCCGTGTAACTCCCATCAGGAGAAGGAGAACTTGGCCTTGGCTCGATCTGGAGCCGGCGCCATCAATAACAAGAATTCGCGTGGAGCAACAAACGGAAAACAAGAAAACAAACAAGGAGAACAGGGAAATGTTCGAGGGAAGTGGAAAATGGGGAGGTGAAAGCTACTTGCAGCTGTCAGCGAGGTGAAGGCGGGTGGTTTAGGCCGAAAGGAAATCGATTTGTGTGCGATTTGTTTTGGTTTCGCCGCTCTAAGTATTCCCAGAATATTCCACCTCCCCTTTGTTACCAACCTATCCTTAATGGTCAACTATAATTTCGGAACTATTAATGACTGTGACATGGTCGCCGACTTCGGGGATTGTTTGTGTTTTCGTGTTTGGGGATCAATGAATTTGTCCTGTCGCACTTTGGCCTCCAACTATTAATCATAGACCCGGGTGGAGTGGGTGTGTCAGTCCCCAATCGAAGTTTCATTAATGGATTAGGAACCGGATGCGGAACTGGACTTACCCATCAGTTTCATCACCTCGTGGTGGCTGATGAAAATGTTCAGATAGCCGCTGACCGAAGTGGAAATCGCCAGGCACAAAAGTAGGATTGGGAGGGGGGGTGGAAGTCCCATGGTGGAGTTTGTTTTGTTTAGTGGGTGCTGCGAGGAGTCAATAGATTGTCAGAGCATGTGTCGCAGCAAGTGGCGAACATTTCCACAGCTCCACTTCGTCCTGCTCCCTTTTCCGGTGCCTCCCCTTCGACAGCCAATCTCACTGTGCTTCCATTGATGCGTAGCTTTGAGGGAGGAGTTTCCCGGGGTGAAGTTTTCCTGGTGCTGATTCTAATTCGGGTGCCAGTTGATGCTGCTTTGGGTGACGTTTGTCAGTTGCTGGTGCCACAAACACAGGACTCAGAACAGATCCCAGGCTCTCGAATAAGCGTTAAAATCAAATTCCAACTGCTGCTAACTGTTCCGGTGGGAAGTGGAAAGTGGGAACGGGATGGAAAGCAAAAGAGGTCTGTCTGCCGAATTTGGGAACTTTTCAGCCTCGGCTTCCGCTGGCTGCTCCTCTTTTTCCCCTTCTGCAGTCTCTTTCAGACCAACTTTTCCGGTTTTGTTTTGCTGCGGTTGCTGTTGGCCTCCTCCGCCGCCTTTTTGCATCAGTGTGTCCAAATTTGGCCCAGACTGAGTTTGGTTGGCTTTTATTGGCTGAGCTCCTGTCAACTGGTCCTGCTTTCCTCTTTTCCTGTGTTGTTTTGTGGCTATCGCCTGTCACTCTGTTCACTTCTCTGCTGCTGGTCACTCCATACTTCTATATCCCCCTAGGTTCTATCTATCACCTTTCTCCACCAGAACCTCCTCCTATTTCTCCTTCGTTAAAGTTCGGTTCCTGTTGAATAGAAAGTGAGTTAGTTTAGTGCAAATCAGACTGCAGAAAACAGATAGATGTTGACAAAGGAAGATGCGTTTATAGGGAGGGGATTTCCTCAATTGGACGACTTTGGTTGAGGGGATGGGATTCTGTATATGTGGTGATGTGTGGTTCAGTGGTGCAAACAATTTGTAAAAACAAAATAAAAAGTTTATTCCCTGCAAAAGTAATTAGAAAGTTGCAAAAAGATTAACTACTTAGGGGTTCCAAACGAGATCCATCACAACTTTTTCTAAAGAGAATTACATCGCATATGAGTTGGTGGTTGAAAGTGGCTGGTGCTTTAATAAATTTGAGGCAATATTTATGTGTTTGTTTGGCATAAATTATGAACTGGAAAAGGGAACAACTTTTGGCTTTCGAAATGTTTGTGGTTCAAGTGGTTGAGGTGGTTTCCCCCCTTGCTCATTGTTGTTTGGTCTACGTGTTTATTCAGCTGCTCCCTCCTCCTTTCCCTTTATCCTTGCAGGTTGCGTGTGCAGGTAACCCGAATGGAATGCCAACTGCACTGGAGGGAGGAGGGTGGGTCCAAGTGCAAGGGAGGTGGGTGACCAAGGGGAGATCGTGGGCATGGCAATGGAACCGGGACAGTCGAGTGCTCCAAAGTGAAATTGTTGCCAAGAAGCAACCAAAACTGCTTCTATCCCCGTGGTAAACTCATTCTCCACTTGGTTCTTGCTTTTTGCCGCTTTTCCCATTTTCTGGCCGCAATAAAAATCGAAATCAGAAAAGTTTGTTGCCTCCATTTTTCGATTTCTCTTTTTTCGCGTTGAAACATTTTTGGAATTTTAAAGTTTTCCCAACACAAGATAGTTTTCCAGAGGCAGTCTCGAGTTAAGCCAAAGAATGCTGCGGTCTTTTTAATTAAACTTATCTGCGCCCAAAAGAGCGTCGCGGTTCTGTGTAAAATTCAGTGATCACCGACTTCGGGAACCATTAACCACACTTCTATATCAACCCCTTCATCTCGTTCAACAACATCACAAGCATTCCCATCTTCAGGAGGAATCCTTGGGCTTCCAAAGTCATTCAGCGAGTGCATTAATAATTCAAAAGGCAAACAAACGGAGGCGAATGTGTTTTCTGAGTGGAATCACTGTAACTGATTCAAATGGAGCAGCAGACAAACAGCCAGCAGGGAAGATATAGTAATGAAGGAAGGGTGACTTGAAGCACATCCCTTATGACAGTCATCATCTGAGTCGATAACATATTAACTACATCAGCTCAATCATAATCAGGGAAAGGAGCTGCAGTGGGAAATGAAGTTTCATCATCCGTCAGTCTGCCACGCCCCCAAGTCCGCCCTCTTCAACTCCAACTCCTGCGGCAAGTGACAAATTGAGCATTTTCCATTGTCTCCGGAACCGAACGAGCCTGATGAGATGCGATGAGCAGAAGATGAGCGGAAGATGAGCCTTGAATGGATGAGTTGGAGTGGGAAAACTTTTCAATTACTTGCCGAGGAGCCGACCAGAAGCGAAGAAACGGCGAATGGAGAAGGAGTCTGAGCAGTAATGAATAATAATCTGCCATGCCCCCTAGCTTCCCGTCCCTGTGGCAATTCATCATTAAGAATCCTCGGAGAGACACGTTCGCCCGCTTTTCCTTGGACAATTTCATGCTGGAACAATATTTACTCTGCCATGCTGAGATTGCTGGCTCCCCACTTGGCCCACTCACTCTCCCGCAATTAAAAGGACATCGATGGACTGCCCTCTGGCCTCCTTGTTTCAATTACAAAGTGGCTTTCACTTCTAATTGAATCGTGAGCTTGCCTTCATTCGGGCTCATACTTTATTCCACCTCGGCACTCTATTTTGTTTGTCTTTAGTTTTCCTCGAAAGCAACTCGAATGGCTGGAAAGGGTTAATGAACTTTGGCTCGATTAATGTTTATTTTGAGTGATTTCCTTAG
This sequence comes from Drosophila prostipennis, assembly GCA_037075205.1. Taxonomy (NCBI): domain Eukaryota; kingdom Metazoa; phylum Arthropoda; class Insecta; order Diptera; family Drosophilidae; genus Drosophila; species Drosophila prostipennis. Next base: position 1,386,140 of record JBAMCJ010005005.1, on the reverse strand, counting down.
TCTTAGAAAATGGAAAAGTTCTTTTGAGATTTTCCAAAGCTGCTAATTGTCTTAGGGCCGTTTTCTCGTCCGCTACTTAAATTTAAAGTAGGGATACAACCTGAAAACGTATGGAAATTCCAAGTTTTAAGCCTTAGGATGATATGTTAGGAATTTTAAATGTGGCTTCACATTAAATAAATCAAATAAAGTGTAGTTATATTAAATACCTAACTTAATCATATAAATTCCAGCTATTTTAAAAGGACTATAAAAACATAGCACAATTAAATACTCGAAAATAGAGTAATCATTTAAATAATTATAAATGCGGCGATGGGATAAAAAGCTTATTTATGGCCAATTGAATCTTCGATGGTGCTTGCCAAATCACCGATAACATTTTTAATATTGTGCCCCCAAGCACGAGCCATAAATTTCTCATTCGATTGGAATCTGTTTCGACAAAACAACATTTCTGTTGAACAAGCTGCTCCCCGATGAACAAAGGCATCGAGCACCTAACAAAAATTAATTGTCTGTACAAATTAGCCCAGAGAACAAAAATAACCATGCCTTCTCATTCCACTCCACGAGGCATTTGCAATCATTTTCCATTTACAGGGACAACAGAAGCAAATGTCGCTCGTTATTTTTAATCAGCTATCAAAATTTATCGCTGAAAATTTGTCTGGCCAGTGGGCAGGTGTTTTGGCCATGGACCATTTCCATTACCCGCTCGCATTACAGGTTCATTATAATGTGCACAGCGGAATATTTTACGCGAATTTAATAAACTCTGGGAATTGGGCAGGAGCATTAAAGCTAATGGCGAATTTCGGCCTCCAGCTGATACGGCATGTTAGTTATACGATAGTCGCTGGAATATTTAATGGAAACTGTTCGGACTGAACGAAAGTGTGCGCTTATTTTTCAGCCGGGGGTGAATGCCTTCTCTGTCGGATCATAATCATTGATTTATAGACATCGAAATACATTTTTTGCGGTAGTTGTGAATAACAGCAGTCTCCCTCTTTCGATTTATGTTTTCCAGACCTTCCATAGCCACAATCTTGCAAACTCTAACACTCTTCACTTTTTTTTTGGATGGCATATTTTATAGCCCGTTTTGGGTACGAATACTGTTTGGGCTTTTAGGAGTTTAGGAAAAGAAAGTAGTTAAAATTTTTTTAAAAGGAACGTAAAGTAAATAACAACCAGATTCTGTTTGTTAAACAAATACTTAATCATTTTTAAATTTAAAAAAAAAAAACATTTTTAAATACAATGTTGATATAAAGTGATTTTTAATAAATAGAATTTATTATTTTTGGAAACAGACTGTCAGTTTAATGTGTCTTTCAAAGTATATATAATAAAGTATATATACATATAATGCCCCGACTTCTCAGAGTAAAAATCATAGCATTCTTTAAGGCCTGACATAATTCAAGTAGCCAGATTATAATCGTCCTCCGCTGCTGTTGTTGTTGCTTCTGCCCAAGAGTCGAGGGCACTTAGTGGCCATTCAATCAACGAGCCACTAAGTGAAGAAAGTCGACCCTGCGATGGGCGATACATAGGTCTCCACTGGAAAGTGTTCGAGCGGAACATCAAATTTGCATAATATTCTTTTATGGCTCTTATTTTGTGGTCGCGAAACTTGAACCGCATAAAGGTTTGGGGTTTGGGGTCTGGGGGCTTTTATGGGGCAGGGGAACTGTTTGAGGGTTCGTTGGCTGGCATTTATTGAGTGGCTCTTAATCCCCGGCACATTTCAATTAGTGTCAACTTTTTGATTTTATGTAAACACGGGCGGACGCAGAACAACTTTGGCAGACGCCTCGTTTTCCCCACCCAATTTGTTGTTGCTCTAATCAGTGTACCCACACCCACACCCACACACACACAAAACCCACGCGAAAATACATATATGCACATGAGTGTTGGTCACGCAATCCTGCGGTTGTGGTAATGTGTGTGTTCGGAGAGCCTAAGAGTGTGTACTACACTGCGTATGAGTGTTTATTCTATAGCTAAAGTCCTTGAATGCCATTTGAGCCAAGTCTAAATTTATTAAATTAAAGTTTTCAGAGGCTTAAAAGTATTAAGAAGAAGTATAATGCATGGATAATTTTGTCATTTTCTGTTTTAGCGATAGCAAAGAATTATTTTCTGCATTTATTCTAATTGGCTAAAAAGGCTAAAAATAAAAAATACCATTTAACGAATTGTAAATTCTGCGTCTGTAAATCTACAGTGATAATAAAAGGAGTGGATGCAAATCAAAGTGAAAAGTATTTGGATTGAGTATAAAATACTTGTGTTTCCAAGGTTATTATTTTACAGGGGAAGGTGTTTTATTACATCGAGTAAACGACGATGATACATTTCAGTTTGGCTTTTAGGTTTTACGTCGAAACACGTGTTGTCAAAGGTCCGGAGGCCAAGCCCTGAATATGGGAACATCCGTGTAAACCTCAGACCCGCCAGCCGCTGGTCGTCCAACTGCCGTTTGTTTACATAACATCAACATCAGCCAGAAAGAGCCGAAAGCGATTCGGAATCTGGTGTGGGCACATGCGCACTGGGGAGACCAAGTTCCCTTTGAACCCCCACCCCAAAGGTCCTCAGTTGCGGCCGCCTGCAACTGTTGCTTCCTTTTTTGATTGCACTGGCAACTGACACTAATCCAATCTGGTCGAATCAGCTGCGGAACGAGCTGCAATCCCAACTGGTGCCACTAATTGCGTACAGGACACCAAGGCAGCGCCAATGGATTTAATTTGCAGTCAGACAAATTGCACAACTTGGTCAAAACAATTGCCAGCAGTTAAATTGCAAGGTGTAAATACTTTCCCCACTGGGGAAATTCAATTACACTTGGCGGACTGTCGCTGAGAGTAATAAAAGTTATCGAGGCGGAACAGTTGGACATGTTTCGCCAAATCCTTCAAAAAGTAATCAAATTTTAAAAGCTTTTGAGCACGTGACTCAATGGCGGCCATTAAAGCGCCACCAAGTAAATTGGCTGTGATAGAGCTGAGATTTTCAGGGTGGGATCTGCCAACTACAAGCTACGAATTCCGACTGATAAGAGACCACTAATCCCCCAGACGTGCACTTATCAGCGAAGCAAACACATCCCATACCCGTTACTTCTTGGAACCTCCTTCGCTGAACCTGAACCCCTTCCTTCCTTAAGATTTACCCACTGAAGAAAATGGAAGGGCTAAGCCGGTCAACCCCCATTGCAACAAATGGCACTACTAAGGCGGATATAGAACACAGCCAAGAAGCCGCGAAACAGAAGGGAGTAGTAAATGGAAGTGGAAACACAAGTGGATATGGAAGGCACTAAATAGTTGCAGGAGTTGCACGAAGAAGGATAAACCGGAGAAAAAGCTGCAGCAGAGTGCCAAAGTTCACCCAACCCCATCAGGGAACCGGAAGAAAAAGAGGGTGGGATTGGGATAGATAATGCGAGAGTAAAGAACAAATATGCGTTGATCTTGGCAGGGACTAAGCTAAAGAGTATACAGCAAAAAAAATATGTGGCAAACAGAGAATGGAATCAAATAGCAATACTTTGGCAAGCGACTGAGGAAACTAAACGGAATGGAATCCCCCTAATGGCTAAACAAAATGGGCACGTGACCGGAAAGGAAGCAGCTATAAGGATGTTGGGCTCGAAATCAAATTTTGCCTGGCACGCGACAAAGTTACACGATTGTTGCATATTTAGTTTACCAAGATGCTCCTTGGGCTCATCGTTGGTGCCGGATGGAGATCTGAAAAGTGGAAAAGGTATGCTCTTTTCCACACCATCTAGGGAGGTATAGTATTAGGCGCGCTTTTTTTATAGTCGTATCCCCTGAAGGATACGCAGTATCCTTAGGCCAATCGAGCTTAATTAAAAACCGCTTTTAAGCGTACAAATGTTGCGATTTTCAGCGTCTTCAAATGTTGCGCTTTTAGGCGTACAAAATGTTGCAGCGGCAGAAACTGCGCTGATCCAAATTTCCGAAATCCTGTGGAATGAAAATTAAAAGAAATAGAAAATTCATCCTTTAAAAACGTCTACCCTTAACTCCAGGGCAGCGAAGATCGCCAACTATATCGGGTAAAATTCATCCCCGTATAACAAAAGTTGATCTTTTGTTATTTTAAGCTTTTCTAAAGCTTTTTTTTCGACCTTCTAACCATTAACACCCACATTTTCTAATGTGTCATTCTTCAAATACTTTGCCTGGAACAAATTGTCAGGCCGTGAAGAACACACACATTAAACAATTTTTCAGTTGTCTATACTTGCCTGCCGGTGTTGTATCACCATTAATTTTCAAAAAATTTTCAAATGCTTTTGCAAATGAATTTTTGAAAAGTTTTTATGCAGTTCCTTTAATAAGAAATCTGTATAATCCAATTTTGTATTATCCCCACAGTCTGGGGATTTCACCATACTTGCTCCAACAATAGGCTATCTAATTTTTCTTTTCTTAGGTGAATCTAGAGTTCAATTAGCCCTTCCTTAATGCTTTCGCATTTCCTCTCTTTCACCACTTGCCTATACCACTTGGAAGTGGGACCCATCATATGCTCTATACGTAGTATAGGTCTCTGTGTATTGCAGGGGAAAATAATTCTTGTTTCAGAAAGAAAGAAGGAAAGAAAGAGAACAAAAACAAAAGCGCCGATAGATTGCAAAATGCTGCTCTCAAAGTCGATAAATATATCGAAAATCGCACCTGTCGCAATGTCCACCGTGGAGTTTAACTCCAGCGGCCACCTCCTCCTCCGAGCGAAGTCTTTCGCTAGATCTGTATGCACAGGCAGATGCAGATCCGAACGATGTGCTCCCGGCGGACCGCTGCAAATCGAAATCAAGCACGTGGAGTGCGAATTCAGCGTGAGCTGCCACACTCAGCCTGCTGAGAATTGCCCTTGGGCGGAAAATGTTACGTACCGTCGCGAGGACGGTACGGTGACAATGATCCAGCGGCACCCATCGTAACCAGCACACACGACGGCATCGATTTTGTCCTAGGGCAGGATCATATATACTGGAGCCACATCCGAGGAATGTTAAGTTCGTATAATCACCTAGAGGTGTTTCCTTACTAATTACTAATTCTTTAGATGTCGCGACATGTTGTTTCCTTAAAGTTCTCTTCCCAAAAGACGGCTTCCAGGAAAATGCAACACACTTAACATTTTAGTGTTATATGTACTTAACCTACCTTTTAAAGTAACTTTTCTCTAAAATATCTAAATTAGTGCCTAAAATGACAGCCATTCTTAAATATTTTGTAAATTTGCCTCGGCTGGGGCAGCTTTAAAGGATTAAACCTAAAATTTGTAAGATTTCCACTCAGCTTAACTGGAGACAACCAACTTAAAGAGATTCCAACTTATAGGAAGCTGTAATTTGAATTTAATAAAAACTTTGTCCAGTCTTTTATAAGTGAAATTGCATTCTCCCTCTTTTTCCCTCACAGCTTTCAATAATAGAGCACAGGGCTGCCCGAAAAAATAAACTTTCTGGATCACATGGAAACTCTATTTTGAAGAGGTGACAACCCAAAAAGGAAGCATTGCAAGTTGCTTCATCGAAACAAATGCAGAATGCAACTAAAAATTCAAGTGAGTTGGAAACTAAGTATTGGAGGGCCAGCTTATAGCCCAATTTGCCAGAAGTCAGGATATTAATTAAGGCCAAGCGAAACTGAAATCAAAGTTTTAGTGCTCCGAAAAAGTCGGACCTGCAAATTGTTGGCCATTGGCTTTCGATGCAAAACTGCGCCTCCGGGGTGTCGGAAGTAACGAAAAACTTTCATGGCCTGCCATTCCTTGAAGGGACGAGCCAACCACAGCAGCCATCGACCAGCAACAGGGATTCAGTTTTATACTATAGAATGGATACTATTATGTGGAATGGGAAGACATGTCGAACTTCTTTGGTGAAAGATTTTATTGCGCTCAGCCGCTTGCATGTGACTCCACTCTGAATTTGGGGATTGTTTGTACAATCCTCCCCTTTCCCCCAAGGAGTTGGCCTAGAGTAAATGAAGCACGACGCTTTGTTTTTCTTGGATTTAGTTTTATGAGTCTTCATCGGATGTAATTGAATTATGCGAGTTGGCGCCGACGTCAGACGTCTTTATTAGCCTTCGATCGTAAAGCGGGAAAGAAGGGGATTGAAGGGGCAGAAGGGGGATGATGACACGGCTTGGGGATAGCAAAATGGTGAAGGATACGCTTTTTAGCAGTGATATTTGAATTTCAGATGATTCCGTACAACTCACGGTGAAATGAATTGGAAAGGATACATGATATTCGATATTCCACCACAAGCCTACGGAAAAACAGACACATCCACATCCAGTGATAAGCTCAATGAATGCGAAATGCGATAGCAACAGGATGGAATCCATAGTAAAATGACAGTTTGCATGCGAACAAAGCTTTTCTCAGCCTAATTGGGGTCAATGTGGTGCAGAAAAGTGGTATAAAAACTGAAAGAGAGGTATTCGTATGGGTACAGGACTCTCAGATTCCACTGCCTCAGGGGTACTGCAGTGGTTTCTGTCTCATTAATGGAGATCAATATTTAATATTTGAGTTGCCTTGGTGCAAGAATAACTCTGGAGTGGTAAATTCTAGGGGGAAACCTGTCAACTCAATGCGGCATTCGCTTATGGAAAATGCAGTGCCAGAAAAACTCACTTGAAGAGACCTGCGTGAAGTGACAGAAACATCTGCAGGAACCTCCAATTACAGTTGTATGAGCTGCCAGATGAGGTGGAAAAAGGGGGCCACGCCAATGGCACTGACCCAGGATGCAATTCCGAACCGAAACCAATGACAAATTGAAATCAAAAACGTTCGAATTGCATTTGCATACCCACTGCCCGTTCTCAATTCCATTTCCCTGCAAAATGAGAACTGGGTGTGGGCAACATCCGAGACTTGTTTTTGTGTCCTTTCGAGTTGAGTTGTGTTGGACAAGGACTAAGCTGTATCGGGCGAGTCAGGGAAAGTGGCATTGTAACTCTCGCATCACCACGCAGGCTTACAAATGTCACAAGATATCGTAATTCGCATCAGCAGGAGAGATGGTCCAACGATATGGTTCTGAACGGACTCACCGAGCCAACAGAATATAGCCATCGATTGCTGCAGTCATCAGCAATGGAACAATGCACTTAACCAGGCCCCTAGGAAAGGCTTTCCTTTCCCTCACCTCCTGGGGAAACTTCTACACCACGTCGAAAAGTTGCCCAAAAATGCTCACGTCCTCGGCACGTGACCAAAATGTTTGGCCATAAACAAGGAAAATATGAAAATGAAGAGGCGAATTCAGCAAATAAAGGAAGCGAGGAAATCAAGAGGAGGAAGTTCGGAGCCGGTAATCGGGTTGATATATTTATCCTGGCTGAAAGTTCGCTCGAAGCCTCTTCAAAAATTCATCAAGGAGACGCGCACAAGTTGACTTCAGCTGAGCTCAAGTTGTGGGCGTAGCTACGCCCCCTTCTTGGCTCCTGCGGGTGTGGACATTAACCCGAATTGGCTAAATGGCTCATTAGGTCAGTGGGGGAGTTCTTTTCGCCCATGGAACTCCAAAGAAAATGGAGAAAAGTAGAAACAAAAACAGAAACAAACGCAAGCGAATTGCACTGCTGCGTGGTCAGTTATAATTAGGAACATTCGCATTCGGAGCTTTACGACCGAGCGATTAGGCAAAGGCTACAAAGGATGTGGCTACCAAGGGAGTGATGGGATGACCAAGGCCAAGGACACTGGAAACCCACTCCACCTTCGGTTTACATTCAATATAATTAATTGACAGCATGGCAAGGCCTTTGGAAACCCCGAGAATCGTAAATATATCGGTTACACACGGGCTTTTGTCCAATTGGAAAGTGGCCAAAGTCATGTCCGATGTGTTTGTTTAGGAGCCGTTAAGGGAGCGGCATAATGCCCGTGGAAAGTGTATCCTCCTCTTTTGGGGTTAGCGGCTTCGGGGAGTTGATTAATAGGCCATAAACCAAACGATTATCATTCTAATTTTCGGGATGGGGAATGGGAGGTGAGGAATGTCGTCAACCCACTCTGAAACCATTCCAACCCAGTTGAACGTATCTCTCCCCTTTCGAAGTTCGAGTACCAGGCATCGCTGTGGCTTAGCCAGGATATGCGATGTCCTTCTGCTGCAGGGTGGGTGCTGGATGATTGCCACTTGTTCTGTTCCAAATCCATTTGCCTGGGCAGCGTTTACCGTTATGATTGCAGAGCGCAACTTTCACCGCTCCTCTCCAGTTGCTAATTTTCCCTTGAAGTTTCCCCGCAATCAAGGGGATGTGGATGCGGTGGGAGGAGGGAGGAGGTGGCACAGAACGCCGAGCAGTAATTGCTTAATTTGATTACGTGCCGCCGTAGAACAGGAAATTTGCACACACACACGAGCTCCGTACTGGGTAATGAAGTTAGGATGGATGGATGGATGGATGGTTGGGTGGAAGGGCGGATAGGTAAGTGGGGAGTACGATCCCCAACCGCAGCCCCAAAACCTCCCCATCGAAACGGGGCGACTTTAAACTTTATCGCAGGCGGCAAACAACTTAATTCATGTTTCGGCTGAACCTTTCGCCGAATGTCGCAGGCCATTTGCCATAAACAACAAACAAGATGAAGGGTCCTGACGGAGGAACAGGGAACAATGGCGTCAAAGGATCGAAATGGAAATGGGAAACTGTTCGCTCCGTGCGATAATTAGAAGCGCCCAGTGCACGCTCAATTAGAAGCTTGTAACCCCAGTCCTTGTGGGTGGAGGTCTCCACGGAACATGGAAAGTCTTTCTCCCGCCCAGCTGCACTCCCCTTCCCTCCCCTCCCCCGATTTTCCCTGCCCCGCGATGCAGACACGCGATGATCCGGAGCGGAGTTCGGCGTGAATGGGTCGTTCGTCGGCGCAGTGGGCGGGTGGGTGAGGTGGCACAGGGCTTGAATGTCTTAATTAACTGTTAGCTGCACTCTGCGAAATCAACAGGCCATAAACGCTAAACCGGGGAGAAGGGAGGCAGAGTTATGGCCTGCTGTTTGCCTCTAAATAATGTCGAGGACGTCGTGCCTCATATTTATGATTCGCAATTATTCTACAACGTGTGGCGGCAAATCTCCGCCTTTACCGGGAAAATTGCACTGGAGTTGGGTTTCCAAGGGTTGAGATATCTGATTCTGGAAACACGGAGAGTGCATAAACGTGAACACGTCGCCGTCATACACACATCGATACACACACACCCGCTCACGCACACTGCCAAACAATTTGCGCACTCACACAAAAGAGGAGGTAACTGAATTTGAGTTGTTGTTTTTCGGGGGGTTTCATTACACAGTTTTTGTTTTTATTTTTGGCGGCAGACGAAAGTGTTGGCCAGACAAATGGGGTGGCTAGGGGGCCAGGGATTAGGAGCAGGAGCAGGAGGACCTACTATTACATGTCACTGGGCCATAAAAAAGTTTATGTCTGACATGAGCCAAAAACAATTTGCATATTTTTCCACTGGATAACAACTTAATTTAGGATACCCGTAGATATTTTCAGGGGCGGAGGGGGCGCGTCGCCTGCGTAGCCAACTGGAACGGCGGCAGAGGAGTAATTAAGCCCGCCCTAAGGGGACCAGGGATACAGTGGAAGGGGTGCAAGGATGTGGGGGGTTGGGCGCCCCGTGAGCTGCCAACTGCAGGGCCACTCGGGCGGATGCGCGATTTGGCTGCCTTTCGCACCTTTGAGGCTCAGCGGGTGGCGTCGCTAGATTGAAATTGCTTTTCACATTTCACATTTCCCATTTACTTCTTTCTGTGCGCATTTCCTTTCTCTCGGCTGCATTCTTCGCTCTCTTTTCCTTCCTTTCCTTTCTTTTCCTCCTCTTCTTCCTTTGGCTGCTGCAGTGGAAATGCAATTTATTTGCTGTCGCGGGCATTAAACGCGCTGCGCTGACTTTTGACTGACGCCATATTTTCCGCCACATTTGCAATATTCGCACGAGCCGAACGCTTCCGCTTCCGCTGAGACTGCCACTGGATCTTTATGGCTTGTGCCACGCCCTCCGACCGCCGCCCCCAGTCCTTATCCCACCGCCCTCTCGGCTTTCATTTTTCAAAACTGTCAGCTGCGAATATTTCACAGTCGCTTTTTGGCATCTCACCCCCTGCTTTGTGCTTAGCCATCGAAGTGTGGAGTTAATGGCCAGAGCTGTGAAGTGCCTCGTAGTAACCCGAGCAATCCTGAAAGGAATCCATTTGGCCCCACTTGCCGAGGCTTTAATTACGCCGGCGCAACAAGAATAACACGTGTTCAGGATGCACTGAAACAAAAATGGCTCAATATAGACTTCATATTCAGGAAACTTTTCGACCATTACATTCAAGTATGAAGAGATTTACTATCAATATTAAAGAATGAATATTATTAAAATAAATATGCACTAACTTGAGTCTCTAAATAAAAATCTACTAAGAGTAATAGATTAAAGAGGTAGCAAATTCCATGTGAATATTAATTAAATTTCATTTTGCTAACAATTTGTTATCACACTGACATATCATCCAAAATGATCCCAAAATGATAGACTTGTCAGCTAATTTGTTCCCGGTGTAAAAGGAACATGCTAAAGCTGGCCAAGATTATGCAGCATTTTTTCATTAAGAGTGCCCGGCGAAGCGATTCGTCTGCTCCTTGGTAGTCATCAACTTGGCTAGCCTGCGGCAGGATATGCGACGGAAGTGGAGCGCCAAGGACTGCGAGGTCCTTTGTGCAGGAGATCCGGTTCAAAGCGGCGACCTGGAGTGCGAGTGGTCGTGTTCCCTGGTTTTCGTGTTCGGCTTCGACTTGGAATTAGCATAATCAACATGAAAAGGCAGTCCCAGGAATGGCAACTCACTCAGATTCGCCCACCCACTCCACCTCAGGATTCCCTTCTGTGGTCGAGTTTTTCGAGCGCCTTTAATTACACAGCCCTGCACAAATGATGAGCTGGCAAATTTCCACAGCTCCCCAGTGGGTGAGTGGGCGGGCCGGGCTGTCTAGGTGGGCGTGGCGGTGGCCCAGTGACTAAGGAGTTTGCGAAAATGGCCCGCAGGCATTACCAAAGCCAAGCCAGGAGTCCAGACAAAGCGATTAGTGGGCTCGGGGAGTGCATGCCAAATGCTCCGGAGACCGAGGTTCTTCCCTCAAATTGAGATAAACTTGAGATAAAGTGGGCCAGGGATTTCGGGCAGGGCAGCAGGAGGGAACTGGAAAAGCCATGGCTAAAGGCAAACCAGAATGAATCACACGATAAAGAGATGTCAGCAATGAAACGAATTAGGACAATATGTTAAGTGCCAAAGTGATGGCGATGCTCGCTCTCCATCTCCGTCAAACAGGGAAACCAGAACCAAGGAGCAAACTAATAAAAACTAATGAGAATGAAGTTCCCATAAATCTAATTTGCTTTGCTTTTTCGCTTCCATGCCAGCGATAGACTATTAAAAATTCCCAGTATCAAGCGGAATTGGTGGCCGGCTAAAGGCATAAAAACTAATAAAAACCACAGTCGATATTGGGACTATGCAGTACCCATTAATTATTTATTTATCAAATGAATTCGTTAGTTATACCCGTTACTCGTAGAGTAAAAGGGTATATTGTATTCGTGCAAAAGTATGTAACAGGTAGAAGGAAGCGTTTCCGACCCTATAAAGTATATATATTCTTGATCAGGATCACTAGCCAAGTCGATCTAGCCATGTCTGTCTGTCCGTCTGTCTGTCTGTCTGTCTGTCTGTCTGTCTGTCTGTATGTCTGTCTGTCTGTCTGTATGAACGCTGAGATCTCGGAAACTATAAAAGCTAGGAGATTGACATTTTGCATGCAGATTCTACGAGCTCCTACGCAGCGCAAGTTTGTTTCAAAATGGTGCCACGCCTCTCCTAACGCCCACAATAGCTTATAAACGATTTTAAAAAAATGCAGTTTTGTTGTGTTTATGTATCGAAATGTAGAAGAAATTTTTTAAATCGGACCATTCGTTTAAAACTTATGCCTGATCAAAGTTTTTATATCCCTCGCACTCCCTTTAGCTGAGTTACGTTTATTAGATAGTCGGGACACCAACCCGACTATAGCGTTCTCTCTTGTTTCTAATTATAATTTAGCATCTGTATCTTATTTGTATATACTTATTTAGATAAACCAAAGTTCAACTAATTCTATGTAGTATTGTACCTTATATAGACACGTTAAAAGCTCAACTTAATATTTTATCATTTCATTAAACAATAATTTTAATTGAAATAATTGATCTTTATTTCAAGAAAAACTGGTATCTGTTGCAAAATAATCCAATCAACCTGAAATTATCTTCTCCTCCATGATTATAGACACTCTGCTAAATTAAATTTGGAAACTGGCTGTCAGTCAGGAGACTAATCCGAAAAAGAGCACATAGTGGCCTCAATACTTGACAGATTGCCATGAATCTATTTTGGATTGATGGATAGGACTTTGCCTTTTTAAAACTCGCTATAATATGCTAATGGAAACCTCTCTGTCAGCTGAAGCCTCTCCAGAAGCGAAAGAACAAGAGTACTGCCTCCTCCATGCAGATTAGGCTGTCATCTCTGGCGGAGGAGCCAATGGCTTAGCTGGCTGTCTGGCAAACTGACAAACTTTGCCAAATTGCTGCAATGGCCAATTGTCCGCACTTTGAGCTGGACATGCAATTAAAGTTTGTGGTCCCAAGACACTCGAGAAACGCCCATGTGAGATGCCCAATCCCCGGGGCCATTGGGCGCCACTTGGAGAGCCCTCCTCGCTCGTCAGACGAACAGCTCGAACACTTTTAATTGTTGAACAACTTTCGAGTGGTTCGTAGCTCCATGGGCTCAATCAAAGATGCAAGTAATGTTTGTCCATGAACAGTAGCATGAGCACGGAACATGAAGCAAGGAAGCACGAAGGGCGAAGACGGAAGACGCAGCAGTACAATGCCGTTCAGGGCACATCGCTGGGGAAAAGTCCGGGTGAAATGCGGAGGAGAGGGCGATGGCAGCAGCAGCAAGTCACGACAAAGTCGAAGGGAGAACCCCATCTCGTGGCCTCCGCACCTCAGCCCATTTCGCATTGTGAATGTAAATACATGTGCGAAAGCGACCACCTGAGAAATCAGCACGCCAGGAAAAGCTCCTTGGGGTGAGGTGACTGATCCCCTCAGTGTTGTCGCAAATTTTGCAGTTGAAAAAAATCTGAAAAATACAAAATATGTTTTTCAGAAAAAAAAACTCAATTTTAATGGGTGTCTTAACCAATAAGTGGAGCTTTAGGGCAGGGGTGCTCAAAACTGCACAAAGCAAAATCACATGATTCGAAAAAAAAGTAAAATGGAATTATTTTTGACTTTGCTTCTTCTTATCTATTACGGACAGCGACACAAAGGGGAATCGAAGTGTGCCCAATGCTAGATGGGCTTGTGACCGCAGGCATATGGGCTGACCATCCCTGCTTTAGGAAGTTTTTAAACAATTTTGCGCAATCTGCAATTTTATTGACACTAAACGACCATTTAATCGTTAAAAATAAATCACTAAAAAATCTTTAGTTTATTAAACTTTGATTTTCGAATTATTTGTTTTCTGTAGTTTAACACCAGTTTATGGTACAATAGTAACTTATAAAATATAAAAAAAATCCACTAGTAAAAAAAGAAAGGCAATCTGTATTTAAAGAGGTTGTTCATCCCACAAGCCTGATTGTTCAGCATAAAAAAGCCAGTTAAATAATATAGCTAAACACGCTGCTCTGCCGCCACCACCTTGAATGTTACCAAATCGCTTTAGCTCCGCCACAAGGAGCAATAAAAATGATACCGAAATGCCGCCCACTCATTGCGGGCGGATTTCGATGTGGCTGCGGGGGAGGGGGCGTGGCACTGCCATTATGCTTGTGTATTGATCTAAAATTGAATGTAAATTGCGGCAACTCGAATGATGCACGTGGGAAAGAGCAGCTGCCTGCCGGGACGAGCACTCGAGCAGGGACCTGGGCCACTCTGCCAATGTTGGGCAACAGCAGGAGTCTCAGTGCTGTCTGGACTCCGTCTGCCGCGACAGGGTGTCCTGGTGTCCCGAAGTCCTGGCTTTCTGCTAAATCATGCGACGGCCATTAAACCTCGCTCGTGCAGCCATTGCAGCCGGATATGCAGCCAGTGTCGTTGACTCGCAGCCAGAGTTGCTCTTTTGGTCAGGAGAAGGCAGTAGTAGCCAGTGTCCCTCCACTCGTAACTCTTCCAGATAACCAGGGGCCACCAGCCAGCATGTGTGCCCACAGCGAACTGGGCCATAAAAGACCATTACATCTTATCTTGGCCAATTGGCTTTGGTTAAAATTCTCCCGCCGGCGGCGGTGGAATTCATGCCGGGGGCCTGTCCTCCAGGCCGGGCATGCGAATAATTTAAATCAGCCGGAGCACACCTGCCGGACTTTCGGCAATGTACAGAGCATATGCCAATGGAATTCCAAGTACCCAGGAAGGCGGTCCCCACTCTTCGTCCGCGGAGCTCCCCGGCGTATATCCCGTATCCCGTGTCGTTCATCTCGCATACTTCCATTGTTTATGCTTCCCCTGCCTCGGAGAAATGTCTACTTTTCGCTCCGTTTCGCCGGGCTTCCTTCCGTTTTATGACTTCATATTGTGTGTGGCATTGAGTTGTTGCCAGAGCTGTCGTCTCGCAGATTTTACGACCATGATGGCGCATTAAATTTTATAACTTATCAAAGGGCCAAAAGCTCCACTCCCCCTTTTGCGATGTGTCAAACGCCGGAATGGAGGGGGGTGTGAATTTCGGGGGTATCGCTCGAAAGTCATTTAAATTTTGGTTAACTGTAAATTGGCTCTCTGCACTCACCCACGGAAATTTGGATGCCACCGCCTTTCCCACTCCGAGCCGCACGTTAATTGAATTTCGCGTCAAACAAAAGACTCTGCGGCTGAAATGTGGCTTGTCACACCAAAAAACCAGGCACCGGAAGAGGATGGAGCAGGGAAACGGGAAGGGGACTATCCGGGGGCATATATGCCAAATGCGGATGTGTGTGGGACAGGACTGGCTTTGACTTGATTACGACACGCGGCGAAATGGGTTCGGATGACACCCACATGACACTCCGTCGGGGTGACAATTTTCCCATTTTCAAGAGCACTCGTCCCGAGTTCGAGTGGACTAGTTGGAGTGCTTTGGCGGAACTTTTGGACACAACTGTACCGGTTTGGTCGGACCATCGGAATTTGATTCAATTTGTGCTCCTTTGTCGTTTTTAATTGCTGTTTATCGGGTTTTGTATTTTAAATTCCCTGAAAGAGTTTTAATCGCTAGCTTACAAACAATAAGTCAGAATTTATCCAGCTATTCAGTTATATATTTTAAAGCATTTCAATTAATTCCGACTTAAAATGTTCCTTTCCTCCTTTAAAAACCATCTGTACATCGCACCTGAACCCCTTCTCACTCCCTGTTTCCAGGCATTAAATGCACTTGTTATTTTGCAATCAAAGCCAATTAAAGCCATCAAACGAGCTATGGTAAATGGATTTGCGTCTGACATTGATCTCCGTAGACGGCCACACCACCCAAAAACCACCCACCGACCGCAAATGAAACAAATGCAGCCAGTACATGGGAATTAACAACAATATATGACTATAATTGTGTGGAATCGGGGTGCTATTGCGACTGTGTTTGTGGTTGTGTGGTGGTGGTCCTGGGCAGGGCAATTGATTTAAATTAAAATTTAAATGGAAATCAATTAATTCAGATGGCCAGTGATTTTAATTGAAATTCGTTTTCTACGACGACCCAAAACTAAAGCCCAAAACCAAAATTCGGGCAGGGAGGTCGAAAATGGTCGAGAGTTGAGAGTCGAAACTGAATTAACTGGCGAGCACAAGGAGTCTTCCGATGGCCAGTCAATTATTGCCGATGCTGATGCAATTTTTGCGGCTGGGCCTCTGCCGACATAAATTGGCATCGGTTTGGCTGCGAAATTAACAATTTCATTTGATAAATCAAAGGTTGCCCGGCTGCAAGGGAGATGGAATTGTTCATTCAGTCACATTTGCAGACGCAGTTGCCATTGCAGCTGCAGCTGCAATCGCAGTGCCAGTTGCATGCCTCAGTGGGCAGTGGCAACCTTTTGTGTGTCCATATTCAACATGACACGAACACCCACGCATCGGGGAGCATTCATTATGCATTGTTGCTTTCGCACACCCAAACACTCACATCGAAACAACCGAACAACCAAAACACCCGAAACACCCACCCCCCGGCATTCACACACATTCGAATTTGCATAATTGCATCTGTCATTGGCATTGGCTTGCTGGCTACAATTGCATTGACCGTACGCCCATCCACCCACTCAGCACTGCAAATTCGAACCATTTTACTTTGTGTTCAATATGTTGAACATGCAACATTTTGTTTGCTTTGCTATGCAAAGTATGTCGAGAATGTTCCGCAAAGCCAATTCATCTGCAATACTTCAAGATTCCAATAGGTTTGTCGAATAACTGCAGTGATCAAGTGATTGCAATTGTAAATTCTATTCTATTCTATTGTTAAACATTATTTTTGAGCAAAAAAAATAAAAATCACAAATAATCATTATTTTTGAGCAAAAAAAATAAAACTCAAAAATAATGATTATACGTGATTTTTATTTTTTTCGCTCAAAATAAAACTCACCAAGCAACAACTTTTAATCCTTTAAGGATATGGCCAATATTGTCCTATGTCCTTATAAAGGGAACCTAGAGCAACAATTTACAACAACAACAACAACAACAAAACGTATTTTTCCTGTGTTTGTTGCAATTATTTAATACAAGATCAACTGTTACATACAGAGCAGCAGCAGCAGATATACACAATTACCAAAACAATGATAATAATGATAATGATAATCATCATAATGATCAACCAGTAGATCAATTAGGTACATTAATTTTGAAAATTGAAAATTAATGTACCTAATTGATCTACTGGTTGATCATTATGATCATTATCATTATCATTATTATCATTGTTTTGGTAATTGTGTATATCTGCTCTGTATGTAACAGTTGACCTTATATTAAATAATTGCAACAAACACAGGTAAAATACGTTTTGTTGTTGTTGTTGTTGTTGTAAATTGTTGCTCTAGGTTCCCTTTATAAGGACATAGGACAATATTGGCAATATCCTTAAAGGATTAAAAGTTGTTGCTTGGTGAGTTTTATTTTGAGCGAAAAAAATAAAAATCACGAATAATCATTATTTTTGAGTTTTATTTTTTTTGCTCAAAAATAATGATTATTTGTGATTTTTATTTTTTTTACTCAAAAATAATTATTAGTCTTGATTTAAAAAATTAAAAATCGATAAGTAATCATTACAAAGTAATTTTTAAAATATTACTTATAATGATTACGGTCCCTGTACAAAACAAAAATTTCTTTAATTTTCTAGTTTTGGAGGGAAGTCTTACAGATAATACAATAAAGATATTGGGATAAAATTAGTAAAAATGAGAAAAAATTATTTAAAATTTAAGAATCATATTTGGTTTGAGTGGAAAATATGTTTATGATACTAAAATTATTATTATTAAAGTTTGGGATGGTAAAAATTAATAAATCAAAGGTTATAGATTCAAAGCTAACATTTGCTTGAATAGTTATTGTAGAAAATTTAGGGTATTGAAATTTACTTCACCAAAAAAACCTATTAGATTAGGAATAAACAATTTTCCTAAATAACAAACCGATTTTGAGTTATTAAATTCGAGAATGGCAGTATTTGGCAATTCGAGAAGTTTGTTGACATTACTGTAAGTGCATTCGGGGTCCCTGGACTCTTTTATTTGTTTTTACACTCCCGACATGGCAAACACAATTTACCACAGGCTGGCGATGACTGGAAAATCTCGCACTCGACTAAAATACATATCAGCAAAATGACTATAACATTTTAAAATCATAGCAGGTAAATATTGACCGAATGTTCCCCACACCTCCCCGTTGATTGCTGCCATCCAGTTAGATATATCTACCGACATATAGATGGATAGATATATAGATGGACCGAGTGTTTATAGAAACCAGAGAGCAGACAGCTGAGAGAAGAGAGAAGGTGAGTGGCAGACTTTTAATTAAAAGCCTGAATGGGGCCAAAAATGTTGGCAAATATCGAAATATGCAGATTGAGTGCACAGATTCTGGATGCCAGGGCCACGAGAGCAGATCGAAAATTGACTAATTTTTAGCCCCCAATCGATATTTGTTTATCGAGCTTAAAACCGGCTGAGTCATGGGTTATGCGAGGACTTTTATGGCCATTACTTGGCTCTCGTGTATGCAAGTAAGTGTGTGTGTGTTATTGCATGCACTTCATTTATTTTATGCGTTCGCCGGATCCTTAAATGTTCTTGTATTTTGTTAGTCATTCCGCAAGCCCCCTCATCCCCCGTCATCCCCGCTGCTCCGTTCCACTGCATAAAATTTATTTCGTTTTTATTATCATTTCGTGCATTGAGTGCACCACCCTCAACCCACAACCCTCCACCCTCGACAACCCACAATACCGCACCCCCGCATTTTTGGAGCGGAAGCAACGGAAAAAATTCAAAGAATCGCCTGCAATTGACCTGCCCTTCTCCTCTCCCTGGAAAATGCTTTTCCCGGAGCAGAGTCGGGAAAAAAATGGGGAAAAAATAGTTTTCGCCCCCTTGTAAAAATATGTAAAGTTGCAACACGTTCGTCCTGGCCTTGCTTTTTTTATTGCTGGTATATTCCTTTAAAGGAAAAAAAGGCAAATGGGGAGACCCCAAATATATATATGTATGTGCTCCTGTAACAATAACAACAAGGACAATGGCAGTGACAACAAGGACAATACTGTATGAACTAACAGAGCGAGGGGGGAGTGGGGAGGTGACGGTGGGGATTCCCTGTCTATTTTAGTTGCTGGGGTAATTTTTTCCGTCGTCGTCGCTTTCTTTATGCTTTGCGTTCAAATAATGTCATTTCGTAAATTGCTTCACTTCTCTCCATTCCCAAAACCACACACCCTTGTTGGCATATTTTTTTAGGGCTTCCAACTGAAACACAAACATATAGCGATATATATCCCCATACATATCGGGAGTTCGGTTGGGTTCTTTTTCTTTTATGTTTTCTGGGTTGTTTTTTGTTTTTCTTCCTGCTTTTTTTCTGTGTCCAACGCCAACAATTGGCCTTTTAGCTCCGGCTCCTGCCTTGGTTCCTCCGCCAGCTGCTCTTCCTGTTCCTGCGGCTTTTGTTTCATGGCAGCCACTCCTGCACTTCCAACACCCGACGTGTGCCCGTGTCCTTTTGAAACTTTGCCTTTTGTTTGGCGCGAAAATCAATTAACGCGCTCAATGAGCTTCAAAAACTTTTGCCCCAGCACACACAACAAAGCCAATTTACAGTTAACCAAAATGTAAATGTCCTTTTTGGGGCGGCGAAGGGCGAAGGGCGGGGGGTTGGGAGTGGGGCCATGAAGCAAGTGTCAACTGCTTTGATAAGCTGTTAAATTTAATGTGCTTCAATGTCATAAAAGTCTGTGGCAGGGACAGCAGCTGAGGGAGATTCAAAGGAGCCATAACACGAAAACAAGTTTGCAGAGCCATATGAAGTCATCAACAATGCGGCAAAGCCTCCCCTGAAAATGATTTTTGTGGTGGTGGATGGGTGTGTGGGGGAAATCTGAGATGAACAGCTGTAAAGTGCATGCAAATCGAGGCCAGAGGAAGTTCGAGAGTTCCATTGAATGCAGCCGTTCTATATTAACAGAGAGAAAAGGATATTAAAAGCTGACTGAGGAGAATTTTGAATTTTAAATCCCTGAAAATGATTTGCAATATCTTCTTACTCGTTTCTTTATTACCAAGAATGATAAAGACATTTTTTAAGATTTTATTTTTAATTCAAGATTAATAAAGACGTTTTTGGTAATTTTATTTTTAATTCTCCTTAGCTCCTTAAAAATGAAACCATTTTTCAGTTACTTGATATTATTTTCGGATTATAGTTATTGTTATTAATGGAATTATTCATGCCATCACATCAACATAAGCAATGTTTTCATAGGATAAAATGACATTAGTGTACTCCAAATATTACCATTTTTGTTAGCACTCTATTTTATGTGCTCTATCCTTTCATCCTGACTCCCCTCACTCCCCGTCCCCATTTATCCCACCTGCCCCGATTCCCACGTGTCAGAAGCAAATCAGATCCAGATACCAGATACCAGATACTGATACGCACTTGCCGCGATTCACATTCAATTTGAGATCAATGCGCGAACATAATGCGGAGCATCCACCTTCCATCCGTTTGAATGCCATTATGGCTCCTGGTGGCGGCGCCAAAGCAAATTGCTGCCAATTCCCCCGTTTGCCCAGGTGATTGCATTCGCACATGTATTTGCGAAGTGCTCCCCATGGGAGATTCGTGGGGTGGCGATTTTGGCCGGGTCCTTTGCGGCAAGCACCGCATGCATCCATCCGAACCACCGGCAAAGTGCTCTCCACGAAACTTGTCCGACAATTAAAAGTAGCCAAACTGCAGTCCGGCCAAAACGCAGACCGATTGACAGGACCAAAAGACCTTTGAAGTGGCCGGGAGACCGCAAACTTTAATTGCATGTCCGGCTCAAAGTGGGGACAATTGACCAATCAAGCAAGTTGCAGAACTTTGCCAATTGTCTTTGATTTCATAGGCGGCCTGTTTGCCTCGGTCAGCTTGAGTTGCGTGTTTGCACAAATTGCGGCTTGTGGAGAACTGCCGGAGTTTCGAGTTGGGAATGCCATTTATTGCCCGTCTCTGGAAGCACTAGATTTATCTGGTCCTCCAGTCCATTGTCGTTGGCTTTTTTGCACCCCAAAAACAGCAGCTCACCCTCCTCGACTCGCACTTGGATTGTTGCCAAAAAAAAAAGAGAAATTCCCTGCTTTTCGGGTCTTAAAAATTCGGCTTATTGTCGTTTTCGGGGCTTGCGTGTTCGACTGTGCCGGATTTTTGGATTTCTCCCAAACAACAATTATTTTAGATTTGTGTTTTTTCAGGCATGAAATTAATTTCAGCTCTCTGTGGTGAGCTTTTTGTGTTTGTGCGGCTGCTGAAAACTTTCATTAACTGCCATTGACCTTAATCAAGTGTTTGGAACGGGGGGACTCTCGGGTTTAATGTTACCCAAACCAGAGCAGTAATTGCAAGGATACTGCAAGGCAATCTGAGCTGCCAGTCAGTCGGAATGAGCATTGAGCCATCGATACTGAAAACAGATACACCTCCCGAACTAGGAATACCACCTTCATAATTTCTCGCTTGCCGTTGCCATGGAATCGGAATTGGTATCCTCCTCCCAACGGAGAGCACTGAGCCGTAGATTTTGCTTCGTTCCACATGCATGAGTGCATCTTGACTCTCGACATGCCAATTGCAAAATTGTTTTTCGTGCCTCCGCTGTAGGAATGCTCCTCCGTCAGGAACAGGTTGCCCTGGCGACCGGCATGAACAACACAATCGGTCCGCTTTTGAAGAGCACCGGCAGATGGACCCTGGGATATATGAAGGTGTTACCGGCATCCATCGCCATCTGCATCTCCATTCTCAACGCCTCTCCATCAGTCCATCGAGTGTGTGCTGGGCCACCCTCTTTAAGCACTATCAACTGCCAAATTCATTCCCTCCACTCAAAATCCTCTTCACTGACCCTTTCTCCACAATAGAGCTCTTCAACTTTCCCCCTCCACGGGCTGCGCTTCCGAAATGGATTAAAAATGCTCTGTGCTGGCCAGAATTATGGAGATGGCGCCCGGCAAATTAGTTTAACTGGTAGTCGAAAAAAAGCGCTAAATTAATTTCAATGCCAGGCAACTGAAACTGGAACTCAGTTAAATTCCGTTTGACAGTGAATAAAACTGCTCGCGTTGCGTCTGCCAGTCGCGTTCGTTGGGTTTGGTGCTCGGTGTTTGGGGGTCTGGGTTAAGGGTTTCAGGTTTGGCTGTAGGGTTAAGCGGGGCTTCGGGTGTTCAAGAGGGGTTTTCAGTTCTGCTTCAACAAAATGCAATTCATTTGGCGCCACTGCCGACGCCATTGGGCGCCATTTTGTTGCCGCAACTTTCAATGGAGTGGGATTACGAGTGCAGCAAGGCAATGAACAAGTTTTTTTCACCCCGAAGCCTTCTTTTTTTTGCGCTGCCAGTTCTTGGCAAAAAGTTTCAAGTTTATTAGAATGGCAGTGTTGCAAAATGCCGGTATTGGTGGCCATGGGTCCAGTAATGGGCAAAGTTGAGCGCTAAATGCTGACCCAACCTGACCAGCTGAAGTCATCACTTTGTGCACTGAGGAACACATTTGGGTATAAGGGTAATCAGAAGCGATAAACTATAAACTGGATATGGACTTTACAAAATTATTATTTTTGTCAGAGGATAAAATTATACTTCTTGTCTCAAAAAAGAAATTTTAAAACTAAAAAGTTGTTTAAAGCTTTACATTTTTCTATTTTAATCTGACATTAAGATTTTAAATGCGCATATCTTCTCTTCTGCTTAACTTAATATGTCAAGCTAAAGTTAAATAGAAAAGTTAATAGAAAGCCATTGAAGATTTAACTGGATTATAAAAATTTGAGATTTATTGATTGATTGCAACTACTCCCAAAAACTCGTCCCACAGTCTTTTCTCACATAAGTGGCCAAACTTTTTCAGTGTGGCTCGTAGAGGTAACCACTTTGATTGGGCACTTTGAAGGCTCATTGTCGGTGGGAATCAGATTAGAAGCGAGCTCATTGTGAAGTGCTCGTTGGAACCACTTTGAGGTGGTGGCTCAAGTTCAGATCTGACTAATTCCGGGCCATTTCCGAAGCTGCACTCAGTCTCCGAGCACCGGGGCATGCCACATGCATCTCTGTCAGCGACTCCACACCCCGGTGTGCCACCCCCACAGCCCCCGCGAAATGTAGCAGAAAATATGGCGTTAGTCAGCGCACAGGAACAGGAAGACGGAGCAGTCCGCAAATGGATTGCCTTCCAAGTGGGCGGGCAGCGGAAAGGCAGAGGGATAGCGGAAAACGGCAAACAGGACAAGTGAGTGGCCAAAATTCCGGGCCAACGGGCTGTTTTGGCCCTCGGAGGAGGCCGCTTACGCAACGCGCTCCCCGGAGAAAGACAAGGCTGAGCGACTGTATCCCAAATTAAGTCGTTATCCTGCGCTGAAATATATGCAAATTGTTTTCGGCTCATGTCAGACATAAACTCTTTTTATGGCCAAGTGACATGTAAATCCACCTAACCCACTCTTCTCCCTTTTTTCGCAACCCCACCACTGCCGTTACCCCCCCTCTATTTGTCTGGCAAACACTTTCGTCTGCGTCTGGCAAAGAGAATTATTCCACGGAGCCTCAGTGAGCCGGAGTTTGTGTGTCCACGATGGCGACGTGTTCACGTTTATCCACTCTCCACTCTCCGTGTATCCAGAATCAGATAAGCGGGGCACACAACTCCACCCACTCCGAAATTGGCTTTAAAACCCCCTAAACACTCTGATTCAGTGGCGGATTCGCGGTGGATGTTTGGATTAAAACTTTCAAGACATTAAATTTATGTAGGAAGTCCACAAACAAAATAATATATAATGTTAAATAAATAAATATATTAATTTTATTTTCACAAAAGGGACATCGAATCGAAAATCTCCATTCACAGATTTCTTAAAATTTCATTAGCATCAATAACATTTTGAACCCCTTTTAAATATATTTCTCTAGTCCGCCAATGCTCAAATTGAATGAAACTTTTAGAAAGGGAAGCGGAGATTTGCCGCCACACGTTGCAGAATAATTGCGAATCATAAATATGAGGCACGACGTCCTCGACATTATTTAGAGGCAAACAGCAGGCCATAACTCTGCCTCCCTTCTCCCCGTTTTAGCGTTTATGGCCTGTTGATTTCGCAGAGTGCAGCTAACAGTTAATTAAGACATTCAAGCCCTGTGCCACCTCACCCACCCGCCCACTGCGCCGACGAACGACCCATTCACGCCGAACTCCGCTCCGGATCATCGCGTGTCTGCATCGCGGGGCAGGGAAAATCGGGGGAGGGGAGGGAAGGGGAGTGCAGCTGGGCGGGAGAAAGACTTTCCATGTTCCATGGAGACCTCCACCCACGAGGACTGGGGTTACAAGCTTCTAATTGAGCGTGCACTGGGCGCTTCTAATTATCGCACGGAGCGAACAGTTTCCCATTTCCATTTCGATCCTTTGACGCCATTGTTCCCTGTTCCTCCGTCAGGACCCTTCATCTTGTTTGTTGTTTATGGCAAATGGCCTGCGACATTCGGCGAAAGGTTCAGCCGAAACATGAATTAAGTTGTTTGCCGCCTGCGATAAAGTTTAAAGTCGCCCCGTTTCGATGGGGAGGTTTTGGGGCTGCGGTTGGGGATCGTACTCCCCACTTACCTATCCACCCTTCCACCCACCCAACCATCCATCCATCCATCCATCCATCCATCCATCCTAACTTCATTACCCAGTACGGAGCTCGTGTGTGTGTGCAAATTTCCTGTTCTGCTTTTTACGGCGGCACGTAATCAAATTAAGCAATTACTGCTCGGCGTTCTGCCTCCTCCTCCCTCCGCCCACCGCATCCCAAACCCTCTTGATTGCGGGGCAACTTCAAGGGAAAATTACCAACTGGAGAGGAGCGGTGAAAGTTGGGCTCTGCAATCATAACGGTAAGCGCTGCCCAGGCAAATGGATTTGGAACAGAACAAGTGGCAATCATCCAGCACCCACCCTGCAACAGAAGGACATCGCATATCCTGGCTAAGCCACAGCGATGCCTGGTACTCGAACTTCGAAAGGGGAGAGATACGTTCCACTGGGTTGGAATGGTTCCAGAGTGGGTGAAGACATTCCTCACCTCCCATTCCCTCTCCCCAAAATTAGAATGATAATCGTTTGGTTTATGGCCTATTAATCAACTCCCCGAAGCCGCTAACCCCAAAAGAGGAGGATACACTTTCCACAGGCATTACGCGTTTCCAGAGCCGCTCCCTTAACGGCTCCTAATCAAACACATCGGACATGACTTTGGCCACTTTCCAATTGGACAAAAGCCCGTGTGTAACCGATATATTTACGATTCTCGGGGTTTCCAAAGGCCTTGCCATGCTGTCAATTAATTATATTGAATGTAAACCGTAGGTGGAGTGGGATTCCAGTGTCCTTGGCCTTGGTCATCCCATCACTCCCTCGGTAGCCACATCCTTTGTAGCCTTTGCCTAATCGCTCGGTCGTAAAGCTCCGAATGCGAATGTTCCTAATTATAACTGACCACGCAGCAGTGCAATTCGCTTGCGTTTGTTTCTGTTTCTACTTTTCTCCATTTCCTTTGGAGTTCCATGGGCGAAAAGAACTCCCCCACTGACCTAATGAGCCATTTAGCCAATTCGGGTTAATGTCCACACCCGCAGGAGCCAAGAAGGGGGCGTGGCTACGCCCACAACTTGAGCTCAGCTGAAGTCAACTTGTGCGCGTCTCCTTGATGAATTTTTGAAGAGGCTTCGAGCGAACTTTCAGCCAGGATAAATATATCAACCCGATTACCGGCTCCGAACTTCCTCCTCTTGATTTCCTCGCTTCCTTTATTTGCTGAATTCGCCTCTTCATTTTCATATTTTCCTTGTTTATGGCCAAACATTTTGGTCACGTGCCGAGGACGTGAGCATTTTTGGCCAACTTTTCGACGTGGTGTAGAAGTTTCCCCAGGAGGTGAGGGGAAGGAAAGCCTTTCCTAGCGGCCTGGTTAAGTGCATTGTTCCATTGCTGATGACTGCAGCAATCGATGGCTTACCAAAATTACAAAGTAGTAACAAGATGTTGACCCATTCCGTCCCTACTCTTCATTCCATTTAATCTGCCATTTTGATAGCCTTCGTGGCGATACGCCGGCCACTTTCCCTGAATCGTCTGATGCCGCTTAGTCCTTGTCGAACACAACACAACTCAACATGACAGGACCGAAGGAGATCTCAGCTATCCACATATCCGATTGCAGGGGAATGGATGTCTCTGTGCGAGAGGAGCGGACAGTGAAGATGCACTTCGAACGCTTTTGATTTCAATTTGTCATTGGCCTGGGTTCGGAAATAAACTCGGGATCATCGCCGTGGCCCCACGTACTCGAGCCCACTTGTCCACCCCATCGGAGAGCTCATGAAACTGTAATCGGAGGTCCCTGCAGCTGGCTGTCTGTGTCAGTTCGAGGAGGACTCCGTCCTCGCTGGTGTAATTCCATTTCCCCAGCTCTACAGCACTACATTTTTGATAAACGAAACCCGCACTGAGTTGACAGATCACCCTCATGCTGCACCCATGGTAACTCACATATTAATTATTGGCCCACAATATTGAAACAGAGACCCCTTCGCATTCTCTAAGGCTGTTGACAAATCGATTTCTTTCCTTTGCCATGGAGGCCATCAGGGGGGATTGACCTGGCCCTCACTTTATTCGGTTTCAGTTTCGATTTCCGACTCTCCTCTTGTATCCCTTCTGCATCCCCTCACATCCCTGGGTGTCAATTAGGCTGTGGAAAGCTCGGTTCGCCTGCAAATTGGCATTTTATTATGGATTCCATCCTGTTGCCATCGCATTGCGCATTCATTGAGCTGCTTATCACCGGCTGTGAATGGTTTTCCTCCGGGCTTGCGGTGGACTATCGAATATCCTGCATCCTTTATCAGCCGCCGCATCCACATATTTTCCAATTCATTTCATCGCGAGTTGTGCGGAATCATCTGAAATTCAAATATCACTGCTAAAAAGCGTGTTTGCGTCTGTATCCTGTATCCAGCCTCCTGGCATTATCCTTCATCCGTGTCATCATCCCTTTTCTCCCCACTTTACGATCGAATGCTAATAAAGTCGTCTGCCGTTGGCCGTCGGCGCCAACTTGCATAATTCAATTACATCCGATGCAGACTCATAAAACTAAATCAAAGGAAAACAAAGCGTCACGCTTCATTTACTTTAGTACAACTCCTCGGGGGAAAGGGGAGGATTGTACAAACAATCCCCAAATTCAGAGTGGAGTCACATGCAAGCGGCTGAGCGCAATAAAATCTTTCACCAAAGAAGTTCGACATGTCTTCCCATTCCACATAATAGTATCCATTCTATAGTATAAAACTGAATCCCTGTTGCTGGTCGATGGCTGCTGTGGTTGGCTCGTCCCTTCAAGGAATGGCAGGCCATGAAAGTTTTTCGTTACTTCCGACACCCCGTAGTAAGTAGTTTTGCATCGAAAGCCAATGGCCAACAATTTGCAGGTCCGACTTTTTTCGGAGCACTAAAACTTTGATTTCAGTTTCGCTTGGCCTTAATAATATCCTGACTTCTGGGTACCAAAGCTATAAGCTGGCCCTCCAATACTTAGTTTCCAACTCACTTGAATTTTTAGTTGGCCTTCTGCATTTGTTTCGATGAAGCAACTTGCAATGCCTCTTTTTGGGTTGTCACCTCTTCAAAATAGAGTTTCCATGTGATCCAGAAAGTTTATTTTTTCGGGCAGCCCTGTGCTCTATTATTGAAAGCTGTGAGGGAAAAAGAGGGAGAATGCAATTTCACTTATAAAAGACTGGACAAAGTTTTTATTAAATTCAAACTTACAGCTTCCTATAAGTTGGAATCTCTTTAAGTTGGTTGTCTCCAGTTAAGCTGAGTGGAAATCTTACAAATTTTAGGTTTAATCCTTTAAAGCTGCCCCAGCCGAGGCAAATTTACAAAATATTTAAGAATGGCTGTCATTTTAGGCACTAATTTAGATATTTTAGAGAAAAGTTACTTTAAAAGGTAGGTTAAGTACATATAACACTAAAATGTTAAGTGTGTTGCATTTTCCTGGAAGCCGTCTTTTGGGAAGAGAACTTTAAGGAAACAACATGTCGCGACATCTAAAGAATTAGTAATTAGTAAGGAAACACCTCTAGGTGATTATACGAACTTAACATTCCCTCGGATGTGGCTCCAGTACATATGATCCTGCCCTAGGACAAAATCGATGCCGTCGTGTGTGCTGGTTACGATGGGTGCCGCTGGATCATTGTCACCGTACCGTCCTCGCGACGGTACGTAACATTGCCCCTAAGGGCAATTCTCAGCAGGCTGAGGTGGCAGCTCACGCTGAATTCGCACTCCACGTGCTTGATTTCGATTTGCAGCGGTCCGCCGGGAGCACATCGTTCGGATCTGCATCTGCCTGTGCATACAGATCTAGCGAAAGACTTCGCTCGGAGGAGGAGGTGGCCACTGGAGTTGAACTCCACGGTGGACATTGCGACAGGTGCGATTTTCGATATATTTATCGACTTTGAGAGCAGTACTTTGCATTCTATCGGCGCTTTTGTTTTTGTTCTCTTTCTTCCTTCTTTCTTTCTGAACAAGAATTATTTTCCTCGCAAATACCAGAGACCTATACTACGTATAGAGCATATGATGGGTCCCACTTCCAAGTGGTATACAAGTGGTGAAAGAGAGGAAATGCGAAAGCATTAATGAAGGGCTAATTGAATTTTTAGATCACCTAAGAAAAGAAAAATTAGATAGCCTATTGTTATGTATGGGTGAAATCCCTGGACTGTGGGGATAATACAAAATTGGATTATACAGATTTCTTATTAAAGGAACTGCATAAAAAACCTCTTTTCAAAAATTCATTTGCAAAAGCATTTGAAAATTTTTTGAAAATTAATGGTGATACAACACCGGCAGGCAAGTATAGACAACTGAAAAATTGTTTAATGTGTGTTCTTCACGGCCTGACAATTTGTTCCAGGCAAAGTATTTGAAGAATGACACATTAGAAAATGTGGGTGTTAATGGTTAGAAGGCCGAAAAAAGCTTTAGAAAAGCTTAAAATAACAAAAGATCAACTTTTGTTATACGGGGATGAATTTTACCCGATATAGTTGGCGATCTTCGCTGCCCTGGAGTTAAGGGTAGACGTTTTTAAAGGATGAATTTTCTATTTCTTTTAATTTTCATTCCACAGGATTTCGGAAATTTGAATCAGCGCAGTTTCTCTGCCGCTGCAACATTTGTACGCCTAAAAGCGCAACATTTGAAGACGCTGAAAATCGCAACATTTGTACGCTTAAAAGCGGTTTTTAATTAAGTCGATTGGCCTAAGGATACTGCGTATCCTTCAGGGATACGACTATAAAAAGCGCGCCTAATACTATACCTCCCTAATGGTGTGGAAAAGAGCATACCTTTTTCCACTTTTCAGATCTCCATCCGGCACCAACGATGAGCCCAAGGAGCACTTGGTAAACTAAATAGCAACAATCTGCAAACTCTTGGTTTTACTTTGTGCTGCAATTTGGATTTCAGCCCAACATCCTTATAGCTGCTTCCTTTCTGGTCACGTGCCCATTTTGTTTACATTAGGGGGATTCCATTCCGTTTAGTTCTCAGTCGCTTTATTGCTATTTGATTCCATTCTCTGTTTGCCACATATTTTTTTGCTGTATACTCTTTAGCTTAGTCCCTGCCACAGATCAACGCATATTTGTTCTTACTCTCGCATTACTATCCCAATCCCACCCCTTTTTCTTCGGGTTCCCTGATGGGGTTGGTGTGAACTTTGGCACTCTGCTGCAGCTTTTTCTCCGGTTTATCCTTCTTCGTGCAACTCCTGCAACTATTTAGTGCCTTCCATATCCACTTGTGTTTCCACTTCCATTTACTACTCCCTTCTGTTTCGCGGCTTCTTATTGTGTTCTATATCCGCCTTAGTAGTGCCATTTGTTGCAATGGGGGTTGACCGGCTTAGCCTTTCCATTTTCTTCAGTGGGTAAATCTTAAGGAAGGAAGGGGTTCAGGTTCAGCGAAGGAGGTTCCAAGAAGTAACAGGTATGGGATGTGTTTGCTTCGCTGATAAGTGCACGTCTGGGGGATTAGTGGTCTCTTATCAGTCGGAATTCGTAGCTTGTAGTTGGCAGATCCCACCCTGAAAATCTCAGCTCTATCACAGCCAATTTACTTGGTGGCGCTTTAATGGCCGCCATTGAGTCACGTGCTCAAAAGCTTTTAAAATTTGATTACTTTTTGAAGGGATTTGCGAACATGTCCAACTGTTCCGCCTCGATAACTTTTATTACTCTCGCTGACAGTCCGCCAAGTGTAATTGAATTTCCCCGTTAGGGAAAGTATTTACCCTTGCAATTTAACTGCTGGCAATTGTTTTGACCAAGTTGTGCAATTTGTCTGACTGCAAATTAAATCCATTGGCGCTGCCTTTGTGTCCTGTACGCAATTAGTGGCACCAGTTGGGATTGCAGCTCGTTCCGCAGCTGATTCGACCAGATTGGATTAGTGTCAGTTGCCAGTGCAATCAAAAAAGGAAGCAACAGTTGCAGGCGGCCGCAACTGAGGACCTTTGGGGTGGGGGTTCAAAGGGAACTTGGTCTCCCCAGTGCGCATGTGCCCACACCAGATTCCGAATCGCTTTCGGCTCTTTCTGGCTGATGTTGATGTTATGTAAACAAACGGCAGTTGGACGACCAGCGGCTGGCGGGTCTGAGGTTTACACGGATGTTCCCATATTCAGGGCTTGGCCTCCGGACCTTTGACAACACGTGTTTCGACGTAAAACCTAAAAGCCAAACTGAAATGTATCATCGTCGTTTACTCGATGTAATAAAACACCTTCCCCTGTAAAATAATAACCTTGGAAACACAAGTATTTTATACTCAATCCAAATACTTTTCACTTTGATTTGCATCCACTCCTTTTATTATCACTGTAGATTTACAGACGCAGAATTTACAATTCGTTAAATGGTATTTTTTATTTTTAGCCTTTTTTAGCCAATTAGAATAAATGCAGAAAATAATTCTTTGCTATCGCTAAAACAGAAAATGACAAAATTATCCATGCATTATACTTCTTCTTAATACTTTTAAGCCTCTGAAAACTTTAATTTAATAAATTTAGACTTGGCTCAAATGGCATTCAAGGACTTTAGCTATAGAATAAACACTCATACGCAGTGTAGTACACACTCTTAGGCTCTCCGAACACACACATTACCACAACCGCAGGATTGCGTGACCAACACTCATGTGCATATATGTATTTTCGCGTGGGTTTTGTGTGTGTGTGGGTGTGGGTGTGGGTACACTGATTAGAGCAACAACAAATTGGGTGGGGAAAACGAGGCGTCTGCAAAGTTGTTCTGCGTCCGCCCGTGTTTACATAAAATCAAAAAGTTGACACTAATTGAAATGTGCCGGGGATTAAGAGCCACTCAATAAATGCCAGCCAACGAACCCTCAAACAGTTCCCCTGCCCCATAAAAGCCCCCAGACCCCAAACCCCAAACCTTTATGCGGTTCAAGTTTCGCGACCACAAAATAAGAGCCATAAAAGAATATTATGCAAATTTGATGTTCCGCTCGAACACTTTCCAGTGGAGACCTATGTATCGCCCATCGCAGGGTCGACTTTCTTCACTTAGTGGCTCGTTGATTGAATGGCCACTAAGTGCCCTCGACTCTTGGGCAGAAGCAACAACAACAGCAGCGGAGGACGATTATAATCTGGCTACTTGAATTATGTCAGGCCTTAAAGAATGCTATGATTTTTACTCTGAGAAGTCGGGGCATTATATGTATATATACTTTATTATATATACTTTGAAAGACACATTAAACTGACAGTCTGTTTCCAAAAATAATAAATTCTATTTATTAAAAATCACTTTATATCAACATTGTATTTAAAAATGTTTTTTTTTTTAAATTTAAAAATGATTAAGTATTTGTTTAACAAACAGAATCTGGTTGTTATTTACTTTACGTTCCTTTTAAAAAAATTTTAACTACTTTCTTTTTCCTAAACTCCTAAAAGCCCAAACAGTATTCGTACCCAAAACGGGCTATAAAATATGCCATCCAAAAAAAAAAAGTGAAGAGTGTTAGAGTTTGCAAGATTGTGGCTATGGAAGGTCTGGAAAACATAAATCGAAAAGGGGAGACTGCTGTTATTCACTTCTTCCGCAAAAAATGTATTTCGATGTCTATAAATCAATGATTATGATCCGACAGAGAAGGCATTCACCCCCGGCTGAAAAATAAGCGCACACTTTCGAACAGTTCGAACAGTTTCCATTAAATATTCCAGCGACTATCGTATAACTAACACGCAGTATCTGCTGGAGGCCGAAATTCGCCATGTAGCTTTAATGCTCCTGCCCAATTCCCAGAGTTTATTAAATTCGCGTAAAATATTCCGCTGTGCACATTACATAATGAACCTGCCAATGCGAGCGGGTAATGGAAATGGTCCATGGCCAAAACACCTGCCCAATGGCCAGACAAATTTTCAGCGATAAATTTTGATAGCTGATTAAAAATAACGAGCGACATTTGCTTCTGTTGTCCCTGTAAATGGAAAATGATTGCAAATGCCTCGTGGAGTGGAATGAGAAGTCATGGTTATTTTTGTTCTCTGGGCTAACTTGTACAGACAATTAATTTTTGTTAGGTGCTCGATGCCTTTGTTCATCGGGGAGCAGCTTGTTCAACAGAAATGTTGTTTTGTCGAAACAGATTCCAATCGAATGAGAAATTTATGGCTCGTGCTTGGGGGCACAATATTAAAAATGCTATCGGTGATTTGGCAAGCACCATCGAAGATTCAATTGGCCATAAATAAGCTTTTTATCCCATCGCCGCATTTATAATTATTTAAATGATTACCGCTCTTTTCGAGTATTTAATTGTGCTATGTTTTTATAGTCCTTTTAAAATAGCTGGAATTTATATGATTAAGTTAGGTATTTAATATAACTTACACTTTATTTGATTTATTTAATGTGAAGCCACATTTAAAATTCCTAACATATCATCCTAAGGCTTAAAACTTGGAATTTCCATACGTTTTCAGGTTGTATCCCTACTTTAAATTTAAGTAGCGGACGAGAAACGGCCCTAAGACAATTAGCAGCTTTGGAAAATCTCAAAAGAACTTTTCCATTTTCTAAGACTAAGGAAATCACTCAAAATAAACATTAATCGAGCCAAAGTTCATTAACCTTTCCAGCCATTCGAGTTGCTTTCGAGGAAAACTAAAGACAAACAAAATAGAGTGCCGAGGTGGAATAAAGTATGAGCCCGAATGAAGGTAAGCTCATCGATTCAATTAGAAGTGAAAGCCACTTTGTAATTGAAACAAGGAGGCCAGAGGGCAGTCCATCGATGTCCTTTTAATTGCGGGAGAGTGAGTGGCCATGGGGAGCCAGCAATCTCAGCATGGCAGAGTAAATATTGTTCCAGCATGAAATTGTCCAAGGAAAAGCGGGCGAACGTGTCTCTCCGAGGATTCTTAATGACGACATTGCCACAGGGACGGGAAGCTAGGGGGCATGGCAGATTATTATTCATTACTGCTCAGACTCCTTCTCCATTCGCCGTTTCTTCGCTTCTGGTCGGCTCCTCGGCAAGTAATTGAAAAGTTTTCCCACTCCAACTCATCCATTCAAGGCTCATCTTCCGCGCTCATCTTCTGCTCATCGCATTCCATCACGGCCTCGTTCGGTTCCGGAGACAATGGAAAATGCTCAATTTGTCACTTGCCGGAGGAGCAGGAGCTGGGTGGTTCTGGAGGCGTGGCAGACTGACAGATGATGCGTGTGACTAAGCAGAAAAGCTGCGAGGAAACTTACTTCCTCCGAGTTTCCACCCCTCCGTGATTATGATTGAGCTGATGTAGTTAATATGCTATCGACTAAGATGATGACTTCAGTGGGGGTGGTTGTAACTCCGCTCCAGGAAGTGCAGCCAGCCCAGTGTTTGTCTGCTGCTCCATTTAAATCAGTTACACTGACTTCCACTCGGAAAAATACACAGCCAAAGACACACATTGCCTTCGTTTATTTGTCTTTTGAATTATTAATGCACTCGCTGAATGACTTCGAAAGCCCAAGGATTCCCGTGTTCCCTTTTGCAGATGCGACTGCTCCTGCTCCTTTGGCTGCTTTTCATGATGATAAAGGTGATGATGATGGGGCTGATGGGGATGTGCTGATGATCTGGTCCTTAATCAAGTGACTCGCCATCCCGCGGCGTTCTTTTGGGCGCAGATAAGTTTAATTAAAAAGACCGCAACATTCTTTGGCTTAACTCGGGACTGCTTCTGGAAAACTATCTTGTGTTGGGGAAACTTTAAAATTCCAAAAATGTTTCAACGCGAAAAAAAGAGAAATCGGAAAATGGAGGCAACAAACTTTTCTGATTTCGATTTTTATTGCGGCCAGAAAATGGGAAAAGCGGCAAAAAGCAAGAACCAAGTGCAGAATGAGTTTACCATGGGGATAGAAGCAGTTTTGGTTGCTTCTTGGCAACAATTTCACTTTGGGAGCACTCGACTGTCCCGGTTCCATTGCCATGCCCACGATCTCCCCCTTGGTCACCCACCTCCCCCCGTGCAGTTGGCATTCCATTCGGGTTACCTGCACACGCAACCACCAAGGATAAAGGGGAAGTAGGAGGGAGCAGCTGAATAAACACGTAGACCAAACAACAATGAGCAAGGGGGGAAACCACCTGAACCACTTGAACCACAAACATTTCGAAAGCCAAAAGTTGTTCCCTTTTCCAGTTCATAATTTATGCCAAACAAACACATAAATATTACCTCAAATTTATTAAAGCACCAGCCACTTTCAACCACCAACTCAAATGCGATGTAAGTCTCTTTAGGAAAAGTTGTGATGAATCTCGTTTGGAACCCCTAAGCAGTTAATCTTTTTGCAACTTTCTAATTACTTTTGCAGGGAATAAACTTTTTATTTTGTTTTTACAAATTGTTTGCACCACTGAACCACACATCACCACATATACAGAATCCCATCCCCTCAACCAAAGTCCTCCAATTGAGGAAATCCCCTTCCCATAAACGCATTTTCCTTTGTCAACTTCTTTCTTTTTTCTGCAGTCTGATTTGCACTAAACTAACTCACTTTCTATTCAACAGGAACCGAACTTTAAGGAGGCAGAAATAGGAGGAGGTTCTGGTGGAGAAAGGTGGCAAAACCGAGGAGGAGAAAGAAGTATGGAGTGACCAGCAGCAGAGAAGTGAACAGAGTGACAGGCGATAGCCACAAAACAACACAGGAAAAGAGGAAAGCAGGACCAGTTGACAGGAGCTCAGCCAATAAAAGCCAACCAAACTCAGTCTGGGCCAAATTTGGACACACTGATGCAAAAAGGCGGCGGAGGAGGCCAACAGCAACCGCAGCAAAACAAAACCGGAAAAGTTGGTCTGAAAGAGACTGCAGAGGAGGGAAAAAGAGGAGCCAGCGGAAGCCGAGGCTGAAAAGTTCCCAAATTCGGCAGACAGACCTCTTTTGCTTTCCATCCCGTTCCCACTTTCCACTTCCCACCGGAACAGTTAGCAGCAGTTGGAATTTGATTTTAACGCTTATTCGAGAGCCTGGGATCTGTTCTGAGTCCTGTGTTTGTGGCACCAGCAACTGACAACCGTCACCCAGAGCAGCAGCAACTGGCACCCGAATTAGAATCAGCACCAGGAAAACTTCACCCCGGGAAACTCCTCCCTCAAAACTACGCATCAATGGAAGCACAGTGAGATTGGCCGTTGAAGGGGAGGCACCGGAAAAGGGAGCAGGACGAAGTGGAGCTGTGGAAATGTTCGCCACTTGCGGCGACACATGCTCTGACAATCTATTGACTCCTCGCAGCACCCACTAAACAAAACAAACTCCACCATGGGCCTTCCACCCCCCCTCCCAATCCTTCTTTTGTGCCTGGCGATTTCCACTTCGGTCAGCGGCTATCTGAACATTTTCATCAGCCACCACGAGGTGATGAAACTGATGGGTAAGTCCAGTTCCGGTTCCTAATCCATTAATGAAACTTCGATTGGGGACTGACACACCCACTCCACCCGGGGCCTATGATTAATAGTTGGAGGCCAAAGTGCGACAGGACAAATTCATTGATCCCCAAACACGAAAACACAAACAATCCCGAAGTCGGCGACCATGTCACAGTCATTAATAGTTCCGAAATTATAGTTGACCATTAAGGATAGGTTGGTAACAAAGGGGAGGTGGAATATTCCGGGAATACTTAGAGCGACGAAACCAAAACAAATCGCACACAAATCGATTTCCTTTCGGCCTAAACCACCCGCCTTCACCTCGCTGACAGCTGCAAGTAGCTTTCACCTCCCCATTTTCCACTTCCCTCGAACATTTCCCTGTTCTCCTTGTTTGTTTTCTTGTTTTCCGTTTGTTGCTCCACGCGAATTCTTGTTATTGATGGCGCCGGCTCCAGATCGAGCCAAGGCCAAGTTCCCCAGCCCAACCATAACCATCCACCCACTCCTCCTGATGGGAGTTACACTGATTTCATAGACGTGCCAAGGCGGAATGGCCTCGTGCTTGTCGTTTGGCTCGCGATTTTCCTGCTCCTCAGGTTGATTAATGGATCTCAGAAATGGGAGTTCGGGAGGGAAGTAAACTCCGATGTCGGGAAATGGAAAACTGGCCTAGTTGGCGGTCGCTACTCCATCACTCGTCGCTTAGCCGGTCACAGCATTTTCCGGCACTTAGCTGTAATTGGAGCATAAATGCTTCCATCTCATTATGCAGGCTCTCCACTTCGTTTCCTAGTTGCCAAATCAGGGCACTTCAATTAGCTGATGGCGTAAATATAATCCGCAGTCGGAGCAGATGGATGCCAGATTGATGGATGAAATGCATCCAATTATTCCCATCTATCTCCCTCGTCTTCGAGGCATTCAAATGCAGTCTGATTCTGGATCAATGGGGCAAGTGGGCTCTTTCCTGGCAATCGCACTTTATAAACAACCATCATCGCCACTTTTCCTGCGCTTTCAACTATTTACCCCCCATGCAAATCGGATTTCATTAGCGACATTTCAAAAGATGTTTCCACTTTGTTTGTTGCTCCTCTCCATTTCCCTTGCTCGACTGGCAGATTTTCCTTTTGAGCTCCCTCTCAGGTTTCCTCCATCCACTTCTGAAAGCTTGTTATGTTTCTAACGACCGGTTAACACCCCTGGTGAATTCCCCCCTCTTTTTGTGATGGCTGCCACCCTCTGAGTTGTTTCGATTTGGAAATTAACAAGCAGCATGAAATCAAACAAACTGACCCTCATCCTCCCCTTATTTCTCACACCCCCGATGGAAAATTCCTGTGCATGATTTTCCCTTAGACTTCCACCTCATTTCCCTTTCATCCTCCACTGCCTTTCGGTCTCCATGGGAGTTTCTTCATGTGGAAGTCTCGTCACGGATGCAAGAACTAGTTCGACTTCCATATGATTCTTTGCTGCAGTTCCCCGCTTGAAAATGGAACAATTTGTTGTGCACTTTTCAACTTATTTTTGTAGAAGAGTAAACAAAGTTCACAGCCATCATCTCATTTCGTCTCAATTGTCACCGCCGAATCCTTGAACTTTGCCTTTCCATAAACACCAGAATATTCTCTCGATGAAGTGTCGACGGCATTAAAATTAAATATTTTCTGCGCTTTTGTTGGAGATTTTCCGCCTCTGAGTTCAATTTGGATGTGTTGTCCCAGCAACGAACAATTTTCCCCGTTGCCACTCCCCCTTCCGCCCCCTTCTTCCGTCGAAGACTTTCCTGTTCAAGGGTGCGTAAAAATGCAATTTCAACAAGTTTCGCTTTGATGTGCACACTTTTTCTTTGCCACCCGATCCCATTTCTCCGCCCCTCGGACCAGCTTCATCTGCCCCACCCTTAGGGTGGACCACAACCTTCGGCGGGTGAGCTCAGGGTTTCCCTGCAAATGAAAAGTTAATGCAAAAGAAAATTATTTTTAATGAATAGAAAACAGTCGAAAAATCCCCACATTAATATACTCCCCCCGGGAGATGTTTCTTTTTCTAGGGTGGTTTGACATCTGGAATCCATCTTTATTGCTCTGAAATTGGTGGAGAAATGAAGGAGGGGAAATCAGAAACTGTGCCAATTGAGCGAACACTTCTCATCTCTGATTCATAGGACAATTAGCAGGAACATCCTTAATCAGCGACAAGGTGAAACTGCATTCCCCGGAGATCGGAAGGGGAGGATTGGGCGGATGGAGTGCACCGTCCCAACTAATGACACTAATTATCCTCTTAATCTCTTATGCAAATAGCGCCTCCCCTTTGTTGGCAATGCGAGAGCTGAAAACTAACACTGTACTGAGATTCACCTCAGCCAGCCAATTCCTGCCAGTCCTCCACATGCACCCCCTTTCTCCTCCTCCCCTGGAAACACATATACCCCCTCTACAAGAGTATGAGTTGCGGTCGCAGCGTCACGTGTGTGCGGCGGAGTCATTCAGACAATCGCAATTGCAGGAATTATAATTACGACCAGGGAGGGAAGGCAAGTTGAGGTGGTATTACCATAGAAGAAAATGTGGAAGAGAAGAGGGCTGAGAAGAAAGGGGCCTCCATAAGCGCAGTGAAACTTTCGCAGGCAAAGTTGGCGGCACCGTGATATGAAAGACGAGCAAAGTTTGACAGTTGGAGGAAAGGGGACTTAAGGGGGATTCCACGAGATATCCCATCCAAAGCAGGATGAACTTGTGCAGGCGGTGCGAATGCCAATTGATGCTCCTTGAAGTGCAGTTCAGGATTGAGCTCCCCAGTGAAGCCAATCGAGGTGACAGGAATTACAAGGGTTAAATTGAACACTTGCGACATCCCTGAAATCAGAACAGAATTAATTGCGGCAGTCACTTATTCAAATGGCTTACACATCCCAGAAATGTCCCTTGACAAAAAAAGGGAAAGGACTAAAAGGCAGATGAACATTGTCCTTTTTCCGTGTTTGTGCATATTTGATGGAAAGCACTTTGGGGTTATGTTTGTGTTTTCCCACTAGCTCAAAGAAATTTCGCATAGCAGCAGGTTGTTTGGGAAGCAACGAAGGTGCACTTGGCCCAGTCTGGAATCCAGTTTGGAACCCAGGCTGAAAACGCGACGGGGAGCAAAGCAATTTGGGACTCAAAAACAAACCAGAAATGGAAATGGGAAGTGGAAAACGCATAGAAAACTGAGCTGGTGGAGAGAAACCGTCTGAAGATGTAGATGAAGCTGAGAGCTGGATGAAACCTAACGAAAAATGCTTTTTCTTGTTCTGTAATTGGATTTAAAATTGTTTTAAGCAGCTAGCGAGCGCTTTGTTCTATCCTAAATGCAGGGGCTTTCCTCCTGCTTTCCCCCAATCATCCCCCACTCGGTCCGCCGGAAGCGGAATTGCTACATTCAACATCCGGCGGAGTCTGCGGAAGAACAAGCAGCAGCAGGTCGAACTTGAAGCGGGTAAACATCCAGGATTCCACTCGGTTCCCACTCCTTTCACGTTGGTGAATAGCGAACTTAGCCTGATCCCGTGGAGTAAATAATGCACCCCCCGAAGAAGTGGGAGAGCGAATAGAAATAGGAAGAGCAACAATAAAAGCGGATGAAGAAATTTAATTTCACGTCGTTTTAACTCAAGCAGCTCGTCTTTCAATGCCAGCGGGTGGGGGTTTGAAGGGAGAGTGGTAAAGATCACGAAACTCCAGGACTTTTGAGCCCGCCAATACGATTCCCTCCGATGATGAAGCAGTCGCAGTTGACACCTTTTAATATCCCCACCCGAATCCCTTCTCCCAGGACGCCTGTCGCTCCTCATTTCACTCGCTCCCTGTCCTGAAGGAGAACTCGAGACACTCCCTGCATCGTCGCCTGCTGGTGACGGATTCGATTTCGATTATTATTGTGTCTTGGGTTTTGTTTACCCACCAGCATAGTCACCTCGGTTCCCCGCCCTCCTTTCCCTCCCCTTGAGAAAATCAATTTCCGCTTAATGGTAGAGAGAAACGCTCGAGGGGAGTGTAAACAGCAAATGCACAAAGTTTGCTCAGCAGGAGGAACGAGCTTCTCTAATGGAGTGGGTGTGGCCCAGCAAATTGCGGGGAAACTTTCGCTTTGCGTCTGCAGTGCATCCTGTGCAACCACTCTCACCTCGCATCCTGTTGGTTCTTCTATCCCCGCAGGACTCGAGGCGGACCTGTTCTATGTGCACGAGGGAGCCATCAACACATACGCGATGCACTTCACCGTTCCAGTGCCCGCGGATGTCCACGAGCTGGAGTTCTCCTGGCAAAGTCTCATCGCCTATCCGGTGAGATTGCCGATGTTACCATAGAAAGAGCTCCGATAATTAACCATTCCATTCCATGCAGCTGCCGTACGAAATGAGTATCGAGTACAACACCGACCAGGAGGCACTGGGCACGCCCACGCTGAGCATTCCCCACAAGGGCCTGGTGCCGCAGGAGATCGAGTCCTTCCTGGTCTACCTGCCCTGCACCGGAAATGCGAGCCTGCAGATGCCCGTCAATGTCAACATGGTGGTGCGGGCTCCTCCTCGCTTCAACGACACCCGGCTCCACTTCAAGCGCAACAAGATCTGCGCCAAAGGTGGGTTTCATCCGTCACACCCACACCCACTTATCCATCACTCATCGGAGTTCCGTTCCGTAGGCATCTCACCTGAGCCCAATCAATCGCCGGCCCCCGCCCACGCCCCCTCGCAAGGACCCGCCCTCCTGAGTGCCGCCGCCTGTGCCTTGGGTTTGGTTTTGGCCGTGGGACTGGTGGCCAGCATGATGTATGTGAGGGCGCGCAAACAGCTTCGACAGGACTCGCTACAGTGAGTTATCCCCATCCCCTTCATAAACATCCACCCCCCCCAAAACCATTAACACTCTACCCCGTTTCTAGCACCAGCTTCACCACCGCAGCTTATGGCAGCCACCAGAACGTGTTCATCCGACTGGATCCCCTGGGAAGACCACCGAGTGCCACGGGGTCCTATGCGACCATAGCCAGCCTCAACAAATACCCGGCGGACAGCAAGAAGTCGTGCAGCATATTCGACCGTAAGTTCATTACCCACCCGCCCACTTGGGATGATGACCTCTAACCCGGGGAATCCCCCAATCAATCCACAGGCTTCAGGAGCTCACCCATCCCCACGCCCTACGCCACTGCCCTGCTGCCCATGAACCTCGAACAGGCCGCAGAGACGATTTACTCGAAGCCCGAGTCGATCTGTCCCTCGAGGATTTCCTACTACGCCTCCTCGCAACTGACCCAGGTGAGTGCCGTGATTCCACTATCTAGTCCACTATCGACTATCCCAGGGGCTTGATTGGATTTGAAATGGGCACTCGGACTGGGGTCCACTGCGGAATCAAAGCCTTTGATATATTACGACACGTGGCGGGCGCAAATGGAAATGGAAATGGAA
Source organism: Drosophila prostipennis (assembly GCA_037075205.1). Lineage (NCBI taxonomy): Eukaryota > Metazoa > Arthropoda > Insecta > Diptera > Drosophilidae > Drosophila > Drosophila prostipennis. The sequence continues at coordinate 1,344,674 of JBAMCJ010005005.1, read as the reverse complement.
ATACCCTTGAAGCAGACTCTCCTTTCTGACTTCTGCTTTCCCCGTTGCCAGGACTACCCTCTAATTTGTGCCGAGCACCACTCGATTGCTCCCCAGGCGGAGGACCCTCCATCCACAAACCACCTTTCCTCGACGATAAAAATTAAATTCTAATTTATATTTACGAGCTGATAAAGCTCCCGTAGTGCGTTAAACTCGAAACAAGAGCCATTCATAAATATGCGGCTTTGGCCACCCGCTCACCCTCTCACTTCCCAAGGATGTCTGGATGTCTGGGTCTGATTTCGGAAGGGGAAACTTTCGTGTGGCGCTCACGTACTCCATGTGGCAGGTGGAAGGTGCAAAGTGGAGGTGGAAAGTGGAAAGTGGGCGAAGGTGAAGGCGACACACAAACCCAGTGCCTCGAGAGGCAAATGATGTGAGTCTCTTTGGAGGAGGGAGGTGGGATGTCCGCCTAGATAAGCGAAAGGTGCTCCATTGAGGCAGACGCAGACAGTCTGGCCCTGTTTATCTTAGCTTTGTTTCCAATCCGGTGAATTTCAGGCAATACCCCTTGGTCACTTGGGCGAAAATTAGTAAACTTAATCCAAACTAACCACGGAATGAACCAGAACCATTAGGGTTCCCTTCACAACATTGCGATTATTTTCCATCAACTTGATGTCTCCTCTTTAAAAGCACTTCCCCTAGAGGGAAGCACATTAGCATTTCTCTTGGGCCAAGTTAACTTCTGGTGTTGTGGAAATCTCTGCCAAATTGGAATAAATTATTTAGCAGCCTCTTTCAATTGTTGTCCTTGTAAACATTCCTGAGACCCGACTCTGGCATTTTTCTAGTCCTACTCCATCCTCTGATATCCCTGACATCATGATGTCTAGGCCATTTTCGTCACCAAGTTCTAACGCAATTTCCATCGACGCATAATTAAATATTCAATTTCCATGGGGACTCGAGGGGATTTTTATGTGCTCGGCTTAAAGCATCTCCTTTGGCCTGATCCTGCTGCTGTTTGCCCAGCGAATTCTGTTTGTTTAGACTTCAATTCCGTCCTCATTACGAGAACAGCCTCCGATTGCAGGGGGGATGGGTGGCAGGGGCTCCTCCTCCACTCACTTACATGGCTATCGGGCCACACACAATGCCAAGAGTCATATCCATTCGGATTCGCTCTATCTAGTGGAAGGATGCACGCATCGAAGCAGACGGCTGGGAATTAAACGAATTCCCCATTTCCCTCCCAGTTGCCTCTATCTATATATGTACATATATCCCCCATTTCCACCGAAATCGGAGTGGAGATGCTGTCGGATGCGAAGTGGTTATGGAGATGGGGATGCGGTTGGAGTTTGAGAGTGCTTGCCATAATTATTGTTGTTCCGTGCTGTTCAGCTCCCCCTCCAAAAGGATCCTTTGGACCCCAAGCACTCCTCCTCCTCCTCCTCCTCCTTCCTTTTGGCCATGTGTGAGCGTTAGGCAAAGTATGGCACATTTTGGGGGCACAAACAAGAGGCGAACGCACTCATTTAGTCAAACAATTATATCCAATTGCACACAGATACTCCTCGCACCCACACACACATCCGCAGTCTGGCTCTGTTCATTTGTGTGGAAATATCTCATTTGTGTGGGGTCCTTTCCCCCCTTTGATTCTATTAAATCAGTCTATAAACGCCGGCCAAATTGCTTTAATGTGCAGCGAAAGTTTAGCAAAAAGCAGTAACAGTGAAGGCCATAACAATGGGTCTGGAAAGGGGGTTGGTTGGGAGGGTTGGGAGAATGGGAAGTAGTGGCACATAACAATAAAAACAGCAGCGAACAGAAACCAGACTACAGCTGTTGAAACATGACTTTGTGCTTGTTTAGAAACACTTGCAAAATATTATTGCAGCAGCAACAACAGGAAGCGAATTCCAAGGGGGATGCGCCATTTGCAGGAGATCCAACAACCATAGAAACGGAATCCAAACAGAGGCATTCGTATATTGGATCAGCTTACGAAAGGAGAGCAAACAGCGGAATCAGGACGAAAGGAACCCAGTAAGGCTGTAATGGGTTAAACAGAAGCCAAGAACATCGTGCCACGCATTTGAATGGCATCATTAGGGAGAAAGTTGTCGAAGAGCTTGGGCTCACTTACGAGACGAGGAGCAAGGAAAAGTTGGAAATTAATTTCCATGGAGCTGCTGGCATGTCCTCCTGTTTTATGGAGATTACTGGATCGACAAATGGCAGACTAACCTGAACAACAGCAGGAACAGGTGCTAATTAAAAATGTTGTTGGCGCCCCATTGAAGAAATTTGTAAATCAACCTGCTCAGCAGGGGAGCTAGCTCCACGGGGGTGGTCCTAGAAAATACTATAGGGGAGATATCTCTGGGACTGGGGAGTTCCGTACCCCCTAGTTGAAGCCTGCGACACGTCCTCCGTTAATGGATTACCACTGTTGTTCTATTTGATTAAAAGGCATTACTTACATTTGCGACAAAACTTGGTGGCGAGGGAAAGGTAACAAAAAAGTTAGGGTCCTTAAAGAGACAGTTAATGGGCGACGTGGTATGTGACCAGCCAGGTGACGAATCCAAGGGGTTAAGCCGTCGAACAAAAGCCCTCGCCAAAGGTTGACAAATTACCCAACCGGCGGTCGATATTTTTTCAAGTCGCTCAACTCTCAGCCATCCAATGGGGATTCCACTTCGGTCGGCAAACTGCGGCGGATGCTTTTGTCTGGCATTACACTATATTGATTGCTTCCTGTCAGCCGCAGGAGAGACAAACGGAAGTGGCGGATGTTTCCTTTGTTCCGATTTTTCCTTTGTGGCCCAAGGACCAGGGATTTTGCCCCCTTTTGTTCGAGGCGCTGGCCAGCACACACTGCACTGCACTTCACTTTTTGCGTTGACGCAACATGGAAATCGTTTGAAGCGAAATTAGAGAACAAGATTTCCCCATTAAAACGCTTGTACGCAGCTTTAATTGACAGTCGGTCCACTGGTCGCTTAAGTGTTAAGTTTCTTGGGGGGCAACGAACTGGTCAAAACGGCTGCGTTTTCATTTACATTTCACATTTTGCAAAGTCAACAAACCGAGAAAATCAATGGAAATCCGTGTGGAACATATGTAAATTGTGCAACCGCATTATTAAATGCTGAATCGATGGTGGGTTGGGACCCCCTCTCCAAATGGAAATGGTTAATGGAAAGGGGCGGCCGGACAGGTGAGTGCCTTGGGGGCGTGGCCCGGACACGCAAAGGCTAATTGAAAGGCAATTATGCGTGATTAAGTGCGTGTAAGCGGCGACTTTGGTTAAGTATGCGCCACCTTTAATTAGAAGCCGGTAAGGCCGAGGCCATCCGACATCTTCCCTCTTCAATTATGCATTAGCCGAAGGAACCTTTTTGGCTGTCCCCAAAAACGCTTATTAAACGACGGGCCTAACGAGGTCGACTCATCAAAATGCCATGCATCAAAGGAGGGCAAAGTGATGGGGGGAGGAGGAGGCATGGCCAAATCGATCAGGCATAAATCAAACGAAATTCAAATTAGTCGGCCCCGGCAAATTAGAAGGCACACACAGTTTGTCCTGGCAGCAACGACCATGGAAATGCAAAAATAATGAGAGTTCAGTTAGTTGGCCCAAAAAAGACCCAGGGAAAAGTCAGACAGAGAGGCTTTCCACTTTGATTAAAGGCTTTTTCACATTGCAAAATGGCCGAAATGGGGGAAATGGCAAAAGACCTGTTGTCAGGTAAATTGAAATATAATTGAGCCAACGGCGAGCAGGTCGCTCTGTCAGCTCCACCTGGCAGCCGGCTTTTCATCTGGTTCCACTTCACTGCCCTGGCTTATTAGGACAAGGCGACAGGTCGTATGCGCGATGCGTCCAAAATGCTGCCATTGTCTGGCTAAAGTAAAACTCATTGTTGGTGCGGAGAGGACGGAATATTTGCAACAGCATCAGCAATTTGCATAGTTTCATATTGTGTCAACAATTTTTTGGCACAGTGGTTTGGAAATTATTTCTGTTAAATAAAAAAGAATTAGGAAATCTTAAAAGAAATGTACGACTAAATTAAATTTGTGACTTTAAGGAGAAAAGTGTATAGGAATATAAAATTTCAATTAAAAAAGCAAATTGATAAATTTTAATTTTTTTAAGAATTGTAAAGTTTTTTTTTTTTAATTAAAATTAAATCCGATTATCCTAGAAAACCCAAAATCGCTTGCCAATACATATTTCTGAGGACATACAAATATATTGTATTTAGGGCTAACAAAAAATCGTCCAAAACAAAAAAAACTTATATGAAAAAAAGTCAAGAAATTTTGTTTCATATGAAGTTTTTTGTTTTGGACGACTTTTTGTTAGGATGAATTATTCATCATGAATACCAGCCCTTAAATCTGATTATTCATCATTGATCCTTCAAGTAAAAAGACCCACTAAATTTAGTTTACCGTTACCAACCCAAATCGCAGATAGAAAGTTTATTTATTAGTTAGTTTATTTCTAACCTAATTTAATTTGACATCTATTATTTTATCCTGAATCATTAATTATAGTTATCAACTTAAAAGATTGTAAATTTTTTAAGGTGAATAAAACGTTGTGATTTAGATTCAGTTGAAATTAATGAATTTATAACAGACTCCACTTTTCCGCTTCGCTCGTCGTGTACCAAAACAGAACTTTGCCACAGAATTTTGTTAGAGGTTGCCCGACTCGAAAGTTGCAGCGGTGAGACTTCATTAAAATATTTACACCCACCCGCCCCACTGTGCGGTGTTGGAAAATTGTGTGAAAATGTTGTGCTGCTTTTCCTGTTGTTGCCAAAAAGTTGGGCTGCAGTTTCGCTTTGCCGGCAAGTGACGTGCTGACGGGCGTCGTTCTGGCAAAATTGTCATCAAGCGTTTTTAATTACAAGCCGTGCGAGATTCTGGGGGCCCGAAAGGGGCGTGGCAAGGGGCGGGGACGATGGGTGCGGTTGTTGTTTCTGCGGGCAGCCGTAGAGCTGCAAGTGACATAAGCAAATCAGACGCCTGTCAAGTCGTATGTGTTTCGTTGTTTGTGCTTACGTCACTAGCAGGCCAACCCCCAGGAATTTCCGAATTTCAAATGAAAAGCCAAGCAATAATGTCTCCTCGTTTGACATCCCATCCGCATTTAATATCGAAAGCCGAAATGAACATTTCCATTTGCAATTGGAGCTGACGGGGGGGGAGGCGCTTTATAAAATCGGTTTCCCCATCCTTGTTTATTGGAAATAAACATTGGCCCAATCTCGTTTTAATTTTACAGATATTTTCCGCATTTATTGGCCTGCTCGCACAGAGGAAAAATTTTCAAGTATATCTTCAATGACAATCAACTGCGATTGAAGGCAATAAAGTTAAGTGAGCAGAAGTCCATTGAAGTAGACAATTATTTTATTTGAAACTGAGTTCAGGCATTTAACTATTTAGAGAGCCACTTGGAGTGTTTTTTTTTTTTTTGAGTATTTGAAAATATTCCGAGATTGCCAGATGCTGATTACGCATTCTTTAGATAAAGCTTAAAATATAACAAATAATTTGGCAAGAAATTGAAAATCTTTTAAAGTGTTTGATATTTTAAGTGTGTTTAGGGTGGGTAGTTTTTCATTTTTTCAAAACAATATATTTTAGGTATTCGGAAGTTGATCTATAATTTTATGATAATGATAATTTTTTTAAATTCCATTACCCTTAATAAATAAGGGCAATAATAAACAATAATTAAACTAATACTGGAAAATAAATATTTAAATTATCCTGGATAAATGGAATAAGTTCCTCCCCCAAAAAAACTTAATTAAAATCTAGGTTTTTAAACGCAGTGCTACTCATCCCAATTTCCCTCTGTGCAGCAATTAATAACTACTCAAACTTCTCCTTTTGAATTGCGTTTCCGCTGTTTAATGTTAAACCGATTAAATGAATTCTAATTACACTTGAACGGGGCTCATTAACGCAACCAGGCACATGTTCTGCCAGCGATTTAAGCCGCCCAACAAAGGATGCAGGAAGTAAGGGGATCCGTAGGGTAAGCAGACAGGTTCAAGGTCTGGCAGACAATCGTTGTGTCTCTGGATGGGAAAGGGAAAGGGAAAGCGACCCGTTTGCATGCGAATCCTGTAGGATTTATGGCTCAGCGTCGGATACGCCCCACCAATCGCGACCACAGGACCTTAACTCCTCCCCGGCTTGAGGGGCCAGCCGAAGGGACAGCTTTGATGATGGAGTGCGATATTGTTGCGTTTTAATTGAATTTTCTTTGTGGGCCAGCAGCAGCACCGCCAAGAGCAGCAGCACGACAAATACAATAAAGGACAAACAGCAGGAATCGCAAACGGGCAGTTGGGGCTTCCCCTTCAGGAAAGTGGCAATGAAGGCAATAATGAAATGAAATTCACTAACAAAAGGCAGCCAACTATTGTTTTTATTGCCTTTTGTCGCTGTTGCCGCTGCTTTTGCTGTTGCTGCTGCTGTTGCGAATGTGCTGCAATTGTGTCGTTTGGCTTCCTCCCGGCGGTCGTGTCCTTTTGTCCTGCTTTCACAGGAGCTGTTGTCGGACCACACCAAATAATATAATTCCCGCATATTGCCAGCGGTGGTTTTTAATAAAAACGTTATCCACCTGCTGCTGGCTGATGGAGATTTAGTGTCCGGGGAAAAGCCACTTGGATGGATCCACTTGAACTCGGCCGCAGTTATGCAGATTTCTGGGGGAATTGTGCGGATTTCTCTCGTGTTTATTAGACCGAGCTTCTTTCTTTCTATTTTTTGGCCAAACTGTTTCATGTTTTATGGGAATAAATGTGCTGCGTAGGCTGGAATTCCAGCGAGAACGGGAGAACGGAGCACTGGTTATCTGGCAGCAGACTTTGTTTGCCCAAGACGAGTTCGCCATTTCCTACAGCTGAGCTCCAGCCACGGAAAATTCCCCCACTTCCCCCCAGAAAGCGGCTGTGCAAACATAATGCTCGGCGAATTAAAGCTTTTTTGCCAGCCAATAAATTATTCATGCTGTAAGACAACTGAGCTGAACTGAGGGGCTAAATTATAGCTGAAGATGGCGAAGATGTGCGAGTGCCTTGGAGCGGAAACGGAACTCAATTCATTAAAATGAATGAACGGAGGACGATGAACGGAGAACGGAGATCGGAGGAGCGCTGCCGAGTGCATGACTAACGGTAAACGGATGCAAGCCGAAAGATGCAAATCCGGCAGCTGAAATTGCTGTTTCTGTTGCCAAAGTCGTCGCCAGTTGGCCTTTTTTGGGGCGCAGGACGAAGGGTCCTTAGTTGGCCCAAATTAGATGGGGTACGGAAATATGGAAATTTATACAGTTTCCTCCACTCAAGTGTCCTGCCACTGAGCAGTTTGCTTGAGCGGAAACCCCTTTGCGAAGCATTGAAGGGTGGCCATCTTGATTGCAATATTGCCCCAAAATCATCTAAGAGCGCACTTGAAACCCCTTTTATGTATATTCGATTTTCCGCATGCACATTCCCTGCCCATAAATTTATGGTCGAATTTATTATTAATTGGTTTGTGTGTTAATTATAATCAATGTGAATTTTTGAAATATTAAACCTAAAGCGAATAGAGAAAGTCCACTTAAATATCTGTGCAGTTTTGGGCAAGAATAATTATAGGTGGGCCAGGTTTGAAATGAAATACGACAGGTAATGAACAGCCAAAGCAAAACAAATATTAAATTAGAGCTTTTGTTATTACGGTTGTTTTGCAAATATCCACGCCTTATCTAGACATGTAAATGAATAAATTTGCCATTATTGCCAGCAGTATGTATTTAAATCTAATTAATACGAAGCATTAGAATTCCGACTTTAAGCTTAATTAATTCCTAACTCTTGACTTTCAGGCCTGCAGTCTGTCGACGCCAAAGAGCATTCGAAGCAATGGCAACGGCCATTGCACCAGCGGAAGTGGCAGTTTGAGTCTGTTCGGGGGACTGCCCACCGGCAGCACCATCACGATGGCCAGTCACGGGGACAAGGGAAACCAGCGTCTGCGGCGGATTCCCAGTGTCCAGCCCGGCGCCCTCAGCTACGAGGAGCTGGTCAGGGAGGGCACCTTCGGCAGGATCTACGCCGGCAAGCTGGGCGAGTCCTGCGAGGCCCTCGTGAAGACCGTCATCGACGGCGCCTCGCTCACCCAGGTGGCCTGCCTGCTGCAGGACGCCTCGCTCCTGATCGGCGTCAGCCACCAACACATCCTGGCCCCGCTGCTGGCCAACACCGAGCTGCCCGGGCCGCCGGAGATCGCCTATCCCTATCCGTCCAAGGGCAATCTCAAAATGTGAGTAACCAATAAAAAATATTAAAAAGAATTTGAGAAATATTGTATACTAGTGGAAGTGACTATAAGATGTATTGCTACATAAAAAAGCATAGATATAGAGACGTCATCTTTAAAATAATTATTATAAAAATGGTGTCGGTGTTTAGTCTGTCTGTTTATCAAATACTTTGGTGTAACTTGCAATGCTTCTGAGAAATCCGCCAAAAAGTAAACATACTTTTTTGGAATACCATTGGTATTAGAAAATGTCATACTTTTTCAGACAATTTAATATATTTTAGAAAGCTTTATTAATTTTATACAATTGTATGTGTTGAAAAACATTTTATAATCCTAAACTTTGAGTATATAACTTTTAAATACGAATTTTGATTCTCCTATTCTCCATAATTTGGCTGCTCATTTTGATTTTATAAATGTTGTAGATTTATAGATTTTTAAAATTTTTTAATTACCTCCATAAATTTGTAAATGAAAATATTATTTTTTAAATAAAGGCAGATAATTAGATGACTCTGTTGAGGTTCATAAAAAATATAGATTTCTTCTCACAAGAATAAAATAAGTAGGGGAGAGTAGGGTAATGTGACGAGTAGGGTAATGTGACGAACTCGTCGAATCTCATATATGACATCACAACAAAAATTACAAATAAATGTAGTCGTCTCCCCTTATCGTGTCGACAATGTTTTTACAGTAATATTAACAAGAAGTCCCGTAATTTGTTCGTGAGGTAATTTACGCTAAAAATGTGGTGCGCAAACTAGCAAACATATTCAGTTTACTTGTGTTTCAGCAGTGCCAGAGCAAAGATGAGTGGAAAATAAAATCAGACAAATATATGCACGTATACATAAGATCTTTATCAACAGTTTTTGGTACTTTGCATTTATTTCATTTGCGCCGTTTGAGAGGGACACCGTTTTTGCTACAAGTCTACCTTGTAGGGTAATGTGACGAACTTTTTGTAGGGTAATGTGACGAACTTTTTTTATTGAAGAATTTTAATTGTTATCGTTGATTATGTGTAAAAAAAATATATTAATACCAGATAACATTTACTGCTGCAGTTTTATTGTTGTTTTGTATTGTTTTTAATAGTGACGTCAGCTTAATTTAATTTAAAAAAAATGGACTTGGACCAATTTTTGCTTTTAGTCAGTTTGGGCATTATCTTATTAATTCCTTCTTTTCCGTATCGAAAATAACTTTTCCGTTAATTATATAAAAAAAAAAAATTTTTTTTTTTTTTGTAAAAAGAATGGTTTACGCCAAAGGCTGTGGGATTTGGCTATGTTTAAAATTTGAATCCAAATTTTACAGAAATATGCTCAGAAGATGTAAGCAACTTTCTGCGTTTACACTTTTGAAAAATATTGATTTTTAGAAAAGTTACATTAAAAAAACGAATCGTTCGTCACATTACCCTACTCTCCCCTATATTTTTTTCAAAGGGTTAAAATTCATAAATCACTTTTAAAACCATTCCAAATTTCTTCCTCCAATCAGGTACTTGCAAAAGTCGCGGGAATCGAGCACGGCATTGAGTACCCGCCAGCTGGTTGAGTTTGGGCTGCACATCACCAAGGGATTGGCCTATCTGCACTCTCTGGGCATCGTCCACAAGGACATTGCCACTCGCAATTGCTAGTGAGTATAAGTTAACGGTTTTAACTGTTTATCACTCTGACAACTTTAAAATACCCATTGTTACTGTTTGGTTCACCTTCATTGCAGCCTTGACGAAGAGTCGTATGTTAAGATCTGCGATAGCGCCCTGTCCCGCGATCTCTTCCCAGACGATTACGACTGTTTGGGCGACAACGAGAACCGCCCGCTGAAGTGGCTGTCGCTGGAGTCGCTCCAGAAACGGGTGTACGCCACCCAGGGAGATGTGTGGGCCTTGGGCGTGACCTACTGGGAGCTGGTCACTCTGGCCCAGATGCCGCACGAGGAGGTGGACATATTCGAGCTTACCAATTACTTGGCTGCCGGCTTCCGGCTGGAGCAGCCCGTCAACTGCCCAGATGAATTGTGAGTTGTGAACCCGTAGAAGGCGAAGAAGTATTGCTGAAATTAAAAAATATTACGTTTTCCACTCCCTCTACCCTGACAATCAACCCTTAGCTTCACCGTTATGAACTGCTGCTGGCACAGTGAGGCCAAACAGCGACCCACGCCCTCACAGCTGCTCTCGTATCTGCAGGACTTCCATGCGGATCTGGGCATGTACATCTAAGCGAGACGAAGGACTGACGAGGGATCCAAGTGGAATCCAAGCGGAGTCAAGCGGAGCGAAGCCCAATATATATAAATTAATTGAAACTTTTGCATTTTAAATGTGAGATTAAATGTGAATTTACCTGTTAGAGTTTGGCGCAAAACCAATTACAATGAAAGCCAGCTAACTTCAGATACGTAAGCAACACGTCGGTACACACACACACACACACACAGTACACCGGGGTGGACCTCAAATAACAAAGCAATTAGTATAAGCAATGGTCCCACTGTCACTGCATCTGAGCCTAAATTTAGTCATCGAATATGGCAGGGTCACACTGCGTATGTGTGATACAACTCAGAACCAACTCACTGTCCTTTAAGCCTGCATAAAAACAATTATCAACTCACTCTAAAAATGTTGCAAACGAAGGCCACACTGCGTATGAGTGATATTCTAGACCAACTCACTGCCCTTAAAACCGAAACACATCAAAAGTCAAATAGCAACCGAGGTTCACCCAGCAATAGAGCAGCTATCAATTTCCAAACGAAGTGGCTCCCAGGCGGCACATGGGTTAAACGTTAGATAAAACTGACATTTAAGTAGTTAGCAATTGAATAACAAACACTCACAAGCAGCGAAACACACGGACACACACGGACACGAACCTAACATGATAAATGAATGTGAATTATTGATGTGCATATTTTATTGAATGTGTGTAGTGTAAGCAAAGGACGAAGGATCGAACGGGGGAGAGAGATGCGACAACAGGATGCGGAATCTTTTGTTCACGATTGTTGTCCTCGAGATTGTTACGAAAGCGATATATTTATTTACCTTGATTATTATTATTACTATTGCGTATGTCATAAGGGAGAAGTTTAAAACAGAATCTGAATCAGGTGAAAAGGAAAGGCGGCAAATGTTAAACCGATGGCAAACAACCGATGAACATTATTCACACCTCACACCCACTACCACCACCACCACAGAAACACGAATACACTTGCAAGCGTAGAGCGCCCTTAACACCCTCAAATCCTTAACCCTTAGCTTGCTGCTCGCTCGCATAGCGCTCTAATTCAGTTTTCGAGAACCTTGTCGCAATCGTTTCGTTGCTCAATTATCCCGATGTCAAAGGACATGGGGAGTAATCTCCGCTCCTGACAGGACACGCCATGAAATATGCAATAGGCAGCTGTGCATTTCGCTCAGTGCATTTGTAGGTGCGTGTGCGTTTGTCTCCGAGCCAAAATCCCCAGCTTAAGACATCCTTGTTGTTTGTTTATGCCTTTTAGTTGAATTAGCCAAGAATTGTTTCTGTTTCTGTTTCAGTCTCTGTTTCCATTTCCCCAGAGTTATGTATTAATTTGCATTTCCGTTAGCCAAGGCAGGCGGCAACTTAAAGTTGTCAGGCCCCGAAAAGCCCCACTCCCAAAAGAAATCACTTGGAAAATATGCTGGGATGGGCGGAGACTTGGGATGCCATCTTCAGCCATCCCAATGTATTTTCTAGTTAGTAAATAGTTAAAGCTACCACTTAAACGTAGTTTAAATGTTCTCTGTAATAATCAAACACAAATGAATCTGCAAAATAAAAAGGAAATACCCAAAGTAAAATACAAGAAACAGTCACGCACCGAAATAACTAAGGATGAAATAGAAAATAGTTCCGAACCAGCAGCTGCTTATTCGTCTAGCCTACGTAAGCTGACTCCAGTATTGTTTATTCTTAAGCTTCGCACTCGACTATGGAAACGTTACTAAAGCAAATACTGAACTGCAAACTATCAAAGCTCTCTGCATTTAATAAATATTCCCCAAAAAACGAATACGGCTGCCAGGCAGCTCGCACACACAGAAACAAACTCACCCACACGAACACAGACACCTACAATTATCCTGTGGAGACAAACAAATTTCCAAATAGATTATAAAGCTAAGGAGACGGAGCTCTTGAATCAAAGGAGCAGCCCACTACTATAACTAACTGAATGTGTTTCATGTTTATATATGTGTACGTGAGTGAATGTCTATGACTAAACGTATATTTTGTCGTCAAATTGAAAACTAACTGTAAAGGCTATTAAGTGGAAAACAAAACCAATACCAGCAGACGTGGAAAGCCCGGAAGGAAGAGGCTAAAGCAAACACACACAGTACACACACTCACACACACTACCCCAAAAACTGAGAAACCACAAAGCAAAACAAATTGTCATTCACTCTACATATGTCTCACTCTTTAACTCTATATAGATGTATCTCTGTATCCTACTTTTAGGTATACTCTAGCGTATGATTGTATGTGAATACAGAAACTCGAAACTAATGCGTTTTCGTCTAAAAAACAAAATGAATGAAGGAATATCTGCTAAGACACACAAACACTCGAAACGCCCTCACACCTTTAAGAACCCACACCCCAAACCCCACCCCACCTCTCTATCTATCCGAACGCTATTATAACGATGGAAGTGGGCGTGGCACTAAGACAAAGCTAAGAACCAGAACGACAACTGAAAGCAGAAATTCAATTTTTGTGAAAGCGACAGCCGAAAACGAAAAACAGAAAACAAACATACAAAAAACAAGAAAGATAAGCAAATAAATTAAATGTTCCTTTTGAATCATAAACAAAAATTGCAACATGAGCAATCCGAGTTCTTTATTAATCAACTGACGGTTTGTATAATGGGGGGCAGCAGAGGAAAAAAAACGGAATGCATCAAAGGCCTGTGGAGAGGGTCCCGAGGATTTGGCCCGACTCGATGGACAGAACAGATCCATGCGAGGGCACGTTCGTACACAACAGGAGCGGCTTCAAGGACTTTTAGGGTTGGGCGACACTCAAATGGGGCTGTGAAAATAAAGTGACCCTCCGTTTATGGTTTTCTACGATTTGATAAAGCACCATATATTTTTTTTCTATTTAGATCCTTATATTTTCAAGGTTCAAATGAATGTAAACAAGTTAAGGCAAACAGAAAGAGTGGCTTAGTGAACAAATTCTTTGTATTCATTTTATTTTAATCATTGGGCTAGCAATCAAAGACGATTTTTAATCTTTAAAGTAGTGTTGTGTAAATTTTTTTCAAAAAGTTCGTTTTTTAGCTTTTGGTACAACAAACCCATTATTTTCTAATGAATATTTGTCATATTTATTTATTTTCTAATGAATATTTGTCATATTTATTTAGACAATGATGAGTAGTGCTGTCGTTTCCAGCCTTTTTCAGGGCAGATCCATTTATGATTTTATAGATCTAGCCAGAAAAGGTCCATTAAACTTTTATTTTCTGAAAATCTGACCCTATATAAAGTGTTATGTATTTGAGAAATAAATTGTATACGGGTTTTTTTGCGTTTTATTTTACATCTGTTGGCTGCACTAATGATAAGATGCGCATGAAAACCTGGATCTAACTTCAGACTATTGCTCTCATTCCACGACCTATTAAATAAGAATCGCTTAGTTACCATATTCAAAAGTCAAAGTTTTGGCATTATTATCAGGTGTGTGGAAAGGTTTTAAGAAGGTGCCCTTAAGTTTTTTAACCGGTCCTGGACAGGGTCCGCCGTCCTTTAACTCAGACAAACATATTTGCCGTGCGTGTCAAAAACTGAGCGATGCGCATTTGCTGACCCCACGTTACCCTTTCTTCACGGGATTCGGTTGCGCCGCTCTAATTACAATGAATGCTAGCTCAAGGACCTCGACTTTAAAGTACCCTAAACAAAAGAATGGTTTATAATTCTTTGAAAAGAATGCATTGAAATGACTAAAGATTACTAAAGAATTATAAATAAAGCATATTCACTAATAAATTCTGGAAGATCATTTTAAAATGGCACTATAAAAGACATGAAACTAAAATAAAACACACAAATTCAAAAATAAGTAAATCCCTTATGAACCCTAAACATTATTTTACTTGAAGGACTTTCTTGCTTAGAAATTGGTTACGTTTAACCAGGAGCTGTCTTCCATCGATCCCCACAGTATCCAAAGGTCGTACATACCCACTGTACCATCTGTACCTCGGGTGCACTCAATCTTTTTTGCTCTCGCCCTCTGAGCTGTCACTGGACATTCGCTTTTTCACCCGTCCTCATAACGACAAAACTTTGAGTGGCAGCCCCACAAGAGGGGGCGGCCAAGCTGCGTTACGAGTATGTGTTTGCCTCTGAGCCGGCAAAAAATGGAATCGGAAAACAAAACAAGCTAAATGGGAAAATCCGGGACCAAGTTTGTCGTGGAACAACATTGTTGGCCCTGCGTGTGCCCTCAACTTGGGGGAAATGGGAAATCAGAAGTGCGAGAAGCGGAAGTCTCCAGCGCGGATATTCCAACAGGTGTTTGGGCGGCCATTCCACGGGATTAAGTTTTGTAATTAGCCGAGTCTGATTGAATTGGAAATCATGTTTGGGAATTAATGAGCAATTAGTTGACGCATTATGAGTGTCTGTCCACCCGATATGTGGCTGGTTGTATTGATAAGATCGCGGGATTAGACGGGGCTTATGAATAATACATATGTTATACACCCTAGAACACAACTTGAGTTAGGAAAAAAACTAGAACTTATAAAACTAAATATATTTTGGTAGATGGAACAATATATATTAAGGTAGAACCAAATAGATTTCCGTTTACAATACAAAGTCCTAAAATAGTCTTTTTCTTATACTGAGCACTTAGAAGACATTGTTAAATGATAGTAATATAGGGTTAATAATATAAGAATGTAATAAAATATTAATCAAAGGAATAAATCCACTACATAAATTAATAAATAACTATATGGTTTAATGGAAACCATAATTCCCCAACTGTAACGATTCGAATTGTTTGCTCGATAGTGTTGGGTGATTGATAAATGAGGGGGGTTGCTTTCACTTGGGTCGAACAGGCCCATTTGGCAGGCATAAATCAGAATTCCTGATTGAGTTTATCGCAGCATTTTGCTATTTTAATCCATTTAGCATTTAATTGGCAGCCAGAGGACCCGAGAACAGGAATGAAATATGCAAAACGCTTTTTAAATCATTTAAAAGGCTTTATTATTTATGAATTCTGATGATTTGTGGCACTATGCCCGGAACGCGCCGGAAATCGATACCGCCAGGCACTAAACCAATTAAATATGAGTAAACATATCAGGCGGTCTTCGGTGGCAATGATCGAAATGTTAGATTACAATATAATGTGTGTTTTTATCCTGCGGTTTTCGCAGTGCATTTTTTACGCGCCATTTTCGACTCAATCGGTTTAATTGTTTATGCAGTCCGCGTTTGCCTGGAATGTTAAACAAATTGCGGTATTGCGGGCACATTGCATTTTTATCTGCTGAGCATTATGTGCTCTCGCTGCAGCAGATGTGTTTTTTATTGCTTTTAATTAAAATGATGTATAAACTTACATATCTGTGTGCACATACGACGAAGCCGCAGAACTGCAAGCCACAAAATAAATAGATTCCCGTTCGAACGAGCTGAAAGCCCGCAACTGCGATTATGTTTACGAGCTGGGGCGCAAGGCTCACCGGATTGTTATTACAGCTTCCAGTTATCGCAGTGGATTTTCCATTTGATTAAACGTAAATATTGTAGCAAAAACAATGACCAGAAAACTACTAGCTGTGCTGTGGACTCGGAACTGCCAATTGTTTGGGAAAGTTCATCAATTTGACAGCGAAATTCAATTGGCAGGGCGAAACGGGACTCGTTCGCTGTTTGTTGGTCGAGCTAGAATGCTGCAGTTGCATTAATTAAAATTTCACACCCGGCTGCACGGCGAGCAACAATAAACCACTGGAATAATTCAACTTGATAGACAGCCAAACCGGCAATTAAACATTCGGTGGGCCCAAGATCGAATCTAGAGTTGTGTCTGCCACAACAGCAACGGCCAACTTATCGCCGGCTGCAGCTTTTGGCCATTTGGCTGAATAATTTGGGGGTGGGTGAAGTGCTGACAACGACGGATTCCGAGAGTAGCCAAAACAAAACCCTTCACAAGGTATACAAAATGTCAGCATTTTATTTGATGTTGCGTTAAAGCAGATAACACATTTTTATGGCATTTAAAAAATACTTTAAGGTTGTTAATTCCTTTTATTTTTTAAGTTATATTTGTTTAATTTTGGTGTAAATAATTTATTAATATTTTTTTTTAATTTTTGCGGTTGGTCTTTAAAATTTGAATCTTATTCCGTTTGTTTGATACATCACTTACACGTAAAAAAAAACTTTAAATAAGCCTTTTTCAATATTTATCGTTTTTAATAAACTCAAGAACTTAATTTTGGAATGGCGATTTTTTTATATACTTTTTAAAAATATCTTAATAAAGAAAATTGGTTACATTACAACAAATTGTATAAAATTAAAAATATTTGACAGTTTCTCAACATTAAAAAAATGACGTGTACATAAAAAAATTCTCATTACATACTTTGAGAGATTTTAAATTGAAAATTGAAAACTTGACCAGTATTCAAGTAAGATTTGAAATATGAAATGGCGAAATACTTCTAAAACTCCCTCCTAGCTAGAAAATAGCCATGTTCGCATGGCTGGCGGTTCGGCTATTGATAAAATAAAATGGCAAAAGCAGTTTACAACTTTCGACCGTTTACAACTAACAAAGGGTCACAAATCAAGTTGGTCGGAGGGTTGGCTCGTGACTAACCGGAAGTCGCCATGTGCAAGAATTCCAGCAGCCCCACCTCCAAATCCCTCCCACTCCCCCTCCCCCCCTCTCCATTTCCATTTCCCAAGTTGGGCCGCCTGCAGTGTTGCGATTTAATTAAAGCGCCATTAAGTCAGCAATTAACAACAACAGCAATAGCAACAATGCCAGCCAAAGCAGCAACAACAACATCCAACAAAGGGCAAACAACTTTGACGCCCTGGCTTCGGCTTTACGTTTTCCTTTTGTTTCGCCCGCTTCCGTTTCCGCTCCTCCCGCTTTCATTATGTTTGCTTTAGCTTTTTTGCTTTGTTGCTGCTGGCGCATTAAATTCTTTTTGCACCGCTATCGCTTAGAGAATTCATTAGCAATTGCACAGGGGGACATTCATTGGGCCTCCCCACGAGTTGCTGGCCAGAAACCATTTTGCATATTGCAGGAAAAACAGAAACTCTAAGCACAAGACTCACAGCCCCCGGAATATTGGAAAAGTCGCCAGCTATTTCAAGAATTCCTCAATCCCCTAACAAATAAACTAGTATTGTTTGGTTATTCCCTAGAATAAACGAATGGTTGTTGAACAAACTATTCTAAAATTTAACAAATAAGCTATGGTTGTGTAATTTTCCGCTAAAAGGGTTTCCATAGAATAAACAACTTGTTACTACCAAACTATACAAATATTGTGTTATTCATTTTAATGAAAAAGAGTTTAAAGCAAATAAACATGAGAATACCACTGAAAGTTGTTATGGAAATTTAGAAAATAATAATTGTTTTAATAAAACCCGAAAGTTTCGCTGTTCTGGCAACGTCAAGCATACTTAAGTAGATGAAACCAAACAAATAAACGCATTTAAAGTAAAGCCAAATTTTATGAAAAGCACTTCTATATGAAAAATTCCTTGAATTCGAAATTATGCGAGCAGTGAGTCTGCCCATTGTGATTGTGTGGATTATTATTTCGCCTTTCCATTGTTTAGCATAGCAACTAAACTCGAATTTCGGCCTGGGGAAGGGGTCCAGGTCCAAGTCCAGAGGTTGCGAGAGGTTTCTACGGCACAAAAAACACATTAAAAACATAAAATAAGCCCGACGCTGCTGCTGCTGCCATATTCCAGTTTTTTATTTTCCTAATATTTGACTTTGTTCTTTCGTTCCGACGAGAAAGTTTTATTAGGGGTACGTGTCAGGGTTGCCATGTGTGCGGATGTCGAGGGGATGTTTAGGGTTAGACTGGGGTTTCGAAGGGGTACACGAATGAACTGAAACTGTCAAAAGTGCACATTCCGCTCTTGACATTTTACCAAAGCGCAGCTTGAACTCTGCTCCTCAGGGGTGTGGGCTTTTAGGGGGGTAATATGGCTACATAGCCGGGGGGTGGGAAAGTGGGAAAGTGTCGTGCCAGCGATTGGCATTGAAAGCGCAAATGAAAGGGAAGTCCTCTTTTTGAATGGCAGTGGCAGCTTGCGATGGAATCCCAGACATATCCCAATCCCAGAGGGTGGAACCAGCCAGCGCTGGAAAATACTGTCGGCACGCGTTCGTCCGCCCCCCTGGGGTCGTACTCCACCCCCCCTGCCACCCTGCAAGAACGCCCCTGACAAGCAGTTAAAAAAGGCTAAACGAGAACGAGGCATAAACCCAGAAATTTGCTCTCTGTACGTTTATTGCTTTTAAATTTGCCAATTGTCGAATCTGGCGATGGTAAGTGCATGTGTGTGCACTGGAAAAAATGTCTAAGAAATAAAGCTATTGTTCAGTGATCCGATATAATATACAGAAACTTTAAGATATAAAAGGTTTGATAATGAAAGCTCATACTTACATTGTTTTTGCCAACAAAAGTACTTACCTTTTACTTAAGGTTTATTACTAACTAACATTAATTGCATTAATGCCATAAATACACAGAATGAAAAACAACTTGACTATCTAGGTTTGAGGTTTGAGGTAGAGAAGTTTTAGCAATAGACTTTGGATTGTGTAAGCAGTACAATTTTTAAAGGTTTTTTGATTTATAGACTCACAAAAAAAAACACACGGATCAAATCGATATGCTCAAAGTAAATTTCTTAAATTACGTGAGTGGAAGCGATAATTACAAATTTTATCAATTCGAAATAGAGCGGATTAGCGCTTGGGGTTAAATGAGTGGGAGGGAGAAAAGACACCTTTCCAATTTGTTCTGACCTTCTTAGAACATGTTGTTTACATTTTGAGCATATCGAATAGATATGCCGCATATCAAATCAAAATTGATTCCACATAATATCAAATTGATCATCGTTTCATATCAAGTTTTTTGGGTGCAGCCATTAAATATATTTTTGAGCCATATACCCTTGATTCGATTTCAAATTTCTTAAATTAAGAGATGTTTTCTTTTCAGTGCGCCTGTCTTCCGTGTTTGTTTGAGCCAGTCTGTGCGGGTCTACAACAAATTGCTTATCAAGCGAACGCATGTAACAGTCAAACTGAAAAGGGGCCTTGCGAAAGCAGCAAAAGCAGCCCTTAATTTGGCCAATTTAAAAATGGAAATCGATTCCCCCGAGAACGGGCGATGTGTCAATAAAATGTGATTAACAAGTTGCTGCACAAAATGCCAGCACAGACTGCAATCGGATAATGGCGATGGCAATGGCAATGGGAACACAATGGTCCCCCGACATTCCCTCAGGCATTTGTCGCTGCTTTGTCTCCCTAGTTGTCATTGTGGGGTTTTTTATTTTTGTAATATAGTGGGGGCAGAATCCTGGGGGAGCGTGGCGAATTATCCCTTTCATAAGTGACAAATACGTCCACCCTTATCAGCCACGGCTGCTGCAAGTAATGAGATTTTATTCCGAAGCAAGTGACTGCGGGCCGTGGTAATTCGCAATAAATATGCAGCCAAGTCCGGACAAGCAACTCGATCTCTGTGCCGGGCGATAAGGATGCCACCCCCGGGTCCTCCTTTGAAATAGTCACTCTATGAATGCATTCCGTTAGAGATTAATCGACGCCACGGACGCCACGCCACAAGCATGAAGGGAATTATCTCCGGACCTAATTAAAGTTGAGCAAAGTTTCAGTTCAAACAATATTAATTACAGCTTAGGTGAGGTTTAAACTCTGCTTTGTAAAATTATCTTTTGCCAATGTTGTGTAAATTATTATCAAGGCTTGATTTAACAAAAGGCTTATTTATTTAATCCACCATTTGGCCTGGAGAAGTTCTGGTGATTAACTAACTAACTTAACTAAACAGAATACTGTTAGTATAATCCACATTCTAATTACTTACGGTGACGTCAAAATAATGCGTACACACTTTGCTTTGTTTCGATTTTCAATCAACCTTTAGTTGCAAAAATAGCTATAATGATGAATTATTTATTCTAAACTTAAAATAATGATACGAAATATTAATCGTTTATGGTAAAGTTTATATAAATCACGCGACGAAATATAGAACACATTTATTTCTGAATAATAACACTGGCAGACAAACAAATAAATATGTTTAATGGAAGATATAAGAGAGAGATACTTTTTATTAGTATATTATATATTATAAGGTTAATGATTACATAAATTCAAAATAATTATATTTTTAAAAAATCCAAACTAAAAATCAAATTAAAATTGACTGAGATATCTCAACTATAATTTTAATGGAAAATTTCGATTAGAAGACCCCAACTTACTTTATATTACCAAGTGCCTCCAAAAACGGTATCTTTTACTCGAAATCTGCAGCTGAGATTTGTTCCGATCATCAATTTTTATTCTGGAGGGCTTAGCGGGACTTTAGTGATAAGCGAACCAAATCTTTTCCAGGAAGGCCGGCCCGAAATGGTCGGAACAGCCTTGTTTTGCACAACTGCTGGCGTGAGTCAGGTAATCTTATCGCAGCCCCTTGATTGCCGGGGGGATTCTTATACTTTGATTTCGTTTTGCACTATTTGGCTTTTTTTGCCAGACTCTTGCCCGCATGCCCACTTCATGGGGACCGATAAGCCCCCGACCTGTAACAGAAGTTAATTAAAGGCGAAGCGCTTTTGTAAACATTGTCTTACTCATCGCGAGCGAGGCGGTATAAAAGGCCGGGCGTTTTGAACAGCTGCCACCAAACGATCGAAGAACGCTGAACAAACCAAACCAACATGCGTATTCTGCTCATCCTCTCAGTTGTCCTGGCCGTGATCCTCGGCTGCCACGCCTACAGCGCCACCTGGGGGCGCAGGAACAGCAGCGACTACCTCCTGTCCCGCACCACCACGGCCCGCAATCCGGTCAAGAACAACTACTGGAACCTGAACGTCAACTACCCGAGCGGATTCTACAACATCTCGGTTGTCTACGTCTATGACAACTTCAAGAACAACTCTGGGGCAAGTCCCAGCCTTTATTCCGGCGGTCCGGGCTTCAAGCACTGCACCGTAAACCTGAGAGGCCAGGTCAGCCGCGGCATCAACTCCACCGTCGAGATCTGGGGTCGGTAAAGTGATTGTACGAACCTAAGTTAAACGAATAAAACACGCTGGAAATTCTTCTAAAATAGTAACCATGATTATTTTTATTAAAAGCAAAGCGGTGCGCTGGCGAAAAAAAGTAAAACACATATGATAACACCGTCGATATCTGGGGATCGAAATATGATATGGCCATAGATCAGGGGTGATCAGCCCGTACCCACGCGGTGCTCATTGGTTTTAATAAAATTACAAAGCTTACCAGAGTGCACGCGCCTATCTAATATTGGGCACACGTCGATTCTTCTTTGTGTCACTGTCCGTAAGCCGAGCCAAGCCAAAAATTATTATATGGTTTAGTAACGTTTTATTTTCATATTGGTCAATTTTACAAATCTATTTTTTTGTGTGTAAATGAAAAAAAATGAAAAAGGTTTTTAAAAATTGCAATAAAGGGATTATTTGAACAAGTAAGTAAACAAGTAGTGTTATAAGTTTTTTTCTTGATTATTAAACCATCAAATATTGCTATTAATGATTCAGTGCAGCAAGGGGAAAATCCCAAAAAGAGTATCATAACAGAATGTAGTACTTCTGGATCTCTTTATCCTTGTACCCTGTCAATAGTGTTATTTTTTTTAGTTGAATATTAAACCATCAAATATTGCTATTAATGATTCACTGCAGCAAGGGGAAAATCCCAAAAAGAGTATCATAAGCGAATGTAATATTTCTGGATCTCTTTATCATTGTGCCCTGTCAATAGGAATAGCATATTGATGTATCTATCTCTGCCGGACTTTGCATAATCGTACATTAGCCACGGGCCAATCCCCAAAAACTGCCCGACAAGTTTAGAATTTTCCCTCGGCTGTTGGGGCTTTTCCCCCTGTTACTGCGGGCACAAAGGATGAAAGTCGCCCGCCTCGAGGAGAGGGGAAACTTTTCCTTTTTGCCAGCCAGCGGCGTAGTCATCTTGCAAAGGAAAACATTCAATATTTAATAAATATCAGTGGATGTGTGTGGGTTCTGACGGTGGAGAGGTGGGCAAAAGTAACTCCAAATTAGGGCTGGGGCTAGGACTATGGCCCACAAATCCTATGAAGCCCAGACAGACTGTTAAAAGAGCCAGAGGGCTGAACCAAAAAAAAAAGAAGAAAAAAGTGAAACGGAAAAGAATGGAGGAAAACGGGAATCCACCGAAGGGGAGACAGACTTATTGGCCCCGGCTCATTTGATTCCCGGGGTATGGTGTAAAATTTGTATTTCAAATTGCCAAAAGCAGACCCAAAAACCGAGCGGGGGACTGATATGTTAAGCTGCACGGTCAAAAGGATGTGTCGAAGTCCCTTTTTTTCCATTTTCCACTTTCCTATTTCCTCAGTTTATGTATCGAATTTAAATTTCAATTTTAAACGTCTTGAGGCAACGGATTCGGATTCGGATTCGGCTGGCATCCCAGTCCCAATCCCAGCTATCCGGTGCCGTGGCGGTAAATATTTGCACAGGGCGCACAAATGTTTGAAAAGTTGTCAACGAAAATGTTTCACTTAGTTAATATGCAAAGCGCGGCCGCTTCGGCTGCGATGCAAAGCCCCGGATCCGGATATGTTTACGGATACGGCCACGGCAACGGATACAGCCGGAGGTTGTGGGGCCCCTTTTAGTCCCCCGGTAAAAAAAATTGCCCCCGAAAAAGTCACGTAACTGCAGTGCAGAGGGAAGGAGAGCAACGAGAGGATCGGCTGCATCCGAATTCGATTTGTCCTGGTGCTCCACAGCCCCCTTTCTGTCCTCCGGCCTCTAACTTTAAGAACTGGCCAAATGCGACTGCCGAATTTCGCTTCCGGCCGCATTCACTCGACATTCCTCATACGCCGCGTGGCCGCCACAACGAAATGCCTAACGTAAGCCGCTTGCCGGGCTAAGCTGACCACTACAGCAGTGTCCCCGGGTAACCAGACTGCCACACACAGGACTCGGGATCCAGGACCCCCTCTCGGGTTCACCCCCCTTTACCCCCCTTGTCAGAGGCAACAGCTTGCCGAGCAATTACTTCGGACTGCCCGGAAATGTCGCCCGAAACCAGCAGCGACAGCAGTGGCAGCTGCTTGGAGCAGGTCCTGCGGAAAACACCACCACCTTCGCACATTCACACACACACATTTCGGTTCGGGGGTGTGGCATATGTCTGGCGTTGCAGGGACAACCGCCGGCATCTGCTTACACTGGCCTCTGTGGCTCGGTAACATCGAAAATACCCGCCTCAAATGGGATTTCAATTAGCGGCAACCGTCTCACCCCAGCTCGTGATTTTGTGTTGTCCAGTGCAACGTTTACAGGACTCGGTAGCAGAGTGCACAGATAAAAAGTAATCTAAGTACATTTATATTCATAATTTTTAAGGAAAGTGTGGTGAAATATTTAAAATCTTAAGAGCTCAATGCTACAGAAATTATATTGGGGAAAAAGGTGCGGCCCGGGTAATTGGGTTTTACTTAAGTTCAAGCTACTCAAGCTTAAATAGAGATTTCCGATTCTCTATTTTATATAATCAGTTACTATAAAGATAACTAGAATAAACCAACTTCCCCCGGGATCTCGATTTAGTAATTTAGCAAGTTAACTAAAACCTAACAACCTAATCTAATCTTGATTTAAAAACTTTTGCTATGTACTTAAGAGATTTTTGATAAAATAATATTTCTTTTTTTTTAGGAGATGGCGGTAATTCTTTCTGAAAAGTAACTTAAAACCAACAAAAATATTTTATTTTCTAAAAATTAGTTTAAAGTAAATCCGCAAAGGTTTTAATCATTTACCCTTCTCTAAAATAAAATAACCGTTTTTTTCGGGTTTTCGCATTATTCTAACATTTTTAATCGTGGACAATTATTTTTTTCAGTGCCTGCGAGATCGTAAAAGGCGGTATCCTGGGGACATGACATAGAAGGGTGTCGGACATGCTGTTAAGGCTGCTGAAATTGCTGATTTGCTGTGCTGGCGTTGTCGCCGTCCCTTGCGTTTACGTTCGTCGGTGGCCAGCAGCATTGATTTTTAATAAATGGCAATTTGGCAAACCAATCTGAGTTGTGATTATTTTAGCTGGCAGGTGGAAAAAGCATTTCAAATGTGCAGCGAGCAAGGCCAAAGGCTGCGGCTAATGTGCATCCCACAATCCACAGCCATCGCCCACACGGCCCTTCCAAAGAGCTAATGAAGTATTTATGGGCGGGCTGATTGCATGTGGTGGTGGAGGTGATGGTGCTGGCAGGGCTTTCCGGGTAGGTGAGGTGTCGCCTCGCCACCGGGATTCACGTTTTGACAGGCGCTGCTGGGGATTTGTGGCATAACAAATTTTGAGCGGCTAAATTGTAAAATACCACGACATGCAGAGCCAACTGGAGCAGCGCCAATCAATATTGATGATGGTCAAATCGAAAGGCAGCCAAGCTTTCGCATATCCAATATGTGTTTCCATCTTTTGGGTTACAAAATGGGAACGCAGTACAAGGAATAGGTTTCGGAGCAATGAAAAGGCATGGGGATAAAAGCGCATACTTTATAGCGGTAAATAATAGTGTTGGGTAAAAACTGCTCTTCTGAATGAACATGTTCACTTGCTCTTTTTTTTTAAATGAACAATAAAGAACAATTGTTAATTTGTTAACTCTATAGTAAATAGGATCAAAGTCTTTTTCTTCAATTTCAAATATATAGGGTCCTCGGTGTCAATAAGTCTATGCAAATCCATTTGTGATGGCTAAGCCATTCATAGGTATTCTATTCTATTCATTTTAGACACGCTTAATATTTTCTTAATAGTTTCTATTTATGAACAACATTATTTTTTAAGACAGACCAATTTTGGGATAAATGATTTCTTGGGAACCTTTTGGCCAGCTCAATATTATAATTTGTAGTTTAATTTATACTAAAATACCCTTTACCTACGAATTTAGTCAAACATTTCCATTAATTTGAAAACGGTTCATTTTTTAAAAATGAAATAAAATTTTCGAACCTAATTCTTTTTCTGAGAAATATAAAACATAGTAGTAAATAATGTGATTTTGAATTATCTTTTTCTTTTCAATTATCTAAAAATTGTCAGTATTATTCAAATTTTTGAAATATGGCGCCATCCATTCTTCTTTTTCAGTGCTATGTCTGGTATTTTGTTATTTGGTTTGGTTTGGTGGTATATAAAATACCGAAAAATCCCTGCGAAATCAAGTATGCAAAATTTCCTCAAATTTCGATTATTTTTATTTATCGTTGGGAATTTGTGTTTAGCGAGTGCACCATCCTAATCATACTTTACATTTTACAGAGAGTCTACATTGGTTCTATATGTCAAATTACCTCACAATTTATTGTACTGCTTTAATCAGAAACAAATTTCGACTGCTTTAAGAAGACTTAAGATAACGGTAAAACTGCTTTAACCCGTTATTTAAACTAACGACAAATTAAACGAAATAAAAAAACAAAGAAATAAAAAAAATTAGACAATTTTTTCGTTTTGAAATTAAAAAGTATTTAGTTTTTTTATATTTAAAAAATCAATTGTTTTCTTTAATCTTTACGTTAAGCGTGTAAGTTGGGACAACTGATTTGCATACAAAAGCTCTCAGCCCGACAGAGGTCGCTTTCTGCCAAGTAAATTTATTTGAAATAAGGGGAAATGTGCTTGTTCAAAAAGCCTTTCGGTTTTAATTGTTATTTGGTCTATGTTATTAAAAAATGGACGGGAAACAAGTTAAAACAAACTTATATTGATTAAAATAAGATACAAAAATATTTTCAGAAAGTTTTGAGTACTTTTAATGTAAAAATTAAAAAAAATATATTTCTCATTTTCCCTAAAAAATAAAATATTTTCTTCGGTTTATTATGAAGCTAAAACAGTAACCTTTCGATTGGTACCTATTGCGAGAAGTTTCATAAATAAATGAGAAATGGCAGATTAAAACAAAAGGTGTACTCACAAAAAAAATTTATTGATAAAAATAGTTATGTAGGTGTATTTTGTTTTTTCTTTGGGTGTGTGTCTTTGCTAATTGTGTGTATTTGTTGTTGTGAAAGTAGAATTGGCAATTTTTGTAGTTGGGGACTGTTTGAGCATTATATTGGTTAATTTTACCAAGTTTTTTTTGTGTGTACCAACCTACAGACCTCTCCCCTATATGCAGAGTTATATTGAAGTCAAAGGTCAATTAAACGACCACGTAGAAAACGAAAACTCATCCTCGTTAGCATTAACGAAGTCCACGTGAGAGACTTCTGGATCCTATTTTACCTTGCGTCCAAGAAAGACAAAAGTCATTTCAAATATAATGTTCTCCACAATTTTCAGAGCTCCATCGACCTTCCACCATCCGTTGAACGGATGGTCCGTAAGGTTTTGCCGTTCCGAAAATTTCCCAGTTAGTCCGCCATCCAATTTTGACGGACTTTGACGGACTCTTTTATGCGATAGTTAGGCGATGTTTTTTCGGTGCAACTCTGAATTCTCCTCTTGACTGTGAAAAATGGAACGTTGACTACGAGAACAAATCAAATCGATGGCGGGAAAAAATTAGATAATGCTTAAGTTCATTGTTTTTTGGTTTTCGTTGAATTATTTGTAGTTTGCTATGAGCGGAAAAGCATTCGCCAACAAGTTGCTATGTATGGGCCAAAATTTAAGCTGTTTTGGGTACGAAAACATCAATGTTTGCAGCGAAGTCTCAGAATATGTTCTGCAATTCGTAAATACTAACAAATATTAATTAAAAATGTACTATGTAAGGAAAACGCAATTTTACGCCAGTTTTGCCGAGTTAAAATCCCCCTTCGTCAATGTTGAGTTGAGCAACTGCTCTTAAGTCAGCTGTTATCGGATGGTAGATGGTGGATGGAGTTCTGTGGGAACACGAGTTTCACATTGGTCAAAAATCCCAACCGTTTCAAACGGATGGACTCTATGGGAAGAGGCTATTACATTTATTATACGCGTTATTCGTAGATTAAAAAGGGTATATTGTATTCGTGCAAAATTATGTAACAGGGAGAAGAAAGCGTTTCCGACCCTATAATGTACATATATTCTTGATCAGGATCACTAGCCGAGTCGATCTAGCCATGTCTGTCTGTCTGTTTGTCTGTCCGTCCGTATAAACGCTGAGATCTCGGAAACTATAAAAGTTCGTACGCAGCGCAAGTTAGTTTAAATAAGGTGCCACGCCCCCTCTAACGCCTACAATCGCCTTTAGCCATTTTTTGAAAGGTGTCTGGCGCCCACAGGGAGTAACGAAGTTGAAATCCCGCTAACAACAAATCTTTTTTTTTAAATTAGTAAT
This sequence comes from Drosophila prostipennis, assembly GCA_037075205.1. Taxonomy (NCBI): domain Eukaryota; kingdom Metazoa; phylum Arthropoda; class Insecta; order Diptera; family Drosophilidae; genus Drosophila; species Drosophila prostipennis. The sequence continues at coordinate 1,316,606 of JBAMCJ010005005.1, read as the reverse complement.
TTAATCTAACACACTTTCTAATAGAATATTGTTCATAAAGGGAATGTTAGTTATGCATCTTAAAAACGTTTTACTCACTTTGCCCTTAGCCGGTTTTGAACCAGGGCCCTCTCGCATCAGAGTCAGATGCCTTACCCATTGGACCATCGCGAGTGTATTAGTTAAAATTAAACATACATAAAGTTAACTCGTTCAAGCATGCTCAGATTTAAACTGCAAGTTTGGACAATATGTTTAGCGAAATATTTATTTTTCAACCAAAATATTTAAAAACTTTAGTGTTTCCCAATTTATTTATGCATTGAAGAATGTGTTTCGACATTTCAAATCTTTTTTATGTGAAAGGTTTTTTAAAATCGCACGTTTCCAAATTTGTTCGGCTGAATATTTGTATAAAAAAAAACAAATCTCATTTTCTCTGTGTACCTGTTTCAAACTTCCCTACGAATACAAAGGTTGTCTTTTTATACACAGAAAAAAAATTATCAAAATTTCAGATTGATATGTGCTGGTCAATTTTATATTTTTTAAAGATCAAGTTATTCATATCATTTTGATATGAATAAAGATTATGTTTCCCTTATTTTACATTATTTGTTCAAAAAATACTAAATTTGGTATTTCATATGATATGATAAAGTATCAAGTTGATATGTTTAAACCATAAATTTGCCATAAATCATATCGTCTTATTATTGATATGAAATAAGGTAGAATTGATCCTATTTCATTTCGAATTTTTTTTCTGTGTAGCAAAAAGCATAATTATTCAAACTTTATGTCTTACAATTTCTAATGATTTCCAGTTTAGCCCATTGATAATTGTAATCAAAATTTGAAGACCCAACTAAAGATTCTTTACCATGAACTGTTTGTCGCAGTCCTTCACCCAATGCTTCTTTCACTTGCCGTCGAACAACCCCGAAAATGTGACGAGTTTTGTTATACATACACACACGCAGCGACAGACCGCGCTTCCCTTTGTTTCGTCTACTCTTTGCTCACTTTGTTTGAAAAGATATCTTTCCATATGGCTGACTTTGAATGGAAGTGGTTTGGTTTTTTTTCTCTGTCATGTTCGCAAATGAATAATGAAGGGAAGACGTGTCGGTTTCTGTTTTGGCCTTGAAACAAAGAAAGACTTGGCCTTCAGGCTAGGCTTTAGTAATAGCTCAGGTTTGGCGAGCACAACTGTACTCGAGCAGAAAACGGCACTAAGCTCAGGCCTCTCAATCATTTAACCATTTTCCTGACCCACAGTGTTGAAATATCGTTTCGCAATTTCCTGATATTCGCCTCAACCACCCGGTTAGCCCATCAATCAATATTCCATTTACGCTGGCCCGAAAGTCGCCCCCAGAAAAGGCAAAACAACCACCCACCACCACCCAAACTCGGAAAACGCCCAAAACGAGTAGTATTTCCTCAGAATCGAATCGAAGTTGTGAGCCAATCGTTGAGTAAAAGTGTAATCGGCAGCCAGTAGAAACACAATTCGCGTTCGGCTTTTCTAGTCGATGATTGGTCGGATTTAACGCTTTTAAATCCGACCAATTGCAGTGTTTCGCTTCTTCGGTTCGTATTCGGAACCGGTTTTCGCTGCCTTTTAACATTTGGTGGTTGCTTTGCCTTTCTCTCTCTCTGTCTCTTTATCGGCCCTTGCGTTCCCTTCCTTCATTTTCCTTAGTCCAAAAAGTGTGCTGCCTGTACTTTCTGAACTTCCATTTTGAACGTGACATTGTGCGCAATGCCCAATTAAAAGAATTTCTGTGTTTTGCATATAATATAATATAGCAATAAATAATAAAAATATTTCAATTATTTTCAGAACTTTTTTTTTTAAATATTGATGTTACATCGCTTATTGGATATTTGGAATAACCCGACTGCGTAGTTTTTTTTTCTTAGATACTATTTGAATACCAAAATTCCTTTCGTTTTTCAGCCGAGTGGGGGATCTATCACCCATATCACCCTCACCACGCATGTATCCGCATATGAACGACCCTTACACATTAGGCATTTAACTTTTCTATTATAGAAGACTTCCAATAGAAGTTTAAGGGCCGGTTTCTCGAGTGCCGGCTAAAGTCCCTGATAGCTATCTGTTCGAAAAAGATAATCACCAGATAAACTTATCGTAAAAGCAAATCGGTTTTCTCAACGCCTTTAATTTATCTGAACGAAAAACAATTACAGAGTGCTGTTAGCGCACAGAATGTGCTGTAAAGCGCAAAAAATGGCGTGCTTTGATTACTTTATCAGCTGTTTGGGTATAATTCAAAGGCAAAGTCAGCTGTGATTTAGTTTCTTCATCTTAGTTGGCTTTGGGAAATCAGCTGTCGTTTTATCGAGTCGAAAACGCTTAACAGGGACTCCGAGTCCCTGTCAAAGTTAGTTCTCACATTGATGCTCGAGAAAACCAAAATGCCTTAGCACACTCAAAAAATTATTTTTTCTTAAATATAGAAAAATACAAATTTTCTGTGCTTTAGAAAAAATTTTCTATAAAGAGAAAAAAATTTCTAAACTTCAGAAAATTTCTCTGTTAAACGATATTTTTTAGAAATTTTTTTCTCAATATGAGAAAAATCCTTTTTTTTTCTAAATTATAAGGTGTTTTTTCTAATCTGCCTTTCTATATTTGAGGGTTAAAATCGCCATTGCTTTTAGAAAAAAAAGACTAAACATTTCTAAAAATAAAAAAAAATCGCCATTCAAATTAGAAAAAATTCTTATATAATAGAAATATTGTTTTTCTAAAAAACAGAAAAAATGTTTAAAATTTTTCTAACATTCAGAAAAAATCGCCTTTAATCGAAGAAAATTTGGTAGCCTAGGGGTCTAACGCGTGCGTGCATGAATATGTTATACATGCTAATCGCCGCAAGTGTGAGTTCAATCCCACGTCGAGACGAAAAATGCATGGCGTCTTTTTATTTTTTTTTTTAATCTTTAATATTTACATATTAATAAAAAAATGTGTTGCATTTTTTAAAATTTTTTTAATAGTTATATTTTGTTAAAAATGATTTTTATGTTTTTCAAATTTGAAATTCAAATACTGTTACTATTGAACCATAGTAAAATATATTTGTGTATAAATATTATAATTAATCAATAATATTTACGAACAAAATTAAATAAACAAAAAGAATAACTAGAAGCGAGCCAGATCGATTTGACTAAAAATAAGAGAACAAAATGTGAATAGACTTTGGACAGCGACTCACGCGATGCATCCGTGGCGCAGCGGTTAGAGTGCTTGACTGCAAACTCCGAGGGAAGCGGTTCGATTCCCGCGTGGGGCGACCCGAGATGTTTTTCTCAAAAGTGTAAGTTGTTGGGTTTTTATATTTATAATTTGTAATTTGTATACTCATTTCAGTTATAATTACAGGTCCGATTTGAAACTTAAAGTGCATGTACATAATAAACATATACATCACCTACACCACGTGCACAATATAAGGAAATTAAAATAAGATGACAAACAAGAACGGAGAACAACAACACAAGGGGGGCGTGGCGTCACAGAAACAACCGGCATAATTCCGATTACCAGCAAAGCATCATTTTTGTATTTTCTGGATTTGAGAAATTTTTTCTTGTTTTTAGAAAAAAATTTTTCTATATTAAAAAAAAACAGTATTTCTATTTCTTAGAAAACCTTTATTTCTAAATTGTAAGACATAACTTTTTTACTTTCTAGTAAAAAATTTCTAAATTGCAGATTTTTTTTTTGTTTTTTAGAAAAAAAACGCCATTGATTTTAAAAACCTACTTTCTTTAATATAGACAAAATCGCCAGTGACGCAAATCCATAGGCGATTTTCTAAAACCAAAGGCGATTTTAGGCGTTTTTTTTTTGAGTGCAGGGACTTTATCTGTTCGAGAAATGTTAGCCGGCACTCGAGAAACCGGCCCTAAATCTCATTAGATTTGCATTGAAGGGCGATTTTTTGAACCATCCAACATCCTGATTTAAGTTTATGACCTATGATGACCATTGCCAGTAACTGGGATGGAAATTGGGAAAAAGCAAGGAACTGTGGAAGCAGGGTTCGTATCGTGTACCGGTACCCGAACCCGAACTTCAAAGTCACCGAAATAGTCAATTTGGTGCGAGAACAGAAATGGGATTCGTTTTGATTGCCTTAATAACACCCAAATAAAGCAGTTACAGAGGAAATATTCTTTTATCTGCAAAGAGTAATACAACTAAGCGGAGGCATTTGGCTGCCTAGGCAAAAATTGGTTCAATCTGGCGAAATCCATTTGCAAAAAAAAAAATTTTTTTTAGCACCGAATAGGTAAGGAAATTTTAGATGTACGAAGTGAGAGTTGCTCCCGGTCGGCGTAACACATTGATGGCGGCTCCTTAAAGGTTTAGACGGCTCAGACATCCTTTACGGCGATAGGGACCAGCCGGACCCAGTACTGGTTCCTGATGTAGAGCCAGAGGCATTTGAAAAAATGCTGACCTACATTTACACGGACCAATTAACTCTGGACTCGCTTGAACAGGCATGTGATGTAGCCTATGTGGGCACAAAATTTATGCTGCCACGTCTTGTCTCCCGCTGCAATGAGCTTGGAATTTTATATCAGGGTGCTATATTGTTATGCCAGGATGCCAAACATCACCCGATAAAATACTTCCTCCTCCGCAAAGAGCTCGGGATCGAAGTTTGGTCCGAAGAAGGATTCTGTTTCATGCCTCCTCACCGACATTTCCAGGAGAAATAGTTGCATCAACTAGCTTAGGCGAAAAGTGTGACCCCTGATGCCAGGAAATACATTATTTCAGTATTTTTTAAGGTGTTTAGGAGATTTCTCTACTTGTCGATTTTTGGTATTTGACTTCATTCCGATACTTAGAACGACACAAACTGCTAGCTACCATAGGAGCAAGCGAGAGGAAAATAGGTAGCTAACACTTTTAGGGCTAGTACTCAAACTAACAAAAACTGGCCAAAAAAAATATACTATTTTCAGTCAATTATTTCTTGATGGTCCAGTGTTAATTAATTTGGTAATATCCGTGCGTTATTTTTCGGTCACACTGGCTCAAAAACATAAACAAACCTAAAATTCAAATTTTTAACTTGTATTTTACAAGCGAAATCAACCGTATAATCTATTGTTACAGTACTCGATAGTCATTGTAATTAGTCTTCTGTCTTTGAGATTTAACTAGGTTGTTATCGGAATTGATCGATAGCTCAAGAAATATGTAAAATGAATTATTTCTTGAGCAGTATTTTAGTGTTTTTTTTTTGTGAGCATGAGTACTGCCGTCCAAAAACTTCAACCAACATTTTTCCACCAAAAATGTTGTGAAGTTTTTTTATATGAAGTTTTTGGTTTTGGACGTCTTTTTGTTGGGTTGAGTACTAGCTCTTAGCTGGGACTTTTTCCCACCTCGGTACTTAGTTGAGCTAAGGAAACAGTAAGGAAATACCAAAAAAATACCGGATTTTGCCGGTGAATTCCGATAAACGCGTTTAGCCGCGGCCCAAAGAATAGAAAATTTAATCTGTGGCTGTGTTTGTGCAGAAGCGGTGTGCCAATAACAAATTATAAATGGAAGGAAAACCCCAAAAAACCAATGGAAAACAGCTTTTAGGAGTTGCGGCAATACATATCGCCATGCCAACAGCAAATTTAAAGCTTGCGACCCAGGTCGGCTCAACATTTTGTAATACTTTAAAATTGGCACCACTTGATTTCTTTGTTGTTTGTAAGCCCAGCTGATTTACAATAAGAACATGCTACATGCAAATCGGGTGAACTCTGAAAACTTCGGTCACACTAAAAGATTAATAATTTTCCGATAGCAAAACTCTTAAACAAAAAAAAAGAACTTCTTGATTAATCGGATATGAAATAAATGAAAGAAACATAAATTAATTCTCCAATTTGTATTAGAGGCTTTTTACCACTAAAGAAGGAATATATAATTGTAAGTGGAAGAGCCTTTCTTCATCTCAAAAGCATTTTTCGCATCCTGATCAACACTCATTTGCACCCATCCAGAGGGTCTGGCAAATGTTTTTGACAGCTTTCAGAGCCATGCCCATCAGCCCCCCGACATTTGGCGTCACTCTCTTCCCTACTTGGGTCTCCATTTTTGGCTTTTATGCTCGTTGGCTGTCACTCTGGATTTTAGGATTCTGGAGTCGCTTTTTTGTGAGCCAGCCTCCGACGTCTGCCTCTGTTCGAGCTTCATTTTCTGCCCCTGACTGACAGGCCATAAAATGGCTTCTGCGCCCCCGCTGATCCCTCATTCACGTCAGCGATGGCAGTTACAGCTGCTTTACTGCTCTGCCAGCCGCCCCGCTGCAAATTAGCATTTTCAAGGAATTGGCCTGTCGAACACTTGGATTTATAGAGGCCTCCGGGCCGCAAAAAATTCAGTAGTGGAGCTGTAAAAAGGCTGTAACTTAGTAAGTGCGTTACTACTGTACCGGTTGGCAATACACAAATGGTTTGAAAAGCTAAAGGCGAAATTGAACACATTCGGATAAGATGGCATGTCAAACGTCTGGAAAAAAGAAATCCTGAGCTTCAAAAGGAAAAGAAATCAAGAACACCGTTAAACACGGTGGAGATTTCGTGATGTTTTCGGATTGTATGACCACGTCGCAAATTTGGAGTACATGGATGGCATTATGGATAAAAACGTTTTACTCGACATATTAATGAAGAATGTTTATGCCGAGAAACTTGAAATCCGCAGTATTTTTAGGTACTACCAAGATAACGACCCAAAGCACAAAATCGCATATGGGCACAGTCACCAGATTTAAATGTTATCGAGAACCAAATTTTCAGTAAGTAATCGCCTTAATACTGTCATCAAAGCCAAGGGCTTTCACACAAAGTACTAAACTTTTTTTTAAGATATTCGTATAATTAATATTACTAATTTTAATTGCGTTTTTCAAATTACTCGGGAGAGTCAATAGACCTGCTGTAAAAAAGAAAAGGTAGAAAAATATCGGAAATATTAAATCGATATGTTCGAAATGTCAATAATCAGCTCAATAAGGCCTCACTACATATACAAAATTTTTTAGTGTGTGTGTCCAATGTACTTAGCGAATATCCAACAGAAATAATGGAGTGCGAAATCCAATTTTGATAACTGACAGCAATTACCGCTGGCCAAAACAGAAATGCGACCCCTCGACCGCATAAAATGGCGTCAAATCGGAAGGTCAGCGGGGAAAGCGGTGACTTTGGCATCGATTGACGTCACACAGCGCCAGACAGAGAGCACCCACACACAGGCGGTCGCTCACACTCGCTCACACACCCACATGGCAACCAACTGTAATCTCGAAAAACACAAGAAAAAAAATGAAATTTAATCGGGGGAGCAAATATTTTCGCTTTAATTGAAAACAAAAACGCGCAATCGAAATGCCAAAACGTCACGCAAAAAAGTTCTATATTTAAATATTACCCAGGGCCGAATCGGTTGAAAATATTTATAAATAAGTGCTGTAAGCATCGAAAACGGGTGAGCAAATTAAATTATTGCTACGATATCCACCTAACGGGAAAAGCTAGGGAAAATCAGGGGCAGCTGGGCGGTGGAAGGAAGGTGCCGGAGGACACTGAATGAAAATCGAATTAAAATTTGTCGGCAAGTTAACTTAATAATCGTCATAAATGGCGCCAACGTGTATTTTATACCCTACAACCACCCCTTCGAGCCATGCCACTCCCCCCGCCCAGCCGCCCACCACCCAACGCCCCTTTTTCAGTTGTTCGTTTTCGCCATGCTACGTAATAAATGAAAATCGGCAACGGCGCTTTATCAAAAACCGAATTGTAGTAAGTGCGTAGGTGTGTGTGTGTGTGTAACGACTGACAAGATATTCGAACTCAATATTTTATTCGAAATTCCAATAAGAGATTTCTCTCTCTCTCCCTCTCTATTTCTCATCACAGCGAATTCGCCGCATTTTAAGCCGGTGAGAGATTTGTTGTTGTGTGTGTGAGATTTCGTTTCGAAATAGAAAGAGGGAGAGCCAGAGAGCCGTTCGTTCGAAAAGCGCGGAAAATTTCACAAGCGGCTTCTTCGCTTCGCTGCGCGCCACTTTTTGTTTTTGGTCGTGCCGAAGTGAAAATCGGCAACGCCGCCTTGGCAAATCGCATTTTCAGCCCCCCAACAACAAAAAGCGAGAATTCCGTGTTTTTCGGCGCTCCGCCAATGTTAATTGAACGTTTCGTTTCGAAACGACGCAAAACAGGCCTCCAAATGTGTTTCTTTCCTCTTCTCAGTTTTTTTTATCACGACTCTGCTAATTATATTTTGCTGTGATCTTTTTCACTGAAAATCTGAAAACCCACTGGGGCGCAATGCTTTCAGCTCAGTGGCCAAGAGTCCATTGTTTTTCCCGCTTGTCTGCAAAGTTGGCAAAACAGCCGAACGAACGAACGAACGAGCTTTGTCTAACAAATTGACCAAATTGCGGGGGACTGCAAGATTTGAAAGGCCCGCTTGGGAAGACAGAAAGAAAGCCTTTGGCACTGACAAAACTTTGCTTCGCTTCCCACTTTCTCCGAATTAGCATCTATAGAAACGGGAAATTCATCGCGAAACTTTTGCAATCCAAATGCCAAATACAGTGGAAGTTTAGACACCATAAATTTAAAACAAAATAAAGCAACGGTCTATAAGTTCCATAACAATCAAGCCTTGACCGAAAAGTAAAGTACATAAAATAGACATTATCTTTATATTTTACAGTTGCTTGGAAGGAAGAGATTTTGGAAATTTCGTGCTAGTGGTTCAAAAGTTATAACCATTTTAATTTCATGGTCGATAAAAATAACAGAGAAATTTAGTAGTTTCGGATTCTTACCTATGAAATTGATGTTCTCACAGCTTATTTAAATCGACAAAAAAAAAAATGTAAACAGCCTCCAAAAGCTAAGCAAAGCCCGATGTGTTTATATATTTTCGTTTGTAACTTTATACAATTTTAGCGATATTGAAATGGGTAATTCTTCTTATCGCCTTTTTTTTTGTCAATTACGTTTTTTGGGTGAACTTTGGCTATTTGGATTTTTCCCTAACCAATACATTTTTTAGGTCCGATTTTGTTACCGTTATCTCATTACGTGGGAAATCCCTGTTTGCCCAGTGCTCTAGCTCCGAGATGCCAGAGATGCCAGTGATGCCAGAGACGCACCCTGCAGGTCAACCGGAGGACTCCAAGTTGAGTTTTCGCCGCATTAACAGCTTGTTCAATCAATAGATAATGCCAACCACCACCTAATGTCGGAACATTTAAACTCCACATTTGACGTGTCCAGCTCGTTTCGGAAAGCGATATGGGCATTATTTATGTATTTATTTATCGAAGTCGATGGCAGTAGAACCTTATCCTTACTGCGAGCTAATGCTTACGTTTGTTTTTTAGTTTTTCCTTCTTTCTTCTTTTTCCAAGACATTGACATAACTATAGTCATGTCTTAAGTACCATTTTTTAAATATTCGAAGTTACCCAATACGCGTAAACTTCAACCGCAATAGCTAGAGACCCTAGCTTAAAAAAAAAATAATATAAACATTTCAATGCTTTCCAGCATAAAGGATTTTACAAAGCCCTTCTGCATCCTATACGATGAATTATATCTTCCGCAAATTCCTGATCTGGCTTTTCGATGTCTATATGACCTAACTAAAAAGCAGCTTTTTCAAAATGCACATTCAAAAATATTTAATAATTTTGTAAAATAAAATTGTTATAACCACAATATTCCAGGTAAGATATCTGAAGAACGACACCCTAGGAGACGGCGGCCATAAGTGGCAGACAGCATAGAAAAGCTGAAAATAACCAAGGGACAACTAATGTACCATGGTAATGACTTTTACCCAAAGACCAAGGAGGCAGTGCCCAAAAAATCCCGAAACGCCAAGAACAGAAACCACCTTAACGCGTAAAAAATACTGACTAAAAGTACCAAAATACTAAATAAGCAATTGTCAGCTGAAGCGGAGTGGCTTTAAAAATTTTACATGAATCGCACAACGCGAAATGCCGATATATAAATAGAAATGGCCCGTCCATACAAATTTGCATGAAATTCGTTTTTTACGATAGAGCAGTTCTGTTATCGTGCACATCGTCATTTGTTTTGTTAATAAGTTGTTGACCGATCTTTATGAAACATTTCTCATTTTTTTATTCGTTTTATCTACTATTAAAACAAAAATTAAAATTTAAAATTCAACTATTTTTATACCCGTTACTCGTAGAGTAAAAGGGTATATTGTATTCGTGCAAAAGTATGTAACAGGGAGAAGGAAGCGTTTCCGACCCTATAAAGTATATATATTCTTGGTCAGGGTCACTAGCCGAGTCGATATAGCCATGTCCGTCTGTCCGTCCGTATGAACGCTGAGATCTCGGAAACTACAAAAGCTAGAATATTGGGATTACCAACACATATTCTTGGACTTCCTACGCAGCGCAAGTTTGTCTCAAAAAGGTGCCACGCCCTCTCTAACGCTCACAATCGCTTGTATATGATTTTAAAAATTTTAATATTTCGGAAAAGTAAAAATGCAGTTTTATTGTGTTTATCAATACCTATGGAAATGTAGAAGAAATTTTTTAAATCGGACCATTCGTTAAAAAGTTATTCCTGATCAAAGTTTTATATCTCCCATCTTCATCGGACTCCCTTTAGCTGAGTAACGGGTATCTGATAGTCGGGGCACCCGACTATAACGTTCTCTCTTGTTTTTAAATTAAAACCGCATGTTACTTTTTTGACAAATATTTTGCTCATTTTTTACGGTGCATGTGCTCATTTTTTTCCAAATCGATTTGATGTATTAAGAGTAGTATTTATAAAGAAATTTTAAGGAATCACAAGCCATACTTAAGTGTTAAAATTCCTTTTAAGCAACAAATTAGATTGGATGATGTCTTTGAAGTAACCAAATCCAGGCTTGGAAACATTTTGGATCGTCCAATTGTCCCAGACATCTTATAATCATGATCCTAACTTAAGATAAAATACTAACGGAAGCCCCATTCTAGATTAAATACTTAAAAATTTTTAAATAACACAAGTGTACTTATTATTTTGACCACACCAAAACCGACCTTTCAACACAAATGTATGGTTAACATGGAAAGAAAGGTCTTACTGTATTCATTGTTTAATAAAATAGTTCAGAACAGAATAGCCTTTTAAAATAAAAAGTTTTGGGAGGTCTGGCCTCAATAGCTATAGAAATATCTCTTAGCAAGTGAAGGATGTATCCTGTGTACTTATTATTTTGGCCAGTAGTGTATGCAATGCATACTATGTATGTGCTTATATGTACATACAGTTTGTCAAGTAATTGTTTGCAAAAGGGAAAATGGCATAGAAATTCGTTTTTAGATGGGAAATGTACAAGCAAATACTAGATTTTTGAATTTTTTTCTTTTGGAATGTTGTTTATTAAACTATTATCTTTCCGATTGCATCAAAACATTTTCATTTTTTACACTAAAACACCCTAAAAAACAAGAAAAACTAAAAAATTGCAAATATTTGGCTGTCAATTAATTGTTTGCAAAATGCAAACAATTATTTGACTTCTAGCTATAGCTTGAAAACGGCTAAAGTTATTGTACTAATTTTTGGTGGGGTCCTCGTGGTACCTGCCCTGCATTTAAACGACCCGGAATTGACCGTCTAAGGACATTTTTAATTATACTTTTTAAGGATTTTCTTCCAAAAAAACGTTTGTATGGGATTTGTATGGCGTTGGCATTTTTGAGGCAGTTTTCTTCCGTTTTGAGCGGTAAAATCGGCAAAATGTGCTGCTATTTTTGGCAATTCCCCTAAAGGAATGTCCAACGAAAAGTCCTGCATCATTATTTTGTAAGAAATGTGCAGGACTCTAACCTTTTTTGTATATATTAAAAAAGTGAGGCTCAGATTGCTTACAAAGTGCATGTATACATGGTTCAAAAATTAAGACCATCGTCAGGAGTTATTATCCTGCACATTTCTTACAAAATAATGATGCAGGACTTTTCGTTGGACATTCCTTTAGGGGAATTGCCAAAAATAGCAGCACATTTTGCCGATTTTACCGCTCAAAACGGAAGAAAACTGCGTCAAAAATGCCAACGCCATACAAATCCCATACAAACGTTTTTTTGGAAGAAAATCCTTAAAAAGTATAATTAAAAATGTCCTTAGACGGTCAATTCCGGGTCGTTTAAATGCAGGACAGGCACCACGAGAACCCCACCAAAAATAAGTACAATAACTTTAGCCGTTTTTAAGCTATAGCTAGAAGTCAAATAATTGTTTGCATTTTGCAAACAATTAATTGACAGCCAAATATTTGCAATTTTTAAGTTTTTCTTGTTTTTTAGGGTGTTTTAGTGTGAAAAATGAAAATGTTTTGATGCAATCGGAAAGATAATAGTTTAATAAACAACATTCCAAAAGAAAAAAATTCAAAAATCTAGTATTTGCTTGTACATTTCCCATCTAAAAACGAATTTCTATGCCATTTTCCCTTTTGCAAACAATTACTTGACAAACTGTATGTTAAAATAAATTCGTTCCTGAATTAGGGACAATTAAAAATTTGTACGTAACGGGTTTTTTTTTAAGAGATTGACGACAGGCGTTGAGCGACAAACTAAAATATGCACATAAAGTGAATGCTCAAAAATCAGGCACAAATCAAATCAAATCAAAAAAGTAGCCGCAAAATACGCACATAAATTTTGCGTTCATGTAAATGAATTTTTCGAATTCCGTTTTGCGGTTGCCACTTCGCTGAAGCGAAGACGGCAGTAAAGAGAGAGAAAAAGTGAAAAAAGCACAAAGAAATAAACAGAAGCAGCGGCAAAACGCTGATGTTCCAATTCAGCGCAACTTTCGCTAGTTGTCGCCGCTGGGGCCTAAAAAACGGGAGGGGGATTTTGTGTGGGGGGACGGGCGCTGTGCAAACGTCATCAACATAATTTTCATCACTCAGAAATATGCTGATGAAAGAAGCCGAACGACGAGCAAAAGCCGAACGGCAAACGAAGCCACGCGAGAGAGTGGGGCCCAATTTTTCTCTCATGGGAGAGACAGTCCGAGAGAGCGTGGGGAATCAAGCAACTGCACAGAAAGAAAAAAAGTTACATATGTATAAGGGTCATTCCATGTGAAACGTGACAGTCCAATTTGGGTCAAGTCTCAGAATCAAGCGAAACTTTTTTTTTCGATAGAGGATTGAAAAATAAGGATGGGTTTTTTTTATTTTTTTTTAACTCTTACCGTTTATTTTTAAAAAATATTTTTTTAAATAAGCTCCGATTTTTAGGATATGCAGCACTTGAGACTCGTTTAAGTTATTTTAATAATTCCAATGCCACTTTGTGGCATATCTTAATATCTTTCAGAAAAATATTTTTAAAAATTTTTAAATTTAAAATTAAGTATTTTTTAAGAAAATTTAAAATTAGAAAACTTCTGTACGCCGGAATACACGCGGTTTCCGAATAAAAAAATTATCCCCATATTGCTTCATCAATTCTTCACAAAGTGGTAAAATAAAATTTTTGTAATCGCAAGACGTACTAGTAAAGACAGCGATTTTAGTTTAGCGACTTTGCATCAAGCAACTACAGCGCAACGTGTAAGAAGAGAACAGCAATACGCGCGCGGCAGAGCAGGAATAGTGCTTTCCCTTTCTTACACGTTGCGCTGTAGCTGCTTGATGCAAAGTCGATAAACTAAAATCGCTGTCTTTACTAGTACGTCTTGCGATTACAAAAATTTTATTTTACCACTTTGTGAAGAATTGATGAAGCAATATGGGGATAATTTTTTTATTCGGAAACCGCGTGTATTCCGGCGTACAGAAGTTTTCTAATTTTAAATTTTCTTAAAAAATACTTAATTTTAAATTTAAAAATTTTTAAAAATATTTTTCTGAAAGATATTAAGATATGCCACAAAGTGGCATTGGAATTATTAAAATAACTTAAACGAGTCTCAAGTGCTGCATATCCTAAAAATCGGAGCTTAATTAAAAAAATATTTTTTAAAAATAAACGGTAAGAGTTAAAAAAAAAATAAAAAAAACCCATCCTTATTTTTTAATACTCTATCGAAAAAAAAAGTTTCGCTTGATTCTGAGACTTGACCCAAATTGGCCTGTCACGTTTCACATGGAATGACCCATAAGCTTCTAAAACACAATTTGCGGTTTTCTTGTCCGCCTATTAATTTTATAGGAACCTTTAAACTCTGATTTTCCATACGATTTCAAGGTTTTAACCCTATTCTAAATTTAAGAAACGGAAGAAAATATTATGTAAATATTCCACTGATTACGTAATATATCCACAGCCCCATATTAATACTAGGGTTTTAACCCATCATATCTTGTTACACAAATTGTAATATCTATTCAACAAACACATTGCGATTGCATTTATTTTGTTCAGTGTATTGGGTGGCAGAGAGGGAGCGCACAAAGCACAATGCAACGGAAGCAACTCATCGTGGCACAATGGGCAGACTTTGTCCGAGGGCACTCCACCACCCCTCTCCTCCTCAGCCCCACCCCTCTCCCACTAACGAACGTTTGCCGTGACACTCCATTTTTATTTTCCGACGCTGGCATGAAAGCAATTTCTGCAGCTACACCCATGCACACTCCACCCTTCCTTCCCCTCTGACCTCCCACTCGCCACACTAATTGGAACACATGATAAAGTAACTTTTGGAGGAAACACTAAAGTTCCAAGAGCGTCTGGCGTAGCACACACATAAACAGGAAGAAAAAGTCCAAGATTGTGGCCTCAATCAGTGAAAAATTATTGTATTTTTTTTATAACTAAACTGCTTTTGTTTATGTTGTACTTTCAAACAAAAATCACAAATAGGTAGATGCGAAAATTATTGGCTAAAGTTGATCCACAGAAATCTATAGCATATTAATAAAATTATTATTAAATTTAATAATAAAAAATAAAATAGTTTTCGAAAGTCACTAATTAATTCAGAATGTAAATGTTTTACAAAACAGCGGAATTCAAACTCGGAGAAATATATTCTTGATCAGGATCACTAGCCGAGTCGATCTAGCCATGTCCGTCTGTCTGTCGGTCGGTCCGGATGAACGCTGAGATCTCGGAAACTATAAAAGTTAGAAGATTGGCATTTTGCATGCAGATTTTTGGAGTTCCTACGCAGCGCAAGTTTGTTTCAGACGAGCACCACGCCCCTCTAACGCCCACAATCGCCAGTAAATATTTCGAAAAAGTTTTATTCTGGGGTGTCACAGAAACCGGCGACGGATTTAGGTACGGTTGGTTTGGAAACCAACCCATCAAAACCGTAGGTGTCACAGAATCTGTAGAGTTTTCTAGGAGTTTCAGAGTAAATTTACTCTGATTTTCGGAACATTTGCTTCAACACCTACTATTCGGTTGGTTTAAAACCGTGTACTTGATTTTCAAACGGTTTCTGTGACACCGAGATTTGCTTCTGGGGGGAAAATTGGCTGGAAGAGATTTCTGTGACACCCCCGATTGTGTTTATCAATACCTATCGAAATGTAGAAAACATTTTTCAAATCGGACCATTCGTTAAAGAGTTATGCGCGATCAAAGTTTTATATTTCCATCTCCCTCGCACTGCCTTAAGCTGAGTAACGGGTATCTGATAGCACCCGACTATAGCGTTCTCTTCTGTTTTTTCTCATTTTTATCAATCTTGCAAACCATTAGCTCTAAACAAAATGTTAAGTCTCCTACGTTTTCTCAAGATTGGAAACCAGTAAATCTGTTTTCTCAATTTGGTGACATCCTAAGTCTTCTAGATTGCGCTTCAAATCCAGAACGCTAGTTCGACCAGCCAAAGCTTTACACAAATCACAGAAAATTATTACTATTTAAGTTAGACTAAAAAAGTATTAATACCAAATCTACAATTTTGAACAATGAAATATTTAAAACTTTCAAATCTGAAGGTTATAATAACATGTCGTCTTCACAGTGTTACAATCTTTTCAGTTAAAACAAGAGAACGCTATAGTCGGGTTGGTGTCCCGACTATCTAATACCCGTCACTCAGCTAAAGGGTGTGCGAACGCTGTAGTCGGGTTGGTGTCCCGACTATCTAATAATCGTAACTCAGCTAAAGGGAGTGCGAGGGAGACGGAGATAAAACTTTGATCAGGCCTAACTTTTTAACGAATGGTCCGATTTAAAAAATTTCTTCTACATTTCGATAGGTATTGATAAACACAAAAAAACTGCATTTTTACATTTCCGAAATATTAAAATTTTTAAAATCGTATATTAAGTATTGTGGGCGTTAGAGGGGGCGTGGCACCTTCTTGAAACAAACTTGCGCTGCGTAGGAACTCCTAGAATCTGTATGCAAAATGCCAATCTTCTAGCTTTTGTAGTTTCCGAGATCTCAGCGTTCATAGGGACAGACAGACGGACAGACGGACATGGCTATATCGACTCGGCTAGTGATCCTGATCAAGAATATATATACTTTATGGGGTCGGAAACGCTTCCTTCTAGCTGTTACATACTTTTGCACGAATACAATATACCCTTTTACTCTACGAGTAACGGGTATAATTATAGTACCCTCTGCAAGGGAATCGAACAATCGAAACAGATTAAAAAAAATAAAAATATTATTAATTTTCATTCAGAAAACGGATAAGGGATTTAATCGAATTATGTACCGAAAAAAGTGGTGAGTAATTATTATTGACTTTATTTTCCCTCCGTGATCCCACCCGCACAGCATTAACTTCCCGACATTTGTCACGAAAGGTTGGCAACTTCCCATGCTGCTCTTTACCTTCCCACAATTTCAGTTTTCCTCTTTCGTTTTTGCGCAAAATGTCAAAATATAAATCAATTAACTTTCCGGAAAAACTTTCGGTAGAAACTTTCAAAGCAAATTTATCGCTGCCACATCGTGGTGCAAGTTGCCGTGCTTGGTGGTGCAGTGTTATTTATGCGGCAAGAGGAGAGGTCAATTGTGCGGCAGGCGAAGTGATATGTGGGATCCTCAACCACTGAGAGCGTGGGTTGCCGTTGCCTGCCGTTCTCCATTTTGTTGGCCTCGAAATGTGGAATTTATTAGCAATAAATGGGCAGAGATTTTCAACATTTGCTGATTGCATTTTTTGGATTCGATTATTATGAAAAATTTTCGTTTTTCCACGAAATTTAAGATTGTACAGAAATGGACATAATTGTAGTGATTCACATGATTCAATAAATTTAGTATATATATGTATATTCAAATAAGATGTTTAGCTATGTATATAAATATTAAAAATCCAGTCGTTCGATATCTAGACCATGAATTAAGACTATCAAACCGAATTGTATCTCACGACCATATTTCAAAATGGTGGAAATACATGTATAATTCACGCCGATCGTTAATCAAGCCTGTGGAAATAAGAAAGCATTTTCATTTCGTATCGCTATGGGCATCGGCTCCCCGAATGTCCATTATTTATGACGAAGATCATTATCTGTAGCCATAAAACGTTTGATAGATCCATCAATTCTCGGCCTTGGCTCGTGCCAACTTTCATCCGCAAACAAACAAATCAGTGCGCCGCGAAAGTTCATTAATGTGGACCATGTTCGGCCATAGAAAGTTGATCAGTGGTTCGATCGATCTTGATATCCCAAGCACGAGTATCTTCAAAGGCCTTCATTCGCCAGCTTTATTTACAAACAAGCAGGGCGCTCGCATTTATATACATTTATATTTGTTCATATTCGTAATTATATCAGGCCGAGCAGTTGGATGTATTGAAATAATGATAAACAAAGGAATCATTTCAAACCCAATTTCAAGGCGAGCGAATGTTTACACAGCGATATGGCGAGATTTGGTGAGAGTCAGTGAGAGATTGGAGGAGAGGAAGCATTTAATCAGTGGAATTCATTAAGTTGAATGGAACTGGAAACATTGAAATAAACAAATTGAAAATGCGTGCCTTAATCTGTTGATCTTTCCGGAATTCGACTCTCTCTGTCAAAGCGATTACATTATTTAAAGATCTATGTGTTCAGATCTTATAATATCAGCTTCCCAAACCTCCTTATATAATTCCGCATGAACTTTGTATCTCAATCTCGCTTCCAACCATTTTCGTGCTATTTGTTCATTTTGTTTGATCTCCCACTCTTCTTATATTGCCAACGAAATTTGATACTTTTTGCCAAGGAGAGGAGACAAACAGACAAACAGTCCAACAAACAAACATACAGACTCGTACAAACACTCGAAAACTTAAAGATACCCGCGAGACTTGGCAGTTCGAACCTGGTTTGAAATTGCGAACAGCGACTCTGAATTTAGATGCCGATAAGTAAAATGTATCTGCGGCCAAAGCTAAAAATCGAGGCGCAAAATTCAATGCGAGAGCAGCAACAACAACAACAACTAGGCACAATACCAAAAGCGTAGCCCACAACAACAACAGCAAAAGCAACTACAACAAATACAATAATAATAGCTTGCATAAATGGAACCAGTTTTGAGGCCGAGGAGCCAAGCACAAGTCGAGACTTTAGTTAGCGTCAGCTTTTGAGTAAATTTATGCGGCCAGTTGAGAAGAGACCGTAGAATCGTGGCAGCTGAGAGGGGGCGGCGGGAAGAATTGTGGAGAATTGGGGAGGCAGAGACAGAGACAGACAGACGGCGGCCTCTGTTTAGACATCCAACTTCGGACCAGAGAGCCTGAATTTCAAACCAATTCCAGCGACTTCGTTTGAGGCCTTAAAGCCGACGAAACACACGGAGAGAAATATAACACCGACACCGAACGACGATTCGGAATTTAAAGCAACAACGTATCTAGCAATGATCTCATAACATCATTTTGAGGGATCGTACGAAAAGGTTCTTAAATTCGATATCTTTATAGCTAAAGCTCGTACCGCCTAAGCAAAATGTTAAATATATATAAAGAAAAGGGTGAAATAGAATATAAAAAGACATTATAATTTTTCTGGAAAATAGTTGATTGGTAGCCATTGAAAAGATTGTCTTCTGCATCGCAATAGTAAAGTATTTTTGGACTAACGAAAAATAAAAAAGTATTGTTTAACAATAAATTAGTTTTTTTTTAAAGGGTTTTGAAGAATATTACACTCAAGGCTTCCGAATCGTAAATTCTTACAAATAAATCACTATTAACCTGCAAAAGTAAAAACCGCTGACTGCCTGATAATAACGATAACGTATCGTTAAAAAATTCTGAAAATAAATAACTCCTGGTTTTATGGTTTTTTACTGTGCAAAAACGACATGTGAATATTAATGCCGCCGATTCGGATCGCAGTACCAAGTTCTGGTGACAAAATCTGTAGACTGTCTTCCGCTTCTTCTTCCTTCTCTTCTCTGTACTCTTTGCATTTTCATGCGCAATTTCAGCTTTTTTTTCGATTGTGCAAATCGCAAATGAGAACGTGAAATGCCAAATGGGATATTCGATGGGATGGGATGGGATGCGTGTTAAGGATCAAACGGGTTTCCACAGACTATGTTGCAAAGACTCCGCAGTGCCGCTTGACAACTTGATAAAGATTTCATGCCTTTGATTAATATGTTAAGTCTCGACAAACGGCCAAACGGGACTCACCGGCAGGAAAAAAACACACTCGCACAGCAAAAACCGCAACGGGAAGGAAAAGTGGGGAAAATCAGGCAACACGCACGATACCGAGGTGTCCGGAGTCCAGAACATGACAATAAATCAACAGCCAGTTGCAGCCAAAGGGAACGGAGGCAAAGCAGAAAACCAGGATGTTTAGGTTGAGAGAGGAGGAAAGGAAGAGGGCCACTCGGAAAATTCAATTGATCATCGACCACTGACAATGCAAACATCTAATTTACCTTCGTTGTCCCAGAGATGATTTCGCTTGAGAATACCCACAAACGAATACCCTGTTGGTTTCGAAAACAAAAAGGTTTGGGCAAAGAAAATAACTAGTTTATTCTTAGATTAAGACCTCTACTTCCTTTCATTTTTACCATGAGTTGGTAAACTCAGTTGAGTATTGCTTACTATAAAAATATAAGGAGATAACACATATATTTTTTACATATTTTCTCGTTACTGTAGTAAGAGACTGTATTTTTTTGATAAGAATGTAGGACACTAGTAGCGGGTTAAGTTATATGGCAACTCTTAAACAGATCAGATCTAAAATCCATTATAAAGTACTCGATTATTTGAGAATTGTTGAGATAAACATTTTAAATCTGTACTACCAAGTCAATATGATTCAGGCAAGTTAAAAATATTTGTAACTATAAAAATTGTATATTGTTAACAACT
This sequence comes from Drosophila prostipennis, assembly GCA_037075205.1. Lineage (NCBI taxonomy): Eukaryota > Metazoa > Arthropoda > Insecta > Diptera > Drosophilidae > Drosophila > Drosophila prostipennis. The sequence continues at coordinate 1,296,226 of JBAMCJ010005005.1, read as the reverse complement.
TTTTATAATTCAGATGAGGACAGAATAATTATCACTGTGTACCAAATTTTTTATTTACTTATGGTTTTTGCATAAACAAATGAAGTGTTAAATTATATTCATATTTTAATGTGTTTCTTACAAGCTATTAAAATTAATACACTAACAGACTGGATTTATTTTAAATATGTGTGCACTAATATATAAAGGTTTGGGATATAACATTTTAAAATTAATCAGTTAGTCGAAAATAAAGGTCTCATAAGGCCTTTAGTGTTTGGTCTAAAAATGTTTAGGGTCCGAACGACCGTAATTGCATTTCGAAATGCCCACTAGACCATTGGAAAATTGACCGAACGGCGGAAAAGTTTATTTTCCGAAGCAATCATTAACTCGCCTAATTGCAGCTCAGGGGATTCGCCCCTCGGCGGTCAGTGGCGGGCCAAGAAATCCGAAAATATCTATCGTAATATAATCAAATGTCGAACACATAAAATGGAAATGAAAGGAAAGGAAATTGAAAACGGACCGAGTCGAGGAGGGTGGAAGAACCACCCCCAAAGTGCATCCAGCAGGCCATGCAATAATGTCCTTAACACAAAAAGTCAAAAGCAAACGAGAGCTGTTTTTATGTGTGTGTGTGTGGGTGGGTTGGTTGTTTTTGTACGAGTGGGTAAAAGGATAAAAGGATGGGTGCATAGTTGGGTGGGTGAATGAGAGCAAAAGAATGCCTGAAGCGAAGGCGAGCGAACGGGTATAAAGCACGCGTCGAAAAGTTTCGTGTGCCCAGCCTCGGAAAAACAGCAAGCACACACACACACTCACACATAGCTGTGAGACACAAACAAACACACACACACAGAAAGGGCCAGGAACAGGAACAAGGACAAATGCGAGGACAGCGCATCAAAGAGAAGGAAAAGTTTTTGCTGCTCTAACTTTCTGTCGCACTTGCTGTTGTTGTTGTTGCTATATTTCCATCCCACAACCCTCCCCCCTCTCTTTTCTCCTGAGCAAATATTTAATTTTTATAAAGCCTTCATGCTCTCTGCCCTCCTTGTTTGCCTGTGTGTGTGTGTGGGCTAGAAAGGCTCCCTGGGCTTTAAAAATATTAAAGGATAAACGGCCAACGCACATAAAATGTAAACTTTATGACACTGCCGAGGATATCCCGAAAGCTTAGCTCAGGGATCAAATGGACCCAGCTGATGGGGGGTATGGCTTCCAAAGGGGAAAACGTTTGGGCCGTCTCTCTCTATTAGCCTTAGTCCTAAATAAGTAAAGACCCTGAATAGGTTCCATCGTAAAATGCATGACTTGCGAGTTGCTCGAGCTTTACGTGTGTCCTGCCCCTTTTCATTGACAGGCATAACAAGTACAGCCCATTTATTAAGGGCTGTGCATGTGAGTGTGACCAGGTATCACTGAAACACCTAGCATGCTGGGTAAGTTAAACTTTGTCTTAATGTAAATACAATTTATAAAATATCAAGAAAATAAGAATTTTTTGTTATTTTTAGAGAAATTTTTAAGTAAATATATATCTTCTGGCAAATTATGGTTTAAATTAAGTCAAAACTTTACATTACTTCCTGAAAATCCAACCTTCCATTCCGCTTCGCAATAGCTTACATAAAAATTATTCAAATGAATCAAAAGCTTATTTACATATTCATTGAATTATTCCGCCCAACCCTTTTCCAAAAAGTTTTCCAACACTTTGCCAACTCTGGTCACCCTAAGCCGGCGCTTACAAAATGGAGTTGCCCTGCCCTCGTACGTGGCGATGCTTTGTGTTTGTGAGCGTGTTCGAGGCTACCAAAGGGCTTGGCTGGCATTCATATTCATGCCGTTCAGCTCGTTCGTTTTCGTATTCCTATACCCATACCGAAAATTCAGGCAGAACCGAGGGACGACTTTGAGGTGGATAAGGGAAAGGTAGGTAGGAAAGGGCATTTTCGAGAAACTCTAAAAGGGGACCGAGGACGAGGACTTCACAACAGAATCGAAGGACGAGGCCGAAGCCGCGACGAACAGCGGAAACATGTTCAATTATCTGAATTGCCGCTGCTACTACCCCGATGTACATATATCCCGTTTATATGGAGACAGTCCGCAAAGAGCTATGGAGAGTAACAGAGAGCGAGTCCTGGATAGCCCAAATGCTTCGGGGTTAAGCTAAATTCATGCAATGCGGTCGTCCTCGTTCTCCACACCCCTTCATCTAAAATTTGTGGCGGGTGGATGGATGGATAAATGGACGGATGGATGGGTGGATAGATAGTCGGGCTGTCGGGGGTTAAGGGGTGCGGGGTGCGGGGTTGACAAGGACTGTGTATGCAACATATGGAATTGGCGTGTCGAGTGTGACGAGGTCGTTTTGTGTGGGTGGGTGGCTGGGTGCTCCAAAAGTGGGCTGAGCACACACACACAAGCGCACACAGACATAAAACACTCAACACGGCATGAAAATCGGAACGGGCTGCCCACATGGAAAACACGTCACTCGTGAGCCGTAAAGCGCCCCTGGGAATTCACCAGATATAATTTATTTTAAATCTCGCCCCGCTCTGCCGTTCGCTTTAAATGGAAATCATTTATTTATGCCCGCATTCCCCTGTCCCACACAAATTCCCGCCAAAGTGCTGGGGAAAATATTAAAAACGTTTCACACACAGATCCTAATTAGCTGGCGGGTTGCCTAATTGGCGAGGGGAAAAAATATTGTTGTCCGCTGTTCGGCAATAAATTCCAAAGGCTTCGGGCTGAGATAACTTTTCCACTTCCGTTCGGTTTGTGTCATTAAAAGTTGTCCAACAGAAGCTGTGCTAAAACACAATTAAATAAAGTACCTGTACTACCTCAAGCTTTTCAATCTAATCAATAAAGTCTGCAAATTTAACAAGAAAATAAAAGGTCGAGTGCCTCAACTATCAGATACCCATTGCTCTGCTAAGAAAGTTTAGAATTAATATGCCTTCAGATGAAGATTTAAATTTGTGGGCGTTATATTGGACGAATAAAACTTTTTTAAAACAATCAAACTCAATAAATCGAGCCTTAGAATGGCTGTAAGAAACTTGCGCTGCGCAGGATCCCCTAGAATCTGCATGTTAATCCCAACTTTTTAGAATTTATGCTAGTGATCCTGATCAAGAATATATATTCTTGTTGGATCACTTTCTGCGAAAACTATATGCCCTTTTACTCTACTCTAACCAGAAGATAAGCTAAAACCCCATAAAATATTAAGTAAAAAAACTTCTAACAGTGTGATCATTTAGTAACGAATGCATTTTCTGGAGCGGATATGCATTCCAATAAAAACGGAATATGGAAAGTGATTTTCCCAGGTAATTTTCAAGAAATATCTTATTTTTCTCGTAGAGTAAAAGGGTATATTGAATTCGAGGAAAAGTATGTGACATGTTAAAAGACGCGATTCTGTCCCTATAAAGTATATACATTCTTAATAAGGATCACTCGCCGAGTCGATCTAGCCATGTCCGTCTGTACGTCTCTTTGTCTGCCTATCTGTCTGTATGAACGCTGAGATCTTGAAAACTACAAAAGCGAGAAAGTTGGTATTCTTGGGCAGCGCAAGCTTGTTTCATCAGAGAGTCACGCCCCCCTAACGCCCACAATCGCCTTAAACGATTATAAAGAGGTGTCTGGCGCGCACATCTTTAAAGATTTCGGAGTGCAATTTTGTTGTGTTCATTATTACCTATCGAAATTGTGAAGAAATTTTTCAAATCGGACCACTCATTTAAAAGTTATGAGCAAATAATGGAATTTAAGTCCTGCTTGCATATTTCTATCTCCCTCGAACTTCCTTTAGCTGAGTAATGGGTATCTAATAGTCAAGGTTTTCGACTATAGAGTTCTTTTTTGTTTTAAGTTATCGTTGCATTATGTATTTTTCCAATAGTGCAGGTTACAGATCTGTATTTCAAAGATTTTGTCTATAGATACAGTTACTAACGAAGAGGGATTTCATTATGGCCCGGCTTAGGCCGATCCATTTTCCGCATTCCGTCTAATCCGGAAACCCGTGAATGGGTTGCGCCACCGTCGCTGCTGTTTTTGTATCGACACAGCAGGTTGCCAGGGACAATGGACGGGGCACCCTGGCAGTTGACATTTGGCGTTGCCTTTTGACCCTCTGCTACCCATTTCTCATTCGTTTTTTTTGTTGTGTTTTCGGTGTTGTTGGTGGTGCAATTAACCACAAAAGGTTTCCTTTTGTCACTCACTGGGTCTTCGGGCCTCTCGCTTGCACTCCCTGCCACATCTATGTATTTCCTATTCGCTTGAGCGGACACTGCCCAAGAAATGCTGGGCTAGCGTGGTTATCCACCGAGTTTGGCCACATTGCTTTAAGTCATGAAATAATAATAGGCCTCTGCCCCCGGCATAACTTTAATGGCAGAGTTATTAACTTTCGTCCGGAAAGTGCCCTGCCATCGGATTGATTGCCATTGTCCTTCCGCCGTCATTCAACCTCTCTCTTATCGCCCGACATGATTATTATGTTTTTTTTTATTTTGTACTTTCCCTCTGGCTTCTCGGCTAACTTGGCTGTTTTTCGGTGTTTTTCCAACGAGATTGCCTTTGCCGCAAGAAGGAAATAAAGTTTATTTGTCAAGTGGGGAAAATGTGCCTCTGCCCCAACGGCAGTGACTTCGTCCTTTGTTATCCCTCCCACAAAAAACACGGTCCTCTGCAAATTTTTGCGAAATAAACAACCCACTGTATGAATTATAATTTATTAATAATAATTGGCAAATATTCTTAGAGAGTACTTATAAAGCAAGATTATTTCACAAGGGACCGTATAAAAATATTGTCAGAAAAATATTGCATTTAAAATGATCTAAAGAATAAATTAAGATTTGCTGGCACCAAACCACAAAGTGGCACAAAGTGAATGCAAAGATTCGTAGTAAATTAATTAAATACAAATTGAATGTGAAATTTTAGGCTTTACTACGGAGATATACGGGGGTGTCACAGAAATCTCTTCCAACCAAATCTCGGTGTCACATAAACCGCTTGAAAATCAAGTACACGGTTTTAAACCAACCGAATAGAAGACATTGAAGCAAATGTTCCGAAAATAAGAGCAAATTTACTCCGAAACTCCTAGAAAGCTCTACAAAATCTGTGACACCTACGGTTTTGATGAGTTGGTTTTCAAACCAACCGTACCCAAATCCGTCGGCGGTTTCTATGACACCCCAGATAGAGATATGCACGTAGCCAAGCGACTACTTGCACTGCTTGAATTCCATTAGTTGCTTATAACTTTTTAATGATAGGTCTGATTTGAAAAATAATTTCTACATTTCGGTAGGATTTAGTAAACACAACAAAATAGCATTTGCACTTTTACAAAATCTGTAAAAATGCGATTATAGGCGTTAGACTGGGCTTGGCGCTGAGCTGAAACATACTTGCGCTGCGTAGGATCTCCTACAATATGTATGGCTAGTCTCAACTTTCTCGTTTTTATAGTTTCCGAGATCTCAGCGTTCATACGGACAGACTGACTGACGCACAAACGGACGGACATGGTTAGATAGCCTCGGCTAGTGATCCTGATTAAGAATAAGCATACTTCTTAGGGTCGGAAACACTTCCTTCCTTGATTTAAAACTAAGCTCAAAACTTTATATTCTAGAAAATACGTTGCTTTATAAGAATCGATGTTTTAAAGATAAAACACGTTCGAAATGTCAAAGTGCTGCCAAGAGACCCATTCACAACCGAGAAAATTTCCCTTTCATACAATTAAATTGCAATTTCACTGCTGCAGCGGAAGCTAGCCAATTCAGAAACGATTTCGACGGCACCATTCTGGGCAAAGTATCTCTATTTATGTTTCTAATCGACGTCGGCTGCCAAGTTTTTCAGTTGCCGAGGAAATAAACTTTTTGCGGCCTTGCCACCAAAGCGAATCAATATAAATACGAAATGGAATCGAGTGTTTGAGTATGGCAAACATTGCCTAATCAGAGTGTCAACAGACGGGCGATTGTGTTTGCTGGTGGAAATTATCGGGCGGCCGAGGCAATCAATAATACGCAATAATGCGAAATGCATTAATGGAGCGGAGCGGCCGGGCCGAACGCCCCATAAAACTGAAGCTGAATGCAAAATGCACAAGTCGTAAAGCGAAAAGAAAGTCATAAATTAAATAATTAATGCAATAAAATTTTATAAATATTGCAAATGTGTGTTTTTGTTGCACCCAGCGTGAGGTGGCAGCGCCAACGGCAGCAACCAGTTTATGGCGGGGCAAAAATAAAATGCAAAATGCAAAATGCAAAAAATAAAAAGGCAAAAAGAAAAACAGACCCACGAACACAGAACCCGAGTGCTCAGAACAACAACAAGGCGGCGCAAATAAATGCAAAAGGCCTTCGCTTTATTTGCAAGTACAACAGCCGCAACAACTGCGAAATTGAAATCGAAATGCAAATTAAAACGATCAATAAAAATGCGAATATGTCAATAAAAGTCAAATGCAAATTTGTTTCATGTTTCGAATGCAACCGAAAAAAAGGAGAAAGGAAAACGCCAGCCAGAAAGAAAATCAAATCCCTCGGGTGACGAGAGACGCGAAACATTTGCGGAAAATGCTGTGAAAACGAGATGTGATTAAAACTTAATGGTTGGGAAATGCAAAGTTTGTTTGCTTACATTTTGTAAAAATTTTAGAAAATCACTGGGGATAAAATTAATGGGAAATGCACAATTTCTTGGCTTACATTTTGTGAAATTAAAAAAATGTGTTGGCATAATAATGATAAATTATTTTCGTTTCACTTGAATTGAAAGAAAAGTCGCCTAAAAATAGAGCCCTAGTTTTCATTGACAATTTTCAATTAGGCAAACATTATTCATACAAAAAAGCACAAAAGGTATTAATAGACCTGTCTTATCAGCCTCAAGGTAATCGAACTTTTGTATGATTTATTCGTGTGACTCATTCTAAATTGTTTATTGTTCCTTCTTATAGTGTTTAATTATAATTATACCCGTTACTCGTATATTGTATTCGTGTAAAAGTATGTATGTAACAGGTAGAAGGAAGCTTTTCCGACCCTATAAAGTATATATATTCTTGATCAGGATCACTAGCCGAGTCGATCTTGCCATGTCCGTATGAACCCTGAGATCTCTGAAACTACAAAAGCTAGAGAGTTGGGATTACCAACACACATTCTTGGGCTTCCTACGCAACGCAAGATTATTTCACCCGAGCGCCACGCCCCCTCTAACGCCCATAATCGCCCACAAACAATACTAAAATGTGTCTGGCGGAGAAGTATAAATGCAATTTTGTTGTGTTTAGTTATACCTCTCGAAATGTAGAAGAAATTTTTCAAATCGGACCATTCGTTTAAAAGTTATGCCCGGTCAAAGTTATATATCTCCATTGTTATACCCGTTACTCGTAGAGTAAAAGGGTATATTGTATTCGTGCAAAAGTATGTAACAGGTAGAAGGAAGCGTTTCCGACTCTATAAAGTATATATATTCTTGGTCAGGGTCACTAGCCGAGTCGATCTAGCCATGTCTGTCTGTCTGTCCGTATGAACCCTGAGATCTCGGAAACTAAAAAAGCTAGAGGATTGGCATTAGGCAAGCAGATTCTAGGGGTTCCTACGCAGCGCAAGTTTGTTTTATCAAGCTGCTACGCCCCCACTATCGCATACAATCGCCTTAAACCATTTTTTTGAAGATTTTTTTCAAGATTTCGAAAAAGTAAAAATTCAATTTTCTTGTGTTTAAAAATACCTATCGAAATGTAGAAGAAATTTTTCAAATCGGACCATTTCTTAAAAAGTTATGCGCGATCAAAGTTTTATATATCTATCTCCCCCGCACTCCTTTTAGTTGCGTAACGGGTATCTGATAGCCGGGGCACCCGACTATAGCGTTTTCTCTTGTTTATTATCTAATTATTCCATGTCTGATTGAGACCTGTTTACAACTAGAGACTCTCAAGTGAGTAATGAAATTTGTTATAAAGAAAACAGCCATATTTCTGTAAAAGCTCTCACAAATGGGTGTCATTTATTTAAGAAACACGAAATGAAAATTACGAAAATAAAATCTCTTTGGGCCTCTTGATTTTCACTCTCATTTTATAGGCAAGCTTCTGCTTTTGTAATTTTCTTTACTTAAAGAGATATAATACATTTTATTTTTCCGCTTAAACACAAATGGAATTCATCTTATAGCTCAAATACACAAGTTCAATAAAAACGAAGGTTAGAAAACCAAAGCAGAATGACTGGACCATTAACTGATTGCAAATTACAGGACATTTTCCTGCAATCCGGGCCATTTCCGAGTAACCTGGTCCCTTTGCAGTCGCAGCTTCCAATCAAACGTGCCCATTACGGGTGGCAGACAGACCGCAATTCAATTTAGTTGGCTCTTGGGCAAACCTCCTTAACCTCACGTGCTGGGGCTTTGGACCAGCCCCGAACCCAGAAAACAGAACACAGAGTACAGAGTACAGAAACCGCAGTGAAGCCTGGCCGAAACGATCGATTTAGGAGCATTGGCGCCGTTTTCTGCGACACAGGAATTTCAATGAGCCTGCAGTTGTGCAGTTCGGTGGGCTCTGGCTTATTTATTTATTTATTTTTACTTTCCGCCCGATGCGGCCTGTGCCCCCATGGGTGTTAAAAATCGGGAAGCGAATAAATTTCCGCGCTCACACATACGAGACGTGGCATTCGTGCAGTGCATTCCCTGCAGTTGTAGCGCCCACTTAGCGCAGATACAGATACACAAGATACGCAGATACATGCGGCGATATGTGTCTGGACCAGGCTGAAATCGGGGGACCGAGCCAGAAACAACAAGCGAATCGGAAGAAAGAGACGGGGCGAGTGCAAAAGAAAGAGAGGGCCAGCCGGCAGCAATCAGCGTCATTAGCAATTGCCGATGTGGAAGTCTGGCGACTTCTCTGCGACTTCTGGCCACTTCTGGCAACTTCTGGCTACATTTCGCGTAGGCAGCCGTTGCAAATGGGCCAGTCGTCGCGTCGCGTCGCTGCTAATTAAAAAATGCTCGCCACAAAATAAAACTTAATTGCGATTTCAATCGCGATAACGGCGAGCGCCGAGAGCCTCAAGATTCGAGATTCGGGGCCGAAAGCCAGTTGCCAATTGCGACGGCACACGCGGCGTATGAGCGACAATTGCGGGCACAACACAGCGGAGCACAGCACAAAAACTTGCCTCAAAGTTGCACTTCAAACAGGTTTTCTTCGGCTTCTTACTGCCGGCAAGCTTGCACTTAATAAAGATTGATTTACACACATTGCGGTCTGCCGGTGGGGAGTCGGCCAAGAAGTACAAAAAAAGAAGTCTTAAAAAATGTAAAAAAAATTTACGAAAAAGCCTGGCTAAGTCCAAAGTTATTGCAAATGAAGCCCGCTCCCTGGGATTTCACTTTGGCCGGACAACACAATGCACCGATGCCGATGTCTCTGCCTCCAATCAACCGGCTGCTGGCGCTGTTGCCATTTATGGCCTTGATTTATGTATCTCAGCTACTGGATCTCTAATGCGCACACAGATACTCCACACACACACACATCGGCGGGGAGCCGCATGCATAAAAAACGCCAGCCAACAGGCATATTGAATTTATTTGCCATTTATTTCATTTCCTTGGCTTTTCGGCTGGCAAAAAATCACGGCTCTTGAACAGAAGCCTAAGAAAAGAAGAGGGCTTTAGTGCACTTCAAAGTGTGTACACTGTACACGACAAGAAAAGGTTATAAAAAAATAGAGATACCATTTAAAATTTAAGTTAAGTTTTATTTTGAGTTCTTAAATACTCATTTTAAAATATGATAGACTTAAGTTCACATAAAGATATGAAAACGACCTCCTTAGATAATATTTTCAAGACATTCCTGTCCAAAACCGTTTCTTTTACAACCTAGAGCCTAAAAAGGAATAACCAAACGAACATTACGCAAATGTCCCCGAGATAAGACCCCGCTTACGGTCATATCTCAGTGGATTAGATTGGCACATCGTTAGCCGCCGCTTAGCAACCCCAAAACAAACCCTCTAAAGTACCATGCCATCGGAATCGAACAACCCCCGAAATTTCGAACAACAATCGCACACAAAAAACCAACCGAGTCGAGGACATTTCCCCGGAAGAGGACAAAGCAAATTGAATTCGAAGAAACTGATTTAAGATAGCAGAGCTTGAGTTCCAAGTCTTGTCTCCAAAAGTCGCCATTGTTGTTCAACTCCGGATATCAGCAGCATGAGTCCACTTCACTTGTTTTTTATTCGGGCAACGAAATCTTTTACTTGATCAATGTAAATGAGAAGCTAATTGAGGATACGAGGTGCAGAGGACAACTTTAGAAAATGTAATGTTATACCATTTTGGATGGTTATTCCTTTCTTAAGCTATTTCAATCTGTTTATTCATATTGTGTTAACACATAATGTATTTAAAATTTATGTAATAATAATAAGTACAGGAAGAACATATATATAGCAACAAGGGTATTTTAAAACGGCACTGAACTTCAAAAAAACCTAAATAATTTTAGGGGTATAAAAAAGTTTTTATTCAATAACCGTCAGAGGAGAAAAGTATAAAAGACCAAATTTTGGTTTCTAAATGTATTTGATTTGTTAGTTTGTTCCCATTTCATCGTTTCTAAAGTTACTGGTTTTAAAATAGAATTAAAAATACAAAAAGTCTTAATAAATTTAAAAAGTACCATTTCTATACCATTTCAGAGAATATATTGACATCCGTCAGAAGTTTGAAACACAGTGAAGGAGGCGTGTTTTATTCTTTAAAGTAAATATATTTCTATAGCCGAGTCGATTTAGCCATGTCCTTCCATCTCGGCGTCCGTATGTCCGTCCGTCTGTCCGTCCATCTGTCCGTTTTTCCGTTTCAATGTAAACTGGTCTCTCAGTTTTGAGGCAATCGTGATGAAACTTTCGAAAATGATTTATTTCTATACTTAAGTCAGAAGTCAGAAATCTTATAGCTCCCACAGAAAAGTGGAAAATATGATGTTAAATTATGATATAAGTAAAATTTCAAATGATTTTAGACTTTAATCATTGGATTGTAATAATCGATAATAAGAACACCTCTTGATCTGAGCTACAAAGTCTTACTAAATTATGTCGAAAAAGACCCAGCACGTTTCCTTTTTTGCTTGCTAGTTAAATTCTGGCGGTAAATAATGTGAGTTTTGCCCAAGCCAACTTTTTTCCGAAATTGGAAACCATTTACTGAGAACAGCAAAAGCACTCAAAGCTCAGGCCACCCAAATAGAGTTTGTTTTGCGCTCGAATATCAGACAAACATAGTTTATTTTTAGTAAAGTCAACTCCAGTCTGCTTTTTCCCCACACAAACGAGCTTAATGAGTCCAAAGTGATTTTTGTTTTCAGTTTTTTTTGGTCAAATGCAAATGGGTTTTTGGTTCCGTCCTAAATGAGCCGGAGAAGTGGCAAACATTTGCGCACATATTTGTCTATTTAAAAACGAATCAACTTAGCGCTATGAAAGAGAATAAAGCTGGAAATTCTGAAAACAGTCCCGGTCTCAACCAACTACTTTCCACTTCAACCTGTTCGAAGACCGGCCTTTGATATATGGCTTAATACATGTATTTCTGCGTAGCTATAGTAGATTCTTCAGATTGCAGACGAGCGCAGAAATTGCTTTGGAAAATTTGTGCCATCTCATGGCATTTAACGCGCTCGGAACAAAGCTGAAATTCTCTACTCTGGACAGGCCGCAAAAACCTCAAGACCCCAGACCAAAGAGCCGCGACCCCTCCCGAGAAAAAGCTGCTAAATAACATCGCACAGAGTGGCCGAGACTTGAGGGGGCCTGAAAGGGCGGCAGAAGTGGCAGAACAATGAAAACGCCAAAATACAAATACAAAAAGCGAGCGCAAAACGAAACTAAGGCAGCCACTAAAACTAAAAGCATACAAATGAGTGAGTATATGGCCATGTAAATAAATACCCACAGTTGCGGTCAACATTATTGCGAAAAGGTTTATGCAAGTAAATTACGGTGCTTTGTGGTGATAATAATAAAATAAATGTATTAAATTTATTGCACAAACAACAAATAAACACTGGATGTAACCAAAAACTGATACTAAAATGCACTAAAAATGCACATTAAAAAGAAGTTTTGTGATGCTTAATCAGGGATCTTGCACTAAAACTACAACTTGTAAAAAAGAAAAACTAAAGGTAAAGCAAGAGAGAACACTATAGTCGGGTGCCCCGACTATCAGATACCCGTTACTCAGCTAAAGGGTGTGCGAGGGGGATGGAGATATAAAATTTTGATCACGCATAACTTTTTAACGAATGGTCCGATTTGAAAAATTTCTTCTACATTTCGATAGCTATCGATAAACACAATAAAACTGCATTTTTACTTTTCCGAAATATTTAAATTTTGAAAAATTGTGTATGAGCTATTAAGCTTTAAATCTTCCTCCAAAATTAGATGCAATTTATTCGCGTTCTTCATTACAGATATACTACTAATTTTCTGCTTATATTATATTTGATTCCAAAAATGCGAATAAGATATTGCTATTATTTTGTTCGCTACTGTACAATGTACGAATATCAGACGACGCGCGCGCACAATGTTTTGCGAGAGTAAATAAGTTTTTCTACGGCTTTATTTTTATTGCACGACATTGCTTTAGGTCTAAATAAAAACCAGCCAACAACAGTGCGAATAATACGAAAAACAGCAGCAACGCAAAAGTTTCTTATCTTTAGTGCCCTGCCGAAAAGTCGCAAAAAGCTAAAGCGACTGACGTTGGTGGCGTAGGAAGAAAAGGGGGAGCCGAGCGTTAAGTCGCTAACTAGCAACATGTCGCAAAGAATCTGTACATCCGAGGTGGAGCCTCTTTTGCAATCCATGCCCTTCCAGGGGGTATTGTAAATTTACACATATCTTTACCACGCATTACGAAAGTATTTGTGACCATTATTCAAGTAAATAGTATGTAAGAAAGTCGTAACGGATAAATTTTAACTTTATTTTAAAGTTTCCATTTATGCGACCGAGTTAACTTAAGATCAATAAAGAACATTTTGGGGAACATCAATTAAAATACATAAAAATATTACTTTCTAGATATAATTAAATAAAATAAGCATTTTAAAATGAAAATATCGAACTAGACCTAAAGGGAATTATAACGTTTCTAGAAGATTCAGTTCTATGGGAATTTTATATCTTGCCCTTTACGGGACCACTCCAAAATAATAATAAGTTCAATTCAAATAAAATCCGAAAAGTATCGTTCATTTTGTAAACAGTTTTCGGGGATCTGACAATTGCTGTTTTTGAGTACTCGACATTTATAACCTCTAGTTTCCCCAAAGGCTGATCTGCAAGGGTATTTCAAGTCTTATGCCCCAGGGCTCATCCTTTCTACAGGTTTTCAGACTTCTTGCATGCTTTTTGTGGCGGTTTTAATTTGCCTCTTTTTATCTGCCGGGTTTTTCTTTTTTCCCTTCTTTTTTTATGTTTTCTTCGCACATTGAGCCCACCCACAAGTGTGTGTCCGTCCGACTTTACCTGTCGTCATCGTTAAAATGAATACATAAGTGAATGAATGGGCGAGGGAGAGCGACTGCTCTACAACTCGCCTCTTCTCGCCGCCTGCATTCGTTCTACTTTACGTCTGATGACTTTGTCGGGGTTTCGGAATCGTTTCATTTTCATGCATGTAGATACATACATATGTGTGTGCGGGCTCTACCTGCGGGTCCACTCCACTACTCTCCACTCGAAACCAAATAAACGGCGGGCGGTGGCGTTTTTATGGCATTTTATCTCTCAAAAGCATTAACACAGCAGCCACGGCAGCAAGAACAAGAGGAGGGATATAGCTTTGTTTTTGAGGCCTCGGAAATTGTGGATTTTGGTTAGAGAACCGAGCCACGAGCAACGTCATTTGCCGACGCCATTTTATGTGGCAAAGGTCGCAGGGAGAACTTCCTCTATTGAAATTTGATGATACTATCCGGATACAGTCAAAGTTTCAGTGTGTGTGTATACATCTGTGGGCGGTTGGGTGGTTGGCGATAAAACGTGCCGATTACCAAAGCTTTACGAGTGAAAAAGGGCCCCATGCATATCTAAGCAAATTATGGCAATTGTCGGCAAAAGGTGTTGGGGAATTACACTCGTCGCTTTGGGGCCAGCAAATTGTGAAATGCGCCCGAACGAGCATTGAATTCACATTAGCCGGGGAATATTATTATGCAAAGTGTCAGCTTTTATGGGTTTTATGGTTCTGTTCGCCTCTGTCGACGGTTCACTCGAATCTTTGGCTGGGCGACAAAGAGACATTTCTGGGAAATTGATATAGAGATTCTAATGAAACGTGTGAAAATTGCTTGTGTGGAGTAAGCCATAACAATAGTGATAAAATATTCACAATTACCACGTGATAACATTATTACCTTGGGCCATTAGTCAATATATTTATGGGTTTCCAGTGAAAATAAAAGTATTTGATATAAGGAAAGAGGTCCCAAAGACTGAAAGAAAAACAAGAAAGGAAGCTAACAGATCATTCCTATTAAATTACAATTGAATTTCGTATTATTTTCACATTAATGTTTCTATCCTTTCTATGACAATAGAAAGAAGACTTTTGGGAAACTTTTAGCCCGATAGCTTTAAAACTAAGAGACTAGTTTGCGTAGAAACGGACAAAAAAACATACGGACAAGCGGACGGACAAACGGACATGGCTAGATCGACTCGTCTAGTGATGCTGATCAATCGGAGACGTCTCCTTCACTGCGTTGCAAACATCTGACTGAAATCATATTACCCTCTGCAAGGGTACAAAAATAAATAAATAAATGGCCCAGCTAGAAAATCGCTTTCAGTACAATTTTCAGACAAGTCGTAGGCCTCTGGCGGCCTTCGAGTTTGCCTGAATATCAATTCATTAAAGTTAATGAATGTAATGAGCAAAGCACACACTCAATCAAAAGCGGTGCCTGCTTTATTCATCTGAGCTTATAAGGCAACCCGGCAATTTCGAAGGCCTCTTTCCGTGCATCTCGTCGAGCTGAATATCAATTCGTTGGCTGGAGTTTGTTTTTATGGATATTCTGGCTGTCGCCAAATTTAATGCTTTCGGTTTCTATATTTGTCATAACTCAAGAGTTATGACCAATAAAAAACGTCTCAAAATGGCCGCAGCTAGTTTTCATATGCGTCCCACTTATAAGGCCCGGTTTCACAGGCCGTCATCAAGGAAATTGCGGGCCTCACTTAATATGGAAAGATGGTACTGAAATGGGAAAACATTCGATCACCCGATTTTCTTTATAAAAAAGTTTATTGTACACTGCATAGTCTTCAAGATCAACATTTTTCGGATACATAATAATGTCTATCTTTAAGATTTGTTACGAATTGTTCTTCTAAGATATTAGTTTCAAATAAATAAAGAAAAATTACTGAATCGTTACGTGAAGCTTGTTTTAAAAACAAGTTAGCCTTAAGTTATAGAATATTTAAGAAGAGTGTCAATCCTAAAACTGGTTAGCCCCAATACCTTAATTATTCAAATTCATAACTAAAATCATCACATTTGCGTACCTACTTTAATAATTAAATTCGTTGCATCAGTAGAAGTCTTTAAGGACAGTCAGCTCAGAAATATATTTCTTGTGTTTAACTCATTGGTATTCTTTTTGATTTGCGATATGATGTGGGCACATAAATATGCAAATTTGATGCCCATGTCAAAAGTTTTCGCCTGACCAAAGCCCGTATAAATAAGCCTGGAAGAAGTTTCGCTTCCTGATTCGCATTCCTTCAAGCTGTCTGCACCGCAAATATGCTACACTTCAAAATCAGAAAAGTTTTTCCTAAGCTTAAAGTTTGTGAACTTGCCACATACTTATGTATATACGTACTCGCCAGATGTGTGCATTTAATAAGCCCTCTAGAAGGGGGAAACAAAGCTCATAAAATACTTTCAGAGATTTCAAAAATCAATTTCAGCGCAGCGGAGGGCGAGCGAACGGCATGCATAATTGAACTTCCTGGATGCCTGGATTCTGGATTCTGGATTCTGGGTTCTGGCAGATAGAAATACAGATGCAGCAATGTCTGCAGCTGGATAACAACGGCACCTGACTGCTGCACCTGATGTCCGACCGACGCTCCTTTGAATGCCAATCAAATTGGCGCACGTCGCTCCAGGGGGTTATAATGTGGGTCGGGATCCTACGTGCACGAGGCGTCATCAAATGGCTGTCAAGAAGGCAACGCCAAGCTAAACGGATGCGGGATGCGTCGCCATTTTCATATTAGTCTGCCACGGACTGTTCTCGAACTTACCTCGCCTTCAGAGCAATTGTTATCACATCAATTTCATTTTAAATCGCATTGACGTCAAATGTTCCGAAGAAACTTTTGAGATTAAAAAGTTATTTGATGCCAATCTTTGGATATTTGTCTATAAAACGCATAAGATTTGGAGATTAAAAGTCGAAAAACATCTAAAAATTGGATATTACATTAAATAAATTACATTAATTAAGTAACCACTTACATTAAATTGAAAATAATCAAGAGTTAAAAAATTATTTCCTAATAAACAATTGATTGATTTTTATTTACTTTGTGAAAGGAGTTAAAGTAGTGGTATTTTTGACGTAAGCTTTTATCAGTCTTTAACCGCAAATTTTAGCACCACCACTGTTTTAGAAAGATTACATACTTATGTAAAAAAACCTCATACAAATTTGTAATTGTCCGGTAAGGGCTAGTATTCAACCTAACAAAAAGTCGTCCAAAACAAAGAACTTCATATAAAAACAAGAGAGAACGCTATAGTCGGGTGCCCCGACTATTAGATACCCCTTACTCTGCGAGGGAGATGGAGATATAAAACTTTGATCGGGCATAACTTTTTAACGAATGGTCCGATTTGAAAAATTTCTTCTACATTTCGATAGCTATAACTAAACACAACCAAATTGAATGTATACTTCTCCGAAATGATTATAATCAGTAAAATTATGTCTTACAAGAAATATGTCCCAAAAATCTTTAACTTGATGTGTTTGGTTGAATTTAAAGTTTCTTACACCTAATGTGAATGACGTGAATGAATTATAAAGTGTACAATTTACTGTTTCGTGAATACAAATTAATAAATTTAAATTGATAAAAATTATACAAATTGTCGTTTATTTGTAGTGAATTTCTGGAACATAGCAATACATTTGTATGCAATAGCTTTTCAATATGAATCAATATTTACGCAAAAAAGTGTTAGTAATATTTTCGCTCCACGTTTGAATAATCATTTATACAGCCTGAGTGAGTTTTTAGGTAGCACATGTTTGCTTAAATATTTTTTTCCCTTGCTTGGCTGAGTGAAAACGTCATTTGGGGCACGTTAGCAAAGGGCCATCGAGAAGCGGGTAATTAAACAGCCAGCCCAGACACTAATTGCATTAACACTTGCGGTTAATTTGAATTTATGAAATGCTCTTCAGATGCTGAATAATGAAAAGCTCGCGGCAAAGTTTATCCATCAAGTGCGGCGGGGGGCGGGGGGAGGTGAAAAGGAAACTTTACGAATATAATTAAAACGATTTTCCATGAAATTTAAAATGAAATTTCGCTGCGCAAAAAGTTGCCAACAATAATAAAAGCGAGGTGAGGAGAGGCGAATGAAAAATAAATGAAATGCCAAATAAAGCGAAGCCGTTGGCTGATTACACACACTAGCGCACACTGGCACACGAACACACACAAAGTACTCGGGTCGCTCACCCTCCCCCTCCACCGCCCACCACCTACCCACCCAACAACACTCAAACAGCCAACGAACTGACGAGAGCTGAAAAAACGCTAGAAAATTGCCAAGAAGAGCGGGCTCTCAAGAGAGAAAACGTGAGAGGGGGAGAGCAGCAGCCAAAGAAAGAGAGCAGTGGGGCCGAGAAGGAGGCGTAAGGGGAGGGTGGGACAGGGGGTGGCAGCAGTGGAGAGAGTGAGAAAAAGTTTTACTGCTAGCATTTGCCACGTTTATGCGTTCCAAAATAAAACGCTTAGCGATTTCAGTTATCACGATAAACAAACTGATTACGTGATTTTATACTCATTTAATTAAAAGTAATTTATTACCCGTGAATTATAGGGTAAATTACCTTTGATTTAGTCTATGCCTGCAGGTTACCTCTAATGTGAAATTGTCATTAATTTATCGGACTCTATTCCCTAGATCTAAAAATATTTTTCTAAGCTGACACCCCTTGGATTCCAAACAATATTGATTACGTTTGGGTGATATTTTTCATCCAACAAGGAACTATTCGGTTTATTGATTAAAAAAGAAAAACTAGGTTTTTTTGTAGGACCTTTAAGAACTAGTGTATGATCATCGTGTAAACACACTTCTCTGGGCAAAGGACTGAGCAACTGTTGGGGATAGCAAAAGAAATAGCAAGGCGGCGGCTGATGAATGGGAGCTAAGAGCTAAGGAGGAGGAGGAGGAAAAAGGGGGCGGAGTGGGTGGGCGGCATTAGCAGCCCTAACCCAGGCAAAAGCAACAAAGGCGACACATGACAAATGGCGCAGACAGCGACGTCGACTGCGAAGCTACGAAACAAAATGCGGGTGTGAGTGAGTTAGCAACTGTTTTTGGCCAAAAGCAAAAAACCTTGAGCTGCGAAAACTCAAATGAAAATAATACAAATAAAAGAGAGCAGCAGCATAAACAAGAGACAGCAACAAAAACAAGCGAGACGCTGCTCCATTTTTGGCGGGCACTGCAATTTAAAATTGCTGTCAGCCAGTCAGTCATGAAATGAAATACGCCAGCAACGAGCAACAAAAAGAGCACTAAAAAACTACAAAACAAAAAAAAACAATACCACAGCACATCGCTTTCAATTTGTTCATACGAATTTATCGCTTGTCCGAGACGCTCTGGAATTTCGACCGAAACCGAAACTTTTCGTGTTTTGCTTTGTGGCCAAAGTGCAAAATAAATGTTCTCGACAAAAAAATGATAATAACAACAAAGCTCGCACTAGGAAAATACAGAAAAAACCGCACGAAAGCGATAAATATTTTGAAATTTAATTTATAGTTCATCGGCGGAGGGTTGCGACCTCGCCAAAAAAAGGGATGAGAATATGCAAAATGGAGGCGCGACACGTTCAATTCCTCAATTCCACACTGATTCATAATCAACATTGTTGATGAAATTCATGGAAAGGAATTTCGCAATCATCGCTTCATATGACAATCCGCTATACCAGCTAAAATTATTGCGGTACAGTTTTCTTTGAAATTCGTTTTACCAATAAACAAAATTTTAGTCATGAAAAATTAATACACGAAAAATATGTCTCTAAAGGAAAACTCTAAAATTGATTTAGATGTTCGATTTTTTTTTATGTATGGCCTTAAAACTTTTGTGGTTTCATTTTTAAGACTACTTTCATATCCATTAAAAACAGATTTTTAATCGTCCTCATATTCAAGTAAAAGTACGTATTCAAGTACAATTTTCCCTACGTTCTCTAGGGTTAAAACTTAGTATTAGTTTACCATAAGGACGACAAGAGTTACTTCTTAAAACAGAAGAAGGATTTCACAAAATACTCCAATAAGAAAAGCATAAAATAGCGAAAGGCAATGGTTTTAAAAATCTTCTTTCTTACATAAAAGTGATAACATAAAATACCTTTTAAAAATATTCATGGTTTTTTCAAGATAACCTCTTATTAAATTAAACTTTCGACTTTGTAAGAGAATCCAAACAAGTACTGGTGCTGCTGTACTTTAAAACCATCTTCATTTTGTGCACATATCAAATTTTAATCAATGTCTAGCCAAAGTGGATTAAACATTTATCCGTCTTTTGGGCATACTAATTGACTGCTTTTCATCAGACAGTATTAAACGGAAATTCCCTGCTAAGGATAAATACTTGGTATATGTTGCATACTGCATAAATCACAAGTAAATCATGTAAGCATCCATTTTTCATTCCGACTTGAGGTCTCAATCAAGAGATTGACTTGCCAGCTAAGGGGGAATTAAATATGCAGTTGATACAATCCAACTCGGGAATTTGAATGCAATTAATGCACAGACAATTCTGTCCGACATAAATTGAAATGAAATTGACGTTCGATCGAAGGGAGCTTGCTGCAATTGAAAGCAATTTTGAATCAATTAGAAGTGAATTTGAGGAACTCGGCGCGCTGCTTTCAAGTAGCACCGCCACTTGATCGCTGCAGATACAGATACAGATACAGATACATAAGTATCTCGTAACCCATGCCCGCTGGATCTTTTCTCACGCACCGAGAAGCTCCCGAGAAACGGAAAATTGGAGAATCAGAGAATCAGAGAAACGCCGCGCACTTCACAAATGAGTGCACATCATTTTTGAACGAGGCCGAGGAGCAAAAGAGGTAATAAAACAGAGGAACCGAGCAGCTCGTCTCATCTTCCATTCCCGCTTTTTGAAAAACACGCCAATTGGTCATGACTCCGACCTCCGAGGGGCCACCAGCCACCTATACGTATACGACACGTTGTCTCTGTGTCTCGGAGTGCGTGCGTGTGTGCGCCTATTATTCGATTAACTCGAATCCCCCTGCAGCGGCAATATAAACCTTATACGAGTTACGCCCAGCAGACGGAGCATCCTATCCTAACCAGCAAAACAAGGCAAATTGCCGCAGACCCAAAACCGGAGCCAAGCCAACCGTCGGCTGAAACCCGAAGTTCCGCACGGAAGGCAAAGTTCAGCGAATATGGCTAGAGAGTAACAGAATCGGTGAACAGACAGGTGCAAGCTCCCACACACAGCTCACAGCTCTCAGATACCCAATACATATACACGTCTATAAGCAACGAGCCCTGATTGAAACACCTTCTGTTTACCTCATCTCGTCACCTTTTGAGATGGGAAGACAGCGAGGGATTGCAAAAAATAATGTGATTTCTGTGAAATGAAGACAGAATTTACGTTACAGAATTCAGAATTCGGAGTACTGGAAAACCAGATAAATACTGTTTGACGTAGATCTACATTTTTGGGTTACCTTTCAGTACCTCCTAAATAATCCACTCTTCTAATATTTGATATACAGTCAAACTTTCATTATGATAAGTTGAGTTACAGAATTCATCGTATCAGTATTAAACTCCATATTGCCTGTAAAATTATTTGAACTTAAAAAATTTATAGAACGATTTTAGAAGAAGAAATAGCCTAGGAGGCTAACCCAAAACTAATCTATATTTTACAAATTGCCTTACTTAAAGTGTTTTAGTATAAGTAATATTGCTTTATTTTAACAAAATATTGTATTTTAAAGTTTTAAGTTGCTTTACATTGTAAAATTAAAAGTGAAGAGCCTTATATGGTATGACTGAATACATTAATTATAATAATATAATAATTTATTTAAAAGCATCTTATTATTTTACAAATGTTTTATCCGTTTACCTATAGGTACTTTCCCAATTATAAAATTTATAAACTGGCAGTTACTTTAATGGAGGTTCTTGTTAATTTACCAGATTAATTATAAAATTAACAAACTGTGAAGTTTGCATAGAAAAACTTACCACATCTACATATTGGCTCACCTAAAAACCAAACTTCCCTCTTCGATGGCTCAAAGTTCAAAACTCGGCGAAACTCTGGAAAATTTGGAGAGCCGAAAAGGCCACGTTCCAACCCCGTCGACCCCCCTCCCACGCACCGGAGTCGCCGCCTTTGGCATCCAATGAAGCCGCAAAACTGCGGTTCGGCCTCCTCGCTCGGCTTTGTACCCTGTTTTCCCATCGGCACCCCTCTCAACCCTCGGCGAACCTCGAGAGCCCCTTCCCAACCCCCGGCGCTTCGCTTCGTTGTGTTCAAAATGGCAAATTGCCATGCTAGCCAGGCAGCCCATGGTCAGGAGGGATCGGATCGGCAGGAGGGGTTGGTTGGTTGGTTGGTTAGTTTCACAGCAAACTGAACTGATGCAGCGAAATCAAATTCGTTTTGCGTGTTTCGCATAACGTCTGTGCTCCCCTCGTGTGTCCGCCCGCCTTAGCCCCCGCCCCCTTGGCCTCCAGACACACCTTGGTCGAAACAAACCCCTCCAGCCCCCCAGCCCCAGGTCCCCGTAACTCCTGGCCTCGTGTAAATTCCAAAACGTGCCGAGGATTCGCTTGGTTAACGCTCATTTTGTTGTTCCCTTGCCCATATATGCTTGTGTATCGCTGTCTCTGTTTCTCGTTTCTCGGGGCCCTGCATCTGCCTTCCCTCTTCATTAATTTTAATGGTTATACACGACGCATAATACCTTCTTCGGATCGGGGATCAAAGTTGAGGCTTACTTCCTTTATTTTCGGCACTTATCGCCCGCAACCGATCTCGTTCGAAAGTCGAAAATTGCCAATGTAGATTAGATTCGGACCATTCCGCTTTTATGGGCACCCTAAAACTAATACGTTCTTAATTGGGAGTGATTTACGGCTCACGAGATTGGCGTAATGCCAGCAAATATTTTTACAGCCCATCAAAAGCTTATAAAATCAAGCAAGTCTGGTATAATTCTAAGGGAGTAGTTGGTCATGAAAACGTACTATAAAAATCCACTAATAAGAAACAATATTGATATTATTAATATTGGTTTAAATAGATGTATAAAAAACTAAAAACTTGCAAAAGAAAGATAACTCAGGGCAGTTTAGAGACTATTCTTATTATTTGGTTTAAAAGATCAAAAGGGATTGGGTATACCCATTTATAAGTATTTGGCCACGTCAGAAAGTTGATGATAAGACAACGTTGGCATTAGGTAATGAAAACAAAATCTTCAGTTCAATCATAACTATTGCAAAGTAAGTAAGCCCTGATTAGTTAACGCTTTTGATAAAATACCATTTTTTCCTAAGCTTAATGTACTACCTTTTTTTATAGGCATTTTACTTTGTTCACTTTAAATAACTGATCCGTTTTAAACATATTTTATTAATTCTTTTCTTCAAGAAATTTCGACACTTCCATTTACATGTAAATATTTAGAAGACACTAAGTGAGTTTTAACGCAAATATTCAAAATATTCAATTTAGCAACAAGTTATTAAACTATGCAGATCGATTAGCTTGCCCTACCCATTCGGTACTAATTGGCTATGCATATAATGAGTGCAATCCATTAGCATTAATAACTGTGCGCGACAAATCGTCGGCACGAGCTGCAAAAATGCCAGTGAAATTGCTCCGCTACACACTGATAATATCGGTTACGTAAGCTAAGTAAGTAAAGTATAAAACACGAGATTAATTAGCATATTAATATCGGCGACAACGTCGCAAATATTTTTTATATTCGCCTGGATTTTGCAATTTGTGAATGTGTGCGAGTTGAGCAACACTTCTAATTGAGAGCTGCAAAAATTGATTATTCCAATCTTCATTAGTCAACAATATCCATTAAAAAACAAAAGAATAGTTTTGGGCATTAGCTGTTTACCCCCAAATTCGTCAACACCTTTGGGTATATTTACATTTTAAGTTACTTATCAGGTAGACTGTTTGTCATTGGCGATAGACATTTGATTAATTGGTTTTTAATACCAATACACTTGAAATAAGTTACCATATCGTTTAGGATTTTCAGTTAGTTATAAGAGAATACTTGTTGTTCTGCATATATTTTAAACTTAAAACTTAAAATTTCATATATTTTTGAACAGTACTTATAATTGTTTGCTTCTTACATCATTTTCATAAGCTGTCAGCTAGTTAGTTTAAACAAAAAACCAGAAAATTATTATATTTTAACGATATTGAAAAACAATAACATGATCCTCTCAGTCAATAGACCCAAAAATCTAGTGTTTTTGATGCAAATCGATGTCGAAATCCTACAATATAAAATAAAAAGTGCAAAACTCGATAGATCTTCTAAAAAATAAACATTTTCTTAAAATAAAGTTACTTTAAAAAATATAAAAAAATAGAGGTGTATAAAACATCGATGTTTTTCCAATAAGATAAGTCCTTTTTCTGAAAATAGAAAGCAACATTGACGATATCTGCAATTAAGGTAGCCATTAATTGAGTTGGCCAGCCAAGCGATCCGACATTCAATAATGTGCCAGCGAATCAGTTACATCAGCAGCGAGTGGGGAAAACAAACAGATAATAAATCATAACAGCTAAGTGTTTTCAATTACCCAATTTACCAATCGCGAAACGCAAAGCTGGGCACGTTCCCGCTGAAACAGTCGCAACAACTAATACTTAAATGCCATTTATCAGTGGGCCTTGTGGGGTGTTGGTGGGCGGCAGGGGGTGTGGTGGGGTGGCGAGGGGGCGGCACATGCCAAACGGGTGGCCGGATGGAGCGGGACAAGGCGATTTGGGAAAGCTTTCAGCCAGCGGAGGCAAACGGCAACAAATACAACGTAAAGCTGATAAGTCTGTTTTCGCAACGACAGCAAAAAGTCAAACGGCGTCTGCTGCCCCCTTTTGGCTTTCTTTTCCTCTCGCTCTCTCCTCCTCTCTCTCTCTCTATTTTCCGGGGGTGCGCAGTAAAGTGCGACATTTTGCTGCTGATTAAGTAGCGTTCGTTTTTAATAAAAGTACGACAAGCAAATAAAACAACAAGTTGCCTCAGACAGCGATGGCATCGTGACACGACTACAAAAGTCGTTTAGTGAAAAGAAAAAAAATGGTGGGAAAAGATTGTGACGATTTTAAAGGCAATCAACTCAATTTCAAAGGAAACGTGGTATTCAAAAAGTAACTTCTTGCATTAGTGACACTTACAGTTTAGTCATTGCTACGTTTTAAAGTTTAATGAACGCTTTTTAAAAATGGCTCTCCCCACTCTCTGCCGGCACACGTGCAGTATACCCTATCGATAAGATACACCGTGCTAATTACTCATAAAAATAACAACATTGTCACCTGTAAAAACGTGCTAAATTGATTATAATATATATTTTGTGTTCTACCTTTATTAATAACCTTAACCTTAATAACTTTTATTCCTTGAAATATACTTTTCAAATTAACATACCTTATCAAGCTCCCATCGCTGACTAAAATACTGTGATAACCGTTGGCTGGTGCCGTGCACACATGTCCAAAAAAAAACCTCAAAAGCTGCTGCTTAGTGAAGCTTCCTTCGGTTCGCCTTCGTCCTTGTGCACGTACTCGTGAATCCTTGGCTTCGGCAGCAATCGCCCTTGCAGAAGGTTACGCCACTGGGCTGGAACTGATGGGTGAAGGGGTGGTTGGGTGGTGCGCTGGCACGTGTCCCGTTATGTGGAAGCGACTGTGGCAAGGCTCTGCGGCTTTGTGGGGGAAACAGTGACCACACTCGAGAAAATACAAACCCTTTACAAGCTATCGAAATCAGATATATCCATTAAGACACATCTTATCAAAAAGGAATCGAAAACAAAAGGGATTTTGGAACTATGTAGGACTTTAAAATCCAGAAAGATACATATAATCCAATTAAATAATTAAATTTTTAATCAATATTTAAATTCATTACTCTAATCAGTTTTTAAGTAAACTGTTTTTATATCCACAAAAAATGTATCGACTTTGGAAAAACAGCTTTAAAAAACTTTTTAAATTAAACTAGAAATTGCTACCAAAAAAATTTTCCTAAAACATGAATATTACTTAAAATATTAAAAACCCCAATTATTTGCAGTGCAGTCGACAGGAGCAGCGACAAAGGGCTTTGGTTTTAGCGTGCTGCCATATGTTTCCGGCAAGTGCTCGCCCACCGCCACCCACTCCTTTATGAGGCATGAAAAGCGTTGAAATCCGCAATGCCAACAAGTAAACTCCGGGCCGAGCGGGGGTGGCAAGACATCGGTGATTTGTGGACCCCGAGGCTTCAGGGGGAGGTTGAAACGATGGGTAACTCGAGCCGACTTCCTTCGGACGAGGCGACACCTTCTGTCGACGCCGGGCGCCCTGATTTATCCGCAGCCCATAAAAATATAAAGCCACACTCGCATTTGTTATACACTGGGTTCCATTTTCATGTTTTTATTGTTTTCGAAAATCAGCTAATTTAACTTAGTGTGTGAGGGGTGTCGAGTGTGTGTGTTGGTTTCATTTTTTTGGATTACATTCCGAGGGTTTTCTAACAGTATTACATACAAGACGTGCATACAATCAGATTTCTAAACATATATGCTTTATATTTAAGTATTCATAGGTTTATTTAGTTAAGGTGTCCGAACAGTACAATATCCGCTTAAATAAGTCGGGCGCCTCGATCGCAGCCCTCTCATATACAACTAGATATATCTCATACATATATATCTGGATAATAAGAATAAATAAATATACAACAATCAGGAGTCGAGCCAAAGTTATTGGAATAGCTGGAGGTTGATCCGAGGCCTTTCAATTTGTTTGATTGCCTGGAAATTATGTTAATTTCGCGCCGATCACGAGGGATGCTGCCAACGAGCAGGGGTTGGTGAAAAGATACATTCGGATAAATCATGGGGTGGATCTACCACCATATTCTACATTCTACAGTCCAGCTATCCCACTAAGAAACTCATACAATTTAGTGCTTCCCTGCCTCCCTCATAAACTTTATAATTCTTTCTTCGCTTAAAAATATGTACAGACGGTATATAAATAACAAAACAAAAAATATCAGCTAAGAGCAAGAAGAGAATAAAAGTACGAAAACCTAAAGCCTTTTCGAGTGTACGAATATCGTAAATATAAGAGGGAGTATATCAATATCTGTATGATGCGTGTGTGTTTTCGTGTATATATAGTACCTAATTCATTTGGTCGAAGCTCTAAAAATTAAAATTAATTTCCAAGTGCTGGGGTGCTAAGGTTGGGTTGTTTTGCTTTTTGCCTGGCTTCGATTTTAAATTTATGTACAAAATTCGTGCTGCAATTAAGCGTAACTCGCTTAAACAACTAATACGAAAAAGTATCTACAAGATATATGTGTATATATTTATTCGGGTATATGTATATAAATATACGCATGTGTTGTTATTTTCATTATTCCGTTTTGTTTGCTTTTGTTTATATATGCCCAAGTATTGTTTTGTATCTTTATGCCTGACACGCTCGCTCAAAGCGGCGCAAAATCGTTAAAATTTTATCGCCCCGATGAGGAACGTGAGTGTGTATCGGGTATCGCCGTATCGGGCTGTATCTTCTGCTATATGCGAACAATCTAGCTGGCCAGCCCAGCCACCACCGCCGAGTTTTCACACTTCGTGGCAGTTTTCCCGAAGGGTGTGGGCCAAACACTTTCGGCACTCACTGTTTGTGTGTGCGTAATCAAATATTCCTGATGCGATTTCCGTTTTCCTATCAGTTTTGTGGTTTTTCTTCTTTTTGTATTCTTTTCTTTTCTCGAAGAAGAGTTTTACTATCGCACATTTGAAAATAATTTGCTATTTATTTTTTTTAGTTTGGTTTCGTTTCGCTTGGACTTTCCCCAAAAAGCAAAAAGCCAACCGAAGATCTATCTATTAAAGGCATGTGTTTGCGTGTGACCTTATCTCGGTTTAACACATATTTGCTGTTGATATTTTATAATTAATTTTGTTTTTGCGTTTGCCTGCTTTCGAAAATGCCAGCGAACGCCAGCGCTTTTGATTATTATTCTCCTCTCTCTCTCTCTGTCTCTCTCTCTCTCTCTTTCTGTCTCTCTCGATTGGATTATTTATTAATGAATTTTGTTGCTGGCATTTTTGAAATTTGCTTGGATTATTTATTTAGTCGCGTACTAATTCGATTGCAAATGTTTGCATTTACGTATGCAAATGATGCGGTTTGCCTATGTGTAGATATTGCTTAGAGTTGAGTGTATTTCGGATTAGTTCTAAGGCTTACGATCCATTCTACTGGTTAAATAAATTGCACTTTTTCTTCGGGAGCGAGGTTGGAAAACTTGTGCTGCAGGTGTTGGATGTACTGTTTTTTCTTCTTTTTTCTCTGTTGTTTTTCATCACCTCAGTTGTTGTCGGTATTCTGTAGATTCTCCAGCGGCGCCACAAGATACATTTGCGTTCCGCACAGCCAAAGAAACGCTGCAAAAGATACGAAAAGAGCAGAGAATGAATGAAAATGTTATTCGCCTTTCTATGGGTGAAAATACAAAATGATGTAATGACTCTACTCGGCCGATGTTCATTAAAAGGCCAACCAAAACAGAAAAAAAACAACACGAGGGAATGCGCAAAACCAAAAACCGAAATAATAAAAAAACAAAATGGAAATTAAAACAAGAAAGTATGTTTCAGTTCGGTGTTAAGACTATAAGATACTCATTTTCCAATGCATTGGGGTTTTTTTTTTAAAAAAACTATCTATATTAACTTTATAAAAATAATGATAATAATGTAATTTTTGGTATATGGGTAGCTGGTAATAATAAAAACATATTCCATAGAAAAAATTAATGCTCAGGCTTTATAGTTCTCTAAGTTCTTGAGATTCTATTTACTAGGTATACTTCCAATCTCCGATTGGAAACGCTTTCTTTTTGCCACGTTACCAAACGTTACCAACTGAAGTACAAATTCAATATACCATTTTATACGATTAGCGGGTATTCGAAAACTCAGTGTAGTAACGTCTAAAAAAAAAGCAAAGAGTCGTATGAATGACCGACCACGACCGCTGCCGAGTGACGAGCGACAAACAGAGCGGGATGGGTGGCTGGTGAGCGAGCGAGAGAGGCAGAGAGAGTACGTAGGAGAAGATACATTATTTGTGTATAATGACTACTTGAGAAAAGCCAAAACAGAAAAGAAACACAAACAACAACAACAACAACGACGACAGCAGCAAGAAAAACGAGGCAAAGAAAACGCAAAACACGAAATGTAATTTGTATAATTTGAGTCTCAATTCCATCAAGTGTGGGAAATGCGCCAAAAAGAAAAATTATATAGCCAACTCATAAAGGAAGTGGATAGGAAGAAAGAAGGGAAGCGCAGAAGAACTAGCCAAGTTACCGAGTTCCAGAAAGCTGGCTCAAACAAAAGAGTTGGCTCTGCTAATGTAGCGTAGAGCTTAAAAAGTCACAATAGATCGTTAAAAAGAAAAGCAAGCAAGAGAATAAACAAAACCTTTGGATAGTAGGGATCGGATCGGTTAACCCTATTTAGAAAACCTTTTCTTAAAGGAAATTAATTTCCAGAAAATAGTTGCAATCGTTAAAATGTATTTAAATGGGATGATTCAGAAAAAAATCATAAAATATTAATCAGGAACAAGAGTTAAACTAAACAGCAATTACAGAGAGAACTAATCTTAATTTGAATAGTCGGAGAAAAGTAAATATAAAGTATATTCCAAAACAGAAGATCCAAAAATATTAGAAACTTTTTATTCAATTGTTTTTTAAATAACAAAACAATAATTTATTATTTATTATAATTTATTATAATTCAAGAGATCAATAAAGCACCAGAGAAAAAACAAATCTGTTTTAGAAAAGACTTAAAAAAAGTCAATTAAATGTATATTCCGAAGAAACAAAAACGTAAAATATTGTACACGATTTATAAAAATTCTTTTCATATTAACTCTGTATGCAAACTCAAAACAAAAAAAATAGCAAAGATGGTATATTAGATTATAATTATTGGTTTGAAGATAAGGTTTTTTAAACGAAATAAGTTTAAGTGAGGGCTTTCAAGGGAAATAGCTGATTCAAGTTATTTAGTAAATATGACAAACAGAAATAATTTCAAAAACAAATGATTAGTCATGGAAAATGCACTTAGCTTAAAGAAATCGTCGAAAAAGTGTAATTTCCCTACACACTTAATATGTTTTTGTATTCATCTGACCCTAAAACACTTAGTTTCTCGAGTTCTTAGCCTAAAAACAACAAAAACTGCAGTGAGACTCACCTTGTGACTAAGCGGAACTCGCCACCGGAGCATTGGCGATCTGCACGGGCGGCTTGGCTAGCGATTCGGGGACTCCGGACACGCTGGAAACGCTGGAAACGCCGGACGGGATGGACAGCAGGGTGCTGGCCGCCGAGACGGTGATGGCCGCTTCCTTGGGCTCCGTCCTGGTCTTGGCCAGTTCCGGGGACTTGGCCGCAACGGGTGGCGCCTCCTCGGCCAGAGCAGCGGCCTTGGCCTCGGCTCGAATATTCAAATTGGCCGCCACCTGGTCGATGGTCGTGGGCTTCTTGGTCATGGCCCGGGGCGATGTGGCTGCACTGCATCCGGAATTGCTACTGCTGCTGCTGCTGGTGGGGCTGAGTAATCCCGGATTACTGGTGCTCATCTTGGGCTTTTCCTCGGCTCGCACAGTCAGCGGCTTGCTAGCAGCCACCGGTTGATTGCGAAAGGCCAAGGCCGAGGGATTGGGTATGCTCCTAACCGAGGCGTTCTGTGGCCTAACCAAAGCATTGGCATTCTTGGGCTTGGTCGTGGTAGTACTGTTGCTGCTGCTGCCACCGCTGCTGGCCGCCTTTATGGAGATCTTCTCCCTGGCCGTCGCCGATTCCGAGAGCAAATGCAGATTCTGCAGATCGTCGCCGTTGCCATTGCCATTGCCATTGCCATTCGAAGTGGAGCCACTTCCACCATTGCTGTTGGCGGATATATTCTGTTTGATTTTGTTCAAGGCTGCCTCCAGGCTGTTGCTGTTGCTGCTGCTGCCGGCGGGCGGTGATGTGGGCGCCAATTTGGCGCTGGTGTTCCTGCCCGGGTTAGCTGATAAATCAAGTATATCGGCATCCTTGGCTGCTCCTGCTGTTGCGGTTGTTGCTGTCGTCGTTACAGCCGCCTGCACTGCTGGCCGAAACTCGCGCAAACTCGTTTTGGACTTGTCCAATGCGGCAGTGCCATTGGTTTTGCCCTGGCTGCCAGCTGCTGGCGGGGATTTCTTTGAATTGGCTTCTACCTTTGGGCTCGACTTTGATGGAAACGAGCTGTGTGGAGCCGGGGCTGTGTTGCGCAGATTTATTAATGCAGGCGGCGATGTGCGATAAGCGTTTGAGCTGGAGTTGGAGTGGCTGATCTTGCTGCTCCGTTGGCCGCTAAGCGCAACTGACAGCGGCGGCGACTTGACAATCGCTGGGATCGTGGTCATCGGCAAGGGTAGCGGGAGAGGCAGGGGCATTGGTGGCGACTGGCTGGTCCTCTTGGCTGCACTCGCATGTCCTGGTTGTTTGGGCAGGGCCGCCGGTGGTCCCATCAAGCGTTGACCACCGGAGGTCGCCGGCGGGCTGAGTGGCGGCATCTTGGGCTTACTGGCCGGCAATCGCACTATCTCCAGGGCAGGCACATGGCTATTGGGCTCTGGAAAGGAGTAAGCCGACGACGGCGTGGTTCTGGGCCTCGGCGTAATCGTCACCTGACCCGAACTGGGCAGGCTCAGGCTCAAGTTGGCGGGACACAGCAGGGGCAGCGCGGCCTTATTGGCAGCCAGTTCGGGGCCATAGGAGCGCACCTGAGGATTGGGCAGAAAGGCGGCCGCCTGCTTGTTGCTCTGCATCTGCATCTTGGCCGCGTAGCTGGCCATCGCCTGGGCCTGGCCCAAACGCGCCTGCTTGGCCGAGGGGTGCGACTCGTCCAGGGAGAGGGATCGCTTGGGCTGCTTGTTGGCCGCACTGGCTATCGAACTGGGCGTGGACAGGTAGCGTTGCATGTGGTACATATTCCGGTTGGTCGGGGCCTGTGGCACCACAAAGTGTCCGCCGCTGTTTGGCTTGCGGTTGTTGTTGCTGCTCAGCGGCGGCTTGGGGGGGTTACTCTTAGCCAGGCTCTGCTGTGGCTGCTTGCCCGCCGTTCCCGTTTGCGGAACACTTGGCGCTGTGCTGGGGGTGAAGGCCTTGAACAAACTGGGCGGCAGGGGTGGTGATGTGGGCAAGGTCAAGTCCTTGGCTTTTGGCACGGCCACTTGCTGCTGTTCTGGTTCCGTCGTGGGCGTGGGCGGCGGCGTGGGTGCTCCACCCACCATCAGGCTGCTGATACTCCTCGCCTCCTCGCCCAGCGTGCGATTCAGTGCCTCCGAAGTGCTGCTGCTGCTGCTGCTGCTGCCGTCCAGCTTCAGCTGCTGGAGAGCCAGCTCTCCGCTGGCCAGCGAGTGGGACCTCTTCAGGTCCAACTTGTGATTGGGCTTGGCCGTGATCTTCACCTTCATCTTGCCGTCCGTCTGCGAGGAGATCTCCGCATGCAGCTTCTTGCGCTTGCCATTCGCATCCTTGGGCTCCTTGGAGTGCTTCTTCTTGCGCTTGCGATGCGAACTGGAACTGGTTGTGGTCGAGGTGCTGGCATCGGCGGTGCCCAGGCTGCAGCTGGATCCGTTGGTGGAGCTGGAGCACGAGGACATGGGCGAGGCGTTGGGACTGTATTTGCTATCGGGATTGGCGGCGACACTTTGCGATACCAAGGGCTGTTCAATGGGCTTCAGGCCAATGTTCTTGGCATACGTCTCCAGATCGAGCTGTTGGCCCGAGGAGGAGGAGGAGGAGGTATCCTCCAGTCGCGGACCCGCCGACAAGGGCATACTCAGCTTGCTCTTCATGCTGTTCAGCTCGATCTTCAGCTTGGGCAGATGGCCACCCGCAGCCACTCCCTTGCGATTGGCCGTCTTCAGCTCGAAGTCCTCCGCATCGCCGTAGGATTTGCCCAGCTGCGAGGGTGGAATGCTGACCACTATGTGCGTGTTGGCCTCCAGCGGCTGTGGCTCCCGTTCCCGTTCCCGCGGCAGGAGATCCGGCTCCTGCTCGGGCTCACTCTTCACCTTGGACACGGCGTAGTCACTGTAGCGCATGTCGTTGCTGCGGAGACTCTTGAAGCTGCTCACCGGGCTCTCGGGCTCCGGCTCCCGCTTGCTGGTCGCCACTCGCTTGCCCTTCGACGAGGGCGACACCTTGGGCGACGTCTTGCTGCGCGCCTTGGAGGGCGGCGAACCGGAGTCCATTTCCGATTCCAGGTCCTCGGCAAAGGTCACCGATTTGGCCGACTTGGAGCGACGAGCGACCGAGTGCTCCGGTTCAATGTCCTGGTTAATCCTGGATAGGTTGTTCTCGTCGTTTTTTGCCCGCTCGTTCTCGTACAGCAGAATCCGGTAGCAGAAGGCCATGGGCGATTGCTAAATGGTTTCGGACGGAGAGGGGAGAAATGGAGGGAAGAAAGGGCAGGTTGACAAGGGTGGAAAATTGAAAGTGGACATTGAGCGCTAAACTGCCGGCACAATTGGATTGGGTTGTCCCTGGCCGAAAATCTATCGAGTAATTGAGATAAACCACAAGAAGGGACAATAGACCGACCCACACAGAGGGAAAAAGGGCGTAGTTTACACTTAAACTGACCAAAGTCGGTATGATGGATCGGATTTAAAGGTTCACTGTGGCAGGCGGCACACCGCAAATCAAGGGGATTTTTAACCCTGTTTTCCCTTTCAATGTTGCGAGTTTTACAAAGACAGTAATTTTAAAAAGTTAATCTAATCTTTGATACTATTTGATTCCGTCAATAAAAACTGTTCTGCAAAAAATATTACACCACTTTGTTGTTTTACTTTTAACTTTTGTATCTTTCGTATTCGTTGCACAATCTCAAACTAAAACTTATGTGATTATCAAAACAAAGAGAAATTGTTCTTGAATTGAGAAAATTTGTTCTTGAAAACCTTGCAAGACCAAATGTTCTTATTTTGTGTTCAATGTTCTCAGTACCAGAACAAAATGGTAAGAAGAGAAAAGTTAAGTGGTGTTTACTCAACAACTTTCTAATAAATATGCACTACTGACTGAACTAATCGATTACTTGTTGATATAAATATTGTAAATACCGCCAATTCTGCTTAATTCAAGCACATTGAAAACCATTTTAACTAAAACGAGGACGGAAGCTAACTTCGGCAAGCCGAAGTTTTAATACCCTTGCAGATTTCACGAATGAAAACTTGACTAGAAAAGCAACATGAATTAACAAAACAACAAAATATTTTAAAATTGAAAAAATAATAAATAATAAATAAAATAATTTTAACATTTTTCACCCTATTGTTCCTATGGGAGCTATAGGATATAGACGTCCGATCGGCACGCGCTTTTACCCTAATCAAGGTATGCATAAAAGAATACGATTTGGAAAGTTTCATGTCAATAGCTTATATTCTGCGCGAAATATCCTGAAAAACGTTAAATCTTGACCGATTTCACCCTATTGTTCCTATGGGAGCTATAGGATATAGACGTCCGATCGGCACGCGCTTTTACCCTGATCAAGGTACACACAAAAAAATACGATTTGGAAATATTCTTGTCAATAGCTCTTACACTGAGCGAAATATCTTCATTTTTTGAAAGCTATATCCGATTGTTCCTATGGGAGCTATAGGATATAGACGTCCGATCGGGTCGGTTTTCAAACTTGATCTGCGTACAGTGTACACTGTACACATGTTTTAGGACGACTGTGAAAGTTTTAAGTCGCTAGCTTTTAAACTGAGCTCGCAAACGGTATTGAAACCGACATACAGACGGACAGACGGACATGGCTATATCGACTCCCCTATTGATCCTGATCAAGAATATATATACTTTATGGGGTCGGAAACGTCTCCTTCACTGCGTTACAAACTTCTGACCAAAATTATAATACCCTCTGCAAGGGTATAAAAATGTCGTTTTATTTTTAAGAATATTTTTAACTTAGCTGAGAACGTCAGTTATAGATTCATTTTCATTTAAGACCGCTTTTTCGCTCTGTGCAGGGGAGAAGTATAATAGAAAATCTTCACTTACCCGACTCCAGTTGTAGCAATACCCCACGTCCATCAGCGTGAAATTGGAGGGCAGAACCTCGTCCTCGTAGGTCACCTCCACCTCAACCATCTTGTTCTCAGCCTCTATGTTGTACTTGGAGCAGAGGAAGCGTTTCAGCAACTCCACCCGCAATCCGGCGGCGCATTGCAGGTATATGGTGGGGGGCACCTCGCCAGGACCGCATTGATGCAGCATGGCGGGATGGTATTCCAGGGATAAGCTGTTCGATAGAGAGAAGAAAGCGGAAGGGAAAAGAGTTGATTAACCTAGCCTTTATTGATTCTTTCCCCCACGTGCTGAAAACTTACCTAACGAGTTCCGTGGTGGTGAAGAACTCCTGTTCATGGGTCGTTTGTTCATCCACCAAATCCTCGTGCTGCTTCTCGAAATCCGCCAGCTCCTTGCATTCCCTTTGGTAAAGACCCGGCACCAGCTTATAGATCAGCGATCGCAACGTATCGTCCGATTTCAGATTTAACTCGCTGATCTCCTTGCCTCCGCTGGCCTTGCAATCCGGACAATAGACCGTTCGCAGCAAATGTTTCAGTATGCAACTGCGGCAATCTGTTGAGAAATTAAAGGCAGAACGAAATAATATAGGATCTATTTTGGGTTCCAAATGAGCTGGGAATATAGGGCTGAAGATAGCCCTTTAAATAAAGAATAATTTCTACTCAATATATAGGGTTTTGATATTTGCTTTGACCTAAGTTAGTAAGTGAAGGTTATACATTTTAAGGAAATACTTTTGGTTAGGAAAAAACACATTTTACTTTATGTCCGAAACACAGAAAACCCTAGACATCGCTACATTTATTATATAAAATTCAATTATTTTATTTACATTAAATATAAAATTATACATAAAACATACAAAGGAAGTAATGCTATTTATTATAACAAATTAAGAGAATAACTGAAACCATCTAGTGAAATACTTGTTTTAAAGAAGTATTCTTCTACTTTTTAGGGATATGTTAGTGTTCTATAGAGTTTAGGATCACTTACAGGTGTGATAGCAAATATCCACTGTGGTTGGATCGATCATGTAACCGCGACAAAGTCGGCAGGTTATCAGATAGTGGAACTGTCGGACATCCCGCGATGCTGGGGATGTGGACTCCGTTTCGGAGTGCGGTTCCTTCGGCTCCATCGTTTTGTGCGTGATTTGCAGGTGCATATTCTGCCTATTCTTCAATCCTTACTCTTATTAGCCTCTTTTTCTGTCGGGGTCCTGGAAAGGGCAGCAAAGATTGGGGTTAAGGGGCGGCCATTCCATGTATGGCATGTGCTCAACAAGTGACAAGTGACAACTGATGATGGCTAATCAACTGTTAGGGTCTCCTCATAATAACGACAAAGGCAAGAAGAGAGCGGGCTACAATGGGCGAGCAAAAAGGTAGGAAAAAGACACACAACTGTGAGAACCAACAGGCAGCACACAATCCCATCGCCTAACCATCATCACCATCACCATCACCATCGTCATCATCATCAACAAAAAAAGCCACAGAGCCAGATATATCAACCGTGTATCTGTATCTTGTCCCAAAAGATATGGCAACGTCAGCACACTCGCACAATACAGAAAACTTTAGACTAGTAAGGCAGCCATCCATATCCATGAATCGGAACAATGTGCTGCAAGCTTACAAAAATATGAAAAAAAGAACACAAATGTAGCAACTTTGTGGGTGGGTAGCAAGGGGGTTTGGGGGGAAAAGGGGGCCTCTGGGAGGTGGGGTCTTTGGTCTTTCGTTCGCCCTTCGTGCCACAGAGGGCACCTAGCCGAGAGAAGCCGAGAAGAGCCGAGAGAAACACACAGAAAGCGATGTGCACTCGACGGTGTACTTGAAGCTAGTTTTAGCTCGGCGCCCCTTCTCTTTGAAACCTCTACCCCCATCCCGCACACCCACTTTTCCCCATAAAACTGAATTTTCATCATTATGGCGATGCCCTGACGATGATTACGAGTTGATGGCAGGCAGCCGAGAGTTCAGGGCAAAGTTCAGGGCATTGTGGATCAGCAGGTTGTTCGGAGACCTCGTATCGTAGTTTGGCTAGAAAACCAGGAATAGTTTTAGATGCGAATTGGTATTTTTTTAAGATATTTTCTAAACTCTAACTATAAACCTTCCGATGTGGAAAATATTTTATCGACATTTCAAACTTGTAGTACTTGTGGTATTTCATATACATTTCTTCATATTATTTCCTCGAAGATTTTTCTGGAATCTAGAACATCTGAATATTACATTTTTTTTTGTTTTAAATTGAAAGTGTCATTACAATTACGAATTACATTACATCACAAATAAATAAGTATTTAAAGAATAGACTTTAATTAAAAAAAACAACGTTGAAAATATTAAGGACTGATCACAACTTTTATTTTTCAAAACTGATTGATCCTTGGGAGAAAATAAGCTGGACTTTTTATAATTTGATAATTTCTTTAATTTTCTCCATTAAATTACTTTAAATTATGTTAAGACAAGACCAGATTGCATATGAATGATATTTTTCTTTCCAAATTACAATATTTTCTATACGTTTGATAGACTTTTTCTTTGAAGAGCTCATATCAAATTTAGTAAATCCTAATTTTCTACAGTTGACAAGAAATTTGAGACTTTGAAATTAAGAGTATGAGAGTAAGTATGCGATGCATTATTCATAATTCAACAAAGTATTTTGCAAATAAAACCATTTATTAATCCCACAGCCACCCCAAAAAAATTGGCCCACTGCATAGCGCAACCAAAAGTCGCATCGCTTCGCCCATTTTTTGTCTCCGGTGCCTTTTGATTCTTTTCGTTTGCCGCTCACGCGAAAATGGCACGCAAAGGGGAGAGCTTGAGGAAAGAGGGGAGGGGGAGGGAGAAGAAGAACGAACGGAGGCTGTGCTAGCAAAACAAAAAGCAAACAAAACAAAAACAAAAGGCCGAGCGGCTTGAACTAAAAGTAAGGCAGTCTGAAAAGTGGGTGGCTTGGGGGGTGGTGTGGGTGTGCCGACGCCCACTCAGCTGGAAAATGACAGTCCAACATTTGATGACGCTGTGAAATTGATGACGTCGCTGGCGAGCGCTTTTCTTGATTTTCTTTCTGCCCCGCCGTTTATACGCCGCAATTTCGTAAAAGGCGCGCACTCACTCACACACACACATGGTCACAGCTTGAAAGTGTCGGCAATAACAACAATTACAGTTAGGCCGGCACGAGCGCCCGCAGGGTGGTTACACACACATTCACGCTTTCTCTCCCACTCTCTTTCGCTCTCTCCGTCACACACACACGCAACAAGCTGGGCCGAAAAAGAGACTCACAAAAAAAAGACGAAAACATGGACGAAAATGTACGAAAATTTCGTAACAGCACTGGGGAACGATTTTTCCGCGGCCGCGTCCAGAGTTCAACTGAAATCCAATTCGAGAAATCCCAACTGCCACTGGCGCTCAATTCGAGAGCGCACGACACACACAAATTTGTATCTATTCGCCGCGGCGAGAGAGGCGACAAACAAACTTTCTACTTTTGCGCGGGCGCATTTTCGCCGCACGACGAAAATTCCAATACGGCGAGAATAACACGCACGCACACCAAGGCATTTGTGTTTACAAAATTTTCACCCATACACACACACGCACACAAAACCAGAAAAGAGGGAAATTTTCTTTTTTTTAAGTTGTTTTCCCGCATACGTACTCAAAGCAATTGCGTTGTTACTTGAAGATTTTTCCTCTGTTGCATTTTCCTCTTGGATTTTCCATTAAATCAAATCCATTCGCCGACACCCACACACACGCGCTTTCGAAAACTCCGCTGCGCTTTCCTCTTCTTCTTCTGCCACTTCAGCTGCTGTTATCGATTTCTCGTACACGCACAGATTTTCGCTGCCTCTCGGTCGCACACTGTCGCGCCCTCTCGCTCTCTCACTTTTTTGAGCTCGCGCCGCGAAAAACGTATATTCTCCGTTTCACAAAGTGCACGGCACGAAAAGTTTCCACAGACTGATTCTGATTAGACCTGCTGGCGCTGTCGCTGCCCAAAAACGAGCCGCTCTCCGCTTTACGCATGATCGGGAGAGCGAGAGCCCGAGAGAGCCGCCCGAGTGAAACCCGAGAGAAGAAACCACGCCTACCGAGCGAAAACCCGCATCGGTGCGCGAGCGAGACGGCTCGAGCACGAACGCCGAGCGTTCGGCCACAGCAGGCCATCTCTGTCGCTCTCCCTCACAGTGCGACTGTGTGGGTGGCGGCGTTCCTAATTGAATCCAACTGTCAAATGAGAGAGATTAACGCACATATTCGTGTGTATGTGCAGTGTGCCCGTGTATTGGCCTTGGCGTTTATAATTAACGCAAAAATGCCCGTTTTCGCAGATTTTTGCTTTTTCCTTTCCTTTTGGCCTGCCGCTGGCATTTCATTTTGTTGAAATCCGCGACGAACCTGTTTCTGGCCATATGCAAAGTGTGTTCGCTCGCTTCGTTCGCCGCCCGCCACTTGACTTTCCGCCGAAGAAAAAGAGGGAAAGTGGTAAACAGGAGGAAAAACAAAAAACGGCGACACAAAATTTGCATTTCAAAAGATTTTGGCATTGTCCTTGAATAATTTTCCGCACGTTCCACCCAAACAGTTTCATGCTCGCTTTTACCTAAAACAAAAAGGGGACAAATTACGGGCAAGTATCACGTGGGATCGAGTGACGAAGATAAATGATGATAACAAGTCAGTAACGTGTTATTTTTCGCATATCCACGAAGCTCAAAACCGTTTGTTAAGAAATTTACTTTTATTGCTACACTCCCAGAAAAAAGTTTGTAGGTACTAGAAAATCGAATTAAAAGTGACAAAAATGGTATATTTTCATGAAAAATTCGACATAAATTCAAGGAAGGTTACCATAAAAAAAATGATTTTAGGAACTATTTTGTATTTTCCTAACATATATGTACACAGTCGAATTTGATTGCCAGCACAGGCAAGATAGAATCGTTTCTATCTTTGTCGAAAAAATTTCTATAATATTTAAACGTTAACACTACCATCGACGACTAACACACGAACTATTTCGTCAAACAAATTCGAATATGGATAAGTCTGCAAACCAAGAATACGTGGGTTCGTTTCGCAGCGACCAAAAGGTTTCCTCTTGTGACTTAATTTTTTAGAACATTGGACGATTATCACACTTCGACAACCCACCGGCAATGTGAGACGGTGGTTCTTAGGGTGTTTGAAATCCTGTTCCTTTTATAGAGAAACCTCATGAAAAGAACATATTTTCCACATGTATTTTCCCTTGGGAAGTTTTTATGAGTGTGATTATAAATTACTACACTAAAGTGACGTAACTAAGAATTGTTTATCTATAATTATACATTTTTTATTTTATATTTTTACACACCACTACAATTGTAAATTCTACCAATTAAATAGTTACTTTCACAACAACATATACACACAATTAGCAAAGACACACACCCAAAGCAAAAACAAAATACTATCCGTGTAGTTCAATTTTACCAATCAACTTTTTTTGTGTGCACTAAAATAGTTGCAATTTATTGGTTGGGTCCATTTCACCATTTTTTGTTGTTGCATAATTATTTTGTTTACTAACAAAAGTAATGCGTTAAATTTGCAATTCGATGGTTGGAGACCTATTTACTATTATCTGCTCATTTTTACCAATCGATTTGTTTTTGTGTAATTGTTGCCTAAAATAGAGCTTGCTATACACTAAAATTCAGCAATTAAATAATTATCTGTTATTATTATAATAACTCAAAAACATCACTTATATTCGAATACTAGCAAGGTGGGCCGCAGCTTCGCCCGCGGAAAATAAGATTGAAAATATGTATGTATGTATGTATGTAATACATACTATGTATGTATGTATGTATGTAGAATAGCTACATATATTGACATACCTTTACCTTTACTACTTATTTAAAATTTTAAAAATTCCCAAGATTAGCCTAAAAGCCGAGAAATCATTTTATAGAACTTTGTTTCTTAGTTTCCACAAAAACAACAGTATTATGTCCTACACTAAAAAAAAAACTTGGTAAAATTAACCAATATAATTGTTAAACCGTTATCAACCACAAAAATGTTCAATTCTACCAATTAAATAATTACTTTTACAACAACAAATAAACACAATAAACACTATCCGTAAACGTAAATTTTACCAATCAAATTTTTTTTTGTGTATGAAAACTATTTAATAAAAAACAAAAACTTGCAAAAACAACCATTGTCCTTCCATCCAATCCATTCCATCGCATTCCTTTGGACTGTTTGCATAAGTTAAGTTTAAAAGTTAAGTTTTAAAATTGTTATTTTGTTTTCAGTATTTTAGTTTTCATAAATTTTTCACCCCGATTAGAATTATATTATTAATAGCAGGAAGACAGGTGGAGGGGGACGCCGTGAATCAAATTGTTTAAACATTTGCATTTGTTTAAACAATATGAGGCACGTGTAATAAAGAGCGTGAGAATCAATTGGTTTGAATATTTAATGTTCTTTTAATATTATCAATGCGATATGAATTTTAAATGACAAAAATCGGTTACAAAATGTCTTAAATCTGTTGTGGAAATGTAAATTAAATATTCTTTTAGCAAAAGGATATCAGTATTATCTTGATGTTTTTGATATACATATTTCGTGCGTGTGTGTGTACATAGCAGAGCGAATCATTGTTTATTTTTGTTTTTTACAAATCCAAAGTTTGTAGATAACTCAACATTTGAAAACAAATGAAAAGATTTGCGATATAATCGATTTTTTAACCGCGCATTTTAAATTTTTTGTGACTGGTATTTTCATTTTTTCCCCTGCGCGGTCACACTTAAAATGCTACATACACACATTTACGACTTAATGCAAAGTGCGCCAGCAGAAAATACATACAAACATATGTGGAGGCCGTGACGTCACGCATAAGAGAATTGGAAAATATTGGGGACTTGGTTAAGGAGGCTGAATTTCCAAAAAATTTAAATGCAGTTAGTTGCGGCTATGCCATAAGATTATGATCATAATTTTTTTAAACCATTTTAACAACATTTATAACAGAAAAATGGCAAAAGAAAGAATTAAAAAAAAAACGAATCGAATTTTGGGGCACTTTGGGGTCGTTTATTGTTTTAATTTGTACCTCACACACGTCTCCTAATTATTTCAGAATTATGCTGATTTTTCTAGATTTGTATGTCAATCCGCTCTGGTAGGAATTTACCACTGACCCATTTTTTATTCGAAGACTTATATTGATTTAGATTATCGTGATATCCGGTACTTCGGTATTTTTAAAAAGACCTGCGTATACATACGTAATCATTGTATACGCCGAGATAAAAAACAGTTCTCATCGATGTTGTTTGCAGTATTTTCGATCTCAAAATCTAGCCAAGATTGACTGATACAAAAAATGCTTAAATCTTGTCATCTCGTTTTATAAATGCTCTCGATACCGAGATGATGTCTTCT
This sequence comes from Drosophila prostipennis, assembly GCA_037075205.1. Classification (NCBI taxonomy): domain Eukaryota; kingdom Metazoa; phylum Arthropoda; class Insecta; order Diptera; family Drosophilidae; genus Drosophila; species Drosophila prostipennis. Next base: position 1,253,845 of record JBAMCJ010005005.1, on the reverse strand, counting down.
TGGTTTCAACATCGATTAGATGTCGATTTCAAGTTAAAAATTGAATAATAAGAAGAAAAATCCGGGAATCGGGAACTATGCACTCAAAAATAACAAAAGAACTAAAATTGCCCATGGTTTGCTTTACTGGCGATTTTGTCTATATTAAAGAAAGTAGGTTCTTAAAAACAATGGCGTTTTCTTCTGTTACTGTTTTTTTTAGATGTAGACAAATATTTTTCTAGAAAATACAAAATCTTGCTTTGGCAATCGGAATTATGCCGGTTGTTTCTGTGAGGCCAGCGTCCCCCTCTTGTGTTGTTGTTCTTTGTTCCTGTTTGTCATCTTACTTTAATTTAATTTAATTTAATTGCGCATGTGGTGTAGGTGATGTATATGTTTATTACACTCAGAAAAAAAATCGCCCTAAATTTCAGAAAATCGCCATACTTTGAAAATCGCCTTGAAATTCAGAAAAAATGTCTATTTTTTAGAAATATTTTTCTAAAATATAAGAAAAACTTACCCTGATTATATCAACTCTTCTCGTTATCCACTTTTAGAAAAATTTTCTGTTATTCAGAAATTTTTCTTTGAAACTAAGAAAAAATCGCCTTACATTTTAAGAAATCGGCCCAATCGGTAGCCTAGGGGTCTAATGCGAGCGGATTATTTGTTTTGTACGCTTATATTCGGAAGCGTGTGTTCAATCCCACGTCCAGGCGGACATTTTTTGCCTCTTTTTATTTTTTTTTAACTCAATAACATATATGTTTTATTACAAATTATGATTTGGGTAAACTAACACACACATAAATGGCTAAATAAGAGTATAAACCTAGAACCCAAGAGAACCAAATGTGAATGTACTTTGTACAGGGCCTCTCGTGATGCTTCCCTGGCGCAGCTAGTAGAGTATTCGACTGCAAACTGTGAGGTAAGGGGTTCGATTCCCCGACGAGCGACCAAAATGTTTTTCTCAAGATAGTAAGTTTTTCGATTTTTATGTTTATCATTAATAAATAATATAATAATTTCAGTTATTATTTCAGTTACAATTTAAGATTAAAATTGTCTTTGTGACGTCATCCATGTGTTTAAATAGAGGAGAAAAAAACAAGTTGAGAAACGGGAACCCCCCAACAACAACACCACATACCGACAGAGGGGTGTGGAGTCGGCATAGCTCACGATTCCCCGATTTTTTTTTTCTTCTTCTTATTCAATTTTGCGAAAACTAACCCTAAATTTAAGAAATTTGTTTTCTGAATTTTAGAAATATTTTTTCTAAAAGGTAAGGCGAGCTGCCTTTGGCTTAAAAAGTATGGCGATTTTCTAATATTCAGGGCGATTTTTTTCTGAGTGTATGTACATACATGCACTTTAAGTTTCAAATCGGACCTGTAATTATAACTAAAATGAGTATATAAATTACAAATTATAAATCTAAAAACACAATTACTTAAACATCATTTTTATCAAAATCACTATGGACGGCAGTCCATGTAGTGACGAAGCGCACCAGGAGAGTGTGCGAAGGCGACTACTATATATACACGAAGAAATGAAAATCTGCTGTGATAGTCCGATCGTAATTGCATACCAAGACCTCAAGAAAATCAATTGGTTTGGGAGGGAGAGCGGTAAAAGTGTAAAAGTGAAAATTTAGAAATTTGGATCTGTTGGAGCCGGTGGGGATAATTGGCCCCCCGGACTACGTTAGTTATATTCCTACTGAAAATGCGCTTAATATGAGGGGTCATTTCAGAAAATCGGACGCTCCGTTCGAAAGTTATAGCCAAAATAAGATTTTGTTTGTCAGTTTGTCCAAAACATGTTTTTTAAGTTCTGAAAATTTGATATGACGTTCATCACATCGATATAAAAAACTTTTGTTCTACCACTTTTGGAAAAATAGCTAAAATTCGGAAAGCCGTAACTTCTATACTACTAAAGCTACAGACTTGTGCTGCATCTCGTTTGAAAGGTATTTTTAAATGCTATAAACGCCTTCTATATGCAATCAAACAAAAACACCTCTTAACGAGGTAAAAAAATAGTGACGACCGCACCTTCAACATACAAAAGATCTGATATCATATTTTGTGACGAAAAATAATTTTACATTCGAAAATATAAAAACACTTTCTAAAATTTACTCATTCGGCCCGCTTCAGACAAATTTATAAGATTTTACCCACACGAACATTTTCTATTGTATCGTGCCGAAAAAGTAAATTTTAGAAAGTGTTTTTATATTTTCGAATGTAAAATTATTTTTCGTCACAAAATATGATATCAGATCTTTTGTATGTTGAAGGTGCGGTCGTCACTATTTTTTTACCTCGTTAAGAGGTGTTTTTGTTTGATATCAGAAGTTTTTAAAGGGACAATTTATACCCTGGGTTTAATTTACATATTAGTATACCTCATACCATGTCCAAAAGTCATCCCCATATAACTTAGTTATTAATTTATTTATTTATTTTTTATTTATTAAAGTTAATAATTGTATAATGGAACGGTTTAAAACAATTTTACCGATTCCTTGACCCTAAAATACAGTTTGGATATGCACATACAAAATTTAATGCTTCTAAGCACGTTAGATAAATAATTGTAATTTTTTTAAAGATTAAAAAATTACTTTTTGTCATTCAATAATTGTTAAAACACTTAAAACTTAACTTTTAATCATTAAAAATTGTTAAAGGACTAGTAAACGATGAGAAAACATGAATTCCATAAGGATCCGATAAGAGTGAGAGAGTAGCCCTACTTGCTGCAACGTGTTTTCATAAAAAAAGCAGAGGCCATTTTAAAAAAATTCGATATTTTAAAAACTAAAAATGGCTCCAACTGTTTACAAAAATCGATTGTAACTAACAATATGGCGCATATATTGATTTATAAAAAAAAATTTAAATACAAAATTTTTTAGAATCTTAATTTGTTTTTATTTTTAAGAAAATAAAAACTTATTTTTTTTAACATTTTTTTTTTTAAGAAGAGGTTTTAGAAGAATTAAATCAAAACACATGAAGTCACGCGGATTCATATAACCGGAGATAAAGATTTTCAATGAGAGGGTACTTTTTCAAATTTGTCAATTTTTGGAAAACTTTAAAAAATTCTAACTAAAAAAATAATTTTTTTTCGGACAAATCCTGATACACGTGATTGCTCATTTTCCGAATAGAACATGAAAAAAAATTTTTCAGGCAAATAAAAAATGTAAAAATTTTTTGGCCCAAAACTGTTCGGCTCGTAAATGAACGGCCCTTAGGCAGCATTAATTGTTATGAGCTGGCAAAAGTGGCTATTTTCGTTTCTTAATAACTTTTAAACGTGATTTTTTACAGTAATGTGTTATATACCAAAATTTAAGGAATCTCAAGGGCTATACAGTTTAAAGTTGTAAGGAAAATCGTTAGAGCCGTTTTTGAGAAAATTAAAAAAAAGCTAAAAAAAAGTTTAAACAAATTGTCTTTTGTTCATTTCTTTTTAACTATTACATTTACACAATGTGCATATAGAAGGCGTTTATAGCATTTAAAAATACCTTTCAAACGAGATGCAGCACAAGTCTGTAGCTTTAGTAGTATAGAAGTTACGGCTTTCCGAATTTTAGCTATTTATAGCTGTTTTCCCGCTAAACTAGCGGGTTTTTCCAAAAGTGGTAGAACAAAAGTTGTTTATATCGATGTGATGAACGTCATATCAAATTTTCAGAACTTAAAAAACATATTTTGGACAAGTGGACAAGTGGACAAACTGACAAACAGAATTAAAATTTCATTTTGGGAAGAAGAAGAAAATCTTATTTTGGCTATAACTTTTGAACGGAGCGTCGGATTTTGACAAATGACCCCTCATTCGACGGGTATTTTCAATAGGAATACAACTAACGTAGTCCGGGGGGCCAATTATCCCCACCGGCCCCAACAGCTCCAATATTCGAAATTTTCACTTTTTCACTTTCACCGCTCTCTCTCCCAAGCCAATTGAATTTCTTAAAGTCTTGGTATGCAATCCTTTAAGTTTTTGCAATACCTTTCGATTGGTGTATTACTCATTACGATCGGACTATCACAGCAGATTTTCAATTTTGCGGCTATATAATAGTAGTCGCCTTCGCACACTCTCCTGGTGCGCTTCGTCACTACATGGACTGCCGTCCATAGTGATTTGTGTAAATGTAATAGTTAAAAAGATATGAACAACTTTTTTTTAAGCTTTTTTTTAATTTTCTCAAAAACGGCTCTAACGATTTTCTTTAAAACTTTAAACTGTATAGCCCTTGAGATTCCTTAAATTTTGGTATATAACACATTACTGTAAAAAGTCACGTTTAAAAGTTATTTAGAAACGAAAATCGCCACTTTTGCCAGCTCAAAACAACTTACGCTGCCTTAGCATTGAATTTAGTATGTGCGTATGCAAACTGTATTTTAGGGTTATGCACAGAAAAAAAAAATGATATTAAATTGCACCAAAATCAACATTATTTCATGTTAATTTCCAGCCGATATGATTTAATGCAGCACCAACATTTCGAAAATACCGATTTGATATTTTCGAGAATATCAAGCATATATTTTTTTTTATAAATTCGATCTTATAATAGATTCATTTGAAACATGACATTTGAACTTCTTTGTCATCCAACTGGTATTTTCCATATAAATTTTTGTCATCCAACCGATATTTTTCATATTAATTTTTGTCATCAAAATGTTATTTATTCGTGTATATCAGTACCCTCCCAGTAAAACCAAATTATTATTTTATATTAAAACAATTTATTTCTAATCATTTCACATTTTTTGGAATAGGTATACATACGTATAGATGGGCCACATTCTGAAAATAATAATAATTATAAATATTTGAATAATTTAATATCCAAAACATGTTCTTTAATAAACTTCTTAAGTTGTTAATCAACTGCATGAAAGGGACTGCCCTTGTGCGTCATCCAGAAGCGGTCGTTGCGGTCCAAATCGCAGGCCTTCGGCTTCTTGCGGGCTCCTAAGGGAAACAAGTATTAATATGGTTCAAAGGTCAGGGTGATAATGAGTCATTCAACTTGCCCGCACTGGCCGACTCATCCTCCACTTAGACCAGGTTCAGTCCCAGGTCCAGGACATCGTGCACCAGCGGCCGATACGACAAGGCGCATCCCAGAGGTTCTCGCGCAGCTTCTTCTCCAGCTTGCTGACACCGGCTGATGGGCACATTGCCCAGGGTCACAAACAGAGCGAATAGCGAGTCCACATTGGAGTCCGCGCTTCCATCTCCTCGTCGCGGGTGTTGGCCCGATTGATGGCGTAGTAGGAGAGCTGCTCGCTCTGCTGGTGCTTCAGGACGAAGAAGTCATCCTCCAGGCTGATGAAGTTCACATACTGATCGTACACCCGCTGGATATTTGCCCCGCGCAGGGCGGCGGCGGCCAGATTCTCGATTTTGCTGCGCATAATGGAAGCCAGGAAGTTCAAGTTCAAGGAGAAGTCCTGCTGAATCCTGTCCAGATTCTGGTCGGTGGGCAGGCAAAAGTATATGGCCGGCACATCGCGATCGGAGTGGAGTTGCCTGTTGGATGGGATAATGGGAATATATAAACTAGATCTCTGGAGGATCTCAGTGGATCTTACACATGCAGGGTAACGCCCAATTCGCGCAGCTCCTTGATGGAAATTATGGGCGATATTATGTCCTGGCCAACGCGATCGTAGATGAGGATCTTCCACACGGGCTCGGGGGCCAAGGCCTTCGGCTGCTGCGAGTTCTAATTGAGCATTTGCTTAATGGCATCTGGAATTGGATTGGCAGAAAAACCCATTAATTAAGCTGTCCCCACACACACATTCAGAACCGAAATGTCTTTAAATTGCGTGCTAACTTGACGGCAAAGTTAAAATCACCACCACTTTGTAATGTTTCGACTTAGCACTCAATAAGAAAACCAATTAATGTAATTTTATAATGCAAACTCACCTTATTCTCGATATTTTAACGTCGCAGAGTTCCAGCTGTTGGCTCGAGTTGCAGTGCTGCACAGTCTCACATTCACAGTGTTGTAAACTGTGGACCACTTTCGAACTAATTTCGAAACGATATATCGCGATAGGTTGACATTTAATATCATATATTATCAGACATATATGATTTCATGTAAATTATAAATATACATTTCTCATTTTCAAAAATTAATATGAAATAAGATAAAACCAATATTTATTCATTGTAGATCGATATGACAAAACTTGATCCTAAAAAAAGTCAAAGTAACCACCAAATTTCAATTTGATATTTTGTCATTTTTTTTTCTGTGTGGAATCAATTCAATTGTTTTAAGGAATTCCAAATAGGAAACTTTTGTTTTACGACATTTGGAAAAAGCCGCTGCTTTAGCGGGAAAAAGCTAAAAATAGCTAAATTTTTTTAGTTCGTAAGTTGTACACTACTGAATCTACAGACATGTGCTATACCTCGTTAAAAAGGTATTTTTTAAATACTTAAACGCCTTTTTAACTTAATTTGTTTAAATACAATGGCTTACAAATTATGATTGACCAATTTAAATTTAAATGTATATATTAGCTCCTATGAGAGCCAATGTAAACAAACAAAAACTTCTGATATCAAATAAAAACACCTCTTAACAAGGTAAAAAACTAGTGAAAACTAGTTTCTAATATTTTCTCATTCGGCACGCTGCAATAGAAAATGCCTGTGAAGGGAAAAAGGCTGGAATAGTTTGCTAGGGCGGGCCGAATGAGAAAATATTAGAAAGTCTATTTAATGACGAGTGTAATCATTTTTCGTCACAAATGTTGATATCAGAACTTTTGTATGTTCAAGGTGCGATCGTCACTAGTTTTTTACCTCGTTAAGAGGTGTTTTTATTTGATACAATTAGTCAATAGTTAAAAAAAAATGCTATGAATCTATTTATTAATATGTAAATGTTAGGGATTAAAAAAAAGACACTATTAATTTGTCCTCTCAACGTGAGATTCAACTCACACTTGAGGTTGTAAGCTTGAATAACAATTCATGCACGCACGCGTTAGACCCCTAGGCTACTAAAAAAGAAAATTTTCTTCGAATTAAGGCAATTTTTCTTGGTTTTAAGGAACATTTTCTAAAAAGTGAATAAGAAGGAAAACTAATCGAGTGACGTGACATTTTCTATATTTTTTATAAAAATATTTAAAAAACCTTAAATTTAAGAACAAATTTATTTTTCTACATTTCAGAAAGAAAAATTCTAAAAAAAATCGTTTAATAGAGACTTTTTTGAACGTTTAGAATTTTTTTCTCTTTATTCAGTTTCTAAAGCACAGAAAAAGTTTGTTTTTCTATATTTATGAAAATTAATTTTTTGAGTGTATAATCCGCACGCTTTATTCCCCTAGGCTACCGATTAAGGCTAAATGCGAGTGCGAAGGAGATGGACATATGTATAAACTTTGATCAGGTATAACTTTTTAACGAATGGTCCGATTTATACATTATACATTATACATTTATACATTTCGATAGGTATAACTAAACACAACAGAATTGCATTTATACTTATCCAAAATCTTTAAAAATGTGGGCGCCAGACACATTTTAGTATAGTTTGTGGGCGATTGTGGGCGTTAGAGGGGGCGTGGCGCTTGGCTGAAATAAACTTGCGCTGCGTAGGAAGCCCAAGAATATGTGTTGGTAATCCCAACTTTCTAGCTTTTGTAGTTTCCGAGATCACAGCGTTCATACAGACAGACAGACGGACAGACGGACAGACGGAGAGACGGACAGACGGACATGGTTAGATCGACTCGGCTAGTGATCCTGATCAAGAATATATATACTTTATGGGGTCGGAAACGCTTCCTTCTAGCTGTTACATACTTTTGCACGAATACAATATACCCTTTTACTCTACGAGTAACGGGTATAAAAAGTGAGAAGGTCGATGTTCATTTTTTCGTGCTCAATTTTTCTGGGTGTTATACTGGGTACTTTTCTACTCATATAATCTAAGACTTAGATCAACAAACACTTTATTAGCGCAACGCGAGCTTAAACAGAAAAATACTTTTATGAAAGTGTAACATATACTTTAAACACAACCCGTAAAATGTCATAGACCATAAAATGCATTTTTAGCAAGTACCTCCCCTCCGGAAAAGGTAGAACATTCGTTATTCGGTGGTTTACAAACTCTGTTGAAATCTTATCCACCACAATGTCATGCTGAAAATGGATATTTCTGATAATGTTCAGTTACATAAAGATATTTACTCACGTTGTAAGGGCAGGAGTGGTTCATATTGGATCGTTCTTTAAAGAAATTATAGAAAAACGAAGCAATTGGATTGGAGTTTTGATTTTTTAAAAACTTGCAGACATCAAATGTTATATTGTAGAGAAAGGGCTTATACCCATTTAATCGATTGTAAAGGGCCCCATTTAACTTAAAAAAATTTAATGAATTTCTAAAAGGTAAGGGGCTGTCCATATATTACGTAATCACCTAGGGGGGGGGAGGGGGTCAACCAAATGATTACTCTAGTGCAAAACAATTTTTTTTTTGTATGAAGAATTGATTACATGGGGGGGGGGGTCAAATATCGCCAAAATGGTGATTACGTAATATATGGACAGCCCCTAAGGAAGGTACAACAAGCATACCTTTACATTGGTTACGGGAACTTTAAAGAGTTTCAGTTTTACAATAAAGTATTTGTAGGTCCGGTTCACAGATTTCAGACGACAATATTCGAAATTGCCGAAATCTTTATCTGTTGATTCACACTCAATGTTTGTAAACTCAGTTAAAGTATTTACCTGCAAAGCAAAGCTCGAGAAAAGAATTTGTATTTGTTCTAATGATTTTCTACCTCTATGACCAAAAAATAAAACACCAGGAAGGTATACAAATTAGGTAATTTCCTTTTCATCTTTCGGTGCTGAGGTATCCACTGGAAGTAACTTTGATTTCAAATAAAGGTATACCAGCTAGACGCTATTAAAAACCTATTCCGCAACTAATTGTTGTCTAAAACTTAGCACTTCCGGTATACATCAATTCAGCAATTATCTGTTATTATTATAAAAGCACCAAAATATAGATTAAAGTGTCACCAAAATCAGTGCAAACCAACTGGTATTTCAATGTACTCACATAGATTTAAATAGATTTATAGATTTTCAATATAAATTTTAAACCAAGCATAGAAAATGGTATACACCATCTGAATTACCTCTTGTTCTTAAGAATTCGCGGTTATTCAAGATTTTTATTTTGTTTGGGTTGTTTGACATTTAAATCGATTCCTCAATAACCGCGAATTCTTAAGAACAAGAGGTAATTAATTTAAACATGAAAAATGTTCATTTACATTTATATATCAAAAGTTTCAAATGTAAAATACTGCTATAACATTGCATTTTAACAGTCGACTTTGCCTGTCTTTGATTTTGCTTCGGCGTTACTTCCGACTTCAAAAAACGGTTACTAACATTGGTTTCAAATTAAGGTAATTAAGATCGGCGCTATTAAAAAGCTAATTGTTCCCTAAAACGGACCTCTTACTACAAAGATAAATTCAGCATTCTGTTATTATTTTAATAACATCCAAATAATCTATATTTGCGATTAAAACATCCCCTCCGGAAAAGATGGATCATTAGTTATTTGGTGGTTTACGAAATCTGTTGAAATCTTATCCCCTACAAAAAACAAAAACTTGGTAAAATTAACCAATATAATTGTAAAAAAAAATTTACAGCGTACTAAAATTTTTAAGTGGCCATTTCTTAATCAGGGAGATGTACTTTCCCGAAAAACTAGGTTGTCTTCGTTGAGGAAGAGGTCGATTTTATTTTGTAAACTTGTGTTACCGATGTTAAGGTATGTAGTGACAACACTCAAAACTTTAAAAACTAAATTCACGTAAATACCGTAGGTGTCACAGAATCTGTAGTTTTCAAAAAGCTTCGGAGTAAATTTGCTCTGATTTTTGGAACATTTGCTTCAATGCCTACTATTCGGTTGGTTTAAAACCGTGTACTTGATTTTCAAACGGTTTCTGTGACAACGAGATTTGCTTTTGGGGGGAAATTTGGTTGGAAGAGGTTTCTGTGACACCCCCGTATATAAACGAATAATTCGATTAAGCCATTTCTCTACAATCTGGGGTGTCACAGAAACCGGCGACGGATTTGGTAATGGTTGGTTTGGAAACCAACCCATCAAAACCGTAGGTGTCACAGAATCTGTAGAGTTTTCAAGGAGTTTCTGAGTAAATTTGCTCTGATTTTCGGAACATTTGCTTCAATGCCTACTATTCGGTTGGTTTAAAACCGTGTACTTGATTTTCAAACGGTTTCTGTGACACCGAAATTTGCTTTTGGGGGGAAATTTGGTTGGAAGAGATTTCTGTGACAGCCCCGACAAACTTATGTTCCATTCGGAACACACACACAGGTTTCGGGGTATATCTAAGAATACAAAAAACCGATGTTTGCCCACCTTTTTTATGGGCTATGTTATTGAACTTACCCTAATTATTTTCGCTGAAAATGATTACGATTTCGCATTCATTCATTATCATCGTATGCTTACTCTAACATTGTTTACAGGAACTTTAAAGAGATTCAATTTAACAGCAATGTATTTGTAGGTCCGATTAACAGATTTCAGACGACACTATTCGAAATTGCAAAAATTCTTATCTACTGATTCCCACTGGATGTTCGTAAACTCAATAAAAGAATTAGCCTGCAAATAGAGCTTGAAAAAGGATTTTTGTTTTTTTCTAATGAATTTTTACCTCTCTCATCTAAAAAATATTCACTAGGAAGGTAACCAGAAAATTTAGTTTTCTATTCATCTTTTGCGGTTGAGGTATCGACGGAAAAAACCTTTGATTTCAAAAAAAGGTATCCAAGCTCCACGCTACTAACTAGGATTTAGATCATGCGCGGATCCACGGGGGGTGATATGGGTGATATATCACCCCCCACTCGGGTGAAAAATGAAAGAAATTTTGGTACTCAAAAAGTATGCAACAAAAAAATTGTTCTGATATCACCCCCTACAACAAAATCCTGGATCCGCCACTGATTTAGATAATTAGATAATATAATCTGTTATTATAATAACATCCAAAATATAGATTATGGGGGATTTCACAGAAGTCTCTGCCAATAAATTGGTATTTATATTTATTTGGTGATATTATGTCAAATAAAAACACCTCTTAACAAGGAAAAATACTAGTGACGATCGCACCTTTAACTTAAAAAAGGTCTGATATCAACAATCGGTTGCAATCGGTGCAATCGGCTGAAACAAACTTGCGCTGCGTAGGAAGACCAAGAATATGTGTGGTTAATCCCAACATTCTAGCTTCTGTAGTTTCATACAGACAGGCAGACAGACGGACATGGCTAGATCCACTGGGCTAGTGATCCTGATCAAGAATATATTTACTTTGTAGGGTCGGAAACGTCTCGTTCACTACATTAACCATCCGTACAGGTCAATTTTACCAATCAAATTTTTTTGTGTGAAGCAGAAAAATACTTCTATGAAAGTGTGTAATATATTTTAAATACAGCTCGGTTAATGTTATACGCCATCCAATTCATTTTAAACATATATTTTCCTTCCGGAAACGGTAGAATATTAGTCATTTGGTGATTTATAAACTCTGTTGATACCTTGTCCACTACAAGATCATCCTAGAAATAGATATTTTCGAAATTACTTAGTTATATGAAGATGTTTACTCATTACTCACATTGTAAGGGCAGGAATGGTTCATATTGGAATAGGGCTTAAACAAATTATAAAAATACATAGCAACTGGATTGGACTTTTGATTTTTTAAAAACTTGCAGGCATCAACTGTTATATTGTAGAGAAAGGGATAATAGCCATTGCCAAGTTTATATAGAGCCAGATTTACCTGAAATGTGTTTTTAAAGTTTTGATTATTGTGGAGGAAATATATTTAGGTACATTTCACTACATACCTTAACACTGGTTATCGGAGTTTTAAAGAGAATTACTTTTAGAGAAAAGTATTTGTAGGTCCGGTTCACAGATTTTAGACGACAATACTCAAAATCCGAAAAATCCTTATCTACTGATTCACACTTGATGTTCGTAAACTCAATTAAAGAATTAACCTGCCAATCAGAGTTTTTAACAAAAGATTTTTGAATAATTCTTATTGTAATAATAAAAATAATTCTACCTCCTTGATCCAAAAAATCACCAGAAAGGAAACGAAAAAATATAGTTTTCTATTCATATTTCGAGGTTGAGGAATCGACTGGTACTAACTTTGATTTCAAAATAAGTTATCCAAGCTGGGCGCTATTAAAAAGCTATTCCCTAACTAATTATTGCCTACAACAGAGCACTTATTGTAAACATCACATCAGCTTTTAGATTATTATCTGTTATTATAATAACATTCAAATATAGATTATGGGGGGGATTTTACAGAAATCTCTTCCATACAACTGGTATTTAAATTTATCGGGCTAGGTATTTTATTTCTGATCAATTTTGTTTGCACTCGTCTTCTATCACTATTTGTTGATATATTTTAATAATATTATAGTCTCGTAGATCCACAAACACTTTTTCAGAGCTCTTTACTTAATCCCAGGCAGAAATATACTTCTATGAAAGTGTGTAATATATTTTAAACACAATTCGCTTAATGTCATACACCATCCAATCCATTTTGAACATATGTTTTCCCTCCGGAAAAGGTAGAACATTAGTCATTTGGTGGTTTACAAACTCTGTTGTAATCTTATCCACCACAATGCCATGCTGAAAATGGATATTTCTTAAATTATTTAGTTATATGAAGATATTTACTCACGTTAAGGTTCGTTCCTTAAAGAAATTATAGAAATAAAGAGCAACTGGATTGGACTTTTTATTTTTCATAAACCTGCAGGCATCATATGTTAAATTGTATACCCATTTTCAAATTTATATAAAGCCAGATTAACCTGGATTGTGTTTTAAAAATTTTGATTATTGTGGAGAAAACATATTTGTACGTATGTACATCGGCACATATATTTCACTACATACCTTAACATCGGTAACCGGATTTTTTTTAGAGATTTGCTTTTAGAGAAAAGTATTTGTAGGTCCGATTAACAGATTCCAGACGACAATGTTAAAAGTTGGTAAAATCCTTATCTGGTGATGTTTGTAAACTATGTTGACCTGCGAGGTAGAGCTCAAAAACAGGAATTTTATACAATTCTTATGATTTTCTACCTCTCTCATCCAAAAAATCACCAGGAAGAAAATGAAAAAATATAGTTTTCTATACATATTTCGCGGTTGGGGAATCGACGGGTACTAACATTGGTTTCAAATTAAGCTATTTAAGCTCGGCGCTATTAAAAAGCTTATTGTTCCCTAAAACGGACCACTTACTACCAAAATAAATTAAGCATTTATATAATTATTATCTGTAATTATTTAAAAAACAACTACAAATAGATTATTGGGGATTACAACTTCCCTTCCGGAAAAGGTAGAACATGCGTAATTTGGTGGTTTAGTCATTTGGTCATGCTGAAAATGTTCATTTCTAAAATTTGTTAGTTATATAAAGTTATTTACTTACGTTGTAGGGGCAGGTATGGTTCATATTGAAAACGTATTCAAAGAATTTATAGAAATACATTGAAACTGGAATTGAGTTTTGATTTTTGAAAAACTTGCAGCCATCGTACATCAACTTTTATATTGTAGAGAAAGGGCTTATATCCATTTAATCGTTTATATATGCCCATTTATCTGAAAAGCAATTAAAATAGTAATTAAAGTGATATTTAAAAGAGCGATATTTACGCGAATTGTGTTTTTAAAGTTTGGAGTGTTTTCACTACATACCTTAACTTTTAAGGAAAAGTATTTGTATATACAATATTCGAAATTGCTGAAATCCATAACTGTTGATTCACACTCATTGTTCGTAAACTCAGTTAAAGTATTAACCTGCAAAGCAAACCTTGAAATAAGAATTTTTGTTGTGATTTAATAAATTTGTACCTCTATGACCAAAAAAAAAATCACCAGGTAATATCCACGGTAAGTAACTTTGATTTCAAATAAATGTATAGAAGCTCGAAGCTATTAAAAAGTTATTCCCTAACTAATTGTTGTTTAAAATTAAGCACTTACGGAATACATCAATTCAGTAATTAGATAGATGTAGGATCGCCGGTGAACAGTCCAGTTACCACACGAAATAAAGTTTAATGACGTTTATTCATACGGAAAAACAGTAGGTTTTGGGGTTTTACATCTTCTTTAATTCAAGCACAGAAAGCAAAAGCGAGTATTTTATGCGACGATTCTTTTCGTGCAGTATCGATACTAATATATTTGCAGAGTTGCAATCGATATGGTTATGTTAATAGAATGTTAACGAATATATACTTAAGTAAATGTCTAACAGTTATGCAGAGCTATTATAGACCTGACCACTCCTTGTTTTCCTTACTTTTCCCACATAGATATCTGTTAATCTTATAATAACACCCAAATATAGAGTATGGTGTCACCGAAATCTCTTTAAACCAACTGATATTTAAATTTATTTAGTAATGTACTTTATTTCTGATCAATTTTGTTTGTACTTGACTTATTACACTCATGTGTTGAGATATTTTTATAATATTATGTTCTCTTAAGTCTTTTTTAGCGCTCTTTATTTTGATCGCAGGCAGAAATATACTTCTATGAAAGTGTGTAATATATTTTGAACACAGCTCGGTTAATGTCATACGCCATCCAATTCTGTTTGATCATGTACTTTCCCTCCGGAAACGGTAGAACTTTAGTCATTTGGTTATTTATAGACTCTGTTGAAACCTTATCCACCACAAGGTCATGCTGAAAAAGGATATTTCTGAAATTACTTAGTTATTTGAAAATGTTTACTCACATTGTAAGGGCAGGAATGGTTCAAATTGGAATAGTTCTTAATCATATTATAAAAATACATAGCAACTGGATTGGCCTTTGGATTTTTTAAAAACTTGCAGGCATCAACTGTTATATTGTAGAGAAAGGGCTTATACCCATTGCCAAGTGTATATAGAGCCCCATTTATCTTAAAAAGATAAATGAATTTCAGGAAGGAAAAGAATGAACTGCATATATACCTTAACATTGGTTACGGGAACTTTAAAGAGATTCACTTTTACAGAAAAGTATTTGTAGGTCCGGTTCACAGATTTTAGACGACAATACTCGAAATTGCAGAAATCCTTATCTAATGATTCACACTCAATGTTCGTAAACTCAAGTAAAGAATTAACCTGCAAATCAGAGTTTAATCTTTTGTATAATTCTTAGTACTTATTACCTCGCCGATCCTAAAAATCCCCAGGAAGGAGACAAAAAAATAATATTTTCTATTCATATTTCGCGGTTGAATAGTCGACGGGAACTAACTTTCATTTCAAATTAAGGTACATATAAGCTCGACGCTATTAAATAGCTAATTGTTGCATTTAGCATTTGAACAGTTACACAGGCCAACAGAAGTTTTGTCCAGGCTTGCCACCATTTTATTTCGATAAATGAGGCAGCTCTGGTATTTGCGGTATCTTTCACACAAAAAAAAACTTGGTAAAATTAACTAATATAATTGTCAAACAGTCTTCAACCACAAAAATTGTCTATTCTACCAATTAAATAGTTAATTAGCAAAGACAACACACCCAAAGCAAAAACAAAATACACGTAACTATTGTTTTATAGTTACATAACTATCCGTATAGGTAAATTTTACCAATCAAATTTTTTTATTATAATCCGAGGTAAAGAAGTTCGACTGTATACAATAAATGGACAATATAATGTATTGATTAGAAATTAATACGGAACCCATTATATATGAAATGTATTTATCTGATTTTATTATACATCTCCAACCAAGTTTAAATGGACTAATGTGTAGGTGATTGTGTATTTCCCTGAAATAAATTAAGCACTTCCGACCTTTTTTATGTCTGTTTGACACAGTTTGACCTTCCCCCCTCTGTATCATAATTTTAATAAACTCTTTCTGGTGCTCCTCGGCAATGTGTATGGAAAGTGATTATAAATGCCGTGCCAAAAAGTGAACTGCACTTGCATCTATACCTACCCACGTAGGAAAGCAGACACACGATGCGGCTGCGGGCGAATCCTTTAGAATCCTGTGGCAAAATGAATAATTAATGTTGCAACTGTTCTGTGGTTTTGTACGTGCGGTTAGCAAGTACAAACGCAAATGCACGGAAGTTAGGTGGCTGAGAATTGGGTGGCCAGAAACTAATTGCATTTACGCTTGCATGGGCTCTAAAAAGGGGGTTATGGGTGATTCATTGACCTTGCGGGAGCTTAGAAAGTAATTTACAATCGGAAATAAATACCGAATGGGTTTCAATTAAGTCCAACTACAATTTCAATGCTAAAATAATGCTTTGAGAATGTTTAGCTTTTTAGAATGCTTCCTACATCATATCTTTACGGTCTTAATTAAAATAAAATTATATAAAATTATGTTTACACTCAAAAAAAACTTGATATGAAACGGTAATCAATTTGACATTATGTGGTATCAATTTTGACTTGATTTGTGGCATATAAATTCGATATGCTCGAAATGTGAACAACATGTTCTAAGTATGTAATTATGTAAGTATGTGCGCTATCCCGCCCTATTTCGAATTGAGAAAATTAGTTCTTGTCGCTCCCACTTAGGGGCTGTCCATATATTACGTAATCACGTTTTTGGTGATTTTTGACCCCCTCCCCCCCCTGGTGATCAAAAGTAATCTTTCAATAAAACCCCCCCTCCCCCACCAATGATTACGTAATCCCAAGAAAAAATTTTCGAATTTGTTATTTTAATTTGTGGATTGAAACGGAGATGCACATTCGGTTCTTCTACGCTGAAATTATCTTTAACATACTCTTCGTCAAGACATTACAGGTCTTCGCATCCTTCGTGTGATTGAACCACTAAACATTCTCTTTTGCGCCGCCCAGCCAATCGAAAAAATATTTCTCTGCTTTACTATCCAAGTTTGTAGATATAATTGAAAGAAAATTATTATATAAATAAATTCTTTAAATAAAAAAATACATATAAAATGATTACGTAATCATGGTGCAAGACCCCCCCCTCCCCATGTAATCAAACATAATCATTTCGATGACCCCCTCCCCCCCCTAGGGTGATTACGTAATATATGGACAGCCCCTTATTTAATTTAAATCGCAATATTGCTTATTGCTGTTATTTACGAAGTTAGAGAATCTCCGAGAAAGTGATTTCGGCCAAATGATATTATTTAATATCAATTTTACCAGTATTGCATGGTAAAATCGATATGCACACGTCGAATTGATCCTGGCCTGTTTGTGTGTAGTTCTTAAGCTTAAAGACGTAAGACTAAGATATGTGAATTTTCCAGAGTTTTTTGTGCACTGTACCAGAAAACTTTTAATGTTCAGGTCGAATGTTTTTGTAACGTAAAAGTATATTTGGATTATTATTTCAAAGGTTGTACCTAAACCTATTATATTATCGGATAAACCCTTGTCCCAAGCAAAATAATTTTGACAGGTGCACTTATTACGCAGCTTTATAGCAATTACTTTCTGCCCGCCCACTTGGCAAACCCACCCTGCCGCAATTAGTCGGCAAATGTATGCTCAAAGTGACATTTATGAAAAAAAGGGAGCATAATTTATTTGGACGCTCATGTGTGCGAGCGAGAGGGGAAGAGAAACGGAAACCGAAGCCGAAAAAGGGCATTTTATTAAGGGTATGAAAGATGAAAGATTTGCATTGCGAGCAAATCTGTGAGGCGCACTGAAAACATATACTTTTCGTATTAACCCTCGAAAAAATCCGCAAAGTTTTTCTCTTCGGTTTCTGTTTTTTCGGTTTTTTTCCTCGCCGTGAATTCGTAATGAGCACTTGCGGTACACGATAATGCGGGGTACACATAGTGCTTGTGCTTATTCCGATTTCGAATCCGAGTCGAGACTCGAGTGCAAGATACCGAAAGGCAAAAACAACAGCCGTCGCTCACACAGATACTCACTGACACTCACACTCACTCACCGATGTTGTTTTCACTGTATTTGCTGTATTCCGTTTTTGTTGTTGCCCTGGCTCTTGCCGCTCGTTCATCGTTCCATTTACAGAGCCAGCATGCCATCCACAGCACAGCACAGCACGGCACAGCATAGCACAAGCACGAAAATACCATGCCCTGTGTTAAATTTGGTGGTGATATTGTAGAAATTCCTAATCCGGTTTATTATGTTTATTTTGGTAGGCAACTATGCCTACGAAAACCCACGTTTTTTTTTTTTTTAAATTCCACTTTTTCTATCATACAAAAGTTCCGAGCGAGACCAATAAAATTATTCCATTTCCAGAGAAAAAAATATAACAAAATCTTGCTTTTAACAAAACTCTTGTGGGGACCAAAATAAAAAATTTAACCAACTATGTTTTTTGAAGGAAAGAAATTAATTTAAAAAGCCGACTATTTTTTTCTTACCTAAAATAGGGGAACAAAGGAAAAATTTGTATATAAAAAAATTTGTTCCGATCAGCGCTCTTTTAGGGACTTTTTCTGACCGACCGTCAAAAACTGTACCCCTCCCCAAAAAGAAAGCAAGAGAAAGCACTGGCTCTAAAAAATATAAAATGCTTCAGCGGCAAAATTGGGGCTAATGTACCCCAAAATGTAAGCAAAGGTTTTTGAATATTAAGATCGTTTTTATAAAGCTGTAAATCGGGGGTGTCACAGAAATCTCTTCCAACCAAATTTCCCCCCAAAAGCAAATCTTGGTGTCACAGAAACCGTTTGAAAATCAAGTACGCGGTTTTAAACCAACCGAATAGTGGGCATTGAACCAAATGTTCCGAAAATCAGAGCAAATTTACTCCGAAACTCCTATAAAACTCTACAGATTCTGTGACACCTACGGTTTTGAAGGATTGGTTTCCAAACCAACCGTACCCAAATCCGTCGCCGGTTTCTGTGACACCCCAGAATATAAAATAATTTGTAGGTATAAAACCACCAAAAGTAGAATCACTTATTTTATTAAATGCACTAAATAAATTTTAATTTTTGTTAAAAAAAAATTTTCTACATTTCCAACTGGGTTCCATGTTTTCCTCATTTCGCTTTGCGTGACGTGTCGGCGAGTTAGAGGGGTGGGGTGGGGGGTTGATGGCTTGGGGGAGGGGGGCATGGCTTTGGTATTGGCATATTTTCTGCCGACGTCGGCAGCGACGTCGCGTCGTGCGCAAACATGGCGTTGCTTTTGCTTCTGATGTTGCTTCTTCTGCTTTTTGCATTCGCCTGGCCAAAAGTGCGCTCCCACACACACACACACACATACTCAATATTTACTTCTGGCTTGCAGGCCGGCCAACCCCCTCGCCCAGCCCCACCCCCCACCTCAACCCCCCGGCGACCCATGAATTGTCGGGGAATATTTACATTTTGATTGGGAAACTGCTGAGGCTCATTTTACGGCTACACTTGTGTGTACGTGGGTGCAGTTTAACATTCAGCTCTTGTCGTTGTTTTTTCTTCTGTCCTCCTTTTTCGTTTCGATTCGTTTCGTGCACGTGTGTATGTGTGTGTGTGTGTGCTATCCGCTTTTGTCCAATTATAATTTGTTTCGATTTATCACATGATGTTTTATGGAGACAAGACAACAAAAACAACAAAGAGAGCAACGATACCTGGCGAATGATTAATTAATCACCGAGAACCGAAATGCGATAATCTTATGACAATCGGCCATCTATTTATTATATCGAATTGAGCTATTCCAAATATTTTTCTAGCGGATAAGCCGCTTTGGGGCAAATGAAGCTTACGTAACACTTTCAATTCAGGTTGGCAGAGAAATATTTGGACATTTATGAGTTTTGTCTGCCATTTTAATGGGTCTTGCAATCACTTTTTATCTGTATTTTTAGGTATAACCCTCTGGTGATTACTTTAAATGGCCATTATACAGTTTAAATTAGTACAATAGTCTGAAAGTGTATATAAACTGAATGTACATATGTACATATTTAGGTTTTGATAAATTTGTAAGTCATTAGCTTAAAGTCGCTATACTTGAGTGCATCGACTATCAGATACCCCTTACATCTAAAGAAAATGCGAAGGAGATATGCAAACAGCAAAGCGAACACTCTTACGTGCGCCATCTAGCGGATATTCTATTATTTGCTCATAACTTTTTAATTAAAGGTCCCTTTAAAAAATTTTCGATAGGTATTGATTAAGTACACAATATTGCATCACTTTTACGAATATGTACATATGTATTTTAAAATCCCAGACACACATTTTAAGAGCATTAAGGGTGATTGTGGGCGTCAGAGTTGGCACGGCATTATTATGAAACGAACATTCAAAAACTGCCGGAATCTGCATTCTTAGTCCCAAACTTTTAGCTCCTATCACAACGAGATCACATCGTTCACACGGACAGACGAACATACCTACATAGATCGACAGGTTGTTAATCTTGGTCATATTTTCGAACGACTAAAATATTTTCTTTGTATTTATTACCCGTATTACAAGAATTTAGTTTAAAAAGGGTTTCTAGCTTGATCCAGTTTACATTACATACTACATTACTTATTGTATTATTGTACCCGTTACTCGTAGAGTAAAGGGTATATTGTATTCGTGCAAAAGAATGTAACAAGGAGAAAGAAGCGTTTCGTACCCTATAAAGAATATATATTCTTAATCTGGATCACTAGCCGAGTCAAACTACCCATGTCTGTCTGTCCGTCTGTCTGTCCGTCCGTATGAACGCTAAGATCTCAGGAACTATAAAAGCTAGAAGATTGGCATTTTGCATGCATATCCTTGGAGTTCCTACGCAGCGCAAGTTTATTTCAGCCGAGGGCCACGCTTCTTCTAACGCCCACAATCGCCTTAAGCCATTTCTTGAAAAATGTCTGGCGCCCACACCTTTAAAGATTTCGGAAAAGTAAAAACGCAGTTTTATTGTGTTTATAAATACCTATAAACATTTTTTAAATCGGACCATTCGTTAAAAAGTTATGCGCGATCAAAGTTTTATATCTCCATCTTCCTCGCACTCCCTTTAGCTGAGTAACGGGTATCAGATAGTCGGGGATTCGACTATAGCGTTCTCTCTTGTTTTTTATACCCGTTACTCGTAGAGTAAAAGGGTATATTGTATTCGTGCAAAAGTATGTAACAGCTAGAAGGAAGCGTTTCCGACCCCATAAAGTATATATATTCTTGATCAGGATCACTAGCCGAGTCGATCTAGCCATGTCTGTCTGTCCGTCTGTCCGTCTCTCCGTCTGTCTGTCCGTATGAACGCTGAGATCTCGGAAACTACAAAAGCTAGAAGATTGGCATTTTGCATACAGATTCTTGGAGTTCCTACGCAGCGCAAGTTTATTTCAAAAAGGTGCCACGCCCCCTCTAACGCCCACAATAGCTAATAGTTTTGTTGTGTTTATCAATACCTATCGAAATGTAGAAGAAATTTTTTAAATCGGACCATTCGTTAAAAAGTTAGGCCTGATCAAAGTTTTATCTCCATCTCCCTCGCACTCCTTTTAGCTGAGTAACGGGTATCTGATAGTCGGGCAACCGACTATAGCGTTCGCACTCCCTTTAGCGGAGTGACGGGTATTAGATAGTCGGGACACCAACCCGACTATAGCGTTCTCTCTTGTTTTTTTTAGTTTTAAAATCATTAAACATTTTTTTTTTAAATACCGTTTTACATTACTTTTTAAAGAAGTGGTCCAAAAAATGTATAAACTGTATTTTTTGCTTTTTGGAACTTGGCGACCATAAATATTTTCACATCAGCTTATTTCCTTATTTGAAAGGCAGATGGCTAACAACTTAAACGGGAAGAGTTAACAGTTGACCAACAAGCATACGAAAACGTATATTTAATTTCCTCCGACGTCCGACATCTGTCAATTCTAATTTGGCCGACGTTTTCGTTAAACGACGGTTCTAAACCTTTTTTTGTAGCATCCTAAAATTGAATAAAAATACCGAAAAGACCTCCATATTTTGTAGGAAATTAATGGGTTACTTAAAGTACTGATTTGTTAGACTTTAACCAAAACAATTATTCCCCAGGCAATGGGTCTGTTTCCAACCATTATCGAGCGGAACTTGTAGATCCGTGTAATGACAAAGCAATTTTTCATAATTATTGTGTAATATAATTTGGTTCGCCTTTGACAACCTGCGGGATTTGTCACACCCCTCAACTTGGGAGACCGGGCCCAGAAAAACCAGTCGCGACTTTTTGAAATTATGTCACTAATTAGTTTACGCCGACGATGTTCGGAAGAATTTTAAAGAGGGTTTTGGCGGGTGGAAATTGAAATATGCCAGCGAGGACGCGACAGGGTGAAAAAAAAGAGAGAGAGGCGGACCTGAGCGACTTTTCTCCCCAACGTTTGGCCGGCCTTTCTTTCCCCGGGGATATTGCGAAATTTGCAATTTAAGAGCTTAAATTGTTGTTTGTTGCTGCAGCTTAATCTCTGACGCTGTTAACTTTAAAATTCCAATTAAAGTGGATTTAAATTGCTCAAACAACAACGGGCCTTCTGTCGGGCTTTTTGCGAATGCCCGTCGCCGAAAATTTGCATAATTATGGCCCAAACTTTCAATATAAAATGCCCAGTGACTCGGTTCTGCCTTGATCAGCATTCAGTTTCGGTTTCCGAGTGGCTTTTTGCCCGGCTAATGATAAGTTAACAGAGTGGGTGCGGCTCACGGACTTGTTTTCAAATAATGGCGCACATAAAAACATTCCTTATGAATAAAAGCTTAATTTGGATGAAATCATAGCCTTATCAGAACTGAAAAACATTAAAGTAAATTTACAAGTACGCTTTAGCACTGTGAATATTCATAATTCTTAAGGTTAAAAGACTCTAAATTTAACATGATTCTTCGGTTTTTTAATTTCATTCGAAAATTTAAAGATTTCAATTTTAAGAGTTTAGACTTTAATACTTAATCTGAAGGTAAAAGGAACTGAACAAGTTTAAAAAGAATAAATAAATAAATTAAACGTGTACAAGAAAAAACAAGAAAATTAGTATGTCTCCGAACAATTTTATTTGATTTCGTACCATGACTATTAAAAAAATAATCCTATTGAATATAAAAAACTTCAAGTAGATTTGGTAAAATCTGTTGTAAAGTAATAAAGTTGATTTTTATTAAAACATTTTCTTAATAACCTGATAATTACAAGATTGATTGGGACTTTTACAAAATTATAATTTTATTCAACATCTACTCAAAGACCACATTTTGAGAAGTTTGCATTTGGTAGTCAAATATGAAGGAAATTAGCTTTTATTTTCACAAAGCCTTTAACCACCCTCTCGGCGAATTCTTCCTGTTTTTTTCTGTTTAACCCTTAGGCATATATTCAAGCCATGTAATTGAAATAATCCTCTTATTTTCAGTCTTTTGATTCTGGTCGAGAAAGGAAATCTGCAATTGTCAGAGCATTTGATTTTCCTTCATACACCGAAACAAAATTAATAAGATATGATGAACAATTTGAGTTTTGAATATTGCTGTTCCATAGTAAGTTAAGGGGCTATCTCGCTATATTTTGAAAAGAATCATAATCATATCGATATCAGCATACCTAGTTGAACGTCACGTTTCGATATAGCCATGTCCGTCTGTCCGTCTGTATGTCCGTCCGTATGAACGCTGAGATCTCGGAAACTATAAAAGCTAGAGGATTGGCATTTTGCATGAAGATCCTTGGAGTTCCTACGCAGCGCAAGTTTATTTCAAGAAGGTGCCACGCTTCCTCTTCCTTTTTGGAAAAGTAAAAATGCAGTTTTATTGTGTTAAAAATACCTATCGAAATGTAGAAGAAATTTTTCAAATCGGACCATTCGTTAAAAAGTTATGCGTGATCAAAGTTTTATATCTCCATCTCCCTCGCACTCCCTTTAACTGAGTAACGGGTATCTGATAGTCGGCGCACCCGACTTTAGCGTTCTCTCTTGATTTTCTTTGTAGTTACATAGGGTTTCTATTTTGGTTTTTTAACTTTATTGTCCTCATGATAAACTTAAGGTAGGTTTTAAACAGAACAAGTTGGAACGGCATAATCGAGTGCCTCGACTGTCAAATACATACCTGCTAGCCAGCTAAAAAAGTGCGAGAGAAAGGAGATATGCAAAGAGCAAAGCGACTGCCTGAAATCGCGCCATCCAGCGGACATTTCATTACAGGAACACCTACACCAAAAAAAATTATATGAAACGATGATCGATTTTACGTAATATAGTATCAATTTTGCCTTGATGTGCTCGAAATGACCGGTTCCTCCACTCATGTAACTTTAAGCGCTATCTCGTCCTATTCCGAATCTCCGAGAGAGAGAGAGAAATCGGTATTGCACGGTAAAAACACTAGAAATGTACCATGCGCATATCGATTTTACCGCGACGTGTTCTCAGATCTCAGCGTTCATACGGACGAACGGACAGACACACTGACGGACATGGATAGATCGACTCATCTTGTTATTCTGATCAAGAATATATACCTTTTATAGGATAGCAAACGCCTCCTTCTACCTGCTAACCTCTAGGTTTCATAGAAATTAAATGAAATTTACGGTTACTTAAGAACCCTCAAGTAACTGCAAATTAACAAAATTAACGAACAAAAAGACTTAATGGATGGTAAACAAAAACATTTAGCTTATGAATATGACGAAATCGTGAAACCGAAACAAATGACAAATGATGTTAGTTTTAAAACCTGATATCTT
Organism: Drosophila prostipennis; assembly: GCA_037075205.1. Classification (NCBI taxonomy): domain Eukaryota; kingdom Metazoa; phylum Arthropoda; class Insecta; order Diptera; family Drosophilidae; genus Drosophila; species Drosophila prostipennis. The sequence goes on along the minus strand of JBAMCJ010005005.1, from coordinate 1,228,941 downwards.
TCGAGAGTTATCGCCCCTAAGTTTTTTGAAGTCCGCCTGAAATGAGGTAGGGCATTGATTTGTTTATTCCGATACTCTCGCTTTGATGTTGCTCCGCATATAAACACATGAATCAATCACAAGGAAGTATTACTCGTAATTCAATAAGCCTTTTGCCGGGAAGTTCATCATCGTGCTCTTATTTCTCGTCGGGACTTTGGGTTCCCGAGAAGGTTAACATGCCGCTGTCAAATCCGGCAAATTGATTTTGCATCTTTAAGTGCGTTCAAATCCGCTTTCAACTGTGAAATGGGCTGATTCCATCGCCTTACGGCCTGCGCCGGCCTGCCATCTTCAAACTTCTGAGCCAGGGCCCCGTTCTCATTGATCCGCTGCCGGATTTCCTTTACGTGTTGCGTCGTATCCCCAAAACCCTCCCTCCCCCTCTACTCAAACCGTTTCCTTTTTCTGGCAAAGACATCGCATAAAATCGGCGTGAACATAAAAAAGTTGCACGACTTGGAGTGAACTTTGGCTCGGCTTGTTCAAGTTTTTAGGTAACTTTTTCTGTTCAACTTTGGCGACTTGTACATAAATGTTAAGGTTTGTATGTATGGGGTAAGAGCACATGGACAGGCAAGGTAAATACAGTCGAGTTTCGTATAACGTGAACCAATTTCTCAAAGATCATTAAAAATTTTATAAGGATAAACCAAAGATTTTCAATCAATCAAAATACCTCATCTTAAAATCTTGTCAAATGAAATCATTAACACATAAGTAAGGGAGAACTGTGGTATTCAATAAGTTTAAAACCGAAAATTAAAGATAAACAAAAAACCGTCCAAAAGTTTCTAAAAAATATGAATCTTTTTTGCCTAGATGGGATCTATCAAAAATGATTAAAATTTGACAGCACATAGGAGTAAATAATAAAATAAAAAAAACGGTTTTATTGGTATAAGAAATCCAATAAAATATCCTCATGAAAATGCCTTAAACCGATATTAAAGCATACAATGAACCATAGATTCAACGAATAGTTAAAATTATTTCCATTTAAGATTTAAATCTATGAATTGTTTTTCTATCAGAGAAATCTTTAAAATGTTGGGATTTTCAACTTTGGGGTCGAATTCCAAAGACATGGACAATGGTTCACGATGGGGACTATTTTTTAGTAGTGCCGTGATGTATTGAGAGTAAGTCCCAGCAAAAATAATAAAGGTAAGTCCAATTATATAGGCCACGTAAATTAAAATGTCGGCAAACATCGGTTTTTTGTATTCTTAGCTATATCGCGGAATCTATAGGTGAAGGAAAATAATTTTGTACGGGACTTTTAATCAGGAGCACCCAAATATCATGGAAAACTTGAAATGGTTCGTGGAAACTTCACAAAGTTTTATTTCGTGTTCCTGTGTTATCGTAAAATGAGTTTTATAACTATAAGTTATGGACCCTTAACTCGAACTTTTTCGGAGGCGATGGCGGTTCGATTTATGAAAGTTAGACTGTATTTCATCTGTGAAATGACTTAAAAGATTTGGAGATTTATGATAGAATGGACACCAGTGTATGAGTTTAATTCCAAATTTCGATTGTTCCGAGCCCTATTATCTTAATATTCATAGTTAAATGGTAAATTTTTAATTTGTTTTAGTAATTTGAAATATTTTAATAATTGTTTCGTTTAATCATAAAATCATTATAACTGTGAAAGAGCGTTTATCAGAATTATGAAAATATCCCTTATATTATTTACATACAACGCATAAAGGATTATAAAAGCAACTGTACAATTTGACTTTTGCTGCGATTAACGAAAAGGTAACAGGACACCTGGAATGAATGGAACTCGGTGGCAGTTAATCAAATAATTAAATATGAACCTAAATATTTTTGATTAATTGAGAGACGGGCGGGCAACAACAAAAACAGCGGCGACTACCTTTTCACACAGCGCTCAGCATGAGAACGCCGCTGCCGGCGTCGCAGTTGGCGTCGCTGTCGCTGCTGGCGCTGACGTTATTTGGCCTCCCAGTCTCGAATATTACGGTCTTATTTATCGGCCCCTCCGCTTTGCGCCTGTTTCCGCTTTGTTGCCCGCATTCGTTGCGACTCTCCCTCTTCCACTCTTCGCAGGCGCCAGCGACCCTCATACAAACATACAACTACAACATATATTTCGGAGTTTGCCTTGCTTGCTTTTCGCTTTTTGCCTTATGCTCCCTCTCTTCTCCGCTCTCTCGCTCGCATATGGCTTCGCTCTGCCGGCGTTATTTTGCCCTTCTCCATTCCACACATCTTCGTGCCCTCGCTGGCAACCAGTTTGCTATTGTACGTATGTTTGTGGGTATGCTTGTTTGTGCTGCGTGTGTGTGTATGTACTGCATGTGGCCCGTTCCGTTTGGCAGTTTGTATGTCTAACTGGCATCTCTGGCAACCTCACTTTATAATTCCAACATTATTTCGCATTATGCTGTCCCTATTCCTTCTTCCCTTATGCTCGTCCCATACCATCCCATCCCCCGTTTTCCGACCGGGAAAACTCGGTGTGCGAGGAAAGTGGTGGCGAAGCGGAGGCGAGAAAACTCATTATTATGCTCGCAGCAGAAATTCTGACTCGACTTGGCCTGTGTGCGCGTAGATAAAAGCAAAGCAGGCAATAACAAAAGGTAGGGTTGCCGAGTTGCGCGATTAAATTGGGTATTATGTGTTTGAGATACATTTTCTAATGTCTAAACTAATTCTAAGAGCACGTCTACCTAAGGGTGTGTTAGTGTTGTTTTATAGAAAATATGTACAATTTAAAGTTTTTTTACAATACAAATTTTATTGCTTTATTTACATTTTTATTTACCAATGAAATCGTTTTATAATAACATACAAATAAATTAAATATTTCTAAATTAACAACTAGCGAGTCGACAACCCTGCTCGCACTATTTGCTGTTTGCTGGCACACACAGATGCACCTTTTCACACACATACTCTCCACCGCACAAACACACATACTCTCTCTCTTCACCGAAGGCACATACATAAACATCTGCTGTTGCTTTTGTGGCAATTGCGATGCGATGATGAACATGGTGATTATGACGATGCTGCTGCTGCTGATGCTCGTGACGTCACAGCAGTGCGTATTGGGAAAACTCAACTGGCAGATAGGTAGATACGTACATATGTATGTATGTATGCATCTGTATATGTATGTATGTAAATAATGTAATGTAAGTTGTTGCTTTTGCTTTCGGCATGCGCCCTGAATGCACGACAACAACAACGAATACGAATCTCAATGCTTGTGGGGATTCGTTTTACGAAAAAGGAGGAGATGAAGGAGAGAGAGAGGACAGAGAGAGAGAGTGTGAGGGAGAGGAAAACGAACGAGTGGCGACGACGGCGGCACACAAATTAAACTTAAATGCCCCCCATTCACTTGGGATGCTGCTACCGGAGTTGCTGTTGTTGCCCCACTCTGGCTGTTTGTTGTTTTTGCAGTCGCCCCGTTTAAGTTGTTGTTGTTGTTGCCGCTGTGGACACGACTTTGGCTTGGCTTGGTTCCATCGCCTTTTCACTCAGCGGCTCAAGACTACAGTGGGGCTTAAGAACACGGACCACTAGATCTTACATTGGATATCTAGGAAACCTACTAAAAACTGAGCTAATGTCAGAACAATGATTACGTAATATTCGCTCACTAATCATCAGAGACATAAATATTACCGAAAGCATAGTTTTTAGTATGATACTGTAAAATTACAAAACAAATGATTTTCATTTTTATTTGGGTATTTTTGTTCCACGTTAAATATCTGTAATGTTAAATATCTAAGGATAACTGGCCTTAGAAGTTTTAATCACGATTTTTGAACTGCGCACATGATTTAGTAACACAAATTAACCGGGTTTTGAAAATTAAAAATAATAAAATGGACTAGTATATTACTATTTTGATACGTTTCGTTTTGATATTCATAGGCCTAGCCCAAAAATCTTTAATATTTTATATGAATTTGTATTTTATATTTCATATTTTGAGAGAAGAAATCGAAATTATTTGGGTTTACTCCGTGAAGTAGTAGGTTATTAAACAAATATTTAGAGCTCATGATCAGTGAGTTAACTTTTAATTAAAAAATGTTTGGCTTTCGCAGGTCGGACTGTAGTTTCTCTTTCCCCAGTTGCCACGACTTCGACTCCAAGTCCGAATCCGAGTGCAAGTCCGTCGCTTTATCGCATTTATTGCTTCATGGGGTCTCAATTAAGCTGTTAAAACCAGTTGGGGCAATCTATTGCCGGGCATTAAAGCCAATCAATAATTTACGGCTCTGCTTGGTGGAGTGGCAAAGACCAGTGTCGTCCAGTGGACAGGATGAGCTCAATCAGCCGCTGATGACGGCCGACTTAAGATGGCGTCCGCCGAACGGCCAATTGCTCCGGGTATCCAGAATCCGGATATTATCCACATACATTCGCCTGATGTCGGGCACACGCTTGATGATCCCGCTCGGGGATTAGCGTCAGTTCTCGAGTGGAGTGGTTCTAATTGCCCAGAGAGACTGAAAGTTGATGGCGAATGGAATTGATACTCCTGATGAGGCTGGAAACGGGGAAAATCGCGGGATATTCAATACACGTAATAAAAATCAGCGGGGAGTTCGAATTCTTCACCCTACACCCGGCAAATGGAAAAGGGGAGGTACAGGAGGATCGGCTAATTGGATTTAACGACCACTATTGGAAGAAATAGTACCTACTTTTTAAAGATGTATGTATTTTCGAGCCTAATATGGATTCGTTTAGCTGGTTTTCGTATTTAATTTCCCAATTATGTTTTTAAAATTAACTGTTTACCACATCTAGTGTATTTTTAACACAACAAGAATAAAGTCCTAAACTATGCGTTTATTTGTTTGTCTTTATTCTAAATTTAAAGAGTATTGATTACCTAAGAAATATTATTTTGACTCAGATAAGAAAACTTTTTAAGACTTTTCGCTTTAGACATGAAATCAGAATACTTCTGAAAGAAAAAGTAAATTATTTTACTAAATTATTTTAGAAACCGTACGGGAAATCAGAGTTTACCGCATACTTTAAATTTAACATGCGGACGAGAAAATGGATCTTAATTTGAGTTTCAGCTCTGAAACGTGTAAGGATAAGCTTTTACTCATCATCTCAAACTACCAACAAATCAAATATGTGAAATTTTAAACACGGCTCTCTCGTATCTTCGACATGATGGACAGTTTTCCACCAGATTTATTTTGTTCAATGCTTTTACTTAATAGACTTTTATACTTTGTATCTTCTCGAAAAATGTTAAGTCTTTTCTTATAAACTTATTGCGGTTATACACATTTGAAAATTCCAATTATTCATACTGTTCAATTAATCTTGAAATATAAATCATGTCATAAGTAGACAAATTCCATCCTCTTAAAAGTATTACTCATTCAATTTGCTTACCACATTTTGTTTCTGATTCATAAGTTTGAAAACTTATCACATTGGATTATGGGATGAGTCATGAAATTCAACTTAAAAGTCCTGAAAAGTAAATCGTAATCAGATTCATTGGCAACCATATTTAGTTGATTTTTTGCAAAAATGTTTATTTGTCCGAACGAAAAAACAAAAACAAGAGGGAACGCTATAGTCGAGTACTTTGATTATTAGATACCCGTTACTCACCTAATGGGAGAGGGAGAGACTTGAATATATGCTCGTGTCAAAGCTACTAGCGCCATCTAGTGGCTGCTTCATTTTTCGCTCGTAACTTTTTAATGGATTGTCCGATTTTAAAATTGACTTCTACATTTCGATAGGTATTAATAAACACAACAAAATGGCATTTACAATTTTACAAAATCTGTAAAGATGTCGGCTCCAGGCTTTTTTTAAAGTCTTTAAGGACGTTTGTGGACGTTAGGGGGGCATGGCGCTCGGCTGAAACAAACTTGCGCTACGTAGGAAGACCAAGAATACGTGTGGGTAATCCCAACTTTCTAGCTTTGGTAGTGTTTGAGATTTCAGCGTTCATAAGGACAGACAGACAGACGGACATGGCTAGTTCGACTCGGCTAGTGATCCTGATCAATAATATATACACTTTATAGGCTTTTAAACGCTTCCTTTTACCTTTTACATACTTTTGCACGAATACAATATACTTTTTTACTGTACGAATAACGGGTATAACAAGTATACATAGTTATTTTCTTCGATAATTGATATTTTAAGTGATAAATGTTTTATTGACTGGCGGATCTTAAGTAAGGGGTCTTTAGGGAATTCAATGAATTGATTCCGCTGCACAAAAAATTGTTCCGATATAACCCCCCACAACAAAGTCCTAGATCCGCCACTGATGTAGACATACTTTATAGTGTTGGAAACGTCTCCTTCACTGCGTTGCAAGGATATAAAAATAAAACAATCGAAATATTTCGTGGTCTACGGTGCTTAGACAAATTTAAGCCGTGTTTTGCAACATGCTGGTCTTTAAAATTATAGTCCACGGGCATCTCATTTATCATTTGGTTTTTCATTTCAACAAAATTTTAAACAAAATTAATACAAAAATGTTAAGTTTTTTTTTGTAATTTGTATACCAATTACTCGTACCATACTGTATTTGTTGAAAAGTATGTAACAAAGAGAAGACAGCGTTTCCGACCCTAAAAAGTATACATATTCTTCATCAGGATTACTTCCCGAGTCGATCTAGCCATGTCCGGCTGTTTGTCCGTCCGTATAAACGCTGCGATCTCTACAACAATACATATGTTGTCTTTTCTCGTGCAAATTCTAGTGGTTCGTGCGCAACGCAAGTTTATTTTGGTGCCCCATGACTCTAACGTCCACAAACCACAAAAAAAGTTTACAGTATTTAACTTAATTTTTCTATAGCTATCGGCATGCCAACATAATTTTTAAAGCGGACCACTCATTAAAAAGTTACTGTACTTTTGAAGCTTTATAAAGCTTTATAAAAATGATCATTAAGGTTTATTTTTATTTAAGGGAAATTATATTAAAAAGAAATTATTTTCGCCAGAACTAAGGCATCGAATGCAATAAAATGTAGCATTTGTTAAAAATAAGTTGTTGATAAAATAATTTAAGTAAGGATACATATGTATATTGTTTTTCTGACTAGTGCATTAATTTATAAGAAAGTCGTTGTAGCACCAGGAAATGGGAAAGAAATCATTTCAATTATAAATTAAAAGAAATGTTATTCGAACATAATAGAAACATCTTTTTACTGTTTGTGCTGAATATCCATCCATCCATGTATAGTAAGATAATAACAACAAGAGAGAACGCTATAGTCGGGTTGGTGTCCCGACTATCTACTGCATTCCTACTTTTCCGATATATTAAAATTTTTCAAATCGTATAAAAGCTATTGTGGGCGTTAGAGGGGGCGTGGCACCTTTTTGAAATAAACTTGCGCTGCGTAGGAACTCCTAGAATCTGCATGCAAAATGCCAATCTTCTAGCTTTTATAGTTTCCGAGATCTCAGCGTTCATACGGACAGACAGACGGACAGACAGACATGGCTAGATCGACTCGGCTAGTGATCCTGATCAAGAATATATATACTTTATGGGGTCGGAAAAGCTTCCTTCTAGCTGTTACATACTTTTGCACGAATACAATATACCCTTTTACTCTACGAGTAACGGGTATAAAAATGTATATTTTGAAAAGGAACATGGCTATAGAAAGATAGCACTGGCCCACAAAAAAAAATACAGAAACTGAAGGATTTTTCCTGTAGATCACGACTCCAAACTTTAAAACTTTCCAACTTTTTAAACCCTTCGTAGCCCAATGCTAAAATTTGTGGAAAATGGTACCCTGGTCTTTTAACTTCAACATACGAGTAACACAATAACCTTTCTTGCGGAACCACTACTTCTTTTTGTGCCATTTTGTAATCTTTTGTAGCTTGATATTTTCAATATGTGACCGGGTATAGCTTTAACAGGGAAGTTATAAGGATGGTGCAGATGAAGTGACAAAAATGAACTTACTAAATGTATGAGTACTTACAGAAATAAATGTATCTTAGAAAACAGAACGATCTCCTTTTACTCCCACGGACTTAATCACTATCTTACTATTTTGCATGGCAAGTCACGGTTCGTTTTCTTATCCGCTAGATCTGCATTGTTACGTTACGTAAGCCCCCACATCCAACGGTTAATTCGCCAAGACGGAAACGAAGTTGCTGTTTTTATTGTTGTTGGCAGCCACTGATTGGAGAGCTCTTTTGCGCTCTCATTGTTTTTGTTGTTGCTGCTGCTGTCGTGGGGGGCAGAAAAGGAACAGGCAAAGGAAAACCCAGCAACAACAGTTTCAATTTGGAGGCAATAATGTGCGAGAGAGCGAGAGGGGTGCCCATACAGCCGTACGCCTACGTGCAAATATGCGATTTCAGCTGACGGAAATTGCAAGTTGCGATTACATGGGCACTCGTTCTACCTTGTTTGCACATGGTCTTATGTATCTCAAAGTGTTTGTATATGGATAAGAGCTCGCCAGAGTCATAAAACCCCTGCCATTTATGTACAGCCCTTTCCCTCTCCCTCCACCGATTCGATTTGTACATACAGCCACGAACAAAGAAACGGCTGGCGAGGCAGAAAAAGAAAAACGCGCAGTCGACGGCGACGCCAACGCAGACGTCGGCAGCGCTCGACGAAGTGGCGACCGAAAAGAGCGTGTGCTTCATTCGTAAACCGACCTTCAACGAGAGCGGATCATAGACGGAACGAAAGAGCGAGCAGGCGAGAGATTACGAGCGAGAGCGACGCCCCGCAACGAGAGCAACAAAGAGCCGAGTGCGCGCGCGAGCGAGACAGCTGCCTGGTTGTCCAGTGAGAGGCCAGCGAGAGCGAGACGGCCAATCGGCGAAAAAGCGACGAAAAAGAAAACAAAGATACTCGCCCGGAGCAGTTGGCTACCTGACTCGGCCCGACTGTATGTGCGCGAGTGCGAGTGCGAGAGAGAGTAAATAGCGGACGACGCAGCAGAGTACATAAACGAAAAGCAGCGTGGTCGCAGTGCGACCGCCGCAGTCGGAAAAAAAATATCAAAGCGAACGGACGTGTGCGGTCGGTTGGTCGACTTTCCTACTTTTATCGCTAATCAAACAGAGTGAAGCGACCACTATAAATAACCGGGCATAAAGCGTGTGTTTAGATTGCAACCTCGGGCTCCAAGCTAAAGTTACAAGATAGTATTTCGAGTAAATAGGAAAATTTGAAAGCAAATTTCCTTTGTGCGACCGAATGCCGCAGCAGCAACAGCAACAGCAACGACGTCTGCGGCCTTATGTACGACGCGCGTGTTAGTGTGAGTGCAGAAAACATAGAGCAAAGCATAATACACAATAAAGGTGCCCACGAAAGCAGAGCAGCCGAAAACCAGCGCGTGTTTGTGTGGTTTGCCTGCAGTTCGAGAAGCAAAGAAGTAAAAATAAAATAAAAAGTGAAGTATAGTGAAGAAGGAGAGCGAGAGAGAAGCGAAAAACGCTGACTCAAACTGGAGTACCGATACTCTGTGGATTATTTACTTGGATTATTACCTTGCCATTGGATTATATATGTATGCGAGGCGACCACCGCGATGCCAATTAACTGGCTGGATTATTAGTGGATTAAAAATTGGATTCAGAGGTAAATGATTGGCGTTTACCAACACTGCTCACGACCGGCAGCTGTTGCGCTCTCTCCCCCGCCCCCGCCCCAGCCACTGTCTCTCTCTTCTCTCTCCTCTTGGGGCCCCCTCTATCTGCCCCAACAAGTGAGAATTTCGATTGGACACACGACAATTGAGTAAAGGGGAGCATGGGAATTTCCGAGTGTGTGTGACGGATTTTTACTGCTTTTTCATTTTGCAACGTTTTCGTTTTATGTTTATGCTATGTACTTATTTCTTTGAATGAAAGTTATGTGCGTGTGTGTGTTTGTGAAAGAGGAGATAAAGCCGCAGTCTCGACTCTGCATTCTCCGAATTTTCGCTGGCTTGCTTGTTGTTGTTGTTGTTCATTGTCACAGTCTCGCGTTTCCCTTCCTTCTACTTCCCTTCGCATCCCATTTCTTCCCTTCCCTACACACACACACGCACACAACACTCGAATGAGAAATTCCGCTGCTTTTTTTTTTTGATTATCCTTTTCATGTTGGTACTCACTCACATCTTTTTTTTTGCGCGCGGGAATCCCTGAGACTTTAACCATGGGAATGGGTTGGGTTCAAAAAGGAAGGAAGGGACAGGAGCAGAAGGGTTCCCTCACTTTTGGCACAACACTTAAAAGTGATGTAAAAAAGGATTTAAAGAGCCTGCTGGCGGCTCTTTTTCGCCCTCTCGCATATTCATTCATTCATATTCCATTGCCATATTCCCCATACATATATTTTTGCTCTGGAGTTGAAAAAGTTTTTCGGAAAGTTCTCCGTACGTACCTTGACTTTTTAGTGGCGCGTTGATGCAAAAACAACTTGAAATTGTTTGAAATACACATTTTTACACCCAACCCGCCCCCTCTTTGGATGTACTTGGCATCTGGTTTAAACTCCACTCGGCTCCGTAATAAAACAAAACACCCCCTGCAACTCATTCACCCCCTTTTTGCTCCCCCGAGTGCTGTGCATTTCAATATATTCGACGTAGGCATTCCCATGGCAACTACAACATCCATTATCGAAGGCCCCCGCATCCATCGACTGATTGCAAATAATAGCTGGCAGATTGCTTTATGCCCGGCGACTCCTTTCAGTCTACCGCTCAAGTCCCAAAAGCTTTAATTCCGGATTTCAAGTCTGTTTTTAATGTGTTTTTTGATTTCTTTGGATTAAATCATCAAAATAAACTGACATTGTCTATTTGTAGAAAAAAACTAAATAAATTTCGTACTCTTATTTATCAAAGGACATCATTTTGTTTTTATTGCTAAAAAATTCAGAACCCAACCTCAAATCTTTTTTACAATGCTACAAAAAAAAATATAAAAAATATTGTTAATTTTAATAGCTATTTGTGATTTTAAATTTCTTTATTATTATTTATTTATTATTATTATTTATTTATTTATCTTTCTAGCGCTAAAGTTAACAGTTAAATTAAAAATAAAGCACTAGTCACAAAATCATCAACAAATTTAAAATCATCAAAAAAAAATTCAGAACCTAAACTTTAATTATTTTTTACAATGCTATACTTAAAAAAAAAAGAATGTTGTCTTTAATTTTAAGAGCTATTTGTACTTTAAAATTTCTTTAAAGTCGTAATTTCTACAGATCTATGTAAAAATCCCTACATTAAAACCCTTAATAGATATTAAGTCACAACGAAACCTGCAAAAGAAGAGATTTCACTATAAAAAAATACGATCCCACCGAGTTCATTAACTCTACAAGTTTTCCCAGAAAACGTACATTTCCCTTTCCTCCATTATTCTTTTGTAATGTCCGCGGGGAGCGAAGCTTTAAGCTTTTCCACTAAGAAGCTATATATGTAGCTTCAGCTTATTGCTTTCCGCGCTCAGCCGCTGATTTATTTATAATCTTCAGCACACTCTCTTCTCGAAGTCGCTTTTCATTTTACCATTTTCCATGCGCTTTATTCGCATTTAATTTCAACTTCTTTCGTTATCTATTTTGCAGATTGACGCTTGTGCGAAAAACAAAGGCGAATTTTCGCAACGAGAGAGTGTATTATTTACTATGATGACGCCAGAGTCGAAAGCAATATTGCCAGCAACAACAACAAAAGCAACAGCAACGCCAACAGAAACAACAACAGCAACAATGGCTCATACACAACAAAAGTCGCAGTTGTCAACGTTGGCGAAAACAACAACATCGGCGACAGCAACACCAACGAATAAGGTGGCCAAAAGCGTTGTCAGCAATGCAAATAGCAATGGTAACAATTCAAGCAAAAAGCTGGCTTTGTCTCAGAAAACAACAGCAACAACAGCAACAGCAACAACAACACCAGCAGCTGCAACAACTAATGTTGATAAAATGCAAAAGCAACAGCAACTAAAGCAGCAACTTTTTGCTGCCTGCAGCATTAAAGTAAAAAGTGAAAACACATTAGCAACTACTACAACGGCTGCAACAACAGCAACAACAACAACACTTGCCACCGGCAAAGCAGCAAAAACAATATTAGAAAATAGCATCAAGAAGGAATCAACGCCTCCGGTGACGACGACGAATGCCGTTGAATCCGCTGAGGCGGCAAACTCCACCTCCTCCTCATCATCTTCTTCGTCCTCCTCCTCATCATCGTCATCATCATCTTCTTCTTGGTCCACGACCAGGAGAGCTCCTTCAGAGGACGCCAGCAGCAGTAATGGTGGCGCCTCCGCCGACGAGGAGAAAACGGAGGAGGACCAAGGAGCGGCGGATGCTTCTTCAACGGCGACAACGACTTCCGATTTGGCCACAACTTCAAGGCCACGCCCCGTCCTCCTAACGGCCGTCAATCCGCACATCATCTGTCACCTGTGCCAGGGATATCTGATCAATGCCACCACCATCGTCGAGTGTCTGCACTCCTGTAAGTACATCACTTTAGAAAATTGTACCCCAGTTTTGGGGTGGGATCTAAGTCCGAGTCAATAACCTTTGAGTAGCCGAAAGATACAAAGTCTGTACAATTTTTTCCACTTTCCTCCAAGCTCTCCTTGAAAACTAATTCCAACTACCCTATTAGTGGAATGAAATCGTTATCCCTTGCGTCGACTTTCTTTCAGATGAACAGTTTTAAAAAGAGAAACCCTTAATGTTTAAACTGGTGACTGATCTTAGTCTTTAAAGGACATTACATTTATAAATTAATGGAAGTCTCTAAAGAAATAATAAGAAAAAGTTATACCTTTAGTTTTGATTAGAGTTTGAGATATTTGGACTTAATCTGTGTCTTGCAAACTCCATTCAATGGACCAGGACTGCTAAGACTATGCCAAGTTGCAGAGTCTAATCGCTTTGCCTTAATTAGAATGCCAACTGCCGACAGGGGCACCCCCCCGACCCCTCGAAACCATCAACCAATACCAAATACCGAATACCCATCCAAATCCCAACCTCCGCCTGTCTAGCTGTTCTGCAAAATTGCCTAGACGCGATGAGTTATGTTCGCTTCAGGGGGCGGAGGATTTCGCGAGGGGAGGGGGAGGGGGATTTCCTAGGAGGAATGGGCGGGGCAGGGCCGCAGACGACACGCAGATGTTGCCGGGCGATAAGTTTGTGGGCACATTAATGGCCCCGGCCACGAAGTACTTAGCTCGATTGATTGAGAAACTGTTGAGACGGCGGGCGAGAGATGATGATCTCTCCCCTCAAAACCCCTACTCCCCCTCCGTTGGAAAACCCCGGATGTGTTATCAACGACACAGATATTAACACAACATTAGCATTCAGGCGGGGACTAAATGCCATAAAACTAGCGAATGTGGCCATACATCACCAGAGCCGTTCGTTCAGACATTAAAAGTTTCCCCTTTTTGCGGCGTAAGGTTAATTTTCCATTCAAGCGCTCCTTTTTCTCTCTTGTTTTTTTTTTTGCCGTTCTTAAATCTGGCAAACCAATGTGTTGATAATGGACACTGGATACATTTGGTCAGGCTCATTTAAATCTGTTGGCCGGCAGGGACAAAACGGACTGGGGGCCCAGACACAGAGATACATGCTTACGTATGTAGAGCACCCGGGAGTCCCATCTAACTGTCAAACGAACCGAACCGAACCAAACCAAAGCGAACCGAACAGGAGTGGGGACGCTGAATGCTGAACGCTGGACTGTGGACTGTTTACTGGTGACCGGACCTGGGACTGAAACTGGGGACCCAGACCCCAGACCCAGGCAAAACCAAAACCCAAAGCAAAGGCAAAGGCAGAGCAAACCAAAGCGAAAACCGGACTGTGGCAGCAACAGCTGCCTTCGCAGAACGCACTGCGAGAAATTTATGAATCATAAAGAGTTTTAAATAAGAGTTTAAATAAGTTATATTTGTGGAGTAGTTGCAAAACTTCTCATATATAGAGTAATAAAATAAATGATTACAAAATAAATAAATGAGAAAGGTTGCAATTAAAATTTTTACGAAAATTATACGACATTTTAGGTGCCGTTTTCTTTTAAAAACGTTTTAAAAATATAAATAAAATGTTTTTAAAATCCGAAGTAAAATAAAATTTGTATGAAGTTTACTTCTTAAAATGTTTCACCCCTGATTTTGTACCTAAAACTTTTGATAATTTTCTCTGTGTATCTGTGCTGTAAAGGTAGAGCATGAAAAAATATTGACAGTTTGCTATTTATCGGTATCTAATTAGTATTTTCCCTTAAAAACATCGATATTATCGACATTATCAAAAATATCGATAATTTCAAGCTCTATGTAAAGAGGCGAAACTACAGTAGAATCGTACAAAAATTTAATTCTTTTTTATGTAATGATTTAGTAATGATTTAAAGAAAGGACAAGATGATAACTAAATAGATTTTCCTTAAAATCTTAACTTTCAAAATAGATGTTATAATAATAGAATAAAATTTAAACTGGGTATGAGGAAATAAATTCGCTTTAGCTAAAGTATTTCTCTTAGTGTTCTGATGCCGCTGCAACTCTTGCAGAGTGCTGGCTGCTGCTCTCCTCATTCGAGGCCATTTGGCGGGCAGTAACAACAATTTTTTTTTGCTGGCTTGCACACGCCACCACCCCACACGCCCAAATATCACCCAACTAACCCCCCGTTTGTCCTTCTCAGTGCGAATTTTTCCTTTTATTTCACTCTGTGTGTGTTTTTTTTTATTATTATTATTTCGGCATTGGACCAAAACTGACGGACAAGCGTAACAGGCGGCGGGCCAGCTTGGACTGACTGACTGTGCGACCCCCAGTAGTCTATCCTCCTGCTTTATATATATAACGCCCCCCTCCCCCATTGGAATCTCCTCGGTCTGCAGTTGGGTGACAGTTGTAGCGGGCAGGATATCCAGGGGAAAACTGGGGAAAAGTGGAAAGGGACGGGGGAGCTACGCAGACAGAGACACTGGCATTGACATTAAAGTCAAAACAACTTTTTTTGCAGCACGGCACGGCACTCACTTTGCCTTGAAGGTTTCTGTTCTGTTCTGTTTGGGTTTAATGCTTTTCCCTTGCTTCGTCCTTCGTTTTCATTTTGGGTACGTGGGTGGTTTGATTGCGTTTCCTCTCCGTTTTTGTTTGGGGTGGTGGTTGGGTTTTACAACAAATCGAATCATCGAAATCTGTTGAGTTTATTTATTTCGAATGCCAGTGTGCATCGTAATTTGCCTATTTCGCGTACCAAAGCCCTCTAATTTATACTCGTTTTTTCTTTCTTGTACTCTCTTTTCAGTCTGCCACAGTTGCCTCATTAATCACCTGCGAAAGGAGCGATTCTGCCCGCGCTGCGAGATGGTCATCAACAACGCCAAGCCGAACATCAAGTGAGTATGCAAGAGCCCTTTGGAAATACATGTACAAGTAGTAGCAGTAGCTGTGGATGCTCCTCGCAATCGTCTGTCTTTGACAACAAGCGATTAGATGATAGATACATAATGCAAGGTCGTAGATGGCAGGGGGGCCCAGGTGCTTGAGATTGCGATTCGTCGCTGTCTGGCTAAAAATAAGTGGGTAGCTGGGAGGGGAAAGCATTGCCAAACCTTTTTGACAGCCCAGATGGATCTTTAATGGGGATAGCTGCGATGGTTGGTAAAAGAGAGCTGAGTAAATTATTCAAGTTCTTAGTGAAATGGGACTACTCAATATTTGATGTGATACAAAGCATTCAAAGAACGAATCACAGGGTTTTCACAACGTTCATTAATCAATTTGCCCTTTCTTTATGAACTGTGTTTCATAACCAGTTGAAAAATAAACCTATATAGTAAGGGAAAGGTTGTACGGCACTTTGGGAACTCCAAGCTCATAAAACGGAACCTTGTATGATATCAATTTTTATTAAAGCTCGATAAAAGAGGAATTAAAACACCCGTAAAAGGAATACCTAATCCCACTTTTGTTCAGTGTCAAAGGGCCAATTCTGAATGACGTTTTCCTTGAGAAGGTGTCTGCTGAAGCTTTTTATTGGATGATGTCTGCTGACTAATATAATCAGAAAATCAGTACAAGATTAGCTCCTTTCATTTTCCCGCCTTTTTCCCAACCACAAACGTCACGGACTGTGGACACTCACTGTAGCTTATAGCAATTTTGTCTTAGTTCGCAGCGAGATTGATTTTCCCCAGGGGAAAGGAACTCTCCTGAACCGGAGTAGTTTCTTCTTAAATGTTTCTTCTTCCTTCACTTTGGACCACACAACTTTTGGCATTTTCGGTGGGTACGTGGCGGTGGAGGTATCGGTATGGTTTTCGCCGCCAAAGCGGAGGGAAAAAGTTGATCAAAAACCTTTGCCCTAAGTGTGGTGTGGGCCTAAGAAAAGCCTGCTCTCCTTTTCCACCTTTTCGAGTAAAGTTTTCGCCTGTGGTTAACTTTATTTGACGGAGACCAAGCATTTTCGGGAATGTCTAACTGTCTCGTCTGGCACGTTTCAATTCATTCCATTCCATTTCGCTGGGCGTAATGAAAAACACGTTTCAAGTTCCGAAAGCTGAACCAGCGAATATATCTATTTAAGCCTTGGGCCCCCGAACAACTTTAATGGGAGTCTGTATAGAGAAAACCACCCGCTGGCACCCCCTTGAACCCCTTGCCCCCGCTGCCCCATCATCAAGTGGCACGTTGTAATCGCTGGCACACACAAAGAGATAATGAATACAAATTCAAAGAGCGGCGATATCGTGGGCAGAGGGCTGAGTAAATGAAGAGCAGGTGAATGAATGAATGAACCTTTTCGGGCTGCTGCTGCTTCAGCTTCTGCTGGCCAAATGGTGTGAAGTGGTGCCCTATGGATTGGAGCCGGTTACACTGGGATTAAATAATGAGCTATATACCCCTTTAAACAAGTCTAAAGAAAATTGAGTGTTAGCTTTTATTAATATAAATGTGTTGTTTTTTAACCATTTATGTTGTATTGAGTATTAAAAAAGTTATTTTATATATTGGTATCCCACAAAACTCAGCTATTCATTAAAAACTAACTTTAACTTTCTATTTTTGGTTTATTCGACAAAAATTTGTAATATCTTAAAGTTTATGAAGCTGGTAAACAAAATTGTTTAAATTTGTTAGCAAAGAAACCTTTTAGGCATACGATAAACAATCGATTTCCGAGAATTAAAAAGATCTGAAATGTTTGACTTAAGAACCCTTTTAGCTTTTTTGTATGTTCAATCGATTTCGGATTGTTTAGAGCTTTAGGAACTTTATTTTTCACCGTGTAGATATAGCGCACAAGATATAGCGGGGATTTTGGTGGGTTCTACAAACAAGTGCCTTTTGTATGCCGCTGGCCATGTTTTCCATGAATTTTTAGTAGTATTGTAGTAGTAGTCTCGAGTCTCCAATTAAATTTATTGCAAAAGTTTATTGTTTAACCCACCGAAAGAAGGAGAAGCAGGAACAGGAAAGGAGGAGAGGGCAGAAAGGAAAGGGGAGAGGCGGGGAAAACAGCAGCGAGAACACAAAAGAAAACTCGCTCAGTTTGTCTTTACAAAGGTAAACACAAAATAAAAGCGTTGTGAAAAAAATAAAGTAATACAAAATAAAATAAACTAAAAGCTGGAAGTTTCAACAGCTCTTTTGTATGTGTGTCAGGGGCCGGCCATGTTCTTATTGCTTTACAGCCCCCAAAATCATCTGATATGAACTGCAAAAAGGCGAAAGAAAAAATAAGAATAAATAAAGAGAAACTGCAACGGCACGCATTTCCAAGAAAACCGAAAACAAATCCAAGTGCGGCAGAGATAATTAACGGGCGGGTCTTGCGCTGACTCGAATTTGCCGTCGGCCAAAAACAACGACGACTGGCAGCAGCTGACAACAACAAATACGAGATGAAAAGAGGAACTACCATAATAATAACAGCTACAACAACTGGGCTGAGTGACAGGCGCGTGAGGGAGAAAGAACGACAGCCCAACAGTCTGGCTTCTGTAGGATGTCTTCCTTTTTTATATATTATTCCATTCTTGCAACTGACATTCAAAAGAGGCAGTAAGGTGAGAAGAATAAGAGTTGGAAATACTAAACTTTAATTGAGTTATTAAAAGAAGGGGGATGAAAACGGGTTAAAACGGATTAATATTTATTACATTTTATATGAGGTTAGGATCTTTTCTAATAAGAAATTGAATTTCAAGAGTAAATCTGGTTTTATTTACAATTTGTAATATTTTGGATTACTACACAATCGATATAAAACGTAGATCGATTTTACATTATGTAATATCAATTTTAACTTGATATGCGGCCCCTTAAATTCGATATGCTCGAAATGAGTATTTCATGTTAAAACGATATGCGTATTGCATAACCAGAAATTTACATGCGCATATCGATTTTACGGCGACATGCTTTTTTGTGTGTTTTTATTATTTCTTATATTTTAAAATATATTAAGATTACATACCTTTGAAGAATCAGTGTCTTTATGATCTTCTAATATTATGATATCCATAAAAACACCAAAAGGGCCCATTATCTAGATCATGTTTTGGCATCTTGGAATTACTTTAATTACATCTCCCTTTTTATCGCCCATCTCTCATTTCATAGTTTAATTAATATGGTTGTGAAAGGATGCTCCTAAATAGATCGATTAGAGATAGCACATTTTCCACTCGGCAATGATCGATAAATTTATGGCCCCGGGTTATGTAAATGAGAGCCATTTCATTCCCAGATCCCGAGACTCCGATGCCTTGCGCTTACCTAATTCCCCGTCCTCTACCTTCTGCCGCCGCCTGCCTCTTTTTCCATCTCTCTGTTCTATTCAAGACCTTTTTCGGTCTTCGTCTTTCGTTATTTTGGTTGAAATGATTGAAGTGAGCGCCTGGATGCCCGGGGCCGTAGATGTTTTCAAAAGACGTCTTAGGGCCAGAGTTGCTCGGTTCCTGTCTCAGTTGCTGCGAGTGTGAGTGAGTATCTGGGGGGAAACCACAACCACCACCATCATCACCAAGCACCGAACACCACTATCACCACTATACCATCGTCACCAGCGCATGCCAAGGAATACATAGTCCCAGTCCCTTCCCTTATTTTTTGTTCGCCTTTCGTATTTGTTGCGTGCCATTGAAGCAATAGAAAATTGCATCTGCCGCCTAATTTGTACAGGCCGGTGTGTCTCCCTCCCCTGTTCCCCGTTTCCGCGCCAAGGAAGTCGCAAGTCCTGTCCCCGACTCCTTGGCTTCTGGGTGTGTGAGTGTGTCCTCATCCATGGTGACTTTTTCCTTTTCCCGGCGGCCGCCTTTGTCTGCGTTCCATTTCACTGGGCCTGATGCATCAGCTACCCCCGAAACCCTTAAGACTTGCACTTCCTAATCCGCCGTTTGTTCCCTTCCTCTCTTGCAGATCGGACACCACGCTCCAGGCGATTGTCTACAAGCTCGTGCCGGGCCTCTACGAACGGGAGCTGATGCGCAAAAGGGCCTTCTACAAGGATCGTCCGCAGGAGGCGGCTTTGGCCACGCCCGAGCAGCGGGGCGATGATACGGAGCATCTGATCTTCAGTCCCTCGGACGATATGTCGCTATCGCTGGAATACGCAGAATTGGGGTATGTATCTCGGAAGTTTAGCTAGTTTTAAGTTCTAAGAGCTTAGAAGTACCACTCTCTAGCAATAACTAACCTCTGAATTTCCTCTTTCCACCCTATTCTGTCTTCCCCCAGTGAACTGAAAATCGAGTCCGAGTCCGAGTTGGTGGACACTCTACGTCCCCGATACCTTCAATGTCCGGCCATGTGCCGAGTGAGCCACCTGAAGAAGTTCGTCTACGACAAGTTCGAGATCGATGCCCAGCGCTTTAGCATCGATATAATGTACAAGGTCAAGACCATCGTGCTGCTGGACTACTACACGCTAATGGACATTGCGTACATCTACACGTGGAAGCGGGATGCACCCATGCGGTTTTACTACCGTGTTTATGAGTCGCCCCAGCCGCTGGTGAAGCCCGCTCCGCGCCGAGTGCTGCCACTGAAGCTGGAGAAGCAGGACAAGGAGAATCGACAGGAACAACAGCTGGCAATAGAGGCAGCCGCTCCGCCGAAGGTGGAACCTGCGCCCTTGCCAGCGGCTCAAGCTTCCATCAAAGTGGAGCAGCAGGAGGCCATCAAGGAAATCGTGAAGGAGGTGGTCAAAGAGGTGGTAGTGGCACCACCCACGACGGAGCCGCTCAAGCTGGTGATCAATCGAACTATGCTGGAGAAGCGCGAGAAGAGTCACTCGCCACAGACGAGCTCAAAATCCTCGTCCTCGAAGAACTCACCCTCTACGCCCGTTTCTTCACCCTCAGAGCCCAATATCAAGCTGAAGATCGATCTGTCCAAGCAGAACAGCGTGACCATTATCGATATGTCGGATCCTGAGCGAAGAGAGATTGTGAAGCCCCTGAAACCCGAGAAGGAGTCGAGGTCCAAGAAAAAGGACAAGGACGGCAGTCCCAAGTCGTCGAGCAGCTCCAGTTCGTCGTCGAGTTCAGAGCGCAAGCGCAAGAGTCCCAGCCCGCTTACGGTGCCTCCATTGACCATCCGCACGGAGCGCATAATGAGTCCCAGTGGAGTGAGCACCCTGAGTCCGAGGGTAACCAGTGGAGCCTTCTCCGAGGATCCCAAGTCCGAGTTTCTCAAATCCTTCGCCCTGAAGCCCATCAAGGTGAAGGTTGAGTCCCCGGAGAGGATGACCAACAGCAGAGCCATTACCCCGCCTTCAACTTCGCCTTCGTCGAAATCGAAGGGCAACTTGGACGACAGCATGCTAATGAAGCCGCCCAGCTGTATGCCTCCCAAATCGATTGCTTCCTCGAAGAGAAAGAGCAAGGAACCAGTGAAGGCGGTGTCCAAGAAACCGAAGCTATCGCCCCCACTCCCGACGGTGGACTTCAAGATACGCCTGCCGGCCACCAATGCCAATCCTCCAGCATCGGCATCTCCCAAGATAGAAAAACCGCTGATGCCGCCGCCGTCGAAGCCACCAATGTTGGCTCCCCGGAAGCTCCAACCCTCCTCCCAGTTTGCCCCGCCCCCCTCGCCTATGCATCATCATGCCGGAGTGCAGATGTCAGCGCCTGGCAACCGGACGCCCATCGCCAAGCGTTATCAGCCCATTCTGCCAAAGGCTTCGCGACCGAATCCGTTTGCCAATATACCAAATGATGTCAATCGACTGCTCAAGGATGCAGGAACGGAAATCAAGTCAATTGGCGGAGGTTCAGGAGAGAATACCACCAGCTCTGGCCAGAAGTCTCAAGTCTATGGACCCAAGGGAGAAACAAAGATGGGCCCACCGGCCTCGCCAGCCATCTCGGCCAACGGAACTACTGCTCCTCAGGGTAGCAGAGGCGTCGGAAAGCAGGGTAGCCACTCGCAGATGTCGGCCCCCAATAAGAGTAACAGTTCCAACTATCTGAATCTGGCGCTGTTCAATTCCAGCAAGTCCAAGGGCAAGGAGGCGCCTCCTGGCTGCCGCACTCCCATGTACACGCCCAATTCGCCCATCTACTCGCCCAGTTCGCCGCAGTATGTGCCCAGCTACAATATTCCAACGATGCCCACCTACAAGTACACGCCAAAGCCAACAGCTAATGCGGGAACTGGAAACGGAGGGGCTCTTGGAAGCTATATGCAGAATGTGCTGGGCGGCGGCAGTTTGGGATCTCTTTGTGGACTGTTCCCCTCGCCGCCCACCAAATCCGATCAGAATACCAATCCAGCTCAAGGAGGAGGTTCATCCTCTGCCCCACAAACAGGAGGCAACGGAAGTGGGAATGGCAATCTCTACCTGCCCAGTGAGGACGCACCCGAGAAGCAGCAGGTGAAGGTCAAGTCGCTGCTGAACTCGTGCAACATCAATATTCCCTCCTCGCTTTCCATCACCATCTCGCGGGACAATGGAGATCCCTCCTCGCCCAGCAATGGACAGCATCCCAAGCACAAGAGTCCGGTTAATAACTACATTGAGATCGTTAAGCTGCCCGACCAGCCACAGGATCAGGCTCAAGCCGCCAAGGAGGCCCAGAAGCGACAGTCGCCACCTGCGGCCGGGCCAGGACCTGTGCCCGCAAAGCTGCCAACTCCCGCGCCATCCAAGGCTATTCCTTCGCCGCAGCACTTGATGTCGCGCATGACGCCGCCACAGCTGCCCCAAGTGGCCACCCCACCGCCTCCAAGTGCGCCTCGTGTGATCACTCCACCGAAAACCTCACCCCCTGCCAATGGTGCCAAGGTGACACCTCTGAAGCCAGTGCTTACGCCCACGCAGGGGGATAAGAAGACGCCCAGCCCGGAGAAGCGAAACGCCGCCCAAATGGGCAGCCATTCACCAACGGCCAGTGAAAACAAGTCGCCCAAAGGAGGAGCGAACTCGGGAGCGGCCACCCAGAATGGAGATCCGGCGGCCAAGAAGTTCCGGCCCATCCTGCCGCGCCAGAATGCCATGCCCGAGCTGGCGCCCAAGTTGCCAACGCTGGCGCCTCCGTTGGGCTTTAATCCACCCCAAAATCCAGCCACCGCCAAGAAGGTGCCGCCCAGCAAGAAGTCGCCAAATGCGGGAGTCACTGCCCACCAGCCTGGTCAGCAGAAGCTAGCGAACGGCGCAGCACAGCAGCAGGCCGCACAGAAACCCAGTCCACCCCAGAAGAACCACCAACAGCAGCCGAGCAAAAAGGTGTCCAAGAATCCGACGCCACCGCCTCCATCCCTGCCAGCAGTGGGCAAAATGTTGCACAGCCAGAATGCCCCGCTCAGCATCGCCTCCAGCGCCAGTGCAGCGGCAGTCGCCTCGGGTCAACTGGACCTGACCAACTTCATCAAGGAGAACCTGATGCGCGTGCAGGCGGCGCAGGCTGCCCAGGCGGCGGCCGCTGCTAACCAGTCGAATATGATGTACAACTTTGCCCAAATGGGTCACATGTCCCCGGCGATGTACGGCTACCAGCAGGCGTATCTCATGGAGCAATTGTCGCGGATGCAGCGGGCCGGAAACGAGGTGTTCAACGATTACCTGCAGAAGCTGAAGAGCGCTGCCGGTGGCCCAGGAGGTGGGGGACCGGCGGAAGGAGAGGTGAAACCCATGCTACCCACGGTGACGTTGCCCAGTCCGGGAGCCACTCCGCCGGCAGCCAGCCCAAAAACATCGCCCCTGCCAGTTGGGAAACTTGCGGCAGCGGCAACGGCGCCCCAAAGCAAGGGAAGCGGTGGCAGCAGTGGAGCGAGTGCACGGCAACAGACGGCGGCCACCGGCAACAACGGAGCCACAGCCTCGGCCGCCTCCTTGCCACCGGCCACCAAGAGCAAGTGAAGGAAGGAGGGAAGTCGCTTTTGCAACCCCCCACGTAGCTCTAATTAATTTTTAAAGACCTTGTTTTAGTTATTCATTTACGTTACCCGTTCGCTCGTCGTTGGTGCTTTAGCAGGGCCCACGACCAGAACCAATTCCTCGCCCTAATTACGGTGGCACGAAATCCAACCCCTGCACCTGGGGGTGGATTCTCTTCACCCAAAAAAGAGAAGAAATTGTTACACATCCAGCCGAGTGTAAACTGCCCTCGGTAGTAAGCCAACGCTCTTGTAAATATACATTTATTAAACCATACAGATTTCTAGATCTAACAGTGATGTTGAATTGTATTAAAAAACAAACGGAGGATAAGACAGCGATTCAGAATCGATATATATGCAGATATACGAACTATATTTATTCGTTTTACCTTAAGCTAAGCAAATCCTAAGTGTAAATACCAGTCGTAAGATACCATTTTGTATAATCTTTTCTACGTAAAATCGAGCGGAAAAATAGAAATCTAATTTATGCCAAAAACGTTGACGTCTTTTACTGCCACTTCCCAATTCCCAATGACTTTAGCTCCGCACACACGCACACAGATACACCGGATCGGACAATGGAATGGCCCAATCCCAATGCTAATCAACTGGCCAAGGTCAGAGGTCGACCTTCCCCGTAGACCGACCGCTGCGTTTCGAGCGTCTCTAATCTGCCAATTCCCTGACTGTCTAACGGCGGCGGCGGCAAAAAAAATGTCAAAATGTCTTTAAAATGAAAAATGTCTGAACATTTCGAACATTCGACCATCGGAGACAAAGAGAATAAAGATTATATTGGGTTTCTCGCCTGCACGGATGCGAACACCACGAACCCGAAAATGCGGACGGGATGGCTGGATTTTCTCGCAGCCGTTTGAAAAATTCAATAAAAACGATTGGAAATTCTGTGGCCTTTGTTGTTGGTTCGCTCTTTTACCTTTCACTGTTTTTTTTTTTGGTTTATTTTCTGACCGTTTTTGCAAAGTTTCCGATTTCAAAAATAGGCAATTTTCACGAATGTGTCCCAAAAGAAAACCAATCCGACGTCTCGAATCTAATTCGTATAATGAATGTGATAAGATAGGAGGCACTCGGAAAAGGGATGAAAGAAAGATATTTCAAGAGGGGTTGAGATTGGGTGAAAACGGCTTGCCGCCTCAAGAGATTTATGCTGCACATGCGGTATGCGGTATTTTCCGAAGGCGGGCTCCACTTTGCTCCGAAAACAATTAACATATGATTCCAAAAAGGAAAGTTATCTTGCGGATCATCATCTGGCCTCCATAATTTATACGATTGTGCGGTTTAAGCCGAAAACTCCAATTACAATAATTAAAGCCCTGGCGCAAAGTTTACCTTTTCTCGCCTCGCAAAAAAGGAGAAACCGCACGAATGAACGCCCTAATTTCCACCTCCATTTCCACTTTTCCGCATCCTCATCCCAACGCCCCAAGTGGGCAGGGCCCATATGAAAACCAGCTTAATACGTACGGCTTTTAGCGCATTAAACGAGCATTTATAAATCATTTGGTAAGTACGAGTACTCGCTCTAAAGATGCGAAAGTGGGCAACGCAGTGGCAATTACAAATGCAGCATTTCCCTCAGGTAGTCAGTCCTTCCACGTGGGATACTTCCCACATGCTTTTCGGTACAATAATAATGAATATTACATTTCAAATGCGACGCACAAGTTATAACTTCATCCACGGGTGGTTGGGCACACAAAACAGACTTAAGTGTAGGGTAACAAAATATTTACCAATGTTTCGAGATGGTTCCCCAATGTATGATTAATCGCAAGAAGTAGAACCGACAACAACTGGCATAACACATCATTTCGATATAAGTTATTCAGTTTCGTTGTGGTTATTTTGGTAACTGTTGGAGGAAATCCATGTTCTATGTCCAAAAGTATAAAATACTAAAACCTGCAATTTCGTTCTTTAGTTATGTATTTTCCGAGCTTATCGATTTGGAAGGAACTTTTATACCCTTGCAGAGGGTATTATAATTTTGGTCAGAAGTTTGTAACGCAGTGAAGGAGACGTTTCCGACCCTATAAAGTATATACATTTTGATCAGGATCAATAGGGGACTCGATATAGCCATGTCCGTCTGTCCGTCCGTCCGTCTGTCCGTCTGTATGTCTGTTTCAATACCGTTTGCGAGCTCAGTTTAAAAGCTAGCGATCTGAAACTTTCACAGTCGTCCTAAAGCATGTGTACGCAGATCAAGTTTGAAAATCGGCCCGATCGGACGTCTATATCCTATAGCTCCCAAATCTATTTATATTTCCAAATCTATTTCTTTTATGCATACCTTGCTCAGGGTAAGGTATGAATACCATATCTTTCATATTTTACCCGAGTGGGGGATTAAAACCCCTATTAGCTCCCCCGCGGATACGACGAGAATTCATTGTTTTTATACCCGTTACTCGTAGTGTAAACGAGTATATTGTATTCGTGCAAAAGTATGTAACAGGTAGAAGGGAGCGTTTCCGAACCTATAAAGTATTTATATTCTTGATCAGGATCACTAGCCGAGTCGATATACCCATGTCCGACTGTATAATCGCTGAGATCTCTGAAACTACAATAGCTAGAAAGTTCGAATTAAACACATATATACATATATATTCTTGGACTTCCTATGCAGAGCAAGTTTGATTCAGCCGAGCGCCACGCCCACTCTAACGCCCACAATTGCCTTAGAGGACTTTAAAAAAGGCCTGTCGGCCACATCTTTACAAATTTTGTAAAAGTTTAAATGCAATTTTGTTGTATTTATTAATACCTATAAAAATGTGGAAAAAATTTTAAATCTGACAATCCAATAAAAAGTTATGAGGAAAAATTAAAACCGCCCCTAGATGGAGCAGACGACTGCGTATCTCCATCTCCCTCGCACTCCCTTTAGCTGAGTAACGGGTATCTGATAGTCAAAATACTCGACTATAGCGCTCTCCCTTGTTTTTTTATACCCTTGCAGAGGGTATTATGATTTCAGTCAGAAGTTTGCAACACAGTGAAGGAGACGTTTCCGATCCCATAAAGTATATATATTCTTGATCAGCATCACTAGACGAGTCGATTTAGCCATGTCCGTCTGTCCGTCTGTTTCTACGCAAACTAGTCTCTCAGTTTTAAAGCTATCGGGCTAAAACTTTCCCAAAAGTCTTCTTTCTGTTGCAGGTAGTATATAAGTATATAAGTCGGAACGAGCCGGATCGGACAACTATATCATATAGCTCCCATAGAAATAATCAGGACAAAAAATGAAAAAAAATGATATCTTGGGTGTTTTTGAACCTAGAACCTACTTTTGAAAATGCTATTTTTTATCTAATTCTGAATTTCGAATAAAATTTTTTCAAAATCGGACGATTATATCATATAGCTGCCATAGGAACGATCGGAAAATTAATGGGAATAAAATAGGAAATAAATTATTGCTTCGTTGACTTTTATTGTATTCTCTTCTACTCTGGGATATAAGTCTTTTTAAGTGTTTTCGAATTTCGATTTTAATTTTATTAATATCGAACAACTATATCATATAGCTGCCATAGGAACGATCGGAAAATTGGTCATTAATAGGAATTATCTGCAAGGGTATATAAGCTTCGGCTGGCCGAAGCTAGCTTCCTTTCTTGTTATACCCGTTACTCGTAGAGTAAAAGGGTATATTGTATTCGTGCAAAAGTATGTAACAGGTAGAAGGAAGCTTTTCCGACCCTATAAAGTATATATATTCTTGATCAGGATCACTAGCAGAGTCGATCTAGCCATGTCCGTCTGTCCGTCTGTCCGTCCGGATGAACGCTGAGATCTCGGAAACTACAAAAGCTAGAATATTGGGATTACCAACACATATTCTTGGGCTTCCTACGCAGCGCAAGTTTATTTCAGGCGACCGCCACGCCCCCTCTAACGCCCACAATCCCCCATAGTCGCCCACAAACCATACTAAAATGTGTCTGGCGCCCACATTTTCAAATATTTCTGATAAGTATAAATGCAATTTTGTTGCGTTTAGTTATACCTATCGAAATGCAGAAGAAATTTTTTAAATCGGACCATTCGTTAAAAAGTTAAGCCTGATCAAAGTTTATCTCCATCTCCCTCACACTCCCTTTAGCTGAGTTACAATTATTAGATAGTCGGGACACCAACCCGACTATAGCATTCTCTCTTGTTTTTAATTAAATTATGTTATGACAACTTGCTCGTCGGGATTCTTGAACTTCTCGGACTACCACATTTAGCAGAAAACCTTTATAAAATCACTCGAAAACATAACGTAATGATGAAGTTATTACGAATATTTATAAAGAGATCGCTTTGTTAAAACGAAGCTAAAGGTAAATAACAATCAGCACTATGCAGCTACATAGTATCTATAGTTCTGTGATCAATATCTGAGCTCAAAAGCTATTGCCAATTTGTAGTTTTCCTATCAATTAGCAATAAAAAAATGCTAAGCTGTCTTTATAAGCAGAGCCAATAAATCTACCAGACACATTGAGCCCTCTCACACAGCGAAATTCCGCTCCCTTCAACTTGTTATACCCTTGCAGAGGGTATTATGATTTCAGTCAGAAGTTTGCAACGCAGTGAAGGAGACGTTTCCGACCCCATAAAGTATATATATTCTTGATCAGCATCACTAGACGAGTCGATCTAGCCATGTCCGTCTGTCCGTCCGTCTGTCCGTCTGTCCGTCCGTCTGTCCGTCTGTCCGTCTGTCCGTCTGTTTCTACGCGAACTAGTCTCTCAGTTTTAAAGCTATCGGGCTAAAACTTTCCCAAAAGTCTTATATCTATTGCAGGTAGTATATAAGTCGGAACGAGCAGGATCGGACAACTATATCATATAGCTCCCATAGGAATAATCGGGGGAAAAAATGTAAAAAAAAATTATCTTGGGTGTTTTTGAACCTAGAACCTCCTACTTTTGGAAATGCCATTTTTGATCTAATTCCGAATTTCGAATAAAATTTTTTTAAAATCGGACGACTATAACATATAGCTGCCATAGGAACGATCGAAAAATTAATAGGAATATAATAGGAAATAAATTATTGCTTCGTTGACTTTTATTGTATTCTCTTCTACTCTGGGATATGAGTCTTTTTAAATGTTTTCGAATTTCGATTTTAATTTTATCAATATCGAACTACTATATCATATAGCTGCCATAGGAACGATCGGAAAATTAGTGATTAATAGGAATTATCTGCAAGGGTATATAAGCTTCGGCTGGCCGAAGCTAGCTTCCTTTCTTGTTGATGTTAACTTAAATCTTTTACTGCTGTATTTGAATGAATTAATCCAGTTCAGTCGGCTGCATCTAAAGTGCCTCACCGGCAATTTGTCGTTGACATTGGAAAACTGGCGCAATTCATTGACAACCCGTCCTTACTTTGTGGTTCCTGAATGTTTTTCCTGGCCCAAGGGCATAATTAAATTCACACTTGGATAGATTAATGGCATAAGGGAGCTTTAAGTGGTGGTAGAATATTGATTATGTGCCTAATGAAAATATTGAACTACTGTGGTGATGAGATTTTTGCGCACCCTGAAGAAACTAATAAGAAATTTCTGTTTCACGAGTGTATTTTGTTGTGCCATAATCTTAGATAGAATTTTTATACCCGTTACTCGTAGAGTAAAAGGGTATATTGTATTCGTGCAAAAGTATGTAACAGCTAAAAGGAAGCGTTTCCGACCCCATAAAGTATATATATTCTTGATCAGGATCACTAGCCGAGTCGATCTAGCCATGTCTGTCTGTCCGTCTGTCTGTCCGTCTGTCTGTCCGTCTGTCTGTCCGTCTGTCTGTCCGTCTGTCTGTCCGTCTGTCTGTCTGTCTGTATGAACGCTGAGATTTCGGAAACTATAAAAGCTAGAGGATTGGCATTTTGCATACAGATTCTAGGAGTTCCTACGCAGCGCAAGTTTATTTCAAAAAGGTGCCACGCCTCCTCTAACGCCCACAATCGCTTATATACGATTTTAAAAATGTAAATATTTCGGAAAAATAAAAATGCAGTTTTGTTGTGTTTATCAATACCTATCGAAATGTAGAAGAAATTTTAGAAATCGGACCATTCCACTATGGTCCAAAAGTCGATTTTTTTGGCATAAATTCTAAAAATTGAGTTACAGACTTCAAAATTATCACATTTCGTTTTTTTAAAACGAATACCATGCAAACAAATTTTGAAGTCTGTGCGACCACGCCCTCTCTTGCCTCCCATACAAGCAAATTCATAATTCTACACTGTGTTATACAATTTAACCTTTATTTATTTACATTGATGAAATCTTAAAAATACTATTTGCTTTAAATAATCAGTGCTCTAAATGTGCTCTCGAAAAAATTATTTCACTCGAGAATTCTGAGAAAAAGGACATTAAATTTGGAAAAATTCTGTTTTTGGAACACTTTAAACCTGTTTTACAGACGAACGGATTCTTGGTTTGTAATGCTGTCAAAACATTTAAAAGTTGCAACTCTGTATCTTTCAAACCCCACACTCAAAATATTTTTTGTAATTTTTTTAACGGAATTATAAGCTAAAGAAGACATATCCTTTTGTTTGTCTTATGAATGCTTAACAAAAAAAGATTCAAAATAACTAAATTTATTTATTTATTTCTCATGTTTTATCATCGTCTAAGTGGTAATTGCTCATTTTTACACAAATCTAATCCGAAAAAAATTTAATTTTCGATTGTTGCTGCGCCAAATATTCTAGAGATCGCTACGAAGAAACTTTAAGGTCCCTGAATATTGTGGAATTTCGTGAAAAGGGGGACGAACGGGGAAAAGGTGTTAATTGGAGATGAAAAACGACATATATATGTACAAACTGGCGTACTTAGTTTTTGTGGGCAGACGTCGATTCGTTAGTTATATTCCACGAAAAACAGGGAAAAAATGTTAATTTTCTATAAAAATACACATAAATTGGACATTAAACACAGGTCGAAGACTAAGATTACACATAAATGTACTATACACACTAAATATTACATACCTTGATCTTCCATTTCCATAATTTATTTAATTTAGTCCAGACAGAAAAGATATTTTTTTTTGCACAAACGTAAAGAAAATATTCTCGCGCCAATTTCTTAGTCCTAAGCAGCTGATCGATTGTGTACTTTTGAAAGCTCATAAAAAGCGTTAGTGAAGCTTTTAAATCTTTTTTTTTTTAAGTTTGTATATGTATGATCTATTAACTTTAAGAATTTAAAATCCAAAATACAAAACATTAACATAAAAATTTCGACTTTATGCCAAAAAATCGGTCGCTCGGACCATAGTGCATTCGTTAAAAAGTTATGCCTGATCAAAGTTTATATCTCCATCTCCCTTTAGCCGAGTGACGGGTATTAGATAGTCGGGACACCAAACCGACTATAGCGTTCTCTCTTGTTTTTAGATTAAGGAAACCCAGAAAAAAGGTTGACAATTAAATCGGAAAAGTTTCAATAAAAATAAGAACATTATCAGAACAATATAGTAAATCAGCATGCTCAAGATTATGCCTTTGCTCTACTTTGTATCTTGGCTTTTGGGAACTCAATCAACAAGTTAAATGGCACATCGATCATCCATCAGTCACTTGTAGAGTTCCCAATCGTCGGACAGCCGTGTGATTGCTAATTAAATTTCATCTGCTGAGCACTTGAACTTGTCGCTGTTGCTGGGCTAATTTATCGGCATTATGTAACAAATGGTAAGCACATAAATTGCTGTTTAAGAGCACCCAAAACGAATTGCCTTTGGACAAAGGACGTGTTTGGAGCTGGCAAGCCAAACTTTTTCCAAGCCGAAACTTTTGTTTCCAAATCAATTAAAGGCAGTTCTTGGCAACTTTTCCCCTCGGCTCGTTTCCATGTGTGCTATACGGAAAACGGGGGCAAACTGTTCGGTACAGGTTGTGCCGTGTAATTCCATCTGAATTCATTAATCACAAACAGTTGGCCAGCGGTGCTCGCGGAGAATATGCATCTGATCAAAGCAACTGCGCCGAGAAAATTAGAAAAGTGATACAATCGTTGGTTTAGATTGATATTAATTTACCCGACGGTTAGCCGCTTCCTGCGAAGTAAAGCAAAAGATATCAATTACCGGTTGATAATCCCGAACTTCCCCCGTTTTACATTTTAAGTGCATAATTTCGCAAATTTATTTAGTAAGTGTCAATGTCGCTAACACTTTTCTCGATCTGCTTGCGTCACTCGCTAATTCAATTCATCAGTCCATAATTCGGTCGTGTAATCAAATAAAATGCCAGAATTAAGATCCAATTAGTGTGCCATTATGAATATGGATGGTCCCGTTGTCCGCAGCTCGAGTCTCAAGTTGTCCCGCTCCCCGTTTGTCTTATTTTTTTGCGTGCCTGACAAAAAATGCGAATCCCAAAAACCGAAAAAAAGTATCAATTTACCAGCGGTGGAGGGCAGAAGGAGCGTTGCGTCAAGGAGACGCCGGAGTTCTTCGACGGACTCAAGACAAGGCGAAATCAACGAAAATCCTGAACCGGAAACAGGAATAATAACTGCGAGAGTGCACTGTGGGAATAAAGGTTACCTTAGGTGTAGGATCGAATTAAAGGTGTTGCCTTCAAGATAGACCTCTCTTAGTTTGTACCCTTTTTATTTTAACACAACTTTAGGTTTTCGATTAAAGTAACGAGGGATAACCATTTCTTTTTGAAAAATTAGAAAGATGATTATTATTATTATATATTATATCCTTAGGATGAAACAAAAAAAAGATCTTGAAGAGATTCCATCCATCATTTGTGATATTTCGTAATGATTAATATTAATATTTTATTAATTAATTTTATTTATTCTGTAACGATAGCAATAGGTATTAAATGATCTATAGAAGATAGAAAATAAAATATAAATATTGTGAGAATATTATTTATTTAAAAACTTTACACCAAAGGTACTTTTCCTTCTTGAGTTTGGGAGCTTTTCAGGCACACTTTCTCGCAGTGTTTCAGTTCGGGGAACTGCGGGAGCAATAAGTATTATTCTTGGGCGGGGGTTTACCATTAAGTGGATCTGAAGACTGCGGAGAATTGATTGATTTGAGTGTCAGGGCTACTCAATTGTCTCAAACTGGCGGAGATTTAGCTTTCATTTTCGTTGGCGAAATGTTCGCAAATGTTTAAAAGTCACTTTGGCAAGACAAATGAGAGGGGTTTATGGGTGGTGGTGCTATGGGTGGTGTTGCCTAATGGCGCCAGCTTTGGTGGCTGTTGTAATTAGTTGATTACACAACTGAAGCGAAGCTCCACACTCCGCCACCGTCGCCCGGGTGGCGCTCCCAGTGGTTCGGGGGGAGTGATGGGTGGCTCGTCGTGCGGTGTGGTGTGGTGCAAAAAGCTGATGCTGAGACAGCTGCATGACATTGCTATTTGCACGCTGCTCAGCCGACTGAATGAGTGAGTTTTTTCCCGTTCCCTTGGCCATAATGATGTCGAGTGTTTGGTCGAGAGTCCACACAAGCGCAAGGAATATGGCAAAGTACACAAAGTACTTGTGCTTTTTCTTGCGGTTTTATGTACCTTACAACTTCTATAACCCGAACTTAACCAGGTCATTTGTTCAGTAATCTGCCAAAAAAAGGGTTTTAACTTTTATCGTAAGTTTTAAAAAATCAACATTTAAAAAAATAACTTTTGGAATTTTTTACGATATAAATAAATTTAATAAATTCTGTTAAAAAAAACTTTTTTAAAATTTTTTTTCCATGATCTATGATACCATGATACCAGGTAATTTTTAAGTTTGAGTAAAAAAGTATATGTTTAAACTTTATAGACTGAAATAGTTCTACAATTTGGATTTCATTTTAAAAAACTGGCTCAAATACAAAAATCAATGAACCCTAGAAACCATACAACCCCTGATACATTTTTTTTGGGCTTGTGAATATTTATTTTAATAAGTAAAAGTTTAATGAAACACGTTTTGCTACTTACAGTTCAAGTTTTTTATATAATTTCATACAAAAGACAAAAAAAAACTACTCTAGGTAGTAAGGGTCACCGTTTTGTAAACCTTTTTTTCTAAAAAACAAAATAAATTTTCTGCGTTAAAAATTAAAAAAAAAGGTTCAATTTTGTGGCCATCTAAGGAAGTAGGACTGTATTTACGCAGGAGCGACTACTCATCAACTTGGGCCTCAATTTTTTTTTCTTGTGGGCCCTGCTTATTGAATTATCAGAATGCCGCAGCGTTTTGAAGGGCTGTTTTGCCGAGGGGGTGAGGGGCTGGCAGCGAGCGGGGGGTTCACCGACGACTATGTGAACCACTCAGGCGATGCCTTTCTATGTATTTCGTATGTACAAAAAGGCCAGAAACCGCAGTGACGAAGGCAGCAACCAAAGCAACGCGCAGCCAGTGAGCCGTGCGGTTTACATAGGCGATAAGCACGCTGGCAAGCACAAATACACTCATACATATACACACTCGCCCGCCCACTTGACGTCCAAGAACAGCAAAACAGGGAACGAGGGGGAGGGGGAAGGGGGGAGGGGGGAGGGGGAGGGGGAATCCAAGGAGCTGCAAGAAGGGTGATTTTGGCCACTGGAGCGGCAGAAAGTGTATAAAGCGTGTGGAAACAAGCGGCAGCGGTACTGCCAAAGGCAGCAAATGAACCTAATTTGATAGCGCACACAGACCTCCAAGCTTATATACCCATACATACATATATATGTATGTACATTGTACACATTTGAGGGCAACAACAGAGACCAAAGAATATATCGCGTTGGGCTGGCAACGCTCATTAAATACTCTTTCAGCCGCCGATTTCGTTACGTTACGTGCGGACATTGGATGGGAATTTAAATTGGTAATGCGACCGTTGCCGAACTCTTGTTGTTGTTTCTTTTCCAACGCTAACGTCCTCGACACTATCGCACACTTGAGTACATACTTACATACGTACGGTCGAGCGTACATGCAAGCCACATATGCACATACCTACCGAATGCTGTACATGGCAGTTTGTACATACAAAGTCACATGTGCCTGTGTATGCACAGCAAACTGCAAGATACAAGATACTCGACCAGGGGCGGTGTTCGAAAGGGGGCTTCGAGGTTAATGGAGTGGTGTCACTTTCATAAAAAGGAGATTGCACTTAAACTCTGTAAAGCATAAAGGCTAAAAATGTGAAAAACTTTATAATAAAAAGTTTTATGGATATTTAATTAAAAAAAAATTAATTTATATTATATCATTGTTAAATGCCAAAATACTGTTATAAAATTTTGTTTATAACAAAACTTTATAACAAGAATTCAAAAACAAACGATATTCTATGGCTATTAAAAGTTTTCGTTATTTAAGTTGAAAAAAAATTATTTCATATCAAACCCTCTTAGTTGAACCCCTCTGCTCTGCGCCCCTGCCATCACTCAATGTCCCATGCCCATGCTTCTTGCTGAAATATGTATTTTCGAGGCGCACAAGCTGCGCACATAGAGCCCTCGACCCGGTCTCCCCTCCTCCTCCTCCTCTGGCTCTTTGCGTTCCACTCTGCAGCACCCCACCCCCTCCCCGCAGAGTATTTGCGTCTGCCTCTCCGCCTCTGCCTTTGCTTGTGCCTGCGCCTCTGCTTCTGCCTCTGCTGTTGCTCTGCTGGCGTCGCGGCTGCCTCGACCGCTATTTTTATGTACCAGCACAAATACATGCACATAAATTGTTGCCGTGGCAAAGGCAGCAGCAAAGGCAACAACAACTTTCTGTTCCTGCCACATCCACGTTGGAAAAAAAAACCGAACGGGGTTGCATGCAACATGGAATGGACATGGACATGGACATGGATGATTTTCCTTTCCACCTCTCCCCACTCATTCTCTCTCTCCGCATATTCCTCTTTGCTCCGGCCTTTCTATTGAGGAACACACTCTTTTCCTCTCTCTCCCTTTCTCTTTTTTCCTTCCCTCTTTCGCCTGCGCTTCCGCTGCAACGCCGCCTGCAGCACTGTTTGTTGTTGCTGCTGATTCACACATTCCTAATTGAATTATCACGCAGCAGATGAGAAATATGTACTATATCACTCTAACCCTCATTCGCACACGCTGCCCCGTAGTTCCACAAAACTTATTTTTAGACTCCGAAAACTAATTAGAAGAAGCGCAGTCGAAATCTTCACTTGGCCGCTACACTTCTAGAAATAAGGTCACTTGAGATCAGATCACGAAATATACGTTTCGATCTATAAAAAAATGCAAGTAGCTACACTACTAAACAAAAATTTTTGAGAACTGCACAGAAAAAAAAAAATGATGTACGAATATAAAATAATTATTAAATTCTCGTTATACAAAAGGATCTGTAAGGGATCTGTTATTAAAAAAATACACATTTTTAATCCTAATATATCAGGATATATTATTTGGTTTAAAGACCCTTTATGTTCAGGAAATAGGTATTTGGGGGAACGTCGAAATTTGTTCGTGTGTACAGCTTCTTTCGCTGCCTGCGCTGGCGTCGCTGCTCGGATCGACGTAGGCGTTGAGTGCCGGGGTTTTAAATTCGAGAAAGGTTTTCGGTTTCGGTGTCGATTTATATACCGAAACGCCCATCACCGAACGAGCGCTTAACAAAAGCCTCTCATTTCCATTTTATGTACATTTTTCAGTTTTTCGCTTTGCGTTCGTCGTTCGTTAACAAAGCAGGATGAAGACCCGCACCCCTCAGGTCGAAACGAAAAAAAAAAGAAACCGAGAAGACTACGTCCTAGCAGCGACGTCGGCAGAGCAACCCTCCCTTTCACACAACACAGGGATAGAGATAGACCGACATCGAATCGCACTTGGGCTTTCCAACTAATTGTATCGCCTTTTGTTGTACATAGGACTTTTTCCCCTATATACTTGTGGGCATATGAAAATCGTATTTACCGGTCAGAGCCCCATCTCCAAAACGGCTTCATTCGTTGCCAGCTAACCGCTGAGCCCTGCGAAAAAGATACAGATACAGATACTGAGATATGGATATAGGCTTGTATGCTTGTATGCGTATAGTAGAGGTTCAGATACTGTCATTCCTCTCGTCTGCAGAAACTGATAGTCGTCCCGTTCCCCGTTGTTATTGTAGCTTGGTCCCCGGAATTCCGAGCATTTTCACAGTTATTCCGAGGGTTGGCGGCAAAAAAGCGGCAAAAAGTAAAGGAAGCTGGGCTTCAATGGGATGTGGTCTCCGATAGCATCAGAGTTGCCTTTTAATATCTCTTCGCTGCGACTTCACGTGGATGTGGATGCCGGGATTACGAGTACGAGTATGTGAGTGTGCTTCCCTTGCAATAGCAAAATTAAATTACAAGAATTTATATTGGCCGAGGGGTATGTGATGTGAGGGTGGGTCCCCGTACATCCCTTACTCCATATATGGCTTTAAAATTATGACTCTGTCGTTGCAAAGTCTGAAATTGACAGTGAATGGAAAAGCTGGTGCGTAGACTTTGGGGTGTCGGATATTCAAATAAAACGAGTTAAACAAGAAGGGGTAAATTTCATAGCCAGGTAAAATAATTAAATTTTAATGCTTAATCAAATATTCGAAGTTACTTATTTAAATTCGAATTTTTTGGGTATTTGGATTACTATTAACGTTCTGGAATTTTACCGTTAAACATCTTTAAGTTGTGGATTGTAATCAAATTTATTTTCTTTTTTGACCTTTTTACAGCAATTTCTCTTCCAATTAAATTCGCCCATAAAAGCAAATCTCTGTGTTACAGAAACCGTTCCAAAATCAAGTAGACCATTTGAAACGAGCAAAATATCTCGCTTTGAAACAAATGTTCCTAAAATCAGAGCAAATTTAATCAGAAACTCTAACAACACACCGACGGTTTTGGTTGGTCGGTTTCTAAACCAAGAGTCCCCAACACCGTGGACGGTTTCTGTGACACCTTATATCTTATATCTTAAGATTAAGTTCAGTGAATCTAATTATTATATTTAATTAAAACGGGTTAATTTTTTTTTTAATAAATACATCTAAATATAATATATTTATATTTTCAGTATTGTTCATACACTGTCATTCAATCGAATTATTAAACAAAATCTGTACGAACAACATTATTTATTTATTTTGTAGATCTTCGAGTAGTTTTCTTGATAATTAGGCTGTCTTTTAAGTTTAAACGGTTTTTAAAAATCTCGTCTGTAACTCATTTCCGCTTTTGCGTAACCAGTTTTAATGGAAGCGGTAAAAAGCGACGGCATTTTCATATCCCCAGGTAGCGTCCCAAAAAAAAAAACCAGTTTGCAACGCCAACATTTTTGTAAAACTTTTCCTCAAACGAATATCAATAAAAATACACATAAAAATCTCAGAAATGTCGTCAATATCTATAATTAAGTCTTCCAAGGTTTCTGGGGTAATGCATAGTAATGCGATACAAAAGAGACTACCTTGTCTTGGTATCTTGCCACTTTCAGTTGGCCACGTCCACAAGCCGAAGAACTTGCCACAAAACGCCAATTGTGTTACGCGGTGGGGGAGGGGCCTGTTGCAGTTACCCAATAGAAAACGAAACCGAACAAACGACCAATGAAATTCGAAAAGCGAGGGCGAGTGAGAAAGAGAGCACGTGAGAAAAGCGAAACGAGAAGATACACATTCGACCCTCTGAATGTATCTTTACATCACATCTACACCCCATGTAGAAATACATCAGAAAGCTCTGAAAAAGCTATACAATGTAAAGTGATATCTCAGGGCAGGATTTCTGATTATACCTACACCCAGAAAAAAATCCGTTCGAAACGTTCAAAAATCAAGCCCAAACGGGGTCAAAAAGTGCGTAAGCCCGTTTGTTGTCAGTTCATGAACGCTTGTTCATAAAATTTGACCGAAATATTTGGCATGCTTTGCGAACGAATGGGGTCACTTTTAGAACATATTGGTGTTGAATTAGGAACATAATGGGCTTAAATAGGTAACGAACTGGTATTTTTCTGTGAACGGAAAGGGGACCATTTTCGAACGCATCAGCAAAATTCTGCGAACGAAACGTTCTTACTTATGAACATATCGTTCTTAAATTAAGAACGGTTTGTTAATAATTCAAATCGCATAATAAAAAATGCGTACATATTTTTATTTTTGTATATATTTCGAAATTTTATTGGTCAGTAGGCTCTGAAGATGGCCCTAAGACCTATTGGCCCAATAGCTGCTTGGATGTCCTCCTCGGTGAGATACCGCAGACTCTCAAATGTCACTTGTGATTCTAAAAAAAACATAAAGTAAAATAAATACATATGTATGTGTTAAGGCTTTCGTAAAACAACATGCTTGACTTTATTTTATGAATTTATATGAAAGAAAACTCTCACATACAAGAACAATTGGTCAAGGCGCTTGGAAAAATCGTCGAACAATTGATTTTACATTCTTTTTTTATGAAGCACTCACCTTTTAGATGGGAATACACTTGAATAATCTGTTTTTTTTCTCCAACAGCTCCAACAGCTGTGCGTCGTCGCCGGTTAATTCAGTGCAATCTTCCTCGTTTCCTTGATAAATCATACTTTATTTTAATTGGATTAATGTAAATTGATCTCCATTCCAATACTTACCGTCGTACTCGCACGTAAAAACGTTAACGTCCAGCTTATTTTCCATTTTAGCACAGCACTTAGCAAATTGTATACAAAGAACACTCACCACAAACAATGTGCCGAACAAATAATCGATTTTCGATAGAAATTACCCCGTCTATCGTAGCTTTTTCATGAACGGCGTTCGAAATCTGAGAACTATTTTCGCAATTTGACACCAACTCGTTCAAAGCTGGAAATTTTTATGAACGGCGTTCGATTTTTAATAAAACTGTTCCACTTTT
Source organism: Drosophila prostipennis (assembly GCA_037075205.1). Lineage (NCBI taxonomy): Eukaryota > Metazoa > Arthropoda > Insecta > Diptera > Drosophilidae > Drosophila > Drosophila prostipennis. The sequence goes on along the minus strand of JBAMCJ010005005.1, from coordinate 1,189,546 downwards.
ATGAACAGAAGGTTTTGTCTTTACGAACGGCGTTCTAGATTTGAGAACAAGCGTTCAAAATGTAAGAACAAAAAAAGGAGAACGGATTGTTCGCAAATCATGAAAAATGTTCTTGATTTTTTTCGTTCTTTTTTTTCTGGGTGTATGTGTGCAGTGACCTTTTCTTTCCAATATTCTTCGTACTCTTCGGGAATGCAGACACTAAACTAGAAGAAAACTTTAAATTAAACGTATGGAAATTAAGAGTCTAATATTTGGGGTATGGTATGGGAATTCAAGACAAATCTTTATCAAAAAACGAGGACGGAAGCTAACTTCGGCAAGCCGAAGTTTTAATACCCTTGCAGATTTCACGAATGAAAACTTGACTAGAAAAGCAACATGAATTAACAAATCAACAAAATATTTTATAATTGAAAAAAAATATAATTTTAAAATTTTTGACCCTATTGTTCCTATGGGAGCTATAGGATATAGATGTCCGATCGGCACGCGCTTTTACCTTAATCAAGGTATGCATAAAAGAATACGATTTGGAAAGTTTCATGTCAATAGCTTATGATATATTCTGCGCGAAATATCCTGAAAAACTTTAAATCTTGACCGATTTCACCCTATTGTTCCTATGGGAGCTATAGGATATAGACGTCCGATCGGCACGCGCTCTTACCCCGATCAAGGTACACACAAAAAAATACGATTTGGAAATATTCTTGTCAATAGCTCTTACACTGAGCGAAATATCTTCATTTTTTGAAAGCTATATCCGATTGTTCCTATGGGAGCTATAGGATATAGACGTCCGATCGGGTCGGTTTTCAAACTTGATCTGCGTACACATGTTTTAGGACGACTGTGAAAGTTTTAAGTCGCTAGCTTTTAAACTGAGCTCGCAAACGGTATTGAAACAGACATACAGACGGACAGACGGACATGGCTATATCGACTCCCCTATTGATCCTGATCAAGAATATATATACTTTATGGGGTCGGAAACGTCTCCTTCACTGCGTTACAAACTTCTGACCAAAATTATAATACCCTCTGCAAGGGTATAATAACAAATCGAAACTTTTGCAGAAAAGGCAGGGTCGTTATTAATATAAGTATTATAATAGTAAAATGGTCCCCTACCAGTGGCCGACCCATTTTTGTTGTGAGGGGAATTGCAGAACCACTTTTTTGTTTTACCCCTTTTGAATACCACGATTCCGTTCACTTTTCACCAACCATCGAATTGTCATTTTAAAGAATGAAACAGTTCCTCTCACAGCAGCGAAATTCACACAAGTGTTCTGTGACAATAACAATATATTTATAATGTGAATTTCACATACAATAAAAACATAATGAGTCAACTTATTGACAATTTTTTTTGAAGTTTGAAAAAGTATGATCAATTGCATCATTCTTTGAAAATGCCACCTCACTTATCCTATTAAATTATAGGGTTTTAAAGAAGAATTTCTACAACAATTCCGTTTTCTAGGGATTTAACATTTTTAAATATTGTCATTATTTTCGTAAATTTTATATGTTTTTATTTTGTTTTAATGCGGATAAAGTATTACATTTTTAAATATTATTTAATAGACAACTTCCTATAAAAGCATTGGGTATTTGGCAAAGCTAGCGATGCCGCAATGGTTTTTGTAATTGCGTAATATCTTCATGTAGCCCTTGATTCCCCAGCCGACGCCAAAAGAGTTCTTTGCCAACCAGTAATCCTGGCCGGATTCGGTGCCAAAGCCAACAATGAGGATAGAGTGGGTCCCGTTTTGAGCATTAGGCCTGCAATTGGACTCTTTGTAAATTCCAGTTGTGTAATTTTGAAAGGACGCGTGGTTGGCATCAATAACAGCGGCGACAGGTCCCTTGAAAGCCACAGCATACGCCAAAGTCTTCTCGTCGCCGTAAGGTATATCCACGTATCCAGTGGTCCTGGCTCCGATTTTGGCGAAATCTTTGCGGCATTCGCCTTCGACGCCCTTATAGGGATACGATTGCTCCGTGGCAATGCCACCGTTCTTAGTTATGTAGTCTATGGCGTTTTTTAAAGTACCTGGTTCGCAGCGATCAATTTTTCGACTGCAGTCTACCAGATGTTGGGGGGACAGTGAGATAAGCCTTTTAGTCTTGATAAAGAGGTGAGATTCGATGGCTCCTGCGGTTGCGAAGGCCCAGCAGCTGTAGCAGCCTCGTTGATCCCCGACCGGGGTCACTGCCTTGTGTGACCTCCAATCCCACTGTTTCGGAAGTTTCCAACCGCTGGAATACAAAATTTATTTTATTGAACTATTGAAGCTACCTAAACTTAGCTAATTATATTTATTAGTTAAACAGCCCATTCAAAAGATAGCTTACCTCACATTCAGTAGTTGAACCACCGCCAGCAGGTTCAGGACTAGAAATATCAAGGTATGCTTCATTTTGTTTAGAAATTTTCCACTTTATGCTGGGTAAAATAACTTAAATATGCAACTACTCTTCAATACGTTTTAATATTAAATGATGCCTCTTCAAAGCTTTCAATTGTATTTATACTTGTGAGATCAATGAATAAGCTTGTTTGCGCCAAAAATTTGTCAACAAAATACGATTTCAAAAGCCAAATTTAGCACTTTTAGGAAATGTCTCACAAAACTAAGGTTCGTGTATTGTCATTATTTAATTTTTTTTAAATTTCGCAAATAGAAAACAACAGGAAAGAGTGACTCTTCTAACGCCTAATCAATTCTAGAATAAATACGTCGTTCTTTATGTTCTCCAAATTTTACGCTAAATGGAACATGTCAAAGTGTATTGCCAACAAAAAAATATTCAATTTAAATAAACTACATTTTGTTGTTCTTATCAAGACCTACCGAAAGAAATTTTTTATATATGACCATTCATTAAAAAGTTATGTGCAAATTATGAAATTCAAGCAGTGCAAGCAGTCCCTTTACTGCAAGCATTTATCTCTCTGCACATTCTTGATAGTCAAGATACTCGACTAAAGCGTTCTCTCTTATTTTAATTGCAAATTTCGTAATTAGTTTTTTACTATTTATAAAAAACAAAATACATGAAAATTTTAAAAAATATTAAGGTGCTACTTTTCTAAGTTGGTTTTACATAGTTTTTTTTGTGTAGAATTAATATTTTATAGTATCGTAGTTATTTTGAAGCCCCACTTCACGTTGTGTTCATACTCGCGAACATATTTTTGTTTTATTAGCTTATAGGGAAATGAGAATAACAATAACTGACAGAGGGCGGCCCTGTGGAATTTATTTTGTGAATGAGTAATCAATGAGCAGCTGGGGTTGACCAGAGCTCCCGATTTGACATAAATAAAATTACATATTTAAGCATCCTAATATGGGTGTACTACTTTATTAGGTAATGGTTTATCGGGTGCAGTCCAACCTTCTTATTAAAAAGTTTTTTTTTAACGACTAGATATAATTATGTGGTGTCTTGATTCTGAAAAGGCTATCATTTTTAAATCGTATTCACACTTTTTACTTCCAATGCACTACTATTTCAGGAAAACACCATGTTTAATTTTTATAAACATTGTCGATTCATAAATTTTTTTGTATAAATAAAAAAAATAGGTTTAAGTAGGTCCATTTGTTTATCATCTCACTAGTATAAATACAGACGAAAGCAGTGGAGAAGTACAATTAAATACTGAAACGTATTAAGGAGTAGTCGCAAATTGTAATTATTTAGCTCAGAAAAAAGTAGCGACAAGTTATTCACAAAATGAAGCAGACCGTTTTTCTTCTCATAATCCTGCTGGCTATGGCTCAATCCTTAGGCTTTGGCACAGTTTCTCAGAAACATTGGTATAATTATAAGCTAACGCACGGTAAAACCAATGCGGATAAAGTCGGGGAGCATAAGGAGAATAAGGTCCGGATTGGCCAACGCAACCGGCGATTTGCCAAACGCATGGCAAATTTTAAGCTGGCTGTAAACAAGTTCACCGACTTTCTCAGCACTGAGTTCAGCCAGATGACGAACAACAATGACGGCAGGCAAGATCAGGAAATGAGGTAAGCAAACTATTCAATATGGGCATTTCCAGGGTGACGGACGCGACATTTTTTCAACTTAAACTCTAAAAATAAGAGTGACGCAGTGTATATTTATTACTTTTTAATTTTTTGTTGGATAGCTTAGACGCTCTTGTATTTATGGAAAAAAAATGAAGATTATCTGTCCAGCCAGTTCTTAGAAATAAAATAACATAAGTGAAATACGGACGCGACAAAAATATAACTGCAATTTTGAAAACTTTAGAAAAACCATAAATTCTGCGAAACTAGAGGGCGGATTTTTTTGCATTTTTTTTCCAGTATACCTGCTGAGTAACCAAGCACATCAAAGCAAGTTTGGTGGCAAAACATTCAGCGGTTTTTTTTTCTAAAACTAGTGCAAGAATACGGACGCGACACTTACGGACGCAACATGTTGCTACTTAACAAAAAATTGCAACTTTTTATTTTGTCAAAATGTTGCAGAGCTATTTTACGTGTTACTAAAGTTACTACTTTAAAGTTTGGTTAAAATATTTTAGCGTTATCCACCTCTTTTTAATTGAAACATAGTTTTTATATAGCTCGTTCTATGAAAGCTATGTGATTAAGTGGTTAGAATTAAATTAAATTTTTCTAGTAAACGCAGAAATGTAATCAAAATACACCTATTAAAGAATATATACCTATCTTTAAATAATAAGTTTATTTACGAATTATGTTGCACGTTTAGTCAATTTTATTAAATTTTGTTTTGTGACACCGGATGCATAGTGTATTTTTCTTATTCCTGGAATCTGTGCAACATTTTTCCATTTTTCTTGTAGTGGTAGTGAAAATTCCTCCACTTCCTTGGCGCCAATGTAGATAAGGTTTATTCCTTGTAAATTTTCCTGAGCGCATTAAAAAATTCAAAGGGACTTGATAATATTTTATTTTGAGACTTAGTTACTTGCCAAACTTTTCTTTTAATGACGGCTCCTACGCCATCCACAGCTCCTTTTCTATGGGACGTAGCAAAAATTATGTTCAATGGTTTTTTGAAATACAAAATATAAAATACGGACGCGACAGACTTTAAAATTTCTTTAAAAATATTAACGCGCTAATTTTTTTTGTCAAAAAATTATAATTCATTTGTTCCTACTATCCTTGCTTTAGGCATAAAAGCTGGTTTATATGTGTCGCGAATTGGACGAGTGAAAAGAACAAATTAGGTTTTTTGATTACGGACGCGACATTAAAAATGTTTAAAAACAAACTTCAATAAAGACACATCCATTAATATTAAAGAAGTCTTAATTTTTTCCTGATAGCATTTACCTTAAACTAATTTATAGAATTGGTTCCTTGATCTTTAGACTTCCACAGAAGGCATAGCAATATTACAAAAACACAACAAAATGTTGCTGAGATATACAGTATGTGTTGCTCGTGCATTCGTGTAAAAAATTAATTTGGAAGGAAATGTTATTGATTTAGAAAATATAGATACCAATGCTATTTTTAAACCAAAAAATAAAATTTTGCGCCAACATTTAATTTTTGGGGTTTGGTTGACTTTTTCCTGGAAATGCCCATTTGAATTTAAATAAGTTATCCATCTTCATATTCTTTATATTGGTATTGCCTAAAAATGTAACTGTTTTGTTACAGGGGCTCCACCTTTATCGCTCCTTACTACTTGAACCTCCCCACCCAGGTGGACTGGAGGTCACTGGGCGCAGTTACTCCGGTCAGGCAGCAGAGCCGCAATCAAAGCTGCGGCAGCTGCTGGGCCTTTGCGACCGCAGGAGCCCTAGAGGGTCAGCACTTCCGCAAGACAGGAAGTCTAATCCCGCTGTCGCCCCAAAATCTTATAGACTGTTCTGCACGGTTTGGAAACCAAGGCTGCGACGGTGGTTCGATGGCCACATCCGTCGCCTACATAAAGCACAATGGTGGCATAGCTACGGAGCAGTCGTATCCCTATAGGAACGTCCAAGGCGAATGCAAATATAAGGGCGCCACAATCGGAGCCACTAGCTCCGGATTTGTGAAATTACCCTTTGGCGACGAGAAGAAACTGGCCGAGGCCGTGGCATCCATTGGACCTATTTACGTGAGCATCGATGGGTCCCAGGAATCCTTCCTTAATCACAAATCGGGAATCTACGAAGATCCCTGGTGCAGCCCCATACAGAAAGCAGGCAAAATACATGATGTTCTTGTCGTTGGCTATGGCACCGATCCGACAAACGGCAAGGATTACTGGCTGGTAAAGAACTCATGGGGCACCGACTGGGGGGAAAACGGCTACATCCGGATGATACGCAATGCGAACAACCACTGCGGCATAGCCTCCTTTGCAAGGTATCCTCTGGTTTAGATGAGATCGGGACAATTCCAAAAAGATCTCATTAGTTCTAACTCGAATGTAAATATTATATTTATTATGAAAATAAAAAAAAGGAGTGCTGAAGTCTAATAGAGAGTTGTATAATTATAGGGCAAAAAAAGAAAGAACGGTATACAGACCAAAACCAAACCATGTAAAATCAACTATTTAACAGTAAAAACAAGAGAGAACGATATAGTCGGATGCCCCGTCTATTAGATACCCGTTACTCAGCTAAAGGGAGTGCGAGGGAGATGGAGATATAAAACTTTGATCGGGCAAAACTTTTTAACAATTGGTCCGATTTAAAAAATTTCTTCTACATTTCGATAGGTATTTATAAACACAATAAAACTGCATTTTTACTTTTCCGAAATATTTAATTTTTTAAAATCGCTTATTTGTGGGCGTTGGCGTGGCACCTTTTTGAAACAAACTTGCGCTGCGTAGGAACTCCTAAAAGGTGCGTGCAAAATGCCAATCCTCTAGCTTTTATAGTTTCTGAGATCTCAGCGTTCATACGGACGGACAGAAAGACATTGCTATATCGACTCGGCTAGTGATCCTGATCAAGAATATATATACTTTATGGGGTCGGAAACGCTTCCTTCCTACTAGCCGAGTCGATATAGCCATGTCCGTCTGTCCGTCTGTCTGTCCGTATGAACGCTGAGATCTCGGAAACCATAAAAGCTAGGAGATTGACATTTTGCATGCAGATTCTAGGAGCTCCTACGCAGCGCAAGTTTGTTTCAAAATGGTGCCACGCCTCCTCTAACGCCCACAATACTTAATATACGATTTTAAAAATTTAAATATTTCGGAAAAGTAAAAATGCAGTTTTGTTGTGTTTATCAATACCTATCGAAATGTAGAAGAAATTTTTTAAATCGGACCATTCGTTTAAAACTTATGCCTGATCAAAGTTTTTTATATCCCTCGCACTCCCTTTAGCTGAGTGACGGGTATAAGATAGTCGGGACACCAACCCGACTTTAGCGTTCTCTCTTGTTTTTAGGTAGTTTGTATGGTATTGTTTGTCTAGACTAATTTGTTATTGTAAATACAATAAATTATAAAATTAGTATTAATTAATACTCCCAATGAATATTCTTTAAACAAAATCACTCTCCGCCTAAAATGATGACTCGCTAAGGATGTATTACGCATTTCACTGTTTTTGTAAATATGTATGTATTTGACGAGTGACTTTTGAAATCAAATTATCTCTTTTTAGTTTTATTCAAATAAAGGATTAGAACGAAATGTCAGTAACGTCAACTTTGTCATTTCATCAACATTTGCGGAAATTAACATTTTGGTTATTTTTAGAAATATATTTTTTGGAAAACTTTTAAATTGTTTTATCAACATTTGCGGAAATGAGCATTTGGGATATTTTTAGAAATATAATTTTGTATAATTTGTATAAATTGAGCTCCAAGCAATGGAAAAATTTAAGTAACTATTAAAACGCCTTGGAGAGTAGACTAAGAGAAGTTACATATTTGAGTTATTAAAGTTATAATATCTAAGTAAAATGAGGCATACCTTGATATGTATATTTCTGGCAGCGCTGGCGAATGCTCAAGCCAGGAAATTCCAGCAGAATAAGATCCCTATTTCCCAAAGTCTGGAAACATTAAACAGCACATTAAGCCAGTATACCAACTTAATTAATACTAAGATTATCGAGGCAATGGACAGCTTTGACCAGCTTAAAAACCTGGAAAAGCGGTAAGTTTGAATTACAATCGAACGTCGGCAGCCTTTCAGTCCGATCTCTGCCGCCACACAAACAGTGTTCAACAGTGGTCGACTCACACACATCGATGAATTGCAAATGTCATACAAATAAAAAACAAACATAGCAAAACTAAAACATAAGAAAGTTCTTGCGCTAATTATTTCGATAATATCGACATAATAACTCTGTTGTGTTAGCGGCTCGACCTTCATCTCGCCTGAATACTTAACACTGCCCAAACTGGTCGACTGGAGGCTCAAGGACGCGGTGACTCCGGTCAGGAATCAGAACTACTATCGAACCTGCGGAAGTAGCTGGGCCTTTGCAGCCACAGGAGCCCTGGAGGGTCAGCACTTCCGAAAGACCGGAAAGCTAATCCCGCTGTCCCCCCAAAATCTGATGGACTGCTTAAAACCGTATGGAACTACCGACTGTGATGGCGGTTCCTGGGCAAAATCCATTGCCTACATAAAACACAATGGCATTGCAACGGAGCAATCGTATTCCTACCAAAAAAGCTACTGCCCCAAGTACAACGTCGATAGCGGGGTCACTACCTCTGGATTTATGAAATTACCTTATGGCAACGAGACAAAACTAGCCGAGGCTGTGGCTTTCATTGGACCCATTTACGTTAGCTTCGATGGGTCTCAGAATTCCTTTGCTAATCACAAATCGGGAATCTACGAAGATCCCGAGTGCAGTGTCCAGCCGAAACCAGGTAAAACACACTATGCCCTTGTTGTTGGCTATGGAACCGATCCGGCAACCAGCAAGGATTACTGGCTGGTTAAGAACTCTTGGGGAACCAATTGGGGAGAAAATGGCTACATCAAGATGATACGTAATGCGAACAACCACTGCGGCATAGCCTCCTTTGCGAAGTATCCTCTGGTTTAGACGGATTCTGCCGATTCTATAAGACTTAACTATTTTTTTAACTCTAGTGTAAATATTCAAATTGTCATAAAAATTTAATAATACAAAAAAACCGTTTTAAATAAATATAGAAGTATTAAGACTTTTTAAATTTAACAATCAAGGTATATTCCTCACTCGATCGGTGCTGTTCCAGGGATTCCAGATATATTAATTTTCAAAAATCAAAACGCCTACTTCCTACAAAGTTACAACGTATTTTCGTGTACTTTTTGTTATTATTCCTATGGGAGCCATAAGTTATAGTACTCGGATCCGGCTCGTTCCTACATATGTACTACCTGCAATAGAACGAAGACTTTTGGGGAAGTTTCATTGAAAAGGACATAGAAACGGCCCATCGAACAGACGGACAGACGGTTAGATAGACTTGGCTATTGGCGCTGATCAAGAATATATATCCAGAGCCCTGCATGAGTAGATTCATAGTTCCCTTTGATTTCATGAGCTATCTATGTTTTTCAAGTCATGACTCCTATAAAACATGGTTCATACATGACCTACTTAATTCATTAGAAATGAAGTGACTTGTATAGTTCATCAGCTGACTCGCATAGCTCAACTAGAATCTCATAGGTTTCATTGTCAACATAGAAAAGTTGATTTTGTTGTTTTAACATTTCTCAAGTAGACGCAGATCAAAATGTAAATTTTTTTTCTAAGAATTTAAGTAAACGCATACAATTAAAATGTTTAACACATAGCTTTTACCCGGTTCGCAAGCAGGAATCGAATTTGCTTTAAAAGGGGCAAATAATGTTTTTACACAATAACATTAGAAATTAATCCAATTTATAAGTGAAAGTTCTCACAAAAAACAAGTTACTAAAGTATTGGTGTTGTACAATAAAAATGGTCTATCTAAATCAAAAGCAATTTAAAAAATTTTTCGTCTTGTGAAAAATATTTATTTCTGGGATCAGATTAATAGATTAGAGATATTTCTGACCTGAGTCATGACTCATAGGGAGTCATGAGTCATGGGGAGTCAGAAGTTACAGGAGTCATGACTCATGAGGAGTCATAAGTTACAGGAGTCATGAGTCATATAGGACTCATGAGGTTTTAGATCATATCAAGTGGATCATATTAGACATGCCATGAGCTGAGCCATTTAGATCCAACAAATTTCCGACATGAGCTACTCGAACTTTTTTTCAAAATATGAGTCTGACCCCACTCATGCAGGGCTCTGAAGACGTTTCCGATGACATAAAGTATTTAATGGTCGGAAATGTCTTCTTCACTGGTAAGGGTAGGCAAGGTTATAATAGGTACTTCTGTCAGGTATAGTGTGTTAGTTATTGAGCAGAGCTATTTAAACATATTGTATATATATTGAACATACTGTTAGTTCTCAGTAGCAGATCAAAATGGTAAGAAGAGAAAAGTATCTTTTTAAGAAATATACCCTACTGACTGGAGTAATCGTGCAGTGGTTAAGATAAACATTGTAAATACTTCCAATTTTTAAGATTGAAAACATTTTCAACTCAGGTATGAACGTCAGAATTCTCCCTGTGCGGATTTTGCAAAGTTTTAAAAATAAGTTTACATTTTTTAGTTAATTTTTTGTTATTTTTTTAAAAATCGAGAAAATCCCACCCAAGTGGGGGATCTATCCCCCATATCCCTCCGTGTATTCGCGCATGGTTTGAACCACAATATTTTATATTATTTGTTTAGACTCATTTGGTATTGTTTTTATATTTCCACCATGTAACTGTAAAGCAGTTAAAAAAATGGAATGTATTACCCATGTCATGGGCTTCGGAATTCCGTTCGCGGAGTGCTTGAAGTGATGACTGGCTGGGGATGCCTCGAACTTGTTATTCGTCATAAAATGTATTACGTATCTTAGCATTTTTTGAGAGATATAATTGACGAGTGTCTTTTGAATACGTATACGTATTCTATAGTATCTCTTTTTAATTTCATTTGTCTAATTTCCGTTATTAAGTGAATGAATGACATGTCAGTGGCGTCAACTTTGTCATTTCATAAACATTTGGGGAATTAAACATTTGTAATATTTTTAGAAATATAAGTTTTGGAAAGTTTAGAAATTTGGTATAAATTTAGCTGTACGGCATGCAAAAGTTCAAGTAGGTTTTAAAACGCCCTGGAGAGTACAGTGAGAGTAGTCACATATTTGAGTTATTAAAGACAGGACACAATATCTAACCAAAATGGAGCATACCTTGATATTTCTACTTCTAACCTTGGTGGCGTTTGCTCAACCCAAAATGATTAATGTTTCCCAAAGTCTGGAAAACTTAAAGTGGAACGTGAAACAGTTTACCAAGTCCTTCAACACTGAGATTAAAGAGACGATGGACGACCTTCTCAAACTTGAAAGTCTGGAAAAGCAGTAAGTTAACTCTAACCCTAAATAAAACATAACCGATCTGTTTACTTGGTCAATTCGATTAGAATAGCTTTGTTAATATAGATAGCAAATCTGTGTTTATATGGACCGTTTCTAAAGCATTTTTGCTTTCGTTTCAGCGGCTCGACATTTATCTCGCCTGAATACGAGACCCTGCCGAAATCAGTGAACTGGACGGCAAAGGGCGCAGTGACCCCGGTCAGGCACCAGGGTTACGACTGTTTCAGCTGCTGGGCCTTCGTCACAACTGGAGCTCTAGAAGGTCAGCACTTTCGAAAGACCGGAAAACTGGTCCCACTGTCCCCACAAAATCTGATTGACTGCTCTCTCAGTTATGGAAATATGGGCTGCAAGGGCGGTTGGTTGGACAGATCCGTTGCCTACATAAAAAAAAATGGCATTGCCACGGAGCAAGAGTATCCCTATGAGAGGGTCCAAGGAAGCTGTTATAAGGCCAGGGTCGAAGCCACTAGCTCTGGGTTCGTGAAAATACCCTACGGCGACGAGAGAAAACTGGCCGAGGCTGTGGCTTTCTATGGACCCGCTTACGTAAGCATTGATGCCAACCACAGATCCTTCAAAAATTATACATCGGGAATTTACCGTGAGCCCAAATGCAGTTCTCGGAACAATAACCATGCTGCCCTTGTTGTTGGTTATGGAACCGATCCGGATGGCACGGATTACTGGCTGGTGAAGAACCATTGGGGCACCAGTTGGGGAATTTATGGCTACATTAAGATGTTACGGAATGAAGGTAACCATTGCGGCATCGCCTCTTACGCCAGATACCTTCTGGTTTAGCCGAACCTGTCCATTAGAATAAACAAAATATTTATTTTTATTTAAGTAAACTCTAGGTAATAAATATAATTTATCTAAACATTTGAAATGCTTTTTCGTGATGATATTACCCTTTTGGTTCGACATTGTTTATTCCATAAAGTACTGCAATTTTTGTGAGTGCAACTTAAAAAACCATGCCAATAGAAATGTTCAAGATCAGTGAACCAGTAGAATCCTATTATGAATTTGTGAAAGATTAACGGGTATCAACTAGTCGAGTCACTCGACCTTCTGGTTTCGATTAGAGCTTTTATATATCTATGATTGCACTATAATTATTTAGAAAAGAAAGAAGGCTGTGCTTTTTCATAGGAGAAACGTTGCAATATTCTCGTATTTCTCGATCAAATAAAAACACCTCTTAACGAGGTAAAAAACTAGTGACGATCGCACCTTGAACATACAAAAGTTCTGATATCAACATTTGTGACGAAAAATTATTACACTCGTCATTAAATAGACTTTCTTATATTTTCTCATTCGGCCCGCCCCACAGTGGGGCGAAAAAGCCAAAAGTCTGCCTTAAATCAGCGAAGCCCTATAGCGAATATCTTTTGATGGGGTATTGTTAAAAGTAATTAAATATGTAAAAAAAACATCAAAAGGTGAATTTTTGTAGTGCAAATTTTTTGTTGTAAAAATTTTTTAAGAAAAAAAAATTGTTTTTTTAAGAAAAAAAATATAAATAAATTACTTATAGGGTTCTAGGTTTCTCAATATTTTTTTTAAATTTAACTTGATTTTTGAAAAAAAAAATTACTCAAATCGGTCAAATACATCTTATAGCTTCCATATAAACGCTTAGTACAAAAGGGAATATATCGGTTCTATTTCATATTTTGTATGTAAATTTGGATTAAGTTATTTTTGATCAATTTACGTCAATGTTTAGATTTTTTTTAAAATTGCTTTGTAATTTCCTAATTCTTATTCTTGTAATTTCTATCAAGAAAATATTGCATAATTTAAAACAAGAGAGAACGCTATAGTCGGGTTGGTGTCCCGACTATCTAATACCCGTCACTCGGCTAAAGGGATTGCGAGGGGGTTGGAGATATAAACTTTGATCAGCAATAACTTTTTAACGAATAGTCCGATTTAAAAAATTTCTTCTACATTTCGATAGGTATTGATAAACACAACAAAACTGCATTTTTACTTTTCCGAAATATTTAAATTTTTTAAATCGTATTTAAGCTATTGTGGGCGTTAGAGGGGGCGTGGCACCTTCTTGAAATAAACTTGCGCTGCGTAGGAACTCCAAGAATCTTCATGCAAAATGCCAATCCTCTAGCTTTTATAGTTTCCGAGATCTCAGCGTTCATACGGACGGACAGACAGACAGACGGACAGACAGACATGGCTAGATCGACTCGGCTAGTGATCCTGATCAAGAATATATATACTTTATAGGGTCGGAAATGCTTCCTTCTAGCTGTTACATACTTTTGCACGAATACAATATACCCTTTTACTCTACGAGTAACGGGTATAAAAATGGGTATAAATCACGTTTTTGATTATATCTCGATAACATATTCCATTTATATTTATATTTTCAACAAAATAAAACAAATTTAAATTATAATTTCAATTTTTTATTCATTTTCATCTTCATCGCTACTGTCAGAACAGTCAAAGATAGTCGAATATTCATGCTGTAAGTGCGCGCGGAGAAACCAGGGCTGGCGACAATTCAAATTACGAACATTTCTTGCTAACTTTAACCGCGGTTTTCTCAGAAGAGGCACAAAAGGGCAGGCTAATTTTTTCAAAATTTGTAGTTAAATATCTAAACTTTTTTTTAAAAAAAGAATTAAACGGGGATCTAGGGTGTAACACTACTTTACGTCCAAGAATATCCAAAAAAAGCCAATTTTTTTGGACCACTTTTAAAAAATTAAAAAAAATAGTTATTATGTATATAAAATTTGTATTTTTTTTTTAATATTTTAAGAATTGGTTGCTCTTAAAATTTCAATCGTTACATATACAACTTAGGCCCTGGGGCGCTTTCAGAAAAATTTCAAAGATGTGTAAAAATACTTATTTTCTTATTGGCTAAAATTATATTTCGAAACATCAACTTTAAAAATCTGTAGTGGGAGAACCATTCATCACAGATCACTCATTCTTTTTGATTTGTATAGAGAATTCAATTGTTTTTAAAGTCTTTAAAAAAAAAAACCATTTTGGCAGGCTTTTTGTTCTAGGCGCCCCAGTGTGCGCCCTAGCAAACTATTCCAGCCTTTTTCCCTTCACAGGCATTTTCTATTGCAGCGTGCCGAATGAGAAAATATTAGAAAGTCTATTTAATGACGAGTGTAATAATTTTTCGTCACAAATGTTGATATTATAACTTTTGTATGTTCATGTTATTTATAGCTGTTTTCCCGCTAAACTAGCGGGTTTTTCCAAAAGTGGTAGAACAAAAGTTTTTTATATCGATGTGATGAACGTCATATCAAATTTTCAGAACTTAAAAACATGTTTTGGACAAACTGACAAACTGACAAACAGAATTAAATTTTCATTTTGGGAAGAAGAAGAAAATCTTATTTTGGCTATAACTTTTGAACGGAGCGTCCGATTTTCTGATATGACCCCTCATATTAAGCGCATTTTCAGTATTATCCAATTATCTCCACCGGCCCCAACAGATCCAAATTTCTAAATTTTCACTTTTACAGTTTCACCGCTCTCCCTCCGAAACCAATTGATTTTCTTGAGGTCTTGGTATGCAATCCTTTAAATTTTAGCAATACCTTTTCATTTCTTCGTGTATATATAGTAGTCGCCTTCGCACACTCTCCTGGTGCGCTTCGTCAGTACATGGACTGCCGTACATAGTGATGTAATGTGTTTATACCCGTTACTTGTAGAGTAAAAGGGTATATTGTATTCGTGCAAAAGTATGTAACAGCTAGAAGGAAGCATTTCCGACCCTGTAAAGTATATATATTCTAGATCAGGGTCACTAGCCGAGTCGATATAGCCATGTCCGTCTGTCCGTCTGTCTGTCTGTCCGTCTGTCTGTCCGTATGAACGCTGAGATCTCGGAAAGTATAAAAGCTAGAGGATTGGTATTTGGCATGAAGATTCTTGGAGTTCCTACGCAGCGCAAGTTGGTTTTCAGAAGGTGCCACGCCCCCTCTAACGCCCACAATAGCTTATCAACGATTTTAAAAATTTTAATATTTTGGAAAAGTAAAAATGCAGTTGTGCTTATCAATACCTATCGAAATGTAGAAGAAATTTTTTAAATCGGACCATTCGTTAAAAAGTTATATCTGATCAAAGTTTATATCTCTATCTCCCTCGCACTCCCTTTAGCCGAGTGACGGGTATTAGATAGTCGGGACACCAACCCGACTATAGCGTTCTCTCTTGTTATACCCGTTACTCGTAGAGTAAAAGGCATGCGCGGATCCACGGGGGGTGATATGGGTGATATATCACCCCCCACTCGGGTGAAAAATGAAAGGAATTTTGATATTCCAAAAGTATGCAACAAAAAATTTGTTCTGATATCACCCCCCACCACAAAATCCTAGATCCGCCACTGGTAAAAGGGTATATTGTATTCGTGCAAAAGTATGTAACAGCTAGAAGGAAGCGTTTCCGACCCCATAAAGTATATATATTCTTGATCAGGATCACTAGCCGAGTCGATCTAGCCATGTCTGTCTGTCCGTCTGTCCGTCTGTCCGTCTGTCTGTCTGTCCGTATGAACGCTGAGATCTCGGAAACTATAAAAGCTAGAGGATTGGTATTTGGCATGAAGATTCTTGGAGCTCCTACGCAGCGCAAGTTTGTTTCAAAATGGTGCCACGCCCCCTCTAACGCCCACAATAGTTTATAAACGATTTTAAAAATTTAAATATTTCGGAAAAGTAAAAATGCAGTTTTGTTGTGTTTATCAATACCTATCGAAATGTAGAAGAAATTTTTTAAATCGGACCATTCGTTAAAAAGTTATGGCTGATCAAAGTTCATATCTCCATCTCCATCGCACTCCCTTTAGCCGAGTGACGGGTATTAGATAGTCGGGACACCAACCCGACTATAGCGTTCTCTCTTGTTTTGGAATGAACTCGACCGACTACATGTGCATACTTATTTTACGTTGTCTGGAAAATAGGCATAATCACCTCTCCCCTAAGAAAAGTCCAACAAAGTAATATAGTGGGAGGACATTTTTAATGAAACAAGATGAGCTATAAATTAGAGGGCAGACGAAACGGGGTTTTACGAAGCGGAGCATCCTAACCCTTGACCAGGACCTCGTAGTGGTCTAGACGGACCTCCTCGCCGCCGAATGGGATGTAGAGGCAGTGGTGCGACTGGTGGATCTTTCCGGGGGTCAGGCTGCCGTGGTGGTGGGCACGGCCGATGAACAGGGGCTCTCCGTCGGAAGTGCGACCGCAGAGCACGGCGTTGCCGGGCACATTGCCGTGGCTGTCGTGCACCCAACCGTATCCGTAGCCGGCCAGCAGTTCGTAGTCGTGCTTGACCACCTCACCGCCTCCGAAGGGAACATAGGCACAGCCCTTGTTGGGAATCACCTGGTGGATGAACGGGGAAATGTAAGTATTTTACTGGAATTCCATTTCAGCTTAAAGCCACTTGCCTTGGCTGGCAGCAAGTCGCCTTCGTGGTAGGCGCGACCCACGTAGATCTGATCGCCATCAGAGTCGTGACCGCCAATCACTGTTCCGGGCACAATGCCGCGTCCGGAAGAGGCCACCCAAGTTTCCGGCTGGACCAGCACTTCGTAGGCCTCGAGGCGGTGCTGAAAGTAAAGGGTAGTCGTTAGTTGTCAGGGATCGTCAGTATGACAGTGTAATTGTAATGTGTATGGGTGGAGGAAAATGATATTATACTGAATAATAAGCGACTAGTTTAGTACAATTTATTACAAAAACAAGAGAGAACGCTATAGTCGGGTTGGTGTCCCGACTATCTAATACCCGTCACTCGGCTAAAGGGAGTGCGAGGGAGATGGAGATATAAACTTTGATCAGCTATAACTTTTGAACGAATGGTCCGATTTAAAAAATTTCTTCTACATTTCGATAGGTATTGATGAGCACAACAAAACTGCATTTTTACTTTTCCAAAATATTTGAATTTTTAAAATCGTTTATAAACTATTGTGGGCGTTAGAGGGGGCGTGGCACCTTCTGGAAACAAACTTGCGCTGCGTAGGAACTCCAATAATCTTCATGCCAAATACCATACCTCTAGCTTTTATAGTTTCCGAGATCTCAGCGTTCATACAGACGGACAGACGGACAGACAGACATGGCTAGATCGACTCGGCTAGTGACCCTGATCAAGAATATATATACTTTATGGGGTCGGAAACGCTTCCTTCTAGCTGTTACATACTTTTGCACGAATACAATATACCCTTTTACTCTACGAGTAACGGGTATAATAAGTCAATAAATATGAAGATGATGAAAGATAAAATATTATATTGTATGATTTGATTTTAAAACGTTTGAGTCAAGGCTAAAAATATTAGTTACTACATACATATGTTAGTCATAGTTAATTTAAAAACTTTACATTCAAATAAATGTTGAGTTTTTAAAGTTAATTAAAACCGCAATGTATTTCTGATATAAAAATGGGGTTTAGGCCTATGTAAGGGTTGAACCTACCTCCTGGCCGCCGTAGGGGATGTACAGGCACTGGTGCGAGGGGTGCACCTTGCCGGGCGTGAGGCTGCCCTGGAAGTAGCCGCGACCCACGAACAGGGCCTCGCCCTCAGCGGTCTGGCCCACCCGGATGGCATGGGGCGGGACAAAGCCACCGCTGGCCGGGATCCAGGAGTAGTGGTCGCCGACAAGGACCTCGAAGTCGTGCTTGCTGATCTCCTCCCCGCCCCAGGGCACGTAGGCCTGCTGCTTGCCGGGCACCACCTTCGCCGGCAGCATCTCGCCGTTGTGGTAGGCACGACCCACGTAGATGGGATCCTGGTCGGAGTCGTGGCCAGCCAGGATGGCGCCAGGTGGCAGGGCTCCGTAGACGTTGGTGCTAATCCAGGTGTAGTCTGCGGGCGAGTTTCGGAATATTGGGAACAAGGTCAGAACGAGACGATAAGTTGGCCCAACTACGAGGCCCAACTGTACCCCACACTAATCAGACCCACTCTGTCTATTTCCTTATCTGGCCGGGTGTGAAATCGGCGGATCTGTGGAAAGCTTCCAAAGCTCCAGGGGATTTGGGCTGTCAGGTGAGCGGAGTATCGATGACACTTTGGCCACTTGTCATGGCTAATTATGGCACTGAGTTTTTTCGCAGGAACTATCTTAGTCACTAACTACTTTTCACTTGGTTTCTCACCTCCCATTTTGTTTCTTTCGTGTGTTGATTTAGGTCTGGAACGAAATGATCTAAACTAGCCGGCTCCGCTTGGTTCGGACTGACTTTAACGACTGTTCTCTGGCTGCACAACGCGCAGCGCTTTAAAAGCTGTTGTGCCGTCTTATCGGTAGGCAATGCTAACCGACATTGATAAGATATCTTAGTCACACTGTAAGTATATATGTGCTTCCAATGGGATCCTCATATTTTAGGGGGGGTTCGTCATTGCGACCAACTGACAGGTGTGTCAGATTGTCTGTTCGTTGATTTAGCCTGGCCAAAACAATTTAAATTTCGTGTTCAACAGGAAGGGCAACGACAATTACTCAATCGATCTTATACATATATGTGGGTGCTTTTGTATACACTGTGGCGGTTTTATCTTTAAGCAGTTGCCTACGAATCTTATCGCCGGCAGTCAAAAATAAACTTGATCAATAAGTTCGTAAAAAGGTATATGTACACGTATGTTGCTGTCCATGGATCAACTTTAAAGTTAAGGAATTTATTTCTAGAACAAAAATAAGTCCCAGCATGTCAACAATTACTGAGAACATTTGGATTATGAAATTTGGTTACGACATCAGCAGACTTTTAATATATTAATATCCATATGCTAAGCAAAACAAAGACACTCCTTTTATTTCTGAAATGAGTCAATTGCCAAAGAAATGTATTAATATTACAAACCTCAGCGATACGTTGAGTCAGTTTTTAGGTTGTAACAGATGTCTCAACCAACAAAGAACTCTATTTAATCCATGTTATGAGTAAAGAGGTTATTGCCCTTTAATAAGAAGAAAAGATCAGTTGGAAAAGACAAAAAAAACACGGTCAACTATACAAAAGCATCTTAAATCTTAAGATGAGTTATGAAAAACTAATGAAAATCTTCTTAATTTTCATTTAGTTAGTAACTGTTTAATTTTAAATATTTTTATATTTATATAACATGTGTAAGAAATATCAGTGATCCTTTATCGCAATCCTTCGATCATGGAAGACTTTCCTAAAACCATTTGGTATTGATATTTTCGGGTGCTCCTTATCAGCACTTCAACGGGGGGATTTTTTCACATCGGCGCTTCTGGCAGTCGTCATTTTGTTTATGGGTTGGTTAATTGGGGTTCCACCTGTTGAGTGCCAACAACAAAATGCACTGTAAGAATGCCCACATGTTTGCTTTCCTTACCTCAAAAAGTACCGCCTGCTTGTGGTAATGATTCATTTTCGATCGATAAAGGGAATGCTTTTCTGGACTTGGAGCTTTCCAGACTGGAAGTGAATTTAGAGATATCAAAGACCCAATATGAATTGCACTTGTTTTGCCATACAAATACGAATTGATAGATAAAAGCTCCCCGATAAGAGGCGGTGACGAATAGGTTGGGTTCTGTTTTTAAACGTCAGGCTACTGCGATCCAACGTGTTAGTGAAAAAGCAGTCCTCAGTCTGTACAGACGTTTCGTGGAGGAATATAAAAGCGAATATATTTCAGATATAATTTAGCACGAGGAATAACCCCTTATCAATTAATTACACACAATGGGTAAGTCGAATGAGTAACCGGTGAAAGTTGCGAAAAAAATCTCTCAAAAATTAGATTAGTGTTAATAGAAATAGTGTTAATCTGAGATTAAATCTAATCAATTTACGTGCCAGTGAAGTATAGAAAGATTTCGAAACCATTTTGTTTAAACTTTCAAGAAATTCGTATATAATTAAATCTTTAAAATGACTAAAAGTAATGCAGATCATATCAAACACACATCGTATGATAGGAATATTATTCAGATATTTCGTAATGTTGTGCCGCAGAAAAAACCCTATTATCGGGCGAACAAATATGCAATTGCTGACCAATTGTGGTGGCATTGTTATTTTTTCTCTGTGCACACTAACCACCGAAAACCCCCTCCCCCTGCAAAGAGCATTGAGTGACTTTTAAGGTTCTCCGCCTTTCTTTGCACTCTTCCAGGCACCGTGCAGCCAGGAGGAATTGTGACCGTTGGTAGGACGAGTGCAGTGAGCCCAGGGTGAAACCCTACGCCTCTGTAAACCCCCAAATCCCACTTGATCCCCGCCCCAGACCTCGAAAACCCAAAGAATCGAACAGCCAACCCAATATCTACACAGAGAAAAAGCCGGCAGAGTATGAGTTTGAATGAATCATTTCAATTTTATCTGGTAATTTAATCTCATACAGTGGGGAGCAAAAGTGATTCCATGTTCAGAATATGCATGTTTGACAGATCATAAAACGTAAACCAATGAAGCAAATGAAACAAACTTTTTTTTTCTCGATTCCTTATTTAATTTGTAAGAAATAAACTTAAATACCTCAATAATACAAAAAGAAATGTAAGAGAGAAAATTAAAAAACAAAAACAGAAGGCATGTACTCAGTTTTGCACCTTTTATGAAAAATTGTAAAAAAATATCAAATTAATATTTGGTCCAAAGACCCTTATTGTCTATTACATTTTTTATGCGCTTTGGCATACTCTCAACTAAATTCTGTAAAATTTCTTTCGGAATTTGGTTCCATTCAATCTCCACGCGTCTCCAGAGATCGTGGAGGTTGCATGGGGCCGATTGATACTGCCCGAGCCGTCGCTTCACAATTGACCATAAGTTTTCAATTGGATTGAGGTCGGGACTTTGAGCTGGCCACTCCATGACCTTAAACTTTTGTTTTGCCAACCATTCTTTTACAATTTTCGCCGTGTGCTTGGGATCCCCATCCTGTTGGAGAGTGATTTCTCCTTCAGGATAGGCAGTCTTATCGAGAAAATTGGGAAGACGGGTTTTTAAAATGTTTAAATAGTCCTCTTTTAGCATTATCCCATCAATTTTGTGCAACGGCCCAACGTGCCACCATGTGAAGCACCCCCAAGCCATTATATTTCCTCCTCCATGCTTTACGGTTTGCTTTACATGATGTCTCTGAAGCTTGTCACCGGGCCTATGCCAATAATACTGCTTGCCATCCGACTGGAAACGGTTAAACTTGGATTCGTCCGACCAGATAACACGTTTCCAGTCTTCTATAGTCCAGTTTTTGTGTGTCTTTGCACATTTTAACCGAGCTCTAACATTTTTCTCGGATAGAGCTGGTTTATTTTTTTTAACAGAAGCGATATATCCAATTCTACCCAGTGCTCTTCTGGCTGTCCATCGACTAACGGTTTTATTTAACTCCTTAGAAGCCTCTTTTGGTGTTAAAAGCTTATCCTCATGTTGGACATCATAAGTCGAGCGTCAGAGTCCGTTAGAAGGCGGCGGCGACCATTCAATACGGTTTCGGAACAAACATTTTGTCTCTTTTTCACCTTGACCACCACTGACTGACTAATTTTCAGCTTCTCAGCAATTGTGCGTGTCGAACAACCACTTTTAGTCATGGAAACAATACTTTTTTCGGTACCTCGCGATAATTTCTTCATTTTACAGATATAAATTGGAGACTAATTTCTTAATTCATTAAATCTACTTTGAACTATAAGAAATGTGCGATATTCCTCATTATGAAAACGAATAATAAGTGAAAAAGACATAACACGGTAAATTTGCAAGTATTGATGATAAGAAAATAGGGAGAGCAAAAACAAGTGCGAATAACGGAAGGTGCAAAACTGAGTACATGCCTTCTGTTTTTGTTTTTTAATTTTCTCTCTTACATTTCTTTTTGTATTATTGAGGTATTTAAGTTTATTTCTTACAAATTAAATAAGGAATCGAGAAAAAAAAAGTTTGTTTCATTTGCTTCATTGGTTTACGTTTTATGATCTGTCAAACATGCATATTCTGAACATGGAATCACTTTTGCTCCCCACTGTATATGTACTTTTTATCCAACATCTTATCAATCTGGTCTCTTATATTGATGGTAAATGTTTAGCTTTTGATATAAACAATTTTATCTGGTAATTTAATCTCATATATGTACTTTTTATCCAACATCTTATCAATCTGATCTTTGAAGTATATAATGATGGTAAATGTTTAGCTTTTAATATAAACAATGAAACGTAAATCATAAAATCAATATTGTGACTTTGATATATCCCAATGTGTCATTGCAATGCACATATCATAAAACCAAGGAATGTTGGATCTATGAATAGAAAGTTATTTATAAAAATTAATAAGATAATACTCTTATAAATATAAGATAATAATTTTATAAATAACTTTCCATTTATATTATTTAAAAAATATAATTTTAAATAACTAAAGTAGTTTTGAATAATCGAAAGACAGACACTTTGAAATGAAAGAACCCGAAACCTCTTTCGGCTATACTCGCAGTTTTCTCTCTGTGTATGGACAGGTTATCTTATCGCGTGGTGCCAAGCTTATCGCCTTACCGCCTCTCTCCTTGCAGAAAACACCTGGGTGCACTCGTCTCCCCACGCCCCCCTGCCCCCTTACGCGGTGATCGGTGGCCACGACTCGGACCGCACGCCCATCTATGTGGGTCGATCCTTTCACGAGGGCGAGAACCTGCCGGCCAAGGTCATTCCGAGCAAGGGCTGCGCCTACGTGGCCTATGGCGGTGCGGAGCACCAGAAGACCCACTACGAGGTGCTGGTGGGCCAGGGATTCGCCTGGGTGCCGAGTGCCAGTGGTGGAGTGCCGCCGAATGCGGTGAGGAGTGGAACGACCCGTACGGGAGAGCCCCTCTACGTGGGACGCGGACATCATGCGGGCAGCTTGAGCGTGGGCAAGGTTCATCCCTCGCACGGTTGCCTGTATGTGCCCTTTGGCGGCCAGGAGGTGCGCATCAATACCTACGAGGTGCTCATCAAGCAGCAGTACGACAACTGGGTGGCTGCCTCGCCCAGTTACACGCCCCCGGGAGCCGTGATCGCTGGCCATGATTCGGACCGCACTCCCATCTACGCGGGAAGGGCGTTGCACGAGGGCGAAATGCTGCCCGCCAAGGTGGTGCCCAGCAAGGGAACCGCCTACGTCTGCTTCGGGGGCTACGAGTTCCAGAAGCCCAGCTACGAGGTGCTCACCGGGTGCGGATACGTCTGGGCCCATGCCGGCCATCACATCCCACATAACGCCGTCTCCACCGGTCGCGCCCGCAATGGAGAGCCCCTGTACTACGGACGAGGACACTACCAGGGAAGTCTGACTCCCGGCCTGATCTCGGCCAGCCAGCGATGCCTCTACATCCCCTACGGCGGCCGGGAGATCCGCATCAACTCGTACGAGGTCCTCTGCAGGCAATAAGCTCTCGACGGATCTGAACCCCATAAATACCATATGAATTTAGCCCAGATCAAACTGTAATCGCACCCAATAAACTGACTGTTAACACCCAAGAAATCCGTTTACCTTCTTTTTATAAGTCCTTAATCCTATTGGAATGCAATCGAAATTTTCACGTATATAAATTATATGTTAACCCAAAAGAAACCAGTTTATCATTATCAAATTATATTAAGGAAAGTCTTAACTGTGCATTTATATTGTTTGTCAAGTCTTAGGAGTGCAATCTAAACCTTCAAGTATTTTTATTGATTGGTATTTCATTAATAGATTACCTAACTGCTGATTTCCCTGGATTTTACAAAATTTATGATCTAAGATAAGATGGTGATGACATTAATTTCATTTCCTTATGGTATCCCTTTCTTGTTTTTAGTTCTTACCAGTTTAATCTTTATACATATTAGTATTATTGTTCTTTCTTCAGAACATATATAGAACTAGTTAAATTGATATTATTAAAATGCACCTCAACTATAATTTTTTTCCCCGATTTTTATATCTTTTGAATTAATTAATATATGATTTTCAAAAAGTCTAAGTACCTAAGTATATTTGCCTAAACATTTTAAGGATACCAAAACATTTGTTTAAATACCACAGTTTGGTATACATTGAAATTAAATAATGTCCATATTTACCCACATATTTAGCTTAAATTTGTTATCTACATTAATCTTAAATCTACTTTTCTCCACTTTCCTGTTCCAGCCTACAAGTGGGTGCAATCTTCGGCCTACTCCTCCCTCCCCGAGGAGGCGGTGGTGGGCGGCAACGACGAGGACGGCGCCATGATTTACGTGGGCAGGGCGGAGCACGAGGGCGACATGCTGGTCTGCAAGGTGGTGCCCAGCAAGCAGCTGGGATTCATTTCGCAGCGCGGAGAGGCCCTGCCCAAGGACATCTTCGAGGTGCTGTGCGGCCAGAATCTGGTGTGGATCAAGTGCTACGACCATGTAATACCCGAGAATGCGGTCCTCTGTGGACGCACTTCCCTGGATCAACCGGTGTACATAGGTCGTGGCCATTACGAGGGTCACCTGATCATCGGCAAGATCTCCTCCGTGCATCGTGCTCTGTTCATTGCTTACCGAGGTGCCGAACGTCGCTTGGACTCCTACGAGATTCTGGTGGAGGAGCGTCGAGTGGTTCCGGGCTGGCAGCTGCCCCCACCACCGCCACTAGAGGAGGCGGAAAAGTGCCCACTCACACCGCCGCCACCGCCTTCTCCGCCAGCAGTGGCAGTGGCGATGGCTCCTCCTCTCTCCGCCAAACCCTATCCCTATCCGGATCTGGTTGCCATGCCTTTTCCCTTGACTGACAGGCCACCGGCCTATACGCCCACTCCGGATCCACTGCCTCCGGTTGGCGGTGTGATGGTGATGCCACGTCCCCCCAATCCACCGCCTGCTGGAGGAGTCCTGGTGATGCCACCTCCTCCTCCTCCTGCTGTGTCCTTTACACCCGCAGAGGTCTCCGTGACGCCACCACCCCCATTCGTTGCCGCCGAGGTGACCGCAGTTTCCGTTCCCGTGGGACCATCGTTCACACCCGCTTCCACCTACAATCCCTATGAGGCAGGATGCTCCTCCTACACTCCGGCTGAATGTGCCGCTCCCTCGGCATACGATGCCTACGGCTATGGCAACAACTACGATGTTTGGGTATCCGCTGAACCGGGCTATTATCACTCCCCCGATGCCGTGATTGGAGGTCACGACAGCAACATGGCGCAGCTGCTGGTGTGCCGAGCCTATTACCGCGGTGTCCATGTGCCCGGAAAGGCGATTCCCAGCCAGGGATGTGCCTACATAGCCCACGGAGGTCGCGAGATCGTCGAGCCCTCGTACCAGATGTTGGTGGGCAGGGGCAAATACCACTGGGTGCCTTCGTATGGCGGAAATGTGCCGCCCGGAGCAGTTGTGGCCGGAAGGACACCGGGCGGAGAGCCACTTTTCATCGGACGTGGTCACTACTGCGGAAGTCTGACGCCCGGCGTGATTGAGACCTACAACCGATGTCTACAGATTCCATTCGGAGGCCAGGAGATCCGACTGAGCAGCTACGAGGTCCTCGTTAGGAGCGACATTTTCCACGGGCAGCAGGCCATCCGCTTGGTATATTGAAGACAACCCATTATAATCTTGATTAATCTGAAAAATCCAAAAGCAGCTAAAATTGACCAAACTATACAACGAAAAGTTTACACCTAAATACATATCTAACTATGCATATCTTTGTAAAATATTATACCATTTACAAATTGAACTATTTCAATTTTATATCACACATATACAAATTTAAATGCCATAAATATTAGAAATATACATGTATGCTTACAATTTTTGAGGCTTTCCAAGTGCAGCTACCTCTGAAATACCAAAGTACTTAACCAAAACCAAAACATGTTTAGTATGAACTTGTTTATTAAATAAATCTATTTATTATTATGAGCCCATAATTATGCACTAGTTACACGTTTTTTTCACAGTATACGTATATTATATTCACTTTTAAAGTTGTTTAACAATAATTATTACGTTCTGTTCTAGGTTTGTTATTTATTAAATGACTTGCGTTTAGATATTATTATTTGTTTTTGTTTGGGGAAATGTTTTACCTTTAGTCTGTCCTAATATTGCACAGCTTTTTACGATTTTCATGCCTTGTAATATAGGGACTGCAATGTACCTACTCTATACATTAATTTAGTAAGTTGGTTTCAATATATATCATCAATTTAAAAATACAATACATCAATTTAAAAATTGACAACCCTAACTTAAAATTCATTATCGATAAAGTAGTAGACCACTCAATTATCGCCACATTTCTGTTTAAATTTTTCGTATTCCCGCGCCTTTTTCGCCAACTTCGTTAAGACTCTTTCAAGTCACAATAAAACAATTATGTTGAATATGTCCACATCTTATAAGCTAAACCATAAAGCCCAGATTTCTTCCGCTTTACCCCTTAAATCACAATTAGTAGATGTTAAGTAACCGATTTGCCGGTACGAAAACTTAAGGTCAAAATAAAATTGTATCACGTAGAATATAAAAGGTAGTTTAATGTGCGGAATTAAAAACGCTGTATTTCCAGCAAAGAACTACATATGTTTGAAACTTCCTTGAACCCATATGCGGTTTATGATTAGACAAAACTGGCATTTCCCACAACTACCCGTTATTGGTCAACACGAGATTTCTTTAAACCGATTCTGGTTTTTTTTTCGACGTCAACTCAAGATGGAAGAGAAGGGAGAAAAAGAGAGAGCAGGTAAGAGTAAATATGACCAACGGCGTCACGATTTGTTTTCTGAAAATACACTGGCACAACAGAACGGGTACATAAAAAACAGTTTATATTTCTACTTAAATCGAAAAATCATTTTTAAGAATATAAATTCAAAATATTTTAAATACTCAGCGAAAACTTTTAACCCGTTTTTCACGAGTGTTTATGATTGGCCGATTTGCAAATAGGAGGGCACAATTAACAATTCAAACTATCGAATCGTTTTATCGTTATTAAATTCTCTTCACTCTTGGTCAAAAAGTAAATTAATAATATTTTTATGGCAGACTTAAATCAAAAATGCTTAGAAAGTGTGTTTATGTGTAAATTTATACTGGTTTAAACAAACAAGACTGTTTTCTTATTCGCTAAAAAAAATATTTTAAGAAGATGGGCTAGTTTTAAATGGTTCATTTGTATTTCCGCCCTTAAGTTGCTTTTTTATTAGGCAGTCATAGAAAATTCTTTCTTACGATGATGATATTTACACAATTGATGACCTACTAACTTAAACTAAAATTGCTTTAAATTGTTGTACCTGAAATACGGGTCTTTAGTATGCCTTATCAGTTCCAAAATGATTAAAAGAAAACAATTATTACAGATCTTGTCAGACGAAAATGCATTGCTGATATGAATAAATTGGAACGCATTAAATATAAATGGTTTGGAAAAAACAAAGCCAAAAGTCAGATTAACAAAGTACGATAGTCAACAGTTTGCAAGTGAGTGCATAAAGAAACACTTTCGCCTTTACTTGATATAGAAACCCGCCCGAATTACTTCCCACGTCTATAAATATGCACGAGTTTTTAGAATATCAATTTGGCTCGTTTGAGATAACCTAACCGAATTGAACTAGGTCCGTAACCAAGAGAACATTTTTATGGTGCAGATTTCAAGAGCCAGCGCAATTATTTCACCAGCTGATGGCAAATAGTCGAAAACACCAGACCTCGCCGCAATTATCTATTCGAAAAACCTTGTCTAAATTGGCCACAATTCGACTTATCTGACTTGCTGAAAAACACATCACTGGATGTGTTTGTTGTTTGATAGAGGTTATGGCCAATAAGAGTACTTACAAGTGCCGATTAGATTGGCACGAGAGGTCCCTTAGGAAAGTTTTCAGTTTTGCCCAATCATACTTTACAGCTATGGTGAAATATTACGCATTGAATGTGTATATTTGGATTGGGGAAGTCGCTGGGAAACGTGAGAATGCCGCTACCACGCTTAAGCAGCCAGGTAATTCACAGCACACCTGAGCGGCGAGATGAATCACGGCTTTCGCACGCGATACAGATACAGATTTCTTCTCGGTTAGTCCCCCGATCTTACGGTTTCGGCTTAAAAACCTCTCAAGAGGGGAAAACCATGCGCGCAAATGGATTTCGCTCGCTCTGATCTGTTTTGTTTTGGCCTCAGTCCGACTCCTCGGTCTATATAGATGCGGGTAAGTCTAAACTAATACCGGTTATGCGACTGATAACAGCCGAGCGTAACGCCGAATCGATGCGATATCTAATCTGCATTGGCTATTATGGCAGGTATACTGCTCTTTTGTTTTTGGTTACAGGATAGGGCCAGGAACCAGTATTGTCCGTTCGGTGGCCGAGTGGCAAGCGGTTGCCAGGGGAATCCCGATTAGGTATACGATCGGGTTTATGGCCGGCCCGAGTCCCGAGATTCTGAGACCGAGCTGTCGTCGCAACCAGTCGAGTGGATGGTTGTCCAGTTCAGATCGCGCACTCGTCGGCTTCAGACGTCTCTTGCACTGCCCGGTGCTGAAAGGCCAAGAAGCGATACGGATTCTTTAAACGATCGCGAGTTCTATCAGTATTTCAATTGTCCACGAGAGATCGACACGTGCTAAGTAAGTGCCTTCCAACAAGTGAACTTTAATTGAGTTTCGATTCTGAGTACTTGGGATGAGTAGTGAATCAGATTGAATCGAAGAGCTTCCAAGTGCAGCTGAGGAGCGGGCATTACCCACTTCCTTGGGTCTTGAGTGCAAGCCGTTCACAATTGACAATCGCAATAAATAAAAAATATCTCGCTTTCCAATTGCGGCTAATTTATTAATTTATGGACGCTTTTTCATTCGCGCAATCGAACTAATTTCCTTAAATTGACTTGGGAAAATTGTTTTCGCTGATTAATCAGCCCTTTGCACCGCGTCTAATAATTTCTACAATATTTTATGTAATACGTAAAGATACATTAATTACCACACACTTCAGCGTGATAAATGGTGTTACATCTAACTGCTCTGCTTATTTTAATGGTATATTAACTAAGTATTCCCAAGATCTTTAGATACATTCATTTCCATTCGATTAAGTGCAGAAATTATGCAAAATCCAACAGTGCAATCCAACTGGAATTATAATAGGGAAACTATAATAACAAGCAATTAGTGTGAAAAAACGAAATGAGTGTTAAACGGAATTTTAGTTGCTAGGATGATCTAAGGAGCAAGATTTTTTATTTTATTACAACCATACTACTGAGTAAATTTCCTGAGGTAATATTTTCGCCATTAGTGCGATGAACTCTGTCGCGTGGATAATAATTTAGGATAGTATTCCGACTTTTATAGCTGATTTCGTAGATAAAACCGCCAAACAACTGGGTGTGTAAACGGTTTTTGTCGCTGAATTTTTTAATTGACAGTCTCTAAATTATAGACCCCAATTCAAACCAAAGATATCAGGCCAGCGCAAAGTGTTGTTTACTGATTGCTTACTTTGTTCTTAGGCTTTATTGCTATAGCGATTATAAAGATACTTCAATATAGTGTCTCTGCGAAACATAATGACGAAAAAGGAGGACTCACAGTTGCCCCAGGCTGGTGACTTCCAGGCAAAGGAAGGATCAGTCCTTGGAGAGAGCCCGACCCGAAAGTACAGTTACTTCGACCTGGTGAGTAGTTGATCACTACCTGCTCCTACATACGAATATTCTATATCCTTTTTTATCCCGGCCATATAGTTCAGATACTCAACTGCATGTGAACGCTGCCTGTTCGTATTCAGCCTGCTGGTGGCCACCGGTGCCTCCTTTTTCATACCCTACTTCATGATCATCTATGGAGAATTCACATCCCTGCTCGTGGACCGCACAGTGGGCGTGGGCACATCGTCGCCCTCCTTTGCCCTCACAATGTTCGGCGGCGGCAAGCAATTGTAAGTCATTAAAAAGACAGGATATCCAGGATAGTTTTATAATATCTAATCCTTAATGCAGAACAAATGCCAGTGACGAGGAGAACAAACAGGCCATCATCGATGACGCCACAGCCTTTGGAATTGGCAGTCTTGTGGGGTCCGTGGCCATGTTTCTGCTCATCACCATCGCCATCGACCTGGCCAATAGGATAGCCCTCAACCAGATCGATCGCATCCGAAAGCTCTTCCTGGAGGCCATGCTGCGACAGGACATCGCCTGGTACGACACCAGTTCGGGCTCCAATTTCGCCAGTAAAATGACAGAGTGAGTTTTGTTTCCCACAGATATGCAAATAATCCTAATTATATTATTATTATCATACAAGTAATCAGAAGTTGTATCGCTTGAATATTCATTAGCTAATTATAAAATGACCCAATCATATTTCAATTCTAATTTATTACCATCATCGTGCTTTATAATAGTAGAGCTAGTTTGTGATTACACAATTTTTGGGAAGAATATTTAGAACAACTAATTATTCTAGGTCTAATAAATATTAATTTCGGTGTGGGAGATATAAATGTTCGTGTTCAGATTTCTTCTAATAAGAAAAATTATAATAAATGTTGTTCAATAATTATATACCTATATATTTTTTTTTCTTGATAAGTATTTTTCTAAAACATTTCCTCTCATCATTTCCCCCTACCAGAGACCTGGATAAGCTCAAGGAGGGCATTGGCGAGAAGGTGGTGATTGTGATCTTCCTGATCATGACCTTTGTGATTGGCATCGTGTCCGCCTTCGTCTACGGCTGGAAGCTCACCCTGGTGGTTCTCAGCTGCGTGCCCTTCATCATCGCAGCCACCAGTGTGGTGGCCCGACTCCAGGGATCGCTGGCGGAGAAGGAGCTGAAGTCCTATTCGGATGCGGCCAACGTGGCCGAGGAGGTCTTCAGTGGCATTCGCACCGTGTTCGCTTTCAGTGGCCAGGAGAAGGAGAACGCTCGCTTCGGCAAGCTACTCATTCCGGCCGAGAAGACGGGACGCAAGAAGGGTCTCTACTCGGGCATGGGAAACGCCCTCTCCTGGCTGATCATCTACCTCTGCATGGCCCTGGCCATCTGGTATGGAGTGACCCTGATCCTGGACGAGCGTGATCTTCCCGATCGCGTCTACACCCCTGCCGTTTTGGTCATTGTCCTCTTCGCCGTGATCATGGGTGCCCAGAATCTGGGCTTCGCCTCGCCCCATGTGGAAGCCATAGCCGTGGCCACAGCAGCTGGACAGACGCTGTTCAACATCATCGATCGGCCGTCGCAGGTGGATCCCATGGACGAGAAGGGAAGCAGGCCGGAAAACACTGCTGGTCGCATTCGCTTCGAGGGCATCCACTTCCGCTACCCCGCTCGCCCGGATGTGGAGATCCTCAAGGGCCTCACCGTCGATGTGCTTCCGGGCCAGACGGTGGCCTTTGTGGGCGCTTCTGGGTGTGGCAAGAGCACGCTCATCCAGCTGATGCAGCGGTTCTACGACCCCGAGGCGGGCAGCGTCAAACTGGACGGACGGGATCTGCGCACTCTGAATGTGGGCTGGCTGCGCTCGCAGATCGGAGTGGTGGGCCAGGAACCGGTTCTCTTCGCCACCACCATTGGCGAGAATATCCGATACGGAAGACCATCGGCCACCCAGACGGACATCGAGAAGGCGGCGCGAGCGGCCAACTGCCACGACTTCATCAGTCGCCTGCCCAAGGGCTACGACACCCAGGTGGGCGAGAAGGGTGCCCAGATCTCGGGGGGCCAGAAGCAGAGGATAGCCATTGCCAGGGCCTTGGTGCGTCAGCCGCAAGTGCTGCTCCTGGACGAGGCCACCTCGGCCCTGGATCCCACCTCCGAGAAGCGAGTGCAGAGTGCCTTGGAGCTGGCCAGCCAAGGACCCACCACCCTGGTGGTGGCCCATCGCCTGTCCACCATCACGAATGCCGACAAGATCGTCTTCCTCAAGGACGGCGTGGTGGCCGAGCAGGGCACCCACGAGGAGCTGATGGAACGCAGGGGTCTCTACTGCGAACTGGTAAACATCACCCGGCGCAAGGAGGCCACCGAGGCGGACGAGGGGGCGGTGGTTGGGCGACCTCTGCAAAAGTCGCAGAACCTGTCTGACGAGGAGACCGACGACGACGACGAGGAGGACGTGGAGGAGGACGAGGAGCCGGAGCTGCAGACTTCGGGCAGCTCCAGGGACAGCGGGTTCAGAGCCAGCACGCGACGCAAGCGTAAGTACCAGAAGTCAGATAAGAGATCAATGTTCTTGGCTCCATGATACAGCTGATTCACTTAAGAACGGTATTAATCTATAGCAGCAGTTACCACAAAAGCAGAGCATAGAGAGCCAAGTTAACATTTTGTTTGCTTAGGTGATTAGCTCATTATACCCGTTACTCGTAGAGTAAAAATGTATATTGTATTCGTGCAAAAGTATGTAACAGGTAGAAGAAAGCTTTTCCGACTCTATAAAGTAAATATATTCTTGATCAGGATCACTAGCCGAGTCGATATAGCCATGTCCGTCTGTCCGTCCGAATGAACGCTGAGATCTCGGAAACTACACAATCACCTATAATCGCCCACAAACCATACTAAAATGTGTCTGGCGCCCACATTTTTAAAGATTTTGGATAAGTATAAATGCAATTCTGTTGTGTTTAGTTATACCTATCGAAATGTGGAAATTTTTTAAATCGGACCATTCGTTAAAAAGTTATGGCTCATCAAAGTTTATATCTCCATCTCCCTCGCACTCCCTTTAGCCGAGTGACGGGTATTAGATAGACGGGACACCAACCCGACTATAGCGTTCTCTCTTGTTTTATATTAAGAACTATCATATATCAACACAAGAACTATAAATAATGGAACCTTTTACCATTACAGGTCGCTCGCAGCGTCGCAACAAGAAGAAGAAGCAGAAGGAAGTGGTGTCCAAGGTGTCCTTCACTCAGCTTATGAAACTGAACGCTCCCGAATGGCGCTTCATTGTGGTGGGCAGCATCGCCTCCGTGATGCATGGCGCCACCTTCCCGCTTTGGGGTCTCTTCTTCGGCGACTTCTTTGGAATCCTTTCGAACGGTGACGATGATGTGGTGCGCTCCGAGGTCCTGAAAATCTCCATGATCTTCGTTGGCATTGGCTTGATGGCCGGACTGGGCAACATGCTGCAGACCTACATGTTCACAACGGCCGGCGTGAAGATGACAACGCGCCTGCGCAAACGGGCCTTTGGAACGATTGTGGGTCAGGATATTGCATACTTCGATGACGAGCGGAATTCGGTGGGAGCCCTGTGCTCTCGGCTGGCCAGTGATTGCTCCAACGTTCAGGGGGTAAGTTACGATTATCCACTTTAAAATATATTGTAGCATACTTTTGGACACCTTAAGAAAGGTTTTCAAATAACAACGAAATCGGTTCTGTAGATCTAATCATTTATTTTTTATTTTTTCAGGCAACTGGAGCTCGTGTGGGCACCATGCTTCAGGCCGTGGCCACTCTCGTGGTCGGAATGGTCGTCGGTTTCGTCTTCTCCTGGCAACAGACCCTCCTCACCCTGGTCACCCTGCCGTTGGTCTGCTTGTCCGTCTACCTGGAGGGTCGCTTCATCATGAAGAGCGCCCAGAAGGCTAAGGCCGCCGTTGAGGAGGCTTCGCAGGTAGCCGTCGAAGCTATTACCAACATCCGAACGGTGAACGGTCTTTGCCTGGAGCGTCAGGTCCTGGACCAGTACGTCCAGCAGATCGATCGTGTGGATGTCGCCTGCAAGCGCAAGGTTCGCTTCCGTGGCCTGGTTTTTGCTCTGGGTCAGGCGGCTCCCTTCCTGGCCTACGGCATCTCCATGTACTACGGCGGTATTCTGGTGGCAGAGGACCGAATGGACTATGAGGACATCATCAAGGTGGCCGAGGCTTTGATCTTTGGCTCCTGGATGCTGGGACAGGCCTTGGCCTATGCCCCGAATGTAAACGATGCTATTCTATCCGCCGGACGCCTCATGGATCTCTTCAAGCGCACCTCCACGCAGCCCAATCCGCCCCAGAGTCCCTACAACACAGTCGAGGTGAGTCTAAAATCGAGTTAATTTGTATAGGTTAATACTAATATCTGGTTATCCGCTTGTCTATTTCAGAAATCCGAGGGAGACATTGTCTACGAAAACGTGGGCTTCGAGTATCCCACGAGAAAGGGCACTCCCATCCTTCAGGGCCTAAATCTCACCATCAAGAAGTCGACGACGGTGGCCCTGGTGGGTCCTTCTGGCTCCGGCAAGTCCACCTGTGTGCAGCTGCTGCTCCGCTACTACGATCCCGTTTCGGGATCCGTCAATCTGAGCGGAGTGCCCAGCACGGACTTCCCGCTGGACACGCTGCGCTCCAAGCTCGGCCTGGTTTCCCAGGAACCCGTGCTCTTCGATCGCACCATTGCCGAGAACATAGCCTATGGCAACAACTTCCGGGACGACGTGTCCATGCAGGAGATCATTGAGGCGGCCAAGAAGTCCAATATCCACAACTTCATCAGTGCTCTGCCCCAGGGATACGACACTCGGTTGGGCAAGAGCTCGCAGCTTTCGGGCGGTCAGAAGCAGCGCATCGCCATCGCCCGGGCGCTGGTCAGGAATCCCAAGATCCTCATCCTCGACGAGGCCACCTCGGCGCTGGATTTGGAGAGCGAGAAGGTGGTGCAGCAGGCGCTGGATGAGGCGCGATCCGGCCGCACCTGCCTGACGATAGCCCATCGTCTGACCACCGTGCGGAATGCGGACCTCATCTGCGTGCTGAAACGCGGCTTGGTTGTGGAGCACGGCACCCACGACGAGTTGATGGCCCTGAATAAGATCTACGCCAATCTCTACCTGATGCAACAGGTGGCGGGCTAACACAGCGCACTGGAGTGATAATCTTTAGGCTTTAATTTAGTATATACATTAGGCTAATAGAAAGTGTTAAAGTATTACGAAAAAGTAGAATAAATATGTAGGCCAAGAACTACAGTCGACTGTCTACCAGGGGACCGGGATTGGCCAGGGCGTTGCGTCTCTCCTGGATGGCGAAGGTGAGCTTTCGGAATGGGCCCAGCGGCAAGCCCAGCGACTTGAGGTCCGACTCCGTGAGCAGCATCAGCGTTTCCAGGTCGATTTCTTGCTTCTGAAATCTGCAAGGAAAAAGGGAGTTTTATGGGTCTGGTTGCAAAGAGATTAACTTAGGTTCACTCACACTGGCAGGTATTCCTCCAGGGCCCAAACGGCCAGAAATCTTTGCAAGGCACTACCGGCGGCCTCTCGATCGTCGTCGTCATCGTCGCTATATAAGTCGTGACCACCGCCCTCGGAATCCGTATCATCCGACAGATTCAGATACAGACGGCCCTTTCCACCGCCATTTCGCAATTTCGGGGCATTGCTGCCCGCATTCCGCATCGTGGATGTGGAACTGGTGTCCGTGTGCAGTTGCAGCTGACTCAAGGCAGCAGTCACGGAGCGACGGAAGGCTATGCTGCCCAACATGGTGGGTCTGTCGAAAAGACCCACGGGTCGCTGGAGAGTCACTTCCTCGCTGAGTTCCTGGGTCAATTGACCCTCGCCCAGAATATCCGGTTGAGAGAAGGAGCGCGCCAAAGCGGAACTATAGCCACTGCGGTTGTCATTGTGATCCGTCTCATCGCCCTCCAGGCACTCAAACACATCGGTGATCTTGCCGCGCTTGCCAATACTCTCCTCATTGGAACTAAAGGTGCCCACATACATCACTTCGGAGTCGCGCTGCAGTCCCGTCAGCGAGGTAATGGTCCGCTTGCCATCCGGCTCCACCTCGCGCACCTTGAAGCCTCCGTCCGAGTCGCTGGAGATCTTCGAGTGCGGACACGTGCTGCTGTGCTGCTTCTGCTGTTGCGATGGTCGCTTCTGGACGGTTCCCGCTCGACTGGCTATCGTGGAGCCGCCGCTGCTGCTGCTACCGCTCCCGACCAGATCGCTGAACTTCGTGGGCCCCGCCTGAGGAGGCGGATCTCTCGGCGGCTTGTTCAGGTTGCCCTGGCTGGACCAGATCTTCTGCTTGAGTGTGGACAGCATGTTCCCGGACTTACTGGCACCGCTGGGCGGACTGCGGTCGGAGTAATCGGGATCCTGGCGCTGCTGCTGCTGACGCTTCATGTACTCCCGCACACGCTTCTCGCAGTTCTTCTCGGCCAACTCCTTGAGGGCCTTGGACTTTTTCCTGAAAGGTTCAAGTTTAGTAAGTTCAAAGAGATAATAAAATAGTTGGTTAAGGAATGGTCAATTTCTCAATGTCGTATTAAGGTTCTCAGCGGATATCTGTCAGACAAAGTTAACATGAAGATGAATTGCGACGAAGGACTAATTCGATGAAGGACGAATTCACACAATTCCGAATTAAACTCAACGACAAAAGTTAACATTACATTAAGAAATCGACCCTTAGTATAGATGTTGACTAGTCTCACTTTTCATTTGTCTCAAAGTTTGTAAAGGCCACATCCAAATAGCGCAGGATCTCGTCCCTGCCATTAATAGCCGCCAGGTCCTTGGCACTGTGCTTATCGATGTCCAAAGCATAGATGTTCACCCCGAATTTGACCAGAAAGTCAACGCAGTGCAAATGCCCTTTCGCAGAGGCCAAATGCAGGGCTGTATTCCCAAACTGATCGCATTTGTCGGGGTCACCACTGACAGAAAGAGAGAGAAAGAGGGCAATCAGTAAAGGTAGAACATAGAAATACCGTTACCTACCCCCTACCGCACAGCAGACGCAGTGCATCCAATCGCCCCTCGAAGGCTGCCCACATGACCGGCGTCATCGAGTCACTATCCTTGGCATTCGTGTCCTTACGTGTGGCTGCAGCCAGCACATCCAAAAGCCCATCTTTGGCGGCCCTGAAGAAAGAGATTCAGCGATTTAATGAGTCTTGTGCATTCCATTGGCGATAAGATAGAGCCAAATTAATTGCATGTACTCACTTGTGAAACCGATCAGAAGACATTCTCTTCTACGTTATCTTTCAATCAGACTGGCAATGGAAATTCTCGAATCAATCTGAAAGGAATCCAATACCCTGTGAATAGGCTTTTCATAATACTTCCCATTCCCCACCATCCCACATCTAAGATACTCAGATCACATATACCAACCTACACATTGACACACAACTTTTTTTGGCTACAACAGAAAATAAAGATGCCTTTAGAGAAGTTGTCCTTCGAGATGCATAAGATGAACATTTCAGATCATCCAATCGAAGGAATCAAGTTCAATGGATCCATAATGGAGGCGACCTTGGGTTCCAGCACTCAATTGGAGGATTTAGGAGTTAGGAGGCAACCGATGAAGCAAAAGTTTGTGCTCCGAAGACCTCGGGTTCACTGTCTCTATGGGAAAACACGTGCTGATGGACTGGATTGGGTCCACAAAAATGTGAGCACCGAGAAGGATGAGGAGGAATCGAACTGGGTGAAAATCACGGGTAGAAATAAGGTTTCTGCCCATGCCTACGACATTAAAGCCCTGATTAGCGAGTGCGAAAATCTTTCCGATTCCCAAAAAACCGTTGATAGGAAAAACTTAAAAGAGATATCTCAGGAAGAGCTTAATCCGATCCCAGAAGTTCCTGTGATTTTGGGTTCCCCAAATTCCTACGACTTTAAAACCCTGATAAGCGAATGCGAAAATTTGGAGGGCGTCCCCTATTTTGATGGAGCACCATCACTAAAACAAAACCCCGACGAAGTAAATGTCGATGAGCTGGCCTGCTACCTTGAAAATATGGCCAACATACCCAAGAAACTGTCATCCATGGCCGAAATGATGTACACCTAATGTATAAAAGAGGGATTATGTCTCATTAGTTTTCGAAGAATAAACGAAGCTGGCATATTTTTTAATTTTGATGATTTTCACTAGTAATTGCTGGAATTACTATTGTTTTCTTTTTTGTTTTAGAATATTTCAATGAAGAATATTCATTGATTATAACAATTGGAAACCTTAAGGTATAATTTAAATTTCTGATCTATCGCCAAGACCTGAAAAAGGTTAAATCTTTTACATGTATCTCAAATATTACCTTATAATTAATTAGATAGTATTATAAATTAGAAGAGATTGGAGATAATTTATCTTTTTCGAAATAAATTTGTTTCCATATTTTTCGTCACATTCCCCCTGTTCTTTATGTGTTTACCGTGGTTAGGCAATTAAATTGGGCACGAAGATGACTCGAGTTATCCGTTAAGCAGATTTCATTTTGCCCTTTTCCCAGCGCTCCTACCAACGTTCACACGTTGTGAATTAATAATCCAAAAAAGAAAAAGAAAAGTGTAGCCGAGGCCGAAGAATCACAGGCCCACACACGCACACATGAAACATTACCCATTTACTGCACACGACGGAGTTTGGCTTACATATTTATGTACCAACTACCAAGTTCAGTCAACCTTGCTGGCTGGTTTTTGAATTGCCCAAAAGCCAAAACAACCGAAAATCGAGGCAGTCAACCATTTACCACGGATACACACACTCACTTCCAGTTTACTGTCCCGGTTCAAGACCGCTTTTCAAAGGCAGGATCTCGATTTTCCCACTGGCCAGCTTGACACTTTTCTTTTTAGCCAACCGAACCGAAAGTTTTCTTTTGCGATCGCTAGAATATGCACGTACCAAAAGCAGTTACCCGGAAGCACTTTCTACCGCTCCGACTGCATGTTGTTGAATGAAATTGTTAACTTGGCTCAAACTTCGGCGCTCACATTACGCACAGTGGGCGAGATAGGTGTAGATTCAAAAGTCTAGTACTTAAGGAAAATGTTTGCGATAAAGAGTTGGTAAAATACACTTTAATTTAATCATTATTAACCTGCTCGCACAGGTCTTTCAAAATATTTTTAAACAAATAAAACTAAAAAGTAAACTCTTAACTAGTTTAAATACATTTTTAATTTCATAGAGTAAGATATTTTTTTAGCAGCTACTGAGAATTTTTAAATTTGACCATCAACTGTCCACATTTTATGGCCCACTGTGACTCTCTCTCTTTCGCTCGCAACGATAGGGCATTGCCAGGCTCAAATAGTATCGCTACAACCACTTAAGCGCAGTGCAGCCCTGGTCGATTAGTGCAGCCCTGGTCCGAATGCCCGTCAGAAAAAAACAAGTGAAAAAGAGAGATAAATCACATTTTAAAATTGCACAAAATTAATGTTAAACCAGCGTCTGATCACGGGTGAACTGAAAATGTGAATGAAAACAGCCAGCGAAAGAGAGACGAGCGCGATTCGGTGGCAGTAAATGCTGCAGTTGCAATCTGCACATGTATGTGTATACGCGTGAGTGTGCGTTTGCGTAGGAGGCACCAAAATAACAACAGCAATCGCAGTGGCAACAAAGAATCGGAATCGTACTCGCAGTCGCACCAGGGAATCGGAAGCGGAACAGCCACCCACTTACCATATGTCCAGCCAGCAGAAGGGAATCGCAGTGCCAATGCATAGTCAGTAAATCCCCAAGGAGCCATAGGACCAAACCTCACATACACATCCACATCCACGCCCTCGACAAATCACAAGTGTCAGCATCAGCAGCTATCCCCTTCAGCCACAGCCAAATCGAAACTGGAAGCCATCGAGTGCTCCTGCTAGCTAGCTAGCCAGCAACTGCAGGAGGAGCAGGCGAGGGTGCAGGACCTGGTGCACCCAGCACGCACCCACTATGGGCAATTGCCTGAAATGCTTCCAGTCTGCCGCCGAACAATCGATGCCAACGAACGCCTCGTCCCCCAATTCACACAATTCCAATTCCAACGCCTGCCAGACGACCACCAGCCTTGCAAATTGCTACGAATCGGTGGGCACTAATCCCAATGCCAACGAGCGCTGCGCCCTAGGTGGGTATTCCATAGCTATTGTAGATCCAAAGTCTAATAGCCCTCTTCTTTATATCCGCCCCCCTCCAGAAACCGATGAACTGCTCTCTAGCCGAACTCCACTCAAGCCAGCAAAAGCAAACAATTGTGATACTAAGCGTAATAGTTTTAAGTCTTTAGGTTTGCTTAATGGCAGTGCGCCCACCATGAGCGATATCATAACAACTGGTGAGTCAGCGCAGCAGCGGTCGTCGGTGTCATTCGTACTCATTTGAACCTTTGTCTAATCAAATAGCTGTCAAGGAATCCATGGAGGTGTCGCACCAGACGCTGAACAAACTATTCGATGTGTACAAAGATCCGGACGACGAGGACATGATACTCACGGACGGCATCGAGCGACTGTGCAATGACCTCAACTATCAGCCCGATGAGTTCGCCATACTCGTCCTGGCCTGGTGCCTGGATGCCTCGCAGATGTGCCGCTTCACCAAGGCGGAGTTCATCGAGGGCCTGCACAAGATGCGGGCGGACACAATAGCCAGCATCCGGGTGCGACTGGAGCAGACAATAGAGATGCTTAGGGCGGACGCCGAGATGTTCAAGCAGTTGTACCGCTTCACCTTCCGGTAGGCAGTTCTGTACTCACGGCGCTAGAACTCAGAAACTAACTAACATTCCGCATTTCAGCTTTGGCCTGGAGCCCGATCAGCGCGTCCTCTCCCTCGAGATGGCCATCGACCTG
Source organism: Drosophila prostipennis (assembly GCA_037075205.1). Classification (NCBI taxonomy): domain Eukaryota; kingdom Metazoa; phylum Arthropoda; class Insecta; order Diptera; family Drosophilidae; genus Drosophila; species Drosophila prostipennis. The sequence goes on along the minus strand of JBAMCJ010005005.1, from coordinate 1,148,418 downwards.
TGGAAACTAGTGTTCACTGTACAAACACCTGATCTCTTCTCCAACTGGATACACTTCCTCGAAAAGCACCCGAATATACGCCGCATACCGAAGGATACATGGAATATGTACCTCAATTTTACGGAACAATGTGATATACAAAATTACGACGACACCGAAGCGTGGCCCAGTCTCTTCGACGACTTCGTGGACTACGAGAAGAACCGGGCCCTGGTGTCGTCGGGCATCCACGACGATGACAACAACAACGACGATCCCCTGCAGAGCCACGTGAAGGCCGAGGATCCGGGTCTCGTGTCGTAGTACCAGCCTCCAGTCTCTTCAGGGCCAAGCAACGTTCAACTCGCCAATAGAAATTAAAGCATGTAAATTTTCACCTTCACTGACGACTCGCTCTCTCTTGCTGCTGCTTAAGTTCCCCGCGTTAAAGCAAAACAAAAAACCTTAAAACACCCGTGGCCACTGAAAACGAACGATGCGGTGCTGGCGCTGCTTGAAGACGGACTCACCAACTGCCATCATCAGCCAGTTCTTATTATTAAGACTGGGCAACATTCTGGCCGGAGCAACAACGGACGCATTTGTTTATGTAATTAAAGACTTATCGACAAGAATTTCGGAAAAGCTCAATCATTGGAAACCACATGTGTATATAACTAAATGACTTGAAGGCGGAGCAGAAGGCAGACCTTATAATACTTAGCAACTAATTGATGTATTATTTTAAACAAGATTGCAACATTTTATGGCACTTAACTATTTAAATGCATACAATTACATACTTAACTGTAAGTAGTGGATGTGAATTAAATAAAAGCAACTAAAAGAGTAAATGCATTGGCGGAATAATTGAGATTGTTAATTAGGGGGATACAAATGAGGTGCAGTTAATAAGTGATTCCAGTAGGGGAATTAAAAAGAACGAGAAGTTAAAATGTGTAATGATAATTTAATTCATAATTATAGGAACACAAACACGGTTTAAAGCAATTGGTAATTGAAATTAACTACAGTAATTCAAGCGGTCTGCATTTAAATCGAGCGCCATTCATCAGGTTAATCGATAGCCGGTCCAGCACACAAGACCGATAACATCAGATCCGAGCAACCGTGGCAGATACGTATATAAAGTTACCGCAGCCCTGGTACCTTGAATTGCTATTTTTGCCTGATAAAAAATTACAAAAATCATCGCAAACGCAGCCAGCCGCCTATGATTAAGTGTTGAGTGGATCCCCCACACCCTCGACTGAATCCCCGCCAGGTGGAAGTGATAACCGTGTGCCGAGCGGCGGCCATCCAGTGATTCACGGCGTTGACATTGAAAAACAAATGCAATGCCAGCACAGTGGGCGTGAGCAGCGGAAGGGGAGTAGTGGCCAGGAAGGGCAAGGATTCAGCGCAAGGACACGGTCGATAGGAACAGCTGCCCCACTGTCCACCGACCACGATGCCCTGCGAAAGTTGCGGCGTGGAATTCACGGTGTTTCGTCGCAAGCGCGCTTGCTTCGACTGCAAGTGAGTAACGAACTAAGCATATGTGTATCCCAGACTTCGGGGAATCACCGGATTCTCTTGCTCTTGATTCCCCAATAGACGATACTATTGTGCCAACTGCATTGCGTCCAGGCGCTGCCAACGATGCTCTGTTTTCGCCCAGCGACCGCTGCTAAGGACAGATCTATTAAAGCTCAAGCCCAAGGACCTGATTTTCTATCTGCAGTCCAAGCACATCTCCACTGAAGGCTGTCTAGGTGAGTCACACATCTTCCTACAGAGGAAAAGGAAAATTGTATGAGATTTTGCCATGAATACGATTTAACTGTTTGCCTTAACCCACAGAGAAAGAGGAGCTGGTGGGCCTAGTCCTCACCCATGTGGCCCAGGTGGACCGGGGCCGTGGCTCGAACGCCTCCTCCAACAGCCCGGGTCGTGGCCAGGCCAACCCCATCGACAGCCTCAAACAGTCGTGCCAAAACTTCTTTTCCAACCTGACCGACAATATTAGCGATTCGCTAGCCTCGTTCGATTCCAAAGTCACTGCAAAGCCGCCGGAAAGCAGGCAGCCGGAGGCGCCCTCCCACATCTTCGAGCAGCCCCGGGTGTCCACTCGCGAGATTCCCACTTATGCCAGTGCCGTAAATGGCGGGCCACAACGCGTCCACATCCATCAAAGGGCACCCGCCACCAATGGGGGCAGCCAGAGCAGCAGCAGTCCCTCAACTTCCACGCAGGCATCGAATAATCGCGATGCCAGCAGTAGCAGCCAGGCCCAGGTGGCCCCTGAGGAAGAGGACAAACCGGAGGAGCAGGAGGAGGCGCATAGCAAGTCCGACTGCGAGTGTTCAGACGACGAGATTATGGCCACGTTCAGTGAGCGCGTTTCGTTGTCGCTCAAAACCGATACCAGTGCCCGGGTGGTCAATGTTCCCGCAGCGCCCAGTCCCGCTGGCCATGCGGCTGGAGACGGTGGAGGCCCTGGAGGCACCACAGCAGCTAGTCCGGGCTGCTCCAAGCCGGGCTCGAGCAGCTCCAAGGCGGATGCCTCCTCGCAGTCAAGCTTCGAGGAGCTGGGCGCAATCGGCGGCATCTCCGACGAGAGCAAGGCCACCACGGATACTAACAGCAGCCATCTGGACCAGTGGCAAGTGCTGGAGGTGAACCGTATCGAGGCAGTGGAGGAAACGCCGACCACGAGCGCCGCCGAGGAGATCTTGGAGGTAACGCTACGCAGCCGACCAGCGGTGGAGGGCGACGAAAGCCAGATGGGCGAGAGCACTCGAACCCTAAACATAGAGCAGCGTCCGGCTAACCCAAGTCCAGCGTTGCATCCCGCCGTGCCGCAGCGCACAAAGAAGGTAACCCGCCGACGCTCTGATGGTTACTTGAATCGCCGCTACCATTCCAGCGATGATGAGTCCCCGGTGGCGCCAGGAGGACCTGGTCTCAGCCTGGGGCTCTCCACCCTCAGCGAACAGCCGGAGCACGGCCTGCACGCGCACTCCCATCGGCAGAGCTGCCAGCGATGCGGTAAGAACAAGACAAACATCCGTCGGCATGTGGAGAAGATGCGACGCCATCTGGAGAACTCGCAAATGTCCGAAGAGGACATCAAACGGGAGCTGCAGGAGTTCCTCACATACCTGGAGCAGCGCACCAAGTCCGTGGAGGCCTCCGATGCCGACAGCCATGCTGTTTCTCCTCTCAGCGTGGACGCGATTAGCGTGGCTGCTGGCGGCAGATCCCCGGACATGCCCATAACGCCGACCATAGAGTTCTCACCCACGCAGGATGATGATATCCGCTGGGACGACGACGAGGGCATCCATGTCTACGCGGCACCGTCGGACTTTGAGCCGGCCGCCGGCATTGACTCGCGTTTCGTCAATTTGGAAGACTTTGAGGATTTGTAAGTACCTTCTTCACATAAAAGTAGTATTGACTTAATGCTCCATTTGACTTATAGAAAAGACTTGGAGGCTTTGACGGTGAAGCAGTTGAAGGAGGTGCTCATGCTTCACCGCGTCGACTACAAAGGCTGTTGCGAGAAGCAGGAGCTGCTCGACCGCGTCAGCAGGCTGTGGAAAACCATGCGGGAGTCTCCAGGTAGCGTTTCCCTTAGTCCCATAACTTCACCCTATTAATCCTCGTAACATTTTTGCAGCTGTTGAGAAACTGGCCACGGACGAGCTCTGTAAGATTTGCATGGACGCGCCGATTGAGTGCGTCTTTCTGGAATGCGGGCACATGGCCACCTGCACAAGCTGCGGAAAAGTGCTGAACGAGTGCCCGATTTGCCGACAATATATTGTACGAGTTGTAAGATTTTTTAGAGCATAATGAGACGGCCGATGGTGACTGGACATGGTGCAATGCTGGGGGCCGCCACAAGGCACAACCAGCGCAGATGTACAGCAGCTGTACAGCAAATCCGGATGGCGGAACTACAGCGTATTTGTTTCCTTAAACGACGCGAGTGCAACAATAACATTAGTTTGAATATTCGTTTCTACTGTCTAGTATGTTGCCAGTATATATGCGTATATATAGTGAACACCCTGATACCGCTTTCAAAGTGTATTTATCTATTTCAAATGTGAAATACTTTTGCTATTTATTTTGTTTGTTCTTGTTGTTTGTATAAAAACGAGAGGTTATCTAGATCAACTAACATTCCTAAAAGCCGCTAAAAAGATTAAATCTGTTATTAACAGTTGTGAAAAACTCGTCTAGATGCGCATTTAAACAATAAATATTTTCAAATATCCAGCGGTCTGTGGGCCTAGCTATTAGAAATAGGGATTTTCCCCGAAACAAAGGTACGACCAGGTGCATAAAGTGTTCCCCCGAAACAAAGGTACGACCAGGTGCATAAATTGTTATCACAGGAGATTAGGATCACGGGGCATTTTTCAATTGGTCGATAGTTTTGTGTTATACTAGGGCTTTTCCCAATACTTTGATCTCTCCGTTTTTAAAACAAATCTTTGATTGTTTGGTTTATTGTATTTTAGATCCAAAAATCCATTGTCATGCTTTTTGACTGCTTTTGAAAAATGCATAACTCCATTAAAGAAACATTTCACGAAATGAAACTTTAAGACTATGTAGATTGAAACTTAATCCTTTAACGGCTAATTCGTTCAAGTGCTGAGTGGGAAAACTAGGAAACGATTAATCTGATTAATTATAGAAACACATTATACCTAGATTAATCATCAGAACCTACACATTCTATATTCCCGGAATGTCCCGTTGATAATCCCATGCAATGCCCATGCCAAACTAGAGCTCTTCAAATACAACAGTCTTTAATCAGGTTAAACATTAATCTAGGTGTAGTGACAAGAGCTGGGAAACAGCACGATGACTAGACGGGGGAAGAGAGACGAGAGGCGAACCGGTCGGCCAGTTCAAATTCAAATTCTGTGGATGCGCAGGTCCAGCGGCGACTCCACGTCCATCTTGACGAAGAAGTCCTCGCTGTGGAGGTAGCTGTGCTGTCTCTCGCTTAGCCAATAGCTTGGCGAGAATTCTGCATCCGGCTTGGGCTTCAGCGAGTAATCGCTGGGCTCGTTGTTGGGGTCATCGTAGAAGCGGGCGGAGGAGGAGGAGCAGGTGGACTCCACGCTGCCGGCGGCTGGGAGACATGTGAAAGCGGACTCGCTGCTGGCCTCCAGGAGGCAAGGAGCGCTGGGCAGGCTGAGCGGCTGGCTGGCGATCAGGTGGATGCTGTGCTTGAAGGTCTTCACGTGCTTGCGCAGCGAGGAGGGATCCGTGTAGCGCTTCTGGCAGCCGGCCACCTTGCACATGTACGGCTTCTCCATCGAGTGGGTGCGGGTGTGCTTGAAGCGGTCCGAGGAGTTCGAGTACGCCTTCTGGCAGCCCTCGAAGCTGCACTTGTAGGGCTTCTCGCCGGAGTGCGACCTGATGTGGATCTTGAGGTTCTCCGCCCGCGAGAAGGACTTCTCGCACAGGTGGCAGCGGTGGGGCTTCTCCTTGGTGTGGGTGCGGGTGTGGACGAGCATCTTGTAGCGGGCATTGAATCCCCGTTCGCTGCGCTGGCATCCCCTCCAGCGGCAGTAGTAGAGTCCGTCTGTGAGGGAGGCGATCGCATGGCGCTGGGTCACGTGCTGCGCCAGAGCCTCCAGTGTGTCGAAAACCCTGCAATGATCAGAGGATATTTGTGGTTAATGGGGGATCATAAAGGTAAGTAATGGTATCCAAAATAAAATCATATTCCTGTCCATAAATTATATTTTATCCTATCACTTTGACCCAAAATCATATTATTATCGCTATGCGGTGAATACAGCTTGGTTTATCAGAAAGTCCAGTCCAACAGTTCAACGAATACGAATACGAATACCAGGCTGCTGGATTTTTCCGTAGAATGCGTAATCAGCTTTCATGGTAAAAGGGAGCCGTTTTTATTATAATTTATGTGGAGCTATTAAAAGTAATCCCTTGTACTGATCCCTACTTTATAAATTCCTTATTGGACCTATCAAAACTCAGTATTTTTTGGATAAAAAAAAATTCAAAATATTAAAAAGAAAAATTATAGTTGTAGAAGTTAATTTTTAAAGCTGAATCCTTTTAGTAAGTTTGAAAATTATGATTTCACACGAATACGGTTTATTTCCTCACAAAAAACAATACGAAACTGACGACCAATTTAAATTATATTTTCCCTCAATAACTTCTTTATAACGAAACCGATTCTTACCTATCGCATTCGATCCAGTTGCACACGAAATCGCTGGTGCCGCACTCGCTGCCGCTGCTGCAGGACTTGCTGTCCTCCTGGAACTCCACGGGACTCCTGCAGAGGTCGTCCTGCTGGCCGTGGGCCTTCATAATCACGGACTGGGTGCGCTGGCTATATCCGTATCCGGCGACAGGACGCGGTGGGGTGATGGGCGGCGTGGGGAACCTGATGTGCTGCATCTGCTGGTGGATGGTGCTCTGGTGGTGATCCGCCAGCCAACTGACCGAGTCCGAATAGGCGGCGATGTACGGCGGGGTGTTGTACGGCGTGAAGTAGCCGACGGGCGGCTCGTATATCCCTCTGGCTGGGCCGCTGTTGAAGATTGACTTTTGTACTATATCCATGGTGGCTTTGGGAAGGTGCGATTGTGGTTAGTAGTTGCTTTCGCTAACGCGCTAGCCGATCGAATGAGCCGCTCGCCTGCAGACGTTCGGGTAATATGCGAAACGCGGCCGGCGATAAGGGGTCGCCCAGACGGACAGGGAACGCTTATCAGCCCCGAAGGCTGCAGACGGGTCCGGCGGGGGCGTGGCGACAGGGGGGGAGGGCAGGCGGCAGACGGAACCAAAACACTGGAGCGCAGAAGAGCAGGTGCGTGGCGGACGGAGGCGGTGGAAAAAATCCACTGGGGCAAATGGATCTGGGGCAAAAGCACACACTACGTGAGTGAAACTCCGTGCTGGACGGCATGGTGGGCGGAGGAGGTGGGCCCGCTTATCAACGCACAAGTGGAAAGCCAGTCAGCCTGCCAGCCAACATTTGTACATGTGTGCGCCCGATGATCGCTCGTTGGGGGGCAAGCGTTATCGCCCGGTGCCGTCTGCCTGACTTGCACTTCGTACCGCGTAGCGAATTCCCTGCAACCCCACCCTGCGATCCAGTCCGCCCCTCCCGAATTGAGTCCCACCCCTTCACTCGAACAGGTACGTCAACATCTGGGGGCCTTGCACTCAGAAAAAACTAAGTGCGGTATGATCAGAATGGGACATTTTCTGGATTGTAAATGGAAACTGCAAGACTGCATGTTCTAGAATCAACAAGCAGCCCCCAACAAGATCACATCGCATCACTTCTATAAATAGCTTAGTTATGTAAACAAAGCTTAAAGGCAATTCTATTAATTTAATTGTTTAATCTTTTCAAAGAAGAATAAAGACGGTTAAGTTAAAGACTTTAAACAAATTATTAAGAACTATATAATTAAATCAATGGTATTTGAAATCCTTTAAAAGCAAACTATGGAAGGGTTAGGATTGGTGGATATTTCACTAAAGAACTACATATATATATCATCAATTACAATTTTCCTTATGCTTTCAAAATGGCTAAATATATTTCTTCTATTACCCCTTTTCAAAATTGAATTCTATAGACACTAAAAGTAAAGTAAAGAACGGATGAAGTTATCAAATTCTAAAGTGTACCTTGCAAGGAAAAGTTCCATTCTAAAACGTTTATCACATTCTATTTAAAGTACAACGCCTTATTAATTTTAAATTACCAACTTTGGGTCTTTTTCGCTTAGAATTTTATCAGTTTATCGGGGATAGTAAACTTCCTATACGTATAGCTGAGCGTACCATCCCGAACCTGTAGTTTCATTCTGGGGTTGGTCTGCCGATTTCACCTCACTGTGTGGGCGCTGCGTCTGGGACAGCGATAAGGTGGTTATCTCACGCCAAGTCAACAAACACCGCCACATGCCGCCGCCCCATATCTTTTGGGCCGAAACTTTCTGCGCCATGACGTGAATGGCACGACGGGAAGCGGAGTTGCGCTCTGCTGGGTGGTGGGTCACTTATCAGCTATTAGCTATCGGCCTTATCAGGCGGCGGAGGAGCTGTCTGGTCCGTGAATCACTGGCGGAGCAAGGCAACCTTCGCTCCACCTTCGCACTGCAGAAGCAATCTCAATCCGACGTAATCCGGCCGGGTGCACGGGCCGACGAGTGGGGTCCCGGGCTTACGTAAAGACAACATGACATCAGGGACGGGACTTTGATAAGCCCTTGCCCCCTATCAGCAGGGCGACAGGTGGACGTCGAGGTGGAAGTGGACTCATTGCCATTTCCCAGCTCGTAGTTTCCCATCACCCGGCCAGATGCCGAATCATGATTTATAAATAGATAGGGGGCATAATCGGAGCGCAGTCCGCAAAAAGCTAAAGTACAGTTGCGCATGGCGAGGTCAGTTCAGCGGAATCTTCCCCAGCGCGGCCTTGGGGCTCCGTATCGCCCGCCAGAATCAAAGACAGGCGATGAAGGACCCCAGGCGCAACCTAATTTTTATGTTTTGGCAGCGCTAGCCGGCACTTAAAACCCCCAGAAAATGAGTAGAAAAAAATCCGGATTTTCTGGCTGCCAGTGTGAACTTTGTATGGCGCGAGCGGCTGTCGATAAGCCAGCCCCCATTGTCTCAACGCCTCCCGAATCCCCTCGATCCATGCTAAAGCCGTGCCAAAACCCCCCCTCGGACATTCCCAAAGTCCAGAAGCTGCTCCGGCGGAGCACTGATAAGGCTGGCATGCTAGAAGGAATGAAATATCAGCGAACATTGGCGAATTTCATGTGGGGACGCGGAGCGTGTGTGTGCCTATTAATTTTCCGTGGTACGAATCTCGGCGTAAATAAAAACAAATCAGCACCCAACTGGGCGACAGACACTTGAAGGCGATCCGGATTGATCCGGATACGCAGGGTGCAGTCCGCCGGGCGGGATGATGTTCAATATTTCTATCAAATTAACAACACTCGACCGATAACCGGCGGGGTCTGGATGGCTGGCAGAGGTGGCCTGGTGGTCCGATAAGCCCTGCCTCGGATCTCCGATTCGGATTCGGATTCGATCCAACAACTTGACCGGTGGGCGTGCGCCTGAACCGAGGGTTTATCGCCAAGATGCATACTTGCAGCAGCAGCCGCCGCCGTGGAGAAGGGTCCATTCGAAGTCCAGCCAGCTTATCGCAGCGGTGGAACCCACTGGGAGCTGATATGACTATGCTAGCCCCGCAGAAGGCTAATTACTTTGTTGCCGCCACCGACAGACTTCCAAAGTCCATGTACCGCCGCCTGGCCCAGCCAGTCATCACTCGGCACACGGGAGGACATGCAACCGCGGCATGGAACCACTCGCATCTCCGACCAATCCGTTTATTACAGATGGCTGCTCGCATTCGGCCGACTGGGATCTAATATTTATTGGCCGCTTATCGCCAGACAGTTGTGTGATATGGCCGAAAAGGAAAAGTTATTAGGCGACTGGGGGAACCAAAAACAGAAAGCCGAAAAATAAAACAAAAAACATTCCAGACATTCGTGGGAGCCCACAGACCCCGGAGCGCAGACCTTCCGGCAGGGGCTCTATTTTTATACCCGTTCAATGGGTGTTGCTATTTAGGAGCGATATGCTATTGTTTCTGTTACCACTGCTGATACGCCTGACAATATCTCGTCTAGACTGGGCATTATTATGAGAGGCGAATTTATATTTTTTCCTATTTTCGTGGGTTTTTTTCGTTTTTCAATTTCGAGGTTTAGCGGAAAAGTTTCAATGGCACATCCAAGCGGTATGATCCAACAACAATTACACAACGCCGCTGGGGGCTTTTTCGTTATATATGACTGGCATTCTTGGCGGGGGTAATTGAGACATCTTATCAGTCGATTTAGATTTACGATTGTCGAGCAGGAAGTGAAGCCACCTTTCAGTCTGAGAATGCCGAAAGATATAAGGTATTCGTAGTCCTTCAAACTTGTACTAACAAACCTCAAAATAGTCTGGGAGTTGTCAATGTACTTAATCTTAAAACCATTCTGAAAAATTGCGAACTCAGAGCAGCAATGACGTGGATATTTTGGATATCACTATCATTCAATTTGAGACTATCAAACGGGAAGTGACTTTAACTTTTAGCTCGGGCGTAACCAAATGTTTTTAATGAGATATATTACAAAATATATTTATCAAAAAGCATAAAAAATAGTTAAGAGCTTAGTTTACATTATTTTAATTGGAACAGTATTATCGACAAATAGATCCATAAATAATTTATAACATTTTCTGATCTTCATCAAAAAACCTACGAATTTTGGTAGTAATAAGAGGAACCTTAGAGAGCCTATTTTATTTAAGAAAGTTATTTTTAATTGCACAAGTCACTCTAGAAATGTACCACAGCTATTTGGTACAGATATGTGTTTAATGAACAAGCAAAAAGTCAAAATTTCTACCAGTAATCACTCAATCCGAGCAAGGAATGGAATTTTCTGGCTACGAATTAATAAATTGGGTTCCGCTTCATAGGCCCAAATAAAAGTGATACGAACTAAACTTAGACACAATATTAGAATGAGCAGGTTTTCGGAGTTGAGCATAGTGATTGAATTTAATAACACTGTGCAGCATCAAAAATTTACCTTGATGGATGCTATATTCAAGGATTCTTAGCAAAAGGACCTCAAAGTTCGAAAAATGCTAAAATTGGCCAACTTTCCGGAGCTCTCAGAGGCAAACGGATTCATGGTTTGATTCGATGTTTAAGTTTTTTAAAAGATACACTCTTTGTCTTTCTAACCCCATACTTAGAATAATTTTAGATTTTTTTTTTAAGGGAGAAACAAATTCTAGAAAACATAGTCAAAAAACATAAAAGTATACAGCTGCGGACAAAATAGTAGTGGTGTTGCCGCCCTGTGTTTTCAAAATTTGGTTGTTCAAAAGCATTAAAAATGCTGCACAGTGTAATTAATGAAGGGCACAATGCACTTTCCACGGGAGACTCATTAAAAGAGTACGGCTTTCTGGATTTCCGAGGATTTATGTAGACATTTTATAAATTTAAAAAAAGTTTAACATTTGAAAGTAAAAACTTGAACACAGGCCTGATAAAAAAACCAGCGCAATACGAGCATATATATTATAATTAATAACGACGCCGGGGAAATCACCTAGCAAGCGATTGCTGCAGCCGAATTGACCTTCAAATCACTGGGTGGTGAGGCCGCACGCAGCACAAAGAACATGCGGGTGGCACGCGATCACTCCCACAGCGGGTGACCTCTCCTTACATTGAGCGCCACTATCGCGACACAATTGATAAAGCGTTCGTCTGTAAACTTACTTAGGGCAATAAATTTATTGTACAAAAATCGTTTCGGCGATACACGTTTAAAGTTCGCGCTCACTCGGCCGCCACATGACGTCTGAGCGGAGATCGGGAATCGGAGATTCCAGATAGCGGAGTGCGAGTTCGGGGAGCTGTGTCCGTGGGGTAGCCGCCGGTCCCCGAAATAGATGGTGACCCCCACGCGGCGCCGTGTCATCGGCGGGCCCTGTGTGCACGTGAACCATAAATAAGTATGAACCTCAGGTTTATATTTATACCGTGTAGTACCCACTCAGGCGAAGTGCTCCAGATGGTCCTGCATGTAGGTGACTAGCGACTTCTCGAATATGGGGCCCACCAATCGGTCCAATTTGAGGTTCAGGCTCACATAGAATTGCCGGCGGTAGCGCTTGCTCAATTTGGCTGCCAGTACGGAGGAATCGGTCTGCCCATGTCCGCCCAGGATGGTGGAGGATATGGCATCGCTGCTGGCGGGATTGCGTGAGGGCATGGCCACCGCCAGCTCCTCGAAGACCTCCGACTCCTTGGGATTCACAATAAGCATTGTGCTGCCTTGCATTTTCAAGGCGCGCACGGTAAATTGCGAGGGTCCCGCTTCCAAATGGACGCAATGTGAGGTGAAAAGACCGGAGTCCTTCGCCGGTACAACTCCTCCAGCTTCCAAGACAGCCGCAGTCGCCATTAATTGGGAATTTTGGATATAAACAGGAAAAATGTAAAGGGAAAACAATGAAATTGCAGATTTGACTTTAGCCAGTGTTACCAGATGGTGCAAAACCAACCACCCCATACAATCGCGGGTTTAATTTGAAATAACTGAAAGATGTTTCATAATTAGGCAGTGGAAATAGTAAAATAAGGAAAAAAACAGGAGGTAATAAAATATTTTCTTATTCCTTAAAAGCCCAAATAAATTTTGACCCATATTTGGCAAACTAGTGCAAAACAACCAGGGCTTCCCAATTACCAAGGAAAAAATCGATAGGCAAAAGCCCGAGGCGCTAAATTTGAACAAATACCACTTAAAATCCCATAAAAAAACAGATTCGTTTTCGCCGTTCGCAGTGTTGGTTGCATTTATTAAGGCTCTATTTAATGTGGGCGAGATTTTAATGTTTACGTTTGTTGAGTTAAAATACATATATACGATATTTTGTTCACAATTACATTCAGATTTTGTTTCGCTCCCTGCAGCGCGCGTCGATTGGTTTTTGTTTTTATATAATATTTACGTTGTCGTTTGATTTGACCTACTTAATTAAATACACAATCGGGAAATCTGCGAGAGAGTATGTACCAAACAAAGGCAGACAATGGAAATCAGTGATATTCGATTTAAAGATCAGTTCCGGTTGTTATATGTAAGTAAAAAGAAAGTAGATGAAATTCACTAATTATGAGACTTGAAACGTCAGTGGTCAATGGTAATTTACTAATTTCGCTGGCGATTATGTTGTATGGATTAAATATCGTTTATGTTTGCCGTCTATTGCGTTTTATTTATTGATAATTGGTTGTTAAAGTTCTTTGAATTTCTTGGATATCAAATAATTTTGATTAATTTGATTTTTTTTTGTTTCTTCTACTATAATTTGACTAAGATTTGCAACCGCGCTTTCAAACTTCCATCTGCTGGTATTTTCTTTGCTTTTTTCTTGTTTGATTTTCTTTTTTTGTTAGTTTTGTTATTTTTCATCATGTAATCATTATCGATTTGTGAATAAATATTGGAAGTGATAAACATATAGCGTTGTTGTTATGCGGGACTGGTGCTTCTTAATCCTCATCGTCCTCAGATTCGGCTTCCTGCAGCCAAGTCAGCCAGGCGTTCACTTGGAACAAAGCAGATCCTTTGCCTGGATATTTGTCGGAAATCTCCTCTTTCCACAAGACGAATGCCTCCTCCTCGATAATTTCAGATTCGTAAAGATATTTGAACCAACGGCACAGCATGCCTAATGAAAAAAAAAGCCAGTATGAGTAACCTCGAAAGGATTGAGGAAGGAGAAAGAGATTAGTGCTTACCCTTGGGGAAATTCTCGTTGTAGCAGAACGACTGCAGGGCGTAGAGGGCCATCAGCTGCAGCTCGTTCTGTCCCAGGAAGGTCTGCAGCATCTGGCTGTAGTTCTCTAGCAACTGCTGCTCCTTCTGGGTCACCGACTTCTCCGGGTGCTCCTTGGGGTCTAGGTTGGCCGCCAGCGTCGTCTCCTTGGTCACGTACTTGACCACCACGGTCATGAGGGCTTGGATGAAGCCCGGGTCCTTGTAGTACTTGTTGTCCACGTTGGCCTTGATCCACTTGTAGAAGTTGTTGGGGTTCGGATCGCTCTGCAACTGCTTCAGCATCTCGGCCTGCACCTTCAGCAGCGGATAGAGGAAAGATAGCTGGCGATCTTCGAGGATCGCGGCTAGACGCTCCTTGTTGCGATCCGCTTCCGGCAGACTGTTGATCAGATCCACCTTGCTCGCCCGGAACTTCTCCTCCAGCGCATCCTTGCCGATCACTTTGACCAGCTGCTGCAGCACGAGCAAGAACAGCGGGTAGTGCTGTCCGTTGTCCGTGAAGTTGGCGATATCGTTCAGCTTCAGCAGAGCCGGTTCGCATACGGTCTTGGCCAGCACACTGGCAACGAGGCTCGCAATCCGTGGATTCAGAGCCTCCCGCTCATTCATCTTGTTGACCAGCTGCTTGAAAACCTCGACCACGATGTTCGACTTGATATTGGCCTGTTTGCGCAGTGTCTGCAGGAGTCTCACGACGCGTTCCAGATACACATCGTTCACGCGATCCAAAACATCCATCAGCAGATTGAGGCACACATCCTTTAGCGACTTCTCTGGCAGCTTCAGCTCGAGGAATCCATCCACAAGCGAGGTAAAGCGATCTGGAGTGGTCACAGGGGTGGCGGCATCTTCCTTTGCCTCCGGATCTTCAGCTGTAGCAGTCTCTGTATCTGTCGCCTTGACCTCACTATCATCCTTCACCTCAGCATCTGCATCCGCCTCCTCCTCGTCGTAGTAGAACTTATCCTTGAAGTATTGACTGGCCTTCTTGGCCAGTTCCTCCTTGTTGGGACCCTTGTCCTTCTTTTGCTGCTTGGCCGACCCATTACCGCCGGACGGGGTGCTTGGGCGCTCCACGGATCCATTCTTGGCCTGATCCTTGCCGTCGTGCGAGCCCTTCCTGGCCGCCTGGCCGTCGGTCTGCTGCTCACCCAGCTTTTCAGCTCCCGATCCAAAGTTCGGAGAGGACGAGGTGGCCTTCAGGCCCCTCTCGTTCTGCACTCCCAGCAGCGTTCGGCTCTCTGCGTATTCGGCCGATGGCGTCGACGAGGGACGCGCTGGATTCATCAAATGGGAGGTGGGCGTGCCCAGCATTGGGTAGTGCGAATTCGACAGTTGACCCTGATCCTTGCCCTGCGAGCTGCCCTGGTTGTTGTTGTTGCCGCTGCTGTTGGGCGGCGTGGACATGGGCAGCGTGGCCGGGAACTTCTGGTTCTGGGAGGCCGCTCGGAAGAGCAAGGAGTTGGCCGCCGGGCGCATTTGCAAGTTCTCCACCGCATCCTGGTTCGTGGTGATCAAGTTGCGCTTGAACCTCGGTGCCAACTCCTTGCTACCCAGCAGCTGATTGCCCCCATACTGTCCGTCATTGCGATCCCTGTCGCGATCGTTATTCCTGCGCGAATCGTCCCGATCCCGGTTGTTGGAGGAACCTCCGCCGCCATTGCCGCCTCCGTTCTGGTTGTGCTTATTGTAGCGATTGCCATAGTTGGCTCCGCCGCTGCCGCCCTGGTCGCGATCCCGGTTGCGATCGCCGCGATTGTTGTACTGGCGATTGTCGCGATCTCGGTCACGATTGCTGGTGGCAAACCTAGGAAGCACATAGGCAATATTAAACTAAATTCAGGCACTCTTAATACCCCTTCTTATTCACCAACACATCCTAACCCAAATCCCTTCTAAGTTAACAATAATATATACTCACGGTGAGACAATCGGCGAAGCTCCCGTGACACTCAGTCCGCTAAACATGTCATTATAGCCGCCTGGCTGGATATTCAGATGGAACCGATTCATCCAGCTGTCCGAGTCGCGATCGTTGTTGCGCATATCCCGGTTGCGATTGGGGAACGGGGTGCGGATAATCGAGTCGTCGTCCGAGCGTATTTGCTTTATGGGGACGGGGCCTTCGGTGGTGCCCAGCTTGCGCGGCACCCAGTGGTTCTGGCGCAGCTCGATGACGTCCTTTAGCATGAAGCGTATCCGCGGTGGATATTCAGATGACTTTGACCGACGTTCAAGCGTCTCGAAGTACTGGTTCATCAGCTCTTTGCCCTGTTCTGAATCCAGATTCTTGCCGCAAGTCTTGAGCAGCTGAGCCAGGCATTCCATGTCCTCGCACATTTCCTGCGCACCGGCCGTACGCTTCTTCTTCTTGTCCAGTAGCTCCATGATGCACTGATGCAGCACGGTCTTCGACAGCATGTCGAGCTTGTTGAGCTCCCCGATGAACTTGACGTTGCCGAGCATGCGCTGTTTGGCCAAATGGCGGCGCTCCTCCTCGTCGGCCTCATTTTCGGGCGGTGGTCGGTTGTCGTTCTCGTCGCGCTTCAATCGGTTGTTGAACTTGTCGCGACAGACGGCGATCAGGAGGCGCAGGAAGGTGCACGAGTTGTTTGGTTCCTTGTCGAATGACGGGGCTTCCTCGGACAGACGCTTGCAGAGCTGCGCGTACATAGACGAGTACTTCGGCTCGTCCAAGGCCTTGTCGAAGATCAGCAATATCACGCCGTTCAGAATGACAATCGAGTTGAGGTCCAGCTTCAGCAGTTCATCGCTCAGCTCCTGGAATTTCTCGGGCGTTAGCTTGTTCAGAATACCCCTCACGCGTCGGAAGACGGCGTCGTTCTTCTCGCTCTGGGTGAGTCCATGCTGCGGACGCAGCGAGGGTGGTATCCAGCGACCGGTGATCGGTGGCGGAGTGCTGGCCTTGCCCGCCTGGGATCGCTCCTGCTGCTGCTGCTGTTGGGAATGCGGAGCTGCCGATCCTCCTGCTGCTGCCGCTGATCCGGAGTTCAGGGAAATGTTCGAAGAGTTGGAAGTAGAGCCAGAGATTTGGGCCGACGCATTGCCGTTGCGAAGAGTGGGCGTGCGACTGGCCGAAGCTCCTCCGTAACGATCCGCCTCCGACCTGCCGTAGCTGCGAGGTCCTCCGCTCGCTCCTGCCCCCGATCCTCCGCCGCCTCCGTTCCGCTCTAGGCTGTTGGTGTTGTTGTAGCGCTGGTGCGATGGCGAATCCTCGTAGCTGTCGCGATAGTTGCTGCTGCTGTATCCGCCACTCACGCCTCCATCGTTGCCACCGCGCGAACCGCCGTACGACGACTTGCTGTTGCTGGTTGAGCTCGCTGCAGATCCGTTGTAGCCGGACGAGGAGTTGGAGTTGCTGCTGTTGCCGTTCCCGTTGCCGCTGCCGTAACGTGACGGTGGGCCGTTGCTCCCATTGCCGTTCTCGTAGTTGCGGGCGGAGCGATAGTTGCTGCCACCGCCGCCTCCAGAGCCGACTGCCCCAGATCCGCCGCCTCCTCCTCCCTGGGAGTTTGAGTTCAGTGATCGATTGTAGCTGCCATCGGAGTTGGAGTGATAGTTGTTGCGACTACCACGATGCGCTCCGCCTTGCTGGTCCTGCTGCTGCTGGTATCTGCCAGAGGAGGAGCCGCCGTTGTAGCTGTCGGAGCTGCCGGTTAAGCCTTGACCCAAAATGTCACTATTTTTCGGATAGTAACGCGACGACGACGAGTCACCCTGGTAAGATCGTCGAGGTCTTGGGCTCACCTCACTGTCGTGTTGGCGAATTTTGGCGGAATTCTTGCTATAGCCAGTTGAAAAGTGTCCGGCCTGTCCACCAGATGATCGGCTGCCGTTCCTGCCGCCCTCGCTGTTGCCGCTAATGGCCGGAGATCCTCCGTTGCCGCCGCCGGCGCCCTTGAAGCCTGACCCGTTGGAGCCGCCCTTGCGATAGCTGCTGCCGCCTCCCTGCGAATTCGATCCCGACGATGGCGACGAGCCCTTGTCGATCTTCACCAGATTCTTGAGGTTGTTGAACGTATCGGTCGCTGTGGTGATCGGCAGGAGATTGGGACTGGTGTTGAGCAGGGTTTTGCCGACCGTGGGTGTCGGTGGGGTTTGGCCACCGCAGCTGACGCCGATAACGCCGCCGCCTCCGCCACCACCGCGATTGGTTGGCTGCTCGTAATTGCGCTCGATCTCGCTGGGATTGGCCGTTATTACCAGTCGTAAATCGCTGCCGCCGCCGATGCTCGTCGTATCACCGGTGCTGGTGCCTCCCTCAATGGTGATCGCTTTACCGCCCCGGAACTGATCTATGATGACGCCTGCCTGGTGCCCGTTGGTGACTCCGGACCAACGCTGCGGACTGTCGTCGTAAGAGTGCAAAAGGGGAGCGGCGTCGTACGTTGATAGAGGAATGGTGGATGCTTTTCTGGATCGACTCGGGGGCGAAATGGGTGCGTGCGTGGGTGGCACGGAGTGGGCTCCTCTGGGCGTCTTGATTGGTTTCCCCGTTTCTGGGGGGATCTGGGTCTGGATCTGGTTATCCTGGTCTGGTCGGTGCTTCTGTGATGATCCTCTTGGGGACTTTCGACGAAACGCACACAAATCTAACACACACACGCGTACGCACACAGAGACAAGTGGTTTTGGTTTGGGATGCTCGGGTATCCGGGTATCCTGTTCTGATAGTTGAGATGACGATGTTGCTCCTTCCGGTTTCGGACTCTTCCTGGCTGTAGCTCTAGCTCCGTTGGTCAGAGGTTGCAAGTCCTGCGTGGTAACACCTGGGATTGGTCGCTCGTTACGTCACACTGGTTACTGCCTTGCGTTTGGGGAATCCTGGAGAGAAATCGGATGCGGAAACAGGAGAAGCCGGAACCGTGGCAAGTTAATAAAAAGGAGGTAATAGGAAAGAATAAAATATACAGGTTACACGAAAAATAAATCTACGACCAGACGAATCAACTATATTACGTACAACTGTGACAAAAATACAAAGGAAAACTGATGATGATGTGCGAGTGGGCTTCGTTTAAACGGCCGTAAATTGCAAATCTCGAACGATTGTTTTTGTTTACACTCGATTTCGCAGCGGATAACAACAATAACAACAACGGCACCTGACAGGCAAACTGGAAAATGTGCATTTAATGGAAATAACCTCGGCGAGCACCTTCAAGTTTATTCCACTTCCACTCGCTCGCTTCTCTGCCCCACTCTCTCCCGCCAATTGAAACGGCACTGCCGCATTCTCCCCACCTGCGCCTGTGTGTGTGTGCGTGCTTGTGGCATTGCCATCTGAACATCAAGTGCTGGGAAGATTCTAATTAATCACTGGTTTAGTCAATGCCAACTGGCTTTTAGCCGTTGCCTAGCAATATTTTTCGCCCAGTTACTTTCGCTTGATTGACTCATTTGTTATGGCCAGCAATTCGGTTCTTTGTTCCCGCTTTCTTTGTTTGGCGCACTCTCTCCCCGCAAACAGAAGCACACACACTCATACCCAAAAGAACTAGAAGCTGCGTCCGTGTGTCAGTGTCCTTTCTTTGTGTTGGGGTTTATGGCCTCTGCTTTGGGGGATCTCGCTGCCCCTCTCTCCAGCCAGTTAGCCCCATCCCGCTCGCACACGATGATGCCAGTCTTCTGCGCCATGGAATTAAAGTCTCTTGACCCCGGGAAATAGGCAGAGGCGCAGCGACAAGGGGGTTGCAAAAGCTGATTAGCTGAGTCACTTGTACTTCGCTCAATTTGCTTGGCTTAATTGATTGGCGATAGGACGAACAACCCTGCAATGTGTCTTTGGCTCTGCGAGGGTACATACATAATTCTGAGCCTGCAATAATGTCTTCTTCCGCTCGGGCAAAGCCAACTAAACAGCCCCAATGCGAAAACCCACCCTCTGCTGCATTGAGGCGTCGACCCCGACCCGACAAATAAACCCCCCTCCTTCCTTTTTCCGCCCAGACCCAGTTGTGGATGATTTTGACCTCAATTCGAGCGTTCGGCTCTCGTGTGCAAGTGTTTGTCGCTGTCTGCATATTTAACTGGCCAAGTGGCACACCCACATTGCAAAAAGTATTTAATTTTTTAGGGGGGCTTCAAGAGCAAATATCTTGAAAACCCAAAAAAAATAAAACCATGAAAAGGCACTCAATTTCCCCAATAGTGACGAAAGCAAGGCGAACAAAGTGCACTCACACACGAGGGTATACCCCACACGGGTGTGTGTGTGCGAGAGATCGGAGAGCATCTGGAAGGCACACGCCAAAAGTGAGGCTGTGGAAATGGAATAAAAAAGAAAAACTTCGACTCCAGGGGTGGGCTGTCTTCCAGGGGGAAGGGGCACACTACAGATAGCTCGAACAGCCACAACGTCAACAGCATTTGAGATTTTCCGATGTGCCGCCGCCATTTTGTGGCATAAATATGTGTACCTACACACACTCATATACGGGCAAAACTTTCTTTGTGTTTTTTTCGGAGTGATTCATTGGATTTAACATTAGCAGTTCCTGTTTTCGACTACCAATTCTTAAAGATGATTACCTCGCCTGAGTGACGAAGGCATCTATTGGCGTTTCGCACTTTTATTGATTTCACAGCTTGACTTTTTCGCCGTGAAGAAACGAGGACGACCACACAGACACACACTTATACACACACAATCTAATCGGTTTTCTCTTGCACATCGTGGAAAATTTGTAGGCTAAAATACGGAAAACCCACCTGCAGCTCAGCAGGCTTTGAGTTTTCCCTCTAGAGACGGCGAAAAAACCCTTGCACAGCCTACTTTTTAAATTATTTTTACTAACCTTTACTTGAGTAATTTCGTATAGCGAATCACGCAAAGGTTCCACGAATACAGTGTGACCGCGGAATTACTGATACCGTCTGTCGCTGAAAAGTATATTTCATTCGATTTATACTTTTTCAAATATACCAAGTTCGATAACGACTATCGATTACCTTACAAAATTGGGAGAGTGTCCTCGCTAGGCTTAGCCGCGTCACTGGACAGGGTAACTGTCCATGCTGTTTTGGTGGATAACTGCGCTGAAAACATTCATACCATGGTAGATAACTTGGGATCATATCGATGGCTCAAAAGTATATCGATCCAGTTCGATTACACAGCAGTGTCGATAATGGTTTTGGAGGAATGAGTGTGGGAAAGCGTTTTCAGCCCGCCAAATTTAAATTCATTTTAAAAACACCCAAACCTGGGTACAAGCCGGATCGGACACCTATGTATATCAATTAGCTCCCTGCGAATGATCGAAAAACTAACAGAAACCATTTTAGCTTATTTTGTTTTTTTAAGAATTATAATTAGAAAATAAGACAAATTAATAAAACTCGCACTATAATAGATTAAAAAAACGAATTTTCAAGAAATTGGACCAAGCATTGGACAGCGTTTATAGGAACAATAACTGGGTTATAAACCAGTCAACTACTTACATGTGTATAGTATACACTGTATACTGTTTTTTTACGGTTTTAGCTGCAAGGGTTTTATACATCCGCTTGTCGAAGTTAGGTTCCGTCCTTGTTTTTAATTTAAGAAAATTCACTTTTTATAAGTCTTCCAACCTTTAAACATTAGAAACTTTATAATTTTACACACGGAAATAGTTAAATAATTTTTAATTTTCAATAGAATGACAATTTAATTTTACTATATACTTATATTGAGTGAACATAGTGTCAAGGGCGTAGCCAGGAATGATAAGGGGTCAGCTGACCCTCCTAGAGCATTGCCAATTTAGTTAAATACAACTTTTATATAAATTACTATACCATGACAGAAAAATAGAAATAGAAAAAGAAAACGAAATAATAAGTATGAATTTATCTTGTCTTTTTATACCCGTTACTGGTAGAGTATTCGTGCAAAAGTATGTAACAGGTAGAAGGAAGCTTTTCCGAGCCTATATAGTATATAGTATATATATTCTTGATCAGGATCACTAGCCGAGTCGATCTAGCCATGTCCGTCTGTCCGTCTGTCTTTCCATCCGTATGAACGCTGAGAGCTCGGAAACTACAAAAGCTAGAATATTGGGATTACCAACACATATTCTTGGGCTTCCTACGCAGGGCAAGTTTACTTCAGCCGAGCGCCACGCCCCCTCTAACGCCCACAAACGATACTAAAATGTGTCTGGCGCCCACATTTTTATAGATTTCGGAGAAGTATAATTGCAGTTTTGTTGTTTTTAGTTATACCTATAGAAATGTAAATCTCCATCTCTTTCGCACTCCCTTTAGCTGAGTGACAGGTATCAGACTGCCGGGACACCCACTCGACTATAGCGTTCTCTCTTGTTACAATAATAAACTGTTTTTCCTGCCCTTGCTGTTTACCTTGCAACGCTCTTGAATCATGAGCAGCTCATTTTTATACCCGTTACTCGTAGAGTAAAAGGGTATATTGTATTCGTGCAAAAGTATGTAACAGCTAGAAGGAAGCTTTTCCGACCCCATAAAGTATATATATTCTTGATCAGGATCACTAGCCGAGTCGATCTAGCCATGTCTGTCTGTCCGTCTGTCCGTCTCTCCGTCTGTCCGTCTGTCCGTCTGTCTGTCCGTATGAACGCTGAGATCTCGGAAACTATAAAAGCTAGAGGATTAGCATTTTGCATGAAGATTCTTGGAGTTCCTACGCAGCGCAAGTTTATTTCAAGAATGTGCCACGCCCCCTCTAACGCCCACAATAGCTTATATACGATTTTAAAAATTTAATTATTTCGGAAAAGTAAGAATGCAGATTTGTTGTGCTTATCAATACCTATCGAAATGTAGAAGAAATTTTTTAAATCGGACCATTTGTTTAAAACTTATGCCTGATCAAAGTTTTTATATCCCTCGCACTCCCTTTAGCTGAGTTACGTTTATTAAATAGTCGGGACACCAACCCGACTACAGCGTTCGCACTCCCTTTAGCTGAGTGACGGGTATTAGATAGTCGGGACACCAACCCGACTATAGCGTTCTCTCTTGTTACATTTATAAAAATACGATTTTTAGAGAAAACATTCGAAATTCTCGTTAAGCTATGAGGATTCATTTAGTTGTTCTTAGCCAAAATAATAAAATGGTTTTCGAAACCGATTTTATTCTTTAATGGCACATTGAAAATTAGACATATTCTCAATGGTTTTATATTGGCTTAAAAATTTTAATGCAATACTTTCATAATTAATTCCAACAACCAGCTCAATTCTTCTATTGCTCCCGATGGTTTGTCTTGATCTGGGTCATTATAAAAAGAAAAACTTAGTTTAATTACGATTAATTACTAAAGACAATAAACATCATTTTGCGCCCTTAGGTTTTCCAATGGATTTCGTTGGCATTTATGGTTGGTATAATTTTCATTAATTGAAATGACCGATCATTAACGACCAGTGACAGATATAGTTTGAATATTGTGCCCGAGGACAACATAATAGCCCGTGCCCTAGGCCGCACTATCGCCCCGTTTGATAAATGTATTTCCCTGGCATTATCAACGCAGTCATCTAGCACAACCCTTTGCACCCCCACTCCTCCTTCGCTTTCCACACACATACGCAGGATAACCATGGAGAGCTGGGAGACCGAAGAGAAGAACAATTTAATTAGTGATGACATGTTGCCATTTAATTTTCTTGTAAAAAGCGTAATTAAAAATGTTCGGCTCGCAGCTGGAGCCACCGAAAGCGTCAAGGTGGCAGGATGAAGTCGGGGTAAAGGTGGCCGAAAGGCAAAGGAACGATCATATATCGGTAGCTCGGCGATAAATCATATTGCGACTGCCTCCGGCGCATATTAGGCCCTCCTAAACGATGAGATAATCTATGGTCGCAGCGACAACAAAATGCGGCCACCGGCAATAAATTTGGAAAATACAAAACATTCTGACAATTTTCCGTGGCCGTGTGTGTTTGAGACTGTGTGTTTGTGAGTTTGTGAGACTATCCTGGCTGCCCACATCGAGGACAAAGGCCACAGGACACAGCAGTCACGTCAACACTTTCAACTCTTTGGGCTGCCTTTTGTTTCGCCCTTCGCCGTATCCTTTCGGCAATAAAAATTCCGTTTGCTATTTATCTTGATTGTCCCCAAGTCGCCATCGCTATAGCTATGGCTTTGGCTATATGGCTATATAGTCCCCATAGTTGGGTTTATGTGCAGGACCTAGTCCAAAGTCCCAAGTCCAAAGTCCGGACACTTGAATGTTGGTCGCCGTCGCGATGCCTGGACATTTTTTGCTTAATGAAATGTACATAAAACTAAATGAAATTAAGTTTGTGGCGTGCTCGTGCCACTCCACTTGATATTCTAAGCCTTGGCTGCTAGCTGCGTGTTTATTACCGCGTCGGGCATAAAATGCAAAGCGCCTTTTCCATTTCCGCGCTCAAAATGGCCGCCAGCGAACCCTTTTCCTGGAAGTCCCTATCCCAAACGTCCGTTCGCATTTGAAATTAAAGCACTCGAATGGCGCGGGAAGGGGGAGGGGGAGGGGGAGGGCGGCAGGAAAGCTCATAAAGTCGAAATTAAATAATTTGTCTTCTTAATTTTCAAATAAATTCTTCATCATACGAGAAAAGGGAAAGCCGAGGGCCGAAGGGGGAGGGAAAAACAATTGTCAGTAGCACTAAGCACCCCTCGGCTAAAGAAAAGCCGACAGGATGGCAAGTGAACTCGGCCAGCCAACCAGAAGCGTGGCGAAATCGCAACCAGCATCCCCTCGCATCCGCAGGATAAACACTTGAGAAGGAGCGTTTTATTAAATTCGACCTACGCCACCCCATGAATATCCTTGCGTATCCTTGCAGCCCTCGCGACAGTTTTCGTATTGTATTTTTTAATATGTTTGTTCGTCCCACCGACCGACCGACCGTCTGTCTGTCTCTCAGTCACCCGGCACAAATAATCGTGTACACCATTAATCCTTATTTCACGGCATTGTATCGTCCTTCGTCCTTCGCCCTGCCATCCCCCTCGGCCCAGCATCCTGGAGCATCCCCTCGCACAAGGACAAGTGGCATGTAAGCGATTATCGCAGGATATCAAGGGGGAGATGCGAGGAAAAACAATAAATGTAAAAATAAATAAAAGGGTGTCAATGACTTTTGATAATAGGAATGATTGTCCAAAAATGCTCAAACAATATTCAATGCGCAGTGCACTGCGAGAAAGAGGAGCTGAGAAATGGGGAATGTCTTTTTTAATATAAATAAATTGAGGGGAATGTGTTAAAGCAATTGATAACTAACTTCTAATGGCTGGTACTGTAATATGATTAAGAACATCAATTCAAATACAATGTTCACACATTTTAAGACATTTTAATTATTTTTTAACAATTTTATTACCCACTCATATACAATCATTCACAATTTCTTATTGCAACCATCTTGATTACTTCGATAACACCACGATAGTCCCAGCGATAGCTAAAAATGATTAATCGATCGTAGGACAAATGGAACCATGCTCCCAATCTGTTTGACGCACAACTTTCGGCCAGTGCTGATGAAATCTCGTTCCAAAAAACCAATAAAGTCCGAAGACAGCTTTCGGCAATCACAAAACGATTTGGCATACACGCACAGGCCCCGTAGCCCCCCGTAACTCCCACGAAACTCCCAATATTCACAGTGCCGTCGCTCTGACTCTATATATCTCTCTTGTCCTTTTCAATAGTTTCAGCACGCTTTACGCTTGGCCTAATTGCCGGATCCGGATGAAGCTGCCTGGCTTTTTCCCCCGTCCAGGACCAAAGCCCCCGCCCATTCCCTGTTTTCCGACTGGAATGTTGGACTTTTCGACATATACAAATTTCGGCTATGCGACTGAAGGGAGGGGGAGGGGGAGGGAAAAGGGACGAGGTTGCTGTGAGCGAAATGAAAAATGACAACGCAGGGTCGTCCGTCCAAAACGTCGAGTGGAGTGAAGTGAAGACCGCACGCACTTTTGGCAGCAGGAGCGGAATCAGGACTCTCGTCCTGTCCCCGTGATCCTTTCACTGCATATCCTTTTGATGCCGAGGGTGCGAAACGTTTGAATGCGAAATTAAATGATAAAAGATAGCAGTGACACACGCACAGCACACAACACACACACCACCCACTGCACTATGGGGTAAAAGTCCACTTTTACTGGCATTAATTATTACTAAAAAACGACGTAACATATTAAAGTTCTGTTTTCGGAATATGGTTTATAGTATTTAAAGGATTTCTTTTTGAAAAAATGGGCATGGTCGCGCCTTTTTTCAAAGAAAAAAAATTTTTTTTTAGTATCTGCACAACAAAAAAATTTTTTTTTCGTTTGTTCTAAAACAAAAGAACAAATTTGATACAGAAAAAAAATTTGAGATCTCAAACATTTTTTTTAAAGTGAAATCGGTTTTTTTCAAATATTTCCCATATAATTCCTAACAAAAATACTAAAACTATTTATAGCAAGGTAAGTGTAGTCAAATGATGTTGTAAAATCATTTAAACTAAATAATATTTAATAACAAAGATAATTGCATAGTGTTTTTTTAAATATTTATCGTATCTAACATTTTCCATACAAAATTACGATAATTGTACTATTCGCTACTGCATACAAATCACATATGAAAAAAGTGAGGTTATCTGAGAAAAATGCAAATTGCTCCAATAGTGCGGAAAAGTGCAGAATGCGACTAACACCTATGGATTCTGTATTGATAAGGCTACAACATAGACTTGGTCGCACATTAAAATAACCTAAAACTCTGTTTCAAAACTCTGTCCAAAGTGGAAAATTATTTCCCAGAAACCAGCCTAATATGCATTTGTTAAATGACAAAATGTACGTATAAGCACGCACAATTTGAACAAATTATTACATTTAGCTCATAGTCCAAACCTGTAATAACCATGTTCTGGCATTGTATTGTTTACATATTGTATTTTAAATAAATAAATGAATTACAAAGATCATGGCCAAAAATGTGCAAACCCAGCGTACTTGCCTTTGTAAGCAGCAGCTGACTTTGCAGCTGTTATTTTAACAGTGCACTGTTAAATATTAACATTTTAAGTATAGGGCATAAAAGTTTGATGTTTTGTTAGTACTTTCTTATTCATTTTTTTCCAATTGGAACACTTTCAAAAAATGACTAAATGCCAGTAAAAGTGGACTTTTACCCCATAGTGCACTGGCTTAAGGTCGAGCACCTGTTTTATTAAAAAGCAAATAAGAGAATTTCAGGGGGTGGGGAAAAGGAAAGGAAAAGGACCACCGCAGACAGCGGAGGGCAATGCGTCTGAGGCATTGTTAATAGTCGGATGATGTGGATGATGATGATGAGGACGAGGACGGTGGTGGTGGTGGTGGGTGCACGGATGTCCTAGATGAGCTATCCAGCTCATCCTCGCCCTCATTTCTTCACCCCTCGCATTTATTCCGTGCTTGCGGACTGTCAAGTGGTTGGCGTAGCATAATAATTGTGCATATTTGGCTTTTTAATAAAATCTAATCGTCATGGCATCAGGAGCTCACGGACACCCGGCCTCACAAGGGTGAGGGCGCAAAGTTCAGGGGGCGGCAATGAAATTTTAATTAAATTTAGCCAAACAAACCCATCCGAAATGAGGGGGCCAAACGGAGCGAGGGATTAGCGTTCGATATTGATTGAGCACCGCAAATGTCTGGTGCGTTATGAAATATGGCTGCAATGACCAATTACCTCTATTTATGGCCAGCAAATAATCTTCGCTTTTAGCGTAAAGTGAGGACATCAATCGGGGAACTGATGGCTGTACAAGTTTGGCTGAAATTCAGGAAATCCACAGTCCACCATATCTAACTATGATCATTGAGAAACTTACAATAGTTCTAGAGTTTTCTAATAGGTATTTGAAGAAAATTGATACAATTAATTTATTTACATTTTCTAGATCTTAATATGGCTTTTCCAAAATGTATTTTTAAATATTTTTAAAATATAATTTTTTGTTTATCAATTTCTTAAGTGTTACTTAAAGACCAACAGTGAGAAGTAACAGTAAAATATTCCTATTAAAAAAATATAAACCTAACACACACAAAAAAAACACGACGGGATCAAATTGACATGCGTTCGTTTCAAAAATTAAAATAGTTTTGGAATTT
Source organism: Drosophila prostipennis (assembly GCA_037075205.1). NCBI lineage: Eukaryota > Metazoa > Arthropoda > Insecta > Diptera > Drosophilidae > Drosophila > Drosophila prostipennis. The sequence continues at coordinate 1,120,810 of JBAMCJ010005005.1, read as the reverse complement.
CCTAATAAGGAAACTTAAAGGAAGTTTATTAATTTATTTAATTCATAGAAAATGTGTCTACATTCTAATCTATCTTTCGGAAAACTTTCTATAATGCCAGTTTACAATCCATTTTTATTTAACCATTTACCAAATGTTACTTCAAGAAGTGGGACTGTGAGACTAAATGAAATGCCAAACATGAAACTTTGCGAAATGAAATTCTGTTTTTCTTATCGAAGGGGGACCCAAGAAGCCAGCAAACCAACAAACACACCGGATACTGAGGCAAACGTGATGATGCATTTAAGATTCTTCCGATTGGTCATTATTGTCTGGCATTTAATGTTGGCCTCGTCTTCGACGGACGGCGTTTTTGATTGATCTACTCATTGACGTTGCTGCCCCATCCACTTGGTCCACTCCATTCCACTCCGGTCCACTCTGCTCCACTCTGTTCCACTCCATCCGCGAAGTCCTCCTCGGGCTCCCCGCTCTCTGGATTTCTGGAGAAAGAAGGGGACACAGGAGACACAGATCGATAAGCGAAGTGGCAAGCGAGCAAAAAGTGCAATGGCGTTGACAAAATGGATGATGGGGCCCAAGGTTGCGCAAGTGCATCTTTTTTCGGAGGATCGCGGTTCAAAGGGGCAGCTACCGAACGACTTGATAGAGTTGTATAACGAATAGATCGCGAGATCTTCCGATTTTATGATTATTTTCATTGATATGGCTTATTCAGGGATAAAGAGAAGTAATTGGATGTATCTTTTAGCAAAGATACTACGAAATAAGCAGGCATCAATATAACTAAAGAAATAAGAAAAGAAGTTTTTAAATTCAAGACAGAGTAAATATTTCTAATTGTATCAATATAACATAATATTAATGTTCTTAATTATAATAATTTTCTTATTATGATTGGAATCTATCACATGGCTGAGGAATGTTAGTGCTTTTTTGAATTCTTCTAAGTAACCAATTTTTCTAATCATTATAAAAATTCTGATGGCCTCTCCACCCCTCATCCAAAGTCCCTCTCTCTTTCATTTAGCGCTTCCTTCCCCTTTTCTTTCCCCGAATAGACGAAACTGATCATCAAAAATGCGCAACGTCCAAAGCGTTTTGCAACTTGCCGCAAAGGCAGGAGCAACAACAACGGCATCAGCATCTTGCAGTTGCATACCCCGGCGTACACAAGAGGATCCCCCCCTCCCCTACACTACACGGAAAATAATTGTGTATCATTTCGTAAATTTAATTACATTTATGAGACTTTTCAAATGGTGATTCTTAAATCTTACTTTTTTTTTATTCCCGCTTAGGTAAGGATCCTTCGCTAAATGATATAATCTCCTAAATTAATAAACTAAAAGTCTTAAAAATTAAAAGATCATTTGCTAACTGATCCCCAACTTTTCCTCATCTGGAAAATATATATAGAAACAAGATAAGATGAAAATAGGATATTATCTAGTTTAAATTGAAGGTTGAAAGTACTTTGTAAGTGTTAATATCAATTTTAAAACTGTTCACTTTTTCTCATAGTGCACCCCTTCCCGCGAGATATGGAGAGGTGGGTCGGGGGGTAAACGCTTCCCAGGCCTGGGATCGGGGATCGAAACGATCGTGCGTCATATGAATGCCTCGTGTTTTCTGCAGCTCCTCGTCCGTTGTCAAGAAACAAATTTGGTGGCTACTCGTTCGCGATCTCGTCCGTTCGATCGTTCGATTTGGGAGCAGGATCTGGAGAAGCATGGACCGGAGGACAGGGGGAGGGTTTCCGAGGCAGAGACACAACTGCTAACAACTGCATTCGATGCAAGTTGAAAAGCACCAGAGAGAGACAAAAACAACTTAAAAGCATTTTGCAGTCGAGCCGACGCAAGACTTCATCATCTTTGTAGCTGGAAAAATGGGGGAGGGGGGTCCAAGGGGTGGGGTTGAGGGGATGGAAGGTGGGCTTCAGAGGTCCGGGGGGCAACAATTTAATGCCGACGATCGCAGTTGTTGGCTCCCCGGCTCGTTTGGCCATTTTGCCGACGCAAGGAGATAAGAAATTTCGCGATTTGCTTGGCAATTGGGAAAAACTAGAAAAGCAACAATTTGATTACCAACACGCAGAAAAACATCAGAGCTGCATGCTACAGTAACTATTTTATATTTGTTTTAGCTGAAAACTAGTATAGATTTTTGTATTGTTTACATAAAATACAATTAAAGCTAACAAAAGAAGAAGATTCCTTGAAACCCCATTAAAAAGGTCGTAAGGGTTATTAACATGTTGGTGTATTCCCATTCAATTTGATACTCGTATAGTTAAAGCTTATCGGGGGTGTCACAGAAATCTCTTCCAACCAAAGACGGTAATTTTTGTGACACCCCCGTATAAGAAAATAATATCTAATAATTATACCCTTTTCTCACTTTCTAAAAATAGTATGTCAGTATTTTAAAGTATCATATCATATCATATCATATCAATGCAATATAAGTTGAAGTACTTGGTGGGCTTCCTCTTAAGATAGATTTCCTTCCCCGCTAGGTCCTTATATTACCACTTGATTATCTAGTTGAAATACTATATTGGAGGTATTATCATTCTATTTAAATGATATCTTAAAAATTTTCCGCTGTGCAGCCAATGCGGCTGATTCTTCTACATGTTCTGGTTCTTCTGGAGAACCCGCGGGATAGGAGGAGCGCCTTATCAGTGCGCTGCAGTCCGGGCAGTCGCTGCCGGATCGTGTCCGATACGGGGTCTTAGGATTCTCGTCCTGCCGCTCGTCGCGTCCTCCACCTCTGCCCGGGAACCCAGAGATTGGCCATCGGATGGCTTTGTCTTTGTGCCGCCGAGAGACTTGGACGCTGCACGGGCTTACCGCAGGCGGCGGAGAGCGGCAAAAACGCACCGAATATCAGGGCCAAAGCGGAGACTGCAAAACAGAAGCGCGCCCGGAATGTGAAAAGTTGGTTCCCATGACTCCATCTCCCTGGGACAAGGCGCTGTTCAAAGACACCGAAATTCATCGTCTCCATCTTCGCTCCATGTTGCTTTGTAGCTTTTGTTGCCCTGTTGCCGTTCGTGGGTTTGTCTCTTCCGTCTGCCCCGTTTTGTATTGTATTTGTAGCTCCGGTTTGGGACCCCCACTCCCCCAATCTCCATCCCCCAAAGTCCAGCCCCAACCATAAAACACAAACACCCCACCCACCGCTGCTCACCTCGCGAGTTGTTTGCTGTTTATCAGCGATTTGGAAGCATTCAACACGCTGTTTGAACTAAACATAAAAACATATTGAAACATTTGGCATTGCTCGCGATAAGAAGATGGGAGAAAGGGGGAGTGGTTCAGGGGTTATCTCTTCCAAACCGATCTATTACATCTTCGGTTAAATGATAGTCCCTTGAATATATCTAAAATAATATATGACATATACCATCTTTAAGCATTTAGCTTACTCGATGTTTATTTACTTGAAGACCATTATCCAAAGTGGTGATTAATAAGGATTAGTGAGGATCAAATTATGAACGATATAAGGTATTTCCATCTAAATCTATTCCTATACCATGATAGTATAAATTTACGGATTGAAGAGTTTAATCAGTTTTATCAATTAAATGTTATTGTGATAATGGAAATATTTCTTCTCGAATTTAAGTATTTTTTAAGTTTTTAAAGGCTTTTGAGTTAAGTGAATGAGTTATCCCTAATTGAACAGAAAATGTTTTTCTACAATTTCCTAAAAATAGAAATAAACATAATTTTACCCCGGAATTCAATACCGAATCGATGGAAGGATATATTTTCGCTACGTGCAGGAACACTCCGTCTTAAGTAGGCACTTGAGGTGAGAGTGCCATGAGAATTCGACAGGAGACGGGGATTTTCGGGGCTGGGTAGACCTTTGTAGCTAGCATACTTCTGTGCGCATTCGCGTCTACCTCAAAGCAAATACTTCGAAAACATTTTCATTACTCCAATTTGTCGTCGTCATCTTGGCTGCTTGGCGGGTGTCTGGCTCGTTGGCTGATTTGATTGTCCCGTCCGCCATTCATAACTTTCACGGCGGGATGTGGAAAGCGGAAAATCGCAGGCGGCACGCGGCCTTCCGATGGAAAGGGAAATGGAAAAGCGGTGGGGGCACTGTGTTTACCCGGTTAATGAGCCCTAAATTGCCGGTAGTTTCCATGGCAAAAGCTTCTACCCAAAACCCACGGCAGTTCATCATAGTGTTTCCCGCCGGCACCTTTCACTTTACATTTTTTTGTGCATTTAATTTGCACGGCTGTGCAATCGAAAGTTTGTCAAGCTCTTCGGCTGGGCGGAGTTTTGACCTTGTGGAAAATGCAAAAAAAATGTAGTGTCAAACGGAATGCCACAAATGGGGTTTATTGGTGAAAATTGATGTTTTTAGCTTCCACACATCAGGAGGTCAGGCTAAAAAGAGCGAACAATGTGACTGGAAAAACGGGGAGAGGGCTTTTCCACCTGCATCCTGCAATTTATTGAGTGCCATTTTACCCTGGAATTTGCAAAGTATATTCAAAGGACCTATTGCGACTAGTGTCCTAATCAATAAATCTAATAAAAATCAAATAAAAGCGAAAGAAATTTCTTAAAGTCAAACGTAGTAGTCTTTTATTAGAATATTTATTACTGCACTCAAAAATATTTCTATCTAAAATTTAGAAATCTCGCCTTTAAATTGCCAGCCCTTGGAAATAGAGAAAATTTTTTCTTGTATATTGTAAAATTACCTTTAAATATAGAAGTGTGTGTTATGAAGCTTATGAAAATCTGTTATTAAGAGACTTTACACGTTGCGATGACTGATTGTGTAATCTAAAAGCAATATAGAGTGCACAGAATAAATGGTTTCAAGGTTCTGTGGTTTTGTTGGCTTATTTTGAAAGGGATTCCAATTATTACCGTTACTCGTAGAGTAAAAGGGTATATTATATTCGTGCAAAAGTATGTAACAGGTAGAAGGAAGCGTTTCCGAACCTATAAAGAAATACATATATTCTTGATCAGGATCACTAGCCGAGTCGATCTAGCCATGTCTGTCTGTCCGTCCATATGAACGCTGAGATCAAGGAAACTACAAAAGCTAGAAGGTTGGGATTAAACACTCATATTTGTTTCATCTAAGCGCCACACCCCCTCGTACGCCCACAGTCACTTTAAAGAACTTTTAAAAAAGCCTGGCGCCCACATATTTACAGATTTTATTTTAAGTTTTAATTCCATTTTGTTGTGCTTAGGTATTAACTATCGACATGTGAAAGAAAATTTTAAAATCGGACAATCCATTAAAAAGTTATGAGCAAAAAATGATATGCCCGCTAGATGGAGCAGCGGCCGCTAGATGGAGCCATTGGCTTTGACGACTACATATCTCTATCTCCCTCGCACTCCCTTTAGCTGAGTAACGGGTATCTGATAGTGAAAGTACTCGACCATAGCGTTCTCTCTTGTTTTTAAATATAAACACTACTTTAGAATATTGAGATTATACCAGTTATTCGTAGAGTAAAAGTACTCGACTACAGCGTTTCCCTTTTTTTTTTAGATCTTAATGATAATCGTGTTTTAAAAAAGGAAGCTCTACTCCAAGTAATCATTTTCAGGAAAGTAATAACTTGTATTTATGTGCAAAGATCATTTAAAAAATTGTAATATCTGAGAGAGGCCTTGTTTGCTAAGAAACGAAATGAAGTGAACCACTCGTACTAAATTCCCCGATAAGAGAGTATCCCCGTTCGTGCTGGCAAGCTATCGTGTTCATTATCTTAACATGCCCAGGACTACTTGCATATTCGACACAAATGCCAAACGCGACCAGGCATCAATTTCAACAGCTACAGCTGCTCAGGGGATTCCCATTCCCATACCCCTGCCCATTATACCGGCGTCCCATTTTCCGTCTTTCGTCCTCCACGTCCACATCCACATCCACGTCCACATCCACGTCCACGTCCACATCCTCCATTTCGACAAACGAGGCGAGTGCTGAAAAATGCAAATCAAGTTTCAAATATTTGAACAATAATATTTGTGGAATGCCACCCAAATTACTCACACAGTCCGAGGGAGGAAGAGGACAAGGGCGAGAGCATCGGGCATCATACATATTTAAAATGTCGCGTGCTGTTAACTTTTGAAATGCCAAAAATTAAGGGAATGGAACGGGAACGGCAACTCGAACCCATACACATTCTAATTAATAGCGGCGGGGCTAAATGTTCGAAAAAGGAAGTGAGCGGCACACCAAAAAGGCGGCATTAGAAGCGGTGGTCTATATAAACCAGATGCTGATCCGCCGATCGGTGGTCCTCGCGTTTGGAGCTGTCAAATGAATGCATTATGCATATGGAATGAGCAGGATGTCCCTCCATTTGGACAGCTTATCGCAACCGAAACGGCTACCGATGTCCGTCGCTTGAGTGCCTGTGCATCCATGAGGCGCGGTGCACCTTTCCAATCCAGGTTTCAGTTTCTGTTCGCGTCCGAAGCGGAATCCCCAGGTGCCGCTGGCTTACCTGATTTACCTGGCCACCGGGGGCGCCGGCCGGAGTTATCGACGACGCATTGACAGGACATAATCGGCACACTTGTAGCGGCTTATCTTAATTGCTACTGACCTGCGCAACGTTTCGAGTTCCCAGTCGCCAGTCGCCAGCTCCCAGGGAGCTCCACTTCCATCCACGCGGAGGTTTCTCAGGTCCCGCGAGTTATTTTAAATGCGTTTTTCAAGTGCTTGTCTACTAAAGAGCGCCCAGTATGTTACACTGACGAAAATGTGAACCGCAGATGGCATTTCCATGTCTTTTGAATATTTTTGTGTACTTTAATGATGGGTTTCTCCACCAAAAATCTTTTGAAGATTAAAGATTAGACTTGGATATGATCTCTTATCAGTTCAATATAGACCGTTCCTTATCTTCTGAATAAAAGTTGCTTGGCGAAAGATAACCCATTCAAGATTTCGATTATGTCCCATTACATCAACCATCCGAGTTTCAGATCATCTTAACTCTAAAATATAAATAAGAAAACAAGTCGCTTTAATAAATTTCCTTAAAACCGACCAAAAACTAGAAATACTACAATACAAAACTAAATTACAACGAACTCTTTTAGGGGTATGGCACTTTAAAATCCGAGGTGAATAGGTTAAATTATAAGAACAGACGCGTAGATCGGGGTCACCTTTTTCCAAATCATTACTTGACTAATAGAAACGAGTACGTCGATAGATATTGATGTTTTCGGTATTATTAGTTGGTAATAAAAACTGAAAAATAGTGGAGATCAACGTTACATTTTTGCAAAACTAAAAGAATATAGGGCTAATAAATTTTTTCCGTTTTTTTTAACTTCATAAATATTGTAGGGATATAACGGTTATCAAGCTTTTAGGGTCATTGTTGTTCTCCGTGCATCTTTCTTTGTGTCATAATATTTTGCATATTTGTTTGCTAGCTACCGCCGCTGCTGGTTCTTCTTTGCTCTTTCTTTTCTATTCAGTTGGCTTTTTCGCATTGCTCAGCTGGGCGTTTGTGGTCATTGCTAATTAAAGATTATGCGCTGCGCGTGTCCCCGATGCATTCCCGGGATCAAATGGGATTCCCCGGATGGCTGATGGCTGCTAGCTGATGGTCGGGTTTACCAGTTGGGTGGTAATACTGCAATGCAGCAGTACTGACTATCGGATACTTGGATACTGGATACCCGTATTTATCGAGTGCTCTGTAAATGGCTGTGGATTGGCGATTGCCTCGGACTTTGCTTTTGTTTTATTCCGCAGAAGTGTAAATTGCGGCTCAATGTGCGAAATTATCATTACCATATCGGGTTGTCAAGAATTTTAACGGCCATTGGTACGAGTGTGTGTGTGAGAGTTTGAGTGTGTGACAAACGCAAGCTCATGTAAGTGCTCTCATCGAGTGGATTTACGTGGAATTGCAAGTGCTCCCCGCTCTTTCGATCCCCCACCCCCCCTTTCTGATGGATGGACCTGCCACTCACCCGCTCTCCCTCTCCCTCCCTCTCTCCCGCTCTCCCTCTGTCTCTCTCTCGCACAGGTGGACACCCAATATGGCTATTGAGTTATTCACTTTGACATGCCGGCAGCAACGACAGTGGCATTCCACTCCATTGTGAGTTTCGCTGGGTTTAAGCCGAAAACTGCAACTGGAATGCGTATTAGCAATAACAGGGCGCATATTTCATGCACTTTTCGTTATTCTCCCCCCATTTTTTTATTCTTGCCTATGTGTGGTTTTTCGGGTGTGTGCTTTATAGGTGGATGAAGAATTATGACAACATGGCATAGTTGGTGAAAGTATTTAGGAGCGACCTGGCGGTTGCATGCCCCACCGACATTACACCCCATCCTGAGCCCCCCTCCCCTCCCACTTGGATTTTAATTACGCCCCTTTACGGCGGTACACGCACATAGTTTTCGGCAGGGGGGTGGGAAAAGGGGGTAAAGCTTAAGGTCAGCTGCGAGTCCTGCGGCAAAAGTCCAACCCTTGGCAAAAGATGTCTGCCGCAGCCACTGTGCTGCTCACTCTCACACACACGCACACACTCTGGAAATAAACCGGTTTCCTGAGAGCAAGGGGTTCAACCTCTTTGGGGCGGAGACTTGAGCTGGCTCCTGCTCTTATCTCTCTGCTCGCCGCCACTCTCTCGCTCTCTCTCTCGCCCGAAATGAATTGTTTGCGCCTTGTGCGAATTATACATCACGCCAGGTCTGAAGTACACTACAGTTGTCTCGCTCAGGCGCAGGCGGAGGAGTGAGGGCTTGGGCGAAGGTGCGAGCGGGAGGGTCGACTTCTTCTTCGGCTTCTTCTTCCTTCGACTTTTGCCAAAATGTTGCAATTGTTCATGGGAGTAGTTAGGTGGGTGGGCATCTAGGTAAAGTGAGGGCGTGGGGGTGGGGGGTCGATCTACATCACCCACCTCGCTCTCTATCGATTCAGCGAAGTGAACTGCATTTGCGGCACTTGCACTTGAATGCATTTTAAAGCGCCCGTAGCAGAGAGCATAGCATATTTTTCCACCAAATTTCAACAATTTCAACAATGCCCCGTCCATTTGCCGTTATGAACTGCATACATATGGCCAAACATACCTATGTACATATGTACACACACACACATGGGAGCGAATTGCAACGACATGCCTCTGTGTGTGCATTATTAACCAAATATTTTATATTCATCTCTCTGCTGTGCACTCTGCTTCTTGCTTTTTTACCGCATTTTCATGCCGTTTGCCTGTCTATGTGTGCCTGTGTGCGTGGCTGTGAGAATATGTGTGGGCGGTGCACAGTGAATTCCCTTTTAATTAACTCAATTTCATGGCATTTTCTCCTCTACACTTCTTTTTTTCTCCACATATTTCATATCCTTTCCGACGATGTGACGTGATGTGGTAATAAGTTGCATTCTTTTTGTGTATTTGCAATAATTGCCCGGCAAATGTAAATAAAACAACGCATTATCAATAAAAATTAACCCCCGTTGGGGATTTTAACAATTGAGTGTTGGGGCGAATTTTTTGGTTAAGTATAATTGAATACTGGCAGAAATTCACTGATATTAACTACCAAGTGCATTTTCCAGAATGCATAGTACAATGTACAAACGTCAGTAAAAATATTTCGTAAAATTACTCATACGACAAGTATGCCAGCTGCAGGCGCGGATCCACGGGGGGATATGGGTGAAAAATGAAATGAAATTGTGTATTCAAAAAGTATGCAACAAAAAATGAGTTTTTAGATCCTCCAACAACCAAATTTCAAAGGGTATACCCCATTTGTAAACCACTTTATTAGGTCTCAGTAGCAAATATCGAAGACAATTTCGAGCCTGAATTTCAGGCCCTGAAAAGATCATTCTTGATCATTGATGCTGATCAATCTACACGGAAACCAAATACTTCAGAATCAACTCAACTGATAGTCACTGTATAATAACACGAATAATATTTACCATTGAATAATGAAAAATAGATATTAAAAATTGTATTATTTCATTAATACATCTTGGTCAGATCGAATGATAGAATTACTGTTTCGATTTTATAAAAACTATTTGACTACTTCAACCCCATCGACATGCGTAAAATATCAATCTGTTAGATTTCCCAACGGACGTGGTGGGAACTGCTAAACCTAAGAAAATCACCTTCTAAAATAATTGTTAAACAAAATTTTACTATTTCCATTGAAAATTTTAATACCATTGAGAAAATTGAAGTAAACTATAAAACTCAATTAGGTTTTATATAAAACTTTAATGATATCGCACTAAGTTGCTGTATAAGTAAGCGACCAGCACACTTAACTAACAGGACTTTCTCCAGGCAAATTAAATTTGATTGCGCGGAATATTCCTAATACAGTTGGTTCATCCACCGGCTTCCTCCCCCATTTTAATTTCCCTTAGACAGGAGGAGGCCTAACCCGGATCCAGAACCGGAGCATCCTTTGCCAGGTCAAACTAATAAACTTTCCTTGCTTTTTTCCTGGTTTTCCCTGGGCCCGCAGAAACCTCATCTCGTCTGGGGTCCTTTGTCTTGGGTCTCCGGTTGCCCCGCCTATAGATATAATTGCTGCTTAAAGGTCCTGTGGAGTGAACTGAGCAAGTGCAAATGCAGCTACCAACTTCAAGTCGAGCATTTTTGTGAATTATTTTCCCATTATGAGCAGATTAAGTTTATTGTGCGGCCATTGGCAGAGAGCAAAGGGTCTTGGCAACGCGGGGGATTTTCCGTTTTCCACACAGAGAGAATTCTGACGTTCTGAAATTGAGTATTTGTACACAGAGAGAATTCTGACGTTCTGAAATTGAGTATTTGAATTCTCATTTTCAGGATGTACTGATTTTGAGTACAAATTTTGGGAAAAAACTTATATTGAGTACAAATTGAACTCACTTTAAGAAAAAAAACTTGAATTGATCACAAAAATCTTAATTTTAGGAAACAAGTTCTTCAATTTCCAACTTGAGTACAAATATTCTCATAATGAGTATGACATTACTCACAGGAACCTTCTAAAAGGCTGGCCTAGGGAGTAAAAGACTCTTGCCATCAAATATTTCATAGCTAATGCCGTCCGGGTCGTGAGTTCAATCCCCATTCCGGTACACACAAATATTTATACCCTTGCAGAGGGTATTATGATTTCAGTCAGAAGTTTGCAACGCAGTGAAGGAGACGTTTCAGACTCCATAAAGTATATATATTCTTGATCAGCATGACTAGACGAGTCGATCTAGCCATGTCCGTCTGTCCGTCTGTCCGTCCGTCTGTCCATCTGTCCGTCTGTCCGTCCGTTTCTACGCAAACTAGTCTCTCAGTTTTGAAGCTATCGGGCTAAAACTTTCCCAAAAGTCTTATATCTATTGCAGGTAGTATATACGTCGGAACGAGCCGGATCGGACAACTATATCAAATAGCTCCCATAGAAATAATCGGGGAACATAATGTAAAAAAATTATATCTTGGGTGTTTTTGAACCTATAACCTCCTACTTTTGGAAATGCCATTTTTTATCTAATTCTGAATTTCGAATAAATTTTTTTTTAAATCGGACGACTATATCATATAGCTGCCATAGGAACGATCGGAATATAAATGGGAATATAATAGGAAATAAATTATTGCTTCGTTGGTTTTTATCGTATTCTCTTCTACTCTGGGATATGACTTTTTTTAAATGTTTTCGAATTTCGATTTTAATTTTATCAATATCGAACAACTATATCATATAGCTGCCATAGGAACGATCGGAAAATTAGTGATTAATAGGAATTATCTGCAAGGGTATATAAGCTTCGGCTGGCCGAAGCTAGCTTCCTTTCTTGTTTTATTATGGTATAATCAGCCCAATTCCACTTAATGTTTAAAATCCAATTGATTGCAAGCATTACAATTTAAATCTTATACGCGGTTCGGACATTGCTGAATGTGATGCTTGTTTGGCTCAGCCGGTTAGTGTGCGCGTGCATGAACACAAGGGTCGGGGGTTCGAGTGACGGAGAAGGCGACTTGGGTCGAACAAAAATGAAGTTTGTTTTATTTATAACAGTTTAGTATTCACATAATTATGAAACAATTAACATATACTGTAAAGCCCTTAAAATAATGTGTAAGTAGAAAGGAAGTTCTCCGGATTGAGAATTTTTTTCTCAATTTAATCATTTTTCAGTACTCAATTTGAGAAATGGCAATACTCATTTTTAAAATACTATCCAAGTAATTTCCAAAAATGAGTACAGTTTGTACTCATTTTGAGGAAAAATGTACTTAATAAATGTATTTTGTACTCAATTTGACTAAAAAAAATTTGACAAATTTGTACTGATAGTTAGTATTTTGTACTCAGAATGAGTATTTGTGTTCATGCTTAATTTTTGAGTACAAAAATACTCAATTTGAGTACAAATTACTTAAATAATTCTCTCTGTGTATTCTCAATTTCAGGATGTACTGATTTTGAGTACAAATTTTGCGAAAAAACTTATATTGAGTACAAATTGAACTCACTTTAAGAAAAAAAACTTGAATTGATCACAAAAATCTTAATTTTAGGAAACAAGTTCTTCAATTTCCAACTTGAGTACAAATATTTTCATAATGAGTATGACATTACTCACAGGAACCTTCTAAAAGGCCGGCCTAGGGAGTAAATGACTCTTGCCATCAAATATTTGATAGCTAATGTCGTTCGGGTCGTGAGTTCAATCCCCATTCCGGTAAAAACAAATATTTTTGTTTTTGTTATTCTGCGTTTTTTTTTTTTATTTTTAATTATTTTATTATGGTATAATCAGCCCAATTCCATTTAATGTTTAAAATCCAATTGATTGCAAGCATTACAATTTAAATCTTATACGCGGTTTGGACATTGCTGAATGTGATGCTTGTTTGGCTCAGCCGGTTAGTGCGCGCGTGCATGAACACAAGGGTCGGGGGTTCGAGTGACGGAGAAGGCGACTTGGGTCGAACAAAAATGAAGTTTGTTTTATTTATAACAGTTTAGTATTCACATAATTATGAAACAATTAACATAACATATATAGCCCTTAAAATAATGTGTAAGTAAGAAAGGAAGTTCTCCGGATTGAGAATTTTTTTCTCAATTCAATCATTTTTCAGTACTCAATTTGAGAAATGGCAATACTCATTTTTAAAATACTATCCAAGTAAATTCCAAAAATGAGTACAGTTTGTACTCATTTTGAGGAAAAATGTACTTAATAAATGTATTTTGTACTCAATTTGAGTAAAAAAATTTTTTCAAATTTGTACTGATAGTTAGTATTTTGTACTCAGAATGAGTATTTGTGTTCATGCTTAATTTTTGAGTACAAAAATACTCAATTTAAGTACCAATTACTTAAATAATTCTCTCTGTGCATCTACTGTGAGTTGGGGGCGAGCAAAATCAACCCGACATCTTGGCAGGAGCTCGAGAAAATTCACTTCAGCACACAAACAAACACACCCACAGAGAGCTTTGTTTCGAGGTCCTTGGGAGCCGGATCTAAATTGAAAAGGACAAAATGGGGGAGAGGGTAAACGGAGGAAAAGTATTTTAACGCGGTCTGAATTTCAAAAGTTTGCCAAGGTAGAACCGCTTGAGGCAACAATGGAGTTGGGGCATCACTTGAAATTCCCAACGATTCCCTTTGAAGCATTTCGTTTGTATGCAAAATGTTGTTTCATAATTTTCATTCTGTTTTCTTAAACGTGTAAATTAGAAAATACCTCAGAAAAAGGGAGTCGAGTGGGGGAGGGGAGAGCAACAAGATATTTTACACACATTAATTAGAATATCAATGGAGCATTTTGCTCTTGTCTTTGTCTCCGATATACAGGAAATGTCACCTTGTCTCGGGATCCCGGTCCTCGGTTTTCGGAGCACAAGGACTCGAACTCGGGCACAGACAAATAAATCACAGAGTAAACGCCACACAAACTGACATGACCGGACCAACCTACCAGCCAGTCAAACGGAAAGGAGGAAAATTGAAAGGAAACCAACCAGATGCACATGCAACCGCAGGCAGCCCAAAATGAACCCAACAAACCGGAGGGAAATCGGGGAAGTCGGTGGAATCAGGGAATCGGGGAATCCGGATTACGGGCAGGAAAATGATGTATGGATTTTTTAACGCCGCTGATTGTCTGCGCAATCGCCGGAGCCACATGGAGCCACAATCGCATCACATTGAACAGTAGCCCCGGTTTTCGGCTTTCGGATTTCAGTTTTCAGTTTTCGAGAGGAGGATACCGATTTCAAACCCAATGCCTGGCTTCCAGCGCCGTAATCAGCGCCGCATGTGGGGAGCATTGGACGAACCCAGAGGACCCAACATGTGCTCGAAATGTGTTCGCTCTACGTTAATTATAAATTGATTTCTGCTCCCATGCAAACCAAACAATATCTGCATTGCATCCAAATTATTCCATTCGGTTTATTGACTTGGGAAAAATATACATTTCGATCATATAAGTTGGGCTAATTGAAATATTTTAGTAACTTCTGATAGATGAAAAGTACTGTGCGGAATGAGGAATGTGATTAAAAAAACATTAAATATATATATCTTACAGCCATTATTTAGTAGGGAATACTATTTATTTCAATCATATACTTTGTAGTAATAAGAATTTTTTAAAACTGACAAAAGGTATTGTAATAATACTGTTTTCGTTCACTTGAAAGTTGTAAGTTAAAACCATCTTTCGATCTTCAAGAAAAAAATGTTTTTCTCATAAATATTTCTTTAGTTTGTAACTATTACCGTTAAAATAGGCACAAGTAACAAAGAAATCTATTTTTTTTTAAACCTTATTCCTTATTATTTCTTTAGCTTCTTATTTCTTGGTTTCTCGTAACCCCCACTCCATGCAGCAATTAGCAGCCAATACCGTTTGACCAAATTTACGAGCTGCACTCGGGGTGCCGGCGTACGTGCCGCAAGGGCTCTTCCATCCATAGCCATCCATCGGCTCAACCATCCATTTCTCCAGCGGAGGTGGCAGATATCTGCTCCCCAAAGACGCTGGGAAAATGTATTTATTTATATTTTGCGGCCAGTCACGCACATTCGCTGGCCATAAAGTGTCGCCGAGTCAGGCCAAAGTTCCCCTATCGCTCGGTTCCTCCTTCAAATGGGGCCTCCAAAAATATCCACGTGCCACACTTCTGCTTTTATTATTGTTTTCCCACATGCGCGGATCCACGGGGGGTGATATGGGTGATATATCACCCCCCACTCGGGTGAAAAATGAAAGGAATTTTCGTATTTAAAAAGTATGCAACAAAAAAATTGTTCTGATATCACCCCCCACAACAACATCCTGGATCCGCCACTGTTTTCCCATCTTATTTATTATCCAACTTTGGTTCCGCGCCTTTTGTTAACATAACTTAACCGAATACCAATTTGGAAAATTTGTTGGTCTCCGATTCTTGTTTATCTGGGGTAAAATTAATTTCCATTTAATGTGGCAAACGATCTTGTTGACACTTGGTCCAATAACCTATGGGGAAATTCGGATATTCGTATATTTGGGATGCAACATTTGAGGCCAGACTGAAATAATAAGACGATGGCGCCTGAATAGACCAGGAAGATCCAATATCCTTCAGTGTAAGTCCTTCTATGGAAAAATACATATTAATATACTGACAATAATAAAAAAAAATTGTTTTAAAATGTCCAATACATTCTCGAATATAATAAAATGCCTTCAAACATTTGGACACTTTTTATCATATGCCTGAATAATATTTTAATTTTATTCCTGTTAAAATTATTTTTCCAAAGTAAAATAAAATTTGTATGAATCGTTTTACTTTTTAAAATGTTTTACCCCTGATTTCGCACCTAAAACTTTTGGTGATATTCTCTCTATAGAGATTAGTTTTAGAATTCTACTCCAGGGTTAAGTTCTTCTTCTCTTTCTATTTGTGCAATCTACAATCTACTAGTGATCAAGTAAAACTTATCCCTTGGACCATGCACCACCAAACCACCAAGCTCATTAACACACAATGCCGCCATAAACAACAACAAATGCTACCGCTCCACCGGACCAATGTCGAAAGTTAAGAAAGGAAGGAAGTAGAGCCGCCAAAAGCGGAACCATCTGTCCCGATTGCGAAACTTGAGTGACAACTGCAGGCCGGCAGAAACAATGTCCACAAAAAACAGGGCCAACAAAAAAAAGGTGAATTGAAAGAGCTGCGGAGGGAAGTTATTAAAAAGCGATAAACCCAGAGCAAAACGCATTTGGCGAATTGTTGAACACCTTGTGGAGAGGTTCTCTGCCCCCCGTTCCCGGGAATTATGGAATTCTTATGCTAAAATAATGGACCCACAACCGGCTGGAGAAGCTCGAGTCCCGAGCCACCAAGTTAGTGGTTCATCGATCAGTAATAAATTTGTTGCGTACACCGGGGGTACAGACCAGAAAAACTTAAAAAAAAGAATATGGAGCGGGAGCATGTCGCGCGTTTGTTTTATTTCTTTAATTCATGAGCAGGATCGCTTTTGGACCAACTGTTCATGGTCCGCCGAGCGAAGGCGAGGTGCGTTGGCCAACTGTGCGTTAAGTCATTGAAAGTCAATAATATGTGCTCCCCACACTCTTCCTACTTTCATTGAATAGTAGCGGAAAAAAAAGAAACAAAGCATACCGGACCCCCAATCCCGTTCATCCGGTTACCAAAGAGCGAAGTCACTGTTCCCGCGACAAAGTCACGGTTGCATTTGCAATCGCAGAAGTCACAGGAGCTCTTGCCGTCTTATTTATGACTTGTGCCACCACTTGGCTACTATCTGAGATTTGTGTTTTCATTAATTATGCAAGATTCCTGAGGGGCTTTCATACAATATCATTTCATTTCGTTTCGTTTTGTTTTTCTTTTGATTCGGGTCGGCTTGGGTCGGATTCGGGATTGCCTTTTTCGAAATGATAAATAGCCCGAGATTAATAAGGCGCCTGGCTAAATGGCGTGGAAAGCATTCAAAGTCGACGATTATGAAATTTGGCCTCTTATCTGATTTCGTTTCTGGGGATAATCGGAATGAAATCATTAGCCATAAGGGAATATAAACTAATTAAAAATTGATTTCAACTCAAATATATAGTATGAACCATCATCTTACCTTCATCAACCAACCAACTCCCATAAATATACACACTCAATTTGTTGATTGTATTCAAATTTTTTGCTTCTTTTATTTTATTTATCTTTTTTTGTTGGATTTTCTGCTTTGCCTTTTTTTCAATTTGATTTTCGTTATCCTAGTTTGTTGAAATTTGCAAAAATCGAAGTTTAAACAAAATAAATTCTAACTTTGTTGTTGCTTTAAGTGTATGTCAAAGTTTGCGTTAACTATACAAGAAATGTCGATTATTAAACGTTACCAACGCTGATTACGAATACCAATATATAATTAGGTGTATATTTATATATATAGTGTATATATTCATTATTGTATGTGTCTAAATTGCTGATATGGGATGCTAAACTTACAAAATCAAATTACGCTGAAAAAATGGTCTCGAATGCGCGATAATATTTTGTTTTTGTTTACAAGGTGTTTTAAGCTTATGAATTATATTTAAACGTTAAACATTATGGTAAAATTAAATTAAATTTCAAAATCCTTTGCGTTTGTTATTGTTTTGCTCACACAGAAACACAGACTGCAGTTTTGCTTAAGAAGCGGTTTCAAAGAGCCCGACCGAAAGTCAAGCCTTGTATACGAGGCTGCCGAGAGAATCGATGCCGTATTTCCTTAGATCTTCCAAGACGATGTTTATACACTTGCTGAAGGTTCTCTTGGCCCTCCATCGCCAGGTTGTGTCGTTTAGAACCAGTAAAGATCCTTCGACGATTCCTGTACTTGCGCCACCTGCGCTTCCAGACCTGAAAAATAGGAAACGATTTGGTAGAAGACTTAATACCGATGTTTGTTTTTGTAATTTTAAAAAAATAATAGTCTGCAACGGAATCTATTTGATATTATATGACAGTTTATTTTTATTAAATTTAAAAAAATGGTAGGTTAGTGAATAAAACGTTATGAAAAATCCTTACTTCAAAGTCAACATATTTCCCATTGTGTCTATAAATTTAAAACAGTACTTTGCAAAAACTCATACCAATGCTCAAAATGGTAAAGAATTCTCATTATTATAATACTTAAAATAAGCAAAAGGCCTCTCTAATTAAAGTATAAAAATTATTAGCTTTCTTCTCTTGGGTCTTAAATTTTCGGAACTCTTATGAGTTGATGCTAAACTTTTTACTTAAAACCAGTTTTTTGTATTAATATAATAGTATAACACAGATAAATAGAAGGAACCTCTGTAGGTTTTTACAATACTATAAAAGTATCGAATTTATATCAAACGTTTAATGTATCTGATTGACTCACCTGCCATTGTGGGATAACTAGAGTACTCCAGGGCGTGGGCCGTCTGCTGGTCGTGGTGCAGTCTGTAAGGCACAAGAAAGAGAAAGCCCCGGAGGGTCAGAATCCGTTCTATAGGGCATACCCCATCGAGTGGCTGACCGACTCACCTGGAACCGTGGCTCGCGTACTGCTGGGGCAGCCTGAGAAGACTGCCGTACTGGGCCATGTTGTGGTGGTAGGCGTGGGCGTGGGCGGCATGGGCGTGGGCTGCATGGGCATAGGAACCATAGTGGGCCGCATGAGGGACCCACGGATCGGTGGCGTAGCCGGTGTCCGTCGCCGTGCCATACAAGTCGCTAACCTGCAGATAGAAATCCGATTCGATTACAACTTATTTACCATGGAGGATCGGAGGCTCCTTGAAGTCGTAATTGCCTCACGTATTGCCGGTAATCGGCTTCTGGTCTCTGGGACTCTGGCTTCTGGCCACTGGCATTCTTATTGTTATGGGTTATGGGACTGGGCTTACCTGGTGATGTGTGGGCGCGGGTATGGGGTGCACGTAATTGCTGTTCCAGAACGACGGTGGGAAATTGCGATTCGACATCGGGCTGCTGCTCTCTGCAAGCACAAAATGGGGGAATCGTTGAAGGCTATATGTATGTGTTGTATGTATACACAAAATGATAATGGTTCACGAATTATTGTTTAATCGTGCTAAATTTACCGAGAAAATCGAGTGAACAAAGGTGGTGGAATTGGAGAGGCTTTTATTGAACATATTGCGTGGAAAACCAGAGAAATCTTTGTGTTCTAACTAACTAACTACACAGAGAGAATTATTTAAGTAATTTGTACTTAAATTGAGTATTTTTGTACTCAAAAATTAAGCATGAACACAAATACTCATTCTGAGTACAAAATACTAACTATCAGTACAAATTTGAAAAAAATTTTTTACTCAAATTGAGTACAAAATACATTTATGAAGTACATTTTTCCTCAAAATTAGTACAAACTGTACTCATTTTTGGAATTTACTTGGATAGTATTTTAAAAATGAGTATTGCCATTTCTCAAATTGAGTACTGAAAAATGATTGAATTGAGAAAAAAATTCTCAATCCGGAGAACTTCCTTTCTTACTTACACATTATTTTAAGGGCTATACAGCATATGTTATGTTAATTGTTTCATAATTAAGTGAATACTAAACTGTTATAAATAAAACAAACTTCATTTTTGTTCGACCCAAGTCGCCTTCTCCGTCACTCGAACCCCCGACCCTTGTGTTCATGCACGCGCGCACTAACCGGCTGAGCCAAACAAGCATCACATTCAGCAATGTCCAAACCGCGTATAAGATTTAAATTGTAATGCTTGCAATCAATTGGATTTTAAACATTAAATGGAATTGGGCTGATTATACCATAATAAAATAATTAAAAATAAAAAAAAAAACGCAGAATAACAAAAACAAAAATATTTGTGTTTACCGGAATGGGGATTGAACTCACGACCCGAACGACATTAGCTATCAAATGTTTGATGGCAAGAGTCATTTACTCCCTAGGCCAGCCTTTTAGAAGGTTCCTGTGAGTAATGTCATACTCATTATGAAAATATTTGTACTCAAGTTGGAAATTGAAGAACTTGTTTCCTAAAATTAAGATTTTTGTGATCAATTCAAGTTTTTTTTCTTAAAGTGAGTTCAATTTGTACTCAATATAAGTTTTTTCCCAAAATTTGTACTCAAAATCAGTACATCCTGAAATTGAGAATACAAATACTCAATTTCAGAACGTCAGAATTCTCTCTGTGTATCTATTTAGAAAAAGGATCTAGAAAGTAGGAAGAAAGATCTAGAAACTATGGAGAAATATTTCCCAATAATATTATATTACATTAGAATAACATTGGATTTATTATTTAATTATTTATTATCAATGGGATCTAGTAAATGCTGGATTTATATATTGGTACATCTATTATTTAATCTTTGTATAGATCTTATTAAAAACTTAAACACATATGTTTGTAGACTGATTTCCCATTAAGACATCTAGTTAATTTTACAACAAATATTCGCGAATATCCCCACTAAATATTTTCTCGCGAAGCAATGGACTGAAGGAGGTGTTATGCCATTGCCTCTAGGGGCAATTTCCATTCACTTGCGGCAATGATTAACTGGCAAGCCGGCATACGAGTCTTGGGGGGATTCTGGGGCTCGGTTTCGGGATTGGTTAGGGACTCTCCTTGGAGTCCCCAGTCTGAAGCTCCATCTGCATCTCCGCCTCGGTGGCGGCGCCATGGCCTGTTGCAAATAACTGAGCGGAATGTTTTCGGTTGTCGTTCGTGCTCGTTGTCGCGCTGTTGTTCAGGATCATCACTTGTATTAAATGGTTGTAAATCTACGCGTTTATGAAATCGCGCGACGCCGCCAACCAGCCAACCAACCAAACAAGCAGCCAGCGGAAGAACACGAAAGACATCTCCATTATGTGTAATGGAGCTCCCTCAGGAGACCGCGGGGCCCAAAAATAGCAACTGCAATTGAGCGGCAGGAGATACCAAAAACTTGCATAGGCTTGCATTTGCGTTGACAACATTCCAAACTCGATTCGAGAGAAAAATATACAACAACTGGAGGACTGGAGTTTCGAGGATGAGGATGAGGATGTGGATGTGGACGAGGCTGAAGATGAGGATGTGGCTGGAGGATGTGCTGGTGGGGATGTGTAATGTTTGTGCTTGGCTGCCGTCGCGATTCGACAACTTTGGCCGGCACGTTGGCGAGTGTGCCATGCATGCTGATGGCGATGGGATGATGGGGATGATGATGATGATGCGGCTGGGATGCCGAATACTCGATACTGGATGCCATGCCGCGTGCCTTTTTTTCGTCCCAGCAGCCAGCAGCCTGCAGCCAACAGCCTGAAGTCGTCATCATCCCATTGCCATTCACTCACTCGCTCAGCTGAGGCCGTGGAATTCCCATTAATGTGCAAACAAGCAGACTGCCAAAGATATTTCAACTCCAGCTCCTTCAGTTAGCATTTCACTTTCGGCGAGGGGCTTCAAAAGCGAAAGCCGCAGTACCTGTCTCACCTTTCACCTTTTGGCCTAATGAAGAGAGCGGGGCGATTTATGACTCGATAAGGTTCGATCGCCAACGTTGACACATAGTGTCTTTCTACACACAGAAAATGATCTTGGCAAAAGAGGGGGAGTCTATGTTTTAGAATACTCTACAGCAAAAAAAAAAACGACGCAAATATTACAATGTTAAAAAAAAAAATCTTAGGATTGGCTGAAACTTCTTACTAACACATATTTTTCCTTTTGTTAAATTTAAATTGATTTAAAAATAATTTGGGTGTAATCTAGACAAACACAAGTTGGTTAAAATGTGTTTTTGGCTTAAATAAATTAAAATAAATTTGAATAACTATAAATCATTTTTTATAAAATCATTCAGATCTATGAGAAAATTCTATACATCAGACAAATATTATTAGGT
The DNA here is from genome assembly GCA_037075205.1 of Drosophila prostipennis. Lineage (NCBI taxonomy): Eukaryota > Metazoa > Arthropoda > Insecta > Diptera > Drosophilidae > Drosophila > Drosophila prostipennis. The sequence continues at coordinate 1,098,843 of JBAMCJ010005005.1, read as the reverse complement.
ACCTAGTCGCTGTTCATACTGGACGTTCCATTCCGTTTAATATCAGTTGGTAGTTTTTCATAATTTGAATACATTTTTAAAAACAGTAGAACTAATAGTTCACAACAATAAAACAAGTCTAACCTATAAGAACTTTGAGTTATGGAAGTTCAAGAAGCTAAAATAAAATCTATAAATAAATCCAAGTTTGGTCTACAAATTTGTCAAATTTAGAATAAACTATTTTTCTGTGTGTCCCTGCACTTCTATCGGTATCTGCGGAGGTATCTTAAAATGTATCTGCATCTCTATCTGTTTCGGTTTCAGTTTCTGTTGCTGTTTCTGTTGCTGTTTGCGTTTCGGAGCGACTGTTCTCCTGCCTGCAGCGGGTGCCAAGGAATTTTAAATCGAATTCTTTGGGCATCTAATTAAATGCTCCTCGCAGCGAAAAGGAAGGGAATAAAAAGGAAAGGCTGCCTGATGAATCGGGTATTTTTTGATCGAGAAACGTAACGAAACGGATCGGGGAAAAACAGAGAAAAGTGCAAGCGTGCCGTTGCTATCTCATCATCTTCTGCGATGGCCTCTTTCGGTTCGTTTGTTTTTTTTCATTTTTTTGTGTTTTGTTGCTGTGCGGAGCAGTTAATTGAAATGCATTTTAAAATCGTAATGAGGAATCTATGCGGCATTCGGCATTGCCACCGTCCGACAACAGCAGCAACAACAGCAACAACTGGCTAGCAAAGCAACAACATCACCATCGACCGCATCGCATTCCGGCGACATTTCATAGCACATTCCAACTAGCAATATATATATAGATGCATATATGTATAGCTGCGCACATATAGCATATATAGATACGGCACATTGCATTTCGAAAAAAATCTATATAAATGCTGAATAGTTTTAAGCGCACAAATGTAAATGTTTAACTGTGTGCGAGCTGCTCTCAAATAGACAAATGACCAAAATGAACTTTAAATACCATTAAGCAGACATCGGGAAGGGGCAAAACAAGAGGCGTAAAAGTAAACAAATTTAAACAAAACCATTTCGATGTTTACTTTTTGCTCAAATTGTATTTTAAGGGACAGTTCTATAATGGGCAATGTGTGCCAGCAGTTGGCAAAAATGCCACAAACACCCTATTAAGAAGAGAATTTTTCAAAATCGCATCACCCTACTGTATTCGGTGACAACGCAAATATTTTCAGTATTGATGGATGTATTTAAAAGATTTTAACTTTAAATGGGAAATGTACATATAAATAATTATACAAAATATTTGCAATATATAAATTCAAAAGAATAAGTAGTTATTTTATTCGTAAATTAATTAACATTACATCAGCTTAATTTTGTAATTGCCAAGCTATTTTCCAATACTAATTTGTGTTTGCTTATTTGTTGGTCAATTAATTTCCTCCAGGAAACTGATTTTGATTTAAATTTCGGCAAACCAATCACCGTGAATTCGTAGTTAAGCAGCCTGCGGAAAATTTCCAATTATCGCATAACGAATGGGGGAATCGAATGGAAACTGAATTTTCGCACAATCAAAGTGGTGGCATTTCCTCAAAGCAAAGAGGGAATCGAGGAAATCGGGGGGGAAATCGAGGAAATGGCAGCCACAGAAACTCAATAAAATCCCAGGTTTAACTGCAATTGGCGGTGTGGCAAAGGAATACACCACAAAGTGCTCCATTCGAGGGGGCGCAAATTGCCAGTGGGCGGGACACGTACGGAACATTAGCATTACGGGGGCTACGACTGCCGACACCTGCTCGGCATTCAAATGCGAGGATAATTGATTGATTGAGCAATGGGCACAAATTAACAAGGGAGACAAGATGATCATAATGAAAATCCTCACTTGGCACAAGGCTAAATTCGTTATGCCTGAGCAAAACTGCAACGGGGCAATTAAAATTAAAAACAAAAATCAAGAGAAAACAAAATCATGCAAAAAACACACACATGTTGGGGTATTTTTATATATCCCTGTACATGCGCTTATATAGTATGCAGCAGATAGACGGACAGGCAAAACAGACAGGCATGAACAAACGAAACGTTTATCTTCATTAAAGGAGGTAATTAATTTTGAAATCGAAAGAACAAGCGAGTGGCAAGTGGCAACTTGATTTATTTGTTTTATTGTGCGCCCGTTTTTGGTCGGTGCTTGTGAGTGTTCGCATTCACAGACATTTCACAAACTCGTGGAGGGGACAAAATAAAGTGGCATCTTAAAGTGATTCTATACTACAATCGAATGGCTGGCAATGGGTGAAACCAAAATTTAAATATTTCGAATAGTTTTCGCAAGAAAAGATGGATGAAAATTCAGCCTTTTAATGGGAATTATAATTTACAACACATTTTTATTCGATTTTAAATATCACAATATTTAAATGACAGTATATAAATTATTGGCAAAAGGAAAACACTAAACATTTTAGTAAAAAAATTCGAAATGTGCCACAAAAACCCTTTACTTTAAGGAGACTAGACGCAGATTGAACCTATTTATCTATCGATTTTAGCTAAAAACTTTTCCATCCTTTGGTGGTAAGCCAAATATTTTCCTAACCATATTTCTAGCACTTTCAAAGTTGGTACACATTAACCGACATCTCCTCTATCGATACAAGGTCATCAATCAAGTTATGTGCAGTACAAAAAGTTGTTTAGACATTAAACCACTTAACACACTGAAAATTCTTCAATTTTTGCATTCGATCCAGCCATCTCATTCTTTCCCACACACTAACACATTCCAAAAGGCATAATTTGCCTGTTGTAAATTTTCCGAGAACATTTTAATAACTTTGCTGGAACTGCTGGCGTATTTTCACCTAATTATGCCCCCATTTTGGGGGACAAGTGAGGCAGCGCCGCAAATCGAGGCAAACACGCAAACTGACAGGCGGGACAAGTACATGACATGAGCGGTTCTTTGATCACAACTCGCCGGAGCCACAAATGAGTCGAAAGAAGGGGGGAGGGAGCCTGGAAAACAAGCTGATTATCCTCCTACACTAACAGAAACAGAAAATTGTGTTAATACACCAAAGAAACAAATACTATATCCCTTAAAATTATCATAATTTGGACACCAAGAATAACAAAGAAGAAACTTTGATTTATTGTGCCACAAAAAGGAAGCAAAGAACCAATCTAGTAAAAATATTACAATTTGTAAGTCAATCTCCTTTGTAAGAGACTTTGACTAGACTAATGGCGCCCGAACAGGTATTTTTATTTAGAAAAAATCAAACTAAAAAACTTTTTCATGGCGCCCGAACAGGTTTTTTTTATTAAAAAAAAAACAAAATAAATTGTTTAAAATTTCTAATCATATCATTAAAAAAAATTTAAAATAGGACTTGTTTGTCAATTCCGTCGAATAATTTAACTGTTATTTGCAATCCCTGAGTAGAAAACTTATTTTAACATGGCGCCCGAGTGGGGACTGATTGGATGGTTAACTCCATTTCTTTTGTTTGAGCTACCGGTGCTCTAATTCCAATTTTATATCTTGACACCTACCTTTAGCATCCTTGTTGTTGTAGTTGAGGGCGCGGGAAAAGTGCTCGTCCACCTGGCTGGCCGTGTCGCCCGAATAATTGGTGAACACCACGCAGGAGGCCGAAAGATACTGAGCTTGTCCCTGGCCGCTGCTGCCCTGCCCTCCGCCTCCTGCACCTCCACCGCCACCACTGCCCATCGGCGCCTCCAGAGTTGGCAGATTCTTGGGTATTGCCCCCGTTCCGCCTCCATCGCCTCCACCGCCCCCCGTTCCCGTTCCGCCCGCTGAAGATGGACCTCCCGTCGCACCACCGCCCCCGTGGAGCGGATGACTGTGAGAGTGGGCGTGGCGCGGGGAATCCGGACCGGAGGAGCAGGATGATTCATTGTGATGCTGATGTTGCTGGGAGCCCACCAGGCGTGCTGGAAAATCAGAGAGAAAGAGAGAGGGTGAGTGGAAAAACTATTAAATAATCGCGAAATAATGGCGAGTATCCATCGGGGAAAATATGATATAATTTATTGAATGCTAACTGGTTTGGAATGCGAGTGCTTCGTCAGAAATTTCAAGAATTTTCAAATTAATTAGCTACGAATGTGCGATGACTATCTGGCTCTCCCTCACTACGGCTCTTTCACTCAGATAAATTTCATTGTGCTGCCAAAAAAAAAATGTTATGCAAACACTGACATTGAAAAAATCTATAAACAAGCAAATTATAAGCAATAAAATCCAAAGTTCTAAAACCTTAAAATGAGCAGGTGCAATTGAAATGTTTAGCTGATGAATTATTAATAATTTCTAGTGAGTTTATACTTTTATTTTGGCCTTTCTACCTTAGCTTTCAACATGACCTTTGTAGATGCAATTTCTTAATGAACTAATTAAGTTAAGTAACTCATTAATTACGAGATTATCCAGGGGATCTTTAAACTTAAGCCAATAATTATATCAATTTAATTCTGATTACTGTGCGACGACTTAATATTTCCTTTCAAATTACATTCCCTAGTAAAATTAATACATCATTGCCATTATTATTGCGAATTTAGATTATTGTTTAATATAAATTTTTAAAAACAAGCGATATATTCATGTTTTAGTGTGGCGGGCTTTAAAACATTGTTGTTGTTGCATAATTTGAATACCACATAATTTTTCCTTTTTTTCCGAGTTGGGGGTCTTAATTTCGGTCACTAACTTTTCAAATAAGGACCTTTTTTAAATGTAGGTAATAAGAATATCCGAATATATTATTTAAGTCTGATCCTAAAACTGATTTCATTTACAGAACCTACTGGGCCTTGAAAACTTTTATAAAATTCTTTCCGAATGATTTGAACATTCCATCTGTAGTGATTCTGATCCAAGGGATCCTAACTCACCTTCAGCTTCGCTGCGCGGCACGATGAGATCCTCTTCTTTGGTTTGGTGCGTATGCGTGTGTGTGTGCGAATGCGGGTGCGTGTGTGCGTGGGCGAGGGAGTGGGCGTGGGAGTGGGCGTGCGTCCTGTGCGAACTGTGCAGCGAGTGTCCAGGCGCTCCACTCAGCACAGGACTCATTCCGAGCCCGACGCTGCCCACACTACTGCTGCCGGGCACAACATTGCTGCCCAGCAGTCCGCTCGCCGGTCCTCCGCCCAGGCCTCCCAATCCGCCCAGCCCACCGCCTCCTATTCCGCCCGAGGAGCTGGCCTGATTCGCTGCAACGGCCACCGCCGCCGCTGCACTGTTGTGGGCCGCTGCTGCCACCGCCGCAGCGGCATTCGCGCTCACCGAAGGCGGTAGAATCGGGCTGCAGGGTGAGTGGGAACTGCCGGAGGCACTCGATGAGGCGGCCAAGTTGACGCCCGAGGAGGAGTACAGATCCTGGTTGAACTGAAATATAATTTAAAATTACCTCTTATCAATTGGTTTTTCTTAATAGTCTTTAGATTTACCATTTAAAATGTACGTTTTATTGATAATATTATAAGTAATGCCATTTATTTCCATTTGCCAAAAAGAGATGTGTAATTACGGCAATTTTTATTATCATCTCATTCAGAATTGATTTTGAAAACTAATGGAGTTGCCATTTATATATAAAAGTCTATAGACTTTTATTTCAGCCTAATTTTGAGGATCATAATTATAATTGTATACAAGTAGATTAAGCATGTTAGTATTAAAATGGCTCCTTACATTTTTTGTTGTGATTAGTTAGGGATAGTCTTCAACCTAACAAAAAGTCGTCTAAAACAAAAAACTTCATATGAAACAAAATTTCTTGACGTTTTTTTTCATATGAAGTTTGTTGTTGTATTTTCTTGTTTTTGCGTTTTATTCAACATCTGTACTTTTTTTGTTGGAAACACTGGGTTGAATACTAGCCCTTATGCTAAGCTTTTTCCATTTTCTCGTATTTTATCCGAATTTAAATTTCTGTTAATGCCTGTACAATTTGAAGTTCTTTAAAACTTGGTATAACTAGCTCCCCTTTTGAAACCATATTTCCGGAGATATAAGTGGATATTCCTAGCAGATTCCCGAAAGGTTGACGGGCAAGTAATGAGTTATGGGACGCGTTGCAGCAAATTGAAAATGACACAATAAGAAAATTTATGTTGATGGAAAACGCGAGTGAGGCCATTAAATTTACGAGCGTTTGGCGCATATTATCACGGACTTGGGCCAAGGTTGCACTGCTCCAAATGGTTGGATGGTATACGAATGGGATGGGGTTCGGAGTTCGGGGTTCGGGGTTGGAGGACGTGGACTGAAATGGGAGAGCGGCCAGAAGACGATAATCACGCCGCAATCTCCTGCTTAGCGGACTGTCAAACATAATGCGGCGCTGGCGACGATTTACGAGCAACACCTTCGGCCGTCCCCCTCCAATTTCCCCTCATAATGAGCCCATTAGTGGCTGGGCTCCCTAGAAGATAACCCCATGGAAATGAAATCGCTGCCCTGCCCGCTATGCCACATTTGCTGCCGAAAATCGTTCTAAATTTAAGCATAAACTTCCAGTCAAGCGAGGCGAACCCCCATTTCTCCATTTCGTAGGCGCATGCCAATTATGATCTCGTGTCTAAGGGTTAATAATGGGTTAACCGGGCACGAACCATTTGAAAGAGTGCATCTCGACACCATTGACAGCGGCCCTGATTTACGAGGGGCATTGAGTATCCGGCAGATACAACAGCTGCTCGTCGTTTCCTAGCTGGCCACTTAATTAGAAGAAAAGCGCAGAGTCAGCAGAAATCAAATGGCTAATAGATACAGATACAAATTGATTGAGATACAGCTGCGGCGAAAGGTGCAGCATCACAGGCACTTGCCGCAAATATGTGGCAGCCAGATCATGTATCTGCATCTGTCACCTGGCTTAAGCACATAATCAATGCGTTCCGCCTTATCGCCCAACACTATCAGCGACGACAGTCCAAATTGGAGGCGGTTCCCCATTCCAGAATCGCGAATCGCGAATCGCGGATCCCAAGCCGCGGATACCAAGTGCAGTAGCGTAGGAGAAACAATGCGCAGATACAGATACAAAACGCACAGCCGCTTTGTATAGGTACACTTGAAAATACCTCAAGTATGTAAAAGAGACAATTTGTGAAGATCATTAAAATTGTGGTTAAATATGCATTGCTTGTTTGAGAGACTGGGGAATATTTGAGTAATATTATTCAGGCGACTTTAAACTCAGAAATCAACTTGGAGAAATAATAAAAGTTTAGTAGTCTATGAATCTATTTGTACAACCTTAGACTTTATTTATAACCATAGGTTAGTAATTTATAACCATAGGTTAACCATTTATAACCATGGGTTAATTTACAATATGTTTATACAACCTTAGACTTTATAGTTTAAAGATTTATAACGAAAGGTTAATCATTTATAACCGTAGGTTAATCATTTGAAGACTTTAACTTGATTAAGTCCCGAAAAAAAAGTAAAATGGTAAGGGAACTGGCTACATAAGTAAAGTTCCGGTTGTTTTGTATGTGTGGAGTCTCAGAGGAAAACTGAATTTTTATTTAATATCTATTTTAATATCTATTTAAAGTACAGTATCAGATCAACCTTTGTTTGATGTCATTTTCGCCGTGTATTTGCAGCCGAATCGACTGCAGTGTTATTAGCTGCAGGCGATATGTCGGTTATGCCGAGCAGTCAGACCTTCGATCACACGGCATAAATCACCGGGGATCGGCAGACGAACCAGCGACAAAATTTCGGGGCCCAGAGCTTTTTTTATTCCAGCTCCCTGGTTTATCTGCGATCGGTTGACAAAAGGCCCCAAGGATCGAATCGGTATGGTTATGTTATGGCGTTGGGAGCGAAGAGAGCAAGATCGGCAAGAACTAATGGCGATACACACAATAAATTAACCGAGCGGTCCAAGGTTTTTGTTTGTTTATTTGTTTTATTTTCTTCGTTTTTTTTTTTTTGGTTTTTTTCTTTTTTTGGCTGGCTAAAGTGTCGAAAGGGCGGACGAAAATTGTGCGTTTTTGGAACGAAATAAACCGGTCATCCAGCTGAAGCTGAAGCTAAAGCTGCTGACTCAATCTGCGATTGGCTTTGCGGAGGAGCAGCCGGGAATACGGAGCCCAATATACTGAGGAGGGTTTATCGCGGTCCCTCTTTATGGGCATGCAAAAGCATAGAATCAGAATCGTGTCGTATCGGTTACTTACATAAAAGGCCAATTTCGATTTGGTGCCGCGGCCTTGTATAATTGGAACTTGCGACACAAGAATTTCTTTGTGCCCCAGCGACAACGGCAACTGCCTCATGGATTTTAGCCGCCGAGCCTCAGCAGCTTCAGCCTTTTGGGCCATGGTCGACCAGACTCTCGACGGCCAGAGTTTTTGGGGCCTGGACCGAACTGGACACACTGCCGGACCGAAAAGCCCTATCGATCGTGAGAACTTTTCTGTACTTGTCACAGAAATCACAGCGAAATCTTCGAAATCAATGTTAGCAAAAAACGGGAGAGGCGAAACAAAGCCAGCATTTGACTCGCGGAATTCCTTGAAATGTTTCCCTTTATTTTGCCAACTTTTTACTTTTTTTGCCCGCTTGTTCTTTATTGTTTCGGGTTTCCCAAATCGATTTGCGTTCTGCGTGAATTCTTATGATTTGTTAGAAGCGTCTAATTATTCAGTCGCGACCGGGTCGAAACAAATTGATGGAGGCAACAGTAGCTGCGGCTGTTGGCCTTGGCAAGAAGTGAAGAGAGCCATCAATCAGCGAAAGGGACGTGGGTCCTAGCAAAAAGCCAGCATGACTCATCACCGGTGCTTTCCCTTTTCCGAGTTGTTCCCAAACTTGTTTTAAAGAAGTACACTTTTAGCTTAAATGAAAACAAATAAACAGGAATCTTTACAAAACGTTCTCGTGGTTTTCCTTTATGGCCATTCTGTGTTTATGCAAAGCGAGTCATTTTATGTAAAGCTACCAGAAATTTGCTTTTACATTTAGGGATTTGGGATTTAAAATTGTGACACATACTTAAGTTTTATTCGTTAAAACTTTAAAGTGGACAATAACGTAAAAAAAGAAAGATGATTATAACTGTTGAAAATAAATACATTTTCTTCGTTTTAATTAAATGTAAAAGGTTTGACTCGGCAACAATTACTTGCTAGGCTTGGAAAACAATTTTGCTGATTAGTTTTGAGTAATGAATATTCTAAACGAATTTTAAAATATATAGGGGGAAACTTCAGTGTTTTTTATCTCCTCTACAAATTAAAATCCAGTGAAACTTTGTAAACTTGTGCCACAAATTAAAAAAAAGCTAATTTGGAATTAATCGATAGACAGAGAACTCACAGTTGGGAAATTTTTAACACCTTTTTTACGTGCATTTGCCACTAAAACCGCTTCGCCTAAAGCTCAACAATTTCCTCGCCAAAAATGTCCAAACCACAAATCTTAACATCAAAATGTTTTTTATTCGGTTTCTGGTTAGTTTTTCTTTACACTTTTTTGAAGATCGTAAATTTGTAAGATATCTATGTGAGTTCAACTGAGTACAAATTGACCTTTTTTATCTTGCAATAATATTCATTTTGATTTGAATTTAGGTCAAACATTGCGCTGCAATAGCCATGCCTATTATTTTATTGCTCTGCCATTATAATCACTCGTGATACAATCACTCTAGCCTCTACTCATTATATGTATACTACTGATACAGAAAGAAATCAAGATTGTAATGAGAGCTGTTACGAATTGGATCTAATAAAATTACATTAGATTATATTTATTGTCTAACCTCGTCCTCCCCTATTAAATGATAAATAACACATTGTTTAAAACAGGTACCGTAAATAATAATAATTATTATCTATGAGTCTTAGTCAATCACTCAATTATTATTATACCCGTTACTCGTAGAGTAAAAGGGTATATTGTATTCGTGCAAAAGTATGTAACAGCTAGAAGGAAGCTTTTCCGACCCTATAAAGTATATATATTCTTTATCAGGATCACTAGCCGAGTCGATCTAGCCATGTCCGTCTGTCCGTCTGTCCGTCTGTCCGTCTGTCCGTCTGTCCGTCTGTCCGTCCGGATGAACGCTGAGATCTCGGAAACTACAAAAGCTAGAATATTGGGATTACCAACACATATTCTTGGGCTTCCTACGCAGCGCAAGTTTATTTCAGGCGACCGCCACGCCCCCTCTAACGCCCACAATCGCCCATAGTCGCCCACAAACCATACTAAAATGTGCCTGGCGCCCACATTTTCAAATATTTCTGATAAGTATAAATGCAATTTTGTTGCGTTTAGTTATACCTATCGAAATGCGGAAGAAATTTTTTAAATCGGACCATTCGTTAAAAAGTTAAGCCTGATCAAAGTTTACATATATCTCCATCTCCCTCGCACTCCCTTTAGCTGAGTTACAACCTTTAGTCGGGACACCAACCCGACTACAGTGGTCGCACTCCCTTTAGCCGAGTGACGGGTATTAGATAGTCGGGACACCAACCCGACTATAGCGTTCTCTCTTGTTATTACTAAATTTAACCTTAATTTAATTATTCGCTTTTAATCAACATTTACTAATCTGAGAAAAGGACCCTAAAGTTGTAAAAATTATGTTTATTCTTGTTACATAGTTAAACCATTTAAAAAAAAACTCTTTATCACATTTTAAAACAAGAGAGAACGCAATAGTTGGGTGCCCCGACTATCAGAAACCCGTTACTCAGCTAAAGGGAGTGCGAGGGAGATGGAGATATAAAACTTTGATCGCGCATAACTTGTTAACGAATGGTCCGATTTGAAAATTTCCATAGGTATTGATAAACACAATAAAACTGCATTTTTACATTTCCGAAATCTTTAAAGGAGTGGGCGCCAGACATCTTTCAAAAAATGGCTTAAAGCGATTGTGGGCCTTAGAGGGGGCTTGGCTCTCGGCTAAAATAAACATGCGGTGCGTAGGAACTCCAAGAATCTGCATGCAAAATGCCAATCTTCTAGCATTTATAGTTTCCGAGATCTCAACGTTCATCCGGACAGACAGACAAACAGACGGACAGACAGTCATGGCTAGATCGACTCGGCTAGTGATCCTGATCAAGAATATATACTTTGTAGGGTCGGAAAAGCTTCCTTAACTTTTGCATTACAATATACCCTTTTACTCTACGAGTATCGGGTATAAATATGGATACAAAAATGATTTATGGCTTGAGTGATATTTTTTCGTCCGCAAACATAATATTTTCTGAGTGATGAATAATTATATTATATTAATTATAATTAAAAATACTCATTAAGTTGCAATTGATATGAAACAGGAAAATTATTAATAAATTGCGTTTATTAATATATCCTAAATTATTCTCAGCTTCTATCCACAGAGTTTCTATGGGAAAAAATTAGTATTACCATCGCATGTCAATGATGCGTTTTTGTCTAAACACACGAAACTATAAAGGATGGCCATGAAATCACATTATCTATGAAAAGCCCTAGCCAGTGTTTATAATTTGGTTCAAATAATTTCATCAAATGGAACAAAATAAAGAAATTCAAAACTTGTTTGTAGACCTCATAGGAAAATGTTCAGAAGTAATAAAACAACAAATAAAACCCAAGACAACTTTATATCCAGAATTTGGTTGAGGGGGAGGGGACGGTGTGGATTTCAGAAGTAATTTTTTGTTGCATACTTTTTGATAACACAATTTCCATTATTTTTTCTCCCGATGGGGGTTCCCCGTGGATCCGCGCATGGCCTCGACTATCAGCTTTACTCAGCTAATGCAAGCGCCAATTTGAACAACTTTCCAATACACAAAGAAAATTATTCGATGTTTTAGGTGCAAAAAAAGGGTCAAAACCTTTTAAAAATAAATATAAAACGTTTTAAAAAGCAAAAATAAAACAAATTTTTATGAAGCGTTTTACTTTTTATTATGTTTCACCCATGTTTCACAACTTTTGCTAATTTTCTCTGTGTAGATGCATATATGGGTATTGAATCAATACTATTGATATTAAACAACAATCTAATTTTATACTTTTATATAAAACATACTTAGTGAAACGCCTCGAACCTGTATGAAAAAACCCAACATTTTAACTTTAAAGCACAGAAAAAATAACATTTTTAAAAATGCCGTTTTTAAATGTCATTCTAAAAAGAAAAATGTCAGAACAAATTTTTTTAACTTTTTTCATATTTATATGGATGACAGACATGCGCGTATCTACGGGGGATATACCACTCGGGTAAAAATTAAAGGAAATTGGGTATTCAAAAAGTATGCAACAAAAAATTTGTTTTGAAATCCCCCACAAACAAATCCTGGATCCGCCACTGTTGACAGATAAATATAGATCGATAAAGAAAAGTGTTATGACTCATGAGTAAGACATTAGATTATATGCAAAGGCGTATTTTAAACATTCGATTCATTCGATTTGATTTAAGAACATTTTTTTCTCCAAAAATTCAAAAGTAGTGTTAAGCCTAAACAAATTTAGATTTCTTGAGACAATATTTTTTAATAAATAAATAAACAATTTTTTTTTGCATACCTTTTGAATACCCAAATGTATATTTCAGCCGAGTGGGGGGATATCTATAACCCTTATTCCCCCGTGGATCCGCACATGGTTAAGATAATAGTTTGCATATAATACGAAATTTATAACGCATTTCAATAAACAAACTTAACCGAAATTATCTCTGTTATTAAATGAAAAATCCTTCTTACTTTTACACCAGGACGTACTAGATTTACTAAAATTATATCTAAGATACTTATATTTTTTTTAATGGACAACCGCTAAAAATAAACAAATTTAATAAGAGTTCTAAAAAATTTTCGTTCGGCACGCTATAATAGAAAACCCCGTGTCGAGCTAATCTCGAGTTGTATATAAAGCTTATCTTTATGCCATACATTTTGTATCATACCTCATTAAGGTAAGGATTTCCAATTAAAAATTATCTAAATTATTATACCAAAAAAAATTTTTTTTTTATTATTTGACTAAAATCCAAATAACAAAAGTTATATGCTTTTATGCTAGAGAATTGCTTACATAGGTTGACTAATATTCTTTATTTTCTTGGCTTTATTAACCTGTAGGATATAAATACTTAAGTTTAAAAAGCCTGCGCTAAGAAATACACAACACTTTACGATCCCTCAGTTTCAAAAATTTAAAAGTCCCCCATAGCCACCCGAAGCCCTTCCAGTGGGTGGTGACTAATCGATTGGAATGGCCTTGCGGTACTCACCCTCTCATACTGGTAGAACGATCGACTAGGTCCAGCGCGCCCGTACAGATATGGATAGTAGGCACCGTACATAACTTCGGGGCAGGACACTGCCATTGTCGCAGTGGCAATCGCACTTGCAACTGCAACTGCCACTCACTCACACTCACTCACTCACTGTTTTTGCGGTTTTGCGATGAATGGTAGTTAAATTGGTATTGTCACTTGAACGGGGGATTGTGATACCAATACCCGGAGTTCGAATTGGATTTGTAATCGTATCGGTACTGGAATTCTCTCTGGGGAGAGCAGAGAGATTGGTAGGGGAGGGGAGGCGAAAACTTGGAGTAATTATAAAACCGGCTCTCAAGTCAAGTCGTGTTTTTTTTTGTATTTTTTTTGTATTTTTTTTGTAGCAGTCGTAGTATTTATTTCTTTTGTTGGCTGGCGAAATTCCTGGAATGAAAACTCCGCTCGGCTAATTATATTTACATATTGTAAAACACCATCGCGTTTGTATCAAGAGCTATAATTGCTTTTCGTCTTTTTTGTTTATGTTTCTTTTCAGTTGTTTCTTTGTTTTTCGCAAACTTCTTTCTATGCATTTGCCATTCCCGTTCGTGGGTAATTTCTTTTTCTTTTGGGATTCGTATCTTCCCCTCGTCGCTCCTCGACTTTCTTCACTTGTCTCCCTCTCCTTTGTTTGCTTGTGCAGGCAATTGCAATTATCATTTCCACATTGTTGATTGCTGTTAGTCGTTGTTTTCTATTATTTTTTCTGTTTTTTTTCTATTTTATGCGGCCATTCCCTTTGGCGTTGGAACGTCAATTTCGTTTCTCATCCGCGTTTCCGCCGAAGAATTGCCAACTGCAAGGAAAATGGAGAAAAGTACAGGAGAAGGCATTAACAATTTGCTAATTGTGGAAAGAAATTCAAAGCTGAAGAGCCAATTTCTGCCATTTATGTAAAACCGACTTTAATGATGGGATTATTCGAAGCATAAAGTGTGTTGAAAAGTAATGGCATGTAAACAAACAATGAACAAGGATTAAATATGGCCATAAAAACTAACAAACGCAAGCTTTCACAGCAAAACGAAAACTAATTATCAAAACAACCATCCCATAAAGTTAGGTATCATGTTTTACTTGAAATACAAAACAATTGTGGTTAAATATATTAAAAAAGAGGAGTTAATTAAAATCTGGTTGCTATAAGCCGGCGGTATAAAATAAATTTTAAAAAATCTATTTATATTTTAGGGCTATTGCAATTATTTTCATCTAATGTTGTAAAAATAGATCTTAATTGTTAATAAAAAAAACTAAATGAAAATTACAAGTAAGCAAGTAACCAGTAAGTAAAAATAAAATACCAAAGGTCAAAAGTAAATCGATTTAATGAATGTATCAAAATTAGAAGGACCAAATCCGACGGTAATTGTAAAATCTCTGAGATTTCCGCCGGAACTTTAAAATGAGTATAAAACAACTTAAAATGAGGTTTTTAAGTACTTTAAGCTATTTTCATTTGGATTTTATGATATTATTGTTTCTTAACTTCAAAAGCCATTATTTACAGAAGATAATTTTATGTCAAAAAGTAAAATTTATATTTATTATTAGACAAATAGAATAATAAAACCGGTTTAACAGCATTATTAATCTATAATATGGATTCTGATAATAATTATTATTTCGTTTGACTTCTATACAAAAAAAGAAATAAGACAATGTAAAATAACCAACAAATTAGAAAGAAGTTTCTTGTGTTCAAATAACCACATATCCAAGGATCTGTCAGAATGTCAGATCTTTTTGTGTAGCCTAATAAGACCAATTATGAAATGATTATGGTCTAATTAGACCAGTGATTTGGCTGTTCAACTTACCTCTTGAAAGTTTTTAGTGTAATCCAACAAGATTTTCAGCTTTCAATAGATCATTAGTTATATAGCACTTTTTGGAAAATATTCAACAATTTCACAACGCAATATTTGACTTCACTATCGCAAGATCGTTTTGTTGTCGTCGCTAATTTGAATAGTAATTAAAATGATACACGCTGGGGAATTTGCACGTGAATACTTGAGATTTTGGCGCAGGTTTTTCTGCCGACTATTTTTAACCGAAAACGAGCAGCAAACATTTGGCCGGCGCACTCAATGAAAATATTTTCGCTAAATCCACAAAATGCCAAATTCCATAAATTCTTGGCGGCCCGATTGAGTGAGCGAGAGGGCGATAGCGGGAGAGCGGAAGCGGGAAGGAGAACTGCACTATTTTGGCGATGGCGATTGCAACACCCGCGGAAATCTCTATTTTTCAATTTTTTCCTTTTTATTTGCGATGTGGCACTTGGAAAACCAATGAACTGCACTTGCCGCGATCGCTCACTGGGATTTCTGGTATAATTTCGTTTTAATTTTCATTCGAGAAATTCTCGTTCGAAAATCGCGCGCGGCGGAGAGAGAAGTACACGGAGAGCTCCGGCTGCCGCTCAATCGGAAGAGAAAAAACAAACTGGCGAAAGGAGCGGTAAATCCAATGCATTTGCGGGCAGCGCAGCGACAGCGCAGTCGGCGCAGCATTGAAAACAAAATGGCAATTTCCCATATCAAGTTGTCTCCCTCGCACGCAGCCACTTTGACCCCAGAGGGAGCGAGACAACTAGTGTGTGGGCCTGTGCCGGGGAATCCAAGCACCGCCCACTTGATTCGCTGCCGTTTCTCAGCCTTGTATTGTGTTGTTGTTTCCAGGTTCCAGCTAACGATGCCACATCGGTGTGAAAATAAAATGGAGTGCGTCTCAATTGTGTCCTCAAGTAGACGAAACTCCTGCTGTTTCTCTCTGATTTTAAAGTTCGACAAACAGATTGAATGGAATTCGCATTCATCCGGGGGCTTCTTCGTCCTTTTGTTCCGTTCCCTGGCTTTCCGCAATGAAAAGTATGCGCCAACTGTGTCAACAGTGTTTGCAGTGCCCCCGCAGTCCTTGTTTTCCAACCCCCACTACGCCCCTTCGTCGCCGCGTTTCCGTATTGATAATAATCTGATTGCAAATGAATACAATTTATTGTGCCGTGTTCATTCGCCTTTATTTCGACTCGGTTTGTGAGCTGACAAGGTGTGCGACATGAGGAGAATTGAAAGACGGGCTTCAACTTCTTTAATTGTTAACTGAAATCGAATGAAGCCGGTGAAAACAAAAAACTGAGAGGTATCTAACTATTCAATGTGAAAGGTACAGATACAGGTGATGTACAGGTACAGACGTTAATGGATACTTTAACAAAAGTGGAGACAAAAAAATGGCACCGATTTCTCTTAATTTTTGTTTAAATATACCAGTTATTGTGAATCTAAATATCAACACTTCACTTTTTCAAATTTTCAAAAAATAAACAATTTTTTTTGTAAACAAGAAGTAATTTTATTTTGATAGCATCACACCGTGTGTAAAATAGTGTAAAGTAGTTCGTTGTTTATCTTAGCCAATCTGAAAAGAAATTAGTTCGAATTTTTAGAAGATTACTAGAATGTTTTAGATATCTTTAGGTATATTAATTTTTAATTTCTGCGCATCGCAAGTTCGTTTCATAAAGGTGCTAAGGCACCTTTAACGGCTACAAGTGCCATAAACGACCTTAAAATGTGTCTGGCGCCCACATCTATAGAGATTTCGGAAAAGACTGAATACAATTTTGTTGTGCTTATTAATACATTTCGAAATTAGAAGACATTTTTTTAAATCGAACCATTTATTAAAAAGTTATGATCAAATAATGAAATTTAAGCAGTGGGGTTGTTAAAACATCGATGGTGGGCACTATCGATGTTTTTGGCTATCGATGGTGGTCATACTATCGATAGTATCAGAAATTAAAGAAAATAAAAAACAAATTACAAAATTTAAGGAAAATAATGACAAAAATATATTTAAAAATTTATCCTACCATATGAGAAAAACTACGATCTTCATCTTACTGCGAAGAAAATGAAACAAAATTCAATGTTGAGCCCTAACAATAAAAATACCGTCTTGTCTTAAAAAATATACTTTAAAATACTTTTTTTTCTTAAAATATACCAAAAATGACATGTAAAAGGGAACTATTTTTCTGAGCGATAGATCGATTGTGGGCCCAAACCATCGATGTTTCCCAAATTTTTAAACCATCGATAGTATCGATAGTGCTATCGATTTTTTTACCAACCCTAGCAAGCAGTACAATCTCCATTTCCCTCGCACTTCCTTTAGCTGAGTAACCGGTATCTGATAGTCGAGGTACTCAACTATAGCGTTCCATAATTGCTGAACAAAGTAGTTCTTGGAATTTCTTCGGTTAAAACGGTCCAATAAGTATTGGTTAGTATTCTTAAAAAAATGTTGTTTACTTTTTGAATATATTATATAGTATACTACATTTTCTTTTACTTTTTACTTGAGAGTCTTTTATTCTTAAATTGAACCAAAAAACTAATTTAGACTTTTTTTGTATTGAGGATCACACCGCAAACAATTTTTCAGAACTAAGAAAACCAATGCAACTCAAATGTAAAAATGTACAATAAAAAAAACAACTCCTGAAGAATAAAAATAGTGATGATCGACTCTTCATCATATAAAAGTTTTGACATAAAAAGTTTTGTTATACTATCTCAATTTTAAATATTGAAGCTTCTATCCAGAACCCAAAATAGCGTTTTGGGACAAACAGACCGACAAAAAAGTTAATTTGGAAAAGTCCTCCAAAATCCTTTTTTTGGAGTAGCTTTTAAACAAATTCGGATTTTAGCACATGTGAACCATTTTAACAAGAACAAGAGAGAACGGTTTAGTCGGGTTGGTGTCCCGACTATCTAATACCCGTCACTCGGCTAAAGGGAGTGCGAGGGATATGGAGATATAAACTTTGATCAGGCATAACTTTTTAACGAATAATCCGATTTAATAAATTTCTTCTACATTTTGATAGGTATAACTAAACACAACAAATTGCATTTATACTTCTCAGAAATCTTAGAAAATGTGGGCGCCAGACACATTTTAGTTTTTTTTGTGGGCGACTATGGGCGATTGTGGGCGTTAGAGGGGGCGTGGCGGTCGGCTGAAATAAACTTGCTCTGCGTAGGAAGCCCAAGAATATGTGTTGGTAATCCCAATATTCTAGCTTTTGTAGTTTCCGAGATCTCAGCGTTCGAACTAGATCGACTCGGCTAGTGATCCTGATCAAGAATATATATACTTTATGGGGTCGGAAACGCTTCCTTCTAGCTGTTACATACTTTTGCACGAATACAATATACCCTTTTACTCTACGAGTAACGGGTATAACAACGAAATGACATTTACACTTTTACAAAATCTATAACTTTCTAGCATTTCTAGTTTCCGAGATCTCAGTGTTCATACGTACGGACAGCCATACAGACGGACATGGCTAGTGACCCTGATCAAGAATATATGTACATACTGTATATACTTTTTAGGGCCGGAAAGTTATCCATCCGGCTTAACCAACTTTTTTCTAATTTTTTCTCTTACATTTCCACCGCTCTTTCTCTTCAACCATTTTATGTTTTCAAAGTCTTAAAGTTTTAGCAATATATTAGCCGTTATGGGTTTGACAGATTTTAATTTTTTCGTGGCTGCCTTGGCAAGAGAATCAAACTCTCTCCGAAAAATTAACGTGTTAGAATTCTTTACAGAGAACTAAAATAATAATCCTTTACTGAATTATTATTAGTAAACTTAACATAATCATTTCTTTAAACATTAAATAAAGGATCCAATTATTTGTATAGTTATTGGCTCGATTAAAATCCATTTTCTTTTTCCCTTCCCAAAACTATGCAACAAAAAACTTTACAATCGTTCCAGTTGGATTTCTGGTTTTTTATCTTTTTAACCACTTTCAAATGTTAAACTAATTCAATAAAACCAAGACATTAAAGTACAAAACATACGCGCATATATTTATTTTCTCATGATTTTTTAAATAAATTTGACTCTAGACAGTCTTCTCGTACATTTTTCTTGTTGTTTAACAACTCTGCAGCATGTTAGTCTTGAGAAATGGGAAAACAACACACGAATGGGGTCGGCGTAAAAATAAAAAGAACTGAATGCTTGGAAAGTCACAGGGAAAGTAAAACCAATGTTTAATCGAATTTAATTCACTTCTAAAGAGTAGAGTTGTTTGAGTTTGGGGTGTTTAAGGCGTTAATCGTTTGGGGTCGCGTGGGAACATGGAGGTTTTGCGGATGTTGTCCAATCCCAGATAGAGCATCACCACGCGCTCCATGCCAATACCACCGCCAGCATGCGGAGGACATCCATAGCGGAAGGACTCAATGTACGCCGCAATCTTGGAAGTATCTAAAAATAAAAGAAAGTAGAAAATAGATTTAGTAAATGCAAATAAAAGTTTACACACACAATATTGTATGTACCTATAGAAGCTACTGCATATAAAAATATTATTGTGTAAAAAAGTTTACACTAGCTATAGCTTGTTATCTTAACAGTGCAAACACTTTGAATTAGCACTTGAGTGATATTTCTATTTGTCTTCTTACAGATCTTGTGACTAGCTGACTCAAAGGGGGTTTCTCAAGTTTAACCTTAATCTATAAAGTTATGAAACATATCCCAGTTCTCATAGTTAAATACAGTATTTAGGAAACACTTACCGATGCCATGGTGCTTGGCCCTCTCCATTAAGTACTCTGGATCGTGAATACGCTGCGCCCCGGACAGGATCTCCTCGCCTCGCATGAACATATCATAGGAATTGGAGTAGACGGGATTGTTTGGATCGGGCATAGTGTAGAAGGGACGTATCGCCAAGGGGAACTTGTCGAGGATGTAGAAATCAGTGTCGTACTTGGCCTTGACCAGGCGGCCAAGAAGCTTCTCGTTGGGCGTCGACAAATCCTCCTCGTCGCCCGTCTCTACGCCGGCCTCGCGCAACATGGCCACGCCATCGGCGAACTGGAGGATTAGCGGCGGCTCCAGGAACTTAAAGGCGTCGACCTTGTACTGCTGGCCCACAGACTCGATCTCCCGGGCGTACTTGTCGCGCAGTCCCTTGAAAATGGCGGTAAACGTGTTGCCAATTGTGTGCAGCACCTCGTGGTAATGGTACTTGAAGGCCATCTCCAAGTCGAGGCCCACGAACTCGGTCAAGTGCCGATGCGTGTTCGAATCCTCGGCACGGAAAACGGCGCCCACCGTGTAGACTTTGTCAAAGTCGGCTGCGATGGCCATTTGCTTGTACAGCTGCGGCGACTGCGCCAGATAGGCCGAATCCTTGAAGTAACTCACGGTGAACACGTTGGCGCCTCCCTCACTGGCCGCCGAAATGATCTTGGGCGTGTGGATCTCGGTGAAGCCCTTCTCGGTGAGGATATCACGGAAAAGGCGGCACACTCCCGCTTCCAGCCGGAAAATGGCCTGATTCGCCGGAGTCCGCAGATCCAGGACTCGATTGTCCAGTCGCGTGTCCTGGTTCACGCGAATATTGAGCCCCTCCGCATCGTCGGCGATCTCGGGACGCGAGGCGTCCTCGATTTGCAAAGGCAACTGGGCCTTGGCCTGGGAAATCACGAATATCTGTTCGACGGACAGCTCCAACGATTGCTCTGTGCAGGATTCAATCTTGCTGGACACGGCCACTGCCTTGGCTTGGATATCGATAATGCTCTCCTTGGGAATACTGAAAAAAAGTGGGTTGAGTTAAGTTGTCTTCTTAAGTTTGCTTATTGAGAATTGTTTATGGTGCAATCTTTTGTGTTGATAATACACTTTTAACGACTTCAAAATACAATCATAAATTCTTATCAAAATGAATGATGTAAATATCTATATGACCAGAGCAATTTGGATGTGATATCGATCTGTTTTTCCCGGTTAAGAGTCCTTATAACTAAGGGACAGCGACACTTACTTGCCCGCGAACTTAACCATCTGCTTGGATATGACATCGCCAACGGCCAGGATGCACTGCACCGTGCTGCTCTGCTGGCGCAGGATGAGGAAGCACTGTTTGCCCTTGGAGCGCGACGTGTGGACGCGACCTCGCACCCAGACGAGTCCCTTGGCCACCTGGCCACTCAGTTCCGAAACAGGGACAAAGTTGCGTTCGCTCCGCTTATCCTTGGACTGGATCATCTCGGAGAGGCCATATTTGCCGGCGGCGTGATCCTCGGCAGAATCTCCGGCTGCATTGTTGGCAGCCACGGCAGAGGCCGTCTCCGCTTTCTGTTCGGCTTTCTGTACGGATAGAGATTAGAGCTGTTATCAGGGGTTCAGGAATCAACACGCGCCACGTCCGCAAGTCAAAGATACTCACCTTGGCGGCCTTGGCCAGCTTCTTGGCTCCCTTCTTGGAGACCTGCTCCCCGTTGGCCACGTTCTCCTTGTCCTCGACCATCTTGGAATGCACAAAATCGGCTGTAAAGAGAAAAGGGGTGTATATTTTACAAGGGGCTCACAAAACTAGACCGTAAACCGCAGAGTTCCGATAAGCAACAGGCGAAAAAGGAGGAGTGCGGTGTGCGTTGCGTCATGGTTTTATAAATAGCACTTGAGGCGGATGAAGTGCCCCATTTGCGAATAGATGGCATTGTGTTCCGGGCTGCAGTTCAGTCACCCGATCTCATCCCACATAAACCATATGTCCACGGAATAATTCCGAGGGCAGGGGAACTCTTTGTCTAGCGGCTCGCACATAACCTAAACGTTGCGGCCCCATTTCGTTGAATAAACACAGGCGCTCACTTGAAGCCCCTTCACTTATTGATTTTCTCAGTTGTGCATTCGGATGCACTCGGCTTACCAGCTAGATTTTGCCCTTTTAATACACAATTCGAAAAGATTTCACGAGCGTCGTGTACTATTGCAAGTGCCAGCAGCGCGGTGCAGGTCTAGAGACTTCTCATCGGCGCTTTCGATAGGTATCGATAGGCGCATGCCTGTTTGCAGGGTGCGCATTGTGACGTCACTTTCGGTTCTGGACTGAAAAATAAAATTAAATAAATTGAGGGGATTCCCTAAACTGTTGAATTGCTGAACTGTTGAATTTTGGTCAGCTGTTAATCAGCTGTTCCATACAAAATCAAGTTTCAGAAATTTCAGTAATTCAACAACCTCGAGGCTGTTGAAAATTTTGTTGAATCGTTAATAACCAGAGTTGTCACCTTTTTTGTTAAAAAGTGTTTACTTTAAAATCAAGTTAGACCCTTAATTTCTGAAATTTCCTGTTGAATTTTTTTAACAATTCAGCAATTCAACAGTTAAGGGAATCCCCTCATTGTATTATTTTTTAACACAGTTCCCTACTATGTTCTCTACTTGTAGTTTGAGGTATTATTTTAAATTATTTTTCCATTCAAAATCAAATCCTTTCATAACTCCCGGACGACACCTTCTAAAAATAGTCCCTCATCCCTTTCGATTGTCACGCATCTGCGTTTCGATAACCGTCAGCACGCGCATCTCCGTTATTTTTCACAAAAAAAACAATTGCTCCGGAAAACAACACTTTTTTGTTTGTTTAGATCGAATTGCAGCGGAATCCAGAGGTAATTAGTCATTGGAAGATACTAATTTCGGAAATGGGGAGGTCATAAGTCAAAAGGCACGACATTCGCATTTCAAATTGTGTACTTTCCCGGTAATTTCGAGAAGCTGGTAATGAGTGAGTCACCACTTTTATTACTGCGAACTGCTGTGTAGGTTCGTGTGTATATAGTATTTGCGAGTGTGGTGCTCCAGCTGAACCAATTTAATAGCTGCGACTAGATTAAAGCGTTTAAGCTTGCGAGTCAACGTATAGGTAGAGTTAATAAATGGCCCTTGCCATTTTAGGAGTACCCACACCCAAGAGCTCGAAAGGCACACGTCATATGGCCACAACAAACAAAACTTTCCCAGCTCAGTACGCAAGTGCCAAATTGATTGATAATTAAAGTTGCATGCCACGAAAGAGTGGAACCAGAAACTATGTACATTTTGTGGTCACTAATTTAATTAGCTAATGAGTTGGTATCCTCTCTCTTTGCAGGTAAAGAACCATCGCAACAATGCAAGGTGAGTGGAAAGAGGACAGGCCGTACTAACCCTATTTCTTTCGGATCTACTCCACAGCGGTTTTTGGAATTAGAAAGCCCTAGAGCGAAGTCCCTCGAGAATGTCCTGGCAAAGTGTTCCCCAGTACCCCCAATACCAAGGTTCAATCTTTTGACTTCTAAGCGAGTGTTTCTGCTTTTCCGGTTTTTGATCGCATGCTTTTGTTCGTCCCCCAGGATTGCGACTCGTTTGAGTGCCTGCAATTGCCCAGAGCCTCCCAAGTTCTGATTCATTTCCATTACCTTTCTCTTAACATATAGTATCTGTACCGTCTTATCATGGTTGTATGTACATATTTGCTCGAGATTGTTTCTTGGTTACCCGCATCTCTTCGTCACAGCGAAGCGTTTCATTTCGAATTTGTAGTTCTCGGTAGACAGATAACTGTAGCGGAAAGTCTTGGATATCCCCTTTCCCGATTGCGAACTAAAAGCACATGTCATATTCCACAGATCCCAACCAACAGTACAACTATGGCGGCGGCTATCCGCCCCAGGGAGGATATGGCGGAGGATATCCGCCTCAGGGAGGCTACCCACCGCAGGGACCTCCGCAGGGCTATCCACCCTACGCCCAAGGAGGAGCCCAGCCCTATCCACAACCCTACGGACAGGGTCCTCCCCCTGGTGGCTATGCCCCCCAGCCGGGATTCATCCAACCACCACCATCGGCGGGCGGCTATGGGGCCTACGATGACCCGGAGAGCCAGCCCAAGAACTTTTCCTTCGACGACCAGAGCATCCGGCGCGGATTCATACGCAAGGTGTACCTGATTCTGATGGTGAGTCTGCGTACTACTCGATATTAATCAACATAATGATCAAATTGATACGATAGCATGGTTTTGTGATAAGGAAAAGGTCTTGGGACAGTTTCTTAAATTGTGTTGGAATTTCTTTTAGTTATGCATCTTTTATTTATGAATCTTTTAGTAAACTAGTTTTAGCTCAGGCTCAAGCTAGATTTAAACTGTTACAATCGTCTATATTTTACATTTTTTAAAAATTCTCTGAACGGTTACAAACAAAAGTTTTTAAATTTCTAACGATATCCAAAATTCAGTATGACTGAAACAAAATTGTATTTAATTTTAATTATATTGATTTTTAAAAGTGTCCAAACTTACAGACCTTTTCACATAACACGTTAAGTTTCTTAAGCAAAGGACCAAATAGTATGGAATTCCAATTATGTTTCACTAATTACGGTATCGGTTTGATAAGTTCAAAATTTTAACAACATATTAATCACGAATCATATAATTTATATTTGTAAAAAGTATAAGCTCATTGGTTTTTTCTTTTAGGGTCAACTCCTCGTCACCTTTGGAGCTGTTGCCCTGTTTGTGTTCCACGAGGGCACCAAGAACTTTGCCAGGCGAAACATGTGGCTCTTTTGGGTTGCGCTCGGCGTGATGTTAATTACCATGTTGTCCATGGCCTGCTGCGAAAGTGTTCGCCGCCAAACGCCGACGAACTTTATATTCCTGGGATTATTCACAGCAGCTCAATCGTTCTTGATGGGAGTTTCGGCCACCAAATATGCGCCTACCGAGGTAAGCACCTTAGATTATGTGTCCAGGAGATTATTATTCAAATCAAAATCTCCCTTTTCATTCAGGTTCTTTTGGCTGTGGGCATAACAGCTGCTGTTTGTCTGGCTCTAACACTCTTTGCCTGGCAGACCAAATACGACTTCACTATGATGGGCGGCGTTCTGATCGTCTGCATGGTGGTGTTCTTGATCTTCGGCATTGTGGCCATGTTCATGAAGGGCAAGATCATAACACTGGTGTATGCTTCGATAGGAGCGCTGCTCTTCTCCGTTTACCTCATCTACGACACCCAGCTAATGATGGGCGGCGAACACAAGTACTCCATCAGTCCCGAGGAGTACATCTTTGCGGCGCTGAACCTCTACCTGGATATCATTAATATTTTCATGTACATTCTGACTATAATCGGCGCATCGCGCGACTAAGTTCCGCTCTATTTCCAAATATTATGTACAGTTTAACCAGGTTAGGATTATTCCCGAAAACGAATATTGTTCGCGTGTAATCTCATTGGTATTTACAGCCTCACCGGGTGGGCGCAATCGGCAACTAACAAATTACTCAACTACTACGACCTATCTAATTCGCATTGTGTTTGCCAATTTTCAATTTCCTTCTAGTTCTAAATGTCAGTCTAATGAAGTTGATTGTTTTGTTTCTATTTACGTATGGCCTAAGTTGATGTCCAAGCATTCAGGATTCTTCAAAATTTCCCAAAAAATATGATATATGTATACCAAATGATATGCCATTCAGATACACAAAACAACAAAAAATAGTCACGTATAAACATAATTATGTGAGAATATATAAGCAACATTGCTTGCAGTTGTTGAAAACATAACATTTAACCGTGTGTAATAACCAAGGAATCCCGATTTTTGCAACTATGAATCAAGTACCGAACATTGTAAACCGTGCAGCGACACTGAGTTTAAAGTCAACAATAAAGCGCATCTATTTATTAAAGCCGCCACAGACCCCAGCATTGTGGGGCTTCCGCCAGTGGTTCATCCAGTTCAGCCAGTCAGCAACCACCAGATGCAACTTTAGTGTGCAACCGGAGAGCCACGAAGGTGGTTGGATTACTTCATCGGTCTAGACCTATACCGTCTACCTTCTGCTTTATCATCGCCTAAGTTTACCTTGTTATCTGTTATCTGCACCACCACAATTAGAAGGCGGGGTGTTTTTATTTTCGGGTTGGCCCCATAGCATGCTTTTGACCCGGCCACCTGTTCAGTAGTTCGTGTGAATTCCAGCAAGGCGTAGCCATAAAATGTATCACTACCAGCAAGGCAAGTACCCTCCGAATTGAGCTAAGCCAGACGAAATTGGCTGCGGAAAAAGTGTTTTAGATTAGATAATCGACCTGCCTATAGACTGTAGTATATAGCTAGCCAACTGCATTGAGTATTCTCTGCAAAAGACTGAAATATATCTCTCTCGGCGCACTTTCATCTGATAAGACAGCAGAAAAGGTTTATTTATGTGGCTTAACGCTGTGATTCACCTACTCAAAGGGAGAGTGCACAGTCGTGTTTAAAATTGTGTGGTGGCAATATATCAGTTACTCACCCACATCCATATATGAATCTTATCTGAAGTGTGAGTGTTGCCTGTGATAAGAGACGGGTACCGGCTAATCTGCCGTTGTCGACCATATGGGGACACATAGAAAGGGCGATTCGGTTCCATTAAGCTGAAGTACTCGCACGTTGTCGGCAGTCGAGCAGAGAGAGCCCCACTACTTTAGTCAAAGCGATTTAGCCATGAGCAGCGACAACCACTTTCATTACGGTTAGTCATTGTATTAATTTTCCTATTTTCTTGAATTGTCTTCCAACCACACAGGCGATGAAACTGGCGCATATACAGATGCGGAGGCGGACAAGAGCTTCGCCTTCGATGACCAGAGCATCCGGAAGGGATTCATCCGGAAGGTCTACTTGATATTGATGGTAAGTGGAAATATATAAACGCTTTTAGCATATTTTGTACATAACACAAAAAAACTTTATTAAAAATTGCCTAGCAGTGGCTAAGTTCCTTTTTTTTAATATGACTTATAGAATTTAATACGTTGATTAGTCAATTTAATGGCTATAAAACATAGATTACAAATAGGAACAAATAACGTGAAATCATAACAGAATGAATAACAAATTTTTATAAACTAAGACAACAATTTAATAACGCATTACTGCTTCAGGACTCGTGAGACATAACGTTCACTTGTCCAGATATCGCCGGGATGCCTTCGCTTCAACCTTCTCCTGTTCGTCGGGTTGGCCAAGAAAGCTGCTAGGTGGTTGGGGTGTCCTGTGAGGCGTTCGTTGTACCGACTCGAGTGCCGGTTAATGGCTAAGTTCCTGGACAAAAAATATCATTTTTATTGGTATAACAACGTATTAGGACAAATATCTAAAAGCATACAAAATAAAAGTTCTTAAATATATCACGAAAATAGGAATGGATTACTCATATATTTACTAGAGACCTGCATGAATCAACAGTGTTCCTTAATAATTAGAAACCCTTATGTCAACTGTATATATTAGAGCCCTGCATGAGTGGAGTCATAGGGTCCTTTTTCAAAAACATTTGAGTAGCTCATGTCGGAACATTTTTTGGATCTGAATGGCTCAGCTCATGGCCTGGCTAACATGATCCACTTGATCCACTCATGACTCCTATAGCTCACTTCATTTCTAATGAATTAAGTATGACATGGCTCCTAGTATGAGCCATGTTTCATAGGAGTCATAAGCTATAAGAATCATGACTTAAAAAACATAGATAGATCGAATGGCTCATGAAATGAAAGGGAACTATGACTACTCTGCAGGGCCCTAGTAAATATGTTTTGAAACATATCGGTAGGAATAAAAACATTCTATCGTGATCCGAAACATTGGAGAGGCTATCATTTTAAAAAATTTCACACGTTGGCCCATTTTGTAAATATGTTTCGGAACATAAAATGTCTCCAAAACTGTCGATGCAGCGCTCTAATATGTTCATACTACTTTTTAAGTTTTATTGATATTAATCTAACATATCTGTTTTATTTTTAGTGCCAATTGCTGATCACTTTTGGTTTTGTTAGTGTGTTTACCTTCTCGAAAGCCTCTCAGGAATGGGTGCAAAAAAATCCAGCACTCTTTTGGATAGCTCTGGTATGTTTTTAAAGTTATAAAATATTCTCGTAAAGTTACTAGCTCAATAAAATTATAATTTTTCAGGCCGTTCTTATCGTGACCATGATATGCATGGCCTGCTGCGAGAGTGTTCGGCGTAAGACGCCTCTGAACTTCATCTTCCTCTTCCTGTTCACGGTCGCCGAGTCCTTCCTCCTGGGAATGATCGCCGGGCAGTACGAGGCCGATGAGGTCCTGATGGCAGTGGGAATTACGGCAGCGGTGGCCTTGGGTCTCACCCTCTTTGCTTTGCAGACCAAGTACGACTTTACAATGTGCGGCGGAGTTTTGGTGGCCTGTCTGGTGGTCTTCATCATTTTCGGAATCGTTGCAATCTTCATTCCTGGCAAGGTGATCGGACTGGTCTACGCCTCCCTCGGAGCGATTCTCTTCTCCGTTTACCTTGTGTACGATACCCAGTTGATGTTGGGTGGCAACCATAAGTACTCCATCAGTCCCGAGGAGTACATCTTCGCCGCTCTGAACCTCTACCTGGACATCATTAACATCTTCATGTACATACTGACCATCATCGGATTGTCCCGCAGTTAGACAGGTCACGATGATCCATAGTTTCACTTTTAGAGATATTTAACTTACATTTATGTGCCAAGTGCCACCTGGGCCACGAAGAAATACAGGCCGACTAACTGTATCTAACCCTACGTTGCGGAGAGCTCGCTTTGATTTGGGATTTTTGGTTGGGATTGGGGCGCTCAACTAGTTCGAACCTTGTCCACGCCGCGGTGTCCAATTAATTAATGCACACGAGTGGCCGTAATGTAATTATGTCCAATCAGCCCCTGCAGCGCCGCCAGTTCCTGGACTGGATTGGATGTGGACAAGGTGATCGGCGCGATCGTCAGTTGTGCGAGCGTCTGGCTAACGGGCGGACATGGATTTCGACGAGGTGCTGCGGGAGGTGGGCTCCTTTGGGCTCTACCAGAAGGTCATCATTTGCTCGGTGCTATTGCCCGCCGCCCTGCCCTGCGCTTTCCACGCCTATAGGTTGGTCATCCGGTTGAGTTCCCAAGAGTTCTGAAGTATCCTATAATAGAGAATATGAAATCTTAGAACATATTCACTTGATAACGATAGGGATAAAGTGATTCCAAATAATAGACTAATGATATGATACCATCTTAGTCAGTTGTTCATAGCGGCCACTCCGCAGCACTTTTGTCGGGTTCCGGAGCTGGAGCCGTGGACGCAGGACTATGTGCAGCTGGTAAAGAACCTGAGCATTCCGCGTAATCGCAACGGAGCCTATGCCGAGTGCTCCATGTACGCGAGGAATTACAGTGATATTGTGCGCTATCTGGAGTATCGGCCACCTCCGGATTTGGTTCGTCAACAGGCCGAGGATTTGCTCAAGTTGCAGCCGGAAACAGCTCAGGTGGTGCCATGTCAGCATGGCTGGCACTACGACAAATCCATATACTCCAGTACAGTGGTTCAAGAGGTGGGTTTTACTAATTTGAAAGAAATATATATTATTTTTTAAGCAAAATCAGGAACATTTTCTGAGAGCATTACTTAAATGTATTTCCCTTGCAGTGGAATCTGGTTTGCGACCGTAGCTTCCTGGTTACCCTGGCTCTCGTTGTCTTCGGTGTGGGCGGACTGCTGGGTAACTATGTGTTTGGATACCTGGTGGATCTGTGGGGCAGGCGCCCCTCCTTTTACGCCTATTTGCTGCTTGAGATCACCGCCTGTGCGGCTAGTGCCTTCGCCTGGAACTATTACACCTGGCTGGGACTGCGCTTTGTGGTGGGCCTGACGGTGCCAGCGATCCTGGCCAGTCCCTATGTCCTGGCCATCGAGCTGGTGGGACCGGAAAGACGGGTTTTCTGCACCATCGTCTCAAATATCGCCTATTCCCTGGGCTTGGTGGTGCTGGCCGGAGTTATCTACGTCGTCCGCGATTGGCGGGAACTCAGTTTGGCCGTGTCTATGCCTTTGCTGATGCTCTTCTCCTGCTTTTTCGTGCTGCCGGAGTCACCGAGATGGTTGATGGCCGTGGGAAAGACCAGGAGGGCCATGAAAATCCTCAAAGTGATGGCCAGAGTGAATGGAGTACGTGTGAACCGAGATTTCGCGGAGCGACTGCAGCGAAAACTGGTCAGCTCAAGAGCTTCGGAAGCAGAATCATCTTCGAGTACCCACTACGGCATTCTGGACTTGTTCCGGGGACCCAATATGCGTAGGAAGACCCTGATCATCACGCTCATTTGGTTTGCCAACACGAGTGTCTACGTGGGATTGAGTTACTATGCTCCTGCGCTCGGAGGCGATGAGATCTGGAACTTCTTTTTGGCCGGGGCGGTGGAACTGCCCACGTACCTGCTGCTCTGGCCGGGATTGAGCTACTTCGGGAGGCGCTGGATACTGTTCATCTCGATGCTGGTGGGCGGAGTGGCCTGCGTGGCCACGTTCCTCTATCCGGACATCACGCTGCTGCTCTACTGCATCGGCAAGATGGGCATTAGTTCGTCCTTTGTGGTCCTGCCGCTCCTGGCATCGGAATTGTATCCCACGGTGGTGCGGGGATTGGGCATGAGCTTCAGCTCGGTGGTGGCCATGGTGGGACCAATAGTTATTCCAATGATTAATCATATGGTGAGTAAAGAGTCGGGGATTTCCATTGATTACCCCTGACGACTAATCTTAATCTACTTCCTATTTCAGGGCCAGCAAATGCTCGTCCTGCCTTTGATTGTGATGGGAGCTTTGCTGATCCTGGGAGGATTTGCCAGCCTGCTGCTGCCGGAGACCCGGAATCGCAATCTTCCCCAGACTCTGGATGAGGGTGAGGCAGTGCCCCTTAGTTTCCTTCTCTGCTGCTGCGTGGAAAGTGAGCGAAAACCCAACAATATTCGGGTGAATCCGCAGAAAAGGATTATTCCGGAGGGCGGAACACCGGCATTCCATCGCGTGGACACTCCCGTTTCCGGTAGAATAGCCTGCAAGGTGGTTTGTAGCATTTGTAAAAAAGAAATGCGTACTCTTTAGTTAGTCAAAACTTGTTAAAATAGCAAATTCAATTAAAGTTTGAAAATATCGATTTCTTTTCATATTATGGCGGCATTAAATTGTATACCATCTGGCAACGCTGCATGTTATCTGGATGTATACGATTTACAGTGGTTAAGGATTATTAGAATTCGAATTTTTTTTAGCAATTCGAAAAAATTAGTTAAATGTTAAAATGCTTGCATAATATACATAAGTGTTTTGCATAAAATGTAAAAACTTGAAGAAATTTTTTAATCGTTTGTGGAAGCTTGGCCCTTAATGTGTGTTTAAAATTAGTAAATTAGTACTCCCAAAATTTGGATGTCCATATTTTATTTTCACACCTAAAACATAAAAACAGATATTTTACAAGGATTTTTTAGTATAATAACTTTGTTTTTTGTATATACGAGTTTAAAAAGAGTTGGCAGTCCAACCGGCAAATTTAAATGGTCCAAAATCAATACAAATAAAAGAACAATTGGACATCTATCAACACCAATTAAAGTAGCATATTTTTCTAGATCCAACAGCTTTTGTACTCCAATGACCTCGCAAGTACATAATATAAACGCGAACATTTGCATTAACCTTAATAAGTTATTATGGGTCGTCGAAAAATGATAAGAAACCGCAATCGCTTCTTCATGCACATATAGAAGCTTCAAGAAACATTCCGGTTGAACTGGTCTAATCGCAATTGTAAGCCAATTTAAACGTGACTCATTGGAAGATTTTGAAACCATAACACACGAATACCAGCATAAAGATACACCGCATGTTCTGGCTTTTCACCTTTGGATTTGACCAGATAATTATGATGTTACGAGCGGGTTAAAGTTCCTTTTGAAGAAGTGTTTTCTAACATCTGGGTTTTTAACTTATTATGCCCAATGTCAACAAGTTTTGACTGCCGCGTGCTTTTTTCACCGCCCCTCCCACCCCCTGAAAACCTCACACAAAAGCGTTGCTATGCATACACACACAGGCTCACTCACACACATGTCGATTATGCAAGCTAAAAAAAATAATACAACCAACAGAAATGCGAGAAATATGGATCTTTCGTATGTTTTTTACAGTTCTTTTAATGTAATGCATGTATGATGGTCTAAAACAATAGTTTACAAATTATAAAAACGTTTTCAACAATTTTGGTACATCGAACGATCGAATCGAAATCAAATAGTTATGGTTTCATCTTGTTTACGTTTTGAATGGAGGATGGTTTGAGGTCGGGGTAACATCGAAAAGTCGGAAATTCGGGAAAATCGGTAGGAGCTAGTGCTAAAAATATATTCCTCTGTCCTCGCGACCTGGCAATGACTTCTTCTGGAGTGTCTGCGTTATTCCCCTAATAACCTCGCTTCAAATTCTTCCGAAAACCGTATATATATATCGTATATAGTGTGTATTACGAGCGCATATATCTATAGATACATCTGTGTATGTTCTTGGGAGGGCGGCAAAAATTAGAATGTGTGTGTTGTTTGGACTGTAGTTTTTTTGTTGGTTAAGGAAACGTGCTTTAATCGCTTTGGAAAATACATTTGACGGTTCCAAACTATTACTATTAGATTAAGATTGAAGGGTTCCCTTAGTATGTTAAGTATAGTTATTATGCTTATGTGTTCTGTTCAGCGCTCACTCGGATGCCTTTATTTTTTTGTATTTTAGTATAGTGTGTAGCATGACCCCCAAAAAGTGGCTGAGGGGAGCACGAAGGATGGCCCATCCAGGGCAGAACGGCCACAGACCGGAGTGGTTCCGTTCCCGACTTGGGGGGTGCGGAACAGGGGAGTGGTAGGTGGTGTACTACGGTTGGTGTGATTCCGGCTTCTGCGATGCGTGTGTGTCCTGTATGCCTGCCCCCTCGATTTGCTCCCTTGGCCCGTATGTTTTGTATGTGTTTTTGTGTGTGGTGTGATTTGTCCAATTGGATGGGGTTGGACCTGCCTAGGCAGAGGCCGCCACCTCACCGGACTTCTCCTCCTTTGTGCCGGCGATGGCCACCTCCTCGAAGTTCTCGACCAGATCGGGCACATCGTCGTCACCGGCATCGGCGGCCGAAGAACCGGCTGCGCCGCCGGCGCCGCTCTTGTTGGCAATCTCCGTGGCCAGCTTCTTCAGCTGGTTGATGTCCTGGGGGCCCAGTTGCGTCAGGATGCCGGGGACCATCTCGGTGATCGTCTTGTTCTCGCCATGACCCGTGATGGCGAACGTGTTCGTCGGCAGCGAGGCCTGGGCCTTCGGGTTGTTGAAGTGAATGACGGTGCCATCGTTCTTGATGATGTTCACCTCCTCGATGCCGGGAATGGTGTTCACCGACAGCTTCTTCAGTGACGACTGCAGCTTCTTGTCGTCGGTGGCGGGCGTGGAGTGGACAATCTTCTTCTTGCGGCGGGGGGTTCCCTTGCCGCCAATGCGCACCTGCGCCTGCAACTTCTTCAGCTTCTCCGGATTCATCTGGAAAATGGGAAACACCCAAATTCGGATTAGTAACGACCCAATCAGATGCCGCACAATTTGATATTTACTTTGATTTTACTATAATTTAGCACAGAGCCTTGCCCGAAAACACGTGCGCCCAGTTGTAGTCAAATGTCAAAAAGAAATCGCCATGATAAAAATGGCAAAAGAGGTATGTATAAGTGAGTAGTACTGGTAGGAAGTACTAAACCCGAGGGCTGACTATCGATAGTTCACGAAGTGGCAACGATGGCGCGGCAAAGAGTTTTTATTTAGTTTTTAACTCATTTATTACGCATTTACAAATCAGAACTTAAATAATCGCATATAATAAGCCTTTGAAAATAAATCAAATGTAATATTTTTAAAGTTTTTATGTTTACTTACTTTCCTTATCGTTGTTCTTTTTTCTGGACTATCGCTACAATCTGTCTTCCTGGTTGTTAAATGTATTGAGTATAAAATATAGAGTTTTTTAAAATATTAAAGAAATTTAATGCAGCACCTTAAGAAAAGTTTTTTCCTAATTTTAAAGTTAAAAAAAAGTTTTCAAACTATAATTATTTTTGTTGTCCCAATAAATGATTTAAGACCCGTATATTTTATCAGTATATTGATAAGACAATTTTTTAAGAGAATTCAACTTTTTTTTATATTGCAATCGATAGTTATATGGTGCTGTGTTTAGTAACCTCTCTATCGATTGCTCACTAAACACATCTGGCGGAATTAGTGCTGCAAAACGCGAAAGTGCCCACTTGACAGCACTATACTTACTTTGTTATCGTGAGAAATTTTATTATTCGCAGATTAACTGTTGATAAGATATATAGCCAATTCTGATCAGGCTATAACAAAGGCCTTCCGATTGAGTAGTTAAGTGATATTTTGCTGACTTCCACGTGTGCTTCGAGAAGGTTTTAAATTCTGGTAATTACACACTGCATTTTTGTGCAATAACGGCAACAAGTGGAATTTTCGAGTTTACATATTCAAAAGCCGCAATAAACAGTAACCTTAGGTCAAACGTGAGTATTTCATTAGGGCCCATTGACCTCGCATCGTATAATCATATTATTTAAACTTTCTGCCCAGTGGACGAATTTGAATTGGAGGACTTTGAAGGCGCTATGGATTTCTGGGGTATTTTTATGTTCTTCCTGCTCACATTCCTAATAATGAGTTGCTGCGGTTATTGCTGTACCAGCAGACGCCAGGGTGCCGTTTTGTCCAGTAAGTAGAGAGCTATTAATCAAAAAACCCCCTTATGAGTCATTTTCTCCACAACGAATCAAAACAAAAACAAAAAACGGGTGGAGTTCAATTTGCTTGAAAACCCAATTTTAGATGAATATTTGTGTGCGTGATATACAAAATCCTATGACTTGTATTGTTTCGTGCTGACTCGTGATAAATATTAAAATACAAGAAATATACGGCGAGAGATCTGAATAATGGAGAGAGGGAATTTTTCTTCTTGGCTCTCTTGAAGTTTTCGCTTCTCCGCTGATTCGTAAACAAAATTAATTATGTTCGGCCATAAACGTAATTTACTTTATCAGCCTGTGTCCAAGTAATTATCTAATTAGGTTTATTTATATGCTCACCTTATCTTATATTTTTTAACCATAAGGGTTGTCTCTTTCTGGCCAGGATTTTCCCATATTTTGTTTACCCTTTTTCCACCATTAAAAAGATACTTTTTTATCATTTTGGTTCACTTTGTGTGCAGTCAGATAAAAAAGGTATCTTTTTCATTTCAATACAATACACAAATTACTATTAATTTAAATGACTCATCTTAAGTAGCACTTGTTCGATAACGAAATGATTTATTTTTATAGATAAGCAACTGACAATTGTATCCATGGCATGGCAAAAAATATTCATTCTGCAGTATTCTTCCGACCTTTAAACCGAGCGCCACGTTAAAAAGATTCTTTGAAAATGGTTTACATTTATTTCGATGTTTGGTTCCCTATTATGATGGTGTTCTTTATAGTGGTTCTGATACTCATCCTTTTGCGGGTTCGTCGAGCCCGTCGACTTCGAATGGGCAACTCAACTGTGATCACCGCCGGTGAGGGCAAGTCATTAAATAGTAATCGCGGGATGATCGGGGGTCCTATCTCCGATTCTGGGAATCGCTCGAGACAGCTGGGCTATCGAAATCTAATCATAAGTGCTTCATGTCCAAGTCGCCATTTGCATCGAGCACCTTTGATTATCGCCTTAATTTACAAATCATTAATGTTTTCCATCAAATCAATTCAGCCTCGTGTAGCCTTGTTAACATTTTCGGCAATCTGTATTTTCAAACGCTTGACGTCAAATATTGTTCGTTTTTCTTCCTTTTAGCGGAATGATATTAAATTATATTTAGTGGTGTTCAAATTAGGCGATAGGGCGTTGATTAAATGACCACAAATAGTTCGGACAAGGTTCACGGGAAAACCACTCAAATCTACCTATTCTTCAATACGTAATACGTAATAATACGTAAAACTGAGTTTTTCAATTGAGAGAGAAGTTTTTATTTTATTATGTAAATAATGTTTTCACAATTTATAACATTTTTATACCCTTGCAGAGGGTATTATGATTTCAGTCAGAAGTTTGCAACGCAGTGAAGGAGACGTTTCCGACCCTATAAAGTATATACATTCTTGATCAGCATCACTAGACGAGTCGATCTAGCCATGTCCGTCTGTCCGTCCGTCTGTCCGTCTGTTTCTACGCAAACTAGTCCCTCAGTTTTAAAGTTATCGGGCTTAAACTTTCCCAAAAGTCTTATATCTATTACAGGTAGTATATATGTCGGAACGAGCCGGATCGGACAACTATATCATATAGCTCACATAGGAATAATCGGGAAAAAAACGTAAAAAAATTATATCTTGGGTGTTTTTGAACATATCACCTCCTACTATGGAAATATAATTTTGTTTCTAATTCTGAATTTCGAATAAATTTTTATCAAAATCGGACGACTATATCATATAGCTGCCATAGGAACGGTCGGAAAATTAATGGGAATATAATATGAAATAAATTATTGCTTCCTTTGTTTTTATTGTATTCTCTTCTACTCTGGGATATGAGTCTTTTTAAATGTTTTCGAATTTCAATTTTATTTTTATCAATATCGAACTACTATATCATATAGCTGCCATAGGAACGATCGGAAAATTAGTGATTAATAGGAATTATCTGCAAGGGTATATAAGCTTCGGCTGGCCGAAGCTGGCTTCCTTTCTTGTTTAAAACTATCTTAGTTTAATAGAAATACAAAAAGGTTTTAGAATGTTTAGTTTGTAGATTTTAAAAGACCATGATTATTAGACCTCGGATTTTGCATACTTCTCCATTTTTGGTCAGATTTTTACCAAAATTTCTAGGTAGGTGTCATATTTTTCAAATGTAATTAATTCGGATGCATATCGGAAATATGCAAAATATATGCAAAAAATATATGCATAAAATATGCAAAATATATGCAAAATATGCAAAATATATGCGAACAACTGGAGGCTCAAATTTTTAATGTAGTCCTCTGGAATTCTAAGGAACCTTCAGTAAACACGGCGAGCAATTTAAACGAGCAGTTTGGCCGATAGGGCCAAAAACTATTCTGCCCCTTTTACTGTTTTTGCCCCCTTCTCGCCTACTCGTTGGAAATATAAATATGGTTTCCTTAAATTTGGGAAAAAATTAGATATCTCAGAAATGACGAAAAGGAACAAACAATTTTCTTCGGTTAAATTAGGTTGGCTATGAAATGGTCAATCTTAAATAGTTAAGTTTATTTTATATTTTGCATATTTTATGCATATGCATTTTATGCAAATATGCCAAAACAAAAAAAATATGCCACTAATTTTAAACTATATTTTTATTGAAACGAACTTTGGTGTTTTCGGAATTGACCTATCTTTATCCTATGAAAATATGCAAATATGCAAAATCCGAGGTCTAATGATTATTGATCATTGTTTCTAAAAGTATGCTTTGATTTCAAAATATGATATACGCGCATTTTCTTTAATGGTAAGGAAATTTAATATGTCTAATTACTTCAGTGAAGTAATTGCTTGAAGAAATAAATACAACAGTACTTGATAGGTGATGCAAGCTGAGATATTATTTTACTGAGTTCAAGCACCTCCAGGATGTCTGTTTCTTTCAAGAACCTCATATAATTGCGCTGTTCAGAAATAAGATACTTCTTGGCAGATTATCAACAATGAGGTTGTTGGTTCAGTACTTCAGACAGACTTTCATTTTCTCTGTTTCTGCAGAAAAGTGATTTGTCGGTCTATTGACCGGTGTTTTTCCTTCTCGGTTTTATTGTTTACCATCTACGCTTGGTTCGATAAGCGTAATTAAATTATTTGATTAGCACTGACGTCAGTGACGATCGGAGATTTGGGAATCGTAGAGGGTAATCGCATCGGCTGAGGATTCTCCCAAGAGTAATAAAATTCGAAATCGAAACCTAATTTCTCTTTTTGATTGATGCGGACTATTGACGCAGGTTTCAAGCTGTAAATACAATGTCCACTTGAGAATTTTTATGGCTTCCCCCCGATTCTATGCTAGCTTTTGGCACCTATATCAGGACTATATGGCGTCTTTAAGGCGATTAAACCCGCAGAGCGTCACCACAGATACAGTGATGGTTGGTAATCTAATCGCACCGCTTTGAACTGCCTTCGGGGCCTTATGGGAATCCGAAGACCGTCTGGACTCTTACAAAAGTCGACGAGGAAGCTCATCCAGTTCGCAATAATCGTTCAACGTCTGCGCAATGAACACTGGAAACTCATCGCAATTTCGCATTACCGTGGCGTAGCTTCAATATCCATCGAACAATCCCCAAGACTGCCTGCCAATCGAATCTATTAGTTAGTAAATCTCTGATAAATAGTCTTAACTGCTTTCGAAAAGATGCCGCATGTTCCGGGCGAGAAGGATCTGGCGACCTCCACAATCGTCTTGTGTTCCCTATTTGCTGTGGTCGTCTGTGCTCTTCTGGTGGTCATAATACGCTCGGCGATCCGCAAACGGAACCAACGGCTGGCGGACAAGGCCGTGATCGAAGCAAGTTAGTATATAGTCCACTGGAGAAGTCATTCCAGTCCTCTGATTTGTTGCTGTCCTGTGCCTTTCCGAGTTGGCAGATGTCTAAACTTAGTGTTATGTATAAGTTCCTTTGTGTTGTTTTCTCTAAAATGTTGGAGAACAAACCTGTTTAATATTGTGAAAATGTCTAAATATGTACTTAAATTTCTCTAAGATCCGTTGATCCGTATGCAACAATATGTATTAGAATTTAAAAACTTTGCATTATAACTAGACAATGCATGGAATTAAATATGGGTTTCCAAATGAAAACTAATAAAGGATACCAGTATAGATTTAACTTAGAAGATACATAACATTGTTTATGTTAGTGAGTTTCATGCACATTACAAATAGTTTGTTAGTTTCTATTAAATAAATAAAAATATTTATTTAGTCTGATCTTCGCTTACTCAGAAGCCCATTTTTAGAAAGAGTTAGAGATGATTTCTATCGATCAGTGGGATTTATCGTATTATCGCTTGACAAGGCTCTCCTTTATGTGATCATAATTATTATTATTTTATGTGTTTTGTGTATAAAGTGTTGCTGCAAATCTGTGCAAAAGGTATTTATTACTCAAGATAAATTTGTATAACATTTTAGAGGCATTTCTAAAGAAATCTCATAAAATTCTAGTCGCCTATCGGTATTTTACTTTTAAAAAAATGTTTTATTTGTTTAAAGATTATAAAATTTTAAGAGAAATTCTAAGTAATCTCAATAATTTGGTTTCAAAAAATGTATAAATGTTTTTAGTTTCGCTGCTCGGTTCGTTACGGTCTGAAGTATATGTATTTTAGTCTGCAAAATGCAAAATAATATGCGTATTCTGATTATCATTGTTACGGCAAGTCTAGACGCAATTCTCTTGATTTATTTCTTTCTGTGGATCAAGAGTTTCTGCAAACGTAATAAGAAAGGTATGGATTACTTTTCTGAAAACCAATCGTATTATGTAATATTATAAAAAATAAAATATTATGGGTGACTTCATTTTACTTATTCACTAGTCGAATACAAATTTAGATAGTCCGAATTCCATTTTATTTGTAACGAAAGTCGTGTGCGGGATAAGAAAGTTTCTCAGTTTCTTTGGAAGTTTATGATCCATCAGTTGCTTTTTCCTGTTGCGGTCAAACGTTCCTGCTAGATTTACACAATAACAATGTCAGGTTTCATAGAGGAGCACTATCTCGAAGCTGGAATAGCCTAGATTCAATTTTAATTTGTATTATTATTTTCGCATTAATCATAAAGTAGGGTTCGTAAACATCACTCATTTTAAATATCCCTCAAAAACAAGCCGACTGTGATGAAAATAAATAAATATCAATCACGATACAAACAAATTGTCATCTTTGCTCATTCAAATACATATCGCTCACTGATCGAAAAATATTCATCATGAGTGAGGAAAATAAAATGATGAAAAAGTGATGGAAAAAAATATCCCTCACGAGTGATGAAATGATCATTGACAATATTGTCAAAGACAAATAGCACCGACAACTCAAAAGCGTGTTCTATCTTTAACGGGAAGATTAAAGTATTTGATCCACAGTCGTTGGTAGACTTAACAGAAGATCCAAAAGTAGTGACCTGCGTTTACATAACATTTAAATTATATATTAAAGTCTAGATAATACAAAGAAGTACTTTAATCAAACATGGTTTTAGTAGCCTTTTTTGTTTTTATTTTCCTCATTTTTTCATCACAAAATGTCAAAAATGAGGAAAATGTTTTGAGGAGAAAGCAGCATAAAGCAGTTGTGATTTTCATCAGAGAAATATTCATCAGCCCTGCTTGGTTACTCCTCATTTTATTGTGACAAATATCACCGCCCTATGTTGACATTTTTTTATTTTAACGAAATGACAGATTATGAGGGATATTTTACGAACCCTGTAAAGTACTGCTGTAAATTATGTGCAAAAGTATTTTACTTAAGATAAGGTTGAATACATTGCTAAAGAAATCTTTTTTAAATAATACCCATTCGAAGGTGAAGGTCCATAAAAATAATTTGCCTGAAAGCGCTTTCTGTTGCCCTCCGAATAAAAACAACATTTTATCAAAAATGTGTTTATATGACTCTCATATGAAGATTAAATTTTCTTTCATCATTATTCTATGTAAGAAAAATGTATAAATGTTTTCAGTTTCTTTGCTCAGTTCCTAACTAACACTAAGTGTTTTTCGGATCTACAAAATGATAAATGAAAGGCGTATACTCTCTATCATGTTAACAGCTTGTGTAGTGGCAATTTTCTTAATTGTTTGCTTTGTGTGGATAAAGAGTTTCAGCAAACGCATTAAAAAGGGTATGGATTACTTTCGCATATTTCTGAAACAAATATACAAATATTTTGTGTGTCACGCATTTTGATATGAGTCTATTGCTTTCTTACTCATTCACTCGATTGAAAATTAAGAAAATAACAAAGTTTGTGGACTGGATAAGACAGTTTCTCTGGACGTTTAGGATCCGTCAGTTGCATTTTCTCTTCGGTGCGGTTAAACGTTCTTGTTAAATTGACACAAAAACAATGTCACATTACCCGAGATATAGAGAACCCCTATCTCCAACCAGGATAATTCTTTATTTAATCTTTATTTGTATTATTATTTGCATATTAATCTTAAAGTATTGCTGTAAGCGCAGTAATCAAGGTATTTATACTATAAATAAAGTTAATAAAGTCTCATACCTAAATTTCTGAGTCCGGAGCTCTCGGTTTTTATTTGAGAATTTAAATATTCTGTATTTTTTAAAAATTTTTAGATATTTAATTAATATTGTTATAATGTAATTTACCGTTACTCGTAGAATAAAAGGATATATTGTAATCGTGCAAAAGTATGTAACAGGGAGAAGGAAGCGTTTCCGATCCTATTAAGTATATATATTCTTGATCAGGATCACTAGCCGAGTCGAACTAGCCATGTCCGTCTGTCCGTCCGGATGAACGCTGAGATCTCGCTGAGATTCTTGGAGTTTATTTCAGCCGAGGTCCACGCCCCCTCTAACGCCCACAATCGCCTTAAACTAGTTTTTGAAAGGTGTCTGGCGCCCACACCTTTAAAGATTTCGGAAAAGTAAAAATTTATTTTTTTTGTGTTTATTAATTCCTATGGAAATGTAGAACAAATTGTTCAAATCAGACCATTCTTTAAAAAGTTATGCGGGATGAAAATTTTATATCTCGAACTCCCTCGCACTCCCTTTAGCTGAGTAACGGGTATCTGATAGTCGGGACACCCGACTATAGCGTTCTTTTTCGTTTTCTATTCAGACTGCGTTAAAATGCTGACAAAATCGGGGGTGTGACTAACATTTTTCCAACCAAAATCCGTTATGTTTCTTACGCTGAAGGAGATTTCAGTGTTTATTTTTTACAAATTTAAGAAATTTATTTTTTAATATTTTTTCTAAGTTTAGTATTTTGTGGGTGAGGTGAATTCCAATTCGAATAGTACTTTGTAAATTTACAAAGTTACAAATGGTCAATTCTACAAGGGCGGGTTATATTTATGAGGACTGAGTCGTAAATTAAAAAACCGATCGCTTTTTTTATTATAGTGATATAACATTTTTAAACCTGTAAATTGATGTCCACTTGAGAACTTTTATTGTCCCGATTCTACGATACGACTGACAAGACTGCATTTCGTTAGAGCTATTCCAATTGCATGTTTTGATTTAAAAGTTTATTTTTGGCAATGGATG
Source organism: Drosophila prostipennis (assembly GCA_037075205.1). Lineage (NCBI taxonomy): Eukaryota > Metazoa > Arthropoda > Insecta > Diptera > Drosophilidae > Drosophila > Drosophila prostipennis. The sequence continues at coordinate 1,056,359 of JBAMCJ010005005.1, read as the reverse complement.
GCATTTGTTGTAATGGGTAAAAAATAATTTATGTTAATATACTCTGTTATAGAGCCATAATTTAGGGGAAAGGTTACTTTGAACGTTTAACTTCAATAATGTACAATCACTAGGTTGTGAAACATCTAATTTTTCACGAAGAATGCATTTTACGCACTTACGAAGTGATTGTTTCTTATTAAGACTGCTGCAATAATTAGACTAGCATTACACTTTTGCACAGGCTATCAAAAGTAGAAAAGTTTAGACCCTTGAGTTATTTGACAGAAATGATTCATGCCATTTCGAAAATATATTTTTCGGATTTATCGTACTATCCTTGAGTTAGCTTAGGAATGTTACTTGTTTGATAGTGATAATTAAAAACATAAACAAAAGTTTAAGAAACTCATAAGTGATTTCTAAATCATAAGAATTTTTCAACAAGTTTATCGTTTTGTTACTCATTTTTTCTTAAAATCCAATTTAAATTTTAGTAAATACCCTGCGCTCATAGAAATAATCTTCAGTTTGATTAAAAGTAAAGAATCGACCAGTTGCATTTTTTGGTTGCTGTTGCTAAACTTGCTTGCTAGATTTATGTCAGGTGTTTCGGGCTTTTTTTTGGCGAAACCAAAAACGGTTGACGACCCTATCCTTTATGTAATCATCGTAGTTGTTATTATTTTCTACCTCTTGCTCATAAATTGTCTCTGTAACCGCGGTGTAAAAGGTTAGTACAAATCCTCTTTTATCAACCCGAGTAGTATTCCAATTCGGTATTAAAATACGTGTCGCCCAAAAATTGTGGTTTCACTTCTCTCAAATTTCTGCCTTATGTGCATAAAGTGGTAGCAAACGTATTCAGTATTCTAATCATGCGCGGATCCACGGGGGGTGATATGGGTGATATATCACCCCCCACTCGGGTGAAAAATGAAAGGAATTTTGGTATTCAAAAAGTATGGAACAAAATAATTGTTCTGATATCACCCCCCACAACAAAATCCTAGATCCGCCACTGATTCTAATCAAATCCATTTTAAAAATTTTTTGTTGAGTGGCACGTATTTATGTTGATTTATCCACGGCGGATCAATTTCTAAATCTCTTTCTGGACCAAATTCGGATAGCCAGAACGGTAGTATATTTATTAAAAATAAATGTTTTCCTGAACTTTAAGATAGGTGATGGCCTTTTTTGGTGCCAAAGATTGTTTTAAAGTATCTGGCTTTAAGCTGTTGCATGGTGTTTGCAAGGTCCGCTATCTTTGAGACTCCCTTCTTTTAGTGTCGCATTAGAGTCTAAAGTTTAGACTTAACATTTACTATATTTTCAATTTCATAGGGAAGCCCAAAAGCAGACTAAAAATATAGGAATTGATTTTTATTTTAATCGGACAGTTACTAGAAGACAGTCAGCCAAAATGTTTACTGTGAAAAGCAGGAATTGTTTGTTTTTTGCTTTATGTGAAACATATTTTGCAGACAGTTTTGATTGGTTAAAAAAAAGAGACAACGCCCCTTCACCCTTATTAATTTTCAATCATTCTAATAATGCTCGTCAATATATTTTGTTTAAATTAAATCGATTTCGTTTACTTAAAGTGGACTGCTGTCTATTTAAGTTAATCGAAAACAAATTTTAACACATCGGTTTTTATGGTGCATTTTTCTAACTTACATTACATTAGATTACAAGTTTAGTGTGCATAAGCTTTTTGATAACGTAACGGATGTGAGTGTTTGAGAAACTGGGGAATAAATGCAGTTTCCCGATCCATTCACAACTAAAAGCTTGGGTTTTTACTCGAAGAGCGACTTGAATCGAACTTAGGCGCAAGTATTTTTACGATCGATCAGTTCAGTTTTTCGATTCGTTGCAGTCAAACGTGTTTGCCATATCTACACAATGTCGTATCCCCACGATAATAATGAGTCGTTACAGAAAGAAATGCCAGTACGCTTCTACAGAAATATCATAATTATATTCGCTCTCGCTTGGATTCTCTTCTGGTGCTGTTGGAAATATTGCTGTAATTGTTGTAAGAAAGGTATGAGAGGTACTCAAGGGACTTTTTATCTAATCTTTAGATGGGGTAAAGTTTCTCATTTTTGCAACTGGAACAAGAAAATAATTTAAGCTTTAGATAGATCTCTTAGTTAGTTGCTGACGCTTGCTGTGTAAACATGAATTTTCTTTATGTGAATGTGCCCGAATTAAGTTCTAATGAATTAGACATTGGTGTGATCATAATGTTTGCTGCTTTTATCATTCTCCTTTGTGTTGGGACTCTTTGTATATGCCAAAAATTAGTGAATGGACACAAAATAAGAGATTTAAGTGGTTAGTAATTGTACATCATAAATTTAAAACAAAGTGAATTATTTATCCTGGTCTTTTAATGTAATTTAATGGTTTAGTGTATGGTCATCGATATTTGTCCCATTTTAAGATCATTAAACTCTCTTGAAAAACTTAATCTACCTTAAAATTCTTGTGTATGACATTTGCTTTTTTAAAATATAAAGGGTAATTGTCAAAAGTAATCTAATCTATATATTTTATAATTGTCATTGCATACAGCTAGCGAGTTTTATTATTGGTTAGTCATGCATTTCTGTGACTATTATAAAAAAGTAATCCCTAAAGCATCTCTGATTCTTACATCCGGAAAAAGCGTAATCCCATGATAACGGCAACTTCTTTTATTATCTCTTCCTATTTCGAAAAGCTTCCTGAGATATCCATAAGAATGTCCTCATTTATGATTGCTCATTCAGTCGAGTAGAATATTTCAGCGAAGTGATGTTTATCATTAAGATAGTTCCTGCCATTCTACTTGTTATTTTTCCAACAGTTTTATTAATAAATGTCGCCTTATGTTTTCGATATTGCTATAATAAGCAAAAGAAGATTCAGAACAAACCGTGTAAGTTAAACAATCAGTAAACCCTTGCATAGAATTTAAAAAGTTATATTTAGTCATATCACTTTGGGACTATCCACAAGTAATTCCGAGTTGAGTCACAGTTTACAAATTTGCGTAATTGGCACATGTAAGCGAGGGTACTTCTGGTCGGGAAAAAGCTTGCCCACAAGATAACGATAGGTGCATGTAATATTCTTAGAAACTTGATTTTTTTAATAAAGCTTTAGATGACGTCTTGGAAAGCTTCTGCGGTCGACTTCAAAACTCGATCTTGTAAATTGATAATTATACGATTATGGGTATTGCCCGCAATATAATATTTGTGCTTCCTATCTGCAAAGCAGATTTGATTTATAAGTGAAATTTTCAAGTCATTGTCCAAAAGAAGTATGAGATTGTATGTGACGACGTGATTTAAGTTATCAACCAGACCTGAAGTCTTGTATATGGGCCTTTAAGTAGTCTTAATCTCAAAAGTTGTAAAATAAAACGTGCAGTAACACAAATTGATTTATTTTCCCTTTTAAAATCCGATAATTGTAATTACACAATATAAGAATTGGAAAAAGTTTTTACAACCACCCAAACCTTACTTCTTATCCAAAATCTTGAGTTGTAAAACTTTAAGAGCTAGAGAACCCCTATGGTGAAATAGTCCAGTTATCTTGATATAATTAGATTTAGGACTTGTTGTGAAGTGGGTAATGACTGGTGGTTTTTATTATGTTTGTGCAATATAAACTGATAACTGTGATTCTCTGCTATTTTCGATCACATTTACTAATGTGTGTCAAAATGGTAGGTTTACTCCTAAATGCATATCAATAATTAGATATTAGTGGATAATGGCCTCATAAAAGGTTTATGTGTTGACGTAAATCCCGAATAGCTGGGTCATTCAGAAAATGATTATGGAACCCATTTAGTTAGGTCGCAGACTTTCATCATGAACGCCACCATTTTGGATGTGTTTGAGGATAGTTCCCAGCGACTTCATTTTATCTGGTCGTTTCTGGCATTCGAAGCGAAGATCCTAACGGTTCTGGTTGCCTTGGTTGTGATATATGCATTAATAATTGCCCGCGACTTGGAAGATTTTGTTTTTCTAAACCATTACGAAACCCATGTCAGTCACCTGCTGGAAACCCAGGAAAGTTATGTAGTCTACATAACCGCTTTTCGCATAACCTTCAAAATATTCATCTTGTTGTTGATCGGCTTGGTTGCACTATATTGGAAGCGTCGTCAGGCTATCGGCGGTTTAAGTAAGTTATGATAATGGTCGAAAGTGCTGTTATCACTGATAAGTGCTATCTTTATGAGTGCGATTGCCCTTTTCTTTGGGCATTACGGGCACTTTTTCGATTGCCGATCCGGCGGCTTTAGTTCCTCACTTTTGTTTAGTCTTTGTGCGCCGCTTATTCAGTCAGTATCAAAATCATGGATGATTCGGGCATCTACTGGATACTTTTCTTCACCCTCTCCGTGTTCTTCATGACATCCGCGGCGGTATTTCTGACCCGTGGACGAACTCAAAGAGCGGCACTGACGAAGGGTGCAGGTGTGTTTTCGGGGATCTCCCTTTTGGGGCGATAAGGCTGCCAATAGCTATCATTTACAAATAGCCAAAATATCATAATCAGTTGAAATCGTGAACTCACTGGTGTAGCACCTGTTAACTTCGAATAAAATAATATTCGCGATGGAGCCGTATATTATTCCCATCATTGCATTCTCAGTCTTCTTGGTGATTTCCTCACTAATGTGTTTATGTTTCTGTTGCATAGCCAAGAAGTTCCGATCCATGGGTAAATCTACAACTCACGAAAAGTGCTTGGCTTTATGTAACTTTGGAGCTATTGTGTATTGCCAATACATGTGATAAACAAACCAGAGAGTACGGAAAAACATGTGTGCCGCCCGCTTATCGTATTGGCCATATAATCGGCCATTGATTAGACATGGGCCGAATGAGTGGGTCCCACAGATGAGAGCTTTGCAGTCTGTTTTGTGTTCGTCTGGAAGGCGTTTGTGTTTTTTCAAGTTAAACCCGTCAAGTCATCGAAAATGTGGGCGTTCTGGGTCGGATTATCTATAGCTTTCGCCATATTTTTCATTACCTCCATTGTGGTTTGCATAAGACGCAAGCAGAAGGCAGCGCGGAATGTTGGCTACACAATCAGCGAGGGTGGTGGTAATTACATTGACGGAACAATGAAAATATTGTCAAAAAGACAACACTTAGGAAAAATTAAGGGCATTTTTCTTAAAAAATTATCTTTTCAATTTATTCAAATTTTTACTCATGTCTAAATATAAAATATTTTTGTTATTGACTGTTGTTATAAATATAGTTTTCGATCCAGTTGATAAGATAAAAATGATCTAATAGCAAAAATACGTAAACTTCACTGAAAAAAACCCATTTGCTGAACACATTGAAATAATAGAGTTTTGTTGCCTTAAAAGTGCTAAACAAGTTAGGACTAGGACAATGAAATTAAATTTATTAGTTGGAATATTTTTAATTTTAAAATTTGTTCGAGTGTTGAAGCGTACTGAATGGGGTTTTTTCTTTCATATTGATGAGTTTAATCAAAAGTGGAAGCTTATCGGATCTGCGATTCGAGTGGTCTGCGATGAGTCAGAATTACTGGCCCAGCTCTTTTCCGTTTCTAATTTTCCTTCTCTGCTTTAACTCTTTGCAGCGCCCGTGGTGGTGACCTCCGCCACGCACACGGCTCCCGGAGGATATCCGGTCACACAGCTGCCTCCGCCGGGCTATCCGGCGGGCAATGCCTACGTAGCTCCCGTTTCGTATCCCGCCCAGACCACCGGGTAAGTACGGATTTAAAATGGGCCCGGAAACCATTCTAACGTCGCTCGTTCTCCCCCCAGCAATGTGACCGTGCAGATGCCCATGCCGATGACCCACCAGCAAATGCCGATGCCGATGCCCGGGTAAGTGGAACCGAAAGCTCCTGCAAAATGCAGATAATAATTAATATCCTCCATACAGCATGCAGACGCATGGCGTGGCCTATCCTCCGTATCCTGGCGCCGGGGCTGCCAGTATGAATCCTCCGCCGTACGACATGGCCATGGCTAATCCGGGACCCAGTGTCATGCCCTCCGGCTATGAGAAGCAGGCTCCGTACAATCCCAACTTTGGCCAGTGATTTCCAACGGCGAACTGAACGCGAAACTTATTCTGAGGAGCTCCTTTCTCGCCTCGACATAGCTTTTATACTCTCTGCCGAACATATTCTTTTCTATTCCCCTTTCTATGTATTATTACCCAAATTAATTCTAAATTAGTCAGCGATACATGTCTAAGCGGCCGGGGCAGAAAACCAAAGCAAAACGATCGCACAACGAGCCATTTATGTACTGCTTGTGATGTATGTATGTGAAATGAACATATAACTTAAGTGCAACCTAATTTTAATTTATACACCTACGTTAAGGAACCCAACAAAGAAAACACAACTGAACTACATGAAGTGTTGATTGTAATAAACTAGCGGAGTGCACATCAAATACAAGCATGTTTGTTTCGATGTGCACTTCCACAAAAACCAGAAATGCAAACATGTTTTCAATTATTCCATGCAATCGAGTGTTGTTGCCAACGAAAGTGCAGTGGTTAAATGTGTTTCTAAAGATTACTAGTGGGTTTAAATTGGCATTGTTGCAATCGAGGGTTTTTATGTATCATTTTTGATTTGTGTGCATATGTAGGATTATGTATTTTTTATAAGCTCGGTTTACCTTTAGTCGAATCGTTTGTTTGCCCTGCCTTTTAAATGCTGTTTTTGATTATTCATTTGAAGGGGGAAACAGTAATTGGAAGTTAGTAGTATTAGGAATATATCAATCTTGAATACTTATATACTATACCACCTAGTTCATAGTTTAAAGAGGATAGAGCTCGTGTGGGAAATAAAACAGCGCAGTTTTCATGCTGTTTTTAAGCAGATAAAATTGATTTTCCACGGTACAATTGGATAGATTTTCGAAAAACTTGTTTTTTTTATTTTCCTAACACCAACCGCACCCACATGTTGCACCTTATACCACTTTTTTTGCTAGCTATTATCACCCAACCGGCGATATCCACGGATTACTGCGACAGGGACCTGTGCCAACCGGACATAACGCATATCGGGTGTCACAATTACGGGGTGAGTGGGTGATATCAACTCTAACTAGCTAGATGGTAAATTATAGATTTTTTCAGGACTTTGACGAGACCTGTGGCAATGGAGCGATCATGATGAAGTTCCCCATGCATCTGCGTGCCCATCTATTAGCCGTTCTGAATGATTTCCGGAATACACTGGCTCTGGGACAGTATCCGGGCTTTCGTCCGGCTGCTCGGATGGCCACTCTCCGGTGGCACGAGGAATTGGCCGGCTTGGCCCAGTTTGCCTTGCGGCGTTGTGAGAATCTGGACGACTATTGCAGCAACACGGATGAGTTTAGATACGTGTCCTACATCTACGGTAGTACCAAGTGGTTGCACCTGGAGAAGACCCCCAAATCCGTTATGGAATTTGTGTTGCAGTTTTGGATGGATGACATAAAGTCCTGCTCGATGGCCCATATTAATTCCGAGAAACCTCCCAAGGATAGGTAAGAAGGATCCGAGTTCGAAGTGGTAGATGGTTATCTGAACTTTGATTGCAGGCACTGTCGTGGCTACTTCACCCAACTGGTCCAAGATCTGGCCGCCCACGTCGGCTGTGCCATGATGATGCGAAGGAGCCAGACAAGCGGACTCTATCAGTACGGGGTCCTGTGCCAGTTCTCCCGCGGGAAGATCGCCAATGAGCTGGTCTACCGCGAGAGTTCGCATCCGGGAAGTCGCTGCTATGCGGGAACCCACTCCGTATATCACGGGCTCTGTTCGCCCGATGAGCATGTCAATCCCAATGCCCTGCAATTAGGCGAGCTTAATTAAATTGGTCATGCGGAGTCTAAAGAACTTAGGTTTTAAGTTAGGCTTACTCGTGAATTAAAGTGTTACTGCCACGCTGACTGGTCGACATGCAGATGTGGTATCTGTGCCTGTTTTTGATAGCGCCAGCTGCTTCCCTTAAAGGTACTCAGAATAGTACCCTCTGCAGGCCCGATCTCTGCGCGGAAAATGAGGTCCATGTGGGCTGCATTCCACCCAAGGTAGGAGATGAAAACCTTAACCTTTGGGGAGAGACTTTAAAACGGCTTTTTGTAGTCACTAGCCAAGTCGTGCGGCGAGAACAACCTTTTCTTGCGTGTAAACGGAGCCCTGAAGCTCGGCATTCTTCACAGGATCAATATGTTGCGTAACTATGTGGCCAGTGGAGCGGGCAACTTATCGGTGGCCGCTCGTATGCCGACGATGGCCTGGGACTACCATCTGCAGCGGTTGGCCGATCGCCAGGTGCGCCAGTGCCACGAGGTGGGGAAGTTCTGTGCCAACACTGCGGACTATCACTATGTGACCACCACCACAATTAGGGGCACGATGGGACGGCGAAGCAGCTTGGAACATCAGATCTTAGATAGAATGCTGCCGGAGATGTTCTTGGATGTTTTGGGCTGTACTATGGACGAAAACAAAAGAATTTTGCCCATTAGAGAAGGGTGAGTAATGAAAACAAAATCAGGGTTTTAGAATATTAGTTCTAAAACTTTGCAATGATAAATTCTATTGATTTCAGCACCTGCGTGGGCCACTATATACCCCTCATTCAGGACCGTGGCGACATGATGGGCTGTGGCCTGCGCTTGAAGACCAGGACAAAGACAAAGTCGAACGTGATTCTGGTCTGCCACTTTTCGCGGGGCAGTGTGAACCACCTGCCGCCCTACGAGGAGGGTAAGCTTCCTGGAGAGAAGTGCCTCACCGGTTCGAGCCAACTGTTCAAGTTCCTGTGCCACGAGGATGAGGAGGTGGATGCCAACAGCATGAAGGTGGACACCAAGATGCCGCTCAGCTCCATAATGCAAAATCTCACACATCATACTTGATATATGAATGAATTTTATATAAGCATGTCAAAAAGATACCTATATACAGCACAATAAAATCTATCCGTTTATCAAATCGAACACTCTCCTATTGTACCTATGATATGAAACGAATAATTTAGTTTTCTTTTATCGGATTAATATTATAATATTGTTCCATAAATATCTTATCTTGTTATCTAGACAGAAATTCTACTCGTACATAATATATTATCTGAAATATTATATATTCATATGATACGAATTATTTCTCTGTGTAGGAAAGTGTGTCAAATTGTGGGCCTAACCAATCGCAAAATTGAGTGGGGGGTCAGAAAGTGGGTGCGATTGATAGCTTCGCTTGGCCACAAATCGATTTGGCGGCTTCGAACTCTATAAGAGGCAGCCTCGGGTGGCCGGAGCTGGCTAAACTGGCTGCCTCGTCGAGATGTTGGACACCGTGTGGCCGCCGCTGTTGCAGCTGCTAATGCTGCTGATGATCCTGGGCCAGCAGCTTCACGCCTTCGACTACTGCGATCCGACCTTGTGTCCCGGACCCGAGAAACATATAGCCTGCAACAATTTCGGGGTAAGATCTGGGATCAAATGGACCGCTGATGGCTGATCTGTGATCCTTTCAGGAGCTGGGCGACACCTGCGGTCCGGATGCCCATGTGGTGCGGATCACGACGGCCCGTCGCACCATGATCCTCAACGAGCTGAACGAGTACCGCGATCGGATTGCCAGGGGCGATCTCATGGGCTTCAGTCCGGCCACTCGGATGGCCACTTTGCAGTGGGATCAGGAGCTGGCCAGTTTCGCCGAGCTCAATGTGAAGCGGTGTGCCCTGGTCAACGACCATTGCCGGAATAGCGAGCAGTTCCGCAATGTGGCCCAGGTGGTGGCCGAGGGCGGTTGGCAGGGCGATCCCCTGCCCCTGCCCCCAAGCTATCCCCCCAATGGTGGCCGGAGTCCAGAACCTCCAGTACCCGTGGAATACCACACCGAGGACGAGGTGATCAAGGCCACGCTGGAGCAGATGTTCGCCGAGTACAAGGAGTGCAGCATGCGGGACATCATAGCCTTTAGTCCGCCCAGCAACAGGTAGGTTCCATCCATTCCCTGCTGCCTTTGAGTACCGCTCACCTGACCAGAATCCTTCGCTTGCGCGTCAGCAAGTGCATAGCCTACTTCACCCAGCTCGTCCGGGATAGCACCACCCATGTGGGCTGCGGCATCCTCCGGCAGACTAGGAACACCACCAACGAGGCGGGCCAGTGGCTGCCCAGCGTCCATCAGTACATGACCTGCAACTTTGTCCGGGCGGACGATGTCAATGCCCCCGTCTACCAGAGCGGCGATCGCCCGGCCACCGAGTGCCGCAGCGGACGCAATCCGGTCTTCATCAACCTGTGCTCCGTCAACGAGATCTACGACTCCTCCAACCTGCCGGGGCTCTTCTGAGCTGGCAAATCCTGCTATTCCACAGTCAATTACTAATTTTAATAAAAAGGAAAGGATTCAAGTCAAGCGGTGGTTATCTATGGTGGGCGGTGAATATTTAAAAAATATAATAATGGCTTATCTTGGAGTTGGAAAATAAATATTTATTACACAGAGAAAAAAATACACTTTCTAAAAATCTCTGTTAAAAACAATTTAAATTATTCCATATGACCCTAAAATACAGTTTGGATACCCACACACAAAATTCAATGCTCAGGAAGCGTTAGTTGTTTTAAGCTTGAAAAAAAGTCTATTTTTGTTTTTGAATAACTTTTGAACCTGACCAAAATTTGGGGAATCTCAAGGGCTAAACAGCTTAAAGAAAATCGTTAAAGCCGTTTTTGAAAAATTAAATTAAATTTTTGTTTTGCCATAATTTTTAATATTTTGTATTTAGACAAATTACGTTCAGAAGGCGTTTATAGTATTTTAAAATACCTTTAAAACGAGGTATAGTGCAAGTCTGTACCTTTAGTAGTACAGAAGTTAGGGCTTTCCCAATTTTTTGCAATTTATAGCTGTTTTCCCGCTAAACTAGCTAGTTTTTCCAAAAGTGGTAGAAAACTTACAAGACTTTAAAACAAGGTTTTGCGATAGACGGACAAACTGACAAACAGAATTAAAATTTAACTTTGGGATGAAGAGGAAAATCTTCTTTTGGGTATAACTTTTGAAGGAATTTTTTCATATTACCCCTCATTTAACGCGTATTTGCAATAGGAACACAACTATAATAATACGAGGGAAAATTTCTATGTTATTTTCCTTTTGCAAACAATTACTTAACAAACTGGAACTAAGTAATTTAAGAAATATCAATTTTCAGCATGGCCTTGTAGTGGACCAGGTATCAACAGAGTTTATAAACCACCAAATGACTAATGTACTACCTTTCCGGAGGGGTAGTATATGTTCAAAATTAACAGGATGGCTGTCTTTAAAATGGATTTGTTGCATTCCTGTAAGTAAGTATACTATACTGCATGGGAGAAGTGAAGTAAAGTGCTCTAAAAAAGGTTTTTTTGTATATAATATAACTAAATAAATTTAAACATCAATTTGTTGGCAGAGACTTCTGTGAAATCACCCATAATCTATATTTGGATGTTATTATAATAACAGATAATTATCTAAATGCTCAGTTTAAGGCAATAATTAGTTAGATAAAAGCTTTTTAGTAGCGTCGAGCTTGGATACCTTATTTTGAAATCAAAGTTATTTCCAGTCGATACCTCAATCACGAAAGATGAATACAAAACTACATTTTCTGGTTACCTTCCTAGTGCATATTTTTTGGATGAGGGAGGTAAAAAATCGGTAGAACCATACAAAAATCCTTTTTTCAAGCCCTACTTGTAGGTTAATTCTTTAATTGAGTTTACGAACATCGAGTGTGAAACAATAAATAAGGATTTTAGCAATTTTGAATATTGTCGTCTGAAATCTGTTAATCGGACCTACAAATACTTTTCTGTAAAAATAAATCTTTATAAAATTCCGGTTACCGATGTTAAGGTATGTATAACAAAAAAGGAAGTTAACTTCGGCCAGCCGAAGTTTATATACCCTTGCAGGTATGCCTATTTAATATGTTGTTTTTAAATTGTCAAAAATCCAAACGCCTACTTCCTACAAAGTTACAATGTTTATAATCGTTACTCTTAGAGTAAAAGGGTATATTGTATTCGTGCAAAAGTATGTAGCAGGTAGAAGGAAGCTTTTCCGACCCTATAAAGTATATATATTCTTGATCAGGATCACTAGCCGAGTCGATCTAGCCATGTCCGTCTGTCTGTCTGTATGAACGCTGAGATCTCGGAAACTATAAAAGCTAGAGGATTGGCATTTTGCATGCAGAGTCTAGGATTCTAGGAGTTCCTATGCACCGCAAGTTGGTTTCAAAAAGGTGCCACGCCCCCTCTAACGACCACAATCGCCTTAAACCATTTTTTAACAGGTGTCTGGCGCCAACACCTTTAAAGATTTCGGAAAAGTAAAAAAAAACGGACAGACAGACATGGCTAGATGGAGTCGGTTATTGGTGCTGATCAAGAATATATATACTTTGTGTGGTTAGAAACGCTTCCTTCACTGCGTTGCAAACATCTGACTGAAATTATAATACACCTGCAAGGGTATAAAAATATATGAGAAGTTTACATACAAATATTTTCTTTACAATAATCAAAACTTTAAAAACACAATTCAGGTAAATATGGCTCTATATAAACTTGGCAATGGGTACAAGCCCTTCCTCTACAATGTAACAGTTAATCCCTGCAAGTTTTTCAAAAATCAAAAATCCAATCCAGTCGTTCTGTTTTTCTATAATTTCTTTAAAGAACGATCCAATTTGAACCACTCCTGCCCTTACAACGTAAGTAAATATCTTTATGTACTAAACATTATAAGAAATATCAATTTTCAGCATGACATTGTGGTGGATAAGATTTCAGCCGAAATTGTAAACCACCGAATGACTAATGTTCTACCTTTTCCGGAAGGGAAATATTTGTTCAAAACGGATTGGATATTTTATGACATTAAGCAAATTGTGTTTAAAATATATTGTACACTTTCATAGAAGTATATTTCTGCCTGGGATTAAATAAAGAGCTCTAAAAAAATGTTTGTGGATTTACGAGAATATAATATTATTAAGATATATCTACATATTAGTGAAACAATTCGAGTGCAAACAAAATTGATCAGAAATAAAATACCTAACTACTATATACAAGTTGGTTGGAAGAGATTTCGGTGACACCATAATCTATATTTGGGTGTTATTATAATAATAATAGATAATTATCTAACTGCTGAATTGATGTATACAGGTAAGTGCTTAGTTTTAGACAATAATTAGTTAGGGAATAGCTTTTTTAAAAGCGTCGAGCTTGTATACCTTTATTTGAAATCAAAGTTATTTCCCGTGGATACCTTAACCCCTAAAAATTAAAAGACAATTACCTATTTTATTACTTGGTGATTTATTTTTTGGCCATAGAGGTAAAAAATCATTACACAGAGAAAAAAATACCAAAATTGGTCATCAATCGGGTATTTTTTCATATTAATTTTGGTCCCATATGTGGCCATATCACAATTATATTTTCGAACATACCAATTTGGTACGTTGGAATTTCGAAACGTACTTTTACAGAAATATCTTCAGTAGATGTAAGAAACTTTCTGCTTTTACACTTTTGAAAAATATTGATTTTTGGAACAGTTACATTCAAAAAACGAATCGTTCGCCACCTTACCCTACACTTCCCTACAAATTGAGGAGACAATATCAACCGGGTATTGTTACGTTTTTATACCCGTTACTCGTAGAGTAAAAGGGTATATTGTATTCGTGCAAAAGTATGTAACAGCTAGAAGGAAGCGTTTCCGACCCCATAAAGTATATATATTCTTGATCAGGATCACTAGCCGAGTCGATCTAGCCATGTCTGCCTGTCCGTCTGTCTGTCCGTCTGTATGAACGCTGAGATTTCGGATACTATAAAAGCTAGAAGATTGGCATTTTGCATGCAGATTCTGGGGGCAGCGCAAGTTTGTTTCAAGAAGGTGCCACGCCCCCTCTAACGTCCACAATCGCTTAGATACGATTTTAAAAATTTAAATATTTTGGAAAAGTAAAAATGCAGTTTTGTTGTGCTTATCAATACCTATCGAAATGTAGAAGAAATTTTTAAAAGCGGGCCATTCGCTAAAAAGTTAGGGCTCATCAAAGTTCATATATCCATCTCCCTCGCACTCCCTTTAGCTGAGTAACGGGTATGTGATAGTCGGGGCACCCGACTATAGCGTTTTCTCTTGTTTTTCTCTGTGTACTTTGGTTCACCATTTGCAATCAAATTTATGTTAAAGCCAATTAAAATTATTATTTTTTATAGTTTGGCAAAGATCTCAAAACTATTTTTAAATGTGATAGGAAAAGTTTAAAAAATTGCATTACTAAAATTAAGTTAAGTAAAAAAGTATTTGTTGATAGGCTTAGTGTGCTAATTTCAGGAGAAAAAAAGATTTACTATACAGTTAAACTGGTTAACGAAATATGATTATTCAGACTAATTAAATAATAAACACTTTGAATTTAATATTTTAGCTTTGTTAGAAAAACAATATTATTTATTAAGTGGCTTACCAACAACAAAAACAAAAAGTGGCCAATCAGAATATTGTTTTAAAAAGCTATCATCTTCTTTGTGCATTTAAAGTAGCTCCACTTGGCTCCAAAATATGCGTATTATTCTATTAGTGCTTCCGTTCCTTTGCCCAGCGTCTTCCTATTCAAACTATTTGCTCGACAACAAAGACTCAAAGTTGAGCCACTGGAATCGCACTTTAATTCCATCACCATTATTATAATGAACCTGATTCGCCCGACGCCACTCACCTGCGACGTGGCAGTCGAATTGAAATGTGCTCTCCCCGCTCCTTTTTGGCACCTGCCCGCCGGGTTTGCATCCTGCATCCTGCAGAATCGCTGTTTTCGCACCTAGGCGACTGCCAGTCAAAGTCAGCGGACGCAAAAAAAGTTCGTTGACAACTTCAGCAAACAAATTTTTTTATCGCGCGCTTGCCACACCTCTTCGTTTTATTTTTTCTATTTGATTTCAGTTTTTTTTTTTAATTTTCTCTCTTGTAGCGGAAGTGAAAAAATGGCAAACGCAGCGTGAAATACGCAGCCACCGCAAATGGTACGTCGAAAAAAAGAAACAAATTCGTATATTTCTAGCTAAAAACGAAAACTTATTTTCTTTTTATTTTTATTTAATGATTTATTCAATTGTGAAATGTGCTCGATTGTGTTCAGAGTTAACAGTGAAAGAGAACCGTGCGAGTTTTTGCATATGTCGCTTTTAAGCTATTTAATAAAATATTTCAATTTGGTCCTTGTTCGTTCATCCATACACTCGCTTGAGGACCGTAAAAAACGTATAGGTTGTGTTGAGTAGATTCTGAAAAAGCTCCAAGGTAATGGGGCGGATATTGCCCAGAAGAATCTGGAAATTAAAGTATTAATCTAGTTAAAAAGCGCTGTCGTACCTTAATACGATCGGTGAGAAGATTTTAAGATCACTAAATATTTTTTAAAGAAATTATTCAATTATTTAGAAATGTGTTTGTTTAAATAAATGTATCTTTTAGATGTTGGTCAATTTAAATGGGTATATAAGCGAATCATTTCAGCCTTATAAAAGTGGATGACTCCTAATGAGAGATATATATGGACTCACTGCAGCTGGTCGCTGGGCCCTCATCATCATAAAGAGGATGTTCTTGCGCAGGGGAACATCGAAGGTGTACCACTCCGTAGCATAGGCTGCGGTGGCGACCTCAAGATTCTGTTCCTTGAGCTCATTTGCATACCAGTAGATGGCCAGTATTTGGGCCAGAATCATGTTTATGTACATGCAAACAATTATCAACTGACTAGTGCCGCTGACCTATAGAAATTGGGGGTTCATAATGCAACCTCTATGGATATATGTATACTACTTACAATGAGCAGCATAAAGAGAAGGGCGCACAACAGGGCCGAAAAAGCCATCAGCTCGAAGAGAAACATCATTGTGGTCAGCTCATTGATACGATCCATGTACTCGATGATGCTCTGCTGATATTGAATGCAGCCTATTATCTCCTCCTTCAATTGTCCGGCATCGCGGTCTCCGTGCGGATGCATTATGGCCACCTGGTGAAGGCGATGCTGCAGAGCCTTGCACCGCACAATTCCGAACATAATCAGACCCACAATCAAACTCGTATATGGTATGTACATGCAGCAACCCATCGGCGTGATAAGCATCTGAAAGACGTACCACATCTCGTAGTACGGAGACTCATACTCATTGAGGCCAGGGATCCTGCTACCAAAGGGAAGGACTTGGGGAAAAATGCATAGAGAATTAAGATTAACACTCCTAAATTCACTAAATCGCCTTAATATGAACCAAATGCTTAAAATTGAAAAAAAACTTAAGAACTTGTTTAAAAAAACTGGAAGTATTATTTAAAGCTTATTAAATACCTCTTTCGCTGGACGATAAGGGATATAGGCCGAATCCCAAGGACGTAAGCATGCCAAAGAACAAATTGCCTCGGGCCATCAAGTGACCCACCCGGTTCAGATTGACCAAAATTTTCGATATGTATGGATCGTTCTGGTTCAGCAGATCATAGTAGGCGGCGGTGAAGTTCTGAAGCAAGGCCACATATTTGTCGTGATCTGCTAGCAAGAGATATGCGCGCAGCACCGTATTGATCCAAAGGACGAGCATATAGGAGTTTCGAATTATACCGGTTAGTCCCTCGTTAGTACTCATCATGTAGACCATTTGGGTGAAGATGTGGAATGAGGCCAGACCGATGCACACGTATCGCCGTATATTTGTGTCATACAGAAGGGCCCAGAAGCGAAGTATCTTGATGTTCATGTAGATCAACTGAATATCCTCGAACATTGCTAATAACTTGGGCAAGGTTTCTTATTAAACTCTGAGCTGTCCTTCTTGTCTCAGCCTTTTATAGAATTTTTATGACCGAAACGTATTGGTTTTTCATACATCGAATGAGTGTACTAGTTAATTTAAGTGGTTGGAAATATAATCTACCTAAGTAAAGTATTTATTTGCTTAAAGATTTATTTTTTAAATTTTGTTTTAGCTGACTATAATATTTATTATAATGTTATATTAAACTAGAGTGATTTTACTTGTGCTTTTTAAGTAAAAAATAAGACTGTAATAGATCATAAAAACACTTGATTGATTGTTTGGATTTTATATATATATTTTTTTAATTCATATTACTTTACAGAGTATACCAAATCAACATTTAGTTCTTGACGAAGGACACGACTTGCATTGACTCCCAGCTGGTCTCATTTAGGTGCAATTTCTGCCTAAATTGCCGATGATTTTGCAATATTTTTGCCATTGAATTGTAGAATTTATTTGCTGCATTTCATTGGCCATATATTGATTTCCTTTTGAATTATGAACGGAGGAAAAAGGGGAAAACTGGATGCCATTTATCCAGCTGTAGCACTTCAATTTATTTTTCATTAAATAAATTTGGGAGCCGATTCCGATTGGCAATTTGTCTAATGTGTTTTGCAGATAATTCGACTGCACTTTGGTTAGTAATTAGAGATAGTGTAATTAGCAATAAACGAAGTTGTATTTACAGATAGATAGTGCTTATCGATTTGAGTTAGTAAAAAATACATTAAAAGTGATCGTTTGATAACCATAGCGAGACAGCTTTAATAAAGAGCTTTTCATAGCTTTTTTGGGAGGGCAACACTCTCTATGAAATCAGTTGTTTTCCAGCTGTCGACTTTTGCGGTTCAATTAAGCGTATATATATGACATCATGGATCAGTGGATAGTAGTGCTCGCCTTGTTTTCTGTACTTCTCGTTTTGCTCTATAAGTGGTCGGTGGCTAAATATGATGTATTCAGTGAAAGGGGCGTGGCCCACGAAAAGCCTTGGCCTTTAATTGGTAATATACCTATCAAGGGCATGTTCGGTCGTATTCCCGTTCTAAAGAAAATGATCGAAATGAATTTAAAGTATTCGGGTTCGCCGGTATACGGTATGTACGCCTTGAGAGATTCCATGTTCTTTATCAGAGACCCCGAGCTCATCAAGTTGATTGGGATCAAGGAATTCGACCACTTTGTAAACCATCATAGCATGCACAACAATATGCAGGAGTCGATACTGTCGAAGAGCCTTATATCTCTGCGCGATGGTCGTTGGAGGGAGATGCGTAATATCCTGACACCCGCCTTTACGGGGAGCAAAATGCGCATAATGTACAACCTGATCCAAACCTGCAGCGAGGAGGGTGTCCTCCACATCCTGGAGCATTTGGAGCTGTCGAATGAGGCGACCATCGACCTGGAAATGAAGGATTACTTTACGCGATTCGCCAACGATGTGATAGCCACTGTGGCCTTTGGCCTGAGCATCAACTCGTTCAGGCGCAAAGATAACGAGTTCTTTCGGATCGGACAGTCCCTGTCCAAGATTAGCGCCTGGTCGGTGGTCAAGGCCGTTCTCCACGCCCTCTTTCCACGGCTAATGAAGGTAACTATTGTCCAGATGTCACTGAAATTTCCATGCCGATTCGTTATTGATTTTCTGTTCGATTAACATAGGTTGAACCATCCCACATTAAATGGGAGTTAGTATTACGAATTGGTTTATTTTATTTAAGTTTTTAAAGTGGTTTACAGAATTATAATTAAGATAGCATTAGATTTAACATAGAAGGAGACTTTTGTATATATACATATAGACTCTAAGGAACATTAAGTTTAAGAAATTGATTAGCTTTAACGCTTATATCCTTCCCTTCGTTTCCTACAGCTCCTTCGCATCCAGGTGTTGGACAACGAGAAAATTGATTACTTTAGCCGACTGGTCAATGTGACGATGAAATATCGGCAGGAGCACAAAGTGATTAGACCGGATATGATCCACCTGCTTATGGAGGCCAAACAGCAGAGGGTCACCGATTTAAAGAATCAGTCGAAGGATGCCCAATACTATTCGGAATTCACCGATGAGGACCTTTTGGCCCAGTGCCTGCTGTTTTTCTTCGCCGGCTTCGAGATAATCTCATCATCCCTGTGTTTCCTCACCCATGAGCTCTGCCTGAACTCCGAGGTGCAGGACAAGTTATATGAGGAGATCCTTGCCGTTCACCAAGAGCTTAATGGCCAACCCTTGACCTATGACAAACTAATCAAGATGCAGTACTTGGACATGGTGGTTATGGAAGGCCTGCGCAAATGGCCACCAGCTATTTCCACAGATCGTGAATGCTGCAAGGATATCGATTTGTTCGATGAAAGTGGTCACAAGATGTTCTCCGCTCGAAAGGGGGATGTTATCCAAATACCCATATTTTCTCTGCACCACGATCCCGAAAACTACGAGGATCCGGAGTCCTTCGATCCGGAACGTTTTGCAGAGGATCGTAGGGATGAGTCCCGTCTTTTTCTGCCCTTTGGAGTGGGTCCTCGCAACTGCATTGGCAATCGAATGGCACTCATGGAGATCAAGTCGATTGTCTACCAATTGGTTCTGAACTTCAAACTACTGCCAGCCGAAAAAACGACCCTAGACTTGTTGGATGATATAAGGGGTCATGGCTTGAAACCCAGAAATGGCTTTTGGCTAAAGTTCGAGTCACGTCAATAAAGTCTTATGCTTCTTAACCAACTAATCGACTGCGGTTTTTCAATTAAAACTCGTATGCATCTCAGAAAATGTCCCATTAATCAACTGAGCGGGGGGATGGATTTATTTAATTAATTTCAGCAGAATGCACCGCAAATGTCTCAAGTTAATCGAGAGGGAATCGGGAAAAATATGGTGAAGAAGTGCTGGTGACAGGCACTGGCTGGAAAATCTCGCTCGCCGGTTGTCCGGTCCACTTGACGCCGGAAAAACAAAAACTCCGGGAAATCGGGAGCAGCTGAGGGGCCAAAACTTTTTGACATTCTCGTTATTTATGTGCTTTGAGGGTATTTAGGCAAAAGTTTTTCGGTCCGCCTAAGCAGTTAATACGATATTGATTTATACGCAAGTCAACAGCTGTGAGATAATAAATATTATGCAGCTCAAATACATATTTGAAATCTTACGACTTGTTGTCCAGGGAGAAACTTTCTGTTTTGATTCCCAGATTTGATTTATAAAGCGGCCAGCGATTAAGCTTTGATCCGCCCAGACTTTTGGCCAAGTTTTATAAGCTCAAAGTTGGTGGCTGGAAAATAGCCGAGGGGAGAGTGGCCGAGAGACTTTCCCTCTCAAGGGAAACAACAAAAGTTTGCCAGGCGCGAGAAAGTAGAACTCTTTCTTTGCGTTTTGCATTTTTGCCGCACTTGATAATTATTTTTCTTGCCACTGACGTTTGAGAATTTGTCCTGGATAGAGGGAAAAAATTAATGGGATAACAAAAAATATACTTAAGTACGTTGTTGTACCTTGAAGATTTTAAAATTATGTTTTAAATAATACCTTCCTGCAGTGGCGGATCTAGGATTTTTTTGTGATATCAGAAAAACTTTTTTGTTGCATACTTTTTGAGTGACAAAATTCATTTCATTTTTCACTTTTGGATCAAATAATGAAATGACCTTTATAATGGCATTTTTAATAAAAAAACGTGTTAGTAATATTAGTAAGCACAGATACTAAAATATTATTATTAAATACCAGGTGAAAGATATCGATGTAAAATATTTGTAATATTTCAATACTATTTTAATCAAATTAAACAGAATAAACTAGTAATTCAGAAAAATACAACATTTAATAAAAATACAAAAGATTACAAGGCAGGAAATCGCAAACAATTGGGTCTACTTCATACATACAACTAAAGTTTGGCTCTTTTCTTTGCATAAAATGACAAGGGTTTCGCTCCCCGAGTGCCCAGTAAATTTAGCAGAATCTTGCAATTTGTTAGCTTACATGGGCCTGGGCCAAGTGGGCTTGACCATAAGCCGCCCCATTTACATAATTATTCATTGCGCAGCATTATGAGCATAAATAAAACGATGCTCCACTGCACCCAAACACACGAAGAAGCTTGTGAGGATAATGCCTTGTGGGGCATTATAAACTCTTGTAAGCGCCTCAGCGTATGCAACGCTTTTTGTTTCTTATTTATTGTTGAGCATTTTTTATTGCCCTGCCGCAAGTTGCTCCGACTATTTATGGCCCACATTACACACTGATGCACTTGCAATCCGCCTGCAGCTTACTTCAGCGGAATACCAATTGAAATAATAATGGAATGGAAGATCCAATGGCTGGAATAGAATGAGCCGCATAAAGATTAATATCGAATAAAGTCGAGCAAACCACTGCACATAAAATGCGGGATGGCCACAAAAGCTAGCTGCTGGAAATGAAACGCCGAACTTCGACAAAGCTCCAACTATTCTCATAAAACTGACATGTCGGAATCTCTGTGTTCGCGCCGGTGTTTTGAGATTGTGTGCCTGGGACAACCTTAACACCGAAATACTCAATTAAATAAAGTTCAGCTCGAAATTGCATTACATTTATGAACGTGAGTGCGTGGCATCCTTGCAGCAATGTCATTGCATTTCTCGCAAAAGCCGCATGTTGGGGAAAGTTTTTACACAAAAATGTGCGTATATAGAATCGCATGTGAGGCAGTCAGATTCAAGAGCGGCAGTAATAAAGTTTGCGAAGAAAAATTAAGTGGTTTACACACAGGTTTCCTAAATCCTGTGCATATTGTTAAAGGTTTAGTTTTAAATAATATTATTTGCCATTATAAAAGTGTGTTTATAAAATTCCTCGAGGGAACTTATAATTATACAGTCAAATTGCTTAATAGAATCTCTTCTTTTTTTACCTATTCAATAGTGTAGGTACAAGAATACTTATAATTAAACTAAAAATATAAAATAATTTATATAATTTTAATCTGTGTCTTAATGAGCTTTTAATTGTGTAAGCAATAAAAAAGGTGTCTATTCTTAAATCTATAAAAAGTCATATTTAAAATAATATTTTTATCAAAGGCCAGAGAGTGATTAATTTTTCTTCGACGATAATTTTATGTGACATCGAATTCCATGAGCTGAAATTTAATTAACATCGATGCGGCCTAATTGAAATAATTGCATTTAAGGCTTTAAGCCACTTTGAACTCGTTTTGCGTGGGTGGAGCGGTAACTATTGACAACCTGCAGACAAAGCAATTAATTTAATTCGCAAAATTTGGCCTTTGCGTATTCTATGTAAATATATGTATATTTGATATATTTACAGTAACGTTTCGCAGTTAATATGCAGCCAATTGTTGGCAGTTTGCGGTTTTGCACAAATGCCGAGCTCTCGCTGGATTATTTTGCCGGGCTGTGGCCTTTGCCACTACTTAGCCAAATTGCCCACCGAGAGTCCTGTTCATGGCAGGCCGCATTAAAATTTCATGCAAATAATTTATGTCCTTTTCGGTGTGGATATGTGCGGGCCGGAAAGATGATCCCCCCACTCGGTTGGTTTAAATTGATGCATGACTTTATTAGGGGAATTATAATATGAATGCTACAAATTGATGGGTTATTACTCATACGCCCGGGCGACCATTCATTTCACAGCTTACGTTTCACGGGATTCTTGGTCTCTCGACTTGAACCAGAAAACAATCTTGTTTGGGATTAGTTTGAGCTCTCTGGGCCATTCTGTCGTTTTATTATTTCCCTTATTTTCCAAAAGACCCGCTATAAATACACATACTTACGCGCACATCCCGACATCCGGTGCTTCCGTATTCCGGCCTTTTATGACAGCCCAAAGTGCCTACTTATAAAATCAAAATCATAAAAAATAATGTTAATTTCAATATTGTCTCATTAAATGTGTATAAAACTCCAGCCGGTGAGCATGTGTGTGATGAAAGAAATTTCGTGATGGCCGGATGACGGGAGCGGGGAATTTGTTCATTTAACCTGCCTCAACGTGATGGGCCAAGTTACAGTGGAGCAACATGGGTTTAAATGTGTGCAAACATAAGCAAAATTATTATAATAGGCTACGATATATTTTCTATTTAAAGATTTTATTAGGTATTTTCTAGATATTTAATAATTATTTGTAGTCCCATTTTCCCATTTTGTCAATACTTTATTGGTTTTAAAATTTTAAATATTTTTTTTCTTGTATATAAATTAGTAATTTTAAATTACATTTTAATTTAATAAATATCATTTAAGACTGTAAAATGAATTACTGAAGAAGTAATCTATAAAACAAAATTTGCTTTATTGAGTATTAAGTTTCTTTCAGACCAAAATAATTTGGAGAATATTTCTTTTGGCGTTCCCTTCTATCTTCCAGACAAATATTATTCGAAAGTTGCGTAGGTACCCAGAAAACATTTACCTTTTAAAATCGATGTTTTAGCATGCAGCAACCCAATGTAAAAAACTTGGGAGTTATGTATCTGGATTTTTAGCTAGCTAGAGAACCTACTCCTTTATTTTAGTTTTGTCCCACTGTGCTTGATTTTTCTTTTCGCGGAGTGTGGGTGCGTGAAATTTAAATAAAACGTGCGATTGTCGAGCAGCTGTTGCCGTTTCCCCTTCGTGCCGAGGTCCTTTCAGCGGAGGAGTGACGGGGCTTTTGGGTGGGCAAAGGACGAAGGATGAGGGAAGAGGGAGGAAGGACGACGGACGGATCGAAGGGGCTGGCAGTTGGTAGTCACGCACTCTTACATGTATAAACCTGCGCCGGATGCTGGCACACACTCGCACACACAGACAGACACACGCACAGCGGTCGGGAAATGTGACAGGATGTCATTTTGCAACGCATCCGAAACATAAACACACGCTTTTCTTTTGTACTCGCCCCCCACATACATACATATGTGAAAATTATGCTGCTAAAAGGCGGCAAATGTTTGCATTAGTCTCGCCTTCTCTCCACGCTCTTCTCCCATTCGAGGGTAAGTTTTCGGAAAACAAGCGAAACTAGAAAATTTGCATAAGCGCCGCCCGTTGGCTGGTCCCATTATCCTGGGTTTTCCTGTGTGTTTGCGCTCAGTTATTTAAAATACACGTGATATTCATAATATGACGCAAATGCGTGTCATATTCGGGAAACTGCAAATTGTGTTTAACGCCTGGGAAACTTGTTGATATTGCTTTCCCGTTACACTTTAAATTTATTCCAGCGATTTTTTTGATATTGTAACTTCTTTCTGAAGTGTAGTGATTAATTTATTAATGCGAGACCATTAATTTGATATTCAATAAAAACCATTTATTTTCCATACATTATTAAAGTGATGAAATTAAATGAGAAATGCATAATTTATAAACGTTAATGGCAATAATAGCAATTGCCCGTATATTGAAAACTATTATTTAATCTTCAGGATAATCGGTTAAAGTACCTATACCATATTACTACAGCCTACTTTAGCCTGGCCTAAAACTCTTTGAGCCCTCTTAAATTGATTTTGGCCGCCAGCTAACCAATGTACGTAAATGAAAACCATGCGCGGATCCACGGGGGGTGATATGGGTGATATATCACCCCCCACTCGGGTGAAAAATGAAAGAAATTTTGGTACTCAAAAAGTATGCAACAAAAAAATTGTTCTGATATCACCCCCCACAACAAAATCCTGGATCCGCCACTGATGAAAACACGTAAATTTATAATTAATTCCCAGTTTTATTGGATTTAGTCTCCCCGGGGCATTTCGCCCGAAAAAAGTCAAATAATACACAAAAACAGAAAAAATCAATTGTATTATTATTTATTTTGGCTTTTTAGCATTTGACCGCAAACTGAAATATGCGCACAATTAATTTAAATTGTTTTGGTTTGCCCCAATAAAGGTGCCCTGTTTGATTGGATTAGTCAGGAGCAATAATGCAAAATTAGCAAGTTAATTGAATTTTATAAGGTGGTAGAGGGGGTATGAAAAGATAATTACTCGTTTGCACCAAAGCTCTAAACTAGTTAGCTAGTAAATCTTGAAAATATATTTGAATCAGAAATATTGTTTGTAATAATTCAATATTGTCAGTAACAAAGATTTGCACTTTTAATTAACCAACACATTTGTGTGTGTTTTTAATTAGCATTAATTTCACAAAGAACTTTAAACGATAATATTTGCTATATGTTTAACTAAACACCGATAAGTGTGTGTGTTATTAAAATATTGGTTGGCTTTCATCAATCAATAATGAGGGTGATAAGAGGACAACTCCTTCACACTGTCTCCTTAATTTACTGTCATTGCATATTTGGAATTTCAATTAACCTAATTTAATTTAATATATGTATTCAGTCAATTTGCTCCAATTGTGTACAATCGTTGTAGACACGTGCTTGTGAAGTAATTAAATCAGTTTATTACAAATATTACAAATTCAGCGATGACAGAGTGACAAGTACGGGTTTCAGGTGATAGAAGGTACAGTGGGTAAACCAATTAAGCGAAGAAAATCTAGTTTTCAACTTTAAACTCTTTAACTCTTTGGGAATGCAGTGTTTCGTGGCCGAACCACTCACCTATCATCAGTAACCATTTGCTGATTAACTTTGGCAATTCGTCCGTCCCCCGAGGCTTCCCTGTTCGTCTGCCTAGCACGACTGGATGTGGATGTTTAGTTGGCATAATTAAAACAGAAATGCCAGGCAAATCAAGCCAGACGACGTCTCTGCAAATATCCCCACTAAGCTGAAATTGCACAAATAATGATAGAGTTGGCAAACTTTTGCCTTGCCAGGGATTACTTCCCCCGACGTTTATTCCCCCATATGCACGAGCCTGGAAAAGTCAACAGGGGAGAACTGTTATTTAAAGGCCCGAGGCTTTGCCTCATGTTGCCGGGGCTTCTGTCATTTGGCCTATTGATTTTTGCAGGTGGATAACCTTAAATTTGCCAACACAACTTTTGGCCCAAAGAGAGCGGAGTCTAGGAAACACTTGAGGCTACGTGGGCCACGTCAAAGTTTGTCTTTTCGAGGGCAAATAAATTTAATAAGCGCATTCAAGTTATGGCAATGCCAAAGTTTGCCCAAGTTGGCCAATTTGATTATGACAGTAAGTGATTTCTCCTTTGTGTGTTTGCCGGCTTTTTATGTGGCAGCCTCATAATTAACTGGCCCAGGCGCAGCACACTTTTCAGCTGCGTCCTGCCGCCAAATACGGAAAAAAAGGACTAGAAAATAGGTTACTTGCCCCCTTCAGCCGGTTTCTTAGCCATATTTCATTAGCCTTATCGCGCTTGTAGTGGTCCGGCCAGCCAGACTAATTTATGGGGCATTTATGGCCACATTGCAGACCTATTAACAATGTGCAGTCAAATTTAATTTTAGCTACAAGCAGCGCTCCCCAAAAAAAAAGGCAGAATACATTCGAATTTATGTGACAGCGTTTGAAATTTATTTGCTGCAACGATTACGTACAACCGGCGATGGCGATGGCAATGGCTATGGAGATTGGTGTCTGCAGCTCTCTCTATAAAGTTCCATTGACCCATTTTGGCCCAGTATCTGACCGGGCCGAAAGCCAAGCTCACACAGATACTCCGCACCACCACACTCACACGCACATACTCTTAAAAAGGGAGTTAGCCTTTAGCATGCAAAGTTTTTTGCCAGCCAACCAACAATGTGAATGGAGGAATGTTCCTGGGACGGGAACTAGGACCAATGCACAGGCGATTAGTGCACCATTTGGCTGCAGCTCTCCAAGCGACTGTTTATACGGCGCTGAAGGTTGGGACTTATCTAGATCTATGGGATCCTAACTCAAAGTCCTGCTGAAGTGGGCTAATCGCTCCCTTTCGATGAGAGACAACAGTGCGTATGAGTGATGCAGTCGGAGAGAGGTCAAACTTTTTTTTTTCACTTTAAAGCTAGATATATTTATCATTAGTACACTGACTTTCAATAATCAGCATTAAATTTAAAAATATAATAAATTTATTAGAAATATTATTGGAATATAAGAAAAGTAGATAAACAAATTGTAATTGTATTCATTTGATCTTTTTACAGCATTATGAAGTTAGAAGAACATGGTTTATGGAATAATAAAATAAAATAAAATATTAAATAGCCACAAGCTGTTTAAAACTAAAATACATTTTTAATTTACATTTTTTTATTCATTTAACATTAAACTAGACTTAAATTTAGTGAGCCAATGGTGGCTTACAAAAAACTCAGAATTTTAAAATGTTGCTATATTTAATCAAAATAAAGTTTTAAGATCTTTTGAATTGAAAAATAATTACAAATTTTTACCAAATTAGTTTCATAACACCCGAATTCAATTTTCGATCTTATAATATTAACTTAATATCAAAAATTAGTGCTTCTCCTTTAATGATACCGCTTATCTTTAGTGTATCTAGTAATTTGAAAAATGTATTCCTTCGCATAAACGTAATTTTATGAGCTATTGTCAGCGGCACACATACACTCTTGGCCAAGAGAGACTGCCATGTGGCTGCTGTTATTTACTGTTATTTGTTTAGCCGGGTTCCTGTTTATTTTTGGGCTTATTTGTTGCCATTGTTGGCCGTCATTGTTATGCCCGGGACTGCTGAATACTGGCCACTGGCTGGATGGTCGGTTGACCAGTTTGTGCCGTCGCAAAATGAAATATTCAAGTGCGCATTAAGCCCGCATGCCCCAGTTGCAACTGTTGGACTGCAGCAGCAGCAGTGGCAGTTTCTGTTGCATGTGCTTTTGCCGTTGCAGTTGCAGTCGGAGCAGAAATACCGACCGTCGGGGGTCTTGGTAATTGCGAAATTACCACAAGAGTCTGCATGCGGCTGCATCGCAATTGAAATGGCAATGATTTTTGCCCTCGCCCACTTGCCATATGTTGATTTCAATTGATTCTTGCTTTGTGGGCTGTCTGCTTTGCTGGTTTCAATTTTGGTTACACCACTATTTCTCCCGGGCACAAAGGCATATTATAAATGCCACACTCATTTGAGCCGGTCTCCAGCTTCGATTGGCTTAAATGGCAGCCATTAAAAGTTTTAGCCATTGTTGTCCGCTCTCCCTTTCACTTGATCCCTGTTGGCCCCCACCCAGCTTTATCTTTCTGCCCGTTGGCAGTGCAACATTTTCAAGTTTTTCAATATCTTCTGGTAGTTGCAAGTTGTCTACCGGCCAAAGAGGTGAATTTCGATTATGGAGAAAATTTACAATATTCATGCAATAAAGCCAGATTTTTAGAATTACTTTCCAACTCATTTTGTGGGTTGATTGCTTCGAGTATTTTCATTTAAAAATGTATTTTTGTATCCTTCTGTAAAAATTAACTTTATTTTCTAAATTTTTGCAATAAGCCATTAAGTATTTTCATTTACATTTTTTCTTTGAGTCCTGTGAATTTTTTTTTGTTTTTATGTGGCTAGTTATTCCTTGTTAACGAACCTTTAAGAATTCATTACAATTATAATACAAATTTTATTTAAATTGCTATAAGGAATAATACATTTTTCATTGGCAAAATAAATGTATTTGTTTATCTATCTTCTAAAAAAAGAAAAAATAGAACACGACTGATAGAAAATAGTTGTTTTAAGTATGATGTGAACCAACCTGACTTAACTATTTTTTCCTGAACATCTCTCGCGTTTTTTTATGAGCTTATGTACAAAACAAAAAACAAACTGTGGTAGTTTTAACAATAAATAAATGGTGCTTGTTATATTTTTTCTGCTGGTCAGTTCTCGAAACTTTTTGCACATAGCACCATAAACGAGAGTTATGCGCAATTACTCCGAAGCGAAGATAACTTTTTCCACTTCCGTGGGATTTTGTGGTCAGAAAATGTTCGCTTATAATCTGCATAGTTGCATATGCAAAAAAAGAACTAAGCTCAAATTCCTTTGGTCAATCAGAAAACAATATACGGCGACATAAGTCCCTTGTTTACCGGTTTCGAATGGAATAAAAGGGGTACAAATTAAACTTTCATTAGTGCAAATAAACACAATTAAGTTGAAGAAGCTTACAAAGGCTTTTGGCCTGCTAAATGTTTTCCTATGCAAATTGAAATAGTTGGTGAAAATGTACTAAGTGGAAATATGTAATGGATGTGGGCGGAATGGTTGGGAAAAGGGGGCGAGGCGGGGTATTGCAATGTATATTTGGGTTGTTTTCAGACTTTCCAGAGGAGGCAACTAACTAACTGCAGTGCGTAGAATGCAAAGGGAATATTTTAGCTCTGGCATTCGTTGATGATTATTAATTGTTTCCAGAATTTAAACTGCGAAATTATTTCGGGGGAAAGTTGCTCGGTGTTCAGTGAACAGTGGTAAAATCTTCTACCCGCCGCAACTTTCAGTCAGCCAAAAATATTGGTTTCTTTTTTATTATAGTCGCTCCTTTTGCGTTTCTGCTCCGACAGCCACATTATGTGAACTCGGGTCCTGGCCTGCTTATCGAATCGAATATTTTGTTTAATTGAAGTATTCGACATTCGCCACAGTTGACTGAACAAATCTAACGACGTTGGTTCGACCTCAACAATGGCGGAATGCAGTGGGGATAGTTTGTCGGGGTCTTCGTCTCCTGTAATTGGAAATCAGGAGTGGAAATGGCGGCACAACTATAAATTTATAAATACTGATGGAATTTCCTCCATCTCATAAGCTTCAATAATAATGTCAGTGAATTCCTACTCGTTTGCCACTTTCCGCTAAGTAGTTTACTCTGCTTTCGGCCATAATTGAAATGCCAATGCCGTGAAGTGTGAAGTGCTTCCACTGAGCAGCATTCAGAAGCTTCCTTTACGCTTTCTGCGAGGGTATATTGTGATTGCGACTAGCTGGGAAAGTGTGCTTTCAATTTACACGGCCTTGCCATCCAATCAATCAAATTAATGACATTATTGTATATTCATGAATATTTTATATAGGTAAAGCGAATTTAAAAAGGACAAAAAAAAAGCATACAGAAGAAGGGGTAGGGCTTTAACATTAAATAACATTTAACATTGAAAATAATAGAATAAAATAATAAAATATAAAATATATGTTTACATGTTATTGTGCAAAAATCTTTTTAAAAAAGAGAGAGCGCTGTAGTCGAGTACCTTGACTATTAAATACCCGTAATTTAGCTGTGCGAGGAAGATGGATTTATGCAAGCAGCAATACGACTGCTTGCACTGCTTGAATTCCATTATTTGCTCATAAATCGTTCATACGGACAAATAGACAGACGGACAGAAGGACATGACTAGATCGACAGATCGAAAAGTTTTTTATACAGATAATAATATTTATTATATACAATTTAAAATTTGATTTTCCAAAAGACATGGAATTGTGCAAAACATTTTATAAAAAAGATCTGAAAAACGTAAAATATTTGGCATTAATTGACTTAAGTTGAATATGAGACTAAAGGGAATTCAAAGGACTCGTCAGTGGACCGTTTTTCTAAGTTGCGATGCTCTGTATTTATACTAAGAACCCGACTGCATTATAAATTGCATTCATTGTCGCTGCGCTTTCGCTTCTGCTTCCTTGCTCGTCTCTTGGTTTGTCTACCTCCCCCCGTTTCCTCATTTTCCGCCACAATTTTCTTCGTTCTATATCTTTTCTTTGTATCGCATTGCAGCTGCATCAAGTAGAAAAACCAATTTGCAGCTATCAAAACGAAGCTGTGAATGGAGCGGGCAAAGTGGCACCGATTGATCGATTTGCTGTGTGCTGATGTTTGCGGAGCATTCGAAGTTGCCGGGGGTATGGCCATATAATTGCGGGCCGTAAATAGGATGCGATAATAATAGGGGGCGTCGAGCAGAGATTACGGGCCCCACTTGACCCGGATTACGCCCACTTCCGTATCATCTGGTCTGGTCGGGCTTGGCCTGTCCTATCCCATTGCGGTTTCCTTGGCCCGAACTTATGACCGCATAAAGCTCAAAGACAAATGCCCAGATTGAAGTCGATAGCACTTGATTAACGTGTGTGCTGGGTGGTCGGATTACAGCCCTATATGAGTGCTATGTAAATGAGCACCCACGCACAGGGAAAGGTGCTAATGAAGGCGCCGAAGAAACCGCCAACGCCATCGCACAATCACGAAAGCAAATAAGCAAACAAGCCACCAGGTGAGTCAGCCTTTTTGGGTGTACAGCGGCATACGGAGGATGTTCAGGCGTTCAGCTGTTGGTATGTAGGTGTTCAGGCCTTTTTCGGGGGCTGAGAGTTTTGTTTGCCGTTTAGCTTATCGCTGCTTAGCTTAATTAAAGCGCTTGACGTTTCGCCAATTGCCAGTTGGCTTTGATTTCTCGACCAGTTTGCGGGGGGAGTGTCAAATGCTTCACATAGATGCACGGAAAAAAATGGAATACAAATAACAATCTCATATGACGGTGTATTTCGTTCGAATATGAAAAGAATTCTCTTTGTAGCAATTAAATACCGCTTCAAGTGAAATCATAACTAAAAAACCTATGTAAAAAAATTTAATTTAATTTTAGGATTAGGTAATTTAAATAAAAACAAGAGAGAACACAATAGTTGGGTGCCCCGAATATCAGATACCCGGTACTCAGCTAAAGGGAGTGCGAGGGAGATGGATATATAAAACTTTGATCACGCATAACTTTTTAACTAATGGTCCGATTTGAAAAATGTCTTCTACATTTCCATAGATATTGATAGACACAATAAAAATAAACTGAAATAAACTTGCGCTGCGTAGGAACTCCAAGAATCTACATGCAAAATGCCAATCCTCTAGCTTTAATAGTTCCCGGGATCTCAGCGTTCATAAGGACGGACAGACATACGGACAGACAGACATGGCTAGTTCGACTCGGTCGAAACGCTTCCTTCTCCCTGTTACATACTTTTGCTTGAATACAATATACCCTTTTACTCTCCGAGTAACGGGTATAAATATGCTTTGATTATGTGATTAAATAATACTCGTATCATATTGTTCAACAAATTTAATTTCCTAATAATGATATTTTACCATTAAGATCAAGTTAATGGATTAATTGTAATAAACTTCTTATGATGAAAATCATGATTCATGTTTTAAAATTAAATAATGGGAACATTAATCACTGGATCCCAAAACAAAACCGACCACTGGGCTCATAGGTTTAATGTATTATGCCATATATTATCGCTCAGTGATGGATATCAGCCCGACTAGGTGTTGAAAGGCTTAATTAGTTTCGCTAGCATAGAGGCTCGTATCTCTGCATTTATTTATTCCACATTCACGGCATACTTTGCTGCGCGGCTGTCTATTTTGAAATGGAATTTCCATTCAGATAGGCGAGCATTGTTGATCTGAATGATGGAGCAGACAGACGTCCGCTTGGCCTCTTTTCGGCTTGGCTTTGTAATGCGGCCAGACAAATACGGTGGGGCATTGAGAGTATCATTAATAAAAATAATGCCACAAGAAGAATGGGGCTCATACAAAGCGGCAGCAACAAAAACAGCTTTGCCACTGGCTGTGGCATAACGTCTCTAATTGAATTTCTTATGGTCCATTAACTGTCAGGACCGAAATCCCCCGGCCAAAAACGACCAGATCCTGGGCCAAAGGAGCCAAGGTGAAGCCACTGACGGCGGCAAACTGAATGAGTAAGCAAAGAAAACCGTAAACGTGACAGTTTTTAACAATATTTAAGATGTCAGCATGATATATCGTTTAATTTATGTATTGCGGGTGTGCGTGGCTGTATAAGTGGGTGTATACTGTACATTTATATATATTGTATATTTCCCCTCCTGATGATGGCTCCTCGTCAATGGGAGAGCAAGTGGAAAATTGAATAAAAACATTTTGCAAACATTTTCAACGACGGACCTCGAGACAGACAGGGCTTAGATATGAAAATCTAATTAGAATGGAGCCGGAGTAGAGAAGGCAGGGCAAACGGGGAGCAGGAACAGGAACAGGAACAGAAACAGAACAGGTCCTTGCATTCCATAATAATAAATAACATTAATCAGCAGATAAAACAAATAGGAGGGGACACACGGACCTCGTTTAGCTTCCGATTTGCATAGTTTCTGCAATATTTCCCATTTTCTAGCCGGCGGAAACTGCAACGAAAGGAGCTGGCGAAATCAGGACTGTGAAAGGAGGAAAAATCGTAGCAAGGTAGAAAAGGCCGAACAGGACTTCCTCTTCCTGTTTACGCTGACTGAATTATTTATGCAAATATTCACCGGCTGGCGACCTTAAAGGCACTTTAATGCCTGAGGCTCCTCTTCCTCCAATATTTGTGAATGAGTTTCAGCAAGTTTTACGCCCCAATGGTTTCGAATGGCCTGGGAAATATTGAAGGCATTTCCATTTAAACTGCAGCTGGCCTAATCCTCACCTAGGCAACCATGTTTCGAGGTTTGCCGTGCATTTCCATTTCCACCATTTTCATTGCCTTTTCCCATTTTCCATTTCCCGTTTCTATTCCCATTGATTTCATTTTTTTGCCATTTTTTCCTACACTCCTGGCTGGCCGGCAATAATGAACCATTATGGCCAATTACGGAGGGAATCTGGTTAGCTTTTAGCGTTTTCCATTTACCTGTTTGCCAGCCGGCTCCCTTGCAGCCCACACGGCGTATGCGTAATGCAATCTAAGCCCTGTGTGTCAGACACCGCAAATTTGAAGCCATCTTGCCGCCTAGGATTGCATAATTAGAGTGTCGCTTCAAGCTCATTTCGATTCCTCGGACCGGGCTTATTGCAAAATCCTGTCCACCAGTTGCGCCTACAGCTATGTCTAATTCCAGGCACGTACTCCAACTCCCCAGCTCCTCGGTTTGCTTCACAATGTCAATGCCAGAGTCCCTGGGACAGGATCAGTGTTGACATCTAAAAGTGCCTACAGCTTTAGGAACCATTAAAAAGAGCTAGGCCTCAATCCAAAGAATTATTAGTTTAAATATATATATTTAAATATAGTTTAGAATAATATACTAGAGAATAAACAAAATGGAAAAATACAAAGATTCATAAAGTTCCACATTTTTTGGGCTTACAGTTAGATTTTAGATTTATAACTTAACTTTATAAAGCTTAAAAAAATATCGACAGTTTGCTATTTCGCGATACTTAATATGTGCTTTCCCTTCAAAACATCGATAATATCGAGTCGATATTGTGAATTAATCGAAAATATCGATATTTCTCAAACACCTTAAGTAAATAAATAGCTAAACTTTCTAGCTAAATGAGCATTGCGAGCCGGTGGACAGTTGACCCCGGGGAAGTGAACCCTGGGGCACGGTTAATAATAATTGCTGGCCTGGCATTGAACATGAACCTTCATCAGGACAGCGGATTACTTGGGTGGCCGTTTGCTAAAATTGTCACGTCGTCGCAAGTCTAGCGAAATAAATATATAAAGGTGTCAACTCGGTCACTGGCCCGTCCAATGAAGTTGAGTTTTAAAATTAAGCTCCCGGCGAGATGAGTTGTTTACCAACTCGATTCCTAATGAGGGTCGGGGGCTGACTTCTCGTCCAGGAGGCTTTAATAAATTATTGCTTCGCTTCTTTTACTTTCTGGGCGGCAGATGAAAGGGCATAGAGCAAAAGGTTAAATGTGTTGATTGTGCAGAATTGTTTGAGCCGAGTTTAGCTGGAACAAATGCAATTTCCTCGTGGCAATCAGCCATGACTTCAGCGAAAAGCATACGCACTTAATTAATTTCAATTAGCTACTCACACAAAAGCCATTTCCATCTAAGAGTTTCCTCCTCCCTTTTTTTTTTGCCTATTTCTAACTAATTTGCTATATTATTTCGGGGAGGAAGGGATTTGAGCTTGTTTGTGTGGCAAACCACTTGGCTTCTTCATGTAAAAATTCCAAGAAGCGAATAGAATTTTGTATGTGTAAAAACCAACTTTTACCTTATTGTTGGAAACAGAATCATGAATAGGATTATGTTTTGATAGAAAAGCCTTAAATAATTAAAAGGTAACAAAAGTGAAAGTATGTGTTTTACACAATTATTTAAAATGTATCAGCTCAAAGGATGTACAAGTTGCTTAAATTTGTTAAGCTTAATTTCGCAACTGCCGAGAACTTTGTTTGATTTAGTGGCTTATGTGTAATTCATAAACTGAAGGAGAATGTATTTAAATATTTAAATGATTTTTGTTTACATTTAAAATTTAAGAATTTATGTTTTTGTAACGGAGAAAGCTCTTTTCGTGGAGGCTTACATGTGTGGGTACACATATGAATGCCGACATGACTGGGTTTGCTGCTGCCTCGCTTCGATTCTCCAAGGACTCCCAGGACTCTCCGTCCTGGCTTATTTTTATGTGCAAACAAATAACTCTGTGGCTACAGACACGTCCTCCCTTCAGGACCTCAGACCCCGCCGCTTTCCACAGGCTTTCTCCTTCGTTACAAGTGCAATAAACTTGCCACTGACTTTGATTGACAGCTTTGGGGCTTCAACTCACCAAAGGCACCAAAGGCAGCAACAAAAATTGGCATTTTCATTCAATTTAAATGCATTAAATAAATACCTGTTTCAGCAATGCAGAGAAAGTGTACATCGTACATCGGGAATTTGAATTTAATTTAAATATACAAAGCGGAAGGCGGAATCCCATGTGGTATAGGTACATCAATGCTGGTGACAAAGTTCTTTCAAATATACAGCTTATATTAAAATATATTTCTTTCAGTAAGAAATAAAAGAAAATAAAAAAACCAATAATAAATTGTATAGTTATAAATAAGCTAAAATATGTGATTAATATGTTTTTTATGAAACCATAATCTTATTATGATTTAATGTAAAATTTGTTTTCATAAAATCTAGTCAACACCAATATATTTTTAATGAATAATCTTTTTTAACCTTCTTTAATATTAATAATTATTACTTGCTTTTTAATGAAACCGAGAATGTGACATAACAAGTCCCTTGATTGCTTTCTGAGTTCCCTGAATCATAATCAGTTTTCACCCAGAACTCCTTGCTTCAAACCTGATGTTAATATGCAAATTATAATTAGAACCCCACAACCTCCCACATAAATGTATCAAAATTCCGGAATAACTGAAACAGAGCTGAAATTGCATGTTTATGTTATGCAAATTGTGCACTCTAAAGCGAAACACGCTCGAACTTGTGAGAATACAACGAATGTTGTGTAATTTTCATTGTTTGCTCGTAAATAGAGAGAAGGATAGTACAGCGTACATTGATCAGCTTTAGCAAATTTCAATATCACAATAAAAAATGAATTGCCGTCCAGAAGAGCAACCTGCCAAATAAAAAGGGGCGTCATTTAATTACCCATGTGGTTTATGAAGCGTTAAATTGAATTTCCCATAGTTCATCTTGGGCTCTTCTGTTATGCGATTTAAATGAAGATTAATTGCTAGCTTCTCTGGGTCCGTCCTCAAGTTGTTATTATTTATTGTCGACTCGGAGAATTTGTGTGAATTGTGCAGGATTTTGATTAGATGGCTAAAATGACCATCTCGGTGTCGTAACTCATGAACTCCAGTGCCATCTGTTGCCAATTGAGCTCAAGGCCATAAAACAAAGATAATCTATTCGAGATGATGTTGGTACTGCCCCAACAAAATAGAGCTTAAGATTTAAAATTAATTTTCTAGTTTTTCGGCAAGTGTTTCTACTCTCAATTGGGTTTAATTATTTTGAAGGTAAATGTGTTTTCCAAAAATATGTGTATTTTAAGGTTTTCCCAGAGCTAGTGGTTTTAATCCTCTAGTTATTTGTATTCTATTCTAATCTTCTGTATAGTACATTTAGTTTTATAATGTATGTCATTCGGCACTGAAAATATAAGCTATATTATTTGAAATCATCACTGAAATGCATATGCCAGGAAATGGGGGACTAGAGATTGCAACAATAAATTTCGCCCAAGTTTCCAGGACGAACTCAGCTCGACTACAATTGCAATCGCATCAAGAGTTACTCAAAGTTCAGAAGTTGGTCAAGCATTTTGCAAATAATTCTCCGCACCGCAACTGCCGCCAACTCGACCCACGAAGGCCATTCATTTGCGGCCCGTCCAACGGGTTTATTACTTATTCAAGTTTGCCCCAGACTCTATACTCTTTTCAGGGCCGATGCGCAGGAAAGTTTTCATTAACCGTTCGAGGGGCAGGTAAGTGTTCTAATTGTTCGAATGAGAATGGTACAAAAATGTTCACCACAGTTTCTGCCACTCTGGCCGAGTGCTTAAATTGGATTCTTTGCGAAATTCTGACGCAGAAAAAGTATGTTGGAATTTTAAATGAGTAGTTTTATTAGTTTCATATTGACCAAAAATGTAAAGGTTTAAACATAATAGATGAAAATAAATACAATAGCTACATAAACTATATTTGAAGAATCTTTGGAAAATATTAATGATTACTATTTATGATCACTATGAATTAAAGTACCAAACTACCACATTAAAAAAAGTTGATTATCATAAATTAATTTAATGTTAAAAACAAGAGAGAACGGTATAGTCGGGTTGGTGTCCCGACTATCTAATACCCGTCACTCGGCTAAAGGGAGTGCGAGGGAGA
Organism: Drosophila prostipennis; assembly: GCA_037075205.1. NCBI lineage: Eukaryota > Metazoa > Arthropoda > Insecta > Diptera > Drosophilidae > Drosophila > Drosophila prostipennis. The sequence goes on along the minus strand of JBAMCJ010005005.1, from coordinate 1,018,821 downwards.
TGGATATATAAACTTTGATCAGCTATAACTTTTTAACGAATGGTCCGATTTAAAAAATGTCTTCTACATTGATAAGCACAACAAAACTGCATTTTTACTTTTCCGAAATATTTAAATTTTTAAAATCGTATATAAGCTATTGTGGGCGTTAGAGGGGGCGTGGCACCTTCTGGAAATAAACTTGCGCTGCGTAGGAACTCCAAGAATCTTCATGCCAAATACCAATCCTCTAGCTTTTATAGTTTCCGAGATCTCAGCGTTCATACAGACAGACAGACGGACAGTCGGACAGACGAACAGTCGGACAGACGGACAGTCGGACAGACGGACAGACGGACATGGCTATATCGACTCGGCTAGTGACCCTGATCAAGAATATATATACTTTATAGGGTCGGAAATGCTTCCTTCTAGCTGTTACATACTTTTGCACGAATACAATATACCCTTTTACTCTACGAGTAACGGGTATAATAAAACACAACAAGAAAGGAAGTTAGCTTCGGCCAGCCGAAGCTTATATACCCTTGCAGATAATTCCTATTAATGACTAATTTTCCGATCGTTCCTATGGCAGCAATATGATATAGTTGTTCGATATTGATAAAATTAAAATTGAAATTCGAAAACATTTAAAAAGACTCATATCTCAGAGTAGAAGAGAATACAATAAAAGTCAACGAAGCAATAATTTATTTCCTATTATATTCCCATTAATTTTCCGATCGTTCCTATGGCAGCTATATGATATAGTCGTCCGATTTTGAAAAAATTGTATTCGAAATTCAGAATTAGATAAAAAATGGCATTTCCAAAAGTGGAGGCTCTATGTTCAAAAACACCCAAGATATAATTTTTTTACATTTTTTTCCCCGATTACTCCAATGGGAGCTATATGAAATAGTTGTCCGATCCGGCTCGTTCCGACTTATATATTACCTGCAATAGATATAAGACTTTTGGGAAAGTTTTAGCTTTAAAACTGAGAGACTAGTTTGCGTAGAAACAGACAGACGGACAGACGGACAGAAGGACAGACGGACAGACGGACATGGCTAGATCGACTCGTCTAGTGATGCTGATCAAGAATATATATACTTTATGGGGTCGGAAACGTCTCCTTCACTGCGTTGCAAACTTCTGACTGAAATCATAATACCCTCTGCAAGGGTATAAAAAGTGAATAGCAATAATTTCAAATTGGTTAGGATAAAAAAGTTGATAATTAAATAATATTTGCGTATTTAAAGTCAACTTTGGAAATTCAGGGCCGTGGCAATCCATTCGCAGGCGAATTGTAATTTGGCCGGCATTTATTTAATTTATGCAAACAATTAATTATGTAGCTGCACGTTTGCAATTTCATTAAATGCGCGTTTATTAATGTCAACAACAACAACATCGAGGCAGCAACGTGAGCAACTCGAGAGCGCATAATTAATGCCATAAAATGTGAATAATTTTCCAAATCTACGGAAAACATTGTGGCAGGGAAAAGGGGGCGGGATCAGGGGGTCGGGTCAGGTGACTGGGTAATAAATTCCCCAAGGCATATGTACCGTGTTTTTGTATCCTTGCAGCTGTTCGTGTATGTGTGGCAAAAGGATTTGAGCTTTAAGCCTCGCGCTTTATTAATTTTCATATTGCATATTTCAAGGCGCCGCATTTGTCGCCCATAAATCACACACATTAATAACTGTTTTCCCTTTGTTTTCATTTAAACAGCCAAGTTTAACAATTTGCATTTGTTGCAATCATAAAGCATTTACTCGAACCGAGCAACAGCTGCAAACAAATACAGCAAAATAAATAAATGCTCGGATATATACAAACGTGTTTGTTTTCCGACAAGGTCATCAGAAATTGATTGAAGAGGAGGGGGGATTTCCCTGGGAAGCAATAAGATAAACAAAACGGAAAAGGCAAAATGTGATTTGAATCCATGGCAATAAAAATATTATATTTTAATTTTAAAGGTAGACAATTCAGAAGCAATTTGCAGAAATTCCTGAGTACTTTACCCTTTTTATGTCCTGAAAACCTTGAGGACCCTTAAAAAAATTGTTTGTGAACGCAATGAAGGCAAGCCATGTTTTTGAAGTTCTACTTAAAGGAAAATAAAGGTTCTTCAGTCAGACGTTTGATTAGAAAAATAAGAAACAACACAAGCTATTGGAAATTGCATTGAAAGGACTCGAAAAATGTAAGTATTTCCCAAAAAGCTCAAACTGTTGAAGAAGTTTTCAAGAATTTAAAGAACTCTTGCATTTATTTAATTAACTTTAAAGAGTTTGTTTACATTTTTTTGACAGTTAATAAAAAAAGTCCTTTAAGAATATTTAAATATTTGGTGAAGTTGCAATTATACTTTTTTAGATTTCAATTTTATTTAACATTTTGGTCTACAAAACGACTTTGGCGAAGAAGTAATTACACTAGTTTACAAAATAATATTCTTGGAGTGCTCCCCACCACTTTGATCACGAAAATACCACAAACATTTTTTTTCGACCGCACCGTTTTTTTTTTAAAGAGTTTTTAAAGTTCAAAATGTTCAATTTCTGACTTTTTTCGAATTTTTTCTTTTATCTCGGAATATATCCACCCAATTAGGCCAGCTGCCATTACCAATCATTATACCCGTTACTCGTAGAGTAAAAGGGTATATTGTATTCGTGCAAAAGTATGTAACATCTAGAAGGAATCGTTTCCGACCCCATAAAGTATATATATTCTTGATCAGGATCACTAGCCGAGTCGATCTAGCCATGTCTGTCTGTATGAACGCTGTAATCTCGGAAACTACAAAAGCTAGAAAGTTGGCATTACCAAAACATATTCTTGGGCTTCCTACGCAGCGCAAGTTTATTTCAGCCGAGCGCCACGCCCCCTCTAACGCCCACAATCACCCATAATCGCCCACAAACGATACTAAAATATGTCTGGCGCCCATATTTTTAAAGATTTTGGATAAGCATAAATGCAATTCTGTTGTGTTTAGTTATACATATCGAAATGTAGAAGAAATTTTTTTAATCGGACCATTCGTTAAAAAGTTATGCCTGATCAAAGTTTTTATCTCCATCTTCCTCGCACTCTTTTAGCCGAGTGACGGGTATTAGATAGTCGGGACACCAACCCGACTATAGCGTTCTCTCTTGTTTTTGTTTACATGTCGCCGCCTGGGATAAAAAGTAAATTTGGAGTTTGTCGACCGAAGGAGGTTGAAAAATCCGAACTTTAAAAATCCACCATAAATCCAATTTTCCATGGATTTTGTCCCGGCTTGTTTTATTCGATAGGATGTAAACTTTCAGTTTTTACCCATTATAATTTGTCGACGGATTTTTTTCTAGTCTTAACGATATTTACAGTTTACCTACAGTCGCGTTCGCATTACTTATCCAATCATATTGATCTGTATGCCTCTGATCTATTGACTTTAAAATGAAACGAGAACTGGCCTAATTGAGTGGATATGTGGTGAGATATAAAACAAAACTCAAAAAAAGTTAAAAAAAAACTGTGGCATCGAAAAAAAAAATTAGTGGTATCGTGATCTAGGGCTCTAAAACTACCAGAATTTGCCATCAATTACTGAAAAGCATTTTAGCTGTAAACTAGTGTTATCATTTCGAAAAATATAAAAAAGCAACTTTGACTTTACATTAAACATTTTAAAATGACAGCTGTAAAATAAAGTCGGAAAATACAACAAAACTGAACGACATGAATATCCGTATGTTGAATCAATAGCAGAGTTCAATAGCGGCGGAAAATATTCCATTGCTTTCCATTTACGTTTGTATATTTTTATCCGCATTAATATCGACATTCCAATCATTTAGGTAATAAAATGCCTTTGACGCGAAATTAAATCTCATTGAAAAAATTCCAGCCGAATTCTTTGGGCATTTTATTCAGCTTCCCAGCTGACAAGCTGACCTCCGGGAGCCCGAAAGCCGGAGGACACAATTTAAATCAAGTTGACCGCAGGATTTCACAGTGAATTATACCAAAGGCGACGGGAGTTACTTAGGGCCAATTCCAAGAAAATACGCCACGCCCCGTTTACCTTCGTTTCAGGGCGGCAGTTGGTGTGCCGTTTACATGCTTTCAGCATTAAATTAGTACACCCCGAAGTACACCTCGGATTGTAATAGAGATTTAGAGCAGACAATAAAGCGACTGGCAATGCTCAGCTCATGACATCAAAAGAGATTGCTCCCCAGATACTTTTACAAGGCTAAGCGAGTGTTCCTCGGCTCCTCGGCTCCTTGGCTTTGCCGGCAAACTCTGACAGTTGTTTTCGGTGGGGGATTTGGCCGGATATAAGTATATTTATTCCAGACCCACTCGCTGTCCATCAAAGTGAGCCATAAAAGTTTGGCAACATGTGATGGGGCTAATTACGAGGACGCCTAATGAAAAATCCAGCACTCAGGGCCAAAAAAATAAAATAAAACTTTGCCTTTGCATGCGTGCGGCAAGTTTTTAATTAAATAAAGTCGCTGCCCGGAAGTTTTGGGCCAGCAATGCGTTTGTGCAACTGAAAACTTCCTGCAGCTCGAAGTAAAGTCGGCCGAAACTTTAAGTTCCTTCTCCTCTGACTACTCAGCCTCACGAAATGAATCGGAATGTCGTTGCCGGAACTGGATTAACTTTAGTTTACTTCATCAAAATGCAAACATCTCTCGGGGGGGTGGAAACTAATAACAGAATATAAACAATTTGCGGTTGGCTGAAATCTTCCATTTTTGGCATACAAGGCCCTTTTTGCAGGTGCTCGCAGTTGGGCTTGAAAAGATAGGTAAACAAAATCACGTTGGGTAAATATTATTTCGTCTCCCCTCCTCGCCCTTCACGCCTCCGGTGGGATTTTCTGGACTTGTTTTCGTTTTTATTAGAAAACAAATTTAAATTTTAATATTTTCTCTGTCTCCACTGGCTGTTGTCACTGTCTGTCTGCCGCAAAAATAATAATGATAAAAACGGCAAAACCTGTGGGATTTTTGGGCGAGTGCTGCAAATTGAAAACGACTTTTTGGCGAAGGGGAAAAGTTGCTGATGATAATAATAATAACAACAGCCGAACATGTTCATTTCGACTTGACGAAAATACTTTTATTATTGTAAACTTGGAATTGGCCAAATTATTGTAAATTCAGCAATCGGATTTCGTGTGCATAAGCCAGAAATCATGGACGAGCATTTTTGTGTCATGTCAATAAGTTGGCCAGGCACGTTCAGCCAACACCACCCGCTCCTCGGTTGGTTTCCCAGGACCTTCCCCCCAGCTCCCTTAACCCCTTCAATTGACAATGCGTAGAACGTACAATATTTTGTCGTATTGTCGATTTTTGCCCAGCTCCGTGCGCACAAGTATTCGAGTGTGCATTATGTGTGAGTGTGGCTGTAAGGACATCTCACTGCCCAGCCATAAGCTATATTTTCGGTATGCCAGCTTGAAGGTCCTGTCGAGCAGCTGTCAACTTCAACTCCATTCCTGCACCAATTCGCACTGCGATTCCTCCTGCTGCATTCAATTGTCACTTGGATTTCCAGGCACACGTGTGCTCAACTCGTTCACTCCTCAGTTCCATCAGGCCAAGGCGAATATGCTCAGAAATGGCACGAAAGAATGCTGCAAAAACTACTGCTAATGCCGAGGCTGATGACAGATTGCCGGTCTTAAATGCAAATGTGGCCAACGTGCAATGTGGGGCCAAAGACCAAGCTGGATTCTCAACAGCCAAGAGAAGTCATCAGACAAATTGCTTTTATTTTGACGTTGAGAATAGAGAGACATTTCTGAAATTTTAAACAGTTAATCGTTTATGTTGGAAAAGTGGATGGGACATGGAATGTGTTTGAATTTCAGATGGGTCATCCGTCATATCAGGGATCTTTGTAATACTTATCATCACAAAAGAGTGAAATAAACATAACAAGTGTAACAATAAAATTCTAAGAATATTCGTTTAACATCCAAGAAATATTTCTGTAATTTTCCATTTATAAACTGTGGGAATTTGATATTGCAAATGTTTCCGTTTAAGCTAGAGTAATATTTTGAGAACTAAACACTTTGATTGCCGTGGAATAAATCTAAGCTCACAGAGAGCTTCCTCGGATAATCCAAACAAAAGCTGCTGCTCAAAGGCAAGATGTCCCGGAAAGCCATCGCAACCCTTGCCCTTGGGTTGGCAGAGCATTTGAATACGTTATGGTTCGCCGGTCCAAAGCCCAATACTCAAAGCGTATTACACATACGCACCGTTGCGGCGGTTACCCCCTGAGCAAGGGTTTGATGCCACCGCTCGAAAGCATATTCATTTCGGTTTGAGCTCCCCAATGTCACGACATTCACTTAAATGGGTTTCAGTCGTAAAGCACACTCATACAGAACTAATGCCCATGTAAAATGCTTTGAAGCTGTACATTTCTTTTGCAACTGCAGCAAAGGCAGCACGAAGGGCAAGAAAAAGTGGGGGAAAAGCATCTTCTAAGCTGGGGAAAATCCTTGGCGCTTTATTTTCATTTTGATTGCCGTTCAAAATGCCGTTCGCCGAATGAAGTGCCAAACTGTGAAGCTCAACTCAAAATGTTGCTACAATTAAGACAGACAGAAAGTCCCGGAGACCAAGATGTAGAAGTAGTAGAAGCAGAAGGAGCTGGAAAACATCTGGCTTTGGTCTTGTAAGCTTGTTTTTGCTCTTGAGCTCCATTTAAAGTCCCGCCGCCTTCCTTGGCCAGCTTCATGGCCTGAGTAATTTAAAACTCGATGGCAGTTGACTGTTAATTTTAGTTCTCTGTGAAGTTTTCGCTTAAATATTTTATACGCTCGGTCGACCAGCGATGGCTGGCGATGGCTCAGCCCGACTCCTTCATAAATCAGCGGCTGTCTGCCTGGTTTGTACTCTACGCCGCGCGCAACAAATTGTCGGTCTGTGCGGCCAGTTGATAAATATGCCAGACCCACTGTGCTGATATGCCTCGTTCCTACTCCTCCTGCTCGTTCTCGCGCGGATCTGTGGGACATGTGCTGCCTTAATTATGGCAAACTTCCTTCCCGACATCGGGCATCAATTTGGCCCCGGAATCTCCGTTTGTCACACGACGGCCACACGGAACACAGGACAACTCCCAACTATATTCGTTCTGACCTTCTGCATGCACGGGAAAATATATATCTTAAATACAAATATTTCGTCATTGGGTTTCTGTGTATATAAAGGAACGAAAAGTACCCGATTGGGTAATAATAACAAAATATTTCCAAGATTTTAAAATGTATCAATAAAAATTCAATCCTTTTCCCTTACAGCTATTTACACACAAATAAATCACGCCGGGATCAAACCGATATGTGCATGGTAAATTTCTGAAATACTGGTAAAATTAATATTCAATAATTTCAAATGGGTAATAAGAAATATGACGACTTAAATTACATGAGTGGCAGTGAGAAGAACAAATTCTCTCTAATCGTAAAAGAGCGAGATAGCGCTTAAAGTTACATTCCAAATTTGAATTGGCTGTTGTTTACCTTTTAAGCATATCAAATTGAGAAGTCGCATATCAGGTCAAAATTGATACCACATAATGTAAAAATGATCATCGTTTCATTTGTTTTTGGGTTACCATTCAGTGGATTATCATTTATAATGACTTTTTCTTTTAGTGCACCTCTGGAAAATGCCACTTGAAATTTTGGGCGAAAGCTTATACCCCAGATTGGAGCGGAAGTCCTGCTCGGCAGTCCTCCGGCAAATACTAATGCCGGCGGAAGTGAGCGAGACAGGCGGACAGACAGTTGGCAACATAAATTCGGTCAGGTTCGCCCTGAAATAATGGCTGAGATGGCCAAAAGAGAGAGTGGCTGGTAGACAGAACTTTGAATTAGTGCAGGGAAAGTGGAAACGCTCGCCTTGAGGGCCATCGCGGCATTAAAAATTATGCAGTTCAGATGGAAGAAAAATGCAATTTAAAATCATTTTGAGGAGCTGCAGTTGCGCCCTCGATTCGAGTGCTAATTGCCGGAAATAAAAATGAAAATCACATCCTGTGCTTCAGCTGGCGGAAATGACCACAGCCGCCATTGACGTCGTCCTTTCTGCGAATGAATTTTCAATGCGTCGCGAATTTATTCTGGATTTTTTCCCCCATATTTCCCAGGCTTTTGTTCGGGTCTCTTCCTCCATTTATTGTGCAGTTTTCTGCTACGTTTACTGCCCGCATTTGCTCGGCATAATAAAAATAATAATAATAATCAGGGGTCTGCCAGGAATGGGGAATGGGGATGCTGGTTCTGGCTGACTCGTATTTATGTCAACAGTCTGGAAGCAGTCATTGCTGTCGCCTAATTTATTTCGTTTGTGTTGACTTCACAGGTCCCATTAAGGCTCCAATTTCCCATTGAAAACTGGAACTCTCGCCACTACAGGGATTAATTTAGTTATGCATAGCAAAATTCCAACAACATTATTTGCGCACGCATAAATGAATACAGAATAATGGCGAAACATAGTGTGGACATTCTTAAAATACCCTAGGAAAGAAATAAAGAATACAAAATAAATTAGTAAAAAAGAATATGGGTACTCATAAAGTAAGTAATGAGAAAATATAAACCATTATTTATTTATTTTATAGGGTTAATAAAAATAATCGCAGCATATACTATATAACATTTCTTTTGTAGTAAAATATTAAGATTATATTTTACTTATAGAATAAAAATAAAGAAGTAAACAAATTTGGGTAAATATTTGGTTGATACCCCTGCTCAAAAAAAATCATACATTTTTGTGAGGACCCAAATTTTTTTCAATAAACATTTTATAATGTTATATATCCCCTTTCCATCCTTGTTATACCCCTTGCTACCCTGAACAGCACCTCTGCTTTTCGTATTGCGTATACGACGCGATCGCAAGCCGTTGGCAATCGACTCCGCCGCTGTGATTGCGTCGGGAAAAAGGAGTGAGGACTCGCGTCTGGCATTGGCTCTTTGTTTACTCATTGCCTAATTGCATGAATATTTTTGGCTCATGCACAATTTGTTTGTTATTATTGCCGTCGAGTCGTCCTGTTGTTGTTATACCCTTGCAGAGGGTATTATGATTTCAGTCAGAAGTTTGCAACGCAGTGAAGGGGACGTTTCAGACCCCATAAAGTATATATATTCTTGATCAGCATCACTAGACGAGTCGATCTAGCCATGTCCGTCTGTCCGTCTGTCCGTCCGTCTGTCCGTCTGTCCGTCTGTCCGTCTGTCCGTCCGTTTCTACGCAAACTAGTTTCTCAGTTTGGAAGCTATCGGGCTAAAACTTTCCCAAAAGTCTTATATCTATTGCAGGTAGTATATAAGTCGGAACGAGCCGGATCGGACAACTATATCATATAGCTCCCATAGGAATAATCGGGAAAAAAAATCTAAAAAAATTATATCTTGGGTGTTTTTGAACCTAGAACCTCCTACTTTTGGAAATGCCATTTTTTATCTAATTCTGAATTTCGAATAAAATTTTTTCAAAATCGGACGACTATATCATATAGCTGCCATAGGAACGATCGGAAAATTAGTGATTAATAGGAATGATCTGCAAGGGTATATAAGCTTCGGCTGGCCGAAGCTAGCTTCCTTTCTTGTTGTTATTGTTTTTGCTGTTGATTTTTCGGCAAAATACTATTCAAAGGCCAAAACGACAAATTTGAAAGCGCAATTAAATGAAATATTTACACATCATTTGGTTCACTGTTTGCTGTTAATTAAATATGGAAACCTAGTCGGCCAGTCGAGACGAATTGAATGCGATACTGGGTTGCCATCCAAGCTCTTTAGCCGCCTGGGGTAATAACAGTGTGGTCAGTTCGCTGGACTATATCGGAAAAGTATCCGAAAGGCCAAAGGGGATGGGAAAAAAGGAGAGAAGTTAGCCTTAGGTACACTGTCCTGTTGACTGCCTTTCAGCTCAAGTCGAGCGAACATCTGAGTTGCTGCCGCTGCCAGTTACCAGTTTGTAGTTTCCCACTGCTTTCGACAGCTGTGCTTCGTCCTTATTTCGCCTTGCAACCTCCCTGTGGAGTGAAACATAAAATGCATTTTCCGCATTAAAAAATTCAACCAGAAGACTCTGCCGACTAACACATGGCCCCAGTTGGCTGAGGGCAACAAATTGCTTCTGATTTCTTATTTGGCTCGTCTCGTATTTTCCCATTTTATGCTATGTGTGGCATTTTATTTAAATGATTACCATTAAAGTGTTAAAAGTCTGGGATTAAAATTGAAATTACTCTAGAGAAAAAACCAAATTATATAAAATTAACAGTGCGTGAGATGATTTCTGGCGCAAAAACAACAGATGAGCGAATTTTGTGCATTTATTCCACACGTATTTAAGCTAATTTACGAGAGCGTGTGTGGCATGTAACCTCATTAGAAAGCCCCATAAAATTCAGCCGTTTTTAATGACTGCTTTTTGTGTAAAGAAATTACAGCCCAAATGAAATGATGATGCACGAAATGATGTTAAAATGTGTGTCGCCCATCAAGTCCATGGTCCGTGGCATTGTCATTTAATTGTTTTTATTTTTCATTTTATTCTCCCCTCCACATCTGATCAGCATTTTCACTTAATTCCCTCGGAGTTCAACATTTAATGGCATACTTTTCAGGGCGGAATTCAAGGCCTTCAGTTAAGGAGACTGAGCGATTTCATTGTCTTGTACGATGTGCAGCTGTCTCCGTGGCGAAAACGTGTCAGCCATTCTCATATATTCACATATATGTAGGAACATGCAAAGTTATATACTCAAATCGTTCCGAGACGCCCTCATGTCTGAGTCACGACAAAGCCAAGCATAAAATACATATATGCCGAAACAAGAGAAATTTGTCCAATGTGCGTGGGAACATTGCAAATACAAGCGAGTACATTTTTGCTTATATAATTCATTACCCACCTTTGTGGCATGATTTTTCACGAAAGAAATTGAATTCATGTGAAAATTCCATGGTGAGTGGCCTAAGTGATCTCTCGTTCCTGCGAGCAATAAATCAATATCTTCATAAAGGTACCAAAAAATGTTACCCTTTCTCTTATAAGGATATAATATAATAATTAAAAGTGTATATTAGACTCAACAAATAGCCCAAATTGTTGTAAGCTGTAAAGTTTATATTTCTAAATACTAAGCACAGTTTTCTTATACATTTAATGAACCGAAATATATAAAGAATGGATTACTTTCAGAAACCCTTACAATTTGGAGAGAATTTGTTGGCGCTCCGGCATTTCTATAGGTTCTTTCAACTTTTACTCCTTGCCATATCTGCCGTTTTCGGCAACAAATTAAGCTTTAAGCCCGAAAGGAAGGAAAGTACAGGAAAAACTTTCTTTACGCTCAATGTCAGGGCCTAATTGGGCATCTTGGCTTGCTGTTTGCGAGTTCGCTACAGTTTTTCGACTCATTATGCTGGTTAAGTTAACAACAGTGACTCAATTGTGCTTCGCCCCAGCTGAAGGCCCGAAAAACACCCCAAATACCCCAAAACAAACGCAACTCGCAAGCCAACTAATTAAGCTTCGATTAACTTTGGCTCGAAAACAATGGAGCAATTCGAGTATGACAAGCCACAGCATACTGAACGGCAGCCGGAAATCATTGCCATGGCACATCCACCAAATCGATGGGATTTGGTTATGGCCCCAAGGAATCGGCCAGGATGAATGCGGCCTAAGCAATCCAAACCATTTCGTAAATAATCGAAATATGGGAAGCGGTTCAAGTGCTTTGGCGCAAACTTTTCCCACCATGCACACGTTGCGGTATCATTTCCGTTGAAACTATACCACTATAACTGTATAGCCTCCAGTGCTTAAAAGTTCAAGATTGTGAAAATTTCAACAATGGAATAAAACTTTTTTATGTTAAATGGGAATTAGAGCAGAGCTGCAAGGGTAAAATACGAAGTAGTTTAAAAAGAAGCCATCAATGTACGGCAATATGGATCAAATTTTAAATTGAAAGTTTTGGTAAAAATTTTCAAATTTAAAATTTTGAGGAACATATTTTTTTTAATTTTCTGGCTTTATTCGAGGAAAATTGGGAAAGTTTTTTATCTGCTTACAAGTATTAAACAAATTTGTAATACCGCATTACATTTTTTATTTTTTCAGGACTCACAAATGTTTAAATTTTTATTGCATTTATTTTTAATTCGCAATGTAAGGGTGCCGCATCAGTTTTTTTAAAATATCATTGGATATTTTTTTGGTTTTGCGTAATGCCGAGTGGGTACTGGAGTTGTCCGGTCTTTTTGCCCACGACACTGATGCCAATTTCAATCAATTCAATTAATGCCTCAATTCATGGTTTTATCCCCATTCCGCCCCCGAAACACCATACGAAATGGGGCAAAATGGGGGAAAAGAGTGCAAAAGAAGGCAAAAGAAAAAACGTCGAACGGAAATCCCGAACAAACCGCAATGGCCGGCAGCAGACAATGCAAATTGTTTGAGTGCCGCCCTGTGAGTCTGTGTATCTGTATATCTGTATCCCAACATGTAGTCCGTATCTGTATCTGTAACTGCGGTTTCCGTTTTGGCTTTCTTTTTGTGTTTTTATTGCATGTGAAGTATTTGAAGTATTTGCGAACTACGCTCGAGTGTATTCATTCCCCTTTAGTTGCGAAAAACCGTAGATGGGAGACTTTAATGTACTCGCAGTTCATTTTGTATTCATGCACTTTACAATTTCTTGTTTCCGATGCACAGGCCAACAAATGCATGGGCAGGCCACAATGGTTCGGCCAGGGGACACAGCCAAGGAGACCCCAGGATTCAGCTGGAGCAGCATCCGCAGCCTCAGCAGGATGTGTTCCTTCGGTTTCGTTTGGGTAATCATCTGCTCCTGAGTGCTTGAGTGGTCTTTAAGCTATCCGCTTGCCGATGATGGATGCAAAAGAGCTGCATCTCCACTTCCACTTCCAGCTGGGGAATATGAGTTATGCGAGCGCCCAAAACCACCGAAAGCTTTTCGTTCAGTTAAGGTAATATATTTGTTAACCTATGTAAATGCCAAAAAATATATGCAGCTAAGTGAAAAGTTACCCTTTTTACGGTTATTTTTGAAAAAGTATGTCTTCAAAGGGTGCCACAAAATATTATCACTTTCATAGAAGTTGAAATCACTTAAAAAGACTGACAGGAGAAGAAAATCACTTATGAAATATGTATTTTGGTTCAATTTTTTTAATAAGATTTATATAGCCGTGGAAATTTTCCATTTAAATTAATTATTTTGGTTTTAATAAAGTACTATAATATAACTCTGAAAACTAAATTGAAATCAATAAAATAATGACATTTATTAATTTCCAATTAATAGAAAATAATTGTCAAATTTGGCACGAAAGCAAAGGCACCATAAAAAGAGTTTCATTTATGTCATATTTTCAGTTGTTTGTACTTATGTGTGTCAATAATAACATGTTCTGATTATTGCTTTCAGGCGTTATATTTGTATTTTTTTTATTTAATCTGCTTTAATTAATCGGTAAGCTCTGATTTTTTGCATTCGCCGGTATAACAAGATTTTAAATAAACAGTTAATTGAGAACCTGCTGCTTTTTTGACAGTTTATAAAGCACATCTGAATTTATATAAATCCATACGTATTGGAGAATTTAAAAAGTTTGTTAAATGTAAACCCTGATAAGAAAATGATGCTATTAATGTTTAAAGAGAATATCCAGGCGTGTTATTTATTGTTAAATTCCTTACCAGCACTTAAATGCAAATTCCGGACACTTGCAATCACAGAGCTCATTCATGCATTTTTCGACTGGGGATCGACTTTAAGTACATTTCCATAGAACAACATGGCAACAATGCAGGACCAGCGCAAATATCGAAGGGGAAACACGTGCAGGCGGCAGCCGAATGGCGACAATCATTACAAGGACGATGAGCATAAACAACGCAGCAGCAACATCCTGACAGACGGAAGCGCAAACACAGGACTCGCACACTCACAGCCACGTTATTTACATACCACATCACGTGCGGCTGTATTTGTGGCACCATTTATAAAGCAGATATGTATGTGCGACACAAAAAACTCTCGCATTATGTCAAATGTTTTGTTTGTCCTTTGAGGGAGTGGAGAAGTGGAGATGTGGAGATGTCAACGCCCGTTGTTTTCGTCCTGGTAGCATTATGTGCCTGTTGAATTGGCGCGCCACCACTCGGATTTAGTTCGCTTTTTTACTGGCCAATCGAGCACAAATTAAACCCGGATCAAGAACCTGGCCAAAAGCACTCGATTCAGCAATCGCTGGCTAAGCACTCGGGCGACCGTTTTCAACCTGAAGTTGGGACCAGCTTAACTTGCAGCCAAAGTTTTTCGTTTTCTGGCCAGAGAAGTAAAGAGTAAGGTAAGCACAATTGGGTCAGTACTCTGCCAAATCGCTTGTGCCCAAGTTAGGGATTTGTTGGTAACAGAAAGAGGAAACAGCTAGCAGAAACAACGAAAGAAAGTAAGGACACGAACACAGAGTCGCAGGTTTAATCCCCAAGTCCTTGAGTTTTTCAAGTTCAATTCTGTCTGCCTTGCATCATTGCGATAATTGATGTCTGTAAATGGTTAATTATCCTCCAAGTGGGTCTCGACATCCACATCTGCTTGTAATATGCTTATTAGCCGCTCGCTTTGTGAATTTCTGACATCCACCTATGATGGCCAAGTCCCAAATCAGCCGAGACTGTTCAATTATACTAATGCTATTATCTCCACATTACGCATACGCAGTGTGTGTGCAGCCAATGGAGGCTCGTAAAATGCAGAGCAGGCATTAAGATATTATTTGTGGGCTTCCTTCGTTCAGCCAATGCCGAGTGCAATTATTTGCAGAACATCTAGTTCGAAGCGGGGTGCTCTTAAATATTTCAGCCAGCCAAGGGAGTCTTTAGGACATGTTGTGCCAGATAATTTATCTAAGCAACACATTCCCAACCGAAAATTTTCCAGCCACAAAGTGTCAGACTTGATGCTGCGGCTGCCGCTGGCAATAAATCTTGAAGTTCATTAAAAAGTTTATTTATATTTCACCTGCTGTGTGCGGGGGAAGGAAGTCTGGCAAGTGTCAAAGAAATAAAAGCTCGAATTGCCGACAAATCTTTGTTAAGCTTGACCTTGACTGATGGCCTTTCATAAGAAGTCGTTTCGGAAAAACATGGAACAAGCAAAATAGGTGCCTAAATAAAAATGTATAAGTTAAAAGCTTAGAATTTTAAAGAGAAAAATAAGCAGATTTAAAAAACAATAGGTACATACGTCCAAAAATAGGTGGATAGGTAAACGGTTTTGTGTTATATTTACTGTAAAAGATAAAACACTTCAATTGTAGGTGTACAATTATTAAAATTATTTCAGATATGTATTATTCCACACAGTATGTGGAACAAAATCTTTGTCCTTTTTTTCATTAATGAATATGCTCCACTTTGTTAATTAACACCATAATAGATAACGACATAGGGTTTTCGTATAGCCCAAAACATATGCATTCACTAGCTTCATTCAACTAAAAGTGTTTCGCCATTGAAGAGTCAACCAAAGCGCCATCCAAAGGAAGCGCTCCAATAAGTTTGAATGGCATCAGAGATACGCTATTCAATATGAGCCGAATGTATGTGCATGTGTACGAGGAGATAGTGCGGCTTCGGCCTTGCTTTTGTATTTGTTAACAATGAAGGAGGTGGTTCCGTGGGAGGTGTTTCATCCGGCTTTAATTAAGATCTGGCTGAAAGCGTCCGTATATGACACGTATAGGAGTGTACATCAACTGATAGCAAAATAATAACCAAGCTTAAGATATCACAATTGAAACATAAAATAAATATTGGTTTGTACGCCAGTAACTTTATAAATGAATCTGCAAAACATAAAAATTAAGCAAAAAGTAAATTTTTAAAGTAATTATTCTTACCCAATATTGGTTGTCTTCACTTGTCCTATAGAGAATATATAAAACGATCAGGCAAATGTAGACTACGAGTATAGTTAGTAAGAGTATTATATAAAGAATCTTCCAGCGTTGATCTATCCGGTGTCGTTCGAGGCTTATATTACGACGGGAAAACATAGCTAATGATAAAGATGTGATATATTTAATCATTTTGGAACAGTTAATATAATCAAAACGATACGAACTATTAATATACGCTAATTGAAGAAATTATATAAACTGTAATGCAAGAAATTATTATCAATTAACAAAAAGATTTTGTGTGTTAGTGTTCGCCTATAAATTAATTGTATTATTCTTTTTCGAAATTTAAAAAAAAAAATGTAGTACAAAGAATTTTAATAAATATTTTATTTTGAACCAAAACAAGAGAGAACGCTATAGTCGGGTGCCCCGTTACTCAGCTAAAGGGAGTGCGAGGGAGATGGAGTTATAAAACTTTGATCGGGAATAACTTTTTAATGAATGGTCTGATTAAAAAAAATTCTCCTACATTTCGATAGGTATTGATAAACACAATTAAACTGAATTTTTACTTTTCCAAAATATTTAAATTTTGTAAAATCGTTTAAAGTTATTGTGGGCGTTAGAAAGGGCCCTCGGCTGAAACCAACTTGCGCTGCGTGGGAACTCCAATAGTTTCCAAGATCTCAGCGTTCATGCGGACGGACAGACGGACATGGCTAGTTTGACTCGGCTAGAGATGCTGATCAAGAATATATGTACTTTATAGGGTCGGGAACGCTTCTTTCTCCCCGTTGCATAATTTTGCACGAATACAATATACCCTTTTACTCTACGAGTAACGGGTAGAATAACCTTTATCAATTTGATTTTAATTTAAATTTACTTTTAGTTTAGTATTTGAAAATTAGAAATATGTATTTAACATCTGATGGCCCACTTACCTTTGCAGATTCTAGAACAATGCTCATGACTGGTCTTAATTAATTCAAGTTCAATGGGCAGGGAACTCAGCTCTCCCTGTGAAAGTTCCTATATCGCCAAAAGGGCTCAGTCGCAACGCACGTCGTAGGAGGAGCACTCGCCAAAGTCCGACTTCAGGGTGTAGTACATGCCCACACAGACGCCGGCCACCAGGATGAGGACTCCCAGCCAGTAGACCAATCGCCAGAAGGGCCATGACGAAGGTGTCTTCTGCTGGGGCCGCTCAGGCCTCGCCTCCTCCTCGTCGGCTTCAACTCGCTGTGCTTGGCGGCGCGGCTTATTTCCCATTTTCCCCGGGCCCCCAACTTTGCCTACGAATTTTCCCCCTTTTGCCGATAATTGATTGGATTTTCCCGAGCAACTCGACGGCAACCGAATGATAACATTTTATTGAAATTACTTAAACATCTTGTAGGCTGAGATTCATCTCGTCGGCAAAACTTTCGGCTAATTATTTAAGTTAATTGGCCTTTGTCCGCAAAAGGGGCGGGCGAAATAATAACGATGATGGGGGTGGTTGGTGGTTGGGCGGTTCGGTCAGGCCTAAAATATTTGCTCGGAGGCCACAAAATGTCTCGCAAATTTGTTCAAATTACTTGGAACACAAAACAAGAGTCGGTGCCACTCTTCGACATCCTTGCAGAGTCCGGGGTCCACAGTCCGGAGTCCTTGCATAAATAAAGGGGCCTGGGCGGAATATAAAAGGACTTTGTTTGCGGTCGAGAGATGAAAAGTCATTTCTCTCCATTATTTGCCAACTAATTGGTTGTAGGACTTGTGAATTTCAGTTCGGTGCTCAAATGTTTGCCCAAAGAATTTTGGAATGCTGCGAGGTGTCAAGTGGTAGTGGTGCCCATCACTCTTGCCTTTTCTGTATCAATTAAATGGCCAAATTGCCCAAATGAAGGATGCAGCTTAATAAGGACATTGCACATTTGTACTCACAAACATACGCATATATACAATGCCACTTAAACATGCCGTAGATCTTATTCTTGCCTTGATTTAAGTGCGTTTCGTTGGGGTTTTCCCCATGGCTTTTGGTCCTTCGGAATGCCGGCGATGCCGATGCCATTACTGCTTCAATTTCAGCTTCTGTTTGATGTTAATGAAAGTTTCCGTCGTGCAAATAAAGCCAAAAGCATGGAAATCAGTAAAACAAATTGCAATCTGCTTTTTATCGCACGTCGCTGCATGACTGCTGGCTGCCGGCATTTTCCTTGCTCCGTCATCGATTGCCTGGCTTTTCCCCGCTTTCCCCGGCATTTCCCTTCGCTGGCCAGGCTATTGACTTGCTCATTATGGCCCTGATGATGACTGCTCTTGCCACGGCTACGGCTCTTGCCTTTGCCGCTTTCCCGCTTTTCCGCCTTCCCGTACATATATCTGTGTGCTTTGGTTCCGTTTCATTTTCAATTCTCCTGCAAAAAGCATAGCTCTTCTCATTCCGCACCCGTATCGCGGGTCGGCAATCAGGGGGCATAAATTGTTAATATATCTTAACGGATATTCAATTTCCGTAGACCAAGAAATGCATTAAATTCGTAACAAAGCTAAGCCGCTTCAACCGAAAGATGGCAAAATTGTTAAACTCCAGCGGGGTATTATTAAAAATTCAAAGTCGTTATAGAATGGCAAACTTTGTGCCAGTCGGGGCCAAGACATAATAATAATATAGAGCCGGAGTGGAGGAGCTGAAAAATAAGGAATGGCCAGGACAATGGGTAGACAACGGGCAAACTATGAACTGGGAAGCTGTGAGGCTGGGAAGCTGTGAGACTGCGAAACTGCAGAACTGCGAAACTGAGATGCCGAGAAGCTCAACTATGCCCAAGTCGGCTGTCCCGTCCGACTGTTTATTTTCACTAGACTTCGTCTTTTGCTGGGCTTCGGCCTTATTACGCTCGGTGGCCTGGCCCATCATCTGCATGGCCTTGGGGTGGTGGGTTGCTGGTTGGTGATGGGTGGGCGGTGCCAAATGCCAGGACGAACAGGCAAGTTGTCAACTAACTTTGCAACAATAATCGCCAACGTCGCAGGAGCCGGAGTGACAGAACTGAAGCAGCAGCAGCAGCTCGTTGATAAAAACCAGAAAACAATAAGACTCTAGGCTGACTTTTATACAGTCCTCTCCTCCAGGCTCCTCCATCTCTTTTACTGCAGCGTTTACCCTCGAAGAAGCAAAGGTCTTCAAAAGGAGCAAACAGCAGCAAATAGGCTGTACGGGTGAGGATCTCTTCAGACTTTCGAGTCCTGGCACAAAGGCGTGATTGCTTTGGATTTTTGTTTGGCCAGAAGAGAATAAAGAGGGCACAAAGGGTATGGGAATAGGCAAATAGGTTGGATGTGTGCTCTTAGCATAGTTTTCACTTTAATCAAACGGTGTACACAATGAGATTTAAACCCCTTTATGGCCAATAAAAGAGCTGATATAATACAATAACTGAAATATAAATTGTAAAATTAAATTGAAATGCTACAGTGAATAGAGGAATTTTATAAATGGCTAAATATAGATATACATGTAAATGATGTTGCAAGTGTGATGCTAATTTAGCTAAGAACTAAATTAGATTAGATAGAATTTATTACATTTTTTAAATAATTTAAAAAGTCAACTGATTTCAGATATTTGTTAAATAAAATCCACAATTTTAGAATTAAACAAACCACTGGAAAATAAGTAATTTCCCAAACTATAAGTTCGCTTTGTAGCCACTTTTAAACGTGATCCCATTTAATTAAATAAATCTGTTGGCCAACTTTTTGCTTGACTGAGCTATTGAATTAGCCGCTTTGCCCGGGGGGAGTTTCAAAATGTCTATCCAATTTCTGGCATTGTCGTGGGTGGCGGCAGTCCTCAAAAAAAGAGCAAACGAGCTGGCAGAATAGTGTGCGTGGCATATGTAAATTTCAAGCTAATTAAAATTAGCATATAATTCCCCTTTTCGCGGGGACACATGCGTGTATGTATGTGGAGGGGTTTTGCAGAGTGGCGGAGACCATTATCTGGCTCAGCCGCAAGAAGTCGTGGAAAACTACGCGCTCGGAGCTGAAGCTGATTAAAAGCGAAAGCTAACAAGCGTTTGCTCTTTGCCCCGTTTGCCCTTGCAACATATGGGTCCTGACCCCCAATTCCCCCGCTCCTCAAAACCTGCTCCCACTTTGCCAGAGGGTTTTCTGTGTCATTTTGGCTCCGCATTAGAGTCGTAAAAATTTATTGTAACTTTTTTCAGGCCACCCATGTCTGAGCCGACGGGCTTAAGGCATTATGCCTTTTAATTAAACCGTTGAGATGTGTGCCAGACGTAAAATAAAATGGAATGAAATATAATTTTGCATATACCTACATATATTTAAAGTGTTTTCCACCCGGAGAGTTTGAGCTGGCTTTGGTCGATTACAAAGCTTGGTATTAATTATGATAATTATGCGTAAGCGCTGGTTGGCATTTTAATTGCTCATACGCCATGCTGCACATTTCATAAAAAATGCAACAAAAGGGAAAACGGAAAAAGGGAAAAATCTGGGAAAAAAAGCGTACCATAAAATTTCATAATAAAAATCTTGTAAATTTAAAATTACAAAATCCCCTAGAGCGGCATACATCAATTCGTAGCTGAGTTCACTTGGATTGTTTTTCGAGAATGCATTGTCCTCGGTCGGGTCCTTTGTTAATTGCCGGAAATGCAAATGGGCAGGCAGCAAGTGGAGACGGAATGGATGGCTGGGAGCTCTGTCGACCATAAATGATTTCCATTTTAAATGCGTGCGAACCACTCTCGCATTTTACCATTTATTTACTTTGGAGGTGAGCCAGCTTCCTTTTCGGGGCCCCACTTTGTACGCAATTTTCATTTCTTTGGCCCTCGCCTGTTCCTTTTTCTTGGTGGGACAACAATTCGCTTTGGCTTCACACCAAATTTGATTTCATTCGCAAGACGCTCTCAGGTTAAATGGTGCAGAAACTCCTGTTGACTTGCCGACTGGCTGACCGACCCCAAGTAGGATCTCGGAATGAATTTAAAAGCCACTTTTTGTGCAGAGAAAAAAAATTAGGCCACACAAAAAAAAAACACGCCTTGATCAAATCGATATGCGCATGGTAAATTTCTGGTATTTATACGCATATATGATTTACCATGCAAAATGTTAAAATTCTCTCTCTTGGAGATTCTCTGACTTCGAAAAAGAGAGGAAGAATAACAAATTCTCTGTGTTCGAAATAGAGCGAATTAGTAAAAGTAAAGTAACATGAGTGGGATCGAGAAAGACATTTTCGAAATTCGAACTACCTTCTTAAAACATGTTACTTATGTTTCGAGCATATCGAGTTGAGATGCCGCATATCACGTCAAAATCTATACCACACAATATCATATTGTTCATAAATAGCAAGTTTTTTGGGTGTAGGCCATCTAAATAAATCGTATGCCAATAATATATAACCGAAATGTTTTTTGTTTACCTTTCACGCAGTAATCCATGAATTCCCATCTCCAAATTGAAAATAAAATTGGAATAAAAGCCAACTTTTTTCCGTGCATCTATAAATAAATGTCACAAGTTCTACATTTCAATGCGAGCCATCCGAATGCTCTCCATTCGCTGTCAATTTGTGTGCTCTCTAGCGCATTTGCATAACAAAATTGCCATGCATTTCTCATTCGTTTCCGATTTTTTTTTTGGTTCTTTTTTTGGGCTTGCACTTTGAACTCTCGAACTCGAACGCAGTCCAAGTCGCCGAAAGAGTCAGTTATCCATTTGCAGCTCAGCAAGTTTTGACTGCAGAATGTCAACAAAATAAATGCATAAATAAGGAGATCATCGTGTCAGGGAACGGCGCTAAGGCCACGCCCACTCCCGCAGTCCCGCCCCCTCGAAGAGGTCTCAATATAACGAGATGGTGAAAAATGTTTGAGTTTTGCATTATTAAAGTTCTTGGCTGGCAGTTGGCAACTTTTCACGTGCTGATAAATGGCCCCGAGCTCTCGTAGTGGGTGGAAAAAAGCGAAGTGAAATAAAACGAAAACTATTCCATCTTCACTCCGGGTGCGAACATCTTTCAATTGAAATATATCTCTACTTTCCTGGGGCCATCTACGTATATATACTTATATGTTCGAGTCAATGGGAGAGTGGGATAAACTCACGCAGACATTTTCCTGGGCTGCCAGGGGGAAATAATGCAGTTTGAAATATCCACGATTAAAGTTTACTCGGCAATTATAATTAATTAAATGCGAATTACTTGACCATCCCCTCGCTTTAAGTGCCATTAAAAGATTTCCTCGTCCCTTGGGGTTTTTCTTTCACATCAATCCATTTATTGTAAAATACGCCGGTCTAAGGGCCCAGCTTTCTGGTTTTCCCTCGTTTAAAGTTGCTTAGCTTACAGGACATAAAATTAATGTATACATAATTTATAGTTCATAACTTACTGGCTAAATGCATTTCTTTAGCTCTTGTGGTTTTTTCTTTTTGCCCTTCGCTCACTTCATTTGTTTGTTTATTTATTTTTGGTATATGCAAAACTGCAGAAAATAGTTTTCAGTTTCCTTTGTTCGTAAAAACTTGCATATTATCTGTTTCTATTTCTGACTTGATCTCTTTGGCATGCGACTCCATCGGTTGGGGGGAATTGTGTAGTAGGTTGGTTTCTTGGGACTGAAGCAGACATTTAGTAAGCGGTAAAACGAATGCGTAGACACTATTATATGGTACAACAAATACAAGTACATTTACCAACGCTATAATAACTAGTTGATCTATACTTCATATGACTGATATGGTGACTTAGGCTAGAAAGTTCTCTTCTCCCCTCCGCGCTTCGGTCTGTATATTTATTATTTGTCTGAGATGAGCCTAAGCGAGATTAGGCCTCCTATACGATACAACTAGATTAGTTTTAGTTTATGGGGACGATTATATCTAGACATTAACTCTGCATTCCCTCGAATGATATGCTCTCTCTGTCTCTGTTGCTCCCGCTTTAGTCTTTAGAGCTTCCGCGGAACTTAAGCCTCTATGAGATCTTCTTGAAAGACCAAAGAATTCAATATTTATACGGCAAAAAGGGCTACGTCTAGTGTAAGCTCCATTCGAAAGATTAATGCTACAACTTAGGTCTGATCGGCCGAGTGTGTGTGTGTGTATTTACAATGTGGGAGGGGGGCGCTGACCCTTTGACCTTCTATTTTTACACTTAACTAGGATCTTTCGGATCGCTCCTCCCACAGACAAACAGTGGACTCCCAACTATAGTAGGCATGGCTGTGGTGGTTCACTGTAGCGGTTCTCAACAGCTCACTTACGCCTGCCCGGCGGCCACGAACTGCACCACACGGTTATCGTTGTTGTTGGTGGCGGTGGACTTGGCCGTCGTTACCGCCGCCGGCGCTGCTGTTGTTGTTGCACTGCTCAGACCAGACGGCGCAGCATCAGCAGCTGAACCGGAACCGGAAACGGAAACGGAAACGGCACCCGCTTGGCACTCGACGGCGGGCAGGCGCTTGACCAGCATCCGGCTTGACTTGACCGCGATCCATTCGTTGCGAGCGGCATCGAACCAAGTCAGGCCCAGATTGTAGCGCCCATTGAGATTGGCGTGCTGGCAATGAGAGAACCACCAGCCACCCTCATAGTTAGCAGCACAGTGCGTCTGCGAGATGTCCCGATCGTCGTCGATGGCCGAGAACTGCATGCCCTGCTGGTAGTTCAGGGCATCGCTGGCATTGCCCGAGTACTCGGCAATGTGCAGGCGATAGCCGTCGGCGCGGGAGGAGATGTAGAAGCGCCTGTAGTCGGCCAGCCAAACGTTGTCGTAGATGTCCTGCATCTCCACCCGCAGCTGGCTGCAGTTGTCGAGGGTCAGGTGGTGCAGCTGCTCGTTGCCAATCCAGAATTCGCCGCCGGGCTTCCCGAATCCCTGGGCGTAGTCCGCCCACGAGCGGTTGAAGTCGGCGCTGCCGTCGAACCGCCGCTGCACCGTCGTCCAGCCGTCGGCGGTGCAGTGCGTCATCAGCGGATGCCGCTGGCCGGCGGGCGCAATCAGATGCAGGCCATCCGCCTGGGTGTTCACCTCGCCGCAGTCGTGGGGCAGTTTGTTGATGATGGCCTCGTACTGGGTCTCCACGTTCTCCAGCTCGCTGACCAGGGTCTCGGCCAGGACGGAGTCGATGGGGGCGGAGGAGGGCGAGTCCTCCGGCGGCGACTGCTGCTGCAGATTCTGGTGATGTGGTCGCTTGTGGGGCTTGTTCAGATGGGTGAGCTGCGAGGAAGGCAAAATATAAAGCGAAATCTCAATTAGCCGGGGGATGCAATGAAAAATGTGAGGTAGGGTAATAAAATACGCATTTACAGGAGAAAAAAAAATTATATGCAAAAGGTAAACTGATGGTAAAAATGAACATCTGCATATTAATTTCAAAATGTTTTATCTAATACTTTTATAAGGAAATTTTAATTTAAAAAATATTAGTTACACAGTTAGCCAGGGGTAGTAATGAAAACTGTTGAGTAGGGTAATAAAATACGCAAAATCATTTTCATACAAATGGCTTGTGAAAGCATATTAAATATCTAGCCGTTTTTAATATAGCGAAGAAGAAATTCATATATTATTTTAAATCAATGCGCAAATAGTAACATTGAATTTGAAATCCGGCTCGAAGGACCAAAAAAAATGAACAAACTAAGCTTTTCCCTAGCACTCACCTTATTCTTGAGTTCATCGTTGACCAGTGACTGCAATCGGTCCACGTTGGTCCTCAGCTGATCCACGTTGGCCGTTAGCTTCCGCATTCCCTCGCGCTCCTCCTGCAGGACACTCACGCTCACAGCCATGGCTTGCAGGGATCGGGCCGCATTGGTGCCCTCCTCCCTGATCAGACTCTGCTCGGAAGTGATCTGGGCGTTGGCAAACTCCAGCTTGGAGATCTCATGGCGCAGCTCGGGAATGCTCTTGTCCATCTTGGTCTGCAGGCCCTCCACATCCTCCAGGAGCTCCAGCATCGAGGTGTGCAGCTTGTCCAGCGAGGCGATCTGGCTGCTCAGGTTGAAGTTGGCATTGGCGATCCGGTGTTGTTCCACCTCGATGCTGCGAACCCGCTCGTCAATGTGGTGGAACCGCAATCCGTTCACCTGGCGGCGCAGGTTGCGCTGGGCCAGTTGCAACTGGTGGATCTGCTCGCTCTGGAAACGGCAATGGCGACGCTTGTGATCGGCGGTGGGTTCTAGTCCAGTGGGCTAAAAACGGAAGAAATGTGGAAAATTAAAAAGAATTTCTTTAAAAATCTATAAAGTGTCCTAAAGCCAAAAAAACCAGGCCGGTATCAAATCGATATGCACATATCGTTTTTACCATGCAATACTGGTAAAATTGATATTAAGTACCGATATCTATCTTATTTCAATTTTAATATAGTTTCACAATTTCTGTAATATTTATATTTAAGTGTTATTTTGTTCCCATTCCGATTTTAGCAACCTCAGCTGTGTGGTTAAATTTATTAAATTCGTTTCACTGTAACATTTAAGATTAATATTATGTTGACCTCTACACCCCTAACTTAGCTTTAATTTTGCCATCATAAGAAAAACCCTTGATAAAGATGATTCGAGGGAAAAGCTGGTAAGCTGGCGAGCTGGCTGAGATTCTTTTGTCGCTGAGCGGGCTAGGATTATGTGCTGGGAATTGAATGCTAAATCCATTTATTATAAATGCATTTCATAACCAGGCAGACAGAGCGTGCCACAATAATGTCAGCTGCAGCTCCGCCGGCTGCTCGAGCTGCAGCTTTTGCCCAAAAGCGTGTAAATCCCCGGAGCTGCTGGAGCCGCTGGCGTGGGTGGATTTGCATCCGCCTCTCTGAATCCGAAGCTCCCAGCTCGGGGTGGTAAAAGCTGCATAAATTTCCACATACATACGCTATGCATAGAAATAATTTTGCTGAGTGACAGCAGCGAGCAGCTGTAAACCAAGGTAATGCCATTTGGGTCACATTCAGCCGGCGCCATGAATGAATGAGCCCCAGCGCCACAGGATCTATTCTATATATCTGCCGCCCCAGGGTTTCCTTTCATTTAGGTTCGTGGCCATCAGTCATAGAAATGTCCCGGGTAATTGACTAATAAAGGATGCTGAAGGGGACAAAAGCCGGCAGAAAGTGTCCTGCTAATGAATGCAATGAGTGAATGCGAAAAGAAATTATGATATATATCCTGCAAAAAAGGGGGCAAACAAATAGGAAAAAAAAACAATTACGTTTCTTCTTTTTAAATTGATGAGTGTCTCATTTTACTTTCGTTTTCTCGTTGACCCCAATAAGTCAACCTTCAAAAATTGTATATTCTCCACCAGTGGCGGATCCAGGATTTTGTTGTGGGGGGTGATATCAGAACAATTTTTTTGTTGCATACTTTTTGAGTACCAACATTTCTTTCATTTTTCACCCGAGTGGGGGGGGATATATCACCCATATCACCCCCCGTGGATCCGCGCATGTTCTCCACTTAAAGTAGTGCAAAGTGTCAGGCTTCGTTTTATATGCAAAATAGAAACCAATTTTTAAAACGTAAGCCGATTTCGAAGATTCGAAATTCCTCAAATCGATTCACTTTTTGGCTTACTCCCGAAAAAGTCACTTGGAAATTATATTTTTCGAATTTTTTGGCCATTTCCCCATCGAATTCAATTATTCTTGGGAAAAAGCTAACAAAAGTCCAACCGAAAATATGGAAAATATTCATGAATATTTATGCCCAAGTTGCGTTTGTGCCTCATCGGCATCGAACACTTTGGGCCGCTGTGAAAATGTTTTCATTGGTGGTCCTCCGCTTTTCCCCAGCTTTTTGTTTGCTTTGCCCCAACGCACGTTTCGGTGGTGCAGTGGGTGGTTGGGTGGTGGTTCAGTGGGCGGTCAGGCTCCAGCCTTGCCGTTGTTTTATGTGAAAGGTCACGAACGCGGCTAATACGACACGTTCGCGTTTTATATGAACTCTGGCCGAGACGGGGAAGTGGCCATCAAAACGGAGAAATCCTCAATATATATTCGAGCAAACGTGTTTCGTTTATATTCGTGTATAGTATATACATTTCTAAGGCGGAAAGGTGCCAGCGCTGGCATATAAATTTCGCCCATCAACGGTATAATTAAATGTGATTTATGCGGCTCAAATTTCCCGGCGACTCGGAGACAAATGAATTTTTCCGTGTGCACTGGCCAATGGCCGCGTTAATTGAAATCGAAATTGAAGCATAAATATTTCAAGTGTTTTTCGTGTGAAGTCATAAACAAAGGGATCAGAGCAGCGCCAGCAGGACTGGGGAACTAATTAATTTCCAGGGCTGCCCGCGTTGGTTCATGGATTAAAAGTGAAAATTTTACATGCTGTACTTAAGTGAAAGCTAACAAGGATTTGCTATTAGCGCGACAGCAATTCCAAGGGGATGGGAATGGGAATGGGGGTGGATGGCACATGGAGCGTAGAAAAAGAGCAAAAATCTGCTCCTGTTCCTGCTGCTCCACGGCGAATTGTCGTAAAAATTTAATAGGGCTTTTGTGCGATGCTTGAAAACATGCGCGGATCCACGGGGGGTGATATGGGTGATATATCACCCCCCACTCAAGTGAAAAATCAAAGAAAATTTGGTTTTCAAAAAGTATGCAACAAAAAATTGCTCTGATATCACCCCCCACAACAAAATCCTGGATCCGCCACTGCTTGAAAAAGTTACGCTCACTGGCAGATAGGAAAGTGGAGTATGCAGTATGGGTTTTTGGGGAAGTCGTAGGGCGCCGCAAAATGCCATTAAGTTAATGCGCATTTGGGGGCCAGAAACGCTCGTTGCCAGGACGACCTCAAAGTCAACGTCATCCTGATCCTGATCCGAAAACTGGCAGACGTGTGCATAATTTGAAACTAAAATGTAGCCCACAAATATTCCACCAAGAGCTGAAATTAATTCCAAGAAATCTCGGAATCTGAGCCCCTGACAAATGTATCAATAAAGATAACTTGACTCCTGAAATATGTATTTTGCCGATACAAAGGGTAACAATCAAACGAATTGCCTCGGCCGAGGGGGATGGTAACTTGTAACATGAAACAAAGGCAAAACAAATATCAACATAAATAAGGTAAAAATGCCCAGGCACTATACTATACATATATGTGAGGAGGGGGGGAGTTTCCGAGGGTGTAGGAAAACAGATATTGTACGAAAAGAAACGAAACCGGATTCTCCGTGTCAGGCTGCCTTGGGCTCCTGCTGCTGCTCCTTTGGCCCCATTGCCTCCTCGATTTCTTCGTTGTGTGTGCCTGGCATTTGTTTGCCTTGCTAATTTAACAGCCAGTCGCTCATATGTACAATATCCCCTCCCAAGTCATGGTAGCATCAATAACCAATGATAAACATTTGTGTGTTTCGCCTCTTTCGGCTCGAATATCTGGCCCCAACTCTTGCAAGTGACAGCTTTCATCAAAGCAATTTGTTACATAATGCGTGAACAGATATGCTCTGTGTATGTATGTACATATGTATGGCTTTATATCGGGGCATCAATCTGCAGACAGTTTGCAATTAGAGTTGGCAAATTATATTTGGCCTTTCCCCTGTCAGCGGCAGATGTTTATGGGTTCAAGTGCCATCACCTCTGAGTAAGTAAATAAATACACAGCCATTAAATCAAGCTTACTCTGTGCAATTTATCAAGGCATCAAATCTATATGTGCATCAACAAAAGATTTAAACTTAATTTAAAGATCTAACCAAAAAATTGCTCTTAAATTGCTACCAAGTAAATATTTATCCTTGGCCCATCGTCTCCATGGCAACCAGGAGAATGTATATCAAATGTTTTCCTATTTATTTGCCTAGCTTGTTATACCCTTGCAGAGGGTATTATGATTTCAGTCAGAAGTTTGCAACGCAGTGAAGGAGACGTTTCCGACCAAATAAAGTATATATATTCTTGATCAGCATCACTAGACGAGTCGATCTAGCCATGTCCGTCTGTCCGTCCGTCTGTCCGTCTGTCCGTCTGTCCGTCTGTCCGTCTGTCCGTCTGTTTCTACGCAAACTAGTCTCTCAGTTTTAAAGCTATCGGGCTAAAACTTTCCCAAAAGTCTTATATCTATTGCAGGTAGTATATAAGTCGGAACGAGCCGGATCGGACAACTATATCATATAGCTCCCATAGGAATAATCGGGGGAAAAAATTTTAAAAAAATTTATCTTGGGTGTTTTTGAACCTAGACCCTCCTACTTTTGGAAATGCCATTTTGTATCTAATTCTGAATTTCGAATAAAATTTTTTTAAAATCGGACGACTATATCATATAGCTGCCATAGGAACGATCGAAAAATTAAATGAACTAATTAATAGGAATTATCTGCAAGGGTATATAAGCTTCGGCTGGCCGAAGCTAGCTTCCTTTCTTGTTTCTACTGTATTTATTTGCGTTTAATATTTCCGCCAGCCATTTCCCGGAATTCTCAGTCTCTGGTTTCCGTCTAATCCCCAAAAGGTTTCTCGGGTTTTTGCATAACTTTACTGCTTTGGCTTTGTACATTTTTCTTGGCTAATCAAATAAAGGAAAGTTGATTAAATTTAACCAACCACACACACACACACAGAGAAAAAGGAAATTGTTGTCTATTTTTTGGTATTTCCCTTTTCGTGGCTGCCACCTGTGCAATTTTATTGTTTGTATTTTTATTCATTTTGTTGCCGGTTATCCTTGAGCTGGCTCCTCCTCCTCCTCCTCCTGCTCCTCTGGCCTTTGTTATCCGCTTTCTGCTCTTTGTTCTAATTTAACCTAATTTCTGCTTTGCTGCGCTTCTATAATAACAATTTTCAAAAATTGCTTTTGGTTTTTGGTGATGAGAAAGTTCAAGAACTGGTTTTGTTGGTCAAAAAGCGCCCCCTCCACTCGGAGTTTTTTCGGTGGGAAAGAAACCGGCGAGGATGGAAAAAAAGTAATGAAAAGGATCAAATTGTGCTGAGGCATCGCGGCAGGGGAGTGAGCCATGTGGCAGGGGAACTGATTATCGGAGCACTCGAGAGCATCTGCCGCAGCTCCATCCACCATCCACCATACACAATCCACATCTCCAACTCCTGCTGTTGGCTGCCAAAACTTGGCAAGACAAGAGACAAAAGGCTGGCCCTCCGTCTGTCCATCAAGTTAACCTAAGCCAGTTCCCAAAGCAGCTGGCCAGTGAATCCCATGCCCTTCGCATCCCCCACTCTCTTTTGACTCAGGGCGATTAAAAGGTGATTTCCTGCTTTTTGTTTTGCAATTTTCAGCAATTTCGCTTTATATTTTGGCAACGGCCTGCCCATTAATGATACGAGTGTACATATATAAACCCTCACACAGGCTCTTGGGGATATGTGGATATATGGATATATACGTAAGCAGTATGTGATGCGTGTGCTCTGAGGTCCGGCGAAAGCCGCTTAAGCTGCCTGGCTGAGCACTTAATCCCCTCCTTGTACTTAAGCAGTCCCAAGGGTATATCGAACCTGCGAGAATTGTGAATTAGAGGTTAACCATGGTCAATCGATCTCAGAGGAGTCGAAATAGATTACCAATGCTAAATGGTCATTAGAATTAATTGAAATATCTTCTGTTAACTAATGTGATATTGAATTGAAAACATTAAGAATCTGTTTTTCAACCTATACTTAATAATATAATATATAAAATATTAATAAAGTACGAATTTTCGGTTATTAAAAAAATATTTTCCTACAAGTTGGATTAAAAGGGTATCATATAGTCGCAACTAAGGATTTCCACCCCTATATTCGGTTATATTTTTCTTAAATTTCTATTTCGCCCTTTTGAGACGCTCAAGTAATTGCTTCAGCTCGTTGAAATTTCTCCGCCTTTGTGGGCGAACAAAGAACATATACAATTTCCAAGCGAGCAAGTGAATTTCGCTGGCCAAAAGTGTGTGTGTGCGTTTATTCCTCTAAGCAAGCAAATTTCGCTTAAGCCAAACTTCAAAGTGGAACGGCAACCAGCAACCAGATCGAAACAGGTGGCTGCCAAACCAGTTTGCCCCAGAAAAGGGGGGAAAAGGGACCAAGGGATCTGGGCCCCACTGACATATTTCGTTGATGGTCGAACGACGTAACCGCATTCTCATATTGGAGCCGACTGGCGCATAATCCTTTTAATGAAGCAACCTGGAGCTTGTTACCTGGCTGCCTTACCTGTTGGCAGCTGCCTTTTGTTTTCGCCCCAAGTTGCTGCCCCATTGTTGCTGCTGCTGCCGCTGTTGCTGCAAGCCCTTTATTGACATTAATTATAATTAAGAAGGCTGGGAAGGATGGGTGGCGAGTCCTTGCATCCCCATACACACGACGGCAGGAGCCTCCGAGTCTGAATCCTTCACTTTCAGATCCGATTTCTAGAACTCCGCTCTGACTTATGTGCTGCCCCATCAGTCACATTCGCCGTAAGCCCGACATGAGAGCCCACGTAAGTATGCCAGGACTCTGACGAAAGGATGCCACTGATCATGGCTCCATCATCTGCAGCAATCTCTTTATGATGCGGCTGAGGTGGGCCCCTCCAGGATATTAAGCCATCGAACGTGTGGCCTAAGTGGCTGCCAGGGGCGAGTCGGTCCCGGCATTAAATATTAAACTCGACAACGTCCTGCGGTGCGTATGAGTAATTTGGCCAACGTATGTGTGGCAGGCCATTAAAACGCCGAGCCAAGAGTCGCATTTCGACTTCGGACCCACTCGTTAGCACATCGTGCCGCTTACCGCCCCCAACTTTTACCTTTTACCTTTTGCCGCTCCCCACCTGGCGGAGGGTTCGGCATATAAAGTAAGGCATAAAACGGCCAGATAATGCCCCGCCAGGTTGGCGGCCGCTTTATGGGACGCACTTAAAGCGAAAACAAAACAAAGCGGCGGCTTTCTTTCGGGGGCCATAAACCAGATGCACTGGGAAAAAATAGGCCCACTTGTATTTAAAATATTTACTGGCAAAAGTTTCCCACAAACTGTATTTTTAGTTTGTTTACTTGAAAGTAAATATCAAGAAAATGTTTCGGAATTTTTAAATTGAACTTTGAGTAAATATAATTATTATTTAACGAAATAAGTATTCTCATTGATATTACTAGTTTTAATATTTCGATACTAATTTTTTTTTAAACTTTTAATATGGTTTTTCAGGCGAATTGCGTTACTTTTTTGCCTTTTTTAAGGAATTTTAAAATTGACCGTTGAGTAAATATAAATATTATTTAATTCAAAATATTAACTCAATAAATATTCTCATTGTTATTTCTATTTTTAATATTCCGATCCTAATCTTTATTGTTCCAGTTTTTTTTAAAGAATTTTTTAATTTTTAATATGGGTTTTCAGTCAAATTGCGTTACTTTTTTGGCGCAGTGTAGCCTGGCCCTCGCGTGCTTAGCTGATGATTAGCATAAAGCGGGTACTCACCTCCTGGCTGGCTTCCTGGCTGCCGCTCTCCTCCTCCACGCTGGCCGAGCCGCCGTCCTTGCTTGTCCTCTTCTGCAGCTTGACGAGGGCGTGCTGGAAGTCCTGCTCCTGCTGGAGCATTTCCTCGCGCAGCTCCTGGACGAAGACCTCCGTCTGCTGCTGCCGCTCGCGCTGGGCGGCCAGCTCCAGCTTGAGCTGCTGGTAATCGCTGCGGATGGTGGCCAGGTCCTCGAAGCTGGAACTGCGCTGCTGCACATCCCGGGCCACACTGCCGGCCGTCCTCTGCAGATCCACCAGCTGCTTGCGGATCTCCGAGATGGTCTGCTGCAGCCACTCGACGGTCAGGCGCTCCTTGTTTCCGCTCTGCGAGGAGCGCAGGGAGGCCACCTCCTCTCTGCAAAGGGGGAATGCAATAAAATCGCTAATTAGCAGGCGGTTCGCAGGTAACGCTTTAATTGCTACACACTCCGGACCAGGAAATCAAATTTAAACTGACATTTTCAGGCTGTCGGCTAACTTAATTGCCAATGCGGCCGGCGTGCGGTCCACTAATGGGATTTCGACCTGCACTCAATCATGCTCTGGCACCGCCACCGCTATACCGCTAAATTTCCATCGACCATTTAAATTAGGAACTGCGAAATTATTTCGAAGCCCCCATTCTTCGCCCGACAAAACATTGTCAGCAAACAGAAATCACAGAAGTCATACGAACGAACAGAAATGAACAAAAAACGATGGCAAACTTTGCCGGAAAACACTCAAAATAAAAATCAAGTGAGGCCAGACCGCAAACAACAAGTGCTGGCGAAAAACGTTGTTTAAATGTTGAAAATGAAAATGTTGTAGCACTTGTGGCAGTTGCCAGCTACCAAAAATAAGAAGAGTGCGAGAACAAGACCGAACGGAACGCATTTTTGTGGCATTTTAGACAATTAAAGTAGTCAGTTGGAAGGAAGCGGAAGCGGAAACTGAAACGGAAGCAGAGCCACAAGAACAAGAGCGCTGAACAAATTCGGAGTGTAGGTAAAAAGTTTTGTTTTTCGGCAGGCAGCTGCTGTTTTATTTTTCACTGTCAAAAGAGCACGGCTGCATAAAATTTTCATAAGGAAAAACCCAACCAAAGCAAGGAAAAGTTGTATTCGCCTTTTCTTGCCACGGCGTACATACATCACATCACATTCGGCTGGGTTTTTATTTCTGACTGCGTATACGTAATATTTCAAATTGTTGCATTGTGCGTGGGCGGTTTTTGTTAATTTTATGGCTTGCTAAAGTTTTTGTGGCCCCAACCAGACAGACTACGAAAAGTTATGGATTTGTTTGCCTCCCCCCGCCCCCCGTTTCAGTATAATTACTTAAATATTTAATTAAAACGGGGTAAAAGGGTAAAGTTGGGGGTATTAAAAGCATCAACTGCTGCCCCACGTTGGGCGCCAAAGTAACATGTATCGCCAAATATTTGGCATGTTAAATAAAATAAAATGGGTTTTTTAGCACTAAAAAAGAAACATCCAACTTCTAGCTCCTGCCCATTGGCAACTGTTGTAATGCCAAACCAACTGAATTTCCCCCTTCGCCTGGCAATTTCTCGCTTGGCTGCCGCACAGTTTTCAGCCAGCAAAAAACTGGCTGTCATTCAAGTGAAAATTGAAAATGCTGTCAATGACATGCGAGCAAATTGAAAACGCAACATGAACACTGCAAATGCCGAACTTCATCGGCCCTGATTTGATGACGTCTGATGGTGTTCGCGTCTGGATTTTCCGATTTTTCCAATTTTTCCGGTTTTAATTACCAAATTGGATGCAGCGGTGTAAGTTTTGCCAGCCAACGGTGTTATCAAATACACTCAAATCAACGGAGTGAACCTGGCCAACACGCCAGTCAGCTCAATCAGATAATGATGTTGTCCAACTGAGAGGGCGAAGCTGATCCAGGTGGGCGGAATGGCCGGGAAAGGGGGCGTGGTGTGGTGGTCGGTTTTGTGTTCGAGGGCGGCGATTGCGGATCACATAAACCACAACTGACATGACGTTTGACTGGCGTTTGCCTTGGGAGTTCTTGGCTCCATAGACCTGTCCCTTCGGCAAAACACACTCGCTCATATGGATTTAGATATACAGAGTGTGTATATAAGCATGAGCGTGTGCTGAATTATTTACGGTGTCACTGACAAAGTTTACGATGTCCACGACAGGAACAACAATGGTCTAACCTTGGCTATTTGTTCAGTAAATTAAGAGTGTGCCATTTTACGTATTTTTTACGCTGCCACAGGAGATGTTTTGGGGTTGGCGAAACTGATATATGGGATATACGTATGTATGTGGTATGTGTGCCTTCCGCTCGATGAGACAATCATTATTAGTCAGCCCATGACAACAAAACAAATCACGAATACTACGCAAACTTGGGCTGGGCCTGTTGGTCGTGTCTTCGCTCTGATTAGATGTCTTATCCTGCTTCTGCCTGGCTTTCTCCCCCCCACATATTTGTCTGAATTAGTTGGACACAATCATGTTCCGCATAGGAATTCTCTTGCTCATTGCACTGACCTCGCCTCGAAAAGTTGTGGGAGTAGAAAAATAGAGGGAAAAACTGAAGAATGTGAGTCCATTTTTTCGCTAAGAAAATGAACATAAATAATTGCAACGTTGTTAAGAAGAGATGGCAGAAACAATGATAACACAACTATTAGGGATGTGACTGGAAAATGGAGACGACCACTACTTACGTAAATAAATAAAAATATTTAGACATCATTGTGTTTATCTCTTATTTAATCACAATTGTTTGGGAATGTTTTTTCATATTAATAATTATCTAGGTTTAAAACCTTCCTTTTTCCTAATCCTAGCCTAAGATAAGGATCTCACATTGAATTTCCAAATTATATTTTAAGTTTATTATAAATCAATAATAACAAACAAAGAAAGAATGGGAGCCATATTTTTCTCACTGCTAGAAACTGTTGCCCGCTTTAGAGGGCCATCAATTCGTTGGCCAAAGTTGGGCGACAAGTTCTACGTGACTGGGGGAAAGTAAGCGGCAAGTTTGGAGGCCCACAAATTGCCAGCGAGACATTGTCGAATGGCTGGGGCCTCCTCCGCGCAAATTAAAAATTCAAATTCGATTCGGAGCAGGTGGGCCTAAGCCTAAAGGCTTTCTCACCTGAGCTGGTTCAGTTCGCTGCGCATGTCGGCATCCACGCTGGCCGCGTTGCTGGTGAGCCGCAGGGATTTGCGCAGGTTGTGCTCCAGCATCTCGTAATCCTCGCGGCGCCGCAGCATCAAAGCGTTGAGCTGTTTGGTCAGCAGGCGCACCTGGTCGGCCATTCGCCTGGCCTCCGTGGTCCTGCCATTCGATGGGGCCTCCACGGAGCTGAGGTCCTCGCCGTCCTCGTCGTCGTCGACGAAGCGCAGCAGCTCCACGCTGGATTCCGGCGCCTCCGTTTCCGGCTTGGAGTGCCCGACTGGCTTCTCCGAGGTCGCCCCCTTGGCGTCGCGCAACATGTTGTTCACATCGCTGAGGACAACCCCAGCACTGGCCGCTCCCTGCACGGTGGCCACAGAAATCTGGAGTACTAGCACCACCACGGCCAGCAGTACGGGCCGCAAACCGTTTGAGCCTGCCATTGTTGCAGGACAATTTGAGGGCGCACGCGAAACTTTACTTTTCGGGTCTCGAAATGTTTCGGCCAACTCTCATTCACACGGCGCACAAGAAAGGGACTCGAGTTAGATGGCCAATTTATGCAAATGACTGGCACGCATGCCGAAACACACACAAAAAGCGATTCCCGCGACTTCCCGGCGGCGTGACAGTCAAACACCTTATAAAAGGCGCTGGCAAACAATGCTACAATTATTCCTGCAGCTAAATCCTCTTTGTTTGGCTAAGCTTTGCTTTTCACTTTTCGGCTGCCTTTGGTCCACGGAAAGTTCGCACGAAGCACTGGGCAATGGTTCTTGGTTTGAGGATGGGCTGGCAGGCCTCTAGTATCCAAGGATGTTTTCAACGCGGCGTTCTTCGAAGGACTGGAGCGGCGCGTCTTCGGCACCTCCTTTTATTCGCTGCGAAGCCGAGCGGTCGGCTGCGTTCGGCAGGCGTCGTGGAGCGAGAAGAGAGCCAAAGAGAGGGCACCTGCCCGAAGTGGCATGCAACAAGCAAGGAAGAGAGCGGCAAAGAGAGCGCTTCAAATTAAGAGAAAATCAAAGGGCAGACTAGACATGGCATTAGAAACCGAAGAATGTCCTTTAGAACGATAGCTATTATCAAAGATCACATCTATAAGGTGGCAGATTTCGCTCGGAGTTTAAAATAGAGGACAAGGCATTCCAAAAATGGCGGTCTAGCTATCTGGTGCTCCTTTTTGCACTCATCCTGCTCCTGACACATGGCGCGTTTGCGGTGAGGCTACGGGGAAAACAGACTGCAACGAAAACGGCAGATGTTTTGGCCCCATAGGCAGACGTAAAAGTGCGAAAACATATTGACGTGCTCTGAAAGTGCAAGAAGAAGACCCTGAAAACAGACGGAGGTTTAAATCCTGAAAACGGGGAACCGGAGCATCACGGAGCTGAGCGAAACTTATCAATGAAAATTCTCCATTGTCTTAGAATTTCCATTATGCAGCTGGAAAAACAAGATTTCATGGCTAAAGGAGATTCGGAGAAAATACCTCGATAGGTAATCAGATACCGACCACCTACACTTATTGTCAGCATTCCTTACATCAATGGCTCAATGGAGATATTTTTATGCAGTATCCTTGTTTGGGAATCTTGAAGAGAAAAATAAATATTTTTATATTTTTGTGTAGCAAAATAGTGGCTATGATAACAAAAACCAATATCAAAGCTCTAAGCAGTTCATTTTATTTTCGCATATTCTAAGATAAAATATATTTTGTTATTATTTAATAGAACTTAAATATTGTCCTTATTGTGCAGGATTTTTCTTTTATGGCACAGTTAGTAGGATGCTATCCTCTTTTCCTATCTCCAAATAAATCTCCCACACCCATTCGCTTCGCTGGTATTTTGCAGACATAAAAGCCGGAAAAGGTTTTAAAGTGCGAAGTTGGAATGCGGCTGCAAAAGTCACAGGCAAAAAGGAGCAGCAAAGCAATTGAATGGGTCGTAAGCCCACTAGCTGCATTGTTGCAATATGGATCCAAAAGCGGGAGGATTTTTCGCAAGTGGGGAAAATGTGTGCAAAAAATATATGCCAAAAATGCCGCCTTACGCACCGAAAAAAGCGCTGTAAGCTATGCATTTTTCCTATTTTTTATTCCATCTATAAATATAACAGGGGTGAGGCAGGTCTGGGGTCAGCTGAATGGAACGCACGCTTGGCTGAGCAAAGGGAGGGGATGTTGGTGGAAAAAGGGGTAGGAGTAACGACTGGAAGGGGGTGCAACAGTCTGCCATTGTTGGCACTTGCCGGAGTTCTGTTGCAATTTGCAATATTTGTATACCCTTGCACGGGGTTCTATAATTTGTATTATAATTTAGCAGGAGTTAATGAACCAGGGGTTTTTTGTACTACAGTTTTATGGTTTAATGATTAAAGTTGAAAGGAAAAAAATGGTTTTTTTATTTACAACCTCTTTTAAAAGTGGTAAATCACCTATTTTTAAAAATACATTATTTTTTTTTAAGTCAAATTATATTTATAAATATTTTTTTTTTTGCTGATAGGGAACTTCTATCTTCGGTCGCCGGATCGCGCCTTCTTACTTGTATTATTCGGATGTCGTTTTCGTTTTTACTTTTTAATGTACTGCTAGCAGCAAGCGGCGGTCAGAAAGCGGAGGACAAGCTGTTGGCCAGCCCCTTTGTGGTGGCCATCATCAATGGATGTGGCTGCATAATCAAGCGGTGGCCACATGCACATCCATGCCATATAGCACATAGCACATTCCCTTGCCGTCCGGCTGAGCTGTTTGCATATTTTGAGTGGACGCAGTTTAGTTTTTAATTTGATGCCTTTGTTTGTTGTCATTCTGTTCTAGCTTGTTGCACACGGCAGAAGCGGTGGTGTGGGGCATTGCACCTGGGAGTGGTGGCTGCCGCCATTTGCATGGGATGAGTCCCTGGAACTCCGTAAACCCCCCCTGGCAACCCACCCCCGTGGTGCATTTGTTTCATTGTCGCCCGTTATATTGTTGGCTTTTATGCAGGGAAATGTGGCTGGAAATGGCAGCGAATGGCTCACGTTATGGTCAGCATATTAAGGTAATGGCCTGGAAAGTCAGTCGGTGCTCGCCGGTTCACTCCCTGAATTGGTATTAAATGTGAGCATGGCACGACTCGAATGGAGTTCAAATTTCATTTGCACTCATATTCGATGGGGATTTCAACGGTTGCTCCCCATTGAACGCTCCTTTGAGGTCTCATGCAGGTGCTAAAAGCAGGTACTCTATGCGATTTGATGGGCCACTAGAATTGTGCTTCCCAATTGCACTAGCACTAAAAACAAATCACTCTGTGTAATATGAAACTAGATCTGAACACGTTATATGGCAGAAAATGTATTACATTAGATATAATATTTAAATTAACAAGGAATGAACAATTTTGTATAACTCGTTGGATTAAAAATAATATTAGAATTAATTACTTAAAAAAAGGTGTTTTCAATTAATTCTCAAACAATATTTATAAACCCAATATACTTTTAAAATCAGTTAAGATTAAAGGAGAGCACTAATTTAATGTTTATAGAAGAGGAATGAAAAAAGGTAGTGCAGTTAATTCCCAAAAATGAAGTTCTAGTAATTAATTAATTTTTAATTTCTTTATTTTTACGAGTATCTCAAAATAAACCCAACAATCAATGCCGGAATGCGGGAGCAGGTGTCTCTTATCTCTCCATTGACCACTCCGTGGCCTTTCGGCCCAGGCAGTTGATGAGGGCTCATCGAGTTGGCTCAAGGCATTGTTGATTCTACACATTGGGCAAACGAGAAGACGGCTTGGGCTGAGGACAGGTTCCGGTTATAAGGCATGCAATCAAGAAGCACGCAACCACGCACGCGATATGTTTTCAGCACAAGCGACAGTTTTGTGCCTTCGAAAATATCTGTCCAAAAAGGCGATCCGAAAGAACGCTGCGCAGGCGCAGTTCCAGGCTGAGCACTAATCATCTGAGTGACAACGGCTGCAACAGCTGAGGTAAGCTGGCCAAGAGAGAAGCGAAAAAACTGGTAACCGGCTGCCGCTAACGGCAGGTGCAAAAAATTTACCACTCGAACGAAAATTTCCTACCTGATTTAATCTGCTGCTGTTGCTGTTGTTCCTTTTTTACTGTTGCAGGCGGCTGGTGTTGCTGTTGCTGCTGTTGTTGCTGCTGTTGTTGCTGCTGTGCCTTGATGTTGCTGCTGTGCCAAGGTTTCGCTACGTGTTGTTTCATCAACTTCGGGACTCGTAGCCATAGGCATGGTGTGGCATGTTGCCTGTATGCTCCGCTGATCACACACACGTAGGCCACACAGATACACACCCATACAGCAGCAGTTGGGCCACGCAGATACTTTTGCTATCACTCAAGGCTGTTGCTGCACGGCTGCCTCCGTTTTAACCATCCACTTCGGTTGCTTTTTCTTGGCAACACCAACGCACCAGCGCTGTCTGTGGTCTCCTCGCCTTTGCTTTCGCACTCTCTTCGCGGAGAGAGTGAGCAAAGGGGGAGGGGGAAAGGTGCACGCATTGACAGGCCATAAAAACAATCCCTAGGAGCCATCAACCGAATGAGGGCTAATGCTGCCATTGACCAACATACGAGAAATAAAAACTGTGTGGAAGGAGCACGGAGATTCGACCCTGAAATACCCTAATTACCCTAAAATATTATTATACCCGTTACTCGTAGACAATTTTTTTTGTGTGTATTTACAAAAGTTATTGTATCAAGATAAAATAAGATTTATTATACATCAAATAAATTTTTAATATTATTTAAAATTTTTTAAATAAAGTTTTAAGCTAAAATTTATTTATTTAAGCTGAATTAATGAAACAACGATTCAATACGAGATGCTAAAACAAATTAAATAAATATTCTAATAATTACCATTCAAATGAACCCTCACTCACTTTTAAGAGCCGTATAAAACTGAAAATAGCACAGATGTACGTGCCGAACTATTCGAAATGTTCCAAAAATCCTATATACTCTTTTAAATTAGAACTACTCCTCACGAAAACAGAGCATGCGAGCAAGATGAAGCAAAGAAGCAGCGAACCGGCAGCGACAGCTGCAGACACAGATGCAGATGCAGATACAGATACATCTAGCAGATACATCAACATCCCGCAAGCGGAGCTAAGCGAGCACCAGGACATCAGAGCACAAGGACACATCGGAGGAAAGCGGAACGGGGAGACTTCCTAGAGTCTTTTGTGACTTCGCAGCTGTCGCTTTGTGCACTGCACCCCCGCTCCAATCAGCAGATTTCGGTTTTCGGATTTGGGTTTTCAGAGCCACTTGGCCAAGCCATTAATGGACAGGCGAAAGGACCTCGCAACAGTTGCAGCTCCTTTCGGTCCGGCTCTATTCATCTTCACCACGTCCGATCCCCTCTGCCGGCACCCTGCGGCCTGCAGCCGGGCAAATAATGACGAAAGACAGGCGAACGCGCATCGAAGGTGCCAGGATATGCAGCTGTCAGGCTCCTCGGCTCCAGGCATTCATCGTCCTGCTCGCCGTCCTTTGCCGTTGCGACGATGCACCCTAATAACAAATGCTGAGGCGTGTCAGATTTGCGAGTGATGAACTGCGTTAACTGGGAATTGACAGGCGGCCCATTGAGCACAGGCAGCCTCGTCTTTGTTACCAGTTATCGCCAAGGTTCAAAGAAATCCGAAGAATTTTAAAGAAGCCCATTTGTCGTTGGGTGGGATTGCAATCACTGGACTTGCTTGAAATTCCCAACAAACAAACTAAAACAATAAATTATACAAACAAAAACAAAGGCATAAACGAGAATACATCTACAATATCTTTTAATTTCATTATTTTAATTTCATTTCATAAACAACCGTATTAGTAATATATTTTGGCATCTGGGTATATATAATAGCACAATTTAATATAGTTTAATTTACTATTGGAACATTTATTATTGTTAAAGATTTCGTGAAAACGTTATACAAATGGAAATAGCTTATTTGTTGGCTATTTAAGGGTCAGAAAATTCAACTAATTTAAATTGTACACTGC
This sequence comes from Drosophila prostipennis, assembly GCA_037075205.1. Taxonomy (NCBI): domain Eukaryota; kingdom Metazoa; phylum Arthropoda; class Insecta; order Diptera; family Drosophilidae; genus Drosophila; species Drosophila prostipennis. Next base: position 977,127 of record JBAMCJ010005005.1, on the reverse strand, counting down.
TTATTTAAAGTTCAGGGAATTTAACTTAATCATATTGTACACTTAGAAAAAAAATAGTTAAATAAACTATTTTCACATATAACCCACGTCTATTTTTGTACATTTACAGTATAATTTTTAGTTTAAATTAAAAATATTCACAATAAAAATTTTTTAATTGCAACTAAAGCATCCTATATGTTATTATGAAAATAGTTAATTACACTATGCCATTCTCTGTGTGTGTAACAATTGTTTTTACTTTTTGTTCGTTCTCACAAAAACGTGGAAGGGGAATAAATTATAAATAACCCAAAAAAGCAGTCAGTTGTGAACGTGAGTATTTTCCTGGACCACATTTCAACCTTGTTGAATTTCCCACACACTTTAAAGTTTTCATCGCCGTTCATTACTTTTAAATGGAGTTAAATTGAGGACAATGACAATCAGTCGAGGAGAAAATTCCAGAAAAAAGGACTCGTGAGGTTCGGAGCATTTAAGCTGTTAGCAGTTTTACAGCTCCGGGCATTTAAATCACGACCCTCACGGGCCAACAAAAAGGGAGTAAAAAACGGCGAAAAACATTGCGAAAGAGTTAATAACAAGCTGTAAACAATGCCTCACCCGTCGGCTCCTCAATCCCAGCAATTTTCGACGAAATATTGAAAAAAAGGAAGGGCAGGGAAGGACAAGCGAGGCAAAAAATTCTCAGTTGCTCTCGATGCTGTGTCCGATGCACAGATGTCGCTCAGATTACGAACTTAATTGCCCCAGTGCAGGATATGAAACCCCAAGCCGAAACCCAAACCCATTCCAATCCCTGAACGCTGCACAATAAAAAGTGGAATTCAGAGGCCGGACGGGGGGCAAAAAATAGCACATGGCTAGCCCAAAACTGCAGGCCAGAAACAACGGCAAAACTGGCCAAAATGTCAGGGTCCCCAGCATTGAATGCGAAACATTTCAGTTAACTTCTGTTCGAGTCCCATGCCTTTAAAAAATCCTCGTCTATGTGAGGATGTCTAGTGGCTTTTGCATTTTTAAAGTTTCTGGCTCCACCGGAACCGAAATCGATATGGGGGCAATTGATATGAAGCTGTAGCTCTAATTCCCCTGAAATATTGCAGCCAATAATTGGGGATTTTAAAGGGCAGTGGGAATTGGGGGAAGCATTTAAACGTTAAAGAATTAAACCATTTTATTTATTTGTGTCTATATGAATTTTTTATTTATTTATTGGCTTTTCGCAGTGATATAGGCTATAACTTATTCTTAATGCACACTGCATTTTAAACGAAATTCAAAATTTCAGTTAATTTTGTAGAAATTACATGCAAAGAAATCCTCCTTGACGGGATGAAATTTAGGTAAATCTTACGTATCTTGGGCTTATTTTTCGAAACATATCGATTTTTGCATCAGTGGTATTTCTTTTTTCCTTATCATAAATACCCCCACTTGCGTTTCTTTCTTTTAAGAAACTTCTCCCTTTAAGTTTGAGAAATTGTTTGCTCTGCGGTCTATTTGTGGCATTTTTACGGGGTAAGTAAAAACCGCCTTTATTGAACAAAGTCGAGTCCCCCGTAAAGAAAGAAAAAGTACAAGCAATACAAGTCTGGCTGTGGCTGTGGCTTAAAGCCCTTTATTTTGTGGGGGTCTTATCGGCATTTGCGGCCTGCTTCAATGGCTCCTTTGCACTCGAGCCTGCATTCGGGCTTTGTTTCGGCCACGTAAATCTTTTCAATTTGAATCAACCTAAGCGTTTGTCATTTTGACTAATGGCTTATCAAACAAACACAAACAAACGGGCCCGTCGAGGCAGAAGACCGAAAAGATGTTTGACAAAATTTATTGTATCGTAAATTAAGCATAAGAAAGAAAAGTTGCAAAGAAATAAAGAAAGGAAAGGGGAGCAAGTGAGGGCTAAAACTTTGCTAGCTTACAGCTCGTAAATTCTTTGGAGAATTTATGCAAACTTTCGTTTCTCAGGACGATTGCTCGGTGGCATGGGGGTGGTGTTCTGTCTGAGCTCTACTCCAAATCTGGCGGCGATTCGCTGCAGGAATGCCCCTAATGACCGCCAGTCAGTGGGGTCATGCACACGTATTTAGAGAACCTTTTTCGGGGCGCCATTATAAATTAACAATGGCACGACGACCAGGAGCAAATTTTTCAGCGTGCAACGACACCAAAAACAGAAAGGGAGAAAAAAACACACAGAGCGCAAAATGATGGAGCATTTACCGCTCCTCGAACAATAAAAGTCGCCGACTGAGCAAAAGGAGCTGGATCCCAAGGAAGGAACCGAAGTTGGCCTAAGGATGACAAAAGTTTCCGTTGTTGTTTGCCCACCCACCTTGTTGCTGCATTGTGTCAACTGGTCGCTCCACTTAGTCCTCCGCCCTGGAATCCTCCTGCAACTCCTGCTCCCGTTTTCCCCCCGTTGGGCATATGAAACATTTTCTTTGGGACAAGGAAATATGAATTGCGTGCCAAAGAACAAAAAGCAGCTAAGGACGAAAGAAAAGTTTCGCTCAGCTTTGTTTCGTTCTGTTCTTTTTGTGCCTTCTTTTCCAGCTTGTTTTCGGGTGACTGGCACACTGAGAAAAATATTACAAAAATTCCAAAATACATAAAACTGTATATTTACTTGCTAAAAACTACAAAAATTACAAAAAATGTATTTAAAACCACATTTACATCCCCTAATATAACAAAATAGTTTTAAAAAGATTAAGTGAAGAAATCAATTTAAACTTAAAAATAAATATATTAGTTATGCTATAAGTTTTAACTAAATATTTTATCTTGTTAAGGGTAGTAATACCAAATACATATAGAAAATTATTTGCAGTGCCATTTTGCTCTTATTGTTTTTCTGCCTTCGTGTGCTATTTTGGGGCTCTGCTGCTGGTTCTGCTTTTTGTTTGTGATTTATTTATTTTGTTGTTTGCCGCTTTGTTGTCACTTTACGCTTTTATTGTGCCACCCACCTGGCCCACCTCACGGCCTTTATCCAGCCCACATCGAGTATACGCCTCGTTGTGTTCCGCTAAGCAAGAAATCATAAAGTTAAACTTTTCTTATTACCCCCAATCGTGGACTTCGGGTGCGGGCGTATCATTACAGTCATTTGAGAGCCACTAAGCCGCTGGGATAATGAGGACTCGCTCGGCATTATATTTGTCGAGCGGATGGCGACGGCACAGGTAACCAGATAACCCCGTCGCGAACCGTCATCAATTGGAAGTCAAATCATAAGCCGGAAATCGTTATACATATCACCTGCTGCCAACTACCGCAGGAAGCGGAGGAAACAAATGCCAGGATCTGAGCGAAATGTGTGTGTTTGTTTGAGGTTTACTCCCCTCGCATCCGTTCGATTTTGCTAAAAAGAAATGCGGCCGGGGATAACGACTCTCGACTCTCGACGGTCGACTCTGAACTCTGGATTCCCGGCAGTCAGCTGCCAGGTTGTTTCAGTCGGTCTGAGCATCTTGTTTCCGTTTGCAAATAAAACATATGCTTACCCTCCCCTGGCTTTCCCTTTTGTACGTTCTGCTTCTCCTTTGGTTTGCATTCATTTCGTTTCTGCATATTTCCTGTATTTATTTCAATGGCTTAAGGGCCCGAAAGGAATCCGCACATCCATCCATCCTTCCATCCATCCGTCCATCCATCCGGAGCTCACTGTCAAGTGGCTTGATTTTTATTTATTTTTAATTATGAAAAATTGTAAGGAAAATATTGCGTGGTAGAAACAAAGAGAGAGAACGGGAATTGACACAGAAATCACTTTTTGTTGACACTGAACTTTTGATTTATGCGTGAGGTGAGGGCGAGGGGACGGGGAAGTGTTCGCAAAGGGCGAGGAAAGACCGCACATGCAACGCCAACTTCATCAGTTGAAATCAGTGTGTGCAAGCTGGCATATTGCACACTGTATACCCACCAGAGATGCGAATCACTTTTTTTGAGAATTTTTTCCATTTATGCATAGCGAATTAAGTGGGAATTTTAAATTTAAAAGGTGTGTTAAAAGAGAAAAATACCCTGCATATGAAGCAATAAAATATGCAATTATCACTGTGGACGGCAGTCCGCGTAGTGACGAATCGCACCGCACAAAAATTTAAAATCTGCTACGACTGTCCGATCAAAACATTTTATAGAAGTAGAAAAGTGAAAGTGAATAAAAAAGGATGATAAATAAGAGCTGGGAGAACGGTGGAGCCGAAGGAACCAATATCATCCAAACCGAACCATATCATTCAAAAGTAATACATTTTGTAATCTTTTGAGTTGTGGTGAAAATCGTTTGATCTTCCACTTTTTGAAAATCCCGCTAGTTTGGCGGGAAATGTCTAGAAAATTATAGAATTATCACGTTGGGAGTTTTAAGATAATAAAACAATTTTAGAAAGTGTATTTATGTAATCGAATGTATAGTAATTTTTCGTCACAAAAGTTGATCGTCACCAGATTTTTACCCCGGCAAGAGGTGTTTTTTTTTTAAAGGACAACTAAATTATACTAAATACGTTTTAAAACATTTTAAAAATATAATATTTTAATCTTATTTCTTTCTTGATACATAAATACATTTCTGCAGTCAGTTCTTGATGTAAATAAGCTGAATGATTATTTGAAATATCTTGTTCTTGGTGACTTTTGTTATTCTACCTTATCATTTGGTCATTTTTCGATGCGTTCCCCTGGCATCACTGACACCCACCCACAACCCTCGACCGAACGCCCACACGCACTGCTGAGCAGGCAAAGGATGTCGGGATGCTGGAGTGGAAGGATGGAAGCATGGCCGAGGTGGCCAGCCGGCAGCCAGGACATGCAGGACCGCATTGTCCTGTCAGCGTCATTGCGAATGAAATATGAACAGGAGCCATGTGAAAAGTGCGGACACTGAACGGCAGTCTGTGCTGTTCATTTCCAGGATTGCCGCGCACACCTTGCAAAGCGGCCGCAGCCCCGCCCCCTTTTGGCCGCCCCTTTTGATGTCCTTGAATGCGACAGCAAGCGGCAAATTGCATGCGGTGCCAACTGTGGAATCATTTAAAATGTTGCATCCGCAATGAATCGACTGCGCCGCCGGCCACTCCGGCTTTTCCGCCCCTTTCGCCTCCTCATTTGTTTTGGCAACCGCAATTTAAACGTTGACAGCCAGGACACGGGGGCGTGGCTGTGGGTGGTGGTGGGTGGTTGTGGCCAAAAACCAAAAAAAAGGGATTAAAGACAAACGACTGAATTATGGTTGAAGTGGACAGTGTAAATCGCTATTTAGCCGGTGGCTTCGTCGGGATTGGCTCAATTAGTCGGCCATCCTGCGTGGGTTAATGTCATTCGCCTGATCCGCAATTTAAAGCGGTCTTTCATTTCGCCCTTATTATATTTATATTCTTTTCATACTTTATTTTTCGTTGTTTTCTTTCCTTTTTTATTGCCGGCAACACGCAAAAAGTTCCACTTCGTTAAGCAAAAAAACGGCCAAGCGGGAATTTTATTGGGGTGCCAAAAGGACTTGACTTGTCATGTTTTTCCAAGGGGATTCGCTAGGCGGTGGGGGCTGGAAAAAAAGGAGGAGGGGGCTAGGGGGTTACGCACACAGCAAACACGCAGACAGTGCAAACTCTGCTGGTCTAGCTTTGAGTACAGTCAATTTCTTGTTTAACTTTCCCCGTCTCAGGCTTTCTCCTCCGGGTCCTCCGCCACTCCCCCTATTTTGCTGCTGAGTTACGGAGAAAAGTGCCCAACAGCTCCTCATGATGTCCATAAAATTGTTACGAAATAAAGTCAATATAATGTGCAAGTTATTCTCATCAAATTTAAAGAGCTTGTTATTCAATTTCCGATTTGACGATGACTGGATAATAGAATTAATTTGAAATTGAAAATGGAAATGGAAATATTTTTGGGTCTTCTTGGGAAATGTTTAAGTGAATTTCCGTGGCATAGATATCCTTGATCTTGTTCTAGATAGCTTCATGATATTTTATGACGATATTTATTGCCTAATATTATTATGATATTCTTGAGGTATACGATTTTTAAATACTTACTACTGATTGTACGAAAGGGAACATTTGTGTGTGTGTTTTATAGTGTTATATATAACCGAAAACAATAGAACTTTGTTAACTTTATATTTACATCAGAATACAACAACTAAACTGGGTAATTTTTAAAAATAAAAAATAATAGGTTAATCCACCTTACATTATCGCTATTAGCAACCACCTTAACACACATTTATTCTTAATTTCCTATAAAAAATAAGGTTTTTTATTGCCCACGACTGATTCCACGATTTTGATGTGATAATAGCCCCTATTTATGCGTAGCCATCTGCCATTTAAGTACTTTCATCTGCTTTCCAATTTGTATTTTTTCCAGCTAGGGTTTCAGGTTGCAGATCCTATCGCGAAATCCAACGGGTGCTTAATTAAAACGGAGCAAAAAAGCGGACCGAGGACTGGCAGATCGCGTTGCCAGGACCAAAAGGAGCAACCCCTAACCGAGCGAGGAGCAGCTGCTCCCCGGAGCATTGCTTTTGCCTTGCTTGAATCCGTACAAAAGTCCCCCTTTTTGGCCGGGGCAAGCAGATGCGCCTGGTGGCTTCATTAAAATTAACAAAACTTAATTGCAGCTTTCGTGGCACGAAACATGCTGCAAATGCGTGTTCCAATCTGTTTGATGGTCTGCTGCACCGAAAGGGGAGCTTTGGCCCTGCACCTGCTGGTGATGATCGTCGGGGCTGGCTGCCAAACAATTTGATATATTGCCTTCTGGGGTTGATCCTGATCCCGGGATCCTGACAGATTGCAGCTGCAATCGGACTTTAGCTAAAATATAACAGAAAGATACGTGGTGCTTAACTAACCATAAATAAATAACCTTCAAATATACTGGTCAAAATCTAATATTATAATTTTATTTTACACTAAGCATTTCTCAAGTAAATCCATATATTTTTAAGGTATAAACTATTTATTCTAAATATAATCGATACGCAGTTAGTTCCTTTAAAACCAGTTTTCATGGCTTAAAGGATTATGATATTGCTGGATAAATTTGTAAAACATGTCGAGGCAATAAGAAAGCTTTGCTCAAATATTTTTCCCTTAGCCCCTTTGTAAAAAAAATAAAAATAAACTTGACTTTAGTGCCTTGTTAACTTTTGGCCAAGTCGTTTACCTGTCGATGCCCGTAATTTCAGCTGCAATTTTGAACTTTTGGCATGTCGACATTTGCATGCCACCGCCCCGCCCCCAAACAATTACCCAAAGTGTACCCAAAGTTCATTGGGCCCCAGCGGAAATTCAATTCCTTCTGCCAACTGACATTTGTCGCCGTTCGGCGGGGCAACTTTTGCAAAACTGCCATCAATTTCAGTGGTCAGGCTGGCAATTAATTGAGGTGCCCATGTAAGCCCGCTGGAGCTCCATGCCCCTGCCCCCTTTCGACCCAAAATCATATTCATAAATTGCCGGTCGGTTTGGGTCACACTTGTGGCCAACTATTAAACATAGCAGCAGGCGGATGACGGAGCAGGCCGGCCGCCTTCTGTGTGGTCAACGGTCGAGTGTCGGTGGTCGATGGTCGATGGTCTGCGGTATCGATATCCTGCCACCAGCAGGAGACAGCAGGAGCAGCAGGACAATGGCAGTTGGTGTGCCATTTGTTTGAAGTGTGCCTTCGATAAGCGGCTGTCGGCCAGTTGGTCAGCGGCAGTGGGGCGATCCGAAACGATCCGGTTTCAAAACAAAAGTTTATGGTTACACTTAAAGCTCACCCATGTGGATGATGATTAAATGTTGGCAGGGCAGCAGTCGGCAGTCGGCAGTCGGTAGTCGGTACACCCCTTAAGCTGCAAGACCGCTCGCATAATTCCCGCATTAATGATGTCGATTTCAATAAAAACAGCCAACATTTTATGCTCCAGCGAGCGCATTTTAATGCGAAACTCAAACATACACGAGATAAAATAAATATAACTCATACGCCCCGTGTGCAGTGGCCGGGAACCTTCGGAAAAGGAGGCAGGAGCAGTCGGGAGCCGGCAGAAGGAGACCCTCGCAGTCTCAGGGGCAGTAAAAGCAGCAGCTGCCGGGCGTTATTTCCTCTCCGCAGCGGAGCAATGCGTGACCAATCCGAAAGGGGTCGCAAATACTGGGCCAACTTCCATGCAAAAGTGCTGCAGACACTGCAGGCGTCCACTCAGAAAAATACATTAGTCCATGGGCACAAGGTTCTGTATTCAAAGGCTATTTTCTTCCGTAAAGCTAATTCATTATGAAAAAACTATCTTAAAAAAACAGGCTAGGTTGGAGAATAGTCCTCACTTGAGATTATTTTTGAACCGTATTGCACCAAATACATATTGAAACAGTAAATTTAGCATAAGAATTGTACATATTAAAAACATAACCAGAATTAATCCCATGACCTTCTAACAGTAATAATAAATTTTGTCATTTATAAAATTCTTTAACAATAATTAGCCAATAAAATAATTAAGTTAAGGTATTGTACTTGACTATTGTAATACACACGATCACTGATCTATTTAAAGAGCCAGGTTTAAGAACTGTTAGTTTAAGGTCCTTTAGAATTTCTGAATCAGAACTAATTATACAGTACAATATAATGTAAAATCCTCTTTAGTATTATCCTGCCAAAAAGGTCCTGAAATTTCTCCGAGTGCTTTTAGAGGAAGAGGACTGCAAAGCGGACTGGCAAAAGTCCGTTGAGTCCATTATTTAAATGCTCTTTTAATAATAGCTTGGCTAGCGGTAAATGGTGTCGCCTCCGCTCTCTCTGTCGCACTGTATTGCCCTCTCTTTCTCAAGTATTTGCATTCTGCATAATATGCAGTGACCCAGTGTAATTTAGATAAGCGGATAAGCCCGGGTCCCGAGTAAACTAATTAGGGATTACACGTTGGCCATATGCGTTTATGGTTTTTGCCCTGTTATTTTCCTGCCCGCCGGCCGTCAATCAATCAATCAATCAATCAAAGTAGATCAATTAGTGCCATTAATTCGACATTAATCATAGAAGAGCAGAAAAACATTCTCCTTGCTCTCTGCTAGTTTTATTTGTTGGTTAATTAAACTTTACTGCGGTAAGAAGAAGAAACCGCTGGCCACAGAATCCCTAAATAAATATTTAAGTATTTGCTACATGCTCATTTTTAAAGTGCATCTTGTTTGTTTTTCCTCGGTAAGCTCCCTGCACAGAGAAAATTAGTTTTAAATCGGTCACCAATTTGGTTATGTTCGTAAATATTATTTATGGAGAACAAATCAAACCAGAAAAAGAACATTCCGAGTGTAATCCTGAAGTAGGGAGTTGTCTTATTTAGACACAAATTTTAGTTAAATAAAAATTGCTCACATTAAACTTTCAATTTTATACGCCTTTAATAGGCTGACACACCTTGCTATTAAGTGTTATTTTGTAGTTTTTTCCGAGTGTAAATCAAACAGTTTTGCTTGGTCCTTTTGCATGCACCCCTCCGCCGTTTCTCCGCCCCCAAAACGGAATATTCTGGTCCTTTTCGTCTGGCCTTTTGCATAAGCAAATACGCGCAATTCACAAACACGTGACGCTTCTTTTTTCCGCCCGCCCCTCCCATTCCGCCCACTGGCCCAAAAGGGGGTTCCCCCGATTCGCACACTGAATGACGGAGTGAGTGAGTGAGTGAGTGACTGGCAGAGTGAGTGAATGATGGCTGGTGACCAGTTCATGGTTCAATGACAAGCAACTTTCAGTTTGCGTGTGCTCGTCCTCTGTTCTCTTCTGGTTCGTTTCGTTCAGTTCTGCTTTGTTTTGTTTGGTTTTGTGTGTGCTAACTGACTGAATTCCCCCTGATCCACACCCACTGCAAACCACCACCCCCCTTGGCCAACGGCTATTTGTCTGCGGTTTCGGCACTCCCCCACCGAAACACCCACCTGACTGCCTTTTTTTCTGCTCTGTCCTGCTTTCTGTCGGGACAATCGTTTAATTATGTACAACATTTGGGCTGACGGGAGCAGCTTATGTACTCTGTGAGGATTGGGGCACCGGACAATTACTGAATTTGCGACACAATTCGGAGAGAAGTTCTCGGACAAACGTTAAATGACATATCATATTTGTTGGCTCCACTTTTTGATTTCCCCATCTCATTCTGAGGAAAAATTCGCCATTATTGGAATAAGAAAGTCCTATTAAAAATGCATTTCTTTTTGTGAAAACCATTGTGAGATTACTCTTATTGATTCTTTTTACAGACTAAAAAAATACATTTATTGTTATATTATTTATAGTATTTAATAATGGTTTATTATTTTGAGACGCAATTATAACATTATTAACTCATTTAAAAGCTGTTAGTCAGTAATCAATGTTTAAGATAGGAATAGGTAAAATATGCATAGATATAAGTTGGGTCTCACACAAAAAAGGACGTGGTAAAATCAATTGTTATAATTGTCAAACAGTCCCCAACCAATAAATTTTCAATTCTACTAATTAAATAGTTACTTTTAAAACAATAAATACACACAATTAGCAAAGACACACACCTATTTACTTGGTAGAATTGACAATTTTATGTGGTTGGGGACTGTTTGACCATTTTTTACCAAATTTTTTTTTTGTGTGCATGATTTTGTTTTAAGAGTTCCTAATAAGTTCTTAGGCATTTTTAAGATTCTAAAATAAAAATGAAAACTCTAAAACATTGTCAATTGCTTTCTGATATTATTAAACCATTTAAGAATTTGCTTTTAGTGACCTTAAATCTCTTAAATGACCAACATTAATGCCCACTACAAGTTGACTTTTCGCACTTGTTCAATAATGCCGGCAATTACGCAACACTCGATTACATTTGAAGCAGCAATTAAATCTAATCTGAAGAGTATTTATGGACGAAATCGACTCACAAGGGGTCGCATTGTTGTGGATTTCTCCGTTCGCGCCGACAATTCTAATTACGATTGTGATATAAGTTGAGCACGCCAAGTTCAACACTAATTCGATGGGTCGAAAGCTGAGCTCTGTAATCATCGGGAAAGATATTATTCGAATTGGATCATATAAGCATAACACTACCGATTTATGTTATTTGCCTGGGGCTCCTCGTATAACAAAGCATTTGCATAATGAGTGGGTCGTTTTATGAGCCCCATAACCTTTGCCACTTGCCACGTGACGCAAAAGTGTGTTGAGCAATAAAGGTCGAGTTTGCCCGGGAAATGGGAAAGGGAAGAGGAAAAGCGGAGGCGATTCGCCCCACGCAGACAAAGTTAATTGAAAATGGCTAAGGTACAGCCAACGAATTCCTCCAGCAGCTTTGGCATTTTATTTGCAGGCATATTTGATTACGGGCTCCTTTTCATATCAGGTGTCAAAGGCTTTTCAGGAAGCCATCGCCATCGCCTTCGCCTCTTGCCGGGGAACTTTTAAGCATTTCCATGTCAAAGCATTGCTGGAAAAGCCATTGAGAACCGTTTCGTCGGCGGCAGACATTGCATCAGTTTCCCCTTAAATGCATCTTCGAGTGGCGGGGGTTCGGGATCTGTAAGGATGCAGAAGGAGTAGGGAGGATGAGGCAGCCGGGCAGGTCGGAGCTCTCTGCGGCGGACACGTGAAACCATCATCAATCTAGGAGCACTGGCAACGACAGTTTTAACGACTTCTTGCGGATTACTTCAAACAAAATAACCACTTTGTAGTAGGAGTTTTATGTTGGCCCGGTTGGTGTTGATGGCTTTGGCTACGAAGAGATTCCGCTGCATTTGGCCAAAGTTTTGCTGCGTGCCGCAAAGTTTACCCATCCTCCGGTATTCGGTATCCGGAATCCGGAATCCCATGACCAACTATCCGCAGTGCAAATTGCAGGACGCCAGCAAAAGCAACAGCCGCCGGAGGCGGGAGAATAAATATTTATTGATACTGCAGCCACGTGGCATAATTTGCCTATAACCAGATGCAGTAATTTTGGCCAACCATCCCAGCTATTTGGCTTAGGGGAAGTGAGTGGGGAACTTATTGAATAAGTGCCTGTGCGATGCCAAAACAATCTCAGACTTTGGCAAAGGGAAATCAATTTAATTATGTCTTCCTTCGAGCTTGTTCATGCTCAAAACGAAAATGTAATAAAATTATCGACATAAATATTTCCGAAACTGAATCTAACTTTATCTTTAACTTTTTATTGTTTCAAAATTAATTTAAAGCATATATTATATAAAAGAAATTGGTACTTGAATTAATAAATTAAATTAAATACACTTTTAACAATGTCCGAAATAAATTTTTTTTTCATAATAACTGAAGGGTTAAAAAAAATTATAAACTGATTCCTAAAGTATTTAAAATTTGTTTTATTTTAAAACCCACTAACAGAAAGAAAACAAGAGAGAACGCTATAGTCGAGTACTTCGACTATTAGATCTATTAGATACCCGTTACTCAGCTAATGGGAGTGGGAGAGAGATGAATATATGCACGGGTCATAACTTATAGCGCCATCTATTGGCTGTTATTTTTTTTGCTCATAACTTTTTAACGGATTGTCCGATTTTAAAAATTTCTTTTAAAAGTCCTTTATGGCGATTGTGGCGCTGGGCTGAATCAAACTTGCGCTGTGTAGGAAGCCCAAGAATATGTGTGGACATGGACCTGGACATGGCTAGATCGACTCGGCTAGTGTCGAGTTTATAGGGTCGGAAACGACTCCTTCTCTCTGTTACATACTTTTGCACAAAGACAATATACCCTTTTACTCTACAAGTAACGGTTATAACAAGAAAGAACGATATATTCGAGTACCTCGACTATCAGATAGACGTTACTCAGCCAAAGGAAGTGCGAGGGAGATGGAGACATGCATGCAGCAAAGCGACTGCTTGCACTACTCGAAATCCATTATTTGCTCATACAATACAATATACCCTTTTAGTCTACGAGTTATGGGTACATTAGTTTCCTGACTGTTACTCTACAACATTTATCAATTCCAAGCCACTTTTAAATGTTCAAATGAATAAATATAAATCTATATATTTATTTTTCACAGCACCTGCTCTCAAATGATTACAGAGTAAGCATTTAATCGAAAATTCCCTCCTCGGCGGCCTTGTTGACCAGGGCGATCAGACCGGCGGTGACCTCGAGGCCCACCTCGGTGATTTGGTTGGAGGGCAGGAAGAATCCGAAGGTGCCCTTGTCACGCAGCTCCACGGTGCAGGTGAAGGGGATGTTCTTCACGCCGTAGGCCCAATCCTTGGCAGCTCCAGAGACGACATCTGTTGGGGGTAGATGATATTTTTAGTATTGGTATCCCAGATTATGCCAAAAACTTACAGTTCAGCAGGCCACTGGCTCCATAGGTGAAAACGGATCCGTAGACATCAGCGGCAGCATCCGAGAAAGCGGCGGCAATGCGCTTCATCTGCTCGTAGTTCGGGGGGAACTCGGTGTTGGAGTGTCCGTAGGGCAGCAGCACGTACTGTCCGTAGGCGTGGTAGGCCATGTACGACCGGATATAACCGTCTTCAAAGGAGCTCACGAAGTTCTGGAGCGATACGATCTCCACCTCAGTGTTGGGCTCTGCGCCTCCAAACCAGTGGTCGCAGGGCTCGTCGATGTTCCAGCCGGCACCACCCCAGTGGTAATCAAAGTTTCGGTTCATGTCAATGCCATAGCAGTCTCCAGTTTCGTTCCTGTGGCCATTGGGGCGACGGTTCTTGCGCCACAACCTCTCCACATCGTGGGTGTAGACAAAGCCATCCGGATTCACCATGGGCACCACAATCCAATCGTACTCCTCGCTCAGACGCTGCATCTCCGGGTCCTCGGAGTTGATCAGCTGGTTCAGCAGGAAGGTGACGGTGGCCGACGAGATCCACTCCATGGCATGGATGTTGCCCTCCAGGAAGATGGCCTTGTTGCCCGAACGCTTCGACAGCTTAATGCTCTTGATGTCCCGACCCTCGTAGGACTGGCCAATCACTCGGCACTCCAGGAAATCGTGGGCAGCGCACTCCTTATCCACCCAATCGTAAATGGTCTCCAGGGAGTGGTAGGACTCCCATTCCATTTCGGAATCGTCGTCAACAGAGGACTCATCTATCAATCTGGATGGAGGAAAGGTTCTAGAAATGTAACTCCAGGAAGATTTCTTAACTCACTTCTGCAGATCCTCGACAATCACTTCGTAGACGATCTCCAGGAATTTCATTGTCTTCTCGAAGACTCTGTGGAACAAAGGACCCACAATAATATTGTACTTATGTCCGGGAGCACCCAGTTCGTTGAGGATGTGCACCTATTGAAGGGATCCAAGTGAGAAACTGTTATTTTCCTAAAAGAATATGTTTTTATCTACTTACAGTGATGTGCTCGTGAATCTTCTTGAGCTCCTCCATCTGCAACTCCGTTTCAATGGCCAGTTGGTAGACCCTGAAGTGGTCATACCGCGCTGCCAAGCGTCCAGGAGCGGACTTGGCCGTCACCGTGGCCACCAGGGCCACCACGGCGATCAGGAGGATTGATAGTTTCATTTTCGGTGTTTAGTGGGCTGAACGTTGCAGCGTTCACTGTGAGGTTTTGGATCCCGACCAGGGTTTTTATTAGCTGCAGGAGTGGCCACTCCACCGGGGCCGTTATCTAATGCCGATAGGGAGCTGCGATCAGTCATCTGGCGTGTGTCTCCTCCGATCTTATCGCCCATCCAACCCGCCTACCACAAAGTAGCGCTGGACTTTGTCATCCAACGGATACATGGGTAGCAAGGCTTTTTACACATGAAATAAATGTTTTCATTAAAGGGTAAATTATATAAAATAGAATAACCACTTCTATAACATCGAGAAAAAAAAGTTTCGTATATTTTTCGTATGTTTTAGAGATTAATACTAGTAGGACTTCTAGATAGGGAAATTGGATTTACATAAGTTCTAATGCTTATTTAATTTATACGACCAGAAGGGCTCCCTTCTAATCTTCCTCTCCCTGTTACATGCATTTTTATTAATTCAAACCATTTTGTTCTAAATGTAACTATTATAATAAATATTATATCAGATTTTCCTCGGTGCACTTTCTCTAACAAAGTCAGGCGAGTCAAATTTATAAATGAAATCATGCACCGAGTGTGGAGGTACTCGGCTTATCAGGCAAGTTCAATTAATTGAATACTCCTCCAAGCGTCTGCGCGTGAAGAAGCACTTCGAGAAGCGTTTGTAGAATGCACTAGCAAACTGAAGATCGACATCTTCAAGTGACAGTCTGCGGTGGGGATGGGGAGAGTTGGCTCCGTCAAACATTCTATTGTGAAACCAGTGCATTCATTCAGCCAATTGTGTCATTTAAGCGTGAAATCAATTGTTTGTAACCCCAGACAAGGGGTCTACATAAGAGGTTTGGGTTATCCCGACCTTCTACTTAAGTCTCATAACTATTGAAACACGATTTCCGGAATGGTACACCATCCTGAACTACTGGTTTTGTTATGTGTAAAACTACATATCAATTTCTTCTTTAGATTTTCTATTATTTTGTTTTAATTTTAATATAATTTAATTTAATTTTAATATAACTTAATCACAAAATAGTGAATTGTAATTCTTTTCTCACATGAGTAGTTTGTTTAAATAAAATCACCTTTAAAAGATTAAGGGCCGTTTTCTCGTCCGTTTGTTAAATTTAAAGTAGGGATAAAACAATGATTTCCCATACGATTTCAAGGTTTTAACCCTACTTTAAATTTAACAAACGGACGAGAAAACGGCCCTAAATGATTTAGTCTACCCGCTATTGTTTACATTTTTGGTAGGCAGACCCGGATGCTTCGGATAAAATTAATTATTTTGGCTTATTATCCTCTTCTTACTCCATCTTTATCCAGTCGACTGGACTGCAGTCCCCCTAATAACAGGACACAGGAATGTGCAACCTGCACCGTTCAAGATATCGTCGACCATTGTTTGACGATTAATTAATAATTACACTCAAAAAAAAAACGACTAAAATCGCCCTTGGTTTTAGAAAATCGCCTATGAATTTGCGTCACTGGCGATTTTGTCTATATTCAAAAAAGTAGGTTTTTAAAATCAAAGGCGTTTTTTTCTAAAATACAAAAAAAAAACTGCTATTTAGAAATTTTTCTCGAAAAAGTAGAAAAAATATGTCTTACAATTTAGAAATAAGGGTTTTCTAAATAATAGAAATATTGTTTTTTTTTAAAATAGACAAATTTTTTTCTAAATACAAAAAAAAATTCCTGAAATCTATTTACATTTTGTTCTCTTATTTTTAGTCAAATTGATCTGGCTCGCTTCTAGTTATTCTATTTGTTTATTAAATTTTGTTCGTAAATATTTATTGATTAATTTTAATATTTATACACAAATATATTTTACTATGGTTCAATAGTAACAGTATTTGAATGTTTCAAATTTGAAAAACATAAAAATCATTTTTAACAAAATATAACTATTCAAAAAATTAAAAAAAAAATGCAAATAAATATTAGGGAATAAAAAAGAAAAAAAAAAGACAAGAAAAAAAAGAGACATGCATTTTTCGTCTCGACGTGGGATTGAACTCACACTTGCGGCTATTAGCTTGAATAACATATTCATGCACGCACGCGTTAGACCCCTAGGCTACCAAATTTTCTTCGATTAAAGGCGATTTTTTCTTAGGTTTAAAAAAAATTTTCTAAAAAGTGTATAAGAAGGGAAACTGATCAAATGAGGTTGAATTTTTTATTTTTTAGAAAAAAATATCATAAAAACTGACAATTTTTTCTGAATGTTAGAAAAATTTTAAACATTTTTTCTGTGTTTTAGAAAAACAATATTTCTATTATATAAGAATTTTTTCTAATTTGAATGGCGATTTTTTTTTATTTTTAGAAATGTTTAGTCTTTTTTTTTCTAAAAGCAATGGCGATTTTAACCCTCAAATAAAGAAAGGCAGATTAGAAAACAAAACCTTATAATATAGAAAAAAAAAACGTTTTCTCATTTTAAGAAAAAAATTTCTAAATAAAATCGTTTAACAGATAAATTTTCTGAAGTTTAGAAATTTTTTTCTCTTTATAGAAATTTTTTTCTAAAGCACAGAAAATTTGTATTTTTCTATATTTAAGAAAAAATAATTTTTTGAGTGTACCTTTGCTCAATGAAGCCGGAGCTGAAGGATACAGCAAGTTTAGAACCAGTGCTTTCAGAAGTCCACCATTCTAATCACGATTCACTCAGGTGCTATGATCTATAGATGAGAACGCAGAGCTATTCGATAACATCTTTTAATCACATTATAAGCCACGTTTGTGAATGCCATAATTTTCACCTGAGAATATGTGGAAACGTTAAAATTGCTAGTGCCAATATGGGGGATAGGTAAATGGTAGTTTAAATATTTTAATATCGAGCAAAACCAATGAATAGGTGTGCAAGCCAGTAACAAATTTTCTTTGTATTCTTAAATTCCATATTTCCTATTTTTCAACGAGTAGGGGTTTATAGGCATTCTTCATTACAACCAGAAAATTACAAGGTTATGTATGACTTAAGTATACAAAAAATTTACTAAAATGTATGACTTAAGTATACAAAAAATGTACTAAAATCTAATTTTTAGGCCAGTTATTAAAAATGTTGCAATTTGTATTGACGTTATTAAAAATTTCAAATTAACTGGTTGAAACTTCAGAAAACTGCGCAGTTTTAAAATTAAAAAACTACGAAATACTTTTAACAATAGTTAAATAAATTCTTTTAAAGACTTCATTTTAAATTTAAAATAGGAAAAAAAAACCGTATTTTTCAGGATGGTGTCTCCGCTATGTCTTAGTTAGCAAATACACTCTCCTACACATCAACATGACCGTTTTGCAATATTTTTGGTATTTTACTTAAATGGTTTAAAAAGTACATATTTTTCAGAGCCGGTCACACTGCTGAGCTCCGCCATATTTCTTTTCTTCGTTTCCGGTGAGTGAGTGTAAATCCGCATTTTTTCATTTAAAGTAATTTTTACCAAAATATCCTTTAATTCCTGCCTTGACTTATGTAAAATAACAGAGTAAAGAGTAACATCTACGGCGGCAGCCTATTATTGATAATTTTGGCGGGCGATTTGAGGGGTAGAATTGAACTTGAAAAATCGATGAAAAACGACCCCCACCTGAGACATCTGACCGCCCTTTTGAACCGGCGCCAGATGTCTCTCCCCGGCTTAATTGCCGCAGTGCACGATGCAATTACCTAACCAAACTATGTCCACTTGTTCCCCCGCAGATAAAGATGCCTGAACTGACCGAAATCAAGAACGAGGCTGCGCCCTCCACCTCCGCTGAGGCGAAACCCGAGGATGTGCGCGTCGAGGACGACGGCAGCGACAGCGATTCGGATGGCGGTATGCCCGGCCTGGAGGAGGCTGGAGCGGCCACCACGCAGCTGGGCGGCGGAGCCACCGGTCTGCCCATCGACCTGGTGTCCAAGGCCAAGCAGTCGCGCGGCGAGAAGAAGGCCAGGAAGATCATGCTGAAGCTGGGACTCAAGCAGATCCAGGGCGTCAACCGGGTGACGATCAGGAAGTCGAAGAACATCCTGTTCGTGATCAACAACCCGGATGTGTACAAGAACCCCCACAGCGACACGTACATCGTGTTCGGCGAGGCCAAGATCGAGGATCTGTCGCAGCAGGCCCAGGTGGCCGCCGCCGAGAAGTTCAAGGCCCCCGAGGCTGCTGGCGCTGCCGACAGCGTGGGCGCCACCACATCGGTGGCCCCGATTGCCGAGGAAGACGAGGAGGAGGTCGATGACACCGGCGTGGATGAGAAGGACATCGAGCTGGTCATCACGCAGGCCAACACGACGCGGGCCAAGGCCATCAAGGCTCTGAAGAACAACAGCAACGACATAGTCAACGCCATCATGGAGCTGACCATGCTCTAAAGCGGGCTCCAGCTGATGCTGAACTCCTGATTTTGTTGTTTACCCGCCTTTCGATACACACTCTACTGACCCAAATGTTGTGCGTGCCCCTCGCGGGCAGCATGTTACACCAGTCGAACATTTAATTATATTTCAAAAGATTATTGAGTCTTAATAAAAGTGGATTTCTTTCAGATACGATTAAGTGTATTTCTTCGACTAGCTTTTGTTGCCCTCTGGGGGTTGTCTTAAAATGCCATAGCTTACCAAATTCGATTAAGTGCGGACTGAGGTTCCAGGTTAAGTACTTTGAGATTATGGGACTGGCACATAAGGGGTTACTACTGGGAATTAGCTATTACGTTTAGGTTGCGGCCAGCTTGAGAACGCGGGCTTGGCTGCGCGAGGACAAACGTATATCCGCAGGACTCTGCATCCAGGGTTCTCCATCCGCCTGCATTGGCACCGTCTCCTTGACTTGCAGCTAGAGAATGTTGATTAGAAGCGACTCAATAAGGTTTTTTCCTTAGGCTCACCCTTATTTGCTTGGCCTGGCCAATTCGCACTGGCTTGCTTATATTGCACTGCAGCTGGGCAATGTGAAAGGAGGAAACAATGCCAAACACCTCCATCAAGCCATCGGAGATGGAGTTCACCATTCGCACTTCGCCATTAGAGTTGCTAAGCTCGCACAACTTGCAGCCAGCTCCCCAGGAATCGATATTTAGGAACACCAGTGCCTGCAGTTCGGGCAGTTGCACTGGCTTGTTGTCCAGGTACAGGGTCAGCTTCTCCTCAAGGTGTTCGCAGCCCGGTTGCATCACCTGCTGCGTTCCAAAGGTGAAGTACAGAAGCTGTAAAGAAGATTACATAGATTGAGATTAGGCCAGACACACTAGCTAGTGGCCTACCTTATTGAATATCCGACTGCTGAGCAGATAGAATCGAGATTCGCGCGTCTTGTGAAAGTTGTAGGTGATGAACGCGTCCACGCCCACACTGAAATAGTTGTACACATGAATCGTCTTCGTGGGGTGCCTCTGAATGGGCAGCCGGTAGTGCAGTTTCTCGATCTGCAGGTCATAGCGGTCGAGATTAACGGAGCGGGCACGCCGTATACTTCTCAGGATCTCCACAGGATCGAGAACCGAGGGTGGCTCGGCTCCCCAGCCCAGAACTCGCGACAAATCGTTGCCTGTGCCCAGCGGCATGATGGCCACCGAGGGCTGGGGCTTGATGTTCAACGCATAGATGGTATTGAGCACCCAACCGATGGTGCCATCGCCGCCGGCCACTAGTATGCGACATGGGCGTGGACTGGCCTTGGCCGCCCACTGGAGGGCGTCCTGGGGACCCCGCGAGCCCAGCTCCATCACCTGCAGCGGATGCAGGTAGCCGCGCAGCAGGGACAGCACATTGGCGCCCGTACTGCTGCCCGACTTGGTGTTGGCGATCACAATCAGCGGCTCCCAGTTCTCGATGTCCGGCGGCGTAATGCTGGCCAGGTGGAGGCGCATCGAGTCCCTGGTCCGGGCGGCCACAAAGCTGTACGGCGGGAAGATCATGTCCTTGAACTCGCCAAAGTCGCAGGCGCCCTTGGAGTCGGCGCGGGCGTAGCAATCGTTGTGGTAACACCGCTGGCACCAGGCACATCGCCATCCATACAATCCCGGCTCGGTGGCGACGTGGTGATCCACCTCCTCGTTGCAGTCGGCACAATGGACGCCCATGGGCAGATTGCCGTGGACCCACAGGTGCCGCACGGAGGACTCGTTGCGCAACCACTTGTCCTTGCAGCGGTACTCCCGGTCCGCCCTTCGCTGGCAGGGGGGCGTGGCATGGGTGCACAGGCCGCAGCAGTCGCAAAAGAGTCCGGCGGAGGGGGTCAGCAGGATCTCGCAGACGTTGCAGAAGCAGGCCTAAGAAAGGGTATATAGCTATAGTGGGTTTCCAACTGGCTAATTCCACTCACCTGCTCCAAGACCTTTATTGATTTCCAGCTGTGACGTGTTTTGAAGGTGCTCACAAAGTCCTCCGCGAGCAGACTGCGACAGAAGGCAAACAGGACGCCCAGGGCCAGGAGCGATCCTATCAGCGCCTCGACGCTCAGCTCGATAGTGGCTATGTCCATGCTCCCACGCAGAGAATCCCCAGTTACGCTAAATATCCTGGTAATTTGGCATTTTCACCCATTCGTTTTGTTTTTGCCCCGTCGACTAGAGGTGGGGCGCACTTTCGATAACATCAATCAGAGATGTATCGAGGGAATGGTCACCCCAGCTGTCAGTGCTTCGAACATTATCCACACTACTTGTCAACTCAAATCAGCTGTGAATTTGGCGTGTAAAAAAGTTGGTCTGCGTACAAATCAGAAGTTTTAATCGAAAATCCAGCCAACATGAAGGTCATCTACAACACCCTCTTCAAGCGCACCTCCACCTACGCCGTGGCCATCATCGCGTCGGCCTTCTTCTTCGAGCGCGCCATCGATGTCACGTCGGTTGCGATCTTCGAGGGTGTCAACAAAGGCGTAAGTAAAATCCTCTTATGTAATACCAGTTTCCTGGCCAAATATTGAATGTTTCCCCCTTTGCAGAAGCTCTGGAAGGACATCAAGGGCAAATACGAATAAATCACCATGATTCGTTGTAATTAGCAATAATAATCAACGTTTATTCTAAACGAAACGAAAACTAAACTGGGTTTCTTTTGGTTATTTCGATGTTGGGGGTTCCAGGGATCCATCTAACACCTCCCAGGGCTTTTCGTGCCTCTCGGCATCCCAGGGCTGTTGGTTGGCCAGGCGAGGGGGCTCCTTGAAGGACACACCATTGTCCTGGAGGGTTTGGAGCAGCTTCTGCAGCTTGCTCCCGGGCACCGCCTCCACATTGCAGGTCATCTCGGTGATCCCCGACTGCAGGCAGCGATGGGCCAGCACTCTTCCGAGGTTCACGAACGCGGAGGTGTCGTTGGTCTTGTAGAGCTGCTGTTTGATGGCCCATTCCGAGGTGCTGGCACTCAGGATGGTTCCATTTTCGAAGTGCTTGACGTCGGCGCTGACATACCGACCACTGGTGTTGATCTCCAGCGTGTGCCAGTAGGATCGACCCGGTTTCTCCAGATGGTAGCCGCCCGGCTTGTAGGCAATTCGTAATCTCTCCAGATTCCTGGGGTTCCGATTGATCACATATTCCGTGCTCGTTTGCGGGGTGCTCAGGGCCTTGATTTTGTGCAGGACACGGGCGGAGGAGAGGGGGCGAGCACTGCGAGACATTCTGTGTACAGGAATTCCAGCGAGAACGATGCTTTAATTGATATTTAAGAGGGAATTACAAAACCACGACCAATATTTTGGAAAAAAGCCAGTGCTGGAAAGGATTCAAAGCCAGTGTTGGTGGACAAACGAAAGTGACTAGTGCTGCAAAATGGCCAACTTCAGTTCGAGGTGAATGGCAAAAAACAGCTGATTCGGTTTTGTTTTCCTTCAAATTTCTAGTTTCTTCAGATTTCTTTTGGCCTGACCTTGAGCACCTTCGCCGCCCCCCGCCGAAATTACGCCCCCCTTCAGACATGCGCCAAACGGATTCGGCGCCCCCTGACCGTACGCCCCTGAGTCTGCAGCTGAGGTGAAGAAGTGGCGGTTGGAGGAAGAAGCTAGCGGTGCGCGTCCCAAATTGCAAAGTGTATTTTATACGGCCTACAAGAGTCGGTTATGTAAAGCCCCTACAAAAACCGCTAACTGCCCACGCATATCGTACTCGTAAAATTAAGAACTCGTTAAAATGTTGATGGTCGTGTGTTCCAACTTAAGGCGTCCCGGGCACGTGGGCGCCGCCTCCGCCATGCGGAGCCTAAATTGGCTGATCAGCGGAGGATATAGACCGCCGATCCAGGCGCTGTCCCGGGTAAGCTTAATTATAGCAATAGAGTCGTTAAATGTTCCACCTAACGGCACCCAATAAATATAAACAATATCAGGCCATCGCTTTCTCTTTTTTTCACCACGTTCCAAAACTAACCACGTTCTATTCCCACCACATTTGGCGGGAAAGTTTAAATTCATTTGAACAAGAAACGTACAATATTAAAACTTAAAATAAAATTTAAGAATCTTAAAACCGGAAAATTGTGTTTTTAAGTAAAGGCTCATAAATTAGGTTTCAAAAACAATGTTTTCTCAAAAGAAAAACATGTAAAATGTAAAACATATAACATTTTAATAGTAATCTATTCTTAATTTTTATGTTTGGAAATAAAAAAATAATATTTTTAAATTTTTATTATTTTCAATGAATTTGTTTTAGTAGTAGTAGACCTCCGTTGGGTAAACAACAAACCCCTTTCCATCAGTACTATCTAGCCAAATAATCCGTGTTAAGCAACTGATAAGAATGCTGTGTCGAAACTCACCACCTTGCACCTACGTAGTACCCAAATCCACCACGCTGGGCGCCCAAATTCGAATGCTTATCTCGTCAAGTCACAGCAACGTGATCATTATTCACGGAAGCGCTTGGCTAAGCACTTTTGCCAACTGATAAAGATAGTTTCACAATCTTTAGTCGACCACTTGACTGTTGCCTCACTCTCACTCCGCTAGCGCCCTTTCTTTCGCTCTTTCTCGCTTTGTCTCTCTTTGTTCCCCCTAAGCAAACCGCCCCCGTTTTATGCGTGCTTTCTGTGCCTGTTGCACTTGGCGATTTCGGACGAGACGAAAATCAGTTACGCTCGAAAGTTCCCGCCGTCCGGATGCAAAAGATTCTCGGGTGCAGGTGCCAAATGTAATGCCTCTCGTCTCTAACTGAGTGAAGGTCGCCTTGGCTTGGATCTCTGACGCCGTGAGTTTTTCCTGCATTCCCGCATTCGCGCGAAAATGCAACGTGGATTTCCGCAGCAGATTTTCACTGCGCATGCTGCTAACCTGTGGCACAAAGGCGCCTTTTCCCCTGTCGGGGGGTGGGGGTGGGAGTTAATCCAAAAGTTGACAAAGGAAAATACCTAGCTCCAATATTCAAATCAAAATGCGTAACTCAGAAGGGCATCCGGCCAGACACAAACACAAAAGGAAACTATTCTTGGGACCGATAAGATTAAAGGCTATCCATGGTTAGCGGCGGGACTTGCAATATACTCTCTGTGGAGACCGTTGGTAATTCAATTTTCGCCCTTATCTGCCACCCACAGCAGTACGTCCAAGCTCCGGAGGCGCGGCCAGTGCCCGATGAGCGGTTTCCGGCCAGCCAGCAGCAGCAGGATCGGAAGGATATCGCCACGCAGACCGTGAGGAGCGGTCAGCCCAAGGATCTGTCCCAGCCTCCACCGCCGTCGCCGTCCCCGTCGCCTCCCCTCGCGCCACCAATGTCCGACGTTCGGTCGGCTGATCCCGCCCTGGATGTGGACCCCGGCGTGCAGGTGCCCTACAACATCGACTGGATCTTCCCGAGGCTGCGGAACCCCACGAGGTTCTGGTACATGGCCAGCCAGTTTGTCGTCTCCGCCGTCGGAATCTTCAGCAAGATCGTGCTCAGTGAGTATCTATCCGGCAGAGCCGACCTTACCCAACAAACTGGCCCAAAGGCACGTTTATTTTTGGCCAAGCGAAGCGCTCGGAGAGCTCATGCCCCTGACCGTGAATGTGAATGCGACTGTGTCTGCGAATCTGCGCATCTTTCGATTGATAAACGATGTGCGGATGCTGACGATGGCGATGGCGATCTCGCTCATCGAGGTCAAACGTGTGCCGCTTGGTTAATTGGTGCCTCGGCACAATTATGCAAATGCTGATCTCTCGCCTCTCTATTTCCCCACCTGCAGTGTTCCTGAACAAACCCCGCGTCTACAACAAGGAGCGCCTGGTCAGCCTGATTTCGAAGCGACCCCAGGGCGTTCCCCTGCTGACCGTGTCCAATCACTACTCCTGCTTCGACGATCCCGGCCTGTGGGGCTGCCTGCCGATGGGACTCGTTTGCAACACCTACAAAATCCGCTGGTCGATGGCCGCCCACGACATCTGCTTCACCAACAGGAGGCACTCGCTCTTCTTTATGTTTGGTAAGACTATTTAGGGATTAGATAGAGAATTAGAATAAGAGGAACAGCACGGAATATGGTACAGCTATAAAATTGATTTAGGGTTATTTCTATTCACTCTTGCCAACCAAACTAGTTTCTATCCTAGGAGTCACAGATATCTCTTGGAATGTGTATTGATTTAGATATGTTCGTATGAATTCCAACCAATTTTGGTTGAAAGTGTTTTTGTGTATAAGACTGTAAAAGTAAAATATATTAAGTTACCATTTCAATTAAAAAGTTAACAATAAACTCTCCAATATTTATACTAAACGCGTGCTAATCGATTTCTGTGGCTCCCTGAACAATTATTTCTTCAAGAATGTTCGGTTCATTCACAATTCTATACTCACAAAATAATTTACCTAAAGACTGTGTATTATATTTCCATTTCTGTTTATAAATTAATCTTTACGTAATGCACATATTTATTCATACTTTCATTCGGAATTTGAGATACATTTTTTAACACTTTTTAAGAATGATTAAGAGTTAATACAGTTCCACAAGTGTTTTTATATTGATATATATTTAGGCCTAGAACTAGCGTATTTTAAAAACTGCTTATATTTAATAATCAAAGATGACTAATGGCTTCTTTCCCTTTCGCAGGCAAGTGCATTCCTGTTGTGCGTGGCATCGGTGTCTACCAGGAGGCGATCAACCTGTGCATCGAGAAGGCCGCTCTGGGCCACTGGATCCACGTGTTTCCCGAGGGCAAGGTGAACATGGAGAAGGAGGAGCTGCGGCTCAAGTGGGGCGTGGGCAGAATCATCTACGAGTCACCCAAGATTCCCATCATTCTGCCCATGTGGCACGAGGGCATGGATGACCTGCTGCCGAACGTGGAGCCCTATGTGATACAGCGGGGCAAGAAGGTCACCGTGAATGTGGGTCAGCCATTGGACCTCACCGATTTCATTACGGACCTCAAAAAGCGCCAGGTGCCGGAGCCCACGGCGCGAAAGCTCATCACAGATAAAATCCAGGAAGCCTTTCGGGTAATTTTGAATTTTGCATATATATTTGAATAACTCACTAATTTCCAATTTGAACAGGGCTTGCGGGCGGAGACCGAGAAATTGCACAGAGAACGCAACTAGTAAATCATCATGGAAGAGCCCAGCGGCAGACATTTGTAATAATATTTATTTGTATAGTATTAAGCCTAAAATGAACCCTCGAAAGCCCTTACAATCCATTTATTATAATTGTATTTGCGTGTATTATGGTTATTTCTTTACGATGTAATTGCTGGAGAGGCACTTCAAGTGAAACCGTGTGCATTATTAGTGTAAATATACAATATTGAAATTTATTTGAGTAGAGGGAATAATTTGGCTGATAAAATAAAAGGCTCAACTTGAATTTAATTGGTTTTCCTTGGGACGGAAAAGATACTCATTTTGAAATTGCGGTTTTAAAAGCGATGAATATCGTTTTGGAAAGATTGAAATGAAGTGGGGCCACATTATCGTCCAGCTGTTTTAAAAGTTCACCGTTAGAAAGCCGGGAAAAAAGTTGACCATGTGGATTTATTATATTTAAACAGAACCAAATCGAAATAAGTGACTTTCAGTTGGCAGACAAATGGGTGAGCTTTTGCTAAATACACCAAAAAGGAAGCAATTGCTCAAGGATGGCCGCCCCGTGTCCACCAGGTGTCAGATACTGGGACGTGGAGCCTACGGCACGGTTTTCAAGGCCATCTATCGGGGTAAGCATGCTTAGATCCCGTAAAGAAATCAAATCTATCCAAGGTTCCGGTGCAGATCGCTCCGTTGCTGTGAAGATCATTCGAGCCCAGGCGACTTCAACATTGCAGAATGAGTCGCATTTGATGAACTTGCAGCACAGGAACATTGTGCGGCTTCTGAAACTGGAATCCGCCGTAGAGTTCGGCTTGGTGATCATGGAATGCCCCAGGGGACAATGTCTGCAGAGGATCGTAGACACTTTGGCGCTACCACTGATGCACAGGGTTTTGTACGATGCGTTTTCCTATAACCTACAATTTAGAATCAACTAATATCCTTTCAGAATAACTCTGGATGTGGTGGCTGCCCTGAGATACTGCCATTCCCAGAATGTATTACATCTGGATGTAAAGCCAACCAATATTTTGGTTGCCCTGGGAATAAAGTCTTCAGGGGTTGGCAATCTTTCGAAGGTCAAACGCAGTTACATCTGCAAGCTCTGCGACTTTGGCTCGTCCATCGAAATGGGCGAACTTTGTGCCAAACAGGACCCAACCAATGCCAATGGAACCCTGAGATATATGTCTCCAGAAGTCCTCCGCTCCGACATTCTGTCCGAAGCCTCCGATATCTACTCTCTGGGCATTACAATGTGGCAATTGCAGGCCCGCAGATTGCCCTATCACCAGCTCGACTGCAATGAGACCATTGCCTACCAGGTGGTCAAGCACGAACTGCGGCCGGATAACTACCATCAGTTAAAGATTCTAGCTTTGGACTCCCCCGGCGACTGCGATTGGAACTTTGTCAATGAGAACGCCGCCGACGACGTGATGTACAGAAGGGCGAATTCCTCAGGCCGCCGTAATCTGAGCCTCGATCCATCTTACACCGCCGGCCGTGGCGATCTGAAAAAGAAATGCCGCCGCAACCGATTAGCACTCCACTTCGATAGTGATGGCCCGGCGCCAGAGGCGAGTGCGTGCCTGGAGAGCGCTTACTCCAAACTTTACAAGAGCTGCTGGGTCAGCGCCCCGGAATCACGTTTGAGTTCTCTCCAGCTGAAGCTTGAACTGGAGCTCATTCTCTGCCGCACCAGCAGCACCTAAAATAGCCTAAGTGATCGTGTTTGTCTTCATTTTATGTTATTGATTAGTACTACATACCCATATTTATGTAAGATTTTACCAACCCGCCCGAGATAACCGCTTTCGAAAGAGGCGAGGCCACTGGTTAGGTCAATAATTTATTTTTGTGTAACTTCTTTTTGTTTATTTTGTACTCGCTACGCTAAGAAAATACATTTATAATGTTTATACGAGCTTACATCTATGTTCCCTCCTCTCGATTCTCGATCATAGTGCGTTCTGTTCTATATAGTGTAGGTATATATATGCTTAGGAATCGGGCTGCTGCGATGAATTAGTCGGTAGCAGCAGCCCTGAGGAGCTAACTACGGTTGAAGAAGAGCTTTGTCAATAGTTTCGGATCTCGGAACGACTGCTATGTACAGTTTATTGTTATGGTTGTCGTTTAATGTTCGCCTAGAAACCGTATATATATGTGTTTATAGATCGTATGTACCTATATATGCTTTCTAAACACCTTGAAATATTTCACCCTTAGATGCAAGTGTTCAACTGCTGTGTGAGGAGCTACTAACTCGGCTTAGTTTGTGTGTTAACCATGTCCTACAAACGCGGAAGACTACGGTATTGGTTCATCTAATCATGACCATAGCTAATAGTGGTTTGAATTCAGTTTGAATCGATCAAAGTGTCCCATTATAGTAAGTATAACCTACTGATTTGGATGCTGCAACGTCTGCTCTACAAAATATATGCGATAGAGCAGGGCGAGCTGTTCGGTTTGGTTTCTTCAGGGGAACAGTTGGCAGTGCCGCTTACAAGGTAAAACATCTTCCAAAAAATGTACAATATACATAAATACTCGTATTCGCTGGCTCCTCCTCCATAATCTTAATCATCTTAATGCTTCTGTATCTTTCGGTTCTGTTCTCTTCTCTTCTGTTTTGTTTTGTTTGAATATATCACAATTTAGTCTTTTTAAATCTTTAAATATTTGTTAGCTTGACGATTATTGATTTGAGATTAGGCAGTTTGGGTTCATCCTAACTGGCGTAGGATCGTCGCACGGGAACTGGTGGAGGAATTTTCGACTTTCGCTGCTGCTGCTGCTTCTGGGGCTGTTGACCCGGTGACCTCTGCTGCGGGGACTGCGGCGAGGGGGAGGAGGGCGAGGGCGAGCAGGACGAGGACATCGAGGAGGACGAGGACACCGACGAATGGATGCTCGTTGGAATTCTGGTGGGCTGCGCCTTGGGCAGGCAACTCTTTGGCGGCTCCGTTGACTTGGCTTCCTTCTGCAAGTTCAATTTAAAAGATTATAAAAACATGTACTATAGGGTGTAGACCTCAGAATCCCCTACCTTCTTTGGCGAAACAGCCGCTGGTGGGTGAACTGGCGAGGTGACCCTCTTCCAGCCGTTGCTCCTGCGCCAGGAGCTGGCCGTCGGAGGCGTTGAGGCCTGCCTCAGTAGCATCCGCTCCTTCAACTTGGTCACCATCCCGGGCGCCGGCGGCACCACCACCTCTTTCCCCAACTTGGTCATCATGGCACAGCTGATGCTATCGCTGCGCACCACGGTGGACTCCAGTTCGCGGCGTTGATTGTGTCGCAGGATGCAGCTGGGCTCCTGATCCTCCAGCACCGACTTGGATTTGACCAGAACGTGCGGCGGCCGTCGCAGTTCGCTCTTGATGATCTGGGCAATGCACTGTTGCTCATCCAGCGGCTTCATTGGCGTGCTGGCCACAATCATGGGTACATCCTCGATTTCTATGTCGCTCACCCGCCGCCGACACTCATCGATTACCGCGTAATCGGGTTCCTCATCCTTCTTCGCCTGACTGGCGGACAGTTCGTCCGTTTCGCTGGAGGAGCAGCTGGTCAACTGGGCCCTTCCCGCCTCGCTGGGCGTGGGACTGGCTCCTGGAACTCGTCCCGCCGGTCCCACCTGGCTCTCCGACATGCTGGAATCCTCGCCGTCGTCCTCGTCCTCGTCGTCCTCGTCATCCGTCTCGCCCTCCAAGTAGGAGTACAGGCTGCGCGAGGAGTTCGAGCGGATGTTGACCAGCTTGTAGAAGTCGTTGGTGAAGTCCGTGCAGGCCACCTCCTCGTCCTCGGAGTAAACGATCTGAAATGTTGGAGGAGCATTGTGAGTATCTTCCCCATCCTCTCCGGCTTTAGGGTCGATTACCTTCTGCTGCAGCAGCTGAGCAATGCCATCGGCCACCGAATCCGTTTCCACGGTGGTGGAGTTGATGAAGTCGCTGGATGGCCACAGCCAGTCGTGATCCCTCTTCCTCCGCTGCTGGT
Source organism: Drosophila prostipennis (assembly GCA_037075205.1). Classification (NCBI taxonomy): domain Eukaryota; kingdom Metazoa; phylum Arthropoda; class Insecta; order Diptera; family Drosophilidae; genus Drosophila; species Drosophila prostipennis. The sequence goes on along the minus strand of JBAMCJ010005005.1, from coordinate 947,021 downwards.
GCTGCGGATGCTGCCGCTGATCCCGCTCGTCGTCGAAGGTCATCACCGCCAGCTCCTCCTGCGACATGCTCCAGTCCTCCATTTCCGTGGAGCAGGGCTCGGCGGGCAGGAGCCACTGCTCCGGCTCCTCGGGCAGATCCTCCAGGTGGCCGTTCGACGGCTGCGGCTGTCCACTGCTCATGGTGCAGTAGCCCTCGTCCCTGCCCTTCACCGGACTGGCCGACAGGGCGGCATTCTGGGCCTCCAGATCCCGAACCCTGCCCTTCAGCATGCTCACCTCCTCCCGGAGGTTATCCTCCGCCACGATGGCGTCCACCACCTTGCGCATCACATCGTCCAGACAGTGCTCATACTGCCGGATTCGGGTGAGCAGGGAGCGATTCTCCTGCTGCATCGACTGGAGCAGGCTCTCCTGGCGGGCGAAGCGGGTCTGGAAAATAGTCAAAAAACAAAATTAGTAATATGGTCATGTAAGAATATATCTGATTTGGAAATCCTATTGGTACGCCATATTTCACAGACACATATGCTATTCTGTTTTATAATCTTTTGTTTTTATTGAGATAAGTTTATGATAAAAATCACACATATCAGTATTTATTGTCTGTGAATTGGTGTTTGGCTTAGAAAACACCATTCCTATGAAAGGTTATGTATCAGAAATATATTTATGATCAAATTACATTATTTAGGAGTCCAAAATCAGAAGTGTTTATAGTTTAATATATTTTCTTTTTTGTTATATAAAATTTCAGCTCAAGATAGACGATAATTAGTTTCGGATAAATTGCAAATCTTCATATTATCTTCGCTTGACTTTTAAAAACTCCGCCAATAAAGTGTTGGCTTTCAACGTGATATTACACAAAGCTCGAAAAGCGATCCATGCAGTGAACACCTCCGTTGAGAAAGGGCCAACTGATTAGATCGAGTATTTATCAAGTGCTGGGGGGCAACCTTCGCTCCGTGACAGCTGCCCTGATGAGGGTCACCCACTGGCACCCGGCTCCCCAGCCATCTATCCATCCATCAACCGGCTCTTTTTCTGTAAGTGCTAAGTGAGCAGTAGTTACAAGACCCCCTCCCCGAGATCCAAACGAGTAACAAATATCCAATCTCGATCAAAGCCAACTTGTTGGCTGGCCAGAAGGTCACATGTAGCCATGGGACGTGGAAACCTTGGGCTTCATTAGCGGGGCCTTACAAGATTGGGTGAGATTTTGGGGCTGGCGGGGCAAATGAGATTGCCAGAAGTTAACGACGAAAGGGAAAGCATTTTCCATTCCCCCCACCGCCCCAACTTCTGGAAAATGGTAATGAAAAGCTGCCACTGGGGCGCAGTGAAGCGTCTCTAATGCCGACGCTCAATCAATTCGGGCAAAGAATGTAATGAGCCCGGCCAGAAAGCATTTTGCCAACAAAGTCCCGCCGACGAGACTGCGACTCCAGTTACTCCGTCCGGATAAGAGACAATTTGTATGCGACGCAATGGCAGCGAGGGGAGAGATTGTTCTTAAAAATGAATTTATGCGTTTATTTATGACTCGACTCGGAGGGAATCCCTCCCTCCCCCTGCCACAACCCAAACTTTTCACAAGGAAACTCGCGCTGTGCAAATTGATTTTCCACATGCTGCGCGGCTCCGTGCGGAAAAGCCCCTCCTCCCTTGTCCCTTGTCCCTCGCCCATTTCCATTTCCATCCGATACATACCTGCAGTGCCTTGTGATCCCGACATGTCTGCATTTGCTTGCGTTCTTTGGATTTCATAATGCGATTCATGCTGCGGATTCGGATTCGGATTCGGATGCGGATGCCGAGGGAAAGCGAAAAAAAGAGGACAAATATAGAAATGCATAAATGAAAACGAGTTGCAAAAATCATCGCAAACGTGGGGCGATTCCAGCAGAGAACTCCGCGGATTGATTACTTATTTATGAGTGGCTGAAGGGAAATATGATTTCATTGTATTGATTCTATGGTTTTATTATGGGTACTTTAAAAACTGAAAAATATTTGCATTGAAAACTTGTTTCATCTCTTTGTTTACGACTGAAAGTAATAACTACCGATTTGCTTTTAATAATATTTTACTTATACTTTTTAGAAATAAATATTTCATTTAAGCTTTTTAATGAGTCAAGCGTAATTAATATAATGAATTTATAAACTTTTTAAAAATTTTTGTAGTCATAATAAAGCTTAAAATTCAAATGTTTTATAAAAAACTTTTTTTTTAGTTAGAACAAAGAAATCTAGCAATGTTAAAGTAATAGTGGGATCATAATATCGCAAATAAGTAATCACTCATCGGGATTCCATGCTGTGTTGTGTTTAAAAAGAAACGCTTGCGTAAACAATCTGCATGGAAATTAGCAGCTAATGGTGGTCATAAAGAAAGAAAGGTCCGAAAGAGAAGTTAAATCTCGGCCTAGACCAGAACTTTGCACCATTTCCCAATCGCGGTAATTACGTATTCGGGCCGGCAGAGGGCGCTGCGGGTTGAGGGTTCGGTGATTGATGGGTTTCGCCAGTAAGCGCTTCCTTCTTCATCCTCCGATTCTTGGCAATTTGGAAAATTGCATTCGCTGTGCCGTTAACTTGTTCTGTGCGTAATGGCCAAGAAGGCCGAAGGGGGCGTGGCCGGTCACGAGTTTTGGGTATGAGTTATTTACGTACGGTTTGCCAAAAGCAGCGCGAAAACTACTCCAAAATTGCCGGCTAGACAAATTAAATAAATATTTGGCCCAAGAAACGGAAATGCTAAAGTTCTGGTTTACGGTCGATCCGATCCACCCGCTTTCTTTGTTTATTTCCCACACACTGGGAGTGTTGTTATCGCGTTTAACAATTTAACTTATTTGTCACTTACTTCTCAATTTGTTCGCGCAATTCCTTCTCGAACGTTGGCGACCCGCATTGGCTCTGAAAAAGTGCAATTGACCGGGGCACGAAAAAAAGAAAGAATGGAAAAAAACATTAAATAAAATGAGAAAGAAATTAAACACAATGAATTAGTGCACTCGACGCTGATTAAGAACGACAATTTAATTGTCCATATCACAGTGCCAATCAGCAGCGTTTTACAAGCTAATGGACAGCGACAAAGGAGCCGAATCGAGAATCGAGGGGTTGGACATTTTAGGGGGGTGATACTACTGATACATTAGAACAACCCAGGAACTTGGATGCATGCAACACCATAAATCACCGGAGTCAACAACCCAGACCCTGGCTCCATCTTCTCCACACTTTTCCCCCGCGTCAACTGTAATCGATAAAAAATTACATCACGACTTTTTCATCTGTGTGACGTGACGATAAAACACATCCAGACAGTTTGTTATAAATTGTTTGCCTTAGTGCTAACAAAATGAACGACAACAGCCACAACATTTACACATTCGAGTGTAAACGAATCGCTGAATATCGTAAGTACTATTAAAGTGTCTGAGATTACAGCACAAGCAAATAGGTGTATAGATATAGACATAGAGATAAAGATAAGGGTCGATTCTGTTTGCTCGGTCGAGAGTTCCTCATAGAAGGTGGGCATGGTATACCCCCTTTGGGAAACTTCCTTGCGGTTCGAGAGGGGAATCGCTGCCCTGGCCATTAATCAATTTAATTATGCAAGAGACCTGCTTCAGATTCCTAAAATTCCCGGTAATAAGAACTCTGCGCTCCACTTGGCTACGAATTCCTGGGCTGTGCTGCAAGTCTTTTGTTGCTCCCCTAAAATTTACAGAGAGAGAAAAGGGATTGCCAACTGAAATTTTGATGAAAAAAGATTTTAAGGTAATCATACCTTTTATTATGGAAAGTTTGAATGGAATTTTAAATAAACAAGGGGATATGTAAGCATTTAATGTTAGAATAATACCAATAAACTTATTAACTTCATCAAAATATTTCTATTACATTTATTAGGTTGCGAACTAAATGTAATAAATAAATTCAGATGCTAATATCAGTTTAATATCATTCCGAATTTCTTTCTTGTGTAGTGAAATATGTCTAAAACGCTTTCATCTGCAACAGCGGCAAAAGAAAGGGAGCCATAATAAAATGGGAGTGGGAGCAGCGGGAGCGATAAAACGCAGCAGCACGCGCCAATAAAGAAGTCGCCCAGCAACCACCCAACCACTCACCACCACCCCCTCATTACACCCCCTTGGCCACCCGTTTAAGGAGGCACCCGGAATTACAAATATATGCAATAATTTTTATTAATTCGCCTTCATGCATGAGGCTGTCGAGGAGACCAATATGAAAATGCCCCCTCGCAGGAAAATTGTAGGCAACAGCAGGCGGCAGCCGTTGGCAATGGAAAGGGAAGGGGAGAAGGGGGGGGGGGAGCATGGGTGTGGGGCGGAAAATGGGGATCCCCAGACTGATTGCCGTCCTCAGGCGCCACTTGTGCCGTCGAATGGCGAGGAATGATGAACGTGTTAATAAAATTAGAGAGCCAAAGCGTTTGGACCACTCTCTCACAGCAGAAGGCCCCCTTTTTCCCACCCAAGACGCTATTTCGGGCAACTGGTGCGCCTGTCGGCAGCTGTTGGCCACTGCACCACCCAACCGCCCAGAGTCCCCTCCCCCTTTCACATTTCCCATTCAGAAGGCGACGCGCATAAATATTCATTGTGAATTTCTCTCGTAAAAGCGAGGGAGTAAGAGGCGGGGAAACGAAAGCGGTGCCGACAGCGGAGCTTATTGATGAAGTTATAAAATCAGACATGAATTCTTTATTAATTAATCGAAACTTTTGGCTAACCAAGCAGCCAGAAAGGTTCAAAGACCAAACTCCGCACAGGTTTCAATTAGCATGCGGCTTGCAACACGCCGAGGGTGGCCCGAAAATGATTTAAGGGGTTCAGCGAATACATGGCCCCGCACCCAAAACAGAAATTAACAAAACAAATCCCGGCAACATGTTGCACCCGTGTCCTGGGGATAAAAAGTACGGACCAGCCGGCGGAGTGGGCGAGTCGAAGGCTTTTGGCGAAGGGTGGCGCATCATACGGCCATTGGCACCCGCAAACGCACTTCCGTAAGATTTCCGGGCCATCCCTCGGCCTTAAGCTCTAATTTACACAGGGAGAATCAAAACAGCATGAAGTTTAGTATCTTATGTCTTCGGAGTTTGTTTAACATGGTAAACAAGTCTTTTGAAATAGACTTTCAATGGATGTGTTTACGTATTAGGACAAATTCTTTATAGAACTATACTTTTAAAATAAAAATATCAATTATTATAAAATTTATGTGGACTTTTCTAGTTTAAAATATTTAACAAAAAACATTAATAATTTTTTTTCACTGTGTAACAATAAGAATAAACCATTTTTTAATACTCTTTCTCTTAGTAACCGCCCTATCTGCATGTCCTATTCCATAAAAATCATCCATTGTCCTCCTGATGGGGGAGTTTATCAAAAGGGAAAATTCCACGCGTGTTCTTAACGATCGCTCTCAAATCGCAGTTGGGATTGACATGAACCCCCGTTTTCGACAAGGGGAAAAAATATGAACATGCTTATTATTAATTAACATGCAGATGAAACGGCGGGTGGCCTTTTCCCAAATTGGAAAATTTAAAAATCCTGCACAATTGATTCTTACCATCTTTACTCCTCGTTATTGTTACAGTCTATTCCATTCCAAATGAGATTACTCTGGTGATTCCTTGAGTTGTTTTTCTTTGGTTGCCGGTACCCAAACTTTTCGAGACCACAAAACCGTAAAAATAACAACCGAGTTGGAGTCAGAAAATGTGTCTGGCTGAAGAGCGAAGGGCAGGAGGATGGCTCTCCCCAAAGCGGAATAAATTTCGGCAGAAAGCAAACAACGGGGCTTAAATTAGAAGAAAAGATATAATTTCCAGGAAGGCAAAATAAAAATAAAACTCTTTAAAAAAACACGCGACCGATGGCGAACATTTGTGTTGCTCTCGAAAGCCGGCGAAACAATGATAAAAAGGACGAAAAGGAGCGAGGAACTGGGAAAACAACCCTCTTTGGAGTTGCTCTGCGAAATGGTGAGAGAGCGACTGGCGAATTCGCCGCACTTCACCGAGAGAACAGCTGCTGGGAACCTGCTCTCCCCCGCCCCCCAGCTTTCCCCACCCACTTCGATCAGCTGCAACTGCCGGCAAAACAACACCCTGTCCACCCACCCTCCGCAAGCCGATGTTTTTTGATGTATTACTCCGAATTCGAATAACTCGAATTGGCCGTTTTTAATTTAATGAACCGCGACCGTGGGACTGGGCGATGGAGATGGGTAAACAATAAAATAAACATTTCGCAGATGCGAGGCGGCGGAACAACCCTATATCCATACGATACATATATACTGGGACTGGTGGTGATCCATTCACATTGTGAATTTCTCGTCCGCTGCGTCAAATGCAAACACTAAAACGTCACTTGAGCAAGATGAAAAGAGGAGTGAACAAAAAAGTACACATAGGAAAAAAGAGCGTTATATTAAAACTTTCGATCCAGTAATAAAGGATTTTTACATTTTGAGATCATTAGAATATAAAGAGTTTTTATCAGATTTAGTAAGAAAATACAAAACAGAATATTTGTTAAGATATGTAGGATCTTAAATCTTAGTTAAATACTATAACCTTTTGAAAATATGAGACCCCCTTCCTATTCTGTACGTGTAGATGTGTGAGCGGGATGGACAAGGCTGTTCCCTTCCCCGAAAAAGTTTCGCGAAAAATTAATTGCATTGCACTTTTTTGTCAAGGGGTTCTGAAGAGACGACCTCCCCATATGCCGTATAGTGGTGGTAGTTCCGAAATTCTCTTCGGCTTTTGAGGGGGCGTATGAATCATCAAGTTGGCTTTGGGCTTAGCTTTAAAAAATTCAACGAGGATCTTGGGGTAGCACGAAAGGGTGGCTTTTCTATGCATTAATGGGCACTAGCAATAAGTATGTGCAACAATATTACACTCCAGAGTGGCTATAGGTGGTGCAGCAGCAATGTCGGCGGTGGTGCCTTTATTTCCGAGTGAGTAAACCATCAAACGCTTGCGACAAAATTATTAGCAATTCAAAAGCCGGAGAAGAAGACGCTGAATGATGATGATGATGATGATGATAATGATGGTGATGAGAGGGACGCTGGGACCTTCTACTGATGTGGATAATAAAAAGTGCCCATGCTGCGACTTCTTCGCCTTCATCGTGTTCCTGGCCTGGCCCCACTTCCCTTCACTTCGATGGCTCTTGTAAGCGAACCAAGTGCCACTCAAGAGACATCGTCCGAGACCAGGACAGTTGACAGCGACAGTTTTTCTTTTGCCTTCTTTGCTGGCAGTACAGTGGAACTCCTACAAACGAACTTTCCACTTGCTATATCATAAATACAACGTGAGATTTCTGGTAATTCAAAAAGAAATGTTGAAAGTAGTTTTTTGCAAGCCAAATCTTTTATTTTATAGGTCTTTAACTTTTCTTTCAGGTTAAGATTTCAATATTTCATACATTTATACAAATAATTTCAGATTATATCTAAATATTATCTTTCTATGTAATAACAACGTACTCTTTGGATTTTACATGATATAGCTTTACTGTACCGTACTCTTCTTGTTTTCTTCCCCCTCCACTGGCGCTCTCAATTTTCTTAAGTTGAATGCAGCTGAGCTTATTAAAGACGCAGATTTCCAAGGGCAACGGGGAGCAAGCGAGGGTGGCAGCGAGATTACAGGAGGGGCTGGACTTCCATGGAATTCAAAATTGAGCACGTGCTGGTGGCGAAAGTTGGACATTGTGCATCTCCTCCGTTTTTTGCCCCCTTCTGCTGCCCTTAAATCAACTTTTCATTAGCACATGCCAATCCATTCAGATTTGGCTTGTTGATCTGTCGCCTGATTAAAGGCAAACAAATAAACAAAACTTCCGTTTAGTCATCTGCCTTTTCCATTTGTTTGCCAGCATTTCGTACAACAAACACAAATATTTGAGGGGACAAAGGATTAAATGTCGTGTTGCCATGTGCTTTACTCTGCGGACTCAAGGGCTCAGCTGTTGTAACAGAAAAGGAATTGGTAAAAAAGCGGCAACTGTCAGCATTTTGAGCAGGATGAAGATGGAAGACTCGAAAGCGGAAACCTAGCAACGAAAGTTGGAAGCTACTTACATAGCAAACCCTTCCGAGGGACGGCTTTCTTATCAATTAAGAGGCCATAATCGCAGAGTTCTCGGCCTGGGAATCAATTACACTAAAGTAAGCCCACACTCTCCTAACGGCCAAATAAGAAACTGATGAGAATGATGATGAAAGTGGCTCTGGAAATGGAATTGGGAGCGAGAATGATGATGATGGGGATAGCATGCCGAATCGGAAGATGGATATTCATTGAATCGTGCCATTTATTGCATGCCACATGGCCAACAAGCTGTCTAAGTCTGCCCTTAACCCCCTTCCGCCTTGTTCCTCCCACTTTTAGCCTTGGTAGCCGAAAAAAGAATTCTGCAACATTCACACTTTTGGTGGCCCGACTTGTCAATGGATTGCCAGCTAACTCTCTTCTTTTCACACAGAGAAATTCGGTAGAATTTCAATAGAAATAACTAAAATAATGATTAATCGAGATGATCCTAAGCATTTCGTATGGATGTTTTTCAGTTCAATAAATATAGGGTAGAAATGTTGGAAAATAATTTGTTTTCCTCAAGATTGTATCAATGTGATATGCTGATATCTGCTCCATAGTGATCCAAAATGTAGTAGTATCAATTATTTCTCTTTGTGCACCCCTTCCACTTCCTCTGAGCCACTGATATGCCAATAACAATAAAGTACACTCACACACACACAGCTGCTTTGTGGGGGAGAGACTCCGACTAAGTGAAAAGGAAGGACAGTGGCAAAGCAAAAGCAAAACCAAATGCCAAGGAAAAGCGCAAAAGCAGCTGAGGGAGCAGCGAGCATAGTTAATCGTTATTTACAGACAGATAAAGTGCAGAAATATTGCCAAAGGAGCTGGAAGTTGGGACAGCGGCAACGGTAGCTCATGTATCCACTCCGCCCACTTCCCCACACTCCTGGCAAAACTCCTTGTGGTGCAAAAAAAAAAAACAGCATCCGCATATGCCCAGGCACTGCAAGAAAACATGGCTAACAATATTAAGATTTTAAAAATTGTTAAATATAAAATATTTGATCCGTTCTTTGGAGTATAATATAGTAGTTCTTAAAAAGGTTTTACTTTAATGCAATATTCATTCAAGAATGCAAATATTTATTGTATTGATGTAAATATTATAGTTTTGATCGATTATGTTTACTAAAGAAAGTTGCGGAAAAAAATTTACAAATTAGGATGCTTAAAAATAAATATTTAATTTTATGGGATTGCATATATTAAAAACAGCAAAGGAAGAACATTAACAGACATTTTTTTAAATTTTTAAATATTCTTTTTAAGAAACCATTGTAAATTAACTTTTTTACTTGTTTGTGGTAGGATAAGATATAACTTCCCCAATATTTCCAATATCAGTTCTTGGTTTCAAGCAAGATTTTTTTTTGAGTGCAGTAATCGGATTCCCATGCACGGACCTCGCTTGCAGCCTGGCGAGATGATAAGGCGGAGAATGGGAAGTCGGGGGCAACTGCCACTGCCGCACTCGTAAATTCTGCTGCGAGCTGGGCCGCCTGCCAAAAGCATAGAAAATCAGGCAATGGCCAGAACGGGCCAAAACAGAGCAGAAAGCACTTTTCCACTTTTCCTCTCGACGCGTTTTGTCTCCGCCGCTTCCTGTGAAAATCAGGAACAGCGGGCGGCGGGTGGCCATTTGGCTGCGGAAATCATTGGCCAAAAAATGGGTGTGGGCGTGGAATGGATGCCACTGAGGCCCCGGCCACACGCTGCTCCTTTTCACACCATAAACTCCAGGCAGTTAACTCGTTTTCGGGGCTCTGGCCGTTCTACTTCTTTTCTGTTATCAAATTCAATTACCTAAAGCCGGAAATGCGTATGCCAAACCAAGCTCCTTCCGCCGGAAAGTTCCGGCCATTAAACTTTCTTTTTTGGCCGACAGGGGGCAGCCTCCGGCCATTGTGATGACAGTTTAGATTGTGATTTGCCATTGGAAGGGCTTTGATCGAGTGGTCCGAAGGTAATAAACAGTCGCAATTTCCTATCCCCAGTTATTCTAAGACCCTTTTTATGTGAGTTTATGTTGGCCAATTTGCATGCAAGTTTTCTCAAATGTCACTTGTCGAAAGTTTAAGTATGCTTTATATGCATTAAAACTTTTCTTACTAAGGGTTTTTCAAACTTTTTTTTCTAATAAGACTAAGAATTTCAAAGAAATTACATTGCATACCAAAAGGTTTATTGAAGATTGATTAAATTTAAAAATTAAAGTTACAAAAATAATGAATTTGTTTTTTATTTTTATTCCTATTCTGTTTCGTTTCGTTTAAATAGGATATGTACAGAGTAGTCCTATCTCTATGGGCCATTGTGTCTTTTGCTACTCCTGTCGGATAATTTGATGTTGATGTTGCTACATATGCATATAATTCAAGCTTGTAACTTTTAATTGCCCGCCCAGGCGACCTTGTTGGCCAGCCCGACCGCATAAACCGCACAGAGCGCAAACGACTGAACACGATTAATGACCCCCATGTCCATCGAGACTCCGGGTCCCCGGAACCCCTGAACCCTGGAACACCCCACCCAACGACCCCTGCCCCCCTGCGAACAAAATCTCTCACACGCTGACCGCACAGGAAATTAAAATGCTTTGGGAGTGGGCCGACGAAAGACCCAACTCCGGCGACATCAAATTCAAAGTTCATTTCGAGAGCAATGTCCGGGCTGGGTAATAACATCTCAACTTCGCAGGGGCCGGGCCATGGAGACGGGGATAGAGATGGATATGTACATAGATAGATGGATACATTTCCGTAGGAGTAGTACTCACTTTCTGGAACTGCTCCTGCAAACGCAGCAGCGCGCCTTCAACTTCAATCATCCGCTTCTCCAACACATCCTGCAAGAACAACAAAACAGAAAAACCAAAAACTCAGGAAGCAGCACAAGTTGGCTAAATGCTACGGCTAAATTCCCAAAAACGAAAAGTTAAAGCTAGCCGAAAATGTGCATGGGTGTTTTCCTTCAATTTTCCGTGTATACATATGTGGCCAGTGAACCAATGGGGTTTTTAAGTGTGAGTGCGGGGGTGTGTTTGTAAGCGATTTCAGTGCAGCCCAAAAGCCCAAAAGATAGTTAAAAGTCTTACCAAAAAATACATAATATCTTAAGTTACTTTTAGGTTGAATAAATAAATTAAATTATGGAGATTTCCTTAAAGTAATGATATTATATATATCATGATATATTTTTAGCTTACCTACTTTTGAATAATATAATTAGTAATTCCAAGCAAATTGGAGAACTTAATTTTCATTAATTAAAATAATTTTAATTTAGGAGTAGGTTCAACTAACTGCCACTAATTACAAAGTATTCCAAATTATTTATCACCTACTTTAAGTATGTACCATAAACTCTTTCTAGCTATAATTTTCGATGACAGCACTGTTGGCAGCAAAGCGAGAAAAATAATTATAACAGCTCGAACCGAAATGAAAAGCAATTGAAATTAATTTACGATCTTGTCACAGCAACGAAAACAGAAAACAGATTCGAGGTGTAAAAAGCAAATCATTGAACTCTTTTGGGCACAATCCCGATTTTCCGAGTGAATGCAACAACATTGCATTCGGACCAAGAAAAAGCACAATAAGTTTCGACTTAATCCGCACGCGATGAGGAGAAGGTCTGGGGCAAAAAAGTGGGTACAAAAGCGGGGAAAAGGGGGCCGGGGGGGTGGGGACAGGTGGGCAAGTTGCAGGTGTGCATGGCCAATAATTCACCGAGAGCAAGGCTGACATGCCACAGAAGAACAGTGGCACGAAAAGCCCACTTTTGGAGTCGAAATCGAAGAGGAAAAGCGCCCAAGGAGATCAGCTACTTAGAGAGCTATATACCGATTTATATATATACTATATACTAGTTATATACATGACAGGGTGTCATCAGGGGGCGGGGGCGTGGGCAGGAAATGGAAATGGCAATTTCAAAGTTTTCCCCTGCCTAAAAATGGCCGGCAAATGTTTCTCGGCTCGAACAGACAACACAGAAATCACAAAAAACAAAACAACTAATGTGACGCCGCCGCTCGTAAAACACCAGTTTGCTTTTTTGGATTTTTTTCCATTTGATTTTTGTTTTTTGTTTTTGCTGCTTTCTGTTTTGTTAAACACTTAATATTAGTTGTGGAAGTTGTAAAAATAATTTTTATAGCTTGAGGAAAATGGGCTGCGTTGTCTTTTGAAGCATGGGTTTTGTTTTCAGCTCGGCCTTTTTGCGCAATAGACAAATTGATTTTTGTTGTTCTGCCGTAACGAGAGAGAATTTATAAAGATTACGATCCAAGCGTGATTATGAATGGCCAAAAGAGTTGGCCAACTAAGCGAGAATGAATGCCATGATTTGTGGCAGGAAATTATCCAGTCTCGAGGTGGAGCTGCCAGTTTATGCACATAAAAAAAATAATCTTGAGTCTGTCTCCAAATGTTGGAAAATTTTTTTTTTAAATTAAAACCATTTAGTCATTTTAAATTTTTATACCCTTGCAGAGGGTATTATAATTTTGGTCAGAAGTTTGTAACGCAGTGAAGGAGACGTTTCCGACCCCATAAAGTATATATATTCTTGATCAGGATCAATAGGGGAGTCGATATAGCCATGTCCGTCTGTCCGTCTGTCCGTCTGTCCGTCTGTCCGTCCGTCCGTCTGTCCGTCTGTCCGTCTGTCCGTCTGTATGTCTGTTTCAATACCGTTTGCGAGCTCAGTTTAAAAGCTACCGACTTCAAACTTTCACAGTCGTCCTAAAACATGTGTACGCAGATCAAGTTTGAAAACCGACCCGATCGGACGTCTATATCCTATAGCTCCCATAGGAACAATCGGATATAGCTTTCAAAAAATGAAGATATTTCGCTCAGTGTAAGAGCTATTGACAAGAATCTTTCCAAATCGTATTTTTTTCTGCGTACCTTGATCAGGGTAAAAGCGCGTGCCGATCTATATCCTATCGTGCCGTCTATATCCTATAGCTCCCATAGGAACAATAGGGTGAAATCGGTCAAGATTTAACGTTTTTCAGGATATTTCGCGCAGAATATAAGTTATTGACATGAAACTTTCCAAATCGTATTCTTTTATGCATACCTTGATTAGGGTAAAAGCGCGTGCCGATCGGACGTCTATATCCTATAGCTCTGTTCCTATGGGAGCTATAGGATATAGACGTATAGGTACGTATAGGGTGAAAAATTTTAAAATTATATTTTTTTTCAATTATAAAATATTTTGTTGTTTTGTTAATTCATGTTGCTTTTCTAGTCAAGTTTTCATTCGTGAAATCTGCAAGGGTATTAAAACTTCGGCTTGCCGAAGTTAGCTTCCGTCCTCGTTTTTTAGTAAATTCTAATGTTATTTCTTATAATTCATGACAATACATATATTTTTTTAAAGTAGTCTATAATATTCCTGCCTAATTCATCTTAAAACCATTTTAAACCATTTCATAGAAGACCTAAAAATTCTCTGCTTTTTCCCATCGATTTCTGGAAAGCATTAATTCCCCACTTCGCGACTTCTTTCTGTGTAAACAAATATAGCAGAAGTAGGTACACACATATCCATATGCTAATGCAGGCAATGAAATGGAGACGGCGACAACAATGCCAGCCCATAGACTTCTATTCCAGCTGGCGAAACTGTGCGCATGTGCAGCAGCGGCGGAGTCGGAGAATCGGGGAACTGGAGAATCAGAGCCAGAAGCTGCAGCTCCAGAGGATCGGAGGTATTCGGGGGATCCGGGGTAAGAAGTCTGAGCAAACACAGCAAATAAATAGCTGGCAGTTCGTTGAACTCTCCTCAATCACTCGTCGCCAGTGCGAAAATGCACAGTTGCAACAGCAACGCAAACAGCAACAGCAACTGGCAGCAGCAACATCAAAAGCACGGCAGCAACTTATGGGGAGAGAACGTGACTGGGTTCTGATGACAGCCATGGATGCAGTGCATCAGCCCCATTGTGTGCGCACAAATAATCGAGATGCCATTTGGCAAATTTGCCGCGAGTGGGTGTCTGCCTGGGCAGCTGGAGTTCGGAACTCAGAGCTGGGATCTTGGAGCTCGGATCTTGGTAATCGCAACACGCAGCCTCTGGAGCGGATTCGTGGGTTCAATTAGCAGGAGCCGTGACTTCTGCCTGGCTGCCTCTCCAGTGGATTCTGTATTCTCGATTCTGGGAAGCATTACCGCGTCAACTGCCATTTACATGGAGCAGTTACCACGTTCCAAGTCCGGCTGGCCCGGCTCATTTGCAGCCGCTTATGGACCATCCAGGCACAGCCACATCCACATCCATAGCCTGTAACTACCATAAATCAACTCCAGCGGCTGCGCATGCGCCATACTTAGTGCTATTAAAACGTCACGGAAGTCGGAACGTGAGCAGCAGCGAGAATTTTTGAATTCGACTGCCATGGAGCGTGGAACATATGGGATCGTACGATCGATCCATGGGAAAGGTAGCTAAGCCAGGTAATTGTCAACATTTATATGCGATCAATTAGGCCGGGAAATTGGGGAGAAACTTAGCGTGACCCCGGGAGTCGCATGTCTCGGGGTCATTTGCCGCATGAAGAGTCCTTCATCAATCTCTGAAACGCCGCTGCGATGTGTCTCAAATGCCACGTTAACGAGTTCAAGTGGCTCAAACCCAAACTGCAAAAAGCCGAGTTCAAAGGTGTTTGCCTCGCCGAGAGTCTCGTTTGCATGCCGCCGCACTTTGGGAAAATTCTCCTCCACACGCCAACAATGGAAAGCTTTCCCCGCCGATTGGGGGAAATTTGGGTTAACCACTCACAAAACACCAGAGCCGAAGGTTAGTTGATGGTGGTGGGGAGGTAATAGCGATGAATACGGGGGCTATGATTTGAATCGAGCTGATTTGATTGTCTGTAATTGGATGGGTCTACTATGGGTCTATCCCAAAAGCGCTACGTGCCTTTCTATCGAAACCAAAAGCTGGGAGTTACCGAAAACCAAGCCGGGGGTTAATTATGGTGCCCGAAACTCACCTTATCACAGCCGCCGGATCCGGAGATTGAGCCTCCATGTCGCTCCAGGGAGAGAGTGCCCGCCTCCGATTCCAAGGGCGTCCTTGGCTGATGGACCAGCTGAATCCTTCCCTGGGAGATCTGTATGTAATTCGGGGGCGGCGGCATTATATCAAGCACATCGTCCTTGTCGTCTTCATCGCAATCCTTCTCGTTTTGCCTAAAAAAGCAAATAATAAATTCAAAGTAAATAAATATCAACTTTAACCATTGGTTTCTCAACAAAATTACTAGTAATTATTCACTTTACTGGCCTACAAAGTGGTTTCCATATCGCCTTTGCATGGCTGGCATATTTTTTAGATTGCCCCATAAAGAAGTGTCAACATATTTCCTATTGCTCACGTCGCTTATCGGCAAATTCCGAAAAAAAAACAAGCGGCCAAATTGTTGCACAATGCAAAAGTATATACCACACCAAGTATAGTAAATATAGGCTACGAGAAACTTTGTAGAGGCAGCTCATAAAGTGATCTTAACAGATAGTTGCACTAAGCAATACACTAGGAAAAACGAATGTTAGTTAAAGTAAACATCAAGTGGCTTCAACAATTTATTCTAAATATAAAATGTAAATATTTATTCAATTCAGTTAATTATCAATTAAATCTCGTTTGTAAATAATACAAAAAGTTTACCACAATAATTAAATTTATACTTTCAGATAAGTACCCACAAAAAAAACACGTCGTGGTCAAATCGATATGCGCATGGTAAATTTCTGGTATTGCATACTCATATGGTTTTTAACCAAATCTCTCTCTCGGAGATTCTGACTTCGAAAAAGAGAAGTGGAAGCAATGTGGCGACTTAAATTTCGTAAGTGGGAGCGATAAGTACAAACTCTCTCAATTCGAAATACAGCAAGAAAGCGTTTAATAAATATGGGAGGAAGAAAGACACATTCGAAACTCGAAACTCGAACTTGCTTACATTTCCATTACCACATAACATCAAATCGATCATCGTTTCATATCAAGTTATTTTGGGTGTAGAATTACGTAGTACTAATAAAAGAATTTTGACACATATAACCCATGTTTACTGTACAACTCCAATTGATAGGGGTTACCACCTAGAGGCGATTTTTGACACGACCCAAATAGACTGCGACAGAGATATCAATTGTGTTTGTGTCTTTGAGTGTGCAAAGTGCATGGGATCACCTGCTGCTTTTTGGGGCCTCGGGGAACTCGGATATTTGTGCCCGAACACACTTATATACAGTGTGTATACAAAAGTACTCGTATCCTCGACATCCCAGTGCTAACAACGAAAAGTCGCTCGTTATTTCCAATTGAATTTGCAGCTAAGTGCAAATAATTCGATAAAATTGCCACTCGGAGGCATTCGAGTGGGCAAACACAGGCCAAAAAGTAGAAGAAAAAAGCACTAAAGCTAAAATCACCATGAGGCCAAAATGCTTTTGGCTTGCCAGCTTGTCTACGTTCACATCTAAGCCAGCTTCTGCCCCCTCACCCTCTTTGGCTCTTTGGCTCTTAGCTCCTAGCCCCGTCCAGCTGCAATCCAGTTTTACACACTCTAACTATCGAGTTGCCGACTGCCGACTGCAGTTGAATAAATGGCCACAAAAAAGAGCTGCAAACAATCTTACAAGCTAATCGCACAAAATGTTTCGTTTCGTGTTTGACGTTGACACTGGACAAGTGGGCAGTGGCCAGTACCGATGGATATATATGTGCATATGGATATATATCCCCAGCATATCGGTGTCCATATCGCTGCATATCGCTTTTCCCGGCCTCAGTATTCTCTGCTACCCACGTGCCCCATAGAATTTTCATTCGTCTTTGATTTATAGGCATCGAATAAAGCAATCAAAATCAATTTAACTGTTATCAAGCTGGCCATTGGCAGTCGGTAATTAAGTGAGACGCCAAGTATCGCATCGCGTGCAAGTGCGTCAGCCTTCAGCCTTCGGCCATCCAGAAATCATCCGCAGACTCGCAGTCATCCTCCTGCGTTTGCGTTAGATGCAAACCTAATTAGCCGGACGGGCGAGTCAAAAGGCCAGCTAATGACATTACAGGGCTTTAATTAACGTAGCCCCGCAATTACCGCTGCCCGAGTCCCCGATTCCCTGGTTGCCCGATTTGACCGATGCCATCACCCATCCCATCAGCCGATCAATTGACAGTGAAATAGTGCCGAAGGCGGCAAGGTGCAGAGTGCAAACGTTGCACTTTAGGCGGACCAATTTAGCACTGACTCATCCAGCTTATGTGTGCATAACATGGACTGGGAAAAAATAGTTTAAAAGCACTATTAATAAACAGAAGCTAAAGGGTTTCCGAATAAGCAGGAAAGAAAATAATAACACCTTAATAAAACTTAATAAAAATAAACATGATATGCGGCATCTCAATTTGATATGCTCGAAAGGTAAGCAGTGAGTAATTTTATACTTATGGATCAAAAGAAGACATTCCTAATATTTAAATTAAATAAAAATCCTTCTTTTTGTAAATGGACCTTCTCTGTTTAAATTATTTCATTGAATTTCTTCAATTAACGAAAAAAGATAAAGACAGGTGGTTCCATTAAAATGTTCGACGGAAAGTTTAACTTTATACAGTCTGAATTTAAAGATTTCATTTGACTTCCCTCAGTGTACGAATACAGGAGCCATAAGTAACGCACAAGTTTTGCTTGAATTTGCATTTCTATCGAAGCGCTTTCCGTCGAATGTGTGGATGATAGCTCCCTAGCGAGGGGGTATTGTTCGAGTATTGCTGTAGCTATAGCTTTGGCCGATTCCCTATCCATCGGTCATTCGGTTAAGCCCCCAAACCCCGTGCCTCTTGTTCTCCTTCTGCCTTTGTGGCACATTCGTTTACTGATTATGCGTTTTATGCGACGACCATAAATTTCCGCTGTCGCTGCTCTCGTCTGCTTCCTTTTCTCCCTTCCATCCCATTCCCATATATATAGTATATCCCCTACTCCACGGCCCAGTCTCATCCGCCGTCCAGCGCTTATCACTCGGCCATTGCAGTTGGCATAAAAATAAATATTGCACAAATGCGTATAAAAAGTAAATAAAATAAAGCAAGTAGCCGACGCTGGGGACTCCGTTTTATACGACCTACAAATAAGCCGCATAAGGCGCTTACTCGCTCCTCATTCCGATTTATTTCCCGGCGATCTGGAATCTCGTGCCGTCTTTTAAGAGCGATTTGAGGGGCATAATTATGCGAACGCTGTAATTGAGGGCTGCTCACGCCGATAAGCCATGAGGCATAATTGTGGTCTCGGAATTTCGAGATAAGAACTTGGGAGCTTAAGCGGATTCCTCGGTGATGAGTGACCCACTGATTGGTCACTTTGGCCCAGCGCTTTCAAAGCACTTATTCACACAGCAAAAAAGTTTAAGAAATTATTATTTTGGCATTTTATTTACTTTGTTTTCGGCATTTATGTAAATTAACTATTTCAATGAATAATTAAATTAAATAACAATACAAATTTTAACATGTGTTTTTTTTAATGGCAGTTTCATTGATATAAAAATGGCTAAGAAACACAATATTTAGACATGGTTAATATGCGAATCATGGACCTATTTAGTTGATCATTTTCCTCTGCCTACTGACGGCTGCTAAACGCTCAATTTGCATTAAACACACCGAATTATTAAACAGCAACTGCAAAGTGCATGTGGGAATATTTGCACACATGCTGTTATGAATTTTCCAGTGGCTTTACGTGTGTGTGAGTGTGTGCTGACAATGAGGTCGCCAGAGCAAATAATTTACAGTACTCTGCAGTAATTGCCATAATTTTCGACTGCCATTCGAACACGGTTCTCCCCCGAACTCTCTGCCGCCCCCATTCCTGTCATGAATATTGAAAATCGAAGTTAAAGTTGAACCGCCCAACTGTCCAGCTGTCCGAATGTCCAACTGCTCCGCTTGTGGGTGCCCACTGACATGGGCGTGGGCCGAGAAAAAAGAAACTATAACTGAAACAGAAACAGAAACACACACTGGCCACACGCAGATGGAGTTGCAGCCTCCTCCGAGCGGGGGCCTCACAGTCCAGCTTCTATAAGGCGAACAGAATTTAAACTCCCCAGTTCGCTCTTTATGATGAAAAGTTTCCTGATCATCATGCTTATTCATCAAGCTTTAAAAATACATATTTTTTGAGTTTTTAACAATTAATAAAAAAATAATATTAATATTAAAAAAATTACCCAAATTAATAATACTTATAATACTATAAAACATTATCGAAATTAGTTATACGAAAATAGACTCCAATTTTTGAAGTGGAAAGAAAGAACACAATATTGCAGTTTCGAAATGCTTTAAAGCAATATGGTATTTGGAACTTTCCTAAACTCTTAGTTTTGAAGAGCTATCCCACTGCATAGTTTCTACTTAGGGAATCTGGTCTTTAGTATAGATCCCATCCGATTCAATCGTGCACTTTTGCAACCTATAGTGCGCTACTGTCTGCCGAAGCGGTGGAGTTGTTCCGTTTGTTGAATTGCATAATTTATGAGTCTCAAGATCGATTCTAATCGTTGCTGTTGTATCTCACGGCCTTATATGGCCAGTAGTTGGTGGAATACTTAGAACAATGTGCCGGGGGGCGTGTTTGCTCTGTATGCCTTCACCGTTACATACAGGCACTTATGCATACATATGTTCTTGTGTTAATTTATTCATGAGCTGGCGAGCGGGCTAAGCTTCCGTTATAAATCCGCGCTTAGTGCACTCCATGCTCCGCTGCACATTGGGCACTACTGCATCTCACTCCCACACTCCCCACCCTCTCGCTCGCACTCAGCGGGTTTGTTTGTTCGCCAAAGGGCCCTCGTCTTCGCCTCACATGTAACCCATTTCGCAGAGTTGAAACAAATCCAAATCCAGCGAACGCAGCCCAAATAGGCGTGTCTGCCTGTCCCTCTTCTCTAGAATGAGGTCTTAATCCAGGGTTGTCTAGTATAGTGGATTTCACGTCAGTTCTGGCTATTTAAGGGTTTAAACAAAATCATGAAGAGTTCTTGGATAGAAGACATGGTCTTATAAGGACTATCCCTTGAGCAAAATATTGTTAATGCTCATATACTCGTATATTTCAATTTATTTAACTCGATAGTTAATAGTTATGCTGGAAAAACTCAATAGAATCTATGTTTGGGAAATTCTTCTGCGAAATTTAACTATAAATAATAAGAACTTTTTTCATAGGAACTAGTTCTTAACCCTCTCAACATAATATATGAATTATACATAAGACCTTTTATATTTATACCCGTTACTCGTAGAGTAAAAGGGTATATTGTATTCGTGCAAAAATATGTAACAGCTAGAAGGAAGCGTTTCCGACCCTATAAAGTATATATATATATATCGGGATCACTAGCCGAGTCGATATAGCCATGTCCGTCTGTCCGTCTGTCTGTCTGTCCGTCTGAGATCTCAGAAACTATAAAAGCTAGAGGATTGGTATTTTGCATGCAGATTCTTGGAGTTCCTACGCAGCGCAAGTTTGTTTCAAGAAGGTGCCACGCCCCTCTAACGCCCACAATCGCTTATATACGATTTTAAAAATTTAAATATTTCGGAAAAGTAAAAATGCAGTTTTTATGTGTTTTTTAATACCTATCGAAATGTAGAAGAAATCGGACCATTCGTTAAAAAGTTATGCGTGATCCAAGTTTTCTATCTCCATCTCCCTCGCACTCCCTTTACCTGAGTGACGGGTATTAGATAGTCGGGACACCAACCCGACTATAGCGTTCTCCCTTGTTTTTTTTCTAGAAAATCTCCAAATGAATTCCCGGCATCACTATCTCCCTAACCCCCCACTGAATGTGTATTTTGTCAGTTGAAAAAGTATGACACAAAGTGTTAGGCAAAGTCAAACAAGAGGCCAAAAGTGGATGCATCTGCATCTATGCGTGTGCATGGGGCTCTGGGCTTTGGGCTTTGGGCTTTGGGCTTTGGGCTTTGGGCCCAGCTAAGTAGTTATGCCATTGTTTCCCAGCGCTGCTCCGAAACTGCGTGGGCGTGATGAGAAATGCGAGTAGTGGCCCCTTCTCATTTCAACACCCTCTTTTTTGTTTTGCCTGATGTTATCGATACGTTGATGACCCACATCTGGAGGTACACTATATCCCCTCTCTGGCTCTTTCTGATCCCCAACTGATACTGAGCCCACACTGGAAATTTGCATAATTTGACGACAAGTCGGTTTGGAGATTTATTATACACGCTTCATATGAGCCCAACCGAATATGGTTAAACAACGAGATAGCGATAACCATCATATAATTGTGCCGAACAGGAAATTACGACGACATAATTGAGTGCCATGTTGCCGAATCGAAATGAGATCGCAGTGGAGTAGAGTCCCTAATCCATAGGTACTCCCCTTTCAGTGGGAACACCACCTTCATTGGCGGTTCGAAAATCGAATGAATGGAAAAGAGGCGCCAAAAGCAAAAAGCCACAACCATATCCATATACACATCTGCTGGGCTGTGTAAATATTTATGCAAATATAAACAAGGGCCGAATGGCTGCCATGTAAATACTACTGCCAAATGCAATAGATTAAAGCCATCCAGGGAAGGCGGCGTGTGTCACGTTTCATTCCGGGAACCAAGGAGCAACCAACACGAAACGGAAGTCAAGTGGACACTTACTGCTTACCTGGCCAAACACCTGGGACCTCCGCTGATTGACAGGCGCGAGCCGATGGTGGCCATTGCATTTGCATTTCGAAAAAGCACTCGGAGAATCAGGGATCTGAGTCAGGGAACTTTAATGTAAATGTTTTAAAAAAATCTAAAAAAATAAATATTTTGTCAAAAAGTTATTATTTTTAATGGATTTATGCTAACAACAGAATCCCCATCCCTAAAAACAGAATTGTAAACAAATCTAAGAGATTTACAAGGGAGATACAATTATAAAACGTTTATTTGTTCTGTTCTAAAGGTAATTATTTTACGTTAGTATATCTTTTTGAACTAAATATGTATTAATATTATCATTTACGTAATATATTGCTCTTTCTATTGGCTTTAATCGTGTTTGCCCAAGTTTCTCTCTACTTTACCTCTCCAAACATTTAAGTAATTAACAAACTAATGCAGTTTAGTTCAGTGCATCGGCTCCCTGCCTCCAAAAGGAAGCCGTCAAGGTGCAGCCGTCGGTTTAGAAAGTTATTTGCATGCCACGCTTTAAGCGGAGCCGCTCCTCAACTCTCGGCTGCTTTGCATGCAGATTTTGGATTGGCACTTGGCCAATACCGAGCGGAAGCGATCGCTATCGCTCTCACCTCAAGGACAATGGCATGTTAATTGCGGGGCGAGGAGGCCCAGCCGATATTGCCGAATTGTTTGCCAGCGCTCCACGCACCCTAATGACCCATAAACACTGGCTCAATAGGCCATATCCGCTGTCGTTGGCCAGATAACGCACCTTGGTCTGGGCCACCTGTCGCCCCAACTTCCCATCGCCCCATTGCCCCATCTATAACGAATGCCGGGCCAGGCCATAAACACACATACCCACATATAAATTCTATTTATCAACAAACATTTTCGCTGGCCCCGCAACAACAATGGCACCTAGTTGGCTGTAAAACCCAGGTCGTGTTGGGTGGACTGGGTTGGGGTTGAGTTTGTGCCTGCGAATGGGAATGGGAATGGGGTTCATTTGGGGCGCCCCACCCACCGACCAAACCCAAAAAACTGACTTGCGTTTAAAGCGAACGTTAAGGGCAAACTTTTAATTAGAAAGCAAGTACGGTCAGCTGGAAAATGGCAGGGGAGCAGTGGCAAATACGGAAACTATGCACGGGAATATTTCATTATGTGTACATATGTATACACATGTACACATCAGTACACGGAAAGAAATGGTGTGATGAACAAATGTGGACTCTATTAGTTTTTAAAATGTAACTTTTATTTTAACCGATTTATTTAATTTACTATAATATTATTTTCTAAAACTGGTACATTTATATGAATCTAGACCATAACACTTTAATCCAAATATATTACAAAATCCAGTGAGCATTCTTTAGAATTTTTTTCCCAGTGCATGCGTGTTGGCGTAGTGGCACTGACTTTTCCGAGCCAGCGAACTCTGCATGTTTAGGTCCAATAACGGAATTGAACGCACAATAGTTGGCAATCAAGCGAGCTGAGATGGGGTAGGTTAGGGTCATTCCACGCATCAGGGAACGGCTTCGGGCGGAGTTCCATTCCCGATCTCGAGACCCGCTCCCTACTCCCCCCACCCACTAAACTCCCGCCCCAAACTCCCAGATGATAAATCGCAGGCCGACATCTCCATTGCATCTGCATGTGTCAGCCGCTCATTAAAAAGGTATTCATCATTATCCCGACCGCCGCTGCAGTTGTCGCACCCAAAGTGAAAATGCCGCCAAGACTGGGTGCGAGAATCGGATCTGTCGCTATATCTTTTGCGGCGGCGTGTTTGCTGTCAAAATCCATTCCAAAGGAGGGGAAATGGGGGTCTCTCGGAGATGTTTTTATTAATTCCACTGGGGGGAAAGGTACAACGACTTTAAGCCCCAGCCAAAGTGATCGATGTTAGTGAAGAGTATTTCCTAGGGATTTTCGCAACACGGAGCCATTACTTTAAAAACTGATTGATAGTTTTATTAATTCAAGGGCAATACACACATAATCCCAAGTAATGATCGTTGTGATCAATGTTATAGTTTATGATATGCGCATATGCAACACTTCCAGGTATTGGTAAAAGATAGAAATAATACTTTAAAGATATTTTCGCAACTTGAACGTTTAACGAAGCTATTATGTTTTGATTTATAGGAAAATATAGATGCCAAGGTGGCGAATTAATGGTATAAAACAAAACAAGCTTACGTAGCAAAACGTGTTGCTATGCAAATTAACTGTAGAAAATGTCTATCGTTTAGATATAGTAAGTAATTGCTAAAAATAAATGTGATGGCAATCGTATTAGGGTGAAAACCTATTTAGCGTAATGTGAATTGATAACTGGATGATAATAGTACATGTTAATGGAGAAATCAGCCATTTATAGTTGCTAAGCGGCACTATTTAAGGTCACGAGTGCTTAAATATATTTGTAAATTCAGAATAAGATCCATTTGGGCAATAATGGATTTGAGTTTCCTATTTTAAGAGTGAGGGTATTCCAGTTTCGCTGTGAACCTGGTCATATGCGACATATACCGACATGCAATTGTAATTTTCTTGCTTTCTTCTCGCATTTCATTTTCGTTATTGTGAAATTGTTCAATAATTTTTCTTTTTCTTGGCCTGTCTCGGTCGTCATCTGTGGCCCCTTTTCGAGATGAGATGCGTTATGCGATATGTGCGCCACTTTGGCTTATGATGGAATTGACACTTCAGTTTCTGTGACATCCGAAGTGCGGGACGCCCATCAAAAACAGACCCGGGGCTCTGATAGCTGCGATACATAAGTATAATTCCCCAGCCCATCCAGCGAGGCATGGAGATGCCAGATAGTGGAGGCAGACGCACTTGAAATGCATAAAATGGCATTTTCTTTTGTGTGTGCAATGAATGCCTTTGCCTCTTTGGTGGGTGTTTTTTTCGAGTGGAGGGAGAATAGATTTTTACGGCCAAGTGGAGTTTTTGAGATGCGTTTGCTAGTGCTAATGGCGCATTTATGGCCGCAGGGTTGGAACCCAAAAGCTCGGGGTGTGTGGTCTATCAGTCGATCAATTTGTCCTCCCGTCACTTGGCAAAATAAACTGAAACCCAGGCACATATAAACTGGGCAACAGCTGAATAAACCCCCTGTGTAAATTGTTTTATCATTACGAAAAGTTTGAGTTTGGATTTCCGCTAATTGCCAAATAGCAGCCCTGAAGTTTGCCTTGGTTTAATTTCCATTTTATTCGTTTTCTTTTGTGTGTAATCTAAGCTGGAAAGCGGTGGGGGGCACTATATAGCCTACATAACTGTAAGTTCCCACTGGCTCACGCTTTGTTGCACCACATTTCCTTTAACCCATAAAAACCAGGCACATGCGCAGCGTCGAGAGATGTAAGAGATACATCTGATACGGAAAGGCAAAAGGCGGAAAACAATGGGAGCAGGGCGAAATGGGCTTGAAATTGAGAACGAATGAAGAAACTGCCGGCGGATATATCGCTGTTCTTATTGTTATTGTTGCTGGCGTTACTGTTGTGGGTCGTATGTTCCTCTTCCCGTATCAATCATAATTAGGAAGCCAGTGTCTGTAAGTTTTAAGAAACACTAATGTTCCCCGACTCTCGGGCATAAATCCCAATGACTTTAGATTTTACGTTCGTGAGAATTCATCATATTCGTATCTTATGCTTACACAGAAAAAAGAATATTCAAATATTTTTAAGGTTGAGAACTATAAATTGAACAAAATTATCCTAATAATAAGAACAAATTGAAATACTTTTTTATAAATATGTAGAACATTGCAGTGCAATTGAAAATTTTTAAGTTACGTGAAATGAAAAAATATTAAACAAAACAAGACGAACTAAAAGGTTATCAGCAGAGCATTTATAATAAAACTACTTAATCTTACTTTAAGTAAGAACACAATACTCCCACTCCGAGAATTTTAAATACTTGTTATTTTTCTCAGCTTCCAAAATAAACTGCCCTAAATCCGAATTTTAAAGCCGGTTTTTATTTCTCCGAGTGTTCTTTATGCAAGCTGCACTTGCCTTCATCCGACTTTTGGAGCCCACATCCCAGCACATCAAATGTTTAGTGCTTAATAAAGTGTGTTATGTCTTTTGTGTAATTATTTTTAGCTTTAGTCGCGCTTGATTGCCATGTTAGGAAAGAGGAAAATGGAGGGGGAAGGGGAAAAGGCCTCGCAGGCGTTCCAAAGCGAACATTTTCGTGTGTGGGCCCCCGAAACACAAAGATCTTAAAGGTTTCGGGCCAAGCACCGAAAATACACCCCTTCCCCTCCTTATATACGTACATAATATACCCATGGTATGTAAATGCGAGAGTTCCACCTACAAGGTGCTTGGGGCTTTTGGGTTTCTATTTGCACAGGTGTTTTTAGCACCTGGGTTCATGGGTGCCTGATGTGTTTGGGGCATTAGTTATCATCATCGTACGCCCTCGGGGGGCGTGTCGCCGGTAAGTGCTAAAAGGCATTCGACTGCACTTTTCTGTAATAATTAGCACATCATGACTTGTAAATAAAGGCCACCAGTGATGGGCGATGTTCTCTCTGTGGAACCATCTACATACTTGCTCTACATTTGAGACTCCACTTATGGAAAAGTATACATTTAATTATTTTAATTTAAAAAATGTTTTTAATTTAGGGTCAAAATATTTTACCAATTAAACTAGAGGATTTCCTGTAACTAACTCAATTTTAAAACCTTGGTTATTTAGGTTATTAGGTTGAAAACGGTTATTTGTTTTAGATATCTCTCTACCATTCTTGTACTAATCCAAGCAATCTTTGTACCAAGATAAATTACCCTTTTTCTCCCTGAAAACTTTGCCGTTTTGTTGATGATTTTTCCATTATCTATGCAGAAACTTCGATAGTTTGGCGGAAACTTTCATTTGTTTTCTCATCGCGATTGCTTTTCCCACGAAAATCATTCGGCAGATGGCTTTTTGATTGCCCCGACTGCTAATTTTTGGAGAGGTAATGGCCCGCGAGGCAAACTCGAAATTCGAATCGCATTGGAGCATAATTCAATTTTCGCTTATGGCCAAACGAAACCGGTCCAAGATGCCAGCCATCAGCAGTCAGCTAATAATAAAGATTTTAAACTAATTGGCTCATTTAACGCAAAAAAAATCATTATAATAATGATGACGATGACTGATGACTACTTGCCCGATAAGTCGCAAAATCATGGCCTTCGGAAAACGGAGAGGGAGTGTATTGTAAGTCGCCAGAAATTAATTATACAAAAGTAAGTTTTGCCATTGCAACGTTCTTTTTTTCAGCTGTGTGTCTCGTACTCTCCCATTTTTGTCAGCGATTTTGCAAATTGAAAAGGTTCCCCGCCCCTCCCCTCACGACTTCGCCCCTCGACCAATGACCTTTATCGCGAAAGTCATTAACGAAGGAATTGGGGCATGGCAAAGGAAGCAGTCGAAGTCGAAGGAGGACGAAGAAGGACGGCATTGATAAAGTAGAAGGAAACACATAAAAGCTGCTGGACATAATCGTCTCCGCGGGGCAAAAGGGGGTGGTCTACACAGAGAGAGAAATGTCTATATAAAATGATATATTTTCGAGTGATTCTTTCGAAAACTTTTAGCTCAAGTAGCTCAATAAAACAAAACAATCAAATAAATCAGGTCATATGAAATATTTCTCTAACATTCCTAAATGTCGTTTTCTTTCTAATTAAATCTCTGTTATCTTATCCACGCGAATTCTTTAGATCACGCTAGTTTCATATACTCTTACTTTCGCGCTTAAGTTTTTGGCGACCCTGGAGTCATTTAGAAACAATATACAAAATTGACTGAATTAACATAAGAATTCAGGAAAAATTGGATAGTCCAGAGACTATCAACATCTAAAGAATTTGCGGTCAGTTTAATTATTTTAAAGAAGATAATGGTATCAATGTCTGTTTAGAAATTAAGTAAATATACAATTTAACTTTTTCTGTTTTAACTTTCTATATTTAAATTTTCCGGGAATAATTGATAAATTTCTAGTGGATTTTTTTCAGTGTATAGAAGCTTTGTGGGTGACTTACTTGCGTGCCAGGCGCTTCCTTATTCCCGCGAACATTTTCGGTTCTCCTTTCGCTGCTCGGCTTTATCCGCTTTTATGTCCGTACTAATGTTGTATTGTAAATTAAATTGCCGATTTCCGGAGGGTTTCACCGCTCCACCGCTATCTTTCTCACTGCCGGCCAGAAAAAGGGCAACTGGATACGGCGACACTTAAAATTAATTAAAAAAACAGCAAAAAAGCGCAAACGCAATTGTCGCGCAGCTTCACTTCATGTACTTGTTGTTTTTCTGGTTGTTTTTGTTCATTTGGCGAGTTGTTTTTGGTGTTATTTCTGTTGTGATTGGCAGCTTTTGGACGCCTCATTGCAAGAGGCGAACAAACAGACCCACAAACCAGCTAACAAACAAATGGGAAAAACAGAAACCGAAAGGAAAATCAATTAGCCAAAGTAGGCAGCTGCAACTGTTTGCCGGAGATTTATTTCTACATTCGTATATATTCGTATATATGCGGACGGATTGTGGATTGTGCAATCCGTAATTCGTAATTCGACGGAATCAATAATCCTCAGCTGCGATCGCGATCGCTATAGAGCATTTCCCAACGCACAAGCACTTTCGATGCACCAAAATATTTTCATTCACTTCGCTCCACGTTGACAATCTCATCGGGTTTTTGCTTTTCTTTTCTTCGGGGAGCTGAAACGAGCAAAGGAGAAATTCACACATTAGTTTCAAATATATTATTCGTTATTTGTATCAACAGGCTTTGAAGTGAAAAGAGGGGCAAACCTCGGGAGGGCCGCATAAGCGATTCATATAATTGACGTGTCGAGTGACAAATTCGAGCCATTTGCTTCCAACAAGTCGCGTCGAATCGGATTTTCGGGTCCGGCTTACGAGAAGTTACAGCATCAGCAGAAGTGTCGTAATTCTTGCCGGCCAAAAGTTTCTGATTTATTACACTTATTTGATATGCTATGAAACCCTACAAAAACACATTGAAATTGACATTTGATATGAGCTATTTACAGAATAATTCACTTTGACAGGGTCACGTTTTCTCTATAGAAATATTCATTATTTGAATTGTAGTAAGAGGGAAAAAAACTTAATAATAAAGAGGAGAATCCAAAGGGGAAGAAATAATTAAATTTTGCCTCTATTTTGTAATATTTTTATTTAAATTACAATGTGCATTTGTTTTCTTTCACTGGCTTGCTTATTTGAATTCAACTTAACACGTTTTAAGTGACTATAGAAATTCCATTTTTGTGTACCTGTAACAATTAGTGGTTTTTAATGAATAGATTGGGTTTTGTGCTGGCAAACTTTTAATGATGTTACGGGCCTAACGAGATTTGCAATTAAGTGCCGTGAAAACTTCCTTAAACCATTTGGCCGGAAAACAACTGTTACTGTGTGAAGGCATTTAGTGGACCAGCCCGCAGAAGTAAAGATTTATGGTCTGTAAATTTGATGGAAGCCAGGGAAATTTGCAGAAAATAACAGAAGAGTCTGCTGGCGGGAAAGAATGGGAATGAGAATGGTAATGGGAATGGGAATGTCTGGCCATGCGGATGGATACCCACTGATAAGGCGGCCGTGCGATCTCCGCCAGAACAGAACGGGGAACATCAATCATGGCCTCAATCTGTGTGTGACCCCCATCCTTTCTGGCCAGAACGGATGCAGATGTAATTATGGCCCTGTGCCCTCTCGCTTCTTTTGGGCCCCTCTCGGTGCTAATGGCGTATTTGGTTACAGTTTCGGCCCTGCACTTGGCTCACATACGAGTTTCGAGCACAGAGGCGGCAACAGATGGAGCTGCAGACACAGAGCACAGACACAGATACATTTGCCCATGCATGACAAAGAACATGGCTCTTTTTTATCGTGTTTTTCAGTGTTTTCCTCCGTTTTTCCTACCAACTTGCCAGCGAGAGCGTGAAAAAAGCAAAACGCACCAACTTGGAGCTTCTCACGCACGCGGCGGCATTTGTATCTGTATCTGCGACTGTGCATCTACGAGCGGCGTACTGTGTACTGTATCTATTGGAGATTGCAACACGTACTACCCGTGAACATTTCCCCCGGTTCCTGTCGCCACACAGAGAAAAATGGAACCCTTGATTCTGTCTTTTATTGTTTTTTTTTGTGACACGAATATGATATGTATTTTATAACAATTGCATAAGATTGGAAACATTATGAATATTTGATTGGTAAACTAATTAAATTGGCAATATGAAACTTGTACGTTCAAATCTTTGTCATATTCTTTAAAAGCGTTCATTTGATAAGATAAATTTGAATGTATAGTAAAAAGAATACATAGATAATAGAAATAACTACAATGACCTTTTACGATATCGTCTGAAGATAATAGAGACAAATAGATATAGTTTTCAATATAGAACACATTTTTTCCCTGTGCCGCCCTTGTTATGCTTCATGTTCCGCATTCGGCTGTGCCGCTATTTCGGGTCGTTCCCCCTTTTTTACGCTTTGCCCTCTCATCCCCCTGGTCCCGCTTTCCCGGCTTTCCCATTTTCCCCTGAATGAACAACGGAAACCTGCCGCATACGATACGCCTCAGCGAGCGTGCAATTACCACCGCAAAACAGTGCTTCTGGATCCGCATCCGAATAGGAATCCGAATCCATTCTCCACCATCCACTAGTCCACTCGTCCACCAGCAGCTAAATATCAAAAGTTTCTCAAACTCGAAAATAGTGCAATCTCGCCGGCAAGTGGAACTCTTCTGATTTATGGCCCATTGTATCCGACAGATACAAAACGCTTTTACCAACACTCGAGGCCTACAAGTGGCTGTCGGTGCAGTTTCTCCCCTTTTCCCCCATTGCCCTCGTTTACTGATTACTTTGCACTCTTCAGCAAGTGAAATCCAAGACTCAACGCCCACAGATTGAACAACAAAGAGTTGCTCACATTTCGACGGGGGAGGGGGTCTCTGGGGAAGGGGGAAGGTGTCACCCACATGCCACTATCTCGAGATTAGAGAACAATCCCCGCTCAACTGGCTAAGGAATTCGCCAGATCGCCTTTGTTGACCCAAAGCTAGAGCAATGAAGATGATTTCTTAATAGAATTAATTTGACTTGGTCTAAGGCAGGCCTTAAATATTGAAAATTGTTTTTCTAAAGAACTGCTAAACTAATTCGAACTCTTTTATCCTAGTTTTGATAGGGTCATAAAATATTCTTAGTTTCCCAGATGGAGAATAAGATTTTCAAAGGAATTAAGATGAATTTTAAAAGTTAGAGATCTGAAATCTATAATTTCCTATTAATAAAAATGTGAAAAGTTCCGATAAATAAATTTCAAGAGTACCTTTTAGAAAACGGAACTCCATAAACTGATTTTAGTATAAAATGTCTGCCAAATTAAGTAAACACTTTCCAGAGTCCCACTAAATATTATCTAGAACCGAATGAAGAGCATTTTCGACAAGAAAATATACAGAGTTTTGTGTCCAATTTAGCTGAGGCTGAATCTTTTTCACTGGCAGATGAAAAACGAGGCAAGAAAACGGCGACGAGCAAATGTGCGAAATAAAAATTTCATAACGTGAAATTAGCGCACATAACTCGAATGCAAATGCAATTTGGGCACGTCGTGCGAGGGGTAGGGGATGCTTTTGGAGGGGTGGTGGGTGGTGAGGGAGGGGGTCTTGGGGTGGGGGGGGGGACAGAAGCACCATCGCCAACTGATGACGAGTCGCTGATGGGGAATATGGCTGGCTGAGTTCGGTTCGAGTTGCTTGGCTGCCCATAAACGAAGCAGCAGCTGCATCGCAAAAACTCCTTTTCCTCCCTTTTCGCCCGCTTTTGAAAATATCTTGAGTAACGGGATTTATAATTAAACATAAACCCGGCGGATCCGCAGACTCAGCGACTCGCCGAAGGCACGCAGAAGTCCATTTATGCCAATAAGCGAAAGATGGAAAATAACAAGAGCAGCCCTCCTTTTTCCCTTTCCCTTTCTTTTTTTTTGTATTTTTCGTATTTTGCTGACAGCGAATGTGTCGCCAAGTTGGCTACCTCTCAGTCCCGCGAAAAACATATCGAGAAATGGGAGCGCAAAATAAACAAATCATAAATCTGTGAAAATATGCTTTATGGCTGTGTACATGACCGCGACCACCCAAAAATGAGCCCATATAAAATCGCATTTGTGTATCCCGCAGATGCATAGATACTCTCGTGGGTTTTCAAGTTGTCAGCAGTTTCGAGTCTAGATTTTTATTATGCCACTCTTGTACGTCCAATTAGAGAGAAAAATGGCTGTGTAAATATGTACCTGACCCCCTTCCACTTGTTTGTTTTTCACTGTTCGGTTTGATGGTTAATCGAGCGAAATGCAATCAAATTTACATTCCCTGCCAAACTGACAAGCAAACTATTCGGGGGCCCCTTCAAGTGCTGGCCATAATAAATGCCAATAAAAGTTCACATTTAACCCATAAAACTTCGATCGGGGAATTGTTACCCCCTCTCACACACCTTTGTTCCTCCTTTTTCTGGCTTCAGCTCAATTTCAACTTTTATTGAAGTGCCAGCAGGCGGGGAGTGTAGGTGCAAAAACAACTACGGAAATCCTCTCGATGACAGGTGTAAGGGCGGGAAATACAGGTGTGTTCGCCAGCGGGAAACGCCGTTCGCATACAGAGAGCACTTGAGTGTGCTGAAAACTACCTATAAAATCCAATTAAATGCCGTATTTGCCAATCTTCTTCGGATTAGATTGGTATTACTGATGGAAATGCTTTCGAAATGATGTTTAATTACTTGGGATGGCGATGAAGTGTCATTCAAATTCGATCTTGGTTAATAGACCAAGATTTAAAGCGTTTAAAATATATAAAAAAACATGATATAAGACGATTATCGATTTGATGATATGCGGGCACCTCAATTCGATATGCTCGACATGGAAACAACAGGCCAGTTCGAAATTCAAATGTTTTCCGCTATCTCGCTGTATTTTAAATTAAGAATTGTACTTCTCGCTCCCACTCACGTAATTTAATTCGCCTCCTTGCTTATTCGTATCCTTTTCGAAGTAAGAGAGCGTATACCAGAGATTTACCATGCGCATATCAATTTGACCGCGACGTGTTTTTTTTCACTTATTTTCTTCATTTAAAAAGCAATATATTTATAGTTTTTAATGATTATTTCCCTATTTTATGATCTGTTTTTCTTCAACTTATTCAACTACCTCTAACAAGACCTATAAATAAAAGCATTGTCCGTTTGTTTTGTCAACCTTTGAAATTACATTTTTCTTAGACAAATTTGTTATGCTCCCATTCATAAAAAGCACTTGGTGTCCTCCTCTCTTTTTATGAGTTTATCGAACCCTGCTATCTCTTGCGAAGCACACCGCTGTTCCCAGTAGATTTATAGCTTTGCAAAGCACTGCTGGTATATTTGTACACTATCTCGCCCGTCGAGCCCAATCAATTGATGGAAAATTGTTCCAGTCTAAGCCAAAGTCTCAATTGTAAACCGTCGTGGAAATGTAAACACATTTATGCCAGGCAAACATTTTCCGCGCTTCCTGCTTTCTTACGCTATGACTTAGTGGGTAGTACTACCCGTGCCACCCACTGACCCCGATGTTGTAAATCTCCGGCTGGCTTTATCTTGAGCTCTGCGCTTCCCCAAGACTGCGGCAGTCAGCAGAAACTATGCCAAGGCAAGAATTCCGCCATTCGGGGGGCTTTCAAGTATATATTATATTCGTGGATTCTGGCCAGATTAGCCGGGAGATGCGATAAGAGAAGCGAAGTGGAGCCATAAAATTTGGAAGCGGAAGCCTCATTATTTGCCTGGGTAATTAGCGTAAATTGGAGTAACATAAGCTGGCTCAAAAGATCGAGTGAATGGTGGACACAAAGTAATTGTATTAAGTAGCAAATTGAATAATGAAATGAAATAACCAATTAAGAGCCCCAGGAAGTGGCCGAAACCGAAAAGGCAACCGCAAGGCAAACAGAAACACATATGACACCATCATCGCGAGGCATTAGCTCCGTATCATTGACTAAAAGCGTACGGCTATATATAGATAGTGTGGTGTAGTAAACCAGTTACCGGTTTGAAGACAGGCGACAAAAGTTCTGTTGCCAAAAATTAAAAAGCCAACAGGGGTTTTCGGGGAAGGTGTTGCCAAGTAGGATGTGGCCGATGTTTGTGTTATGAATTTCTGAATCAGAACCAGTTCGGCAAGTTGCTGGCTAACGACTCACCGAACTAAAAGGCAAACAAAGGCTTAGATACAAAAAGCGAAAAGATACTACTGCATGGTAGGTATACAACATACAGACAGAGCGAGACAGTCGAGTGTTGATTTCAATTGTTGGCCGTAAAATGGGCTCGAGAAAAGGTGTCAAGCCAACCTTGCCCTGCTTGAAATTCATATAAAACTTAAATTTAAATGCCGAGAAACGACATAAAACGAATCTCCATAAAATGCGAAACGTGCCCTAAACCAAACTTTTGAATGGCACCAAACCAAAAAGAGCGGAGAAAAAATTAGTGCGTGCCTGCAAATGGTTTGCCATGAGATTGGGCCCCCTGGAATTGCGAAGAGTCAACAACTACGGAGCTCACCGAGTTCTCAGTGCTCCATATCTCCATCACATCACCCTGCTCTGCCTCAAGGAATTTATGATATGAGCCCAAATGAGATATGGTTATGGCTGATGTGTTTGCGCTTGTCAACTCGAATAGGCAGACAGTTGGGCAGACTGCGTAAGGGAGCCCGAGAGAAGTTGGGTAGTTAAGATATACAACTGGGATAGCGCCACCACCTACGGGTAGCCATTCCACCCCCCATCCCTCCATCCATATGCGTATGCAAATGTCAGCTTATGTGGAGCAGCAACCCTAGCTGTGGCTTTATTTATTTGCCCCCGACACGAGAAGTCTCTTTCGACCTCACCCCCTTCTTTTTTCTTTAGTACCTCTTTTTTCGGAGAATTCCTGTGGTTCTGTTGACAGAGACATTTTTGTACTAAATACTTTTTTCTATATATTTTAGTTGGGCCTAATCCCTCCCTGTCATTCCATGTCCTTTACCATCGCAATTTTTTCCCAATTTATTTATTCACATATGAATTTATATGTTCTTTTGGCAGAACAATTGTTTTGGTATGTTTTTGTGTGGCTAAATATTTTTCTCGTCCGCTGCTTATCTTTTAAATTCATTATGCATATAAATAATCCTTTTTTAGCTTTCAACCTCAATTTCGGAATTTATTTAGAGTCCAATCCTTTTTATTTAATTGGGTTTGAATGTGCACAAACTTATTTTAATAAAAGAAAAGTATTTTCTAGTTTACTGTTATCTAATTTTCACAATTGGTTTAGTATCAATTGCTGCATTTTCTTTTATAATTCCTGTCTGGAATTGTTTCATTTGACTGGTGACTTCATCGAAAACACAAATCAAATAACACAGAAGTTTCTGCTGTGGCTTCTCGCCTTATAAAATTATTTGCGTTGGATTTGTGTGGCTTTGCTGACCGTAAATAATTGCAGCTAAAGCCTAATTTAATTTCAGTTTAAACTGAATTTACCCAGAAACTCTTTTCCCTGGCCTGTGCTCGGCTGTCTTCATTCATTATGCAAATCAAATAATATTGTACATGTGTAGCCATGTTTTCTAAAAAACACGCACACCTTTTCGGACGCAGGCGCACCTTTCTGCTTCCGGTTTTTGTGGCGGCAGCACGTGCGTGAAAATTGCGCCAGTTGGTTTTTTTCGCCTGGGAGGAGGTGGGCCTGAGTGGGTGGGGAACCCGAAACCATTATGATTGTTGTGGCAACAGTCGTAATTAAAATGCTAGAAATTACAGTCACAGCCACGTCTTCGGTGTTGACTTTTTTGTAGCAAGTTTTCTTTATGGCCATCGGCGCTAAGGTTGCATAATTCCAAGGTTGGAGAAGAGTTCTCCTCCTCTTTGTTTTTTGTTTTTTGCCTCGGCTGAATGTTTGTGCAATGAACCATCAGCATTTCGCTTAGCCGACGGGGGGAATTCATTAATAATTTCCAGTGAACAAATGCGGCCCTAATCTTATCAGAAATGCGTTTTCCAAACGATGGGAGGAGGCGGGGTAGGGCAATTCTCCACTTTCCATTACTCATTGAGCCATTAGGGTTGCGAAATGGCTTTGGAATCGAAAGTCGGTGGCAATTCGAGCCACCATTCCCAGGCACAAGTCCACAATTCCATTCCCATTGGGATTATTAATTGAATCAATGACAAACCGAAATTCAATAAACAATAACCAGGGGAGCTCTTATCGATGGGGCGCCATGTGGCGTATGCGCAATAATATTACGCATACGCCCGATCCCATAAAGTTGTGCAAGTCAACGGAATGGAAGTGGAATTGGAAGCGAAGTCGAAATCAGCAACGCTATTTCCTTTCCGCAAGAAGTCCAAAGTATATGGCATACAGCCTGCCAATCGTTATCGTTATCGCCACGGTTATCAGGCAGTGATAGCATCGATGACTCTGATAATTGACGGCAATCATTGAGCGGTTGACAAGTTCATTTAAGGGACCCAGAAAATAAACACAACAAAAATCTTCGAGCGGCGCCTACAGCTGCTCAAATTAACATATTGCAGGAGAAGGGCGATAGAGAACTGATAACTACAGTAAAACTTCCTTAAAGTGAATTATTATTTAGGGTATCCAAAATATTTGAGAAATAGTTATTTTAAAATTGAAGTTTACTTGTGGAATATCATGGTTCTTATTAAACTTTTTTTCGAATTTTAATGAATTTACTGTTGTTAGCTTTAGAAAAATAAGAGATGTTTTCTTTGGGAAATAAAGTAGAAAATTGAATGTAATTTACCGCTTAAGTTCATAAAATAGCTTAAAAGACCTATATATGTATTCAAATCAATATTGTATGTGTTCAAATAAAATGTTAGCATTAGCAAAAACACAGTTAAACAATTCATTTGCATAATTAGATTTATGTGCTAAATGTATAAATTTAATGTTGAACCAAACTATACAGAAAAGTACAAGTGATACCTATTCTTGTCAATGAATATTAACAATATATATTAAACACACACTTGAAAGAACTAAAGTAATTTAAAAATTTTGTAAAATCGCAAAATGCAAAATATTTTTACGCAGTTTTGAAGTTTGAGGCCCCCAAAGTTCAACCCACAGAGGTTGGACTATGTTTGACGTAAAAAAGATGAGATGGGGGCAGTGCGAGATAATTATATGTAAATGGGTTTTTGTCGCCTGTTGTTATCAGGCATTCGGAGCGGTTCAAAGGGGTGGCGACTCATTAGGTCTGCCCGCAGTCATTGAACTTGGACGATAGGAACTCACTCTTCTTCTGCTGCTTCTCCTGTCTGAGGCTTCTCTATTTCGCCGGAAAATCACGATTCGCTATCCTGCTGCCACTTTTTGCATCTTTATTTTTCTATTCTTCGTTCTGCTGAACACAAAAACACCAACACAAACAACAACGACGACGGGCAGCAGGTGTGTTGTTGTTTCTCTTGGCTTCTGCCCTGTTTGTTTGTTGTTTGTTTGGCTGTCGGCCTTTGCTTTGCCTTTCTGCACTTTTCTGCACTCTCTTTTTTCGCTTTTTGCAGCTGTCAACGCACAAAACGCGCAAAATTATGAGCAGAACGCGCACACGCTCGTATTTCTATACACACTGCACACCCACATATGCATCGGAAACAACAACAAACGATGCCGGCGAAAAGTTTGAATGGATTAACTCAACGAACGCGGACCGGAAGTAAAGTGAACCGCGCGCCGCGAAGTTTTTTAAACGACTGAAGCGAAATTTGAACACAGCGCGCTGCTGTTCAGTGTTGCCAGCTGAACATTTTCTTACGCTCTGCTCTCTCTCTGTTAACTCACGGCGAAGAGAGAAAGCAATTGTCTTTGCGTAGTTTTGAAAAATCTCCCTCTCTCACTGTTAAGTCGCTGTTAAACGACTGGTTAACACTATTTAAATTTTTATTAATTTTTTCTATTCTTGTAAATTTTTTAAAAACATTAAAAAACACTAGTTTAATAATTATAATAATAATATCATTTTTTTCGAGAACAGCTTTTAAACCTCATTTATTAGATCGATTTTCGCCGGTGCCACTCAAAAAACTTCAGTACCGTTCTTGAGATATTGGCGAAAAACATGTTTTTATGATGCTAAAGAGCTAAAAAATATCTTTTTCGCTAATATCTTAAAAACTATTCTTAGCAAAAAATGTTAAATGACACCAGCGTATACAGGGAGCCCAGACTGGTCAATTGGAGGTTTTATATATTAAGTTTTTTTCTTTTACTCATATAATTATTGGTATTTTTACGAAATTCGGTGAGTATCAGTTACCAGTTAAAATAAATATGTAAGGAAGTGATTTCTAAAAATAAATAAATCTAAAATAAAACAAGAGAGAACGCTATAGTCGGGTGCGCCGACTATCAGATACCCGTTACTCAGCTAAAGGGAGTGCGTGGGAGATAAGATATAAAACTTTGATCACGCATAACTTTTTAACGAATAGTCCGATTTAAAAAATTTCGATAGGCATTGATAGACACATTAAAACTGCATTTTTACTTTTCCGAAATATTTAAATTTTGTAAAATCGATTATAGCTATTGTGGGCGTTAGAGGGGGCGTGGCCCTCGGCTGAAACAAACTTGCGCTGCGTAGGAACTCCAAGGATCGGCATGCAAAATGCCAATCCTCTAGCTTTTATAGTTTCCAAGACAGACATGGCTAGTTCGACTCGGCTAGTAATGCTGATCAAGAATATATATACTTTATAGGGTCGGAAACGCTTCCTTCTCCCTGTTACATACTTTTGCACGAATACAATATACCCTTTTACTCTACGAGTGACGGGTATAAATATGGTAAGTTTATGTTGAAATTGCATCTCCGTTTTTAGTTTATTCTACATAAGTGTTTAGGACGGCAGCTGTGGCAAAAAAGCAACAAAGAGTTAGCCAAGTTTAATAACCCTGATTGGCAGGCTACAAAAGCAGATGATTTTCACTCTTCCCTTTTTTTTCTACTCCCAAAACATAATCAAATCATTTAGCCAAAAACTTATTCAGAACTCACAATAGCGACGCGCTCAAATGCCCACAATTCGTGGCTGAAAAAGGGGGTTGGGCGGAAAAGGGGGTGGGTGGCTGAGGCAGGACCCTTGCATTGTTGTACACAATCCATCATTATCGCATAGACTTCCGCTCAAAAAGGAAACGCGGGGAGTGCCAACAGTGCATTTACATTTGCTGTAGTCTGTGCACTCTAAAAATTCAACACCAAATATATTATAAAAAGGTTTTGCAAAAAATTTTTTAAATTAGAAGCAATCTACATATTTAAATATATTATCTATTTATTTATATTTAACTTGTTCATCAAATTGATGAAAAGTGATATAAATTCAAGTTTCTCAAATTACTGTGAAATATATTCGTTTACGTTTACGAAAATCACATGATATAGGGGTTGGAAAAAAGGTCATAACATTAAATGATTTACTGATTCGATGACGATTTTAGCAATGATTCCTTAAAGATCTAACACGCAATTCCTATTTTGAAAAAATGCAATCCGAACCCCATCCAAAATAATTGGGTCTAATGATTGGGTAGGAAATCGTTTAAAATATTTTTTTTTAATTTTTGAATTAATTAAATTTTTAACAATGCCATTTTGATTGATGAATGGTAACTTGAGAACTTTACATTTTTCTCACTGATTGTTTTCTACTCTAGGTCTCCTTGGATCGTCCTCCTTGCACCACCCACACAGGCTGACATACACAATTACAGTTTTCAAATACGAATATACTTACTGACGAACATGGAAACACCCAGACACGCAAATTGCCGGGTCGTGAGCACGTGTCTGGCAGCCTTCGCTGGGGATTACGGTCGAGTCGAGTCGAGTCGTTCAGTGAAAGTGAGCCGCCAGGATCCACAGGACTCAGTCAGTTGGTCGTCGTCTGGTCTGGCCAACACCACCCCCTCCCCCTGCAAAGTCCCTCCGAAAATGTTGCATTCGCCAGCAGTTTTCTATAATTTGTGTTGCCCTTCTTGGGGGTTGGCTTGACGGTTTTCATTTTTTTCTATTTTTTTTTTTTTGTTGTGGCGGCTGCGGTTTATGCAAATTAGCAAAGTTAACATTTGCCAAATTGTCGAAAATTTCATTTGGCCAGCTCATCCTACTGAAGGTCTATTTGTTTGCTTTTGCAGGGCAGACATATAAATATAAGCATATCAGTTTCATCAAACTTGTTACATTTTTTACCTTTCGTTGTTAAATTCTATATTTTTGGCTCAAATTATTTCCGGGGTAGTTTGTTTGAAGAAACTTTTAAAGTCAGGTAATCCCATATTCCAAATATTTTCTGAATAGATTTTTTATTTATTTTTGCTTTTAGCGATATTACTTTGTTTTTCAAAAATATCATGCAAATGAAATAATGATCTTAATAACATTTTCTTTAGCGATTATTTTTAATACATCCCAATCCACAAGTGGAAAGAGCCGAGCATGCGGAAATGGGAAATGCGAAAGTACGAAAAGAGAGCTGTGAAATCAAAGCATTTTCGGATTCTTTTGATCAGCAATGTGTTAGGATATGGATGTAGATATAGGCGGCCCCTCCCAAGACCCGCCCTTCGAAAACTCCCTACTTTCCCGTCTTTATTAAGGCAGATCTTCGGTTGTCAGCCGGCCAAGTGACAAAATGCACCTGCACCCGAGAATTTTCCCTTCAAAAAAAAGGAAGGGGAGGAAAGCCGAGTGGCATTTTGGTCGGGTGGAGCTATCTATCATAATTAGATTTCGTTCTGTGCTGAAATGTCGTAACGGGCACGAAATGCGTGCACATAAATTAAGTGTGGAGTTTTTCCAGACCGCACTTTTTCCCATTTCCCATTCGCCTCCCACTGGCACAGCAGCAAATAGAGCGCCTAATAGGATTTTATTTAATTTCCGTCGCCAAAGGATTTTCCTAATGAGTTTTTTAACCTGCCCGCAGAGGAGATTCCCATTTCCCCAAGTCATGTGGAATGGGGTTGGGGTTGGGGTCTCAAACTGCGCCCAAGTGAGCAGTCTCCAGAATATTTGAATAGAAATGAAACCTTTGGATCAGGTGGAGTTGGAGTTGGAACCACGTCCCAGCACAAACACGACTTGGGTTTGATAAACACAGTTGAGAAAAGGATGCAAAGGCCAGGGATCTGTTTATCCTTTGTCTGGTCTCTAGGATACAGCTACTCAGCTGCCTTCCTTGTTGTTGTCGCTTGGCTTTGGCCTGCAGATGCTGCCGTTGAGTTTAGCGAACTTGGCTTGGGATTTCCTTTGTGTCTGTCCCTCCGTCTTCCCTCCGTTCCCCCCCGCCATTTCCACAGCCCCGTCGGAAAAGCGGGGACAATGGCTTCAGCCAAGTGGATTGCCCTGGGAGCGCAATTTTTCTCCGTATTTTCGGTGTGAAATTTATGCTGCACTCGGCTAATTTAATGCCATTCTTCCACAACATAACCGGCGGAAAGGGTGCAATTAAATGCAAGAGGAATTGATATGATTTGTGCCGCGATTTGCATAAATTAGCATACAATGCGTGCAGTTGCCGGCACTTAAACATAATTAGATAGCTGCTGCCACCGTTTGTTAAGGTAATTAAATGCACTCCCAGACAGGTGTCTTTCACATAACTATCCCTAATTCCACAGTGTGTTTCGAAACAGTAAGAAATAGTTTCTAAAAGTGAAAGATAATGATAAATAATTGTTTTTAATTTTTAAAAATTCATTTACATTTTTAAAGTTACATTTACTACACCCAGAAAACAAAATGGACTAAAAAGGGGCCTAATTACCTAAAATTTTAGGAAACATGGCCAGAAAAATGCGCCAAGTCCATCATTACCTAAAATGTTGGTCATATGGACTATATTTTGTACGCAGTCTTGGATTTATTTTTGGTAATCGTTACCTAAAAAAATGGCTAGTGGACTAGATTTTTAGGTCAGAATTACCTAAATATTAGGTATTTTTAAAAAAGTTAAAATTTTTACTATTGATAGTAACATATTTGTTTATTTTAATGGCTTATATTGTTATTTTCGGATAAGTAAATATTTAACCGTTCTGAAAAAACAATCATTTTATTTTGTCCTCGGTGGGAATCGATCCCCGGTCTTCTGCGCGAGAGTCCAATAGGCTAGCCTCTGGCCTACGGAACTATTTAAGAGCCCTGCGGCAAAACCAAAGGCTGTTTCTAGGGGCATAAGCGAATTCTATTTTTAGAATAGTTCACTATTACCTTAAAAGTAGGAAAATAGTCCACGTTGGTATTGATTTAATATATTGAAAGTTTTCCATCACTAGCATTAAGCTAATTCTAATAATATTTTTAAATATTAAACTTAAAAATCGAATAATTTGTTTAGTAATATTAAGGACCTTTATTTGTATTAAATTATGAGTAAAAATCAATTGCAAGCTATTCCTAAATTTTAGGTCTTATGGACCAATTTTAAGGTTACGATGGCCTATAAAAATCTTTGTAGCTTTACCTAAAAAGTAGGAACATAGTCCACATGCCAATATTTTCAGGTAACCCATTACCTAAATCTGAAAATGTAGTCTATTAAAAATTTGTAGGTCATGTATTACCTAAAAACTAGTCCCGCATTTCTCTGGGTGTATCTATATGGACACTTCACTACTTATCAATTCAATAGCAGACATGCATGCATTTCCCAATCAATAAAATCATTGAACTATACAAACACGTCTGCGTATTTACAATACAGCCGTTCATCAGAATTTCCTTTGATATTGGCTAAATTGAAATTAAATTATATCTCTCTGTAAAACGCAACGTATGAATTTGTAATTTTTACTCACTGTTCAAAGGATTAAATTCCATAAATGGCTATATAAAATGGATTCTATTAAAAAATAAATCATTTGAGTAAATGCCTCGCGAATTCCGAACAAATTTATAGTTTCTGTAAGGGGAGTGAAGACCCATCCCCGCGTTAACTGCGCAGTAAATTCAATCAGTGCCAGGCACTTCAATAAATGGCGAATCCTTTCGCTCGCATTTGAATATTTGACATTTTTTGGGGGAGTCATAAGGAGTTGAAACCACCACCTTCACCCCCAAAAATAGCTACGATGTGGAGAAGATTATGAATTCATTTATAATAATTTAGTTTGAGTTATGCGCGGAACACTGAAACCCACTCAGCTCGGAATCCCATAATGAGCATATTCTATTAGTCGGGCAGGCGTTCCACCCCTAAGACCTGGGGGTTGCAAATTAACAAAGCCCGAATCCTGGACACATGTTGCATTCAAATGTCGTTCTGCGATGGAGTCTGGGTAATGCCGTGTTGTGACAAACCCCAAATCGCCCAAACTGACGGACGGATCGGGCAGACGGGGAATCCCTTTGAAGCCGATAAACATTTGCACCCGCAACCACCGAAAGCGACAACAAAAACAACATTTCTTTTGGGGGCAGGAGGACTCGACTGCATCACCATCATCCGGCAGGCAGACGGACAGACAGCCAAAAGGATGTGCCAGGAAGTTGTTTGGACGGGCATCAAAAAGCTTTGCCCAACTCCTGCTGATTTCCATGGCTTTCCCTTTTTGAGAAACTTCCCATTGATAACTGACACGCAGTGGCAACTGGAAGAACAGGAGATGTATTTGCTTAGCATAATGGATTTGAGGCACTCGGTGTTTCGGTACTCGTATAATTGAAAATCGAATCAGATCGCGTTCAATTTAATCAACTTAGGAACTCTGGAAACTCGAGAGCCAGCGAACTCCCAACTCCAATTCGGATCGGGTTCACAACTCCCCAGGCGAGCGAGGAAATGGAAAAATTAGCACAAATCCATGTGATAAACTGGCTACTATTTGCTTTGAATCGAGTTACTCCACAAAAGCCCCCGAACCGCGAACTCCGAGGCAGGAAGACGGAAGGGAGAGGCCACTAAGCGCACAGGAAGCCCAGCGGAGCGGATGCCACAGCTCCGGCCATCTAAGCACTGGACTCTAATGCACGATTAATGCCCAATCCCAGACGCACTGTCCCACCCATCATATGCCATGTGCACTTCCTAGTAAGTACAGGGGAACTACTTACTACTTCATTACTAGAATTTTGTATTATCTTTTGGTTTTTAAAACAAAATAATTTATTAAATCTTCATTTTCATTTTAATAAGTTGCATGCTGAATTTATGAATTTAAATTTAAATCTCTTAATTGCAATATTAAGATTCTACAAAGAAAAACTTAGGAAAACAGTGATTCTCGTGTAACGAACTATTATAATGTGAATTAATTCCAATAACTGATAATTAAAAAATATTTATATGCCATACTTAATAATATTTACATAGATGATGAATGAAACGTAACTTCTTGTTTTCGAAACATTTTTCGAATGCCTTAAAGTTATTTTTAAAATATAAATATATGTATACAGGCGAATCACGAGTAATAAACGTTGTTTTTCTATATCGCATCAGTTTATGTAATCAAGCTAAAGAAGTTCCACTGTAGTTGGCTTTAGGTGGAGCCAAAGTCGTGGGCGAACGTCGATGGCATGTCCATTTTCAGAAATTAAGCCCTATAAGCGGCTTTCATGGGACTTTGCAGCCGGCTCTCGCCCATCTGGCCACTTGGGCCA
This sequence comes from Drosophila prostipennis, assembly GCA_037075205.1. Taxonomy (NCBI): domain Eukaryota; kingdom Metazoa; phylum Arthropoda; class Insecta; order Diptera; family Drosophilidae; genus Drosophila; species Drosophila prostipennis. The sequence continues at coordinate 902,268 of JBAMCJ010005005.1, read as the reverse complement.
TGTGGAGCTATGTGTCTTTGCCACTGGAAATGGAAAAGATATGGAGTCACTTTCGTTGACGACCCTTTATTTGATACCATCAAAGTCAACGCAGTATAATGTGTAAGCAGATTTGCCACTTGTTCACTTATTCGAGCGACGGCGGGAGTTGCCGAAGATGCGCAGGTGTTTGCTCCGGTTGAGTTCCCTGGCTTCCCGTTGGCTCAGCTCGTAGAGCTCCTTCTCCAGACGCTGGATGGTGGCTGCCATGGCAGCCGGCGAAAGAAGACTCAGTTCTGCGAGAAATTTTCATGATATTTATGAAGTTGTCACCTCGGCAAAACCACTCACCATACATCCTGCGCAAGTCCTCCTCGCTTTCCTTCTCCTGCCCACCGGCCGCCTCCTGCTCCTTGTCCTTCTCCTCGTCCATCTCGGCGATGATGGAGTCCACTTTCTTTTGATCCCGCTGACCTTCCTCGTCGCTTTCCCCATTGGAACTGCCGCTATGTTCCGGCTTTTCCACCTCCAACTCGGAAGGGTCCTCCAGGATGAAATCCTCATCGCTGAGGCTCTCCCTCTTAATGGTTTTCGGAACTTTATCCATATTTTTCATTAATTTTTAGGTTTACAATGTGCTTTTTCTGCCTCCTGTCACCCACAGAGTTGCATTTATTGCTGAAGTACAGCCTTGCCAGCGTGAAATTGCCTAATTGACCTTACCACCTCGCTAATAGAATATACCAAAACAGAAGGGACCCAAGATAGTAACTTTTATAGACCCCCCATTTCTGGAATGACAGGTTTAAAATCCATAGTATTAAGCCACCCTTGGAGAAAGTTTCTTGCCTAATGAGCTGTACGAAATTAATTGTCACCGCAGGAGGGTTGCCATCCTCAAAACGAATGCGTAATATGCAAATTTCCAGGCGTTTCCAGGGTTGCAGCCAAGGTCAACGAAAGAAGCCCTGCAAGAACTGAAAGCCGGCCATTAGAAAGCGTTTTCAAAGGACTCGGCTTCTTGTAAACAATCCATCAGCAGGCGTTCTTCACCCCAAAGGGAAATCACCTCACCAACCAAAACAGAATTCTCTGCAGGGAAGTATGTAAGGAATTTTCTAAAGGGGGTTATTCTAAAGATGGTGATACAACCGTGATAAAAAAATGATTAAAAATTATTTATTTAAAAAGTAAATAATTGCAAAATATTTTAAAACCTCTTTTTAATCTTCGAGGTCCTTGATCCCCTAACATTTTGCTTTACCACCTCCCTTGTCTTTTTGGCGCACGTGTCCGTTTGCTTTGGTGGCGGCTCAACAGCCAAAGGACATGGACATGGAATATGTGTCGTGATGGTGACAAAGGGACGCGTGCTCATTATTCCCCTCTGTCCATGGGCTCAGTCTGTTTTTGTAGCTGCTTTATGGACAAAGTTTTTCGGGCAAAGTATCGTTTATACTTGGGTCCGCGACTCATGCAAATTGAACAAGTTAAACTTTTCAGAGGGGTCGCATTTGCCCCCATCCCTGCTACTCAAAAAGTACGTACATACGTACATATATTCCCCAGGGTGGCTGGCGTCTCTGTGTAAACAGTGTTTGCACTGTACAATGGGCCCCATTACGCTGCAGTTTATTTGCAAGGATTCGGCCTCTGTGCCCGTGTTATCATCCATCCGGCACGTGCCACTCGCATCGGGGGTATGGAGATGGCAGGGAAGTCCCACTTCTGTCTGCTGCTGACTTTGATTTGTTCAAATCGCTGCTTAATGGATGTTTACATGATGCAGACAAAGAAACAAGCAAATTATGTACTTTAATAGTAAAGACTATAGATTTACCATATCTCTGCCAACACACACAGTATGCAAATTCACACTTCAACACACTAATACTGTTCTAATATCAATATTTAGAAAACAAATTCTTTCCTAAAAACTCTGTAACATTTTAAAATACTTTCTTCTCAGTGCTTACAAAACTTAAAGCTATTTTTTCTCTGTATCCGAATAAGACGCAGTAACCACTGTGACAAGAAAACCGCCTGAGGTTCAAACAACCCAAACAAAGAGCCGAGTGTTGGCCAAAACAAACAAACAAACTGGCCAGAGACAGAGAGCGAGACTAGACGATAAGTTGGTGGCAGGACATTGTCCCAAATCCGGAATTGACCCTCGACCCCGAGTGAACAAGAGTCCTTTGCCAAAACTGCAGCTGCACCGTTTAAATTGAATTCGATGCCAAGTATTGGCCATTTTAATGAACAACATTTTCGCAACTCAGCCATGCAAATGGCCCATTTAATTGGATTAACGCACATTTCCGCTGCGTCGCTGGCCAATTTATCACAGCTTTATGTATGTTTATGTTTATGTTTATTTATGTTGCATTTTAATTATGCGCCACAGTTGGAAGTGTGCCATGCGAAGACGCAGAGATGGAGATGCGGATGTCTGCCTCGGTGCAATTGCTCTTTCTTTTCCACCTTTTGAAATCTCTTAACCGAGTCTCCCTCTTTGCCTTCCTGATTTACCGGCTGATCTGATCCATTGTGAGCGGCTGTCGATTGCAATCGATACGATCCAAACCTCGTACATATAAATATACTTTTTGCACCGACTCCCCCCGCCTTCCCCCGAAATCTGACAGCCTGGTGCGAATATCTGATTCGGGATGAATGCGGGTAATTTGAAGTCTTGTTTGCGGTTCGCTAATTTCGTTGCTTCAACGTCGATTGCCGCGATTGTTGTGTATCGATAACCGAATAACGAGACGAGTGAAAGTAGCAGCCCATTTCGGGACAAAAAACATATTTTTGAGGCTGAAATATTGCACATATCGGTGGTATGAAATTAGCTATCTAGCGGACCCTATTTTTTGCTAAGTAATTGCAGGTCCATCGGTTTTATTGACCTTTGAAGATAATGTACGAAAGTTCAGCAAGAGGTTATTTTAGGAACATGAAAAAATCTATGTTTTTGATTGCAAATTATCAGATTTACATAAATTTTTACAGATACATGGTACATAAGTTACAAAAACCAATGACTTATTTTTGACAATGCTGTGGCTGAAAGCCATGGCTATACCATATTAAGCATAAGTTTCATTATTATGAACAAATGGATTCTGACACTAAAATAATTTAAGTTCAAAAATCTTACTGAAAGGCAGATATTTTTTAGGTATGGTAAAAAATCTGGTAAATTTAATCTGTCGAGAAGATACTACCAAAATTTGATAGGATCAATACTCTTTTCAAGTATTTCAAGAATAATAAAATATTATAATAAAAGATATATAAAAGTATTTTTGATTGGATTAAAAAAAAATAATATTCAAAATATATAGCTAGACTCGCTTTGATAGTTTAGCAATCTGATTAATTCTGTTTTCTAACCCCCAGGAATTGGGTGGCCTCAGAAGCAAATGAAAGGCATCCTTTCTGCTGTCAGTTTGATATAGATGAAGAATAGCATGGGCCTATGAATGGAGCAATGCCTGGGGACCCGACGACATGGAAAGTGGAATCGGCTGAAAGGCTGCGGCTCCTTCAATAAAACCAGCAGCAGACATTCCATTCTGGAAATGGAAATGGGTTGGGAGTGGGACCGTTGGACCGTCGGACTTGTCGGACACGGCTTAATGTCGTCTGTGCTTGCCGCCGCCATATAGTATGAATATTTATAATAGATACTTATCTTGCACCCTTTTGCAGGACAGCGCGTCGGACTCCTTGAATTAACGGTCGCATTTCTGGCTTATTAATTGGCCGCATACACGAACACGAGTCCTGCGACAGAGTCCTTATTCGTAGGACCTCAGACCTCAGACCTCAGAGTCCCGAGTCCCCTGTCACTCGCGTCCTTGGCGACCTGTCGCCACCAAATGCAAAACATAAAAAGCATAAATATTAAAAGCCTAATTAATTTCAGGTCGCCGGGCCGGGACTTATATTTTATTACCAAACTGAACGTCAATAATTGCACGTAGGCCGGCTGCAGGTGTGAATTATTCCAGTTCAGCTGCCTTTGTCGTCGGAAAGAGGCTGTTTTGTCACTTGAATATGCTGTAAAAATGCCTAAATAATTAAAGCAATTTACAAGGATTTTAAAGGGAACAGCTGCTGCACGGGAAAATATAATTTTGAAAGCGAAAGTTTCATATTAAAATTGCCAAGACTTTATCTCTTTTATTTTAAAACATTTGATTAAACTTCAGCTTACATTTTTACATTAATAAATGTTATGAGAATAAATTAAAATAATTTTTTACTAGAAATAAATATAATATTAATGTAAAGGTATGAAAAAGGATTTAATCTTGCCTTAATATGATTTTGTAATACATCAATCTGTATTAATATTAATATTAATTTATTAATATATCTTAAGATTTAATAAGGAACGTATATAAGGAAATATTTCTATTTATATTATTGGCTTTACCATTTTTGAGTTAAATAGTTCAAAAGCTTTTAAATCAGTTAATAAATATTTACCTAAATTGTTTAAATATATTTATCTTCTTTCATGTCATGTGAAGTTGCATAAACCATAAATGATTTTTTACTGTGCAGTTATGTACAAGTTTTGGCGACAATTGACCAGGAGCTGCAATTAGGCATTCCGGCAGCCTGACTTGCCCTTTCGACTGCCTTTGATTGATGAGTGGTGCAGGGCCCAGGTCTCCTCGAAATAGCCAACTGAAAACGGGAGTGAGGACTGCAGACCTTTTCCAAAGCTCAAACAGGTGAGTCTGGGGCAGTAAAAGTGGACCCACTTGCCGCACATCGCAATCATTTTGTACACACATATCGAAGTCGCCAGCGCCGCCGGCTTGTCTTTCAGCGCTGCAGGTGCATTTTGCTTCAGTCTCCGAGTTTCAATCTTAGCCATTCACCGTTTGAGGCTATCTGCGATATTGATGGATAACGAGTTTCTTCAGTTCGGTGCCGGGAAAGCGGGAAAGTGGGTGAGTGCCAAGTAGCCGGCATCGTAATTCGCTTTTCCATTAATTGATATGCGACCGTTCCGTCCAGTTGCATTATTCATAATATGGAGAAAACGTCAGCCACGCCGAGTCCAATCTAATTTCGATTTTCCAGCATTTTCCCTTTGATCTGCTGCCCGGGTGATCCCGACTGTCAGAAACGCGAAGAGCATATCCTTTTGGGCAGCATCCGCTTGACAAAATAGCGTCTTTGAAGAAATGAAGATTCTTAAGCGGCTAATTATAGCGGGTAATTGTGCAAAGGCGGAAAAACATTTCCCTCATAAAACGGAAAAGTACAAAAACATCTACCGTGATTTCCGCTTAGTTGTTAAAATTGATGAGACAAACTGGAGCTCCTTGACTTTTGACCCACATCGCTGACTTCTCGCCTTACCTCGAGTCGAAAAATCGAAGGAAGATGCGTCACAAATTCGCAAATGGAATGGGTGAATTGGATGGGTTGGGAGGATGAAGATGAGACGAGGATTTGCGACCACCAAGACGCTGTCTGCGGCAATCTTTCGGCGGCGCCGCCTGTTCGTCTGACCCAGTTTTATATTCCGTGGCAGACAAATTGTCTGCGCGATATGTGCGCCCCACAGATTGTTTATGATGCTTTTGAACTTTCCTTTAAAAAAGTCGCAGAAAAAGAACGTCGCAAAAACCAAGAGGTCAGAGGAATTTCGAGCTACAAATTCAATTATGGCTAATTTGCCGGGGGTGAGCAGGCCAACTAATGTAATGGAGATAGCCACAGCATCGCAACACCTTGGCCAATGCCAATTAGTTTGCCTGGCCTGGCCAAATTTCAATTAACGTCAAGAGCAATCAACGAAACTTTCCACTCAGTTTGTCTCTGGCCGGCTGGGAAAAGTTTGAACCCTGAACTTTGCTGCATTCTGGGCTTTTCAATTATTTAAAAACCAAAAAACCAGCTGCCTGCAAGTTGCATAAGTTACGGTTCGCTTTACCAATGCACAGAACATTATTTCGGATTTTTTTTATAAACTGTTTCTTAGTGGGAAGATTCTTTAAAATTTTTGTATATTAGGTGAAATTGTTTTTAAATACGATTTAATTTGATTTGATTGGTTTCAAATTAAAACAAGAGAGAACGCTATAGTCGGGTTGGTGTCCCGACTATCTAATACCCGTCACTCGGCCAAAGGGAGTGCGAGGGAGATATAAACTTTGATCAGCAATAACTTTTTAACGAATGGTCCGATTTAAAAAATTTCTTCTACATTTCGATAGGTATTGTTAAACACAACAAAACTGCATTTTTACATTTCCGAAAAATTAAAATTTTTAAAATCCTATATAAGATATTGAGGGCGTTAGAGGGGGCGTGGCACCTTCTTGAAATAAACTTGCGCTGCGTAGGAACTCCAAGAATCTTCATGCAAAATGCCAATCCTCTAGCTTTTATAGTTTCCGAGATCTCAGCGTTCATACGGACGGACAGACAGACGGACAGACGGACAGACGGACAGACGGACATGGCTATATCGACTCGGCTAGTGACCCTGACCAAGAATATATATACTTTATAGGGTCGGAAACGCTTCCTTCTCCCTGTTACATACTTTTGCACGAATACAATATACCCTTTTACTCTACGAGTAACGGGTATAACAAGAGAGAACGCTATAGTCGGGTGGCCCGACTATCAGATACCCGTTACTCAGCTAATGGGAGTGCGAGGGAGATGGAGATATAAACTTTGATGAGCCATAACTTTTTAACTAATGGTCCGATTTAAAAAATTTCTTCTACATTTCGATAGGTATTGATAAGCACAACAAAACTGCATTTTTACTTTTTCATGCCAAATACCAATCCTCTAGATTTTATAGTTTCCGAGATCTCAGCGTTCAAACGGACGGGCAGACGGTCAGACAGACATGGCTAGATCGACTCGGCTGGTGAATATATATATATATATAGAATATATATACTTTATAGGGTCGGAAATGCTTCCTTCTAGCTGTTACATACTTTTGCACGAATACAATATAAAATGTGTAATTAATAATTACATTCAACCTAAATAAACAAAAGTATAAAATAATCTATCTAAACAAATATGTATTTATATTTTCTGCTGCTACGTTTATCAAATAATGCCATCTTTTTTCTCTGTGAGCCAAGTCGAGTTTGGGTTGCAAAACTTGTTAGCTGCATCGCAATTATGACAGAATTAAGTTTTATGCTGTGCCACCGAGGTGACCAACTGTCAGACCCGGCTAATCCCCGATCCCGCTCTTCGCTCCGATCCCCTATCCCCGATCCCCAATCCCCGCCAGACATCCCAAACCGCAAGGCGGCAAAAAAGCGACACAGACCGCACATAAAACTGTCAGGGAGTGTGTGTTGTGTTGTGGTGTGTCAATGGCCAGTGAGATGTGGATTGCAATCCATGCCAGCACCACCCACATGCTGCACAAATCACTCCGGTGGGTGGATGTAGATGGGTGCATATTGGATGCATATTCCGATTTTCGTCCATGCTGTGCCATTGACTTTGCAACTTTGTTGCGGCTCTGTCGCTCTGTCCGTTTGTCAATAAAACAAACAAAGAAGTTTGTCCCCCAAACGGACAGTGTGCGAAAGATACAAGCCGAGTATCCGTATCTGTGTATCCACATTTGCACCGGAAGTGCAACTCAAACAGCGAGACACGAGACAACTTTTTCTGCAGATCCTTTCCATCATCGTTTCCATATTTTCCTTTTGTCTAGAAAGTTTTTCCACTACGCTCCACTCCTGTTTTTATCAGTGACAAGTGTCACCAGCAAGAGCGCTGTGGATATTAAAGTTCTATTGGCGGAACCCATCAACCCACGTTCAAGTATCGGTGATGAGTGTCACTGCAATACGCAGTAAAAAAAAAAAGAAACTATTTATCAGAATAAAATAAAATGTATCCAAAATAAAATGGAATTTGCGAATTTATAATATCATCTTTTATTTTAATAATGATAAATTTACCTCGATGGATGCCATATTTTTGGATTCGTTACGAATTCCCAAGTTAAACTGCGTTTTTCAAAAAGTTCCCCGACGCAAGGATTCTTAGCAAAAGGACCTCAAAGTTCGAAAAATGCTGAAATTGGCCTACTTTCCGGGGCTCTCAGAGGCAAACGGATTCATGGTTTGATTCGATGTTAAAGTTTTTTAAAAGATACACTCTTTATCTTTCAAACCCCATACTTAGAATAATTTTAGGATTTTTATTAAGGGAGAAACCAATTTTAGTAAACATAGTCAAAAAACATGAAAGCATACAGCTGCGGTCAAAATAGTAGTAGTGTTGCCGCCCTGTGTTTTTAAAAGTTTGTTGTTGTCAGTTTTCTTATCCAATTAATCTAATAGTACAATTATAATCAATACAATATTACCAGAAGAAGATAAATTACAACAAGAAACCTTTAAAAACGCAGGGCGGCAACACTACTACTATTTTGACCGCAGCTGTATGCTTTTATGTTTTTTGACTATGTTTTCTAAAATTTGTTTCTCCCTTAATAAAAATCTTAAAATTATTCTAAGTATGGGGTTTGAAAGATAAAGAGTGTATCTTTTAAAAAACTTTAACATCGAATCAAACCATGAATCCGTTTGCCTCTGAGAGCCCCGGAAAGTTGGCCAATTTCAGCATTTTTCGAACTTTGAGGTCCTTTTGCTAAGAATCCTTGCGTCGGGGAACTTTTTGAAAAACGCAGTTTAACTTGGGAATTCGTAACGAATCCAAAAATATAGCATCCATCGAGGTAAATTTTTGATGCTGCATAGTGTAATTGATTAAAATGGATTATGAACTAATATTTAATTCGACTCTTTATGATTTTTAATTAATATATGGCATGATATTTTTTTAAAATAATATAAAAATGTTAACTTATATACTGGCAAGGAGTCATACATTTAAATAATTTAATTAATTTATTATAACTATTTATACCCGTTACTCGTAGAGTAAAAGGGTATATTGTATTCGTGCAAAAGTACATATGTAACAGCGAGAAGGAAGCGTTTCCGACCCTATAAAGTATATATATTCTTGATCAGTATCACAAGCCGAGTCGATCTAGCCATGTCTGTCTGTCCGTTTGTCTGTCTGTCCGTATGAACGCTGAGATCTCAGCAACTATAAAAGCTAGAGGATTGCTATTTTGCATGCAGATTCTTGAAGTTCCTACGCAGCGCGTGGAAAATTTTAATATTTCGAAAAAGTATAAATGCAGTTTTATTGTGTTTATCAATACCTATCGAAATGTAGAAGAACATTTTCAAATCGGACCATTCGTTAAAAAGTTATGAGTGATCAAAGTATTATATCTCCATCTCCCTCGCACTCCCTTTTGCTGAGTAACGGGTATCTGATAGTCGGGGCACCCGAATAGAACGCTATCTCTCTTGTTTTATTAATTATTTTCCTTTTTTTTGTGAAAACATACCATGTGCTTTCCAAAAATAATTACATGTTTTTTTTTGACGTTTTTTTTTCGTGTACTATCGAAGCTATTTTTACGACCACAGGTTCTTAATTAATAAATACAAAATCCCATTGCTCCAAGAGTTGATAAAAATTCCACATTTAAATATGCAGATAGTAATATAAACCTAATCTTTTGTTTTTTTCTCCCCCAAACTATTATGCACGCTCGGTGGCCGTTATTCAACTGGCTGTACGTGATTACTGCCTGATTGCAGGACTAGATAAAAGCGACAGACTTCGTAATTATGGCCCCAGATCCTTTTATTCCGCCATCACTACGCCCTTCTCACTCAATGAAGCGCAATAATTGCAGTGCTTAATGCAAATTCTTTACCCGAAAAGACAGCCACGCCCACTTTGGTGAGGGAGGCGGCGGAGGCGGGAGGAGAAAGTGGTGGTCGGTTAATGCGAACCAGCACTGTGTATGCAAATGAGTTTCCAATGACTTGCCACGAAAACAAAACACAACGCAGCGAACCAAAGGATATGACGTTATGTCGTCTGCTGCACTTGAACTTGGCCATTAACTTGGCCCCATGCGTCTGCCCGATGTCTGTCTATACATATATCTACGTACATATATATATTTTAAGTCTGCTTGCGGAGTGAAAGCGTCATAGCCACTTGTGTTATACTTGGCTAAAGGCGTTTTATGCGAAGTTTGCACTTTTATTGGGATCTCGGGTCTGCTCCTTTCAACGCTCAACTTAAAGTGATAAGCGTATTGCAATTTAGGTTTAGTGTCTGCCCTTTATTTCGCTTATCGGTGCACTTTAAATGCTGCGCGGGAGTGACACTAAAAGCCTCTCCAGACGGCGGCCCGAAAGTCATTGAACATTTACGATAGTAAATCACTCAAGTCCGTTTTTGATTAAAACAAATGGGTGACTTCTATTTAGGTTTTAAATTACGTTTTTTTTCAGGTAACGCTCAAGAAATCAAGCCTAAACAAATAAAGACCAAAAGATGCTCCAGTGCAATAGTCTGGGAATGATATACTTTAAAGCGTCAGAAATTTTCCCTTCCTTAACTTAAATAGTATCCTTTCGACGTTTGGACTCTGTTCCTATTATCTTCCGCGAATTCTGGTAGGACAGGAACGAGGTAACTCAGATATCTTGTACAATAACAGAGGACTTACCTATCCATCAGCAACTTAAGCGTTGTGCGCTTAAGGATGAGTAGCACAAATACGATTAAACCGAATCCACAATGGACGTAGTCGACTATCACTAGGACATTCCACCAAAAGGATAAAACCTTCGGTTTAAAAGGAATCACGTTTACGATCCAGGAAATGCCCATCATGACAGACACTCGAAGAAACAATAGATATCTGTGTTAGGAATATAAAAAGAATATTAAAATCTGGTATGAAAATCTTTAAAAGTTACCAAGGCTTACTTTTGACCGTCGAAATGAAAGCACCCGACTGTCGCCCTCTCCTCATCACGCGCAAACTTCGTAACTTGCTTCTTCACTTTCCGAATATAAATGGCTGTCAGAATAAACATGATCACATTGAAGATGCTCAGGATAAACATCGGTCCATGCAAGAAGACCCAGGTAGACAAGTCCCGAACTATGAACAAAGGTAAATATAAGAAAAACGATATAAAGGTAATAATAGTCCCATCCCTGCAGCTTTAGTTTTTAACTTTAAGCAAACAGTATGTAAATAAATAAATAAATAAATATTTTGTACCTTTAATAGAGCAATTACTAAAACCAACTAAGGGCATCCAACTTATGTTATTGGAACCCATACTCCCAAAATGCTCCACACAATAAACTATTCCTGTTGAAAGAGCGGCAGTGCCACAAACAATGGCGCTATAGGTCAGAAAGCGATTACGAGGTTTATGAAGACTGAGCGACCTAAACGTTACCCACATATGATAGCTAATAACAGAGTGCCACAGAGTAGAATACATGTCGAGAAAGTATAATCTATACCCTGCAAGAAATCGATTAAATTCATTGAATTAAATGAAAAGCCAACAACTTACCTGCTAAAGAGCAAATGTCGTTCAATAAAGTCATATCATCCAATATATATAACAAATATTGGATGAATCTGGACAACATATAGCAAATAAGGCACTTGCCCAGTAAATTTCGGAGCTTCTTAACGTAAAGATATGTTGCGGACGTGAGGATGTAGCCTATCAGCGATACAATCAAGACTGGAAGAACAGGAAGACTGGACTCACTCGAGCGAAACGCTTGCTTTGGTCTTGCATAGCACTTGTGATAAAAAATAACTAAGGACTTTTGGTCATCCGAAAAAAATTGATCGGGGTACAGGCAGAAGTCTTGTTTATCCAACTTTGAGTTTGAGGAGTAGACAAACAAGGATCCGTCCTGAAAAGCACTGATTAGACTGATGAACAAATGACAATACGAACAACTAACCTTCATCATTGCGTACTCATCTTCCTTAAGACTGACCATCTTGTCGCAGTCAAGAGCTCTATCCCATAAAGCGATCAGATCCTTAAGATAGTACCGAACTTTCTTTTTACTATTTACGTTCACCATATCTAGATAGGAATTAGCTAGTGAAATCTTTTCATTTACGCTATCATCGCAATTGCCATTGGCCATCATATTTTTGATGGGGCAGCAGATCCGGACACAGGGCAAAATATCGCATAAACAAGCTTTTAAGTGGGTTTTCACAGGCTCGTTTATAAATTCGTTTATAAACTGACGATAAATGTTAGCAGCAATCACTTTTCCAGAAATTAAAGGGTCATGATTGGGATAGCTAGAGTCTGCTTGTTTAAATGGATCGTTATAATTGCAATTGGGAATATTTTCCGTAGATTTTTTAACAATAGTAAAAATAAAAAGTAAACTAAAAAGTTTTAATGACAGAAACATTTTTAACATAGAAAACTTCTGCACGAAGAGCTGATGCCAACTGAGAAGCGATCAAATTTGTTCGGGGCTTAAAGAGCTTTCAATTGGAAACATTTATATTTTTTAATCAGAAAGAGAGAATCTCATTGTCCCCAAAACACAAACTCGGCCATTGGCGTTCGCATGGGGGTTCCAATAGGATAATAAAAATATTAAATATAACCCCATTTTTCTGATTGGGCCACTGAAAAACGACATACGCCACTGATTTCCCTGATATTCCCTGTACACCCATTCATTATGGGGAAACGATTCTTGTGATAAGAAAAACAAGAGAGAACGCTATAGTCGAGACCTTCGAATATTAGATACCCGTTACTCAGCTAAAAGAAGTGCGAGTGAGATGGATATATGCACTCGTTAAAGATACTAGCGCCATCTGGTGGCTGTTTAATTTTTTGCTGTTAACTTTTTAATGGATTGTCCGCTTTTAAAAATTTCTTCTTCGCCCGACTGACAGACAGACACAGACAGACATGTCGAGATCGACTCGGCTAGTAATCCTGATCAATAATATATCGGGTCAGAAACGCTTCTTTCTCCCTGTTACATACTTTTGCACGAATACAATATACCCTTTTACTCTACGAGTAACTGGTATAATAATGTACTTTTTTCATTTTCGTCCACTTATCGAAATAATTTTTCGTGTTTGCCGATAAATTAACGACAGGGGAATTAGATTATGTTTTTCGAATATCAAATAAAAAATTTGAACACTACATTGTACATAGTTTGTATGGCAGACGAAGAATGTTATGTCCGCAAACAAAATTTTAAATTTTTGCCCAACAGGGTGAATAAATAAATTCTACAAAAGAAAAGGCCGTTGGACTTAAGATTCCAGCGCCTGTTCCTGTCAAGTCTGACTTATTTTAAGCTAAGAGACTGTAACAGTTATAACTTTTAAAATAAAAGTCATCTGGTAACAGTTATTTTCCAGGGACCGTAAATAACAGTTATTTGGGACTTTTATTTTAAAAGGCCTACTGAGATTTGTTCAATTTTTTATCAAATATTTTACTGGTTTTTATGCACTTTATAGACATGGACAAATAACAGTTAATTTGCTTTCCAGATTTGTTGAAATGCATATGCTTTGTGGACAAGAGTAAAAAGAGTGTTATTTTTGACGTTTAAAACAAAATATCACAGTAGTCTTTTTAAAATAAAAGTCTCAAATAACTGTTATTTACGGTCCCTGTTATTTTCCTGACTTATATTTATCTGTCACAAAAGAACTGTTATGAAAAGACCTTTATACATATATCTCACACAGAATAACAGTTATTTTATACCCGTTACTCGTAGAGTAAAAGGGTATATTGTATTCGTGCAAAAGTATGTAACAGGGAAAAGAAAGCGTTTCCGTTTCTGAAAGTTTGGAGTACTTTTGGTTTCAATTTTATTGACTTTTAAAAAAATTATTTTTTAGTTTTCCCTAAGAATAAAAATATTTTCTTTAGTTTATTTTGAAGCTAAAAGAGTAACCTTTCGAAGTGTACATAATGCTCAAAACGGAGCTCAGCTCTACTTGGAGGTCCTCAGAGAGGATCTCACCACTTCTACCAACCTATGAATTTTGTAGTGAAATACCCCAATTTCACAAAACTGTTTTTCAAGGCAGGTAGCCAACTTTTGTTAATTGCATTGTGAGATTTGAACAAAATATAAGTATTTTTGCTACATTTAGAAGTACATTTTTTTAAAGTACTTTAAATGTATATGAAATATGTATAAGTATACTCAAATTATAATTGGCTATATATTAAAATTATTTGGACAATCTATTAGCATGCCAATAATTTTCTGAGGGTTTTATACTCATTAACGGGAATAAAGTATTTCTTATGCATTTATTTGCACAGAAATTCTGACTTAGCTTAAAAGTAAAATTAATTTCCACCTTTTTTTCATAATAACAAGGTTTATTTAAAAGATCCTAAAATACTTTCAAAATTACATTTTTCCCGCCAAGACTAACAGTTTTTGAAAAGGTGGCCACTCGAAGCCTTCCACACAAAAACGCAGTGATCTGGCAACCTTCTGGAAAATCAGCTGTGTTTTGATTACATTACGTTCTGCGGAGTGTCGTAATTCGCAAAAATTAGCATCTTAAGATTCGGCCGGAAATGTCGAGGCACGCACTTATAGGTACGTTCAAAGGTGGAAACCAGCGCCTGTGGGCAGGCAAACTAACCCGGATTCTCGCTCAGGTGGCGGCACCGGCTTCATTGGCCGCAACCTGGCCAATCATTTGACCCAAAAGGGTTACGATGTGACGGTGATCTCAAGGATGCCAGGTCCAAAACGCATCACTTGGCACGAGCTGGAGAAGAATGGTATTCCCGGATCCGTTAACGCCGTGGTAAATGCCACGGGTCAGAACACCCTGGACCCGACGAGGCGCTGGACCCCAGGATTCCAGCAAAATGTGTGGAACTCCCGCATCAACTCGTCCAAAACCCTGGCTCAGGCTATCAAATCGGCACCCCAGGTCACCTCCTTTGTAAATCTCTGCGGTGTTAGTCACTATCCGCCTTCGGAGTCCAAGGTTTACAGCGAGGAGGACAAGGTGCAGGGATTCGACTACATGTCCAGATTGTGCCTGGCCTGGGAGGAGGCGGCCCGCACTGGTGACGAGCAGGATTGCAAATGCGTAAGTTACTCTTGGAAAATCCTCAAAATCAGACATTACTACAACCCCCTAATCCCTTTCAGACCATCCTAAGATGCGGCGCTGTTGTGGGCCTTGGCGGTGGAATGATCCAGTCCATGTGGCTACCCTTTAAGCTGGGCGTAGGAGGTCCCTTTGGCAGTGGCAAGCAAATAATGCCCTGGATACATCTTCACGACCTGTGCAGCTTGATACAGTACATCATAGAGAAACCGGTGCCAGGAGTGGTCAATGCGGTGGCTCCTGAAATAGCTAGCAATCTGGAGTTCAGCAAAGTAGGAACCTTTTGCTTCTTATGACTAAAACCTTATTTTAAAAAATTTCCTTTATTGCCAGGCCTTTGCCAAAGCCCTCCATCGTCCCTGCATCTTCAGCGTTCCCGAGTTTGTGGTCCTAGCTATTTTTGGAAAAGAGCGGGCTGCTCTGGTTTTAAATGGAGCCAAAGTCCAGCCTCAGAAGGCCATCTCCTCCGGCTTCAAGTTTCAATATCCCACCGTCAAAGAGGCCGTGACGCAACTGACCCTCAAGGGATGAACTGAATCGACATTGAATGCTGGCTAAAGCTCTGCTTCAGTCAAAAGTTGCCTGTACATTAAATAGATGGTAGTACCAAGCGCAAATTAAAACGAATTTCTGATGGCCGGGGGATTTATGAATCACATCCCCCCGAAAATAGACCCATTTAATTTGTTTACTCATTAGTTATGTCCACCAGTATTTCACAATTTTTTAGCGTCACATTAAATGTAATTATTGGCTTAATTGGTTTTATAAAAACATGTTCAAATTATTTCATTTAATCTCTATGAGTGGAATCCGTATGGAAGCAAATCATAATCTAGTATTGTAAGTTAAATAACACCGTGTAACTTTCAGATAATTTCAAAAGAATTACAACAGTGAGTGTGAAAGGTAGATGGATAGATAAATCTGATATATAAAAGCCCTTTGGAGGGTTGCTGGCCAATTAAAATAAATGCAAACGAACTATGAATAGGCAAAAAAAGTTAATTGATTTGCACACGCTGTGAGTAAGTTATATATAACTCACATAATTATAATCAAATATCAATGACTGAATTTTTTTGACCGCTCGGTGGGTTCTATAAATTGAGAGCCCATGTCGGTTGGAGAATCAGTTCCATATTGCGGCGCCAAACCGAAAATGCCTTCGAAATCGCAACTATTACTGCTCGTTGTCGGGTTCTGCCTGGTATGATGATTTGGTATCACGCGATTTAGGCGCGGTTATAACTAATCCATTCACAGAATGCAGCCGTTTCTGCTGACGTGGACTGCAGCAAGCGACCACCGTTTGTGAGTCCCAAGACCTGCTGTCCCATCCCCGATTTTGTGACCGCCGAATTGAAGCAGAAATGCATAAAGTTTGACATGACCCCGCCACCACCCACAGATGGGGAAGCCAGTGGATCCTTCGAGAGCAAGCGTCGCCACCATCATCCTCACCCACCACCGGTGAGTACGCCTAGACTATGGTTTTGGACCACATAAACTTGGATTACCCGCTTTCAGTGCTTCTTCTCCTGCATCTTCAACGAAACCGGCATCTATCAAAACCAGAAGCTGGATCAGGACAAGCTGACGAGCTATCTGCAGGTGGTGTTCAAGGATAGCTCTGATCTGCAGACCACGGCCACGCAGGCCTTTACCACCTGCGTCACCAAGGTCGCGGAGTTCGAGGCCAATTTACCTGCTCGTCCCGGTCCGTCTCCGCCACCTGGATTCCCCATGTGTCCTCATGACGCCGGCCATCTAATGGGCTGTGTGTTCCGTAATCTCATGAAGAATTGCCCGGACTCGATTAGAAATGATTCCCAAGAGTGCAGCGACATGAAGGAGTTCTTTACCAAGTGCAAGCCCCCCCGTGGTCCTCCTCCATCCGCCGAAGAGATGTAAAGCACCCGAGAACCCCAATTTGTCTGACAGCCCGCAATGAAAATACCTCTCCCAAGCAGAACATATAATATTTTTCAATTTACACCAATAAACATTCAAAGCTCAATATGGTTCCACTTTCTACTCACTGATAGCCGCATCCTTTGTGCCACTTATCACCAAGATGCACGTCTGGGCGCGCAATGAGTTAGAAAATTAGGTTTCCTCCAGGAAATTGCTTATCGCGCGCATGTGCGTGGCCAGGAAACCGTTGGATTTCGTGGCTAAAAAGGATTCACTGAAGTTCTGACTGTGAAAGCGTTGAGAACATGGAGGAGGAGCTGAAATTATTCTTCGAAGAGTGTCGAAGGCAGGAGTTTTCGGCGAAGGACATGCTGGCTATATGTCAACCTTTGATTTGGAGAATTCGCTTGGCTAGGATTACAAAATGGTGCCTTATCCTATTGCCCCTGGTCGCTATTTATCTTCTTTGGTCATATAGCGACACTTTTGCCTGGTCGTTGAGTGCTGTTGGTCGTTTGCTGCTCATTCAGATCCTACCTTTCTGGGATTGGACACCCTACTATAATGCCAAGTGCTTGATTTCAAGAGATCAGAGTGTCCAGGAGCTGCCACCTCCACTGGGTAAACATGAGACTCTGTGGCAAAACTGTGCGCTTTGTGAAGCTTTGGGTAAGTTGAGTTTGACAATCACTATAGTGAAAAACAAAATTAAATAGTTAAGGAAAAATTGGATTTAAAGATTAAATGAAAAATGAAATATGTAAAAAACATTATTTAATATTTCAATGCAAAAAATTAATAGAAACACCATGATATAGAAATAAGAAATCCCTGGATTTACTACTGTTTTATCAGTACACCTCCAAATCATACATTTAATTTCTCAACAGAGGGAATCGCAACTGCCTCGAATGTCAGCTACTCCACTGTGGAATCGGAATACCTAGATCGTGGACTACCTGTCATCATTACAGATACTGGGTTGAGTGTGGATATCCTTAGTCTCCTAGAGCTCATGGAGAAGAGGTCTCCTCAGTGGATGTCCAGCGAACCCTGTGATGTTTCCAGCAATCTCCTGCTGAGAAAACTTTTCAACCTAGAGGCGGCTCTGGACAAGATTCACTCCTGGCAGGGTCTGACAACAAATACCTGGCACCTTCAGCTAAGAAACTGCCAGAAGAAGGCAGTAAAGTCCTCTCGACTGTTCCTGGAACGCCCCTACTACTATCCGCTCCACCTGGCTCCGTATTATTCCAGTTGGCTACTGGCAGCCCATCAGCAGAAGCGAAAGCAGGCGGAGATATACGTTCGTGGCTTGGTCTTTGTCCAGCAGCTGAGTGGCCACTTCGAAATGGTGCTCCATCCCAAGGATCCCTGCCATAGGGGAGTGTGTCCAAGCCTGCGAATGCGTCTGAATGCGGGAGAGGGTTTGATCTTCACCACGGACATCTGGAGCCTTAGCTATGGCCTAGAGAAACCTCACTCCAAGCAGACCTCTCTGGCCAGCATCTTTGAAATTGAGTGGCAGTCGTAAGCGAAAACGTTTCCGATTAGTTGGCCGAAATTGTATTTACACACACAACTAGATACAGACAAGTTATCGAGAGTTACTGGGAGGGATCGGGATTAGGAACAGATTTATCCTAGGCCCTGCGACACTTGGCCTCCACGAGTTTCTGCAGCGTGGCCGTCAGACTGTTGATGGCATCGATCTTCATCCGCTCGATCCGCTCCTGCTGCACCAGCGACATTTTCTGGATCTGCACCTGTTCGCGCTGCAAGCTCCGCTGCAGCTCCATCTTCTCCCGCTCCACCTCCAGTTTCCTTTCGAAGTAGTCCTTCCACCAGATGTCATCGGGAACGCCAGCAGCTGATCCCATGGGTCGACCCAGATCGTACAGCTTGCCGTTGGCCTCCACATGCTGGCTACTATCGCTGGTGCGTTCGGCCTCCGGAATTTGGTCGCCATCGTACTCCATCTTGGGTTGGCGCACCACCTCCGACAGGCTGTTGCTATCCTCGTCGAACTCGTCGTTGGACTTGCTGTCCAGATTCATCTGCGCCTGCAGCAGGACCTGGTCCACAGGCGTGATATACGGCTGTCCCTCCTTGGCCGGAGTTTGCGGTTGAATTTGCAAATGCATTTGCGGGGTTCCGGGTTTAAGGACTACCGGTTGGGGTTGCAGCTGCATCGGTTGCTGGGGTAGTCCTTGGGTCGGGTTTTGTCCATTGGCAGGAGGTGCCGCCTGTTGCCCGTTTGATGTCTGCTGTGGCAGCTGCATGTCAAAGTCGGCCTTCTTCCCCTGCAAGTACTTGAACATCTCCTCGAAGAACTCCCAGTGGACATAGCCGGATACGTATTTCTTGCTCAGATTCTTGTTGTAGGTGATGAGGATGTTGTGCCACTTTTTCTGCACCTTGGCGGCGGAGTAGCGAAAGCCCAACCGTTGGAGTTGACGGGTGCAGTGCAGCCAAAGAGCTGTGCGTTTTTGTCTGTAATGGATTAGGATTACTATATAAAACTGTAATGCTTTGGAAATAATACACCCCACTAACCTGCCCTCTGTGAAGCTTCCCTCCATGGGACCCCGTATGTGAATCAGAGCTCTGGTGGCCTCCGTGGTCCAAGCCCGTTCGTATGGGCCACGACCCATGCTATTGGCTCCTCCCGAGGTTTCCGCCTCCTCAAGTAGGCAATCATCATCCAGGTCGTCTAAGTCATCATCACTTATTTGATAGGCTAAGGAATTTATAAAAAAGACGTATATATCTTGTACTTTCAACATTAGCTAAAAAATTAGATTTAAATAAGAAGTTTAAAGAAATAATCTTAAATCTATTATTATCTAGTAAAGACTTGAAATGTCATATAAACTTGTTGCTTTTGGGCAGCGGTGGAAACCCTGGCACTCTCGCAGCATCCTTCTCCCGGTTCTCTCTCTCTCTCTCTATTATCCTGCTCTCTTTCTCTTCAAAGCTACCACCCAACGCCAGGCCAAAAAGCATCCTAGCTATGTCAAAGATGCTAGCTGCCGCTGACATACACCATGTATGATACATACATACATACCTATGTCCTGATACATGACACTCGCTATGTATGTAAATATGTGCTTTGTCTAGGCTTGTGCACACCAATACTTGTGCACTTTTCTGGCAAACACTCAAATTCCTATTTTGATTTTATTTACCAAGTGGCGGACTTACGTTCGTTATCCTCGAGATTATTCCCGTTGCTTGGGGCTTGGCCATTGCCTCCGTTTAGCTGAACCTGCGCCATTCGGGCAGTCGGATTTCGGTGTTTAATCTGCTTTTTCTGCCAGCCTATAAGTGACTCTTAGACCTTTCGCCTGTCAATAGTTTTCTCGTTCTAACACGATAATTTTCGGGCTGCAGCTTCCAGGCGTCGAGAACTTCGTGTGCGCCTACTCTCTCCGCGCTCTCTCCGCTCCGCTCTCGCTCTTAGATCTGGAAAGGATGGGGAAGCTGCGGCTAGCCAAGGAGTAGTGGTATTAGTTTCCAAGGAGTGGGGTCTCTAGAACGGGGTGGTTGGGCGGTGCTTGGGAGGTTCAGTGGGTGGTGGAGTGCAGCATCTGCGCACTTTGCACTCTGACTTCGCAGGTCTGCTAGCCGCAGCCACAGCCTCACTGGAATAACTGGACACTTGGAAAGTCTAACCTAAATAGTTCTAGTCCGACAGCACTGGAAGGTCGGGAACAGTTAGGGATTACCAACTGGAATAACACATGTCAGGCAATACTAACATATAGAGGCGAACCTCTGATACTTTTTTACTGCACTTTCGATAAAACTTAATCGACTTGCAGAAGAGCATTAATATTATTTCGTTTGAAATTAAATTAAACTGGAATTATGATTACATTAATAAAGAATTTATAGAAATCACCTAAATTAAAACTTAAATGAAATCCAAATAAAAATCATTCCGTACGTTTAATGTAATCGTTAAAAACATTAAACCTCTTTTGCTTTCAAACAGTAAGTTAAAGAAAAACTAAGAAAATATTTAAGTTAAAGCAAATACTCATACAAATTACTATTAACTAACTTTTTTATTAAGGACGCAATTCAAAGTAATGTTTTAATGTTTTTTTTCAGTGTAATGCAATTTTGTAACGGACAATTTCAGAACGATTGTTTTATCGATATACTTTCAGGGCTACCAGCTGGTTATCCCGGCTTTTTGTTGTACTAGGTGGCAACTCGATGCCGCGAATTTGCGCGTGGAACACTATTTGTTATTAAATAATTGTAAATTGTAGTTGTTAAGAGAAAGCCAAGACAATGCCCGCGATGGAAAAAAGCGTGATGTAAGTAGCTGGAGTGCGGAAGTAACAGATGCCTGAATGTAATCCCCTCTGTTCAATCTGCAGCACCGACTGGAAGCGCCTGTGGCAAATGGTCTCTGGAATCCACTATGAGACGCCCCAGGAAACCGTGCGCGAGGAGCTGATGAACGTGGCCACTGAACTGCAGGCCGGCGTGCTCCAATTCAAGGCCAAGAGCGCCTCCAACGTGCAGCTGGGCACTCTGCTCAAGGAGAAGAAGCAGGAGAAGCTACTGCCCTTCACCGAGCGACTGCAGGATCTGCTGGATCTGGAATCCGCCCAGTGCTGGGAAATTCTGTGCTACTACCTCACCCAGGAGTACCGCGGATCGGCCAGCCTGCTCACCCAGCTGATCTCCACCGAGACCAATATGGCCAAGCTGCACGAGGACATCCGCCACTACTACTCACTGGAACGCATGATTGTACTGAAGATCGTTAAGAACCTGATTGTGTTCCACCGGGTGCCTAATCATCCCTACCACCAGGAGTATCGCGCCGTGGTGGAAAAGATTACCCTCCCCCGTCTCAGGGATTCATACTTGGAGCAGCTTGAGAGCCTGATTAGCGAACTGCCGCCTAGAAAGCTGATGGCGGGCGAGTGCTTTCACTCCACGGAGCGATTGATTGCCTGGTCGGAGAGGAACGCGCGCGAGATCAACGAGGTGCTGCACATCCTGCTCCTGCTGGCCGAGCACCTGCCCATGGGCTTGGAACAGATCAAGAGAATATTCGCCGCCTGCAAGCAACACTCTTTCGGAAAGATACAGAACTATCTGGACGAAAGTCAACCATATCACCAGGAGTTAATCCGCAGCCTTACTTACTCCGAGCTGGTGCTCATTCTGAAGTGCTTGGACTTCGAGAAGCCAGAGGAGCACACCAATTTGATTGAAAAACTGATAGAGGACCTGCAGGTGGACATTGCCAGCATGCATCATCGGCCGGAGCACGGCCCCTTGCTACTCGTTTGGATGCTGCTTCGCCTGCGAGGGACGAACGATGCCGACGACGCCTCCAGTTTGCTACGCTGCCGGCAGCTGGGCAAGCGAGCCGTAGACCTAAAGTGCTTTGTCCAACTGCACCTTATTGCTAGGCATTCAATGTACGCCGATGACTCGATGCTCTCGCGGATTGTGCGCAAGACCATCTATAACCAGGTGGGTTACATGTGCAACCTTTTCGATGGCGATGGCAGCTGTGCCCGCTATGAAGGCATCTACGAACTGCTCTGCGAACTCGTCTCTTGGCCGCACTTAGCCAAAGACTTCTGCAACCGGGAAGGTGAGTATTGCATTATAATTCTATGAATGAACAATGTTTAAAACAATGTAATCTATGCTAATACAGATGATGGTCCGAGGTCGCTGTACAAAACGCTTTTGGAGAACTTTCCCTTAGAATTCACACATCTCTCGAAACTGGCACAATCGCTGACTAAAGCGGGTCAAGGAAACTATGTAAGCCATCCCTCTGTTATAGTTCAAGGCACTAGCTTTATTAATTTAACCATTCATACAGGTAAAAAGTCAGCTGGAATCCCTGCCCATACTGGCTCAGCTTTACGATGAAAATCAGCACAAACTCAGAGAGGTGGGCCCCGATGAATTCGAGCTTATAGCCAGTGTGCGTCCCTTTCCGCGAATCGACTTTACCATACCCGCAGGAACCAGTTGCACCGCCATCCAACATCCCTCCGGCTGCTTTATGCACTTTCGCACCCAGGTTAATTTCTTCGATGCGCTACACCACGAGATTAACTGTCTGCTAAGGGAAACAGGTCACCTACATGGTGACTTTGAATCCAGCGAGCGCATCCGTCATGTGGAAGCTGGTCTGAGATTTTTAGAAAGCGCCGTCCAGCTCAGCCAGTCAATTTCCGGCATCAGCGCCGAGATGGTTCATCCCACCGAGATGTGCGTCGATCTGCTGCACAAGTTCAAGAGTGTCCAGTGCCCTCCAGTCGGACTGCTTTCCAGCTGTCTAAATGTTTGCACCGCTCTGCTGCCGCTGGTCGATGAGGAGATATTTTCGCGAATCAGCAATCTGCACATCCTGCCCACTGTTAGCCAAGGATCGCTATTTGACTTCAAGATGTATGCCAATGCCAGTGGAGTGGGCTTCGAGTCGCGCTTCCTCGGCTCCGTCATTGATAACGTAGAGAAGAAGACCGAACGGTACGAATTCCTGCTCTCCTACCTCGGATTCCTGCGCACCTACACCAAGCTAAAGCGGAATCGTCACATACAGGTGGAAATTCCGGGTTTGATATTCCTGCTGAGAGATGTTTTTCCGCATTTGCATACCTGGCACTTCCGCTCCCAGTTGGAGAGAAACAAAATCTACTTCGAAGTTCTGAGCTTCATATGCGACATCTTGGACTTGTTTAACACCAGTAGTGGATCCACATGCAAGGAGCGCGAACTATTGCTGAAGGTGTGCGTTTATTCACTTTTGAATTTGGATAATGGTCTGATTCTTTTGAGGTGAGTCTTTTTATACATTTAATCAACAAATCCTAACTATACTGTTTTATCTCCAGATTCGTAGGTGTAGGCAACGCCTATGTACAGTACACCATGGAGTTAGAGACCAATTGGATGCAGCAGCAGCCACACGGTTTAATGATGCTCGTGCGCTTGTCCATGCGCATTCTGATGCAGTTGCTCCGGCTGAAGGACAAAGTGTATGGGAGCAGTGAAGCTCTCTCCCCACTGGAGGCGTTAATATACACGCAACCAAAACAGCGGGACACTCTGCGAATCATTCCCACGGTATGCAGCTACATGAGCAACATCTTTGATAGATGGCTACCGATCCTGTCCTGCCGCCTGCTAAAGAGAATCGCTCTCGAGTTCAATATGTCTCTTTTGGCCTGTTTGGACATGGAGGCGGATCAAATCCGATTGACCTTCATGCAGAAGTTGCCTGATGAGTTGGAAAGCGATTCCATTAAGCTAGCCATCCTGGAGCTTGTGGACGCTTGCATTGCCAAGCAACCGGGCGTTACTGAAGCTTTCTTCAAAGTCAATTACGCCCAGGACAAACGCTCGCGCTCCTTCTTCGGCAAGGAGTGCGTTCCCAATATTGGCGAAAGTATTGTCACTTATATGCGAGAGTTTCTGGATGCCCTTCAAGTGGAGCCACTGACCATTCAGCAGGCCTTGCCCGCCAAAATCATGAACATTTTCCACTCGCTCTGGAAGCATAATCTGCAGATGCTAGTGGATGAACTGCTGAAGGACAAAGAGTTTTGGCTAAAGCTCTGCGCACCGCTCTTCTCCGAACTTCAGCCGAATGTAAGAATCTACACACAGCTTCTAAATATCATATCCATTGAGGTGTACACGGGAAATGGCACCAATGCCGCATTGCTGGAAGTGATGAACAAGTTCTTCCAGCCAAAGCACTTTGGTCCCTGGCTGAATTACGTTTTCAACATGCCGAAGGTTCCGGCTGCCAATAATTTGAGTTCTTCCGACGAGCTGCCCGACTGG
The DNA here is from genome assembly GCA_037075205.1 of Drosophila prostipennis. Classification (NCBI taxonomy): domain Eukaryota; kingdom Metazoa; phylum Arthropoda; class Insecta; order Diptera; family Drosophilidae; genus Drosophila; species Drosophila prostipennis. The sequence goes on along the minus strand of JBAMCJ010005005.1, from coordinate 877,427 downwards.
ATCTGCTGCCTGCAAGCTTTCAAGGATCTGATCGTGATTCTGCTGAAGAAGCAGCCCAAGTTTATGACCATACCCGAGTCGCAATTCAAGCTGATGGCCCAGAAGTGCCTTAAAGTCTTGGTGGAACGCTCGCACTATCTGGAGGATATGCGTCCGTTTATCATGCTGGCCGAACTGTACGTATTCCTTCTACTCCAATTTAAACACTCGTACACGAACAGCGTGGAGGAAGAACAGGAACTGATGGAACTACTGCTGCAGCTCATGAGTCGCATTTGCTCCTGCTACGAGGATCAGCATGTAAGGGCCAAAGAAGCATGCCTGGCCATTGTGACCAAATGCACTCATCTTTACACCGATCTGCTCATCCGGGATTCGTCAATCACCCTGCGTTTCCTAAACTCCGTCGTGAGCATCATCTGCAGCGAACTACAGCACATGGAGAACTCGGTGAGCCTGGAAAAAACAGAATGTCTCAATAGTTCGGAGAACTCAGATAGCAAGGCTTCCACCAACTCGCTGATCTTGTGCCTCAATCTGCTGAAGGCTGTGGCCACCATATTCCATAACGATGGTCCCGGAAACTGGGATCTACCCTTTGTGTCAGTTCGGTTGTTTCAACGGCTCGTGCGGTGCGTCTCCAAAACCCTGCCCTTGTTCAGCAAACAGGTTCTTAGTGTTCAGCTACTGGACGTGCTCATCGTGTTCGCCAAGGGCCACTGCTCCGTGGAGTTCTTGCACTGCGACGTGGGCGAGTACTTGTGGCTGAAACTGCTGCCGCCGAGGGAACTTCTGCAATCCAAGTATGAGTTCAGTAAGCCGGCGGCGGCGGATGCAGAGCGCTGGACCGTGGAGCAGTGGTGGCCAGTGTACGCCAGGGGTATCGAGTTCGTTACCATCATCTACGAAAAGCACAAGAAATGCTTCCTTCAAGAAGCTTTCCAATTTGTTGGTATTCACGCTGTTTACCTGGAGGATGCCTTGCTACTGAGCAAACAATCTCTTGAACCCGCAGCCATGCAACTAATAAAAGCAGCTGTTAACCTGGTCGCCAGTCTCACGGAACACCACAAGGAGTGGAAGCAAGACAACGATATTTCGCTCGTTAATATAATGGTGGGTTAAATATCCATTGATCTTCTGATTATGATTTTAATCCTCGATATTTATCAATTGCAGCGTGCAGTGCAGAGCCTTTTGTGTCACAGCTCGTCTTTGTTTCATCAGCAACGAAACTTAAAGTGTCTCCTGGCTGGTCGACGCTCGCAGCTGGAAATCCTGCGCAGCACCGAGGCTATAACAATTGATGATGAACTAATCTCTGCCTGCAATGAGTGAGTTGCTCTAATACAACTTTATGTTATCGATTTTTAATTATTTTGACTTACCTTATGATAGCCTCACGGATATTATTATTTACTGCGTAAAGTCCTTGTTGAGATTCAGCCCCGATTTAATGGAACTGCTGTGCTGCAGTGTATATGATCCCTCCAAATACTCAGCATTGTTAGACGTGAAGTTTGGAGCACCCAAATTAAATGAAGAGAATTTGACGCTCACATTTGGAATTATTCTCAACTTGGTTAACATATACGTGAAGGCTTTAAATATGGTATGTAGACAAGCCATCATAATAGGTTCACCCGTAACTTTTAACTTTTAAATCTCCAGCAAAATCATGGCTTCAGTGAGGTGCCCCTAAATACACTTCCCAACGTGGAGCAATCCGGGGACAACGATGAGGCAGACATCTGTTTGGGCAACCAGACCAATCGCACCTTCTCCAAGTCTCTGTCCACCGTCTCCATTTCGTCCGTCAGCTGTCCAGCCAGTGAACTGCTCTCCAACATGGACGGCCAGCTTTGTCTGCTGGCCCTGGAGCACCTGCTCATGCTGGTGGCTTCGCAGGCCATCTATATAATCCGCTCCCCAAACCTGGAAACGCGATGGAAGCAAATCGTGCGCCGGGACATTAGCAACGAGCTGGTGATCTTCAATGAGTTCGTGCGCCGCAAGGTGATATTGGACTACAAGGAGAACCGGAGTCCGTGGCTACGGCGCAAACACGGGCTCTACAAGCTGAAGTTCTCGGATCCTGCGAGGAGTTCGCCCAGCTCATCCCGGAGCTCGGACATCGTGCGCCGCAGTAACGCGAATGCTAATGAGCTGCGGGTTAATGTGGTTCGCAAACTGCACCTACAGCAACAGCAACGCACTCCACCGCCGCACAACTTCGACATGAGCGGCGTACTGAGTCCCATTGCGGCGGTGCCAGGTGCAGCTATGTCCTCGACTCTGGATGCCAGAGATAGCCGGAAGCGTTTGTATCCCGCTCAGCAGGCGGGCGAGGCCTTCCTGGAGGACGAATTGGCTGCCATTGACCTGCAGTACTTTCCCCCGCCCTCGGAGAATGGTTATTCTGAATTGTCGCAGGTTCAGATGGTGGAAGAGGACTATCTTCAGCTGATGTCGGCCCTCTTCAATGTGATGCCCCATTGCGACTGAGCCGTTTAGCCTCTTCATTGTTAAGTGGTCTGTGGATTATTGAATAAAGTTTGTACACTCGAAATAATGTACTTGTTTTATTTCCCCTCATTTCTAAATAGGTTTTTAATTTAATTGGGCGTTAATTAGAGATAAATGATTACCTTTTGAAGAAACAATTTGCATTATTAATTTATTAAATAATACAAATCTTCTATTTATCTAATTAAATCTCTTGTGTTTTCTTTCAGTGTACTGGCTCATTTCACACAATTGTGTAAGTGACGTCACTAGCTTAGACGAGCCCCCAGCAACGTCATCGTCCTCTCATTCGGAAGAGAATCACCACCGCTGGAAGAGTCTCGAAACTCTCCCCCAGAGGAAAAGAAGAGAGAGCTCCCAGTTATGTTCGCTCACCCGCCGAAGAAGTAATCGTCGCTGCTTTCTGCGCTGCCAGCGATTTTGTGGCAGCGTTGAGCTGATTATGAGCCTCCCGCTTTTGGCGTTTTAGTTCCCAGCGATTGGTAAAACAGAACGCATGTGCAGACAACGGAGCGTATACGCAACGTGAACGAAAGCCCGCAACACAAGACCAGACATCAAGTACGAGCATTAAGGTTTACCCCGGTTAGGAATCCGATAATCCGAGAATCAGAGAAAATCAGCCGTCGTCATTAGGGCAACCGAATCAGCCAAATCAGTGATTGTGATAATGCTTAAAGGTGTTCCCACGCTAGCCGGTCGCAACCTTCGTCTTCTGACGACCCAGGGACAGGTGTTGGTCCACCATCGTGCCAAGGCGTCCGCCGCCGAGCCCGCGGAGCAGTTGGACCAGGAGACGGATATCTTGAAGCGCGCCAAGTTCGGACACACGGGCAAACAGCTGCAGCAGAAGATATGCAATGAGGTGAGTTCCGCGGAGGCCTTATAAGGGGGTTGAGCGATAGGACAGCTGACTGTGTACATTTTTGGGCCTTAATTTCGCCCGGCTATTGATTTTTCATGTCAAATATCCGAAAAGTGAACGCATAATACCCACAGATGCGCAAATGCTGGCGGAAAAAACAAACAATTTGCCGAAATCCAAAAATAGATTTCGAAAATTAAACAATGCCGAGATATCGGATCTGATTTTAGGCACGTAAGGGCATATGACTTTCATTCAGCCTGACAACGCTCTTTTTTTTAATGAAGACGCCGGGGCATTGGTTTAATTAGATAAATGCCAAGCACACCGAGACTGACGCAATATCCAGATAACACACCCACTGTCCTGTCTCTCCCTAAAAAAGATAATGTGGTATATCTTATCGTATCTGGGATTGCGGCGACTAGACTACCGGGCAAATTAATTGTGAAATTATCATGACAAATTTTCGGCAAATAGGCGCTAATCAGGTGCAAATCAACTGACACACTCATCCTTAATCCCCAAAACCACATGTGACATGTGGAACTCCCAAATAAGTGGTTCTGGTCGTCAACAAGTAAATAAAAATGCCAAAAATCAGACGACGGCGAGACGCTGACCGAGACATTGAAACACTGATTGCGAGATTGGGAATGGGCACTGAAATTGTTATACAAAATCAACTTTATATTATTAATCTTTTCGCTCGTGAAACACCAGCAGGAATGTTGGACTATAAAACACAAATGCACGCAGAAAAAGTTTCATTTCACCATCAAAATTTGTAAATTTATGAGTTTTTTACTTCTAAGAAGTCTTTATCTTATCCGTTGAACTAAAATCTAATCCGTTAAATTAAAAATCTTATCAAAAAGATAATTTATGTAATTTTGATAACTAAAAATATCTCTGTTATTTTTAAACTTTATTGTGTTTTGTTAACTTTATTGTTGGACATACTTACTGTCCTAATAAAAATGGCGTATTTTCTTATCATCTCATCTCATTTGATAAATAAATATCTTAATATTAAGTGTTTTTTTGAATTTTATGGAATAGATTAGAAAATTGGTACATTATAAATCTAATAAATTACGTTAATTTCTTCGTTAGATAAAAAATAGTATAATTGTACACTCCAATTAGTTTTTCCTATGTTCATAACAATTGTTCCAATAATACGAGTAATGTGAAAAAGTGTGACACATTTTTTAATGTGTATGTGATTCACAGACTCTTTGGGTGTTAAAGTCACGCGAAACTGTCGCCCGAAAATAAATAGTGTAAACGTGAGCATGGCAACACAAAAAATACATAAATATATTAATGTGCAAATAAACTGAGAGCAGAGGTGGTATTTCAAATGGAAAAAAATTATGGATTGAAATTAAGCTAGCTAAGATTTGGCAGAAATCCATCTCTAGTCGAAATTGTTTTGCGGTTCTTTCGTTGCCATGGAAGAAATGAAAGAGCACACACTCATAAATGTTTTGCATACGCGCGTATTAATATTTTAGGTGCCACAACACAAAAACCAAGCCCCTTCACTTCCCACATGGTTACTAGGGAAGAGTAGGAAAGAGAAAGAAAGAGTGTTAAGTAGTTCTCTGAATTCTATAACCAACAATTTCGATACTCTCTTGCTATTCTCATAAACTGTGCAAATTTTTTTTTAATGCTGAAAGAAAGCTGTTTAATTTCAAGAGAGAGGTATTTAGATATTAGCAAAGAAATTTAAGGATTAAATGTATTACACTCTAAAAAATATACGAGTAGTAAAAATACTCATTAAATATATTTTATAACCGCGATTTACAACTGCACAGGACTTAATACACTTCCGGAAGCCCCAGTTCCCATTAAATTGCGCCCTATGCAATTTAATTGTAGTTAGAACCCTTCAATTTATTCTAAAATTGTATAGTCTTTATGAAGATAATAATACTTTGGGGACTACCAGTTACAGTGCTGTAATTGCTCAATGAATTACAACAAATCTTCTTGATTTACGACAATATTGGAATTTGGCAAGTCGTTAATTAGTTCAAGAATTACAAACCTGGTATTTAACCATTACGAATAGTCTATATAAAAGGTTGAAACACTTACTGCGTAGAAAATAAAAGCGCCATTTATTTAAAAAATAAATAATTGTTTATTACAATTGTATTTCGTAATACTTTGACATAATCGAGTTGAAAGTTTAGTTTTTTGCGGGCGAGTGTGAACGAAAATTAGTTCTCTCATTTTCCCTGAGTAATTTTCTCTTTGATAAACTTAATCTCTGCACTTCCGTGCGAATTGTGCGTCAAAGTTTCGTCAGCTTTTCGGATTGGATCCCAATATGAAAGGTGCCAAAGTCCCACGCTAATGGTGACAGGCCCCCTTGAACGGAAACTTGTTCAGCAAATATTTTATTCTTCTTATTTTTATCCGCACCTGATGTTGTTGTTGTTATTGAACAAGATATTCCTCTCACATGACTTTCTTTCGCTTAAATATGTATTTAATAATATGCAAATAAGCAGCAAGTGCGAAAAGAGCTTAACAATGAAAACAGATTTTGGAGGCAAAGGTTTACCCATTTCTTAGAATGTGAAACAGATTTATATGATTTGATAAGGACACGTGCAAATAATTTAAACAGTTTATTTCCATTAAAGTCCCAAAGTCAATAGTGCTTGGCTGTAATCAGAAGTACTAGGAAAAACCCAAGTCAAGTAAATGAATTTTCATCAAATGAAAGGAAATGAAGAAAAGTACGCTGATGTCATGCGGTTAGGTAATCCAATCCAATGGTACTTATGACTCAAGGCAGGTCTGGAAGTTTTCGGTTACACTAATGAATGATTACAGCTTTATTCACTAACGAAAGAAGTGAGTAGGCTGAGAACAGTATGTAAAGATGATGAAAATATTTCCCAAATTTATAATATGCAGAAAGATTGTATTGCAAATATTAGGGAAATATTAGAAAGAAAGAAACCAAACGCAGTATGATAGTAATCACCATCCTTGTAAGCTTTCAAAGTGTTGCCGAGTTTTGGGGATTTCACTTAAGTTTGGATAGACCCAACCCCCTCTTGCTATAAAAGGTGCTCGTCAATGGCTTTTGGCCATTATTTCCACTTCGATCCAGTTGCGGTATACATTGGATATACCTCCGAAATATGCTAGTACGTGCCGTACAGTTGGCACTTGACATAACTTGGAATACGTGACTTTAACTGGGAATTCTTGACCTGAACTACAGCTGTAATATGATTGTCTTTCCATTTCAGAAGAAACTGCGCGCTCCACCGCTATTGAATTTGGTATTCGCCAATCGAAAGTTGTCCTTCTACGACACCAGTTCCACGCCAAAGACCAAAGAGGATAATGCCAAGCTGTGAGTATATAATCCGGAATTGAACCTTAACCTTTCTCATCTTCACCATCACCTCACGCCCGGAAACAATCCAAACCAGAGCACAAATGCATGCAATCACTAATTGTTAGGATTACAAAATATTTATCCACTCATTTGCACCTGCCTCGTCTGCGGTTGCCTTTCCCCCACTATATTCCACGTGGCTAGAATCAGTTGGGTCAACAGTTTCCCTGCTACCAGGCTGCACTTCATATCCCAATGATCCATTTTTAGACTCGCTGCAGTTTACAGAGCTATTCTTAGTTCGGAAAATATTGTTTTCGAAAACAACAGCCCCAAACAGTTGACACACACAATTAGCAATCCCTGCCAAAGTCCAAAGAAATGGCAAAAATATTTTGATGGCACTTTTTGGGGTAAATATTTTGTGGGCTCTCCTTTTGTTTCAAGTATCCGGAGAGGATGGGGTTGGGTGGTGCTCCCAATGGGAGGAATCCGCCCCGAAATCAAGCGCTAATTGCCGGCAATCGTTAGCGCATAAAAATAAATTAACATACGTTTATTAAACGAAGATAAAAATCGAATTCGCTCACTCTTTTTGGGTCTGCTGAATTATACATATGTGTATATTGGCTTTGATGTATGTATAATGTTGGCGAACTATAAAACCATTCGCCGTTCGCCGACCGTGCTCATTTCGGCGGTGACGGGCCGCAAGTTTGCACAGCGAAAAGGAAGGATATTGAATATTATACTATCTCAAAATGATGGGCGATCGTAGTTGGAATCTGCTGCAGTATGCCACCGAGAGGGCGCCCCTCCCACTGGATGGGTATACCGCCGAGGAGGCGGCCCAGTTCAAGGACAGCATCAGGCAGAAGATAGTAGACGATCTGAAGTCGATGACGGGGGAGGAACTGATCGAGCTGGTCAAGCAGAATGCCGCCAAGGTGGAGGAGGAGAAGGCGGAGGTTCCCGTTAAGGAACCCCTTTCGGGCACCGAAGAGGGCAAGGAGCGGGTTCAGGATGATGCCGATTTGATAGACGCCGGCATTATAGCCGAAATGGTCGCCGGACTCTGCACCAAAAGCCAGAAGGAGACGTTCATCAAGGTGATAACGAAGTATATCAGGTAATTGTGAATCAGCCGGAGACGTGCCCACCTCCTTATCAGAATCGAGGGAAAAAATGAAAGAAAGGTGTTCCGCCGCGTGACGTTTTCCTCCTTATCGGTTCTGTGAAGTAGTGTATCTGCCATAGAGAGTGCCAGACAATGGCCAGTGCCATTATAATGCCATAAATCCGGCCATATCTACTCTGTATGTCGGCTGTGTGTGCTGCGTGTGGGTTTTTGTGTACCAGCCAGCCGGCGGGGGGTTGTATAGAGAAAAAGGAGTTAATTAATTTATTTTATTGGCAATAACATGATTTAGAAATTAGCACATTCCGGCTCGGCTCTCCGTGGTGCCCTGCCCACCGCTCATCGCTCGCCGCTCTCCGATCCCCAAGCGCCTGTCCGTATGGCTATCTAAGTGCTCCGTTCGCTGGGAGCAGCAGAAAAAGTCACACTTTCTGCTAATGTATAAAATGCCGGCGCGCTTACTGTTGTTCCCATTAAACTTGCAACAGCTCAGCGCTCAAGTCAAGGCGATCCGAGTTCGAAATCCGGCGAAAAGTTAGAAACAGACACCGAAAGCCAGCGAATATCACGTATACGCCGTGATGGTGCAAACAAGCGAAATGGAAGCCCTGAAGCGGCAGAGCGAGGACGGGGAGGAGACCAAGGAGCGGGAGGAGAACTATAGGAGGGGCAAGGAGCAGGAGACCACGGAGACGGCGGCCATCATCGAGGAAATAATCGAGGGCATCTCGCTGCAGAATCGCCGCGGCACCATAGTGCGTACTATTTCCGCGATAATCAGGTAAAAATAGTGCCGGAAAGAGCAAACCGAAGACAGACAGTCAGGGGCAGGGACAAATTGTATACACATAGTATCGAGTGGATCGTAAAAATAGATTGTGCACATTACACGCCCCTTTATCTATATGACACACCTCGAAAACCCCCTTTATAACACGAAAATTGCGTTGATTGACGCTCATTACACACGCTCTTTATGGCCAGCATATGGAAATCTAACTAACAATTGCGTCTGATCATCCTGTTTACCATTATCTTTTAGCAGTCAGCGACGCCACTATTCGATGCGGCCGTGAGTAATCGATTGAACCGTTCTTGTGTCCCCTCCCCAGTAGAATATGAATCAGTTGCCATGCCACAGAACCATATATGTACCATAAACCAAACGATCTCTTAATCAAGCCCAAGTCAACTAAATTGGAGTTAATTGAAGTCTGCGCGAAATGATTTCCCGAATTGATAGTTCCGCATAAAAATCCAAATTAAACGAATCGAATAGAAATGGAGGAAGATCTATTTTTAGAAGAGTCCAACTGGATCTGTGCAGTTTCTGTTTGGCCGCGCTGCATTGGATGTCTGTGAGCCAATTAGCACTTGGAATACAGCGCCAGTTGGCCAAAGACAAACCCCTCTAAAATCCCCCCTTTCACCCCTCTAAATAAACCCCCCGTAGTACTAGTGCCATATTTTATTTTCTGTGAATTTTGTCTTGCTTTTCCACACACGCATGCTAAAATTCAATGGGGTATTGCCGCTCAATTAGCAGGTGCCCTAAACCCAATTGCTTTTCTGTGGCTTCGAAACTATTTCGCTAATTTCCCCCGTATTAACTGGTTGTATTTCTATTCACAGCCACCGGGAGCAGGAGCAGCGCAATGCGGAGGATGTGCTGTTCGACATGTTCGCCAGCGAAGAGACGGGCCTCATCTCGATGGGCAAGTTCCTGGCCGGACTGAAGACCACTGGCATTCGCAGGAACGATCCGAGGGTGCGAGAGCTGATGGATAATCTGAAGAAGGTGCACAAATTGAACAATTACGAGACCGGCTCTTCGGCAGAGACTCAGCACCTCAATCGGGAGACCTTCAAGGCGTAAGTTGTGGCCAAAGGTATTCCAAACCTGTACTAACAATCCCTTCCCTTTTTCAGGGTGGTGGCCCCCAATATTGTGCTGATCGCCAAGGCCTTCCGGCAGCAGTTTGTGATCCCCGACTTTACCAGTTTCGTCAAGGACATCGAGGACATCTACAACCGCTGCAAGACCAACACCTTGGGCAAGTTGGCCGACTACATTCCGCAGCTGGCTCGCTACAATCCCGATTCCTGGGGGCTGAGCATCTGCACCATTGACGGGCAGCGCTTCTCCATCGGCGATGTGGACGTGCCCTTCACCCTCCAGAGTTGCAGCAAGCCACTCACCTATGCCATTGCCCTGGAGAAGTTGGGACCCAAGGTGGTGCACTCGTATGTGGGCCAGGAGCCCAGTGGCAGGAACTTCAACGAACTGGTCCTGGATCAGAACAGTAAGTTCAGACTCTGAATAAATCGTAGAACAATAGGTAGTAATAGTTAAATTATTGAGAAATTATCCAAGAGTAAGTTAACTTATATCCCTGTGTAAAGGTTTATGGAAATGATCTTTACATTTATCTTAATAACTTGGAACATCAACAAAATTGATATCATATTGATGATTTATTATTAGTTAATTACACCCGTTACTTGTAGAGTAAAAGGGTATATTGTATTCGTGCAAAAGTATGTAACAGGGAGAAGGAAGCGTTTTCGACCCTATAAAGCACATATCTTGATCAGGTTCACTAGCCGATTCGATCTAGCCATGTCTATATGTCTGTCTGTCTGTATGAACGCTCAGATCTCGGAAACTATAAAATATAGAATCTTTTTCTTTTCTTTCTAAAAGAATATTTACCTTATATTTTCAAGCTTCCTTTTCACAAGCCAAATCAAAGTAGTGATTAAGTGTTGTTCCATTGATCTTCTTCTAATTATATTGCGTTCTCTCCACAGAGAAACCCCATAATCCGATGATCAACGCCGGCGCCATTCTCACCTGTTCCCTGATGAACGCTCTGGTCAAGCCCGACATGACCTCCGCCGAGATCTTCGACTACACCATGTCCTGGTTCAAGCGGCTGTCCGGCGGAGAGTACATTGGCTTCAATAACGCCGTGTTCCTGTCCGAGCGGGAGGCCGCCGACAGGAACTACGCCCTGGGCTTCTACATGCGGGAGAACAAGTGCTTCCCCAAGCGCACCAATCTGAAGGAGGTGATGGACTTCTACTTCCAGTGCTGCTCCATGGAGACCAACTGCGAGGCAATGTCGGTGATTGCGGCCAGTTTGGCCAACGGTGGCATCTGTCCCACCACCGAGGAGAAGGTGTTCCGGCCGGAAGTAATCCGGGATGTGCTCTCGATCATGCACTCCTGCGGCACGTACGACTACTCCGGTCAGTTCGCCTTCAAGGTGGGTCTGCCGGCCAAGTCCGGAGTGAGCGGCGGCATGATGCTGGTCATCCCCAACGTCATGGGCATCTTTGCCTGGTCCCCGCCCCTGGATCACCTGGGCAACACGGTGAGGGGTTTGCAGTTCTGCGAGGAGCTGGTCTCCATGTTCAATTTCCATCGCTACGACAACCTGAAGCACCTGTCCAACAAGAAGGATCCGCGCAAGCACCGCTACGAGACCAAGGGTCTGTCCATTGTGAATCTGCTCTTTTCAGCTGCCAGCGGAGATGTAACGGCCCTGCGTCGCCACCGGCTCTCCGGGATGGACATCACCCTGGCGGACTACGATGGTCGTACCGCCCTGCATCTGGCCGCCTCCGAGGGTCATCTGGAGTGCGTCAAGTTCCTCTTGGAGCAGTGCCATGTCCCGCACAACCCCAAGGATCGTTGGGGCAACCTGCCCGTGGACGAGGCCGAGAACTTCGGGCACAACCACGTGGTGGAGTTCCTGCGCTCCTGGGCGGAGAAGGCCGATCAGTCCAACGAGGAGTGCCAGCCCGAGGCGGTGATAAGCAAGACACAAGCCGATGAGGTCAGTTCAAGTCCATGTCCAAGTTCAAGTCTGGGCCGGATGCCAAGCCCGTGTGTTGAGAAGCCCAAGCTGAATTCCAATCTCACTTTCCAGGAAATCTGCAGCACGAGCGATCTGGAGACCAGTCCGGCCACCAGTCCCATTCCCACGACCGTGGAATCCGGATCCAGGGCGGGATCAGGACGATCCAGTCCGGTGCCATCGGATGCGGGAAGTACGGCGAGCGCCGGAAGCGCCAGCAGCATCGATGACAAGACCAAGCCGGGATTATAAGAGCCCAGAGATCGAGGATCCCCGCAGAATCTCTCCGACTAAATTATTCGCACAACCTTTTAGTTTATATACGACGTATTAGATAAAGATAAGAGTACCCAAAGTACGCTGGTCGGTTAGTCCTATATAATTTGTAGTAGTCATCCCACGTGCAAGACGCGGTCCTTCGAGCCGGATCCGCTGCACAAGCGGCATTTGTACTTGTACTTAGTAGTGCTTAGTTAGCCTCAATATTCCAGGGTATCCTACGAGACAATGACAATAATCTTAACGAATATCTACTAACCCACAATTTGGGGTCTGTGACCCGCCTAAATGTATTGCATTCGTACTTGTCAATTGATATTTGTATGCGTTTGTAAGTGTATTAATTATCCTGTTCCAAAAATGCCGAGCTATGTGCAGGCATACTTGATCGCAGTTGAATATATAGTTAGTTGAAAAACACAAAATATATGGCGTATCTTTACTTAAGGGTTCAAAAGGTCTTAACTCTTTTCTGGGTGGAAGATTTGCAATGGGCTTCAATGCTAGCATTTCTAATACAAATATTCTACAGTTTTTATAAAATATACCTACATATATTTTACACAATGTTCTACAAATAATAACATAATGTGGTACAACTTTCTTAATAATTATGCATACAAGAATTGATATTTGATTAATGCAGTCTTTACATGTTTAATAAATGGGCCATTTTTAAATATAAATATTGATTCAAGTCATTTGGGTACTGTAGAAATTGGAATTTTAAAGGTTACCAGATGCTTCCGAATTTTAACCCTTTGCAAGAAATATTTTAATTAAACCCTTGTCCAAAGTAAATCAAATTTTATTCGAAAACATTTATTTTTATCATATCTACATAAGAGTGTATATTTCATCACATTCTACAAGTATCTGCTATAAAGCCATATAGTTTATTCATGTAAACCGACCGTATTTTACACGAGGAGACAAGACACGAAGCTCGATTATAGCACCATTATAGCATGTCGCCGACCAACTTTCCCAGTGCCATTGAATTCAGTTCGTTTGCAGCATTCGTGGAGTTCGGTCGTGGGTGTTTCTGTTTCAGAGTGCGTGTTCCGTGCCGGTTTGTTTGCGGAGTTTCCATCACATCCATCCATCAGCTCCCTTTCGGTCCACACCATCTCCGCCGGAGGAGGGATGATGCACTCGTGCTCGCGTTCGGGCAGATGAATTAATTGTGGAAAATTGTTAAATTCCAGCTCGTTGAAGCGGCCACAAATCCAATTAAGCATATACACCGTTTGCGGAGAGTTTGTGCATAATAGAGTAATTAAGTTTTCATTGAAAAGGGTTTTTGACACCGCACACGCCGCAGTAACTTGGGGTAGGTTCAACTTTTCCAAAGACAGTCAGTCGAGAGTGGCAAAAACAGCAGCAGCAGCAGAGCAGCTTTATTTCCGGTTCCGCTTTGCTAGTTGGTTTCTCATAAGGGGCCATAAAAAACACTCGGAACTCAGAAGAGTAGACCCAAATCGGATTATTAAGTCTATGCCGCAAAAAGGATGTCTATTGTGGAGAGACTAGGGTTGCATGCCCCCCATTCCCCATTCCCCATCCCCTTCCCACCCCGCCAAAGCCCCTGATTCCTGCATTTCCCTTTATTGACAATCTCTCTGCACAAGTCGCTGCATATCCGGGCCTCCAAATATTCGGGGGCCTTCTATTGTGAGTGGATTTTTGGCCGCTCGCTTTGTTTCTTCCCTCCGCTTGGCGCAAATATGGGCAGCGTCAGCAGCTGCGGGATTGCATAATGTCCAGCTTCCTCACCAGAAAGTAGCCCACTTTAGGCTGGAGAAGTAGGTCTGCCCCCTGGGAAAAACAAAGTCTTAGATCTATGGAAATATTCCTAATAATGGTTGCTGTTCTCGAAAATATGCTTATCAAGTCTTGAATAATTCAATATTTTTAGTTCAGAAAAATTACTAATCAAATCAAGTAATCACCTGTAGTAAAAGATATGAGGTACTTCATAGTTATTTTGATAATATTAATACTGTACCACTGCTAAAGAAGCATAATGTTAAATTCAATATTTAATCGTATTTTGCTTAAGGAAATTTAAATGATATCTAGAATGATTTGAATCATTTATGCCCTTAAATAACGAATTAATAGGGAATAGTAAAATAACAATTTAACTTTAGTAACCTTCATTTTAATTATTTTTTATGACTGTCAGAATCATTCATATTATTTAACAAAAAATAATTTAAAAACCGTAGGAAATCAATTGATTTAATTTCACCATTTTTAAATTTTGAATTACACTTTGATTTTAATATAAAAGTCTCGTATATTAAATTAAGAAATGCTTTAAATTTTATACCTAATTTGAAATATTTTTAAATTAAACACGCAATTAACTGCTATGTTTTTGTTTTTAATTCAAATATTAAATACGAAATTTTAAATTCAATATGCACATATTTATTTTTACTGTTCTACTTTTTCCATTGTTATTTTCCGTACCTCCAAGTGAATCCAAATCCAAACTGTTTAGCAAAAGAGTAAAACAAATGACTGAGGTCAAGAGACTAAGCTGATTTCAATCATAACAGAACTGAATGCTCCCACAATCCGAAAATGTCTCTGTCTCATTTGCTAATAATACCCCTAAGTCGGGACCTGTATAATCAGAATAATCCAGGCGGAGGGAATGTCAATCCACAATGTCCAGTCCGTGGGAACTGGACACATGTGTGGGAATAGGGATGGGGATAGGGACAGGGACAGTGACAGTGGGCTATGCAAACGATTCGCAGGAATTTCGGAATGAAGGGGCGTATTGGGGTTGCCGGTTGACTGGTTGGCTGGCTAAAGGAAGTTGGCTTCGGCATCAGCAAATGTCAGGCATTGATGTGTCCATCAAGTGTCTCTGGATCGGGTTCAACGAACCCCCAAGAACTAGAACGTCCGATAATAATTGATTGGTCGGAGAATAGGGATAGGGAACGGAACCCACACACACATTCCGAGTCAGGGTATCTGCAGTGAAGTATCTGGAATATCTTCAACTTGACGGGGACGTGAATCGGAAATTGGCGCTCTCTGCGGAACGCATTCGGACGTGTGATGAGCCAATTTCACACATGGCAGAGACGGCGGGAAAAACAGAAAAAATTACAAAAAAGAGTCTGAAACCAAAACAGAGAGCGAGCCAAGTGCATTGCCCTGGACTTCGGTTGACGCTGCACTTTTGCCACCTTGTGGAGTCGCCAAAAATAAATGCCAAAAGCCATTTCCACTTCCCGTTCTCCCCCAAAAACGAAAAGCGGCTTCCCCGCTTATTATGTTTGGTTCCCCCCATTTTAAAGGCCCATATATATATGACCATCCATGTATTCAGACTTATAGCGGCGCCGCCATTCATCACCAGATGAGCGCTACACCCCCTATATTATACAGAGTTGCGGATGTGGAATCGGAATCCTGCTGCTTTTCTGTTGTTCTCTCTATTAAAATGCCACATTTAAATGCCGAGCCTCATAAATGTTTCTCTCCTCGCAATGCAGTGAAAAAAACAGCAGCATCAAAATTGATTGCTTTCACATGGACACGAACTCGGTGAGCCCCCTGCCGCCGATGGAGGAGGCCATGGACAGGGTCAGCGAGAAGTCGCCCCCGGGAACTCCCAATGGCATTGATATGCCCCCGCCGCCAGATGAAAAGTGAGTTCAGATTACCCAAAAACCGAAAATAGACCTTAAATGAGTGTAAGTTCTGAATACATTGATTTAAGCTCGAATTTCTTATAGAAATACCATGCTTAGATTTATGGTTTCATCTATTTATACCCGTTACTCGAGGAGTAAAAGGGTATATTGTATTCGTGCTAAAGTGTGTAACAGCTAGAAGGAAGCTTTTCCGACCCTATTAAGTATATATATTCTTGATCAGGATCACTAGCCGAGTCGATCTAGCCATGTCCGTCTGTCCGTCCGGATGAACGCTGAGATCTCGGAAACTACAAAAGCTAGAATATTGGGATTACCAACACATGATCGTGGGCTTCCTACGCAGCGCAAGTTTATTTCAGCCGACCGCCACGCCCCCTCTAACGCCCACAATCGCCCATAGCCGCCCACAAACGATACTAAAATGTGCCTGTCGCCCACATTTTCAAAGATTTCTGAGAAGTATAAATGCAATTTTGTTGTGTTTAGTTATACCTATCGAAATGTAGAATAAAATTTTTAAATCGGACCATTCGTTAAAAAGTTATGCCTTATCAAAGTTTATATCTCCATCTCCCTCGCACTCCCTTTAGCCGAGTGACGGGTATTAGATAGTCGGGACACCAACCCGACTATAGCGTTCTCTCTTGTTTTATTTAATACCTGGTAAATTAAAGGTATTTAAGATGTATTTAAGAGTGTAGTATATTAATCTTCAAGTATTGTTACTGATTTGAAAAATCAAAAAAAAATATAAAGAAATTTATTTTTTAAGTTCTAATTTATTTATTTATTTTGTTTAACAATTTTACATTTTTAAAAAAATGTCCAAACATTTTAGGTGATAAATAAACTACTAAGGGCCGGTTTCTCGAGTGCCGGCTAACATTTCTCGAACAGATAAAGTCCCTGCTTAGGCATTTTGGCTTTTTCGAGCATTAATGTGAGAACTAACTTTGACAGGGACTCGGAGTCCCTGTTAAGCGTTTTCGACTCGATAAAACGACAGCTGATTTCCCAAAGCCAAATAAGAAGAAGAAACGAAATCACAGCTGACTTTGCCTTTGAATTATACCCAAACAGCTGATAGAATAATCAAAGCACGCCATTTTTTGCGCTTAACAGCACATTCTGTGCGCTAACAGCACTCTGTAATTGCTTCTCGATCAGATAAATTAAAGGCGTCGAGAAAACCGATTTGCTTTTACGATAAGTTTATCTGGTGATTATCTTTTTCGAACAGATAGCTATCAGGGACTTTAGCCGGCACTCGAGAAATCGGCCCTTAGTTAGAATTTTAATATATTGAGGGTCAATTATAAGACCGCTTTTCACCAGAATCTCTCCCTTGCTTGACCAATCAATCCCCCATGCCCAGCTAATCAACACAATTTAGGGCCGGTTTCTCGAGTGCCGGCTAACATTTCTCGAACAGATAAAGTCCCTGCTAAGGCATTTTGGCTTTCTCGAGCATCAATGTGAGAACTAACTTTGACAGGGACTCGGAGTCCCTGTTAAGCGTTTTCGACTCGATAAAACGACAGCTGATTTCCCAAAGCCAAATAAGAAGAAGAAACGAAATCACAGCTGACTTTGCCTTTGAATTATACCCAAACAGCTGATAGAATAATCAAAGCACGCCATTTTTTGCGCTTTACAGCACATTCTGTGCGCTAACAGCACTCTGTAATTGCTTCTCGATCAGATAAATTAAAGGCGTCGAGAAAACCGATTTGCTTTTACGATAAGTTTATCTGGTGATTATCTTTTTCGAACAGATAGCTATCAGGGACTTTAGCCGGCACTCGAGAAACCGGCCCTTAGTCAACAGATTCCCCAACACATTTGTTTATCAATATTTAAGTAAATTGTGTCACTTATGCATGGCAAATTCGAGGCAGGCACAAAAACGGAGAGACCAATTTCCCCGGAGGCCAATTTGGAACTCTTGTCTAGCCGGCAATTGGCCTTGCTCATCTCGGATGCTCAGCTTGCAGTTGGAACCTCCACGTAAAGATATGGAAAACAAAAGCAGACCAGACGTCCGTAGTATGCCTTTAATCGATTTTAATGGCACCACGCGGCGTATGAGCAACATTTACATGGAATAGGACACGGACACGTTAGGAATTACCCCAAAGACTAATTAACAATAACGAAGAACAGCCAATGTCGACGCCTACACACCCTTTGGGAGGTGGCAAGGGGTAGTAGCGACTAGTCGAGGCTATTTTTACGCGCCAATTTCCTAATTCACGTATCTTTGAAAGTCGTAAATTTTATTTTAATGCGACCTCGTCGCAAATCACACAAAACCCGGGACACATCCTTCCTGTAACCCGCTGTACACCCACAAATTCAACAGTTGATCGCGTGTGCAGAACTCACATAGAATCAGGCAGTAAACATTCCGCCCGGAATCCTCCCACTCCCACTCCCCTCCCCCTTCCACGTCCTTTGGCCCTGTCCTTGTCCAATTTCTGGCACGAAGCTCGGTAAGCTTCGAGTAATTACGGGTATTTTTCCTTCTTTTCCCGGGGACTCAACCTTTTCGCCGCCTCGTTTTCATTTCATTTTCATTTGGTTTTCATTTGATTTCAAGTAATTTTTGGGCGCGTTGCCCGCACAAAAACCGAGTGGCTTATGGGCTCCAAGGAGCTGGAATAATGACCCAAAGTCCCAGGGTGTGTTTGTTCTGTCTGTTCCCGAAGAGTGGAGTGGGAATGGGGTATAAGGTACATGAATGTGGAAGTGGATGGCCCTATCCCACTGCACGAGTAATTGCTGACCCAGTATTTCACTCTGAATTAGTGGAAGCCCCGCTTCCATAAATATTTGATTGATTCAGGCTGCTGCTGGCAGGTGTTTTGATTGATACTCGTCTTTACTTATTTATTTATAGTCACAAAGTATTGTTGACAAACAGGTGTCCCCCTAATTAGTTTTTAGGTGGGAGGTAGGAAACTATTTCTGTCCTCTTATGTATTATTTTAGCTTAGCTTGCCTTGTATTTCTTATCACAATGCCGAATATTTTTCTGCCAGACATTTTCCAGTCAGCTGATGATCTTGGTTATCTTTTATTTACACTTCTAATCTGCAGAGCCTAAGTAGCAGCCTTCTAGACCTCAAATTGCATAACCCAAGGTCGAGGCGAGAAGACACCAAGTCATAAATCTTACTAATCAAAAAATCTTATACAAATAATTAACACATCTTAAAATTCATATTTCCCTCCATGGATCGAGGTTTATGTCTCAGCTTTAAAAGTTCTCCCTTCGGTTCAGTTCTTGACTCAAACTGTATCCGCCTGGTTGGTGTCTCAGCTAAAATATCGTTACGATCTAAAGTGCATATGAGATCTAAAACCCAGCTCGATCTTTTAGTTCCAGAAAGCTTCGGCCAGAAAATTGAAATATATTTTCAGTTGTATCTTGATGATCGCCGCGATCTGATCGCTGTTACACTTCATTCGATAATCAAATTCAGTGAATTTAATTGAGGATTTTCGTGCGTTTGTTTGTGTTAGTGCGACCGTTAACAAAAGGAGCAATATAAACAAAAGCATAGAGAAAAAGAAGAAAAACGATTTTATATTTAAAGTGCTTTGTTTATGCTGAACTTGTGTGCCACTTTTCTTTAAATTTTGGATGCTATTACAAGCTACTTGCGGATCTGCCACTTTCTTTGACTCAGAAACAGAGACTGGTTCGACGTAGTTGGACAAGAATCGGAATTTGCATCAATGGAAGACAGACCCCACTTGATTAAATTCAATGAATAGATAACGAACCGAATCCGTCACTGTTTTTGGGATCGCTTCTGGCCCCGTGTGATTGACAAATTAACGCATTCAGCTTGATTAGCATCTGTATCCGAACTGGAAAAGTTCTATTAGCGATTAGCGATCCCATAGCCTAGCGTCGGTTTTCAATTGTCTCTCGAATGTGGCATTTTACAGAATCGGCATAGAATCGCCCAATTGCGCGGAAAACACCAACCACTCTGTATATACATAAACGACCTTTAGTTGGGCCATCCTATATATATAGCTATATAGAGCCGATCTGTGACGCACCGCCCAGCGATTCTACGTCTAGTGGGTGGCGGTGACAAGACGAGCAGAAAAACCCAACGAATTTCGGCCCAAATAGCAACACTTGGCTAAATGCGTGATCGCCACTTGGCCAAAATGCCGCGTGGAGGAACGACAACAGCGTAAGTCCCAGTCCTATAAAAAATACGTATATTAAACACCCCCCACAAGGCCAGACTTTAGACCCAAAACAAACAAATTGCGTGCTGTTCCTAAGCGTATTTATTTAATTTAAACAGTTTCTGAATACAGAAAGGAAAAGTACTTTGATCGTACTCTTGATCGTATCAGGTTGTAGTAGCGCGAATTCGATTGTATCTGCAAGATACAATTTCAGGCATATGTGTATGTTCGGGTCGGATTATTGTACTGGATTGGATGGCCGCACTCCCTCGAGAGATCGCCTTAATTGAAACCGCCGCGACATCGACCACGTCTCTAAACAATTGCGGGGCATTGTATGGTAACCCCCTACCAGATCAGATCGGATCAGACCGCACCAGTATATTATATAGTATGCCGTACTCGTACTTCGTCATAATCAACCCGCAGGATAAACTGAAGTGTGTGTCGGGCATTCGAGTGATTTTCAGCCATGCGTGCGACAGCAAATGTTTTAATTCGCCTCGATCCGCAGACTTTTAATTGTGCATTCCGCGTCAGCTCGTTACTTGTTACATCTGATGGTTTCTTTAATTGAAATGTGCCCTGGCTTCCTGCCGCACTTTCTTCCCTACTTTGTTTTTCCCTATTTCCATCTTTCGACCAGTTAGCACTGCTCTACTTTTGAGAACCGAGCTAACCAACTATTGCCATAATTAGCCTGCTTTTATAGCTGAGTTCTGGTTTCCCTATTATCTGATCACTACTTTTTTGTTGATCCACTCTCATTTGGACATCTGGCTGCCATGGTCATCATAATCTCCATCACATGACTGAGATAAGAAGGTTCCTAAATTTACTCAGGGTTTGAGGACAGTTTGCTTGTCCGCAGATAAGGAACGATGAAGGCTTAGACATAATTCAACACAATATAGTTGTAAGATATAATATCTTTTTGAACTTGATATTCGCAGAGTGTAAATCAGGTTTGCATATCTCAGATAAGAACCTTAACAAACTTCTGAAGTCTAATAAAGAAAGAAAGAAGAATCAGATGCGATAAGAATAAATATATCTCGGATAAAAAAAAAAAAATTGGCCGAAGCTAATAGGCTTCCTAAGCGAGGCACAACGATATAGGAATCAATTCTCTGATGAATCGATATAGGAGTCACCTTTGCATGTATGGGCACTTTGCATTCGAACGATCTGGTATCTGGGGAAGACCCGGGGAGCCAGGTGTATTAGATTGTGAAGTCATCTTTATATGCACGGTGATCAGCTGACGGTTTTAAAACCATGCTGATTAAAATATTAAATCTTTTTTTTAATAAAGAAAAATATGTATAAATGTCTTTATGTTAGAAAGTAATTTTTATATATGTATTATGTCAACCCCAATATTTTTTTATTAAATAAAAGATCTACTACTACTACTACTACTATCTCGGATAACTTGTTAACCAGCAGATCGTTTCTAATCGTTTCAAGCGTTTCTGAATCGCTTGAAAATCGAATAAAGCGAAATTAAACCATCAAGTTCTGCTAGTTTTCAGATTAAAAGTTATCCAATTTATCCTCTGATCTGCCAGTCGCTTTGTAAGATATGTCAAGTCACAGGTAATCCTCGCATCAATCACGATAGTTTTCCCAGCATACATTTGCATAAATGATGTATTTAATTTCCATTTGTTAAATGACTTTAGGAATTTGCAGATTACGCTGCAACATCGATGCGCTTTCTCTGTTTATTTACCTACCATTTGCAGTGGGCGCCACCGCGGAGTCAATAGCCTTTTATCCGCGGTGACCCATTAGCCATGAGTCGCTGCACCTAGGCCAAATACCAATAGACGGCTCTATAACTCGGGCTCAGACTGCAGCTCAGTTCAGGTTCAGGTTCGAATACACTAAACACCAAACAGGTGGCGGCCAGCAAACGAGTTTTCCATAAAACGAAAAGCTTTTAGCGAAAATTTCTCAGCGCAGCCGGCAAATGAAAAGTGAAAGAGATACAAATGTGCAGCCAAAGATACAAAGATACAGCTACAGCTACAGATGCACCCGTTGGTGTGGGCTTGTTTTCCAACAATCTGCGGCAAGGCAGTGAAATGTGTGTTAAAGCAAACAGCCACTGCAGCTAGAGTGATGCCCCTTGCCGCGCCCCCTCGAAAATGTGTTGATAGCTAAATGCCTGCCCCAACCGCAGTACCAATCCCGAACCCAAACCCAGACGCAGCTGCAGCCACATCATGTATCCACAGCCACAGCCTCGTCCACATCCACATCCACTGCGGCGGAGGAGTGCAACTTGTGGCAGACAGTCGTTCATTGACACCGCCATCGGATGCACGGCAAGAAATAAGATCAACGATCGTCTTTTATGCCTTTTAAAGTTAAAAATATTAGGATAAATCTATAAAATGGTTATCTTATCTTTAATTCTTATTTTAACTTGACGATCATCTTGATCTAATTAAATACGTGGATGCTACTTAAGATCAGTTATCAGTTATTTTACCTATATAAAGTCACTTTGTTCTCCCCAAAAACCTAATTTTAAACTTAAGATAATATTGATATTATTTTAAGTGCATTTTTCTTGTAAAACAGTTTTATAAAAAAATATAAAAGGTTAAAAAAAAATTTTTTAAAATTGTATGAAGCATTTTACTTTTTACCCCTCTTTCAACCCTGATTTTGAACCTACAATTTTTGATAATTTTCTCTGTGCAATAATTAAATTTTGGGCAATACAAAAACTATTGTATTCTTGCAGTCAATCAATCTATTCATGAATTTAAAATGAAAACTTGGTAGGTCAATGACTCTAATGCACTACAGATCAGATGACAAAAGCAAAGTGCACTTCTGCAAAAAATTGACAACCTTTTTACATTATACATTGTACATATATCCAAATAAATATCGTACCTATTAGGTACTACCTAATAACCTACAAAGCTTACATCTTAGCCATCTTATTAATGTTATAACTCTATTAGAGAAAACACAAGGTCTTCAAAACTTCATTAAGATCAAATGCCAAAAAAAATTAATTTAAATTTAGTATGCTGCTGAGTAGATTGTAGATGATTTGTGTGGTTAATTTCACATAAATCTCAGATAAGCCATGGCGTTTTCTCCGAGTGCCTATGATCTTTAGCTACTCACAGCCAGAGGCACAGCAACACCGATTCCGATCCGGCGTATCCGATGCTCTCCGTGGATTGTGTCGCATGTAAATTGGAGCACCCCATGGCATTATCTTCGCTGTGATGCAAGTGTCGTGAAAGCGAGAGTGCCGGCGATTGGTGATTGCTTTGGCTTTCATTATCACAACATGGGGCTCGCACTATTAATTTAAATAATAGGTCTGTTTATGTGCATTCGATACGTTGTTGCACCGATGGATTTCGGAATTTCGAACGAAACCACAAACCAAGGAGCTGCACTTGGCGATGATTAAGCGTTTCGTTGGTGGCCAGCAATGCGTCTAATTACCCCAACTGCAAGCGGTTTCTACTCCAGTTTGTCTGCAGTCTGTTTACTTTCGACAGATCAACAGATGGCTTCAGTTCGCCTGCCCATTGTGTGTTTCTGTGGGACTTCTCCCACTGCACCAAGCTGGTGATGGATCTTTCGGGTGGGTGAGATCATTGCGCTCATCATCGGCGGCACCAGCCATCGAAATTGTATGTCATACGATCGCACGACAAGTGATGAAATTAATATGACGGACAGACCGCAATTGGGTGGAAACAATACACTCTTGACTCCATTACCCTTTCCCCAGCTGTCAGAATTTGGGATAAACTTCACCCGAAACCACACAGCCACATCAGAAACCAACTTTGCAGCAAAAATTCAAGGACAAGGGGCTACGATTGCACGAAAAGTTGAGAAAGAAGTTGGCATGGTGAACTTTTCAACTTAAAGCTACTCCACTCATAAGGGAAAATTGAAAATTTCCTAGTCAAATTAGATAATTCCGTTTTTCTTAGATCCTCTGTGATTCCACTTGATCCATATGTCCGTCTGTTGTCCATCAATTTAGCCGATTAGCAGCACATTCAACCCGCAATTAGCGTAATCTCTTGAGAATCTCTGACAGAATCTCCATAATTCCAAGGCAGCCCCCGGAACCGTCATAAATTGTGTTTAATGAGGGGCAACCCACATTCCCTATTAGGAAAGCATATACTATAATCTAAATCCCTTGTAAGCCTAGAGATATAGTGGATATTCGGAGTATGTTTGGGTGTCGTATCCAAGTTCTAACAATATGAAACCAATCGACGGACCCTTTATCGATGAACTGAACCGCATGATCTTTCGTCGTCCCAGCTTCATAAAAAGTCGAAAGAAAAAGTAATTGTTAAGGTTATGTTTAATGTGCTATCATGGAATTTCCTTTACTCCAATCTTGTTACAGACGCTATGAGGAGGATCCGGATAATGCCTGGAACTGCTGCTCCTGGTGCGAGTACTTGCTGATCGTCATCCTGTCCACCATCCTGCTGGTGGGCGTCCTCGTGCTGACCCTCTTCTGGGTGATGTTCTACCGGGATGGCTTCGCCTGGTCGGAGAGTCCCAAGCAGCAGTTCAACCTGCATCCCATCCTGATGATCGCTGGCTTCGTGACGCTCTCCGGATTTTGTAAGACCCTCTTTGTTGTGTGGGATGTACTGATCTAATGTGAGATACCCCGAATTAGCCATCTTGATCTACCGTTTGTGCCGGTGCGTGAAGCACATCTATGTGAAGCTGATCCACATGTTCTTCCACGCCGTCGCCATTCCGTGCATCGCCCTGGGTTTCCTATCCGTCTTCGATTCCCACGAGGCGTTGCAAAAGGTCAACTTCTACAGCCTCCACTCGTGGCTGGGCTTCGTGACAATGGGCATGTTCGTGCTCCAGTTTGTGATCGGCTTCTTCAGGTGGGTCTCCATATTTCGGTGTGCCAATCCGGCATATTAATAAGCCTCCTATCTATATAGTTTTCTGGTGATGTTGTGCTGTGAGAACAAGACCTACAGCTGCCGATCCGCCATGGTGCCCATCCACGCCAGTTTGGGACTGGCCAACTTCTGGCTGGCCATTGCCACATCCGTGACGGGACTGATCGAGAAGGAGCGCGAAACCGTCAATGAGACGGGCGTGAGGTAAGAATTATTTAAGTATTATATTCATGGGTACCTCATAAGCAATTTTAATATGGTAATGGGGAGGCTCCACGCTGAAAAATGAGAATAGATGGTAAAAACAATTTAATTTCCTTTTTTTATGGTCATTAAACACACCAGCTAATTGAACGTCTTGCGCCCGAGGACAATACTTTGAATAATATACCTTTCCATAATATGGCTAAATATAATATGAAACCTTTTATAAAATGAAATAGATATCAAAAGTAATTTAAACAAGAGAGAACGCTATAGTCGGGTTGGTGTCCCGACTATCTAATACCCGTCACTCAGCTAAAGGGTTGGTGTCCCGACTATCTAATAGACGTAACTCAGCTAAAGGGAGTGCTAGGGAGATGGAGATAAAACTTTGATCAAGCATAAGTTTTAAACGAATGGTCCGATTTAAAAAATTTCTTCTACATTTCGATAGGTATTGATAAACACAACAAAACTGCATTCCTACTTTTCCGATATATTAAAATTTTTCAAATCGTATATAAGCTATTGTGGGCGTTAGAGGGGGCGTGGCACCTTTTTGAAATAAACTTGCGCTGCGTAGGAACTCCTAGAATCTGCATGCAAAATGCCAATCTTCTAGCTTTTATAGTTTCCGAGATCTCAGCGTTCATACGGACAGACAGACGGACAGACGGACAGACGGACATGGCTAGATCGACTCGGCTAGTGATCCTGATCAAGAATATAT
Organism: Drosophila prostipennis; assembly: GCA_037075205.1. Classification (NCBI taxonomy): domain Eukaryota; kingdom Metazoa; phylum Arthropoda; class Insecta; order Diptera; family Drosophilidae; genus Drosophila; species Drosophila prostipennis. The sequence continues at coordinate 851,605 of JBAMCJ010005005.1, read as the reverse complement.
ATACTTTATGGGGTCGGAAAAGCTTCCTTCTAGCTGTTACATACTTTTGCACGAATACAATATACCCTTTTACTCTACGAGTAACGGGTATAAAAAGCCAAAAAGCCGAACATGTTCCTTATCAGCATCAACGTCACTAGATAGTCATCCAGTCAATCTCTAAATTCATCTCTTTTTATACCCTTGTAGAGGGTATTATGATTTTAGTCAGAAGTTTGCAACGCAGTGAAGGAGACGTTTATATATTCTTGATCAGCATCACTAGACGAGTCGATCTACGTTTCTACGCAAACTAGTCTCTCAGTTTTTAAGCTATCGGGATGCAACTTTCCCAAAAGTCTTCTTTCTATTGCAGGTAGTATATAAGTCGGAACGAGCCGGATCGGACAACTATATCATATAGCTCCCATAGGAATAATCGGGGGAAAAAATGTAAAAAAAATTATATCTTGGGTGTTTTTGAACCTAGAACCTCCTACTTTTGGAAATGCCATTTTTTTGTCTAATTCTGAATTTCGAATAAAATTGTTTCAAAATCGGACAACTATATCATATAGCTGCCATACGAACGATCGGAAAATTAATGGGAATATAATATGAAATAAATTATTGCTTCGTTGGTCTTTATTGTATTCTCTTCTACTCTGGGATATGACTCTTTTTAAATGTTTTCGAATTTCGATTTTAATTTGATCAATATCGAACTACTATATCATATAGCTGCCATAAGAACGATCGGAAAATTAGTGATTAATAGGAATTATCTGCAAGGGTATATAAGCTTCGGCTGGCCGAAGCTAGCTTCCTTTCTTGTTTTTTTTTACGTTAGTTTTCGTATATATTCCTTATCAACTGTCACTACATACATAGTCAGTCAATGTACAAGATTTTCTCTAAATCCGTCTCTTTTTTAACTTACAATCCGATTTAAACCTTAAAGATTCATATTTTTTTAAAGTCATAATTAGTTTTGATCTTAGAACGAAATGTATTGATTTGATTGCTCTTCCTTCGCAGCCAGGAGAACAAGCTCATCGAGCACTATATCACCAGTGCCATCGGCGTCACCCTGATCTTCATTGGCATTATCGTGACTTTTGCGGTTCGGCGATCCAACGCACCAGCCTCTGCGAAGGTTTACGTGACGGAGCGCATTTAGACGGGCCGCCGGGCTCGCCGGAGTCTCCGTCGCCGGATTTGGTCCACGGCCAGGACGGGAAGCGAGTCGCAGCGGGTGTATCCGAGCATCCCGGATCTCGGTGACATGGACTGGACTTGATGAAACGGGAACTGAATCGGATCCACGGTGTCCTTCCGCCAGGCTTAGCGCACAGAGACCACGCTTCTACATCTCTATCCGAACCCTTGTAACCTTCTATATGCCAAATTAAACCCTCTTCATACACTTAGACTACGCTAATCAAAATCTTTGCCCACTTTTAACTTCTCAGTAGATGTGTAGGATTAGGAATCTCAGAAGAAAAGAGCCGACCAAGCAAGCAAATCTAATCAAAATTGACGTGTTCAGCCGAACTAACTGATGCATTGAGGCACCCACAAGCTGATTAGCCAGTTTTTTGGTACTATAGTAGAATTTTGATATAAGCCCATGTAACTAGTGTATGTACCGTACCATGTAACGCATTCAATGTACGCACTCAAAACTGTCGCATTTGATGTTTTTTTGTAATCGTGCAAGTATTTGTATTTCATAATGCGCTAAGCAACGTAAGCTGTAAACCAATTTTACAAACAAATAATAAACGATACTTTTGCCCTGCCCGAGGGGTCTCATAATAATCAGTTTTATTCTTTAGGGTAAGGTTTCCAAAGCAACACTTGATATATTTTCAATACTTCTTGGGTACGAAGAAAAGTATTTTCCTGTGCGTTTATTTTAATGGGTATATAGGGATTTCTAATGTGTCGATTGGAGCCTTAAATAATTATAATCTAAACACATGGGTTCTGGAATCGGTCTCAATTTCTCTTATCAGATTTTGATGTTCGAAACATTTGGTTCTGAGGCGAAGCTATTTAAGCATTGAAGTAAGCCCATTGAGAGTCAGTCGTATAGCGGACTCTTTGGTGATTGGACCAAAGTTTTAATTTCTATTATTGCGAGAAAATCAATGGCAGAACCCAAATAGAAATAATTTCTTTAAAAAATTCGATCAAGTATATACAATATCGGACCTCGGAAAGTCTTTATAGTATAAATGTGAGCCTCGTTTTGGAAATGTGAAAAATACCAGGTTTGTTATTTGAATATTTAAAAGTGTTGGCTGTTTAATTAAAGCCTAATTAATTCCAGAAACTGGACATATAGAAATAAGGACTACTGCCCCTATCACCATCAACCTCATTCCGATTTCCCAAAAACCATATGGTAAGTTTTACAGTAGTGCTGCACAATAATCTCATATGGTTTTGGGGAGGTCCGAATTAGACTGATGGGGATAGAGGCAGTATTGAGGAAAGCAGACCACAAGAGTAAGTCGATGATTAGTTGTATAACTTCCCTTATTACGTTTTCCTTATTTGCAAATTCTTACCTTGATATTACATAATTTTGAGTAATAAGTCCTAACATTCTCTCGCAGGATAATTTGAATCCTTCTTTGGCGAGGATCGTTGTCTCTGGAACCTGTGTCATGAGCGTTCATATGTGGAAACAAAAACAGTCATGGACAACCGGTATTTTATATGCAACTTGTTGAATTATAAAATAAAATAATGGTCGATAGCACTGATAAACCCATACACATTATCAATTTAAATGGTTTGAACTAATTGATCTTTGAATATCTACAAATATTACAGCTACTACCTCCAGATATTAAAAGATCTTCAGAAGCCCTCAAATCATTTTAACCAAAACTTTTTCTCTTTATTCTAAGCAGTCTTTGCGAAGTTTATTTCCCCGCTAACAGAGTCATTATCATGTTGATAGTCCCCGAAATTTGTCCACGTATAGTTCCAGAACTTAGGATCTGCTCGAGGATCAGCCGGTTTATTCGAAGGCGGCACTGCCGTGGAATTAAAACGGGCCAGTTCCGTCATTAATGCGGTTACAACTTCGGGATATCTTAAGGAATGTTCACAAGGATTATAAGGTACAAAACCGACAGATTTCAGAACTTACTGCTTTGCCAGATTGAATTGCTCACAGGGATCATCGCGAATGTGGAACAAACATGGTTCTGAGAAGGCGGTGGCCTTACAACTGGTTCCTTGAGAGGATTTTGCCTGGCAAGATACCGTAGCGGCTGCTCGCAATCTCTGCTGATCCGCTCGATTCGGAAGCATCTTTAGGGCTTCCAGGGCTTTGCCTGCCCTACTTTTGGGCACCGACTGCCAGTCGTACAGCCGGGGATTTCGCTCCCCAGCCGGCCCGTACCATCCATCCCAGCTGCCTCGATAGTTGGTTCCCTTGACCAACTTCCAATCGCCAACGCTCAGGGCGGCACTGCCCCAGATATCATCAATATTATGGAGGACATTCAGACGCGGTGACGCCTTATCCTGGACCAGAGCCCGCCAAATGCTTTGGCCATCGATTCCCTTGCTAAGATTAGCCAAGGCCGGTTGACCACCAGCTGCCTCCAGGAGCGTGGGCAGCCAGTCGGTGATGTGCATGGTCTGATTGGACACCCGCTGGCTCTTCTTGAGCAGAGGTGACCAGATGAGACCCGCTGCTCTTACTCCGCCCTCCCACAAGGTGTTCTTCACACCCTTCAGGGGGTAATTGGAGGCAAAGTTCAGGTTAAATCCCTGTGCTGGACCGCCGTTGTCCGAGGAGAATATAATTATGGAGTTCTCCAGCATGTTGGACTGGCGCAGCTGGTTCACAATCTGACCCACGGAGTCGTCCATTTTGGCTACCATAGCTGGGGGAGATAATAGAGATTAGTAATACAGAAAAACATATGATAAAGAAGGAGACTTACCCGCGAATTTCCGACGCTTATAGTGTGGGATGTGCCCCATCTTGATCACATCGTTGTCCGGAACTGGCAGCGGATTATACGGATTACTCGAGTGGCAGGCTGCATGGGCCACGTAGAGGAACAGAGGACCATTGGTGGAATTATGGTTGGCAATCACCCTCACCGAATGATCGGTAATCACGTCCGTAGTGTACTGACCATGAAGGTCGTAGGCCACTTCCGTGCCCTTGCGCATATCCAGACCCCAGAGATTGTTCTCAACGGCTGTGTGATCATTATAATCCTGGTGACCCGACCAGAATCCCACGTGGCTACTAAAACCCCGATGAAGTGGAGTATACTTAAGCTTCCAATGCCCCAAATGCCATTTGCCAGCTATATGAGAGGTGTAACTGCAATTAGAGGTCTTGGGTAAAGAATTATGGTTATGAACTAAGAAATATTAGGGACCTACCCCAATTCGTTTAGGTACTGGGGTAGGATCTTCTCCTCCAGCGGCAAACCCCGCGGCTCGGCAGCATAGAGAACAGTGTGCTGCATTCCTATAAAATCGTATATTGTGAGAAATAAATATTAGATGAGGAAGACATTACTTACCCGTGTGTATGGGATACTTTCCCGTCATAAGCGCAGATCTGGAGGGTGTACAAATAGGTGCCACATAGTAGCGATTCAGAATAACACCGGAATAGGCGAGGGCATCAATATTGGGCGTGGGAATCTCTGCCGAACCATGGAAACCCACATCATTGAAGCCCTGGTGGAAAGAATATTGTAAAATATGTGGAATTTTTGATTATATGGTTGTAATAATCTTACCAGATCATCAGCCAAAATAAATATAATGTTTGGCTTTGCTGGCGGTTTTTCCTCCTCACTTGAAATCAGATTGGGTAGCACCAAGCAAATTAACCATAAAAAAAGCATTGTCTCCCTGAAAAAGTAAGAGATCGTGTGATATACGCAACCATTGGGCCACAAATTCTAAAACATCGTGTGATATATGCAACCATAAAATAACAATTAGTTAAAACTAACTGATGTATTGCAGAGATTCCCAGTGACAACAATTACGAGATCGGTCTCGATTTCAATTGATTGATCATCCACCGTTTCGAATCGTGGCATTGATCGTCATCTGGGTTGGAATTCATTTGTCTGTCGATATGGAACTGAATCAGCAATTGCACTCAGTGCGACCTCAATTTGGATGGGCCACACTTCACCTGCACTGAATTAATCGATTCGCAGCTTGGGTTCTACATTTAAGATGCAATTTTATGGTCATAGGAATACACTAAAGAATTTATGTGATGGGATCCGAAAACACTTAGTTTAGCATTGTTCAAAGCGATTGTGACATCTAATTAGCATGTAAATTGCGTTTGTCGCTGCTTGTACCGTTAATGGGTCAACAAGCCACACAGTAATCAGAAAGCTCAAATTAAAAAACCAAATTAGATTCGGAGACTTTTTTCAGTCAGATCGACCTTTTTATGCTCTTTATAATAATATGATTAGAATTATGATTGTTTAAAAGCTAAGAAACCGGAAGATTCAGGAATTCAAGACTAGTATTTTGCCAAATCCAACTTAATCCAGCTTAAGTTTTATTTTTAGCTTTACTTTTCGATGGAAATTTTATATTCTAATGACTTTGAGTTGTCCTTTTACCTTTTTTCTTCTAACTAAAGTTATAGTAAAATGAAAGGTCCATAATGATATCTCTTTTTTCTATGTTGAAAATTCTTCGTTATACAAACAATAATTCTATTGTTTGACATAGGTCACTAACCCCTTCCGAGTTTCAAAATAAATTCGTTTATGCAAAATCCCTCATAAGTCAAATATATTATTTTTGTGACGATTAGTAAAGTTCACGCCCTTACCGCTTCCACTTTTGTTTACTTTTCTCAATTTTTGAATTAATTAGGCAGATAAACAAACCGCAGGCAATATTTTTTTAACACGTAGACTTGTTAGGGTTTGTTAAGCATGACAGTTGTCCTCGATTTTGTTTGCAAATGTATTATTTGACTTTTGGTTAACTTCAATTTTTGTGCATATATGTAGGCTCCTCTATATTTTCGAATGATATATGTTCACTGGAGATCGAATTTTGAGAAACTGGGAGCACGGCTCTTACCGGTTTGCCAATCGCCAACCGTTTTAATTCACGCGCCAAGTCAGACTGAAAATATTCCCAAGCAGCAGCAGAGCCGCAGACCTTTAACAGTGAAAGCAAAACGCTGTTAAAGATCGAAATCTATTCAAACAGTGGAAGAGAGCTACAGAGCGCTTCGTCGGTTGAAATGGCACAAACAGGCGAAAACTCTTGCTTTTAATGACCCCCGACCCATGCAACCAGAAATGGGAAAACATTGCATAATAATTACATTATTTTATAGTACACAGAATCAGGTGGGGAAATATCTACGGAAAACGCTGTAGGTAAAGTTCAACAAACTACTTTGAAAACAGATATATTCCGACGAATTTCCTTCGAACCACCGGGCTCCTGTCAAGCCCGCGGCATTACACTTTTAATGCTTAGCTTTAAAGTTACATCTAAAAGTACACAATGGGAAATAAATATAGGCTAGACAGGCAATAATTTCTTATAGAAAGCAACCAAATCACCCAATGCTTTATGTTTTTAACAGGCCCCCAGGCGAATGGAGGGCGTTTAGAGTATTTCCAGGTCCACATGACGTATTTCTGGGAATTGCGTCTGTTAAAGAAACATGAAGGCAGGTTAGAAATCAATAACGTCAACATTGTCCTTAAGAACTAACCCGCAGATTCATCTCAATGCGATCAATTTCACCGCCCATCAGGTCCACAATGTTTTCGCCTTGATCGAGCAGAAAGCCCTCCAGATCCTCAACCTTTTGGAAGCCTCGAACCGTCTGTGGAGTTCAGCAAAAACCGGTTAGTGACAGGCCCAGAAATGGGTCAATACTACCCACCGTGAGCAGCTTGGCGAGATCCTGTTTGTCCAGATACGAACGCGTCAGCTCGCGACCATCAAAGTCGAGCTCAGCCTGCGAATATAATTTAGTCTCATTAAAGCCCTTGAATAGCAAGGTCTCACCTTGTAGCGGACTCGAGCGTTGCCAATATCGATGCCCTTGACATCGTATATCGCCCTGATCATCACATCGGCCTCCAGAGCAGAATTAATCTTTTCCAGACGCTCGGAAGCGATAGATATCCCCACCAGGGCATTAGCATTTGTGTAAATGATAAAGGAGGCCACGGCACCCAAAAGAGCTCCAATAACCAAGGACCCAGCGGCATCAAAGATGGGAGATCCTGTGTAGCTGCTCAATCCCATGCAAGCTCCAGCCACCATGACGCCAGTTACTGCAGCAGCGTCCTCGCAAAGCACCACATTAACGCACGGATCCTTGCCAGAAATAACTGTGGAAAACGGAAGTAAACAATACAATTTAATTTCGTTTTACTCTTAGAGAAACTCACCATAGTCCTTGAAGGTCATATTGTTTTCCTTGGCCGCTCGCTTAAGCTCGTTGATGGCCACCACCAGAGTGGCTCCCTCGGAAACCAACGATCCCATCAAGATGCAGTACACCCAGAAGAGATCTGCGATGGGTTCCGGATGGAGAATGCCGTCGATGCCGTGGTAGATGGACAGGCCACATCCAACGCAGAAGATGCCTACGCCAGAGATCAGAGAGGAAACATATCGCATGTTCATGTATCCATACGGATGATCGATGTCCGGACTTTGGGAGGACTTGTAGATGCCAAAGGCCAGGATGAGCTGGTTGATCAAGTCCGCCAGAGAGTGGATGACCTCCGCAAACATGCTGTGGGATCCGCTGTACAGCCAACCACCAGCTTTGAAAAGCAAATTGGCCGCATTGCTGAAAAGAATCATACTTTATTTTCCGACATATTCACTTCATAAATTGCGGAACTCACATGGCAATGGCGGTGGCCACCACTTGGCCGGATTTCTCCGACTCCTTGCGGTTGTCGAGCATCACTTTGGTGCGGGATCCCATCTCCCTGCGGTAGTCGCGCAACCGCCTTTTGACAGTGAAAAGATCTGCGGAGTCATAGACTTTAGCACTCTCATTAAAGGTTGGACGGACACAAGGGGATCGGGCACTCACTCTGCTGGTACTGCTTGCGCTCTACCTCCCGCTTAAGTCGCTCCCGCAATAGGTTCTCCTTGGATCCCCACACTTCGACGGCCTTGGCCTCCACATCGCGTCGCCAGTAGACTGTCATGGGTGGCTCCTGCTCGTACGGCGATCTCCGCTTGATTTTGGGCAGGCTTTCGAGGTCCGCAGCGGTCAGCAAGAAATCGCTTATGGCCCGATTGGGGGTCACAAAGTTACGCTCCAGGGAAGCTCGATAATCGAATCGAGGTCGCTTGGCAGGTATCACCGGTATTGCAGGCGGCACCTCCGATAGTGGGGATGTAGGAGCAACTTCTCCTGTCTTTTCAGCTAGCGCAGCTGCAGCCAAAGATAGTGCAGTTGGAGCAGGTGCTGTTGCTGGCAGCTGTTCAGCAGGATTCATAAGAGAACCAATTCCTCCCAAGCCAACTGCTCCGGCTCCTGGTGCAGTGGAGCTGGCCCGCAGATTGATGGCAGCGGCGGCAAGGGCCGGTTCCTTCAGCTTGGCCACTGAAGGTAGATCGGATTTCTCGAACACTATCTCGTTGATCTTGGAGTCCTCGATGGTGGTGCTGATGGACAGGATGCCCTTGGACGTCTTTACCTCAAAGTTTTTCGTTTGCTTCTCCTTAGGTTGGGCCTCTGCCCCGCCAGCGGCACTCTCCTCCAACACCGCTTGCTCCTTCTTCTTAGAATCACTGCCACCGGCAGAGCAGCGAAACTGGAAGAGCATGCCGGGTCGCATCCTGGGATGTGGTTGCGCCGACGCGCTGTCATTCCGCCGCCAAGGATTTCCGGCATCGTGACGCAAGGAGCATTGGCTGAAGGCCCGCCCGAACTGCTGGTGTCTTCGCTGCAGGATCTGCACGCCGCGCATCAGCATCCTGCACTGGGAATTATGGGTTACGGCTATCTTTTTCACATGTACATGTAGTAAAGCTTACACGGCGCGCTGCGTCACTATCAGACTTTAGATCTCTATCGGTTGTTTTGCTATTGTTGGGGGTGCTCCGTGGTTTCACTTTTAGCGGAAAACTACGTCATGCGGGGCAAATAGAACGGGGGGAATGCGAATTACGGGCGTAACTACTCCTGATCGAGTGACTCTGTGGAACGCCCTACTCGCTCCTGGGGGCACAATCCTCGGGGCGTCGAAGGCGTACTTGGAAATTTCTTTTAAATCAACATTGGCAAAGTTTTTATACTGAAAATTTAACCATCACCGGCTGGCGCTTTTTGCCTGTGCTTTGGCCGTTGTTTTTGTGGTTTTCGTTACTCGCAAGTGCCACTTGGTCACACCACTAAACAGTTATGATTTGATCTCACTGAGAAGCATTTTAGAGGAAAGCAATTGGGAGCGAAAGGATGCAACTGCATTGTCTGTATTCGACAATCCACATCCACTTCTGCAGTTTTTTCATATATACTTGAAAAGCGAGACGAAAATGCATATTGGTTGCAATTTCAAAACGGTGGAACGAAAGCAACAGTGCGAACAGCTCACTAGCCTACTCAGTGCTATCGATGTTTTTATCGATAGTAGCTTTAAGCTCTTGCCAGCACTGGCGCAACAGCTGTTTTCTGCCGGTCGTTTTATAATCACTTCGTTTCCTATTTTACTTTTGATTTTTCCTGTTTTAAACGACAAAATGTCAATGTTGATGCAAGGAGTGTCGAGATTAGCCCGCCAGTTCACCCGCCCACTTGTTGCTTCCCGCTCTTTTGCGGCAGCGACTCCTTACGGTAATGGCGATGAAGTTCTGGTGGAGCGATTGGAGGGCCCTCGCGAGGGAATCTCTGTTATTGGCCTAAATAGGCCAGCGGCGAAGAATTCCTTCAGCCGGGGCATGGTGGAGACATTCACCGATGTTCTGGACGATATCAAGAAGGACAATGCGTCCAGGGTTGTTGTATTGCGGAGTCTTACACCGGGAATCTTCTGTGCCGGCGCCGACTTAAAAGAGCGAAAGGGTGAGAATTGCTTTTGGAGATCCGTAAACCATTGATATAATAGCCATATAAATCGCAGGCATGACTCCCGAGGAGGCGACCGAGTTCGTAAAGGAGCTCAGGGGCCTGCTCATCGCCATCGAGCAACTGCCCATGCCCGTCATCGCCGCTTTGGATGGCGCTGCCCTTGGTGGAGGTCTGGAAATGGCTCTGGCCTGCGACATTCGCACTGCCGCTTCGAACACCAAAATGGGTCTAGTAGAGACTAGGTTGGCCATCATTCCTGGAGCCGGTGGCACCCAAAGACTGCCCCGCATCCTGTCACCCGCACTGGCCAAGGAGCTGATTTTCACGGCGCGAGTTTTCGACGGAGCGGAGGCCAAGGAGCTGGGTCTGATCAATCATGTGGTGCAGCAAAACGAAGCAAAGGACGCCGCCTATCAGCAGGCCCTCAAGTTGGCCGAGGAAATCCTGCCGAACGGACCAGTGGGCGTACGAATGGCCAAGCTGGCCATCGACAAGGGCATGCAGGTGGACCTGGCCACCGGCTACTCCATAGAGGAGATCTGCTACTCGCAGGTGATACCCACCAAAGATCGCCTTGAGGGACTCGCCGCCTTCGCCGAGAAGCGCAAGCCCGTCTACAAGGGGGAGTAGACGAAAATTGGACCACTCCTCCTAAAGTTAAGCTGACAATTGCATTTATAATTTTATCTGTTACTGTTGTAGAAACACTCAAGCGGCAAAGCCCAGTTCAATTGTTTCTGTATAAATCGTTCGATCCTATCGAGCTGCCAAATAACTTAAATTACGCTAATTGTAGTTAAACAATTTTTTAATAGCTGCGGTGACGCATCTCTATTTAGTACTGAAAATGCTAATTACAGCCATTAAATACCACCGATCGACATACACTCCCATTTGCATTGCATGTTCCCGCACAGCATAGAGCTGGAAATTAGATGCAAAAATCACCTTGATCGTTCTGTCGCCGAACTATGCGGAAATCGGAATTTCTTGGGAAGCCGTGAGTTAGAAAGTTCCTATTGTCATGCGAGTTAAGTTCAGTGTAATTGCATGGCGAATCAGCCTACAAGTGGCAGCGTTAATACCAAATGACTGTGCCTTGGTTTGTCATTTGTACAGCAGGTAATTTGCATATTGCGAATATTTATATTGCAGGGCGTGCTCCTCCACACTTATTGTATTTTTGGGGCCCGCTCGAACAAAGGGGTTCTGTCACCTGGGGCAACACGAAACAAAACAGGCGCTAAATAAAATCACTTTTGTGGAGCCGCCATTTGAGATTTAACCGGTTTCTTGGCGGCAACTCAAGGAAGTTGTCACCCGGATGACTCGAACCACCCCCACTAGCCCAGATTTTGGTGGCGAATCTACATTGCGTCACTATCTCACCTCCATTCATGATCGAAGTCAGCGGTCGCAGCTGTAAATTAAAAATGCGTCGCGGGTGTTTGACATCGGGCAAGGTCAGTGTCGTTGGAAGAAGCTGTACATATCCGAAATATCGGAATCTAAATCGGCAATCTCAGCCGGCAAGCTGCGCAGTGTGCATATTAATTAATCAATTAATTACTCAGTGCTCAATGCGTCTAAGTTGTCGAACCGAGTTGACCCCAAAACATGGCGAGAAGGCAGATCCGGAAGCCAATTGCGGAAGCAAATCAATTATTTATTGTTTTGACTTGTTATTATGAACGATAATACACACATTGCGATTTTGATGCGAATTTCTTGACGAGCACTCTGAATTTCCATTTGCTAAGGCTTGATCAGTTGGTAAGAGATACGAATACGAACTCGATGTGCATTGTAATGAGCCAGGGAGGTGGAAGTCGGTGACTGGAGGCCTTAAATATCTTTTTAAGGGAGGGGATTTTTTTGAATTAACTTTTTCCAGGTATTTGTGTTTGAACTGCCGCTTGAAAATCAATTAGATTGATGAGAGGCGTTCTCAAGGTTGCAAAATGTATATCAGATGAGTGGGAAATCCCCCCGCGAACCGATAATATCTTAAGCACTTAAGAGCACCCATCCAGGAGGCTTTCGCAATCGATAATTCTCTATTAAGGCGGTACAGCTTTATCAGACTCAACAGAGATTGTCAATAGGGGACAGCAACAGTAGTAAACGTTTTCCAAATTCTACGTAGATAAGAAATCATAGTGTCAATATTGCAGCGTCTATAGAATAAGTACTTGACCCGCTTCAAAAGGGTTTCAGGTCTCGTTCATCGCAGAACCTTTTAGCTTATCGGACTATCAGCCTTCCAAGGCTCCCACATGTCGTATACGCAACGTGCAGTTGTCTTGCGTCAATAAAAAACCTTGTTAAACAATCCAACACGGCTCGTACATCATATTTTATCAGTAGTTACTCTGCAATTAAAGATACACTGTTTACTATCCATAGCCCTGGCGAACTCAATCCAATCAACTCCTTAGATATAATTATTGCTATTCCAGAACTCGGTTGTCTAACCGACAGTTAATTACGCCAATGGCCCTTAAATTGCGAACACATTTAATGCCCCCGTAAATCCATTTGGCGCAACTCTAGTTGAACTCGACAAATTCGAAATGCATGTCACGTGAAAAATGCATTTCGTTTACAGCACTTGCCTTGCCACTAAAAATTTTCCACTGTCCCACTGACGCCACAAACTAACTAACCACACGGGCTAAGGCAAACAAAACCGATCGTTTTTTCATATTTTATGGTTAGACAACAAAACCAGCTAACAAGGGGAGCTGGCTACTTGAAACAAGTCAATCACTAAACTTCACATGGTCTGACTAAAAGAGAAGCGCCGACGGCAATACTAAGTAATTGTTGGGGGCTATGTAGAAAATAGGGGAATGGTGAAGAGGTGAATGGAAGTGTCGCACGAATTCTCGAGATGCAAGTGCCTAGGCACACTGAAAAAATGTATATATGGATTCGAAATTTATATTTTCATAATTCATTTAAACGGAATAGTTTCTTTTATATTCTCATTGTATTTAAAATGTTTAAACATTTATGTGTTTTTTCTTTTTTGATACTTTATATACTTTAAGTTTAACAATAATTTTCATAATCCCCAAATAACTTCTGCTGCATGAATTTAGATAAAATAAACATCTTAAATAAATTTAATTGGCTAAATATTGTAAGAATAAAATCACACAAAACAACCATATAAAAATATCTATTAAATTATAAAAGGCTCACCGTATTTCTTAAGATCTTAACATCTTTAAAAGACTCTTAAAATATTTTGTTAAGTGTAGGTGCAACGTCTTTTGACTCTAATAGATGATTGATAGTTGATTGATAGCTAAAGTTACTAAGGTGGTACTGGCAGACAGAGTGTCTCTGGGGGATACAGGGTGATCTAATTATTATTTCCAAATATGCAGAAGCCAAATAAAAGAACTTGCCCCAGCTGGATGCCCCTAAAAGTAGGCCCAATCTCTGGTCTTGGGGATTTTCCTGAGAGAAATGCAATCAGATAAGCCAGATGTGTTCTTGATCCGATTCGACAAGGTGGCGACCACATTCCGCAGATAAGAGTCTTCCCTGACGACAATAGTGGGATCGAACTCTGGGCACCCGGTTATCCTCATGCTCCTCCGGTTGCACGGCTACGCGGCGTATGAGTAATGGGACGCGGGCAGACTCGTCTGGCCGCCGAATGCCCAAAGCTGAGTGATCTGTAGAAAGCACCTATACGCACAATGGATGTACATGGCATAGGTGCTCACCTGGACGAGAGAGAGAGGCCGACTTCGCCCCACCTGCGTCACGGTAACGTTTATTGTCCATTGCGCTAATTGCCCGAACCGAACCGACTTCGTCTCCGAGTTTCGGTGGGGAGTGGGAATACATATATCTGTGTGTCTGGCCGGGTTTATAGCCGCTCTGGCGACGCCGTCGCAGCAACAAATTAAAGCACAAACATTGGCTTAATATCAGTCACTAAGCGATCGTCCGACAGTTAACAACAAATCGCCAGCGGGGGCCGAAAAAAAAATCATAAAACGTAAACCCTTCAAACAAAGCGCGCGCGAATTTCGTAAATCCTTGCAACACAGCAGGTGTGAAAAATTAAATAGTTAAACAAATGATCACAAAAGCTAAAGAGTGTTGATAGCTTCTGCAAATTCTGGCCTTATAATCGCACCATCGAGCATATCTGTCATTAACGCGGCTGTGTGAAAAAATCACCTTTTCGGCGTCAATGTCGAGGACAAACGATTGGATCAAGCAATTAATATAATTTCTTTATAATTTCCACCAAAGTTCACACCAACTAAATCGGGCCAAAGGTAATTATTGTGCTTGGGCAATTATTTGTTTGTTTACATTGGGCTTTTCGTGTTTACCATCGCCTATTTTATAAGTGCCCTAATTATTTATAATTAATTCCCGCACATCAAATGAGTTATCAGGCATATTTATCAGATGCATGTGACACAAAAACTTGCCCTAAACTTGGAAATCCTCGATCCCGGCCCCTTTTACTTTCAATTGGCCAGTCATGAGTAGAATAAGAAGTGGGAAAAATCATTGCTCCCCCGTTCTTTTGTTGCGGTGATAAGCGCCGAATTGGATGCCATAAAAGATTATTGGCTCAGTTTTATCTTGACAGCTACCTTACGGTTCCACTACACACGGTGCAATAAACCTGGCGTTTAGTTCGGATTCTCAAAATAAAAATATCCCCCTTTCACCCGCACTCTCGGCTGTCACTCACAGGTGGCCAGGTAGGGCATTATCACATCATCGTTAATATTGTTATTGCCCGAAAATAAATGGGCTGAACAATGAGATAACTGCAAGTTCAACACTACAAAGCTGTCAAACTGTCCGATCAATTATGCCGCTCAGGCTCATCCGTTTTGCATATCGAAAGTGTGTGCGATAAGGTCGCGAAAAAGCTACACCCAACCGATTCGATCCACCTTACCGCGAGAGATCGTATGACACTGAGTTCCTTTTCCATCCCGCATCTCCCCTTGCACAGAGAGAAAAAAGTGATCGTGTAATATAATAAAAAGTTTTGTTCAAGAGCTGTTAATATTCAAAATGGTTATGATCGTTACAATGTAATATTAAGAAGCTACTTTTATATCAATAGTTCCTGACATTTTGTGAACCAAATATTTAAAACTTTTGTGCAATCAGTTTAACAGTTTCAAAAGTTTGTTCAAACTCATAATTAAGGAAATTAGTTTCACATTTATTTTAAAATATGGCGACTTTTGATGAAGCTTTTCGGATATTTCTCTCTGTAATGGGGTTTAATGAATGGTATTGACAGTCTGTCAGGACGGTCAACGGGTTTTCTTTTTGCCTCTTCTTGCGGCACGTGAAGCGAACACATAAGCAAAACAAAAGCTGCAAGAGATTAAACAAAGCTAAAGCAAAACAAAACAGAAAACTGGTAAATAAAAAGGCTAAAACAAAAAGCTGTTTTGGCTTTAATGGAATGCATTGACCCAAAACAGATCCTACTCGAAATTCCATTCAAAAAAATCGGCAACCAATTAAAGGTACTTAAGGCGGTGCTCGAGAATTGGCAGGGTGAAATTCCTGAAGTCAAAAGATATCCAAATGAAGAGGTTTTGAAAGACAGTTTATGCAATAGCTGGGAAGGCCGTTCGATGGGATCAGGGAGTTATGGAAGCAGGTCAGGGTATAATACAGTTAATACTGGAGTATATGACTTCGATAAGACAAAGCTGGAGATAAAGATCGTGTATTGCAAGCCATAATACTTTTATGAATAAAGAACACACAAGGTAACTTTTTCCGTCAAAACAATATCAGTCAATAATCCTCCAGTGAATTCAGGTCAACATCCGAAAAGCCACACCTTCCCATCACTTTTCTCATTTGACGTAGTACTTTATTGGCTTGCCTCACAATTAAGATTTTATAAATCAGTATATAATTGGTAAGTAAACATTTGATTCGGAATCTTTCGTGTTCCGTTTCGCTCATTAGGAGAAATCCCCAAAAGTTAAGAAGTCAGTTGCTGTGCCAGGGCACGAAGGCTTTGGAGCCAATTAGCACGATCATAAAGACCAGTTCGGAGACTTTATCTTTCGATGACGCACTAAACGCAACCCTTAATTAACTTATAAATCAAATGGCGGAACTAATTAATGTAATTGGCCATAAAACGAATATGACCCAAGTTTTGGTCAATCAGGCACAATATGTTCCGATATGATTGAATATCGAAGGGGTTGTGAAGGCGCGTGATGTCGTATACAACCCGGGGCCCCCCAGTAACTGGAACCCAATTAGAAGTCGATCATAAAGATTTACCGATTCGATTTATCGTTTTGTGCGCCCCAAATAAATGGCAATCGCCTTGGGTAAACAACAAATAATGTCCGACCATAAGATATATAGGGACTTCAATGTCACAGAGTTACGATTTACTCTCTTTATATAAGAAGTATGCCAATAGTACAGTGAGCATTACTGACCACTAATCTTATCGAGTCGCCAGATAATATTGATAATAATAACACGCTCCGCCACGATTAACGGTCATTAAACACAATTATTTAATTCCTTAGATCGTAGTTTCCAATCAAGAGTCTAAAGTTCTCAATGAAAGTAATTACGTATTCGAAATTTATTGAATTAATACAACGAATCAGTAAATCATGGATGAGTACTCTTCGTTTCAGTTTTCCCTGGTCAGTAAATCAGTTAAGTGGATTGTGGTCTAGTCTTCGGTTCGATTCAACTCGGTTCTGTTCGGGGCGATATTGTTATCTGTTTATAATTGATTTTAAAGGTAGCTTTGAGTATTTTACTTTTATTAGCTATGAATGTGGCATGCTGGGTGTATTTGTTGTTTATTTATTATTGTGGCCCGTCTTGCTTTAAGTCGTTATCATTTCTGGACATTAGTATTTCGACGTTTTCCGACACTTTTTGGCGCTGTAGCCCCCGAGCCCAGAACTTACGCCCATTTTGTTTGCTAACCGATCGTTCAGTTGCTTTTGGCCAGAGGGCGCGTTCGGTCCTCCCTTTCTCGAGAACTTTTACGATCGGAATATCCTAGAAGAGTAAGTTACCGGAAACGTGTTGTCACGTATATTTATCGCGCCTCCGAAATAATTCAAAGGAATACGAGTTTTTATAGCGTACACAAAAATAACCTGTTGTTCAATTATAATTATTGCACACACTTTTCGTCAAAACTGCATGACTAAATACCAATTAAATTTGCCCCCAAATATATTATTTTTGCCAAATTAAAGTTTAAGTTCATAAATACTCTGAAAACCAATGGGATGAAACTTCTTGGGTAAATACTGGCCCAATTTGAAGAAAAATTTTCCACTGTTCTAAGACTCAATGATCGATCGAAATTAAGGATGTCGTGGAAAAAAGATAAAATCGCATTATAATCATACTTATTAGACTACTGTTTTATCAAGTCATATCGGAAATACATAAATTGTTTTGCAATCAATGCTTAGTAAGCTTTTCTAGTTCTAACTGGCACAATTTCGAAAGTTTTCCATTGTTTTAAGAGTTAATGATCGATCGAAGTTAAGTATGCCATGGAAAAGCAGATAAAATTGACAATAAAATCTTATTTGACTGCGGCTTTATCAAGCCATGTAGAAAATCCATTAATGGTTTTCAAAATATATTTCTGTTTGAATCATTAATGAATATGAAATTATTCGTATTTAATTGAAATTTAACAAATTTAATATTAAAGTTTTTATAGAGTTATCGTTGTTTGTTTAAATATTCAAAGTATAAAAATTACCAAAATTTATAATTTTATATTGCTCATGAAATCTTAATCCGTTAACAATAAAGAAATGATTTTCCTTTTTTCTTTATATAAAACTTTAAAAGTCCAAGAAATCCGACATGTGACCTTTTTATTTATGGTTGTTATATAGCCAAAGTCAACAAATTTCCCGGCCTTCAATAACATCACATTTTATTTAACAATACCATAATAGATTCATAAATTTTAATAGAAGAGGGTGCGGCTCATAAATAAGCATTTTATGAAGATTGCGCTAATCTGAGTTCAAAGAACACGGTTAAATTGCAGGGGATAAGTGGATCGGCTGCCGCGTAAAGAACTTTTATTATAACCCACAAGCATGAATCAACATCAACTCAATAGGAAAAATAGGTGGTGACTACTATATGGACGCTGATTTAGGGTCCCCTTTTACGGCTGTAGTCAAAGGAATTACAAGCATTTTTAGGGCACCATAAAGCTGAATTTTATGAACGAAGTGCGATTGTTGTTTATTTGCCCGACCCCACCCCCAGTTCGGTTCTTAGCCATTTCCGATAACGATCGGCCAGTATCAGAAATCTCTTGGTAAGGCAATTTTAATACTCGAATGTTTCCAAAAGTCGATAAGATATGCCTGGCTTGTGCCTAGCAACCCTCGAGCGGATTAACCCAAGCCTTAAATGGCCAACGAAAGCGAATCTCGTGCTTCCTCTCTGCGATAAAAGCCCGTTCGTGTGCGGCCGATCAATCAAATGTGTTAATTTCAATTAATAACAATCGATCCCGATTTATTTGTGTTTTCAGATGGCAGATAATAAGGGATTTACCCCAGATGGGCAGGATTCCCTCCCATCGGCGACCGCACCACCAGAGAACCCGCCCTCTTACAACAACGCCACGTTAAGTGACTTCAACTCGAAGTAAGTATCCCTAATTTTATGGATCCGAGTTCAAAATGGGATCTTTACAGATTTTTAAAAAAAAGTGTTCTATATTTTTAAATTATCCAAAAAATCTTTTCCATTTTACATTATGAATATCTTTTGTTCAAGGTAGTAAAAATATTACAACATTAAGTATATCATACATGATTTTATATTTCCTTTACTTTAAATATTAAAATTTCAATTTCTAAAACTTGAGTTCATTAGATTTTGCCAAAAAGAAAAGTTCATCAATAATTTTGAGGTGGAAAAGGGTTCTTACAACTTTAGTGTACAAACATGTAGTAAGCAAGAGAGATAACACTTTCACTCTTCTTCCCACAGATCCAGCTTGACAGACAAGAACCAGCTGTCGCTGTCGGAGGATCCCTACCATCCCTTCGAGCACCGCGATCCCAATGGAGCCAGTGCCGGCGGCGCCTTGGCGCACTTGCTCAAGAGTTCCCTGGGAACGGGAATCTTGGCCATGCCCATGGCTTTTCACAATGCCGGTTTGGCTTTTGGAATGGCCATGACGCTGATCGTCGGATTCCTCTGCACCCACTGCGTACATATTTTGGTAAGCGAAATGGTTAAGATTTTAGCACCTGATAGTGACTGTTGAATCAAGCAATTACGAAGACAGACAGCAGTCAGACCAGTTGAGCCGCATAAGCCGTGGCTGACGTAGTTCCCGGAGTTTTAAGTAGTTCAAGGTGCCGAATCGATAGTCAATAGAAGACTTAGGGCCCAGATAAGCACTGCAACGGGCAGTCCAATCGTTACACGCGTCTGGAAACGCAGACTAGTCGCCACAAGTCCTTATCGGGGGGAGATACAATGTGCGATTGCCGCAGTTTTATTACTCATATTTATGAACAAGTATTTCCGATCCTTGCAAATCCACCAAGGCGTAATTTCCCAGAATTAGCCGCACTCCAAAATCCAGACATCTTTGGAATCGCGTGCCCAAACATAGCATAAATCAACTGAATCTTTCTTAGAATGGCCGAGTCACCACCGATCATCTATCGGTCATATATATAAATGCGGACATACATAATAAACCACTCCAGTCAGCAGATTTATAGCGTTAGGATTTGGACAGTCATTTTGGACTTTTCCCGAGCGCCGTTTCGAGTGCTTAGCACTACGATCAATTAGATTTACTGATTGCGATTGAAATATTAGATCGAGTAAGTTTTAGATTCGTAGATTCCTAAACTATTTTTAAGTCGGTCAACCGGCAGTTACGCAACTCGTACTAAAACTTCAAGTGTTTAGCAATCGCGTACACTTAAATTTACCATTTAACAGCAGCTGTTTCCAGTTTTAATTAAGTTTATCTTGGTTTACCATCACGACTTATGCACTTACAAATTAGTATATACATTTAAAAATAATTTAAAGCTGTTCCAATAGATATAAAATAATATTTTTTGTGGACAGAAAATACAGGATTATTTTCGATTATAAAAGTTGTAATACCGATTGATACAAAAACTTAAGAACATTGATTATTTTTATACCCGTTACTCGTAGAGTAAAAGGGTATATTGTATTCGTGCAAAAGTATGTAACAGCTAGAAGGAAGCGTTTCCGACCCCATAAAGTATATATATTCTTGATCAGGATCACTAGCCGAGTCGATCTAGCCATGTCTGTCTGTCCGTCTGTCCGTCTGTCTGTCCGTCTGTATGAACGCTGAGATCTCGGAAACTATAAAAGCTAGAGGATTGGTATTTGGCATGAAGATTCTTGGAGTTCCTACGCAGCGCAAGTTTGTTTCCAGAAGGTGCCACGCCCCCTCTAACGCCCACAATAGTTAATATACGATTTTAAAAATTTAAATATTTCGGAAAAGTAAAAATGCAGTTTTGTTGTGCTTATCAATACCTATCGAAATGTAGAAGAAATTTTTTAAATCGTTAAAAAGTTATTGCTGATCAAAGTTTATATCTCCATCTCCCTCGCACTCCCTTTAGCCGAGTGGCGGGTATTAGATAGTCGGGACACCAACCCGACTATAGCGTTCTCTCTTGTTTTTAATAGAATTCAAATGTCTTTTATGACTTTGACTTTTTTTTTTTTAAGCTTTTTAAATTTATATTTTAGTTATTCCCGTCTAGATAAATCTTCTAATGTTCATACTTACCTTGTCCTACAGGTCAAAACTTCGCATGACATTTGCCGGGATGCCAAGGTTTCGGCTCTGGGATTTGCTGAAACTGCGGAGAAGGTCTTCGAGTACGGTCCAAAGGGAATGCGTCCCTACTCCAATTTTGCCAAGTGAGTAGGAATAAGTGATAATCCAGACGACGATTCCTAATGGTGATCCTTTTCCAGGCAATTCGTTGATGTCGGTCTGATGGCCACGTACTATGCGGCGGCATGTGTGTATATCGTATTTATTGCCACATCCTTCCACGATGTTATCAACTACGATTGCGGCATCAACTGGGATGTGCGCATTTACATTGCCCTAACCGTGATTCCCTGCCTGCTGATTGGTCAGATCCGGGACCTCAAGTGGCTGGTGCCGTTCTCGATGATGGCCAATATCTTCATTGTGGTCACATTCGCGATCACGCTGTACTACATGTTCGATGAGCCGCTGGTCTACTCCGATAAGCCCTTGATTGCCAAGGCGGCCAACATTCCGCTCTTCTTTGCCACCGTGATCTTCGCCATGGAGGGAATCGGTGTTGTGATGCCCGTGGAGAACTCGATGAAGAAGCCCCAACATTTCCTGGGATGTCCCGGTGTCCTTAACACAGCTATGATCACTGTCGTCTCGCTCTACGCCATCATCGGATTCTTCGGATACGTGAGGTTCGGCGACCAGGTGCGAGGCAGCATTACGCTGAATCTGCCGGAAGGAGCCTGGTTGGGGGATACAGCGAAGCTCCTGATGGCCGTGGCCATCCTCTTCACCTTTGGCCTGCAGTTCTATGTACCCAACGAGATCCTCTGGCGCAAGATCGGTCACAAGTTCAGTCCCGAGAAGCACAACATCACCCAGATCCTGCTACGCAGTGGCATTATCCTGGTTAGCGGTGGTGTGGCTGCCGCTATTCCCAATCTGGAACCCTTCATCAGTCTGGTCGGTGCCGTGTTCTTCTCGCTGCTGGGCATCTTTGTGCCCAGTTTCGTGGAGACCGTTTACCTGTGGCCCGATCGCCTGGGTGTGTGCAAGTGGAAGCTGGCTAAGAACATCTTCCTGGGGGTGTTCTCCATCCTTGCTTTGGTTGCCGGCGCCGTCGCCAGTATCAACGAGATCATCGAGATGTACAGCGACGACGACTAGGGTTTCCAGAGGTTAACTTCAACCTTCAACCAGACACGTAGTATTACACTAGATGCAGGTAGCTCCAGCGATGGCAGCGAGATGAAAGACGAGTAAGAGTTCAAAAAGCAGGCAAAGCCCACATCCACATCAGACCCAACTTACGGCCATGTTGAACATGGTCAGGCGGCTCGGATGCCAAATTGCCGATGCCGTTGACTGCATGAACAAGATGATATTAAGTTTAAGTGCCCTGTTACACAAACTAAGCTGCAATTCATAGAATTTATAAATGTTATTATGTTAAGTTGCTCAGCATTCCAAACCATAAAGCGAACAGTACGAAAAAAGACAACTTGGAAGTGTTTTCTATGGGGGATCCCCTTCCAAAAACGGAAATAAAATATTCATAGCTGTGTTGCAATATATAAATATAATGGTTACGGTCTTAGAACAAAATACAATTACTTGGAATAGAATACAACGGCGCGCAATAGTAAAATAGTTGGATGTGTAGCGGGTGTGTTTAAAAGATATTCAGGGGCTGAGGGGCAATTGCTTCCGGTGTGAATTATAAACTAAGTATCTATGTCGAGTGAAATATGTTTAAGTAATCGCTTGTCTTAACTATGTGTGTAACTGCCTAGTGCTGAGTGTGGAGCCAAATCTCATGTGAATATCTTCGCCCTTTGCCCACCTACTTCTTCTTCTTTTTCGAGTTGGAACTGGTTGCCACCACCTCGCTCTTTCGCTTCTGGTTGGCCTTCGGTTGCGGCGTGGGTGCTGGGGTATTGGAGCTGGCACTTCCACTGCCCGCGGATACGCTGCCCTTGGGAGCCTTTTTCTTTTTCTCGGCGCGTTCCTTCTCTTCCAGCTCGATGTTCTCACGTTCGATAAGGGTAATCAGTGTATTGCAACGACGCTGTAGCTCCAAAGCTGTGCGAGATTTGATAAACCAGTCGAAACGGAACTGGGGAGAAGCTCTGTGGGATAATAACAAAATTATGAGTGTTCAGTTCTTTTATAATTCAAGGTTTATCCTTACCTTATGGCCGCCCTCAGCTCCTCGTAAACGTTCTCCTTGTCGAAGCCCAACTTGTGCAGCATGCAAACCAGAAAACGATCCTCTATTTCTGTGTAGTTCTTGCCCTTATTATTGCCATATTGCAGACGCAACTGATGGAAGGGAGCACGATACCGGGACATCTGTAAAGCAATGGATAAGACATAAATGAAAACGACGAGTGATAAAAAACTGAATAGAAACTAACCTTTTGATCCAAGGCCTTCTTGATAGAAAGACGTCGCTGTATCTTGCCCTCTCCACGCTCAATTTGCCCCATAATTCGCTCAATATCCTGCAACTCAGTGCAACGCTCCCAGAATACCGCGTTGTACTCGATAACCTCCTCCGGTGTCTTGCCCTCCACGTCCTTTGCAATGTTGTCAATGTCATCACGACCGTACTTCTCGTTGGCCTTAATAAACTGGTTAAAGTCGCGCTTAGTCCAGGCAGTAAAACCATGTGAGAGCAGGTTCTCCTTCTCCTGGATCTCATCTTCACTTAGCGGCTCAGCCTCGTCGATCTTGCGCTGCTCCTCTCGCTGAACCTTTGTGGCCTCCGAACCCAACTCAGTGTTCTTGGGCACCTTGTAACCGACGGTCTTGCGGAAGTAGTAGATCTCCTGGTCGAGCAGCTCGAAGAGACGGGGTGGGAAAAATTGAAAGTCCTGCACGATGGGCTGCTTGGGTGGGCGTGGTGCCTTCGGAGCCTTGGGTTCAGAAACGCGGAGCGCCTCCCGAAAGTAGGCATCCACTGCATAGTTCGCCTTGCGCTCTCGCTTTGGCGGTTCAATCCAGTTGCCCAGAGCATTGAGCTTCTGCTTCTCACGCCAATCCTCGCCCTCGAATTGGTAGACTGAGGATGTGCCTCCCTCGCCATTTGTGTCCATGGTGAAGGTGCGCAGCGAACTCTCGCCCAGACTGTCCAGGGTTGCCTTTTGCTCGGCCGTCTTGGCCTCGCCGCGCTCCAGAATAACGTCAATGTCCTCGTCTGTAATGTCAGTCTCCTTAGAGCTGAACACTTGATTGGCTCCAAAGCGGATAATGTTAAGCATTTCATCTTTGTTTAACTGATTAGAACGGTTGTCAACCAATCTTCCACCCTGGATGACCATCTTGTCCAGACGCAGCTTGACCTCGGCCCTCTCCACGATCTTCTCCTCTACTGTGCTTTCGGTGATCAGGCGGAATACTCGCACTTGCTTCTTTTGACCAATACGATGGGCACGATCCATGGCCTGCAAATCCATCTGAGGATTCCAATCCGAGTCGTAGATGATGACCACATCAGCGGTAGCCAAATTGATACCCAAACCACCGGCGCGAGTCGACAACATGAAAAGGAACTTTGCGCTGTTATCCATGTTGAACTCCTGGATCTGCCTGTTACGATCTTCGTGCGGCGTCTGACCGTCCAGGCGGCAGTAGTTGTAGTTGCGCCAGTGGCAGTAATCCTCCAGGATGTCCAACATCCTCGTCATCTGAGAGAAAATCAGCACACGCGATCCCTGCTCCTGCAGCTTGGGCAGCAGCTTGTCGAGAATGGCCATCTTGCCGGAATTGTACACCAGATGGGTGTCCGTGGTGTACGGTGGACCCGGCTCTGCGCCATCGAACAGATACGGGTGGTTGGTGCACTTGCGCAACTGCATCAAGATGTTCTGCAGCCTCATCTTTTCCACCTTGCCGGCGCCGTTCACCACGTCAATGTCCTTTAGCAGCACCTTGGTGTACCAGTCGCGTTGCATCTTGGACAGACCGACAAATATTTTCATCTCCTTCTTGGGCTTCAGGCGCTTCTCCACCTCGGCCTTGAGTCGACGCAGCAGGAAGGGCTTTAGGACGGCGTGCAAACGCGTAATCAACGCATCGTCACCCAGGCAAGTGTTTGTGTTGAACCACTCGTCGAAGTCCTCCGACGAGTTGAAAACATCGGGCAGCAGGAAATTAAGTAGAGCCCACAGCTCGTGGAGATTATTCTGCAGCGGAGTACCCGTGATGAGCAGGCGATTGGCGGTCTTGAACTCTCGCAAGATCTCCGAGAGCTTTGATTTCTCGTTCTTAATACGATGCGCTTCGTCGATGATCAAATAGCGCCAGTTGAACTTCTTGAAGACCGACTTCTCGCGAATACACATCTCATAGGAGGTCACGCAAACGTCCCACTCGCCCGGCATGAGCACATCCCGAATGAAGGTGTTTCGCGTATCCTGGTCGCCAATCAGGCAGACGGCCCTGAGGGAAGGACACCACTTCTTGAACTCGTTCACCCAATTCTGCAACGTGGACTTGGGCACAATGACGATGTGGGGACCAGCTTGGTTCCTGAAGGAAGAGTTTGACATTAATGGTGTGTCTTGTGGGACTTTGGGGATCTCGATACTCACTTGAAATGCTTAAGATAACCCAGCAGGGATATGGTCTGCAGGGTCTTTCCCAGACCCATCTCATCGGCCAGGATTCCGTTGATGCCATTCTCGTACAGAGAAATCATCCAGTTAAGTCCGCGAATCTGATAGTCACGCATTTCCCCACTTTTGATGTAGGCGGGTGAGGCGTCGAAGCGGAAGATCTCCTTGGTGGCCGAATCCTCCGCCAGCAGCTCCTCATCCTCCTCCTGCTCCGTTTTGCGATGCCGATGGCTGATTGACAAGTGGAAAAAATAAGTAAAAGGAATGCGTTTTCTTGGGTAGCAGCACTCACTCGGCCGCATCCTTGTCCTTGTCCTTGTCTTTGTCCTTTTCCTTGTCCTTGATCTTCTTGGGCCTGCCCTTGGGCTTAGTGGGACTCTTGGCACTGTTGGTCATGAAGTGGGTGAAGATCTCCGTTTGCTTCAGCAGGAAATCAAAGCGCCTACTGCGATCTGCCTCGATTTTGTTGTCGAACTCGGCCTCCTTTTCGCCGGACGAGCTGGTGGCCGCATCCGAAGTTGTCTCGTTCTGGAAGGGATCGGGGAGTATGTAAAGCCCTCTGTTTGATAACCCCCCCATGTTCTAACTTACCGAGTTCTCCTCGGTGGCCTCCACGGCGGCCGTTTCTGTTTTGGACATATTTGCAATGCCGGCGTCTGTCTCCAAAATTGAATTCGGTTTTTTCACAATTTAACCCTCGGCAATGTAGCGTGCTTCTCGCGAACTTCCTTCAATGGGCACTGAAAATCGTGAGTCAAAGAGTTAGTCACGCTTTCAAGGCATGAATATGTGACAATATACACAAAATTAAGTTAGTTTCGCTTAAACAAATGGTAAATAATTACATGCGATTTTTTTAATGAATGGTGGGAAAACTGCGCGTGCCTATCGCAAAAATTACGATGAATGCGCTCGGCAGTGTGACTGCGGAATTATCGATAAATTATGCCTTTAAAAATACTACATTATTTTTCGAATATACCAAATAGCGATAGTTTTTAAAGGTCTGGCAATGCTAATAATCTTTACTGTGAGTGGCAGCACAGGAATTATTTGTTACTTTTTTATTATTCAGCTTAATTTACTTGTTATAATGAAACTGATCGCGATTTCATAAGATTCTAAGTGTATAAGATAAGTGCGGCTCAGAATTGCTTATACAAAAAAAGATTATAATAGCCTCTTCCCATAGAGTCCATCCGTGTGAAACGGTTGGGATTTTTGACGAATGTGAAACTCGTGTTCCCACAGAACTCCATCCACCATCTACCATCCGATAACAGCTGTCTAAGAGCAGTTGCTCAACTCAACATTGACGAAGGGGGATTTTAACTCGTCAAAACTGGCGTAAAATTGCGTTTTCCTAAACTTATTGTAAAATAATGTAATAAATAGCATAAGATAATAGTTTAAAACATATCTGAGCTTTTATAACAAATTCTATAACGATTATGCATACATATTGCTGACTGGGGGAGAGCTTAACCTCCCGTACCCCACACTCCGCTCTTACTACGCCTCTGTCTAGCCAATATTAATGTGTAAAATTTGTAAACAAAACCAAATTTGTGCTGTTTTGGTAATTTATAGCAACTTTGGAGCTTTATAGGAGTATAGAGTACACTTTTAATTAATATTTGTTAGTATTTACGAATTGCAGAACATATTCTGAGACTTCGCTGCAAACATTGATGTTTTCGTTTGCAGAACAGCTTACATTTTGGCCCACACATAGCAACTTGTTGGCGAATGCTTTTCCGCTCATAACAAACTACAAATAATTCAACAATAGGCAAAAAACAATGAACTTGAGTATTATTTAATTTTTTCCCGCCATTGATTTGATTTGTTCTCGTAGTCAACGTTCCATTTTTCACAGTCAAGAAGAAGAATTCAGAGTTGCACCGAAAAAACATCGCCTAACTATCGCATAAAAGAGCCCGTCAAAGTCCGTTAAAATTGGATGGCGGACTAACTGGGAAATTTTCGGAACGGCAAAACCTTACGGACCATCCGTTCAACGGATGGTAGATGGTGGATGGAGCTCTGTGGGAAGACCCTATAAAAATAAGTAAGAAAAATAAGTAAAAAATGCAAGTAAAATGCATAGTTTTTAAAATGATCTAATGATATTTACAGATATATGATCAAAACCAAAGGACAATGGGTTATTGTAAGAAATCCAAAATAAAGGGGATAAATAAAGTCAGTCCTGTTAAACCTTACCAACGGCCCTTAGTGAACTTAACTAAAGCTCATGATATGGAAAGGACTTTCAGTTGCAACTTGAAAGTTCACAAAATGTTTATAAATATGCCTAAGCTGGAAATCCAGGATCACCATGGAAAATCCAAATTTAAAATTTAAATGTCCAGAAGTGTAACCAAGTGCCAGATACAGAGAAAAACATCCTACCGGCGTACGAATAACCTGAATTCACCCGAAACCCAAAACGGTCACACACCTGCCTCAGCACACGAGTTTTAAAAAAAAAAAACGCCATCCAAAATGAGTAAATACAACTCAAAGTACCTCGAGGAGAAGCTCAAAAGGGAACTGCAGGCGGAGTACGTGAGTGTAACGGACGAATCGGATGGTTGTGGGGGCAAGTTCAGCGCCGTAATCGTGTCACCGGCCTTCAACGGCAAGACCCTGTTGCAAAAACATAGATTAGTCAATTCGACGCTCGCAGAAGAACTGAAAGAAATCCATGCATTCTCCCAGAAATCGTACACGCCCGAAGAGTGGGAGAAAGTGAAAGCCCAATAGTAGTAGCACACCAAACCAAAACTCCAATAACAACGCCATACACATACATGCAACAACAAACGCGAGCCGCTATAACCTGTTGTTCGTTTGCTGGTAGTTGCGCTTTTGCGTGTGACGAGATCCGATCGAAGAAACCGAAACCCGAAAAAACGCCAGTCGAACAAAGAAAGTGAAAGGGAAAGCACAGGAATCTGCACTCAGCTTCAGGAGTTACCAGATAAACAACGCAGATGATCCGCTAAATGCATACGTTACATAAAAAACAACAATAAAAGTTTAAGTACTCGCGACAGGTCGTCTGCTCCAAAGGCATTAGCATTACAATTTCAAAAAGCTGATAAACCGATAAAGCCACAGTCACACGGAATACAGAATACACACAGAGATCAGCGCGAACAATGCTCAAGTTCCAGGTCCATTCTCCGGGCAAGGTCATCCTCCATGGCGAACACGCAGTTGTCTATCATCGTCCCGCCCTCGCCGCCGTAGTGGGCTTGGGCACCACCCTGAGATTCCGCCAGTTGGAGGCTAGCCATGTGGCAAGTTTCCAGCTGGAGGCACTCAACTGCACACTGGAGATCCAGTTGCCCGAGTTCAACAGCTTCCTGGCCGAATTCAGGAGCAAATACCCTTCGGACAGCACTGCCAAACTCCTGGAGGCCGTCCGTGCAGAGGTATCCAAGCAGCTGGAACGATCCGGAGGCAGTGCGCCCAAGCAGCACACCCAGCGGGCCTTTGTCTCCATCTACTATTTGCTGGCCGGCGCTGTACTCTCCGCACCCGGCGATCCAAAACTGACACTGCAAACCGGTTTCCAGGTGCAGGTAGACAGCCAGTTGAACGTGGGCGCGGGTCTGGGCAGTTCCGCCTCTTTTGGCGCCGCTTTGGCCACGACATTTCTCATTTTGGCCGGGCACTTCGACAGAGACAGCTACTTGGCGGAGGAAAACCAGGCTTTGATATCCAGCTGGGCCTTCGAATCGGAACGGGTTAACCACGGCACGCCCTCGGGTCTGGACAACACAGTGTGCACCTATGGTGGAATGTTGCGGTATGTCAAGGGCCAGGGATTCCAGTCGCTGAAGATCCAGAAACCCCTGAACATCCTGCTGGTGGACAGTCGTGTGAGTCGCAGTACCGCCGACATTGTGGCCAAGGTACGTCATTTGGGCGAGGCCTTCCCGCAGCTCATCGAGGCCATTTGGCAGGCCTGCGAGGAGTTGGTCACTGCCGCAGTTCCGCTCTACGAGAGCTTTGGCAATGCGCAGGACGACAGCGCCAAGTTCGAGCAACTGGAGCGTCTTTTCCAGATCAACAACGATCTATTGAAGGCCATTGGAGTATCGCATCCGAAGCTGGAGCAGATCTTCACCATCGCCTTCAAGCGGGGTTTCTTCTCGAAGCTGACGGGCGCCGGTGCCGGTGGTTATGTGATCGTCCTGCTGCCGGATAACTACGAGTGCAACGAGGTCTACTGGAAGCTCAAGGAGGAGCTCGAATCGGCGGGCTTTGGGGTCCATGTGACGACTGCCGGAGGCGAAGGATTGCGTGTTACCCCGCTGGATGACTGATGCGGAATGGTTTTGTATTGCTATTGTATGTATTCGTGGTTTTGTTATAACTTAAAAATAAAAATTTATACATGTATTTTGTACGGCAATTGGGTTTGTTTAGCGCTGGCTTCTATCTCGGGTTTTGTAGACGATCCCGCGGTTCTTCATGTCCCGCAAAGTGGACTGCGGCAGAGTTCCGGAAACTGAAATGGCGTAGATGCCACGGGTGAACCGAGCTGGGGGAGGTATAAATCAAACATGATAGTGCTTCTTCATGAAACCCTAGTTATAAGGACTTTACCCAATCGCTGCCACTTGGCCACCCAGGAATCGGTGGGCGTGGTCAGGGCAATTATTCCGTCAAAGTTGTTGCTCGTATGATCGTACACATTGTCCTTGTTGTTCTTCATGCGCAGGAACTCCTCGCAGTTTTCGCAGCCATCAGTCTCAAATTGATCAAAACTCTGAAAAGGGGGTCCGTTAAAAAGTGCCGGATCACTGGGAAAACATAACCTACTTTCACCAGGGAGCAAACGAGGCAGGCGCGCAGTCCTCGCAAGTCCTTGGGTATCGCTTCAAATGCCATAGTTATTTATTAATTAAAGGTTTTTAAACTAAAAACTATACAAAAACCAAGCCACGACACTTCAGAGTGACCGTATGAATGCTAAACCCATGCCGGAAAGTTATCGATATCTGACGGTCACAGCCGACAAAAATGGTCGTGAATGTTTTCACGACCTTTTTAATCGGGATGGTTCAAAATTTAAATAAAAATCCACTTTTCTGAACTGAGTATAAATTTTTAACAGTTTTTTAACCTCTACATATTTCCATTACACCTCAATTTAAAATACCTCAGTAAAAATCTAACAACAAATTTAAAGTTATAAAATAGATTTTCAACAAAATCAATTAAAGTACTTTGAACGTGTCCTATTCCTCTTGTTTTTATAATAATCCTCGAGCACTTCGAAGTAAATAAAAACTACTCCCAAGTGTTTCCAAGGCTTGGCTCCTGAAAAATTAAAAGCAATTTTGTAATCCTGAAGAGGAAGAGTAGGCAAAGACATCTCATCCAAATGGAAGTCGCGTGCAAACAAATGACCCTTTAAATATAAAATAATGTTTTTTTTTAGTCGATTTTAGCTGTTAAAACGTACCATATAAGGACAACTGTGGTTTACATTAGTCCAGGCCTGCAAATGGTTCAAAGCGTATTTTTCCAAAAAATTTCGTCGTGATTTATTCATAAAAAGTTGGCAAATATCAAAGCTAAATTTGACGGCAAAGGGTTTATAAAGATTTGTAGAATCCTTGTAAAAGACTTCTACCGTCATCTAGAAATCTCCAAAGTTGTTAAAGGAAAAAAATGTATGCATCTACTCACTTTGATATCAGTTAAAACGTCTATAATGTCGCAATCCATGTTCATTACCGACCGGGTCCAGTTTATTGGCTTCAAAATACACGAGACATTGCTAAAATAAGCCTTATTAGCTATGCACTCACTCTTCCTAATTTTGTAAGAGTATCCGCTGCAGAAGGACTACAAACGAATTGTTAGAACTCAACTTAATTTGGGGTTTTCTGGTTTAAAAACGTACAATTGTGTTTGCCAAGCATAATAATAAGACAAAATTTGCATGCGTCCCAACAATCCACTTCCCCATTTTCGGTGTAAATAAAAATTGCTCTACCAAAACAACCCAAAACAAACACTAACTACATTTTAATAACTTGATTTTATTAAAAGCCGTAATTTCACGAGTGACTAAGTTTGAAAGCGATAACCGATAGCCAACCATAGGCGGATATCGAAGGTGCACAGGGGTGAGATAAACACCTTTCCAAGATCAAAAAATCCTTTAAAAGGATTATAAAAAAATATTTCCTTTTTTTAAAATCTTTTATTAAATTATGAATTGTCGGATTTAGGCCGTATTGCTTTCAAAAATAAATATATTAAATATAGTTAAATAGTCATGGGACCAAAACTATTAAATTCCCATTTCTAAATTTACTATTAATTTATTTTTAAAAGTAATATAAATGTTTAAAAATCAACTATACTATGCAAATCCATCTAGGGTTAAATACCGCTAGGTTCAACCCCCGATGAACTCACGCGTACGCCCCTGGCAATCAGCTGTTACGCGGTTGTTGTGGGTGTGGAACAGACGAGCACCGAAAAGCGGACAGGAAACAAAAGTAACAACAGCGATTAGGTAGCTCCGTTACACTTTAGCCGCAAGGAACCCGCTGGAAGATAAACCCCGCACACTCATCCGACATGTCCTCCTCCTCGACATCCAGTCCCACGGACAACAGCTCGCACGGATCGGTGGCGCTGTCCTCGGCCCTGAATCCCTCATTAAACCCGGTCTCCGGGACGAATACCAGTAGCCAGAAGCCATTTTCCCTCTCAGAGCGGCTAAACTTTGAGATCTACCGTTACTCCAGCTATTCACCGAACTATCTGCCCGAGTAAGTTCTAGCAAAAAGAAAAAGAAAGAAAATGGAGGCCCCGGATTTCGTAATTGTGAAATGCGCATCTTTTTAAATTCCACTCCCTTCGACTCGCAGAAACGTCCTGGTGGACTGTCCCAACGATCAAACTTCCAGGTGGTCAGCCTACACGAACAGCCCTCCGCAATTTCTCACCTTGAAGCTGCGCCGTCCCGCCATCGTGAAGAAAATCAAGTTTGGCAAGTTCGAGAAGTCGCATGTGTGCAACATCAAGAAGTTCCGCGTTTACGGGGGCTTGGAGGATGAGCACATGGTCCTGCTGCTCGAAGGGTAGGCTATCCGCGATCTTTGTAGTCCTTGTAATGCACGAGTATCCCTCCGTTAGTGGCCTGAAAAACGACAACGTTCCGGAAGTGTTCAACCTGCGCTGCCTCACCGAAGACGGTTCGGAAAACCTGCCAATTCTGTACCTCAAGATCGTGCCCCTGCTCTCCTGGGGTCCGTCGTTCAACTTCAGCATCTGGTACGTCGAGCTGCACGGCCAGGACGACCCCATGTACACCAGTGCCCGCATGAAGAACTACAACGCGCTGCGCGAGGTTGAGATCATCAAGCTGTGCCTCAAGCACTTCCGCCAGCAGGGCTACATGAGTGCCTTCGGGGCGCTCCAGGAGCAGACGAATGTGCAACTGGAGCACCCGCTGATCAGCGAACTCCACAAGTGCCTGGTAAGCAGGGTATCAACAAATCGAATAGAATTATCTAAACTTTAGGAAATCTACGCTTTCAGGTTTTGCAGGGAGACTTTGAGAAGGCTGAGCGCTTCATAGTCGAGTGCATAGACGAGGGTCTGATGGATGAGTATTTGCACAAGCAGGATTACAAGCACAGCTGGCATATGAAGCACACCGAGAGCGACATGAAGCCTGGTTAGTATTCCTTTCTACACATATCAATCATCAGCTTTACTTCGGCTTTTTCAGGCAACCGCGGAGGTCATCAGCTGGTGGTGGACGCCAAAAAGAGACTAGTATATCTCTACGGCGGCTGGGATGGCTACCAGGATCTGAGTGACCTTTGGGTTTTCAACATCGACGATGATGAGTGGTCGCTTCTGTGCGAGCGGTCAGAGCTCTCCAATGGGCCCACACCGCGATCCTGCCACAAAATGGTCTTTGATCCCATCAGCGAAAATGTATTCATGCTTGGTCGTTACCTCGACAACTCGATTCGAACTTCGGATTATATCAAGAGCGACTTTTACCTGTATGACACGAGAGCTGGCAACTGGATGCAGATCTGCGACGATACCAGCCAAGTGGGTGGTCCACAGCTCGTCTACGATCACCAGATGTGCATGGATGCCGATAAGCGTACAATTTACGTCTTCGGAGGCAAAATACTCACGCCTCGCAGTGTCAATGCCACGGGAGCGATAGAACCAGAATATTCGGGGCTGTTTTCCTACCACATAGCTACAAATACCTGGGCGCAGATACTGGTGGACTGTCACCACGCCAGTGCATCCCTGGCAGATGTGATGTCCATTAAGTCCAGAATAACTCACTGCATGGTTTTTCATAATGTAGGTTTAGTTCACTTTCAGAACTGTGATTATATAATATTTCCCTACATTAGAAACATCGAAAACTCTACATTTATGGCGGGCAACGAGGCAAGGAGGATCTGGACGAGTTCCTCAGCTACGACGTAGACACCCAGGCCATATCCGTGCTCAACAAGGAGCACCCGCATCATGGAACCACTGCTGGCAACGAAGCCAAATTTGAGCCCTCTTCAGGCTACACTTTGCGTGCTACTATCGATTGCGAACGTGATGAGATTTATATATTTTCTGTAAGCACATAAGGCAGAATCACAGAGTCCCTAATTAATTAGCACACTTCTAGAGTCTGAGTAAGGTAAAGGACCGCCGTGATATACAGCATATTGATGCATCGAACTCCTTTTGGGTCTATTCCCTGCGCAGTCACAAGTGGTCGAGGATATATTACTGTCGCCACAGTGGCCAGAATGCCAGCTCCATCAACAGGATGAACATTTTGGGAGCCAGCAAGGGAGATGGATCCTTGGAGCCTTGTCCTCGCTATGCCCACCAGTTGGTGTACGATGATTTGGCTAATACGCATTATTTGTTTGGAGGAAATCCTGGAATTTGTCAGCAGCAGCAACTCAGACTCGATGATTTCTGGCTGCTGCGCTTGGAAAAGTAAATATAACTCTTGCTGAGAGTAACACATGTAAATTACCTCCTCTTATAGACCAAAACGAGACGAGATCCTTAAGCATTGTCGGTTTTTAGTCCGAAAACTGCGCTACGAGGAGATGACGCGCCAGGATCCTTTTAAGGCAATGCAGTATTTACGGCATCATATAGCCGCTGTGATTGATCATAGTGATGCGGAGCAGTTAAATAATGTATGTTTTACAGTTCTTAAAGCCTGTTTAAATTTCTAATGTCCTTTTTCTTTCTTTTAAGTTTCACAAACTAGCTTCGTTGCTATTTAAAAACCATGACAGCCTCGAAAGAGAGTGTACGACTCCGGCGCTGTGTGCTGATGCTGAAGACCTTGAAACGGATCCTGACGTATCGGCCAAAATTAAAGGTTTTATTTGTCAACAGTTTATTGCGTCAAGAAGACTGAGTTTTTTTTTTTGCAGATGAGGTGGCTGATGGCCCCGCCACCGAAAATATTTCACTAGAATCGAACGAAAGTCTGATCTCCTCCGGCATCTCGGAGACCGCCTCCAGTCCCAGCTCCTCGTCATGCACCAAAAGAGCGCGCACTGAGTGCTCTCCCGAACTGAAGAACAAACGAGCTTTCCTGTTCAACAAACTGGTGCAACTAATGCCACCGAGCATGGTGCAACCGGAACGCAACCTCAGTGACTTCGTGGTCATATGAACGCCCAAGTGCCAAAACGATTTGATAGAACCCCCCATCCAAGATTATATTTAGCAATTAAGTGCGTGAGAATTTCGTTTTTAACTGTTGATCAATGTGATGTTTAGTTTGCTTGTTCGCCATTATTAGGTTCTACGGCCAATGCACAGCATGACAGAAATATGATTTCATTGTGATAGTTTATTTGTACTGAATCCGCGTCTGAGGGCAGCTCGATTTTAATTTTTAGCGCCTAAGACAAATTAAGAACAGTTTGTGAAACATGTTAAATTTAATGGATTGTGTATGTAACCATAAGTTTGAAATAAAAAGTTTTGTAAATCCGTACATGTTTAATATATTTATTTACATAATAACGTTTGATTTTTATTTATTTAACATATTTATTTAGTTACAGTTCAAGCGAATATGATCCATATAGTATTTTGAAAGGAAAATGGGTTTAACGCAGTCTAGGTCACACCAAATTATTATTCTGAAGGTGCAATTCCAATATGGTATCTTTAACAGCTGAAAACACATGCTTAATATTTTTTGTATCTAAAAAACGAAAAGAATACTTAATTAGCTAATTGTGTAGGCATATTGAAGAACTTGAATTGTGCATAAATTCAACTCAAGATATTAAAATTGTTATTGAGGAGAAATCAAATCATATCAACTGCACTTAGAAACTGTATGTTTGACAGAGCAAACAAGTTGGATGTTATAGGTATCTGTTTACCAAAGAACTACAACAACTTATTCTTGGTGTTCTAAACGCGGTAGATGTCATTTTAAAGTCAAAAAATTGTTCCAGCCAAATCAAAGGCGAATAGAGTATAATTATAATTAATTAAATTATTCCACTTACTTGTAGCCACTGTAAAGTGGGGATAAAATTTTTTCTCAGGATCAGGATTTACACTTAAAAACATTCGCATTATGAAATCTTGAGCCGTTTTCGCATCTTTTTTTGGACCTGAAGAAGACAAGCAAAAAAAAATTAGGTCTACAGAATAAATATAAGCTCCGTCGCACGTACCATTATATTCTGGAAAATAGTCTACCAAATGCGTTGTCTTAATTTTAGTCTCAAATAAATCTTGTTTGTTCAGGAAGAGAATAATTGACGCATTTTGGAACCATGGGAATGATACAATAGTACGAAACAAGGCAATAGATTCTTTCATTCGATTCTGTAAATAATACGTTTGATTATTTTATGGGTGAACTTTAAAATGTAACAGTCGGATTCCACTAGCACAATTTCTAAAGCACATTGTTCACATAGGGCCTTGAATAAGAAAAACGGTGTCGATACAGGGAGATTTGAAAAATATTAAATAATCGCATTTTGTGGTATAATTTGACAGTTTTTAAGGTTGTTTTCTTGTTTATAAATTGACAGTTTTGGAATAGAACATCCCACGTTTTCACGTTTTATAATACAAATCAAGTCCCTCTGTGGTTGGACACTAATAATGTAAAGTGTGTGGTGGAATCACAGGTAAAATTGGCATAAGGCTGTAATATCTGTAATCATACATCACTTTGACATTCAGCCAATGAAAGATCGAATTCCGATAGCGCTGCCAAAAACATAATTGAAGTCACATTGGAAAAACAATGAATCCATTTTCTTCTCATGTTTCGTTGACCTGCGACATCCACCATACTGTTGATTACAAAAATAAAGTTATTTTTAGATTAATAATCTTTTTAAATAAAAAATAAATATCCTTATTTGCAAGCCGCAAATATAATTAGCAACTATAACAATTAAAATATATTTCTAATAAATACCTTATCACATAGCCATCCAAAGCAAATGGATACTCAACAATATTAAACGTTGGCACACGAACACGAAGAATATCCTCCTCCGTCGGGAGGTAGTTAGCCTTTTCAATTCGATCTAAGCTACTCAAGAAGCTAATTTATAAAGAAAAAAACATTTCATTAGGGCATTTTTATTTTGAAATTAGGTAATTTTTTCAACAAAGCGCATAGGTCGAGAAAGTCAATCATTTTATTTTAAGATTTAATGTCATTTAGTTTTAGTTTTGAGTGATTTTCAGAAAGAAAATCAATGCATCACTCACTACTCGGCTGAATCAGTCAGCTGATACTCCCTACTACGATTGTAGCTCTCCTGGATGCCAGCATCCTTCCAAAGGGTTTTAATGGCGTTCAAGTATGGATCTTTGAGCTCAGTGACGGACTTGTAATCTTGACTCCTCACCAGAATGGCCAGCTCCTGTAGATCATTTTAATTGTTGGTGAATAACTTTGATTTGTGTACCCAGAGAGTCACTTACCTCGTTCTCAATCTGATCATAAAAAATCTTCAGGTTATCCATTGCCTCAATCATTGAATGCATGGCCATGAATATGTTCTGGAAAACCAGCTTGATGTACCCACGTTTGTCATCGTTAGAGTAGCCACTGCCGTGGATAATACGCATCTGTTTGATGAATGTTGATTTGCCGGACTCTCCTGTGCCTGGGGATATAGAATTGGAAAATATGTAGCCGTAAGTGCAATCAACATTTCCGTCTCCACTTACCCAGGATTAACAGTTTAAGCTCACGACGCGCGTTTTTCTTGTCCTTGCGCAACTTTTTATCGATTTCCCTGCTGATGTGCTTGTCCTCCCTGTCCTTATCCGACAAACAGCAGTCCATGCTTACTAGATTAACAATTTAAGAAAATGCAAAAATGTTAGTCCTTAGTTAAGGACAGGCTTGCACAAGATGATCATGCCAATAAAATAAAACGACTTTAGATTATTAGAAAAACTGAGAGTACGGGTTTTTGCCTGCCTTGTCACCGGAAATTTCAGTACTGTATGAGTGTGAATTTATAAATCGGGCGAACCAGACTTTTAAAATTCTTCCGTAGAAAATACAAGTTCGCCCCGAATTTTTGTTGAAAATATCACCGGTTAAATTTATAACATTTTGTTTCTTAATATTAATTTTAATTTATAGCATGACCAAAGAATAAAACACCATGTTGTTTAAATATCGATACGATATCGTAATGCCAATTGGAGATTTTTTACATCCCATAATGATTCACATATGTTCATTTTAAACGAAATATTAAAAATGACTCACTTCACAATTTTTTTTCTAATTATTATTTTTTCATTAAAATGTATTAGCTTTTCACCAAATTAGTTGACTTTGGTAGTAAAAGGCGTTTCCTTTTTTTACGTAGTCTTTTTTATTTCCAAAATTCAAAATAGTTGATAAAAAATAATTTTTTAAAAATTCGGGTCTATCACCACAAGTTGCGCTATTTACGCCTGAACGATGTAAAGAATTTCCGAAAACTAAGCGACAGTTTGCTTTCTACAGTTTTCTTCGCTTTAATCTGCTTTATTTATCACTGTGGAGAGCTGTTCATTTAGTGACGAATCGCACTTTGGGTGTGCGAAAGGAGACTACTACATACATATGTACATATAAATGTATGGGAATTGAAAATCAGTCATGATTGTCCATATTTTAAAAAGTGATATGATGATGAGGTTTTTAAATTTCATTTTCATTGTGTTGAACAGCTCGATAATAAACAAGAGAGAGCGCTATAGTCGAGTGGCTCGACTTTTGGATACACGTTACTTAGCTAACCAACATTAAAACAAGAATTAACGAGACGGCGGAAACCGCTGACCTTGCAGGCAGAAATGTAGGCGTTTGATAGGTTTTGGTGTTTGTCGGCATTACAGTGGGCGTGGCAAACTTTTTAATAAAGTCAATCGATAGGTATTGATAAAAAGGAATACATTTCAGTTTAAATTTTCATTTTAGCATCAAAATTGTGGGCGCCACAGTTTTTCACGGTTGGGCGTTAACGCCAATTTTCTAGCTTTTATAGTTTCCGAGATCTGAGCGTTCATACGGACGGATCCTAACAAAGAATGTGGTTTCCTAAAGTATGCTACACAAAATTGGTACGGAAAACCCTCACTCAACTAAATCCTGACTACACCACTGGTCGGGGCACTCGATTATAGCTTACTCACTTGTTTTATTTGCTTTAATTAAACACAGGAATGACGCATTCATATGTTACATTAGGCTAGAACTGAAAAAATTAGTAGTGTATATCAAAATTCGTAAACATAAAGAAGAGTTAAAAAACTAATTTAAAAAAACTTTTTAGCCGCTGCGGGAAGTTTATTTTTGTTTATTAAGTCCCTGGAAAGTTGGGACGAGGCACACAGATTCTACGGATTTCTGCACAATGCAAGTTCGTCGCAGCGCGTTCAAGGAGTCGCTTTGCTGAGGGCTTTTCTCCATCGCCCCTCACTTCCTCTAGATGAGTAACTTTTCTATAGCGCTCGACAATAGCGTTCTCTATCTCGAATGGTACTAAGTATCGCGTCATAATTCTAAATGTATGGCTTTAATTTATATTACATTTATTTACTATTAAGATCTTACAAAATTCTTTTAAAATTAAGCATTTATCTATTTGGATTTAACAACAAAATAGCAAATCCTTTAAAGGTAATTCTTTAAACCAATAACAAAGGCTAATGAACTTTAAAAATCTAGCTTTAATCATACGGTCCTGCGAATCGAAGGGTTTACGAGCAGACTTTTAGTATGTTTCTTTAAAGGCCACAATATAAATTTGCTGAAAGCCATCCAGTTTATTCCATGTTTAAATCCTTGAAGTACGATTCCTGAATTGTGTCCCTAACGGCTGCAAACACAAACCGAATATTTTCCGTATCTTAAAAACGAAAATAAGAGTTATTTAGTTTGTCTGATAACAGTTTAACCCTAAATTAGGCAAATTATAAATTACTTACTTGTAGCAACGGTAAAATGTGGATAGATTCTTATCGTTAAATCATCATACATTCTAAGTATGAATTCACGGGCTGCAATTGCATCTTTTTTGGGACCTGTGATAAAAAGGCAAATAAAATGTTACAATGGAGTTGCACTGCCGAAAACACATAAGTAAACATATTAAGTAAATCGAAACACTTACCATCGTAACCCGGAAAATAGTCTACCAAATGTGAATGCTTGATTTTCTCCTCCAGCAAGTCATTTTTGTTTAAGAAAAGAATAACTGACTTATCTTGAAAACAGTCGAAGTGAATTATAGTCTTAAATAAATATTTGGATTCTTCCATTCGATTCTGCAAGTAACTTATTTAATATTTACTGTGGAGAATTGAAATGTAAGAGTTTAAACCATACGTCATTTTCAGATTCAAACAAGACTTGATCGTATTCCGATAGCGCTGCCAAGAATATAATTGCTGTCACATTCGAAAAACAGTGAATCCACTTTCTTCTCTCAGATCGCTGACCTGCGACATCCACGATACTATAAAATATTGAAATATATATTATTAGTAATAGGAAAAAATGTTGGATTCAGCTGAAACCATGTCATTCTATTAAAAATATATTCAAAAATTTGATTAATCTATTATCAATTTTATAAATTTTAAATATTATATAAATATACTACCTGCAATAGAAAAAAAAAATTTTGGAATGTTTCATGGAGTTTCCACATAAACAGATGGACGCCCAGACGAACTTGCTGATTAAGAACATTTTTCATTTATATTTACCTATTTATAACCGTTACTCGTAGAGTAAAAGGGTATATTGTATTCGTGCAAAAGTCTGTCTGTCTGTCTTTATGAACGCTGAGATCTCGGAAATTATAAAAGCTAAAAAGTTGGGATTAACCACACATATTCTTGGGATTCCTACGCAGCGCAAGTTTGTTTTAGCCGAGCGCCACGCCCACTTTAAGAAAGGCCTGGCGGCTACAACTTTGCAAATCTTGTAAAAGTGTAAATGCCATTTTGACAATCCATTAAAAAGTTATGAGCAAAAATTGAAACAGCCACTAGATGGCTCTGACGACTGCGTATCTCCATCTCCCTCCCACTCCCTTTAGCTGAGTAACGGGTATCTGATAGTCGAAATAC
Source organism: Drosophila prostipennis (assembly GCA_037075205.1). Taxonomy (NCBI): domain Eukaryota; kingdom Metazoa; phylum Arthropoda; class Insecta; order Diptera; family Drosophilidae; genus Drosophila; species Drosophila prostipennis. The sequence continues at coordinate 810,393 of JBAMCJ010005005.1, read as the reverse complement.
TCTACTACTGTAATTACAACATAATATATTACGGCCCCCATCATAACCATTAAAATGTGAAGCCGCTACCAAAATGTAAAACACTTTTTTTTTAAATACCTTAAATGAAGGCCATTTAAATTAAATGGATACTCATGAATATCAGTTGTCGCCACACGAACACGAAGAATATCCTGATCGTTGGGCAAGTACTCCGCCTTTTCAATTCGAGCTAAGCCGCTCAAAAAGCTAAGTTAGATAAAATAAATAATTGTAATAATAACGAAATAAAAGTGGAAAATCCCTTCATATTTAATGCGGATAACCCACTACTTAGCTGAATCAGTAAGCTGGTACTCCCTACGGCGACCGTAGCACTCCTGGATGCCAGCATCGTCCCAAAGCATTTTGATGGCTTTCAAGTAAGGATCCTCCAGGGTGGAGACTTTCTCGTAATCGATGCTCCTTACCAGATCAGCCAGTTCCTGTTAATTATATTATTTTTTTCTAAATAAGCAAAAAGGTACTAGCTAAGCCAATGATGTACTTACGATATGCTCCTCCTGACCATAGGAAATCTGCAGCTGGTCCATGGCCTTGATGATTGACTGCATGGCCATAAATACATTCTGGAAAACCAGTTTGATGTATTTCTGTTTTTCTGTCTCCGAGAAGCCATTGTCATGGATAATACGCATCTGTTTGATAAATGTTGACTTTCCGGACTCTCCCGTCCCTTTTCATATTGCATTGAAAAATGTACAAGAATTTTAATCGGTTAAGCACAACTGAAAATTTTCTTAATCCACTTACCCAACAGCAAAAGTTTAACCTCGCCTTTCGTCCTTTTCTTTTCCTTCCGTATCTCGAGATCGATTAACTTGTTCATGTGCTTTTGCTCCCTTACCTCATTCGATTCGCAGCAGTCTAAAACCTTGCAAGCCATATATTTCGACATGTTGTCCATGTTTAATTCGGGATTATGCAACCAACTGAACGTCAATTTTGTCACGAAAAATATCTTTACATTCTAAGAAAATATATATATGTGTGTGTTATAAATAATAAATAAGCTTGCCGAATGAGCTTATTCCCAAGCCTTACATTTTCGATATTTTCACTTTCTCACTTTCGTCGCCATTTCTCCACCACCAGCTGATTTATTTAAAGCAAATTAAATTTTTTTTCCGTGTGTACTCTTAGTCACTACCTATACAGACGTCTACCGTGAATAACCTATAGAATATAAAATTAATAAATTGCTTAAGATTTGCGCATTTCTTTAGTAGGATTTTTTATTAAAAAAAACCGTCAAAAAAAAACCGAAAAAAATAGGGTTATAATGATAATAAATAAACTTTTTTATAAGAAGAATTTTAACTTGTAAACAACTTTCGACATTTAATGGCATTCATTGAATTAAATAATGTTTAACCTATTATTTTATATTTTTTTTATTAAAATCTATGGGATGTTTATTTGTTCAGTGTAATCATTTCAAAGAGAAAAAAGTTCCAGCGGATGGGTACGGAATGTTGATTCAATTTTGTTTTATAATTTTAAATATAACTTTCTTATAACCTTACCCCTTAAAAGCATATTGCGAAGATTTTTTAATATGTGGTTTTATGACAAAAAATAGTAATGAATATGTTATCATTTTCTGAAGCATCTAAAAAAAACCTTTAAATTTAAGCTTTGAGAATATCTTTTAAAATATATCTGTTAAGCTGGCTTAAATTGACAATTCTAAGCGAAAATAATGTTTCTAATTACAGTTTTTTTAATCGAATAAAGTGCTCTGGTCTGTATATAAAATGTAAGAAGTGAGTCAAACAATAGAAATTATCAAAAGTGATTCACGTCATGCATAATACTTTCTTCTACTTTTGTTTCACAATAAAATGTGCACATTATTATTAAAACAAATTATTTAAAGGCGGCTTTCTTCGATTTCAATATTAATTTAAAGGGATTAATTATATTATCACCTTGTTTCGTTCATTAAATAGAGTGAGCACGCGTTAAAAAATATGTTTGCACGCTGCCGAGAACTCCCGAAAACTAAACGACAGTTTTGTTTGAGTTTCTATTGTTTCTTAATGGTGTTATCACATCCCTTTTTTTAAGAGAGCCTACAACGCTTGAGCATTGTTCTCTTGATAAAGCATTGAGTTCCCTTTGTAATCAATCCCACAGAGCGCAAACTCGGGGGAATGGTTGGGATTTTTTATAGATTAGAACTTCGATACCCGCTCAGCACTACCAGAATTCAATATCCAATATCCAGTTAGTTCCTTTATGTGAGCTTCATAAAATCACTTAAAAGTTATAAAATAAATTTATTTATTTTAAAATTTAAAAACACCGACATTTGAAAGTTAAAGAATATCTAGTAAATGAAGCCTATTAATTTTTATTTAATTTATATGACCAATGTATTTTAAAATTTAAATATTTACAATTGCTATGAAAAAGGAACCATCCTTCATGTTAACGAGATCCTAATTTTAGTCACTTAAATTACAATTTTTAGCAAAATAACACAAGTTGATGCAACCTGAAAAAGTATGATTTGAAGGACTTAAGATTTTAAAAACCTTCATACAATGTTAAATATTTTGTTAATGTTTTAACTATGGTATTTAGGAAGCTTCTGTTAAAATCACAGTCGAATTCTAGTTCAGAGCAAATTATTTTCCTTAAGGTGGCATTGCAGAATTGTGTCCTTTACAGCTGCAAACACAAACCTAATATTTTCGGTATCTAAACAAGGAAAAAAACGCAATTAGTCGGTTTTGTAAGGTACTATCAAATAGAGTAGGTTTAAGAAGTATAAAATATATGCAAACAATTTTTTGTTGTGTACAAGTTTGTTGAGGAAAGGACACTTATATTGTGAAAATTAGAATCAAAATCACACAACATTTTTAAGAAACTTACCTGTGGCACATGTAAAATGAGCGTATATTTTTTTATCGGGATCTGGATTTTCATCTTCAAACATTTCCAGTATGTATTCTTGGGCCGCTGTTGCATCTTGCTGAGGACCTGTTTTGATAGAATATCGAATAAATTTATGAAACTTGCGCGCTTTTTTAGAAATTACAGTTCGGTACACTTGCCATCGTATTCAGGAAAATAATCTACCAAATGCGAAGACATTATTTTCTCCTCCAAAACGTCCATTTTGTTCAGGAAAAGAATAATAGATGCTCTTTGAAACCATTCGAATGTTATAATAGTACCAAATAAAGCTTTTGACTCCATCATGCGATTCTGAAAATAATAGGTTAATTTTCGGAAACAATTTTAACCAAAGACTTTTAGCCATACATCGTTTTCAGATTCCATTAAGACTTGATCGTACTCCGATAGCGCTGCCAGGAATATAATTGAAGTTACATTCGAAAAAAAATGAATCCACTTTCTTCTTTCGGTTCGCTGGCCTGCCACATCTACCATACTGTTTGTGAAGATAATGTATATTTATTATTAATTAATCAAAAGATGATCAGTTTTTATGCTGACTATTTACTTCATCACAAAGCCATCCAATTCAAAGGGATAAACGTGAATATTAATTGTCGGCTCTCGAACTCGAAGAATATCCTGCTCAGTTGGCAAGTAATCACACTGTTCAATTCGAGCTAAGTCGCTCAAGTAGCTAAAAACAAACCAAAGTTATTAGATCGAATTCTTTAGGTTTACAAACATATCGCTGTTTCAGGAAGACCTAACCCTTTGTTACCAAATAAAGTTTGCGTATCAGATAAATTAATTGACTAGCTATACCATTTTAAAAGAGTTTCAGTTTAAATCTTTGGATAACTCACTATTTGGCCGAATCGGTCAGCTGGTACTCTCTACGCCGACGATAGCACTCCTGAATACCATCATCGTCCCAAAGCGTTTTTATCGCATTTAAGTAAGGATCCTTTAAGGTGGTGACGTTATCATAATCTATGGTCATCACCAGATCAGCCAGTTCCTGGGATCATATGATCTTGATTGTGATTGAGCATATAAGGATTAATGGTTCACTTACACTGTGCACTTCCTGACCATAGGAAATCTTCAGCTTGTCCATTGCCATGATCAAAGACTGCATGGCCATGAATATGTTCTGGAAAATCAACGTAATATATTCACGCCTGTCATCGGCCGAGTACCCATTTCCGTGGATAATTCGCATCTGCTTTATGAATGTTGACTTGCCAGACTCTCCCGGGCCTGGGAAGTATTAAAAGGTTCAAAATTTTAAAATCCTTCGGCCAAGCTAATTAAGTATGGTCCACTTACCCAGCAGCAACAGTTTGAGTTCGCGGAACGCATTTTTCTGATCCAGCCGCAATTGCTTATCGATTTCCTCATTAATGCGTTTTTTTTCCCGTGCCTCTCTCGATCTACAGCACTCCATGCTAACTTACTTGAAATTTATACTCTACAAAAAATGTATACTTTAATAAACAAAGACCACACTGAATGATCTAAGAAGAAATACAAAAAGCCAAAGATTTGTTTCAGAATAGTTAAATAGTAGGCAAACCTTTTTGAGTTAAGATCCACAAGTGATATGTTTTTTGTAAGCGTTGAATTTCTTTGTTCAAAATTATTATACAAATGGTGTTTGCTATAATCAACTGATTTCCCAACGAGGGACGAGATCCATTGTATTTTCCATATACATACGAGGTTTCATATCTCAAACCACCATCTGCCATAAAACAAATTTGAATTATAATTTAAAGAGGCATTGAATTATAAAGAGCGTTTGTATTTAAAACCACTTTAATGTTATATAGCGTACCTTGATTAATTTCTAAAATGTTACAGATTAGTTTAAATGGAATAATATCTATTACATATTTTGTAATTTTGTTGTACTTATTGGTCGGAGCCTCCCCCAATCGCGTGCACAAAAACACATCCGCACGCTGCTGAGAATTACCGAAAACTGGCCGGCTGCTTTTGTAGAGCTCAGATGGGTTTATTTGATTTTCTAATTACTAAGAGAGCTTACTGCTTCATAAATTTTTTAAGAGAGCGCTTCTCCAACCAAGAGCGCTCATAATTATACCCTTACTTGTAGATTAGAACTGTATATTGAATTCCTTTAAAAGTATAAGCCTTTAGTAGGCCCAGTATTCAACATACCTAAAAAGTCCCCTAAAACCAAAAACTTCTTGTGAACATTTTTTTGTACTTTTTGTCATTTGAAGTGTTTTGTTTTGGACGATGTTCTTGTTAGGTTAAATTTTGGGCCTTTAAAGTACAAGTAAGGCCCCACAATACATATGGCTTAGGTGCAAAAAGGGTAAAACATTTTAAAAACTGAAATAAAATTTTTACGATAAGCAAGCCTTGCTAGCTGGCGCTTAGCGATTATTCTGCCTTTCCGTTTTGGACCTTGGCTGTGTGAGGATCGTTCTCTCCTTAACAAATTTTCTTCAGTTTTTGAACCAAAACCCAGTGATATACCCTAATAAAATCTGCATAAGTATCAGACATTCTCGCTCTTTCTTAAGGCTTTCTTTTACCAGTAAGTAAATGTAAAACAGTGAAAATCTTGCGAAACTCAACCCAATTTATCTCTACCCACAGTCAAGTTTCTTAATTTATAAACAAAATTACAGCCGATAATAGGACATATTGAAAGCGCTTTCAGCGTTGGATATGGTGTGTAAATGATTAGGAGCTACATGTTTGGATTAACTGTATACAATAACACTAGTTTACAACTTTAAATTTTTATAATCGCTGAGACCAATTTTGTGTTTTAAATCGCGCTGAACAAATTAAAAATAAATTTCCGAAGAAACGTTGATCAAAAAAATTGTAACTGACACTATTTGAAAGGGAACAGATACACCGTTCCGAAAAGTTTAGTGATTAAATTAAATTTCAATATGATCTTAAATATGATACCCACCTTTGTTAATAATACTTCTCTTATATTAAAAATATAATAAACAAGAATTGCTTAATTTTTTCCAATTGAAGGCGTTTGTCGAAGGGATCACTAACCTGTGTCAGGTTTATGAGGCTATTATTATAAGGCTATGGTGATCATGGTAGCCTTATAATAATATAATAATGGGCAATGTCAAATAACATCTTTGCTGCTGACACCGACACACCCTCACTAGCTGCTGTCATTCCATCTAGGCAGCACTTTGATTCACCTTTACCTTAAAGCTACACCCACCATCTTTCGTTGCTGTTCAAATAATTCGTGATATGCTACAGTGTAGTGTTCTTTTTTGCTTCAATTTCTCACGAGTGTGCTTATAGCGCAACCACACAGTTTACCGGGTGAGTACCAGGAATTTTTCTAACTCAAATTCCCACGGAGCACCAATCCATGATTCCATCATCATTAAAAAGGGAGGCATTTCCGGCAATATATGTATAGTAACAAGAGAAGGAGGTTAACTTTGGCAAGCCGAAGCTTATATACCCTTGCAGTTCAAATTAATCCTTAGCGCTTAATGCTCTCTCGTGACCGAGATTCTAGTGCTCCCACGATCGGCGCCTTGTTTAAAATGTTGATTTTTATACCCTTGCAGAGGGTATTATGATTTCAGTCAGAAGTTTGCAACGCAGTGAAGGAGACGTTTCCGACCCTATAAAGTATATATATTCTTGATCAGCATCACTAGACGAGTCGATCTAGCCATGTCCGTCTGTCCGTCTGTCCGTCTGTCCGTCCGTCTGTCCGTCTGTCCGTCTGTCCGTCCGTTTCTACGCAAACTAGTCTCTCAGTTTTTAAGCTATCGGGATGAAACTTTCCCAAACGTCTTCTTTCTATTGCAGGTAGTATATAAGTCGGAACGAGCCGGATCGGACAACTATATCATATAGCTGCCATAGGAACGATCGGAAAATTAATGGGAATATAATATGAAATAAATTATTGCTTCGTTGGTCTTTATTGTATTCTCTTCTACTCTGGGATATGACTCTTTTTAAATGTTTTCGAATTTCAATTTTAATTTGATCAATATCGAACTACTATATCATATAGCTGCCATAGGAACGATCGGAAAATTAGTGAATAATAGGAATTATCTGCAAGGGTATATAAGCTTCGGCTTGCCGAAGTTAGCTTCCTTTCTTGTTAACTGTCAAAAATGAAAATGACCACTTCAAAACGTACAAAGTTATAATGTTTTTTTTTATTATTTTTTCGATTTTTCCTAAGGGAGCCAATCTCGTACTGCTTGTTCCGATATACATATGTACTACCTGCAATAGAGAAAAACTTTTAGGAAAGTTTCGTCGCGAAAGCTTTAAAACTGAGATATCAGTTCGAATAGAAAAGGACAGACGGACACGGCTAGATGGGCTCGGCTATTGGTGCTGATCAAGAATATATATACTTTATGGGGTCGGAAACGTCTCCTTTACTGCGTTGCACACTTCTGACTGAAATTATACTACCCTCTGCAAGGGTATAAAATCCCTTTCCCAATAAATAATTATTTATAATTCAACACATGAATCACTACAAATTTAAATAAAAAGATCAGGATAAAGATTTATGGATAAAATCGTAAAAATCATACAAAATAAATGTTCCAGAATGATAAAAGGAAAGTTCTTTTCAATATACTTTTATTTATATTATATTGGTTTTTTCATTAATATTAAGGTGTACATAGATACTTTTAATTATCTAAAAAATTTGTTTAGTTACAATTGCCACGCACACAATCGGTTTTCAATGTGATTTGTATGACAAATGTATAGACACCCAGGAAAACCCCGTCCGTCCAATATCAATCAATTCAAATGCTACGGTTATCAATAGTCGGCCCATGGACATGTTGGACTGTCTCCGTTTTGGGGGTGTGTGGTTTGCCTAGGCTAAACATGCAGTTCCAGAGGATGTTTCATTAGCTTCTGGTTTACGCGTATGTATCTATATGCTTAGATGTGCAATGGAGAAACGCGACTCGAATATTTCTCCCTAATATCGCCCGATCAAATGCCACATGCCGAACTCACAACTAATATTTCTTATAGCCTTCCGGATGCTGAGTTTATAGGGTTTTTTAACCGAAACATTCGGCTAGCCATTCTGATTATCGAGAATGTAGTTTTGTGTTCAACGTCAAGGGAGATTTTCATTTGGGATTCTTGTTCAATAGTTTTTTGCTTTTCAAGCTTTCTTATGTGGAATGTGGTCATTCTTTCATTTACATACATAGTTAAAGTAAAAACTAGCCACCAAATGCCACTCCTAAGTGATTCTCAATAATCTGAAAATCGTGGCCCTACTTATCGAGTATCAGGCCCTCAAAGGATCATATTTTATCCTTCCTTCCGCTCTAGATTTACACAAATACATAAATTTCCCATTTAAATTGTTGTCCCTTTTGCTTGCAGTTCTGGTTGAGTTTGTTGCTTAGAAAATTTCTTTGTTTACTTTGTTTAATCTTAATTCCTTACAATATTTTGAAATTCCTTTAGCAATCATCGGATTTGAGTATTATGTACTTGGTTTCTCTATATCGGAAATACATATCTAGTAGATTCTTCTGTATTTTTTTGGTTTTATCATGTAATTTTAGTTATTAATCGTAACAATTGTAAGTGTAATCAAAATTATAAATTGTATATAAAAATACAAAATACATACATTAATGATTTTTATCAAATTCTCATTTTATTATAGTTTCTTATTGAGTTTAATGTATAGTTACATACATATGCTCGATTATGTGGTATATCTCTGGGGGTTTTCGATTTCCCCCGCGAGTACTTTTGCCAAATATTTACATACAACTGTCTGACTTTCGGTGCGTATCATAAGGTAAGTAAGGAACGAATCTTTTAACCCAAAACACAACAATCTGGCCATACACACATGTTGATAATATAAATGTTTGGGGATTTTAACAGGTTCCAGTAATTGGGTAAAAACCAGGTGGAAACTCGAGATTTGAGTACCTACTGGAGCCTGACATATATATTATTTATGTGAATCATGGTTGTGGAAAGGCACAAAATGCTTAGAAATAAATCCGAAATCGATTAATTTAAAATGCTTGTGTATGTGGATGCAAAAACTGAATATTTTACCATTGAAACCGCCGAAAAAGATTTATATTTTAAGATGGAAATTCCAGAAGAACCAAACCGGAAAAAGGATCAAAATAAATGGGAGACTTTGTCTGCTCGCTGCTGATGTAATTCATTGGACGGAAAACTATATATATATGTCAGTGTGTGAATGTCTATTATGCCATGGATATACAAAACGGGCCAAGCCGAACTCGGAGCTACCAAATTGGGTGCGAAGGCTGTGAATTGATATTCGCATCAAGAACCTAAACCGTTTCCATATCCATTTTAATCGGGTCTAGAAACTCATTGGCTCTCTGGGCTCTGCTACATGCTTTAAAATACACATTGACTTATTGAAGCTTTTTAAAAGCTAATCCATTGGTTACTCATAAAAATGGTTTAATTACTTTATTTTTACTAGATGTGGTTACGAGGATTAAAGCTTTATACAACACACTGTTGAATCGTACTTAAACTTAGATGCGTATTGGTTTGTTTTTTTTGGTTATGCGCGGTTATAGGATTCTCAATTTTCCACTTCCAGGCGTAGTGTCTTCTGCTAAGAGTCTTGCCAAAGTATCGATTCTTCTGTGGCCCCGACTAAACTAAACTCCAACTGATGAGTTGAGGGAATCTCGGTTGAACAAAATAAGTGTAATAAATTATGAAAAACATTTTGCTTCATATTTATTTTACATATATGTACGTTTCATTTTTTTTTTTCATTTTATTATTTTTTTGTTTCCACATATGCGTAGAGTAGAATTGTTTTTATTTGGATTTTTACATAAATAATTTGTTGATGGGTTTTTTTTCTATTTATGTGCGTCTCATTTAGTTATCCTTGTATTTTAAATTAAACTAAAATTATAAAAACAAAAACAAAACACTGAACGCACTTGGCGAATCGATCGATTGGATTGCCGCAAAGTGTGTCCATTGTTGCATACATTAAGATCTATAAAATAAGCAAACAACTAACAAAGTTAATGTAAAAAGTACGAAAATCAAGCTATATTTGATAACAATGTTTCGACTGAAATTTTGATGGCAACAAAAGTACGTGAGAGCAAAACTTTTCCTTCTGATAGTTATGTTTCTCGACCAGTGGTATATCGCATTTGATTGGATTTGACCTGATGTCTGATTAAATATCAATAAGTTGCATGGATTTTGCTGTTGTTGCAATGGGTGGTTATCGACATTTTTACAAACACGTATTATTATTTTAATGGATGCTCCATCTAAATGGCGTTTCTCTTACAGATTCATTTCTTTTTTCTTTTCTTGGTTTGCATGTTTCTTTTTTTAGTTTTCATGGTATTAATACGAATCGTAATTTACAATGAATTGGGCTGCCTCGATACAAATTAATCAATTTTGTAATTGTTACATACGCGTTTATGAATTATTATATTATCTGCTTGCATGTATAGTTAAATATTCCGGTAAACAATAGTATCAATATTTACGGTTTAGCTTATTAAAAAATACAGTATTATCTGTGATTTCGTTTTCATTCATTTTATCAGCTTATCATTTTCGGTTTTTTATTTTTACACGCCTTATATGCCCTGAAATTCTAATAAGAAACTTCTAGCATATATAATTCTTTGAATATATATATTCCGGGGGATTTTTTACGCAAAATTTTGTTTTTTTTTTCTTTCTGTAGTTATTTTAGTAAAATGTTGCTTTATTATGCTTCAGTACGACAAAGTTGTTTCAGTTTGTAGTTCTTATCAAGCTTTTGATTAAATTTACGTTTTATATTTTTTGTTTTGGTTTTTATTACAAAAGTTACTATAATAAATTTACTTGAATATTACAGAGTGACAACAAATAATTCGGACGTATATTTTGTATAAAAACTTTTCAAGGAAATTCAGTACCTTGTGGAAGGGTGACAAACTCAGCAGTCTTTCGGATTCAAATCCGAAAAACCCGGTGGCTTACTAGAATCTAAACAGAATTACTTTTCATTGAATCCCAATCATTTCTGCCTACTGTCTTTTTAACCTTCAGGAATTTTCCTTGCCGAATGAGTTATAAAATCACACAAAATTGTTTTCTAAAAAACTTTGTCCGATAAGAAGACTAACAATGTTCCAATATATTTTATTTTTCTACGAATCTATATATTCGTAGTGCAAAGGGAGAAACTATATCCTGATTATTTGTTGTCAGCCTGTATCCGATTTTGTGTTATTTTTCTCTCAAATTAAAATGTATACATCATTTTCATCATCTGGTTGATGCTGGATTACCATCTCAGTTTAGTATTCTATTTATGCTACAATTTTCGGTTCCTGATGTTACAAACGTAAGAAACTTTCTCGGGTCTAATTAATGCCTAATTTTCGGCCACATTCGCTTGCTTCTTAATTCTTCTTTTATATTTAGTAAATATGCGAAAAAGGAATTATATGAATGTGTATGTGTGTTTGTATAAAAATCACAAAAATAGTTTTTCGATCCAAATCCAGTTTAGACCAAATTATATTCCTTAAGGTTCGATTGCAGAATTGTGTCCTTAACAGCTGCAAACACAAACCTAATATTTTCCGTATCTAAAGAAAGGAAAGAAAAATTTATTAGTTCGTTTTGTGATGTATTTTTGGATAGTAAAGTTCACACGCATTCCAAATAAGATATTTAACAGACTATATTGAATTTTTATTGAGGGACTTTGAAAAACAAATCATATACATTATAAATAAATTGTTCATTAGCATTGCCGTTAGTCCTGAAATCCTCGATGCCAGATTAGCCCAAATTGAATTCCTTAAGTGCATTTTGCATAATTGTATCTTTGACAGCGCAGAACACAAGTTTGATGTTTTCGGTATCTGTTTACCAAGAGATCATCGTTTTATTAAAATCAATTTAATTGGGTTTTATGTATTTTGACTAGCAATGTTCTACTATCAAACGGCGGCGAAAGCAAATGCAAATGTTGTACAGACCAAAGTTTACCTTTTGACCACACTTTTTAGGCTGAAAATTAGAATCACATCCACACATCCACAATCTTAACACATCCACCAAACTAATATAATGCACTTACCTGTAGCACAGGTGAAATGAGAATAGATAATTTTTTCGGAATCTGGATTTAAATCTACAAACATTCGCAGTATGAATTCTCGGGCCGCTATTGCATCTCGCTGTGGACCTATTTTGATAAGAAGGCAAATATAATGTTACATCTAGCGTGGTACTACAGGAACTAGCATATAATCTACGGATGACTTTTGCATTTTGAGGCAATTACAAAGAGCTCTAGTACATAAGGTGAAAATCCACCTGTGGCCGTAGTGAAATGCGAATAGCATTGACGTTCGGGATCTGGATTGGAGGCCAAGTACTTTTTCAAAACAAACTGTTTTGCCGCGGCGTGGTCCTGCTTTGGACCTGGTTTATCGGCGCATAAAATCGTACATAATTATGGCCACTTTTAACATTCGAAACACTTACCATCGTATTCAGGAAAATAGTCTACCAAATGCGAATACATTATTTTCTCCTCCAACAAGTCCTTCTTATTCAGGAAAAGAATAACGGACGAATTTTGGAACCATGGGTATGTAATTATAGTACGAAATAAAGCTTTAGATTCCTCCATTCGATTCTGAAAATAAATAATAAAGTTAATAATTGCAATACAGTTGACCAAACGATTAATTACTATACCTCATTATCAGATTCAAACAAGATTTGATCGTATTCCGATAGCGCTACCAAAAATATAATTGATGTCACGTTCTCAAAACAATGAATCCACTTTCTTCTCTCGGATCGCTGACCTCCGACGTCCACCATTCTGTTCATTAGGAAAATTGTATTATTAATAAGAAGTTTGAACCAAGATCACTTACATTTAAAGCAAAACATAAAAGCATTGATTTCTAAAAGCGCAAGCCACAAATAATATTAGTAACTGATACAAATACGAAATAGTCTTTTACTAGCTTTATCATCACCATTTACATTACTAGCCATGTCAGTAATTTATCGCTTTATACTTTGAATAGATACCTAAACACAATGCCATCCAAATCGAATGGATACTCAAGAATGCCAGTTGTCGGCACTCGAGCACGCAGAATATCCTGCTCGGTTGGCAAGTAATCAGCCTGTTCGATTCGAGCTATGTCGCTCAAGTAGCTAAATTAGATTAATAGATAGATTTTTAAGCAAGGAAACCATAACCGAGTCTAGATAGTTTTACAATCCGTCCCAGTCCACTAACTTTGCAGAAGGCCCTAGCTACGTCCCTCAATTAAACGCTCCGAAAGACATGCGCTAAAGGAATTCTGAAGACTTTAGTTAACAAATAAAAGTAATCGAACCATAACCAAACGAGAAATCAGACACATGCAATTGAATAATGTAAAAGAGGAGGTATGTACCTAAATCTGATTTCTTCTAAATCAAAGGGATACTCGATTATCCCTGTTGTCGGCACACGAACTCTTAAAATGTCTTGCTCAGTGGGTAAATATGCAGGTTGAGCCACACGATCGAGATCCTTCAGATAACTATACATAAACAAGATAATTTATTTAATGGGCACAGTCAGTAGTTTCGGTCTCAACAGTTAGTTTATGGGGTGATTTTTGGGCAAGAATATAATCCTTTCCGTTGGCATGTCAACGGGTAACTCACTATTTGGCTGAATCAGTCAGCTGATACTCCCTACGACGATCGTAGCACTCCTGGATGCCAGCATCGTCCCACAGCGTTTTGATGGCATTCAAGTAGGGATCCTCGAACGTGGTAACGGTCTCGTAATCGATGCTCATCACCAGATCGGCCAGCTCCTGTTGATCATTTTAATTTTTGGTGATATATCGCACATGTATTGGATAGGCCAATGATTTCACTTACGCTATGCTCTCCCTGACCATAGGAAATCTTCAGCATGTCCATTGCCTTGATCATTGACTGCATGGCCATGAATATGTTCTGGAAAACCAGCTTGATGTACCCACGTTTGTCCTCGTCCGAGTAGCCGCTGCCGTGGATAATACGCATCTGTTTGATGAACGTTGACTTGCCGGACTCGCCCGTGCCTGGGGATATAGGATTGGAGAGTATATAGCCATAAATACCGGGCATGCAATGCAATTAGCCAGCCGCCTTCAATTGCATTAAGCCAAGCTAAGTGCAATCAAAATGTGCCGTGTTCCACTTACCCAGCAGCAACAGTTTAAGCTCGCGGCGCGCATCTCTCTTGTCCCGGCGCAACTGCTTCTCGATTTCCTGATTGATGCGCTTTTGTTCCTTGGCCTCCTCCGATAAACAGCACTCCATGCTAACTAGATTTATGGACGCTTTCGCGTGCTGCTGCCACTACGCTCGACAGGCCGTTTCGTATAGAAAATGTATGCTGTTTGAATGGTGGGATGGTCTCCTAGACTCCCTTCTCTGGACCCTCAGTCGCCCAACTAATTGGTTGTGTGGCGGGCGCTGAATTCAACGTGTCCTAGCTGCGTGCTCATCCAAGGGAATTGCTTGTACCCGTTCCAAGTTACAGATTCTGTTCCAGTTTCGATTGATACATTTGTACTTCGGCGTTGCTTTCTCTGCAGATCCTATCTCCTCCACCTCTGACGATCCAGGCTCTCTTTGGCTTTTGCTATTGCTAATTTCGGGTCTACGCTAGGTCCTTGACCAGATTTCGGTGACTCGGAGGTTGAGAGTGATGGTTACAAATGAACGAAGACCACATCGAACGATCCAAGAACATCTGCAAAGAGGGGAAACTTTGATTTAGTACTGGCTTGCATAATACATGTACCGTAGGATCTATAGAACAATGCATTTCACGGACCACCAGAGTTGTTAGCTCAACGAGAGTTCGCCGCGTTGTGTCCCGTGCTGGCAATTAACATTTCATATTTGCTAGCCTGCCCCACAAGCTGGCGACGTCGATGACGACGTCGGACATCGATGGCCCATGGCTACCCCTGGCTTTCCTCTGGCCATGGCATTGGCTTTGGCTCTGTTCTGGGTCGGCTCTCTCTGCGCAGACCTGGGATCGCCCTCCACCAGGTGGCAATTGATGAGGAAGCGTTCGCCCAATGGCCCCCAGTCAGGTTCATTGCAAGAAAGCTGATTTTGGTAAATATATGGCTTCACTCTATGCGAGTGAACCAATCTCGATTTAAAAGAGGTGTCTAAAGGAATTTCAGATATATCGAATTGGCATTCATTTCTGCATCACTACAAGAACAAGCTAGTAATTTCACGATATCAAAATTGATGGTTTAACTAATATCATTCAAGGACGATGCTAACAAGGATTTTTTCCATTTCTTTATATTAACTTTAAAACTTTTCGATTTCCATTCTTTATTAAAAATTGCTAGTTCAATCTATTCTTTAGGACTATTTATATATATTTATTTCCATATGTTTTGGTCCACCCAACGACGTCGTTCATTCATGGGTTCAGCGTAGGGCAAGCCTATAGAATATAGCCTATAACCTGCAGTCGGTAGCCACTGGTGCTATTTCCTCTCTTTTCCTGCCCTCTGTTCATATATCGAGTGATTGCTAATCCAATTTTGTTGGCGAATACATTGACACGGCTCGAGGTAAGGTTTTCAGCGTGGACACTACCAAATATCGATGGAATATGTAGCAATATTTTTGACAAAATTCCAGCAGGGGGAAATGGCGAACGTTGGTGGGAGAGTGCGGAGATCTCTGTAAAGTCATGGCTAGCCGTATAGAACCAGGATTAGTGGACTGCACTCGGAAAACATTTCTCGCTGAGCAAAGCCACAAAATCTAATTAGCAGTAGCCGCAAAATTCAGGGGCAGGGGCACGCAATTGGCGCAATGAAGCGTTTTTTAACAATAGTTTGCCAGATATATCATGCCACCAAATCAGAGGGAGAGTAACCCAACGAGAACTGGTCTTATCTGCCTTACATATGTATATGCTTATGATAAACCAGTCAGAGATAAGGTTTGAGTTGTCTTCTTAATCTTTAGACGGCTACTGTTATTTTAGAGTGAGCTGTTCCTATTGCAGTCCATTTTCTAAAAAACCGATTCTAGATCGGAAATGCCAGCCTATTACTCACTTTGAAACCTTATCGAACCCTCACTTTACATGCACTGGAGTAATTTTGAGCTAATACTTAAGATATAATAAGATATTTTAAAGTCCCTTATAAAAATGATTTTATGGAGTATGGACAGAATATAACTAGTATTCAGAGAAACCTTAAAATAAGCCTTTTTACTGGTTAATAAATAAATAAAATAACTTTTTAAATATATCTTTTAGTTTTAAAATTGGTTTTTGTTTTTATCGAATAAATTACTCTTGACTGATATTTTACTTTTGTTTTTTACCCACAGATTATTAAAATACCCTAACACCTTCAAATTTCAACAGTTGGTTTTGTGTATTAAAGTACTTATGAACAATAACGGATTTCGGTTCAATAAGATATCTGCGACAGCCTCGATTAATTCCTAAATCGATTTTTTGAAACCCCAAAGAAAAGTCCCAGGCAACAAGTGGTCGAGTTAAAAATAATTCCAGATTTTACGTTTCTTATTTACTTTTTGTACTACTTACTTAACAATTTTACGGAGACACGAGTTTTAAGGTATTGAGACGAGATTCTCCAAAAAGATGTTCCTTATCGTGAGTTTTGTTTTGGTTCCCTGCCGATTTTCGGTCTGTTTTTAAATTATTTAATTTAATCACGCGATTTTTTTCGCGGTTTGTTGGTTTCTTGGTTGCTTTTGCTTTTTATTTTTAGTTAGCTTAATCTAATTTCAAAAGCATGTCGTTTTTAGTTGGTTTGCGGTTTGGAAAACATTTGTTTTTAAGGAACGTGTGTAGTTGGTTAATTATTTTTACTGGTGCTTTGTAATATAAAAGTTACGTTTACGTCTGTTCGGCTCCCTTTTAATGTAAATATGATGCTATTTATATATATGTGGATATATATGGTTTTCCCTTCTGGCTTTTCGTGTGTATGAGGGCTGTTGTTGTTGTTTTTTGTCGTTTCTTGTTGTTGTTTTTAAACACCAGTCTGTAAATGCAACGAAGTTCAACAAATATTCATTGTAGTGTAATTGAAACGGAAAAGTATGTACGACGACGACGGTCTTCAAATTGATTTCACACGAAACACTTAGTGGCTCCTTTTGTATTTAATTTTCTGCATACTTTATGCTTCTTGTGTTTGTTTATTTTTCTGTATGCAGTGGAACTGCAAGTAAAAGAAGAGAGACAGAGAGATAAGAGACGAATGGGGGGGTGGAATGGGTGGAAAAAAGGAATATGCATTCCGGAAAATCATCATCATACTGTAAACACACACCCCGGAAGCGAAAACTATCCAGGATACCCGTTTGGACCCAAATGAGAATAGTTCGCCGTTTGGGGGCGAAAAAGCACATAGAATCTAGCAACAAACTAGCCACTAACTAACTTTTTCTTAGTATTCTTCACTTTTTTCACACCACACCCACATCGTTGGTACATACACAATGTGCGTGTGTATGTATGTGTTGGCCGAAAACGTTGTTCAACATTTTGGTCGCGATCAAGAACGTTTATTTCGACGCTTTGGTGTTTTATGTTTGTCGCAGCCGGCAGCAAACTTTTCCGCCTATCTTTTGACCATTCTTTTTCACTCACGATTGGAAATTTAGCTAAAAAACTCGCCGTTCATTCTGCTCGTATGCGATATTTGTATGTACAAGTGTGTTTTTCCGATGACCGATGTATATATCGATATATGTATCGATGTATAGCAATCGGAAACTGCTTGAAAGGTCGAAAAATAGCGGCAAACTGCTTGGAAAAGAGAAAAATAGCGGCAAACTGCTTAAAATAGCGGCAATTGGCGATAAACACGTATTAAAACCGATAAATGATAAGAAATTTTAATTTGTACGTTAAAATATAACGTTAGAAAATTAGTAAACACCTTCTGGTGGAATAAAAACGAAATTAATTTTTATGAGATTCAAATTACAAACTACAAACTTATAAACTACAGATACACAAACTACAACTTACTTACAAACTTATAAGGGTCATTCCACGTGAAACGTGACAGGCCAATTTGGGTCAAATCTCAGAATCAAGCGAAACTTTTTTTTTCGATAGAGGATTGAAATTTAAGGATCGGTTTTTTTTATTTTTTTTTTAACTCTTACCGTTTATTTTTAAAAAATATTTTTTTAATTAAGCTCCGATTTTTGAGTTATGCAGCACTTGAGACTCGTTTGAGTTATTTTAATATTTCGGATGCCACTTTGTGGCATATCTTAATATCTTTCAGAAAAATATTTTTAAAAATTTTTTAATTTAAAATGAAGTATTTTTTAAGAGAATTTAAAATTAGAAAACTTCTGTACGCCGGAATACACGCGGTTTCCGAATAAAAAAAATATCCCCATATTGCTTCATCAATTCTTCACAAAGTGGTAAAATAAAATTTTTGTAATCGCAAGACGTACTAGTAAAGACAGCGATTTTAGTTTAGCGACTTTGCATCAAGCAACAACAGCGCAACGTGTAAGAAGAGAACAGCAATACGAGCGCGGCAGAGCAGGAATAGTGCTTTCCCTTTCTTACACGTTGCGCTGTAGTTGCTTGATGCAAAGTCGCTAAACTAAAATCGCTGTCTTTACTAGTACGTCTTGCGATTACAAAAATTTTATTTTACCACTTTGTGAAGAATTGATGAAGCAATATGGGGATAATTTTTATATTCGGAAACCGCGTGTATTCCGGCGTAGAGAAGTTTTCTAATTATAAATTCTCTTAAAAAATACTTCATTTTAAATTAAAAAATTTTTAAAAATATTTTTCTGAAAGATATTAAGATATGCCACAAAGTGGCATCCGAAATATTAAAATAACTCAAACGAGTCTCAAGTGCTGCATAACTCAAAAATCGGAGCTTAATTAAAAAAATATTTTTTAAAAATAAACGGTAAGAGTTAAAAAAAAAATAAAAAAAACCCGATCCTTAAATTTCAATCCTCTATCGAAAAAAAAAGTTTCGCTTGATTCTGAGATTTGACCCAAATTGGCCTGTCACGTTTCACGTGGAATGACCCATAAGCCACAAACTAAAAACTTTTCATTTCTTTATTCAAAAACGTATAAACTACAAAACTAAAACTACTTTGTTCTACTACTACTAATTATTATTAAATAAGTTAAGGTTTTTGGGATCTAAAACGAAAATGTACCTATTTTATGTGTACCTCGGATGTGGGACGTGAGGATCCTGGTGCTGCCTGTGCTAAAGGAGCACAGGGAGCACTTTCTGACCTCCTTGTACCTCGTTTGGGCGTGGTCTCTTCCCAATCCTCATCCTCGCCATCCAGCACCACCTGTTCCTTCTGCTCCTGCTCCAGGTGCTCCAAACCTTCTCCGGGGCCATCTGCTTCTCCTCCACCACTGGATTCTCCACATACATTAACAATCTAAACTTACCAAAGAGAGCGAGCATCTTTTCAAACTCGTTTTTATTGTTGGAGTGGACTTTCAACTCCAAACCCTCTTTAACTAACGTATACTTTGTATTCATATTTAACTATTTAGGTGTTTCTTCTAAAAAAAATTGATTACCAATTTGGCGTCCGTTTTTGTCCGCCAATTTTAGCTTTAGCTATTTTTTGGTATTTTAAGAGCTAGTTTTAACTAATTTCGCGCCAAAATAAATCAGAGCATAAATAGACACTTCAAGTGTTTTTATGGTATTTTATTTTAATAGCTACTTTCCCGCTATTAATCGTTTCCCGACACACTGAATAAATCAAAACAAAAACGAAAACAGATCAAAAGAAAATTTCGCCATGAATAATAACGTGATAGTAGAAATTCTAACGGAAATAGATTGGATATTAGCTTATTGAGTAATATGGCACGGACACGCGTGAACTTGCACAGATATGTTTGGGTTGGCGGCAACTTTAAATCCTGGCGGCCAATTTCAATTCTGGGGAAAATCTTAAATTGCGGTTAAAGTTTTGAATGAAGAAAATTTCAACGACAAGCGCCCTACAAAAGAACTTTTATTTTTAAGTCCAACAAAAATTTGCGGTAATCAAGATTAAAACTTTAATCAAATTTAACCTGTAATGATTTTATTGTTGACAGGAGATCAAAATAGAGTTCGTACACCATAACATTTCCGTATTTTCAACCCCGTTTCCTCAGAAACCCAAAGCCATTGCCCGCCAAATTAAAACGTTCCTCTTATTTAATCTATGTTTTATTTGCTTTCTGTAAATTATTATCATTTGTTCAATATGTTCATGCGATAAATAAGTGTTTAAATTAATTAAATAAAATTAAAATAATAACTTTACAGTGTGTGCACAATTTAAACAATTATTTCGGGTCTCGTGTGATTTACAATCGAGTTAAATAAAGAAAAACATCGAATCGATCGGTTAGTGACTATTGGATTGTGTTCGTGTTATAAAGCTGCAGCTAGTTTGAGTCTCTCAGACGAAAATTAAAAACCAAAGTACAAATTAAGATACACATAATCGCTAAACGTTAAAGTTTTGTTACTTGAAAACAATTTCCAAAACTTCGGGGACCACAGAGGAATTACATCTGGCCTTTTTTTGCATCGCCCCAAAAATACACTCAATTGACTATAAAAAACTCGTACTACATATTTGCAAAATACACAAAATACAAAAGGATCAGGCTATCTCCTCCGACTTTTGATTTGTTTAACAATTACTCTGGCTTTCGAGTGATATGCGTTACATTTGTGGTTTGCCTTTAACAAATTACAAATTAGATACGTTTTGTTCGCATTAATTATGAGCACAATAATAGGATTAACAAATAATATATGTATACGTAGGTTTATGCTTTAGATTTTGTTGAAACTTAGAACTAAAAAATAATGTTTGAAACATTTTCAAAATATTCTCTCTCTCGTTCCTCATCTGCGTTCTTCTTTGTGTTGTGTGGTTCTCGTTAACAATAACAATTTATGGTTGGAAGCACTGCTCGAACAATCCCTTTATTGGATTGCCAATCCCTAAATACATTTCACAAAACAAGAATTTATTAAATGGACAAAAACGAAAGCAGCGCTCACAAAGAAAATTTGGCCGAAAGTTTATATGGGGATCTCCGTTCGAAAATGTTTTATGGTATAACTGAAGTTGCTGATGGTTCGTTGCTAGCCCAGTTGCTCCGCAGTTGGTCACTTCAGATGGGACGCGTGAAGTTGGCGGGGAAGAGTCCCTTCTCGGTGGTGCCCTCCTTCTGACCCATCAGCCAGCCCTCCTCCTGCAAGTTGGCAATGAAGAACTGAACTCAATATAGACAGGAAGTGCGGAGGTCTGCATTTGGCGCGGAAGGGGAAACTAGCGCGTGCAAAGCTCGAGGAAGAGTTTATCTTCGGATTCCGAAGTACGTGATACCCAAGCAGATTTAAAATACAATTTATCAGGTATGTTACAGATAACTCTCTGCGCTGAATTCGGGCTGAATTCATACGTTTTATATTATTGTTAATATGAATTCAGCCCGAGTTCAGCAGAACCTTTGTATGTAAGTCTTTAATCTATATATTTGGTTGAAGAAGCTTACTTATTAAAATATTCAAGAAAGGGTTGGTTTCTTTATTCAAACAGACAATAATTTGCAATCATTATTGTTAAAATGAATTCAGCCCGAATTCAGCAGAGCCTTTGTATGTAAGTCTTTAATCTATATATTTGGTTAAAGAAGCTTACTTATTAAAATATTCAAGAACGGGTTGGTTTCTTTATTCAAACAGACACTAATTTGCAATCATTCTTCTCAAATTTACACAACGATCTGCTGGGGTATAAAAGGAGTGCAGTTTCACTCAATCGACTTTACCTGATCCTCGGGATCGTCGTACTCGATAACACGAATTAGGTCTCCGATCTCGAAGCTCAGCTCGTCCACATCCTCCTTAACGTAGCCGTAGGTGGCCTTCACCCGGTAAAGAACGCCGGCCGGCAAGTCAGCGGTATTGGCATCTGTTCAGGTGAATAAATGGGTTCCAACTTAAGATCTATTTGCCGGTAATGGGTACCTCGTACGTCACACAGTGTACATCGAAAGTTTCATAACCGAGTTTAGTAGACAAAGAACAACGGAAACGCAATCCTGGCCAAAAGGGGTTAGTGGTTGTTGCGCTTTCTCAGGCTTTTAGAATTTTTGGGGCAGTTAGTTTTTCAGTGGGGTGAAAAAGTTGGGCAAAAACCAACCGATAAACGACTGAAGCAACGAACGTGCAAGCAATGTTGGATTGATGGGTGATTGTTATAAACCTACGTGTTGGAGTCCCGCATTAAGACAACATGAAGTGACTTAGTCTAGGCACTAAAGGTACTAAATGAAGAACAGAGATAGATGCACAGCCCAGGAAATGAGATTGAGATCCTGCCGCTGTGGATGCCCCACGCAGCATGCCACACAATCGTTTTACAATACAATACCGATACACAGTAATCCTCAATTCGGTTTAGACGACAATCACACAGGAGACTAAAGCTTAGATTACAGAAGATTAGACGTGATCCATCGAGGGATGCGAAGAGATAGTGAGGAAGATACTACAGTGTGATAGATAGAAGCGAGTGCGGACACCCAGTGGACTCGTTTCTTGAGGTTTACTCACCAGCGGGCACCTCGTAGATGCGTTCGTCGTCATCCTCGAACGGATTCTTGTTAGGATTATTTACGCTGTGCCTACTAACTACTGGTACTGGTCTACCTTTCTGACTTGTGCCCGTGCTGGTCTTAGTATTCGAATCGGTTTCTGATTTGGTTACACTCTTATCTGTATCACTTGATGTAACTAAGTGCTGGGTGACGGTGACTGTTTCTGTTTCTGTTGCTGTTGCTGTTGTGTCATTACCTAATTTCTTCTGCTTGTGCTCCTCGATGGAATTGCCATTGTTGGCCGCCGCCTCGGCAGCAGCTTCTGCATTCGATGTGGTGGATGGCAGTTCCTTGGGCTGTTTGCCACCTTCCTTGGGAATCGAGGGTTCATTGTTGTTGCCATTGACTTGGGCTGGTGGGGCAGGTGTTGCTACTGGTGGTGCTGCTGCTGCTGCCGCTGCTGCTGTTGCTCCTTCAGTTTCCGATGGCTTCACTTCACTGACCACCACCTTCTCCTCCGTGGGCGACGTCTGCGTGGTTGTGGTTGCCTTGGCACTCGCATTCAGACCACTCAACTCGGGACGCTCCACTGATTTGGTGGCTACTCCGTTCTCCGTGGGACTGCTGGGCGTGGCTGCTGCTACTGGGGATTCCGGGGGCGGTTCTGGTGTTGAAGAAACTGAATCAAATCGAGGCTCTTGCAGCGACGAGCTGGTGGATGTCGCTAATTGTTGTTGTGTCGTTTCGCGAGTGTGTTTTATTTTTTGTTTTCGTTTCATTTTATACGTTGTGATGTTGTTGATTGTCGATGCATTTGTTTTGTTATATCATTCAATTGGGTTTCGTTTTGTTTTGTGGTTAGCATCATTCCAAACAAAAGATTAAATAAAAAAAGAGAGAAAACAAATCAAATAAAACTCAGGACATGCGAGTTAGGGCAAAGGGAAAACTCAATCGGAACTTTCAAAAAGCAACAAGAACATGCAACATTCCATTTGTCCGCTCAGTCAGTCGCTCGACAGCAACCTGGGCTATCTCGTTTGCGGGGCTTCCAATCTCAACTTTTAATTGCCTTAAGGGTAGAGTGGTGGGGTCAATAGCTTAAAGATCCCTTATACAGTAAGATTAAAGCTAGCCCAGATCGCCAGACCGCCGCCAACAATTTCGTCTTATTTACAAGCTAAATTGTATACAAATGGAATGTTTTCGCAATGCCAAAGGTGTTTTTTGGTTAAAATTCAATACGAATAGTTACAAAAATTAGTGGCCAATCAAAGTAAAATCAAAAAATTTCTTATAAATTGCCAAAACGTGAGCGAATTATCATCATCGGAGTATTATTCATAGAGTATATGCAATGCATTGGTGCGAATATCAAATATAATATATGTCTATAAAAATATTCTAAATGTTGTGTATTATATTGAGCTCTTTTTATATAGCACATCAGACGAAAAATATATATTTAAACTTTAATGGATTTTTTTATGAGATTGTTTGTTGATTGTTTGTACAGTTTTGAGCAATTTATAACGATTATTTTTTGTTTGTTTAATCGATCGTTAAAGAAACGTTGAAAATCAAGGAAAAGCAAAGAAATAAAAGATTTAATAAATAACAGGAAATAAAAAGACTTATAGAGGGAGATTGTATAGAAAACCTGATGAGGGACTTACGGCTGTTTGCCAAACTAGAGCCACCGTTTGTGGTTATTTGATTCTGATAGTTGCTGTTGATGTTGGCGTTGTTTAACTTATTTACTGGCGACTGCACTGGACTCGATGTCTTGATGGGATTGCCTGTTTGAAGGGAGAGTAAACGGGTTAGTTATAGTATGAACGATATGTATTTAAAGCCTTACTTGTTTGTTTGCGTAGCGTATTGGAGCCGCGCTGCGATTCTGTGGCCAATTTGTCGACGATTGCCTCCAGTTCCGAATAGATCTGTTCTCGGAAGTATGGAAAATAAATTTTATAATGAGTTTGTATATGTAAGAACAATTTTATCAGTTTTAAAATAATGTATTTTTTAACAAAAAGTTAAAATGAAGTTAATATATTTTGGTTTACAATTTAATTATAGTACTCATATACTTTTTATACCCGTTACTCGTAGAGTAAAAGGGTATATTGTATTCGTGCAAAAGTATGTAACAGGGAGAAGGAAGCGTTTCCGACCCTATAAAGTATATATATTCTTGGTCAGGGTCACTAGCCGAGTCGATATAGCCATGTCCGTCTGTCCGTCTGTCCGTCTGTCTGTCCGTCCGTATGAACGCTGAGATCTCGGAAACTATAAAAGCTAGAGGATTGGCATTTTGCATGAAGATTCTTGGAGTTCCTACGCAGCGCAAGTTTATTTCAAGAAGGTGCCACGCCCCCTCTAACGCCCTCAATAGCTTATAAAGGATTTTAAAAATTTTAATTTTTCGGAAATGTAAAAATGCAGTTTTGTTGTGTTTATCAATACCTATCGAAATGTAGAAGAAATTTTTTAAATCGGACCATTTGTTAAAAAGTTATTGCTGATCAAAGTTTATATCTCCCTCGCACTCCCTTTAGCCGAGTGACGGGTATTAGATAGTCGGGACACCAACCCGACTATAGCGTTCTCTCTTGTTTTTAATAATATTGATTTCGAGACCATCTTTTTTAAGTTAATATATTTCGGTTTACAATTTAAATATAGTACTCATATACTCTTTGTTTAATAATATTGATTTCGAGACCATCTAAAGCTTTTTTGATTTCAGATTCGAAGTCAAAACCCACCTTGGCCGTTTCGTTGTGGAAAACGTTTTCTGTGGCAAAAAGCGTCTGCAAGTTGGTGACCAGAAACAGTATCCTAGAATCATATAAGGCAGGCAGCTCGTCGTGAAGTTCCGTGTTTAGGATTTCGTAGGTGCGTCTGGCTTCCTCCAGCTGTTCGCGTCCTTTGGTTAGCTAGAAATGTGGTTTATGTAGTATAATAATCTTGACAATCTTAGCTGTAATACTCACTTTGACATCATCTTTGCGCTTGTTGGCATTGGCCTGCAGATTCTGGAACGAGTGACGCTGGCCATCGTAGTCAATCAGCTTTCGGTTGCGCTTCTCAACTTTTTTCTGGAAAATATTAGCAACTTTAAATAGAGGAAGTCGATGTAATAGTTCAAAGCGTATGCCACCTTCATTTCGGGAAACTGTCCGGTGTATGTGTTGAGCGGTATGAGCACTTGATCCCCCAATTTGTGCGCAAAGTCCGCCCACAAACTCTCCGAGGCGCCCGTTTGTGCTTGCAGGGCATCGTAACCGCTCCATTGTGGCTCGTAGATCTCGCAAACGGCGTCCAATAGTGATTTGGAGGCGGTTTGTGCAGCTGTCGGAGTAAAGGATATATGTCAAATTAAGTTATAATACGGAATTCATAGGAGGTACTTACCGCGAACACATCTTATGTAGTTATTGAACTCCTTTTGTAATCTGTTGGCACTCGCCTGTTGGCGGTTGAAGTTGTTCAGGTGATCGTCGAATATTTCATCTGCAGTGCGGTCGACTTTGCCCAAGTTTTGTAGAATCTGTAAGAGAAAAGGGAGTTTTTATTAGCTATGTATTTAATATCACATCAAGGATGAAATTTATGTTGTTATGATATGGGTCATTCCATGTGAAACGTGACAGGCCAATTTTGGTCAAATCTCAGAATCAAGCGAAACTTTTTTTTTCGATAGAGGATTGAAATATAAGGATGGGTTTTTTTTATTTTTTTTTTAACTCTTACCGTTTATTTTTAAAAAATATTTTTTTAATTAAGCTCCGATTTTTAGGATATGCAGCTCTTGAGACTCGTTTAAGTTATTTTAATAATTCCAATGCCACTTTGTGGCATATCTTAATATCTTTCAGAAAAATATTTTTAAAAATTTTGAAATTTAAAATTAAGTATTTTTTAAGAGAATTTAAAATTAGAAAACTTCTCTACGCCGGAATACACGCGGTTTCCGAATAAAAAAATTATCCCCATATTGTTTCATCAATTCTTCACAAAGTGGTAAAATAAAATTTTTGTAATCGCAAGACGTACTAGTAAAGACAGCGATTTTAGTTTAGCGACTTTGCATCAAGCAACTACAGCGCAACGTGTAAGAAAGGGAAAGCGCTATTCCTGCTCTGCCGCGCTCGTATTGCTGTGCTCTTCTTACACGTTGCGCTGTAGTTGCTTGATGCAAAGTCGCTAAACTAAAATCGCTGTCTTTACTAGTACGTCTTGCGATTACAAAAATTTTATTTTACCACTTTGTGAAGAATTGATGAAGCAATATGGGGATAATTTTTTTATTCGGAAACCGCGTGTATTCCGGCGTACAGAAGTTTTCTAATTTTAAATTCTCTTAAAAAATACTTCATTTTAAATTTAAAAATTTTTAAAAATATTTTTTTGAAAGATATTAAGATATGCCTCAAAGTGGCATTGGAATTATTAAAATAACTTAAACGAGTCTCAAGAGCTGCATATCCTAAAAATCGGAGCTTAATTAAAAAAATATTTTTAAAAAAAAAACGGTAAGAGTTTAAAAAAAAACAAGAGAGAACGCTATAGTCGGGTTGGTGTCCCGACTATCTAATACCCGTCACTCGGCTAAAGGGAGTGCGAGGGAGACTGTGAACTTTGAACTTTGATCAGCAATAACTTTTTAACGAATGGTCCGATTTAAAAAATTTCTTCTACATTTCGATAGGTATTGATAAGCACAACAAAACTGCATTTTTACTTTTCCGAAATATTTAAATTTTTAAAATTGTATATTAAGTATTGTGGGCGTTAGAGGGGGCGTGGCACCTTCTTGAAATAAACTTGCGCTGCGTAGGAACTCCAAGAATCTTCATGCAAAATGCCAATCCTCTAGCTTTTATAGTTTCCGAGATCTCAGCGTTCATACGGACGGACAGACAGACGGACAGACGGACAGACGGACAGACGGACATGGCTATATCGACTCGGCTAGTGACCCTGACCAAGAATATATATACTTTATAGGGTCGGAAACGCTTCCTTCTCCCTGTTACATACTTTTGCACGAATACAATATACCCTTTTACTCTACGAGTAACGGGTATAGTAAAAAAAACCCATCCTTATATTTCAATCCTCTATCGATAAAAAAAGTTTCGCTTTATTCTGAGATTTGACCCAAATTGACCTGTCACGTTTCACATGGAATGACCCATATGTAATTATTAAAATACTGAGTATTTTCTTTTAGGAAATACATTTAAGGACAAAAACATTTGGTAGTTAATGTTGTTTTTATTCGTTCAATCTCTGAATGAATTTCGAATTCACTTTGTGTGGGCAAGGCAAGGTCGGTCAACAGCAGCATTTCAGATTGAAATATTTTTGGAATGTGGGCAGCTTTAAACTCGGCTTGAAATCATTCATTCATTCCACTCAACAGAACCGCAAATGGCCCAAAAAGTATAAATAAAATAGAATTATTTGGCAATTGTTGGCGGCTGGTTGTTGGTCTGTTTCTCGTTCGCTTGGTGTCGGAAAATAGAAAAACTCGCTAAATCTGTTGGCACATGCGGATCTCCGCAATCTAGCTTATCGCTGGCAAGAGTTTATCCACTTGAATGTGTGTTAAAAATGCCGCTGTCAACGGCATTTGGGTTAAGAACGATGTTATACTTATTTCTTCTTTATTTATTTTTTTTTTATGCCTCCGGTCATTTTGTGGCACTTATCCGTGCCACAGTTAATGGCTTTTCGACGACCAATTAGAGAACAAACAAGAGAGAACGCTATAGTCGGGTTGGTGTCCCGACTATCTAATACCCGTTACTCGGCTAAAGGGAGTGCGGCCTCTGTAGTCGGGTTGGTGTCCCGACTAAAGGTTGTAACTCAGCTAAAGGGAGTGCGAGGAAGATATAAACTTTGATCAGGCTTAACTTTTTAACGAATGGTCCGATTTAAAAAATTTCTTCTACATTTCAATAGGTATTGATAAGCACAACAAAACTGCATTTTTACATTTCCGAAATATTTAAATTTTTAAAATCGTATATAAGCTATTGTGGGCGTTAGAGGGGGCGTGGCACCTTCTTGAAATAAACTTGCGCTGCGTAGGAACTCCAAGAATCTTCATGCCAAATACCAATCCTCTAGGTTTTATAGTTCCCGAGATCTCAGCGTTCATACGGACGGACAGACGGACAGACGGACAGACGGACAGACGGACAGACAGACATGGCTAGATCGACTCGGCTAGTGATCCTGATCAAGAATATATATACTTTATGGGGTCGGAAACGCTTCCTTCTAGCTGTTACATACTTTTGCACGAATACAATATACCCTTTTACTCTACGAGTAACGGGTATAAAAAGTGAGAAGAGATGAGGAGGGTGGCAGGCAGGAAATGCTTGGAGGAATGTGTCTGTAAACTGTGGAGCACATTGACAACGCAGCCTTGTAACAGTTTTCGTCATCGTCATTACAGAACAGATCGCCCACGTCTCAAAAGTCAGAGTGACTGGCTCTCGGCCATCTGTGCGTATACGCAACGTGCTCAGAGATACCCGGCGATAAGCGGAAAATGCTCTATTTGCCGAGATTCAACAAATGCTGCCCAAATATTTAAGGCCATAGCAGTCCTATCTGAACTGGCCAAAAAAAGCAGATAACAAGGTTGGCTAATTGAATTTTGCGCACAACTCGGCAGATAGATAATTAGATATACCTGCAGTTATTTCTCAGGTGTTCAGGCCCATTTAAATGAATACACGGTAAGAAATTAGCATAAATTATGCTTTATTTATTAAAGAAAATATATATATAATATATATAGCGTTAGAGGGGGCGAGTAACGGGTATAATTAAATTATATCTTTAATTCTCATTTAACAAAAATTAAAACTGAATTCTTCTGTGTAACTACGTAACATATTTTACAAATACGAACGGAAGTTTTGAATTGGACTTCCTCTGAGGGCAGGTTTGTTGCTTTATTTAATAGCATTTTTCGACCACTCGCCTAAGCCCCGTTATGAGCGATTGTCAAATGAGCCACGACATGTGGCACGCATACGGAATTAGCCAAGTCAGAACGATGGGGGAAATGTTCGATGGACAAGAACATGAAATGCCCTTAAACGAGCATATCTTATCTGTGGGTTATTTAAGACAGTTACGAGTGTTTCAAAGTTTAGTGGCGTGATGTTATGCTAATACCTAAAGTGCCCGCAATCAGTTGAATTAGATTTACAAGTGGTTAAATTGCCACAAATATTAATATGAATTTGCAGCGGGTCTTATGAACAAGTCAAAGTTCTTTTCCTTGGCCAAGAGTATCTCGCACATTTCCAGCAAGTGCAGCTCCACCACATGAACCTTTTAAGGCCAAAGCTGACTATATGGCCTAAACAACAAACTGGTTGCCGCCTTAAGACACTTTAATGACCATTTTCGTAATTGAAACCAAGCGGTTTTGTTTCTGGTTAAGGTCTTTGTTTACTTCAGCTCCCTAGTTGGTTCGATCTGTAAATCGGGAACTTAAGTGGGTGCGGTCTGAGTCAATCACATTTGGTTGTAGATTGTCTTATTAAAAGCTATTATCAAGCAGACGAGCCATAAGCCAGATAGATATTCTGATTCTTTTGTTGCCAAGGCTGGAATTCTTATCAATTCTTTTGAGGTGAACCAAGCAAGGACAGTTGTGGCTGGTCACTTCCGTTTTGAGGTTTTCTGTCGAGTTTTTTTGTTGGCCATGTGTAATGTCTGTCACCGTTTGCGTCACCGAATTTTGTTCTTGGTAATTTTCATTTCATATGTATATATTTAGAGGCGCGCACATATAGTCTGTATATGTGGAACGTCTGTCTCTGCAGATTTTGTCATTTATTTAAAAACTGACGTCGCTCTAACCCGCCTTCTATTTCTCTTTTCCCTCTCTAGCGATCTCTTGCCAAAAATCATATCTGTACGCTTAGACTTGCCTATTTATAATTTGTGTATTCCTATTTCGATAGCAACCACCCATGCAACATGTGCGTTTAACTTTTCTACGCGGGGGATCCCAACCAGAGACCAAAAAAGGGTATAAAAAACTTAAAGTTGGGGCCAATAAACGTGTCACCACGAAAAGGTTAATGGGGCAATCCATGACTTCAAGAGATTTGAAACCATATGGTATAACTGTCTACACAGGAATTAAAAGCGGTCTTAAATGATAATAAAATGCAATAAAGGTGGGTTTAACAAGATCGAAAGTTGAATGGCTAATAATATTTTTATATCGATTTCTTTTTAAGATATCATAAGTTTTCCAGTTGGTTTCCATCGGATATTTAAATATTTTTGTTAAGTGCACTCTTTTGAAAACCTGCAGCTTAACGTGGGCTTAACTTTAGGGTAACTTTCGGTTAACCAGTTTGGCAGTCTGGCAAAAGAAGTAGAAATAAAAAACTGAAACAGAAACAGCAACGACCTCGACCACAGTGGAAAATGTCTCGTTTTGGTGTGTTTTATGTGCAGACTTGGGCGTAGGATGTGGGTCGTAGGATGGCTGAAACGGATGACAACATCGAACAGCTGTTTGGAATCTGTTCGGAACAGGGAATCAACTGCAATCTAATGAAATGAAACGGAACGCTCAGCGAAGTGCAAACAAACAAAAGTTAAGTGCACATCGGTGGGGGAAATGTGGGGCATGTTCACTCGCATTTGGCCATAAGCAGACGTTGGCCCAGTTTGCCAGGAATGCACAGTGGCAGACAGTGGCAGTTGCAAGACATACCCACAAAACTGTGCAACAAGTTCAGTTAACTAGGCCGACATGGGGGATACCCTATACTCATCACTGTAACTAAATGTAATTTAATAAATATCTAATTCTGAACTGCGAAAGTAGCTAAAGTAGCTACCAAACTTTGTAAATTCTTCTGGGAGAACAAAAAATCAAAATATTTATTTTTCAAATTTAACTTAAACTTGAATTTTTATTTTTTAGTCAAAAAAACTTATTAATAAAACTTGTATTCCATATATACATACACTTAGGTTCATCTTTATTTGACTATTTTTATTTCACATATCAAAGAGAAATAAGAAATTCTGAATAATCTGTCTGGAAAAAGTTTCAAAACAAAATGTCTCATAAAAAAATATTTTTTTTCAATCTTCTAGACTGTAAACATGTATTGACATGCTTCATCATTATTTCATAATATTATTACACTCATCCAAGATTAATAAAAAATTCGAAATCTTCTAATTTTTATGTCAAATGCTTTATTAGCAATTATTTTTAAATTGTTATGAGTTCTTTTAATTTCTGTCTTGCTTCCTTAGCAATATAAATCCCAATATCTACATATACATCCCTATATCCTAACTCCCCTACAACTCTTTAGTAGTTAATAATCCCCATTTTTACCCTACATAAATCACAGGCTAGAGAAGGTTTAAAACAAGTAACAGAGATATACAGCTGTATGCATCCAAGTATCTACGAGTATCTAACCAAGTATATAGCTACATTGTCTACTTATACTGAGAACAAATAACAGACGCAGAACAATTGTGAAAAACTTGTAGAAATTGGCATGAATAATGCGCCCGCCGGCGAAAAGCGAGAAAAGAGAAAGGGGATGGCAGGCAGGAGGAGAAATGGCGAGAGAAATGTGGAAATGTGCCATGACTCGGGTGGTGGGAGAGAGAGAGAGAAAGGGGGGAAGTCTAGAGATCAGTGTGCCTGAAGAAGACTTTTTAGCCGGGCCAACTTCGGACCCTCTTGTGCCAGTGTTGAGGCCGCCCAGTTTAATGACATGTATCTATAGCTAAGTACACTGATAAAAATTCTAACAAAAAGAGATAAAATAGGCCAAATAAAATAAAAAGAATTTATTTTATTTTGTCAAATTAAAACTATACTATAATGTATACTAGTATACTATACAAGACTAAATTTGATGGAAAGATAATGGCATTGGAAGCGGAAGTCCTTCGCCTAAAAAATTATAAAGAATATTTGCAGGGCTCTACTGTCACTGTAATAATGTTAGTAAAATCAGATATATAAATATTTAAATCCAAAAACTCCTATTTGGTAATTTCTATTAGTACCTTCATTTATAGAAAAGAAAAAACTATGAAATTTAGTTTTTAATAATTGTTGTATTATTTCTAGATGTTATAATAGATTGAAATATCAAATGAAATTTAGAATATGTGTTTATTGATCTACAAAAATATTATGAAAAATGTCCAAGACTCGGATTCATATTCGACAAGTGTACTTATATTTGTATCTCAGTATTGGAATCTATATGTATTCGTGTGGGACAAGCCAAAGACCTAACCTATTACCACAAAAGTACATTTTTCTTTACCCACTTTTTTTTTGTACGACTATTTTCTGCGTCTTTTCCAACTTGTTGCCCCGTTTGGTTAGCGGTGCTTATTGAGTCGATGATGACAGCGAAAAATTATTTGTGGGCAGTAACCGGTTTTGGCACCTTGCCCAGACTATCCCCCCTGAAAAATAAACACCACCCCCGAGAGTCATGTGACAGAGAACTGACATATGGTTATGGTAATTGCGATTAATAATGACTTCAAATGGTTATTAGGATCGCTTTGAGATGAAGATTGAAATGGAAACGTAAATGGACAGATTTCTTGCATATGTAAATCGAATTCCGTTGCGCAACTTCGATGAACGATATCAATTCCATTCCCATTTTGCATAATCTTTATTCGGGCTCTCTTTTCTTTCTTTAATTTTTTCCTTTTCCATCGCTTTCTTTGGTCAAATCGGCTCAGGCAAGTGGAAAGTGAAACTCGTTTGTACCCGTAGAAAGTTCGAATCGGCGAAAGAAGGGAGGAATCGGCGCAAGAAGAAGAGGAGCAGCCGTAGAAAACTAATATTTATCCCACATGCATGCACGGATCGGAGAATATGAAATGTTTCCAGCTCGTCTTGTCATGTGATTTATCAATTAGCATTAACCATTGGCCACAAAGTTGGAGAAAAACGCTGCCCCGCGGAAATTTCGCTGGATTCTAGTCAACTTGGGGAGTAGCTCGCTAATTAGTAGAGAAATCTTTCGCCAAACGAGTTTGGGAACTGGGAATAGAAGGCACTCAAAAAATGAATATTACTGAGCTTAAAATTTTGCATTTATTACTGGATTATTTAAATGAAATTGCCTTGAAACTTCTGCAATGACTGTTTTTGAAAATTCAATTTAATTTTATTTATTAAAATAAGATTAGTTCGTAATATTCAACCATCTATCATATCATATCTTATTTACATTTATCTTAAAAATATCTATAATTTAAATATTTTTTTTTCTCTGTACGACCAACATCATTATTCATCTGGCTGATAAAAATATCTAAGCAGTAGCTGCATATTTCCATGATTCATTTCCAGAGATTATTTTGAGATCTTTGCCCAGATATATATTGCAAACTGAATTGATAATGAACGTTTATGGTAATTTCCTTAATTGAGCCCGGCTATAAAGACCTTTGTTTTGACCCCAGCACTTTCATTTGGCACTGCATTTCGAATGGAAAACGTTTTCACTGAACCAAGCCAAACATTTGCTCTTGTTGTTATTTCGAAATAAATAGAAAATAGAAAACATGCCGGGCTAATTGCAAGTGGAATACGAATGGGCTAAGTAAACAGAGGCGGTCAACTGAAATGAAAAGCCAAAAAACGCTTTACAAAGTCAGCGGATTCCCCCGTCAAAGTGAAAAGTTTTTGTGGTCCCAAAACGAATATTGGTTAGATTCAATAAAGTGCAATTAATAAGTGAATAAGAGGCGGGCTTAACCGGATATTCGAGAGAGGGGCTGGGAAGTTTGGGAATTAGGGGGAATGTCCGGGACAGGTTTACCTTAATTTTTTTATTTCATTATCGGTTTTATACGATTAATAAGCTTCCGCTGAGCACGCATTCGGCGTCAGGTATTTAAGCTCGGCCTCAGCTGTGTATCTCTCAGATACTCAGATACTTTTATAGCTAGACAAAAGCGGCACAATTATTGTCGTTTCAGCAGCTTGCGAGATTATTGCATGGCGACAGGTTTTTGCGAATTGTTTTCAAGTGTTTTCGCTTGGCTGTGTGTGCATTACTATCTGGTTATGTAACGTCGAGAATTTTTCACCGTTTTCGGTGATCACGTCTTGAGAAATGTATATCACGTGCATGTATCTAGACAGGTTTTAGCTAAATAAATCATAATCAGAGACGGCTCTTTCTAGAGAATGTGACATTTTACAGAAAGATTTTATTAGTCATTTGCAATTTTTATGAATTTAAATAAATATTTACTTATCTTAAGTACGGGTGACTAACTTACAGATTAGCCATAGTTAAATGGCCTGAATAAGCACAAAAAAAAGAGTTCACCTTCAACTTTTGGAAGAACACTTTTTGGGTTACACAAGTATTGCCGCATTTGTGATACATCCATGCTAATCGATCACAAGATATTGGGAAAAGCAAAAGCACACATTGAACATATCTCAGACAGACGCAAATGTTCTCGTAACTCACAGATATTTGTGAATGCGGTCAAATCATGAGCGAATACTTAGCACTAGTCAAAGTGTCTCAACCGCATGTAGTTGGTATCTTTATCTCGGTATCTTTGTACCATTGTATCTGGCTCGTTTAGCATTGAAGCGTAAAGTGAACTCATTGAAGTGCCTGCCATTTGAGATCATTCAAGAAAAAACTCCACGTGATTTGCATAGATAAACCGAAAAATAAATTGTACCTACTTTATGGCACGTGACGAGTTAGCTGGGTAATGCGGGAAATCACTAAACAGATCGTTAGCAAATCGACAGCAGAATCACTGGGCCGTACAAAATGGGTCAAGAGCAATGGAAAATGGAGTAAAATTTCAATTAAAATGTTAAAATTAACTTTTAGATTCGAACTTTGAAACGCTTTCAGTACTTGCACATTCAGCTATAAAAACCATAAACAAAACCTTGAGTTCCATCCGATATGAAAAAATAATCGTTGCATAACATGGTCACGGTTAACCTTTTCTCTTTTGTTTTTGTAGTGTTAATAAACTCCAGCGAATAGAGAAACAAAACAAAAACGATTCTACTGATAAGAAAGTGTATAAGGAAAGAATTTCTGGAGACTGAGGGCTGCGAATTCCATTTCATTACAGAACCCGTGTGACGAGGGCTTATCAGAACCAAATTACCTTTTTTTCGTACCATTATAGTCAAATCTCATTGATAAAGGCATGAGTTTTTCAATTATTTTTGCCACAATCAATTGCGAATATCACGCATACGTCATGTTGAGCAGACTTAAATTTGGAAACACCATAAATGCGTAGGAAATACATTCCTACCGATAGGAATGTGTTCGCTTGAAAATTCAAAAAATATTGCTAAGGAGGGAAAATAAAGAAAAGAGGGGAAAATGGAGGAGGAGTTGCAGCACGCATCACTGGCGATTGACAATTTTTTCCAGCTTCTCCACTTCTCTTTTTGTTTACTCCCATTCCTCTGCGCTTTTTACACACGTTTCGCAATTGCAAATTGTGCAAAAGTCAGTGAACTGCTTTTAATTACAAATCCACGCAGCTGGCGAGCAGAAATACATTACAAAAATATTTAGAAAACGCAGAAAAACTGAATTTTCCACTTGATCGAAGACCGAAAAAGCATAGGAGAAAATGCACTCTGGACATTTCTTATGTTGCTCGCCAAACAATAAACATTTTCCAATACATTCTTGTTCCTTCGGCATTATTATTATTATAAACAACTTTTCTCACATTAGTTTTAAAGATCAAACAAAACCAGAATTGCCGTGCAACCAATTGAATTTCCATTTGCGCATTCTGAATTCGTTTATTTTCTACGGCAATTTCGTGCCAGCCTTTAATGCATTTTTCAAGAATAGTATCCAGTCGAAAATTATACAATTAAAATGATAAACACGAGTGAAACCGCAGAAACCACTTGTTGCTAAATTATGCAACTGACATTGAAAAAGTCAAACGGAGATAAATGCCGCAGCCCTCTGAAAAGTCAGTGCCGTGTAAATCTCATTGAAATTAACTACTTCCCCGGACTGCAGGGGAATCCCCTCCGCCTCCACCCCCCCCTTTCCCACCGTCATCTCTTCTTGTATCTGAAAATTGCATAAAACGCTTCCAGAGCGGTGGAAAATTGCTCATAACCTCGACTAGAGTGGCGGGAAATCATCTGCGAGTGCATTTTGCTTTGATGCCAAGTGGCGAGAGGTTGCGGGGGAGGTCTAACAATTGTCCCTGATTGGGCAATAGCAAAAAGTCAGCAATAGCTGTGGCAGCAAAAATGAAATCAAATGCGAAGGTTTCCAAACAAGCGGCACGAATGCGTCCCCTGCCGGCGGAAAGATGAAATGCTGCAGGTGCTACAGAGAACAAAAATATTTATAAGGTTTATAAATTTGAATTTTTTTATAAAAAAGTCTATGTAATTCAATCTTTTAAAAGGTTAAGACAAATGTAAATGAAGAAATTCATATATTACATTCTAATTTTTGTAATATCTGTACCAAATTCAAAATTAACAAGAGAGATACCCGTTACTCAGCTAAAGGGAGTGCGAAGGAGATGGAGATAAGACTTTGATCAGGCATAACTTTTTGACGAATGGTCCGATTTAAAAAATTTCTTCTACATTTCGATAGGTATTTATAAACACAATAAAACTGCATTTTTACTTTTCCGAAATATTTAAATTTTTAAAATCGTACATAAGCGATACAATATACCCTTTTACTCTACGAGTAACGGGTATAATAACAAATTGGCTACAACATTTATGTTATGATGCGTATTAATAATTTGTTAACGATATTAATTCGATTTTCTTTTGAATAAATTCCAATACAAAAGTTTCACAATAAACTGCAATTTCTTACGGTGCTGCACAAAAAAGGGGGAGGGTATGGGGTTCGAAGCCCGATGCAAATTTTGAACTATGCTAATTCCGATGCTAATACCCAAACACACACACTAACATCGGATTCATTTGAGCGTAACAAGCGCGGAAAAAATCCGAAAATGAGAACGAACCAATTAAGCTGAAAAGCTCCCAATATTTACGTAACATATTCCCCACCCTTGCGGACGATAAAAAGAAAGTTTTCCCATTTAAATATGTATTTCGGCTGCATTTGCATTTCCATTAATATTTAAATTCATAAATTATATTCCAGTGATTGCGTAAGCTGAAACGCAGTTAAAGTCCGCAAACCGGTTTTGCAATCCGCCCAAAACAACAGTGGAAAATAAAAATAATTATTATAACAAGTTAACTAACTGACAACACTTTCGCAGTATGAGAAGTGGGTTCCCATGCCTTGGCAGTCGCCTTATTTTCTTATTTGTTTTTTTCTGTTTCTATTTTTTATTGCAGTTCAAAGTAGAACAACAGCAACAGCATTAGCAAATCGCGTGCTCTGTGCTCTGTATCTGTATCTGCGTTGGGATCAGCTTTCCGATCTACTACCTTTTGTTCTAGGCCCCTGGTTTTCCACCTTTCTCCTCCCCATTTCCGCACACGAACAGTGAATAGGGAATTGAATCTGATACTTTTTTCCCTCCGAGTCTGGAGATACGATGCTCATGTATTATGTGCATAAGCAGATCCGACAGTCGACTTGGCCAACAAGTTGGAACCCAGATAGCGCAGGTTCCCAACTGCGGACTCGGATTTGGAGCAACGGTCGAGGGTCGGGCAGGTAAATAAAAACACAGCCATCCGAGATTAGCTGTTGTATCTTTCTTCACTTTTAAGTGGAGACACTTTATAGGAATTTATTTGACTCGCTGGCATTTAATTAACATATGAATAATTAAATAAACTCAGCAAGTACATGGGCAAAATTGTATACACTCACTTACTCAATTTACATCTTAAAATGCTACTTTCTAGCGTATGGGAACTCTCCAAAATTAGTAAACACTTAAACAAAAATCGACTCTTAAAGAAATCATTTTATAAATAATAATTTGAAACCATAAGCGCGTTTTATTATTCCGATTAATGTTATAAAACGTCTAGTTTTAATAAAACATTTTAATGTTATAAAATGTCTAGCTTTAATAAAACATTTCAATGTTATAAAATGTTTAGCTTTAATAAAACAAAATACTTTAGAAGTTTAGCCGAGGTCTGCCAAGTTATCAGCCGAAAATATTTGAAGAGAAGCCGAAGGAAAGGTTAAATTTTTTATATTTATAATTTGATAAAAATATATTTATGAATATAAAAGCTACTGCTTATCTTTTCGGAAGCCAACTTTACTGATTCCTAACTTTATTTATTTATTCTCGGGAGAAGTACTGAAGTAAATATACCAACGATAAAATAAGCAAATACATAAATTGAAAAAGCAAAACGGAAACCTTAACTCAATTCATAAACACCAAACATTGGGAAGAGAAGTAAAGAAAGAAATTCATATATTAGGAAAAACCACCAACTTCAACAAAATCTGAAAACACAAAGCAAAAGGCTGAGAATTCCATGTTAGAACTCTATGAACTTGTACGCTTGAGTGGGCAAGGTGAGACCCATTCAGAATATGAAGTCCCAGTTCGATTTCCGATTATCAAATCGATGGCGAAGAGTGTGTGTTGCGTGAGTGAGCCAATAAAGAATTACGTATACGACCTGTGGCCGTCTGATTTTCGAGCAAACGAGTGTGGGTATGGGTATGCGTTCGCTCATTTGGACTCGAGTGTACAAATCGACATCGACAGTAATTGACCTTGCGTCTTTTCACGCGCCACACATTTTCCAAAAGTTTGTTTTCGTTTTTCTTCTGTTTGTAGTTGTTTTTTTTTTTTTTTTTGGGTTAAACAACCAACTGCAGATTTAAATATAACTTTTTGTGAGGGGGGAGGATGGTTCTACAGCAAGAGTTTTATGAGTAACACTTGAACTTCACACCCAATTACTTTATCTTTCTGCTAGTTTCCTAACAAACTGCACAATTGTGCATTAATGAGGCAAAGTGAGCCGGCTGTGAAGTAAGTCCAATTGTTATGCAATCAAAAAGTGACACAAAAGACTCAGCTCCTCCGTTTCCTTCACTTTCATGCACGATTGTTGGCAATTTTAATAATTGAACACTCTTTTTTTTAATAAGCTTCGGTGTATATAACTTTTAACAATCGCATCTGTCGCATTATTGTATCTGTATCTTTATTTTGTATCCGTCTCTGACATTTAGATTGCTTCACGCTCGATTAAGTAGAGCTATTGAATAGGAGCTATCTGTGGTCAGTACTTTTGAAAACGCCCCTTTTGGATAAAAGGGGGCGTAACGCCAGACTGCAGCACTTGATAATTTATAAAGCCCATATAACGTGATATATGTATGTATGTACTGTACGCCTCAAAAGTCTCAAACTGCAGTGTCGGACATTTGAGCTACCTTTATGTAAACATGCCATTTTTTCTTGTTCTTACCCCTTCTTGAAGTCAGCCGCCAAATGTTTCCAAGTATTTGGTAAGTTTTGATATCTTCGCTTCGGATTTCGAACGGTTGGGAATTATTAAGAACTTGTTTACTCACGAAAACCGATACTAAATTGATTATGTATTGATGGGATCAGCATAAAAATGAAAGGGAAATTTAATGATTTTTGGATGTTTACTTGAATGGAAACCAAAGAACTTGTGGGAATTGACTAAAACAGCAAATCTTTTGATCATTTTTTGTAGCCTATCTAAAGTTTAATAATGAACGAATTTTATAGCCACGCAAATATAGTCGCAATTAATAAAAAAAAATCTTAAAAATACAATTTTTATGAAGTTTATAAGAATATAAAAAAAATAAAAAACTAGAAGGCATTTTTCTTGGCATTTCTTGGTATAAAATATTATTACCGTTAGTTTAACCTTTTCATATTTATACTCAGATACTTAAATTCAGTCCGCCGTAGACGTGTAGGCCCAATTTTCTATATTTATCAGCAAGGAATTCAAGTAATTGCAATTAACAGCGAATTTCGCATTGATTTTGAATTGCTGGGAGCAAAACCGTATAAATAAAATCCCAAAAACAGTTGACATTTTGTCGGCATGCAACAAGAAGTTCAATAAGCAACAGGCAAGTTTGGATCGGATCGAATACTGCCAATAAAATGTCAATCGGTGCTGATGCACTGCATCGGGCCAAAGTGAGGGGGAAATGGCCGAGGGGGGGCACATTTTGGCAGCTGTTGTGCGGTGCCGCATAAAAATAGCCAGGGAGCGAGAAAAGCGGCGCGGGCGAAATTTTGTGTGCTTTCCCTCGTTGCTCCTCCCATTCGCCAAATAGAAAACTTAGAAAAACTAAAAGGCAAAGTATGCGTAGAGTTATAAAACAAAAGCCGAATGTTCAGTATATATACAATACACTCTCAGTAGATTCAGAGATGAGCGAGGGATCTATTTAAAGATTGACTACTGGCAGGAAAAGCGACGGCGACGGCGACATTTTCACGCGGCTGACTGGGCCGGGGAAAATTCAACGCACCTCAAATGAAAATGTATCTAGGCATCCACAAGATGCTGTGACTGTGTACGCTTGACAAGTTTTCTCTGGCGAGAAGCTCGATGGGAAAAAATCCCAATCTGCTTGTTCGAAAATTGAGCACACGCCATGCGAAATAATAATAAAGCAATGTGAATTCCGCCCAGAGAACGAAATTTGTTAAAAATAAATTTCAAATTTCTAGAGGGAAAATTATGAAATAAACTAGACCAGAGAGCCGGGCCAAAATCAAGCAAATTCGGGAGTTAACTGGGTCTATAATATAGACTCTATATTCACATTAAAAGTGAATGAACAGAACGGACTTTGTTGTGTTTAAATTTCTATTTTTCCAAGAACCAGAATGCGATCTTAAGTTAAGTCAGGACTTATTCCAGCGTTTACTTGAATCGAATATAATTCAAAGCTAAATAATTACCTATTAGTTATTCTTAAAACAAAATAAGAACGATATGATAGATCGATTTATCTTTAGTTCTACATTATCGAAACTTTAAAATCGTTATTTAAATCAACTAAATAAAAACACCTTCTGAGAGAAAAGCTCTCTGTAAATCCACCGCTTCTAAAACCGATTCACAGTGACATTTAGTCGAGGAATTTGTGGTTCCAAGTTTAATGACCAACACACGAACAGGCAGGTCTCATCCCAAAAAAAGACCTCAAATACCAACGAACTTTAGAAATCAGTCCCAAATGCCAACTCACACAGATATACATAGAAATCAATAGCAGCGTTTCTATAGCTCTGGCTGAGATTACAGCATTTTTAGCCGCCGAACCACTCTGGAGATCTTGGAATGCGCCCGTCGAAGCCAAAGTAAAGTGAAGTGAAGGCATCTAAACCCGTTTTGGGTCAGCTTTTACACGTTGTTTGGGCCGCTTTATTGACATTTCGCCGCATCGAACGCAACAAAAACAACAGACAACAATAAAAATAATACAGCAACAACAACAACACAACTTTCACTTGTACGCATCGGCGGAAAGATGAAAAACATTCAAAAATCCAACAGGCGCATCTCATGAATGGGAAAAATGAAAATCATCGAAGAAGCTGGGATTGGCTTAAAACTGCGGCAGGTGTCAGACATTCTCCGCATCTTCTGAGTGATTTACCAAAGGGAAATCTCTGTGGGAGGCGAACAATCCAATTTTTCGTGGGTTTTATTATTTAAAGTAATATATTCCAGTTTGTAAAAAAAAATTGAACATGAAAAAAGTTAGGCACATAGTTAAGGTGACACATTTAAGGTCTTAAAAAATTTAAAAGATTTCCTTATTTATAAGTCGTTAATTTTTATGTTATTATGAAATAAAATATTGTTAAATATCAAAAAAAAAGTTTTACTTTGATCCTGCAAAATTTTTTAACTGAATTGATAAGTTATCTATACAATTACTTAAAGGAAAAATTAAACTAACATTAAAGAAGTGGATGTAAATGTTTTAAAAATACTAATAAGCTAAGCTTGAATAAATATAAGCTCAAAACTTTTTGTTTCTTTAATGATTTTTAATTTTTTGTAACAATAAATTACTTTTTTATTACTTGCAAGCCCCAATTCCTATTTTTATATACATTTTTTATTATAATAGAAAGTTGTAAAATGAATAACTTTCATATATCATAAAAATCAAGTGAATTATCCTGACGGGTTTTCATTTGGAATTTTTAAATGTGGCTGCATCCTACTGTTTTTTATATTGGGACTACAAACAGTCATTAGAAACTGAGTGGAAACTCTCGAAATCTGTCCTGGAAGTGGTGCAAGTGGAGGTGACCCAGCTGGAT
The DNA here is from genome assembly GCA_037075205.1 of Drosophila prostipennis. NCBI lineage: Eukaryota > Metazoa > Arthropoda > Insecta > Diptera > Drosophilidae > Drosophila > Drosophila prostipennis. The sequence continues at coordinate 767,315 of JBAMCJ010005005.1, read as the reverse complement.
AACTAGGACAGGGACACGATTTTGACTGGAAGGCTCGGTTAACGGGGATTGGGGATCGGGGGTGGTGCATAGTGCGGTGGTGGGTTTCACGACCTTCCCACCTTGCGTGGGCGTTGCAGCTTGCATCGCGACTCCAACTCACCTTCTCCTTGGCACGTCCAGCGTGTTTTTGAACAGATTTGGCCAGCATAATGCCTTTATTCTCGGACATTCAGCAAGTGTGTTGAACTAGGGATTTCTGTATTAACTTGAATATCTATATTCTTCTTTCGTATAGATGCACTTGACCGGGCAACGCAACGGAACTTTTCGCTTCCTATTTTCGATTGGCACAACTGGAAAAAGCACAGTTTTCCGTTTGCGGGAAACTTTAAATGCACGAAAAACAACCGAGTGTTGTGTTTATGTTTCCAACAAACTAAACAATATTGATGCGAAAGCGGCCCACACACTTGTTAACGGTGTTATATTTTATGTGCGGCCCCGAGATTTTGGCATGCGATGCGACTTTACGGGCGTCGAATTCACTCGGAATATTCAAAACAAATGGCACAAGAAGTCGACGGACGAACGGAGAAGAAAAGGCGACGAATGTGCGTGGAAGAGAGAACGCGAGTTCAGCTGCGGCAGAGAGGTCCAGTGTGACTGTGTGCCGAAATACCGCGGCCGTCCAGACATACCCTAAAAGAGCCCCCAGGTTGCTTACTTGGATGGCCAGGCAGCAGTGTTCCAAACCTCAAATTCGAAATCCCAAATAAACGGTATGCTTATGTAGGACTCCCAACGACGAAAACGAAGAAAAATCCTGGATTTAGCGGTTGAGTTCCGCGGCGCAAAAAATGATCTGGTCGCATTCAGCAGAACAGCATGATCACTGATGGGGCAGTAACCAGTGATCAATTTTATTCTGCTGAATGCTTATTATACGTTTCGATGAAATGAAAAACAGTGCGCGCGCAATTAAAAAAAGGTTTTTTCCCGCCCCAGCAACTGTTGTATTGCTCATAGCTATTGTGAATAAAAATGAACAATTATTAAGAATTCCGCCGAAATGTTTTTTTTTTTAATTATTATGTTAATAAGTTTCTATATTTCAAAGCAATGTATCATGTATCAGTAAAAGGTTTTTTTCATCCTACCGATCACGGATGCAAAATTGTTGCATGGGGTTATAAAAAAAAAAGGACTGGGCTAGGCTGAGTTTAGTGGAGGACCATTGGGCATGGGCAACTGCAGCTTGGGCCCTTCGCCTCCTTGGGAATAGTTCCTAAAATTGTAATTTTTTTAATATGGGTTATTAAATATAAATGTATATATCTTACGGCACAAACTCCTCTTTGGCCCGTTGCGGGAAGTTAGATAAACTTCTCTCCAGCAACAACAGCTCCAGCGTTGTTTCGCTGCTATCTCTCTTCTTGGATGCCCTCTTCTTCTCATCCTTCTGCCACTTCTGTCCGTGATGCCGAAGCCGGATGCCTTGTTGCCTAGTTCCAAGCTAATGGCCGCCCATTTTAAGGATTGAGGATTTTTGTCTTTAATGCGCTCTGCCAGCCAATCACCTATTTCCTTCCGGAACAATTTAAAACCTTAATAAAAATAAAAATGATGATTAATAATAATACTAATAATATTGTATTGAGTTGGCAAGAAAGTCATGTAGTTTTTTTCAATATTTTCAAAGATGATTTATTTATATCAGGACTTATAAAAAATCAATTATGTATTGGCCGTTTTGTTCGACCACTAATGACCATCTCTCGGGCTGCATAATTCCGCGCTCGAAGAACTTTTGGTCTTTTCCAGCAAAGAATCGAGACAAGTGGTTTTCGACAGCCTCATCTGAATCAAAGTTTTTACCATTCAAAGAGTTTTGAAGAGAGCGAAACAAATGGTAATCTGAAGGTGCTAAGTCCGGACTATAAGGTGGATCTGGTAGCACTTCCCAATTCAGCTCCGTTAATTTTTGCCGAGTGACCAAAGATGTGTGGGGCCTAGCGTTGTCATGGTGAAAGACTATACCCTTGCGATTAGCTAGTGCCGGCTCCTTTTCTTTAATTTTTCCGCAAATTGGATAGCTGGCGTCAGTACACATCTGAATTGATGGTTTCATTCCGTCCCAGCAGCTCAAAGTGCACTACACCCTTCCAATCCCACCAAACAGACATCATAACTTTAACACCTTAGTTAGGTGAATTTCCTTTAAGTTATGCGGAACCCAAACATCGAGCTTGCTTACGTAGCCAAGTTTCTTCAAATGGTTTTCAACCGTTGTATGCGACACACTGAGCTTCTCTGACATCTCCCGCGTTGAATAACGCCGGCTTTCATCCAGCAAAGCCTGAATTTGTTCGTCAAAAACGGACGATGGTCGACCAGAACGTTGGGCGTCTTTAACTCCAAAATCTCCAAGCCTGAATTTGGCAAACCAGCGCTGACATTGGCGATCACTCAAGGCATCTATACCATACACTTCGCACAATTTTTCGCGAGCTTCGACCACTTTTTTTTCCTTTTCGGAAGTAAAAAAGCAAAATATGCCGAAAATGCTTACTTTGATCCTCCATGTTTAATTTGCTATAGCTTCCACAAATGTTATCGAATAATTGCCAAATTCGTCGATAGTACCTAAGACAAAAAGTCATAAATAAATTAGATTAAAAACGATAACTAAGAAAAACGACATGACTTTCTTGCCAACCCAATAGAAGGATCCTGATACTTACGCTCCCGGGTAGACGGATATACAATATGCGCTCTGAAGTGGATATAGGGAGTGCAGCTGACATTGTCCTAGAGAATCAGCCTACTACCATACCGTATTTTGGCGAATATAATCTATCGTAAGACAATATAATCGCAAAATAATGAAAAATTATTAATAATTTTTTCATTCCAACTTTTTATTTGCAGTACGGAAAACCAACATACAACATTTGCTCAGAATGTGGAAAAATGTATGAAAAACACCCTTTGAAGGGCAAAAGCACCTGCTGCAATGGGGTACTGTGGGCTAAACGAGCCGAGCAAGCCTTTCCTTGCACTTGGTGCTGGGCTTTATTTATAAGTCCAGCCCAAGTAGCAAAACACAGCTGCGCAGAAGTTCTGTCGTGCTGTGTTTGCAAGGAAAGGTTTGACTCGGCGTCGAAGCAGTGGAACCACTTAAAACTGCATTAAAGGCCAAAACCAAACATTGTGCCCATGTGCCAAATAAATGTGAGTGTATAACCATTATTTAATATATATTCATCATTCTTGATCTTTGGTTTTTGTTAATTACATTTCTGAATTTAGACTCCGGAAACTGAAATAAATTTCAAGGCATTTACGTTTGCCATTCAGGCCGCAGATGGAACCGATTTCCATGGCCTGGTGGCGGATGAAATTTTAAGTCAACTAAAGGGCAAAAATTTGTTGCCAAAGTTATCATTAGTAATGTCAACGCCATGAATGAAGTTAATATCCTTGAGGAATTTGAGGACATCCCACGGCTTTGGGACCTCAACCATTTAAGAAAAGTCCAGGTCAAAAAGGCCTTAAAAGAGCGTATTCAAACACATTTACGTGCCAAGGATTGGACGCGGAAGATTCCATGTGTGACGATCCAATGGCCATGAGTTAGACAGCTCTTTGAAGTCGACAGTTCTCGATAAACTTATCGTAAAAGCATATCGGTTTTCACAGAGTGCTGTTAGGGCACAGAATTGAGCTGTAAAGCGCAAAAAATGGCTTGCTGTGATTATTCTATCAGCTGTTCGGTTATAAGCCTAGTACTCAGTTCGGCTAAGAGTTTTACTAGTCGAAAAATATTAATCTTTTAGTGTGGCCGAAGTTTTTGGAGTTCATCCGCAATGCCTGTAGCATGGTCTTACTGGGTTTGTTGACAAACAGCAAAAATCAACTGGCGCCAATTTTAAAATATTACAAAATGTTGAGCCGACCTGGGTTGCAAGATTTAAATTTGCTGATGGCATGACGATTTGTATTGCCGCAACTCCTACAAGCAGTTTTCCATTGGTTTTTGGGGTTTTCTTTCCATTTATATCTTGTTATTGGCACACCGCTTCTGCACAAACACAGCCACAGAATAAATTTTCTATTCCTTGGGCCGCGGCTAAAGGCGTTCATCGGAATTCATCCGCTAAATTTAGTATTTTTTTGGTATTTCCTTACCATTTCCTTAGCTCAACTGAGTACCGCGGTGGAAAAAAGTCCCAGCTAAAGGCCTTAGCTACCTATTTGCCTCTCGCTTACTCCAATGGTTAGCTAGCAGTTTTCGTCGTACTGAGTACTAGGCTATAAGTCAAAGGCAAAGTCAGCTGTGATTTCGTGTCTTCCTCTTAGTTGGCTATGGGAAATCAGCTGTCGTTTTATCGACCCCAAACCGCTAGTTTTTGAAATTGTAAAAATACCGATTCCATTTACAATCCACCGATCAACAAATCACCAAATTCTATAATAAAATATTAATGTGGATATTTCCTGAAGTCTTAAATTGCCGAATTGTTGAAAATTCAACAGAAAATTTTAGCAGTTGTCTAAAATTACCGAGTCACAAATGGTAACCCTAGTCTTTTTATAACCGCTGACACTTAACATAACTGTTATAGATGGCGTGTTAACAGCGCAGTAGTCTGCTAGCTAACATTTTAGAGATTTGGAAACATCGATGATTCCTGAGATTCCATCTGAGGTTTCTCCCAGCTCTAGGAATTTTGTTGTAACTTAACTTGGTCATTTTCCACGGCTGTGCGACTAATTTAATTTAAACAATTTAAAACAGTGTTCAAGTATACAATTGCTACGAACAAGAACCAGACACAGCGCGCGCCATCCAGATTACCTAGAAGATCTCGTCGAGCAAAATGTAAATTTTTAAATATTCCTGGCGTGGGGTTGAATTGGCCATAGCGCATACATATCCATATACGTGAGTGTGTGTGCGTGCGGAGTTCCATTATAAACTAAAGCACGAGTGAATTTACGTGCATTAAATCTAAAAAAATGGAAAGAGTTTGAGGAATTGCATTAAAATCAGCATAAAATCGATTTCGAGTGCATGTGTGTGTGTGCAGAGTGTTTGCATGTGTTTGTTGCAAATGTAAGAAGAAGAAGCAACTCACGCGCTACTCTCTTCCTTTCTCTCCCCTCCGCTCCCCTGCCCCTCTTAGCTTCATAAGCAGCTGAAAGTTGTAGCTGCAATAAATATAAAAATTACCAGAAATCTGCTAGTTGGCAGAAGTGAGAAACAAAGGGACGTAAAAATCGAATGAAACTTCAGTTAATAAATCCAGGTATGTACATATGTAAAAAATAAAAATGCGCGCCCTTGTATGCGTGTGTGTGTGCGAGTGAGTGAGTGGGTGCCCAGAATATTTTTCGTACTTAACCTCAATTTGCCCCAACTGATTACGCTAGGCGGCAACTAAAACTTCCAGTGGCATTAATCATATTAAAATAGTGCATACATTTGTTGTTATTTTATAGTCAAATACTCTCTCTTGGGCTTGAAAATGGGGTTTTCTGAATGAGTTACAGTTACCGACTTAATTATAGTTTGCGATTGTGAATATTTGTGGAAATCGCTCTTATCGCTCGCAGTATACATAAAAAACAAAGTTCCGCCATCTGCTGTGTGTGTGTTTGTGGTTGGACATTTTTAATTGTCTTTGATTTGATAAAATAAAATTTAAAAAAAAGAACCTGGGAGAGTAAATAAAAATAAGAAAGAAAGGTATTGAGAGCAGCAACAACAATGACGCAGACACGCACACTACAAAGGCAATCAAAACACCAAGGTGTGTGTGTGAAAGAGGCAGAGCGCGTTTACCGCGCTCACCTTTTGTTATTGTTGCGTTCATTCGCTTCTTGGCTGCCAACTCGTTGGAAATTTATAATTCAAGGGATAAACCCTTGAATTAACATTTTATGGTAGCGATTAGGAAAACAAAAAAATACTTATTTCTATTAGGAAAACGGTGACTTATATTGTGGAAAAACAATTAATAATGTAAAATTAAAATAAATAATTTTTTATAGAAAAAAAAGGTGATTCAGCTATGCCCTTTCGTTGGCACTTATAAATCAAATTATAAAAAAAATCTAATATATAAAAAAATGTTAAATTCTCAAGACATTAATCAACAGAAAAAAAGTTGGCAGCTCTCTCTACCCTTTTGTTGCTTGCGTGTGTGTGTGTGTGGGTTTGTGCACAAGGTGAGCGAGACGGCAGTTTCAGCCTTCAATTTGCGGGTTTACGTTGATTCTAATTAAATAATTCGTTGAAATCGGGCTCACTGCTTCTGTGAGGTCCAATTGTGATACACACACACACTCGCAGTGCTTTCCTCGTTTTCCTCAAATTTTCTTTGTGAAGCGCCTCAAGTTTCAACTGGCTTTTTGAGTCTGGTTTTGGTTTTGGCCGTTTGAAAACTTGAAAAACAAGTTACTTCTGAACTCAAACTCTCCCCAGTTTTGGCAGTCTCCGTCTCTCCGCACTTCTCTTGATCTCTCTCCCGAGAAACAAACACTTGCCGCGTCGCCAACCAATTGTTTGCAATTCGCAATTGTCTTTTGGCCAGAGGCCATCGAACAAGTCTTGAACTTGATGGTCGAAACGAAGTTGAAGTGTTTTAGAGATTTCTACACATTTTCAGTTTTAACTGGCACATCTTATGGTCATAATCTTATAGATACTTTGGTTAACGATCAAAATGATTGTGTGACAATTTAGGCCTCTTTTAGAAAGTAAAGTTCAGAAAATTACATGTATTGCCCTCTTTAACCTTTTCAGGCTTTATGTTTTTAGCTTTATGTTACAAGATTTAAATCATAAGGTACCTTTAAACTTCAAGGTACATCCGATACAATGAATAGTAATGTTTCCAAATTCATTTTGGGCTGAATTCCAATCAGTTGGGTCTAGAATTCATACTCGGTGATTTATGATATTTTTTAGTGGGAAATTTATTCCGAAAATATAATCCAAATTTACAATTTGTTTAAGGTAATATCATGCTATCATGATATCATGCTGTAACATGCTATTACAAAATGTATATTTATCAGTGATAAATTATCACAATAAAAATCAGGTGACACAGAAGGAACCCAAATATCTGAATATTTGCTGACCACGTACGAATATGAAACTAATTGGCAATTTATGTATAGTTGAATTGGTATGACAGGAAGCACTTTCCGCTCCATATTTAACTCAATCAGCGTTGTATATAGTATTCATTTCCTTTTGCAGAATTCCAAGCCATCAATCTGAAATTAGCACAGGGATAATTAGAACATGTAAAACCACCTGGCTTTATTATCAAAAAAACATCAATAATAGCCAATGGAAGGGCAAACAAACCTTCCTGCGGCGCCTGGAAGTCGAACAGTTTCGTTTGTCTCTTTTTTCGGTCCGGGGATTTCGGTGCACCTCGGACATGCGCTGCACCCAGTTGATAGTTGCATATGAACTTTGAACTTTTGAGCTGGAAGGTGGAAGGCGGATTTGCATTTCCTATCGCCGCTGCAGGTGCCTCGAAAAGAGAGAGGCTCTCTCCTCCGCCTCTCTGTCGCTCACTCTCTCGCATCTGCCGCCCCCGCTGCACTTTTCATTGCGCAATGAGCGAGGCGAATCGATAACTGCAAGGTTTCCATGTTTTAGCAGCTCAACTTTTTCGCGTATACAGATTTTTTCGCCCGTTTTATTTTATTTCCTTTTTTCGGGGAGGTGGGCCACCGAATTCGCTTCGATTCAAGATTGGAACATGTGTTTTTATGGTTCCGCCATTGTCATGGTGAGATGCACTTCGCTTTTTTTCATCCTCATATTTTTTTTTACTTCCTCTCTCCGCACGCACGCGTCTGTGTGTGTGTGGGTTGGCGAGCGAGGCGGTGGGGGAGGAGGAGCACCTCATGACTGTGTGAAGTGTAGCCGTGGCACGGCTTGTTGTAGCTCGCTAGTGGTCCGTTTGGTTTCTGATTTTCGGTTTCGTCGATTTCATTATGTACTGCAATAGTCGGCTAAAGCACCGCTGCCGACGTCGCTCTCCTCTGTATACTCGTTGCGCCTGTGTGGGTGCTCTGCTCTCTCGGCCGCTCTCTTCGGCAGCAAACAGGGTGTCTCACTCATACGCTCTGATCACCATTTCAACCACATGGCTGGGACGGAAGAAACACCCTGTTCTTTCCCAGCAACTTGTTCCTCTCTCTCCACCGACGTTGTTGTTGCTTCTCGCACTTACGTAAGCTTCCCGTCGCTCGTTTCTTATCCAAATTCTAAGCGCCATTTTGCGGCGATTTGCATGCGGCGTTGCTCACCGCCAGCGAAAATAACTGCTGATTGATATTATTTGCTAACGAGCGAATGTACATGAGCCATTTTTGATGGCCTGCCACTGCAATGTTTTCCCTGCGCGCGACGGAGGTTTTTCAGTTGTTGCGCCGCTGAGTTGCCACCCTGTTTTAGCTGCGGCAGCAACAGAAAATTAATTCCAAAGCAACACTGCGCGCGCACTCTCCCGCTCCGTGCCTCTCTTCTGCAGAGAGCGCACAAGGTCTCTCTCCCTCTCCGCGCTCTCTCCGCTGACTCCGACTGACTGGCCGTCGTCGCTTTGCCGTTCCGTTTTAATCGAAAATGTTTGCGGCGGCGTTAAGATGTACGAAAACGTTTTCTCGCCAAAACTGTGTGAATAGAATAGCAGTAGAAATCTACCGAGAAGAAAATTATTTCTTAAATCGCCCAGTGTGATCGAGTGAGGAGGAGAGCTAAAAGTGATCGAAATAAACATAAGAATAGGGGAAAAACTCAACTTGGTAGCGGAGCCCCAGCCAACCAAAAAAAAGTGAAAATTAAGATTTCGGTGAGCCAGTGAGTGCGGAAATAGTAGTTGCAAGTGCAAAATACTGCGTAAAACGTGAAAGTTTCCAATAACACCACAAACCAACGGCAGTTTTGTAGTAAATATACATACGCGCCCAGTACATACATACATACATTTCGAATATACACACAGCCGAATATCAACCGACGAAGCTAACTGCTTATTGCTTATTGCTGATGTAAGTGTAATTTGGGCGGTGGGCGGTTGGGGGCGTGGAAAGTGCAGAGGAACATTATCCTTCAAGTGCACTTGGTGTGCGGGCTCGGAATCAAACAACAGTCGTGTTCGTGCCACTGAAAACTTGTGAAAAATACAACATTTTTAGGTTAGGTCAATTTCAATTGGTTTATATACACACGCACACAAACCCATGTACAATGGCATAGCGAATACATATAGAAGGCGCACAGACAAAAAGTCGTCGACGGCGACGTGGTTGTTGTTTGTGTTGCTGCTGCTCCGCTGCTGCTTCTCAGCTCACACACACTCGAACGAGGGTGGAGAGGAGAGCAACACACACATACATACGCTTTGAACCATTGCTTTTGGCTTGCTTATGAACTGACTGTATTTTTTCAACGTAGTGTCGTTTTATTTTCGTTCGTTGATTCGTTCTTTGCTCAGTTCGTGCGCTTATCTCGACTTTTGCTTTGATGCGCCATTCGCATGTACTGCCGAGAGCCAGCCCAGTGTAGTGAGTCGGTGTGAGTGTGCATTTAAATGGCTCCCCAATGAGAGCATCATTTTGTGGCCCTCTTTTTTATTCACATCTTCCTTCCTTCGTCTCAGCTTGCTCCCCATCCGTCGTTTGTTGTTCTTGCCTTGCCTGTTTTTCATTCGGTTTTGAATTTACACAAAACGTTTGCCGTGCTTCTTCTTGCTGAAATAGTATATATGTATATATATTGTACATATTTCTCTATACATCCATATGTTTTATTTGCAAAATTTATTAATAGCGCAGCGCCAGACTGCGAGTGTGTGAGTGTGCCAGAGTGAGAAAGTAACTCAAAAACTAAATATTAATTCGCGATGGTTCTTCGCCGTATTGCAGTTGCTCAAAAATCGAGTGCTAGTGTCTAACAATTTTTGCATATTTTTCCGCTGCCTGCCTTTTGTGCTGCGTATTCTGTGCTGTGCTGTGTATACACATAACAAAACAGATAAGATAACATTATACGTGTGCACGTAATAGAGCGGGCTGAACAAAAAAAAATGGAGGGAAAATTTGCCCACATGTCTCCCCAAAGCACTCGCACACACACGCACACAACGCCCCAATTTGGAGCCTCTCTCGTCAAACACACAACACACATACAAATGTATGTTTGGTATGCACTAATGGCGGATCCAAAAAATACAATAACAACAAAGGCGGTTGGGAGAGCGCAAAGAGCGAACTTGTTTTACCTTTTTTAAGGATAGTTGGTGGTGCCAGTGAGAGAGAGGGCCAAAGCTTTTGTGCGGCTGTACAGTGCTCCAATATTTGTTTACAAATGCTAAAAGGGGGCAGCTGTTGGTTCGATGGGGTGTTTTAATTAGTTGGAGCAGGATGATCCTCTAGACGGTTTCCATTCACTGTATATTTACTCTGCGCAGCTATGGGCTCTCTCTTGCTCTCTTTCTCTCGATTGCCCGCCAAATGCTCGCTTTGGTTGTGTTCGTGTGTGTGTGTGTTTGGCCCCAAACGGGTGAAATGCCTTTTAGAAAAAAAATCAGCCATATCATACTGCGCCTCAACAACAAATGCGGCTCTCTCACTCGCTGACTCTCTCTTTGTGGCTGCACCACCACCACCATTGTAGCACCACCACCTTTGCATTGTTGCGTTTGCTTCTTCTTCTTCTTATTCTTGTAAGTTGTAGATACAGAATATGTACCAGCAATACTCCCTCCCTCCGCCCCCTGGGCGGTATCGGAATATAAATATGTTCTCTGTATGTGTCTGAATTCTATGCAAGCCGATGTCGTGCATGGGGCATTTGGCACCTTCCACATCCACAATAAATACACACACGCACTCGAAGGTGTATACAGAAAGCTCGCTTAGGAAGTATTTACTGTACCGCTAAAAGCAATAACAAAGCGCGCGCCCAATTCCGGTTGCACGTACACACACTAAATTGAACTCCTCTCCTCCTTTTGCCTGGAACTTCCACTCGACGATCTCCTTCCCGCCTATATGTACCATTCGCTTGTTTTTGTTCTTATTGCTCCCAGCTCCACCATTCCATTCCATTCCTATTCTCTCCACATCACCTTTCTCTCCTCCCCCGAATCCAATATCCAATACAAAGACGTCGTTTTCCACTCTAAAGTTTTTGTGATACGGCCAAAGAAGAAGAATTCCTCCGTGTGCTTTTTACTTCACCTTTTCGTTGGAATGTGCAATCGTTTTGAGATTTCATCTAGATGTAGACCGAACTGATCAATCAGCTGTGCTATATTAGCAAACCTGTTTTGGGAAAATGTGGAAGAATAGTGTTCCATTATCTGGTGATTATGTACTAGAAATCATTAAAAGATAAATTTCACAAATTTTTTTTGAAAGTCTACTGAAAATCTTGATTAGATTGTTTACTTTACAAGCAGAGCCATGAACGTCATGGGAATTCCAAATGCTACAAAAGAGGTTTAATACCTCCTATAAATATAAGGACTTAAAGTGGATGGTTTAAACTTAGATATTAGGAATTTTTTTTGCATACACTTCGTACAAACCCAGTTTTATGACCGCTTCCTTTCTTTTTTTCTCCAGTTATCGCCGGAAAAACTCCAAAAGCTACGTGGCACAGGCGAATCACCGGCGACACCAGCAGATAACCAGCAGTCAGACCAATTTCTCCACCCTAGAACTCAAGCGCATTGCCGCTTGTGGGGCGAACAAATGCATAGACAACATATGTCGCATCCAAGAGCAGTCCAAGACCAAGAGTTGCGACCCCGACCGTTTGTTGCATACTACATACGCTCATAGAGGGCGGCCACTCACCCAGAGTAGCCAGAGAGTCCTTGCACTTGGGCAGGGATCTAAGGAGACACAGAGTGCTCAGCAAGCAGGAGCAGGCAAGCCGTAAGGAATAGAGGCTCCGCCGAGAAAAGAGCAACGAAAAATGATGAAACGCACCCGTGTCGACGAGGTGCAGTTTGGCACACGACCCGGACCACCGACATCCGGTGGCGTAGGCGTTGGGGTCGTGGGCGTGGCTGGAGGAGGTCCATCATCTGGCAGCGGTGGCACAGCTACCGTGGGCGTCAATACGACTGGCGTGACCATTGGAACCGTTGTGCCCGGTGCCCATAACCCCACCATCAGTGGAATTGGTTCCATTCACCATCGCATCCTTACCCCACAGCATGGAGGAGCCCAGACCATTGCTTATTTGCCGTCCACCACGCCGACGGCCACGAATTTGAAGACCACAAGCTCGATTGTGGACAGCACTACCGCTGGAGGACCAGTAACAGGAGCCCAGGTGGCAGTAGGAGTAGGCGCTGCAGCCGGCGGTGGAGGCGTGGTGGTCTCCACAGGCAGCACGGGAACACAGACACTACAGTATACCACATGTAAGTAGTTTATTTATCCCGATCATTAAGTGATTCCTTTATTGATTTGCCTGTTTCTACCCTGTAGCTTATAGCGTGGCTTCCATTCAGGCGGGTGGCACTCTCAAAGCCACCACAGCGGATGGCGCCAACACAGTACAGATTCATGTGACTGGAGGAGCAGGATCAAACAATCCTGCCAGCGCACAGACTGTTTCCAGCAGCTCACAAACGGGCACAATTCGCCAGCGTACAATCAGCGGCACCCAGACGTTGGCCACTGCTGTCGGCAATCTAGCCACGATGTCCCAACAGCAACCAGTTCAGCAGTCGCCTTTGGCCACCGCCCAGACTCCTCCGTCGTCCGTGGTAACCAACAGTATCCCAGTGGGTGGAACTACTCCGCCGCAGGGACAATCTGGTAATGCCACGCCACGCTTGAAGGTGGAGGATGCTTTGAGCTACCTGGACCAGGTGAAATACCAGTATGCGGACCAGCCGCAGATCTACAACAATTTCCTCGACATCATGAAGGAGTTTAAGTCGCACTGCATCGACACACCCGGAGTGATTGAGCGCGTCTCGACGCTCTTCAAGGGACACACCGAGCTGATCTACGGCTTCAACATGTTCCTGCCGCCGGGCTACAAGATCGAGATTCATTCGGATGCTCTCGGCTGCTCAGTGCCAGTGGTTTCGATGCCCTCGCCAACGGGAGCGCCAACTAGCACGGGAACGGTGCACATGCTAACCGGAAACAGTCCGATGTCAGCTGGCGGACATATAACCATCAAGACGACTAATGCGGCAGCTTTAACGTCGGGTTCGGGAGCAGGAGCAGTGGCAGCAGCAGCAGCTGCGGCTCAGATTCAGTCCGCTGGAGCTGTAAATCTTATGACCCACGGAGGAGCATCGCTTACCCAGACCACTATCCATGCCTTGCAGCAGCAAGCAACGCCTCCTCAATCACAATCCCCAGGCGGTGGTCATGTCCACGTGAGTGTGACTAACTCTCCGGCGCCAACTGCCGTAGTGCCCGGCCAACAGCCAGCGGGCATCTCCGTATCGGCGCACAACGTGCCGCAGAATTACTCGAGAGATCGTGAAAGGGCCACCATTACGCCCACGGGCGGCCAAGTGGTTGGAGCAGCGGCCAACGCAAATGCAGGCGCAAGTATTGTGGTTGGCGGACCTCCAACGCCGAATTCCCTGAGTGAGCTTAGTCCCCACGGAGGTGGGGCAGGTGCGGGAGCGGCCCAGCACAATCTGCATCACATTCAGCAGGCGCATCAATCGATTCTGCTTGGGGAGACGGGCCAGCAGAATCAGCCGGTGGAGTTTAATCACGCCATAACCTATGTAAATAAGATCAAGGTAACGTTTGCTCAAAATCTTTAAACTTTATAGCTTACTTATACTGTTTCTTTCTCGAACAGAACCGTTTCCAAAACCAGCCGGCCAAGTATAAGAAATTCCTGGAAATTCTTCATGCCTATCAAAAGGAGCAGAAGGTGATGAAGGAGGGCAGCCTAAACCAGGGTAAAATGCTCACCGAACAGGAAGTGTACACGCAGGTGGCCAAGCTCTTCGGACAGGATGAGGATTTGCTAAGGGAGTTTGGCCAATTTCTGCCCGATGCCACCAACCATCAGTCCGGACAGTACATGTCCAAGTCAGCGTCTGTGCAAAACGATCATGGCAAGCGTCCTACGGCCACTTTAAGCGGTGGAGCCCACATCACCATGTCATCTGCATCGCCAGCACCGAGTGGTTCCCCACTGCATTTGGGCGCAACGAATCTTCCGCAGATCGACAACAGCGCCCATGCAGCGGCCATTGGAAATCTATCGGCGGTGAACACCAGTGTCAGCATTAAGACGTACAACAATAATCAGCAACAGCAGAATCATGTGATCGGTTCCGGCCTAAATGCGACCCGAAACGATGTCCTCTTCGAGAAGGACTATCACGCGGGTCTGCAGCAGCAAGCGCATCAGCGAGGAGCTGGAGTTGGAGGCCATCATCACTTGGCCGGCGCTCCGGCGGGCACAAACATCGGGCGGCCTGGTGTGGGAGCCAGTGTTATGGTGTCGTACGAAAAAGAGCACCGGAATAATCATCATGTGCAGAAGTACGTGGGACACGCGCCTAATCCGAATCTATCACACGGCCATACTGCAAAGAAATCGCCAAGTTATGGCATCACCTCGGTGATTGGTTCCTTGCCGCACATGTCGGACAACTCCCTTGATCGTAGTTCGCCAGGGATTAGCTACGCAACGCCGCCACTGCCCTCTGGTCACCATGGACAGCATAATTCCGGTTCAGCTTCAAGGAGACCGGGTGATGATAGTTTAGCCGGACACTACGCTAGTGGAGCGCCGCCTGCTAAGCGACCAAAGCCTTATTGTCGGGATGTGAGCTTTTCGGAAGCATCGAGCAAGTGTACCATCTCCGACGCCGCCTTCTTCGACAAGGTGCGCAAGGCGCTTAGGAATCCAGAGGTCTACGACAACTTCTTGCGCTGCCTGACTTTGTTCAACCAGGAAATTGTCTCCAAAACGGAACTTCTTGGTCTCGTATCTCCCTTCTTGATGAAGTTCCCCGACCTGCTAAGATGGTTCACCGACTTTTTGGGACCGCCAACGGGTCAACCAGCAGGTGGAATGATTGACGGCATGCCCTTAGCTGCCACGCAACGTCAGGGAGGCGGAAGCAGTAATAGTTCCCATGATCGAGGCAGTAGTCACCAGAGTGCGGCTGAGTACGTTCAGGATGTGGACCTGTCTTCATGCAAACGTCTGGGTGCATCTTATTGTGCGTTGCCCCAGTCCACAGTGCCCAAGAAATGCAGCGGTCGGACAGCCCTCTGCCGGGAGGTGCTCAACGACAAGTGGGTCTCCTTTCCTACGTGGGCCAGCGAGGACTCCACATTTGTGACATCGCGGAAGACTCAGTTCGAAGAGACAATATACAGGTGAGAACCATTCCTTACAACTTTATAATCAACAATCCTAAACTAAAAAAAAACGTCCCGAGTTAAATCGAGACTCCTCCATTGGTACTTTTGTTTTCTTTCTGTTTAATTTTGAGTTTCTATAGTTGCGGTTAAATTAGTAGATGTTTTTACAAATTTCTTAAATAATAATTGGTTATAATTTAAAAAGATTAATGTATTCGTCTTTTGGGTTTTAACCGCATCTATATTTTATTCTCAACTACTTCACATCTGTTGTTTTGTTTTGGATCTTCTGTTTCTTTGGCTTTCGTTTATTTCAATTAACCAATACGCACGCTCTAAACAAAAGGAATATTCACAGAACGGAGGACGAGCGCTTCGAGCTGGACCTGGTTATTGAGGTGAACAGCGCCACGATTCGGGTGCTGGAGAACGTGCAGAAGAAGATGTCGCGCATGTCCACCGAGGAGTTGGCCAAGTTCCACCTGGACGATCATCTTGGTGGCACCTCCCAAACGATACACCAGCGGGCCATCCATCGCATCTATGGCGACAAGTCGGGGGAGATAATCCAGGGAATGAAGAAGAATCCCTCCGTGGCAGTGCCCATTGTACTGAAGCGGCTGAAAGTCAAGGAGGAGGAATGGCGAGAAGCGCAAAAGGTAAGTGAACTCGCGCTCTTCTTTACATATATGTAAATTAAATAAGCACTTTCTTTTGTCCAGACCTTCAACAAGCAATGGCGGGAACAGAACGAGAAGTATTACCTCAAGTCTCTCGATCACCAAGCCATCAACTTCAAGCCCAACGACATGAAGGCCCTGCGCTCCAAGAGTCTGTTTAACGAAATCGAGACGCTTTACGATGAGCGGCACGACCAGGAGGACGACGCCATGGAGCCGTATGGGCCGCATCTGGTGCTGCCCTACAAGGACAAAACCATACTGGACGACGCCGCCAATCTGCTGATCCATCACGTAAAGCGGCAAACTGGTATCCAGAAGCAGGAGAAGCAGAAGATTAAGCAGATCATCCGACAATTTGTGCCTGACCTCTTCTTTGCGCCACGGCAGCCGCTGAGCGACGATGAACGAGATGACGGTAAGTTAGCACACGCGAATAATCATCTAGTTTAATTTAATGTATTATCTCAGATATTCATTATTTATTTTGCGCTAACAACATAGTTTATTTGAGTAGCTATTATCACTAACTAATCATTTAAAGAGATGATCATGCCAAGGCTTTATCATCTCTCAATCATCCGTACTCAAATATATAATATTTATTTTAATCTGTTGTTAAATAAATAAAGCTTTATGAATTTGAAACGTTACTAAGGCATGTAAATAAAAAAGTATTTACAAGAACATTGTTTCGATGCAAAATGACTAGTTTTTATTAAAATTGTAAAGCTTATTTTGTTTAACACTTGCTCGATTGTACTTTTTAACATAGTGAATGTTTTTCGTTTCTTTTTCTTTTTTCTTCTTTTTTGCAATTAATAACACACCCGAAATAAACCAATAAAACAAAATTTTGTAACGTAACAAAAATCCTGTAATATAATAATATAAAAACAAAACTGGACTGCAATGCACAAACAACCACTCACTGACCCCTGAACCACATCGAATATCCGAACATATCTGTTGTGCACACCGTTTCTCTATATAGCCTTTCCATTTTTGGTAGATGACAATACAAAAATGGACGTGGACTCTCCACTGGGTCGCACGGATTCGTCTGCTCGTAACGCGAAGAGTACTCCCAGCGAAGGTGCATCTCCGGCGCGTAGTAATGCAAGCAGCAGCAGCGGAACACCGGCGGGGATAAAGAAAGAGACTGATGACGCAAAGGCGACGAGTGGATCTGCTGCAGCAGCGTCCGCAGTAACGTCATCTTCAGCGGCGTCTGCGGACGATGCGACACCATCAACATCCTCAGCAGCAGCGGCAGCAGCAGCTGCATCGTCATCATCATCATCTGCAATCGGATCCGATGGCAAACCGAAGGATGATCCCCTTTCGTCCCACAGAGACGAAGTTGCCGGTAGCAGCACCTCCGGCGTTGTCTCGAGTCCCAGGCAAGCTCAAGATTCAGCGGCAGCAGGCAGCGATGTGGAAATCAAGCTGGAGCACCCTGCGGATTTCGCTAATCCCAAGCTGTTGCCACCACACGCACACGGGCAGCATGAAGTGAGTTAAATTGAGATTTGGACTATAGAAACAAATTAAATCGTTACTTTTATTTTAACCAGGACGAATCCTATTCGCTTTTCTTTGCCAACAACAACTGGTATTTATTCCTGCGGCTACATGCGATCTTGTGTGACCGTCTGCATGTCATGTACGAACGGGCACGCCTGCTGGCCATCGAGGAGGAGCGTTGCCGGGTGAACAGAAGGGAGAGCACGGCTACGGCACTGAGGCTAAAGCCCAAGCCAGAGATCCAAGTTGAGGACTACTACCCGACCTTCCTCGACATGCTCAAAAACGTCCTGGACGGCAACATGGACTCGAATACATTCGAGGATACGATGCGAGAAATGTTTGGCATCTATGCCTACATCTCTTTCACGCTGGATAAAGTAAGTTCTTTTTGGCTAAGGGCGATCCCTAATTAAAATATCTATTTATTAATATTTACTCTCACTCAGGTTGTCTCGAATGCCGTTCGCCAGCTGCAATATTGTGTTACAGAGCGTGCCGCTCTGGATTGTGTTGAGCTGTTTGCCACGGAGCAAAGGCGGGGCTGCACCGGCGGGTTCTGTCGAGAAGCACACAAGACCTTTGACCGGGAGATGTCGTATCAGCGGAAGGCGGAAAGCATTCTCAACGACGAGAATTGCTTCAAGGTGTACATTGTAAGTAGAATAAAAGTAGCAAAGTGAAACAAATTCGCTAATAAAAACGTATTTTCCAGTACAAAATCGATTGCCGTGTGACCATCGAGCTGCTAGACTCTGAGCCCGAGGAAGTTGATAAGCCGGCTGCGCTGAAGGCCCAGAAGTTCAGCAAATATGTAGAACGATTGGCGAATCCTGCGCTTGGCGGCAGCGGGAATATTGCCGGCTCAAATTCGGCGCTAGGTAACGACAACATTGTAGAGGCGTCCGATATCAAAACGGAGGAGGAGGAAGATACTGCCGAGGTGAGTGTGAAGAGGCAGCGATGAGATGCTCCGGAGCCGGAGCAGCTTTGTGTGGTGTGTGCTTGAAGAGTGGTTAACCATGTTGTTTTGTGTATTTCGTTGTTCATTTCGATTACGTTTACGTTTTTGATCCCTGTTCTACTCATGAGTTGTGATTTCGGTACCTTCCACTGTACATACAAACCTGTCACCTGATTTAGACGATGGACAAGACAGCTTACATCCTTACGTACTGCATTCTGTATATATATATATATTATGTATCTCAGTTTTCGGTTACCTATCTTATCTGTTGTTTACCATTTCAACTTTCGCCGCTGCACTTTCTATTATTTACCTCTCCTTGTTTCGCCAGCTGTAACTTTATTTCTATTATTGTATATTTTCGTTTTGGTATCATTTATCAACATGCCGCCAACTTATTAATCGCCGCCATTTCGTATGCATACAAATGAATACGCTGCTTGTTGCATACGAGCAAAGAAAATACATAAAAAGTAAAAGAAAATATTCACTAATTAATGCTTTTTTGCATTCTTTTCTCTCATTTTTTCCAATTTATTTTTTCGTACCAGGTCAATACCAAGGCTTGAAATAACATAGTTTTGATAATTTCATTGAATAAGAAGAAGAAAAAGTCATATTGCAAAATGAAATAGTAATAAATGAATTTGTTTTTTGATTACCAAAACCAAAATAAGAGAAATTAAAACACCAAACCTTTTCACCCACCACCACCACCACTAGCACACTCAACACCCACCACCACCACCCACTCACACACATTAAATGTAATGCATTGTTGGCCCAAAGACACCAAACAAAAATTTGCAATAATCAACGAGGAAACAACCGAACCCAAACAGAACCTCAATTAAATGTAGAATTCCACCCGCAAAACAAACCAACATGCATAAATACAGACATTATGTAAAATAGTAGATCATGATAACAATAACGTAGGCACGCGCTTGCTGCATTCCCTTCTGATTTCGTTTTGCCTTGAGTTATCTATAGCGATAGACAGTCTGATATATCGGGTGATCGGAGATCCGAAGGATGAGGATAACGATGATAAAGATCAGGATCAAGATGGTAAAGGTGTGTGGTTGGGGTGTGGTGTGTGTGAGTGTGAGTGGTGCTGCTGATGATAATGATGCTAATGATGGTGATCAGAAGATTAACGTGCTTACCCGTAGGCCTAAATTACACCGTACACAAAATGTATATATTAATTATCGTGTTTTAACTGTACATAACGTAACGCTAATGCTAATGGTAATCGGTCAATGTATGTATTATTATGTGTAAAACGTTTAGTAGCTAATTTTGTAAAGGAAGCAGCCAAATGTCTTTTAAATTCGGTAAACATTTTTATATCTAGGCATAAGAACACACACACTCCACACACTCAATAATTGTAAATTAAATAGCACACACAATCACAGCTGTGGACATTACTGGAGAGTGAAATTGAGAAATATATCTGGAGCAGCCCATTAAAAAGACATATTCGACATATTACTGTATCAGAGGGATGGGCATTTGATGGGGTCGGGGATTATCCTATTTTTCCGGGGTTAGAGCAGCGAACGAACTCAGTAATTGCCACACAGACTTAAGTTTAAGCAAGGTAAGTCTTCATCGCATTGTAGAACTCTTCGTTTCACGTAGTTTAAGCCTTCGATTGGTTTGTTGTTGTTTATGGTACTGGTAAATGTGATTGATTTCGTTTCGTTCCGTTTCGTTTCGTTCTGTTCCTACCCCGTATTTTGTGGATCTGTTTGTGTTTTTGTCCCACTGTGCGTGTGAGTCTCTTTGCCTTCGGCTTTGTGTTTTTTGGCCTGGTACCTAACCCCTCCATCATCTTGGGTTCTCAGTATCTCGCTATTACTCCCATACCTAAAACCATCTAACTGTTCCGTAATGCTACAATACACAACCCACACATCTCGGCATTCCCAGCTTTAAGTAATCTCGTAAATTCTGTGAGCATGTTGAATTGCCGCCGTGTTTCAATTGCTCTTGGCTGCATTGCCGTCGGCAATTGTCGCAATTATGCACAATAAAGACTGATTTTTGCATTGTTCTCATTCCAGTTGGGCCACAGAGGAGGAGGAGGAGCACGCAAGGCGCGCTTTTTGTTGCGCAACAAGCGCCGGTCGCGGCTGCACGAGGAGCAAGTGCGTCAGTTGTTTGAGCAGAAACGAAGTTGTAGCGGGCAGCAGGCGACTGCAGCAGGAGACTCCATCTCGGTCGACAATATCATTTCAACCAGCAGTAGTCCCTCGGTCGGCGGCAGTAACAACAACAATAATAATAACAACAATAACAGCTGGGGCGGCAGACGTGTGCCGGAAAGACTTGGCGCCCCACAGGTGGGCCTGGCCGAGCAGTATGCCTTCAACGATCGCGACGAGATCAGCACAAATTCCAGCAACGGGCGAACCTTTGTGACCAGCAAGAATCTCAAGCTACTCAAGTACGATGCAGTGCGTCGTGCCAAGAAGGTGGGTGTTACACATATTAAAATGAAATCCTTAAATGATTTGTTTATTAACTTTATAATCTTTCCTTTCCTCTTACACAGAGTCATTGCCGCGTCACTCAGGCCAAATACGCCCACTTCCAGACCTATGTTAACAAGTGGCTGCAGCAGCATGTCAGCGAGCAACTGCAGCAGAACTGCATCGACTGGCTGCTGGGCAAGACGCCGGACCAAATTAATGCCAGCGGCTGGGGATCCGCCAGCAAGACCAAGACGGTACAGCAGAAGGATACTTTGAGGACGCCATATCGCGTCTACAACAGGTACAAGGTGGTGCCGACTGCCGTCAGCGGTTTGATGAGTGGCGCTGCTCCAAACCCAGACGGATTAGTCCAGACGATCAACTCTGTGCCCCAAGGCAGTGGATCGGCAGTAAATAATGTGCTGGCCTCATCAGCAGTATCCTCGACCTCCCACTCGATGTGCAACAGTAGCATTTTGTCCGCGGACTCGACCACCAATGCCAATGCGCCGCCACAGCAGCAACATTGCAATAGTGCGGCAGCAGCAGCGGCTACACCAAATGCAGAGGCACTGCAGCAGGTGCGACCCATGGAGAGCTAACCGGCAAGGACGACAGCAACAACAACAGCAGTAGCGATCGCTGCTTGGCCAGATTCATTCACATCACGATGAAGAGAAGAAGATTGGATGAAAAGTTTGTTTTTAAATGTGATACCAGTTCCTGGACGCGGTCATTGAGATTGCAGCTATAACGATCCAACATCGACTGGTGCAAGTCCGGCATGGCATTGGGTATTGGATATTTGATCGAAGGAGAGCTCTGTTTCATTTTGTACAAAAAGTCATTTAATCTTAGGCGTTTTGCTCCTAAATAAGAATTTTATAGGCTTACGTTGCTTAACTTTTAGAATTAGTTTTACCATGGCAGCGTCTTGTTTTATTGATGCGCTTTTAGCATTAGGGTCTAAAGTCGATATAAAACCACACACACCTTAAACACAATCGCAAGCCCACATGATAAGTCACGTATATTTTTAACGTTTTTTGCACTGCAATCCGATTCGAGACAGTTGTGCTAGTAATTAGGATCCAGAACACGTCTGTTTAGCGTTTTAAGATTTTATAAAACCAAGCCCTTTTACTTTTACATAAATGTAACGTATTTTTATACAAATCAAACAAAACACCCACACACAAACCTTGTACAATTCCTTGTGAATACTATTGATTATATTTTACGCGTTTAAGGTCATTAAGTTAAGTTGTAAAAACGTAAAGAGCAGATTAAAACAAAAGTTTATCAAAAGTGAATCTCATTTTTTTAATGTAATGACATGTGCTAATTACAAATGTATATAAAATATTTATTATCTCTTATTACAGACACTTGGCATTCGATAGATATTCATAAATTTTCATTGAATGCAAACTTGTTATTTATAGATAAAATCACGCCTCGTTATAATGCCAGCAATGCGATTCTCATTGTTGATAACCAACAAGTGACGCAAGCCCAATGCGCGGAAAATCTGAAAAATTCGCGGAACCGAATCATGCTAAGAAAAAAATGTTTAATCAGTGCAAGGTTAACGGAGTTTGTAGTATGAAAATGACTCACTGGATTGACTCGAACTGGTGATGGATTCATAAACATGGACAAGTCCACCGTGTAATTGATTTTTTCATCTAACTGGCGGACACTCTGAAATAGTTTTTGTGAGATTTTATTTCTAAACAGTCTGTTAACTTGATGATTACCTTGATTGATGGATAACGCGGATATACGTCTCTAAACGTCTGAATAGATGTTTCTGGAAGCCAGAATCGCTTGTTCTCCACGTACAAAGATTTCAACAAGATGACAATCAGCTGCGAACGCAAAATGATGCCACAAACGCGGCCCTCCGAACGACGATCCTTCAAGATTATCCAAAATTATAGTTAAAGATTGAAATTAATATACGCATATTCTTACCCCGTGCACATCATCCACCACGGGGAATCCATTGTGATCGCACTTTTTAAGCATTTTATAAATGTAATGAGCGCTGTCGCGAAGCTTGATGCAGACCACAGGATTACTCAATATTTCGTGAGCTGTCAGGCCTTTATATTGCGGCAGGGGCTCCCAAGTCAACAGGGGAACATGATTCACTTGGATTTGTGTATCATAGATGCCCTCATTGAAGTAATCACCCACCCATTTGGCGGTGATTAGTGCAATGATTAGGGGAAAGAAGAAGGAGCTCTCCACGCCAGTTGTTTCCATTAGAATAACCGACAAGCTGATGGTCATCCGGAGCACTCCACCCAAATTAGCGGCTGCTCCTATCAGAGCATATTTACCAGGATGAAGGAACTCCTAGAAACCGAAAGCATGTGTTACTTTTCAGACTATCAACGTGGAATTACTTATACCGCTTGAGGGAACATGTAGAACGTAAGCATGGCCAATAGACGCCCCCAAGCAGCGCCCACCAGAGCAGTTGGGATGAACACACCCAAGGAGACATTGAGGCCAAAGGTGGCACAGGATAACACATAGTAGACGACTGTGAACAGAGCTAGCGTTAGGATTTTATGCGAACCTGGAAGAAGAAAATATATTAATATTTAAAATATCATCAATTCTCTTTCGATAAGCTCCCACCTGGAGGATCGTGGAACAAGGATCGGACTGTAGCTTCTGGCGTTTGAAACCACAGGGCCGCCACTGCATTATATTCGTTGTCCTCGCAGAAAAGCTGGACAGGATTGTTGGTTGGATCATTGCCCAACGGACGGCAATCGTCGATGAAGTAGATCATTAGGCAGGCAAGTGTTACGCCCAGCATTGCCACTACGACCGCCTCAATGACCTTGCCAATCTTCCATGGAATGAAGCGCTTCCGAAATTTGTTGATTTTGGTATTCAGAGAGTTCCAGGCGGCTCCAAGTAATCCTCCGGCTACACCCAGCAACATAAATATGGGCAGCTCGAAGTAGTCGAACTTCAACGGCGAATCGAACTTGCCCAAGTTGAAGAGACCCGTGAATGTGAAATCGTTTAGGCCGTGGTAGGCTGATAGTACAATGTTGAGGGTAAACACGCTGATAATGGAGGCCACAAGTGTGCGCCAAATGAGATTCTGGTTCCAGAAACTAGCCGCTTCTTCCAACGAGAACAGCATTCCTCCAATCGGTGCACCGAAAGCGGCCGAAACTCCGGCTGCTCCGCCTCCCAGGACGAAATCACGCTTCTCGTGATCATCGCGAAATGCTTTGAACACCCGGAAATCCTTCACAAACGTGGTGCTCTTGCCCTGCGAGATTCCGGCAGCCACCACGGCGCCGGCATGAATCATAGGACCCTCCTTTCCTCCGGCCAATCCGCCCACGACTGAGGTTATCACTCCTATGGCCTTGACGGCCAGCGTCTTAATCCGTACAATTCGCGGTATTTTCACGCCATTCAGGTAGCTCTTCACCTGCGGAATACCACTGCCAGCGGTGATGGGCTCAATGTAGGTGACCATGGCTGCTCCAATGGCCACGGGCACAATGCTGAATAGAAGCCAGTAAAGGTAAGGGATCACAAGGTCACCTGTGCTCGAGTCGCTTAGGGGGACGTTTCTTTGAACAGCTAAAAATAAAAAAGCATTGCATTGAATATAAATTATAAATTTTTAAAAATTTTAACGGAAGGGCACTGGATTTACCATTGAAGAGGAAAGTGTATTTGCGCTCCGACAGCTCCTCGATTATAATATCTATGGTGCAAGCGATAAGTGCCGTGATAATGCCAATCTGTATAAATATGATCCATCTTATGACGTCCTTGCGCAGGGAGAACCGTTCTGTTAGCCTCTTTCGCTGTTCCTCTTGGAAGAGCGTGTTTTCGCAAACTTCGTAGTCCAAGCTCTGCAAGTGAAAAATGTACTGATAACACTTGCGTCCAGACTCCGCCCCATAGATTAGAAATACCTCGTAATTCGGAGTTGAAGCCGCGGCTGTGCGAGATCTCAGATGGAATGTGGGTTCCGAATTGTTGGTATTCCCATTTGCACTGCCTGCATTTCCATTTAATGGCTGAAATACAAAGTGCATAAAGTAATAAACTTAATATGAGTGACCAAAGATAAGCTCTCTTGAAAAACCAAACAATGACTCATTCTATTCCACATTTTTAAATACTTACAATCTCAGGAGCAATAGGCATCGCATTGTCGCCTAATAGCAAAGGCGGCTCATCACCTGATAAAAGGTGATTCCCCGAAATACCTTGGGCTCCTCTACCTGAAGAACTAGCTGTAGGTTCTTCGCTTTGGATGGCTCCGAAATCCTGTATCGGTTTTGAGCTTTGACCCATAACTTTCTGGGCCACGGTCGCATCATCATCACTACTCTCATCATCTAAATTAATTAAAGTTCTTCTATCGTCCATTATTTAAAACATTAATGGTAGAGGTTTCTAACAACAAACAATAAAAAACAGAACAGAACAAAGCCGACTGTGAGTATAACCATTTGCGGTTAGTTGAGAAATACCGAAAACTCGATTATTTGGTATACAAGTATTTTATTTTTTTGCAACGTACTTTTAAAAAACAGACAACTAAATACGTTTTAATACAATCTATTGCAATAGATGTGGAAATCATAATATATCTCGGTCTATAGAGTGTCTCCAATTGAAAATATATATACAGAATCTGTATTACAGATATTCTTACATTTTACAAATATATTTATTCCATTAGAATAGCTTTTAAATGTGCCGTTTATAGAAAGAGATGGATCCGAATCTTAATGTATACAAAAATATGTCTTTAAGGCACTTTAATGGTTTTAAAGACAACCCTCTTATAGAGTGGGCTCGAATTGAAAATTTGGATTCAGAAACTTGAACTTGGCCGCCTCCAACAGCATGCGGTTGTGCTCGATTCGGTTGCGGCAGTGCAACTCCTGGCTTATTTGTGCCATTGTGCGCTCCAAGCGCTGCAGGACTTCCCGCTGGGGCTGATCCAGGAAGTGGGTCAAGGACAGCGATTGTGAGAGAGATTGAGAGCGCGAGTACTCCAAGGAGACGTCCTCCATCGAGGAGGTCAGCGAGCCGCTGGATTTGCTTTCGCCCTGCAAGGATGGAGCCCTGCTCAAGTCGATGGCTGCCGGCTGATCAGTCAAGAATGGAGAGCCGCCCGCTTGCTCCGGCTTGACTGGACGACCCAAATAGGAAACACTAGCAGCAGTAGTTGTTGAACCAGGCGGCTGCGACTCAACCGAGATATTAGGGAGCTGAAAATATATAAAATGGATGTATTTTACTTCAAAAGATGCATTTTTTAAACTAATTTGAAAATAGGTTCTAAATGATATTGCTAGAAAAAAAAAGAATAAAGCCTCAGCTGAAAGATCACTTAAGATCATGGTAATAATGCATTAATTAGAAATATTTAAATTACTTACATCCTGAACGAGAACACCAAGGCTGTTGGAGATATTTGGTGGATTAGCTGGGACGGCGTTATCTGAAGTTGAATCTCCGGACTGGAAAGAGACAGATATGTAGATCAGCACACCCATACAAGCTAAAAGTTTCATTGAGTTATTTCCGTGCAAATAGATACAGTCTATGCCTACACACATAAGGGAATGTTCTAACGGTGAATAGCAAGGTGAGATGTTGACATCTCACTCCTGCACACTTGAGCTTACCCTGCGAGTGGCTCCCTCTTGCTCTTGCTTGTGGCGCTGGAACACCGTTTTGATCTTCAGCTCGTGGCTTTCATTTCCAGCCGGAGTCTGAAAGTCCAGAAAAACGCCAGAATTGCTCTGCGCAGCTGTACTTGTAGATGGCGTTGGGGTTACTGGGGTTGGGGTTGGTGTTGGGGTCTTCTTGCGCGGCTTTCCAAAACGCCGGTTCTTCATGATGCGGTCCCGGCGTTCCTCCAGAGCAGCTACCTTCATTTCGTGAAGCTTCCCCAACAACGAACTATGACGCCTCTGCTTCGCGGATTACAAAAAAATCATAAGCTTTCTTTTTCCCAAGTCAAAATGTTCAGTATCCCCTACCTTAATGTGCATGTGAAAATTACCAGTTGAGCGCACGCTGCCGCGATAAATCCGATCCGGCGGACAGTAGCAGCACTTGACCGTAACATTGTCGCCCACCTGGTTCTCGATGCGGTATAGTTCCCCATTAAGGATGTACGGCACATGCTGGCGCCTCTCCGGATCGTTTTTCGGCTCCATTTTCTTCCGCACCGCTTAAGTTCAGCACCGTTCAGCACCGGACAGTTTTCAGTTTCATAAATAGCTTTCAAGGAACGAACGAAGGAAAAGGAGGAATGTCAAAGCGGAGGAAGAGATACAGATTCTAAGAGAGAAAGAGAGAGCTAGCAAAAAGCAACGGTTTCGACCAAATGAAGATAGACAAAACGACGCCAAAAAGGCCCTAGGTACGTTAGAATTAGGTTAGGTTAAAACGCCATTAGGTAGTGTTATAAAATTAATGGCTTTAAAAAGTTATCTTCGTTCTGTAGAATGTTGGCAAAATAGGTACATAGATGTAGGGTTTTCTTTCCATATATGGAATGGAATATGGAATATATAAAAAATATGGCTGATAAATACAAATTTTCATATAAATTAATATGCAAGTCTGGTTACCAGTTTTAAATATGATTGTTTTTCATGCCAAAATAGCATGCACAAAACATATTTAATTTATAATTAAACTTTTAATTATTTTTTTTTTTTACCAAGAATAATTTAATTTTTAAATACATTTAGCTATTTTGCGCCAAAGAAATAGTCAGGTAGCTCTAATCGTGCAATAAACACAGTGGCAACCCTGCTGGTATACAAAAGAAAACAAGTTGGCAGCACAAGCGGCCATAGCTAGAAAATATAAACAAATTCAACTGCCTCACGTGTTGCCCTTTTAAAAAGAAATTAGGAGTGTTTACCAATATTAACAATATTAAGAACCTATATAAAAGCATCATCGACCGATAAATAAACGAGATGTCTGAACTAGCACCAGATGCCAAGCCAAACATATTAATAACAGGTGCGATTGAATAGTCCTCTTGTAATGTTTGTGTTTTTCATTTATTTAATTAAATTTCAGGCACTCCCGGGGCAGGAAAATCTTATTTATGCGAACGCCTGGCCGCCCAACTGAAATTCGAGTGGCTGGACTGCTCCAAAATCGCCAAGGAAAATGAGTTTGTGGAGGAATATGACGAGGAGTACGACTGTCCCATTCTGGACGAAGAAAAGGTGTGCCAGAACCCCATTATCTAACATTTAAATAACTGTATCGTATTGTTCAGCTGATGGACCACTTGGAGCCCCTGATGACCAAGGGCGGCAACATCGTCGAATACCATGGCTGTGATTTCTTCCCAGAGCGCTGGTTTCAGGCCGTCTTCGTGGTCACCTGTCCGAATAAAACGCTCTACGATCGCCTGAAGGATCGCAACTACAACGAAAAGAAGCTCACATCGAATATTCAGTGCGAGATCTTTGGGACCATTCTGGAGGAGGCACGCGATTCCTACAAATCGGATATAGTATTCCAACTGAAGGGCGAAACGAAGGCGGATGCCCATCAGAGTCTGAAGACTGTGAAAAACTGGTATCGTATGTGGAAAAGGAAATGAAAGCCGGATTAGTTAGTTCTTTTTAATCTTATGTATAAAAGCTTCATAGTTTGTATGTAAATTAACTATTATTTACAACAAAGAGAGTGTATAAAATCGGAATCTTAAATCTACAACCTAAACTCGAGTCATCTTAAACCGCAGCGGTCCATCCGGGGCATACATGAAAGTGACTGCGTAATCCAGTGGCTTGTGGTTGTACTCCAGCTTGTAGTTTCGCAGAAGCTTGGCCAGCAGTATTTGCATCTCCAGATCGGCGAACCGACGACCCAGACACATCCGAGCTCCGTAGCCGTAGGGCAGCGAGGCGAACGGATGAAGTTTGCCCGGAGTTCCGCCGTGCTGCGGTTTCAACCATCTCTCCGGTCGGAAAGTAGCCGCATCCGTCACATACTCCTCCATGTTACCCGTGACAATTGTGGGAAAGACCGCCTGGACTCCCTTGGGCACCTGGTAGCCACAGATCACACTGTCCTCCATCAGAGTTCGTCCGTTTCCAATCACCGTGCTGTACATCCGGAACACCTCCTTGATGAACGCCTTCAGGTGGTGCATCTGATCGAGCAGCGGGATTGTGAGTGGTGTGTTGGGATCCGGAAGCAGTCGCTTTAGCTCCTCGTGAACCTTTTGCTGCTCCGCTGGGCGAGTGGCCAGTTGGTACAACATGGAACAAACGGCCATGGAAATCTGACAATTATATGTATTTTAGAGTTTATAAATGTTGTCTTCGATGCATTTTAACTTACAGTATCTATTCCGACTAGAATCAAATCAAGCGCCATTATGGTGGCTATCTTTTCGTCCTTCTCCGACAGGATCACCTTTTCCACCAGCGAAGGCTCGCCACTACGCAGGCTAGGATCTTGGGTCTTCAGTCTCTCGGTGGCACTCTGAATGTACTTCATGCAGACACTTAAATGCAGCGGAAATTAGTTTTTGTAGATCAAAGGTTATTGGAGTATGTGTACCCAACAAAGAAGTTCATGTTCTTCACATAGCGCGTCCACAGAGGCGTGGGAACGTAGCGCCAATAGGGAGCTTTAAGTTCCAAAGTGGCCACATTGCGCAGGGCGTACTTGGCGGCATCAATGATTTGCTGGGGCTCCGAATCTGGCTTAAGATTCGACTCCAGGCAGCCCAAACGAGTGTCCAGAGCGACGCGACCAATGCCTGGTGATCAGATGTTGCGGCTCAAATGATTTTTAAAAGGCTGTTTCAACTTATAATTACATTCCAAGGACCATTTGTGAATCTCATTGTCGAAATCTTCGGGCAGCTCTTCGTTTTCGTCCAGCAGGTTTTCGCAGCGCTCCAGGAAATCCTCGGTGATGACCTCCAGGGGCTGTAAGTATCGTCGGATGGTGGACAACTGCAGCACTGGCTTCTGGACACGCGAGCGGAACTCTCGCCAGGGCTCTCCGTGCCTGAATGGGGCCAAAATAAATTACGAATTCAACCAATTACAAGAATCCACCTACACTCCGACCACGCCGCCAAGCTCCCCGAAGAAATCCTTGCGCACCACGCTCTTGTACTTGACCAAACTGGGCATCGAGGGTCGGAAGGGAGTGGGTCCCTCGCTTCGGTAGCACTGAAAATTCATCAAATTACCATAGCTTAATATCCGACAACTGTGAGCAATTTGTACGGTGCCAGAAATGTGTGTAATGGCTTGGTGCCTTCGTGGTTCGCTGGTCAAGCGGAAAGTCCCAAGCCACTGGCGTGCCATTAAAGCTTACCTTTTCAATTTCGTCGGCATCGTAGATGAACAAAAGATCGGGCCGTCCTATAAGACCTCCAAAGCGCACAATTCTGCCATAACGATCGTGCAGCAGCGATGATATTTTTGCCACATCGGAGATGGTGTATTGACCAATTATTGGCATCAATCTGCGGGAGTAGTCAAGGTTAAACAAATCTCTATGACAATGAAAGATGCATTGACTTTTTCCAAAGGCGCAAAAATATGATTTGTGAGCAAAATTCGTCAGCGTGCAGCAAAATTTCACACGTTATTAGGGCGACCTTGAATTTAACGCTAATTGAACGCTAATTAACTGGATGACGTGCTGTCGAACGGATTGTAACTTAGGGCCTGCGATTAGACAGGTGTAAATTGCTGGAATCCCGCACGCACATTTAACAAGAATCGTTAGACTTTACAGCCGTCTAAAAATGTTTAGTTAGCATACATCATCGTTAGGCAGGGGAGGAAAACGAGTTGGGATTGCGTGTTTTTGCACAAAATCCAAGCAAATAAACGGCGGTAAATACGAACTTCATCATCGTGGCTAATTCAATAAGTGCCGAACAAGCTGGCCAAGTTAATTGGGTCAAGTGAAACGGAGAGTGTTTGGTTTTATTGCAATTGCAGCTCGCTGGGAGAAAGCGAACGAGTTTGCGTCTTGAGTCTTTCGTTTTCGATTGGTTTCGGTATTCGGTATTCGGTCTTGGTTACCTCCAGGTGTTTCCCAGAATGGGGATGGGTTTCGGTCCGGGTATCTGATTGTAGGGCAGGGCATTCTGCCACTCGGATGTGGAGTGTATTCGCGGGGCACTGGCTTCCTCCGGATCCGCCAGATGCGGACAAGTGGCCACGCCCGTGGAGCTTTCGCGGCTCTCCAAGCGCCTGTAACCTGCCCCACCAATCTTGGACACACTTCGTCGCAGATTGGTATTTGAGGCTGTGGAACGCCACGCTTTCATGGGAAGCTTGTTCATTTTGTTCAGAGCCGACAAAAGCCGTAACTGATTTAAATTCAAATCAGATTTCACTGCTCGTAAGCCTCGATTTCCAATTGTCTTCTGTTGACGTTGACACACTGAGATCCGCGGGGCAATGAAACTGGCTTCTAGCGGGAACCGCAATCAAGTTCCACACTGAACGGCTGCCTGGCACAAACTACTGGCAGCTCAAGCCCCAGCGAACCAAACAAGCTATATGTTTTGGCGGTCTTTGGTCGGCTCTCTTCGCGGCTTCAACAGAGAAAGTGATCAGTGCTCTTAGGCTTAGGCTTTTCGCTTTCAATACTTGAACTAAAAATATTCTGATATTATCTGTAGAGAATATTTTGAGCTGTCCTCATAACCCATTTATTTCTTATTTTCCAAGGGTTTTGGTCTTCTAAAGTTTTTTGAGTAAAAACGAAATTTGACAGCTGTCGTATGTACGATTAGTTTTTGAAATATGGCATTTTGAGAGAAACAACATTAGTTGATTTAAAAAAAAACCCACAAACCAATAAAATCGATGATAACTTGCATGAGTGGACATTAAATTGCTTCCCCAGTCACCTTATTGCCATATAGACATCATCGCGAAAGATTTGTTTCGCTAATGTGGCAACAGGAGCAAATACTCTTTTTTTTGGAGGAAAATAAGCATTTAGCATCAATGGAAAAAAAACTATTTCTGCGTTTTTTCGTAGTAACTGGGTTAAAATGAGTTTGCTATGTTTTTCTAGAAGTCGGATATGCAGTCATCCCAAGTGCGGCTCAGTGCTTGCAACGGTCAACCTTAAAAACATGATAAAAATAACAAAAAATAATAAATGACACAAAAACAATAAACAAAATCTTTACTTTTTATATATTTAATATTTTTCCCCCATTCTGCTGTCGCAAAAATTGTCAAAAAAAAAATAACAGCACTGTTGTGAACTTTAACAATGAGAACCACTTAAGCAGAGCTTAAATAGGGTAGTAAAAAATATATTTCGGTTGAAGTTAAAACGAAGACTACAAATATAATGATAAGAAAATTCGAATGCCGCTCCTTACATTTGCGTAGTCACTGCGGTTTGAGAAGTCAATGAATTGAGAATGTTGGATTACAAAGAACCATGGTAAGGTTATGGTTTCATGTCAATTTTTTTTTAAGCCTAGCATCGAAAAATATTTAGTTTTAATTTTGAGAATTAAAATTCAGTTCAGATTCATTAGAAAATAACAACAAGAAATTCTTTATAAACTGAACAATTATATGTTATTAGGTTTCTTTTAGCTTCAATAAAATATAAAAAAAATGCCCAAAAGTATACTAAAAGCTTAGCATGAAACGCTCGAGGCAATCATAAAATCAATATAATATTGGCATTACAAATTGTACCAACCAATTTGCAGTACTGAGAATTACCAAATATTACACCCTGATTATAATTATATTTTTTGCGAGATACATCCGAAATCAATGAGCTTTAGCTAATGATTTCCAGATCGGAGGGTAAGTGGTGGCAGAATTGGTAGCATAAATATTTCTGAACAGATTGTGATAGTCGTTCTGCAATAATGGTGTCACATTTATCCGTGAAATGCCTTCTAATAACAATAACGGCCGCTATTCTTTTGAGCTCGAATTTGAGAAGCGAGTGCGGGCGGTCAAAATCAAGGTTTACCAACATGCTTTGCGAATCCTATAACGAATCGTATGCAAGTTTTAAAAAATGTAAACTTAATTTACTTGGAAGAGGTCGAGTTGGTGCCGACTTTTACTTAAAGCTGTTTGAACTGCCTATAAACAACTCATGGGTAAGTTACCCAACTAAAATTAATGCCATTTTTTTTGCAATATATTTGTTTCTTGTCTCAGATAAATTGGGCTATTTATCGGCGCTATAATGGATTTCGCCCGTTTCTGTACAACGTTAGTACAGATCTGTGCCAACTTTTAGGAAAGAACAATTTCTTGTCATTCGAAGGACTCGTCATTAATGCCATAATGACTCGGTCCAATTTAAATCACTCCTGTCCGTACAATGTAAGTTTAAAAATCCAGAAATAATCAGAAAAAATGTAATTTTGATCTGCTCCTACAGCACGACATAATTTTGGATAATCTAGAATTTTCGGATGATTTTCTAAAAACTCTTCCCCTTCCGCAAGGCGTCTATAAAATACAATTGCGGTTTGCCACCTACAAAGTTTGGAGGGTACAGGTGACCATGTTTATTGAAAGAGAAGAATAAATTGTCTGTAATGAATATAAACTAATCCAAATAAATCACAGTGAGAATTCATTTCCACATATTCTTTATATATTTAGCAATTTTCTTTTGATTACAAAGGTTACGTTTAATACAATAAAACTTTCACAATTTTCAAATGCCCTCCTTGTGCATTTGGGATTGTTTGCAATGTGTTGCTGAGTTTAATGAGATTGTTGTGCAAAGCAATGTTGAATACAGTGGTTTTCGATGAACAACGCATAAAAATAGTAAACTTTCATGGCAATAAAAACTTTGAACACACCAAAATCTTCTCAAAAAGTTTAATTTATTTATTGCGTGGTAAAACAGACAATGTCATACCACCCTTAATAATAGTATAGTTTAAATCGTAAATGCTTTGCTGGCTTACAGTCTAGAACTTGACTTTATACCTTAAGTAGTTTTGTGGGATTGGCGACGAATCATTGAAATGGCACGTACCAAACTCATGCGTATTGATTGATTTAAAAAAATTATAAAAGAACACTTCAAGAGGCAAGTATATATCGAATTGTTTTGATTGTTTGTTGGGGTTATAATAGCATAAAAGTTACGTTCTTAGGGTCTTTACTAGTATGAAACTTAGCTTAGATGGTGTATGCATATGAATATAGAATGGCATATGTATGTAGACTTAGACTATCCGCTTTCGCTGCCGGACTAAATTAAGATGATGCAGAGTGATAAATACGAAATTTCGTGACAGTTTAGAGACAGATCCTGCACAATAAACGCTGTTTGTCCAATTCTTTACTCCGTTTTCTGTCCCCGTTTTTACACTTCCCTTATCCGATAATTAACTATTCTTAAGTTATATTTATAGGTATGAATGTGTGTATCTAGGCTTAAAAATTTATATGGCGGCGTCGTTCGTATTTACAGTTCTATTCGGTCATTTATATATCGCACATTTGATTAACTAAAACTAAAAGGACCTCTCCGGAGGGCCACCGAATTCAAGTCGGTTCAATGCAGTTCACAAATTCGAGTTAAATCAATAATATAAAACAGAAACTAAAAAACAAGTAACATCCATTGTTTGACGACTAATACTTTCAGCCAGCCGGACATTTTTAAGGCGGCTTCAGTGTTAACACTCGAATTCGTTGGCCGTTATGGCGCTAAGATCCTTCATGAGGCCCTCCAGATTGGCCATTTCCTGGTTGAGCTCCTCGGTGGATGTGCTGGGGGCAAGTCTTTGAATCTCATCGGTTGAGTGGACCACCGAGCCTCCGCCCTGCAGGCGGTTGGGCGTGGCAGCCGAGAACGATGGTTTCTTGTATGGCGATTGGTTTTGTGGACGTATTGTGACGGCGGGAGCTGTAAAATTAAGTATAAGATTTTTAATTTAAAGATTCGATTATTTTCTCATCAGAAACAAGTCTAATCGAACTTTTAGGCTGCCAACTATACTCACTATGCTTGTTAATCGGCGTGGCTCCACCAGTGGGCGGTGGACCCGGCACACTGAAACTCTTCAGAGGATGCCCTCGCTTGGAACTCTCAATGGTAGACACACAGCCATTGCCAGCAGCTCCGCTTGCGCCGTTGCTGAAATAAATAGGCAAAAAACAAGGCCACTTATTAGGAGAATCACTATTTATTTAAAAGGATTTTCTATATGCTACTAAACAAGGGCCACGACTGCTTCAAACAACAATGGGACATTGGGAACCCCTCTTAATCACCGGCCGTTTGCTGGTGCCTAGAAAGTGCAGCTTTCGCGCCTGCTGAATCTGCTGCGCCTTCCGGGCCAGCCGGATATACGGCTGGCGATCAGAGACGGACATCACGTTCCACGTGTAGGTGGCCAGCTCGGTGATGGTCGCCGCTGTGCGCATGCTGTAGACGCCCTTGTACTGGTGGTTGATCAGGATCTCGTCCAAGCGGAACTTGTACATGAAGTTGAGGAACGGCGAGGGCGAGGCCATCAGAAGGAGCTGCCGCTCAACGCGCCGCGGTAGCGTTTTGTTATTCAGCTTGATCACCCTGTTCGACGGTCCATACGGCAGGTTGACCTGTACACTGGGATCGATTCGTCCCCAACGCGTCCGCGAGCACATTCTCGTCTCGTCGTCTTGTTTGCAGCAAAGATTAAAAACTAGGGGAATTTATCTGGGAATTTTGTACAATTTCTAGCACCGAAATGTGTGCACATGCCAACGGGAGATCTAACACCGAATAAATCTAACAAAAGCACCGCCCACTTCGCTCACCAGAAGTTGGGGTCATAGCCGCCATAAGGATGCTCCGGAGTCTGAGCCATGGAGTTGCTCTGCGGCTGGGTGAGACTCTGCTGGGAGAGACCGGCCTCCATGGTCATGTGGGATCGATTCTGGTGGCTGTACTGAGTGCGCGGATACTGAGGTCGCTCCATCGTTCCGTTCATTGAGGTGCCTGTGAAAATACGGTTAAAGCTTATTTTTCAATAACTTTCAAAAGAGGTTTCTGTCACTCACTCATATATCCGGGCACATAGGATCGCTTGTCCAGCGAATTGGTCACATGGCCTGGCACCGGCGTCTCCACCTCGTATTCGCTGTGCACCACTGATCGTGGCAGGGTAAGAGCTCCACTGCTGGAGGCTCCATCGCTGCAGACAGGGGTCACTGTGTGCAAGCCCTTGTCTATGTTTTTGAGCTCCATTTGATCATGGTGTATCCATAGATCCGGTGGTTTGGGAACGCCTACGTTGTTCTTTTGGTAGCTGAAAAATATTCAAAGTTTGGTAAATTTATAATAATAATAGATTATAATATGAGAAAGGAAAACCGACCTCTTCTTTGTGTGTTCTGGCGAAGATTGAGGCTTGCGCCGGCATAGCATCAGAACGCCCAAGAGCACCACTAGTAGTACGACAGCAGTAGCTGCTATTATAATGTATAGCAGCTTCTCGTTGTCGATTCCCTTGGCTATGGTGTCCGCCTCCTGCATGATAACCGCTGCACTGGTGGTGTACGATACCAGAGCCGAGAAAGGAGCATTGTTATTCCCCTTGGTAGTTCTCGCCTGAACTTTAAAGTAGTATGTAGTGTAGGGTTTCAGGTTCGGTAGCATCATCATGGTCTCCTCGCCGGCGAAAGCTTCAACTGACCAGTCGCGATCTCTCTTCGTGGTGTCCGTCGTGTAGTAGATATTGTATCCGGTGATCTGGCCAACAGTGTGCTTTGGCGGGATCCACTGGATGATCACACTGGGCGGATTCATTTCATCCAAGCGAACTGAAACCTCCCGCGGTGGAGTGACCGGTACATTCTGATTCGTACTGTTCAGCACGGACATCGACCAGGATGACTCCCTGCGTCCCTTGACCACTTTCACTGCAAACTCGTACTGCGTATTGGGTCGCAGGTCATTGATCATGCAATTGAGATCCGTGGTGTTGTGGTAGCGATAGCGATTGGATCCGGTGATGCCATAGCTAACCGTGTAGTGGCGATTATCGGTCACATGCTGGTTCTTGTTGAGCATCGTGTCAATCCAGTAGACCACAATGGAGGAGCTTGACATGGTGATGGCTCGCAGACCCACGGGAACCTCAAGCGGCGTAGGTGCGTCCACTGGCTCCTCGTCGCGTGTCTTGATATTGTCATAAATAGGTGGGCCGTCGCCCTTAACATTTCGCGCCCTCAGCGAAACAACATAGTCCATATTCGATTCCAGATTCTTAAGCACATGATAGCGTTCCGTCTCCTTCAGCTCGATTGTGTTCTCATCGGGAATTCCTCGTCCCCAGCCCAGCACGTAGTTGCGTATCTTGATTTCCGGATGATGTGGTGGACCCCAATGCAGGGCAATATTGTTGGCTCCGGGCTGAATGTTAATCCAAACTGGTTTGCCCGGCACCTGCGTTTCGTCGAGATCGTTCTCCAGTGTGTTGGCGCGATACCATTCCGTAAAAGGTCCCGATCCGTTCACCGTCATGGCCGCAATCTTGACCTGGTACTCGGCATTGCGGTCCAGGCTGCTCAGCTCGAAATAACGAATGTTGGCAGGAGTACTCTTCACCTGGGGCGCATCCTTGTACTTGCGATATCGAATCTTGTAGCCTGTAATCTGTCCATTGCGATCTTCCTCCGCAGGCGGCTCCCAGTGAACGGTGATGGACTAGTTAGGGAAAGTAAATCATAAGTTAAAAGTATTCGGTTTGTAATATTTGTATCTACTTACGCTGGAACTAGTCACCTCCAGAGTAACATTGTTGGGTGGCTCCGACGGCGTGGAGGAAAACGTCTTCACACGGATTTCCGCAGAGGAATCGCCCATTCCATTGCGATTGAAGGGCACCACTGAGATCACGTAATCAGTGTTGGGTCGCAGCTCAGTAAGAACTGCATCCAAAGCAGTACTATCGTGATATAAATCAGCACCACTGTCGTTCTGCAGTTGAATATTTAAAAGAATCAGCAAAAGGTTAAAGGCTTGAAATGTATTCCATATCTCACCTCTGAGTAGTAAACGCGGTACTTGAGTATCTCTCCGTTGGTCACCGCGGGCTCTCCCCATTTCACGTAGATCTCCTTGTGATTACGGGCATATCCCTCAAAGCTGCGTGGCGGACCCGCAATATTCACCTCCGGTTGGGTGCTGACTTCCAGTGGGGCGGAGGATGCACCGCTGCCGAAGTTGGTATTGGCCTCCACTCGGAACTGATAGGTTCTGCCGGGCAGCAACGATTGAATATTGACCTGTTGATCGTCATGCGACTTGGTAACCATTTTTTGCTCCCTGAAATTGTGTTTATAAAATTGGTTATAATTTAATTTCATTATTATATTGATGTTTAACTATTTTTAAAATCCCTAAACTGTAAATGATGCAAGCTAAGCTCTTTAAATATTTGAAAACCCCGAAAAATAAGACTTTTCTAATATCTAATCTTGTTAGCAGCACACGAACGAACTCCTTGAATAAGTGGGGGCCAGGGATTGGCCACAGGATGAAAGCCAGACAGACAGACAGTCAGTTGGATTGAATCGGAAGCGAAATCATTTCCGCTCGACTGATGAGAGGAAGCCATTAGGCGATTGGCTAACTATGCAAACCGGGTTAATCTCGGCTAATTGTTGGTTAATGAAGCGGATGCCAATTATGCGGGTAATGCTATGATTTCCTCCTACTCCTACTCACCTCTCGCTGTTGTTCATCTTGTAGTAGACAGTGTAGTAGACCACATCGCCGGCATTCTGGAGGGGTTCCACCCAGCTGAGGGTCACGAACCGGGACTTCACAATCTGCGCCACCAGATCCCGGGGCTGACTGGGCAAACGGGCCTGGAGTCCGCTGTCCAGGGGCTTGGCACCTGGATGCGGGGCACTGGGATCCTGTTCGGGGGAATCTGGGGAAGCAGGGGATTGTTTTTGCTGCTGGGACTTCTTGCTTTTGCCCGCCTGCCAGGAGTCCAGTATTTTCTGTGCGTTCCCGCCCTGCTTGTAGGCCTCTATGTGAGCCTCCTTGTTAGCTAGATCGTCATCGTCATAGTCATCGTCGTCGTCCTCGTAACTCTTCGATTGGCTCTCCAGCGGCAGAATGCTCGCCGAGTTGAGAATATTGAACCGGCGATCGTTGAGCGGTTGCTCAAAGTGGGGAAGCTTTCCGGCTGGAATCCTCAGTCGCGTAGTACTGGCCTCCTCTGGGTCGTCAAGGTCATCGTCCTCGTCCGGAAAGGGAAGACTGCCACCGGACTTGGTGCGCAGCTGCTCGCCCGAATTATAGGGCTTTCGTCGCTTGGTCAGATTGTCAAAGGTCTGGAGGGATTTGGTGGAGTGGCCTTGGGATTTTCGTTTTTTGATTTTCACTTTGGGAGTGGGATTCGGTGGTGGTTGGATGGTTGTGGTAGAGGTTGGGGTGATATCAAATGGAAATGAGGCGAGGATAAAGGAAATAAAAGAACAAACGAAATAAACAATAAGTTAATAAATTATATTCGAAATTAATAAAATTCATTTCATGTGATTCAATATTAATAAAGTTGATTGAAATCTCTTTTGTAGCAGTTTGGTAGGATTTAATGAATAATTCATTGTAGTTAATTGTTGCCTTACTTAAGCCGATTAACTGTTTGGGTTATGTAAAGTTATTAAAATCATAAATGTATAGTTGAGTCGTTCGAAGCTTATTCACAGAACAATGAATTTACTATAGTTAAGCAAACACAAAAGAGATTTTCATGATTTGAGATAAAATAATTTGGTTATTTTAATTTATTACTATACAAACAATACACACATAGACGCTTACGAAATTATTTTACAAAAGCAGGATGAATGAGGGGATATTTATACAACAAAGTGAGATAGGCGTAGTTGGGAGATTGGGGCTATAAATTTCGTTGGGTCAATTTACAGGCCTCAAAGAGGCTCCAATCGTTAAAGCTGCACAAATACTGGACACCGAGCTAGATCTACTGGGGTTACATCTTCGGACATTCCACTCACCTCCTTGGGGAACCACCCGCAGACGAGCTGCAGCATGGACACTGCCGGCGGCGTTGGTACCCACGCACTGGAACATGCCGGCGTCGGAGTTGAGGAGGCCAAGGATCTTCAGATTGTGGCCATCCACCAGCTGCATGTAGTCATTGGGCGTTATGAGATCTCCGTTCTTGAGCCACCTAATTATGGGCTTGGGCTTCCCCCAGATGTCGCACCTCAGCTCCGGCTCGTCCTTCTCGTGGGCAGTCGTATCCTTGGGCGCCTTGATGAACTTCGGCGGCTCCTGCACCTGCACCGTGGCCTGGGCATCCAGAGAGTCCACCGTATTGCTGGCCCTGCACTGATAGTTCCCCGAGTCAATGTCCTCGGCACTGGAGATTTGCAGCGAGCCCGTTCCAATGATGGAGAAGCGGGAGTCGAGGTCGTTCAGATCCAGATCCATGCCATTCCGCAGCCACTTGATCTGCGGCTTGGGCACTCCGTTGGCCACACAGTCCAGCGTCACCGTCTCGCCCTCCCTCACGGTTTTGGGCGACGGGCCAACGAGGAATGAGGGAGCCACGGCATTCTCGGCTCCCGGTTCATTGGGCTTCTTGATGTTCAAGTTGGTTTTGCTGCTCAATCGGGAGGAACTGCCGGACGTCACGTTGCACTGGTAGGATCCGCGATCCGATGGACCCACTTCATCGATTTCCAGCGCCCCATTGGGCAGCACCACCATGCGCAACTTGTCCACGGGAAGGGGCAAGTCATCCTTGAACCACTGAACCGAGTGCTTAACACCCTGCTGCCAGCTGGCTTCGCCCAGCATGCAGCGGAAATAGGCCGTCTGACCCGGCAGCAGGTAGGTTTCCAGGAAGTCCTGATTCAGATCCGGCTGGCGGGCAATGGCCACCAGTGCCGGGCGACTGAGCACACTGCCCACGCCGTCGGCACTCAACAGGCACTGGTAGGCCCCGGTCAGTCCACGGTTCTCCTCCACGGAGCTGATGTACAGCGATCCGTTCTTCAGCTGCGTGCGGAACGTGTCGCCCACGATTACCAGGTCCTGGCCATCAGGTCCTCGCCACCGGATGGTCACTGGGGTGGGCGAGCTGGCCTTGCCCTTGCCTCCGCGCCCCACGGATGCACTGCCCGAGCACTGGAGCAGCACCGAGTGGCCCTCGGGCACCACTGCATCCTGCGGCTCCAAGGTGAACGAAAGCGCTGCAATAAAAAATGCACAGAATGGGTGAAATTAATGCACTGCCAGAAATACATTTGAGTGTAAAATATTTGCTCATTTTTGTTGATAAGAACAGGGAAGAATAAATTATAAATGAATAAAGCAATTAGTTGTTATATGTGTACGAATGGAATTATTAACAGAATGTCCCAGATTTTTAAACCTTTCCATTCATAATTTTAAACCTCTCCATTATTTCTTATCCCGTTTTCGAAAATCCTTTTATGAAATTAAAGATATTTTCCCGTGTGGCGTTGGCACATCCGAATGGGGTTTGTGCTACGGCTCAAGTCAACCGCCCCCAGTTTACCGGAGTGTGCCTCCACTCGAGGACCGGCAGCCTCTGCAATCTGTCAACTTGTAAACATGGCGGAATAATTGAGGCTACAAAGGCCAACTCTCTATGGAAGGCATGCAGCAGCGAAGGCAGGGGCAGAGTCTGAGGAAAATGCGAAGGGGTCGCTGGAGGCACGCAAATATTTGCATTTCCACTTTGGCTCGGCTCGGCGGGGGTGGTGGGTGTACTGAATGTCTGGGCACTGGAGGGTGGTAGGGCCTGCCAATGAATAACCTAACATGCCTGAAAGAAAAATCGAGTAATGCAAGGAACTCGTTGCTTGATATCCTCAAAGGCTTGGATAAAGGTGATACAGATGGCTGTGGGGGTTCAGCTAGAAGATATGAGTCCTTCAGCCAGTTAAAGCTAAGTTTATTAGCCAAACAGAGATACTAAATAATGGAAAACTAGTGCGAGTTCTAAGACTATTAAATTTATTGGGCTTTTATAACTTCATAATGGTTAAATAAAATGTTAATAAAATTGAAATATTAATTATTTAATTTATTTAATTTAATTTTGAATCATATTTTAACCGAAATGCCTTAAAATGATTGAGGTTTGTTTTAACCATCACTTGTATCCTGTGAATACTCTCCTTTAATCTCGCTAGCAAATTAATTATTAACGAGTATAAAAGACCTAGCCAGTCAGTCATCACTGAACGAAATGAATTATATATAAATGGGAACAGCCTTAATTAGGCATCGAGATCCAACCAGAGAAGCGTGAGTTAAATGCTGCTGGAATGATGACTTAATTTACGAGATTTATTCAGCTGTACAAACGACTTTGGCGTCATGAATTACACATAACATTTCATTTTGTTGCAATTCAGTGTGCCAGGACTGAGGATTCAGAGTCCAGGGTGCACCTGCAGCTTGCTCTGGAGTGGTTTTTCCCTGGGGATCTCATTTCCATTTTCCCGTTGGCCAGGCCGGACTGAAAATTTGACCGCTCGTGAACTTAGGCTTTTTGCCAGGAATTTCGCACAAGTATGCCTGCCATTTATTCGCTTTGTTTCCGCCTCCAACCCCCTTTTCAAATGGCCTGCACTTCTGAGCCAAAGTTTAAGCAAAGTTATGCGAACCGTGTGCAGTGGGTTTCGGCCATATTAACTCGACTCAACTCTATTAGGGTAAACTACTTAGCGGACCTGGTACTCTGGTACTCCCTTCCCTCCATCTCTTCAAACGCCGCGAGTGAGTGTGCCTTGTATTTCACATTTTATTCGAGCATTTGAGTCCCGACGTGTGGCTTTTATGGTTATTGCTTTTCGGGGTCTTGGTCTGATGGAGCAGAACCTCAACTCTTTTTCCTTACATCCACATTTCACTTGATGAAATTGTGTGTTTTTTTTAACATTCCCCCCGTTCCCCTGAATATCCCTGTGCATTTTATGGCCAGCTTTTAGGAGCTGTTAAGACAAACATGCAAGCATAAATACAAGAAATGGGCGTGTAATTGATCTATATTATTTACTCTATCCTTTTTATATACCCCTTTTTAACCCCCGTCAACTGTCAAGGTGAACTGAGCTGC
Organism: Drosophila prostipennis; assembly: GCA_037075205.1. Taxonomy (NCBI): domain Eukaryota; kingdom Metazoa; phylum Arthropoda; class Insecta; order Diptera; family Drosophilidae; genus Drosophila; species Drosophila prostipennis. The sequence continues at coordinate 724,094 of JBAMCJ010005005.1, read as the reverse complement.
GGAAAATCTTGAATTCGACTGAACTCACTTTCCAGACAGCTGCAGTTCAATTGCTACCTGCACATTTCACCCCTTTCATTCTCACTTTTTATGCAGCTCAATTTCAGCGAAACAGACCCGCATTTCAGACCCGGGGTTGCATTTTATTTTAGGATTTTTTTTCGAGCTTATTAAATAATCATTCTGTACAGAATCTCTGGCAATTCGGCTCTAAATCAAATGGAGACATCTCGCTACTATTCTGTTTTTTATGGCTCCGCAGCAGCAGGGAGCTGAATCCAATTAAAAACTTTATTGCTCGAATTGATTTTTATTGTACGCTTCTTTGGCAGCAGATAAATAGAGAAAGGGAGATACAATTTCGAAAGTCGGAGGGGGAAAGAGGTTATCGCTGCTCCCAAAAAAATTGTGTCAATTGGTTTTATTTCCCTCTTTCGTTTTCAGTTTTAATGTGCCGACTTTCCATCTCTCGTTATCTATAGGTCGGTTTTAATTATGACTGTGGGGGCGGGGGAAGGCGAGGGCCACGCCCGCTCACTCACACACATGGCCGAAAAAAATGCATAATTAATAAATTAAACCAATTATATACAAAGGACTCTATTTGAAGTGGCATTTCATTAAAACTGTAATTGCGAAGAGAAATTAATGCGTGTTTCTGGCTTCATGAAAGCTCAATTAATATTGGAATTGGGGATTTATGTTCATTATTATTATTATTATAGGCCTACGTTGCGCACTTGAAAGTCTGTACTCTTTGGCTCAAATAATTACAACCTTCCCTCTACTTTTATGCAAATGCAATCCTTGGTGCATGCAAATTTTGTACAGTAAACCCTGGGCAGCTTAGGAAATGCACATTATTGCAAGGAATATTTCAGGGGAACTTTCCCTGTATAAAGGGTTCTTTTTTGTACCTTACCTTATGCATTTTTTGTCAAACTGTTGTTGCCCTTTGTCTGCTAAAATAAGAACAAAAAGGGGCTACGGAAACAAAAACCCTTTTTGCATTATTTGTATTACTCCCTCAACTCAACACCCCAACTCTAACTTTTTACTGGCTTTTTCATCCTGAAAATACTTTTTGTTGGTTGGTAAAATAAAATAAATACAAAAAAACCCCAAGTTAAAGCTGAAAAAAGAGTTGATTTGCTTTAATTGAGCAAACATTTTGTATACATTTTGTTTTTCAATTGAGTTTGCCATTTCCGTAATTACGCTCGACGCGTTCATTGAATCAAATTAAACAATTATAATTCAGTCAGATTTGTGCGTTTGCCTTCCTAGAAATTCCACTTTAAAAATTGGAGCTCCGAAAGCGAAGAAGGAGAAATGGGGAAAATGGCTTAATTGAGTTTAATTGTTGTAGCGGACCTACGAAATCAACTCGACAAGTCACGCAGCAGGCATTTACATAAGATTAACGACAACGAAAAAAAATGAAAAAATTCAAAAACGAATTTGATGCATTTTGTTGCGAGGCTAAAGTGATCCGAATTCGTGGACACTGAAAGACGGAGAGCAGGAATCGGTCCATGAATATTTATGATATTCCAATGAATTTGCATATTTTACGATTTTTCATTTACAGACGATAAAGCCCAAAGGAGGAGCGGGCTTAGATGGCGACAGTTTCTCCGGCTCCTTTAAAAATAAAAACATCTCGCTTTTGCCATATGCAAATTGCAGTTTGTTGGTCGATAAAAAATTAGCAGTTCGGAGGAAAAGACTTTGTAAACATTGGTCTGGTGAAAAATGCTTGGCCAAGGAAGACATGACAGGCTTGTGCGAGGTGATGAAAAACGATGTACACCGAAAAGGAAATTACTTTAAATTACAGGGGAATGTTTGAAGTATTGTTACTACATTTTTAAGGAACTTTATTTTATCTGATCTGATTAATTTTTAAATTTCTATTAAGACTGAAGATTTTTTTTTTATTTCAGGACTTTATCCTGTATTAGATTCATATTAAACTTTATTCTGTATTAAAAAGAGACGACTATATATTGTTGGCTCTTTTTTAACTTGGTTTCTTATTTTGAAATCTTTAATTTTAATGTACCTTCAAATCAACAGGCTGCCATTTCTGATGATAGCCTGGGAAAATCTTTTGTTTATATTTTTTCAGTACACTCACATGATTTCCAATCAAACGGCAGAGTCTGCGGAGAAGCCAATCAAATTAGCATATGGCCAAAAAGAGAAAACCCCCTAAAAGGAGCAGCAGCACGCAAGAGGCGCACAATTAGGCAGAAATTTCCATTTGCCAGTCAGGCGATTTCGGGCAAACAGAAAATATTTTAAGAGCCAAAGCAAATAAAAACAAAACGAGACAAAAATTTCGCATATCAGCGGACGACGATCGGAGTGAAAGAAAGAGGGGAGGCCATTAGAGGCGGCTAATGGTAGCACCTTTTAAGGTTAAATTGGGCTGGCCAAGACTCGAAACCGATGCTCGGCTGGCCAGCTCCTGGCCCCCTTATCGCTGGCCAAATTTATGCACAGCTCGCCAACTAAGGGTTAAATGTGCCAATAAGCCAAATGCGGGTGTACCCGAATGACGCAGCAAAGCGAAGACCAGCGAAACGAGATGGGCTAAAGGATAAGGTTTAGGTGACCAAACCAGAAGGATACCCTACAAATGTTGGGCTATAAATTAATATTTTGCGTATTTAAGGCTGACCTTTCCAACTATTTAGTTTAAAAGTAGCCAAAAAGTCGATCCAATCTGTATTATAAATATCAAATCTGTATCAGACGCAATGAATGAATAATTCAAGAAAGAAATGAATGAATACATATTAATTCATTATTTTTTTTTTTAGTCTGTTTTATGATAATGCCCAAACGTAACAAATATTCAACTCGATCCCTAAAAGGCTCTATCCATCAGCAACACAATACCCCTCCTCGAATTTCTAAGTCCAGGGTACACTAAACCGAAAATCGCCAACTAAAATCTGTAAGCTTCGCAGCAGTTGGCCGCATTTGCATTTTGCCCCACTATCGAAATGTGCATCGCACGCTCACGCGACTCGAAAAAGGCCCACAGGCTGCAATCGCCACTGCAGCAGCGCCTAAAGTTGCAACTGCAGCAGCAGCAACCGTAGCAACAGCAACAGCAACATCCACTGGAGCAACAACTTCAGGCGAAGACCTGGGCATCCGTCCGCCATCGATTGGCTTGCCAATGTTGATTTTCCGTTTGGTTAGTTCACCTCCAAACTCCCTCCAAACAAAAGGAAATGCGGCCGCAAAATAAGAAGGAAAAACTCAAATGTATGCAAAATGAAAAAAAAGGAAAGGAAAGGAAAGAAGAAAAATAAATAAAATTGCTGCGAACGGAAACTGCATCGACAACGACTGCATTGACCCCTTTTCCACCCACGTGCGTGTGAATTTGCCATGGAGGCAGTTCCTCCCTTTCACCCAACTCCTCCTCCACTTGGTGGGTATTTTATTGCAGGAGTTCCCCTCAAGGAAAAAAAATGAAAGAAAATCGCATTGCTCACGTTGGCAAAAGGGCAAATGCGCAAGGAAAAAGAGGAGAAAAATTAAACCAAATTGGATGAATATTAAATTGGCCAGCGAGGGTCGGGCGAGGAGAAGATTAAAGAGGGTACAACTCGGAATAATAATGCAACTTAAAAGCATTTACGGGATGTATTCCCTCATCCGAATTTGCTAAATGTGTAGGTTTAACTAAATAAACCCCTAAGGCCCAATGTACCCGGAGTAATCTATAGATTTCAAACTGTACTTGTCACATTTTGATCCCAAACGCACGACGCATTTTAATAGGTTTCTTTCCATTAGGGTATGACAGAATTTCAAAATATATTAAACTTTGTGTTAAGACCTTAAAACAACCCGACAAAAACTCGCTAAGAAGTTACAATACAAATATTGGTAAAAAATACCCGAAATATTTCTTCGCTTCCACATAAACATTTTCTCTTTAGAACATTAACCAATTCCCACCTGACCAAGATTTTCCGCTCGATTGATTGTCACTTTCAGCGCTTTGATTAACACCTTATGCGACACTTTTTCACTTTTCCCCACTAAACCAAACCACAGTGTCCAGACCAAAGAGGGATAGAGGAAAAATTAAGTGAAAAGCTGCCCAGGGGCTGGAAAAACCTTTTATGTTGAGTGGCAGCGAGAAAAAAGATATAATGACAGACAGATGGAAAACGAGGGCCGTGACTTTGAAGAGCTACAGAGATTCAAATCTAAAAGCGACAGGATAAAGTCAAAGCCGCAATGCCGCATCCTGAACACTACATCCCGACTCCCAGACAACAGTTGTTTGTAGGTCCGAAATGGTGCACAAATATAATTATAAACGTCTGCCCGGCCATTAGGTGCTACGTTAGAAGCCTCCACACGCGCAGCCCCGCAAAACCCAAACCTCCCCCACTTTCAGATCCAATTTGGCTTGGGGCGTGGCATTACCATCCACCATCCACCGTCCACCATCCACACCCCCAGTATCCCTCAATAGATGGGTCATATTTAGTCTGGCCTGTCTGGCAGGTTCATGGAAATTGTCGCATCAAGTGAAAACATCAATGGAGCAGCTTTGATTTTGATTCTATTTTTTATCCGCATGTCGTTTGACATTTGCCAGTTCAGTTCAATGGCCAGGGAAAAGGCAATCAAATTGATGACTTTACTTTTCCCCCACTCCGGTTTCTGTGGCTACATTTCAATTATGCTAATTACAAGCAGCCATCAAACACCTAATGGCCATGGGGCGAGGAGGATTTATGTAAGTCCAACTCCAAATGCAACTTCTGGCTGTCTCTTTGCTTTGTCATTGAGCTATTGCGGTTTGTCTGCTAATTTATGGGCTTGTACTGAACCCGAACCCATTCCATAACCCCTGAGAGTGCGCCTCCATCTGTGAATAAAACATAGAACTCTGGGAATGGAGTATAGTAGTTTTTTCCCCCACTCAGAGGTTGTAAACATGCCGCACACACACAATAGATTCCCCGCTTTTTTCGCCCATGAAATTCTGCGCAAAACTAAAGAAATGAAAAGAACAGACAGGAGATATCCTGCCTTTGTCCTGGGAATGAAGTACTCAAATTACAGGGCATGTATGTACAAGTGTGTGCGCCATAAAGCTGTCTGCAGCAATCCGATAATCATCTAAGGGCTTGCGCCACTTCATTTCGGGACAACAAATTTTATTATGCAGAAGAGATTCCTTTTTCTTTTTGTTTACTTTGCACGTGGAGCGCCGCCACAAAGTAGGATATGTAGATGCCAAGATATGAACGCATTAAAAATAAACTATTCCATATTGTTCCTGCTCCTCGGAAGAAAAAATGCCGCAGGCTGTGAAAGCCTCCTCACAAAAGACTTGCTCTGCATGCAGAAAAAAATAGTGACGATGACAGCAACTCTGTTGCAGATTTCCCAGAAATGGGCGAAGACATTCCCCTTTCCTGTTGCTTTTCCCACCGTTTGTAGCTAATTTGCTGCCGGCTATAATACTGCTTAAGCCAAGTAATAAACGCAGATTTTTTTTCAGCGTTTGGCAATCAAAATCTTGGCTTGACTTTTGTTTACTTTAGAGGGCAAACAAGGCGAAGGCAGCTTGATCCATTCCTCGAGTTAATTAAAGTTTTATCAAGCCAAGAGGTAAGCACGCAGACTTCTTCAGGCATTTCCTGGAATGCATTCTTTCCCTCCATCCTCCTCAAAAACTTCATGTTTTATTCAATTTTATCTGCTGCTCTTGTTGTTCTCGACTGTGTAACTAGCTAAATTCAAGTTGTGAAGTACGAATTCCATCCGCAAAAGCGGTTTCAAATGCGTTTCGCCTTAAATGCTGCAGGGAGTTGGCCCACGTTATATCATCATCGTCATCTTTAGCATGGCCATCATGAAATTCAGGTTGTGTCACTCCACGTTTACTCGTTACCGTCTTCGATTTCAATCAATGTGCAGCAGCTTATTGAGATCTTTCCATCTCTCCTTTCTCATTTTCCTTTCAACGCTGGCTTTTGTTTTCCCTAACCTGCGGGTTTTTCCGAAGCATCGCATACAACAAAAGGAAATTCATTGAATAGAGAGCGCAGAGTTAAGCCTTCAGCAGTTTATGACGCGTCAGTTTCAATGAGTTCGTGCCTCAATGGATTCCTTCCCCGATGATGATGATGATGGTGTTGCAGCTGCTGTCGAGTGGAGATTAAATGGAAAATCGTTCGGAAAATATATGTATTTAAATAGCAGGATCAAGTTCACTCGACTCGCCGATTAACATAGCTCCCTGTAGTTGTAGGCGTAAGGTTACCCGATTTTTAAAGACCTTTTCTCACATTCCTGGCCAGCTTAAAGTGCTTATTTTCATAAATTAATACGTTGCATACCTGCAAATAAAAGAGAGAAATAGAAACCAATTAGTAATTGATACATATACATAAAATTAATTAGAAATAAATGTAATATGGAGAGCATAACCTCGATTCCTTTATGTTAACGACTCCCCAAACCACTGGTTACATGGAAATCGATAAACGGTGTTCGATTACATGGCCGATAAGATATGATATAGCATAGCTATGGAGACCACACATCACTCGGGGCGGTACAAAAGCTGTAACTGCCGCCATATTGATAACTTTATCGATGTGTGTCAAAGAGCGCGGCTGCCATTGGAAATTATAAATCAATTTCCAGGCATTCAGCGCCGATCGTCGGTGATAAGATTGCCGGTAGGGAAAAAGGTCGGATCAGAGGGCTTTAGCATAATTACGAAACATGCCAGCCGCGCGGAAAGGGCAACTTAAGCGGCTTACTCAACGGTTAGACCATGTCTCAGGTTGTCTCCACGGATGTCAATATGTTTGTGCCTTTGTGTGTCTGTATGTGATTTTTTAATTAAGGCAACGGACGACGACTGACCGGTCGGACCGTCGCCAGTTAGCAGGCACAACTATCGGTCAATAACTTGGCCCAGGCACGCGCCATGTACAGTGGAACTTTAATATCTAGAACCACTACTATAGGGAAATTTATAGATATTTTATAACGGTAATAAATCCAGTTTGATAAAATAATATCCCTTCCCCTTAAATTATTTATTTTACAGATTTTAGCTTTAAATTCCATCGCATTTATTTTTATTCATCATTTAATAATTAAAATTTAAAGAAAGTTGAAGGGAAAACATCTTTAGTAAATATTGCATTTAACTTTGAGTATGTTTAAACATTTTTAGATACACTCAAAAAATTAATCGCCCTGAATTTTAGAAAATCGCCTATGGATTTGCTTCACTGGCGATTTCTTTCTTTAAAATAAAACAAATTTTCTACTGGTAAGGAAAATTTTCTTCAAAAAAATAAAAAAATAAAAGAAATTTTCCAGAAATATTGAAAAAATCGCCAGTATCGCAAATCCATAGGCGATTTTCTAAAATTTTTTTTTGAGTGTACAAACTATAATATCTTGAGGTTCCACTGTGCACGCCCAGAGGTCCGGCTCTGTGTGTGGTGTGTATTTAGGGCTTAGCCAAGAGTCAGCGCATAAAAGAGTTGCTTGATTGCTGGGCAAACGGAGCCCCAATTGAATTTTACTCGCCATCTAACTCGGAGAATGTTCAATTATTCGAGGACAAACGAGTTTTTTGCATGACCGTCGCAAAAGCCCGGAAAGAAATGGGTAATCTTGGGAGCGGCTTCTTTGGGCGGCTCATCCATTCCATTTCCCTGGCACATTTAATTGCAGCAATCAAATGGTTTTCGGGCGGTGCCACCTGGGAAATTTCCTCTGGCGCATATATCATTTCATTTGCCTTTAATTTGACACATGACGTGGGGGCATTTCTGGGGCCTCGACTTCTTCCTGTTCCTGCCATTTGCAAAATGGCCGTCCTAACTGTTGTTGTCTAACAAAATGGCCGCCCTGGCTTCTTCCGCTTACCATCCAGCCTGCAAACGTACATAAAAACACCATATACTCACACACCCACCCAGAACCCAGAGTTCATTGGTTTCTGAGCGGCATTTTTCACTTGCTCTGGCAAATGACTTTGGCCACATGCTGGGGCTCGCTTTTCCCCCCACCAACTCCCACATTTTCCCCGCCCGAAGCAAGTCGCTAAGCTGGGCTAAGTTGAGCGCTTTTCCGCTGCCGGCGTTGCCTTTTCTTTGTCCTTTGGCATCCAGCGACAACGAGGACGTTGCTTGTTGCGCAGAAAAACTTTTGCATTATGAAATTGTAAATGCTAGCTAAACAGACAATCAGAAAAGTACACTCTTCAGCCAGGTAGGTGTCGAATTTTTTCTACACAAATCTGAGATAGAATCCAAAAAGGGAAAATTTGATATAAACCAAAAATGAATCCTTCTGAATAATAATCCACAATTTTTAAGCAAGGTCAAACATAGCTATTTGTATGAATCCAGTGTGACCAAATACCTTAAATAAGCAAACTTGTGCTGCTTTATTATTTTAATAGGTCAGCTTTCATAGTCGAAATTGGTATTTGTTCATCAGTGTTACCACGCATTTATTCTGCCTCGAGCTGTCCAAACGTTTTAGAAAAATCGTTTGCAGTTCGCCAAGGGGAAAAACAAACTTTTCACACCCTTAAAACGAATTTTCATCTATATAAAGTTGGTTTGTGGGATGAGGAATTAAATTCTTATCTCGTGTTCAAAGTTTTTGCACAGTATTTGTTTTATCAACTTATGCTATTTTTATCGTTTGACTTAAGTCGTTTCATCTGCAGAGGAAGACAAACATATAAAAGATTTTATTTTTCCTTATTGATTTTTGTTTAATTTTATTATTAGGAAAATACCATTGGTAAATTGTTTTAAAAATGTATGTTTGGGTTATTGTCCACATTAATATCAAAGTATGAATAAATGATGCCTCTCCACACACCTTCAGCACCAAATTTAAGACTAAACATGTAGCTGCCCTTCGGAAGTGGAATTTTCGCATACATTTGATCGGACAAGACAAAGTCCTTTAGCATAACGTCGTGCTGTGAAAATAGCAGAATGCTTTGGTAAAATAAAAGTAAGGAAAATTGTTTCAGTACTCACGTTATATGGACACGTATGATTTAAATTAGTATATTGCTTGAATGCAGAATAAAAAAGGTGGAAAACAGTAAGAGGGTTCGGATGTTTAATGTAGTGACAAAAGTCAACGGTGACGTTGATAAGAAACGGATGGTATCCCGATAATTTCTTATAGATACCTAAGTTAACCATAATATTTTTAACAGGAAGTTTTAGGACTTTAATATAAACGCTCTCTGCGATAATACCACGTCCTAAAACTTTAAGACGACATACAGGAAACTCTATAAACGATTTGTCAAATATTTCACATTTGACGTTCGTATGACGGGTAACTAGGTCTCCGCGGACCTCACAAGCCATCAATATTATAGCGAACACTCTGATTACACTATGCAGCATCAAAAATTTACCTCGATGGATGCTATATTTTTGGATTCGTTACGAATTCCCAAGTTAAACTGCGTTTTCCAAAAAGTTCCCCGACGCAAGGATTCTTAGCAAAAGGACCTCAAAGTTCGGAAAATGCTGAAATTGGCCAACTTTCCGGAGCTCTCAGAGGCAAACGGATTCATGGTTTGATTCGATGTTAAAGTTTTTTAAAAGATACACTCTTTGTCTTTCAAACCCCATACTTAGAATAATTTTAAGATTTTTATTAAGGGAGAAACAAATTTTAGAAAACATAGTCAAAAAACACAAAAGCATACAGCTGCGGTCAAAATAGTAGTAGTGTTGCCGCCCTGTGCTTTTAAAAGTTTTTTGCAGTCACTTTTCTTATCCCATTAGTCTAATAGTACAATTATAATCAATACAATATCACCAGGAGAAGATAAATTACAACAAGAAACCTTTAAAAACACAGGGCGGCAACACTACTACTATTTTGACCGCAGCTGTATACTTTTATGTTTTTTGACTATGTTTTCTAGAATTTGTTTCTCACTTAATAAAAATCCCAAAATTATTCTAAGTATGGGGTTTGAAAGACAAAGAGTGTTTTTTTTAAAAAACTTTAACATCGAATCAAACCATGAATCCGTTTGCCTCTGAGAGCTCCGGAAAGTTGGCCAATTTCAGCATTTTTCGAACTTTGAGGTCCTTTTGCTAAGAATCCTTGCGTCGGAGAACTTTTTGGAAAACGCAGTTTAACTTGGGAATTTGTAACAAATCCAAAAATGTAGCATCCATCGAGGTAAATTTAAAAATCATTAAAAATGCTGCACAGTGTTATTGTAAACTTCATCGCAGAATAGTTTCCTACTTAATAATTTTCCCTTCCGAACTTTACTTATTTTTCGTTACAATCATTAACTTTTTTACGGAACCAGGTTTAGTTATTTGTTAAATTATTTTGAGTTTTAAAATCAATTTCGATGATTGTTGCCTGCAATTAAGTTTATTGAAACTACACTCATAGAAATTTTTCCTAAATACTAGAAAAGTCGCCCTAAAACCGAGGTCGCCCTAAAACTACGAAAAATTTTCTGATTATACAGGTGGCTAGTCCTAAATATACGAAAAATCGCCATGGAAAATATTTTTTAGGGTTAGTTTTTTCAAAAAGGCAAATTTGTCCTATATTTTAGGGCGAATTTTTATGAGTCGACTCCAAAAGTAATTCCTTCTTTTTAGGGCGAAATCGCCCTAAAACGTTGAACAAAAAAGCACAAAAAATTACCCTAAAAACTACCAAGATTCAAACGAATTTTAATGGATACATACATACATGTAAAACATGTTATGAACATGTGTGTGTAGTTGACAGGTCAAAACAAGTGAGTTAGAAAATCTACCTAACTTCACAGGCGAATCGCCTTAAAAATCGCACCAAAAGTTTGAAAACGGGTAGCCCAGCGGGCTAAGCACTCGCACTTTCAGATTTGCTGTTTGAAAATACAGGTCGTGGGTTCGATTCCTGTGTGGGTCAACACTTTTTTTTTTGTTATTAGAGTTTTTATTACTAGTTAAGTTTTTTCGTCCGCATGTTAAATTTAAAGTAGTCTTTAAACCTTAAATAAATATGGAAATTCTGAGTTTAAAGACTAATTTATGTTAAGCATGCGAAGGAACGGCCCGAAGTATCCCAGCCATCAGCAAAAAAATACAAGTTTTTGTTTGTATAACTTAGACCGCAAGAAAATAAGATGTGTACAGTGTTTGTACGTTGCTTAGCGCGATGGGAATGTGGTGCAGCGCTAGAGCGTTAGACTCCAGCTCGAGAGGCCGTGGGTTCGATCCCGCGTAGTGACACCTAATGTTTTTCTCAAGTAAGTTGTTTTTTCTCCTTATATATATCTCCTAAATTCGATTACAAAGATGATTTTTCAGTTATAACCGGCGGTTATACAAGTCTGCTGCGTCCTGCCCCCAACGGCAACGTCCAATATAGCGCCGACAATTCAACAAATAAATTAGCTGAAACGATGTTCGTGTGTGTGTGTGTATGTGTTGAGTCCAGTTCCCAGGAAATATCAACCACCCATAACCCCCCCCCCCCCTCGACGAAAAATTAATTGATATTTTTGCTTTTATTTGGTTTTATTTTTATGGCGATTCGCCTTCAAAAGTAGAAAAAAATTTTTAGGGCGATTCGCCCTAGATTTGTTGCCTAGTCGCCATTGACCCCCGTTTTAGGGCGATTTTCCTTGTTTTTAGGGCGATTTTACCGGAAAATTTCTATGAGTGTACACATTTTGTTTGTTCATTTCAGTTGATTTAATACCAACCGTACACTCATAGAAATTTTTCCTAAATACTAGAAAAGTCGCCCTAAAACCGAGGTCGCCCTAAAACTACGAAAAATTTTCTGATTATACAGGTGGCTAGTCCTAAATATACGAAAAATCGCCATGGAAAATATTTTTTAGGGTTAGTTTTTTCAAAAAGGCAAATTTGTCCTATATTTTAGGGCGAATTTTTATGAGTCGACTCCAAAAGTAATTCCTTCTTTTTAGGGCGAAATCGCCCTAAAACGTTGAACAAAAAAGCACAAAAAATTACCCTAAAAACTACCAAGATTCAAACGAATTTTAATGGATACATACATACATGTAAAACATGTTATGAACATGTGTGTGTAGTTGACAGGTCAAAACAAGTGAGTTAGAAAATCTACCTAACTTCACAGGCGAATCGCCTTAAAAATCGCACCAAAAGTTTGAAAACGGGTAGCCCAGCGGGCTAAGCACTCGCACTTTCAGATTTGCTGTTTGAAAATACAGGTCGTGGGTTCGATTCCTGTGTGGGTCAACACTTTTTTTTTTTGTTATTAGAGTTTTTATTACTAGTTAAGTTTTTTCGTCCGCATGTTAAATTTAAAGTAGTCTTTAAACCTTAAATAAATATGGAAATTCTGAGTTTAAAGACTAATTTATGTTAAGCATGCGAAGGAACGGCCCGAAGTATCCCAGCCATCAGCAAAAAAATACAAGTTTTTGTTTGTATAACTTAGACCGCAAGAAAATAAGATGTGTACAGTGTTTGTACGTTGCTTAGCGCGATGGGAATGTGGTGCAGCGCTAGAGCGTTAGACTCCAGCTCGAGAGGCCGTGGGTTCGATCCCGCGTAGTGACACCTAATGTTTTTCTCAAGTAAGTTGTTTTTTCTCCTTATATATATCTCCTAAATTCGATTACAAAGATGATTTTTCAGTTATAACCGGCGGTTATACAAGTCTGCTGCGTCCTGCCCCCAACGGCAACGTCCAATATAGCGCCGACAATTCAACAAATAAATTAGCTGAAACGATGTTCGTGTGTGTGTGTGTATGTGTTGAGTCCAGTTCCCAGGAAATATCAACCACCCATAACCCCCCCCCCCCCTCGACGAAAAATTAATTGATATTTTTGCTTTTATTTGGTTTTATTTTTATGGCGATTCGCCTTCAAAAGTAGAAAAAAATTTTTAGGGCGATTCGCCCTAGATTTGTTGCCTAGTCGCCATTGACCCCCGTTTTAGGGCGATTTTCCTTGTTTTTAGGGCGATTTTACCGGAAAATTTCTATGAGTGTATGCGTAATTTGCATATGGGATAATTTAAATTGACTTAACAATTTCGTCATATGTCATTAGTTACTTTTTGTTGGAGAGAATTTGAAATGAACCAAATAAGGCATTATATTTGATAATTATCAACAAAATTTACTCTTGTGCATAATAACATATTTTACATAAACAATTTTTGACAATTCTCAATCAACATTAACGTCCATATAAGATTTAACATTTGTTATCCATACTCCATCAGCTTTCATTTTAATAGCAAACATATAGCTTCCTTTCGGCACAGCACCTATAATTGAGAACATTTTCCCGTCCAGTACGAAGTTACTCAGTATAATGTCGTGCTGTATGCAGTAAAAATGGTAAAATGAAGCTTGATCTGGATTCCCAATCATACTCACATTTATGGGGCAAGAGTGATTCAAATTTATATAGGGCGTTAGAGGCCTATAGAAATAGAAAAATGCATTCGAAGGGTTTGGGTGCTTCATGTGGTGACAAAAATCCACGGTGATATTAACTAGAAATGGATGATAGCCTGACAGCTTTTTAAAAACGCTAAAATTGACGTCGACTGTCTTTATTGGCAGCTTCAGAATTTTAAAGTGAACACTGGCTCCAATAATGCCACGTCCCAAGACTTTCAGTCGACACACATTTAGATCGGCAAAGGATTTATCCAGAATTTCACACTTAATATTCGTGTGACGGGTCACTATATCTCCAGATACTGAGGCACTGAGAGTCCATAAAAGACAAGCGATAAATGCAAGTTTCATATCTGTGAAATTTGTAAAATATTCCAGAGAACATTAACTAAATCACAGTATTTGAATATCAGTAGCAGAATGCTAGTTTTCCGACTTTGAAATGTATGATATACTCCGGAGACGAAATAACAAAACGCAATATTTAATGTTTTTTACAAAAATAAAATTTTAAATATGTTAGCTAACACTCAAAGCAATTATTCCAGCTATCTTTGGTTGTGAAACAATCAAATTAAAGCATGATAGTCAACATTAAAAACGCATTACCTAAAAAATAGTAGACTGTGTTGAATTTTGCTTAATGGGTTGAAAAATTAAAAAAAATATTTGGCCAATAATTGTCATAGTACTCAATAAATTATATTATGGTATTGATATCAGTTCCAATTTATCAATTTTATATGTGTATATCAAATTGGCTTTATTACGATGGACCTTCGACGATAGGAAAATAATACAAACAAGGGAGAACGCTATAGTCGGGTTGGTGTCCCGACTATCTAATACCCGTCACTCGGCTAAAGGGAGTGCGATGGAGATGGAGATATATGTAAACTTTGATAAGGCTTAACTTTTTAACGAATGGTCCGATTTAAAAAATTTCTTTTGCATTTCGATAGGTATAACTAAACACAACAAAAGTGCATTTATACTTCTCAGAAATCTTTGAAAATGTGGGCGCCAGACACATTTTAGTATGGTTTGTGGGCGGCTATGGGCGATTGTGGGCGTTAGAGGGGGCGTGGCGGTCCGCTGAAATAAACTTGCGCAGCGTAGGAAGCCCAAGAATATGTGTTGGTAATCCCAATATTCTAGCTTTTGTAGTTTCCGAGATCTCAGCGTTCATCCGGACGGACAGACGGACAGACGGACATGGCTAGATCGACTCGGCTAGTGATCCTGATCAAGAATATATATACTTTATAGGGTCGGAAAAGCTTCCTTCTAGCTGTTACATACTTTTGCACGAATACAATATACCCTTTTACTCTACGAGTAACGGGTATAAATATACCGAATAGTACAAAAAATACCCACAAATACCAAAACCCCTAAAAGTACCTAACCTTTTCCCACATCTGGTAGTCTATACAAAACCTATGTAAAAGAAACAGGGTTATGTCAATAACCCCATAACCCCTAGTGTAAATAGGTTTTTAAACGCAGATACGGAATTTGCAAATCAGTTAATTTAAATTGAAGTAACAATTTTGTCATTATTTGGGTTTCTTTGCTGAGATTTTTATAAATACCTTTATAGTGCCATGTCATTTATAGACCACCGAAATGTACTTATTTATTTTCCATTAATTCTCCATTAACATTTTTGACAATTTTTAATCAACATTAATGTCCATATAAGAATAAACAGTTACCCTCCATGCCCCATCAGCTTTAATTTTAATAGCAAACATGTAGCTGCCTTTTGGCACAGGAGCAACCGAGAACATTTTCCCGTCCAGTACGAAGTCATTCAGAACAATGTCGTGCTGCATGCAGTAAATATGGTAAACTAAAGCTTCATATGGTGGATTCCTAATTATACTCACGTTTATCGGACAAGTGTGATTCATATTTATGTAGGGCGTTAGAGCCCTATAAAAATAGAAAAATGCATTTGAAGGATTCGGGTGCTTCATGTAGTGACAAAGGTCCGCGGTTATGTTAACTAGAAATGGATGGTAGCCTGACAGCTTTTTAAAAACGCTAAAGTTTATGTGTAATGTCCTTATTGGCAGCGTTAGAATTTTCAAGTATACACTAGCTCCAATAATGCCACGTCCCAAGACTTTTAGTCGACACACATTTACATCGACAAAGGATCTATCCAGAACTTCACACTTAATATTTGTGTGACGGGTTACTATATCTCCCAATACGGGGGCACTGAATATACACAAAAAAACAGCGATAAGTACTAATTTCATTTCTTTACAATTTGTGATGTATTCCAGTGAGGAGAGAACATTAACTAAACCACAGTATTTAAAAATCATTAGCAAAATTCGAGTTACAATTACGCAATTACAATATATAAACGTATATCAGAAAGATTGCTAAATTTTCAATTTTCAACTCACACCGAAAAGCAATTATTCCAGCTATCTGTGGTTGTTCATCAATAAAATTAAATATTTAAACATTAAAAACCATTACCTAAAAATTTGTGATTTTATATAGAGGGTTGAATAATTCCAAGAAATATTTCGACTGAAACTGGAAATTATATTAAACTATCAACATCCAACATGTCACTTCTAATTGATCAATATATCACTATAAATTAATTAAATATAATTATCTTTTTTTGTAACGTCTGGATTTATTATGAAGTGTTTCATCCCGATCTGGATATTTTGTGTCATTTTCATCGGGGGAAAAAAATGTTTCCAGTCGCGGCAGGGTGAATCGTTGATGCGACTGCCGGCCGAGAGATTAAAACGCATTTTCCGAGACTCATAATGATCCGGGCTCTGTGCCAATTTCCCTTTCGTAGGGAGGTTTTCCTCTGGGCACGTGTCTCACAGTTAGTTTGAGTAAATATCCCTTTTTTGCCTCTGTTTTCCATTTTCTAGTCTGTCCGATGAACTTATGCATCGCTGCGCTTTGACAAACCATAATCCTCTGGCAGTAAAAATATGGATTTCATTTCATGTTCCATATTTTATGGCCTCAAAGCGAAATGAGAACGATGGAAATGAGAAATAGTTCTCCCCAGTGCTAATGGCCAGTTGTTAAACTCTCAAATTGATCCATGAATTTCACAGTCGGATGCGGCTGCAGTGCACAGCACATATTTTCCTGCCCCGCGTTTGATGTTTTCTTGGATTCGTATAAAAAAAAAGAAAACAGAGGGCCGCTCCCCGAAAATCGAGTATAAATCGTAGTGTCAAAGAGCGCTGGAGAATATAAATTTATGATTTATCGAAAGCATATGCGTTACCTCCTACAGGAAGTACCCAGCGAGACTTTGTAGAGGCGAGTTTTTCCAATTATTATTAGCATTTTACAATCGCTTGGGCATGTTTTGAATGGTTCTTTAGCGCACATCGAAGACCCCACCCCCGTGGAAGACGAGGAAAACACCGACAGATGTCCCAGAGACCAGATGGCTTTTCCTGGGGGATCTTGCCAGGAATCAACTTTAATTTGACCAAGTCATTCATGGATTTCAAGTGGAAAGTTTACCTTCATAACTCAAAAATCAATTGTATTTATACAATTGAATCAAAATTAAGTGCAAAATTGACAGATGTCCCTGAACCCAGATTCCCATTCCTTGGAGATCTCAGCAGGAATCAACTTTAATTTGCCCAAGTCAAATGACTAAAGCAGAAAGTTTGTTTTCCGAATTCCACAATATGTATCTGCATATATTTGTACAATTGAATCAAAATCAAACGGAAGTTGGGGAAATAAGTAGCAGCTGCGCTGTGTCGTGGGTGTCGGAAGCGCTCTCCAAGAATATCCAGAAAATTCAAAAATAATTTCTTTTCGTCTGACACTGACTTATGTGCAGGTTAAGTGCCGCCGACAGATTTTGACACATTGCGGCAATGTCACGAAGCGAAATGCATATTCGAGATTGTGTTAAGTCACTGCCGTTGCTTTGATTAGAGCCAAAATGCAATGTGAAAGTCGATTGAGTTGTGGAAACGGACACTTCTTTAATTAACATATGCTGCTTGTTGTTGTTTGTCTTCTCCAACAGCTGCTGCGGTCTGCAACTTTTCCCAAGCGGTATTTGTTGTTTCGGTTACCGTTTATGCTGTCGGTGGTTGCCTAACAAATTAATTTCATATTACGTCCGCCCGCTCATGTATACACAGCTGCGGTCAAGATAATAGCACAGGATCACTGTCTATATTTTATGATTTAATACAATATTATGCATTTTTATTTGAGACTAAATTACTCACTAATTATTATAACAAATAATATGATTTCTCTCTTTAAAAATATTTTAAACTAACCAATTTATGTTATAATATAGTATTTATATAACATAACCAAAGTTTTAATATCGTTGGATGCGATGATAGGGGAGAGGTCTGTAGGTTGGTACACCTTTTGTTTTTAGTCTCCCATTTGGACATTCGCTTTTGAAACTTCACGTGTTAGGTACCGATCGAAAGCTTAGTCTTTTAGCTGTACAACAAAGCAAAAAAAAAATTTTTTTTCCCTGGGGAAAACTAAAAAATAATTTTTTTTGAAAAGTGCCAAAAAATGACAATTTGAAAAAGAGGTCTGTAGGTTGAGACACTTTTAAAAGTCAATAATACTCACACCAAAAGTACTCCAAACTTTTAAAAACTATTTATTTTTGTTAATTTAATCAATTTTAGTTCGTTCTAAATTATTTCCCATCCATTTTTTATGAACTTAGACCAAATAACAATTAAAACCAAAAGGCTCATTGAACATTCATTTTTCCCCTAATATCAAAGAAGTGTACCAGGCAGAAAGCGACCTCTGTCGGGCTAAGGCTTTTTTGTATGAAAAACGGGTGTCTCAACTTACACACTCAAAGTGTCTCAACTTACACAAATTGGGATGTTTCTGGAAAAAATTAATAACTTTTTTTCTTACTGTCACATTAAGCTGATTCTTTTTTTAATTTGTTAACAGTTAAATTACTAATGTTTTAAATCTCTTACAAAGTTAATTTAAGCACGTTATTATTTTTTAATGGAATTTTGAAAAAAGTGGACAAAAACTTTTTTGGTGCAAAATGGTACACGACTCTCACAGCTTAAATCTGGCTAGAGCCTGGCTTATAATGTTTTCCCCAAAAGTTTTGTCACTGAAAAGGACTACAAAAAAAAAAATAAAAAAAAATTTTTTAGTGGAAAAGTTTTGAGAAAATTGAGTGTCTCAACTTACAGACTGTCTCAACCTACAGACCTCTCCCCTACGTTTTTAAAATTGGCAAATAAATGTAATAATATAGTTTGCAGATTTGTAAATTTTTCGTCACATTATGTTGAACTCAATTGTATGTAAACGTATAGTCCAAATTATAGTTCATTTGCTACTCGGGTTACATGTGTGCGGGATGGCCGTTTGGATGGATACGATCCTATCCCATCGTATCCCATCCTATCCTTCCTTTGGCAGCAGTTCCAATTGAAATTAATGTTTTATGGTTTCTGCAGCGACCGCACACACAGCACAATGACAGCAAAAGGGAAAATACGACAGCTGGACAGCGGAGAAAAGAGGGAGTAATTTCAACAGTTTTGTGCCTTCTGGTATCTCAACTCGCTTTTCCTAATGCCAATTTGCCATGGAGAGTTTCCTGTAAGTGACAAAAGCAAATGCCAATCCTTGGGCCAGACTTTCTTTCCCTTTTCTTAGTTCTTCCTATTTCTTTCAGCTCGTCGCCGCTCTTTGTCTCGCTTTTGGCCATGGCAAATTGGACATTCTTCTTCAAATTTCCTGTTTATGCTCCATAAAATCCATCGAAGCGTTTAATATTGGCAACTTAAGTTGGATGGAAATAAAGGAAGCGGCAGGAACAACGCGCCAAGTACGTGGTCTGGGCTTCAAATTGGTTTGTTGAGGTATGTACTATATTATATGTATGTAAAGTGAGGGAGGCGTCTGGCATTGAATTTATTTGCCATTGTCTGAGTCACAGTACTCAGTAGTCAGCTGTTTGGATATCAACAATTTATCTGTCATAACTTAAAGGAAAAAGTTGGAAAACATTTCAATTTATCTTGTGGCAGAGTTGACAGCTCTAATTTGAGGCAACATTTCTGATTTTCATACACAGGTAGACATCTGTCACGAATTTTGGGGCAAGAAGACTTTAAGTTTTCTAATAAACAAGTAAACTTAAAACCATTTAGTTATTTTATTCATTTGGAGTTCAGTGATATTTAGTAAGATATTCAAATTAGGAAAGTTTAGTCTTTAGTCTTTAGAGGAATTCATTAAAATGAGAGTTTATCAGTTAGTTTAGCGTTCAATAAACATTATCCTGATTAGGATAATTCAAGCTATGGACGTTTGACTGTAGTTTGCCACTGATGATTTGGATTGAAAAGATTGTCCAGCAAAAGAGAGAGTTGAGTTGAGTTTCCATCATAATCAATGTTATTTTTTTGCATATCAGTCCAAGTGGGTTTGGTGCGGCTGGATTATGCAACTCGTCTGGGGCAGCTGGAAAATGCAGTTGCATTTTGCAGTGGCATTTTGCAGTGCATCCCACGCACGACTCGGACGACTGGCGCCTGCCCACGTTTAGGTTGTTAATTGAATTTTTCGCCTAACGATATAAGCTTCATATATAAACGTGTACAATAATAATAACGAAAAACTTATCGAAATGCATGGCCCAAAAAAAAGGAAACGGGTTTTATTTCGATTTGATCAAATTTATGTCAATTTCAGAAAGTGTTAATTGCTCTTGACGTCGATTTATGTGTCGCATAATTTTATCGGGGATAATGACAGCCAACCGCAATAACAAGTGCATACTTAGTGGCGCATTAGCTGGGAAAACACTCTAAAAAGTTCACCTAACCGGAATGCAAATTTAAGCTGGCAAATTCAAATGAAAGGGGCGCCCAAATGTGGGCGGAATATTTCCCAAAAAAGAGGAGGATAAATTTTGTTGATTTATATTTGATGGAAATGGAATTCGAAATAAGTATCTGTCGAACATTTTGTTATTTATCGTTTTGGTAAATATAATTTTCCATGATTTGATTGGATTTTATGTATTTTTTTACGATCCATTTTATTGATGTAGGGAAGGAATTTAAAGAATTTATCAGGAAAGCCATTAAAACTTTAAATAAGAACAACAGACGAGAGTTTATATAATGAAAAATTTCACAATTTTAAACTTACGTGAAACGTTGAGAAAATATTGTTTGCCCATTTATCATCATAATATTCCCATTATCAAATTTATTTTTGTTACTTTGTGCACTCACCTGAAAGGAAGAAAGGAGAAATGAGAAATCCAATTAATGAATAATGAGTTCTGTAGTTTTTCAAATAAAGCAAAAGTTATAAGCAGCCCATAATTCAACCCGAATGCGTTCACACCTCCAAACGGACACACACACATTAGCTAACTTAATTTTGAGGGCATAAAAGTTTTTACAAATTATTTCTTTCTCCCCTTTTTATGTTGGCCGAATCACCCACACAAAAAAGGGGAGTGTCGAGGGGGAGTGAAAGAGCAATTTTTGATAAGACACAGCCAGATATTTGTGCGCTCCAGTTGGCAACAAATTATGAAAATGAAAAATGCCATCAAAGCAGCGTAAATCATCTGATTTTGACAAGCATTATTATTTATGACCGGGGTCGCCCTAAAAACAAAAGAAAAGGGGGCAAAAGGCATAACTCTTGCCGCTTAAGTACAAATCAGGCGGCAATAAAGGTGTATAAAACAGATCAGATAAGTGTGATTATTGTTCAAGTGACAGCATTTAAATCATATTTAACTGTCTAAATGTTATGCGGCGTTCCGTATTTAAATATATATAGTAAACTCCCCATTACGCATAGTTCGCCCATTATGAATCATCAGCATTCAGCAAAAAGATGAGCAGGAAAAGCAGCAGGAACAGGAGCAGGAAAAACTGAAAGCACTTGCCATTTGACTTCTGTCCCGGGTTCCCGTTTCTGAATTTTATGGCATTTTATTTTAGCTCAACTCGAGCCCAACCCCACCCGGAAAACCCACTCACTCCCAAGGCCCTCTGCCACTTCTCCCGATGTCTCGGCGTTTGGCCCCGTCAAAACAACATTTCTGCGTTGGGCAACCGCAGAGAGTCAAACAAACAACAGAGCCAGCGACAACGACTGCACTTGGAGAAAATCACCATTTAGAAATCATAAGAAGAGGAACTTCAAGATGGTTGAATATTAAAATAAAAGAGGTTTCCAAAACCATACACCATTTAACCAATAAATAAAGAGAAATACAGCAGGCACAAGTTAATTCGATTTTAAAACCATTTCATAGCATTCATAGGGAATCTGATTTAGAAACTACCACTAGTTATAGAACACATTTCTCGAAATTATTTAATGGTAAAAAAATGTAATGAAACATTTTCAACTAAAGAATAGTAGGTTTCAAATGTAAAAAACTTTTCATTACAAAAAAAGTCTTATTTTTAGAAATGTTCTAAATTTTCCAAAAAATGTTTACTGTGCACAAATACACTATGGGATATATATAATAAAGTGAAGCTGTTGAGAGCCGCGTTAGATGACGATGACGATGCTCACAGCTTGCGTCGAGGGTGGGGAGCTCTGGATGAAGAGCAGGGGTGCCCGAGTACCAGGGTGAGGGAGGATGGATAGCGGGAATTCTCTGTGTGGCAAGCGTCTGTTGCAAAATCAAAAAAATATTGTGCGTTAAGAGGGATGCTCTGGGTGGACTGGGCCAACAACTACCAACAGCTGAGGGCAGGCCGAAATGGGGGTGGGTGAAATTGAGTCTGAATGGTGGGTGTATAGTGGGGGGGTGGAAAAATCGATAAATGCCTCGAACATATGAATTATGTGTCTGTGCACGACCCGTCCTCCATTCCTTCTCCGATTTCCCACTCCGAGATTCAGCTGCGGTTCTTCATCGGGTTAAGTTCAAGTGGCAGCTCATTGCACTCCGGCCAGAGATACATTTTACAATTTCGCATTTAATTCTCCAGAGCCATTCGCCCGGATTGGGCTTTATGGCCTGGCAGCAATTGGCGCCCACACACGCAGTCTCTGTGGCCCATTGCTCTGGCAAAACTGGTCAACAGAACAGTGTTTTGTGCTCTGCCCACGACGGCATGGATATGGACTGACCGCATTAGATAGGAAAACCCCTCCGGTTTTTGGCCAGCAGTCCTATGCTATCCTGCCCAATGAATGTTTTTGGCAACTCATATGCAAATATGTTGCAAATGGCCAAGGGAAAATGGGAACAGGTCGAGTGCTGCTGGGTAAATCAATGAATGTGTTTGGACAAGTGGCAGCCATAGTGTTAGCCCGAATATAGGGGCTACACCATTTCACCGGCATCCTAGGGCATTAATCCGTAGGATAGGAGTGCTCATTCAAAATGCAGGAGCAATTTCGGAAACAGTGATGAATCATCACTGATGGTAACCCCTTTTTTATATATTTAAGATATTTAAGAAAAGAAAATGGTTCATTTTTATGAGAAAATTATAATTAATACGAGATTGCTTCAAGGCACTCGAGTTCTCAAGAACTGACAGATTACTTGTAAGCACTTGTAGAAATTCCAAAGTATCTTCAGATGATGTAAACATTAAAAGTTTCACTATAATGCAATCGGAGGAAAATGTATTAGTTTTATAAAGTACCAAAATGAGTACACATCAGTTTCATTAATGTTTGACTACAATTATATTGATATTTCCCAATACTGGAATTTTTTTTCCAACCGCACACTGCATGATTTATGTTGTAAACAAACCCCAAGACTTAATTAATATTGAATAAGCACAACTCGGGGGGAAATCGTTATCTCGTTTATAAATTAAGCGGCAGAGAACAGTTGAACCTATAACCCAAAGCTGCTGGAGCTGATGGCCACAAAACCAATTTGGCCCGGTCAACTGGCAACTTTCATAAATAGAAAGCGTTTCTGGGATGCATTGCATATCCAATTGGTAAACGCTGATACGATTGTCTGGATTGTCTGTTGGTAGAAAAAAATATACGTAAAATGAAAACAAGAAAAACACTGAACAATAAATTTTTCATGCTCAACACAAACGCACCATGTACGTCTGTACATTCATATATTTATTTATGACAGCACGCAGGTCGCAGCCACGACTCCAAGTTCGATTCGGAATTGACCCCCGAAAAAGTTATCTATAGATCGCCGACGTCTGCGGTTTTCCCTTTCCCCGCTCAATGTCTCTCTCTCTCTCTCTATTTATGAGCTGATAAATGGAAAATCTAGCGCAACGTCGCGTCGATTCCGATCCGATTCCAAGTTCCAAGTTGGTGATAAGGCAATCAATAAGGCAAACATACGGCTCGAGGTTTATTGAACCCCCTTGGAAAATAAGGGAAACCACCTCCATACTATACCAAACCATCTGGACGAAGTGCAATTAAGTGGGTTTTTGGTTTTTTTGGGGCCTTTCGATTGCAGTTTTGTTTATTTCTTGCTTAATGGTGATTTATGTTGCGGTTCGATGGGTTTTTGGGAGGGTTTAGTGAATTGCCAGTCGAATATCTCAAATAAGTTTGTTTAGGAATCAGTTACAAACATATTTAGATATGATAATGCGGTAAATATTTGCGAGCGAATCAAAGACCCCAAAGCAGTCAGAGTCCAAACTTACCTGGGGGGCAAGAGGATGGATGGGCACACACACTCACATGCTATTGGGTGTCAAGCAAAATATTTGTAAGATAATATTTACCCACGACTAATGCCACAGATTCTCGGGGTGAGGTGGTGAAGGAAAGATTTGGACAAAAATATTTGTGCGTGTCAACAAACCATGATGATGGTGCTCTCTTCGACTTTAATCGAAATTCATTCCACGTTCGCCGGAGCGTGACCGATCCCGATCTCTATATAAATGATTTGATTGACATCAATAATTGCATGTACATACATTTCCATGCATTTGGCCCAAGTTGTTGCTAGTTGGCTACCGAAAAATAAATAAATGGGCAATAGTACGTAGAATCCGTATCAATTTGCATATGTCTCTAGTGACAACGACGGTGTTTGCATGAAAAATAAACAGAGCTCTGCTGATTGACGTTGAACGTTAACCGGGAGCATAATTAAATGAATTTGATGTGGTTGTTCTGCCAACAGAATACCATTTGGTTGGAAAGGAGACGAATATTTATAGGTCTAACGAATATTTCAACTTTACCTTAAATAAGAAATAATTACAATATTTAAGTTGGTTAAAGCTTTAAAAAATCGTAAATCTTATTTGTAAAACTTGCAAACCTGTTAGATTAATATTCTGCGAAGAAGTTAAAAATATTTTTTTTAAAATTATGTTTATAAGTTAAAGATAAGTTTTTAATTGTAACTTCTGTCTGTTTTAAAATATATTCTATTTTAAAGATATTATGTTTTAGTGAGCTTTATCATATTATTTTAAATTTTACAAGGTATTAGACAATCGTTTCTGTGAAAGCCCCGAAACACTTTTTTCCCTCTTTCGCCTGGTTTCTGGTTATTCTCTTTCAGATCTCGTCTCATCAATCACGTTTTGGCAGCTCCACATGCTTCCCATCCAGCTCAGCCAGTACGTACGTACTACGTACTTCCCTCTCTATTCCTGTCTACGTGACTTCCGTCTTTTGGCTTGCCCATTTGTCCCGCGAGCTTCGGAATTCCCCTCCCGATTCTCAACCTCTTTCGCTCTGCGGTTCTGGGAGTTCTCCAGCTTCCTCTTCCCCAAACTGCCTTGCATTTATCTACTTTGCCGTTGTCATGTCAAACACTCGGCACAAAAGTTCAAGTGCGGGTCCTATCCTCAGCCCTTCTCCGATTCTCCCGGCAATTTCACGCTTGTCAGGTTGGCGAAAAAGTTTTGCCTCTTTATTTTTTTAACGTTACCTGGCGCCAACATCCCACATCCCACAACCCCAGCAGTGTGAAATTTATAAACATCAGCAAAGTGTCGCGGGCAACACAAAAGCTCATTTGTCGAACGAAAGTAAAATCGGCTTACAGCTCGGAGGCCAAAACTATACAGGCGTGAGTGGGTTAAGTTCCAAGAACTTTATGGAACCACTCCAAAGTGCCTACCCTCAGACAACTTAATTAGATAAATGCTCTTCGCTGTCAGTTTTCTAATTTTCTAGTTGTAAAGTGATCCGAACGCCCACATACTTCGCCCTAACTATCGTCAACATTATCGTCATTATCTCCATCATCATTGTGTAGAGAACACTGAAGAGCCCCCTCCTTGTGTCAGCTGACATAATTTTATGCTCGACATTCAATTAGGAGTAGGTGTAGGTGCCATCATCCTCATCATCCTCACTGGAACTACGGAACTCTGGCAAATGCAAATTGTGAGCAGACGACAAAAGCAATTTGTGTCATTGCCAGCAGCCATATATATGAAGTACACAGTTGTGGTCACAATAATAGCAGTGAGAAATGCATTAAGTGATTGGTTCTGCTAATAATGAAGTTAATGATTTTGAAGTGATTGATTTTGTCTTTTAAAACTTTAAAATATATTATAAATATTAATAATTATAGGACTGTTAGAATAAAAAATCGTTTTCTCTAAGCTAATATAATGAAATCATACTGTGCTTAGTAATTCTCTGCACGTATTGTCGCGTATTTATTGGATTTATTACCTACAATAGATTTACATACAATAGATTTACATTTTTCGATGGCCAACTTTAGTAATATTATTTTGCCCGAAACTGTTTTATAGGTAGAAATGGACGCAATCGCATGAGGGAGACAGACCGAGAGAACTTGTATTTTACCACCTCATTACAAGATTTGCATATTTGCAACTGCCATTGTCTGAGATCCGAGAACAAAAGCCAAGCACAGACAATGGCTTCATCTCAACTCAAGGATATTTTCGCACTCAGAAAACTAGACCTAAATTTAGAAACCACCGAGAACTGAGATGACTTCCTTGCCACAACTTTCGCGAGTCAAGTGTTTGCCACTTTTGAAGCTAAATCCTAAAAGCCGCGGATAACAACTATGCATCTGCTGCAGTTGGTGTTTTTGGGTATTAGGCTCCACTCGCCTGTCAAGTGTTCCTACATAAAGTCGCTTACCTAATGGCCGCGGAGCTGAAATCATCGCTGGCTGGTTGCATTTCACAGGATTTTATGGCAGATGTACCCCGATGTTTTCCCGCTTTCCGCTCCACGCGGCTCCAGTGACAGCTCAATCCGACTGCCGCTGAATGTGGAAATAGAAAATGTGCGGCGGATAATTGCCATTAATCAGCCAAGTCCACACATGGACATGGCACGTCATAAGCCGCACAGCGCACTACATCTAACCCAGCGTTTGCCATCGGTTCAAAGAACAAAAAAGTCCGGTCTTGGGGTTCAACATCTGGGTGGGAATGCGGCAGGGCGGGATGCGAGAGGTAGGGAATGGGCTTGGGCTTGGGCTTGGGCATCTATGATATATGCAGCACTTAGTACCTACTTAAGTTGCGCGAACGCGGACAACGCTTGAGATAAGATCACACACAGCTGGCAAGAGCAAAGGCAAAAGCGGATTGTGGCTTAAAACCATCACAGTGGAACAAAACCAAAGAAAACCAACTTAAGAGCAAGGAATATATTTAAGGTTTAACTAAGCCATTTTTAATTTCCCTATTATAAACTGTTAAATAACTTGATAATGGGATCATATCTAATGCATATATTAACATTAGGGATTCCAAAAAAGTTATAACTTCCTACAAGATGATTTAAATAGATACCATCACTAGAAACACAAACATATATTTTGCCGTTTACTTAAAACGTAAAAAATCCCCAAAACAATTAAGACCGCGATTTCTTACTAAATAGCGAAAATTACTTACGGTTTCTTTGAATATTACTTCAGAGGTGAAACAAGTGTGAAGTGATGAACTCATTAAATAAACAGTTGATAGCCAAAATCACTAAATATGGTTATTAAATGTCGAAAAAATCCCACACCTGGTGGATCCCATGTATCGAAGCTCTCCAGATCTCGAACCCCGACCCACTGTGCCTCTCTCCCCCACCAAAACTTAAACTGCAACCACACGACTTCGACAACGACGTCGACTACCGTGGCTGCAGACTCGTAAGTGGTATAAAGTACGTGCATTTTGTAGATAATAATAAAATAATAGCAACGGCTGCTCATTCGGCTGGAGTCGAGACTCTTGGCGCTTGGATCGGATCGGATCGATTCGAATCGAATGCGATTGGATACCATTGGATCGGAACAAAACGAAGCTGGTGACTTGGTCTTGTGGCTTTTGTAACAAATTACTTTTGGCTGGGCCCGTCGACTTCCTCTACCCTGCGCTGCTCTTTGGTGATCTCGCCCAGACATTGTCGTCGCCATTGTAACTGCTCGTTTTTCATGTTCTATTTTTCTGCGGCAATTGCTGCAAATAGATTAGCTCTACAGATAATTGCACAGAGAAAATCCGATTGGAAATCTATAAAAACTAATAAAACTTCGAGCAAATGCTTGAAAAATATATATTAGACAGTGAGAAAGATACAATAAGTTACATTTACTCAAAACGTAAATGTCTCTCACTTAGAATTAATATCTTTTTCCTGATTAGCTAATCTTAGCAGATATCTTAACTAATATTTTTGGATTTTATTACTTTAGACTTACTTTGCTAATCTGCCCTTGGTAATGTACATATGAAAAAGGTCTTAAACTTTTCTTACAAACTTTATATGGGAGACCAAATCAGTAAAGTTATTTTTCCAAGTGAAAAGCGGCCAGACGAAGGGAGGGGTGAGTTGCAGATGGGGCAGGCGCTTTTCCGTCGCCAATCAAGCGATCGATCTACTTTAAGGCAGCCATGGCCGCAGTTTATCGCCGGCCAGCGACTGCATTTTGTTGACCGATAAGTCCGAAGGGGGTTAGGCATGGAGAGTGGGCAGCAGGGGCCTAAACTTCCAAGCGAGCGGAGGGGGAGCAGTCAAGTAGGTTCCAAAGCCAAGACCAACTTCATTTGCTTGCCAGCACAAGCAAAGCGAGCGACTTTTTCAATTAATGTAGCCCATGGGCACGCGAAACCTGAAACCAGAAAATGCAAAAAGAACCCGAAGTGAGGCGAAGATGCGGAGAGGCTATGGAAAAACAATGCAAAAACTTTGTTTACTTTGCCAGCTTGTCTTATCGCTCGCTCCACTGGCCACAAAATAATTACCGAAGCCAGTTCTCTTCTTTCCAAGTGGAGAAAATCATCCGGTAGAATTGAGTTCTTTTAGGCAGGGCGTGTCCATATCACAGATCTCGGGGGCCTAGAGAGTCGGTATCCCCGGGTCCTCGAGCGAGTATGGCCAGCACTTTGGCACTTTGGCTAAATGACTGCATTTAAAAAACTGTTGCCGACTTCCGTTTCAGTCGTTTCGGCCGTTTCACTCCTTTGGCATCTGCTCGAGGTGATTAAGTGCGATTCGAGGCGTGGAGGCAGATAATTTCTGATATTTTATAGCCCCGGTGTAGAGTTGGGAATGGTAAATGGGGAAACGGAGGAGCCGCCCGTCGAAAGAGGTGTGAGATTTGCGGACCGGGCTTGTTTTAACGGCACTTTAAGCCACTCAGCCGAACAAGTTAAGTACGGATAGATCGTTTTCTTTGCTGAGTGGGCTGGAGTTATTTCTTCCCTGGAATCTACAGCCAAGTCCTTGGCCGTAATGCTATGCGCCACCTACGTATCGATCACCCACGCACCCTCTATGCAAATTGGCCCTAATCCTTGGAGGAGTCGCCTCCACAAAAAGTACAGTACGTTGAATGCAGAACGATATACATTGTTGCAAAGCTGCTGCTTTTATGGTCAGGAACATTTCCTGTAACTGCCTCGAGATCGTCTTTCCTTCTTCCTGATTCTCCCCCAAATCTCCTTCGTTTTTTTCAGTTGGTCAAAATCTGGATTTTGCGGTTGCGTGCATTGAACTTTTCGAACATTTCGGGTTGCAGAATCAGTTTCGGCTTGTTGTTGTTCTTGTTTTTGTGGCGGGTTCAAGTGAATTATTCATGTTGTCATGTCGAATCGGCGGCAGGCGGGAAGGTTCGAGTTCGAAGCTGCAAACGAAATTGCATTCTGCCAACGCAGCAGCAACAGCACACAGAGAAAAAAGTATTTGATTTCAAATGATAGGTTAGTCTTTAATGTAAACTTGTGTTTTTCGTTTGATTTTTATAATTAGAAGTAATCCATGGTAACCAAAAAAAAAATAATAATTTTAAAAACCATAAAAATTTTTAAATTATAAATAGTTGTTTGAAACTTTTTTTTGTACACAAAAATTGGGCGAGTTTTTGATGGCTTTGCTGCTTTGTTTTTTGGTGTCGAATACTGTTCCTCCTGCTGTTTTCCATAAAAATTCCCGCAACATGAGTTTCCCAAAATATATGCACCATCCACACGTTGTTGCAATCCCTCTGCTTGTAAGAATAAAAACAAAACACAATTCTTTTAATTAAACGACAAGACAAACTTTTGTTTAACCACACTTCACTTGTAAACTTTATTTGTAGGGACAGAAGTTGTCATTGTTTGCTGAGGAAAAAGCCTTGCACAATGCAGATCTGTATAAAAAAACACAAGAATAAACCGAAGAAGACATCTCACATCGACCATCGATAAGTGGCACAAAAGTGAGATATTTCCAAGTCCTTTGAGCGGCTCTTAGTCATTGTGTACATATGTACTACTTATATAGTACAGGCCCTCAGAACCCAGAACCTCGAAAGACGAACCATTTCCGCTGCTTTGTCAACACTCCAGAGTGACGCCTGAGTTTTAAACATAATTGAGAGACTTCGCATCGGTCCGTAATTAGTTTGCATTCAACGGAGAAGAAGTGACCTCATTCGAGACCTCTAAACACTCTCTCTCCCCCGATTGTC
This sequence comes from Drosophila prostipennis, assembly GCA_037075205.1. Taxonomy (NCBI): domain Eukaryota; kingdom Metazoa; phylum Arthropoda; class Insecta; order Diptera; family Drosophilidae; genus Drosophila; species Drosophila prostipennis. The sequence continues at coordinate 693,652 of JBAMCJ010005005.1, read as the reverse complement.
CCTTTCTTTTTCCCTCCTTTCTCTTTGTCACATTGCGACACATCGCCCGGGGGCTATGGCTTTCCATATGGAAATGTTTATTTTGACAAGCGCACCCCCGGACGAAAACGGAAAAAATGTGTCCAGGAATATGAAAAGGGGTGCGAAATTAGAATAACGTGTCACTCATATATTGTATCACGTAATGCGGCTAAATATGCTCCTGGCCACGGGGAAAAGCCAGGGAAAAGCAAGGAAAAGCGACTCGCCCAGGACACTAAACAATTGCCACAGTTCCCAGGCTAAAAGCGAAGAAATATGACCAGGAAAGTGAAAACAAAGAACGCAAGCAAATAAACACGAAAACGGGAACAGGACCTCGCACGTGAGTTTTTTGTACACGGTACTTGAAGGATCCTTGGGTATGTTAAAATAGTTATTATAAGCATTGATTTCTTATTAAGAAATTAGCTCTATTCTCTATTCAGTTTAGTACAAGTAACTCAAATATAAGAAGCGGAGGAGGATATTTAGTTTACTATGTTTATAGAATTTTTATGATTTCTAAATAAGTTATTATTTAACCAATTAAACACATGTTTATTAATTACTTTAAAAATAATTACATGGAAATATCCTTCTTTTAAATAATATGCACCTGAAATGCTCTTTTTCAGGTTACTCATATCCCTAATTAAGGCATGATTAGCAGGTATTAAATGGTCGAGAACCCATCTTAACCTATTGTTGTCACCATTCTTTTTGTCAGCTGGTTACACCCATGTAAGTAAAGTTTTTTTAATTACCGCCCACCACATAAAGCTTGAGGTTATGTGGGGGAATGCTTTTAATTAAATCTGGCATAAAGTCCTGGGACTTATGACATGCCATGACCTAAAAATTTGTACAAAGATTTTTTATTCCATTTGCATATGACATGCCTGACAATTTTTTACGACCAGACTTTTTGGGGTCTTTCCTTTGGAGCTGGCATTGATAAATTTCGCAGCTGATAAGGCGGCTCCCCTTTTTTCAGGACAATTTTCACTTTTAGGGGTTGCTTTTCTTCAACTTCATGGGGAGGAAAGGCGAGATTGAGCGCAGGACCTTTAATTTGTTTGCATTTTTTGCACATTTTGCGGGGATTTCCATTATCCCTCCCTCATTTCCTGCGATTGTTTATTTTCTCGAACCGAAAATTGAAATATGATAAGCCTCAAAGCCACCCCAGGCTTAGTTTGAAACCAAATCAATCAGTTGATGTATTGTGCAGCTGCCTACCGATCTAATCTTCTTTTGGGACCCTATGTTTGACCTGAAAATGTAGCTGATCCTGAATCCTAATTGCATTTTGCCTGCACTGTTTCTACCTGCCCTCACCTGGACCTTTAAGATCACTTGTTCCTAGGCTTGAGCTAATGATAATGACTCTTACGGCTACCATTTTGTCTAGCCCTATTTCTACGATTTCGGTGTGCCTTGTTTCACAGGAAAACAAGGCCTCAGTTGGTGTGTGTTTTGGCTCATATAATTGTAAACATAGCAGGTTCAAATTCTTGTTGTGCAGTGTTGTGTTTATCTCGTTTCAAGCGAAGCTCATTAGTAATGTTCGAAATTCGAGGCACTATCGGCGGAGATAACCGTTTCGCAACCTTCTTATTTTGAGTTCTTATCTGCAGGTGATATGATGGGGTGCAATTACCGTGAATTACCCCGAGTGATTGGCACATGTGGTTCGACCAGGGAAGGGCTTTGCAAAAGTACGTCAAATTTTCGAGTGCAAAAAAAGCGCGAGGTGCGAAATATGACTGCTTATCAGCCCGACGTTGACATCACCTTTTTTTCGAATGTGTGTAGTTTGGGACCACATTGCCTGACTTCTGGCACGTCGACCAGACATCCAGTCGCCAAAACTGTACTTGCAGTTTTATTTGTTAAAATACATATAACGAATTTAATAGGGGTTACTATGTACCAAAAACGCAATATAGACACCAGGAATTTACTGCCACAATAAAAAGTAAATAGATAATGCAAGATATTTGAAACAATATGAAATGTGGTCGTAAATAAAAGTAAACTACTCTTGATTGGAATTACGAAGAATTAGTTTAATGAATGCAATTATCGCGTTTATTGCCAATAAACTCAGTTTGACTTTTAAACTATCCCTGCTATAAAGATGGACTCTATAATCATACAATCTTTCTAATTTTTTGTGTAACATTTTAAGATTATTACTTCTTTATTCGGTGGCTATAAACTTTATTGAATAAAGGCACAATAAATATAGTTTTATTTGTATTATCTTTATATTATACTGGGTAAGGCGCATTTATTAGGTAGATTGTGCAGTTATAATTTTTCGAGTTTTGTTATAATCCGAATACTATAAATCAAAGCCACTCTTTTACTTAAAAATAGGAACCGCTTTTAATGGACAAAAAAAGATAGTTTTACAATTTAAGATAGTATCTCTTACCTTGACTTGCCAAACTGCTGCCAATCAGCTGCAATATCAGATAACTGCCGACTAGCCATTTCCAAATCGTCCTGCTGCTTTTGTTTGCTTTTCTGGCCATTTTTTGTTCGATTTTTTCGCTGATTGAACTGGAAACCGTCGTTTACAATCGGAGGTAATTTGAATGGCTCAGGTTTTTTTGGATTTGTTTACAACATTTTGGCTTTCGATTTCCGCAAATCGCCGATTACGTCTCCTATTCCTATCCTTTGCACCCACACACTCACGTCCGCGGCGTACACACAAACGCGACTTTGCTCACTCCACTTTTGTTGTGTATTCTTCAACGACGATTTCTTATTTTACGCTTTTCGCATTAATCGAATTTTGATGTTTACGCGTTTTTGTTTTGCCGGCATTCGCCGCTTTTTGTTGTACTTTTAGTTCTTTTTGTTGTTGCACGCCTGCATTTTTACAACAACAACAGAAAATACTATCAACAAATTGCACACACACTCGAGGAAGTAGCGTTGTCTCGCTCTAACCTTCGCCAGGCATCGGGACTTGCAGCTGCAATGTTTTTAAAATCACATTTTCCGTGTTTTTCTGTATGAAGTAGATGGTTGTTTGGTTTATTTCCGATATTAGCCGCTATTATTTTACTTTAAAATGTATTTTTAGTGGTTTTTACTATTGGAAAAACGCTTTTTCCACGCAATTTCGATGTATACATGCGCGCAGCGACGTCGTCGCAACCGAAAAAATTACAACAATTGCGCGCGGTGGCGGTTTTTCAGTGATGAGGGAAAGCATCGATTCGTGCGATATCTATCGATATTTGAATTATCGATGTTGGTGATTTTTTGATCGAAATTTTAAAATACAACGTTTTTTTAAGTGAAATTTTTAGAAACAACCACTTTTGAACAGAAATGTTACGATATAAAAAATGTATAGTTTTGGCAGACGGTTTTCCAAAGGAAACTGATGTTTTGGGTTCACGCGTTAGTCCATTTTCTTTTGTGGCAGCGCTGTCATTTTGTAACGCGTTAGTGAGAGTTGGCCATTGGCGCCTGATTTAAAACTATTTAAAACGCCTTATTCAAAACCAGAGGCAATAAATAAGTTAGTTTAAAATAATTACTTATGAGTCAATCATAATAATACAAAAAATAATTGTGAACGCTTAATTTTAAGTATATGATAGTTTTTTCTTAGACATACTTATTAACCATTTTAATAAACTATTGATTTTTATTTAATTCGGAAAATACCAAGTCGGTTAAAAAATACTTATCTTAGCAATAAGTTTTCCACTATAATTCTAATATAAAACTCCTTGCAGATCATTCCTATCAAATTACAAATTACAAAATGTTAAATTTTGTGTTATTTTATTTTCCTTCCCATGGCGGCTATAAAATATTGTCGCCCGATTGTTATAAAATTTAATTCGCAATTCCGAAATATTAAAAAAGAGTCACATCCCAGAGTAGAAGAGAATACAAAAAAAACCAACGGAGCGATAATTTCTTTCCAATTAATTTCGCATTAATTTTCCGATTTTTAAAAAATTAAATTCGAAATTCAGAATTATTAAAATAATGTTATTCCCAAAAGTAGGAGGTTATATGTCAAGTTAAATTTTTGATTATTTTTCTGATCCTTTCTATGGGAGCTATAAGATATAGTGTTCCGACTTATATACTACCTGCAATAGATAGAAGACTTTTCGGATAGGTTCAAAACTAGTTCGCATAGAAATGAACAGACGGACATGGCTAGATGGACTCGGCTAATGGTGCTGCAAGGGAATAATTAATGCTGTTCGGAATTGTTCATAGTAATAGTATCTGATATTGAAGGCATAAATAACTCTAAAAAGGTAAATTATATTGAACTAAAAATATTAAAACGAAATTAAAAAAATTAAACTTTAATAATTAGATTAAACGATTTTAATGGCATTCCTAACGAAATTCATATGCTTCAACTTTTACTCAGACTAATCTCGTTTAATATTTTTAAAAATCCTTTGACAGAAAACTTTGTCCGCCAGCCAATGGGAAAAACCCTGTTTGAAATGCATTTTTCCCCAGCTTTTGATTGCCACCCCCGAGCAACCTATGTGCAGACAGGTTGGGGTTAAAAGTTGTGGCTCTAAAAAAAGGAATGTGCCAAAGGAACTCTCATTTAAAAACCGCCGACCCAGCCAGCAACTTTAAAAGCTGAAAAAATGAAAAAAATATCAGTTTACGCCTCGGAGAAATGTGAGTGCAATAAAAAATCTGTCCAAGGCCGACAATTTGTCGGATGGGCGGGGGGCGTGGCGTCGAAATGATAAATTTCACATTAAATGCCAACGCTTAAATGAAAGCGTCGTAAAAATAAACGACAGGCTGAAAAAAGGGAGAGGGAGTTTTTTGGGACTTTGAGGCCGAAAAAAAGAAGTGAAATAAAATTCTCTCTTGGATGGACTTCATTAGCGTATCCGTATTCCCCAAAAAGTGGGTCAAGTTTCGAGGACTTATCAAATTACCCGGCCCAGAGATTCTACGCTGCTAATTGCAGGTTTTTAAAAGGGGACCCATTTCCGTGCCAAGCAAAACTGCAATTTTCAGTTTTAATTAATCCAAGTTACCGAGTCTGCCAGTATTTGTATCCGCATCTCTGTGTTTGCTCTGCCAGTTTGAGGTTGAGGGTGACAGACTGAGAAACTTTTGTGCGCCCACCAAACGCGGAGGGATTCCGATTCGGATGTGCATCTCATTCAAAGCTTTTAGGTGCCGACATGAAAACTCGCTTAAGTGAATTAAGTCTGTGTGTGGTAATCTATAAATTAAGACGTGGATTTCGGACAAGAAAAATGTTTAAATACGTAAGAGGTTATTTGGGTTCGCTGGCTAAAATCATTCTAACAGCACTTGTTCCATGAAGAAGGATTAAGGTATTTCTATTTATACAATATACAAAAAAAACATTCCTTGACAAGGTAAAAACTAGTGACAATCGCACTCTCGACATACAAAAGATCTGATGTCAACTATTGTGACGAAATCCGGTACTACGTGGATGCCTGAACTGGCTTTTGGTCAATTAATTGAGCAGCTCAAAGCAACTGTGCAATGATTAGGAGTCCATACTTGGAGTAAGTAAAGCTTTTTACAAATTAAGAGCTAAATTAAGTGCACTTCTGAATTTAATTCTTTATAGTGGATCTATCCTTTACCCTGACCGTCCGGATTCTAGCTTACTTTTCTTCTTTTACAAGGCGAAGAAATGAGCCGAAATCTTGGAAATCAAGAGACTATCGCTGTTCTTGGGCTGCAAAGAATAAAGAAAGCGCGAAATGGATAAACTCTTAAATCACTTGAGCTTTGAGAACATGAAATTTGTGTATATTTCCAACCAATTTCTTAAATAAAATGATGTACTTTCAGGAAGCGAGAATGATAACTCCACTGGCATGTTGAAAACTCCCCATAGAAGTACCAATGATTTTAGCAAGTTTGATTCCTTCTTCAGAGTTGACAAGTAATCCAGATTTTATGTTTAGATTTTTGAGTCGCGATGTTCTCGGCTCTCACAAGGATGAGCTAATTGATGAAAGCCAAGGATCAAATTGATCCACTAACTAAAAGCTTTCTGAAAAATAAAACTGAACTAGAATCGTTCAGTTAATGAATCTTCAACTTGTAATAAAATGTTACGCTGTTTAAAAAATGAGTGAAATTCCGCGGCTATTTATAGTCGCCTCCTCGCGCACATCCCCGGTGCGATTCGTCACTACTTGAACAGCCGACCACATTTTTAGATTCTGTATTTTTCTAAAATATATGTGAAACCATAAGCCCTACCTAAACCCTTTTAAAGTAAATGCTATTTACCAAAAATATATTAAATGAGGTCTAACATTTATTTAAATATATTTTCCCGACTTTGTTTTGAAGGCGGTTTAAACTCAACGATTTCCCGGCTTAATTGACGGCGACAGGCGGCTCAGGCAGCAAATTGAGACGGAATAGCAAAGACAGCAACAACTATAGCAACATCAACAACAACAACAAAGTACGTTAAATTAAGTTAGCGTCTGCAGGCAACAAATCTCGGTTTGTGTGTCTGTCCATATGCTCATTGCGCATAAATCAAAATCAACTTGTAAATTTAATATGTCGCTGTGTTTTTCTTGTTTCCACTCCTTTTTTCTCATTTTTGTGGCGCTTGCCAGAGATTCGCCGATGATTTATGCTGATGTATTTTAAGCGCCAACGAATTGGCGAGAATATGAAAAAATAGTGGGGATTACAGAAAAATAATCAATTGAATATGCAGAAAAACCGAAAAACAAGTTGTGGCCGACAAAAAAGTTAAAAATCAAGTTTTGGAGAACACTTTCATTTACTGGGTGTTTATAAGCGATGTCAAAACTAATAAGGATCTGTTCCGTAGAAACCTCTGTAAGGACTTGTAATAACTGAAATGAAATATGTATTTAAGACTCACCTTTTAATAAATACAAAGTTTCCAAATGTTATATAATATTAGTTATACCCGTTACTCGTAGAGTAAAAGGGTATATTGTATTCGTGCAAAAGTATGTAACAGCTAGAAGGAAGCATTTCCGACCCTATAAAGTATATATATTCTTGATCAGGGTCACTAGCCGAGTCGATATAGCTATGTCTGTCTGTCCGTCTGTCCGTCTGTCCGTCTGTCTGTCCGTCTGTATGAACGCTGAGATCTCGGAAACTATAAAAGCTAGAGGATTGGTATTTGGCATGAAGATTCTTGGAGTTCCTACGCAGCGCAAGTTTGTTTCCAGAAGGTGCCACGCCCCCTCTAACGCCCACAATACTTAATATACGATTTTAAAAATTTAAATATTTCGGAAAAGTAAAAATGCAGTTTTGTTGTGCTTATCCATACCTATCGAAATGTAGAAGAAATTTTTTAAATCGGACCATTCGTTAAAAAGTTATAGCTGATCAAAGTTTATATCGCCATCTCCCTCGCACTCCCTTTAGCCGAGTGACGGGTATTAAATAGTCGGGACACCAACCCGACTATAGCGTTCTCTCTTGTTTTAAAGTGTTGTCATGGACCACTTAAACTTTTGTAATGTTTTAAGCGAATGAAGCTAATTGCTTATTGCTTTAAAAATATATATAGCTTCTTATATTCATAAAAGATTACTTAAACTTCGATTAATTTCCTTCTAAAAACATCTAATTGATAGGCAAAACAAGGAAATTCCTGACCCAAAAAAACATACAAATTTAATTGTCACACATTAAAATTAGTTGGAAAACCCCACTCCGAATCCCCCCATTTTCCAAATGTAATTCCCAACCTGTAAACGAGGCAATGGACACTGAGTAATGAGAATTTCAGGCCCTGGCGACAGTTTGACACTTTCTTGGATGTTTTGATGTGGATCTGGGTCTCGGTCTTGGTCGTGGTCGTGGTATTGTGGTCTAAGGTCTATCAGTTGGGGATCTGTGGAGTGGGCAGTCCAACTTTTCTCAAGGAAAACAAACAAACATTTTCTGCCGACGGATGTAGCTGCATGTGTGGAAACGAAAGCAAAATTAGGTTGAATTTAAAGAGTGGGGAGTTTTTAAGTGGGATAGGGGGTTTTCCCATTTACAGATCCAGATCCAGACGAAGTGCAAGTATGATGTATGTGGGTCTGTCTCAGTTTTGAGTGCAGCGAGCAAAATAAATGAGTTTGTCAGCCGGCAGCGACATGATTTGATAATTGGTTTTAAAAGAAATTCGAAAGCTAAAGTTGCAGTTAAAGTTGTGGGGGAAAAACAGGAAATGGAAGTGGCTTTGGGACTTGAGTTTTTTTTTGACAATCAACTCTTATTAGCATGTTAATAAAAGGAAAAATGCAATCATTTGAGGAAAGGAGCCATTATAAACAAAGTTGTGACACATTAGTAGAAAAGTGACTTATGTTTTAATTAATTTGCCTGAAGAGAGAAAAAGTTGATTTTATATTATAATATACTGGCATAATATATTCCTCTTAGTTTTGCCCCATATAAACGCTGGTTTATGACCTTTCTTGAGCCACAAAACTTTTGGCCATTGACACTTGAGTGTTGGGTTCCTCGAAATTGGCTTAAACAATAAATGACTTGACGGGGTCGCAAAGCTGACTCACTGATGGCGGATCAGAAGTTTGGACTTTTGGGTGGGGCAATCTTGGGCACTCACCCAGATTGCGAGTCATTTTCAATGTTCGTTACGGTTATGTAAGACCCCCAACCCCAAAATGACGCATACGCGGGAAAAGTGGATATAAAATCAGCATAATTCCTGACACTCTGCTAGATTTGTGACGAAATTCCAGATCGGTTTATTGCCATATTTTAATTGCACGCCCTCGCAAATTGAGGCCTTTTCATCTAAATTCTCAATGGTCGCAATTCCGTCTCTTGGGCGCCCATAATAGACTCATTAACTTGCATTGCGCTGGGGGATGGCTGCTTAAATGCAATCTGGCTGTCTGCGGTTGTTTTGTTCAGCTTTGTATCGCATGTTGCATGTTGCCGGCTGGGTGTTGCATGTTGCTCATTGCTCACTGTTGTCGTTGGGGCGTGCAGTTGCACTTGTCGTGGGCCATAAATTAAAGTTCGGGCTCCCTTTTCTGGTGGGAAATATTTGTCGCATGCCAAAAAATTTTACAAGCGACAGCATTTTCAACATGTTGGCTGCAGAAATTGCATTTCATGGCCTGTCTGGGTTATTGGATCCCCATCCAAGATTTAATTCCTTGCAGCTGTTGCTGAAGAAGGAGGAAGAGTGGGTGGCGCCCGGGAGACGATATCCTTGGCAATGGTCAGTCAAGTTCAAGTCCAGGCTAAGGACAAAAAAGGAACAGCTTTGCTGGAGCTTGAAACAGGCAGCAGCTGGGAATTAAGAGAACCAGGAAAAACTAAAGAAGTAGGAATGTTCAGGGATGTAAGCCAGTAAGCAACATTTGTGCACCAGAGGACACTTGAATAGGCCTCTCAGAGAAAAAAGTAATTAAATAATCAATAAATATTAAAAAAAAAAAATAAAATGGTACAAAGTTTTTCCAAGTTATTTTTGACGTAAAAGTAAATATTCGCACTTAAAACTACTCACTTTGCCAAAAGCACATGTTTTTGCTCTTAGTTCTGACGGCTTTTCACCAGGCGCACAGAAATTAATTAAGGGGATCCCCCACTTGTTGGGCAAATTTACGAGTAGGCGGACAACCTTAAGCCAATAAATCCTTCGAAGCTGTCACAAAATTCCTTGGAGTCCTGCGCCTTTTGACAACCTGAACGGTAGGAGATAAGCACGAAGATTCAGTTCAGCGAGGGAAGAACTCCCTTCGTGACGTAGACAAATTAGTGCAGTTTAAATTAGCAGGCGACTAATTTGATTACGAGCTGATAAAAAATGTTTCGTCTCGTCAGGGAGATTTTAATAGACGGCAGACAATTTTCAGGAAAACTCCCCTGAAGTTTGCACATAATTAAAACACCATTGGAAATGCAAGCAGACATGGGAAATGCAAAAAAGTAATGTTTATTTTTGTCAAAAAATAGAGAATATTCCTAATTGCCACTGGAATTTGTCTGCTTCTCCTTTGCCAAATTTTCGCACAAATATTGACTGTCGGGTGACAGAGATTTTGATTGCAAAATGCAAAAGTCTCACATCCCAGCCACAGGCCAAGAATGTTGAATAAATATTTAGCCAGCAAACAATGATGACTTGCTCTAAATGGAAATTGAAATGGGAGAGTTTGTTATTGGTTCAGCTTCTGGCTTAATTAAGAGGCAGGGTGAAATATTCCAAAAATGATTTACTATTTCGAGGGCGAAAGTGCATTAAAGCGAGCCAAAGATAAACAAGAGGAAACCCTAATGACCATATATTTTATATACGGAACACATAGGTAAGTAATACTTGGCTCATCAATCATTCCGCTGTGTGAAACTTTTAGCGAAAACGTTTAAACGTGACTTCCGACTGGGGAGCAGAATACCGAAAGCAGAAACCCCAAATCGTGTGTTGATGTTACTTCGCCCCTAAGTAAAATATTTATTACGGCCATGTATTTCTATCTATGCCAGCGCAAGGTGCCAACTCTTGTGGCCACTTCCATTTCGGGACTGGCCCCCAAAATCGTCTACTGAACCCGGCATAAATCAATTATTTTGGGATAGCCGCTTAACGGCCGTTTTCGCCGCCGGCCTGCAAAAGGTAAACCCCTCTATCGTCCCCTCGTATCTGATGCATTCACATGCTCGCCTGCACTCGTAAATTGCATTGAACCCTTTTAAGCGGACCGCAAATTCGATTTGACCTTTCGTCTGAACTTTTCGCTTTTTACAGCTCCGTTCTGCGGGGTAAACACGTTTTCAAACGCGTAATTGTCCATAATGGGAGCATATTACATCGCTTTTAACCGAATTTCGTAAGCTATCAGCTGATTTTAAATAACTAAAACCATACATTTGAAAAAAAATGGAATGCATTACCCTATACAATTTTATAAAAATTTTTAAACAATTTGTATACTAACCAACAATAGCATATAGTTATGTTATATAATGGGAGCATATTACATCGCTTTTAACTGATATCTCGAGATTTTAGACCACTTAAACAATACATTTATAAATGAAATTTGCATTCACATCTAAAATTTGGCAAAAAATTTTAATAAATTTGTATACTACAAGTTCAAATTGTGTAATTTGAAATAAATTAATATTTAACCAACAGTAGCGTATAGTTATTATCTCTTAGTTTAAATGTTTAAGAAACGCAATCTTGTGTTTTGTTGTTGAAAAGATTGAGAGGCGCCACCTATTGGGAAGAGTGCTGCCCATCATGAGAAAACTAAAGGCGCCTTTTTCAAAATGGTAAGGGGCGCAAAAATATCCAAAAACATATTACCACCACAGAAATACTTGTTTAACAATCTTTATTTTCTTGGAATAACTTGCAATATCTTAAGAACGGATACATTTAATACAAATGATTGTAGGAAACGAGTTTTATCACTTTGGATTGCAAAAAATCCAGTTTCACAAAACTACACTAAAAATCTGGAACCTTTATTCTTATTTACCCTCATTAGTCTTATTTTAGTGATTGACTTTACAAGTGGCCTGGTGGCGTTTCTTATCGCGTCGCTGGCACTCTACGCTGCAGTAGGACGCAGAGAAGCAGCAGTCGAAAGCGGCTTCTTCCAGGCAGAGGTAGCACCACTGCTTCCTCTTAACTTCGTCCAGCTTATTTTGCATGGCGGTCAGTTCGCTCTGGCACTTCAGCAGGTTCTCGTGCGCCTGCAGTATTTCGGCGGTTAGATTATCATAGGTAACGGAGTCAGGAATGCCATGAATGGGCACCGGAGATGGGGTATCAGGAGCGGTGACATTAAGAAGCCTTCGCTTCTTTGCAGCGCCGGGAGTGGCCGGAGTCGGAGGTCTTCCTCGCTTGCCAGTCGTAGTAGTTTCCGTGGATTTCGTGCAATGGGAAAGGGCTACCTGTATGAGATTCTCGGCAACGATGGGGTCCGCATGAAACCCAAACAGTGAGGCGGAATAGTGGGACAACATCATGTGGCACTGCAGTTCCCTCAAGGCGGCACTGAGAGCTCGAGAGTTCCGAGGTTTGATATGCGACTGAATGTCCGACTCAATGGGAGTAATATCACGTTCAGAGATTAGCGCCCGGGAATGTGAGCCACCGAAAAAGCGGACATCGTACTTGATTGGCTGTCTTTTTGATACGCTCATAACCTGGCAAAGAGAAAAATCGATTAGTCTCCTGGTGACATATAAACTTTTCAATATCTACCTTTGCAGGCCAGGGTGGCGAACCTGTTTGCTTGGCGAAAACCAACTCGTGCCGCTGAAGACAGGGCTTGGCGAACCACAATTCAGACAGACTAGCCTCGTTCGAGTACCTATAGCAGTCGGGACAGCGGCGGATCTCTCGGATATCGTGGGTCACATCTCTCAGCAGCCACTTGGTGGCGTTGTACTCTACGCTCTTGGGCCCAAAGAACACGGCAATATTGTGCTGCAAATCAAGCAGATCCATCAAAAACTCCGCCAAGTACGTATACTTCTCCGCCTCGATGTTCTGCTCGATGTCGGACAGCCCCAAGATCTTTGTCTTGAAGAGGATCCGCTTGATCAGCGTCGTGTCGCGTTCGTTCCAATGCTTAGCCAAGTATTTGGTCACATCCATGGAGATCCAGGAGTAATGCTTATCCCAGGAATATCTCAAAAGGCAGCCCAGTTCCTGTTTTTCCAACTGCGGTGGGTTCAGGAGAGCGGCCAGGGCGAGCAGGCGGCAGCGGGTGCAGCGCTCGAGGTCGCTGCCCTCATCGCTGTCCAAGCTTGGCTGCAGTTCGTCCTTGATGCTGGCCTGCTTTCGCTGGCGGGCGCCCTTTTGCTCGCTCACGAAGAAGACATCGTCGTCCCACTCGGGACACTCGTGCTTGAAGAATTCCGGACTGGCCATTGAATCCTGATTGATGTTGCTATTATGATCTAGCAGGGGCTTTGGCGTGGGTGTCTGGGCAGCCTCCAAGTTCTGAACGCTGCTCCTCGGCTCCTTGTCCGATTCGCTGACCGGAAAACGGTAGGGCTGACCCTTGTCCGAGGGCACCGAGTAGTTGGGCTGCTCGGGATCCTTGCGCTGGCAAGCCTCGTGAAAGCAGCGTTCGCAGGTCGCGCACTTCTTCACCTCACCGGGCAAATGGCACTCGAAACAGTAGGAATCTTCTGCGGAACTGGGCGGGACTTTCTGGCAAAAGGTGAGGGTCAGCCGCTTGGCCCTTACGCCGACTGCTCTGGGCACCAGGATGCCCCGCTCCGTGGCATTTTTCACCGACAAACTGGCTGCCTCTGCAGAATTATGGGAGTTCTTATATTGGATTGAATTGGGTATAGGTATTACGATTGTTTACTCACCACCGCTCATGAAATTCAGCAGGGAGCGCTCCAGGACCGCCGCCGGCTGGGCACCGCCCTTCTTCAGCTTGTGCATCCAAATCCGGATGGCCAAGGGCGGAAAATCGCTGGCCATTTCATCTGCGTTGTTAAGTTTTTCTTTAATGAAATGTAATCAATCTTTGGCCAGGGATATTTTTGTAAAATGGTCTGGTCGCACTGCGATTTCTTTTTTTTGCCGGTTACACCCTGTGTTCCTGTGTGGCGCCAAAGATGAATTAAATTTGAATTAAAGACAAATAATGGCACACCCTGTGTAACAATTTTGTCCTCGTTTTCTGGCGCAAAAATTGAATTAAATTTGGATTAAAAGACAAATTAGTTTCTTTAATTGTTTATTCAGATTTAGTAAAAATAATAAATATAATTCGTAGTCGTCGTAATCAAAGAGGGTAATTTTGCCTGTAAGGAAAATATAAATTATAATTAAAAATCTCAAATAAATTATTAATAAGTATAAGAAAGAAAGTCCCATTTGACAAAGCCAAAGTGTATGGATTATTCTATAGAAAGAAGTATTTTCGAAAATTTGCATTTTTTCCCCCTAAATTCGATTTGCAAAGCTTTATGTTGCTTTTAGACTGCTAAAAATTTAATTTTCTAAATATATCCGATCGATTATGAAAATTTTTGCCAATTCACTAGCCAATTTGTGCAAAACAGTGGCGTTGGCCATCACCATTACCTTATAGTCCCAGTAAATCTTTTGGGTACTCTCCAGACGGAAAAATGTTAAAGAAAGTAATTGGCTTCCGGTTGATTATTGGTTGTTTAAGATTTTAGGAGCTTAAACCCCACACACTTTCTCCTTATATAATATTTGTTTACACCAATTATGGACTTTCAAGGTTCCCCAGAATTCACCTGGAGTCCGATGTGTTGACGGCTCTAATCGGAGGCCATAAAACAATTAAACCGGGATAATCAACAGCTCTTGCCCGGCACAATTCTGTGAAAAAGTGCACAAAACAAGAGATTACACTTGAATCATAGGCTTTAAAAGGGCTTTCAACTGCAGCACATCTACTCTCAGCAGGTGAGGTAACTCCGTACTCACTATACTACTAGATAACTCCTTACTCACTAGACTAGTACTATAGGCCAGGAGCCGATTGCGATAACGGCTCAATTGTTTATAGCCCAATCGCCTTGTAAAAGTAAATCAAAGTTAAGGCATAATATAATTTGCATTGGATCGGTCGCGACAAGTGCCGAGATCTCTGGTAGAGGTTTATGGTTTTATGATTACTGCCGCGATAATGGCGCACGATCTGCGTAGCCTCGCGGGCACTTAAGAACTGGAGGCGGAGGCCCCTGTAATCAGGGAAATGGTTCTTGTGATATCAGTATAAAAGCGAAAGGTACACCAATCGCTCCGCAGTCATCTATTGTTTTCGCGCCCAGGCACACCGGCCGATTTTAAGTCCGACGTGAAATAAGAAATATATCAGTGAGATACCAGGCATGGGTTTCGACACTTCAGAGGATAAGGCCAGGCGTAAGTAACCAGTCCGAGAGAAAGTCGATTTTCTTCAGGTGTCTTTTCAAGTGGAATTAGCGAAAGCGTGTGAAATACAGAATAAATTAGTGTAAATAAATAAATTGTTCAGATATTTTGAAATATGCACTTATTCATATGTAAAATCAATAAAATACAGGGACCGTAATCATTATAAGTGAAAAAAAAAAAATCTCCATTTAATAATTATTTTGTAAGCGAAAAAAAATATCGCTCAGAAATAATGATTATTATGTGAGCGATATTATTTCGCTTAAAATATCACTCAAAGTGCGATTGCAGCCGTTCTGTATGGAATTTTACAACGTTTTAAATTTGTGCTTGCAGGTAGAATCTCGGTGCACACATCGAGTTAATAAAAGAAGGTGATTTCTTTGTATAAACATTTTAAAACGCGGTTTTTAGTTTCAAAGAGGTAAGCAGAAATACAAAAAGTTGTATCAACCTTAGGACTTTATGTCATTTATATATTATTAAAACGACTTAACAAGATGTTATGAATTATTCCATTTAGATCCAACCCGACCTGTGGGCTGGGGGTTAGTGTGTTGGTCCAACGAGCTGTAAACACGAGTTCGATTCCCACAGAAAATGTTTTCTTATACAAAAAGTTTTTTTGTTTTTTTTAAGCGGTTTATACAAAGAAAATTTATTTTTTTATTAGATCGATATGTGCACCGAGATTCTACCTGCAAGCACAAATTTAAAACGTTGTAAAATTCCATAAGAACGGCTGAAATCGCACTTTGAGTGATATTTTAAGCGAAATAATATCGCTCACATAATAATCATTATTTCTGAGCGATATTTTTTTTCGCTTACAAAATAATTATTAAATGGAGATTTTTATTTTTTACTCAAAATAAATAATCATTATTTTCGGTCCCTGATAAAATATAATTTTCCGAGTGAACTGTCTGAAATTATCCCAATTTTCAAATGTTGAGTGATTGTATCATAGCCACAAAGAATAACCACTACGTAGTTCTGTTTTTAACGATCCTAAGATGTTGAAAGATAGGCACAACTTGATCCATAAGTGGTTTATCCTTAAGATAATTATTTAAATCCTTTAAATGTTTTAAAAAGGCTAACGATATCAGTCAGGAAACATGTTCAGTTACTAAAGCAAGACCCCGAATAATTTATGAGTGCTTCCGTGTGTCTCCGATCGCTGTGACAGATCTATACGGAGTCTTATACAGAACCAATGGCTAATTATGGGTTATTGATAGGAAAGAGCCCACATATGGTTCGACAGCAAAACAAGAAAATACAGTACATAAGTACGTATATTACTGATAATCTTCATGACATAACCGACTTCGCTTTAAGAGCTTTTGGTCTTATACGATCGCTCTCTTTCTCCACTATAACTGCACTTTACGACTCACCAGACCTACCCTAAGAGACTGTTGCAATGCAGACGTCTGGTTATATTTGCAAACCATATCTTAATCGTATATCAGACACCTGCCGAGACTTGGGACTTTATGAAGATCAACAACAGATAAATACGCTTGACACAAAGAATATATTTATTATCTTTTGTGAAGGCTATACATCTGCAAGGCAACGATTTTCGGGGGACTTAATCTCACGATCCATCGAGTTCATAGGAGGCAATTAAAGTATACGACTCCATTCACACATTCTGCACCCCGCTCAAATCTACACCACTGTCGCCATCGAGAACTTTTCCATTGAGAGTGAAGCGGCTTTTGTTTTCCTCATTGGCAGGCGTTAATGATAATGACAATATTATTATAATAAAACTGAAAGAGCTCTGTCGGAGCCGTTAATTAATGGAATCGTCACTATCAGAGCATTGTTAAACGGCAATAAAATGTAAATTGAGCAAAAAAAGGTCCTAGAAATAATCGAGCAACTGACAAACAATTCGCACCGTGCATTTATAATGAGGCAATCAATAAATCGGATGGCCAGACGCCCGTTAAATCCGTAACTAATCAAACATGGTTTATTATTCCAATGGAGAAAGAAGGCCCCTGCTAGTCCGCGTGGTTTCAAGTCCGCTTAGGAAATTAGCCTGTAAAATAAATTTGTGTTACTATAATAATTACATAATAACCATTTTCGTATCTTTTTAGCCGGAGGTTTTGGAGCTCGTCACTGGCAGGCGATCCTCCTGTTCGTTGGCATGATGATCAACTATTTCCAGCGGGTGAACATCTCGGCTGGCATTGTTCCCATGACCCAGTCCACCGCAGGTGCTCCGTTCTACAATTGGGATACGTCGGATAAGTCCTTGATCCTCAGCAGCTTCTTCTGGGGCTATGTGGTCTCCCAGGTGCCGGCAGGTAAGTTGTTTAAAGATCCGAGGAAATCCAACATTTTGTAACCCCTTATTTTTTTAGGACTCCTTGCCAAGCGATTTGGAGCCAAATTGGTCCTGGGTTCGGCGACGGCCATTGGTGGCATCCTGTGCTTCTTCCACCCCATGGCAGCCGAAAGTGGCTGGGAGAGTATCTGCGTCCTGCGCGTCCTCACCGGACTGGTCCAGGGAACTGTCTATCCGTGTGTTCACACCCTGCTGGCCAAGTGGGTGCCGCGCACGGAGCGAGGACTGCTCACAACGGGCGTCTATTCGGGAGCACAGTTCGGAACGGCTGTTATCCTGGTCACAAGTGGCTTTATCTTCGAGTCCAGCATGGGCTGGCCGGGATTGTTCTACCTGTCCGGCGGTCTGAGCCTGGCCTGGGCGCTGCTCTTCTTCTGGCAGGCGGCCAATGAACCGGCCACCGCCCCCAGGATCAGCAAAAGCGAGGTGGAGTACATCGAGAGCCTTACGGGCAGCAATAGCGCGAGTCAGGTATGTCCGCATTGGATGGTTTCATTGAAACTTACGTAATCCTAAAGGTTCAACCTCTCCTTTCAGTCTATGCCCGTGCCCTGGATGTCGATCTTCAAGTCCCCAGCCTTCTACGGCCTCCTGGCAGCCCATTGCGGTTTCACCTGGGGCTTCTACACACTGCTCACCGAAATGCCAACTTACATGAGCCGAGTTCTGCAGCTGAACGTCAAGTCCAATGCCTTCCTGTCCTCGCTGCCATACTTCGCCATGGGATTGCTCTGCTTTGTCGTCAGTCCCATATCCGATTTGCTCATCAATCGTGGAACCATAACGATCACCACGGCCCGGAAGCTCTTCAACTCAATAGGACAGTGGGGACCGATGGCCTGTTTGATTGGATTGGGTTACATGACCGCGGACGAGAAAACGTGGGCCATCCTTCTGCTGACGCTGGCGGTGGGCATCAATGCGGGCTGCTCCTGCGGCTACCTGATCAATCACATCGATCTGTCGCCCAACTTTGCCGGTCCCATGATGGGAGTGACCAACGGAATTGCTGGCGTGACCTCCATAGTTGCTCCTTTGGTGGTGGGAGCGATCATATCGGATGAGGAGGATCCAAGCCAGTGGCGCATGGTGTTCTTCATAACGGGAGGAATTTACCTGGTGTGCAACACCTTGTTTGTGATATTTGGCAAAGCCACTATTCAGCCGTGGAACGAGCCGCCTTCCATGTCCAGCACAATGACGCTGCGCAACCATGTGGAGAACGATTCAAAGTCCATTGCTCCCACGTCGGACAAGGACAATCGATTCTGAAGCACTCGACCCGCACCTGGAGCCCATCGACAATCTCGTTAATTGTAGTAATTATAAATTATTGTTATTATTTTAGCTTGCCGTCTGTGCCAGCGATATTTGGATATGCCTAGCTCTAACTAAAGATATTGGTTTATGTTTACGCTTATGCTAAGGGAAGCTTAATATGACTTAGTTGTGTGATAAGTCGAAATGATACTTTACGACGTGTGGCACGTTTCTAGGGTGATTAAGTCGTTTTGAGTATGTCAATAAGTGAATCGTCTGTGCACACAGCATAGCGGTGCTAATAAATATTTACAGCCCTGTGTAATCGCCGGAATGTGTCGTCTGATTAACCATTGTTGACTTGGAATCGCACCGACTTAGTCGCCTGTTACTTGACCTTTTGCTGCAGCAGTCGCTGCTCGTTGAGGCGCTGATTGATGCGTCGAGTGTTGGCCATCGAGCGGATGATGGTCCACAGGGCCAGGGACCAGCCGAGCAGGATGGTGGCGCACATCACCGGGCCATAGGCGTTCGCCTGGCCCACCGGAATCTCGGCGCGCAGTGGCGTCTTCAGCTGGCAGTCGATGTGCACCCGCCTCCAATTGCAGCGCTCCAGATTCGCCATGGTCGTCGGCTGGCCATCCTTGACGACGTTCTCGTCAAAACGGCTTTCCGCCGCATTCAGGCAGTACAGCTTATCGGGCCGGGCCACCAACTCGTTCTCGATGAGCGCACTATCAGCCGTCGGGCAGTTGAGATAGAGCTCCGGCAGGGGTATGGCCACCGTGGCCGCCGATCTGAAGGGAGGGGATTACTCGACGTTACTTAGTGTGCAAATGCAATTCAACATTCAAGATCACCGCACCGCTTATCGCTGGGGGCATGGTAGCGAAAATGCACGGGCAAGGCCAGCGTCTCCGTAATCTTGGGTGTGCCGCGCAGTAAGACGGAGAAGGGCTCAGCCCGTTCCGTGGCCACTTCAATGTTGACGAACCTCGGGTAGACGGCACTCAACTGGGAAGGCAAAATGTTATGGTAAGTCATTAAAAGCTATCCATCCCGATCACGCACCCTCTTCAAACGCTGCAGGTCGTCCAGTTCGTCCGTGCTTATGTAAACGGATGCGGGCAACGCCTGGAGCAGCGCGTACTCGCAGTCCTTGCCCACCAGTGGATAGTCGAACCGCAGACGGTACGTGAGGGTCCTGTAAGAACAATAATCCTTTTAATTAAACAAAACCAAGAGCAATATGTTGTGCAAAAACCTGTGCAAGCCGGCTTTGTCCATTTCAACTTGAACTATGGGTGGTTCCACTACATAGCAATGGCCCACTCCTGCCGTCAATGCCAAAACCAAGATAAACAACAAACACTTGCCATTTCCCATGGAAAACATTTTTAAAACCTAGTTTAACTTAAAAACTGCCGAAGAAAAAATTGTAAATAAAAACATTTGGTTTAGGGTTGTCACTTAACTTCAATTTATTCGGCGTTGCCACATCGTTTACACACTACAAAGGCGCTTAAATTTAAAAAATGCTTATCAGGAATTTCTCTCCTTATACAAGGCGGATCCTTGTCGCGCCAATTTATCTGCCATTTCGTTGCCTTCTATGCCCTTGTGAGCCTCCACGTAGTTCTAGGTAATCGGAAATAAAATTAAGTAAATCATAGCAAGGTATTAACAACAATTACCCACCCATTTCACTTTTATATTGTTGTTCTGGAGGAGTTGATCTAATTCCTTGAAGTCAACAACATTTTTCACAGGCTGATTGTTCTTTAGCTTCCAATCTCTTCTCTTCCAACCCGCAACCCACAGGGTGATGGAGTTGATCAGGAACTGCGAGTCTGTGCTGATGCACAGTTTCTTGATTCCCAAATCTAGAGCTGTTTTAATGGCATGAATGGCCGCCTGTATTTCACCTACATTGTTGGTGACTCGTCCTTCCACAGGTTTGGCTGCATTCCTTTAAAGAATTTGATGTTGTTAAGCATATACTTTGATTTATTCTAACCACTTACAGCTGGTGATTCTTTCCGAAATAAACGCCATAGCCGGCACAGGCTCCTGGTCGCCCATTTCCTATGCAGGAGCCATCTGTGTACACAATCACAAAGCCCTCGGCATCGATTTCAAACTGGAAGGCACCGACTTGCTTGAGGCCTGTGGCTTCTAAAACCTGAGATGCATGTCGTGGAATTTTATTCCTAGTATCGCCAGTTTCCTTTCCCTTGCGCTTGCGATTGAGGGCGTCTGCCTAAAAAGGGGAACATATAATGTTGTCTACGGGAGGCATTTTGATCTTCTACCAAACTGCCACTGCTAGATGGCTTGGGATCTCCTTCCACTTCGTTCATGGCAGCATTCTTAAAAAAAAAAGGAGGTCAGGGATAGCAGGTTTCGGATATGTACATATGCATTTTCTCACCAATTCATCTTCAATCAGGTCGTGGTCCTCTTCGGGCCAGGCCTCTGTGTACTTGGCCTTCTCGATCCTGTTGATCCTCTCCTTCCAACTAGCAGGAGCCGCTTCTTTCTGACCCAAAGGCACCGCCGCATCCTGTGGAGCATACAGCGATTTACAGCCGTTGACGAACTGCTCCGCCTCCTGGCGCGTGTTGAACTTCTTGTACTTGGCGTTTTTGAAGCCCTTGACCTGCTCTTCGCACTCCGCCCATGACCCGTAGACTCCTGCCCGCCGACCACTGGCTACGGCGTAGAAGGCCATCGTGCAGCGTTGGAGGCTCCAAGAAAAATACCGGGGAAGTAGCATATTTCAATGGCGTCGACTATCGAAACATATGTGGCACGGCCTTGCCGGATGGGCGAATGTAAACAAATCCCCGAGAGTTGCCAGATCGCGTCACTCGCGGTGAAAAATTACACTTGCATTGCCGGTTTTTCAGGTGGTTTTCCAGAAAGAAAATTCGCCATGTACCAGCCGCCTTTGCCACCACCGACTGTCCAGCCTCCTCCGCCGCCTCCTCCACCCCCGCCCGATTCGGAGGATGTCCTCTGTCCGCCGGGAGTAAGTCCTGCCTCGCACGCATACCAGTCCAATGAAACCCAGGCTCAGGGCTATGCCTATCCGGAGGCACCAACTCTTCAAGCCAGCTCCACGCCCAGCTACGATTCCTACCAGCAGCAGCCAGCCTACGGATATGAGGGCTATGCTTACCAGGACCCAGCCCAGAAGTTCTATGGCCAGGAGTTTGCTTACCAGTACCAGGCACCGGGAACATCCTACCCCTACGAGGGTTACAAATACCCGGAGCGCTATCCCTCATACGGACCCAACTACCGGCAGTCATCCGAAAGGGAGAGGTACAATTCCTATGGCTCCAGTCAGGGATACCACCATTATCCCGGCTATAGCTCGGGAAAGCGGTATGAACAGCGACATGGCCAGGAACACCGGCATCCACAGGAGCCCCGATATGCGCAGGAATCACGGCATGGTCATGGACACTATGCCCACCGGGCGCCAAAGGGATCCCATCACGGCTACTACGGTTCTGCAGCCAGGAGCGCCGGCAGCGAGGACTACCCGCCGCGCAGCTACCGCGAGAGGGAGAGAAGCGAACCCGTGGAGAAGCCCAGGCCCAAACCCAAAGTGGAGACCGAAAGGGATCGTCTCCTGCGACAGTGGTGTTCCAATTTCTGCGAGAAGCCAGAGGACTATGTCAAGAAGATGAACGCGCTCAGCGAGGCGGATGCACCTGCCGAATCGTGGGTACGATCCTCTCCCGCTGACCCCTACTACGAGCGCAGCGAGAACGAGATCAAGGGTCGCGTGCGTCTGCAGAAGCTGTGCAAGCTGTTCGATGAGGAGCTGCTACACAGAGCGGAGCGGGTGCGCCAGAAGCTGCCCGTTTACGTGCCGCCACCGAGGAAGGCACGTCGGCGTGTCTGCAAGCACAAGCACAAGTCGGAGGCCTGCTCCTCGTCCTCCTCCTCTGACGAGGACTCCGATGACGACGCCTTTAAGATAGAGCAGGACTGCTGCATGGAGGAGTTGTCACGAAAGGTGCAGCATCCGCAGCGGGTGCACGCAGATCTTTGGCACAACGATGCTGGTGAGATGAACGACGGTCCATTGTGCCGCTGTTCGGCCAAATCTCGACGCATTGGCATCCGGCATGGCATCTATCCGGGTGAAACTGGCTACAAGTTGTGCGACCCAAACAGCAACAATGCGGGCAAGCTTTTCCACTACAGGATCAGCATCTCGCCGCCCACAAACTTCCTGACCAAAACACCTACCATCATCAAGCACGATGAGCACGAATTCCTGTTCGAGGGCTTCTCGCTACTCTCGCACGTGCGTCTCAGCGATCTGCCCGTGTGTAAAGTGATCCGTTTCAACATCGAGTATACCATTGAGTACGAGGAGGAGAAAATGCCTGAGAACTTCACGATCCACGAGCTGGATCTATTTTGTAAGTATAGCCAGAGAAAAATTAAATATTTAACTAAACCAGCAATGCTTGATTTCAGTCAAATATCTGTTCCACGAACTGCTGGAGCTGGTGGACTTTAATCTCATGCCTAATGTTGTGTCTGACAACGCTGAGGAATCCTGCCCAGCATTCCACTTCCTACCGCGTTTCGTTCGCGATCTTCCAGATAATGGAAAGGAGGTTCTGGCCATGGTCGAAGTACTCCGCTACTTGCTGGATAACTCCGCTCAGCTGGTGGAACGGCAGCAGCTTCTGCACTTAAACCAGATCAGTCAGAGCGAGTGGCAGAACTACGTGGACTTCATCAAGGGAATGTTGGTCACAAAGCCGGGTCACAAGCCGTGCTCGCTGCGCGTAGATCAACTTGACAGGAACAACTCCGATCTGCCCGAGTGCGTGGATCGTGAGTCTGGAATCTCCCATCCGGCGATTGTGCACTTCGGTATTCGTCCGCCGCAGCTTAGCTACGCGGGCAATCCAGAGTACCAGAAGGCGTGGCGGGAGTACGTCAAGTTCCGCCACTTGATGGCCAATATGTCGAAGCCCTCGTTCAAGGATAAGCGCAAACTGGAGGAGAAGGAGCAGCGTCTGCAAGAGATGCGTACGCAGGGGCGTATGAAGCGCAACATCACGGTGGCCATCAGCTCAGAAGGCTTCTATCGCACGGGCATTATGTGCGACGTGGTGCAGCACGCCATGCTGGTTCCAGTGCTAACAGGTCACCTCCGCTTCCACAAGTCACTGGACCTGCTGGAGGAGAGTATCGGGTATAGCTTCAAAAATCGCTATCTGCTTCAGTTGGCGCTGACGCATCCCTCGTACAAGGAGAACTACGGCACAAATCCGGATCATGCCCGCAACTCGCTGACCAACTGCGGCATTCGACAACCGGAATACGGAGATCGCAAGATCCACTATATGAACACCCGCAAGCGGGGAATCAACACGTTAGTGAGCATCATGTCCCGATTTGGCAAGGATCACGAAACTGTTTCGAATATCACGCACAACGAGAGGCTGGAGTTCCTCGGTGATGCTGTGGTGGAGTTCTTAAGCTCCATCCACTTGTTCTTCATGTTCCCTGAGCTGGAAGAGGGCGGTTTGGCCACATACCGGGCCGCTATTGTCCAGAACCAACACCTAGCCCTGCTGGCCAAAAAGCTACAGTTGGAAGAGTTCATGCTGTATGCCCACGGATCCGATCTGTGCCACGAGCTGGAGCTGCGCCATGCTATGGCCAATTGTTTTGAAGCCCTTATGGGTGCCCTGCTCCTGGATGGCGGAATCAAGGTGGCGGATGAGGTGTTCACCGATGCCCTCTTCCGGCAGGATGACAAGCTCTTAAATATCTGGAAGAATCTGCCGGAGCATCCGTTGCAAGAACAAGAACCACTGGGCGATCGCAACTGCATTGATAACTATCGGGTTCTCAAGGAGCTGACCAAGTTTGAGGACTCCATCGGCATCAAATTCAAACACATTCGTCTTTTGGCCCGCGCGTTAACCGATCGTTCCATTGGTTTCACTCACTTGACCCTGGGGTCCAATCAGCGACTGGAGTTTCTGGGCGACACAGTTCTGCAGTTGATTTGCTCGGAGTATCTGTATCGCCACTTCCCCGAGCATCACGAGGGCCACTTGTCCCTGCTGCGCTCCTCTCTGGTTAATAACCGCACACAAGCGGTGGTCTGCGATGACCTGGGGATGCCCAAGTATGCGGTTTATGCAAATCCCAAGGCAGATTTAAAGACCAAGGATCGTGCCGATTTGCTGGAGGCCTTCCTGGGCGCCTTATACGTGGACAAGGGCTTATTGTACTGCGAGCAGTTCTGCCACGTATGCTTGTTTCCGCGTCTGCAGCTTTTCATCATGAACCAGGACTGGAACGATCCCAAGTCCAAGCTGCAGCAGTGCTGTCTCACCCTGCGCACAATGGATGGAGGCGAACCGGACATTCCCTACTACAAGGTTGTGGAGGCAAGTGGTCCAACCAATACGCGGGTGTACAAGGTGGCCGTCTACTTCCGCTCAAAGCGGCTGGCCACCTCCAGCGGCTCCTCCATTCAGCAGGCTGAAATGAATGCGGCCAAGCAGGCACTGGAGAACTCACGGGAGCTCTTCCCGCAGCTGGATCACCAAAAGCGTGTGATCGCAAAGAGCATCAAGAAGCAAACGGGCAACGAGCTGGATAACGAGGGTGATCGACAGCACCAGGAGGAGAAGGTCAAGCGGCCCAAGTACGCAGCTCCGCTGCAGGATGAGAGTCACCTGCCTAAACAATATCGCATGCACGAGAACATCTCCAGCGATGAGTTACCGGAAGATGATGACCTCGAAAGCACTGCTCCCAAGAGTCCAACAAGTAAGTTGGAAGATGAAGTGTGCAGTTAGGCGTTTTATGTATATATCTTTCCCACTTCCAGTGCCCTTAAAACTGAACCGGAGTGGCAATAGCAGCAGCAGCAGCAGCGATAGCGATGGCTCCAGCTCATCTCCCAAGCGCCAGCGCCGCGTCAGAAAGAGTTCTTCGGTTTCTTCCCTTACTTCAGTGGGATAATTTGGCGATGGTGGAACAAATTTAGTAAAAAGAATCGTAGAGACGGAACTATAAAAGCATGTTTCGCTTCGATTACTATTAATGGATTACCTAAAATCAATTCGGTTAATTAGCATAAGAATACAAAAAATGATCAGGTTTGTCCCTAAACACTCTAACAATCAAAAAGCAACACAAAAGTAAGGGAAAGGTCTGTAAGTTGGGACACCCCATTTTCTCAAAACCTTTCCACCAAAATAAATGTTTTTTTTTTAAGTCTTTTTTAGTAACAAAAGTTTTTATTAAAATATTAGAAGCCAGACACTCGTGTTCCATTTTTCACCAAAAAAGTTTATATTCATTTTTTTCAATGTTCTATAAAAAAATAATAACGAGCTAAAATTAAATTGGTAAGAGGTTAAAACATTAGTAATTAAACTGTTAACAAATAAAAAATTACCATTTTGTGTAAGTTGGGACACTTTGAGCGTGTAAGTTGAGACAACCGATTTGCATACGAAAACCCTCAGCCCGACAGACTTCGCTTTCTGCCAAGTATTTTTTTTAAATTAGGGGAAATGTGATCGTCAAAGAGCCTTTCGGTTTTAATTGTTCTTTGGTCTATTAAATTAATTGATTAAATTAACAGAAATAAATAGTTTCTAAAAGTTTGAAGTACTTTTGGTGAAAGTTTTATTGACTTTTAAAAGTGTCCCAACTTACAGACCTATTTTTCAAAAGGTCGTTTTTTGGCACTTAAATAAATATATTTTATAATTTTCCCTAAGGAAAAAAAATGTTCTTGTTTATTTTGAAGTTAAAAGACTAACCTTTCGATCGGTACGTAATGCGTTTCATAAGCGAATGTCAAAATGACAGATTGAAATCAAAAAGTGTACTAACCAACAGACCTCTCCCATAACCTTTTTTAATTTTCTTTGTTTTAGGCTTTTTATAATTCCTTATTTAGCAGCTATTACAAATTATGTGTACTACCAGCAGTAGAAAGAAGTCTTTTGGGAAAGTTTCATCGCTAGAAACAGGACTTAAGAAGGCATTGGTGTATAAAACATTCCAACCCCCGTCCAAATACCCAGAACACCTGAATTCATTAAAAAGGGATGGGTTCATAGATTTGTCCTTGACACTGGCGGCATGACACCTGTAAGAGCAAAGATTTCATGTTTGCTAATTCCTGTTGGAACACCAACACATCTTTTTAGCACAATTGCCTGAGCAACTTCTAAGTTTCTACTCTCCCCAATACCCATATTCACAAGACTCGTTATTGCATATTCCTGCTTGGTACGAACAAAGGAACCTGAACCTTAGGGAACCTGACATTAGGTTTTATGTTGCATTTGATAGAGAAATTAAGTAAACCACGTGAGTTTATTTGTTGATTTTGAAAAAAACTCTCTGAAAAACTAGTGATTTACGGGACACACCTGATTATTACGAAAATTTTCATTTAAACCTTTTTTACATAGTTTCTAAATCGCTACCAAAAACATTTAAATTTTGATCCAATTTCATGTTAAATATATGTATATTATATCCCATCAAAACTCTTTTTTCTTTTTCAAAGATATTTAAATAATATTTAAAGAAATGATTAGGTTTACCGTAATATTTCTTGTCTATTACTTAGAAATATCCAAAGATTACTACGTTCCAATGATCTTTTGCAAATCCATTATTAAACCCAATAGTTTCCAAAAGAAACGCTTAGTAAAATAACTGAATCGAATTTTGGTAAATATTTTAGCCAATTTAAACTTAACACGATTGCCCTTCGTACAAAATGGTGAAATACGAGTCCAACAAAGCGAGGTGATCTCTCAGATCGTAGCGGTCTCACATCCAGCGCTATTTGAACAGGGAAAGCCGCCGCCCCAGTCCGGAACGTCCCGAGCCGCTGACCGCGTTCGTGATGTGGCTCATTTCGGGCAGATTGTGGATGTCGCCGCGGGCGGCCACCGAGGGCGGAGAGCTCAGGAGGCGCTGGGCAACGCGCTGGATGTCGGCAGCAGTCACACTCTCTGTAATATTACAAGAATATTAATTGGCAAGTTTGAAATGAGTAAATAGGGGCTCACCAATTTCCTTGATAAAATGCTTGGGTCGTTTGCGGTGCCCTGTCACCAGCACTTGACGACCCACATCCTCGAACACAACGGGACGCGACTCCAAGTTCATCAGCAGCATGGACTGTAGCTGGATCTTGGAGCGCATCAGCTCCTCCCGCCCTGGCTCTGCGGCCATGCCCATCATCTCGCGGGTGAGCACCTCTACCATGTCGTTCATGTGCTGTGGTGGTGCGCTGCCATGGATGCAGAACAGTCCGGTGTCGGCGTAGGCATGGTTATATGCCGTTGCGCTGTACATCCAGTGGTAGCGGTTCAGCACCTTTGTATACAGACGCGAGTACATGCCCTTGCCAGGCCCGCCGGCGGAGAAGGAGCCACCGCCGCCCATCATGATGTTCAAAACGCACAGCGGTACAAAGTCCTTGTCCTGGTGGGAGCAGCCCTCGAAACCAAGGACCACGTGGGCCAGCTCGGGCAGACCAGCGGCCGCATAGATGGGGATTTCACATTGCTCCTATGGGTAATCGATGCATTTCAAAGATATAATAAAAGCCTTGTTGAAACACACCTTCACCAATCCGCCAGTGTATTGGGCAATGGACGTATCCACTTGCTTGGGTCCCAAATCGTCCAGGGCTTCCGTCTCCCAGATGGCTTTGTCCTCCACAAAGTACCTTTGCACATGGTCTACCAGCTCATCGTGATCCACCTAGCAAGAGTTTCATTTAACCGAATTCCAGTATACAAATTCTTTAATAGACTTACGCCCACACCAGCGATGACCATTCGCGTGGGAGAGTGGTGGTACTTGAGGTAGTTCATCAGCACCTTTCGATCGATGTGGTCCAGATTCTCCAGCGGACAGAGCTTGGGCAGGCCCAAGGTGTTGTCCCTGAAGGCCGCCGCGTGGATCATGTCCATCAGAATGGGCTCCTGCTCCGGCCGCATGCCAAGCGTCTCCAGCTCAAAGTTGACGGCACGCCTGGCCAAACTCACCTCCAGATCGCTGAGCGTGGGCCGCAGGGTGACGTCCGCCAGCAGACGCGTCACAGAATCAATGGCCCGGCTGTCGATGCTGGCGGCATAGATGAGCGTGTCCCGCGAGCTCTGGCAGTCGCAGATGCCGCCGTTCTTCTCCAGCTCTTTAAGTATGGCGTCCTTGTTGGGGAAGTTGACTGTGGACTTTGGAATGGAAAGCTCGGTGAGCACGCGGAGATCTTACTTAACAGAAAGCGCAACAAAACTCACATTGAAGGCCAGCTTCTCGAGGAAGTGCGAGACGCCGCTGGGGTAGGCCACCTCGTACCGCGGTCCAGAGTCGATTACCAGGCCCACAGTGCAGAATTGTCCGTAGCGCGGCTCCGAAGCGATCCGCAGGCCATTCGGCAGCGTGGTCACCTTGGTGATGGCGCTCTCCGCCAGCGGAGCTGCGTAAACGGCCTCCGGCAGGTTGGGCAGTGGCTCGGTGAGGGGCGGCAGGTGGGTGACGATCTCTTTGGACGGCGTGTTCACCTTCTGTGGCCCATCGCTCGTCCGCACGCCGCCGGTAATCTGGCCGATTCCCGTGCCGCTGCCCACCTCGTCGCCGCCCAGCGTGGTCACCTTGGTGGCCATGCGGCGCGGAAAGCTGCGTTACGGGGGGACAATCATTAATTTTCGCCGGCTCCATAACACCCAACCACCTTTCACCACCCCTCGAGATTCTTACGTGCGCCAGGAGTGTCTGAGCATTTTCAGCATGCCGATGCTGCGCGCGTTCATCTTGTGCTGGTGATTTGGCTTTGGTAACGGTATTTACAAATTTATGTGATTTATATTTGAATTTGATTCAGAAACATATTTTTTATTCTTTTTTGAACGAGTAAATTTCGAAGAAAAAATGTTGATTTCTTCTTCTTCCGCTCTTGCCTCAGCTGTTAGTCACACAGAAATCCAGGGCTGCATGCGGGGTAGGGTTGCCAGGCCGCATGCGGTTTGATTTTCCGTTACAATAATAGATCGTTATATTTACTTTTCAAATGGTACTTTATTAACAGATTTTATACACATTTGGAGGACAGGGCTAGTCAAAATTAAAACGCCTCTTGCCATCGAATCGATACCCATAGGCCGCTGCATTTTTTGTGTCGACCAGCGCTGGGTTCCGGTGCTTAAAGAAGCTTCCATGTCCGTGGGCGGGACGCGAGGCGCTGTTGGGAATTCCCTGCATTTCCCGCGGATAGAAGGCCTCGAACATCCCCTCAGGTGGCAAACAGCATTCGGCTATCTTAGAATCATTGGGATCATAGGCCGCGGTTTCAGATCCCAAAAGTATGGCCAATACGAGCGCAAACAAAGTCTTGAGCAATATCGTAATTACACTCATTATCTGACAATTACACTCACACGCAACCAGGTGACTTTTACTTTTTGCTGGCCGAACCCGTTTAAGTCTGACTTCGCGGACCTGTGGCTTTTGTGAACTGAAGTGTTTTTGACCATTACGATGGCTGATATACATACATATAGACAGCCAACTGTTTGAATCAACATATTCAAAAATCAGCTGCTATTTCGCGCGAAACTCTGGCAGCACTGAACAATAAAAGCCGGCAATGCCGGCATTTCCATTCCTTTCTTCTAAATTTTAGATACAGATACAAAAGATTTTTTCTTATTATTTTCTTAGCACTCCTGGGGCTAGCACATTTTCTTCCAACAAGTCCAAACCTTTTCGCCATGGATTCACCTAAAAAACCAACTGGAATCCTTGACAAAGCTGCACTGTGCGGTAAGTTGCTAGCAGTATATTTAAAAACTGAAAGTTTTAGTATGTATATACAATGTACGTAAATGCGGATGCTATACGGATTTCTCGGAATCGTCGAATAAAATTAAATTCTAAAAAGCGATAAGAAACATGTTTTTGCACTGAATAAAACCGATTGTTATTAATGAGATATAAATACGTATTTCTGGATTAATAAAAATGCAGAATGTGGATACTTACAAATGTATGTGCAGATGATTGTCTGGAAGAAAACTATTCAAAACAATAAATGTACTTTAATACATACAGATATACATAATTGCCTGGCGGCAGTGCTTAGGAATGTGTATGTATGTACGTATGATTGACATTGTATGTACTTATATTTCTTATCAATTTTTAAAATTTGGTTATTATTTGTCCTCCTCTGATCGAAAGATTGGAACTTTATTATATGTATTTCAAATGTATGTATGTAGCTAATTCCCCAAGGGAGATCCCACTTTGAAACCAGTGCGATAAAAGACTTTGCCTGAAATCGCAATTTTATTTTGATTTTGATTTTGGTCAAATAATATACATGTTATATTTCTCGTAATCGGACATGGGGAGAAAGATTTTTTCTGTTTTTGAACCATGCAAATTACGTCTTCCGTTCGCAAGAGTATATAGATTTTGTGTTTTCTTTCTAACGCGAATATATGGCAAAAGAGCGATAACATTGAAAAATAAGTATGAGGTAAAATAGTGGAAGCAAGAAGTTTTGCAATCAATATGGACCGGGTTGATATGGAACATCCCATATAAAGTTTTGGTTTTACTCAAAAATAATTTGCAGTTTTTTTTATGCAGTTTTAAACAACTTCGCTCAGGACATTAAACATGTAAATAAGGCATTGAGTACAGAAAAATGTTACAAATTAGCATTCCTATGGGATAAATTAACAACAGAAATAAAAAATAAGAAATAAAAATAGCCAAAAACTAACTTTTGCGTATCTTGATAGGTTTTGTCATACAAATAATTAAACTATACTCAAATTTTTAGTTCGACTGACGTTCAATTTAATTAGAAACTGGTATCGGGGCAAAATCATGTGGAAATATGTTTTATTCATGTTTAAAGCTTTTTGGCTTGGTGGACTTTTTTGTGGAAATGCCCATATATTTTATTGTAAATAAGTATAAACAAATTTATACGCCAAAATCCGTAAAGTTTCAGGATGAATAATATTAAAATAGTATTAAAACTGCGTCGGCACACATATACACTGACATTATGTTTAATATTTGAGGGAGTAATTTGCACGGGGCAGCTCATCGACGGTTCCACGCCAACAGAGTAAGCGTTAATTGTTGTTTTAAAGTTGGTTAGCTGAGCACCGGGTATCTAATAGTCGAGGCACTCGACTATAGCATTTTCTTTTCTTTCTGTAAAAATTATTGATTTACTGCTTGAAGACTTTCTTTCTTTCAGTTGGTCGATATCGATTTAAAAAGCCACCAAGGAAACCATCAAGAGAATCATTATTTTATCTGAAATGTCATTAACGGAAAGCATTACCAAGTTGTTTTTCAGTTACAAATAGGTGGTACATATATACATAGTTATTCATTTCGAAAATCTTATGACCAAGTTTTCTTTACGAGTATAATGGATTCTCATCGATCTTAGTTTGAAATGCTTTGTTTCAGTGGTGCTTATGTTTGTTCCAGTTCCCAACAACAATGACCGCTACCCACCGATACCATTGCCAGCCCCTCCTTCGGCAAATGGATCCCAAATGGAAGGGGAGGATTTGGCTGCAGATGCTGCTCCACAATTGGAATCTGGAACGATTACCCATGACCTGATCGTGAAAAGCATTGTATTTGATGATCAAACAATCCGCAAGGGCTTCGTGCGCAAAGTCTTTGGAATCCTCATGGTGAGTAAGCTAAATTTCTTTATCCGGCTCGACATTTTATCAGTTTCATTCTTACAGGTCCAATTACTCTTCACATGTGCTGTGATGGCAATATTTGTTTACCACAAGCCCACCAAGCAGTTTGTGCAGCAGAATTTCGTTGTCGTTTTTGTGGCCATGATCGTTAACATTATCGTCATGATAATGATCGTCTGTGTGGAGAGCGTGCGACGCAAGCATCCCGTAAATCTGATTTGCCTGTCCATCTTCACCTTCACCATGTCAGTGCTCCTGGGAGCTGCATCGAGCGTAATGGATTCCAATATTGTCCTCGCAGCAGTGGCAATTACTACGATTCTGGTCACCGCACTCTGCATCTACGCCGTGCAAACTAAATACGATTACACCGCTTGTGGTGGGTTAATGATAACCTTTGTGATGATCATTGTCGTCCTGTCAGTTTGTAGTTTTTGGCTACCCGAATTCGTAGATAGCTTGCCAATTTCTTGCTTATGCGCCGTAATCGGCTGCTTTTTCCTGATCTACGACATGCAGTCCATAGTGGGCGGCAATCGTGCGGAACAGTTGGATCCCGAGGAATATGTGTTCGCAGCTCTCACTCTGTACGTCGATATTGTTCGCATATTCATTTATGTACTGCGAATTCTTCAGAAATTTTATTAGTGTGACTACCACACCGCCAGAAAGCAAGCTATTGCATTTGTACTCGTTGTTTACCTTCAAAAGAAATAACCAGCTTCAGCTTTACAAAAATCTTAAAAAGTGCCATTTACCTTTAACTGATATATAATATCAGGTGCAATTTATTGCCAATTACAGAGTCAGAACAAGAACGGTGTTATTTGGTTTTGGTAATTCAGAATTTTATTAACTTAGTTTTTTGGCTCGTCTTTTTCTAGGATAGTTACATTACATTTATATTTATATACTGTATATGTTTGTCTATGCGTGAGTAACTATAAAATACAATCACAAAATGTATGCCATTTGATGTTCTTATGTATTTACAGTTGGGGCAGTAACTAAACAAGGGGTTTTATAATTATCGATGGAAACATTCACACAGTTATTCATGTAGTTTTCGTTCAATAAGTAACTAGGGCTTGACTAAATTGTTATAAGTATTGATAAACTGCACATCCTAACGCTACGCTAAACTACTGTGCTCTGGTCTGTTGACTTCTGATCTTCTCTTGGACACCAAGTCGTCTGTCGATCTCTGCTTAACGGGGGAATCGCCTGAGCGTCACCTAACTCATATTAAGGACTCTTATTTATGCCGAAATTGCTACTAATCTTGGTTTGTTCCGCCGGCTCCTGAGTGTGTCTGCGTGTGTGTGTGTCGGTAGAAAATGTTTTATCAAATGCTTTGGCCACGCCCACGTTCAGTTCTAGTTTCAGATTTTGCCTCTCAGTCGTCCGTAAACGGATGGTCGGATGTCTCGCTGCTATTGCGCCGCCGGCTCTCCAGTATCCGGGTCGCCTGCTCTAGTGTCTCCTTGTAGAAAATGTTGCGTGGACTGTCGCTGGGCAGCGAGTACTCAGAGTTGTCCATTTGCGAATTAAGACCCAGTACAATGTTGAACGCGGACGCATCGTAGCCGTGGCACCCGGAGTATCGGTAAAGAGGCTTCTTGTTGAACTTGCAACCATTCGATTGGGCACCTGAAAAAATACACATGAAATATTTTAGCGATACAGTTCTTAAATTCGATAAATAAGGAATGGTTTCAGTACATTTTATTACATTTTATTTAAATTGTAATATAATATAAATAAATATATTTATATTTATATTTTAAATATATATATTTTATTTTAACCCATTCAATCAATTTAATTTTATTCAGCTATTTTTTCTTTGTGTGGTGCGGGGTGTTCATGGAAATAAAATGGAAATCGAGTATACCAAATAAGATAAACGATTAACTGGAAATCAGGGCTTATCAAAACTATAATTGGGCATTAGGCAGCAGTGCCACCTCAGTTGGGTGATGAAATGGCCACGATATTGATGGTGGAAAAATCCGAAGTGCCGGGCATCGCTATACAATGCGAACTTTTGCTGCCCAATGGACATTTGCAAAGGACTTTTGAATTCGACATAGCGAATATTGGACTCCGACGTCGTCTGGTGCGCCGCTTCTACGGAATACTGGTCGTAGGTTTTCCGAAATCCATTTTCAATTCAAACAATTTGTTCCTAGTCACCTTAAACTGACCATTGCAGCTACAAGTGTTCTGTACTTTGCCCTGTCTGGAGTTGTTGCTAAGATATCCTCTGCCTTACAATTATGTAATGCCCCTATCTATGGTATTGACTATGTTCCTGTATACCTGCTTTTACGTTTGGCGGAATTGGAGGAGATTCGCCCCTTGTAACTACTTGGTACTGCTTTTGAGTACATGCATCGGGTCATTTAATAGAAGTGTATATCTACTGAATTTGGTGCAATCACATTGGGTGAGTCCAAATAGGTCAAAAGGTCTTAAAACATTTCTTAAATGAATTCATATTTAACATGTTTTGTCTACCGTTCGTATTGCAGGTCTATGTCTATCCGGTCATCTTAATCCTGGAGCTCTTAGCCCTAATGCTGTACTCCGCCCAGGAGCGTTTTCGGTTCACCCAAATTCGTGGGATTTCCATAATCTGCCTCGTCTTTGGATTGTTTCTCCTGCTGGCCTACCGCATCAACCGTATGGTGGAGGTCTTTTCCGGAATTGCCTGCACTATGGAGGCGTGGTACGTCATTTACGACACCCACTTCATGCTGTGCGGTCGGCATGGCTACAATATTGGACCCCAGGAATATGTTTTTGCCGCCTGCAACATTCACAGCGATGTGCCCAAAGGGGTGTGGCGTTTGATGAAGATGCTCTTCTTTAGCAAAATTGTGGAGACCATTCGCATGTTTCGCGAATGCTTCAAGACCGAGGTCTGCTAATAGAATCCCAAGTTGGCTTAGAAATACATAATTTATTTTTCGATTCAATTTCGGCAGTCAAAATTTTGTAATAAAAACCAATCTTTAGCTACTCTCAAGTCATGCCAATTTTTTTCCATGCCCTATCCAAGTCAACGATTCATCCCACGGTCCGGGATAAACAGAATATGATTCTGGGGCAGGCTCGTCCGTTTTTCAGCAGGGCTGGGAAAATCGAAAAGGCAGAGAGTCATTACAGCCTCCTTAGGCTCAATTCAGAAGTATCGGAGATACCTCTGGTCAAACAAATGGAACACCTTCAAAAGAACCTATTTTCAAGCAGCGGTTTGGGGGATCTTTACACAACGAATAGTGTTAAATCACACCACATTGAAACGGAGATGCCAAAATGGAAGCGATTCAAGGATCACATCAAGGAGCTTAAACAGATGTACCAGCCCCAAGAGCAGGACTTGAAAACTAATAAACCAAAGAGAATTCCCACCCTTGGGAGAGGGACACAATCGATTGAACAAAAGAAAATGCCTAGAAAGAACTTTTCTAAAATATGTCACATTAAAAGGCAAAGAATCAGGATCAAACCACGTAATAATCACCCACACCCTTCGGCAAAACCTTTGAGTTCGAATTCATCTGTTGAAGAATTTTGCCGGCTTCTTAATGGACTACTTAGTAGATTTGTGTTTAGAAAACATCAAGCAAAGCGGCTAATGAAATATTCCCGATTTAATGATAAACCAAGAAAAATATATAAGAAGGACAACATTCGCACGACCAAACTATTACAGAAATCATTACATTATCAAAGATTAGCTGAGAATGAAATAGAAACAAAGCTGACCAAACTTTGGCCAGCTTTAGTAGAGTTGGGCGAGTTAAAAGGTCCAAAGAATCCCAATCGGCTTTCCAAGCATATGCGTCATAAGATTTTAAAGAAATTATCTCGAACTGCCCTGAACTTGCCAACGCAACTTAAAGATCTTCTGAAACGCAAATCATCAAAAAAGTCATTAAAACGAGAGATTAACTCTTCCTCGACAGTAAAAACAAGAACAGAAGTAAAAGAAAGGCCCAGAAAACAGTCCTCTCTGAATCAAGGATTTGATCATAAGTTGGGCGAAAGAATAAAAATTCATGACTATGGGTTCAAGGTCCTCAAGGAGCGAGCTTCGAAGCTAGATGCTTCCAGTAGTAGAAATACCCCAAAGGACCAGTTAAGAGATTCTATTTCACCACTGGAAGCGGACGCTAATTCCAACAGAAAAGTCTTTCGTACTATGGACACGAGTTTAAGGAGTTCAACTAGACAAATTGCAGCAGACATGTTCCATAGAGCAAACAGATCCTACCATAGAACAATTAGTTCGAAGGCAGAACTTTTGGAGCAATTGGGTCGTTTGGAGAATTTAAAGCACACAGAATCTGACAGCTTTGAGTATTTCGAGGAAACTGCATCGGCGTCTGACCTTTCGGAGCAAATTAATAAAAAGTTTGCGTCGATTAAACGAATTAATCAATCCAGGGCGAATTCTGCATTGACGAATCCAATCACCGAGTACTCGCCTTACGACTTTTTTCCCTACGATGATTTTGAAGCAATTCATGTTCCTTTGAGAAAAAAGAAATACCAACCAGTTAAAGTCCTCAAGAAAAAGCTATCTAAGAATGGTCATAGAATTCCCAAGCCCCATACTGATGCAAGGACTCAAACTGAATGCGAATGTGAAGTTTGCAATTTACTGCAAAAATATAAGACAGAAAAAGAGACACCTCTGGTGAAGGAAATGGCAATCAAACAAGAATACTTAGCGCAACGACAATACTATATGCAAAATTTAAGGCATAGGAAATTTAAAGTGTCGGATAGTGAAGGGAATATACAGCGGGATTTAATCTCACTAATTCAATCTAATCACAACGATAATTACTCTCAGAACAGAATTAGAATTGCAAGTCATGAAAATACAAAACCTTTTATGCTCAAAAATTATACACAAAAATTTAAAGATTACAAGGAACCCGATGTGGCGAACATTTTATTACGATGCTATAAAACACTTTTCAAGGCTGAACAGCGGACAAATGAAATATTTACTTATGCTTTTTTGACCAACCAAAATATTTGTCGAGCATGAAGAACACTTTCGCAGTTTACATTTGCTGTCAATGAAGTAAACGAATTTAAATGGTTTTCAATTTGTGAAAAAAGGAGAAGTGCTCAGCCATCGATTGCAAATTACTTCTGAAGAATATGAAAAGTGCACTTACTTCATTTGCTTGAATCAATTGACAATGAACTCTGTGTTCACTTCGTCTATGGTAATGGAAACGAACACAGAGTTTATTTCAAAGAAATTCAAGGGAATGAAGCAAGATATATAGTATATTGGTTCACCTACTGTCGTTGGAGATAATAAAAAAACCCAAAAGGGTGGAAAATGGCCGGTTGAATAAAAGTGAATTGTTCGATCAAAAAGGCACTGTCACGTTTGCCATCAATCCCAATTCAGATGGTAATTACATAAATTTCCCTGATGTGAGTGCCATCAACGGAATGCCGTGCAAATGACGGTCATTAGTACACCAGCCCCAAAGGAGAGATTGGGGTGGTTGGTGGCATGAATGTAGGTTTGATTGATTTATATTGAGGGAAGAGGGGCGCAACATTCCTAATGACAGTTTTCCATATCCTAATTCTACCATAACTGCCGACTCACCGATTGGATCGATGCACTCGAGGGTGAGACAACACTTAAGCCAGGGCAGCATTATCTTCTCGGTAACTAGGGGACTGTCCGAGAAGAATACTGCATCCAGGTCGACCATTCGAAGGAAGTTGAAGTCCTCAGCTTTCGACTCGAAGTAGTCGAACATTTTGGGATGCGTCAGCGAGGACACTGCCGTTGGTGTGTTCCAGCCTAGGACTCCGGCGGACCTGACTCCAGCCGTCTTTACTCCTGGTTTCAACACGCCGCTTTGCAGGCTATGCAACTGGGTGGAGCTGCCCCGCACTCGCATGTAGTTTTCCAGGAAGAGAACCGACCGAGCACGCATCAGACCGTCCTTGATCACGATGGGCCGGAAGGCGTGCGTCCGCTGATCAGCGACGAAGGAGGGGAACTCCGACAGGTCATAGGTGATCACCGAGCAACGGCTGTTATTGCAGTAGGCTCCCAAGTCGCGCAGTTGCTCCTCGGACACGCCCAAATCGTAGATGAGGAGGTACTCGCTGGGAAGCTTCGCTGCAATGTTCTGGGCCAGTAGGATGGCCGATGCAGCCTGTCCCTCCAGCACATACGTGACGACGGTGAAGCTGATCTTTGTTCCGTTGTACGGCGTTGTGATCCGCTTGCGCTGTCCCCGTTGCTCCCGATCCGCCGCCTGGCCATCGAACGTGACAGCATCCTGGGGACGCCGCAGCCCGCGCAGCTCGCTGAGCTCCTGTTCCGCTTTGGTGGCCGGCGCTGGGAAA
Organism: Drosophila prostipennis; assembly: GCA_037075205.1. Classification (NCBI taxonomy): domain Eukaryota; kingdom Metazoa; phylum Arthropoda; class Insecta; order Diptera; family Drosophilidae; genus Drosophila; species Drosophila prostipennis. Next base: position 654,870 of record JBAMCJ010005005.1, on the reverse strand, counting down.
TCTGTTTTTGGCATGCCACCCTGTTGCTGCTGTTGGCGTGAGGCATCCTTTGGCGAGGTGAAGCCCAAAAGTAGCAAGTACTTGGGGTCTATTTCAAGTTTTTTGCGTTCCAAACCAACGCGGAGGTTCTCCTGCAAGAAAAAAATAGAAAGTTAGTGTTTTAAATACGGTTTTGGCGAACTAAAATGTGTTTAATTTAAATATTCTTAGACTGCCTCAAATGCCTAAATTAATAATCAATTGTACACCAAACCGCGGTCAAGTAAATATTTGTGCCCAAAAACCAAGCTCGGTAAGCGGAATTTGCCTCGTCATGGGAGCAATTTCGGGGCGACGTATATTAGTTGGCCCGGCGGAAACCCACATGTGAGAAATCTTTCCATTACGACCCTCACACACACCTCCCTTCCTGCAGAAACCAACCCGAGCAAATACCCCAACTCAAGACTCAAACGGCGCCGCACAATGGAACCTTCTCGTGCCGATGTTAAATTTGTGTCTATTATTTGTTTTGACTGCGGCCAGAGGAGAGCGTGCCGCATGCTCTGGCTCCTGGCGCCGCTCCTCCTCCAGCCAAAAGATGGTGTCAGGTGTGCCCCACAACGGACAGGAAAAAACCGAAATTAACCTGCGGCAAAAGGCGGTCGCCAAAGGCGAAGGCTAGGCGTCGCCAAACCCAAATCGCATGACAACCTTGCTCGGCAACTACTTTACCGATAAAGTGCACTTCAAACAAAAAGGTTTTAAAAGTCAAAAAGGAAATTATTCATTACCGTTTAAAATGCATTTTTAAAAATAGAAGTGTTGTATAAATTATGGAATTATAATACTATATGAAGCTTAAAATTGGAAAGCAATCAGGTACACTGGAAATCTCAAAAAATTGTATATGGTTACTTTGAACAAATTTCTTTAAATTTGGCAAAAAAAAATTTGTGCTATTTAATCTGTGTTTTGACATTTTACCTTATTTACTATTCAGTCATGTTAAAAATAGCCAGTAAAATGAATAAAAATCTCCCATAATTATATTACATCAAATATAAATCAAAAAGAAATCACGTATTTTTAAAGATAATTTTTAGAGTGTACCACAGTGCCGAGAAATGTGATTGTGCATATTCTCGATGCTCAACTTTCCCCAAAAGACACTCTGCCCACCGTTTTGTTAACAAACAACGGAAGATACTAGTCGACGGTTGTTTTTACTTATGGCTACAGGCGTAGTTGGGTCGCAATTGAAAGCGATCAGCTTCAGGGCCTCCTGGCCCAAGGACATTCGAATCAATCAACTCTGTCCGTGCGACATTGCGCTTGTACAACGAGCATATTGATTTTGTGCCAATCGAGTTTGTGCACTCTGCAGCGAACTGAAGCCACAAGGGGATGTTCATTTTCCCGTTTTTCATATTTCACCGCTTTCCCTTGGGGTGGGAATCGAATTCAGTGTCAGGTTTTAGGGCTAACAACTCCAAACACAAAAATATACAAGTCCACTGAGCAAAACCAGATAAAACACTTTAAGCAACCTAAACCACTCCTCTAAACCAACACAATCAAGATGGAGGATATATCACATGAGGAGCAAGCCCTGATCTGGGAAACCTTCCGCATCTTGGACAAGGAGAACGAGGGCGCCATCACCTCCAAGGAGCTGGCGGTGGTGATTCGCGCCCTTGGTCGCCAGCCCAACGACGCGGAGGTTCAGTCCATGATCAATGAGATTGACTCGGATGGAAATGGCTCCATCGAGGCTCGGGAGTTCGGCACCATTATCCTGCGCAAGATGCATGATACAGGCCACGAGGACGAACTGCGCGAAGCTTTTCGCATTTTTGACAAGGAAAACAACGGCTATATAACCACCACCGAGTTGAAAAATGTGTTCTCCGCCTTGGGCGTTAAGCTCGGCGATGAGGAGTTGGAAGAAATGATACGCGAGTACGATCTGGATCAAGACAATCGCATCAATTACGAGGAGTTCGTTAACATGATGACGACGCGATAGTCTATCTGTAGGTAAAATAAATTAAAAATTTAGAAAATTACCAAAAACATCAGAAAAGCTGGCATAAAATCGGTTTGTAAGAATATCGACCCACCCTTTTAAATTTTACTTTATAATGTTTTCGTTTTTTTCCTGCAGACGACAATGGAACCTTTGATTTCTTTGTCATTATATTTTTATGCCTTATTCTAGAAGGAGTTGACCCAAAATAACCAGAAACTAAACCGTTCCAATAAGTTAAAAAAAAATATTTATTTTATTTTGGCCAGTATGGGCACTTTGACCGATGCCCAGATCGAAGAGATCCGGGAAGCTTTCCATCTTTATGACACCGAAAAGTCAGGATTTGTGAACGTTAGACAGCTCGGGGGAGTAATGCGAGCCCTTGGCGAGATCCTTACCGAGGCGGAGATATACAACCTGGCCAATGAAACTGATATGGACTTTGGTGGCCAGGTGCAATTCAAGGACTTCCTGTACGTGATGTCCAAAAGGCTGGAGGAGCAGAACAGTCTTGTGTCCCTGAAGCAGGCCTTCAAGATCTTCGATCGCAACGAAGTGAACAGTTTTACGATAACGGACATCAGAGCGGTGATGACCAATCTGGGCGAGAAGATGTCTGATAGCGACCTGCTCGAGATGTTCCAGGACATTGATATGGATAAAGATGGAAAAATCTCATTCAACGAATTTGTTGCTGCCATGCGAAGCTGAATTAGGAATTCCAAATTGAAAGCACCAAATAAACACGAACCCCTTCCAAAAAAAAAGCTACAAAAGCCAAACCCAGTAGCGTTTTTCCTATGGCTCGGCACCACTTTGAATTCCCCCCGCATTCCTTTGGGTCAGTCGGGGCAGCGCCAGTAAGTCGGCTGTAAAACCTTGTCCCAAGAATTCGGATTGTATGTGTCCATGTGACTGGGCGCGTGACTCCGAAATGGGCGAAATGGTCGCATGTGCCTAATGGCCGCCGGGGAGTGCCAGGATATTCGAAAGGGTGACGGCGATGGGGCCAAGCAATCATAAAAACGAGCCACGCTGATTACGATGCCAATTTAAATATTTGACCAGGCACCGCACTCGCTGTTTACCCTTTTGTCTGGCGAGGCTCAGCATAGAGTGTTGACTCATTTGGCAACTTAGTAGGCACCACTTGCTAATAAAAAGGTATACACTTATCCACTAATTCAGTTCTAATTAGAAAACATTTGTAGATCATTCTTATGATATCTTTATCAAGTGTGGTATGCAATGAATTTTAACTTATAAGTAAGAGATACTTTTGAATTTAACCTAAGAGGTTCTTTTGGTTAATGTCATGATTCACATCTATACAAATTTTAGTTTCAGATAAACTCTGAAACAGGAAACTACAAAAACACAAACAAACATTATATCCTAAAGACCCTAACACTAAGCTAAGAAAAAAACCAAGAAAAGAAAAACAAAAATGGAACAAACCACATATAACCTGTCAGCTGACCAGATTGGGGAGATCCGCGAAGCTTTCGAGATTTGCGATCCCCAAAAGACTGGAATCATCCATTCGAAGGATTTGGGAACTGTGCTGCGTGCTCTCGGCCAAAACCCCACCGAGTCTGAGACCTACAGATTTGTCGAGGGACTAGATGAATTCAACAGCGGTAAAATTACGCTCGATAACTTTATTCAATTGATGACCAGAATCTATCAAATGCTCGACAAAAATGATTATTTATTGGCCGCATTTAAATCCTTTACTCGCGATGGAAGTGCGTTCATCAGCAGCGGCGAGCTGCGCAACACCTTTGCCAATCTCGGGGAAAGAATGTCCGATACAGAGTTCGAAGAAATGTTTCGCGAGATTGACATTGATGGAGATGGTTACATAAGCTGGAGAGATTTCATCATTGCTTTTAAGCAATGACATTAGCTTCAATAATTGTATACCCAAAATGTAGCACTAAAATGGGCCTTCAGCCTAATATTGTGTAATAAAATTTTGTTTACGAAATCTTTTGATTTGTGCGATTATAACATACCCAAACATAAATTGTGCAGATTTGTTAACCTTCAAAAAAGGGGTCCTTCAAAATATTACCATATTTCTCAACAACAATTTCATGTAACTGGGCAGTGAGTAAAGGATTTTTTAACGTTCTTTCTTTTTTATACAAAAATGAATGTATAAAGCAGGAACCAAAATATTCATTTGGGAGTTCTTCTTTTAAAAAACTATTGCGATTAAAGAAAGAAAAAAATTATTTTTTTACCTTCAGGTTCCTGTAAAAGAGTAGCCTTTGAAATTAACTTTCGTGTGAACGAATTCAAAGCTAAAGCCACGTTCCCAACCATTCATTACAACTCTAACACTGAAACTGAAAGCAACAAAGAACTTAGAATATTCTTCTGATAATACATTCCGAAGCAGCTCAAGAAGTCTTACACCGATATGGATCCACCCGAGTATACTCTGTCCGCAGACGATCTTGTGGAGATTCGCGAAGCATTCGCCCTTTGTGATCCCCAAAAGACTGGAAGAATCAGCCCTGAAGATTTAGGGACTGTGATGCGAGCTCTAGGCCAAAATCACACCGAATCTGAAATTTACAGATATTCCGAGGCACTCGAGGGAGATTTCTTGGGTTTCATAACACTCGAAGATTTTACCGAATTGATGACCAAAATCTATAAAATGATGGAAGATATTGACTATTTAAAGGCAGCATTCAATATCTTAGATTACGATAAAGATGGGTATATATCGCATAGCGAGATGCGCAACGTTTTTACCAATCTTGGTCAAAGAATGACTGATGAAGAGTTTGAGGATGTGTATCGTCATATTGATGTCGATGGAGATGGCGTCATTACCTGGAAGGACTTTTATACCGCCTATAAATCCTAGTCTAGGCGTAAAATTTCTTATAATTAACATTAATATAATTTTACAATGAATAAATAATACAAATGTTAGGAAAACAAATCTATTACCAATCTTGGTCAAAGAATGACTGATGAAGAGTTTGAGGATGTGTATCGTCATATTGATGTCGATGGAGATGGCGTCATTACCTGGAAGGACTTTTATACCGCCTATAAATCCTAGTCTAGGCGTCAATTTTCTTATAATTAACATTAATATAATTTTACAATGAATAAATAATACAAATGTTAGGAAAACAAATCTATTAGTAAACTGTTTGCGAATTTAGTGGAAGTTGGAAGTAAGTTTCAAAACATTTTAAGGTCAAAAGTCTGATTCAACACTTTTTTTATGATAAAACAATTTAGCATTTTGTGGGACAGATGTTTTCAATATAATCCATTCTTATGAATCGCTCGACTATGGGTAATCGATCAGAATTCTCTAGTATAAGGAAGGCCTTGAACTCAGATTTGTATGAAAACGCCTAATGTCAGTGGATAGAATGACACATAGATCATTATTACCCCAAAGCTAAAACCTACAGCACACACTAAAAACTACAAAAATTCTGTAAAATAAAAAACAATTAAAAATATTATAAACGAAAAACATGGAAGACACAAAAGAGGAGGAGATAACAGTTCATCCTCTGACTGACGACCAGGTCACAGAAATCTGCGAAATCTTTGCGCTCTATGAAACCCACTCACCTGGAACGATTAGCCAAAGTGATCTTGGCGAGGTGATGTACCAACTGGGAGTAATTCGCACAGAGCCCGAGATCAATTGCATGTTCCAGGAATTTGAATTGGAATTCAAAGAGAGGGTCACTTTGGAGCAGTTCCTCCAAGTAATGACCAAGGTCTACCAGCAGATATACGACAGGGATTCCCTGAAAGCGGCCTTCGACGCGCTCGATGAGACCAAAAATAATGTAATACACGGCAGCGATCTCCGCCACGTTGCCTTGTCAATGGGCGTAAAGTTTTCCGATCTGGAGTTTGAAGAAATGTACAAGCAGATCGATTTCGATGGGGATGGAAAAATTGGCTGGGCAGATTTTCTCAAAGCTGTTACGAAGCCCTGAATATGTTTTGCTTAGCATTCACATACGTATTGGAACTTAAAATAATAAAACGTTGTATTTATTAAGCGAAGAAAATCTCAAAGATAAAACCGTGGCAATAGTTTTCGGTCCACTCTATTTTTGCCATAACATTTTTTAATTAGTACAGCAAATAGAGCAAAGTTTCGTTCAGTTTGTCAGTTATTTGTTCTAGACTTTGAGGCCATCTTTGCCACCGCCCTCGTATGCATTCATGTTAATCAAATGCCAAGAGGTCAATCATACTTTCCCAGAACGTCACATGGATAATTTAAAAAGATTATCGTCCAACTGCAGTTTAATTGTATTATTCAGCATGTAAGTGGGTGGCGGTGCCACATTGAAGTGAAGGCTGTCAAAGGTATATGGCAATCAATAGCGCTCGTTTAGATACACATACTCATATTTACACAGGTAAATATGAAATATGGGTAATCGCTGTGCAAACGCATTGATAAAGTTGGCGGTCATCGGTGCAATTTAAGTCATTGATTAGTCCATCCATTAAAAGAGTTGACACAAATTGTCACAAATAGGGCGGCATCAATATTTCAAAATATTCGGAATGCTCTAGAATAATGCTATAATTGGCTTATCAATTTTCGAATTACATTGCTTCTTGAATTATGAAGCAGTTCTGTCTGCCCCATAGTTTTGAATCAAACTTAAAGTCGTATTTTATTTAATCGCAGCACATGTTTTATTCCCACGAATCGAGAACTTAACAATTGGAAAATTGTAGGGTGGGTTTTCAACCATATTTGTATGTATAAATATGAGCCATAATAAATAGGATGCACTTACTTTTGCAAAAGGTAAGTAACAGTAGTAATAGTATTGTAAAAGTATTTCATTGTTCAAATTAAAATTTCCTATAAGCTATACTACAGTTTGGCATTTTTCTTAGAAATAAAGTCTGTATGGTTAATGGGAAATTCCATTGTATCGGGGACCTCGTAGACACCACATTTTCCCTGGCCACTTGGTAGAAGTCGTCGAAATGCATCATGTGTTGGCAGTTGAACACTCAATCACTTTAATTGCAAGTCAATATGCTTGCTTGCATCAGTATAAAGTGGAAATTGAATTGAACACATAAGCGTAATTCGAGTTAGATATATGTACATACTATTGGTAGTAGGGCAGGCAAACCAGTTTAGTGAAAAATGCATTGTAAACTACTTGCGGAACACAATGCAGTAGATATTGTTGCAATTGTAGGAACGGGTTTGTAACAAAAATTACTTAAAATGCGAGTAACGCCATTTCAAATTATTCCGATTTTCATAAGATAAGTTGATCCCTATCACAACAGTGGTATTATTCATTAATGCTTCCGCTATCTCTGTTTGTCATGATACCAAAATTGTACGTTTCTGTTTATCTGACTTAGATAACCACTAGTTGTAAACTTCAAAGCCAAGACTTTTTATTTTTAGGGTTCCATTAAATCTATTTGTTTTTATATGCGTACGTGATGGGAAAAGAATCCACACCGAAGCTTCGCATTGCTGGGCCAATTTAAAGTGATGAATTATGGCCATCTGGCTATAAAAGTTTAAACCTCTCCCCAAACCGCAGGAAATCCCCCAGCAGCGGAAGTCTCTGAGCTGTGGTTAACCGCAGTCCCCTCGAGTTACCCAACGGTCTTGGCAACCTGACTCCGGACGGAATATAATTAGTGTAAACAGTAAACGCTTTGGCATGCGAAACGTAAACAGAACCAGCACTGGCCATGGATTTCTGTTTGCCACCATGGCCAAAAGTGTTCCGAAATGAACCTGAACCTGGTCAACATCCGCTCCTCCTTCTCCTCCTCCCCTCCCAGACACTTGTGTGAGTGATGCTGATGACTTTCGGTTTACGGCCGCCTGTTTGTCTTGGCCAAGTGCGCTAGACTGCCTGGCGTATCTAGCCTTCGGCCAGCAGGACGTGCTTCAATTTGGGTAAAAGCACAAAGTGAGCAGAAAATAAGCTACATGTGAGGGCGTGTTTGGGGCGGAGCACAGTTCAAGGCCAAGTTTGATGCCAAAAGCCAGACGCTGCCAAAAGCAATTGCCAGCAAATGTCGTGGATTTAGGGCCGTCCATCAACATTTAACTGTCTGCTGATAGTGAGAACTATGAATCATACATGTGACCCGCTTCATAAATCAATTAGGTTCTCATTTGTTTTTCCCGAGCTCCACCCTGGTGATAAGTTCAAGCGATTGGAATCGAAGGAACCGCAACACAAGTGCACTGGGGTTTCTGTTTTCCCTATTTATCTTGGACAGTTTCAACGCGCCAGCCCCAGATAGGAACAGATAATTGTTATTTAATACCCTTATCTAAGTCATTCAGTCGAATTTGGGCCGCAGAGTGTTCGTATCTAAGACCCCCCGAAATTGTGACTCAACTCACCTGAAACTCTTTGAACTGCTGGTGCGTCTGGACGACGATGTTCTTGAATGAATCGTTCGGCTCGCCCGCCGGTCCGAATGCGATGAATACGATCGTGGCGATTATCACTCCGATCAGTAGCAGGATCAGGTGTTTCGTGCGCATGGCCGCTAAAATTGACTTCGATTTCGCCTTGTAGCCAATTTTGCGGGCAAAGAGGCGCTTCAGGGTGAGTGAGGCCTCCAGTCTGAAGGCTTTCTGGCTTCCCTTATAGCCAAGTGGCAAAGTTTGTCTAGTTGTCCGTTGTTGTTTGCATTAAATCATCATTAAATCACGCTAAATTCTTGCTTGCATCGCAATTTAGTTATTGAGCATTTATTTGTTTATTTCGTCTTCTTCATTATGTATGTAGTTTTCCGTTGTCAACATTATTTTGCGACCTGTTAATGAAAAATGAAAGCAAGCAAAGTTACACTTTTTCTTTCGTGGCATTGAAATGTTGCCACGGTCTTGGGTATTTTAAATAAATACAAATTTATTGTGCACGCTCCCAGATTGTGTAAATAAACTATTGATTTATTTATAACGAACTGTAAACAAATTTTTTCTCCTAAAGGAAAAATGCCTACAGCCAAATTGTAGGAAATTAAATTTTTTTGTTTATCCTAAGTCCCAATGGTTTAATAACTAAATTCATAGCTCTACAAATGATTTCACTGATACGTAATGAGTAATCATTTTTGGTTTGACTAATTTTTTCGGATAACATAACATAACTTTATGAATCATTTAATTTTTTGTCTTTATGACAACATGACTATAATACAAAACAAAAGAGAACGCTATAGTTGGGTGCCACGACTATCAGATACCCGTTACTCAGCTAAAGGGAGTGCGGGGGAGATATAAAACTTTGATCGCGCATAGCTTTTTAACGAGTGGTCCGATTTGAAAAATTTCTTCGACATTTCGATAGGAATTCAAAAACACATTAAAACTGCATTTTACTTTTCCGAAATCTTTAAAGGTGTGGGCGCCAGACACCCTTCAAAATCGTTTAAGGCCATTGTGGGCGTTAGAGGGGGCGCGTATCACCTTTTTGAAACAAACTCCTAGAATCTGCATGCAAAATGCTCATCTTTTAGCTTTTATAGTTTCCGAGATCTCAGCGTTCATACGGACGGACATGGCTAGTTCGACTCGTCTAGTGATACTGATCAAGAATATAAAGTCGTATGGGAAATCAGAGTTTTAACCTTACTTTAAATTTAACAGGCGGACGAGAAAATGGCCCTAAGAGTAACGGGTATATGTTCATACATACATATGTATATCATTGCACAAACCAACAGTCTGTAATTGGGAGAGATTTCTGTGACATCCCCGTAAGAAAGACACAAAATAACAAGTTTTTGATCTTAGTTTTCTTTAAAATGCAAAATTTAAAAGGAATTTATATGAAGCTTCCTTATTGAGCTTCTTCATTTTACAAAAATACATTTTTTTTAAATATTAAAATAAATATATGTAAAATAATTCATAATTGTTTTGTTTTTGACTTATTTAATTACATATGTAATGGGGGTGCCACAGACATCGCAGGGATGTGATTCTTATGTGCATCAATACAAATTGTACACGTATTAGCGCTGAAGTGATACAAAATTACAGCTCTTTTCGTTTGAACGCATCTAATGCAAATTTAAAAATTTTTACTTCACCGGAATCCGACTGATTTTGATCAGTTGAGACCGAAAATTAACCCAGAAAAATTAATATCCCTGATCTGAGGTACGGGCATTCGCTAGCACCCCCAAAGCAGAAGCCGCGTGTTCCCCTTGATGGGGTTAATTTCCTGGCGCCGGGCCAAAATGCGAGATGACGAGTGCAAGGTGAGGGCAATATAGCGATAACTACAAATGTATAGGTATGTACATACATGTGTATATTACAGCAACGATGTGACAATGATGTGCAATGTGCGTCGACTTACGCTTTTTTTATGCGGCGCTCAACAAAGGGCAGCGCTATTCGCAGTTACTTTTGTTGTTCGCCGCGTACAGCTGTTGTTGCTGGAGGAGATTGGGGTGTAGAAATGAAGAAGGCCGAGAAATTACCGGCGCAGCCTCCATTAAAATTTTCTGATAAGCTCACTCGACACACACACTGGCACCAGCGACTTGTTGTTGGCCCAATACTTTTACATAATTTACAGTTCCTGCGGCCTGCGGATTTTACTTTCAGTTTCGTATTCGCAACGGTAAATAATATATGCGAATCACGACGAGCGGCGCGGCGAGCAAACAAAACACTTGAGTTCGCAGTTCAATAGGTTTTTTCAGCACTAGCGGTTGCTATTAATGGCCTGCGCTGTGCATTCATTATGCACCTGCTGCGGAAAGCGGACGACTCAGTTCTCGAGCCTATAATTTAAAATGCGGAATAGCTGCAACTGCTCTAGAATCGGAAACGCCGTGCGCGCTTTGCTGAAAGTTTTTTATGCAAATTCGATGGGCGATAGAGGTGGGGAGCAGCGACGGAAACATCGATGCATCGATGTTTGAAAACTTTTGGAAACATCGATGTGTAATGGCGACTATCGATGTTTGTACAACCCCAAAATGTTAAAGTGCAGCGTTGTTAACAGAAATGTTAAGAGGGTGTATTTGCTAGCTACTGTTAGAAAATCTTAGTTTCTTTACATTCCTGTTTTGGGCTCAATTCGGGTAATGTGTGGGTCTTCCCACAGAGCTCCATCCACCATCTACCATCCGTTGAACGGATGGTCCGTAAGGTTTTGCCGTTCCGAAAATTTCCCAGTTAGTCCGCCATCCAATTTTGACGGACTTTAACGGGCTCTTTTATGCGATAGTTAGGCGATGTGTTTTCGGTGCAACTCTGAATTCTTCCTCTTGACTGTGAAAAATGGAACGTTGACTACGAGAACAAATCAAATCAATGGCGGGAAAAAATTAAATAATGCTCAAGTTCATTGTTTTTTCGCTATTGTTCAATTATTTGTAGTTTGTTATGAGCGGAAAAGCATTCGCCAACAAGTTGCTATGTGTGGGCCAAAATTTAAGCTGTTCTTCAAACGAAAACATCAATGTTTGCAGCGAAGTCTCAGAATATGTTCTGCAATTCGTAAATACTGACAAATATTAATTAAAAGTCTACTATGTACTCCTATAAAGCTCCAAAGTTGCTATAAATTACCAAAACAGCACAAATTTGGTTTTGTTTACAACATTTTTTACATTAATATTGGCTAGACAGAGGTGTAGTAAGAGCGGAGTGTGGGGTACGGGAGGTTAGGCTCTCCCCCAGTCAGCAATATGTATGCATAATCGTTATGGAATGTGTTATAAAAGCTCAGATATGTTTTAAACTATTATCTTATGCTATTTATTATATTATTCTACATTATGTTTAGGAAAACGCAATTTTACGCCAGTTTTGCCGAGTTAAAATCCCCCTTCGTCAATGTTGAGTTGAGCAACTGCTCTTAAGTCAGCTGTTATCGGATGGTAGATGGTGGATGGAGTTCTGTGGGAACACGAGTTTCACATTCGTCAAAAATCCCAACCGTTTCACACGGATGGACTCTATGGGAAGAGGCTATTACATTCTTTAAAACCAAATTTTGGCGATCTCCTAATGGTAAAAATATTTTTAGAAAAACAATTTGAGAAAAAATCGATTAATCGAGTGGTTGAAAGCTCCACTAACCGAGTGATGTAATGTTGTGATGTAAATTGTACTTATATTCATTATTTGTTTAAACCAATGTTGTCCATAAAAGAAAAACTTGAACAAAGTTTGGCGTTGCTGAAAAAATATGACTGGTTGTTGGATGCCTATATTCTAGTTAGTACTTGCAATGCATATATTGATAATTGACATGAGCGTTAAGTATAGGACTTTTTTCTGGACGACCATTGGAGTAAACTTCCTGAAACCTGGCTGGAACGCTTGGAAAACATTCCCTTGGAAAACCTAGCAGATCTGCTCGAGGACCATGGTTACCAGCTGAACTGGCCAGTGGATCTAATGGACCTGCAGCAGGAGCTGCAGAAACTTTGCATTGGCCGTGCACCCAGGAACAAAGTCGAAGTTGGTAAAATTCTGTCGGTGATTTAAACCAAATTCAGTTACATATATGTTGATATCATTTCCCGATGCAGAACTCCTTTCCCTGCCCCCTCCTGGATCATCCCAAGCTGAAGTACATGTTCCTAAAGCGGGTGAAACCAAAAAAGCATCATGAGGTCACTCGGATGGCGGAGATTTGTGCCCTCAGCCACCGACAGACACCTGTTGATTTTATTGTCGATTTTGGAGCCGGTGTGGGTCACCTGGCACGCATCCTGGGCTACGGATATGGTCTGCAAGTGTGCTGCTTTGAAATGCAACCCGATCTCAACCAGCAGGCGAGCGAAGTCGATCTGAAACTGGAGTCCATGGCAGCAAAACACCTGGCACAGGCCGAGACCAGGCACTTCCGGCGACCAGTGCATTTAACACAGCGTTTGGAGAGCGGAACGCAGCCAGAGCACTTCCTAGCCAGCATTCGGGAGGCCCTGCAGCTGGAGAACGACCAGTTTAGCTTCGGAATCGTAGGCCTGCATCCGTGTGGCAATCTGGGACCCACATTGATGCGCATGTTCCTCGGCTGCCCGCAGGCCAGGTTCCTCAACTTTGTGGGCTGCTGCTACCAGAAGATGACCACCCAGGCCACGCATCCCAGGGAGCAGGTGCATGGCTACCCGCTGAGCGGATTCCTCAGCGCTAAACCGGGATGCCAGCTCAGTTACGAGGCCCGCGAGATCTCCTGCCACGCCATGGAGGTGTATCACGATCGCCTGCGGGCTGGGGACTACGAACACCTCAAGATACACTCCCTAAGGGCCGCCGCCGAGCGAATCATTGTCCAGCAGTTTCCCGGCCTCCGGCACTGTGCTCTGCGGAATGTAAAGCACTCACCGGGCATGACGTTCCACCAGTAAGTTAATCCCATTCCCAAGACATCTGTAGCCAGCATGTTGTGCAGATATTTCCAGAAAGCCGTTCAGGGAACTCGCTTCGAAGCTCTGGACAGCCGGATTCTGAGTAACGAGCAGACGGAAACAGACCTGGCCAACTGGCAGCGGATAATTTCCTTCTACACACTTCGTTTAATGATGGCTCCGCTGGTGGAGAGCATTATTCTCTACGATCGCTGCCTGTTTCTCATGGAAAACGGTATAGATCAACATTCAAAGTAGTACTTAACCAGTGTTAAAAATCCCATTCTTGCAGACTGTCAAGTGCGGATAGAGGCCATTTTCGATCCCCGCCTCTCACCTAGAAACCACATCACTAGGGCAGTGAAACCCTAACTCAGATAGAGTAGAGTTACCTTAATCTGACCATAAATCTCACAGAAGTGCCCACGCCCGTCTGGTTCTTATCGTTAAGTGGTTTTGTGGTTACACTTTATGTATGTTGCTTTTATATACGAGTTTATTTTTATATGGATAAAGATAATATCGTGTCGTCGATAAAAAATGCACTTAAAGTTTGTCTAGATCGTTGGACGTTAAAAAAGTCTTGTTCCCGTAAATCAGGGTCTTCACTTGTAGTAGCCCTTTTCGGCCGCCGCCTCCACGATGGTGCGAATGGCGGTGAAGGCCTCGCTGGCGGTGGGCTGGATCTCCACTGCAGGCAGAATGAACAGGTCCTGGCTATCCGGAGGACCGCGCAGCTCGAAGGTGTAGGCAATCGGGATCTTCGCCTCAGAATGCGCCCAATCCATGCTGCCGCCGCTCGAGGGATAGATGGTCTCATACAGGCTGCCACTCACGTAATCCCTACCGCTCTCCGCCTTGATCGCGGCCGATGCCTTCTTGCCGAACTCCTGCAGGTCGTCGTAGTTGGACACCCGTTCCTTGGTGTAACCGTACGGAAACATCAGCATTTGGGAGTAGGAATGCAGCGCAATGTAGGTCTTGATCTGCTCCTTACCCGCATTTGCGCGTATAAACTCAATTAATCGCTGGGTCTCCAGCTCGCTACCAGCGGAGGGACCTGCAAAGTCGTAGCGGGTGGGATCGCTGCTAGATCCCGTCGAGTTCCAGTGATCGGGATAGTTCCTGTTGAGATCCACCCCACGGCAGGTGCCGAACAGCTGACGATTCTTGCGCCACATTCGATCGTGCTCGAATGTGTACTTGTAGCCATCGGGATTGACGCAGGGGAAGACGAACCAGTTGTAGTCCTGGGCCAGTTTCTGCACCTTCGGATCCTGGGAGGTCAGCAGCTGGTTGATGATGTAAGTGGCGGCGGCTGGGGCAATCCACTCCCTGGCATGGATGCCGCTCTCTATGAAGATGGCCTTGTTATTGGGGCTGCTGGACAGCTTGACGCCCTTGATGGCATTCCCCTGAGTGCTGGTGCCCATGTCCAGTACGGTGACACTCTGCGGGTACTTCTCGGCCATTTTATCCAGCCACTCGTAGATGGTCTTCAGGTGGAAGAAGTGCTGCCAGTCAAACTTCGAGGCATCAATGCTCTCCGGCTGTACTTCGCCCAGATTACGGTCGATCTTCTCCTGGAAGTTGTACGTCTAAGAGAGGGTGTTCCCGTTTGGTAAATATATGTGTAATCTATTGTTGATTTATTAATAGCCACTCACAAGAACACGATGCTTCACCTTGTAGGTCTTGAGCAGATCGGCAATGTCAGCCACGCGATGAGCTGAAACCAGAATGGATAACTTCTGGCCAATTTCGCGGGCATGTCCGATGAAGGTGAGGCTATCGCTCTGCTCCTCCAGCTTCTGGAACAGTTCGATCTGCTCCTCGTTCTCGAACTCCACATTGTAGATTCGATAGTTGTCGTAGCGGGCCTGGTCCGGAGGAATTCCGCCGCAGCCGGAGGCCGCAGCCACCGGGCAAGTTCCACTTTCCAGTTTAGTACTGCTCGCTGCCATCGTCAGAATGAGAATGACTAACCATAGCGCTCCGATCCGCGATGTTAGCATATTTATAATATTTGTTTCTATTTTTCCACTTTGTTGTGTTTGCCAGAGAGCGAGAGAACCGAACCGCAGAGAGGTAGAGTCGTTACACTAGTTTACAGCCAAAATGCTCCCCAGCAATTGATGGCAAATTCTGTTAGTGTTTGACCCCTAGATCGCGAAAATAGCATTAATTTTTTTTTCGATGGCACAGTTTTTTTTTAAAGATTTTTTAAAGTTCGAAATGTTAAATTTCGGACTTTTTTCGAACTTCTTCTTATATCTCGGCAGATATCCACCCGATTGGGCCAGTTTTAGTTTTATTTTAAAGTCAATAGATCAAAGCTCAACTTTGCCATACAGATCAATATGATTGGATAAGTAATGGCAGCGTAGAAACTTGACAAAGATGAAAAATGTGTTTTTTGGTCGACTGTAAGTCGGCTGTATATATCGTAAAAACTCGAAATAAATCCGTTGAAAAATCATAATGGGTACAAACTTAAAGTTTACATCCTACCGAATAAAACATGCCGGATATGGCCCAAATCCAAGGAAAACTGGATTTATGGTGGATTTTTAAAGTTCGGATTTTTCCACTTTTTTCGATTGACAAAGTCCAAATTTAAGATTTATCATAGGCGGCGACATGTAAACAAAAATGAGTGGTGATGGCAGCCGGGTCAAAAAATAGCTAAATCAGATATTTAAAAGCTAGAAATTTATAAAAATGAATTTAATTTTTAAAAATTCTTTAAAAAATATTAAAATTCTTGCGTTATGACTGAGAGTATTTTTAATAAGTAATATCCATCTGGACAATTCATTCTTAAAAAGTAGCTAACCTTAACTTTACAAAAGCATGCTCTTTTTAATAAGTACTGCCTTATCAAAAACGAAAAAAAGAGTACGTATTAGAGAAAAAAATAAGAAAATAATGAACAAGATAAAAGAATACACTTGTTTAAATGGTCCAAACACTTTTTGCAATGTGTGTGGTAAATTTATTATGAATAATAAATTTCGACCCTTTGTAAAGTTAAGGTTAGCTACTTTTTAAGAATGAATTGTCCAGATGGATATTACTTATTAAAAATACTCTCAGTCATAACGCAAGAATTTTAATATTTTTTAAAGAATTTTTAAAAATTAAATTCATTTTTATAAATTTCTAGCTTTTAAATATCTGATTTAGCTATTTTTTGACCCGGCTGCCATCACCACTCATTTTTGTTTACATGTCGCCGCCTATGATAAATCTTAAATTTGGACTTTGTCAATCGAAAAAAGTGGAAAAATCCGAACTTTAAAAATCCACCATAAATCCAGTTTTCCTTGGATTTGGGCCATATCCGGCATGTTTTATTCGGTAGGATGTAAACTTGAAGTTTGTACCCATTATGATTTTTCAACGGATTTATTTCGAGTTTTTACGATATATACAGCCGACTTACAGTCGACCAAAAAACACATTTTTCATCTTTGTCAAGTTTCTACGCTGCCATTACTTATCCAATCATATTGATCTGTATGGCAAAGTTGAGCTTTGATCTATTGACTTTAAAATAAAACTAAAACTGGCCCAATCGGGTGGATATCTGCCGAGATATAAGAAGAAGTTCGAAAAAAGTCCGAAATTTAACATTTCGAACTTTAAAAAATCTTTAAAAAAAAACTGTGCCATCGAAAAAAAAATTAATGCTATTTTCGCGATCTAGGGGTCCAACACTAACAGAATTTGCCATCAATTGCTGGGGAGCACACCAAGAATATTATTTTGTAAACTAGTGTTATCAACGAAATGGTTACAGAGGGGGCGGTTTGCGGGCAGGGAAGGAAAACCAGAAACCAGCTGTGCTGGCTAATCCAGGGTTTCCAGCTAGCATATTTCGCAGACACATATGGGTTATGGCCGTCATAAACGGATTCCGCGAAAAGTATCCCATTTCCATATTTTACAAGGTGTGTCTACTCAGGTAATTTTTTTAATTTCAACTTAACGATTGCAAAATAAAAATTTTTCAAATTACTTTAGTTTTTGGGATTTTAAATGTGGTTTGTTATGCAGGAATTTTAGATTAAAGGTCCCGAAATAAAAATCAAATTTTAATTCACGTCAAGACAGAGTTAGAAACCTTTTAAGACCTTTAGAATTCCGTAAAGCCTTCTTTTTTAAAAACCTACATAAATTTGGCTGAAAATAATATTAATATATCAAATAATATAATATTGCTCTATATATCTGACCAATTAACAATGAAGATTAACATTTTTCGAGACCTGTAAGGCCGAGAAATGAATTTTCAATTCATTCTAATAGTTCGTTCAATACGATATATTGAAGATAATCGCATAGTACAAATATTTGGAACATAAGACATCTCTCAACGTCCAAAAAACCTTAGTGAAGATTATAAAGTTTTGATCTTTGGACGACAAGGGGTTTAGTCTTGTCTCCATAAAGAGCATACACTATATTTGAAACCCAAGTCAATCAAATAAAAGAAACAAGTATGGTTATGAATTTATTTTTGTGCAATTTCATTTAAATTAAATATGAGAAAATGGTTCGGTCTTTATATCTACGCTTATCAGTAAGAATAGCATTATATATTTCTGTTATTTGATTTTAGATTCCTTACCTCTAAATGTAATTAAAATCGATCGATAGTAAGTTTATTAAACATCGAAATCGTTTAGAATTCGAAACAAAGGCACTACTTCTTCTTGCCCCTGCCCAATGTGAGTGTGTGCGCACCATTGGCCAGCTGCAGCCTACGGCGCTGAAGCTCCTGGCATTCCTCCTCCAGCTGGCGACGCGCATCCTCCAGTTGGGTCTTCTCCTCAAGATGCTCCCGCTTCAACCGCTCGAACTTGGTGTGCAGATCCTTCTCGCTGTCCTTCAGTTCGTTTTCCTTCTGCTTGACCCGTTGCACGAACATTTGGCGCACTTCCTCCTCCTTGGCCTGCAGGCAGGCCAGATGGTCGGATCGTTTCGTCTCGAAGGTCTGCTGGAAGGACACCGGCTGGTTGTTGCTGTCCACGTCCACAAAGCCCATCTGTTGCAGGCGCCGCTGACGGAAGAGCTCATAGTGGCGTGTGTGCGTCAGCTCACGCAGATCCTCCATATTCGTGCGTATGAGCATCTCGCGCAGCTTAACGAAGTCGCAGTGCGCCTCGTTCTCTATGTGCACCGATCCCCAGGGATATTGGCGGGCACGGACCTGCTTTCCGGCCACCTTTACAAACTCCGTACTGCCGACAACGGCAAAAGGCAGCTGGCCATTCATAGAGGCGTTGGTGTCGGCCACCGTTTCATCGTCCGTGGGAAACTCGTAGATGCTCACTTTGTTCCGGCGCAGTTCGTCCATTATCCGCTCCTTGAACCCAGACAGTTCCGACTTGGAGATGGTGTCCGCCTTGGCGATCACGGGTATGATGTTGACACGGGTGTCCAGCTGCTTCATGCACACCAAATCCATGGCCTTCAGTCCATGGCCAGTGGGGCAGATGAAGTACAGGCAGGCGTGCACGCGTCCATCATGGGCACTGGCCATTGTGCGCTGGATCTTGAGCTCCTCCTGCAGGTACGCCTCGAACTGGCTGTCCACGTAATCCACCAGGGCCTTGTAGCTGTCCCCCTTGTTCACCTGATCCCCGTACCCGATCGTGTCGCAGACGGTGAGCTTCAGACGGACGCTGCTCTCCTGGAGCTCGTAGGTGTTTGCCTTTAGCTTGACATTGGGCAGGTTGTGCGGACTGGGCGTGGACCCAAAGCTGGTGTTGAACAGCGTGTCCATGAGCGTCGATTTGCCGAGCGCCGTCTCCCCGATGCACAGGATATTGAAGCTGAAACCGTTCTGGACGCTCTTGTTGACCAGTTGGTCCGGCAGAGTGTCGAACCCCACGTGGCCACCCAGCTGGAGCTGCCGCGGTGCTTTGGACGCCACCTCCTGGGTCTTCTTTTCAGTCGCTAGATGCACCATTTCGCTCTCGGTTCTGGTAAAACAATGGCTCTGGATGGCAACGGGCGCCACTCTTTATACGCGGAAAACTCGAGGGTGCAGCTTGCGAAAATTCCGGCTTTTCTTTCTAATCACCCACTTGGGTTTTCCGGCATGTGGTATATAACGACAATTTAATTTTACTCGGCCGTTTTCTACCTGTGATTTATTTTACCTGCACTTAATGAATTTGAATGAGATGCCGGGTCAATTGCTTATCGAGACAGTGCTGCTCGATTGCAAAAATACATCTTGACTGCAAATAGCTAAAAAGGTTTAGCTATAAAAAATTAAGATTTTTAAGAATACCTTTTGGTTATAAAGTTTTTAAAAAAAAACTTGGTTGGTGTATTTATAATATTATATTTATAAATATAATAAACTTTTTATTTAATACACACAAAATCATGTTGAAAAGTCATATCGTGCAAGTATTGTTTGTTTCCTATTATTACCTATAAGAGAATATCTATTTACAAACTTATTAATGCGGTTATTTTTAATTAAACATAAATTGATAAGTGTAACTTTTTTTTTTTCATTTTCAAAATAGCCAATGTCTCGATAACATCGGCGCTGCCAGCACTGTTCAATGGGATATCGATTCCCTCTCAACGCATGCTAATTTGCAAGCCGCAGAAATTTAAAGAATTTTTGCGCGATTTATTAACAAAAGTTATCATCCGAAAGAAGCGAACGAGGTAAGGACAAGAAAGACGAACAGGAGGATTTTGTGAACCAACTTGCAACAAATTTCTTAGCACCAACCGAGGAAAGGAGCACCGGAGAAGGGCCACCCATAAGAAGTCAGCTAGACGGATGTGATCGAACCACAATTAAAACCCACATCATGAAGCGCCACGCCAGGAGCAGTTTGTCGCGCCACCTGCGGAGCAAGGATCGTGGCTGCGACAACGAGAACGAACTATCGGGCGACTCCCCGGAGCGTGTTCCTCCACCCGCTAAGAGACCAATGCGAGGTGGAGCGGTTCGTGGACCATCAGAAGAAAGTAGTGATTCAAGGAGTTCAGGCAAGGAAAGTTCCGGATCTGGAAAACAAAAGCGTAGTGTTGTCGTAGTATCGACGGGGCAGTACAATGAGGAAACAAAATTTGCTAAAAGTGTGATTGGTAAAGATGGAACACTGCAATTTGATCAGTTCTTAGATCTTTTAATTAGAGAAAAAAGACTAGAAATTCTGAAAAGAAATGGGATAAACCCAGCTAATATGTCCAGTATATTACATAGAGCACGAGCTAATGGTGTAAAAGCATTTAAGGAGTTATATGATCTTTGGTTCGACGCTCAAGGAAACAAAACTCAATACTTAAAAACTTTAGAAGCAAACCGAATAAATCTATCTAGTATCTCCAGCATTTTAAGTAAGGCAGGAGCTAGTGCTGTTAAAGCTTTTAAAGAATTGTACGATCTGTGGTTTGATCTCAACGGGAAGAAAACACGGTACCTAATAAAACTAGAAGAAAGTGGAGTAGATCTAATTCGAATATCGAGCATTTTGCATGGTGCGGGAGCTAATGCTCCGAGAGCTTTCAAAGAATTGTACGATCTTTGGTTTGATCAGACCGGAAATAAAACACGATATCTTGTACAACTAGAAGAAAATGGAGTAGATCTAGTTCGCATGTCTAGTATATTAAGTGGTGTGGGAGCTAATGCTGCAAAAGCTTTCCGAGAATTATACGACCTTTGGTTTGATACAGACGGCAATAAAACGCAATACTTAAAAACTGTAGAAAAGGAAGAAGTCATTTTATGTAATGTCACAAGTATTTTAGGTAAAGCAGGACCTAATGCTGCAAAAGCCTTTAAAGAATTATACGATCTCTGGTTTGACCAGAAGGGAAACAAAACACGATACTTAATAAAATTAGAAGAAAATGGAGTAGATCTAGTTCGCATGTCTAGTATCTTAAGTGGAGTAGGAGCTAATGCTACAAAAGCTTTTCAAGAATTATATGACCTTTGGTTTGATGCAGACGGAAACAAAACTCAATATTTAAAAACTCTAGAAGAAAACGGGGTTAGTTTAGCGACTATGTCTAGTATTTTACATAGAGCACGAGCTAATGCAGCAAAAGCTTTTGAAGAGTTATATGATCTTTGGTTTGATAAGAACGGAAAAAAGACTAAATATTTAAAAACATTAAGAAAGAAAGGAATACATTTATCAAATATATCGAGTATTTTGGGCGGAGCGGGAGCTAGTGCTGCAAAAGCTTTTAAAGAATTATATGGCCTTTGGCTTGATGCAAAAGGACATAAAACTCAATATTTAGAGCACTTTATTAAGAACAAAGATGGAGACGAGAATTTTACCGTTCACAACTTGTCTGGTATGTTAAGTAGAGCAGGGGGTAATGCTAAGGATGCTTTTAAAAAATTACATGATATGTGTTTTAATAAAAAAGGGGAAAGAACAGAACTTTTAGATGATTTCTATAGGGAAGGTTTTAAGCCAAGCAACTTATCCTGTTTGTTAAGTGGATCAGGGGCTCAAATTTCTTCTAATTTAAAAAAGTTGCATAGCGCATTTTTTAATAAGAAAAGGGAAAAAACAAAGCTATTAGATGATTTCTACAAGGGAGGTTTTAGACCTTGTGATTTATGTAGTATATTAAGCGGATCAGTTGATAGCTTGGGCAAATTTCATCATTTTTGTTTTACAGGAGAGACACAAAAGTATTTATACAATTTTTTAAATAAAGAAGATGGTTTTACAGCAAGTAATTTATCTGGGATATTACACGGGGCAAAAGCTAATATTTGTTCTGCCTTAAAAAATTTTCATGATATTTGTTTTGATGAAATGGGAAACGCAACGCAGATTTTAGATGATTTTTATAGGGAAGGTTTTAGGCCAGATTATCTATCCAATGTATTATCCCTCGCAGGAAATAATGCCTCCTCTATTTTAAAAAATTTCCACACATCATGTTTTAAAGAAAATTGTTTAAATCACTTCTTCGCCGAGGAAAAACTTTTTACGCCGAAAAATTTATCAAAACAGATATTATATGGAGTAGGACTTAATGCTCGTCAAGTCTTTAAGAAGTTACATGATCTTTGTTTTGATAAGGCAGGAAATAAAACAGAATATTTTAGCAACCTTATCAAGGGTAATCGGAGGGAGGTATTTAGTAAATTATATGAAAAAGTTAGAGGATAATATTTTAACACAATATTAGTGGAATAGGAAATATCTCAGAGGTTGATGCTAAAGTTGCTCATGGGCCTTATTATTTAATTTAAAAATGTTATATAATAATACTTATCACAATGTAATTTGTTTAACGTGTCTGTTACTCTTAGTAAAATTAATTGTACAAAAATTGTTAATTAGTTAGCAAATAACAAAATATGTAATACACTAGTAGAAATAAAAATGCAATTTTATAGCCGAATTAATTATTATTACAATGATCATTGTTCACTTTATAAAGTACAAAGTATATACCAAAATTCAAGCACATCCTTGTTGCATGGACCAAGTGGAAAAAAGAGAATGTAGAACATTTTGGATATTATATATTATCATTATCAAAAAATATTTCAAACACAAGTTTTTGTTGAAAATTTTAACCTCACAGGCGTGAAAATAGCCAGAAACGGTTCGATAACGTCCGCGCTGCCAACACCATCGTGCGCGTCGGCTGCCTATCGATAACCGCATTCCACTTTCAACGCATACAGAATTTGCAAAGCCGCAGAAAATTGAAGAATCTGAGGATTATTCGCGATTTATTGGCACAAAAGGACTATAGATATCCCCCGAAGGAAGCCAAAGAGGTAAGGACAAGGAATGTGAACCGAATTCTGGTGGTTTTGGGGCACTTTTCGCTAAGAGCGGTTTTCTTTGTCGTCGGGGCGCCGCCATTTTCTTTTTGCTCGGCCGCCGCTTGTCTGCCTGTTTTTCACCAGTACTTTCACAAGACATTCACATCTCGACTTGTTCGCAGATTCCCGACCAGAACCAAATTGCCAGAAAGTTCTCAGGCAGCACCAACCGAGTAAAAAAAAACACCGGAAGAGCCGCCCATGAGTAGTCATCGAGACGGAGCCGGAGCCGATCGAATCACAATCAAAATCCACAACATGAAGCGCAGCGCCTCGCGCTCCCCGGGTCCGGCCTCCAGGAGCAGTTTGTCGCGCAATTCGCGGAGCATGGGTCGTGGCTACGACAACGGGAGCGGGGTGCCGGGCGATTCCCCGGAGCGCCTGTCGCCGGAGCGAATGCGCCGCCGCTTGGAACGATCGCCGAGTCCACGTGGCCGCTATGGCTCTCCGCATCGGGAGCCCTACATGCGTGGTCCTCCGCCCGCAGAGCGACCCGCTGCCTACAAGGTCCTGTGCGTCAGCGCTCTGCCGCCCAAGGCTCCAGACGATTTTATCGAGGAGACCCTGTACCGCGAGTACAAGAAGTTTGGCGACTTCAGTGTGCGATTGGCTCACGACCTGGATGAAAGGGTGGCCTACGTTTGCTTCCGAACGCCGGAGGACGCGCGCGAGGCCAAGCACCACAAGCCACGCCTCATCATCTACGACAAGATGGCCATTGTAGAGCCGGTGTACAAGTCCACCACCAGGCCGGAGTATAGGTAGGATTTATCTTTATAATTTCGGAACCTATCGCCTAAGTTTTTTGTTTTACATAGTAGACCCCGTGGGCACTCAATGTCCCCGCCGGACTACGAGCGCTACCACTATTCACGCTCACCCATGGGCCAGGGGGTTCCTCTGGATCACCGCCGGCCTCCGCTTGATCCCTACGACCGCTACGGTCCTCCCCATATGCATCCCCACGCTGTGCATCCGCGGGACTACCGACCAATGCACCATGAATATCCCCATCCGCCACGCGGACCACCTCTCCATCGCGGCGGTCATCCACATCACATCCATGGCCACGCACCTCCCCATCAGTACGCTCCAATGAGGCCACTGGCACCACGTCCACATGCGCCTTACGAAAAGCCCGAGAGCAAAAAGGACAAGTTTCCCAACTACTTGCATCACGTGCAGCCCGAGGATGATCCCCTATCCACGCGCACCCTGTTCGCGGGAAATCTAGAGGTGACCATCGCCGATGACGAGCTGCGTCGCATCTTCGGAAAGTACGGAGTAGTGGATGATATTGACATCAAACGGCCACCGCCGGGCACGGGCAACGCGTTCGCGTTTGTGCGTTACCAGAATCTGGATATGGCTCACCGGGCTAAGATCGAGCTATCCGGCCAGTACATTGGCAAGTTTCAGTGCAAGATCGGGTACGGCAAGGTGACTCCGGCGACTCGTATGTGGATCGGAGGCTTGGGCGCGTGGACCTCGGTCACTCAGCTGGAGCGAGAGTTTGATCGCTTCGGGGCGATCAAGAAGATCGAGTACCAAAAGGGCGAGCCGTACGCTTACATTCAGTACGAGACGGTGGAGGCGGCCACGGCGGCGGTAAAGGAGATGCGAGGCTTTCCACTCGGCGGACCAGAACGTCGTCTTCGCACGGACTTCGCAGAATTACCGGGCGCCACACCGGCAGCACCGTTCAAGGGCTCCAAGCCGCCATATGACGAAAGTGCATTGGAGTACCGTCGTCCGGAATATGATCCCTACTACGAAGAGTCATCGTCGTACGCACCGCGAGGTGGCTACTCCCCGTATCCACCCAGGGGTGGCTATCGAGGACGTGGTGGCTATCGCGGAAGGGGACGAGGCATGTACCACTATCACAACGATGTTCACAGACCACCTCATCCCGGATCCTTGGGTGGTTCCTCCTCTTCGGTGCCGCCTCCTGGAGGCGTGGATGATGAGTGGCGACGCCCACCGGGTGAATCTTACGACAGGGGAGCCCGCTCCAGCTCGCGGGAACCCGGTGTGGAACGTTCTCGGTCCAGATCGCCTTTGAAGCGGGCTCGCTCTCCCGGATCCGATTCCGACACCTCGACCCGTCGCAACGACGCCCTTGGATCGGCCAGTACGGTGCCGGAGGTGGCTCGCAAGTGCAGTACAGTGTGGACCGGAGCCCTGATCCTCAAGAGCTCGCTGTTTCCAGCCAAGTTCCATCTGACGGACGGCGACACGGATATTGTAGAGTCGCTGATGCGCGACGAAGAGGGCAAGCACAACCTACGCATCACCCAGCGACTGCGCTTGGATCCGCCAAAGTTGGACGATGTCCAAAAGCGAATCGCATCCTCATCGTCGCATGCCATCTTCATGGGCTTGGCCGGATCCACAAATGATACCAATTGTGACGATGCCAGCGTGCAGACGCGTCCGCTGAGGAACCTGGTCTCTTACCTAAAGCAGAAGGAGGCGGCTGGCGTCATCTCGCTGCTGAACAAGGAGACGGAGGCCACCGGAGTGCTGTACGCCTTTCCGCCCTGCGACTTCTCCACGGAGCTGCTGAAGCGCACATGCCACAGTCTCACGGAGGAGGGTCTGAAGGAGGACCACCTGGTTATTGTGGTGGTGCGCGGCGGAACGGCCTAAGATGGAGTAGAGTCGGTGGGGTGGAGCAAGCAGCAAGTGCTGGACAAACTGGAGGTAATGACTAGCCACAGTGCTCAACGAAAAAGACTCCGCCACACCTAACTATAACGTAGCAGCCGTAGTCGTATCTTAGATGCCCCTCCCCAAACGGAGGAGGACAAATGGGGGTCACATACATGCAAGGGTCGTGTATGTGCATCCTCCCAAGCACCGCACACACATACACATGATGCACACATTCAGAGACATGAGCAGAACCGAGGAGACATCACCCACACCCCATGACCCCAACACCCCGTATTAATTAACCATTAATTAACCTTCTTTTGCAGACAGGATCTCTCTTTATGGTTTCATTTCAAGTTCTTGATGTGTTAGTGACAGTGAAGTTCAAACATTTTTTTATTATTGTGCTAAAAAGTTTGAAAAAGTCGAACAAGATTGTATTTAATATCAAGTCATACAATTCTTTCCAATTTTATTATGTTAAAGTGTACACCTGAGAATGAAAACAAAATGAGTAAAAAACACATTTTCTAAAGAAATAAGCTCAATTCGAGTGTCCGCCTATGATAAACAACTAGTGCAAAAAAATCCCGAGAAAACTACAGTTTTTGTGTTCCTTAAAATTGGTTTCCTATTTTGATTTGTGTTACGCTGATGATTTCGCCTTTTGGTCTTTAGTTTGTGAACGAAGATGAAAATACAGTGCGACAAAAAGTGCACCAAGTAGTGGTCTGATTGTCCAGTTGACGAATCCAAAACAAACATTACGAAGTGTATCCACAGTTTGTTTGCAGTGCGATTTCCCGACAATTTACAACAGCAATCAGTGCGAAGTGTTTAATTCCAGCTGAGTTTCAGTTCAATTAAGTTCCCCTCGATCTCCCAGAGGTTCCTTGGTGCTTTTGGCCTGTGGGTGCGTGAAAGTGGCTACCAATTCCAAATCGTGTTCCGATCCCCAATCTATATCCGTCTTCCATCCGAAGAGAGAACGTCGTGTAGCATTTGCTCCAAAATGTCTTTGCTGTTTGATTGGGTTTGGCAATTGTTACATTGGTTTTCTTGTGGCTGCTATCAACAAAATGGTGTTTTGTTTATAATTTATACATGCGTTCATGCTACCTTTATGTTTCTGTGAGTTCAAGTGTCATTCCACGAACCAAAATCAGTTAATATATGATGATAATCCAAGTAGTTGGCCCAGTGCATGTGTTGTGTATGCGTGTGTTCTCAAATATATTATTTATATATATATATACCAATCGTAAATCTGTACACTCAGAGATAGTTATAACGATCAAACGCAGTTAACTTACATCATTAGACAGATGTTCGAATAATCTAGGCTTCAACAAAATATTATATCAAACTATTACACTGATATTTAAATAAACGTCAACTATCGAATCCTACCCAATGTGTTCAAAAATCTGGTGTTAAAAATGTGAGCTGTGAGTTACAGTGCAACCAAGTGCCGAACAAAGTGAACAAAAATCCGATGACCAAAACAGGAAGGTAAAGAAATTGTGCGCTAATGCATTAACTTCAATTTTAATAACAACTCGAAGGCGCCCAGTCCCCCCAAGCCCGATTTCAATCGTAGTACAGGTAAAAGGTGGTGCAGACCGCAAAATACGAAGGTCTCTCCACGGTGTAGGTCACAAATCCGTCTTTTTCAGCATCCCACAAGAAGTTGACCATGGAGTAGAGGCCCTGCATCAGGAATTCGCCCACGGTGACCAGCACTATGTAGCGATATCTAGTAGTACAGGGGGAGAAATGTGCTTAGTCAGGTCTAAAAGTGAACAGAACCCAAATCACCTGTCGTAGTTGTCGAGCTTGATCCGGTTCTTGATTTCCTCGCTGACCTGGGCAGCCATGTGCAGCGAGTGCTTGGGATGGAACATGTACTCGTCGTTATAGTGTCGGTTCATCACCGCCTTGATGATGTTCTCCACGCGCTCCTTATTCAGAGGATTCTTCGACTCCAGGCGGTAGGTGGGCATGAAGCGCATGGTGGGCTGTGAACAATGAATATGCACTTAAGATTTAAGAGGAGCCTGGTCACATGACTTACCTTGGCCGCCGGAGCACCCATGCCCAAGGGAACGCCTATGTGGGACTTGGTCAGCGATCCGCGCTGGCTGCTTGCTGGCCTCTGCATGATGATGAAATGGGAAACCGAATATGCATGTTAGTAATTCCTTAGACACTATGTCCCCCAATAGAACTCCCACAAGATATGGCGTGACTTGGACCAATTTCAGACAATCCATACGTTCCCGTGTTCACATTCCGTTACAAGCATCAATTCATTAAAAGGACATCAAATACCTATTGTAACCATAATGGCAAAATCAATCGTATACCTTTTCGCGCTCCTGCCCCAGGCAAAGATTCACCAGACCCGACCAGTTTTTCGCTGCAGCGGCTGCCATTTCTCTTTTGGTATTAATGGAATCGAGTCGGGTCGAGTGCGTAGCGGTTAGCCATAAAACCACAAATGATTATGCCATTAAGTCACTCCCTGCCAGATTGCCTGACGGCCTGTCGCCGTGGCAATTCGTGCCGTTTGTTGAATCAATACCGAGCCAAATTATGCGCCACTTGTCAGCCAAACTTACCGGCTTCTGGCTGCCCTCGGCCGACTTTTCCTTCTTCTCCTTTTTCCCCTTGCCAGTTTCCGCCTCCTTGGCGGAGGCCTCGGGCGCGGCGTCCTTGCTGCGCCGCTCTTCCGGAGAGTCTCCCATGATCTTAGTGTTTAAATAAACGTTTTATTGGAACTCCCAGACTCGAACGAAAATATAATCGTAGACAACGCAGAAAAATAAGAGCCCCCTAGATCGACAGCAAAATAAAGTCAAATCTGTTTACAACGACAATTAGTTTACACTTTATTTGGTTTGCAATGTGGGGAATATGTTTCACTTTTCGTGCTAGCAATTCGGTTCGGTTTCCCGTTTTAAAGTATACATATCAAACATATACACACAGTCAGTAGACGATAATACACATGCCAAGTTACGATATTTACTGGGTGCTCTTGTGGCCACAAAACATCAATTACATATATATACACATATTCAAATATAAATATACTCGATACATAATTCGGATTCGGTTAAATACACACCTAATAAATTGTCTATAAAAAGGAAAACAATAACAGTGCAAATTCTTGGCCACATTTACTTGTCTTTGTCTTTGTCTGTTGCTTCATCTTCATCATTTGATCATTTTGAGTCCAGGACTCCGAGTATGTCTAGACCTTAACGAACAGTTGAGTGTTTTAAAAACATTCGTGGCTCTTCGAAATATAAAAACTCAAATTTAGTTACAAAATCTGCAGTACAACTACTAAAAATTGGCGATAAAAACGCGCTGGTGGAGATAGCACAACACCGAGGAACAATTTCTTAGACATCTAACATCCATGTACTATATTA
The DNA here is from genome assembly GCA_037075205.1 of Drosophila prostipennis. NCBI lineage: Eukaryota > Metazoa > Arthropoda > Insecta > Diptera > Drosophilidae > Drosophila > Drosophila prostipennis. Next base: position 625,511 of record JBAMCJ010005005.1, on the reverse strand, counting down.
TATGGGCCAGTGGGCCTTATAAAAGAATAGCGTCTCGTCCCGTGCAAATTTTGGTGCAGACTTATGTAAATATTGGAAAGTACTAAATTTCTCCATATGTCGTTTCTTTCCTGTTTTTCTTTTTGTCTTAGATTCTTTGTTTCCGTTTTTCATTTTTAGATATTCGTACCAAAGTTAGTTTCAGTCGTGTAGTGGACACATAGGTAAAGCTTTAGTTGCGATCTGGGAGTCTGTTCGCAAATGAGTGGCATGTAACTTGCTTACATTTACATAAATAGACACATTTCTTTTAGCCGATAAATCGTATGCAATGTATAGTGGACACGTATAAGATGCAATAATTATAATCAGTGGGTTTCGTTAGTACATATAGTAATTGCTGGATTGTTTTGGGTTATATGCTATGCTCAGCGGTGTCTTCGATCTGCTGATTTGTTTTGTTATTTTCTTTTCAAATATGCCTCTAAAAATGTAGCTTTTGGAATTCGATTAGTTTCCGAGTTTTTTTGATGGCACCGTTATTTCATAACGCCACATTTGGTCCAAAAATTGTAATGTTTATTAATCTCTTAGCACGCCAGCTAATCGTTGGAGCGCACTTTACGCAGCGACCCGCGGTTGAACTTGCAAATGGACTCCAGAAGAGCGGAGCGTGTCGGCTCTTCGCCATCGCCGCCCTCCGCATCCCCAGCTAGCATGTTCGGCGTAGACGATTGCCTTTCCACAACTGCGCCCGGTGACGCCGGCGATTCCTGGTGATACAAGCCGCCCAAGTGCGGCGCAGGAGTAAGCGGTGGTGCTGAAAGGAAGACGGAATCGCATGTGAGTCGGGTAGGTTCGAGGGAACAAGCTAACAAACTACTAATTTGAAGCTGTGAACGGCTGTCAGATAACTACATTTTATGCCGGCCATTGTGGGCTCCTCGGGAGTGCTGTCGGAGCGGTTGAAGGAGTCGGCCCCACATAACCCACCAACCACTGCGGTGCTGGAGGAAGCTACTGCTGCAGTTGCGGCCACAAGCGACAAGCGTCCATTGTTTGTTTGGATTGAACCTTGCTGCTTTAGCTTCGACTGTTTGTGCTCTAGTTTCTAGACGTAAGCATTGATTTAAATAAACGAAAAGAGAAACCAAAAGATGTTCGTTAAGTGGCTGTGTGAGATTGATCTACGTGAAAAGGGTTGGGGATTGGGCAACTAACTGCTTTTTGCTTGGACTTGCGTTTCTCCTCCTCAGAGCTCATGAGTTCCTGAACGCGCACAATGCGCTTCTGGTTCTTCACCGACTTCTGTTCGTCCCGCAGGCGATTCTCGCTCTTGATGGCTGCCTGCTTCAGCAGCTCCTTGGCGTTCAAGGACAGCTTAAAATACGGCTTTTCAGCATTGGCAGCAGCGCCAGCGTTTTCGGTTGAAGCATACTGCGTGAAGAATCTGTGGCCCAGCAGTTGCTCCAGCGTCGGTAGCCCAGCCTTGCAAGCTTCCTTGGACAGAATGCTCTCAAGGAGGCATTCTGAAAAGATAAATCGTTTAGAATCGAACTGAAAGCTTAATAGTAAAAAAGAAACCCACTCAACGCTTCTGGGCATTCAGTGATCTGGCGCACAACAGACTCCTGCAGCGGATAACCCATGGCCATTTCAAAGAGGATGTGACCGAAGCAGTAAACATCAATTGTCTCGATGGCATGGATCTTGCTGTGCTGCATAAAAAAGGGCCGGTAAAAAGCTGGCACCCCCAGCAAAAAGTTCTCGATGTCCAGCAGCTTAACACAATCGTCCACTATCACTATGTTTCCGGAATGGAGGTGACCTTAAAGCAGTTTTAAAATGAATCATATTTTTATCTGTAATATGAAGTCGTGTCGTACCATATGCGTAACCCTTGGAATGCAAAAATATGAGAGCCTCTAGGATCTGCTTGCCATAGGTTGCAACCTGTTTCATTGAGAGGGCAGTGCGCCCCTTCGGATTCCCGTACTTGCTGAGGAAGGGATTCTTTGGGTTCGCGGCCATGCACAAAACATCCTTCAGGGTACCGTGCTTATGGAACCTAAGAGGGGATATTAGTCATGTTCTGCGAATTATCTTGAGTACTGACTTCCTAATGACGAGGCAACCGTTTTCGGTGTGCGCGGCCAGGATAACCGGCTCGATGTGCGGATGCTGCAGGCCCATCAGGCTCTTCATTATGCCTCCGATTTCCTTTTCGTCGACGAACTTGTCCGGCCCGTACTCGAGCCACTCGGCCACCACCTCTGCCCCGGGATCCAGGGTTCCCGCATCGATGGAGTGACCGCTGCCATTGCTGCTCCCGGCGGCGAAATGCTTGCTCTGATGCGTTTGCGAGCCGCTCTTGACCAGCTGCTTGTTGTGGCTCTTCTCCGGCGGCTTGGCGGTCACCTTGAAGTAGTGCTTTCGGAGGCGCCAGCCTATGGCGCCCATACTTCCGCCCAGGGTCCACGACGAGTCGGTTCGCAGGCAGAGCATGGCATTCTGCACGGCATGGTCTGCAGAGGATTCGGAATAATAGGGGGATTTTGTTGGCCATAGGAAACCTCTAGGGAGGTGAACTCACCGTGAAAGGACTGCGAGTAACTCTCGGGGTCGACGAAGCGCTTGGCTGGCAGCGAGGAGGCCAATATGGGATTCATTAGTACGGCGTTTATGTACACTTGCAGGGCTTGCTTCCGTTCAGCTACGAACTCCGGGCGCATGTTACCAAAGATGCGCTTGCGAGGCAGCGGCAGCTCAATGCCGGAGACGCGGAGAGACTTGTCCAGCCGGTCGAAGTCATTGTAGCGGCGCAGAACGGTCCAGTAGTCCTTGTTGCTGGCGCCCCTCCACACGCGCAGCAGGTACTCCTGCAGACACAAACACACGCGCACACCGATTGCATGAAATCATCAACAATTATTGATTTTTCACTGGGTCAGCAGCTCCGCCCCCCGCTTGAGATTCCACCTACCGTATGTCCGGCGACCTCCTGGACGGCGGTTATCTCGCAGCTCAGCGCTTGGGTGTCGTCAAGTGGCAATTTCCGTTCATATCTGCTCGCAAATACGGCCATTGGACTCCTTTGGATACATTTTCCACTTCGGCTGCGCTGCTCCTGATAAGTGTATGTATGTATGTGGTCTTGTCTACACCCTTTTGGACGCAGTTGGGCGTGGAACGGACTCCACACTAAGTGTTCTCGAGTTCCTCGGTAAAACACTGATTACTTAGCCTTTGCGGATTGTCTGTCCCGATGCAGTTTTCTCTGGCCAAACTGGCCCGGACAATGATCAGATATATTTTTTCACTGTTTACTGTTTTCACTATCTTTTTGGTATCGATATCTGTTTATCGATTGTCTGCAGCACTGACTCCCATCCTTTTTAGCTTTTTAAAACCGCCTGTTTTAAATGTATCATAGACCGCATATTATTGAAGAAATGGCCGCAGAACAAATTGTTATTTTCCCTTACTTTATCCCAATGCAAAGTAGTTCAGATTGTTATTCACTGTTTCCTGATTAGTAGAGGACTTAAAATACATTTTGCTGTTGCAATTTTCGCCGTTTAGATGGGAATAAGGACGATTATCGATCATCGTAGATAAATAGCTAAGTTCAATAAGTTGGTAAGCCTGAAAACTAAGTGGAATTGTTATAGCACCCTCCTTTTATAGAGTGTACAAGACAGGAATAAACTATTAATTTTTATAATTTATTTTCTTTACGTTTTAAAACATAATAAAATTAGGAATTAGAAATTGCAAATTTCTTTTAAAATTTACCAGCTACCCTAATCCAGACCTAGCTAGAAAAAAGCTATCCCCCAGGCACTCTCCCGGCCGGATTCGCGAGTTATCGATAACGGGGATGAGCTTGCGTTGTTGTTCTTAGCTAGTGCGAAGTAATTGGAAATAAATACAAGTGAACATGGCCGCAAACTACGCAAAAACGAACAAGGGCATCTCGACGGCGATCCTGCGCAACCAGCTGATGGGCCTGCTCAACTTCACCGGCACGCACAAGGACCAGGCCGATAAGTACCGTCAGCTGCTGAAGACTGTGCTGGCGAACACCGGCCAGGAGTTGATTGATGGCCTCCGGCTCTTTGTGGAGGCCATTGTGAACGAGCACGTCAGCCTGGTGATCTCGCGTCAGATCCTCAACGACGTGGGCGGCGAGCTTAGTAAGCTGCCCGACGACCTGTCCAAGCAGCTCTCCCACTTCACCCTGGAGAAGGTCAATCCACGCGTCATCTCGTTCGAGGAGCAGGTGGCCGGTATCAGGTTCCATCTGGCAAACATCTACGAGCGTAACCAGCAGTGGCGCGATGCGGCCACGGTGCTGGTGGGCATCCCGCTAGAGACGGGCCAGAAGCAGTACTCCGTGGAGTGCAAGCTAGACACCTACTTAAAGATTGCCCGTCTCTACCTGGAGGACAATGATTCAATGCAAGCCGAGCTGTTCATCAATCGCGCCTCGTTGCTGCAGGCCGAGACCACCTCCGAGGAGCTGCAGGTGAGTCACATCTTATAGAAAACCCCTGCCTAAGCTATATTTTCCAAACCTCATCCCTTTTAGGTTCTATACAAAGTGTGCTATGCCCGAGTCCTGGACTACAGGCGCAAGTTCATCGAAGCCGCCCAGCGATACAACGAGCTCTCCTACCGCAAGATCGTGGACCAGGGCGAGAGGATGACAGCGCTGAAGAAGGCGCTAATCTGTACAGTGCTCGCCTCCGCCGGGCAGCAGCGCTCCCGCATGCTGGCCACTCTGTTCAAGGACGAACGCTGCCAGCACTTGCCTGCCTACGGCATCTTGGAGAAGATGTACTTGGAGCGCATCATCCGGCGCTCCGAGCTGCAGGAGTTTGAGGCCCTGCTGCAGGACCACCAAAAGGCTGCCACTCCCGACGGCTCCTCCATCCTGGATAGAGCTGTTTTCGAGCACAATCTGCTGTCGGCCAGCAAACTGTACAACAACATCACCTTCGAGGAGCTGGGCGCCCTGCTGGACATACCTGCGGTGAAGGCGGAAAAGATTGCCTCCCAGATGATCACCGAGGGCCGCATGAACGGACACATTGACCAGATCTCGGGCATTGTGCACTTCGAGAACCGCGAACTACTGCCGCAGTGGGATAGACAGATCCAGTCACTGTGCTATCAAGTTAATTCCATAATAGAGAAGATAAGTGTCGCCGAGCCCGATTGGCTAGATAACCTGAACTGAACCCGACTCTCACCAACCCACCCATTTCCTCCGCACACACTCACCTTCATTTTAACGAGAGACGGCAGATAGGAGCGCAGCAATTCGGAGGATATTACCCGCGACTGCGATAGATTTCATTATTAATTTATAAAAAATAAATGAAATTATGTACATTATCGATCCTGTGGAACCAAAAGAAAAACAAAACGAAAAACACCATTTGCCATTCAGCGATTTTTAAAAAATGTATTGTACCATATATATATTTTCAGTAACTCGTATAATTCAAAAAAGCTCTGTGTACAAAGGACTTTAGTTCTTAGACAACTAATGGAATGATTTGTATTCAAGGGATATACATAATCAATTATGTACACGATACAACTAGTTTATCGGGGCCACTTAGGCAACAAATCTACCCATGCCTAAAACTCCAATACATAACTAGATTTAGGCTAATTACGTTTAAACAAATTGAACTAAACAAAATGCACATCATGCAGGCTTTGCGGTATTTTACAAGCGCAAAACGGGATTGAGTAATGTGGTGAAGGGCGGGAAGAAAGGTATGGTGGAAATGGAAGTGGGCGTGGGTCTAAAAAGAACTTAGAATCTAGCGTAGAATCATCCCTGGGTGCTATTCGAGGTTTCCTCGTTCAGTTGCATCTGCGCTAATGTGCGTACGACCACGCCTCGATTCACGGGCGTCAGACCTTGGCAGAGACCCACCACAGCGTCCAGCGCTACGTCGGGACAGTCCTGGGAAGCAAATAAAACCAGAGAGTCAGTTTCGAATTCATCAGTATCAGGATGCGGTTGCACTTACCTCGAGCATTTTCGAAATGGTAGAAATAATGGCATCCCGTCTCACGGAATTCACGTTGCGGGAAACGATTGACTCGACATTGCTCTGCTCCTCATACCAAGATACCATCTCCTCGTTTTTGTCCCACAGATAAGCCTGATAATTGGGCCAAAGATACTTTGTAAAGGTCTTATAGAGTGGATAGTCAAAATGTCTCACCTCTGTGGCACCCTTCTCCTCTACCAGCCAGCGTCGCAGCATCTGCTTGGCCTGGCCCACGGAGAGGTTGTCCTGGGCGCGCAGTATCTTCTTGATGTACGCGTCCTCCAGCAGGAGACGGCGCAGACGCCAGTAGAGCCAGCGGCGGGAATCGCGCCATGGAACTATCTCGCTGATGCACTCCTTCTCCAGCATCCGTTCCGGCGTATCGTGCAGGTCGGCAAAGTGAACTGCTACCGTGTGATAAACGTGCATGAGCACAGCGATGCGAGCCTTGATCTTCTCGTCCACCTGGCCAGCCTTGACCTTGTCCCCAGCTGCAGTTGCCTCATCGAACTCCTTCTTTAGCTGTAATTTAAAAACAAAGTATATTGATCAATCCAGCCCATGTTTCTAACTCATATGTATGTGAAACGTACCCCAATTGTAGTGGGATCCAGGCGATGTATCGTCTTGACCAGGTCCTTCTCCTTGTACTTGATCTCCACAATGCCCTCCGGCTCAAGCACTCCTCCTCTGGCCTCGGGATCAGCATACGTCTCCATGTAGCGCGGGTTAATGAGCGAATCCAACACGGCCCAGGCTCCACCTCGCAGCTCGGCATTGGGCGGCAGGTAGATGAGCACTGGCTTCTTGTACTCCCGCAGGCCATCCACGATGTAGGCGCCGAACTTGACGATTTGCTCGTACATGTCCTTCATGCCGCCGGAGAAACCGCGCCAATTGGCAAACACGATCAGCGGCAGCTCCTCTCGTCCGAAGTCCTTGATTGCCTGCGCCGTTTTGTACGAGGAGTCCGGGTACCACACTTGACCCGCCTGCTGCAGGGTCTTGGCTTCAGAGTCCAGATTCGCCGGATCGGCGGGCATCTCCACTTCCACGGTGCGTGTCTCAACGGCAATTACGCCCACGGGTACACCGCCCAGTCGGGCGCGTCCGGTGACCACCGTCTTGGCCCACGGAGCCATGATTTCGCTCCATGAGTCGCGGTCAAAGAAGCCGTTCTCCCAGTCATTGGCATTCACGGGATTCACTCGGCCGCCGAGCATCCAGCGCGGATCGTACGGCGACTTGGTGGGCATGAAGTCCACGGGTCGGTCGACACGATCGCTGGGCAGGATGATGGGCAGGTCGCAACCGATGTAGGCGGGGATGTACGAGAGCCAGTCGAGGATGGTGTACACACCATCCAGGTCGATGGCCTCAGTCTTGTGGGTGACACCGTTGTTGAACATAATCTGGGTGCCACCCAGTTGGTTGTTGGAAGCGTACACCTTGCGTCCAAGTAGCTGGAAGGAAGAGACGTTCATTAATCGGTACTGGGAGATCTAAAATAAGTTCTGTCACTTTACCTTGTTGAGCGCAGCGTAGCCCGTGAGTATAATGTGCGAGTTATCGATCTGGATGACGCGCTGGCCCAGACGCACCACATACGATCCAATGCCGATTGTGCGGCAGGTGACCATGGCGATGGTTACAATTTCCTCATAGGCCTGCGACGTCTCACCGGCAATCAGACCGGCATACCGCAGGTTCTCCACACCCAGGCCGTCATCCTTGCCGATGATGTCGGTGATCTTGTAACGCTGCTCGCCCTCGTCTTCGATCAGTATGGCCCTCACAGAATTCAGGTTGGCCACCTGGGCGTAGTCCTCGGTGGTCAAGTAGAGGTACTTGAAGCCCTTGTCCGGCTCCTCTGGATCCTCCCATGCGATCTTGAACATCGCTTTTACCTCCTCAGCAAGTCCGATTCGTGCACCGCTGTTTACGGAAATGTATATCTGAAAGAAAATAAACGGAATAGTATCAAGTAAAAGACAAACTGACGGCTAAAAGCAAACTTACCCTGGGTACTTTGCGTTGGCGGGCCAATTGGGAAGCCTTGGCGAAGAGGACGTCCTCCTTGATGCCGAAGGAACCAATCAGGTAGGTAAGGTCGTTGGCTATCACTATGATCTCACGGCCATTCGGATATTCGGGAGTGGCCAGGACAATGCGCCAAGCCACCATGCCGCACTGAAATGAATTAAAAAAGTAGGTTAGCACCTTCTACAATAGGATTTGTTTATAAAACCCACATTGTTTTCGCCGGGCAGACGCTGCATCTCTACAAGACTCTCGCCTTCGAGGACCAACTCCTTGCACTCGATGAGGATCTTGTCGGGAATGCGGATATCAACGGTGGGACGCGCCTTAGAGAACTCCCTCCAGTGACGCTCGGTCATCTGGCGGAACATGTCGGGCACATCGTAGACATATGTGGTGCCGTTGGACTGCGCCTGGAAGCGTTTCTGCTGCAAGAAGTCCTTGGTCATGTAGGGCGTGGAGATGGGATGACCGTGAAGAGATCCCTGCTTATCACCGTAGGCCTTGAACTTAATCTGCAAGCGAAAGAATGGAACATTATTAAACACATTTAAGCAAGAACCTTTAATTGCAACTTACGATTCCTGTCTCCGGTTCCGTTTGCTCCGTGTACATGGAAATATCCAGGAAGTAGCCGGAGTCATTGGCAATGCACAGACGCACTGCCTGAGTGGGCGACTGCGGCGACTGGCGGATGACCATCTTGAGCTCGGCCTGCAGCACACGCAGCTTCCACAAACGTGGACCGTATCGCATAATCATCTTTGTCACAGACTCTTCAATCTTAGCCGGATCCATGATAACGGTGGGCACAAAGTTTAGGAAGATGTGATTGCAGTCGGTGCGCTTGGCGTGTGGATGCGAGAACGCCACCTCCAGCTCATCCATGGCCTCCAGCAGTACGCGCTCTCCCTCATTCTGCAGATACTCGAATGAGGCTTCCTTGGTGATCAGATCCGAGTGACGGATGATCGAGCGGATAAAGAAGCGGTAGTCCGTCACCTCCTGACCCTTGGACACCTTCGCTTTTCCGAGATACAGGTGCATCTTCTGGTTAGCGGTGGGCAGAGCCTCTAGATCGTACGTCTTCATGCGGTTCAGCTCCAGGTGGAAAGCAGATGCTGGCTCCAGATGCCGGTAAATACGATCCTCCGTGAACTTGTCCCTGGCTCGATACGTGAAGAACTTGGGGAACTGTCGCTTCTTCAAGGCGGCAAAAGTAATCCTACGGATGCGTCGCTGGAAGAGCTCCTCGTTGTGCTCCTGGCAATAGTTTCCAAAGATCTGGGCCATTTGCAGGTCATCCAACTCGCCCGTTTCCCTGACAGCCACACTAACAATGTGAATCGGTTCCGTGGACTTGGCCTCCTCGGCGGCATTCGCCCGAGTCACGGGATCGGACAGCGACACATTGATTGAGGTGCTGTGCCGGCTATCCGAGATGGAGTCAGCAGCCTCCACGGCCTCCAGCACCTTGGCATTGACCATGGCAGGCGAGACAAAGTCCTCGAGCAGATCCAGAATCTCGTCAGAGTACATCTCGAAGTGCTCGAAAGAGTCAAAGGCCGCTATCGCACCGGTACGCACGAAAGAGCTTCCCAGCGTCTCGGCCGCTGCCTGATCCAATCCATCGGGCGAGGACATACGGGAGAACAGCCTGTTGGGATGGGCGGTGGGCAGGAGGAACTGGAAGTGCACAAGCGGTAGGCCACCGGAGAGCTCCAGATGCTGCAGGCAGGTCAGCTCGTAGGAGGTGTAAGCTCTCCTCACATAAACCTCCAGAGCGGCATTGCACACGGCGCGGTTGGAGTGGTAGAAAAAGTCGTGCAGGATGTCGAAGATCGAGGTCTCCGACAGAATCAGGCGCTGCAGATTCTCAGGGTGGAAGTCATGGCCGTACATGTCGACGGCCGAGAGGAAAATCGACTCCATTTGATTGTGGCGCAGTTCGTAGGCCGGCTGGTGGGCAGCGATCAGCACTTGGCGGGATCGCAGTGCCACCCTCGAGTGCTCCGCGCGGTTCAGGGAGGTCAGCTCACTCAGCGTGTTGGCCAGCTCGTCTGTCAGCCCCGGTTCGTTGGCCCACAGGTGATCGATGAGCAGGGTGACCAGCAGATTCTTCTTGGCCACCTGCGAGTGCGAGAAGATGGTGTTGACCACCGTCTGCATGTCGTCCTTGTGGTGCTCTCGCACCAATCCCACGCACTTGTCGTAGTGACCGTGCTGGAACTGCGACTCCACGTCGTAGTACTGACGCAGTAGCTCATGCACGGCGGCCTTCATCCTGCCACGGATTCCATTGCGATAACGCTGCACCAACTGCACGATGCTCTGGGTGGTCAGGAAGAAGACATCTCGGTCAGCGCGCTTCTGCAGGGTGGCTGCATGGCTGTCGATCACGCTGGCGATCTGCTGCGAAGGGAACTGGGCCAGGACACTGGTTATGTTTCGCTCGTACAGTGTCATGAGCTTGCGGATCTTCTTCTCCACCGAGATGGGAATGCGGCCAGAGATGGAGGCAATAACCTCTTGCAATTCCAGCAGCGGCAGCGAGGGATCCCGCAAGCTCTGCATGAACTTCTCGATGATGTCCCTCAGCCTCTGGGCATTGAACGGCTCCGGCAGGCAATAGCCGGCCAGTGTGTTCTCCAGGATGCTCTTGTAGGTGTTGTGCACCCTGTTCAGTTTCTCCGGTACCGGAGCATTCTCCGGCTGCAGGAACTGTCCCTTGAACGGCTGCGCCTTCGTCACAAGCGACGGATCGTCCAGCTCCAAGTGGCCCAGCAGCGTTCCTGGATCCAGAACTGCTCCCGGTCGACGCACAAATGTTACTGTGCCCGCCTCTTGGGACGTCAAAGTCATAACCATCTTCATCACCTCGATCTCAGCATAGGCCTGGCCCTTGGCCACATGGGCACCGTCTTCCACAATCATGTTGATGAGCTTTCCCGCTGAGGGACTGCGCAGCAACGAGGGATCGTTCTCCTTCTCGAAGACACAAGTCTGGTTACCAATTACGATGCGGTAGCGATCCACCTCCTCCTTCATGTACGTGGTGTAGGAGGCACCCTCCAGGGAGATGAGCAGACCACCGTCAGAGAGGCGGTGCACCTCGATCTCCTTGAATGAGCTGTTCATCAGCAGGAAGTACGAGTTGGCTCCGCTCTTGGCAGCCTGAACCTTGTAGCGGATACCATCGTTGATCAGCTCCACGTCCACCACGTTGGTCAGCGTGTTTGCCGCCTGGATCTGTCCTTTCTCTAGCGAGGTCTGGAAGCTGGAGAAGCTCTCGGTTATCTGACGATCTGCGATGTGCAGTGATCCGCACATTACGCCCAGCAGGATATCCGGTTTCTCGGATTGCACACGCTCCGCAATCAAGGCATCCAACCAGGCGGTGTCGATGCTGTTTTCCAGGAAGCGATTCGTCTCCAACAGAGTGATCAGGTACTCCACGGTGGTACGGAAATCACCTCGAATGGACAGCTCCTTCAGGGCAATCACCAGGTTCTCTCGAGCCTGCTGACGATTCTCGCCCCAGGAGAAACAATGTCCAAACTGTGAGTCCGCAAACTCGTGCAAACCTCCGCTGGCGGCCACACTGAAGTAGCCCCACACGTTCTTGCTGGATCGGAAGTTCAGCTCCTGCACGGTACCCGAGCTGGGCTTAAAGCCCTCGTCGGGATTCTCTGAGGTGATGCGAGCAGCGATGACATGACCGGAGGGACGCGGCTTGTTCGGTGGATTTTCAAAGTCAATGACAGAGGAGCCCCACGGAGACTCGCCGTACAGCAGACGGATGTCCTTCAGCCGGTAGAGGGGAATTCCCATTCCAATTTGCAGCTGGGCGGCGGGCAGATTCACATCGGCCACCATTTCCGTACACGGATGCTCCACCTGCAGACGGGGATTCAGCTCCAGGAAGAAGTATCGACCCTCGGGATCGTACAGGTACTCCACGGTACCAGCGCTGACATATCCCACCATCTTGGCCAGTCGCACTGCGGCCTTCTCCATGTCCTCAAACACCTCCGGCTGGGCGACGATGGCAGGGGCTTCCTCTATAATCTTCTGATGACGACGCTGAATGGAGCAGTCACGGCCAAACAAACTGATGGCATTGCCGTACTGATCCGCCAGCAGTTGCACCTCCAAGTGGCGAGCTCCGCGGGCCAGCTTCATCACGAAAATGGGTGATCCGGGCACCTCGGCCTGAACCTGACGGAAGAGCGCCGGGAACTCTTCGGTGGTGTCCACGCGACGAATGCCCTTGCCACCACCTCCCTCCGAGGCCTTGATCATCACAGGAAAGCCTGCAGGAGAGAGTTACATGAATCACTTTTTACAACACTTTGTGCGCCTTCCACTTACCAATCTTGGCCACTGCGGCCAGACCCTGCTCCACATTGGTCACACAGCCGCGGGCGAAAAGCTCGCTAGATATCTTGATCTTCTTGCCACTGTACTGGGCCTTTAGGTCCGAACCGGACCAGGGCAGGGTGGGGATCTCGGCCGTTTGGGCCACTATCGATGAGGCCACCTTGTCGCCCAGCGCCCACATCGCACGCTCCGGTGGGCCAAGGAACACCAGACCCTCCTTGTTGAGCAGCTCCGGCAGCTTGGGGTTCTCGGAGGCATGACCCCAACCAGCCCAGACGGCCTGCAATCAGAAACGGTTCATAAACAGATTCATAATCAGTTTACTTCGATTTAATAAGCCCAATACCCCAAGGACAGCGGAGTGGAAGTGGGTGTGTGGGTGTGGGGGAAATTATGGAGCTTTATTGTTGGTAAAAATCAATTGTGACGTCATTGCCGCCTTCATCGGCAACACCCGGACAGCAAAACAAAATAGATAATTCACACTGTGCAAAAAGACGTCGACGCATTTGCTAATTAACCTCAAGTGGCCTGCAATAACTAATGGAAAGTAAACACTAAGCGGTGAATTTCCACTTGTAAGTGTTTCAAATGCATTCCAATCGAACCACCGAGTTCCCAGAACAGGTAGTTGGCCAAGGTCCGTGAGAGGGAAGGAATAGTGGAAGGTCTTAGATTACAGGTATATAAGTTTGCTTTGAAGGCAATCTTCTGGTAGATTGTGTAAGTATGAAATTACAACAAGTGAAGATCATAATCAGGTTTACAATTACTATCTCTTAAAATTGGTTACAATATCAAATAAAGGGCAACATAAAATTTTATTTTAAAACATTTAGTTAATCTTAGTACCAATCAAAATAAATAAAGCTGACTAATTACACAGAATATTAAAAGATTTATGATTTTTAAACTTTACAGTTCTAGCTCAGCTTTGCAGTTTTGTAGTTGCGTGAATAGTACTCATTAGGTACTTTTTTAACAAACGAAACAAACATTTAAAAAACATTTTACAAAAGTTTACAAAACTAAATAAACGAAAATTATGCAGAATATTTAAAAAATTTAAGCTTAGCTTTGTTGTTTTCAATTTGTGAGTATAACTCATTAGGTACCTATTCGAAAACTTGTTACTTTATTTGTAAATGGTTAATTGGCACGTACTATCGTTTAAACAGTAAAAGTGTCCGTGAAAACAAACTAAAGGCTTTCATAAAATACATTTAAATTGCTCTCGAGCGTACATTATATGATGAGCAATTTTGGAAATTGGGCTTGGCGGTCGGCTCATACTTTGTACATATCTTCAAGTAAAGTCATAAACAACCATTCCCTGGGCATTTTATCACACTTTGTAGCACAGTGTTGGCTGACACACACAGTCTTCTATCTGCTTTCAAATGCCGGCCGTCTCGTATACAAATACGAATACAAATGGGGGTCTCTTTATTGGTATGCGATTGGGACGATCGCTTGACGTTGCTATAGCTATAGTTCCCCCGATTGGCAGAGTGCAAATACAAATCGTACGATGCATTTTAGGTGGAGCTGGCCAAGCCAAATAGACAACACGGACTGACACTGGCCACTTCTAAGGCGGTAAGGCGGTGGCCCCCAGATTCCGGACTCACCTGCACTTGGGTGCGAAGAGCAATGTCCACAATGAGCTCAACATTGGCGTAGTTGTTGTTGTTAGATCCGCCGGGCACGGGCACATAGTGATCCGCCATCTTGATGTACTCGGCATTCGCCTTCAGATCCTCGGGCGTGACCATCACCACAAATCGGATGGCCCGCTCGTTCTTGAACATCTCGTATGCCCATCTTCGGATGGAACGCATGCACTTGACGGCTGCGATTCCGTTGTTGGCGATCAGGACTCTATTGATCACCCGGGTGCCGCCGAAGCGCTTCACGAACTCCTCGGTGGTGGCGATGTGGAAGTCACGATCCTGATGGCGATCCTGGCCAAGTCCAGTGCCACGCGACATGCTCGGCCTGGAAAATATCAGCAAAAAGAGAGTTAGTACGAGTTTTTGGTAATATAATATATCTAGTTTATAGGGACATGGAAAAAAACGAATCAAGAATATAAAATTTTGAAAATAAAAAAAAATTTAATTTCAATTGGGTTGAACCCTTTAAAAAATGCCGAAATTCAATGTTTTGTTTCTCAAACCAGTTCTTTTTAAGAGATTTCAATCCTAGAAGATTCGTAATTCTTAGATTAAAACCATGATCTTATTATATTTTGTAATCCTTTAATTAGGTAATCTTATAAGCTCAAGACCCTAATTTTTGTTGATCAGTGTGGATAATGGCGCGATGCGACAGGTGTAGAAGAAAAGGGAGGGGCGGGCAAATGGCAAGAAGATTTGACAAAACCGGTTAGCTGACACGATCAAAAGTTCTTGTACATAATTCGCTTTTGTTTACAACCTGTCGACAAGTATTGCATTGCAATAAACAAACAGGGGTATTTCGTATGGAACGATTTACTTTAGGGTTCCCACCACGGGGACGCCGAGTAGCGATGGCGACGACTGGTTGTTGTTGGCGTTGTGATTGCTGATGCTGGCACTCATCTCGTCGGCATTGTTATTACTCTCGTTCTGGCCACAATCCACGGCAACAAATTGGGGTATAACTTGGCCCGAGCCCACTCCTGATCCCGAACCCGAACCCGATCCATTGGCATTATCTTCGCCGGATTCAACAAGTACGAAACGCTTGCTGGCGCGACGCTTCAACATTCTAATTAGCTCCACGAGGGCCAATAGCATCCAAAGAACTCTGGCAAGGGGATCGTCGTGGTTTTCCTTGCTTGATTGGGGGCTCCTCGCAATTATGCAAGTGTGACTAATAAGCGAGCCGCACAACAAAATATTTTAGTGCCACTGCACCACTTTCACCGCGCTCCGCTGGCCGAAAAAAAAGCACACGAAAATCAATGTCGAACGATGTCCGCACACGCGAGAAACTTATTTGGGCAACGGGCTGGGGCTTGTGGGTAATGTTCAGTCGAATTTCTGGGGTTTGCGGAATGCGGACCGACGGAGCCGACGACTGCCTGGGAACTGAACCTCGGAGCGGCGTTGGCCACCATCGCTCATACGCCGCATTGGCCGGAGAAGCGCAGAGACCGAAAGAGCGAGCCAGCCGCCGCTGGCAAAACAAGTTTTAAGCATTATGAATGAAAACAAAATGCGGCGTCCCCACATGCCACTCTCTTTTTATCGCCACTTCTCACTCTTTTTCTCTCCATGTTTGCGCACCGCTAAAAGTTCTCGGGAAAGCTGGGAGACTTCCTCTCGTTCGCACTCGCGGTTCCAAGCTTTGCCGTCTCTTTTCCCTAAACTCACGCGATATGTTTGGCGGCGTTTGGGCTATGACGCAGTCACCTGTTCTTTGTTTTGCTCGCTGCACTGAGCGGAAATGTGTGGCCGACAATCAAAACTATACACATATCTCGAGTTATAAACGCTTCATTCTTGAAGTGTCAAATTAAAACTATAGCGTATATTCAAGTGGGTCGTCGCAGATTTAATAAATCCTAATCTAATACGACTAAGTAAATACTCAAGACGTTCTAGAGATAAGATTGAACTAGAGTATTCAGATTAGGCTTTCATTGTATCTCAGATCAGATGATCATTTCAGATTTGTGATAAAGATTATCAAAATATCTGCGTTTTCTAATAATTATTATACAATTACATTAAATACATTATAGAATCAAAATCAATTTTCCCTTTTTAACAACCCAATGGTTCAGTATAATGATATCAACAATTTACCTATTATTATTCATGGAAAAGTGTTACTGCTGACTAATAAAAGGCTTTCTTCGTAAAAGCGATAATGTATATCTGATGTTGATTTGAGTAAACCCAATTCGCCTTACCTTAACCGCTTGCGCCGCTCGGAAATGTCGCCATTCTGCCGAATATCATTCTGCATCTTCTGGGGGAACTCGTCGCAGGCCTCACCCGCCTCGGCAGCCTTCTCATCGATCTCATCGCCCACCTGTAGGATACAATCGTTAGTGGTGGTGCCAAAATAATGGGATTGTAATGTTTCATACCAGAAAGCTGGGCCGCTCGCCCTCAGCGGATTGGGCTGCGGTGTCATTGGACTCATTTGTCTCGCTCATCTTGCTAATGTTGTTGATGTCGATGCTGTTGTTGTTCTTGTTCTTGTTGATGCTATTGTTGTTGTTCTGGTGGCAGGTGATGCGGATGTTGTCGTTGCTCAGGTCGGTTAGTGCGTTATCCTTCAACTGTTCGCACAGCTCCTCCACCTCGGACTTGAGGCTCTCGCTGGAGAACTTCACCTTTTTGATAGAGGCCTTGGGAAATCGCTTGTCACCCGCTTTTACCGCTGCTGGTGCTGCGATGGTAGGTGATGTTGCTGTTGCAGCCGAGGGGTTGCCAGTGGTTGCTGTTGTTGTTGCTGTAGCTGCAATCACGCTGGAGTTGTCTGCAAGCAGAGATAAGAAGAAAAATATACTAGTTAGTCATGGTCAAAAGTCAAAAACACATTATAGACTAATTATACTGGGTTATCAGCTAGGTGTGCGATTTGTGTGCCCTTCAAGTGTTTCGGTTTAACAAAGTTGTGGATTCTTACGATTGGTGTTGCCGTTGTCGCTGTCGCTAGTTGTTGTTGTCGAGGCCGATGTTGTTGCTGACGATTGGACGGGCTTGAATCTTTTCTGGCCGCGGCCAAAGATCAGTGTCAAGAGGAATGCGAGAAAAGCAGCCAGAGTGCCTAATAGTGTGATCAACATCGGCTATATCCAAAAAGCTGCTTTAAATCGGTGAATTCAAATCGGATTAGATAATCGTATCTTGTGTCTAGCCTGGCTTAATTTACATTGTGGGGTCAGTGAAAGTGGCTGTGCATTGCTTTGGTTTTCGCTTCTCATCATCTCGTTTCGGAGACTTTTCAAGTTCAAAAACCTTGCCACGAATTTGTAGGCCAAAGCGGCGAAACAAAACAAAATAAAAATGCTAATCTATGCATAAACTAGTTGGCCAGATACAATTAAGAAACCGAAAAACAACCATATGGGACCCAAAAATAAATCGTTGCCAGGTCAATGAGGCAGTTGATAAGAAACATGGTTAGCGAATGATATGTACCCTATCTCAAATTTAAAGTAAATGAATTAAATTAACCTTAAATTTGAAATAATTTTCAGAGTAATGATTGCACCACACAAAATATTTTTATAATAATAGTGATATTATTATGGACCTCAAATATACTAAAGGGTAAAATCAAGCTCAGGTAAAGGTTATCCATTAATCTATTTATTATGTAAGACAACCGCCTAACATTGACAGAGAATCAGGTGTCGAATTCCAATAAGTCTATACTTAGCTTCAAATCACCAAGTCTAGAATCACTTAAAAAATTCCATTCTAAGTATATACACAAATAGTTTTCAATATACTATACAGAAATACAGAAGCTTAAAGTGTTCCTGGGCCAAAAGTCAAAGATTGCCGTACTAATGTACAACCCCCACTGATAATACCCTTTGGCAGAGTGTTGAAACTTAAAAATACGAAAATGAATTTTCGATATTGGGGGTACAATGTGCAGCGCATTAAAATTTAAAGCAAAACGCAGAAGAGTGCGAAAGGAAAATGGAAAAAATACAAGCTGACAGAAAAAACCCCCAGTTGTTGTGTGGAAATGCAAATTGGTGTGGCGAGTAGAAGAGGTCAATGATTTTGGCATTACAGTGTGTAAGTGTGCCAGCCACGGGGCTTTGAAAGGCATGGAAAGTCGAATTAGACACCGGAATCGATCTCTGGCAACCATCGGGGTGTTATGTAACGCCTTACGCGGAAATCCCGAAGTGAACTAGGATTTGGGTTACACTCCGCGTTAGAAACGACTCAACAGGTGTGGTTCCGCACTCGAGTGGCTCTATAAACAGCTCCTAAGTGGAGTCGTATGTTTTTCTATCACCGATCTTACGATAAGAACTCGAGGGCTCTGCATCTGTTCGCATTACTCAACAGCAGAAAGTACAGAAATCTTACTAGCTGTGCGATAATCTTTAGGGCAACACTTTTCGGGGACCTTGACTGGGTTTTATTTGGTTTTGTTTTAGCTTTAGTTTATTTTTAGGTTTTAGGTTTTAGGTTTACGGTTTGATCTCGCTTTACCACTCTGCGTGTGCCTTTGTCTAGTTTCTGGTGTGAGTTTCGAAGACGAGGTCGGATCGGATCGTTTCGTTTAGGATCGGATTCAACTTCCTAGACTGACTGGTTCCGCACGATTTCTAGATGGCTACTGCAGTGACCGACGCTTGGAACTCAACTGGGCCATGCTCGTCCGAAATAGTGCTATCGATGCCTGGACGCCGCCGCCTGCTGCCCGCGTAGCGCCGACTTCGACTTCGACGTCGTCACTATCAATATCAACTATAGCTATGGCCAGGTTTTCGTGCTCGGAAAGACCTGTGTTTGTGCGTGTTCAGGTTGTTGCGCTCGTATGTTAATCGCCGGCGGGTCTCGCGGGTCGCCAAGCCAATTGTTGTTGCTGGCGCTGAGTGACCAGAAGGAATACAAGCGCAAAAGTGAGCTCCACTAATTCGAGCAGAAGCAAAACGGTCGTATTAAACAGGGAAATCTCTGGCATTAAAAACATTTTTATTAAGCCGACACAGGTAATAACGCGACAACTGTTGCCCAACAGCTTGAGTGATCTGTACTTAAAGCGAATACGCCATAACATTTTACGAATGATTTAATTTCTTAATTCTTTTTATACCCGTTACTCGTAGAGTAAAAGGGTATATTGTATTCGTGCAAAAGTATGTAACAGGGAGAAGGAAGCGTTTCCGACCCTATAAAGTATATATATTCTTGGTCAGGGTCACTAGCCGAGTCGATATAGCCATGTCCGTCTGTCCGTCTGTCTGTCCGTATGAACGCTGAGATCTCGGAAACTATAAAAGCTAGAGGATTGGCATTTGGCATGAAGATTGTTGGAGTTCCTACGCAGCGCAAGTTTATTTCAAGAAGGTGCCACGCCCCCTCTAACGCCCACAATAGCTTATATACGATTTTAAAAATTTAAATATTTCGGAAATGTAAAAATGCAGTTTTGTTGTGTTTATCAATACCTATCGAAATGTAGAAGAAATTTTTTAAATCGGACCATTCGTTAAAAAGTTATGGCTCATCAAAGTTTATATATCCATCTCCCTCGCACTCCCTTTAGCCGAGTGACGGGTATTAGATAGTCGGGACACCAACCCGACTATAGCGTTCTCTCTTGTTTTTAATGTTTATTGGTTGAATTCTTGTTTATTCTTTGAATTCTAAGACTAGAAATAACATTGTTATTTCCCATGGATTTTCTTTTATTGCCTATTTGAAAGAGAATTCCTAAAGGTTAATGGCATTATACTCTATCCCAAATCTATTTCTATATTATCATTAAATAATCTATCTTAGGAAAGTTCCACTGTTCAAAGGCAATTAGTTCCGAACAGTCTGCAATTGATAAATCGCGATAAGAGCGATATGTCGATCGTGATCAGCTGTTGCCAACAAACTGTATCTCTCCCTCTCTATAAGTCTGTCTTTCTCTGCTCTCCTAACTGTATCTGTGCCAATGTGGGAGCTTTTCAATGTCAAGGTCGCCCATGATGTCTCAGCTGTACTGTTGTTGTTGTTGCTGCTGCGCCAGCTGGATTTAATCTGAAAGTTGACCCATCCGCTGACGGTAATGCACTCTACTGCTGTACGGGAAAAACAATAACAACTGCACAACAACCATAATTTCTCAATTTGCTGGCGTAAGTGGCAAGCGATGCTGATTAGGGTTAAATGAGCGAAAACGCCAGAAATTGATTAGCGCGATGCACTTGAAATCGAATTATTAACGAATTCAGTCTGCCTGCCACGAGCAGAACACGCAAATCCCGCTGATTTGTTTTCATTTATTTGTATTCGGTTGCTCCCGGCATCAGCAGAGGTTTTTTAAAAGTCATAAAAGAAATTCCCGACGCGACGCCCGTTTTAATCTCAGATAGGGGAGGCCGAGTGCCTGAAAAATCTTCCGATTTTGGCATTGGCCTTGGCGACCGATTATGATTAATACTTAACGGTGACGGGTCTCGGAGTCTTGAAATCTTTCCCGGGATCTTATCGCACGGAAATTTTTTGTATTTTGGTTTTCGATTTTTGGTCGAATTATTCATGTTTGGCGCGTGGCCAGAAAAAAACCGTCTACTGATATCACCTCCAAATAATAATAGAACCGAAAGTCGGTCGCGTGTGAAACGCCTGATTTCGATGGGCTTATCTGTAGGATTTCTACACAGAACCAAACTAAGATGGTATTTGTATTAGCTAATTTGTACTTGTTGCAGAGTGATAGAGCCTTGTTCCAAAAAGGTTGTTAAATATGAATTCAATACAATCACTTAAATTGACTTTTAAATTACTTTTATGATTTGCATTATCCTGATTATCAAATACAACATGCTTTTAGTTTTCTCTGTGTACAAACGGCTTGTTTTTTAAATTTATCAGAAAAATTCTAGGAATTTTTATGACCGCCCGTTTCAATTTTATGTTGAAATACTTTGTTTTAAAACGTGCTCTTTATAAATTTTCGCCAGGAATGCAGAACTTTAAATTAATTTTCCCCGTGTAATAGGGATGCAAAATGTTCAATTTAATTCTTATTAGGTAATTGAAGCCGGCTGACACACACACGGGCAACTATGCTGCTCACTCGCCCACGCTCATACACATACATACGTCACGGGCATCGCGCGATGTGTAAAATCCAATAGGAATCAAGGTCAGTAACGAGCGAGCCAGAGCGAGAGAGAGCAAAAGAAGGCGAGCATATTGCAGATGAAAATACATTTATGCTTTGCCCGTTGCACTTTGATTGAAATTGAAATCGGCACTTTGGCCAGCGAATTCAAATGATAAACAAACGCGGGTCCCGATCTCTGGCTATGCTGTGGGTTGTTCACCCCGTCTATTTGCATTTATGCGCATACATTTTAAATCGCGCCGTAATTACCGCACTTACTTTTCTCCATCGCACTGCGCTTCGCACGTTTCTTTCGGTTGGCAATTTTGTTGTGTGTAACTGTTCTTTTCCGGGTGCAAAACTCTCTCTGCCAGGAATTTGGGGCCTTGACTCCCCGACTTGACGGTTCCTAGCGGTTCCCAGAGGGGCGTGTGGCACGGCTGATAAGTTATCAGGTTCTGATCGGCTGCTGGTCTGTGTTTTGTTATTTTTCGCTTGATTTTTTATTCGTATTTCACGCGTAATTCGGACCACTCGATTAGTGGGGCCGTTGGCTGGTAAATACTAAAAAATACTGGGCGACTCAGTGAACAGCTGTTCGGCGATGAAAGCGGGCTGCCAACCGATTTTCTAGACCATTGGCACGCAATAACAACATATCGAAATCGTCGATTGCCGCGCGTGCATTTTATAAACAACGTTTTCGGCAGATAAAACAGATTTTTGAGCATGTTCGACGTGGAACCCATTATTGCCGACCACAAGGATGTCATACACGATGTGGTCTTCGACTACTACGGCCGCCGGATGGCCACTTGCTCCAGCGACCAGACAGTAAAGGTATTGGATTGGTGTTTTTCCTGCGACAAACAGCCTTTGTGATCGGGTATTTTTGGCTTGCAGATCTGGGATGAGGACGGCCAGGGCAAGTGGAGCGTCACCAGCAGCTGGAAGGCTCACTCCGGCTCCATTTGGCGCGTGTCCTGGGCACATCCGGAATTCGGCCAGGTTGTGGCCACCTGCTCGTTTGATCGCACCGCCTCCGTTTGGGAGGAGGTGATTGGCGACAAGGTCTCCGCCAGCAATACGCCCACCCGTCGCTGGGTGCGCCGCACCACCCTGGTGGACTCGCGGACCAGCGTTACGGATGTGGAGTTTGCGCCCAAGTACCTGGGTCTCCTGCTGGCCACCGCCTCCGCCGACGGCATCATCCGCATCTACGAGGCCCCGGACATCATGAACCTCTCGCAGTGGCCCGTGCAGCACGAGATCGCCAACAAGCTGCCGCTGAGCTGTTTGTCCTGGAACACGTCCACCTATATGGTCACCCAGCTCCTGGCGGTGAGCATAAAATATCCCTTATAATAACTAATAAAATTAATATTTTACATTTTCCTTTTGCAGGCGGGCAGCGACGAGGCGGCCACGCCCACCGGCAAAGTGTTTTTGTTTGCCTACAGCGAAAATGCCCGAAAGTGCGTGAAAATAGAGACTGTTAACGACATAACCGACCCGGTCACGGATGTGGCCTTCGCTCCCAATGCCGGTCGGACCTTCCACATGCTGGCAGTGGCCAGCAAGGATCTCTACATCGTAAACCTGCGAGGCGTGACGTAAGAGCAAGAATACAAATATCTTAGGAGAATCCATTCCCAATGATCTCTACAATTTTAGGGACGCCACTGGCGTTTCCAAGCTAGACATCCAAACTATAAAATTCAGCGAGCACATGTGTCCCGTGTGGCGCGTCTGCTGGAATATGCTGGCCACCATGCTGATCTCCACGGGCGACGACGGCTGCGTGCGTCTGTGGCGGATGAACTACAACAGGCAGTGGCGCTGTGCCGCCGTGCTGAAGGCGGAGGGCAGTGGACCCAGCTACGAGCCAGCCCCGCCCACCCCGACGCTGGCCACCACCGCCTCGGCCACGGCCAAGTTCTACAAGAAGGGCACCATTGGCAACCAGGTGCCGTGGCACTGATCTTGTACTTAGTCGTTAGAGTTCGAATAAATTCCTAAGCTGAAACTAATAAATATTGAATTATACTGCTCAATTTTTAAGAGATAAGATATATGAAGCCTTCACTTATGGCGGTTCCAACAAGCTCAGCTATTCACTTTCGGCAACCCAGCACGAGAGTAGTCACTTTTCTTCGTCGCGCATCATATCGTCCGGATTCGGCGAAGGCTTGTCGATCAGTCCTTCGGTCAGGATATCTGATTTAAATACCATACCCGACGACATTCACAGCAGATCAGTGGAAAATAGTCTGTTTGAAAGCACTCTGTACACACGAGTTGCTCAGGAGGAGTAAAATGAAAAAATGTATTTTTCAAACCAAATCCCCACTTGTGGATATGTATAATATACATTGTATATACATACTTCCTGAAGACGTTTTTCCGCACTAAGCCGCAGAAAGCGGTGGCATTTCCGGATGAATCTTATGGTAGACTAGGCGTTGGAATGATTTAATTTTTGTTTTTTTTCCGAAAATATGGGAAAATTAAAAAATGTTTTATTATTTAAAAAAAAATTGTATTATTTGTAATCAAAAAAATCCAACGCTTAGGATAACCCTAAAATTTAAGAAAAAAAATCATAAAAACAATTTAACGCGTCCGCAATGACCTACAGTTTTTAAAGTTTTTACTTCTTTTAAATTAATAGACAGAAAATAACAGTTATTTTCTGACCAAAAAAAATACAGGCCTCCGTAATTTGTATTCTGAAAACCGATATTGTGGGACTGAAATATAAAGAAGTCAAAAATATCTGTCTCAAAATCTTATCTGTTGAAATTCGACTTGAATTTGGACCTGTGTTCTTAGGGTTGAAATTTGTACTTACCCATAGGGCAAGGGGAACCAATATTGACCATCGTTAAAAATTTGTAAGTTTATTTTTTTGCTAACCAATGAAACTCATACATGAATTCATCAACACAATGAGACCGCGAATTCTTTAGGGCAAGAGAAAAAAATAGTTGACCAATGTAAACATTTTGCACCAAAAGTTTGGAAATCGCCATTTATCCAAACACTTTAAGTCCTTAGGTTAAAATGTTTTGAAGTAAATACATTTCCATTCTTATTGTAAAATATTTATCTTAGTAGGCCAAAATTACTTATCAATTAATTAAATCGCGTGTATAAAGGTGAGCATTATTGGTTTTTTCTGTTGGAATTTTTAGATTTTGACAACAAACCTATTTTTTGCTTTACAAAAGCTCTCAGATACATTGTAAATATTTGTAAGGTGTAGTTGTGTGTGATGATTCCTTCATTTTACTCCACTTACGTCTTGGAATTATAGCCGGCATTCTAATAAATCCAATGAGTATCTTCCTTGTCCACATTTCTCTTGTTTGGTTTAGTACTCTGTAGATTGCGCTTCCTGGGTCATTTTCGAGTTACATCACAAAACGTGGAGATTTTAGTTCCCCAAAAATAGCAGACACTAACGAAACAACTGCACTAATACTCTACACACTTGCCGGCAAACTGAAGCAATTATTGATTTCGGTCAACTTGCAGAAAGCGAAAAATCAAAACAAATTTTAAGTTCACATGACAAACAAGAGCGAGCACTAAAATAATAATAATAAGAAATACTCTCTCTTGCGTCACATGAGTGTGTGAGTGAGGAGAACGGCAGATCTGATATGCTAGCTATTTTTAAAAACCCTCATCGCAGGCAAAATCGATTATAGAACCCAACAAAAAAGTAGAAAAACGCATTTTCAGGTTCAGTGGCTGCATTCAAATCCTATGCTTTTATTAACTTTATTTATGGGTTATGTGTGTTCGATTAACCCCTCACAAGGGAACAAAATCAATGGATCATAAAATCCTATTTAAGTGCATTTACATTCCATCCACATGTGCATAAATTAAATATTACAACACAACAAGTGCCCACAGCCAAGGTTTTTATTATGTTTAACACGAAAAACCATTCAGAAATGTCGCGAAATATTCCACTTAATTGACTCGAACCGCAATAAAAATTGGATTCATTTCACTTTCGATGACACCACACACAATTATAATGATATGCAACCACCCCGCGGCGGGTATTCGGCCTGGGCCTCCTGATCCTGTTGCTCTGTTGCTGGTAATCCAAGGAATGAAATCCCGTCCGACCAGCCCAATGGTTTTTGTAGCCACCGCCGAGTGATAAAACCACCCCGCCTGCGTCGATATCAGAAATACTGCCCCGTCCCAGATCCGAATGATTGTCTCTAATTGGAAGTTTTGACGTGTGTATTATGTTAAAGGCGATGGTGTTGACGCCGATCTCTGGGCCGAACCACCCTTGTGTATTTTATAGTAAACTCCGGTGGGTGGTGGTTTGCACATCGCGTGGGAAGTCAAAGCTCAGGGGTCTCTCACATAGCCTGAAAACGTGGTAAGTCCCGAAACATTTATATGTGTTTAACCGGCAAAAATAAATTAATGCGCAAAAGATTGTTTCTTGTTTTTTTGTTAGGGATGATTTCGTATTTTCCCACATTCCACAGGCAGCAATTTTGGTTGCTCGGTTTCAATGTAATTTCGGTTTCAAGTGATTTTTTGGATGGGACAATGGACTGAAATTCGTTTAAATTAAATTAAACTATCCGTTTGGGAACCCAGGTCTTGAGGGATTGAAGACATATTGATATCACTTGTACTTAACTGTGGGAAATATATATGTACCTCTTGTTTCCATTCTTTCAAAGAACCTAGTGCTAAGGAATCGTTAATTAACTTTTAGATCACAAAAATATAGCGACGTTAGAATTCCTGTAATAAGATCATTTCAATTCCAATTCCGTCCAATTCTGATCCAAAACACCTTACGTACAAGCTTTATATTAATGTTTGCTGGAGTTCTGATACAAGATTATCATTATATTATATTACCTATCCTTCTCTATAGTTTACCCTCTAAACCACAACCAATTGCACGTAAAATAGGTAGTAGTTTATTTTACTTTATCCTTCCAACCTTTTTGCTACAGTTTTCCTTTCAAAGTTTAGGTTTCTGGAGCCGAGGCAAGATACTTAGCTGGTCCTGCCTGGTTTCCTGTTTTTCTCGAAAATTCCCGTTTGTCCTGCGGTTTTGGGTTCGGTTTTTGGTGTTCGGGGTTGCGACCTCAGCACCTTGCTAACCCCGCTCCCTAATTACAAGCGGCGAATGTGCAGCCGGCTTAACTAACCGCCGCGGATTGTGTGTTCACGTGCTTAGTTAGTTGCTCACACATTCATATGCCTATGAATATGCAAATTTCATAAACCGTAAGCGGCATTCGTTGACCCCCAGCGCAGGCTGACCAGCGGTCAGCGGTCCGCGATCCAGTGGTCCAGCGGTCTAACGAGCACAGTGGCAGCCTATTAGGTCGGGATTATTTCCGATTCAGTGCATTTATAAATGTAAAATATTCAAAATTTAAAACGAAATGGTTCCGGAATTTGGGGGCATCACTTTGCATCTGGCGGCAGATAACCAAAGCGCAATCGCGCCTGCTCGTATAGGATAAATGTGATGATTGTGTTGGGACTGACTCGTATTAGGGCCGGAATAAAGCCTTTATAGAAGGCCAACGGTCCCTGCTTGGCGATGCTGAGAAAGGCTCCTCCAATCCCGGAAAACTCGCCCGGCTTGGCATTCATAAAAGTGGTCTTGAGCACATCGATTGGTTGCGTTATAACCGTGGCAATGCATCCGGCTATCGTGGAGGTGGCAAAGTGCAGCGGCACCCCATCCTTTGCTCCTGTGGCGTTCTTAAGCATCTGCTTAACCTGGTCGTAGGCGGCATTGGTACCGATGGTCAGCAGGATGGCTCTGGAGACTGCTGGTAGAGTGCCGCGGAAGAGACTGGACATGCCCTCCTCTTTGTAAATGCGGTAAAGCCCGTCAAAAACGTTCTTGTAGCTGCGGAAAGGGTTTCGATGAGAAGTGTTTGGTAAAAGAAGAAGTGCCGAGGGTAAGAAATAAAAAACAAACACGTTTGAAAGAAGTAGTATATGTATATATCTGTAAGGGAAAAAACTTGTTAAAAAGAAGTGGCTTTACAATACTATTCCTAACAAAGGCATACGGACAGAAAGATGAACATACGGACACAGAAACGGACAAGACAATTTCGACTTGGCTGTTAAGCTGATCAAGAATACGGGAAGTGAAAAAGCGCAGCGTTTTCTCCTTTCTTTCGAAAGCCTCTCTAGATGTTTCTAGGATGCAAGTAACGGGTATAAAAACCAGGCCAAAGTAATACTCACTTACGCCGATTCTCCGGCGGCAACTTGCTGTCGTTCTGGAGTCGCACTGTAACCACGTCGCCAGGGACACCCACAATACCACCGACGAGTCCCGCGAAGGTGGCCAGGCCCATCTTGGCACCCATGTGGTTGGCGTCTACGTAATCCTTGCCAGCTTCGTACAGAGCAAAACGGGTGGTGGTGTAAGTCAGCTGGCGAAACCAGGAGGCTGAGATGCCGTTGTAGAAACCGGATAAACCACCTCGCTGGTAGATGTTCTTGATGATCTCGCTGACGGGCTTCCTGTCCTTACGCGACTGCGTCTGCAATTGCACCTTGATCAGGTCCAGCGGATGGGTGGTGGTCACTGCGATCGCCGAGCAGACGCCGCCGGACCACCAGCGCGGCAAGCGCTTTTCGTCTTTAGTACCCATAGAGATCTCTGATTTACCTCTACTTACCAAGGGTTTCACTGATTATTTTGAAAATTAAATATTACAAAAGTGACAAACAATGCTATAAATGCTTTGTACAAATATTTTTAAGACATTATGGAATTATGTTAGAATAGAATAGAATAGGATAGAATCGCCCATGGGCATACTTAATTAACGAACAAATAGCTGAAATTTTAATTTTCTTTTCATTTTGAAAATACTTAAATAAATAAAAATAGGATTATTAGATAGCCATCTATCTTTTAAAAATAATATACCTCTCATAAGCAAAAATTTGCAAGGTAAGTTTACTTTTATTCCAATAGCAATTGTCGGTAAACATTTATGGAAATATATTTATCTACGGGTCCTTAACACCGTAATTTCTATATAACTTTTTTTGCAACAAAAAAAATTAGATAACGAAACTCTGATTTTAAATTAAAAGCAAATCTTTCTTTCTTTAAAGTTTCAAATAGTTTTATACTTGGCCCAAATATAGCGGTCAAGATTCGAACCCTTTTACTCCACCTCTCCAAAACTATAAAATAAAATAAAGTTTAATAATTTTACTTTTAAACGTATGTGTTTATTTACAATAGATTCACAAAAGGTTCAAAAACTAATTTTACTGAATAAATTAGATGTTAATGCCTAAGGTACCTAACTAATTTCACTGCATTGTTTCTCTCTTTCTCTCTGTGTAGGATGCGAAACTTAAGACTATCACACTTGGTCTGCTCTGACTAGAGATCCTGTTCTGAATTCCATTCTTCAACTTTTAGTTGGCTCAATAGGCCATCTCGGCGCCCCAGGGTCGATAGGGTTTGGCTCCGTTGGGCGTGGCATACTGCAGGACGCTGGAGTTGTTGTAGTCCTGGCCACCGCTAACGGGATACTGAGGGGCGGCACTGTAGCTGAGGCTCTCGGAACCCACGGCCGCTGGTCGATTACTGTTGGTCAGTTCTATGTAGGTGGGTATCTGCTGCTCGGGATGCACTGCGCTGTGATCGTGGGTGTAGTGTTGCTGCTGTGCCGGCTGAGGTGTTGTCTGCGTGCGTTGCTGTTGCTGCTGCTGATGTTGCTGCTGGTGTTGTTGCTGCTGCTGCTGCTGCTGTTGCTGCTGCTGCTGTTGCTGCTGCTGCTGCTGGTTGCTGCTCTCGGAGTGAATATCATGGGTGGGCAGGGATTCATTGACTCCCGTTCCACTTGTCCGCGAGACACTGGTTCGTCCGCCCAGTTGTTGACTGGTCTGCTGGGAAGGCGAGGCACTCAGCGTGGGATAGCTGGACACATAGGCACCCGGATTCGATGGCGCCGCGTAACTCTGGTAGGGAGCTGCAGCACAGTTCGGTTGATAGCCCGAGGAACTGGATGGGGCGGGTGTCCAACCGCCAACAGGACTGGCGCAACTCTTGGCCGACAGCTCGCGCTGCTGCACAAAGTACTGCAGGTGGGACATGAGGCGCAGGCGCAGCGGATCCTGGATGTCCATGCCCTCGATGGTGACCAGGTAACGGGCCACCTCGGCGGCGCACTCGCGGAAGCCGATGATGTGGTAGTCCATGGCCACCCGCTGCGGGTCATAGCTCAGCGAGTCGAGAGCTGCAATGAGAGGAGAGGAGGCGGAGAAAGTCAATAAGCTGTCTAATCCCGGATCGAGCAAACAATTAAAATAGCTGTTCCCACGCGACATGCATAAAGAACAACCCCCGTGTCCATGTCCTTCTACGGGATGACTGGCGAGGTGGTAAAAATCAGGGGGTGGAAGCCCGCTCCTCGCTGTAGCTTTACTTTGCCATAGTGGTGGTACCACGGCCGGCGTGGGAAGCCCCGAGATTTGAGATTCACTCGGCCGTTGGGGTGGTGGTGGTGCTGTTTTGCTTATGGCAATCATAACTTTCCCACAATTCGACCCTGTTCGGGACAACAGGTCAGGATTGTTTACCCAGATTTGTGATAATTTGCCGCATATTGTATTTAATATCGTGCCTCAATTGCTTCCCACAGCGGGTTTTGTTTAGGGATTCTAGTTGGAGTTTTTCCACAAAATGTGTTTTATAGGAAGTATGCAATAGATTTCGATTTTGAAAGGAGAATATTTCATTGACTATTTTTTCCCTACGTGTAATTAACCAATGTATGGTATATTTTCTGTTTTATGGTCTATCTTTTGGAGTCTTTATAAACTTTACTTGGACTAACTTTACTATTTTTAAAATCAATAGAGCTTTATCCGTTAGAATGAAACCCAACTTTTTGAGTTCAACTGAAAAATAGACACTTACTTTTGGATTGCAAGTTCTTCAGATGCTCCACAGTCAGTTGCAGGATCTCTGCTTTCTCCAGCTTGGCAGATCCCTGCTTTTCATAGGCGGAGGGCACCAGGCGTTTGAGTTCGGTGAGCGAGGAGTTGATCCGATCTCGACGCTTCTTCTCGATCACCCCGCGACGCTTCTTGCGACTCATCAGTTGGCAGCTGCCCGGTTCGCTGGGCGAGATTCTAAAAGTGCAAATAAGGAAAGGTTTAGATTTAGTACAGAGCTTTGAAAAATGTAGAATTTGTTGGTTTATTTAGGTGCTGTTTGTCCTTAGTATAGAGAAAATCTTTAAAACTGAATCACTATCTGGCTCAAAAAATTTGTATGCTATAAAATATGTAAAATTTTGATCTTTCGCATGAATGTAAATTTAAACTTTGAGAACTATACAAATTGTCACATATTTCCTTCAATTTTGTTAAGTATCCTTTAAGAGTAAAGTGATTTTCTTGAGCTTTGTAACAGTAAACATTTTTTTAAAGTTCACAGAATAAATTTAATGTTGCACACTTTCCAAAACAGAAACTCGCGTAATAAATCCCTAGATAATTTTAAGATTTTAGTCACGAATACGCACTGTTCTTTGGAGGACTCCTCGGAGTAGAGATCGTCGCAGTCGCTCTCGGAGAGCGTCCGCTTCAGGCTGTTGTGTCCGTGGCTGTGGCTGTGGCTCTGGCTGTGGCCGTGACTGTGGTTGCTGTGGGCGCTGTGGTGGCTCTGCGGCGGCGGCACCCAGTGGCTCTGGGGGGTGGTGGCGGTGGCGCCCGGCATGACCACTCCTGGCCCGGTGGCATAGCCCCAGTGGTGCAGCGACGGCGCGTTCACGTGCATATTGTGATCCATTGTGCGTTGTTTGCTGTTTATTTGCTACTGTTTACTTGCTGCTCCTGCGCACTTGACACTGTTGCAGTGCGGATGTTGCTGTTGTCGCTGGGCGAGTGTTGCGTGTTGCGTGTTGCTAGTCGGCACTGTTGCAGCAAGTTGCTGATAGAGCTGAGGACCGGGCTAGCGGATAGCGGAGCTAGTTTGAGCACGTGACTTATCGTGTGCGCGAACGGCGTTCGACTGATTCTGCAGCACACGTCGAGCGGACGACCTGCCCTCCGCTGCCGCCGCTCAACCCCTTTTTACCGCCTGCGGCAGCCGTCCAATAAGATGCAGCAGCAACCACCCCCTGGCAACGCGTGCTGGCTGGGATTGGGATTGGGGTAGGAAATGTTGGAACAGCGATCGCTGCCAAGTGAACAAGGGAGTGTGCGACAAGGAGCGGCAATCAAATGAGCAAGCCTCTGTCATCGTCTAGCAGCGATTGCGATTCTATCGCTATCGCTACATGCATCTGATATAGCATATTTCGGCAGCATCTGCAGCATGGCCTCTAATCGGCGCCGTGGGCGACAAACTGGCGACGTCCGTCGTCCACTTGTTCGCCGGCTGGAGCGGCTGCAGCGGACCATGGAACTCAAACTGGAGCACGCGCCCGAGCAGCCGCCGGTCGTGTGGCATCGCGTGGCGCCGGAAAAGCCCCAACAAGTGCAACAGACGCCATTGACCTTTATCTCCGCTGTGGGCCGTGTGCTGGTGGCCCACACATTTCTAGGTCAGTGTTGGCTCAAGGTTGCGGCATCAGGAATCCAGAACGGGAGCCGAGATAAGAGCAACTGCGGCAGCAGGTGTCCGAAGTTGACCTAGAAATTGCCAGAGCAAAAATCGATTGGTTTGCCTAGCGCTGTGCTAATGCGCTAATTCGGCTTTCTGAACAGTTCGCCTTCCTTTCAGTAATGTAAACATTTTTGCTTACAAAAATGTAAATGTTAATAAATATAAATATAAATATAAAATACATTAGTTTAAAAATTAAAATTAAACATGTTAAGAAAAGTTTATCTGTATCATCTCAGAAATCTCTGAGCATTTTCGGAGCGATATGGAAGTTGGCTGGTTTATAAATCGTAGACTTCAAGTTGGAAAGCTTATCCCACATACATCGACAGATTATTTAAAATTTGTAATATTAGACAATTCCTTAAAAATTATTTATGAAAAAGGGTTAAGACGTCAATAAAATTTGACGCGCCAACATAGCCTCAAGCCATATTTTCACAATGCTTCCAAGTTCTATTTAAAAATAATTAAAATGCTTGAATTGATTTGGAGAAAGGTTACAACCATAAGGCGTCCTAACATTTAGAATTTAGAACACATTTCATGTAAGTTGCGACACCCAAAATGCTTCAGCCGTCAAATGTAGCTTTCGGCAAAGTACATTTTTTTAAATTTCTGGAAATGTGAGACCTTCAAGGAGCCTTTTAGTTTTCATTATATCAAAGCGACTGTTTGAACGCGTGCAATCTTGCAGCGACTCCATTGTTTCATAACGTTTTTATGAATGATCCGATATAAGCAATTTAACCATATCTTTGAAAATGGGCCCGCTAGACAGCTTTTAGATTTGTGGGCGCTAGAGTGGCGTTAGGCTGAAACAAATTTGCACAGGAACTCCTACAATCTGCACGATAAACCACAACTTTGTAGTTTCTGTAACTTCAGAGATCTCAGGACTTGGCTAGATCGACTAGACTTTTGATTTTAATCAAGAAGAACAAGTGCAAGGATGCGTCTCCGACCCTGTAAAACATATAAATTACACTGTGCAACATTTTTAATGCTTTTTAAATTTACCTCGATGGATGCTATATTTTTGGATTCGTTACGAATTCCCAAGTTAAACTGCGTTTTCCAAAAAGTTCTCCGACGCAAGGATTCTTAGCAAAAAGACCTCAAAGTTCGAAAATTGCTGAAATTGGTCAACTTTCCGGAGGTCTCAGAGGCAAACGGATTCATTGTTTGTTTTGATGTTAAAGTTTTTTAAAAGAAACACTCTTTATCTTTCAAAGCCCATACTTAGAATAATTTTAGGATTTTTTTTTAAAGGAGAAACAAATTCTAGAAAACTTAGTCAAAAAACATAAAAGTATACAGCTGCGGTCAAAATAGTAGTAGTGTTGCCGCCCTGTGTTTCAAAAGTTTGTTGTCTCCGACCCTGTAAAACATATAAATTATTGGTCAGGATCGCAATACAAGTCGATTTTTTGGTATGAACGCCGAGATCTTGGGAATTACGATAATAATTACGTTACACAACGCACGTTTACTTCAATAGTTAGCCATGTCAAGTACCCCTACCTCTACTCCTACCGGGTAGGACTCAGCAAAGGGAGTGCGAGGGAGATGGAGATATAAAACTTTGATCACACATAACTTTTTAACGAATGGTCCGATTTAAATATGTATTTTACATTTACACAATAAAACTGTAAAATCGTTTATAGCTATTGTGGGCGTTAGAGGGGGCGTGGCGCTCGGCTGAAATAAACTTGCGCTGCGTAGAAAGCCCAAGAATATGTGTTGGTAATCCCAACTTTCTAGCTTTTGTAGTTTCCGAGATCACAGCGTTCATACAGACAGACAGACGGACAGACGCACATGGCTAGATCGACTCGGCTAGTGATCCTGATCAAGAATATATATACTTTATGGGGTCGGAAACGCTTCCTTCTAGCTGTTACATACTTTTGCATGAATACAATATACCCTTTTACTCTACGAGTAACGGGTATAAAAAACTAGAACTACGCGCTTGCAGCGACAGCTACCAAAAATACCGCAAGATGTTTCATGGTTGCAATTAATGGAAGCTTCCTTCTTAAAGCAAACAGGTTTAAAAATAAATGCTTTAAAATTAAAACCGGCATCAAAATCTCTAACTGATTGGCGCACCTTGTATATTAGATAAGGGAAATCTTAAAAAACTACAATACAAAATAGGAATCTTTGTGATGAGATATTTTAAACATAAATCGCTTATAGATTAAGCTCTTGGCGTATCCTTTAAAAAA
The DNA here is from genome assembly GCA_037075205.1 of Drosophila prostipennis. Classification (NCBI taxonomy): domain Eukaryota; kingdom Metazoa; phylum Arthropoda; class Insecta; order Diptera; family Drosophilidae; genus Drosophila; species Drosophila prostipennis. The sequence goes on along the minus strand of JBAMCJ010005005.1, from coordinate 591,339 downwards.
TCATCTTTTATAATATAAATATTTCTATACCCGTTACTTATAGATTAAAATGGTATATTGTATTCGTGCAAAAGTATGTAACAGGGAAAAGAAAGCGTTTCCGACCCTATAAAGTATATATATTCTTGATCAGGATCATTAGCCGAGTCGAATTAGCCATGTCTGTTTTAAGATTTCGGAAAAAATTCAGTTTTATTCCCCCAAAAGCAAATCTTGGTTTCACAGAAACCGTTTGAAAATCAAGTACACGGTTTTAAACCAACCGAGTAGTAGGCATTAAAGCAAATGTTCCGAAAATCAGAGCAAATTTACTACGAAACTCCTAGAACACTCTACAGATTCTGTGACACCTACGGTTTTGATCGGTCGGTTTCCAAACCAACCGTACCCAAATCCGTCGCCGGTTTCTGTGACACCCCAGATTGTGTTTATCAATACCTATCGAAATGTAAAGGAAAATTTTCAAATCGGACCATTCGTTAAAAAGTTATGCACGATTAAAGTTTTATATCTCTATCTCCCTCGCATTTTCTTTAGCTGAGTCGGGGCCCCCGACTATAGCGTTCTCTCTTGTTATAAATGTGTTTTTTCTTTCCGACTGTTTGTTATTATTTCTCCATCCTAATACAAGGAACTCCACGCAACATTTTTGTCCATTTTCTCGATTAATTTCGATTGCCGAGGCGTAAGCTCAATAATAATGGCGCCCCATATCAATTTCAAAAAAGTACATCAAAAAATCGAAAATTATAAAAAGTGCTTTTAATTTGATTCGGCATGCTGTCGCTCAGGTTTCAACTGTGGCAAACAGCAAAGTGGAAATGCCTAATGGCCAATGCCAGTGTCAGTGCCAGCGTGGGACAAACTCGCACGGAATCGAGCCGGAACCCACCCTTATAAAGTGGACGGATAGTGCAGATACAGCTACAGCTGTATGGGCAATGGTTATAGCAGCAAGTTGAACTTGCACCACCGACGGACTGAATTCGAAATCGCAGCCGTGGCTCGTGGGAAAGCCAAAGGTCTACGGATTCTCACGAGCGTCCAGCACGTGCGGGTCGTGCGCCGGAATGGAATGAATCGATTGGGCTGGGGGTGGCGACGAACTTACTCCCTCCCTCCCACAGGACAGCACAAAGGGCATTCGCATTTTGAAGTGCATTTACTCAAGGTATGGAGCCAAAGGAGCGCCGCACACACAACACACACTTTATTGTTAATGGATATTCTCGAAAACAACTTTCTATAATGAAAATTGCGGTCTACCGACTCAAATACTCGAATACATATATGTAGGTAATTCTCACAAGACTGGTTTTTTTTTGTGCTCGATCGCTGGACGCAAAGTGGAGGTTACAAGGCCGCTGAGTCTCCGTTTCCGGATTCAGAAGCTCCTAAGGCAAAGATTACAATTGTTTCCGGCGGCCGCACTGTCGTGCCGATGCAGCTCCAGGCTCAGGGGTTCCGTGTCGTCCACCCAGGTCTCCAAAGTGCAGGAGCTGGACTGGTGGCTGGACTTCTGGGACTGCGAGAGGGATCTGGTGACGGCCGCTGCCTGGCGCCACCTGTTGTCGAAGTCCTCCCAGCGATCGCAGGAGTCGTCGTCCAGGGAGTTGCCATTGATGTCCCACTTGACGATGGGAAAGTCGTCGTGCGGCGGCTCCATGATCACCACGCTGTGGTAGTTGCCCTCCAACTTGGAGCCCAGACTGATGCTGCAGGGATGGTAGCGGTTAACCGGGGGCATCCTCTGCTGCTGCTGCTGCTGCACTTGTTGTCTCCTCGGAGTTGCCTGCTGCTGCTGCCGAACGGGAGTCTGCTGCTGCTCCAATTGCTTTGGCTGCTGCTCCTCCAGGTGCAAGTCCAGACTGGAATTAGAGGGCGTGTGACGCAAATAGCGGACATTCTCCTTGTAGTTCACCCGCTCGAATTCAATGCTAGGCAGCGTGGCCAGAACCTCGTAGCTGCCATAGCTCATCAAGTACTTGGTCCTCAGGTCGTGCTTAACTTCCGGCTGCGACTCCTGCACTTCCTTGGCCAAGTCCGGAGCGCACTCACTGAGCTGCAGCTCCTCGTAGATGGCCTCCGCCACCTGGCAATTGCTGTTCACATCCAGCTCCAGGTCCCGCTGCAGGTCCACCTCCACCTCCTCGTCGTCGTCTCCATCCTCCTCGTCCAGCCGCTGCACAAATAGTTGCTTCGAAGTCGATATCTTGCGCAGGAACTGAAAGAAACACCAATCAGTGGGGATAAACTTAGCGCAAGCCGTCAACGCGGCGTATGATTAACGTGCCAAAAGCACAGGCATGCAAACTTCACTGTTTATTTTCATTCGGCGGTGGTCGCCATCGATTTTTTATTGATTACCCAGTGGCCAGAGAGCCACCCACTCGGGCGCCAGACGCGGACTAACCTTCAGACAGGACTTCTTGGTGCGCCTCAGCAAATGCGACATGCTGAAACGGCAATGTCTTTGTGTCGCTGCCGATTATCCTCCCAAATTGAACGGTGCAATTACAGTGGCTATTGTTGGCCTTCCATCGGAGTTGTGGCAATGAGCCGGGGCATGTGCCTCATCGCTGCTGCAGCGCGTTGGCCTATCCAAACAAAACTGAACAAGGAAGCGCCGAGTCGCATGAGTCGCAGGTGGAGCAAGGACTTCCCACGCCGCACTCGTGCCACATGACTCATGGCAGCGGCACGAGTACACGGAGAAAAAAAAGTTCGACTTGCTATTCTGCATTTTTGAAGAATGGGTTTTCTTATATAGGTACTTAGAGGGTATATTTTATAAACCAAAGGTTTAGTTGTGGTGGGTTATTGGTATGTTATTGTTCTAGAAACTGACGACTTTTCTAGCACTAAACTCAAAATGATACTTCACGTTTTCTAAGTATTTTTGAAAGAAATTTTGAAACAATAAACCATAAAGTAGATTTATTAATTATAAGAAGATATTTTCAAGGTTTAAGAATAAATAATTAAATAAATAAATTTCCCCAATAGGTTTAATGAAAATATTAGCATGGTGACATTTCTCACTGTGTACTGGGGAGCAGTGCAAGTGCCAGCTGAGAGCCGCTGCCGGCACAGGCGCAGTATAATCCAGGCGCACAGATTGGGAATCTCGAGTGGGTCGCCCCTAATGCGGTAATGGCCCGGCTTAGAGCCCATTCCCCGGCAAAACCCCTGAACCGAAGGCCCTCGAATAGCCGGTCAAGTGCCTGGGGTGCTACGATGGGCCAAAGGTGAGTCCTGCTCCCTGATTATTATAGTTCGTGCGACTGATGGGGGGCGCCAACTTGGCGGTGCCATCCATGGCAAGTTTATTATGAAACTATTTCCGGAGAGGGTTGCCGCTATACTTGCGGGAGGTGGTCATATAACCATGCGGAATTTATTATTCCCACGCGAATTATGTTATAAATAGTGTGTCAATGCCATGAATGCTGAAGTGGAAGCGATTTTTAATTATTATTTCAGATGGAAATTATACGCTTGAAACGATTAAATACTTTTAGTACGTATCTTCTAGGCTTTAATTTCGTTTTCAACTTATTGCAAGTGTCTATGAAAGTATTATAGCTATATTTCTTAAAAGAGCTCTTAGTATAAGATGTTAATTTAAATTATTTATATAAAATATAACAATCACTTGCGGGCATTAAAAATTTAGATTACATTTTACCAACAAATAGATTTTCCCCCCTTTTAAATTCTATTGTACGCCACTGTAAAGAGTCTAATCGTTTAATTTATTAAAAAATGTTGGAATTCGATCAACCCAAGTTGCTCAAACATCTCTTATAATAGAGAGGAATCTAATTTGGCTTATCAGCACTTACTTTTAAAATTATATTCTACTAGACTACTACAAAAGTCGAAATAGTAAAATAAGTGACCCAATTTCTTGTCTTTTATGTATGTGCTGAAATATTACTCTTTTTTACCATTGAAAGATTATAGTTAAGCTAGCAATATTTCTGAAACTCTGGTTTGAATGAACAGTTTTAAGCAAAAGGGCTCGCGATAAAATTTGAAGCGTAAGTCCGCAAATAACTTATGTTAATATTTTTTAAATGTTTCCTATAGGTAAACACAACTGAAATGGATCTAAATTTAAAATTAATTTATAAAGAACTCCAGCGACTGACGATCAAATTAATGACATTTGCATGTAAATTTCCAGCAATTTAAGCGAATGATTTAAATGCATTTAGATGTAAAAAAACGAAACCAGTTTTACAATTCAGCATGCTGAAAGTGTTTGGGATTCGGAATCCACATTTTTTGTGAGCACTTTACAGCCTGTCGTCGATTTGTCACATCACTCAAACTGAGGAGTGCTCTTTGTGGTTTCGGGTTAGTTTTGAAATCGCGTCGGAAGTGGAAAACTGAAACCGAGTGAATGATGACACTCGCAGCAAATTGCAATCAAATCGCAATGATTCGGATATATACGATTCCTTTGGTTTTCGAGCATGACAAGATCCTTTTTCGCCCATCGCTCAATACTTTTGCCTGAGGCTTTTGACAGTTATCATTCTGGGGATTCCAACTCCTTTTTTTGTAACATCTTCACCGAAGGCCAAAGGGAGTGCGGAAAAATATTGATGGGCCCAACCAATTAAAGGTTGATTGATAGGACACTCCAGCTAGCTGGCGATGAAGAGCTGCAATTGCCAATATCGATTACAAAAGTTTGATTTTAATTTTTAATTGCCCGTTTGGACGCAGTCGAGGGGTTGCTAAATCGGTCAGGACAACAGACCACAACAACCCTCCTTGCCGACACGCACACTTCTATTATTATTATTATTATCATTGTCATTGCCGTGGAATTTCCTAGGGGTGTGTGTAGGGGTTTGATGCGATTCCGATTTGGATTTCATAGGCGGCGTGAAGTGCCCCTTGTCCGCGGGGCAAGTGTCAATTATGCACGACTTGATGGCCACTCCGGCATTTGCTGTTGAAAATTTACATTTTATTAGTTTTTCATGCCCGTGCAGCCGCGCGAGGGCATTAAAATTATTTACGATGCCAAATATTGTTGGTTGTAAATTACGCACTCTGGCAAATATTCATTTCGGGGAGTGTAGGGCGGGTAACGGCCGTCTCAATCGCTTGACCTTTTGCCGCTAATTAGAGCCACATTGTTCCTGGATGAGGAACGTTTTCGGAGCGTGTTCCTAAATGTTTCGCAAGTCTGTTGCGATTCGAGCACCAGTCGTTGACTGATAACAATTGTATCGGGGCTCTGGGGCCCCAGTCAGTTGCGAACAGGGCGAGATGGCGAGCGGTACCCCAGAAATTCAATACTACGAGCACGAGCTCAACATCCGCCGGGTGATCGAGCAGTTCGACTTACAGGGTCTGGATCAGGCCCTCAACATCTGCGACCTGTCCAGTGTGGAGCGGAAGCATCTTCTTTGGCAGGATCTGCTGCCCAGGATTAAGCCCTACTACGCCGTCAAGTGCAACGACGATCCAGTGGTGGTCAGGCTTCTGGCGGATCTTGGAACTGGATTCGACTGCGCCTCCAAAAATGAGCTTAAACTGGTGGGTCCTCTACTAATTCTTACTCTTATACAGTATAAGTTATACCACAGAGCAGGAAATATTCCACCATACTTTTATTGCTTATATAAACATATTTACGAACACAGATTAGAATAATAAGTGCTATAAAATTAATATGTTAAATTTAAAGGTCTTAGGCTTTGATGTCTCACCAGAACGTATTATCTTTGCCAATCCCTGTCGACCTGTCAGTCATCTGGAGTACGCTAAGGAGAACCATGTGGCTAATGGCACCGTGGACAATGAATTCGAGGTCTACAAACTGCACACGCACTATTCCAACTCAAAGTAGGTTAAAGCCCATCTCAAATGTCAGTAGTACAATTTTGTTTTCTCAGCCTTATCGTGAGATTCAAGAGCGAGGCCAAGGAGGCGCAGTGTCCACTGGGTGACAAATTTGGGTGCAATGCGGATGTGGATGCAGCTGCCCTAATGCTGCTGGCCAAATCCCTGGATCTCAAGGTAACCGGGACCAGCTTCCACGTGGGCTCAGGATGCAGCGAGATGGAGGCCTACGACAGGGCCATCAAGAAGGCAAAGAATCTCTTTAAGTTCGGCGGGCTGTTGGGCTATGACATGGACTTTTTGGACATAGGAGGCGGTTTTCCCGGCAGCGATGATGGAAAGTTTGAGAAGGTGGGATAGGGAGAGAACACTGTAGTTTAAGCACTTCCTAAAGCATTTTCTTTAAAACAGATAGCCGAGAGTGTTAATATCTCGGTACAGCGCCACTTTCCCGATGAGCGTGTCCAAATAATAGCCGAGCCAGGACGTTTCTTTGTGGCGGCCGCCTACACATTGGTCTGCAAGATCCATGCAAAGCGGGAGATTCGAAACGAAGCTGGGAAGCTGGACACCGTGATGTACTATCTAAATGATGGAGTATATGGATCCTTTAACTGCATTCTGTACGACCATCAAGTTGTGACCGCTGAGCATTATCTGGTAAAATAACAACACTTAGCTCTTCAGGTTTTTAGATTTCGCAACCAAAACAAAGTATCGAAGCAATGTATACATACAATGTATATAGATTCCTTTGCAATATTGCTTAGAATTCTTCCTAGATTACGTTCCCCCCACGATTTATCACTTGTTTCGTCCATCGACCCAGTGTAACATACATGCGCTAATGGACAAGAGTCATCTTTTTTATCACAAACAACTTTAATTTATCTTACAGGATGATGCAGATTCCTTGCCTCAGTTAAAGTCTCTGATTTGGGGACCCAGTTGTGATGCTTTTGATAAGGTGTGCGAAGAATATCATATTAAACCAGCGATATCTAGTAATGTTTTTTACTTTTCAGATATCTGAGGACCTACTCTTGCCCAACTTGAACAGAGGCGATCTTTTAGGATTTCGCAATATGGGAGCTTACACAATGCCCATTGCAAGTCCATTTAATGGATTCGATGTTCCCAAGACCGTTTATTTCCGAGCTATATGACTAAACCGTTTCGTAATAAAATCTACACTTCCTGACCTCTGTAACCGAAACCGATGTTTGAGTTTACAATTGTCTTGGAAAGGGGTGGGAAAACCTTTTTTGGTCTGTTAAAAATCGAACTTATTTCATAGAAAACATTTTCTGCGTGAAACTTTGATAAAAGTCTGTTCATGCAAGTAATAAATATATCGGAATATTTGGAATAACATATCACATAGCTGCCCTATGGGAAATTAAAAAAAAATTACCTTCAAATATAAATGGTGTTCCAAATGTTTTCATGATTTTAAATTTGTATACCCATTACTCGTACACTCAAAAATTTTTTTTTGAAAATCGCCTATGGATTTGCTTTACTGGCGATTTTTTTCTATATTTCTGAAAAATTTCTTAAATTTAATAAATTTTGATTAATTTGAAGAAAATTTTCTTTACCAGTAGAACATTTTTTATAAAGCAAAAATCGCCAGTGAAGCAAATCCATAGGCGATTTTCTAAAATTCAGGGCGATTAATTTTTTGAGTGTAGAGTAAAGGGGTATATTGTATTCGTGCAAAAGTATGTAACAGGGAGAAGGAAGCGTTTCCGACCCTATAAAGTATATATATTCTTGATCAGGATCAGTAGCCGAGTCGAACTAGCCATGTCTGTCTGTCCGTCCTGAGATCTCGGAAACTATAAAAGCTAGAAGATTGGCATTTTGCATGCTTGTGTCTGGCGCCCACATTTTTAAAGATTTTGGAGAAGTATAATTTTGATGTGTTTAGTTATACCTATCGAAATGTAGAATTTTTCAAATCAGACCATTCGTTAAAAAGTTATGCCCGATCAAAGTAAACATCTCAATTTAAGTGATAGTTGAAAAATATCATTAGGGTTTGTGACTTTTGGTGTGCAAATTCCGCTGTCTGGCAAATAAGTTTTTGTCTTTCACTGATAACACATATAGCTATAGCTAGAATTATTCCGCGAAAAAGCGAAACATATTTCATATGTCAGTTTTAATCTTTTCGAGATGGTGAACGGTACCCCAAAAATTCACTACTACGATCAGCAGCTCAATATCCGCCGAGTTACAGAGCAGGCGGACTTGGAATGTCTGGATCAGGCCCTCAATATCTGCGATCTGTCCAGTCTGGAGAGAAAACTGCGTCTCTGGCAGAAACTCCTGCCCAGGATAAAACCTCACTATGCCGTCAAGTGCAATGATGATCCGGTGTTGGTCAAGATTCTGGCGGATCTTGGGACGGGATTTGACTGCGCCTCTAAAAACGAACTTAAGCTAGTGGGTCCACAAAGTGATTTAAGTGACAATTCATAATTAAACAAAAAAGCGTCACCTAAAAAATTTTAACAAATTGTAATACCTTCGTAGTTTTTCCACATACCTACTTCTAAGACTAATATTTAATTAAATAGGAACGATCTGCCAGTATCTAAACTTCAGCTTGTCGCAGCCAGCTTTCTTTCTTGTTTTCTTCTTGTCATGTCATAAATTAAATATATGGTTAAAAAGGCAATTTTTATTTCATATAACATGTTTAATGTGAATGTGTATATTTTTTTATATCGTTATTCAAAAAGAGTTACTTTAAATGTATTTAAAAAATATTTTATTGATATCATTTATATTTTTTTTATTTTTTAGGTCCTAGGATTTGACGTTTCACCTGAACGTATTATCTTTGCTCATCCGTGTCGACCTGTCAGTCACTTGAAGTACGCCAAGGAGCAAAAGGTGGTCAATGGTACGGTAGACAATGAGTATGAGGTTTACAAGCTGCGCAAGCACTATCCCAACTCCAAGTACGTTTAACCGAACTCCCTCTTTGGATGGTAGAATTATTTATTATATGATGATTTACAATGATTTATTAATTCCAGCCTTATCCTAAGATTTAAAAGTGAGGCCAAGAAAGCGATGTCTCCCTTGGGCGACAAATATGGCTGCGATGCGGAGGCGGATGCTGCGGCTCTAATGCTGCTCTCTAAAGCCCTGGATTTGGAGGTGACCGGTACCAGTTTCCATGTGGGTTCCGGATGCAGTGAGGTGGAGGCCTACGATCGGGCCATCGAGAAGGCGGAAAACATTTTTAAGCTAGGCGAGCTGATAGGTCATAAGATGGACTTATTAGATATTGGCGGTGGTTTTCCTGGCATAGATGATGGGATGTTTCAGGAGGTGGATAATGTAAAACTTCTGATTATGAGTACAGATATTACTATATTACTTTTTACAGATAGCCGAGAGTGTGAATACCTCGGTACAGCGCCACTTCCCCGATGAGCGTGTTAAAATAATTGCCGAGCCAGGGCGTTTCTTTGTGGAGGCCGCCTACACTTTGGTCTGCAAGATTCATGCAAAGCGGGAGATTCGCAACGAAGCTGGGAAGCTGGACACCGTTATGTTATACCTAAATGATGGAGTTTATGGATCTTTCAACTGCATTCTGTACGACCATAAAGTGATGACTGCAGAGCATTTTTTGGTAAGAATACAAATTCTTAATGTACTCATAAAACTTTCTTTCTAAAATTAGGAAATCTACCCTTTGAATTGCCAGACTTTGGAAGTGGACAAAAAATGTTCTTGTTTTTAGTATAAACACTATTAAATATAAATGTTCTTATAGATTTAAAGTCCAAAGGCTGGCGATTTTAGGCCCAGATTTCTACATTTTTTTGCCATTAAAAAACAAGTAAAATCTAATATATTTGTTTAAGTAACTTAAATACTTGACTTACTACGGCAGGAACCGTAATATTGAGTTATTTATTTTGAGCTATTATATTCTATACTCTGTGAAACAATATTTTTTAATTGTAAAAAAGGTTGTGTCAAATAATATTTTTTTAAATTAGGAACGTCTCCTAATGTTTTATATATCTAACACTTTAATTGATGTTACAGGATGGAGCAGATTCCTTGCCTCTGTTTAAGTCTCTCATTTGGGGACCCAGTTCTAACATGGGAGCCTACACAATGCCTACTGCAAGTCCATTTAATGGATTCGATGTTCCCAAGACCGTGTACTTCCGAGCTATATAAGTAGACCGTTTAGTAATAAAATCCCACACTCGCTGGCCTAGGTAGCCAACACAGATTCTTTATTTGTTTGAGTTTAAAATTCTGTGGAAAAGGGTGGGAGATATTGGGTTGGTTGGGTAAAAATCAATTTTATATGCTAAAAAAATTATGAGGGGAATGTTACAGTATGGAGTATATTTTTATGTAGATCTACATCTTCCGCGCAAATAAAACTGCATGTGGGGCCACATGCATCCCGAAGAATGCTTATATACAAATTGATTAACAGAATAACAGGGTAACTACAAGTCTAGGCACTCTATTATTTCGTTTTTGAGTTATTTTCCAAGCTTTGAGACTCTGAAAACCAATCCAAGTTTGAGTCCAAGCGCAACTTAATTTAAGAGCAAATAGGTTTTTTGTTTTTCACTGATAACACATAATGCTTTAGCTGGGATTATCCCGGGCAAAAGTGACACATCTTCAATCGGTCAGTTTAAATTTTTTCGAGATGGTAAACGGTACCCCAAAAATTCACTTCTACGACCAGCAGCTTAATATCCGCAAAGTTATCGAACAGGCGGACTTGGAATGTCTGGATCAGGCCCTCAATATCTGCGATCTTTCCAGTATGGAGAGAAAACTGCGTCTCTGGCAGAAACTCCTGCCCAGGATAAAACCTCACTATGCCGTCAAGTGCAATGATGATCCGGTGTTGGTCAAGTTTCTGGCGGATCTTGGGACGGGATTTGACTGCGCCTCTAAAAACGAACTTCAGCTAGTGGGTCCACAATGTGATATAAGTGACAAGTCATAATTAAAGGAAAAAGTGTCACCTCAAAAATTTTACAAATTGTAATACCTTCGTAGTTTATCCACATACCAACTTCTAAGACTAATATTTAATTAAATAGGAACGACTGCCAGTATCTAAACTTCAGTTTGTCGCAGTCAGCTTTCTATCTTATTTTCTTCTCGTCATGTCATAAATTAAATATATGGTTAAAAAGGCAATTTTTATTTCATATAACATGTTTAATGTGAATGTGTATATTTCTTTATATCGTTATTCAAAAAGAGTTACTTTAAATGTATTTAAAAAATATTTTATTGATATCATTTATATATTTTTTTTAATTTTTTTTTTTTTTAGGTCCTAGGATTTGACGTTTTACCTGAACGTATTATCTTTGCTCATCCGTGTCGACCTGTCAGTCACTTGAAGTACGCCAAGGAGCAAAAGGTGGTCAATGGTACGGTAGACAATGAGTATGAGGTTTACAAGCTGCGCAAGCACTATCCCAACTCCAAGTACGTTTAACCGAGCTCCCTCTTTGGATGGTAGAATTATTTATTATATGATGATTTACAATGATTTATTAATTCCAGCCTTATCCTAAGATTTAAAAGTGAGGCCAAGAAAGCGATGTCTCCCTTGGGCGACAAATATGGCTGCGATGCGGAGGCGGATGCTGCGGCTCTAATGCTGCTCTCTAAAGCCCTGGATTTGGAGGTGACCGGTACCAGTTTCCGGGTTCCGGATGCAGTGAGGTGGAGGCTTTCGATCGGGCCATCGAGAAGGCGGAAAACATTTTTAAGCTAGGCGAGCTGATAGGTCATAAGATGGACTTATTAGATATTGGCGGTGGTTTTCCTGGCATAGATGATGGGATGTTTCAGGAGGTGGATAATGTAAAACTTCTGATTTTGAGTACAGTTATTACTATATTACTTTTACAGATAGCCGAGAGTGTTAATACCTCGGTACAGCGCCACTTCCCCGATGAGCGTGTTAAAATAATTGCCGAGCCAGGGCGTTTCTTTGTGGAGGCCGCCTACACTTTGGTCTGCAAGATTCATGCAAAGCGGGAGATTCGCAACGAAGCTGGGAAGCTGGACACCGTTATGTACTACCTAAATGATGGAGTTTATGGATCTTTCAACTGCATTCTGTACGACCATAAAGTGATGACTGCAGAGCATTTTCTGGTAAGAATACAAATTCTTAATTTACTCATAAAAATTTCTTTCTAAAATTAGGAAATCTACCCTTTGAATTGCCAGACTTTGAAAATGGACAAAAAATTTTCTTGTTTTTAGTATAAACACTATTAAATATAGAACATTTATAGATTTAAAGACAAATTTTCTAAAAACAAGAACATTGTTTGTTCATTTCCAAAAGCGGACGATTTTAGGCCGCGATTTCTAAATTTTAGGAAGACATTTTTATGAGTGTAGCTTTTTAGGAATTTTTCCTCTAAAAAAACAAGTCAAATATTATTGATTTATTTAAGTAATTTGAATTACATTTTTTGTAATTAAGAGCGTCTTTAATTTGGGGACCCAGTTCTAATGGCTTTGATAAGGTGGGCAAAGTTATCTTTTTAATACAGCGATATCAAGTAATGCTTTTTCACTTTAAAGATATTGGAGGACCTTCTCTTGCCCAATTTGAACAGAGGCGATCTTTTAGGATTTCTCAACATGGGAGCCTACACAATGCCTACTGCAAGTCCATTTAATGGATTCGATGTTCCCAAGACCGTGTACTTCCGAGCTATATAAGTAGACCGTTTAGTAATAAAATCCCACACTCGCTGGCCTAGGTAGCCAACACAGATTCTTTATATGTTTGAGTTTAAAATTCTGTGGAGAAGGGTGGGAGATATTGGGTTGGTTGGGTAAAAATCAATTTTATATGATAAATTATGAGGGGAATGTTACAGTATGGAGTATATTTTTATGAATAGCCCACTCTAACGTCCACAAAACACAAATAAAACAATAATTTTATAAGATATTGGGAAATTAAGATTCGAACGAGGTCAGTAACGGGACTACCCATGGGTATTGATAATGCATTGATAAATATGTAGATCTACATCTTCCGCGCAAATAAAACTGCATGTGGGGCCACATGCATCTCGAAGAATGCTTATATACAAATTGATTAACAGAATAACAGGGTAACTATAAGTCTAGGCACTCTATTATTTCGTTTTTGAGTTCTTTTCCAAGCTTTGAGACTCTAAAAACCAATCAAAGTTTGAGTCCAAGCGCAACTTAATTTAAGAGCAAATTGGGTTTTTTGTTTTTCACTGATAACACATATACCTATAGCTAGAATTATTCCGCGAAAAAGCGAAACATATTTCATATGTCAGTTTTAATCTTTTCGAGATGGTGAACGGTACCCCAAAAATCCACTTCTACGATCAGCAGCTTAATATCCGCACAGTTATTGAACAGGCGGACTTGGAAGGTTTAGATCAGGCCCTCAACATATGCGATGTGTCCAGTCTGGAGAGAAAACTACGCCTCTGGCAGAAACTCCTGCCCAGGATAAAACCCCACTACGCCGTCAAGTGTAATGATGATCCGGTATTGGTCAAGTTTCTGGCGGATCTTGGAACTGGATTTGACTGCGCCTCCAAAAACGAACTGAAACTGGTGGGTTGACAAAGTAAACACTTCTAGTCGTGAAATTAGCAACGTCATAATAAAGAGGAAAGTCTCAACTGTAATCCGAATTGGTTTATTTCAAGTTAACCTTGAAAAGTGAGAGGTATAGAAATTCACCATGAAATAGATAAGCCCCCAAGTGACTTTATATACGCATACTACAATCATAATAGAATGAGGAACACATTTTTGATTGTTGCATAATTTATAAACAGATGGATGATCTTTATTATTATTAAAAAACAAATTGTTTTTAATTTTATTTAACCATGTTTAAAGGTAAAATATGTTTGTTATTGTTTGTATCTCGATGGTGAAAAAAAGAGTCTTTAAATATATGTATAAATGTTTCTTATTACACTCAGAAAAAAACACCGTGCTAAAATCAAGCAAAATCAGTCTTGATTTAAGAACGATTTCATACCTAAAATTTCAAGAATGTTTCGTACTGAAAGTTCTTAATGTGAGCACAATTTGGACTTAAACTCTAATTAAGCACAATTATTCTCAAGCTCGATAAAAAATTACTTAAATTGAGGTTAAAAGTATTTACTTGAAGACTGAATCAAACTTAATTCCAGATCAGAAGACGATACCGAGTCGTTCATGAAATTTTGAAAACATTCGTTCTTAAAACAAGAATTAGTCATTCTTAAATATAAAAATTCAACCAGAAATAACGAATTCCCAGGATGGTGCAGCTGTTAGAGGCGGCAGAACAATGACATTTTGTAAGTAAAGGTACCGACATCAACTCCTCTCCGCAACAAGTCCTCTATTTAGATTATTTTATAATTTTTTTTTTTAAATCTGTAAATTTTATTTTTATTTTTACTTTTTAAACCCTTTAATAAATTGTTTAAATAAAAATAAATTGAACTTGAACGCTAGCCCTTTCGTCGAGACTTTTTGTGCCTTCTTTAGCCCACGGACTTTAAGAAGCATGCGTGGTCGAGTTGGTAAAGGCGTCTGACTGCACAGCTGGTGGTCGCGGGTGCGGGTTCAAACCGAGGTCGGGGTAATGGTTTTCCTAACTATTACTTAAATCATTACTAAAAGTTTTTTCTGAATATAAATTGCGTTAAAAATGTGTTTACAGGAAAAATAAGTTAAAATATATTAAGTAAAACAATTTAACTAAAAAAATCCTTAAATTAAGAATTATGCATTCTTAAATTGAGTACAAACGTACTTAAATTAATACAAAAGTACTGAAATTAATTTCTATCCATTCTTAAATGAAGAATTTTTAATTAAACTTATTTAAACTGACTATTTTTTTGCGTTAAACTTAATTATTTCAAGTATTAATATGTCTAGATTTGAAAATAATTAATTCTTAATTTCAGACAGAAGCGTTCTTAAATCATACTAAAATCAAGTATTTTCTGTCTTGAAAATTCGTTCTTGAAAGCAGTATTTTGTTCTCAAGATCAGATTTTCGTTGCTTGGCTCACTTTTGACACTCAAAATGCTAGATTCAAGCACGAAATACTTGATTTTTTCCCTGAGTGTAGGTCCTGGGACTTGGCGTTTCACCTGAACGCATTATCTTTGCTCATCCCTGTCGACCTGTCAACCACTTGAAGTACGCCAAGGAGCAACAGGTGGTCAATGGTACGGTAGACAACGAGTATGAGGTTTACAAGCTGCGGAAGCACTATCCCAACTCCAAGTACGTGCAACCAAACTACATTTTTGGGTGGTAGAATGATATGATGATTCAAAATTATTTATTCCAGTCTTATCGTAAGATTTAAAAGTGAGGCCAAAAAGGCGCTGTGTCCCTTGGGCGACAAATATGGCTGCGATGCGGAGGCGGATGCTGCGGCTCTAATGCTGCTCTCCAAGGCCCTGGATCTGAAGGTGACTGGTACCAGTTTCCACGTGGGTTCCGGATGCAGTGAGGTGGAGGCTTTCGATCGGGCCATCGAGAAGGCGGAAAACATTTTCAAGTTTGGCGAGCTGATAGGTCATAAGATGGACTTATTAGATATTGGCGGTGGCTTTCCTGGCATAGATGATGGAATGTTCGAGGAGGTAAGTGCGTCTAAACCTCTGGTTTGCAGCAATTTATATAGATAGAAATTATTTGCAGATTGCTGGGGCTGTTAACACCTCAGTGCAACTTCGTTTCCCCGATGAGCGTATCCAAATAATTTCCGAGCCAGGACGATTCTTTGTGGAGGCTGCCTACACATTGGTCTGCAAGGTCCACGCAAAGCGGGAGGTCCGCAATAAAGATGGAAAGCTTGAGACATTGATGTACTACCTGAATGACGGCATCTTCGGAGCCTTTGCAGGAATGTTTTACTATCCTGAGGTGGTCAGTCCTGTCCTTTACCTGGTAAGAAAAGGATTTATCACAATACTTTCTTAATATAAATGAATTATCATAAAATCTTCTTTCTGGTTGCTCGTAATCATTTAGTAAACTTTTTTAGATTTTTTTTTTTTATTAATTAAGTTACTTCCGTGAAGTTTTTTAGATTTTAATAAATTAAGGGGGGGGTAGGGTCTAGCAAAAAAAAAACAATTGATTTTTTTTTTTTTTTTTTTTCTTGTAGATTAACATTTTAAGATTCTACAAAAAAAGTTTTAAGTCAATCGGACAAAAACTTTAGAAGTTATGCTAAAACTAGTACCCCAACCTCTAAGACTTTAGGTACGTAAGTGCATCTTTAGGTGCGTTTTTCTCGAAACCACGTTTTGAAAGTCCGTGACCATCGGCATTTCTAAACGGCTCAATCGATCGTTTTGAAATTTGTCGCATATTTTTCTGCATAAAAAAAACCCGCCCCCTGGGAAGCGTTTTTTTTTATTTTTTAACTTTAAGTATTTTTTTTTAAGCCCAAAGTCGAATTTTTTAGGTGAAAAACGCATTTTTGACTTTGGAAATGCAAAAAAAATTCTTTAAAAAAAAATTTAAAAATCGCGCTTCCCAGGGGGCGGGTTTTTTCTTTTCTTAAGCTAAATGTAAAGGCAGAATGGAAATCTAATAATTTTTGGAGGAGATACAGTGGTCACCGCAAAACGCCTTTTTTTAATAGTGTTCCAGCAATCGCTTTGCCACCGATATATTAGCCGATAGTATCGGCTATAAAAATTAGAGGATGTTATTTAAATGACACTTTATAATATACAATTGGTTTCAATTAAATCCATCCAACCAGTTTTTATAGAAAAAATCGCAAAGTTACTTGATTTTTTGATGCCATAGACCCTACCCCCCCCTTAATAAAACCAATTTTTCAGGATGATGCTGAGACCCTGCCAAAGTTCAAGTCGGTAATTTGGGGACCCAGCTGCGATGCCCTGGATAAGGTGAATTAATATTTTAAAGCATTTAATATATGTCTTAACCATCCCTTTTTTAACCTTCAGATAGCGGGAGATCTGTTATTGCCCAATTTAAACTGTGGCGATCTTTTAGGATTTCGTAACATGGGAGCCTATACAATGCCCATTGCCAGTCCGTTCAACGGATTTGATGTGCCAGAAACCAGATACTTTCGAGCAAAGTGACTTGAAAGTTGAAAAAACTAACTATTATGCTTTGAGTTACATTTAAATATAAGCATCTAAATAATGTGTTTCCCAAAATATATTACTGCGAACGAAATTAAGTAGTTGAAGTATACTTTTAAGGGCCATGAAAAAATAACACTAGTTAACAAAAAAAATCAACGTTACCCTACTTGAAGACAACCTTAATTTTCTGGTAAAGAACATCTCCCTGATTAAGAAATGGGCACTTATAATTTTTTTTATGATGTCAATTTTTTTTTAAGTGTAAAAAACGTTTTTGGCTTTTTTTTATTTTCTATCTTTTGTTCTGGTAAAGCGATTTTGGTCATCTTAGACTTATTTTATAGGTAATGGAATGCCCTTTAACTTTCTTATACACAGCATTGTGTAGTCGGGTTGGTGTCCCGACTATCTAATAAACGTAACTCAGCTAAAGGAAGTGCGAGGGAGATGGAGATAAAACTTTGATCAGGCATAAGTTTTAAACGAATGGTCCGATTTAAAAAATTTCTTCTACATTTCGATACATTTCGATAAACACAACAAAACTGCATTTTTACTTTTCCGAAATATTTAAATTTTAATTAATATTAATATTAATATTATATATATTTAAAAAGTATACTTTTCCGATATATTAAAATTTTTCAAATCGTATATCACCTATTGTGGGCGTTAGAGGGGGCGTGGCACCTTTTTGAAATAAACTTGCGCTGCGTAGGAACTCCTAGAATCTGCATGCAAAATGCCAATCTTCTAGCTTTTATAGTTTCCGAGATCTCAGCGTTCATACGGACAGACAGACGGACAGACGGACAGACAGACTGACGGACAGACAGACATGGCTATATCGACTCGGCTAGTGATCCTGGTCAAGAATATATATACTTTATGGGGTCGGAAAAGCATCCTTCTAGCTGTTACATACTTTTGCACGAATACAATATACCCTTTTACTCTACGAGTATCGGGTATAAAAATACGAAATATATTTCTTTCAATACAAAAAGTTTATCTCTTAGCCCACTATATAACTCTCCAAAATAATTGTTTCAATAGTCGGAACGCGAATGATTTTTGAAGATTTCAGAGTTATAAATTTAAAATAAAAAACAAGAGAGAACGCTATAGTCGGGTTGGTGTCCCGACTATCTAATACCCGTCACTCAGCTAAAGGGAGTGCGAACTCTGTAGTCGGCTTGGTGTCCCGACTATTTAATAAACGTAACTTAGCTAAAGGGAGTGCAAGGGATATAAAAAACTTTGATCAGGCATAAGTTTTAAACGAATGGTCCGATTTAAAAAATTTCTTCTACATTTCGATAGGTATTGATAAACACAACAAAACTGCATTTTTACTTTTCCGAAATATTAAAATTTTTAAAATCGTATATAAGCAATTGTGGGCGTTAGAGGGGGCGTGGCACCTTCTTGAAATAAACTTGCGCTGCTTAGGAACTCCAAGAATCTTCATGCAAAATGCCAATCCTCTAGCTTTTATAGTTTCCGAGATCTCAGCGTTCATACGGACAGACAGACAGACAGACGGACAGACGGACAGACGGACATGGCTATATCGACTCGGCTAGTGATCCTGATCAAGAATATATATACTTTATGGGGTCGGAAACGCTTCCTTCTAGCTGTTACATACTTTTGCACGAATACAATATACCCTTTTACTCTACGAGTAACGGGTATAATAATAAATTTTATAATACAAACTACAGTGTCGACCCGTTCACGACAGTTATCAATATTTTCAATGAATTACGCATTCTGAAAAGTAATTTTTGCGAATTGATAAGGAATATAACGCGGATCCAGGTCATCTCCAATGGGTCAGTTCCGAATTGTGCGAGATGGCGAGTGGTGTGCCGAAAATTCAGTACTACGAGCAGCAGCTCAATATCCGCCAGGTGATCGAGCAGGCCGATTTGCAAAGATCGGACCAGGCAATAAACCTCTGCGATCTGTCCAGTCTGGAACGAAAGTATAGACTCTGGCAAAAACTTCTGCCCAGAATAAAACCCCACTATGCCGTAAAATGCAATGAAGATCCGGTGTTGGTTAGGCTTTTGGCCGATCTTGGAACTGGATTCGATTGCGCCTCCAAAAACGAACTCAAATTGGTGAGTCGGGTCCCAAGAGTGACTTGCAATCTCAAACTGCACTTATTAAGTTTTAAATATAATACTAAATAGTATTAGATAAAAAAATTATTAAAAAATATAATTATTCAACCTGTTTATTAACATTTTATACTATTGCGTTTTAAGCTGATAATTGTTAGTATAAAATTGCAACCACACGCATTTTCAATTCAAACTAGAATTGATACTAGCTAAGAATTTATCAACTGCGCATATGAAAAAATTGATTTTCTTCAAACTCGGTAATCATCTGTGATTTTGAATTTTTCAATTTTTTTTTGGTTAAGATATATGATTTTTAATTTTTAACCACGGTTTCGGAATGATGAAGAAGACATTCTATAAAATAACTAACGTAATTTAACTGAAGGAACATTTTAGTACCTTTTTGATATCTGATATTTTATCACACTTTAAGGAAACCCTATTTATATTTCCAACTAGTAAAATTCTTACACATTTAAGATGAATTTTTGCACAACTCAATTACTCACTGATATTATGCATATATATCAATCTCATACTCTTACCACCGACTTATCATATATGTAGCTGCCATAGAAATCGATTTTCTTTTCTCTTCTTATAATTTATACTGAACCGTCTAAAAAAAAACTAAATTTGTTTTAAATGAGTTATCATTTGGCCGGGGTCGTCGGCCCCCTAGCTGATAACGTAGTCAAACGTAATCAAAATGTTTCTTTCCAATAAACTCTCTCGTTGAGGGGAACAATATAGCTTAGAAATAATATACTTTTGTTTATTTTTCAGGTCCTAGACCTTGGCGTTTCGCCTGATCGTATAATCTTTGCTCACCCCAGTCGACCTGTAACCCACTTGAAGTACGCACAGGAGCAGAGGGTGATCAATGGCACGGTAGATAATGAGTACGAGGTTTACAAGCTGCACAAACACTATCCCACCTCCAAGTAAGTTTTACCCAACCCAATTTTTGGGTACCTATAATGGAATAGTGATAAATGCTTTATCCCAGCCTTATCGTGAGATTCAAGAGCGAAGCCAAGGAGGCGATGTGTCCCCTGGGCGACAAATATGGCTGCGATGCGAAGGCGGATGCTGCGGCTCTAATGCTGCTCTCCAAGGCCCTGGATCTGAAGGTGACCGGTACCAGTTTCCATGTGGGTTCCGGATGCAGAGAAGTGGCGGCCTACGGTAGGGCCATCGAGAAGGCGGAAAACCTCTTTAAGTTCGGCGATCTGATTGGACATGATATGCATTTATTGGACATTGGAGGCGGCTTCCCCGGTAGCGATGATACAAAATTTGAGGAGGTCGTCTAGGCTAGTTATAGTTAGTTTGTTAGTTATAAAGAATATCTCTTCACAGATAGCTGAAGCTGTCAACACCTCGGTGCAGCTGCATTTTCCCGATGAACGTGTCCAAATAATAGCCGAGCCAGGTCGTTTCTTTGTGGCGGCTGCCTACACATTGGTATGCAAGATCCATGCCAAGCGGTAGGTTCGCAGAGAAGACGGCAAGCTGGACACATTGATGTACTACTTAAATGATGGCATCTACGGATGCCTCGCCGTCACTTTCTACTACCCAGAGGTGGTGAGACCTGAACTTTATCTGGTAAATAAAATATGTTTTTAAATTAAATTAATGCTATCCAATAATAAATTCTTCCAGGATGAATCCGAACCCTTGCCAAAGTTCAAGTCCGTGATCTGGGGACCCAGTTGCGATGGCCAGGATAAGGTGAGTTTGCCATTGATGCCATCCATCAACATCAGTTATTGTTTCCTTTACCCTCTAGATTTTGGCAGACGTGCTCCTGCCCAACTTGAACCGAGGCGACCTGATAGGATTTCGCAATATGGGAGCTTACACAACGCCCCTGGCCAAGCCCTTCAATGGATTCGATGTGCCCAAAACACTGTACTTCCGAGCAAAGTCGAAATAAAGTACACACCTGCTTGCATTTGTAACCAACATGGATTCTTTATTAGTTAGATTCTCTGATTGTTCCCGCACGGGGGGGAACTATTGCTCACATGGAGAGCATATGCATTATGCAGGCCCAGCTTTCGATGGGGTTTGTGGTTTTGGCAATATTTCGAAAAGAACAGCTCTAGCCAAAGGAAACTGACCCGAATCGGTGGTGCGGCGCATTCTCTTGGAAATATTTCCGGTACCGCAGCCGCTCCCGTTGCACCACCACCGCCCACCAGTGGGTGGCTACTGACCCAAGCCACCGGTTGGCTGGGCGCTGGAAATGGCCTTGGGAACGGGTACGGATTGGGCCGGAGGGGGTGTCAGTGTTAGTAGCTATTAGCTAATCGAATTACAACTTAGTTCGCATAGACATAATTGAAAAGGTACGTATGTATGTGTGTATAAAAGTATATGTATAAAAAATTTCAAAAATTCCACTCTGCATATACATTTGCTTAATCCACTTTTTTGTCTTGCGTAAATATCAAACTTGTCAGATGCCTCAAAAATGTAAGTAAATTCTATAAAATGTCACTATCTTAGCAGTGTCGAGCCATCCGAGTGTCTTACTACTGGGAGCTCTTGATATGTCACGATATAATAACAATATAACGATATGTATTCTCAATTTTCGTGAGTGGATTGCCCCATTGGGTTGGTTGGGTTTTCGGGGAATTAGGATGGGGTATTGGGGATTGGGAGTACTTGCCCCTTTTCATGGCAAATAAAGAGTACAAACTACTTATTCCATAATCAGTTCTTGGTGATTGATGCAAATGAATTTTCTTATTTTCTCTTGGGTTTTCCCACCGTTTCGCCTCGCCTCTGGCACCCAAAGCGGAGCCACAATAATAGTTGATTAGAATAGAATTAGATTGGTTGGGTGCAGAAGGTAGGACGGGAAACAGGTGAGGGGACTACGAAACGCGTTAGTAATGATTGTATCTCACAACACCGACGACAAGACGACGATAGACTACACATAATAATAAATGGGTATCCGCATCCTTAGGTTAACGCGCATAACAACATAATCCCTCGCTTAAACTTAACAATATTCTGATATGTTTGGGTTTCGATTTGGTTTACCTCTGCAGGTGCACTGTTTCCTAAATCAGGCCTTAAATCTAAGCTATGTCCGTTACAATTGAATATCTCCTTGCGCCGATCTCGATCGGCATTAGCATTCCCCTTCGAGTCGCGTCGAGCTACTGTGCATGTCTGCATGTCTGCAGTGGTGTGGAGTGGAGTGTTTGGAGATTGGATGATGGTGTTGCCTCTGGAGGTGCTTCAAGTCAACAAGGTGGTTTGGGTGCTGCCGCGACTTGCTGCTGGTTCAGAAAGCGTGCTTTCTGAGTCTAATTATTGGCAGAGTTGCATAATTCACGGACTCTCTATAATCTATAAGAAAACATACAATACAACAACACAGAATTGGATTGTAGACGTACGGAAAGGTCTGTGATCTTGGGTCTGGGTATGCGTATGCTATTCGATTTTGCTTTTTGCTTTTCATGGATCTTAATCTGGTTAGCTTGCAAGCCGAATCAAACCGAATGTGACCGGGTGGGGCGACCTCACTATTTACTATCACTGAAAACCGATCACTGAGTCTGATCCGAGTCTGGGGGTCTGGGGGTGGAACTGAAACTGAAGCTGAAACTGACCCACATAGAACATCGCGTCTAGCTGGACAGATGCGGCTTTAGCTTTAGACGCTAGTCAGAAAGGCCACGCTACACACGGCAATCTGGGCCAGGATGTTCACTTGCAGGATCCGCATCAGACCGCCGCTGGTGGGCGAGGGACTCACATTGAGGCCGGCGCAGTGCATCTTCTCGGTGGGCATGGCCTGCACGAAGTACTCGCGGTTGTCCAGCGACATGTGGCACAGCGGCTTCTTCTTCTGCGACATTTCGTCGTCCTTGTTCTTCAGGTCCTCCAGCAGCTTGGGGAACCAGGTCAGCTCGCAGGAGCAGTTCAGCGGGTTATCTGCATGGACGAAGGGGGATTTTGACATGCGTTTAGTATGGTTAGGGCTTTCAGTAGGTCTGAGTGCTCATGACTTGCCGGTGATATCGATGATGCGGAGGGTGTCGATGACCGGCTCCATTATGTCCTGCGGAATGCGCTGCAGCTTGTTGTTCTGAAGGTTCAGCGTCTCCAGGGAGTTGAGATTCTCGAACAGAAGACTGGGCAGAACCTTGATGCTACACAATGAAAAAGGTAATCGTTAGGTAATCTTATTATGCCACTTTTAAAGTTTTAAAAAATAATATCTTTGTAATTATATTAAAAAAGTAAGAATTTAAAACTGAATACAACAATAAAGCAAGAAAGTAAAGAGTTCAATATTCTAAAGAATCTTTAAAAAGTGCCTGTTAATTTACGACGTATCTTATCTTATTTAAGAAGTACCTATCTTAAAAGAATATGATGAATACTTTTGAATGTTTCAAGGGATTTTTTTTTAAAGAGTCCATAAACTTAAAGTCAAACCCTAATATTTTCTGTAAATATTAGCTTACTCATTCTTCTGCAGATTGAGGAAAGTGAGGGAGTCTCCGAATCCAGTGAAGGCATCTTCGGCCAAAACATTGATATTGTTGTTGCGCAAGTCCAAGTGGCGAAGGCGGTGCAATGGACGCAGTGCCTCACTGGGGACAGTGTGGATTTGATTGTCACCCAGGCGCAGATATTGCAGATTCTCTGAGTGGACCAAGAAGGTAAATGAAATGAATCACAGAAAGGGGATGAGACAACCCACCTTCTAGGCCCTTGAAGGCGTCCTTGTCAATTGTACTGATCTTATTGCCCTCCAGTTCCAAGGAATTTAGCAGGGTGAGGTGGCTAAACACATTGGCAGGCACGGTGGTGATCATGTTGTGGGCCAATATCAAAGAGTCCAAACTCTGTAAGCCTGCGGAAGAGAAGTCAATTAAACGATTGCAGGACCTACTTAACAATAGTCACCTTCAAAGTCTCCTTCGCTGATGACGCGTATCTTGTTCTCCTGGATCTCCAGTTTCTTCAAAGTGGCCAGAATGGAAAGAGCCTTCTGCGGAACACTGCTCAGATCGTTGCCACCCAGATTTAGACGCTTAATATGGCTAAAATAGTACTATTTTGTGAATACCACTTGGCGAAAAAGATATATTCAATCTTACTCCTCCAGTCCTCGGAAAGCCTCGGGGTCGATCTGCGTAATCTTGTTCTCGTAGAGCGTAAGAATCTCCAGGGTCTCCAGTCCTTCGAAGGCATTGTTGTGAATGACGGTGATTTTGTTGTGGTTCAGATTGAGGATCAACAGGTGGAACAGGTGACCCAGTGCCTGCGAGGGCACCGTCTTCATTTGGTTCAGCGAGACGTCCAGCTGGGTGAGTCCCTCACCTGTAGGTTCAAGTATATAAGTATTTGGATACATATAAAAGCGGAATCCACTTACCCAGCGAGCTGAGGGCATTCTCCTCGATGGCCGCCAGGCTGCTGTTGTGAATGGTCAGGTGACGGATGTCCAGGGCCAAGAACACGAAGCCCTGCAGCTTGGGCAGATTGTTGTGGCGCAGCTTCAGGTAGAAGATGATGGGACTCTTGCCCTTCAGCGTGCCCATCGACTTGGTGATGTGCGCCAGATCGGTCGTCTCGCAGAGGATGTCCAGCCCGTTCTTCTTCACCGTGCAGATGCAGGGCGCGATCTCGCTCTGCTCGGGGCACACCTGCGCCTGCGGCAGCCCCTGGCCGAGCACCTGGCCACCCAGCATCATCAGCATCTGGAGCAGCACCATCGCCGCCGCCGTTTGTCCCGCTTCCAGCTGAAGTCTCGCCATGCTGAACACCTGCTGGTGGTTGCGATTTCCTTGGGGAATGTGGCTTCTTTTCACAGAGAAATATTGCACAGAGTAAAAGTCGTGACTGGTCGCGATTTCCGATGCTGTGATGAATGCTATCTACAATGGCTATTGCTATTGCCGTAGCCCTGTGTGCGAAAGGAGAAGAGGTTCGGTTAGGGGGCTTCAATTAAGCGCACAATGCGCGATTTTATTTGGGTTGTGTGCCCGCGGATTAAATATAAATTGCCCGCAATTGAGCTGTCCGTCCGGCTGTCCGGCTGTCCGTCTGTCCGTTAGTCCAAAAGCTCTCACCTAAATGGTTTGTCCGTCCGCGGCTGACGAGTGCCAACTGAAACATGCCTCCAAGTGCCACCGAGATGCAACAAATCTGGTTCTCTCTCGCTTTTCGATTTGCGTGGAGCAGCTGGATTTGTCGAGCAGAGCCGCACGCTCTCTGTTTCTTTTTGGGGTGGCTATGGGGCGTATGCGTAATGGCCAGTGGTGTTAGTGGTGCCAACTGGGTTAGTGTGTGTGTATAACGATGTAACGGAAAATCGATACCGCGACGTCGAGTGATTGTTGAATGGCCCGTTTGTTTGTATTTGTTGCTTCGCTGCTAACTAATTCAACGGTCCTCGAATGGTCCTTACTGCCTCCTTTGCTCCTTCGCTGCCCATGAATTCCGTTGCACCTTTGAATTCCGTTACATCCACTTGAAAATGGCGAGCCAGGTTCCGTCTAGTGGCTATTATCGCTCTGCCAGGCTCTTCTTGGCCCTTCGGTTCAAGTCAATATCAATCCCGTTGCATTCTCTGCGGAATCCCACTGGCAAGCCCCCGAGTCCTGAATCCTGAATCCAGAATCGGAAAATATTTGAAACGGTTCGAAACGTTAGTTGGTGGAAAATGAAGCACGTTTGGTTGGCAAAACCGACGATTGCGGACTGAGAGCACTCGGCGTGAAATTGAATATAACACCACTGCCTTTGGGGGTGGCTTAAGCTTTTCACCTTGTTTGGAGGTGGATTTTCGGATTGGGGAAAAAGGTCGAATAACGCTAACGCGAGTTATTTTTGTGAGTGATAGATCTTTTACATTTCCTGAATTAATATCATATCGATCATTATTTTGTTTTTTTTCTTTTGGTGTACCACTATTTTTACCAAATTTGAAGCGGATGGTTTCGGTTATTAATACGAGAGCGGCGGATTTTTTTTTTGAATACGAGAATCGATAAGAAAATTAATTCGGCTTTTTATTGAATTTTATTATTCTGACTTTACGTCTGTCATTGTCATAATTTAATGAGTAGTTAAACTAAATATATAGTTAAATAGTTAAAATAGTAATCAAACCCAATTTTTCCCCAACAGTATGCCATTTTTAACACTACATTCTAGCGCCATCTGTTGAAACTTTCAGAACTACAGGAATATTCAACAAATATTAATATCAAAAGATTTCTTGGAAAAAACAACAATTTAATAAATTCGTGACGTCACGATGAAAATAATAAATTAAACTCAATTCAACATTTAATTTTTTAACTAAACATTAAAATTTTGTTACATTTAATTTCAAAGCTAATGGAAAACGAATATCGGAAGGCTGTAAAATCGCAAATAATTTCAGATCAGTGATAGGAGTCTACTAGTTGCACGCCTTGGCCTAGTGATCTAAGCGCCTGATTAGCACTCAAAACACTGTCTTTGCAACGTAACACCGACTTAGGAATTTAGCTTAGCTATCAATAATTAGACTCAGTCGAAGTTTAATGTACCTAAGCATTTCCAAGCGAAGAATGAATCAATTTTCTAATAAAACACTGATACACCTTGATCTTTGATTAATCACTATGTTCAATTACTTGTTTATTCGCTATTTGATGGCTTAAATGACAAGTTTCGCATGGGCCTAAAGATTCCGTTGCAACTGGGAACTTGTTAACTTAGCTGTAACTCTAAAGCAATACTTTATGTTCTTTTTGATCGAGTTTTTAATATAGGCGATTTTATCACACTTTGAAAGGGATTCCTGTAATAAGGAAAACAACCTTCACGTTTGATTTCTATATAAAAACTGATTTTATTTTTCTAAGTCTTCGCTTACGTAACTAACATGAAATTTGTAAAATATACTTATCTATGGTCTACGCAGAGACCACATCTGTTTGCCTAAGCGGGAGCCTTATCAACGCTCTTCCGCAAAGCGACCCTTCGTACAGCGTGAGAACTACATATATTTATGGTCAGGCTCAAGTGGCCTGTATTTAAGATTACAATTGTTCGGCACTGCACCCTTGTAGGTTTCAAGTTACAGATCATTATATACGGCTCTGGATAGAGCTCGTAAGATCTTAAATTTATGACAATTTGTGTTCTTTTTGAACACATTTCCAAATGAATTCTTCAATTTAAATATTTTCGCTTTTTATACCCGTTACTCGACATGTAGAACATATTTTTTAAATCGGATTACTCATTAAAAAGTTATGAGCAAATAATACATTTTACGCTTAATGGGGCCACTTCAAGCGACTGCCTGCCTTCCTGCTTGCATATCTTTATCTCTCTCACACTCATTTAGCAGAGTACATAGTATTTGATAGTCGAGGCACTCGACTATAGCGTTCTCTCTTGCTATACCCTTGCAGGGGGTATTATGATTTCAGTCAGAAGTTTGCAACGCAGTGAAGGAGACGTTTCCGACCCTATAAAGTATATATATTCTTGATCAGCATCACTAGACGAGGCGATCTAACCATGTCCGTTTGTCCGTCCGTTTGTCCGTTCGTCTGTCCTTCTGTTTCTACTATCGGGCTAAAACTTTCCCAAAAGTCTTTTATCTATTGCAGGTAGTATATAAGTCGGAACGAGCCGGATCGGACAACTATATCATATAGCTCCCATAGGAATAATCGGGAAAAAAATGTAAAAAAAATTATATCTTGGGTGTTTTTGAGCATATCACCTCCTTTTGGAAATACCATTTTTTATCTAATTCTGAATTTCGAATAAATTTTTATCAAAATCGGACGACTATATCATATAGCTGCCATAGGAACGATCGGAAAATTAGTGATTAATAGGAATTATCTGCAAGGGTATATAAGCTTCGGCTGGCCGAAGCTAGCTTCCTTTCTTGTTTTTAAATTAATTTCAAAATATTTCATTCAACAATTTCATTTATTTTTGAGATTGTAATATGAAACTTTTTTTATACCCTTGCAGGGTAATATGATTTGCTACCCTTAAGAGTATTTATATTCCTGATCAGTATCACTAGACGAGTCAAAGAAATCTCGGTTAAGTTTGACCATTGGATGAGCCAGAAATCGTTGGTTTCGATACAATGCCAAATGTTGTAGAAGGTGCACATATTTGTAATATTCCTGAGATTAATTTTTAATTTTTAATCTGTAAGGGTATTCCGATGCAGTTGAACTTTTATGAAACTTGCTTGTCCAGATTAGCTCTCGGAATGTAAAATAAAAATATTAAAAAACCTCTATAAAAATTCCTTATCTCACTTGTTCACTTGTTTTGCTTGTTTCGTCATTGGTCCACGTAGTTTTCGGAAGGCTGCGTCCGCTTATCAGAAATGTTTTGGGTTTCTTCACTTTCAAGAAGGCAGATATTTTTTAGTACGAGTTAAAAGTTCGCTTCGAGTGTACCTAATTATTTGAAAGGCTGGCATCGTGAATGTGCAAGGATCCTTGGCCAACTCTCTCTCTCGAACTCCGTTCGACTGCCGCAGGATGCTCCCATTCATTGATGGATTTGATCCCCGAGACCAATTCGAAATAGGAAGGGATCCACCGCGAGCAGCAGTGCATCCAGACGAATCTCCTGGCAGTTCAGTCCACAGTGGAGGCCCAAAGGATCACCATGCTGAATTCCCTGAAGAACATCAACACGAAAGAGGATTTCGGGGCGAGACTCAACGAGAATGCCGAGTTGAAAAACCGACTGCATTATCTGCAGATGAATCAGGAGGACCAGCAGAAAACTCATCTGGAATCCCTGCAAAGGACCATTAAAAAAGACGACTTGAAGGTGAGACTAAATGTGACGAAAGATCCACTTTTGGTCTCGAATTCCGTACTGAATTACAGGAAGGAAATGCACACGACCATAACAGGCGAGGATACATCCATGCAAACCAAATTGAATGCACAACTTTTGGCGATCCAGGACCAGGACTAGGATTCAGTCATTTGTAAATCCTTTGAGGCGGGATTAAATGGAACGGAGGGAAAAGGGCGGATGTTCGTGACCAAAACGGAAGCTCAACTGAAGGAGTTTCAAAACAGCAATGACAACCAACAAGTAAACATTTTTTTGTGCATTTTTTTATTTATCTTTTTTTTGCTACCATTATAATTTTACATATTTTATCACTCATTTCACTAATTTTGATAATTTTATTGAGACAACATTAATTTTTGTTTACATTTTATTTAACACTTTATGCGACCTTTGTAATTATATATATTTTAATCATTTGTGTTTGCTGACGCATTTTTAAAGAAATATATAGCTTACAACTTACGTTGCGTCTCTTTATGTTTCGTTATCTGATTGGCGAATAAAATATTGTTTATAACTACAACGTTAATCATCCATCCCACTGTAATGTGGCTCTCCCTCCACCCACTTAAGAGCGGTGGCAGGCCTCGCGGAGCCCGTAGATATGAACTTTCCCTCTTCCTTCGAATCGTTGATGCCTGTCCAGTAAAAGCAACAAATACTTTTAATAAGGTTTGGCATTATGGCTGCGATTTCCTCTTGGGTTTTGAAGGTGGCCAAATAGCCGTCCATTCAACGACATGTAGATGCAGCCTCTTCCCAGAATAGACAGCGGAATGGGTTTCGAGGAGGGTTTTCTGAAAGGCCGATTGTTGGTTCTCTGGAGAACTAACAATCCGCCTTTTAGAAAACCCTCCTCGAAACCCGTTCCGCCATCTATCACAAGATTATCTATCCGAAGATCGAGCTAATTAACTCTAGATAGTTTTATATCGAAAATGATATTGCGAAACTTGGGAAGAGCCTGCATCCACATGTCTTGGATGGCTATTTGGCAACTTTCAAAACCGAAGAGGAAATCGCAGCCATAATGCCAAAACTTATTAAAAGTAATTTTTGCTTTTACTGAACAGGCATCAACGATTCGAAGGAAGATGGCAAGTTCGTATCTACGGGAAGCCTGCCACCGCTCTTAAGTAGGGTTATCGAATTTTTAAAAAATATATCGTATCGATGATATTTGGTTTTTGAAAAAATATTATTAATGATATTTGAAAATATCAATCTAAAATATCGATGATATTTTCTTTGCCAATCAGATAATGAAACACAAATAGACGCAATGTAAGGTGTAAGCTATATATTTCCTTAAAAATGCGTCAGCAAACACAAATGATTAAAATATATAAAATTCCAAAGGTCGCATAAAGTGTTAAACCAAAATTCTTCTTATCTCATTCACATACATATGTATTTGATGAAGATATAATGGTGGCAATAAAAGTTAAATAATAATGTAAAACAAATATTTACTTGTTTTAATAAAGTTAGTATTATTTATATGTTTTTTTTGTTGCTTTCTTGGTGGTGAAGTGGATGGGCAACAAAAACATTATACAGATTATAATACACTTCGAAAATTAAACACTTTAGTAAGTAAAGCTCATGGCGGGAAATTCACACATGAAGAATGAATTGCAAATGCCAAGCAGATAATGAAACCCAAATAAATGTAAACAAAAATAGGATTAAATGTTCAAAGAAAATTATATAAATACATCTATACGTACTGCCATTTAATTTTTTGTGTGTATTTCGTTTTTTTGTGTTTATGGTTTACCACGGTTTACTACTATGATTTACTACTATTTACTATGGTTTACTACGGTTTACTAAAAAATGAGATTATATGAACAGTAAACCCTTTTACTCTACGCCATCTATGAGAATTTGCGGGAACTTTGCCGCTGAGTCGACCGACTGCTTGACTTCCGCTGCCGCCTAAAAAAACACTGCTTTATAATTGTTTCTTTCCCGCTACGTATAACAACTGGGCAATAGGCAACTCCATCTATGAGAATTGATGGGAACTTCGCCAATGAACTGCTTGACTGTTATATTGCGTTCCGTATAACAACGGGGCAGTTGGCAACGTGGCAATTTTAAGTCAGAGCCATCTATGAGAACTTGCGGGAACTTCGCCGCTGTTTTGAAGGGATAAGGAATGAACTGCTTGACTTCTGTTATAAATTACGACCTCTAGCGGAAACATTCTAAATAAATGTTCCCGGAAATTCTCATAGATGGCATTGACTTACAACTTACAATTGCCGCGTTGCCGACTGCCCCGTTGTTGTATGCAAGATAACTGCCCACGTAGTGACGAACCAATTTTATTCATATTTTGGTGTTGGTTTGAATAGTTGTCCGCTTGTAAAAACCCGCTAGTTTACCGGGGAAAAATAAACAATCTAGTATTCCCAAATAACAAGATGTATAAACTTATTTTTATACCCGTTACTCGTAGAGTAAAAGGGTATATTGTATTCGTGCAAAAGTATGTAACAGCTAGAAGGAAGCATTTCCGACCGTATAAAGTATATATATTCTTGATCAGGGTCACTAGCCGAGTCGATATAGCCATGTCCGTCTGTCCGTCTGTCTGTCTGTATGAACGCTGTGATCTCGGAAACTACAAAAGCTAGAAAGTTGGAATTACCAACACATATTCTTGGGCTTCCTACGCAGCGCAAGTTTATTTCAGCCGAGCGCCACGCCCCCTCTAACGCCCACAATCACCCATAATCGCCCACAAACGATACTAAAATGTGTCTGGCGCCCACATTTTTAAAGATTTTGGATAAGTATAAATGCAATTCTGTTGTGTTTAGTTATACCTATCGAAATGTAGAAGAAATGTTTTAAATCGGACCATTCGTTAAAAAGTTATACCTGATCAAAGTTTATATATATTCATCTCCCTCGCACTCCCTTTAGCCGAGTGACGGGTATTAGATAGTCGGGACACCAACCCGACTATAGCGTTCTCTCTTGTTTTTTTTATGCAAGTATGTAAGTATGTAAATTCTTAATTTCATATTCCTCAGATGTATAGAAGTTTCGACGCTCAGCTCACATCCTCTTCTCCCGCTGATGAGGTAGCGGTGACGCCCTGCCGAAATTTGCAAATCCTGGAAAGTCCGAGGTTCACTCCCCAGAAAGTGCAAGTGTGTAGCAATGCTAAAAAAAAATTGTTGAGTTAATTTATAACCAACTATGACCTTGACTCCGCCAAAAATCATCACAAAAATGAAGAAACTAAAAATTAAATCCCATCATAGAGAAACTGGGGTCCAAAGGGTTAAAATGTGAGAAAAACCAGAGAGAACGCTATAGTCGGGTGCCCCGACTATCAGATACCCGTTACTCAGCTAAATAGAGTGCGAGTTAGATGGAGATAAAACTTTGATCGCGCATAACTTTTTACCGACTGGTCCGATTTCAAAAATTTCTTCTACATCTCGATAGGTATTAAAGGTGTGGGCGCCAGACACCTTTTAAAATTGTTAAAGGCGATTATAAGCGTTAGAGGGGACGTGGCCCTCGGGTGAAGCAAACTTGCGCTGCGTAGGAACTCCAAGAATCTGCATGCAAAATGCCAATCTTCAAGCTTTTTACGTTCCGAGATCTCAGCGTTCATACGGACGAACAGACAGACAGACGGACAGACGGCTAGTTCGACCCGGCTAGTGATTCTGATCAAGAATATATATACTTTATAGGGTCGGAAATGCTTCCTTCTTCCTGCTACAAACTTTTGCACGAATACAATATATCCTTTTACTCTACGATTAACGTGTATAAAAACCGAAATCTAATGTGCCTTTATCAAAGGCACTGCCTGTAGCACACATTTCGTGTCCTGACCCATGTGAAAGAGTCAGGTCTGAGCCCAACTTTCACCGTGTCAGCTGACTGCTCCAGCAGCATATCCTTTGATGACATCCCGATCGGGTTACAGGCGCACGTGGGCGTAATTTTCTCGCAATTAGGATGCGATTATCATAATATGAGCGAGCGTCGTCGAAAGGGTAATTGAAGAAGAGAAGGACCAGCTCGAACCCATTCCCCATTTGGGTTGAGGCTGGGGCTCCTTTGGCCTGTCCAAATGGCCACGTGCCTGGAAAGACGCCTTCAGCCGGTGCCAGTACAAAGTTTCAATTTGATATTCCTTTGGCCAGGAGGCGAGCGTCTTGGTTTTGTTGGGGTTGTTTCGCTTCCGAGCCCTGGATTAAGTTCGAGTCGGGGTCGGGCCAAGAGCGATTTCGATTCCGAATCCGATGCTGTGGCACTGTGGCTTTCGACACTGACAAGAGGTTGGCGATGTGATGTGCAAAGTGCGATGTGCGGGTGGAAGCCGCATCAGCATAAGGTCGGACTTTGAATTTGACAAAGTGCAAAATCCTTTACACTTTGAAGACTGATTGACTTCTTATCCTTGAATGGATTTGAATGGAAATTGTGTTTCACTTTCCCGCTCGGCTAATGGTGGGGTGTGCTGTGCTCGCTGCGCTGGGCGAGTGTGAGTCCTATATAAACAAACGGAAGATAATCAAGATGTAAAACACAATCCAGAGGGGGAGGGTGGGCGCCTCGCCTCGCCGGCTGTAATTCAAAACCAAACAAAACCGTTGAGGAATCAAAAGGCAAAGCGATGGCAAATTACAGCGTTACAGTTGCAGTTGCCTCACAAAAATCAGAGGGGTGATGGGGGGGAGGTGAAATGGGGTATGGGGTGGCGTTGGGAAAGCGTCGCTGAAAAATTGTGAAGCGGAATTTCGCAATTTCACTTTGTACTTGGAAAACTGTTATTAACTTAATGAAGGAGTGTTGTGCGCCACATTTACCTGACACGTGATTCGAAGCGAACCGGAAGCTGAGGGTCCCACAAAGGAGCCGGGGCTCTCCACGTTTCCCTATGTGTTCACTCGTTTTTTCGGTATTTTCCTGAACTGGAAGTGCGTTAAGTACTCCACTGGGAAAACGTATTTAACGTGCTGCAAATGGTGTTGAATAGTAGACGTTATTGCAGTGTATTTTGGGTTTTTAAAACGCAATATTTAAAATCGACTGAATGGTAGTTAATAAGATGTTGTAAACTAATTATCAAAATACATTTTTGACATTTTAATAAAAAGCCATACTAATAATTTAATTATGTAAGTATCAAGGGTTTTAAACCTTTACGCCCTTAAACGAGGTGATAAATAGAGCTCACTATTTCACACCTCAACACTTTTAAATAGGTTACAAAGCAATAAATCAGAATAATTAATTTACAATTTAATTGCGTAATGTTAATTGACCCAGAATAAAGCACTCAATGATTCATTAAGTAGCCAGCAATGTGGTTAATCAATATTAGCAGCGTACTTGAGTCACTTTTAAGAGGGCGCCTAATTGGGTTACACCAGTATCTATTCGGGAAACTTTGAGCTTGGCTTGCTGCAGATTTAACAGCAGCTAACAAACCGAATTCGTCGGCTGCTGTAATTAAAACAAAGAGTGCGTTCAGCACACAGGATCCCCCTCCTCCGCTCCGCTCCGCACGTCGCAACCGACACATACATATGTTGGATACCCACTATGGCTATATGGCAACCAAACCATGTAACCGTATCTTTGCATTGGCGCTCAGATGAAGCTCATCTGGCAAAGTGGCAGGTTAAGTAAACAGTTTCATTGTGCGAATTCAATTAAAATTTATTCAAAATACGTCAACGGCAGCTACTCAAAGCTGCTACTTCGGTCGCAATCGCTGTTGCTGTCGCTGCGCTGCTGCAACAAAGTACAAAAGTATCTGTGAGATACATTCTATGTACGCGCAACCGCTCATTCTTCCGCTCTCCCTGTCTTCCTCACCCCCGTGCGGCTGCCATTGGAAAAGGGGGCGTGGCATGACCTCGTCCACGCCCCATCTGAAGTGCGAGAGAGACAACCATACGGCGGAGGGCCAAAATGAAGAGAGTATATACGAGCACAAAGTATCTGTGTGAGCAGCAGGCTGGCTGTATGCGTGTGCCACTTGTTTTGTTGCTTCTCCCCACAGCTGTACTGTAACTGCTGTCTTGGCAAGTGGTGTAAATGGCAATTTGTCGACGGAGGACGGACGCACGGACAAAAGTCGCCCCCGCACACGGTAGCCGTAGATGTATCTAAAGAGCGTCGCGCTGACAGCCGCTCTTTCCCGCTGGCATTGGCATTCGGCTTTTGGCCTGGCCCGCTCATTTCTGCCATATCATCGCCGTCATCATCGCCACGATCATCGTACATGTATGCACTCCGCTCCCCGCGCCATCGTCGCCCTCGAAAAGTATCTTATTATCCCTTTGTGCGAGAAAACACTGGCGCATACAACACCTACATAGGTACCTGTGTGCTCTGTCAACCCAGTTGGAACCCGTCATCCGCCCCATGAAATACATTTATAGATTACCTAAAATGTAGCCCCCTTCCAGTTGTAAATAAATGTAAATACATTTGTATCACCTGCTAGAATTACCAACACGTAAATATACCGTATAATATTTGTTTAGTTGAAGTTAAAAATTATTTTGACAGACTGAACAATAATTTATTTACCGTTTTGGTATTTGTTTTAAATAAGTGTTCCTAACTTTAAAATTTTTTTACTAACATTACAAATTTAGTATTTGAAAATTCTAACTTTTTTAATATAGTCTTCAAACCTCTTTCATAAAACTCATAATACCAATATGATTGCTTAAATACTTACAAACCACTGTGTTTGTATTAACTTATGAAATAAATATATATATACTTTATTACATTCATTGATTGACTTATTTTATTTTGAATCTGAAAGTCCCTTAAATAAAAAAAGGGTTTCAGGCGATAGAATTTAATCTGCTTTGAAGGTTAAATAAATTCTATTAATTTTAGATTGGTGGCGTTTTCTAAAAGTCTTTAACTAGAAAAATACAAAAAGTTTAATTTAAGTATTATTTTTTTTTTAATGCATAATATAATATAATATAATATAAAACAATATATATAAAACATAATTCACCTCTTTAAAATAATAATAATAATAATGTGCTATAATAATAGTCTTTGTGTGCTTAAACGGATGCTATCCGAGCGTACTTAAAGCTCTTTTGAAAAAGCATCCTTCCGATACGATTTGCCCGGCCGAAAGGACATTGCCGGTGACAAGACCAACAATGGCGAGTCCAGTTCCAGCCCTCTCTATGACATTGATGGGCATTGACGATGATGCTGATGGTGATCATCGTCAGCGCCGGGAATGTGGCAGGGAATGACGATGGAGTAACAAGCAGGAACGACATTTCCAGCTAACGAATTCAATTGAGTTGAATTTTTCATTTAAGGTTTATTTAACTTTTTTATTCCATTTCCAGGCAGCGAGCAGGAAGAGCCGGCCGCAGGGATTCGATTCACACACAGCGCTTGAGATGAGACTCGATGCCCTGGGATGATGTGAGATGAGAGATGAGATGAGGCGGGGAAGCATATGAATGCGGAGAGTACCCATGGATGGATGTGCGATTGTGCCAATGGCGGCAGCTGGGCCGAACACTCGAACATACACAGTCCATACAGACAAACGCAAATGAATTTATGCCTAATGGCGGGATTGTTGTGCTACTTTTTGTCCCCGTCGCCGTCGCCACATCGCATTGTTGTACTGTGTCGCTGTCAATATTGAGCTTGATTATTAAATGACACATTATGTGATTTCCAACATGTTCACTGGTCACCGAGGACCGGGGTTACGAGTGCGGAGCAGGGACTGTGGAATGGGGTGGAGTGGAGTGGCGTGCCCGGTTCCCACTTCAAGCTCGATTCAAAGGAAACCCGAATGGGCGTCATCCCGGTCCATCTGTTCGACCCATCCGCAGAGCAGCCAGTTACATGGCATGGAAGTCATTTTGTAGCACATCAAGTACGTGAGCTGATTGCAATTGTGAAAAGGAGGCGGCTGTGGGGGTTGAGTTTCGGGGGGTATGAGAACCAGGCGGTAGAGCTGCCGGAAAGGGGGTCATATTTGCAATAGCGAGCAGGTTGAAAACTATTATTCTACATGGAAGTAAAGAAAAAATGCCAAAGACAAACGCTTTTACTAGCGTTATCAACCTTGATAAGGTCCTGAAGGGATCAATATTAATGAATCTAGAGTTTTTACTAACAATTTTAAATTTGTATGAATAATTGTTTTTTTTTGTTTTATATATAAATTTAAGTTAAAAATATATTATATAAAGTTAAAATATATTAAGAATAAAATGATAATTTAATTCAATAAAAGTTTACATTTGCAGATTAATAGGAGAGGATAAATAAAATGAAATAAATAAAATTAAAGTGAGTTTATGGTACTTCAATATATTACGCTAAAGTACCCCCCTTTTCAAAAACCAACTACGCCAATGTCCAGGGAATTCGTAATGTTTTCTTTTGGAAATGGCGTCGCCGGGGCGTTAGAAACCACTCCCACTCCCCGCCGCCCACTTTGGCCGGCAGAAGCGAAAGCAAACTACCCCGAGTGGCAACGGCAACAGAAGCTGAAATGCCACAAAAGCCGTGTTAGCGTAACACTCCGCAAAATGCCCTGCCCATTTCAAACTTTTCAGTACAAATAAATTGGAATTGCGCACATTATATGCATGTTCCTGGGGGCAGGCTCACGCCCTTGGAAAGGCAATGCAATGGCAGCCCGAGCCGACCAGCCACATTAAATGGCAACAATTTCGTTCCCTCCCGCCCAGATCCACAGCCAAATCCAGATCCCTGCCTCTGCCTCCTTTCAGATCCTGCCCAACGGGTCACAGGCGAAACGCCTATTGTGCGCCATAATGAAATTAAAAAATCAGTTACTGTTGTTACTGCCGATTTCGGGGAAGGCAATGCCGGGGGAAGACACATTATGCCATTAGCAGAGCCATGCCTGCCATACAGAGCACAATACAATAAAATCCATTCAGAGAAGAAATCAGGAAAATATAGAAATAAGGTGGCGCAAGAATTGCCCTATTTGCCCCGGCCCCTTTAAAAACAGTTGGTTCCATTTTGAGTTCGAATTACAGCATTTGGCATAATCTGAAACCCAGTCGGAGCCCACCGACTACAACGGATGAGTCAATTTACATAGTCCACACTGTCGGGGTGGCCGTTGCATTTTGGTTAGGGGTTAGTTTTTCGGGAAAGAATTATGTTACCATATTTGAGAAAATTAACAAAGCTAATTATGATAATCCTCAAGTTTATTAATCGGCGATGTGGAGAGGTTTCCTCAAAAATAAAGAATTTTGTAAGCAGTTGATTGGTAGATTTCCAATTAAAGCGGATGGAATTACATTTAAAGGAGATGAACAAGTCGATACATACCAGACCACTAAACTTCTTAAAAATCCTGTTTTACATCCAAAATTTTTAAGTTTTTTAATGTTTTAAAAAAGATAAGTAGAATAATTAATTGAATAGAATAATGATGACTTAAAGGGCGATACATAACCGAATTGCAAAGTTTCAATTATTTATGATCTCTAATACATCCAAATGTACAAATAATTCCGAACTTCTTCTCAAATTTCGATATATTTTGTTTTTATTAAAAACACATTATATTCATATGTGATCGCGGGTTATAAGTATCTTACCGATATAGTTTTAAATCCCAAGCCGGGGCTTAGAAAGAAAATTGCTGTTTCATTACTCTTTGTCACCGTAAATCTCCCAAGGAATCCTAAACCTCTTCTCGAATAGCAACTGATTCCGTGACTTTGATAGTGGACCCTCGGTTGCCTCTCGTTTTACTGCCTTTTGCCCACATCCTTCTTTGTGATTAGTTTACGGCTTTGGAATTTGATTTGATTTCCTTTTTCCATGTTTTCAAATTTCCAATTTTTTCCATTTTCAGCAGGACGATGCTATCAATCGATTGACTTGGACTCCTCTGCATCTGTGGCTTTGGCTTGGGCTCATTTCCGTTTCGGGCTCGGAGTCAATAAGGAAACCAACTTGGCCTGGACAGGGCCGGATCCAATTGCTCTAATCCCGGGCTGGCGGGGGAGAAAGTTGCTGGCCACAGAGCGGCGACAACTGCAAATGCAATCAAATGCGTTTAATTTCATTGCTGGCCCAATGTTAATTACAATATTATGACAGTTCTGCGGCTCGCGATGAATAATTATCACCTCATAAATTGCGACAAACCGCAAGGCGGCATTTACTCATGGTCAGTAGCCTCTGCTCGAACCCGAACCCGAACTCAAGACTCGAGAGTTGAGAGTCGGAGTGTCGGAGAGTCGGACCCGGGTCGGCGATGATTAATCGCCCAAGTTAGTTGAGTCGCTGCCGCCAAATGCAATCAACGGACCACAGAGCCGTGGGCTCCAGAGCTGCCTGCGTGATCGCTCGTGGGCTAATGCTAATCGTTACACTCGTGAGTCACGACTGGATGGGCTAGCTAATAAATGCTTAAGAGTTTAGTTTAGTTT
This sequence comes from Drosophila prostipennis, assembly GCA_037075205.1. Lineage (NCBI taxonomy): Eukaryota > Metazoa > Arthropoda > Insecta > Diptera > Drosophilidae > Drosophila > Drosophila prostipennis. The sequence goes on along the minus strand of JBAMCJ010005005.1, from coordinate 551,777 downwards.
CGAAGTACATACGTTTATATATTATATTAAAATTATTATTCGAAACCAATATAATAACACATCAAATAGTTACTCTCGCAACAAAAATATACCTACATACAACTGACTATTTTATTTAACTACTAAACAATTTAATATTAACATAAACAAAAAACACGTTACTATATTTAACGGTAGTGAACTATTTTTTATAAATATCCGAAGGGATCAATTTAACCGATCAAATTTTTTTGCAGGATTGTTTCATTTACACACAAAAAAAACTTGATAAAATCAACTGTAAAAAATTGTCAATTCTACTAAGTTGACAATTTTTTGTGGTTGGGGACTGTTTGACATTTTTTTTTTGTGTGTACATGCTTTTTGTAGCAATTACAATTATAATATAACAAAATATATAGACAAATTGAATAGTTCACTTTGACTATTAACTATTTTAATTTTTTAGTTATTGTATAGCATACTTACTTCTTAACACAATGTTTTTCGTGAGTTTGCAAAATAAGTTACCTAATCTTAACATCAACTAAACGACATTTATTTAAAATATAAGTATGTAAATTAAATTCTACAACTCATAATGTCCGCGGTGCTCAAAACAAAGACTTTCTAAGTTCAAAATTCCAATACCCTGGGATTAATCTCACGCGACCGTCTCAGACGTATATATCTGTTTTGACCTGGCCAACACTTGGCTTGGCACTTGGCAATCCCCACCTCCGCTCAACTTGAATCCACGCCGTCCACTCGACTTGGCCGCGCCCAACGTAAATGTTGTGAAAAGCAAATCTAATTACGCGAATGCTCGCCGACTATTTGAAAATGGGCAATTCCTCAAGATACTTATCTAATTAATAGCCCGGCAGCGGCAGTGTGGCACAGTTCCATTTCGATTCCATTCACAAGTCAGCACCGCCGGCCACTCCTAATGAGCGGGGTGGCCAAGAACAATGGACAGCGGGTATTACCGAGGTGATCGCTCCCTCTTGCCAAAAACAAAAGCGGCTCCGTTGGGTGGGCGTTTCGACAATTTGTATTTTCACGTAGAAGCGACGGGGACTGGGACAGGGGGTGGGGGGTTCGAGGTACGGTAATGTCAACAAAGCGTTCCCGTTCAATTAAGCGGAGCGAGAGAGTCGAGGGACCCGGGACCAGCTATCTCCATCTTGGTCCCCCAAGGGGAATGGCAAAGGGAACGGGAATGGAAATTACCCGAGAAACAAAGGCAATCAACGGCAATTGACGGAGCGAGATGGCAGCTCTGCTGCTCTGCGCGTGGGAAAGGGACGGAGAGAGCGAGCAGTAAGTGGTGCGCAGGCGCATCGAATTAAGCTCATTGCGCATTTGACGCGCTGTTTGACGTTTCCTTTGTGCGCCAGCGGAGGCAGGGGCGGAGGAGCAGGAAGAGGAGATGGGGACGCAGAGGGATCATTAATTGACACTCCACCTCTAGCTCGTCAACGGCTAGTTTATAATTGTGCGCTCATCTCTTCCACGTACAGTCAAGACCCACTTGGGGGGAAATTCGTATAAGCCAAACTTTCAGGAGGAAGCTACAGTCACTATCGTACTTTAAATTTTTAAAAATCCTTTTTGCTGTTTTATTAGTTAGTTAAAGCCTACTTATAATTTAACGCGCATAAAAGAAAACGAACCTGAATCTAATAAAATTCAACTTTTAACTTTAACTTTTACCTTTCATATTTTGCTTTATAATAGACTAAACCAACAAATGTAATTAACAGAATGTTATTGAAAGTACTTTAAACTTATCCTTAATTATTTGTTAATTTGGTAACGTTATATTGTTTTCTTACGTAACTTAATCCAAAACTTAAATTTAAAACAGAAACTTTTTTGATCTACAAAATTATTTAGCTAACAAAATTAGCTTTTACTGTACTCTGTTGCCTTTCTTCACAAACGATCGACGGGCACATGCAAAACGAGAGCATCGATCATTAGTGGTGATTACTTGGAGTATGCACGGTATAATGATGCTTTTTAGCACCGATTAAGACAATCCGAGCTGGCAGGCAGCTATCGCAGTAATTATCCACTTAGCGCTTGTTAGACAGCCCCGATTCCGATTCTCATGGCAGCAAAATGTCAATCGCATTGATGAATGTGCTCCCAGGTTGATTTGAAGCCCCCGCTTCCCGATCTTCCATTCTCTCCCATAGTCGAAGCTCGCATGCATAATTTATATATTTATGGGCAGCAGTATCGCTTCCACAGACCATTTTGGGTCCGATTATTTTGACCAAATATGGCAAATTCGATATTGTCCACAAGGACAAAGATTGATGGAGTGAGGGAGAGGAGCGGTGTGAAGGGAGGCAGACAGAGATCCCCACTGACAGACCCTGGTGTTAATGACTTAATTAAACCACCAGGCAAACCGTCCGATCTGGAGTCGCACTCCAAGTCCCAATTGGTGGCTGCTCCTGCAGTAGTCCGACGATTTCACACTTTTTGCGTGGCAATGGCAATATCAAAAGTGGCACGACTGGTAAAACTGTCGCAAAAAAAGTCCAGCGTACACAGGTATACACAGGCAGGATCCACAGAGGCGTAGTTAAGGGGGTTTAAAATTCTTGAACCTTAAAAAAACAAATTATGCAGGGCAAAACGTTATTGAATATATTTATATAAAGTTCGGAAAACTATATTAAATTTCTGCCATCCAGAGCACTCTAAGTTAAAGGATCTTTGTCGAATTTATTATATATTTTTCCTCCGAACCCGAAGTTTTTATCATTGCTAAAAGATTTAAAAAATACACCCAGAAAAAAATCCGTTCGAAACGTTCAAAAATCAACCCCAAACGTGGTCAAAAAGTGCGTAAGCCCGTTTGTTGTCAGTTCATGAACGCTCGTTCATAAAATTTGACCGAAACTTTTGGGTTCGATTCCGAACGAATGGGGTCATTTTAAGAACATTTTGGGGTTAATTTGAGAACGAAAAGTTCATAAATAACAAAAAAAAAGAACAGATTTCTGGACACGCACTTGCTGGTTATTTTGTGCGCCTGGTAGATTTGTATTTAATTTTTTTACTTTTAGCTGTTGATTTATTATTAATAAATGTATTTTAGTTGTTGTTGTTGACATACATTTTATTTATTATTAGAAGTACATATAAACATTAGAAATAATATTTTATTAAAACTTACGATTCACGACGTCCTCCTGCGGACTCGAACCTGGGCTACTATGTGTCAAAGGCGGACGGCCTAACAGTTGGACCACGGAACCAATTTTTCTACGTAGTACGGCCAAACGGGGCACTAGACTTACAAGTTTCTTGGTCCGAGCAAGAAATTGTTCATGAACAGCGTTCGCAATTTTAGAACCATTGTTCATAATCTGACCACAATCGTTCAATGCTCAACACTTTTCAGAGACGCGTTCATAATTTTACCAAAAAGTTTATGATTTGACCCCGCACCGTTCATTTTTCATGAACGAAAAATAGCGAACGGATTGTTCTCAAATCATGAAAAATGTTCTTGATTTTTTCCGTTCTTTTTTTTCTGGGTGTATAATTGATGTCCAAATAAATTTAATAAATACTAAATCTGTATTTGTCTTAACATTTTAAACTATTTGGGAATGTGCTCATAACTAGCCCCTCTTGGCCCCGCTACTGGCCTGGCTTAATCTTGCTCTGAGCAGAAGATTTCACGCATGTTCCGTGCCGCGTATCACTTGACGATGGGATGACGATGACGATGACGACGATGATGAGGATGCTCGTCGCTCTGCCAGCTCCTCGCCTTCGTCAGTCTGCGTTGCTCACCTGAGAGGTGAGTTGATTAATATGCGCAGTGCTGGCCAAACAGTAGCCGCGGCCAAATGCTGCTGCTCCTGATTCCGATGGGCGAGCAGATGACACTGAGCCGCTCGAGAGTCACCGTCGCCACTTGACATATCCATTAGGCGGAACAGAACAGAGCAGCACCGAACAGAACAGGACTGAACAGCCGAAAAGTAAAGTCACAGAGTGCGGTTCGCTTCGGTTCGGTTTGCAACCACGTCCCCATCATAATTATTAAATGCAGCTCAATACATTTGCCTCGAATTTCTGGCATTCCTGCGCAACCTAATGCCCAAAGATATTTCTTGGGGCCGCCGCAGCCGCCGTCGGCCTTATGACTATGGAATGCAGCCCAATCGCACCAGGAGCGAGTTGGTTAAGAGGAATTCAGTTGGGTGTAAGGACTATGTTTTACCCTATATACTATAACGTTATTTATATTTTGTTATCTTTTAGGAAAAAATTTAGCAATTTAGCACCAACAACATTTTTAAGATTGTTTAACAATTAAAATGCATTGACTACGATTATTTATATATCCTATTTATTATTTTTAATTTATTTATATATATTATGGGTTTAAAGCAATTACAAATGGCCCCCAATGGCTTTAGGCTAGTGGGGATTATTTAATATCTTATTTAATTATTCACAAGTAAATGGGGCAGTAATCCAGACAACAGATTTTTATTAACAAATCCCTTAATAGGGTAGGACTATATAATATTTCAACAAAATGCAATTTGACAAAATAATTTGTTCTTACGTAACAAATAATAAATTTAAGAATTTATAATGTGACAGTATAACCATAGTCTTGGATATCCAATATACCCGCTGATACATCCCACTAAAGGTAATAAAAATGTGACTGGGACTTTAACTTTGACTGGGACTTGGGACTCCTCTAGGCTCCTCGAACGACTCCACTCTAAACGCCGGCGCGTCTGCTGGAACAGGAACAGGAGCTGGACCAAAACAACAAGAACGATGTAAATTAATCGAATACCTTGCCACAGCGCCGATCTTTCATCATCGATGCCACATCCTGGTCCTCTGCCCCCGGGAGTCGCCACTTGCTTATAAAGTTATTTCATCTTCGTTTTCAATCACAGAGCCTGCGATTTCTGCTCTTTTATTTCATTTCTCTTCCCGATTTATTGAATTTCGTATAAATTAAAATATTAAATATTTCCAGCGACAAAACCTTTTAATTACCCAGTTTGTTGTCCCTCCGTCGTTTGGTATTTTTGGCAAATATTTCATAACCTTCGGGCTAGGTTAACGAACTCTTAGCAAAGATTACAAAAGGAAAACGTTTAAATTGAATTTGGGTCCCTTTTTGAGGGCCCGTGTGGGGTCCTTGTAATAACATTACAATATATTCACTGAATGTGGGATACACTTGGGTCAGTTATGGCGAAAAATAAACGACACTCTGGGAACGCCTATAAAAAATCAAATACAATAAAAAATGATTGACATCGAGGTGTTATTTTCGCTTAATGCCCTTTGAATATTCCAGGCAACAACCCTCGTCGTCCCACTGTCAGGAATATAAATATTCAGGTACATGGAATCAGATTAAATTATCTTAAACAAATTGAGATGCAGACAAAAGGCAACCAAACTTTCTTGCGCCCGAGGGTGGAAAACCCGAAACTAAAAAAGCGAGTACATTTAAATTATATTTTTGGAGAGACTGGGGCGGACTGCCCCGGCAATAGCCCCACCATATGTGGGGTAGAGCACACTAGACTGCAATAATAGAGATTTACTTTCTGGCCGCGGGCTCCCCAACGAAAGCCAACCAAGTGCGGTGGTCCCTTTGTTGTTTGCGGTTGCCTTTTGTGTGGCGAGTGGAAAAGCCTTTAAAGCCTGGCCAAGCGCGCATCAAAAATGGCTTTTAATTGCCTTTTAATTGTTTTCGCAAAACGAATTCGAGCGGGTCCTAACGGTATGCGTACTTGGCCTAATTACACAGCTTATAACAGCTCTCCTGGCGAAAAAAAGAAAGGGGTGAGTTCCGCCGCCTTGGAGCGCAAATTTTGTCATTTAATGGACCACTGGGCGTATGATTTGATTGAGCCAGTGACACAGTTAGCCGGAGTCACTCACTGCGGGGGAAGTTCCACGGCTTCTCGCAGTTGGATATTTTGATTAGCACCGCAAGCGCAATTGTCAACAATATGATATTATACGGTGTACTCCGCTCCGAGTATACCCCAAACGAAAAATCATGGTTCGTTAGGCAATTCAAATGGGATTGCGATTGCTTTTTGGCTTTCATCAGGCCAAAAGAAGCGAGCTATAAGGGCGATAGAATAACTGAGATGGGTACAGTGATTCATAGATGTTTATTTAAATGATTTATACCCAAGCTGGCAGTTCAATATTGAATACATTGAATTCGTTATATTATTCTTATTTATCAAAAGTAACTCCATATATATTAAAAACAATTTTTAAAATGTAAAAGGATACCATTTTATCATCTAGCTAAATGTTAAAGAAAGATTTTTTTTTTGTAAAATATCTAAGAGCCGTTTTCTCGTCCGTTTGTTAAATTTAAAGCAGGGTTAAAACCATGAAACCGTATGGAAAATCAGAGTTTTAACCCTACTTTAAAGAGATACATATATTTGTGGCACTTTTGCTACTTTGTTAAATAAGTTGTGTGCCATTTGTTGGTTCGAAATTATTTAAAATTATTTCTTTAATTTGTATTCCCCCTTCGCACCCCAAGCAGCTGTAATCTTTCGAATTTCTTTCCTTTGAACTCAGTGTCGCTGCTCGAAGAGAAATGCCCCGCGGCCCCTACAGTTTTACATTTGCATTTCAGCTTGTATCTGCAGCGGTGTGGCCATGATTCGATTGTATCTCTTACTCCATCCTCAATTGTGGCGCATGAAAGGTGATCGATACCATAATGAGCGTATTCAGAGGACATCGGCAGTGGCAGTGGCAGTGGCAGCGGCAGAGGCAGTGGCAGCACATAATGTGGCCGTGGGGGCGCTCGCCTGGCGCAATGCGTGCGCTATCATCCCGTATCTATAAGGCTGTATCTTATATGTATCTGTATCTCTATCCATGAGGCTGATGCCCACACATACACAGCGTTTGTCGCTCACGTAATGCAATTGTCCAAAATGCTCAACCAACTACTCAAAAAGTCATCGTTCAGATTTAACAAGATGAGGGAGGGGGTGGTGGGGGTAGAGGCAGGGGGGGAAAGAGACAGCGAGAGAGTCAGGCAGCAATGGCGATGTTCATGTAGTTGTGTTTGTACGCTGTACATGAATATATACATGTACTTTTTACATCGGTTTTATAGGTAAAAGTTAGGGGGGGTGGCAGTGGGTGGTGGGGGGCGTTTCAGGGCGTCAGTGGGTGGCGGCTCGTTTGAAGCCGGCGGCTACACTTTTTGAAAACTCATTTACTTGTGGCATGTAAACAACTAATCTGTTAACACTCCGGACAAAAGCGCGAACGATACATTAGCGTGTTTTCAGCCCCCACAGCACAACCCCTCCTCCTCCCTCCCTCCCCTCCTGGGTATTTCCGGCTCCTGTCAAAACCGGAGAATGATGAAGCACCAAAAACCGACAGCCACACCGCTGCTAAAACCAACACCACTGACAGCGCCACAATAAAAACTTTTTCTCGTGAATATTTCCCTTATTCGACGGGCATAATCAAAAGTTCCCTTTTTGCCAAAATGAAAACGTGATTTTCTCTTCGGCCATATAACCGTATATATATGCCAAGGAAGAGGGTTGAAGGTTCCTCCTGGCATAAGGATAAGGCTTACAGAAGGCCGAAGTAGGGACCTGAAAAAGGGGGAAATGGCAGGGGAGAAGGTGTAGAGGGACGGGGCGGCGGCAGAGGTTGCCAGACCACATGGTGTCAAACATTTTGCTACACTTACACAATATGCTTCACTTACTGTGACGCGAAATCAATGGGAAGGGGTTTGAATTTATCTGGCTCATAAAATTAACATTACGATATTATTTTCAAAAACTAAAAAGTAAGATTCGACAAAGCTTACACAAGTTTTCTTAAGTAAACTAATTAGAAGAAAAAAGGTCTTGGACACTGAATAACTTTGCAGTTTTGAAGGATCATGGATTTCGTTGTGTGACATACTTTTTGAATACCACACTTCCTTTCACTTTTAACCTATGTGGGTCGCGCATTGAATGTGTAAACATTTAAATCTATAAAATTTTTAAAAACTAAATAAAATATAATCATGATATGTTCCAGATCTCTTTTCAAAGCTATTAACCTAAAGGTCAGAACATTTGGTAATTGTTTGTCTGAAGTAAAAACATGTACATATGTGATCACTTTCTACGAAAGGCCAACCATGACTTGACGTAATCGCCTCTGTAAATAAATCCCATCTAATTTGCCCAGGCAAATAAACCTAATCCGCCTGATCTCGTCCCACTGTGCGGCTGTTCGGGTGCCTGGCTCTCTGCTCTGCTGGGTTGTTTTATTTGATTTCTTTATCAATAACTGAGCTGCCTTTCCGGCGGCTCACCCCCTCCGCGGTGCCACCCCGTCCCCGTCCCAGTCCACCACTCCCTCCCCAATCGTAACCCCTATTGTACGGCCCGTTGTTATCCTGAAACTGCAACTGTATTAGTTCGTGTGGCTCTTATGTACGATTCATTTAAACGAGACCCATGAAGGCGACGCCACCACCGCAGTGGCGGGAAAGAGACGGCGATGGAAGTGGCGGCCGTTGGAAACGCGTGTGCCAGAGGGAGACGTCCGTAGAGCAGCAGCACGAACCACGCCCACCCCGTGCGGCCCATGGTATGGTGGTGCTTCGGTAGTATCCGTATCCGCATCTCCGTTCGCCTGTATCTGTGTGCGGCAAAGGCAAACTGGTTGTGGCCTGGTATTGGTGCCAACTCGTTTCTGTTTCCATATCTTTGGCCATATCGTATCTGCGTCCGCTCGCGTATCCGTATCTGCAGCTGCAGCTGTATCTGTATCTTTAGCTGTATCTGTATCTGGATATGTATCTGTGTCTGCAGCTGGCAGCAGGCAGCAGGCAGGCGGTAGCAGTGAGCAGTGGCAGCCGGAGAGCCGAGCTGCCTGCCAGAGTATCTGTATCTGTGGCGCGTCATTGTTGTGCTGCTACTGCCGCTGCTGCTGCTGCTATTGCCATTGCCACCGCCTCTGCTGCCGCCGATATAGCAGCTCCATTGCCCATAGCTTCTATAGCTTCTGTGCCGTTCCCGTCGCCTAGTGGGCAGCTCAGTTACAAGACCATTATTTGACGTATTTTTTGCGCGCTCGGTTGGTCGTTTGGTTGGTCGCTCTCTCGGTCGTTGGATCGGTTATATCCATAGCCCAAAAGCCGTAGCCAAGAGGCCCCCCTTTCGGTCGCTCCGATGTGGAGCAGCAGTTGCGCTCCGTTCGTGGACCGGGCACGGGTATCGCATTCATGAGCTGGCTCATTGGCAATCATTTGGATTCGTACGCCAGTCGAACCGGTGGCCACCTCACTTTATCCACACGGCCAAATGCCGAATGCCTCATCGATCGCGCGTGCAAAGTGCTAACCCCAACTTAACCGGAACCCGTTAAAACCCTATCGAACCGTGAAATCCAAGTGCTAGTGAAGAAAAACAAAAACAAAACAGAGCGAAAGGAATTGAATTAGTGACTAAACCAGTGTAGTGCCCAAGCAAGATTGCTTCGTTCCGGTGGAGAGTAGTATGCCAATTTGTTCACAGTGGATTCAACGAATAAAATGGCCGTTGGACCGACGGAGGGCAAACAGCCGCCCTCAGAGAGCTTCTCGCCCACGCACCACCAGATTATAGCACCCAGCCCCATCCTGGCCGTTCCGACGCTGGCCTTCTCCGCCGCCCAGGTGGAGATCGTCTGCAAGACGCTCGAGGATTCCGGCGACATCGAGCGGTTGGCCCGCTTCCTCTGGAGCCTGCCGGTGGCCCTGCCCAACATGCACGAGATCCTCAACTGCGAGGCGGTGCTCCGGGCCCGCGCAGTGGTCGCCTACCATGTGGGCAACTTCAGGTAGGATGGACTTGGATTTCGATTCCGCTTTTTGCGCTTTTTTGCGTTATTCGCGAGACGGAACGGGATACAGACAGACAAAAGCCCCCGGCTCGAATGACAGAGACCCGGCCTCCTGATTAACCCCTGATTAACAAACGGTCGCTCGGTCATCCGATAGTTTTCCACAGCGACAGCTTAATGAGGGCACAATGAGCCGCTAAATTAATAAACAAAGGAATTAATTTACTAATTAAAGAACTCGCTACCCGAAGGCTGCCAGCCAAAGCCAAGTGGAGCAGGCTTGATTAATAAAACACCGACCGAACAATAGGTTCTACGTCAGGATTCTCGGGGCTTCGGCTTCCGTCGCCACGACCGAATATGTTCTCACATTACACTTGAGCTTCTAAGACGACCGGAAACAATTCGTTCGAATGGGAATTTCGCAATAAGCCCAAGCCCTCACAAAGGAATGGCGAAAGATTAGCTTTTTTCGGGGGGACGGGAACTTACGGGGTAGACTTAGCCTTGTGATCTTCGATCTAGCCAGTCGAGCCACTCATTTAGCTCGGTCTGTAGTGGGCAAAACGGGTCCCCCAGGCAATGGCAATCGATATCGACAATTATCCGATCGGCTCAAGCAATCACAACTATAAACGGTTGCATCAGGTTTTTGCATCTCATCTATGTCACATCAAAATGAAGCTGACTGCGTCTCGAACAGCTATGTAATTCGAGTATAATCAATCAATGTCCAGACTCGCAGTTGTATATATATGGCCTGCACATGCATATACGGATCTGCCGATGCAAGTGATTTGATTGCTTTGACTTGGTAAATAAACGACTTCCAATTAAAATCATTTGACGTACTCAACTGAGCTGTCAGCGCCAGTGACGACAATAAATGCTTATGAAATTGTTTCAAAATACATATGGCTGGCTTAGGACGCCCGTCGAGCGAGGGGTGTAAAAACCGGGGAGGGGGATGGCTTTCGCAGCGGGAGGCACCAGAAAGTCCCGGAGGGTTGATGGGGTTGAAATCAGCAGGGCAAATTCGAGGCATTAGCTTTAAGCACTACTCTGGATAAACTCACATTGGGATATTCTCTTTTCAGGGAACTTTATGCAATAATAGAGAATCATAAGTTTACTAAAGCGTCCTACGGCAAGCTGCAAGCCATGTGGCTGGAGGCCCACTACATTGAGGCCGAGAAGCTGCGCGGTCGATCACTGGGTAAGCAAAGCTGTAATCTATTTCTATGTCACTCTATATCACTAGAAGGATGGAATAGAAACATCCTGAGAACTTTGAGTACAAGTTGTACAGCCAGCAATTGAAAAAACAAAACAACCCAACGTCAATGAATAACCTAAAGAAAAAATTCTAAGCAAATTTCAAAACCACCTTAAGAGACAGGTCTAACACCTTATATACTTTACATTATATGACACTAAACCAAAATGCATTACCAATACAACTAGAAAATAGCTTGTGCTTAAAAATAATAGAATTATTTCAAAATATTATAATAATGTTATGATACGCTGACACCTTTTTTTAGACTTAATAGTTAGATCGCTGGCTAACATGTCGTATACGGAATATTTTAAGATTTGTAGACTTGTTTTTTATGAATAGCGGTGATTTGTTACTTTACATTTCTTAAAACCAGTTTTTCTTTATTTAGTGCTTTGAAAGTTATGTTGTCCAATTAAATTATCAGGAATTTACATTAATGCTTTAAGATGTTGAACTATCATTTTATAGCTATTTTTTTTTAAAAGGTAACTGCTAAAGTTGTGTAGAAAATGAAGTACCTATATTCTGTTAGACCTAATAGCTAAAATTAATAATTAATTATATGTAATCTGAAGTTAGATGCCACTCTAGTCTATGCTTTTGCTGTCCAAAGAACGTCTAATTTTCTCTTCTTTGAAATTTATGATTTAATAAATTCAAGACAAACCTTAATAATGTAATTAAATAATTAATATTTTAATTTAAAAAATTGTAAACCTTTTTTCCATAAACATTATGTCTATTTATTATATTTTTTAGGTAAATTAAAGATTGATATCATATTATGTTGGTTTTAATCAAAGCAAACTTCTTAAACTACATAATTTGCTTCTTTTTATAATGGTTTATTTCCCAATTAGTAATTATATATTTAAATTCCAGAATTTAAATAATAAAAATACGTTTTATTCAAATATTTCCTATACAGGTCCCGTGGACAAGTATCGTGTGCGAAAGAAGTTCCCCCTGCCGCCGACGATCTGGGACGGGGAGCAGAAGACGCACTGCTTCAAGGAGCGCACGCGGAGCCTACTGCGCGAATGGTACCTACAGGATCCCTATCCGAATCCCACCAAGAAGCGGGAGCTGGCCAAGGCCACCGGCCTGAATCCCACGCAAGTGGGCAACTGGTTCAAGAACCGACGCCAGCGGGATCGGGCTGCTGCGGCCAAGAATCGGTAAGTTATCGACCGCCTCAATTAGCCATTAGAGTTGGTAGAGACGGGTCTAGAAGAGTTGGTAACTCGATCGGGTTGGGTCGGGTAAGGTAAGCCGATATCATCCTCCCGAGAGTGGGTGCAGCAGTGGGGCTGGTACCGAAGTGGGGGGTGGGGATCGCACAGGAGCGTTTCCATTTCATTGATCCGTGCCGATCTGCGGCAGCGGTGGCGGCACCCAGTGAAGCGTTCTCGATTTCTGCTGTTTGTTGCGGTCGTCGCTTTTTGGCCACATTAAACTGACCGCCGACGATGACGATCGGTATGGGTCTTGGCCAGGCCATAACGATGAAGGAACAACAGCGAACAGCGAACAACGATGACGATGATGATGATGATGACAGTGTAAACGCAGCTCATGCTTCAGCTGGAAAGGTGCAACCGCTTGCAAAATATGGCCAGGAGAAGTTAAAACTCGACCAATTCGCGCGAAGTTGAAATGAAGAAGATCCGCTCGAAGTGAAAGAAGGCAAGTTAAGTGGAATGACACTGCAAGAAATCCGCAGTCGCAGATCTGAAGTCGAAATCGTAGTCCACTCAAGTGTTTGGCTGCTCCTGCAGATGCGCAAATATTTCAAGTTCTACCTGCTCACAAAAAAATCAAAAAAGAGAGGAAAGGAAAAGTAAAAGAAATCGAGACAACATTTGGCATTCCTCGGAAACCCGAGGCAGCCGCAGAGAGATCCCATCCCAGCCAAGAGACCCGTGTTTATTAAGTTAGGAGCAGCATCGTCTCGCCTCAAATTGAATGAATCTGCACAAAGCGCCAACCGCAGCCCCAAAAAATAAGGAGAATACAAATAAAAACTAAAAACCAGATGCGAGCGGGTCATTAGTTAAAATGATGGCGATTATTTCGCTTGTAAAGCAGCGGCAGCCACGGATACGCGGCCATTACAACTCCATCTCCATCCGCACTCGATCCGCGGATCCCAAGCCGAATTCGAATTCGAGTTTTTCGAGGTTTCGTGTAGTCATCGTGTTATTAAGCAGCAAGCAGCGTCGGCAAAAGCCCCAGAGATGAGACAAAAAGGCGCACTGGAGATACCAACGTTCGTTTGTGTGTCCATATAAAAAATATGAAATTAAAAGCCGTTCATATGCGACGGCCAGACAGCTTCGACAGCGCCAGGCGGCAGACAGGGGCGGCGAAACGGGGGAGCAAAGGGGGGCCAGGGGGGGCCCAAGACCATTCTAAGCGGCGACCAAAACCAGACCCAAACAGGCGCTGACTGTTCAAGCATTGTGCGCTGAAAAATTGTTAACATTTTTGCTACTGCACTTGTGCGAACGGAGGGCGACAGACGGACGAGTGAGAAACGAGAACAGGGGGCTGAGTTCGGGGACCGAATCTCATAACACCCTTGCCTACCAAGTTTTCCTAGGGACCAAAAATTATGGGTTATGCTAATAAAAAAACAAACGTTCTTAAAAAAAACCCAAAGCTAGGTTTGTTTAAAATTGGGTTTCTATAAGAACTAACTGAATTTTAAAAACAGAACATTTTTTTTATGCATTTAATGGTAAAAAGTTAAAAAAAAAACCTTTGTTTGAAGGCTAATTCTTCAGAAATAGTCTCTTCTTATATTAAGAAAATTCCTCTTTACCCAATTAATTCATTTGAAGTCCAGTTACCTTAAGAAGTACTTAAATTAAGATTCATTCAGTTGGAATTTAGAAAAAAATTGTTTGGTTTTCTTATGTTATAAGCTTAACATTTACAATGAAACATTACTAATGGTAAAATAATTTTAAAGACTAAAATGATTAAAGATATACAGGTATACATATATTCCGATATACTATACAGGTAATACCCCTTTTATAGAAGTTATTAATATGATAAACAGTCACCTTAATGATCTTCATAAATATTCGGTCAGATGAACTTTAAAAAGAAATCTCAATTAAAGCTCAGACAAACTCCTGGTAAAAGTGGGAACACCCCCAGGAAGGGCAAAAAAAAGGCAGCTGGAGCTGGGAAACGAGATCGTGAAGGCGAAGGAGCCGCGATGTCAAGCGGCTGTTGTGGCCCCGGACGAGATGGTAAATCAATCAAATGCACAGCTCCGATCCACTCTATTAGAAAGGCTCCGCAGAGAAAGGCAGCGACGCGGAGCGTTTCCCGCTCCCGAATTGAGTAATTAAGACATCGGAGATTGATCGACTCAACTCGACTTCAGTCGTTACGGCGGAAACTTGGCGCTGCAAGCTTGTCATGCTCTGATGCCTCCAACCACCAAGTGGCCATTGCAAGTGGAGTGCAGTTGCAGTTGCAGTTGCAAGATATTCAAAATCAAGATTGCCGCACATTATACAGGAATTCTGGGGAGGCATCTGAATGGGCTGCCGTATCTTACAGATGCCCCAGTCATCACCATTTGTCCGATTCAGCGGAACCCCTTGAGGCGTGCAAAGCCCATTGAAGAGCGGATGGGAACGCCATTAATCTAACATAACTATATCTTGGATATTGATTCGGTTGTTGGAATTATAAACAGATATGCATGCATTTTAATATATTAATTTGAGAGATTACGCTAAGGAGATAGCTAAACATCCAGATTGTCTTAATAATACTATAGTTATATGTTGAAAAAAATCTGTAAGTGCAAAACGATTTGAATTTGTACAACTACTCATTTTTCTATCTGCTCGTCTGAGTCACGAAACATTTCACAAATCATCGGAGAAAACAAAACTGCTTGGCGCAGAAGCTTCTATTGTGCAAATTCATTAAGCCGAAACCCCGTCTCGAGACTTGATTTTGATCAATTACAATTGCCACTCGACGATGCACGACAGCGATACGAAGCTCTTGGCCAAATCAATCAAATGGATCCACTGAATCCGCCTCGCGCCGATGGTTTTATTGCGTGAATTACCCGGCAAGCGAAATGCGTGGCTCGTGGACAGCCACTGTAGATGGAGATGAGATGAGATTCGCCCACATCAAATCCGAACAGCCAGCCATCCATCTCGAGCAGAAGCGATGGCCAAATTAGGAGCTCAGTGGGCGTTGGGCATCGGGTGATTTGTCAGGGATTCAGAACACGAAATACCCAAAACATTTGGGTAACCGAGTGAAGTGTAATAACGTGGAGCACCCAGCAAATATGTTGTAAATGTCAATTATCAATCAAATCAACAAACACGCACTTGTGGACAGGAATATAGAGATACAAGCAGATGACCAGGGACTAAATTTGAAGAGGTTTTGCCCATCGATTCCCAGCCTCTCGGCAGCCGCGGCTCTCGAATTCTAATGAAGAAAGGAAGATGCAGAAGCAGATATTCCCATCCCCATCCCCAGCCCCAACCATTGTCAATATCCGAGTCGGAGGGCCCACTTGTTCGAGCGCTCGGACAGGGCACTCGAGCCCCATAAGTACCCATACCATCCATGCCCATGAACAAGACCGAGATGCGATCCGAGGGAGCTGAGCCCGGACCACTCGACGCTGTTTGCACAACACCAACTACCGTTTTCGGTGGCTTGTGAGAAAAATATACAACCAGCTCTCCAATGGGAGCAGAAGCTGGAGTTACCCAGAAGTACAGAGAAGAAAAAAATATGAACATCATTTATGAAGATCAGATCAATGTTTTAATGAAATAAAGGGGGAACCATCAAGTATCTGCCCAAATTAAAATATTCAAAGAAATCTTATTTAAAGGATAGGAACACAAATAATCTGTATACAACAACATTACCCCTTTTTTACTTTCTTTATAAAGTTTTGAGATTCTACTATATTTCGAATGGGAATTTTTTCCGGTGTACCTGTATCTGAACTCCAAGAATGAACTGAATGGATGTGAAGCTTCAATGTCGGACACTTCAATGCCGCATAGAAAGTGTATTAAAGAAATTAATAAGAAGTCAGGTTCGAGTCGTCATCATCGATGGCTGGCTGGTTGGATGGCTGGTTGGATTGCTGGATCTTTGGATTGCTGGGCATCAGCAACACCGGATGTGGCCTTTGTTCAATTGACAAGTGAAAGAGGCTCGACAAATAAGCGGACAGGCAGCGGAATACAGCATTCCGCCCCAAGGGTTGGAAATATTCAAATGCGAGCAAATTTAAATCCCGTTTGTCAACAGATCTGTCGGCCGGGGAAAAGGAATAAATATAAAATAAATGTTGATTGCATTTAGGAGGAACAGGAACCCTTGGGACTTTGGACTGCTCTTATTGCCGCTGCTAACTGCTCACGCCTGTCCAAATATTTACACAATTTACGGCATTCAATTTGAATTGACACAATTATTGAGAATGCTCCGAAAGAGAGCGTTGCAATTTTCCGCCTGATTTTGTCCCTCTATTGACTCTGCATTACCTGCAGGTTCATTGATTTCTCCGTCTAGCTGGTTTTTCGGCCTTTAAGCCATATTTAAAGCGGGCATCTTTTGTTGGTCTAGCGGATCGTGTTACTGCTGCTCTGGCATTCTTTGCAGCCTGAATGGGTTTCAGTTCGCTGCGATTCGATTCGAATCGGAATCCCCATCTTCTGACATGAGCCGATTAAGGAACATTTCAATGCATCTCGGGTTACTCTTTCGGCCGGGCCCTCTACCATGTCCAAGCGGGTAATTACATACGTGTCATTTCGGTTAGGTTAGGTGCCACAGAGTATCCGATTTCAGTAAACCCTTTGCCCCTGTCCTTGTCCTTGTCCTTCTCCGTAGACCGTAAGCCGTAAACCCTACCATCTCGCTGCCAAGTCAATTGTGTGGAAAATGTATATCATATTCGTGGATCCAAGTTTTCGGTTTCTGGCTTTCTGGGCTCAAGCCGAGCGTGCCAAGCCCCAGCAAGTCGCTCCAGTCGTGCGTGAAAATGGCCTTGAGTCGCCCGTGCCAAAAATCTGGCTACCAGAAGCAATCGCAAGGACTTCAGCGCAGTGCAGGGTTAGGGTTTCACCTTATCGAACCACCGCTCCTGAAATAAATAAATAAGAAGGTAGTTTCTTAAAAATTCCTGACTATCATTTAACCTCATAACCTCCTTTAAAGACATTATATTAACTGACTAAAGTTAAATCTTAATTAGTGCTTACTAAAAAGTTTTACTTTACTCAGATTATTATTAGACGGATCCAATTGCCTATATCAAATAACCATACCTCTGAAAAAAAGAAAATCAAATACCTTTCTAAATGGAAAGCCCCTGCTCGGTGATATCTTAATCAAAAAAGCTACGAAAACCGAGCTAAAAGTTCCTTTCCTTAAAGATTAAAGATTCTGAAGGGCCACTTCTAAAGTTTCACCGTATCGACCCACCACACACAGATAGCTGCCTAAATTCCCATAGTTAGGTTCCAATTACCCAAATCCAATATCTGAGAACACAAAACAAATCGAGCCGAAAAACCTTTCTAATCGGAAGGCCCTTTTTTCGGGAGTATCCCAGCAGCGGGCAGTCCCCGATCACTTGGCTAACAATTCATCAGGCTGCGAGTGATCCATCAAGTTGGCACATTAGGCAACTAAACGATTTAGTGCTCCCTTCCAAGGGGGCGAAAGACAAAGGGCCCAGAAAGGTAGCCGCAGATACATTTCGCAGCTCCAACTGAGTCGAGCTGGTGGTGGTGTCTCTGCTCCCGCATCCAGAGTGCCGGTGGAGCACCATTAATCACACAACACGAGCCGCTCCAGGATCTCCGGGGGCAGGGGCAGGGGCATCGAGAAGGGGAACAAATTGCAGCAAGTTGAGCGAATCCTAACCGATAATTATGACATTGCAGGAGTCATGGCGTGTTGGCAAATGATGATGTATATGAGAATGCTCCTCCGCCCTTCGGTGGTGTTAAATCCATGGCGGCTAATCAAGTCATCTTCTGGTCAGATGGCGCGTCTTTTGTTTTGGCCACAGACGATTTATCTTAAGCATGTGTGAAAGTTGTGTCAGATTTATGAGCCGCCTCCCCACTGTTGCAACCCCTCCCCTCCCCCTTTTGACCCCCTGCCGCTGCGGGGCAGCGACAAATGGGCCGCCTTAATGGGCGTTTAACCGCAGCCACTGCAACTGTCCAGCATCGACTAATTAACGATGCCGACGCCGATTCCGATGCTTTGATGCCTTGATGTCTTCATGTGGCAAGGCGGAAAATTGCCATGAAACTGTGAAGTGAATGTCAGATGGCGAGAGGCCTAGAGAACCTCTCAAATTCTATCAGCCTGTCGATCAGTTACGGCTTTTATTTAAAGTTAAATATTTATAGACCGCTAAAGAGTTAGGTTTAAGGGGGGGGTAGGGTCTAGCAAAAAAAAACAATCGATTTTTTTTTTATTTTTTTTTCTTGTAGATTAACATTTTAAGATTCTACAAAAAAAGTTTTAAGTCAATCGGACAAAAACTTTAGAAGTTATGCTAAAACTAGTACCCCAACCTCTAAGACTTTAGGTACGTAAGTGCATCTTTAAGTGCGTTTTTCTCGAAACCACGTTTTGAAAGTCCGTGACCATCGGCATTTCTAAACGGCTCAATCGATCGTTTTGAAATTTGTCGCATATTTTTCTGCATAAAAAAAACCCGCCCCCTGGGAAGCGTTTTTTTTTATTTTTTAACTTTAAGTATTTTTTTTTAAGCCCAAAGTCGAATTTTTTAGGTGAAAAACGCATTTTTGACTTTGGAAATGCAAAAAAAATTCTTTAAAAAAAAATTTAAAAATCGCGCTTCCCAGGGGGCGGGTTTTTTCTTTTCTTAAGCTAAATGTAAAAGCAGAATGGAAATCTAATAATTTTTGGAGGAGATACAGTGGTCACCGCAAAACGCCTTTTTTTAATAGTGTTCCAGCAATCGCTTTGCCACCGATATATTAGCCGATAGTATCGGCTATAAAAATTAGAGGATGTTATTTAAATGACACTTTATAAAATACAATTGGTTTCAATTAAATCCATCCAACCAGTTTTTATAAAAAAAATCGCAAAGTTACTTGATTTTTTGATGCCATAGACCCTACCCCCCCCTTAAAGAAAACCTACGATTTCGATTTCTCCAAAAGCACTAGCAAATGTTGAGAAACGTTTATGCTCAAGGCACAGAATGAGAATGATTATAAAAATATTGTTGCCATGCACCCAAAAAAAAATCCATATGAAACGTAGATCGATTTCACATTATTTAAGATAAATTTTAATTTGATATGTGGCCAGGTAAATTTGACCTGGTCGAAAAGAGTACTTCATGTAAAAACGATATGGGTTTTGCATGACCTGAAGTTTACTTGGCCATATCGATTTTACGGTAACATGCTTTTTTTTGTGTGTGAATATACAAAACTTAATTTTCTCATTAAGCTTGCAAGTTGTATTACTCTATTCTGACAAATACATTTAGTCCGGACGGATATATTAATAAATATTATGGAACATCTTTCAAGGATTTCGCATTGAAACCTTTAGTAAAATAAAAAGCTCATTAATTTACTCAAGTTACTCAAGTTAATCATATTACTTCCTAAAATATTATAAAACGCACTAAAAATTAAATGATTCTTTTAAATCAGATGTGGTCAACAAAGCAGAGCATACAATTGAAATTTGTTTGTGTGTGTTTCGACCGATGTTCTATAATGTACGTGTGAACAGAAAAGTGGCAGAGCATCAGCAGAGCAGCGGCTTGATTGGTTTTTTTGTAGTTTGATTTCTAATACTTGTTCTTTATTCTTCAAAAGTATTATCGTAGCACACAATACAAAATAAAATTAGGGAAAAATTTTAAAAAATCTCCTAAGAATTATCATTATAATTTTTGTACACTTACTAATTATTCCCTGTCCTTCCTCTTTTCCAGTATCCAGCACAGCCAGAACAACTCGGGTATGGGCTGTCGCAGCCGACGGGCGGACGGAGCTGCCTCGCCGACGCCGTCGGACAGTTCGGACTCGGACATCTCGCTGGGCACCCACTCGCCGGTGCCCAGCAGTCTGCAGCTGCAGCACAGCCCCGGGAGCACCTCGAACGGGGCCAACGACCGCGAGGAGAGCCTGAGCGTGGACGACGACAAGCCGCGGGATCTGAGCGGATCGCTGCAGCTGCCCCTCTCCCTGCCCCTGCCGCTGGCCTCGCCCACCCACACGCCGCCCCAACTGCCGGCGGGCTATGCGGGAGGACACGGAGGAGGACCGCTCACGGCTCCCGGCTGCCTGCCTCCCTTCAAGCTGGACGCAGCCACCAGCCTGTTCAGCGCCGGCTGCTACCTGCAGAGCTTCAGCAACCTGAAGGAGATGTCCCAGCAGTTCCCCATCCAGCCGATCGTCCTGCGCCCGCATCCGCAGCTGCCGCAGCCACTGGCCTTGAACGGGGGCTCCGGCGGACCACCGTTGCATCATCCGGCCTACGCGGCTGCCTACAGTGTGGAGTGCGTCCCTGGTCATGGGCCACCGCATCCGCCACCAAAGCTGAGGATCAACTCGCCTGAGAAGCTCAACTCCACGGCGGTGGCGGCAGCTGCATCGGGCGGAGGAGGAGGAGGCGGAGCAGGAAATGGAAACCATCACCATGAGCCAACCGCAACCACGGGCTACCATCACAGTGGCCAGCTGCTGCTCCATCGACCCTTCTCCACGTCGCCGGAACTCAAGCACAGTGCTCCCGAGATCACATGATATCAGCGGGTCTGAGGTGTCCCTTAACCTATAAGCCCACCCAAACCATCCCCATCCTCACCAGAACCGAAGCACTAAGGCCCAGCTATTCAGATTGTTTCAATTGTATCTCTAAGTTAGCCCGTAGTTAAGCAGAGTTCGAGCAATAATCGATCCGGAACTGTTTCCTATATCATGACCCATAATTACCTATACCAATACCTATACCTATACCTATACCGTTATCCAGCAGCAGCAAATCGCAAGCGTCGCACACTCACTCTTCAAAGATAGCCATTTAAGCCGGATGGAAAATGAGATACAGATTTAGCGGTAATTCAGCTGGCGGGATCCCCCAGAAACTGAACTTGAATTCGAAACGTTTTCATTCTAATTTTGTGTGTGTGTACGTATTTGTAAATAGAGTTTAAGTATGCAAATCATAGAGCTTACGTATACATTTAGATTGCAATAAAAAACCGAATGAACAGTTAAGAATTTGAATCATTATACAAAATTGCGTTGTTTGTTTGCGATCTGATATGGGTATTGGATCTGATGGGGCGACTTTTGGGAATGTGAAACCAGGTTTGAAAAGGAGGTCAGTTAAACTGGCTGAAAGGCAAACTGGAGGGGAATTTTTTATTAATAAAGATATCCATGTTTGCAATGAACTTGAGGAATGCCGATAGGGTATGTTGAATAGTTGAAATATTTTAAATCCAGGTCTTGAAAAATAACAAATAATCTTAATTTATATTTTAGTGGCAATTTTGTAGATTTAAAACTTAAGAATTTAATTTAATTTGTAGACTCGAACGTTTGCTAATAGGTTTTCTATAATACATGCTCAGAAGTTCATATCAAGACAGAATATCGTTTTGTTTAAGTCGTTATGACAATTTATAGATATTTGTATACGCTATTTTGGGAAATTCTTAATATTTTTGCCTTAAAAATGTTCTTAAAGTAATTAAAAGATGTATAAATAAGGGATATCCTTCAAATTTCCAAAAGATCCTTTACTTTATTGACTATCATGTGCATCTTTCCTTGGACAAATACACCCTCCTAAGTAAATAATCTGTAAAAACTGAAACACTCCAGGAGGATAGGGAAATTTCCCTTTCTTCATGCTGATATTCCCAACTATTCATCTGCTGCTAATGTTGCTATTGTATTTCCCGATGTCTGTTGATATTTTGAAATAAAATATCAATTTCTGTGTAAACATCAACAAGAGTCGGAGTCGGACGAAAGCCAAGTCAAGTCCAAAGGGAAAGAACAACATTCACGATCGGTGGCAGTGGCAGTGGCAGCCTCTCACTCTCCAGCCAGCTGAACTGAACTGGGAACTGAGAACCGAGATCCGAGATCCGAGAACCGAGCTGATGCGTCGGCGGATGGCGCCAGCGATGACATGTCCGGCCTTGCCATGTCCTACTTGAGTGGTTTACTTAGCTGCCTTATGAAAATATCCAATGCTGTGGGCAAACACACGAATGCATCCACATCCACCGCCAAGCGGCCCATAACCGAAACCACAACCTCTCACCAAAAAAGCAGGGAGATGAAAAACTGACGCGTCACTGTCACTCACACAAATGCACCACATCATCGTCATTATGGGCTCAAAAGTCTCCGATCTTCCCTGGGAACAGACTGCGTTTATATATATATCGAATATAGAATGGTTCCAGCAACACGGAGAATAAATTTGGCCATTTAAAAGCGGGCAGCTGATATTTATATTCAAGAAACTATTAGACAACCGACTAAGATTGAATTGTACCACTTTTATATTTTACATAGGTGAGACTCATATAGCTTACATGACTATAAATGAACCAATTGTAATTGCTTACACCTGAAACGGGTTTATATTATTTTCTTAGTGAAAATACAAAAATTCGGTTGATAATAATTTCATTTTTAATCAAACTTCAATTTTAGACATGAATTCCTAGCTTTAGGCATCTCTATTATCTTCTGCCATATTTTTAGACCCACTTATCACTTTTAAATATTTACAAATAACAGTCAAACAAACATGTATTTCATATTTATACCCTGTCTGTTCGTATGAACGCTGAGATCTCAGAAACTATAGAAGCTAGAAAGTTGGTAGTAACCATGCAGATTCTTGAGGTTCCTGCGCAGGACAAGTTTCTCCCTCGCACATCTTTCAGCTGAGTGAGGAGTATCTGGTAGTCGAGGTACTGGACTATAGCGTTCTGTCTTGCTTTAATGTGGTGCTTTCTATCTATCTATCTTACTATCTAAAATTAAAAATATTAATAGTGTATTTTTAGTGCTATTATTTTATCCGACTTGAGGAGAGTATTTCTCTCAGTGCCTATATATGCGATCTAATCTGGTGCCAGCTAGCGCCACAGACTCACTTGCCCAGATTGATGGGCCAAACGTGGATGGATGACTGACTGACTAGTTGGATATAAGTGCTTCCTTTTTCCAACAAATTTTCGGCTCAAATTACAAGGTGAGACTGGGGGCCCAAGGTACTGGTACTACCCAAATGAGGAGTGAGGAGGGCGAGGTGGAAGGGGAGCGACCACGAGCATGTGCAAGTTGTCAGGCCATCCGACAGTCAGCGAAAGAAACACTTGAAAGCGCAATTATCAGTAGCTGGGCACCGGGCGCATTAAGTATACGTCGCATTGTCAGTTAATTTTCACTGCAGGCATTTTCGGCCATTTCATGTTTTATTTTAAGGCCCGCCGAGTCGAGTCGAGTCGCGTCGCCTCATCACCGTCATCATTATGCATGATGTGACACTTTTGACCCTGTTTCCTGCAACCCTCCAATTTTCGGCGACGTCTGGAGTTGGTACTTGGATTTGGATTTGGCAGCGGTGTTGGCCTGGGCACTCGGAATCAATAGGCGCTAGACGAACGCCATATGTCTCCAATTAGCTGGGCCTACCAAGTAATTGATTTTACACTTGGCCAAGCGGGGGAATGCGTCATTCGAGGGCCATTTACCAATTACAGGAGCCCAACTGCATCATTGACTGACTGACTGATTGACTGTCGTTGTTTCATCAAATTAATGCGTTGTCGCCAAATTTCGGCCGTCGAGGGTTGCTGCTCGTAATTATTAACGCCATGGAGCAGTCAAACAACCTCGGACTGTTGTGGTTGCATTTACATATTTTACAAGACGACTCAATTAGGTTAACCGCAAAATAAAAAGCCTCGGTGCAAAGGTTTACATATTTCAAATTGAATTTATGCACCCTCCGGCCGAGTTCGTTCCTCAGTCTACTCCTCGTTCATTTTTTGTCAATTTGTCCGGATGAGTCCGGATGGGTCGTCTCGCCCGGCAATTGCCATCCTACAACTCCCCCGAACAAAGAATGCGCACAGTGGAGTGCCAACTCATTGGGGTACACAAAATATTTCGACATACGTCAGGGTATGTTTGCTTTTCAAGGGAAATTTACTTGACAAGGTTATTAGTTTAAATGGGTTTGTAAAAATGAGAAAATAGATAAGAAACTTTTAATTTTTATAGTTTAAAAAAAAATAATGGAAGCCCAAGTCTAAATAAAATAAAATTAAATAATCCACAACTGAAAACTTTCCAAAAAAAAAGTACGGAACACAAATTATGAAAGAACATTATTTGAGATTTACCCGTTGGGTTATATAAAAAAGATATAACAATTGTTTTTGAAATATTTCTATTTATCAAACCATTTACACAATAAAAGTCATTTACCGAAGGCTTTTTAGAATTTTTAGAATTTTAAAGATTAAAGTATTTAATGTTTTCCAAAATTTTTCATTCAGGACTTCCAATGAAATCTTGTACCACTGTAGCTAAAGCTTATTGACAAAGGGACCACAAACACATACAGACAGCCAGCGTTTACCACAATATAAAACATTTAACGTGCACATCTTTAAATCTTTTGACTGACATTTGCTCACTTTTTCGAGGGGGGTTGAAAAGGAACGGGGGTTCAGGGGGGTGGACGACGAACCCCATCATTAAGTGCGTAAATGTACTGTAAATAGACAAACGCGCTTTGAATAAAATTTAGCCAAAAGAGTTGCATTGTTGCCAGACTTTTGAGTGGGTGGAGATGGTACAAAATGGGTGGAGCGGTGGGTGGATGGAGTGGTCGGCTGCCGGGTTAGCAATGCAAATTCCCTGAACAAACAGCAGCCGAAACCGAGAAAAGCCCATCTGCGCCCATCTGCTCAGACAATTGTGAACAGTCAACAAGGCGAATCAATAAATTTAACTTTATTATGATAATTTGTCAGAGGAAGAGGTACACAAAAAATAAAAATATGAAATGAATAGAAATGAAAAATGAAGTGGTGAAATTTTTAATGATGAAGGAAAATATTTTTAAGATCTAAGAAATATATATTAAAATATATTATACGGAACTAATAATGGAAAAAGAACATACTCTATACAAAAGTTCACTAGACGGTTCGACAATATTTTGTAATATAGATCTATGCTGTTTTAAATATAGCTTAGTCATTATTTAAGATATGTTTTCTCTGTGTAGCTGGTGAGGGCTAAAGGGTATTGGTTGGTGGCTGTGCGTAAACTTTGTCAAAATATTTGCAGCATTAAATGAGCAAGACAAACACTTCACACATGCTCAGACCTTAACCCTTTACATTGTGAGGGAGATTTCCCTTGCAAAATGTGTATTTATCTCTGCCGCCCCCCCCCCCCCCAAAACCGCCGGGGGGCGTGGTTTTGGGGCTCCTGAAGACTCTTCACAGCTTCATTAATGAAATCCACTGCCTTCGGTTACTGAATAACTTGACACTCGCACTAATTGTCGCCCAGGAGTCCCAATGAAAGGTGAGTCGCTGTCTCAGTCGCTTTCCCTTTTGTCCTCTAATGAGATTTGCCCTGCATAAAGCCATCGATATATACATACATATACATATACCTTTATATACCAGGTCCCTGGATGAGGGAGTCAGATTCGTATTCGTATTCGGAATCGAATTCAGAATCGTGTTCCTGCGAAAGGTGCACCTTGGACAAAAGGAGGCGTCGATGCGTAATTCATAAGAGCATTGAAAAGGCATCAGCATCAGCTACAGTAACAAAGTACCCGAAGTACCCGGGTCTCTATCGCGATGATGTCTTCATCCTGGGCCAATGGGCGTGGCCACATTGTGGCTGTGTCTCGGTGCTAAAGAGCCTCGCCTCCACTGCGGTCTGGAGTTCCATTCCCAGTCCCAGTCCCTCGGATTCGGATTCGGCTTCGAGTTCGGATTAACAAAAGCACTCAGCCAACTGATTCTGATTCTGAAAACATTTCCGCTGGCATTGTTATTGTTTCCCTAGCCCACAGACCGCATGGATTTGGAGATTTGGAATCGGATTAGAGAAGCGGGGAACGCATTAAATGCTCTGCCCATGATATTCATGAGCCCAGGGACGGCTGCAGATTTTCCGGGCGATTATTGGAACTCCGTGTAAACGGTTTTCGTCCCGATAGCATCGCTAGAATGATGACAGTAAAATGTGCTCAATTTTAAGTTGGATGCTGTTTCCCTGAAGTGATGACTTGGTTTGAAGGATGGAGGATAGATTTTGTAATCTATTTTGAACTTATTAGAAATATTTTTATGTAAAGCCAATCTTTGAAAATAAACTTTTAAAATATAAGAACAGGCTATTTTAAGATCTTTCAAATTATTTTTAATTGTAAAATTGTCTTCATTTTTCAATCGGAAGCCCCTCGATGGCTGCTGCAATTGGAGAACTTAATTTGAAGTGCATTAACTTAATCGGCCAATGGCCGCCGTCGTTTGAGCTAATTAAACTGAATTGCTATTCCAATTTTCCACTTGCATTCAGAGATTCACCCTGGGACCATCATCATCTCATCAGAGGCAGCTGGAAAATTGGGGCTGACTGGCCAAGTGAGCTTTTCCATTGAAATCATCTCGGCTGGCTAACAATGCATTGTGCGGAGATTGAAAAATCGTATTGAATTACTGAAACAAAAGTGAAACAGGCAAACCTGGCAGAACTGGCAGGAAAATTGAAGTTAAATCACAATCCATAATGCTGGCAAATGTGTGCTGTTTCCATTGTCTTCCCCAGCGATTCCCGATTGAATTATGAATTAATAAAGATGTTTTGCCCGCAGGCTAGATTTCGGTTACGCCGGCCAAAAAGCCGAAAAGGGCAAGTCGGAGCAAGTCAACCCCTATGGCAAATGGCAAAGTGAGTTTGGCTTTTCGGATTTTGGCAAACACGCAACGCAGGCCAGCTTACAAATCCGTTACAACAACAGTTCCCGGATGTGTGTGTGCCTGTTTTGGTAACTTGAGGATGCACTTTTTGCCGCTGCCCCTTTTATTGAAAGATAATTGGGTTCGGGAGATGAGCAGGGCAGGATCTGAGCGACCAGACAAGCGTAAAGTTCACCCAAACTCGCAATTCAATTGAGATTCAAATTCACTTACCCCAACCCATCGGAATCAGGTTCTAGTATTTCAGCTGGCCGACCCAACACATCGCCACCATCATAATCTCCGTTCGTAACGCCCTCATCCAAAACCAATCCCCCGTCGAAGTGCCGTTTGCAAGCATGTCTAACGCTTTTGACGTGTAAATGTTATCTCTTTTACAAATTAAGCCCAGCTTCCCCTGCCCCTCCCAATTTTCAGCCCGACTCCCCGGCCTTGTGGCGGATTTTCATCATACGTACACCCTCGCCCGCTCCATGAAGCCAAAAAATGTCCAACAATTAAATGTAATTTTAACTCACTGACATGAGCTTGTGGGATTCTCGATTGTGTGCTCTTTCGGCAGGGGCTGGAAAATAAGTACTATTTTCGGGGGAGATCAGCCAGAAGTGGGATAGATAGTATTTGATAATCACTTCTCTGACAATTATTTTCGTACAGATTGAAGCTTCAAATTGGTGTATAAACAAGATAATTGTTCGGCAACATAAATCCAATTGTAATCAATATTTGATTAATTCTGGTTTTCTTGAATTATATTTTCTGTTTAATGGACATTGAAATACCAATAAAATATAAATATTTTGGAAGGGAAATCGAAGAACTGTTTCATCAGTAATTGCTGGTTATGATATTATATTTTAAACCTTAAATGTGTAAACGTAAATTAAGAAACAACACAAATTGTATTTAATATTTGTATTATTAATTATTTCATTTTCCTGAATAAAACGCGTTGTGAAACCATAATTTCTCTATGTTTTTAATGTTCTGTCGCATATCCGCTGTCCTTTCAAAGTATCAAATGTCACGAAAACTCCCTGAGATTTTTAATTATTTGTTAAGCAAATCTCACTTTTGACCCTCCTTTCGGCCATGTCAGCTTTAAATCAGTTTAGGCTCGGGCCGCACACACTCGACCACACAGATACCGTGGATATATTCGGACAGCCGGGAGCGATGCAGATGCCAATGGAGAACATGATCCCGCCGGCGTTGACCACAAAGGGGTCAGGGAGTATTTGGTAAGCTCTACACTGCAACAAATACCGTTCGAGTGGTATTTGAAAAACTAAGACTAATTTCAAGCTTTGGGTTTTAGTGAAGCACTTTTATTTGATTTGTCATGAGGCTACAAGCATAACACTTTGACATGGATGCGTCAGTCACATAACAGTTATTACAATTAACTTACGATTAACATTTTTAGTTAGTTTTAATATAGTTTTAATAGTTTTAATATTACTAATGATTTTAAAAAATACATAAATAAATTTTTGTTTTATTTTTAATTTAGTACGTCCCTCTAATAGCTTTAAGATGTTTTGGTAGGCGGAAAAAAAATTGCCTGTCAGACGTCAACAAAAAAAATATTATTTGTTTTTTTTATGAGGAAGGAAATCGGATTATGGGAAAATAATAGAATCCTGAAATCAATCAAGAAACTAACCTAAAAATTTTAAAATATTTTTACATGGTCTATCCAATTAAATTTAGATAAAAATTTAATTGTATCACAGAAACAACATTTAGATTTATATTTTTAAAAGTGTTCGTGTTTGTACTTGTAATAAGAAAAGGTTTCGTTACAAATGAAATGTAATATTATTAAAGTTTAAGTTGTAAAAACTTTAAAAATGATTAACCAGCTTTAACTTCCTTTTCTAAAATTTGCATAAGTTACAAAAAATTATAAAAAATGTTTGCACTTTCGTGGAGGTCTCCCTTTGGTGACGTCATTTGCTTGCTCTAAAATCTTGGCCTTTGTCTCGCCGACCTCAAGCCCCATTTTAAAATCCATCTGCATACTGTATGAGTGTATTTGTGGGCTTATATGACACGTATGCCAAATCGGCTTAAGGGCAAGTTATCGGCATTTGAAAATAAAAACACGCGCATTATCAACACCAAGCTGAACAGAAGGTTGATATGTGGAACTACACTCAGAGAAATGCCTCTAGATTATAATTTATTAAAAATACTAAATGCATTTCTTAATTTAAGGAAAAGGAATTTGTTTTTCCTGCTTTATCGGATGAAACAATAATAGGTGCCTACAGCAATAATGTATTTGCCCAGATGAGTTTGTCATAATACGAAACCAAAGAACCTACAAATTTGTTCTATTCTTAAAATATTTTACTAAAATAGAGTCTTTAATAAAAGAGAGTTTACTATATTTACTTGTTAAGTTTATTTAAAAAAAGAAGTTTATACATTTTTTTGAAATCACAGTTTATTTCCAACGAGATCAGCCTGAAAGCCGAACAGTTTTCTCGCGGTGTACGCCGTCGGCTGCAGCATTGTGGCTGAAAGTGAGGATGAGGATGTCAAAGCCATCGTCTGTCTGGCTGTCAATGCGTTTTCCATTTGTCGCCTCTAATGACACACATATTTAGGTGTTAATCGCCTCATTGGAACGCTGGCAGCGGATTTGCTCGCATTGTTGTCCGGCGGTTGGGTTCGGAGTCGGGGATCTGGGATCTGGAATCGGGGCTTGCAGCTCGGAGGAACCCAGAATCGGTCGCAGGGTAAATATTGATGCTGCGATTATAACTATTGATCCGTTCACAATGGACTTGCCGGGCATTATCCTTAGCCGATCAGCCAGCCAGCCAGATCTCTTCTCTCTCTCCACTCTGCTCGTCGGGCGATTAGTCGTGACCGGGGTTTCAGTCAATCGTGTTTTGGCTTTCAGACGCATTATCCCCTAAATCGCAAACAAAACTGCAAACAAATTGCCGCAAAGCGGGTCCCGAAACAAGAAAAAACATTCCGTTTCGAGGCAAGCGGAGCATATGCTCGGAATCCGGATCGGCATCCGAATCGGGAGGGTATTAGGAAAATTGCCAAATGGCTTCATCGGCAGAGGAAGTGAGCTGCCAATGATACGATATATCCGACGAGCCGACTCTGTCTAACCACCTCTCTTTCGCACTGATCTGCGAACCAGGGGTTGTTTAATCTGATCGTGACCGGGGTGTTTAATAAATTAGTTCGCCATTTAGGTCTTTTTCCATACAAAAACTACTAAAAGAACAAACAATAAAAAATAAACATATTTTTTCTTCTTCTGTTCATACTTACCCTCTCCAAATTTGGGTTCAAGGAAGATGTTAAATCTAGGAAATTTTTTAACCTTATGAAATGTTATTTTTTATAAAAATATGAATTGTTATACATTGAACTGAAAAAAGTATTACGTATTAGAGATCTAAGGCAAATAAAACAGTGCAAAACCAAACTATAATATAATATTCTTGCAAGGGCTTAATGTTTAAACCTTTCCTACTTTCATATTTTAAATAATAATATAAAAAATAAACACGGCATAGATTGAATCCCTTTTTTTTAACATTACGTTTGCATAAAACTTGTATACATTAAATTCAATTACCGCTACCATTTTTTAGAAAGCTGTTTGCATTTATTCAAAAAATGTTTATTATTTGATTCCAATTCACTACACCTTAAGAAAAATAAAAAAGTAAAAACTGTTTTGGTTTGGAAAAAATGGAGTAGCAAAAACTTGCATAGAACGAAACATAACGACGGGGCCTTGACAATTATTTTCAGAACGTTAGTTCTTCTTTTAATTGGAGTATATGTTAGGATGATATACATAGGCATAACTAAAGGCAGAGAAAGTCGCTGTGACCTCACACTTCGTGTTCTTTCTCTAAAAAAAGTTTCCATTCATATTTAGTAATCAACCCCTGCAAGTCAGACAAATGTATCTGTTGCGGTATGTACAATACAAACTGCGCCGGCGTCATCATTTTTGTGAAGATTATAGTACCTTTGCAACCACTGTGCTGCTGAGAAGATTCAATTGGTCAATTACCAGTCAACCAATCCTGAGATATATGAAACACTGGTACAGCTTCATCGGCACTTAAGAGTAAACGAGTTTATTTGCCTAATGTGACTAATAAAAATTTAAAATTGCTTTTAATAAGTGTTGGACTTATAAAGGCCGTTTAATGTGACTTACATAATTAGTAAAGATTCACCAAATACCTAAAAATACATTTTAAAACAAGAAAATATATTTTCAATCGTAAATTCTTTTTAAATGTAAGCAATGTTACCGTCTTGGACTTCAGAGCGACATCATCTCGAGATAGTTTAAAAACTTCTCTATAAATGTTGAAATATTTAAAAACAAATTTAATTAACTCTCTTTGTAAACAAGTATTCCATGTTTTTTGAAGAAATTCGGCATATCCTCGATCTTTGGACGTAGATCAATTTAAGTTAAGAAGAAATACGAAACTCCACAAAAATCGTAATAATTTAGATGCAAATTTTGAATTCAATCAGTTTGGAAATATAGTTTATAAAAAATTATATGCTATTTTTCCAATACCACAGGGCTAGTTAGCAAATACACCCACCCAACCTACGTAGTAACATTATCCAATAAAGCATTCTCTACATTTTATCTACACTGTTAAGGTAACAGAGAAGAACTGCTTTACTTACACTGCTTTTCATTGAAAAAAACGTTTATTTTGTTTGTTTTAAACCATTTTTATTTCTAAAAAATTAACATGCCTTTTTTGTTTGTAGCTAGAATTATAATCACTAATTAAGTAAATGTTTTGTTTCTGTTCTTAATCCATTTGGTGTTTTGTTTTAAATTGTTTTCTGTTCTGGTATCGATTTAATTCTATTAAAATTTAACATGAAAGATCGCTAAAAATTGCTCAATTGTTACATTCAACGTTAAACGCCTTTTGATTTAAAAATGGATTGATTTGTGTAACAACTTGATAATATTGGATCAACAAAGTTAAAAACAAAAACAAAAGTATGCCTATGTGGTAAGTTACCGAGTAGTAAATAGTAAATATTAACTGAACACAACAAACCATTTTTACACGTGTGAATTGGCTAGAGAAGAGCAAAATAAAGGGGTGATTGGTTACCATATATTGCTAAGTATATTAAGAAGAAGTTGGGAAGAACGTAATGTACATAATGTGCAAGTGCTGCAGGTGGCCTTCTAATGTGCTAACGGATGAACAACAAAAAATGATTAACAAAAACCTTCGACTAAGAATTAAAGATAGCTAAAAGTACAGATCAAATAACAGAAGAAGATGGGAACTAAACAATGTGATTGGCTTCGAATCCTCTTATTTTTTCTTTACATACATAAGCATTATGGATAAGTGTGTTATTTTCGCTAGAATTTGTGAACATCATGGACGGATGTTAATTTGAAGTAAAATTTAGCGCACAGTGGCGCCTTGCTGGCTGCATACAACCCGTGACGTCAGCAAAGGGGGTGTTTTCGGGAATTGGGGAAAAGGATTTGGATTAGGAATTGGATTGGGGGGGGTCCGGGGATATCTTTTTCAAATTTTGATTTACACTAAAGTTAACTATACTAATCAACAGTTTCATGTCCAGTTGGTTGTTTGTACAGTGATCGCTCGTATCGTAGATGTAGATATCAGTATATGTATGTAATGCTATCATAGGCATCTAAGGCATAGTTTTGTCTAAACGATAAAGTTCATGTTACTCATATTTCGATTTACCAATTATTTACAACAATTTCGTATCACAATTGTAATTTTTGCATGTTTTTGTCTTGCTTGTTATTAAAAAATGTTCCTACGCTCCAGTTGTATGCAAACTTACGAGCAGCACTGTGCGAATATTCGAAATGTTATTCCACAATCGAAGAAACCCTCGATCTATGTTGTTGTTCTTGTTCTTGTTGTTTTTGTTGTTATTGTGTTACATTAGTTACTCAAACTAGGAGCTAAGTAAAAGGTACGAGTATAATAATTGAATTCATAATTCGTTAACCCTCTGCTAAGCTAAAAGAATCATTATCTGGTTCTGAATCTGAATTCGAATCTATATCTGTATCTGTATATGTAGCTGTATCTGTGTGTATGTCTGCATCTGTTTCCTGTGTGAAAGTGGCGTATATAACCTGGCTATGTACGTATATATCCTGTTGTTTATATGTAAATATATGAAGATATAGCTTCCGTTTATATCCGCGTAATTAAACTTTCTGCTGTCGCATTAAACTCTGAAAACATAACAAATTTAAAGCCCTTCGCTGCAACTGTATAGGCATATATATCATATATATATCAGATATCAGATGTATCTATGTGAAGTGTGAACTGTGGATGTTTAAAACCATAACTGCCACCTTTGAGGCGAGCCTTAGCTATATGTATAATGCACTAAAACCGACTTAAGCGGACTCGCGTTGACGCAAGTGTTTTGCTGGCCAGTTGAACCGGCTGGAAATTATTGCCAAGTACTTAAGGACTAAACTACAAAACCTAATGCTGAATAAGACTACATAACAGGGTTGGTTTCTCCGGGAAGGTATATATGTTTGTATATCCATCGTTTTTGATTCTGCAATCTCGACTGTTCGACTCTTCGACTGTTCGACCTTCGACTCTTTAAGGGATTAGGTAACTACGTAGCTCTCATTTGATTTTCATACTCTCTGCATGCAGATCATAAAAATATGATGAGTTATCTCTAACTAACTATATATGTAACGTAGACGTAAGTGTAAACGTAGAACTAGATGGTAAGTGTATAATTTGCTCTGAGCTTAACTGTGTGCCTGGTTGTGGAAAATCTCTCAAAATTGAGCTAAGTAAATATTCTGAATCTGCATTCTGCATTGATTCGAGAGGGACCGTCCAGATCCCGAGCCGGCAAGCTCTTGGTCCTGCTCCTGGTTCCTACCAGGCCTACGTCTACTTGCCGGCCAACTGTGGCTGCTATTGGTGGCTCTTGCTGAGCAGGTGCGAGTTGAACTCGTAGACGTTGTTCAGCTGCTCGCCGCAGATGTTGCACCGCCACGGATTGCTCTCGCAGTGGCAGCCCTTGTGCAGGAAGTAGAGCGTCTCGTCGGGGAACTCGATGCCGCAGAAGTGGCAGGTGAGGATTAGCTTGCGGTTGAGCAGCAGGTCTCCATCCTGGCCGGTCGACGTGATCGTTCCGTTGCAGATGGGCGTTGAGCTGGCGCCGTTGGTGGCATTGGGTGTCGCCGGAGCGGGGGGACCCCCGCCACCTCCACTGCCACCGCTGCCGCCGTTGAGACCCGGCGATCCTCGACCCGATCCGTTGCTCAGGCTGTTGGACAGCACGGAATTGTTGTTATTGCTCTCCAGCGGTGTGGCATTCCGGGTGATCCGGTTGTTGGCCTTTGCGCAGATTCGTCGCTTGAGATCCTCGCGCAGGAGCGATTTCAGTGGCGAGACCTGGTCAAAATCGGTTGAATCAATAATGGGATCAAGGTCTTAGGATTTATCTAACCTACCTTGATCAGTGAGGTGATTCTGTTGTTGTTGTTGTTGTTGCTACTGCTGTTGTTGTTATTATTGTTGGAAGCCTGTTCTGTGTCGCTGCTGGGATCACTGCCGTTCATCAGGTCCTTCTTGTCCATATCCTCCGCCATGGGCTCCTTTTGGTCATGGTAAAACAAAATATGGTTATATTAATATGGTTATAAATGCAGATAGCCGAAAGTTTAGTTGGTAAATTAATTGAGTTAAAATACGGAAGGGCTTACAAATATTTTGTATTACTTTTTATAAATATATCCCTTTGAAATAGTTATAGTTATTTATTAATGATAATGACATTTGAAATTGAAAAAAGTTGTTCGCAAATTAATTTTACAGGTCAAGATCAAACGCTGAATCGAACACCAATATATAAGCCCTGGATCTCGGAAAGCCATAAAAGCTAGTTCAGCCAAATTAGGTATGCAGTCTTTTGTGATGCACAACAGGTTTTCAAAATATTGTTCCGCCTTCGCATGCAGATGAAGTATAGAGTTGATCGTTTGCGTCTCGAACTTCCATATCTTGTATATGTTGTAGCTATACACTGTTTCTTTTACCATTTTAATTAGAAATTATAAATTTCTGATCCGAAAGAAATCATAAATGTTGTATACCTGTTCCTTGGAGTTGGAACTTGGAGTTTTGTGTTTTCCAACTTCAATAGTAACTAATTTAGTCCCAAATACCTATGATAATTATCTAAGTTCTGGCGGTGCTGCCATTATAAATCTACACATGGCACCTCTGATAATCCTCATGGATATCCGCCCAGTCAAATGCCAAGCGTTGATCTTTACTTATCGACCGATCTATGCGCTCGTCAAGCTCACCTGTTTGATGGGTATCAGACTGATCGACGGCGTTATGTGGTTCTCGTGGTGATGATGATGGTGGTGGTGGTGGTGCGGATGCTGGTGGTGGCTCTTGAGGCCGCCACTCAGGCTGCTGGCTGTGGTGCTGGATGTGATGGGCGTGGCCTTTGTGTTGCAATCCATGGGCAGCTCCACTGGCGATTGCATGATGAGGGCTCGATCTTTCACCTTATCGCCATTGGACTCGGCATTTCCATTGCTAATGGAGTTGCAGTTGCTGTTGTTGCTCCCGTTAATGTTGTTATTGTTATTGTTGGTAGCGCAGTTATTGTTGTTGTTGTTGTTGTTGTTGTTGCCCTGTAATGCAGATTCACGCCAAACGCAAATCAGCTAGTTTATTGTTTGTAAGCGAGGGGATTGTTTGGAAAAGGGATTGGTTGCCATACAGCGATCGACTTACATTAAACAACTCGGTGTTGCCGCTCTCGCCCAGCGTCGAGATCTCCACGTGGGGCGTGAGGAAGTGCATCGGAGGCGTGGCGTTCTCCAGGGATCGCATGGACTCCCCGCTATCGCTGGCCGGCGGAGCCACCTGTTGCTGCTGCTGCTGCTGTTGCTGCTGGGATTGAGATTGCACGGGCACGGGACTGAGTCCAGCTGGCACGTAACTAGCTGCCGCTGCTGCTGCCGCCGCCGAAGCCTGCGATTCGAGGGCCAAAAGCAAGGAGGAGGTGCCGCCCGGGCCGGGGTTATCCAGATCGATGCCGTGCCGGTTGAAGAAGTGAATCCTCAGCGATTTCATCGACCCCGCTCGGTAGCTGCAGAGCGGGCACGTCTTCACCAAGTCGTGCTGGCCCACATGCTCGTTCTGGAAGTGGGCACGCATCGCTATCTGCCGCTGGAAGCCGCGATTGCAGATGGGACAGTGGTAGGGCAGCGTCTTGGTGTGCGTGGTGAAGTGCTCCGCCAGGTGGTCCTTGCGGAAGAACCGCTTCTGGCACACCCGGCACTCGTAGGGCTTGACCCCGGTGTGCCGCATCTTGTGGCGTCGCATGTTGGCGCCGTTGGAGAACTTCATGTTGCACACATCGCACTCGAAGACCTTGCGGGAACTGCTATTGCCCCCGCCTCCGCCTCCCCCGCTATTTCCCGCCGGCGAGGAGCTGGCCGAGGAGCTGGAATTGTTGCCCGTCTGGCTGTCGCCCTTTCCGCCGCCCTCCATGTGGCCCAGGCTCATGTTCTCCGGCTCCTGCAGATCCTCGCTCTTGAGACGCGCCGATGCGGCCGCCGCTGCTGCCGCCGCCGCCGCCTGACCCGCCAGACACTGGACCACATGGAGCAGCAGGGAAGCCCGCGAGCTGGTCTCGAAGCTGTCGCAGCGCTCGCAGCGGAAGGTCATGGGCGGCGAGTGGGGGCCGGTGCTGAGATTCGTGGGCGTGGGCGTCGGCGATCGTGGCTCCTGGAGTTCTGATTCGGAGGCGGATGAGGCTGCATCCTTGAGGCTGCGCAGCGTCATCGCATTGTGGTGCAGCAGGGCCGCCGTGGTGGGCGTCATGTCCACAATGATGCCGCCACCGACCGTCGGACTGGGGTCCTTTAGGGCCAACTCCATGCCGCTGGCCGCCGTACTGATCGTTTCGGCCATCTGGAAATACAAAACGATATTGCTTTTAGTTCTCTCGACATCCACTCAAAAAATATGCAGAAATTAAATGTATTTCGGCAAAAACTATTATTCTTTTTAAGATACATTTTAAGCCTTGTTAAAACCCACTGAAAATATTAGAAATTTTAAATTTGAAGGTTATGATCCAATTTCTGGATATTAGCAACCCTTTTTTTTGCTCAGTGCGAATGAGATTAGTCCAGACCACGCCCGAAAATCGATGACAAGCTGTGGTTGCTATTTTTGTTGTTTTATTTTGCAGTCAGTTTTTGGCATTTCAAGTGCTTCCAACCCAAAGACCCAAGCCCAAACTCAGACTTCGACTCTAATAAGCCAAATTGGTGTCAGCGTCGCAGCTTCGTGGGATGAGGGGGCCATGGGGGAGCGGTAAGGGGTAAGGGGTAAGGGGAACCTGCGGAGAATTCGCCAAGAACCAAACCGCCAACAACCACATCGACACCGACCATTTTTGGGCGGCCTTGTTGCTGTAGTTGTTTGCCGGCGTTGACGTTGACTTCGTGCTATGAAAATACCAAAGTTATTGGGGCCAATTACTGGTCTTGCAGGTGGGCAATCATTTGGACACCCAAGCACACACACATAGAAATCGCTGCCCCGAACCAGAGATGGGGACCAACCACACCAACGAAAACTGAGCAAATCATTCAAAAGTTTGCGGCAAACACAATGGCAACTAAATGGCATTTGGCACAATATTTTGGCATTTCTTATGCAAAACTTTAAGAAGATATTCATGTTTCAAAGAACTACCTAAAAAACCAATATAAACTCAAAACATTTTTAGTAAACTAATTTTAAATAATTTAAAAGTAGGTTTATATGGGTTTATTGATAAGATAATTTCGAATATATTAAAGAGTTTTTAAAAATGTTAGTCTAACATCATTTTTAAAATCTAAATAAATCTCTTTTTAAGACTTATAAATTAGGCTCCATCGAAACTCGATGGTACTTCCCAAAAAAGAGTTTATAATTAAAGTTTCGAGTTTCGGCCCATTGTGCAACTTTGGCTTAGTGACGCATGTCACCCGTCGTCTGGCCCGGGTTTTGGCAATAGGTCAAATGTGGATACCCATAGACAGTGGTAGGTACCGCCACATATGCACAGGTGCGGATGTGTGGGGCGTCCGAGTGAGTGTATATCGGGCAGCGTATAAATCATCATCCATAATCATTCGACAGAGCTGGCCAAGCTCTTCTCGCAGCTAATTTAATTCAACCTTGAATGCTTGTGCATTAGCATTAGCCAGATCACAAAAGCCAAGAGCCATGGGGTTCGACCTCAGCCCCGACCAGCTTCCCTATGCCCACATGCGGCCAAAGAGATATATGCGAGTGGCTGTGCATTTCTGGCCAGGTCAGCACTCTGAAAAATGAAATGTGTGTCGTAGGCCCATTTTCGAGGCATCTACATAATTACAAATTCACTTTTTCGATGCTCCACCACCACGCTGGCGAACGGGTTTTCGCTGCGAAACTTCTTTTTCGGGCCAGGCCACTTAAATGTTGTAAACTTGTAAGCATTAGCGGTGCGAGCGCCAAACAACAAAAACTTAAAACGCTGAAAACGCTGAAAAACGCACAAAAGTCGGTTTGCATTTTCAGTAATTATGAGGCGCTGTTGGCTTTGGCATTATAAATGCCATAGTTGCCAACCCAATGGAGTCATTGGGTCAAGTTTTAGAGTGCAACTGGGTCAGGCTTTATCATTATTATCATTATCGCCACCACCTCGCCATCATCATCATCATAATCTCTGGCCAAGCGATGGCTAACATACGACCCAACCTGGGGTTTCGGCTCTTCGGTCTTTGGGGTGTCCCGCATTTTCACTTGCCCACCGTGCTGTTCCCAATTCGAAGCCCCGAAAGCCGAAAGCAAAAGAAAATATGAAGCGTCGCTTGGGCTTTGAGCCGCTCTGGAAATGAGAAATGGTAGGAGAAATGCGAAATGGGAGCACACACACAAGTGAGCGACATAATTGGAGCGCCCTGAGAGCCCTTAATGATGTCGCACACTGTCCACCGGTCGGTCATATAGCTACGCCCACGTGGGCGACTTTTTTTGGGTGAGGGTGGCCAAAAACGTGAGTGCCTGAGAGATCGAATATAACATGGCTTTCCTTACAGGTCAACAAAAAAATTGTAGCTGCTAAGTATTTAATATGGAATATATTCTGGGATTTCTTAGTTAATAAAGGTCATTATAGAAATCCTAAAAACCTGTAACACATTTAATAGATGTTGATAATAATTTAATAATTCCAATGATTTTTTATAATACATAATTAATTTTTAGTATTTAACTGAACAAAATGTAATACATATTGAAAATGTTTGGATGTTTTGAGTAAGAGAAAGGTTAGATTAAATTTAATTTAATTTAATAAATAGCCTTTTTTAAAAATTAAAAAAAAATATTTGTTTTTGCTTGCATTTGCATATTTTAAATAAGTCAAAATGATTCAAAGCCCCAACATTCACTGCGTATAAGTAATATTTACGATGCGTATGAGTAATTTTTTCTGGTAGCTAAGTTTTTAGATACTCCATTTTATGAACTTATTGGACAACTTCTAGCCACAGGACCTTAAATTGTGGGAAGTTTCGATTCCTCAGGGTTGGGGGTTGGGGTTGCAGTCAGCATTTTAAAGAGCACTCAAAATGTATGCTATACATTTTTTTAAACATCCTTTTACAAGGGAAATTGTAATGAGGCGTTTTTAAGACTTTTATAAATTCGAAATGAATATTATTATTTTATTTTAATAAGAAATTGAAATGAGACTGGAAAATAATGTATGAAAATATTTGTAAAATTATTTAACAAATTAACCAAGGTATGTTCAAAATTCCATATCGCTCACTTAAAGCCACTGTGCGTTGGCTTGTAGGCCAAATGAATCTTTTGCATAGCCTTAGGCCGCGGCGCACGATTCCCATTCAAATTTAAATCAAAAGCTAGTTTATTAGCATTGCATTGACCAGTGGGGAATTCGAGTTGCTGTTGTTGTTGGAAGTTGTGGATCAAAAACGAAATGGGAGTCGGAATTGGATTTGGATTTGGAACCGAAGTGGAAGTGGAGTTGAAAACGAAGACGGACGCATCTTTTTGAAGGCGATTGACTTTCGAAGGCTGGATCTTCATGCAAAATAGACCATATAACAGATTTGACCTTAGCAGCGTTTTTTTTTCTTTTACCGGTTTTCCAGCGTGGGAAGGGCGGGGGGATCGCCTTTCGTCACGCAACAAAATGAGTCAGTCGGTCGATGGAGTTGCTTTTGTTTTTGTTCCCTCCTTTGGCAAATCAATGAAGCATTCCCAAAAAGAAAAAGAAAATAACAACGGCAACAACAACAACAACAAGAAGCGGGTAACATGTGCGTCGAAATGAGAACAAGAACAGAGCGAAAAAGAGAGAAGCGGGAGAGAGAAAACCACTTTCCCATGGTGACACACTTTTATGCTACGTGCTGTTTTGCTACTTTTGCCGCTGCTTTGGCTGCTGCAGCAGCAGCAACAACAAACGACGACCCGACTCCCATAATAGAAAGTGGAACAGGAATTTCCCCCCTCTATCAATGCCAGAGAGCGCACGGCGATGATTTCATTTCGGTTTTGGCCTGGCCTGCACTCATTGCGAAACACTTGCCACGGCCAACAAGCAACGGGCAGCAGCAGCAACAACAACGCAAGAAAATCAAGAAACGGGCGAAAAAAGTGGGGAAAAAAATAGTTCAGTGGGAGCCGAAAGCAGCTGAGCGAACTTTGGAGCTCTCTGTGTACAAGCGCTCTCTTCCACACTGAAAAAAGCCGGGAGAGCTTTGATAGCGCAAAGGTGAAATTGTAATTTTTAGTGCCAGACACAATGTTAATGAATGTTTAATTTTTAATGCATGTCAAGTAGTCCTAATTTCATTGGGAAATTTATCCTAAACTCTGCATAATAAGCTTGGATCAAACCCCACCGGTGTCTAATAAATTTTTGAATTTTTCAAAAAGTATGTTTTTATTTTCACAACATTCTATTTAAATTTTTTAAACACTTGTTATTTTAAATTCATTATCTATTTTTCTTTCCATGTGGCAGCCAAAAGCCAGCTGAGCGAATGTTGCATCTCTCTGTATACAACCGCTCTCCCCATCTCGTCTCCCACGCTCTTTCTCCCACTCTCTCTCGTTCGGCAAGTGCAGCGCATGTCCCGTTTTTGTTTATGCTTTTCTCACACCCGCTCTCCCTGGTTGTTGTGGTTGTTGCAGGTGCATGCTTTTTGCTCTCACTGCAACTGCAATTTTGTAGCATTAGGCGCGTGAATTAATTTCTAATTGATGGGACCAACAACCATGCTCTGCCCCACTTCCGATTCCCAGAGAGAGAGTCTGCCTGCCGCTCTGCTCTCTTTGGTAAGTGGCTAGCGTATAATTTTTGTTGTGTGTTGACCTAATTATACGCTCATTTTGATTCACTTGATTTTCTCTGCACACAAACACTGGGAAACACACACAAACACACTGGGCACGAACGTTTCGTCACTGCGACAAGTGGAGCAGGCGGCGACGCCGGCAGCGACGCCGGCAGAGGCAGCAGCTTGTGGCAGCGACCGTAATTTCTTGTGGTTACTGGGACGCAAAAACAAATACAAAATATAAATAAGGTGGGATACACCCCCTCAAAACCCACACTACTATGCGTTCTTTTATCAAATGCACCAAATTAGAAAATCTGCCAATAAATTCCCGATTCCGAAATTCCGAAATACCGAATTAAACTGACACGAACTGAATCCAAACTGCAATTGCTGGTGGGAATGGAATTGGATGTGGATGTGGAAGTCCCACCAACTGCATCTGTATCTGTGTACGTATTCTGTGTCTGTCTCCGTTTTGTTTGGGACGGAAATGCCAGGGCTGGCGTCCAAAGGGGGGACACCATTTCAGGTGAGTCAGAGTTCAAAGGGGTGGGGGATACTATAGTTATTAGCTGCATTTATTTCTGCACTGAGAGAAGTTATTACCCAAGCATATGAATTACTTTATTTTGTTTATCAAACAACAATTTAATAGAGCGGATCTTATACTAACCCAAATATTTTTTATAAAATGGTTATCGTCTAAAGAAAACTACAAAATTTCCCAAAGACAGTTTGAAGTTAAAATAAAATAAATATCTATTTAAATTGCAATATTATTTATTGATTTCAAATACACACATTTACCATAGTCCACTATTAGGGTTTTAAAATTCGAAATGTTCTTTCCGTAGTCGTAATAAACTTTTCTTTAAAGTTCAAAGTTTACGCGAACCATAAATTCTAATAACCAATTCATCTGTAAGATGGAAAATTCGAATCACCGAATCGTGATCTTCCCTAAATATTTTTTGTAAAACTACAATAACACAGGTACACAGCCAAAAATTTCCACAAACCATTTCAAGTTTTCCATGATATTTGGGTGCTCCTGAGTAAAAGTCCCATACAAAAATATTTTCCATCACCTACAGGTTTCGCGGAATAGCTAAGAATACAAAAAACCGATGTTTGCCGAAATTTTGAATTACGTGGCCTATATAATTGGACTTACCTTAATTATTTTTGCTGAAATCTCCTCTCCATACATCACGGCATTCCTAAAAAATAGTCCCCATTGTGAACCATTGCCCATCTCTTTGGAATTCGACGCCAAAGTGGAAAATCCCAAAATTGTAGAGATTTTTTTGATGGAAAAACAATTCTGAGAATTAAATCTTA
Source organism: Drosophila prostipennis (assembly GCA_037075205.1). NCBI lineage: Eukaryota > Metazoa > Arthropoda > Insecta > Diptera > Drosophilidae > Drosophila > Drosophila prostipennis. Next base: position 508,727 of record JBAMCJ010005005.1, on the reverse strand, counting down.
AATGGAACTAATTTTAACTATTCATTGAATCTATTGTTCATTGTATGCTTTAATTTCGGTTTAAAGCGTTTTCATGAAGATATTTTATTAGATTTCTTATACAAATAAAACCGCTTTTTTTATTTTATTATCTACTCCTAAATGTTGTCAAATTTTGAATAAGTCATGGCAACCTCTAGAACTAAAATTTTAAAAACGTTCACTGAACATACATAGAGAAACATACATGTTTACTCGCATTCTATAGGATGCCTTGACTTATTTGAAATTTGACAGCACTTAGGAGTAGATAATAAAATAAAAAAAGCGGTTTTATTCGTTTAATAAATCCAATAAAATGTCCTCATGAAAACGCCTTAAACCGAAATTAAAGCATACAATGAACAATAGATTCCATGAATAGTTAAAATTAGTTCCATATAAGATTTAATTCTCAGAATTGTTTTTCCATTAGAAAAATCTCTACAATTTTGGGATTTTCAACTTTGGCGTCGAATTTCAAAGACATGGGCAATGGTTCACAATGGGGACTATTTTTTAGGAATGCCATGATGTATTGAGAGGAGATTTCAGCAAAAATAATTAAGGTAAGTCCAATTATATAGGCCACGTAATTCGAAATGTCGGCAAACATCGGTTTTTTGTATTCTTAGCTATACCGCGGAACCTGTAGGTGATGGAAAATAATTTTGTATGGGACTTTTACTCAGGAGGACCCAAATATCATGGAAAACTTGAAATGGTTCGTGGAAATTTCACAAAGTTTAATTTTGTGTTCCTGTGTAATCCATAGAAATTTTCCATTTTTGGTGAGCGTGAAACATTTCATTTCAGATTTGGTTTTAAAAACTGCATATACATATATTTTCCCAAAGCATAGACCAGTCAACTGCTGTTTGAAGATCTTCGTTTGGGGAATGCTTGAATTTAAAGGCCTTCTTTTTTTGTTGGGTTATTCTCCCATGAAGAGTGGATGTGGATGTGGATCCCCCTTGGCGCCAAACACCACTGGCGAAGATTTGCCAATCGTTTGGCTCTCCGGCACAATCCACCAATACACCGATACCCAGAGAGCCGCCACTCACTCGCACACACAAACACACAACCGATGGCACAGAGACACAGATCAGCCGCAGCAGCAACAACAAGACACAGCAGAATTTGAAATTAGGTCAACAGGTTTGGCTGCTTGTAGTGGTGGGCCAGTTACTCGAGCGTATGCCGTCGTCTTTGCCTACGACCTCGGCTGTCATCATCGAGGGGGGGAGGGGATGGGGATGGCGGGGGATGAGGGAGCAGAGGGAGCAGCAGCAGCAGCAGCACCAACAACATCCAAGCTATCGCCGCCAACGCAATATGCGTTCCGTTCCGTTCGCTCGTCGTTTATTGCACCACAGTTCGTGCAGTCTGCAGTTTGCAGTGCAGTTTGCAGTTGCTGTGGGGGAGATGCACTCGCACACACAGCCGCACACAGGCACACACATCCGAATTGAGCACACTGCAGTGTGGCTGTGTGGGTGGGTGGGTAGCAAGGGTGGTGGGTGGTTGGTGGCTGGTAGGGGGTGGGAAAGAGGGTTGTCCGCCTGTCACTGTGTGCGTGTGTGCTGCTTTTGGGGAATGAGCCAGGGATGCAGAGCATCATTCTAGCATCCCAAATGCAAGAGACAAATTGGGAATCGATAAGGGAGGCGGAAAGAATTCGAAGTCCCACAGTAAAGCCCCTTTAAATGAAAACAACATTTAAAATACAAATATACAAATCGATGGGACGTTCAATTATTAGTTGTCCTATAACTCTTAATAGGAAACAATCAAATTTCAAAATCTAAGAGTTTCAAAAGTTCAAACTGTATTAGTTGCTTTCTTAAATTTATATTCCGTAAAGTGTATAAAGCAATTACACACCTCAGTATGTAATTTAATTTACTTAAAAATTTAGGTAGCCAACATCTTATTTTTACAGAATAGTGTAAATCCTTTCTAAAAGCGCTAAGCCCTATAAACCCAATTCTTAACATCAAGTTATAAAGAAGAGAAACTTTTTGTGGCAGCTTTAAATTTGTTGAAAGCTTAGCCACAGTTCTATAAATCGCAGAATTGTATTCAAATAAATTGTAAACCATTAGATCAACTAGGTGTATATAATATTATATTTAACTTTTTATAAAAGTCTTTAAAATAAATAAGTTTTTAAAGCTAAGCTTTGGACATAATATCTTTAAGGGAAAAGCGTTATTAAGTGGGTTCCGTTTCAGCTATATTTAAACCATATCGGATATAGAAACAGGTGTGACTGGCGTTTCAGAATGCCCAAACCCCTTCTTGAATGGGCAGGTAGCAATCTTCTGGTTGGAAACTATTGCGAAAACGCGCATATGTTCTGAAATGGAAACTCAACGCGGAGCCGACTGGCGAGACCAACTCGAGTTTCTGATTTGATTTCGATGCAGCCAAGAGATTTCCACATACTTCTTAGTTGGTTTCTGTGTCACAATCACACAGACGAGGTGGATGAGGCGGAGGAACGAGGAACGAGGGACGGGGACGGACCAAGTAATGAGCTCCCAGAGAGCTGCAGCCATCGCCATCGCCACCTGCAGCAGCGACGGAGGCGTCGCAGCCACCGAAGCCGGAGCAGATAATCCCAGTAGAAATTGAAACTAGCTGCGGCAGGTTTAGAAACTGGTATAGAAAAACGCCAGCCACAGCCGCAAAGGCAGAAACGGCAACAGAAACAGCAGCACACATAGGCAATCGACCTTGTAGGAGTGTATTTTGTCTTGGAGCATGCCCGTAAACTGGGCCAACGCGATTGCACTGAAATCAGGTGGGCGTGACGTAGGTAAATACAGTGCAACTCCCCGATATTGAACTCGGAGTAACTCCATATGGCTGTTTAGTCCCTAGGGCAAGGGGAATTATGGTTTGCTATCTGGTTTATCAAACGATTCGGTTAAGAGATGCCAAATAATACCAATCTCGAAAAGGACAATTTGAAGAAGATGTATCCTAACAAAATTAGGTACTCCGAATCCCAAATAAAAGCGTAAAATTAAATAAAATAATACATGTTATACTGAAACTCTTTAAAGACTAACTAAACATCTAAAAAATACTTCCTTTTATTCAAGTATTATATAAAATGTAACAAAGTTTCTTAAATTCACATTAAAAGTCCCCATAAATAGAGTTATTAAAGTGACAGATGGTGGGGTCACCTATGGAAGTTTGACTGTATGTTGGCCAATAAAAGCGTTAGTGTGTGCGTGTGGGAAAGCTGGCTGTACCCTTGGCGCCCATTAATCCATGGCGGAAAATCCACGAAAATCTGTCGCAATCCGACAGATATCCGAAATAGCCAGGCGCTCGCAGGAGTTTCGTAATTACATACCCGCTAAAATAAAAGAGCGGCAGCCTTGGCTTCTGATTTTCAGTTTCTTTTTCTCGGTTTTTAGCTTTTTAGCTTTTCAGTTCTTTGGTTCTTCGGTTTTTTTGTTCAGTTTTTTCTTTTCGTTTTTACTTAGCATTAGCACAGCTGGAGTCTTTTGCAATGCTCTCGAAAAAAAGAAACGCGTTGGGTGTTTGGCAATTTTAGATTTCAAAATACCACAAGGTGCATTCTAACACACACACACACACACAGGCACTGGCGCGCGCTCTCTCGCTCTCTCACACAAACACTAGGGCATTATTGCAGTTCTTGGATCTATGTTTCTCAATGGATTCCATGGAGCGGGGGGCATTACTTTTGCAATTTGCAATTTGCGTACACTGCGGAGTCGAGTCGCGGATTATTCAACCAACTAACCTCCCACAAAAACGGCAACTGGAACACAACAACAATCGCTGTGGATGTCGTATGGATGTGGTTGTGGATGTGGATGCACTCGAAACAACGCGAACGTGAACGCGAGATGCCGAATGGATATGGATTCGAAAACCAAACCGAAATCGAAATTACGCGCAGCTCAAAAGGGCAAGAGTTAGCTTTGGGCCCCAAATAATAATAATAATAATAACAACAATAATAATAATAAAACTGTCAGTGGACAACGCGCGCTCGGAGGCCACATCCGAATGGGCCAAAAGACGAATCCACTCTGAGCGGATTCGGATTCGGAATCGGTATCTCTCGGAATCGAGACTCTAGCTCCGCCGACGCTGCTGCTGCTCGCGTCGCTGCCGGCGTCGCTGCCCGTGGCGCTCGGTAAAACAAAAACAACTCAAGCGATTCCGATTCCTCAAGGCCTACTATTTAGGCCAAAAAATAATGTACCACCACAGCAACTACAGCAGCAGCAGCGGCAGCAACTCGTTTCTTACAGAAATGTAAACGTTCTAATTGAGTTCTCATTTATGGCCCGCTACACCGACTGTGCAACTGAGTGCTAGTACTTGTTGTTGCAATGCCTTAAACCATCGGAAAATGTTTTTATCCGGCTGGCATAACCATTTTCAAATTGGAAACAAGTTTACTGAACCCTGCTAACTTGGCTTTTTCACCAAGAGCAGCGACTCTAGTCGTTTTCATTTAAAATCACTTGTCTCAGTGGGACTGGCGATTAAATGTCCATTAGCAAAATATCTTGTGCATCATGTTTCTTTAAAATCATGCAATTGCTACGGAATGACCCATTACAAATGAGAATAAACCACACAATAACTCCATATTGAACAAAAACAATATATTTACTTAATTATTCCTGTACTGTATTAAGAAACCGAATGAAGCAGAAGAGCTTTTAGGTCAATGCTATGTTTACATTTCTTATCAAATTTTGCTGCGCATCAACAGTATCCTTTTTTACAAATATATAAAGTAAAAGTTATTTTAAAGATAATAGTGTTTTATTTTAGACGTGAACTTTGCAATTAAATAATATAAAAACTCAAATCATCGCTAAAAAAGTGTCTTACCAGTGTCTCCTGAAAAAACTTTGTCTAGTCCTTGTTTTATTAGTATTTTCCTTTATTCAGGCAGTATATTTACATGTATCTTATAAGCTGTATGTCATGAAACAAGTGGCTAAGCTAAATTTAATTCTATATAAAAATTTGAATTTTCGGTGAAATGTGCTCCCAAAAGTTATTTAACGAAATTAGGAGCGCTTAAATAAGTAATTATTATAACACACTTAGAAAAGAAATAATATACTTCAAAATAAGATCAGCCTTTTAAGTGGTGAAATGTTTGATCTATATTCTTCCAAAGGGAGTTCGACCAGAACGTAACGGTTTGAAAGTCTGACGTTTTCAGGTGCTACCCAAGCCGAAAATAACCTCATTAATGTGGAAAGAACAGAAGGTGCAGAAGAGCTCCAAAAACCGGTTTGGTTATGTATTCCTTTCGTTGAGATAAGCTTTGCTAATAAAAAATATTACATTGTGACAGAATTATCCCTATTCCCAATCAGAGTCTGGCTCGCAATTTTGAAACCGTTTGTTCTTCCTCCTCATATCATGGTTTCTTTTATGATAGCGGCGCTTTAACGTATTGAAGGCATCTCTGATATCGGCAACGTAGTCCGTTTCGGTGTATCCATCTGTTTTCAGGACCCCTAAAGATAAGAGATTACAAATACATTTACTTAGGTGTTAATTGACTGATTATTACAACAAAAAGATTCAATTTAATATAACGAATCAAACAAATATACCTCTTAGCGAAGTTCTATCATCCAATTTTGGAAAAGAAATTAAAATATGCTCATGCTCCTTTACTTTACCTATAAGTCAAAGGAAGCTAACTTCGTCGGACACATTTCGAGTGGGCGTGGTAAATTCCATCTATCTAACTTTTATTTTTTCCGAGATCGCAGCGTTCATACTGACATAAAGTTTGCAACGCAGTGGAGAAGACATTCCTAACTTTATAAAGTATATATATTCTTAATCATCATCACTAGACGAGTCGATTTAGCCATGGTTTTCGTCCGTCTGTCCGTTCCTACGCAAAAACCAGTCCCTCAGTTTTTAAGCTATCGGAATTAAACTTTCCCAAAAGTCTTTTTTCTATTGCAGGTAGTATGTAAACAGCCGGATCGGACAACTATATCTTATAGCTCCCACAAAATGATCGAAAAAATAAGGAAATAAAAATAAATAAAACTTCGTTGATTTTTATTCTTCTGTCAACTTCATACATATGTATGAAAAAATTGTTTCATTATGTTCGATGTACTTTATTGAACTCCAACGCGGGTTTTTGCTAAATAATCGAGCGAGAGCTATGAGCCGATTGCAGTCAAACTGAGCCAAACATCCCAAGACGCGGTTAAGGGCGGCAGAACCAAAATTTGACAACGCTAAATTTTTAAGTAATAATAAAATTGTAGAAATCATCGAAGAACAAGAAAGGAAGCTAGCTTCGGCCAGCCGAACCTTATATACCCTTGCAGATAATTCCTATTAATGACTAATTTTCCGATCGTTCCTATGGCAGCTATATGATATAGTCGTCCGATATTGAAAAAACTGTATTCGAAATTCAGAATTAGATAAAAAATGGCATTTCCAGAAGTGTCCGATCCGGCTCGTTCCGACTTATATACTACCTGCAACAGAAAGAAGACTTTTGGGAACGTTTTAGCCCGATAGCTTTAAAACTGAGAGACTAGTTTGCGTAGAAACAGACAGACGGACAGACGGACATGGCTAGATCGACTCGTCTAGTGATGCTGATCAAGAATATATATACCTTATAGGGTCGGAAACGTCTCTTTCACTGCGTTGCAAACTTCTGGCTGAAATCATAATACTCTCTGCAAGGGTATAAAAATAATAAACTTACAAAAATGTGCGAAGGTCAAAGAGCTATAACCGCATTTTAATAGCAAAGAATGGTTCGAAAGAAACAACAAATGTACTCCATTTTAGATCGAAAGATTAGTGTCCAAAGAGTTCAATATAAATGAATACTAATTATTTATTTAACGCGTTGCCAGTACTGCAACAGTAGTTAAAAAGAAGGTTTTGCAATTGACTTCAAAATGGTGTAGGAAATAGTTATAGCCAAAAGAACAGCCTTGCCGATGATACCAGTCTCATTCCGATGTCTCTTTATTTATAGCTTCTATGTCTAACCAAACTTTTCTCACTATATCTTTTTTTAATATTTTAAAATTTTGAATTAAATTTAATAAATCTTACAATATAATATATTGCTCCCATAGGATAGAAAAATAAATTTCTAAATATGTAACTCGAAAGCATTCTTTTTTTTTTTTTGGTAACTTACGCTGGTAAATCTAAATTTAAAATTTTTGTCATTTGTAATTTAGTAGGTACGATCTGCTTGTTCAGAGGACAGTGATGTCCATTCTATAACATTTAGCTCAATTGTTTTAAACCGATTTATGACTGATTCTCTTTGTTTTTTTAGGATGTTATTTTCTCTCACTACTAATTCTGCATGTGATCACTCACCAAAAATGGTTTTGTTTATGTGTTTGTACTGCTTAAAGGACTGTTTGGTGCACACACCATCGTAGTTGTACGCCATTAGAATGTTGTACTCGAACATCTTTGAGAAATTCTTCTTCAGAGGTTCTAATCGTCCTTCTGGTCTTAAAATACGTTGAATAAGGTTTGCCTGAAAAGTAGTAAACTGGTAAACACTCTACTGCAGAACTACGCTGTTTGCAACTCACATATTTATTTCCCGGCTTGGAAAGATTGGCGTCTAGATTGGGTAGTTCTTCAGGATCAGTCACCGGAAAATAGTCCACCTCGACCTTGAATAGATCACAGGTTGTCCTATTGCTAGCCACCTGGCAAAGAAGGGTCAGGATCTCATTTTGGTTCTCCAGGACTTTGTCCAGTTTATTTTGCAGCTCCGCTAGTCCATCTTCCAGGAACTCGACGTCGGGCAAGAGGGGATCGTCCTCGCTCAGAAAATCGGTGTACTTCTGCTTGCTCATTACGAACTAGTTAGAAGCTTAACTAGACCATCATTTAAAACAAATAACAATTACTTATTTTTGTACACAAAAAACGTTGTTGTTTTGTTGACGATAGTTTCAGATTGACTCGATTTTTCATTGCCCAATCGATATATTAACCTGAGCTCCGAACCAGCGGAGCATTTTCCGAAATTTTAAACGAAATCTGTTTACAATTTTCAAATTCTATAAAAAATTAGTGCAAACTAAATGATTGTACAATAGCTGTTATTATTATAAATAACGCCGAACAATGACAGAAATAAATTAGAATTTAAAAACCAATTGGAACGGTTCGAGTCGCTGCTAGACTGGTGAAACTCACGGTTGCATGCGCAGATAAAACGCCAATCGATAAACTTCACAGCAAGGTCACATTAAAAGTGCGTTTCTCGGCGCATTTGCAGGTATTGTGTGTGGCTCCGTTTTGAAAATTTGTTTACCCGATTTAAAGCCGTTACCGAAACCCTGCTTAGGTGTCAAAGTGTAGTTTAAGTGTCCCCTCACCTGTGTAATGTGTTTTCGACCCGATTATCGGCGCGCTGACAGCGCAAAACTTGATTGAAAATTCAATAGTTGCCGCTGTCTGGAGCGGCGGTGTCGCCGTCAATTACTGGGTCCCTTGGTTTACATAAGAGCGAAAGAGTCGGCTAGTGTGGCGTTGCAGAAATGGCGTCGAAGTATGTGCACATGGCTGGGGCTGACTTGATAATATTAGAGCGATATTTCCCGTTCTTCCCTCAAAGAGCAATTGGAAATGCATATCCTCCGGGGAATGCCCAGAAATGAATGCGATTTACCAACGGCGAGGCGTACATTTCGTTTTTCGGCGCAGTGTACGCCACTTTGTCCGGTTTTGCATTCCGCTTTGTGCGCTTCATTCGGTTTCAATGCCCTCGCATTCAGAGTTGCCAAGTGCCGGACCGGGCCCAGTGATGTGTCCCTGCCATATCCTGCCGGAATTGGGTGTTTTTGTGCCAATATTGTAATGAATATGTGTTGCCCCTTCCAGCACCCACAACTTAAAATATTTAACAGTACCTATGTGCTCCAATTGATGGTTAGTTTACCAGCCTTGCCCACTGCCCTCGCACCTGGCAACACTGTTCGCCCGTGCGGGTGCGGGTGCGAGGGAGACGCCGATAGAGCAGATGCAGAAGAGCGAGCACAAAAGCGAAAGCGAAAAACCGAAGCGAGGCCAAGGAGTTTATAAATCAATTTTTGTGTATGTCAGTCCCCGCGATCCCCGTTGCAATTGTCATTAAGTAATTTCCGGGTCCCGGATCGCAGTTCCCATTTCCCGGTTCCCGTGGGCGAAATCTCCATATCTTGGCGGACGTGCGAAACTTGATGGCAAAGTGAAGGCGGCAGCGGTCTTTTGATTGTGTGCAATAGCTCTCGCGTGTGTGTGTGTGTGTGTATGAATAATGCATGGAAAGGCGTTATTCACGGCAAAAGTTGATAAAACTGTTTTGACAACAATAAATGTAGTGATTCAGATATGCACTTGGTATCGGGGTCGCCTCTCCCTCTCTCTCTTTCCCATGAACCACCCCCTCTGGAAAAGCGGCTGACGTTTCGGCTTGGATGCGTCTCGGTCACGTACCCCGCCATCTCCCCTCTCTCACCCACCCCTGTTACCTGTTTTGCCAATACATTTTCCGCCCCCTCGACACCGCGTTTTCATTAATTTTTGTTATTTCTGAATGCTTGCTTTGTTTGTGCGTACGCTCTTCCGTCCCTCTCTCGCACCTTTGTTTCGGTGTGTGAGTGTGTGTTTGTTCACGTTCTTTCATTCTCTTTTATTAAATGTACATTGAACTCTCATCTCGCTAGCTTTTCTTTTGCGGCTCTCTTTCGGGCACTTGTTTTGCAATTCCACACATCCGTAGATAAAATCTGTCTGGATTGTGGGATTTTATCAACAAAATTCTGAAGCCAAAACATTTACATATGTATTACTCTTTTTTAAGTCGTGTTTCCATTCCATTGGTCACGATTGCCAAAGAATATTTATATGAACCATAAATTCTGATTCATCATATAAATAAAGTTGGAAACGCTGAGTATAGTTTTCAGTCTTGGTTTTTGTTTGATTCATCTGAACTGGATATAACCAGAATTTTAGTACTGTTCTTCATATGAGAGCCTATGACCTGGATTTGGTACTCGGTTTTGCCATTTCTCTACACTGAATGTCCATAATTTTGAATATTATGGGTTCTCCAGAATCGCGATTTCCTCGTGGCTCTTTTCGTAATACTCGTTTTCAATTCCCTATATCCTCTTAATACTATTTTTGTTTAAATAACCCATGGTTGCAGGGTTTTGACCTACGAATCACGATTATCTAAAGATTTCGAATTGTATCCTAGTGCCTTTTGTGTAGAATTAAGTTCTAGTTGAAGTATACGTCTATCCCAGAGAATTGTATTTCCAATTCAGTCAGCACAGACCTAAAATTATATCAGTCAGATTTAAGATCCCCTGGTGTTAATATCGTATCTTGCATCTTTTGCGCCTTGCAGCTAATTTGTATATACAGTGTACATAGAGATGAGCACACAAACTCGTTCAGGCGGCGGAGGAGGCGGCGGCCACACCCGCAACCAGAAAAAGTCAAATGCCAGCAACTCCGGCGGAGGAGGAACTGGGCACGACGGAGTCTCACATGCTGCGGCCGCTGGTAAGAAGGGCGGCCAGGATGCCAGCAAGACAGACAAGCCAGAGAAGGCCCAGCCCAAGGCCACCACCGAACAGTTGCGCATTGCCCAGATCACCAATAGCACCACAGAGGATCCGCAGATCAACGAGAAGGTCACCCTCCTGTTGACCATGACCCAACGTTCCGAGGAGGAGGTCTGCTGTGCCCTCAACGAGTGCGATTACGACCTGGAGGCAGCGGCCAACTTTTTGATTGAGGAGCTACCGCAGGTCAGTTTAACAACTACATATTTTCCTGCCCCCCAGTTACTCAATCGAATCCGTTGCAGGGCGCCTTTGCCAAGTACGAGAAGAAGCGCAAGAACAAGGCTGCAAATACCACGGCCGATGGCGCCGCTGGTGATGGCGATTGGGCCGATGGCAATGCGAACGCGGACAAGCGGGAAAAGTCACGGAACCGCAGCTCAAATCGCGGTGGCACCCGCGGCTCCACCGACAGTCGTGGATGTAAGTCCTAGTCCTAATCATAAATCCCGCTCATTTACTAAATGACTGTCTAGAATTTATTATCTAAAAAGATTTAAGATTTATAATTTTTTGCGTAGATCATTGCTGTAGTATACCTAAACGGTTTTTGTTATAGGTTGTATTATTTTTTCAAACTTGAAGTATAATTAGAAAACTATTTTAGTAAATGAGCTTAAATATCCCCCTTCGGTAACTAACTTAAGATTTGATCTCTTCAAACATTAAGGGCGCGGAAGAGAGACACGCGAGAACGAGCGCAACCAGCGCGAGTCTCGTGAACCTCGCTCTGGCGGCGACCGCGGTGATGATCGGGCCAACGACAACTATCGCGGGCAGCGCAACGGCGGCGGACGCACTGGACCCGGTGGCGGTGGACGCGGCGGTGGCTTCGTCTCGCGCTCCGGCCGTGGTGGCGGCCGCATGGGCGGACGCACCGGAGGTCCACGTGGCGATCGCGGCAGCGGAGGCACTGGCGGTGGCTATGGACCAGGTCGCAGTGGCAACGCCAATGAGGATCACCACGAGGTGGAGCTGTGGGACAACACCATTGCCCAGAACGCCGAGAAGCAGCAGCAGGCTCATGACGATGCCTGGGGCGATTGGAACAACGAGGAGTACGAGGGCTCGCTCAAGGACAGCAAGGTATTCACGACCAGCAACCTGGCAACGCAAACCGCTGCCAGCGTGGTGAGCGGTACCGGAGCTAGTGGTACAGGTGGCTCCACGTCGGCTGGTAGCGAGATATCGGCGCCACCAGGTCTCGAACACCAGTTGGTGCAGCAGGGGCTGGAAGAGACCTCAAGCAGCGGACCTGTGCCAGTCACACCGCCAGCAACGCTGACCGGCTCGGCGACTACGCCGCTGCTGCAGTACAGCGCAGCGGTCAGCAATCCACCGCCCCAGCTGCAGTCCCAGGGCACGCAGTCAGGAGCGGGAACGGGAGCGAGCGCTGCTGCCGGCGGAGGAGCGGGCAGCACACCGTCCTCCTTTGTTTCCGCCTCACCCGACACATTCTCAAGCGCCGCCTCGGCAGCCGCCACGTTGGTGCACCAGGCCCAACAGCAGCAGCAACTCCAGCAGCAGCAGACGACGCCCATCAAGCCGTCGGCTACGTTGTCGGTCGAGCAATCTCAGTATTTCAACTCGTTGGCCAGCCAGGGCGTCAGTCCAGGTTCCGCAGCGGTACAGCCGGCGCCAGCGGGCTATGCGCAGAGTCCCGTGGCTGCCTACTCGCAAACTAGCACCAGTCAGTACCCCAACACGTATGCCAACGTGTTCGCCTCGGGAACGGCAGCAGGAGCTGGCACTGGTGAGCAGTCGCAGCAGCAGCCGCAGGTGCGGAGGGCGCGTGTCAAGCTGCCACCGCCGTCGAAGATCCCGGCGAGTGCCGTCGAAATGCCTGGGGACAATGCTCTGAACAACATTGGCTACCTGGATGTACAGTTCGGCGCCCTGGACTTTGGCACGGACGATGGCTTCGAGGCTCTGCCGGAGAAGGTGGGATCGGGCTTTAGCATTGATGGTCAGCAGCAGCAACAGCAGCAAGATGACTACCAAAGCAAGTCCCAGCAACAACAACAACAGGCGACGCTGGCGGCAGGTCTGCAGAGTTCTCAGATCGTGAGTACAAATTTTAAATACTTTTTCGGTTTCCTAGATTCCATGTTAAATTTAAACTTTAAGTTCCCATTTAACCCTACATTTCTGCATTTTCAGAGCGATGCCTTGAGTGCAGCGGGCTATACGAGCCGCTCGACGGCGCAACAGCAGCAGCAGGGCGTTAGCTCGGCGGTTAGTGCCACCACGGCGCTCGATCAGCTGGCCAAGAGCGATCCTTACGGACAGTCGGCCGGCAGTGGTAACGCCTATCAGAACGCATACCAGAGCAGTGGAGCGGGCAAGACCGCCAGTGGGTATCCCACCACGGCGCCCGGCGGCTATGGCAGCTCCACCTACGCGAATGTGCAGAGCTCGGTGGCCAGCAGTTACCAGCAGCAGGGATACGGCTCGTACCAGCCCAGTTCCTACCAGCAGCAGGCTGGCACCGGCGCTCAGAGCGGTACAGGTGCGGTAGCGGGCGGCGGAGGAGCGGCAACGCAAAACATTCCGGTCGGAGGCAGCAGCAGCCAAAATAGCACAAGGTATGCTAGGATCTACCTTCGTTTATTGGTTCATATTTCTGTTTCTAGCCTTCTCCTGCGTTTTAATTATTGCTTAGAACTTCCCATTTGTGTGGTCAATCAAGAGTTGTTTATTTTTATAAAATTACTTATATTCTTATCTTTAATTTTAAAGTGTTAAATTGTAAAGAAGTTTCGAACTAAGAGCATTAGCTGCTATGCATTTATACCAATCCATTTTAAAGAGGCAAAGCTTTTGAATGTTTTTGATGCAGATTGATTTTGATGTTTTGCTGATGCCACCATCTACAAATAATTTCTAGTAATATTGGAGAGTGATTCTTTTATTTAGTTGTCATTAAAATTAGATCAACCTATAAAGACTCTGTGTGCAATGCCATTTTATAAACAATTATAAAAATAACTATCAACTCTGTGAGGGAACTTTTAAAGCTTCGGCTACCCACGCTAACATTTCGTTTACGTTTATTTATGTTTTTTGTATGCAAGTTCTGCCTAACAATCCGCACCATCCGAAAGGAAGCTAATCCTCATTTTTTACTGTTTCTCTTTTCTCCTAACACGTATAATGTTCGCTCATGTCCCAAATCAAAACCAAAAAACAACCCAACCCGCAATCGTACTCCGCACTTAACAGCGGCAATGCGAGCTCTGCCTACCTCACATCCGGATACTCGACACCACAAAGTGCTTACCAGTCTAGCCAGAGTGTTTATGGCAACACTGGACTGTCCAACAGCAGCGGGTAAGTAGCAGAGGCGACGATCCCCATTTCTTGATTTGTACTGGTTCCATTGTGGTTAATTGCGGCTTCTTGCCCGTTCAGGTTCGCTAGCAGTGCGAGCAACGCGTCCTCGCAGTACGCCAATTTCAGTGCCAGCACCAAGCTCAAGGACGCGACCACGGCCAGTAGCGCCGCGCACTACGACAGGTAAGAGCGAAGCTCCCCGCCCTGCATGCCCCGCTTCTCCCCAGTTTCCGACTAACCCCAACCCCCTGGTGCATGTCCTCTTCGGAGGCGGATCCCTGTAGCATTAAACGTTGATCCTATTGACCTTTCAGTGTCTCCACCAGCAGCGGCGTCAGCAGCAGCAGCGGAAGCACAGGCAACGGCGGTGCGGTGAGCGGACAGGCAGGTGCTAACCAGGCGGTCGTTTCGAACAGTAAGTAATCGTGGAGTTAACACAAAGCAGGGCCAAAAGAGTAAACACCTTAGTCACACCTAATAACTTTTTGATAGAAATGTGTAGTAATTTTACATGTTGTATAACTTTCGACTAGTCTCTTGAATTGAACTCTTAGCTTGTGAATTGTCATACTATGTTTATGATCACAATCAGCAATGATTGAAGCAACTAACACAGTCTCAAGGTTAAGTAGTTTAACAACGTGCTAGGGAATAGCATATTAAAATTTTCTAAAATGTCTAAACTTTAGACTCTAAAGCAAAGTGTACAAATTTGCCTAAGCAAAACAGAAAATTAGACCGAAAAGTTCTTATCAGCCTTTAATTTTATGTGAATTCATGTTGAAAGTTAGCTAATTCTTTGCTTTACTCAGAAAATTGTTGTGTAGTTTATTGGTGACTAAAATTCTCCGTAGTATGAATTTCGGATATTATTGATATTGATCCCATACTCCTCCGATCTCCCCAGATAACGTGAGCGGCAGCAGCTCGGTCAGCAATGTGACGGCAGGCGTTGCGAGCGGCAACGTGGCCGGCGTGGGCGGAGGCGTCAGCCAGAGCGGCGTAAGTAGTGGAGTCGGCGTGGCCGGTGGCAGCGCGGCCAGCGTCGGTGTGAATGTGAACAACAACAGCAGCAGCGCCAGCTCGGTGGGAGCAGCTGCCGTTGCCCAGACAGCCACGGGAACCACCGCTGCGGTGCTGGCCTCGCTGACCAACAAGAACAGCAGCAGCAGCAATAGCAGCGGCAGCGGTGGCAGTGTTGCCACAACGGCGGGCAACGCTGGCGGACCAGGTGCGGGAGCGAGCACCGGCGGCGTCGGCGGCGCATCGGGTGCTGGTGGTGCTGGTAGTGGTGGTGGCAGCGGCAGCGGCTTGGTGCCCACCAACATCCAAATGGTTAGTCAATATATTCAGACTGGATTGCCATACTATCAGCAACCAGTGTATTCCTACGAGGAATTGCAAATGATGCAACAGAGAGTGCCACATGTGGTGAGTTCATGGAGAAAAGCAAAAGCAAATACCAAACCAACAACTACAAAAAATGCAACCGACCAATCAATCGAACCGTCTCTAATCAATCAGTAATCGTATCAATATCCTCCCATAATGTTCGCTACAACGTTTTCGCATTAGTCCAGTCCTAATTCCATTAAAAACGCATACGACAACTGCTCAGCGCATCCCAGCTCGCCTCCCGCTGCTGATTGAGATCGTTGTTCCGGATCCGGGCTCGTTGACGTTGCGGCCTCCCACTTTTAACCGTTAACCGTTTCTCGATTCTCAGCGTGCATTGTACATAATAACATATTACCGCGATATGTCTGTGATCAAGTCCTTAATACCACCTCCTACATGTCTGTTTGTGTGTGTGTGTGATTGTGTAAATAAGCTGACACTTTCTTTCGCCACCTTGCACTTTAATTTCGTTAAACCATCCGCTATCCGCTTCCGTTTCCATCCAGATTCCACATTCCTGGCATTATCATCATCATCAAAAAAAAACCATCCATATGTATTGCTTATCCTCCAGGCTCTGCTTTACACTCCAAATTAACCAAAAACTAATCCTACTTCTCCTTTCTTCCATCTAAATTTTAGTTTTTGTTAAAATTAGGGATGCAAAACCAACTTAAAAATCACAATCATATTTTGGTTGGACAATTTAATTATTAAAATTTCCCAAAAATTAAAAGTAGCAATTAATGATTTTTGAACAAATTGATTGCATCCCTAATAAGTAGAAAACCGTTTCCTGAATCTATGCTCTCGACTCACCCATTTTATTCGTTTTCCTAACCATTGTATTTTTTGTTTTCTGATTTGTAACCCTACATCTGACTTGTATATACATTTATTCGTTTGTTATCGGCACGCAGCTTTGCCAGACCTTGGAGAGCGCCTCGATTTGTTGCAAGGTCAAAGTCTGGCAAAGTGGCAACCGTCATCTTCACAGCCATTATAACACACACATCTGCTCCTTTGATGGGAACCTAATGTGATTATTCTCGTTTGCAGCAGGGATATTACGATCTGAACTACCCGCCGGCCAGTTTAGGAGCTGGACGCGACAACCTCGGCTCTGTGACGTATTCCGCAATGAATGACGGACGCTTCGCTCGCACTGACAATAACTCCAGTCCGGTCGGCAATGTGAGTCTTGAGCTTAAACTTTCGCTGAGACACGCGTGACTCAACTTGTTGATTTTTCTTCAGGTCTCCAGCACAATGTCGCAACAGGCGGGCTCAAGTGCGCCCATGCTGAATGTTCCTTATGCCTACTTCTATGGCGGCAATGTGATGCCCGGTAGTTTCCAATATGGCACGCCCGCCATTTATCCAGTAAGCTTTTAATATTTCGATCAAACCGTAAGCACTTACTAATTACTCTTATTTGATAAACAGCAACAGATACCGGCAGCCAACACTGCATCCGGTCAACAGTTCCCGAAACCTTCGTACAGCGCGGGCTACGGTTCGACCAGCTACGACACCCTCTCGCAGACCACGCAGGATTACAGCAAGGGCGGCTACTCGTCGAGCGTGAACCAGCAGAGCAAAACGCAGGCGGTGTCCAACCAGTCGCAGGCAGGCACTGGATCCGATCTGACCTCGTCTATGTATGGGAAGGGACACGTGGCGCTAAACAAGGTTAATGTACGTATGGTTATAAGCAGGGCTGTGGACCGAATTACGGGTTCTCCTGACCCATAATTCGGTACAGAAACTTAATGCTCATTTGGAAAATATCTGCCTCATCCAAATCAAATTATTGAGCCATTATTAAAGCAACTCAAGAAGAATTCACAGCCCTGGTTAAAACAACTTTTCTCGACTGGTCTACAATTGATCTCTTTACTTTCTTTATTTTACAGTCGTACGAAAAGCAGAGTTTCCACTCGGGCACTCCGCCGCCGTTTAACATGCCCAACACACAGACGGCTGGTGGCACCTCGGCTCAGCCTTACGGCATGTACTTGCCGATGCCAGCGGCCGGACACCACAATATGATCCATCAACCCATCCATCAGGTACATTCCGAATTACCACTCCAGATTGTTGTAGGCGGAGGGGCGGAAGGCCATATCCTCATCAATGAGAATGGTCCGCAGGTTACATACCATGGAGGGGCGGATAGCCATCTCCTCATCAATGAGAATAGTCCGCAAGTTACATACCATCAGATCTGGCAAACCGACCTTCCTGTCCAGTGTCAGGATCAACTTGTCAGGTCGCATTGCAATAACTATGAGCAGAGTATTGACAGCTATCAGGACGATGTTAGCGGCATAACCTTCTTCGCCGACTGATGTGCTTAGGGAAACTCATCTCGTCCTATCACACACACAAATTTCAGTTTGCACCATTCGTAGCTGAATCACCCGCAATAACATTTTACTTTCGTTGACTGCGTTTATGTTTTGGTTTGTCTTTAAATGCGCTTACACTCACACTTACATCATATGTCGAAATACTAAACCTGGATATTCCATTGACTTTGGTTTTTTCTTTGCAGCTTTGTAGCTGATTTTGTTAAACTACTGCATGTATTTGTATATTTTTTAGTTAACCCATTGTTAAGTACCTAACAGCACATATACACCCACTAATCCTATTTTGTACACCACTACTCACAGTTACTTGCGGACTTTTCCTGTGCAACACACCCAAAGTACTTTTATTTATGTCCTTCATTAAAACCTTTACTCTTTCACCTGTAATCGTTACTAACAAATTACATTTCATGCATTTTCTGATTTTTGTTGTACTTTTGTTTTGGAACACCTGCCTAAATAGGAGAATATCCTGTTTTTCTTGGGAAGTTAGTTGGCTGAATTCGGAATTTAATAGTTCATTCGACAGTAGTGAGAGAGAGAATTGTGAAATGCATGAAATTGTTTTCTTTATAATTTCTTTTGATTTTTTTATGGGACAACAATTAGATGGACGGCAGGATTCATAGCTCATCCCGCCGGGTAAGTTCCTTTGTTGTAATCACGTGTTAAAGTTGCTTAATTCTTGGTGAACTGCACAATGTTAACCCACCCACGCATGCTTCACCCCCACGTAATCTTCTCATGACATCTTGTTTTATATCATCTAGTCTCTAGTTGCATGAATCCCACAGAAGCGGTGCCGAAAAGAAGGAATCGTTCGCCGAAGGGTCGTGCCGTAATCTGAAGCATATCCATTCATGTGCCTATACTATACTATACTATAAATCTGCCGTGTATATAATCAGCGAATATGTGTATTTATAACTGCGTGTGCTCTATATGTTAACCCACATTTGTGTATGGATGGCCGAGCGGAGTCCGAAAGAAGCGGAATATTCTGCTTGGGAAGGCGGCAGCATCAATCAATCCACGATTCGTTTTACATGCTTACTGATCCCCATCCGTATCTGTTGCAGGACTCGAACAGTGCCGGACAGCGCCAACAGTCGACCAGCCAGTCGAAGTCGGCCGGCAAGCAAGGCTACTCGCCCTCGTACTGGACCGGACAGAACTAGCTTCCGGAGAACACGATCTGGCGGCCCCTGCAGATCGCCCGAGCGAGCGACTTCTATAGCCTTCGCAGCAGTAGCAACAGCAGCACCACAACCACCACACCCATTCACCACATCTACAGCAAGAGCAGTGCCAGCAATCTCCGGGCACTGCCCATCACACACGCCACCAACACGATAGTGACCACAATAGCAGCCAGCACCACAACAACGACCATAGATGCAACCACCACGCCATCAGCAGCAATAGTGACGACGACATCGCCGATGCCGGGTATTCCCGGCCAGTTACTAATGCTCGTCAAGGAGCAACCGCAACAGCAGCAGCAACCACAGCCGCCACCACAACAACAAGCACTCGCCGACGGGGCGGGGAGCGAGAAATCCTCGCCAGCGTCGGAGGAGGATTATCTAATATACGAAGATAAGCGATCATACTTTACTTAATAAGAAACGTTTTTACTACGAACGCACTGTAAAGGCGCCGCCCAGCAGCGCCCTGACCACGCCTCCCTCCCTCCCCTCAGCCACAAAACAAAGCAAAACACACACACCACACTCGCATTAAAACACACAGCATGAAGGTGTTTCAGGTTGCAGGAGGCGACTCCGAAGACCAACCACACACTCCCTTACACAACAAAGAATGAAACAAATAAAACAAAACATACAGCAACATCCGCATAAATATACCAAGTACCATTTTCACATTGCATACAAATAAATTTACAAAGATAAAGAGTAACAATTATTAATTATTAAAGGCGTAAAACGATTTAACAGATTTAAGAGCGTAAGAGAGAAACTGGAAAGAGCAGAACAGTAAATTAAAAATACAAGTATATATATTAAAGAAAACAAAACCACAAACATAACGTGAATGAGAAAAAACAAAACAAACAAAAATTAATTATTGTAATCGGTTTAAACTTATATGTATAATTATAACCTTAATATTTAAACTAAATACAAAAAAGAAGATACGATTAAATCCAAACAAAATGCAAAAAAAAAGGCAAACACCTTGACGTTTTTACATAAATCTGTTGGAATGTTTGAAAAAAGGGAGTGGGGGGGACATTACAAATTAGTTTCTATATTATTTAAGACTTTATTTAGGATTTTTCCTTTAAAGCGTATGGAAATAAAAATAAAACAAGAAAGGAAGCTAGCTTCGGCCAGCCGAAGCTTATATACCCTTGCAGATAATTCCTATTAATCACTAATTTTCCGATCGTTCCTATGGCAGCTATATGATATAGTAGTTCGATATTGATAAAATTAAAATCGAAATTCGAAAACATTTAAAAAGAGTCATAATTCAGAGTAGAAGAGAATACAATAAAAACCAACGAAGCAATAATTTATTTCCTATTATATTTCCATTAATTTTCCGATCGTTCCTATGGCAGCTATATGATATAGTCGTCCGATTTTAAAAAAATTTTATTCGAAATTCAGAATGAGATAAAAAATGGCATTTCCAAAAGTAGGAGGTTCTAGGTTCAAAAACCCCCAAGATAAATTTTTTTAAAATTTATTTCCCTGATTATTCCTATGGGAGCTATATGATATAGTTGTCCGATCCGGCTCGTTCCGACTTATATACTACCTGCAATAGATATAAGACTTTTGGGAAAGTTTTAGCCTGATAGCTTTAAAACTGAGAGACTAGTTTGCGTAGAAACAGACGGACAGACGGACGGACAGACGGACATGGCTAGATCGACTCGTCTAGTCATGCTGATCAAGAATATATATACTTTATAGGGTCGGAAACGTCTCCTTCACTGCGTTGCAAACTTCTGACTGAAATCATAATACCCTCTGCAAGGGTATAAAAAAATGTTTGCTTTCCATTCTTGTTTAGAAATTCCTTCATGATAATTTCATTTGAACACAAAGCTGAACAACGTGGACAAAGAAAAAAATCGTCAAGTGACACCCGATGAACTCAGTTAAAAATCTACAGTCGTGGACTCTTAAGGTCAGATAACCTACTTCATCCTACTATACTTGGAGTTTTACCAAACATCTTTAAGCATGGATTCTTAATCTAATACTACAGCTTTTGACTAAAGTCGATAAAGCTGTCCCATCATAGTTTACAATCTATCAGGATGGTTGCGATGTATAATTTTCTTTTAAGCGAAATGCACGTCGTTCGGTTAGGTATATATAAAACTTGTTTAATCCGGAATATGCTATTTAAATTTAAAGATACATGTAAACAATGAGAAATGGCCCGCTACTGGCTGTGCAAAAGCTTGTTAAAGTCCGCGTACGCCGACTCCAGGTCAAAGAGGAACTGGCGGACTTGGCCCTCGCTCAGTTCGTCGGACGCCTGCATCTCGTTCAAGCTGCCCAGCCACTTCTCCACCTTCAGCTTGGCATCGAAGTCCTCCGGGATGAGGGACAGGCGGTTCATGTTGTCCGCCAGATCCTTGACGTCCGGCTGCAGGGCGTCCATGGTGTTGATCTGCAGGCGCAACTTGTCCATGATGGTGATGAACAGCGACACGATCTCGGCGATGCACTTGGAGGTGTTGCCCTTGTCGTCGCGGATGGTAATGGGTCGGTCCTCGCGAATGCGCTCCAGTGCCGCCGGGCAGTCCAGCCGGAACTTCTTGACGAAGTTCTCCACCGAGGGAAACTCGTCGCACTGCACCTGCTTGAAGGCCACCTTGTACTGGACCAGGTATTTGGAGCAGGCGGCCGTGTATTCCTGCGGCGTAATGCAATCGCGTATATAGGCCTTCTCCAGCTGCTGGATTGTGTTGATGATTGCGTACAGATCGGCCATGTTGTCGTACCGCTCGCGCTCGCGGGCGTTGCGGAACAGCTTTACCTCCTCGTACAGCTCGGGACTCTGATCCTGCATCCTGGTTTTGGCTCAAGTTCTAACTGGTTTTAAGGAAAAACAATAAAATGATTCACAAATAGAGGTGGAGATACAATGATTTTTCATAGCTATCGGTGCCTATCGTTCTTCGATGAATAAGCCAGTATTGGTAAACACCTCATTGCTAACAGTCTGTCCAGTTCAAATTTGAATTTATTCAAACAAAATATTTATGAGCCCGCTCAATCATTTCCGCCCCCAAAAAAGGCACCTTATCGATGCTGGGAGTTTTCTGTTGGACAAATAAAGATTAGCGCTTTATCTGATTGCATGTTTACTGGTTAATTCCACGCATGCCGATAAGGACTATTATTGAATTAAGACAAGGCGCTTTCGTTGATCACACCTCACCCCCCAGCCATCGAACATTTTCATTAAATCAACTGTCGCTTAATTTACCAGTTTATGGCCCGGAATATCAGCATATCAGCTTATCGATACCATTGACCGCAGCCCAGCAAAGTGCACTGGGTTCACGTATTGTTATTCCCACAGTCAGCAATCCGCTCGCAATCTGTTCAGACCTGTCCGAAACGAACTCGGGGCTCCGCGATCAGATTGGATTAACAAGTGTTTCGGTTACTCAATCGTTTTTCTGTGTTTTGGCTCATTGAGAATACAGATTCCAGACCTCACATCAAAATGGGCGCCACCGAACTGCAAGGCAACGTAAGTAGCGGCATTTTCGAGGCAAATCTTCGTGGTTTAATAAATATTTTACAATAAATATAGGCTTACTATTACGTATGTCTATAGTAAATAAGCTTGGCGTCTAAGCAAGCAGCATGTTCGACCATAAAGTTATACTAAAATATAGATCCTGTATGCGAAACGCTGGGATGCCAAAGCGAAATGCGTGGCTGTGACCAATCGGTTCCCTAAAACGGCACCGCCTGTTCGACCAGCTTGTATCCGTGGCCGGAATAACTCCGCGGCGGGTAGAGGACAAACAGGCCCAACTGCAGCAGCGACAGTATGCAGCCCAGAAAGTTGGGTATCTGAAAAGCAAAGCAAACAATTGCCACCGTCAGTAATTCGCTGTTTGGCCAGCCGTGGGAAGTGGGTCACCTGGATGAACGAGTCCGATATCAGTATGCCGTAGATTAGCCACTGCAGACTGACCAGAAAGGACGTGGCTATCAGGGGCAGGGGCAGGCTCTCCGAGTTCTTCGCCCGTATCACATGCAGCAAACTTGCCAGCGGGGCGGCGAAGAAACACACGGTCACGATGCAGCAGACGATTCCTGAAATTGTATTTCGGAATTAAGCACACCTGACTCTGGCTAAATAGATTTAGAGACGTGCTCTAACCTGTGACGTGTATCATCCGATCGCGCTGATCTTCCAGCCGATTGGTGAAAACGATGACCACCACCAGTACGGTCAGAACGAAGCCAAACTGTTTGACACAGGCACGTTTGTTGACGGTGAACACATAGTAGATCAGCGTGTAGACCAGAAAAAGCGTCGACCCAATGATGTTGACTAGCACAATGCTCTGCTCGTTGGTTAAGACTCCATAGCGCAACCAAAAGCTGCACCTGTGCAAATAAAATTCAATTCATTTAGGATTGTAATCGCAAAAAGCAAGGGTGAATTGCCAACCATGCAGGCACAGTTCCCACAATTGGTGAGAATATTATAGTCGTGCAGGGATTAACTATGCATGCTGTTTATTCCTGCCAATTTTTGTTGTTACTTTAGGGATTTTCCAATGAAATATTAAGGTCTGTTTTCTTGTAGTTTTCGAAGGTTTTAAAATTGAATTTCCTAAACGTTTGGAAATTTAATACATACGTTTTGTATAAAACAAAGGGATAACTTAAAACTTATCACCAAAATAAACAAATTTCCTATATTAAGACTATAACCTCTCCTTAAGTGGTTCACCCCGTAAAGTCCCAACAAAATCGTCTCGTCAACCGCGACCAATTCGAATTTATCTCAGTAGTGCCAAGTCGGCAGTTTCTTTCTACTCACGATAAGAAGCCGCATATGAAGGGAACTCCGGAAGAGTCTCCCGTGCTTTTCTTCTGAATGTACTTTCGGCATATCATGCTGCAAGTAAGGCAAACAATCGTATTTACTTTGGATAGTGTCGGTTCCAACGGTTTATAGAGTTGCTTAACTTACGCGCCGGAGAGGAACTGGAAGACGGTGCTGATCACCGCCGTCGTGGACAGCAGGGAGTCGTAGGCCACCGCCGACATAGCGATCGATCTCCTTGATAACTCAGGCTAAACTTGGTAAAAGACGCTGCGCTTCCGAATACAACGTCAACAAAAAATTGAACAGCTGGTCGAGGTCGTAGGGATGGCATTTACGACCAGTGATGGTTGCGTGCCCAAATTTCTAACAATGCACGGGCTCGAACAAATAACTATGAGTTTGATTTTAACTTTTTCTATGAGTAACCTAAACTTCTATTATCTACGTAATTACTAATCTCATATTTTTAATTAATTAAATTAAATAAGCTAAATATCTACGAATAATTTAAATTCAGTTCGTGTCACGGTAAGTTACACATCACTTCCATAAAGTCAACATTGCTATCGATAATTTTATGACCAACGCGCGTATTTTTAAAAAAGGGGAAAAGAGTGCTGCCAGATTTAAATAAACCATTTAATAACGACAATAAATCAACCAATCTTGCTTTTTCTCCTCTATTTTAAATTAATTTTTTTAAGTAATAAATTCTTTTTAGAAGCCCTTTACTTATTATCTTTTCGTGCTGCCTATTGCTAAATTTATGACCTAAAACTCTGGCAACAATATTTGAGTAAAAGCTTCTGTACCGTAGCAAAGAGTATTATAATTTTGTAGGCTGTTTAGAATGTAACCATTAATTTGTTAGCTAATTTTAACAATAGGTAGTTTTTTTTTAATATTATTTGTTGAGTATTAATATTAAAATTAAAAATAGTAATTTAAGTTTTATAAATATTTACGTCAAATGAATTATTTATTCAATCGGGGTCACCAAATGCTATAAGTTTCCTAAATAAACCTAAATTCTTAAGCTATAATTTTTGAACTACTTCCGAGGGTGTGATTTCTTCGGTGGGTTTTTTATTTCTTGGGCTTATCTGTTGCCGGCAACCAGAATTTTGTTGTGGTTGTTGTTCGTTCTTGGCAAAAGCTTTTTCTCCACCAACCACGCTGCTCAGCTGGCGTTTAGTCGCGCTCCCGACTCCAACGCAGCCATAACACAACGCTCTGATTCGATCCCATGTGCACTGCTGGAATAACAATTGTGATTGTTATTCCAAACTGTTGGGATCGGGAATAAGAATCCACATAGGTTGCCCGTTACACAACACTGATTCGAAACCCGATTACCTTACCTTACCGCCAATTGTTAACAATTGTTCTAACCGTGTTAACACGCACACAACGCACGCGTGTGTTCCGAGTGCCTTAAAAAGTGTTCCCTTAAAAAAGTGGTGATTACCAGGCAAAGTCCATAGTTATGGCTAGTAAAAATTACCAGGCGGAGGCCCAACAGTTGTACCCGCAGCCCACAAGAGTGGAACTTCTCACGGCCCAGACGGAAACCAACCAGGTGAGATTCCAGATGCGATACTTCAGGTGAGCGAGCGGGAAGATCGCCGAACTACCTACCACCAATAGTGTTGTTGTTCTTTGGACCGTATCGTATCTGCACATGCACATTTTCTTTGTTTTCTCTCGATGACGTTGTTTTTCTCTCTCTCCCCGGATGCTGTTTTCCTTTCTTTTATCTCACGCATTTTATTTTTAATATTTTTGTACTCTTTCGCTTTGTTTTTGTGTGTAATTTTACTTAGCTTCTTCTCTTCTATATATTTTATATTCTTTCGTAATTCTTTTCAAATTCGAATATATTTTTATATATATACATGCACATTCATACACAACGTATTAACATATGGTTGATTCATATACAGTGGAAGCTATGTTGACATTGAGCAATGTACACACAGTGTGGGACAAAATTATAGAAGTTGAAGAACATATGATATGATTTCATATATGATACCAAATATGATTGGTTTTCAGACTTCAGACTCAATAATGATGCAAATTTTCGAAATATACCTGTGTACTTTCAATTTTTTTTAATCACCAGTGAGCAAAATAATCAGCAAAGTAAATATGTCTAAGTATCTAACATAAAACGTAAACGTGAATAATTTTTCTACTTTAGTAAATGTATCTTTGACCTATACTGTTTACGAGTACTTTGGTACCGGCGCTTTTATTTTGGCAAACAAAACGATCACCTAGTGTGTATAATCAGCTGAATTCTCAGTCATTTCTTATCAGTTATAAAGAGACACCGCCTGCGGACGTTTATTCAATTATAACATTTTACCTATAAATAGTATTCCGTTTAATCGCAACTGATCCCAAATGCTCCTGCAGAGAAATGGAAAGTTTTGCCCTTGGGTCAAGATTAGCCGTAATTAGCGTCAATTATACAGATTGGGACAAAGCGGGAATTAATCAGAAAGTTCTGATAAGGTAATTCGAATTTCAAAATGACCCCGCACAATGACGCACTAAATCGCACTATCAGGGTCCAAATTTTGAGCACGATTAGTGGAAATGTTTTCGCAGTATAACTAAATTTGCTTGACTCTTGCAGAAACCACGATGGGGCAATCTCCTGCTGCTGGTGGCCCTGGCAACCACATTTGGCGGCGCCGTGTCCACGGGCTACTGCATTGGCGTTATCAACGCCCCCTCCAAGGTGAGATATCCCCAGCACGTTAGTCGACCAACGGAACCCAATTACCAAAACCACTATCTTTGCAGCTCATGAAAGTTTGGTGTAACCAGACCGTATACGAAACCTACGGCAGTACCCTCAGTCCGGACGGTCTGGATCTCTTGTGGTCTTGCATCGTTTCTGTGTTCCTGGTCGGTGGCGCCATCGGTTCGCTGGGCGGAGCTGGAGCGGCCAATAAATTCGGCAGGTATGAAGCTATTAATCAAGTAGATAAGCCCCTTGGATTTCCTCAAGTGCCCATAATCCGCCAACTAATTCTCATATCAATACAAACCATTCAGAAGTGGCCGGTATTTTGCCATCTCAATTACAGTGAGGGCTCCGAAAAGGTGCACACTGTATAAGCCCCTATTAAATTTACAATTCGTTTGTCCATATATAAATTTTTGTAATGTAAAGTATCAAACAGATTCCATATTTAGTTTTAGATAGTTAAATACTTAAATAAGTTATGTTTTAAAACGAAAAGGGTGTGAAACTTTTTTTAAATAGTTTCTAACTTTAATTTTTTTTTAATAACCTATAAGCAACCAAATTTTAGAAACATTCCACCCTCTGAGAAACTAATAAATAATTTTCCTATCATTTTCAGAAAAGCATGCTTTCTCATCTGCGGCGCCCTGTTCACCGTGGGAGCGGTGCTGTTCTTCTTCTGCCGGGCAGCCAGCTCTGTGGAGATGCTGGTGATCGGAAGGTTTATTGTGGGCCTGGCTTCCGGCCTCGTGACCGCCACCCTGCCCATGTACCTATCCGAGGTGGCTCCTTTGGCTCTACGTGGAACGTTGGGAGTCTTCGTCGCCGTCGGTGTGACTGGGGGCGTCGTCGTAGGTCAGGTGTGCAGTCTCGCCGATGTCTTCGGCACCGAGGATCTGTGGCACTACGCTTTGTCTGCCTACATGGTTCTGATCCTGGTCTGCTACCTGCCATCTTACCTGTTCCCCGAGAGCCCCAAATTTCTGTATATTGTCAAGGAAAATCGTGCGGCTGCCAAGCGGGAGCTGCAACGCCTGCGTGGCAAGGATGCGGATGAGCTTATTGCCCAGGAGATGGCCGAGATGGAGGCGGAGGCCAATGCCAAGGTCCAGACCAGCAGCTTCTGCGATGTGCTGCGCGATCCCCGCCTGACATTGCCTCTGATCATCGTCTGCTGCTTCCACGGCGGTCAGCAACTGTCGGGCATTAATGCGGTGAGTTGTGGAACAATTCCTATTTATTGAGCCTGTTTAATCAGAATTATGACTTTCAGATATTTTACTACTCGGTCAGCATTTTCGAGAAGGCTGGACTTTCCACGGTGAATGCCCAGTGGGCCAATTTGGGCGCTGGCTGCCTGAATCTGGCTGTGTCTCTTTTTGGCCCTTTGCTGATGGCCAAATGCAATAGGCGAACTCTAATGATGTTCTCCTGCGCCCTGTGCTCCGTCTTCCTGTTCACCATCGCCTTTGTTTTGTTCTACATTGTAAGTTTGTTTTCATCAAGTGATCTATATAAAGCGAAACCCAAATATATTCCCTTTACAGGACCAAGTCAGCTGGTTTGCGATCGCCTGCATCGTCTGCATCATGGGCTATATATTCTTCTACCAATTCGGACTGGGCCCCATACCCTACTTCATTGGTGCAGGTAATTAGTCGCGTGACTCCACTGTTTGTGCGCATTCCAATAGCTCCATTAATCGTGACTGGGTCAGCTGCCTCGAGTTTCGAAGAAGTGGCTCAGCAATTGAGGCGGAATTGGAATCGAATTGGGTTCAATGGCTCTCGCCGCATTTGTTTACGTCCATCAGAGGCGTTCCCAGACACGCTGACTCTATAACTGGATGGATTGTTTATTTTCGGACCTCTAACTGATTCGATTTATGCTCTTCAATTTGCAGAACTGTTCGAGGTGGCTCCCCGCTCCGTGGCCATGTCGATGGGCAGCCTCGCCTCGTGGACGTGCAATTTCATAATTGGCATCTCGTTCCCCCTGCTGCAGAACGCGTGGGGCGCCTTTGTCTTCCTGCCCTTCTCCATTACCTGTGTGCTGCTCTTCCTGCTGACGAAATTCTATCTGCCGGAAACGCGGGGACGCGATCCCTCGGAGGTGGCGCCACTCGTATCGAAGTGCTTCCGCTCCAAGGTCAAATGAGAGCTGGCCCAGTGGGCTCATCTTACCATTAGTTTTAAGCAGTGGTAATAGGTTTAACTCCATTGGCACAGTGGGCCACTCAATGATTCGTCCAAGTCACGTGCCTTTTGTAAATGCCGACAATAAGCCGGAGTCCACATTGTTCAGGGTCGAATTGCTCTAACTAATTGTAATTTGCCGCCTAGTCTGTAAGTTCTTTTGTACAAACCAATAAATGCGAGAATGGAACTATCTTTAAGAGTCACCCTGTAAGAAAGCTTTGAGCGCTCCGTCCCCTTATCACTGCACAAGTTCAATTAAAATGCCTTGGGACGGAGCGCAAAGTAATACTCTGTTAATTAGATTTATTGTTGATCAGAAAGAGCCGCGCCGCCGTCTCCAGATGCCCTTCCATGGCGTTGGGTTAGATGAATAAGAGCCAGATTTTTGCCAAACCAATGTTATCTGCCTAAAAAATAGATTTAAATATTGCCTGATCTGTCTGTTGCTTATGCCTAAGTGTCGGTTAATAAAACCTGTTTGTTTAAGACCAAAGCTCCCTGATCGAATTCGAAAGAGTATGAAACTATTGACCTATTTTCACGGGTAGTAGTTAGAGCAAACAAACGCTCCCGTGTCAATGATAAGAAAACAAGTAGTCGTAAGACAAAAAGGCTGAATTTATCTACGGCTGGTTATGTGCTGTAAACGTATTCCCAGTCCGGAGTAAGCAAGGTGAAGATGTGTTTATGTGATTGATATACAAGCGTGGTGGATGACTCAACAAGCTGTCGATTGGCACTGAGTGAGCGTCCGGATGCGATTCATTTTCGGTTTAGCTTTCGGCGTGCCAGCATCGCTCCATCGCCATGGTTGTTGTAATGGTGATTACCGAACACTTCTTAACGCTTTCTCCTTCATCCGGGACGAGTTTGTTGCTTAAGTCTTTCGTTTGCGCCAACTGCCAAGTGCTAATCACGTGAATCTCGTTGCTCTCCTTGCAGCATGTGACCCCGCCCAGGGTCAATGGGTGGACCCCGCTACTGCTGCTCATCTGCATAACCGTAACGCTGGGCACCACGGTTCCCGTGGGCTACTTCTTCGGGGTCCTCAACGCCCCGGCGGAGATCATCAAGAAATGGTGCCAGGACATCCTGGCCACCGAATACGACACCATCGTCACTGACGGCCAGCTGGACATCCTCTGGACGAGCATTGTGTCCATCTACCTGATTGGAGGCATCTGTGGATCGTGCTTTAGTGCTTTGCTTAGCGACAAATATGGCCGGTAAGGGCTTCCTAAACAGAATACATATTAGTTAAGAGTTTGGAAACATTAGAAAATGTTTTAAAGCTAACTTTGATTTGATCATGAAAGAGTCAATCGATAAAGTTTGGTTTTTTCCAAGTATAACTACAATTTTTTTTAACCAGAATTTCTTGTTTTATTCAATGGAAAATATTAATATTTTAAGTAGTTATGCTCTGAACGCTAAAAATATCTATAAAAGATATCTCTAAGAAGCTAATTATGTTAAAGTAGTTTGTTTTTAACCCAATTTCGCTTTGATATAAAAACCGTTTGACTTAAAGTTTTCAATTTTAGAAAATCGGATTTAGAGTAAAGTATAGAGTAAAGGCCTCTCATAGTAAATTTTTCTTTCTTTCCAGTAAGGGCTGTCTGCTTATCAGCGGCGTGCTACTTGTGATCTCCGGCATCCTTTTCACCTGGTGCCGTGCGGCCAAATCGCTGGAAATGCTGATGACTGGCCGTTTCCTGGGCGGCATCGCATCCGCCCTCATCTTTACCGCTCAGCCCATGTATCTTTTGGAGTCCGCTCCCTCAGAGCTCAGCGGCAGCGTCGGAGTGTTCACCTGCATCGGTGTGACAGGTGGAATCCTCCTCGCCCAGGTATTCACCCTGTCCCACTTGATGGGCAGCGAGCGATTGTGGCCGTATGCCCTCAGTTCCTACAGCCTATTGGTGATGGCATCGCTGGTGCTCCTTTGGTGGTTCCCCGAGAGTCCTCGATGGCTCTACCTGCAGAAGCGGGACTCCGCCGCCAGTGAACAGGCTCTGCTACGTTTGCGCGGAAAGAACGCTGAGGAGGAAGTGCGGCAGGAACTGATCGAGATGAAGGCCACTCTGGAGGCGAAGGCCAGCTCCGAAGCTAGTTCCTTTTGCTCGGTGCTGGGAGATAGGGAACTGTGGCTGCCACTCCTGCTTGTTTGCTCATTCCAAGCCACCCAGCAACTGAGTGGCATCAATGCTGTGAGTTAATTGAATAGCTCCCTTTTAAAATCACTTATTAATATATTTATCTTTCAGATATTCTTTTACTCGCTATCCATTTTGACGGAAGCTGGCTTCTCGGCAGGAGCAGCCACCTGGTTAAACCTGGGAATCGGAGGCTTCAATCTGTGTACGTCTCTTCTAGGACCGCTACTGATCCGCAGGTTCCCACGTCGTCCTCTGATGATGATTTCCTGCTCCACTTGTGCTCTGGCCCTGCTGGCCATGTCCCTGGGACTCTTCTTCCTGGAGAGATCCGAAAGCACAATCCTTACCTACTTTTGTGCCGCCTTTATCCTTACCTTCATTCTGGGCTTCCAGCTGGGTCTGGGTCCCATTGCCTACTTCATTGGCTCAGGTTTGTATACAAAAACCAATTCGGAACCTATGTTCTGTTTATAAAATAAACTTTTCACACAGAGCTCCTTGAGGATTCGCCTCGCCCTGTGGCCATGTCGATGGGCAGCCTGTTCTCGTGGATCGGCAACTTTCTTGTGGGCATGTGCTTTCCCCTGCTCCAGAGTGTCTGGAGCTCCTTCGCCTTCATCCCGTGCATGTGCGTGTGCTTCTACTGCCTGCTGCTCACCTGGCGCTACCTTCCGGAGACACGCGGTCGAGAGCCCAAGGATGTCAAGCCGCTGATGAGCCAAGGCCTCGCCTCCAAACGGAACTGATGTGTCTAATTACCTATTTATAGATTTAGTCAATCAATTAAATGAGCTGGTCTTCCATCAAAAAACCAAACTACTTTTGTATTTTTACCACGAATTAGAAATAGCAAGAGGCCTTAATGGCCTTAATTCATTAGTGAGAAAATTCAAAAATGAGTCGGATTAAATAACCTTGAAACAAGCCAAGCCTTTAATTCAATACGTTATGACTAATTTTTCTGTTCTATTAAAACAAACCAATACTTTTATTGTACGTATAGGTACTCTAGGAGTTTTTGAGGTAAATGATTTATACTCGTGACAAAGAAATTTGATCTCATATTTATACCCGTTACTCGTAGAGTACAAGTGTATATTGTATTCGTGCAAAATAGGGAAAAGGAAGCTGTCTGTCTGGATAAACGCTGAGATCTCGGAAACTACAAAATCTAGAAAGTTGGGACTAACAAAATATATTCTTAAGCTTCCTACGCTGCGCAAGTTTGTTTCAGCCAAGGGCCACGCCTCCACACCCACAATCGCCTTAAACGACTTTATAACGTGTGCGGCGCCCACATCTTTAAAGAATTCGAAATACTATAAATGCAATTTTGTTGTGTTTATCAATAACTTTCGAAATGTAGAAAAAAATTTTAAAATTGGACCATTCATTAAAAAGTTATGACCAAATAATGGAATTCAAGCAGTGCAAGCAGTCGCTATTCTGCATGCATATCTCCATCCCTCGCACTTTTTTTAGCTGAGTAACGGGTATCTGATGGTCGAGGTACTCTCTTGTTTTGTTGTCAATTTTATCGCTTAAAGCGATTACAAATATAGTTTGTTAATGTAGGTAATTTCCCTAATTTCAAAATGTATCAAAACAGTTTGAACATTTGTTAATCCACGTTTGATAGTTTAATTAATTTAGCTCGCGAAATCCACCCAATACATTACAAATTATACACTTGGCTGTGTTCAACTGTCAACATATTGATTTAATAATAAGAAAGTAATATGAAAATAGCTTGAGATCGAAGGATAACACCTTAAATTTTGGTATGGCCGAGGGGAAGCAGGGCTGGACGGCCTTGCTGATGCTCATCTGTGTGTGCATCACCGTGGGCAACGTCATCCCCATTGGCTATGCCTTTGGCGTAATGAATGCTCCCTCTGCGGTGGGTCAACTGAAAAGTTAGCTTATATTACTATATTCCCAACTAAAGAGCACCTCCAGTTCATCAGGTCGTGGATAATGGAATCTGCTCTAACCCGGTACTCATCGCTGCTGGGCGATGCGCAGATGACGATAATGATGTCGGCCGTGGTCTCCATATTCCTGGTCGGCGGCATGCTCGGCGCTCCGTTCGCCCCCATCTTTAGTGTCCGACTAGGCCGTCGGGGAATTCTGATCCTCAGTGGTTTGCTCATTCTGGTATCCTGCATCTGTCAGCTATTCTGCCGGTTGGCGAACTCGATTGAGATGCTTTTGCTGGGTCGCCTGATAGGAGGATTTTCTGCCGCCTTGATCTACGCCACGCAGCCTATGTACTTGGTTGAGATAGCCCCAGCGGAACTTAGTGGCAGCGTCGGGGTCTTCACCTGCATTGGGATCACCGGAGGCATTGTTTTGGGACAGATCGTTAGCTTCGACTTTGTCCTGGGCACAGAAAAACTGTGGCCCTACGCCCTAGCCTTTTCCGGCATATTCGTGATAATCGGATTGTCGCCCATCTTCTGGTTCCCCGAGAGTCCGCGCTTCCTCATGTCCCAGGGCAAGAGGGAGAAGGCCAGGATCACGCTGATGCGTCTGCGCAGGGATGAGGCACGCGTGAACGCGGAGATGGCGGAGTTCGAGGTCTCCGCAGAGGCAGGGGGTCAAAAGGTCACCACGAAGGATGTGCTGTGCAACAGTAAGCTCAAGATGCCGCTGATCATAGTGAGCTCCTTCCACTTCGTCCAGCAGATGAGTGGCATCAATGCGGTAGGATGACATAATACATTAGTTATGCATATACCATATTGACCTTTTATCCCTTGCCAGATTTGGTTTTACTCCGTGGACATTTTCACTCGATCCGGATTCACTATAACGGTGGCCTTGTGGCTTAACTTCGCCTTGGGATTCCAGAATTTTATAGTCGCCCTCTTGGGTCCCTTGATGATGAGGAGGGTAAACAGGCGACTCATGATGATGCTGTCGTGCCTCTTCAGTGCCATCTTCTTGACTCTGCTTGTCGTTGGCCTGAAACTAATGGTGAGGTTACATATCAGTCAAAGGGTTCGTGCTATCACTATACAATTTTGGTACCACCCACAGTTATCTATCCGTGAGTTCTCATACGCCTGCATTGCCTTCCTGGCGCTGTATATCCTTGCATTTAACGTGGGTCTTGGGCCCATTCCCTACTTCATTGGTTCAGGTTGACATCTAGCGAGATATCAGGCTTGTAGCTTATCACTTCCGACCCCACAGAGATTTTTGAGCCGGCCCCTCGTCCTTCGGCGATGGCTTTTGGAAGTTTCTTCAACTGGTTGGCTAACTTTCTGCTTGGCATGATATTTCCCATCCTGAATTCGGCGATTGGGCCATTCGCTTTCTTATTTTGCGCCGCTTTCTGCGTTTACGGATTACTGCTGACCTGTCGCTATCTGCCGGAGACGAGAAACCGCGAACCCAAGGATGTGGCACCGCTGATGGAGAACGGATTCAGGTCCAAGATAAAGTAGAAGCGAACAATCTGGTTCGAGATCTTTGAATGAAAATGTTCATCATAAATCTCATCGGAATCTAATTAGTTCCACGATATGATAGTCAATCCTGAATGGTGCATTTTGAAATGATGATTACAACTATATTACCCATATTGCATTGTTTTCAATAATTTATTTTATGGTAACACTGCCTTAAAAAAAGATTTATAACAAAAAACGTTTAAAAACATAGGTCGGGAACACTAAAATTATTATGCCTATCAAATCTAGAATCCGTTGGCCAGTAATAACAGTGGTGATTAAAAGAGAATAAGATTTTTATACCCTTGCAGAGGGTATTATGATTTCAGTCAGAAGTTTGCAACGCAGTGAAGGAGACGTTTCCGACCCCATAAAGTATATATATTCTTGATCAGCATCACTAGACGAGTCGATCTAGCCATGTCCGTCTGTCCGTCCGTCTGTCCGTCTGTCCGTCCGTCTGTCCGTCTGTTTCTACGCGAACTAGTCTCTCAGTTTTAAAGCTATCGGGCTAAAACTTTCCCAAAAGTCTTATATCTATTGCAGGTAGTATATAAGTCGGAACGAGCCGGATCGGACAACTATATCATATAGATCCCATAGGAATGATCGGGGGAAAAAATGTAAAAAAAAATGTATCTTGGGTGTTTTTGAACCTAGAACCTCCTACTTTTGGAAATGCCATTTTTGATCTAATTCTGAATTTCGAATACATTTTTTTTAAAATCGGACGACTATATTATATAGCTGCCATAGGAACGATCGGAAAATTAGTGATTAATAGGAATTATCTGCAAGGGTATATAAGCTTCGGCTGGCCGAAGCTAGCTTCCTTTCTTGTTCACTATGTATTATTAAACATTTTATAATTTTTTTAAAATCATTAAAAAAAACTTACATATTAAAAAATGTTTGACTTCTTTTTTGTGATCTAGGGCTCAACTCTACCAAGATCATCCATCTTGGTGTATTTTGTCTATAAATAAAAATAAATATTTGCGTATTATTGAAAAAGCTCTATTACATCCTAATATCTGTGTAGGGCATGCGTATATCGGTGCGATCATCCCCCAGTGAGAGTGGAATTCCTCTCTCGTCGCCGATCCTCATTCCGAATCCAACAATGGAGCACAGCGACGTCACAGGTAGCGCGTCAAGATAGCCGTCTATAAATACGGCTGCGAGTACGGGTTTCAGTGGGCAGCGGATCGTCGAGCAGCGCGCACGGCCGGCGAATGAGGCACTTGCTCCGGAATCGTAGTCGGCATCGGGAAACGGACGGAGGCGGAGGTGGCCAAATGAAGTCAAGTGTGGTGCAGTTAAAAATAAACAAGGCACGCGAAACAAGCCAAGAAGTTATTCTGTGCAGATCAGCCGGAATCGAGATCGAGAATCGAAAAACCAGGGAAAAAGTCGGGAAAATCTGTAAAATAGCTGGACGAAGGAATTTCGTGGCGTGCGTTGAATAACACTGATAAAACAATATACAGAGCGCGCAAACATAAATAATATTCCACATGCATAGTTCGAAAATACATCAGCTGCTAAAATAAACGGAGCGGCCAAAAGCACCAACAATAAAAGCCAGCCGATTCGCCGCTCATGACGTCACGGATGAGCATCTGGCAGGGAGCATCAATAGCATCATCGGCATCGCAACAAACTGAAATAATAAACAGGTTCGTGATCCTTTTAAATGACCACCAAATGGATTTAATTACAGCCATTTTGCCTTTTAAAATTTTATAGCGATCACTTAAAAATAAATTTTAAAAAGAATTAACCTCGAATGAAAAATTACTTTTTATGATCATGATTTGTAAATAAAATATTCAAGATCTTAATACAAAGTTTTTCCAAAAAAAAATTTAAAGTGTTTCCTTAAACAACCAATTTATGATTTAGCCATGTTCAAATTAATAAAATAAAATCCAAACAAATAAGTTCTCAAAATTGCACACATTTTCAAGTGTTTCTTCTTAACCAATCACATTTCTCATGAATAGATTTTTTAAAAAGCCTTTAAAGTTTTCTAAACATATTTTAAATCAATATCTATTTTGATGAATTCCATATTGCGGCTAAGATATTTTCCCATCAATTTTAATAGAATAAAACAAATTTTAGATTTTCCGAAATGTACACAGAGAGAATTACCTTCAAGCACAAACATTAGAGTAATTTAGAGTACTTGGAATATTCTCTGTGAGCCTTCGTCTTTTTTCCCCGCCTTCAGAATCAGCAATTCGATACGCAACCAATTCACCATTCTGCGGTCAATGCTCGAAAATTAGTTTTTGACTCGCACACGTTCTCGGTTCGTTTTTGGTTCTGTGCCGATCTGTCATGTCAATTGGGCTGCTGGCCATCAATGTGTGCTGATGATGTCGTCGCCGTAATTTCTTACTTTCCATGCCAGCCAGCTTTTCGCCCCGCCATTGTCACCGAATTTTCACCGTAATTAAATTTTAAAATCTCCTCTCGTGTAGCCGCTGACACTTAACATTCTGGGGCTGTCTGTCATATTTAAGCAATTCTTGCTTTCAATTTTCCTCTTGGCGTGGCAAATTAAATGTTGGGAATTAATTGTGCAAGTGTGCTGGCTGAAGGACCTGCAAGGCACAGTACCCAGCATATATACCATATGATTGACAACTGGCACTAGAGATTGGCTGAAAAAAAACGACCAAGAATTCAGGGCACCTGGATGAGGTAATACCGTTGTAAACATAAGTGAAAAGTGTGTTTTCAATCAATGCCGTCATCTCTCGCATAAACAAACCCCGAGAGATATGACGCAACTTAGTTGCTAACTAAGAGGCAACTCAATTGGCCAAATGGAGGATCGGAAGAAGGCCACTTCCAAGAAGCAGACAGAATGCCCAACTTAATAGCACCTAAATTAAATTATTCGATACTCACTTTTTGCTCATAGACCCCCTTTTTCAAGGCAGATCTGATCTGCACACAATACATTAGCCGACCGTTTCCTGCGCCTTTCGCTTTGATCTTTTCGGTAATCTTCGGATTCGGGTTAAAATGTCTTGGAAATTTTCGAGAGCAATTATAATTAAAAATTTTGATGCTATGGGAAACAGACATTTCGTGCTAATGAGTGTACGTCTAAACGGAAAATGACTTTATTGCCGCTGGCCAAAAATATCCCGCCAAACTCGCCCGAAGTGCATTTTAATTGCCGGCCACAAAATGCACTCGGTCTTGGCCAGAATCGCCGTGTTCGTCACCCTCGCTGCTTGATGGCATCAAAAACATAAACACTGGGGCATGTTTTTTATGTCAGCCCCTTCGAATCGCCCTGCGAAAGGCATCCCATCCACTAATGTGTTTTCCTTCCGCGGTGTTTTGTGTATTTTCATTGGAACACACACATTGGACCAGGCTGGCGGGCCTCAGTTTTTAGTTTGTTTTGTGTTTGGATTTTTAATTATGTATATGTTCTCGCCTGTAAATAAGGCAGACATCAATTGCGAATTGATTTTAATTTATGCCCGCTGGCAGAGTGCGTGCAAGATTGAGCAAATCAATAAAAATATACATTTGCTTACCTGCCCGATTTTCACCGAACCGGTAGATATGTTTGCTATGCGAATGCGTGAGGCGGAGGTGGGCAGATTCCGATTCAGATTCAGATTCCAAGGCTAACGAGATCCGTGGATCGGCGAAATGCGGCGGCCACAAATCAAGCAAATGACTGTCGGGCCCGTCCAAAACAGAAGTTTATAAAAATAATCCCCTAATGAACTCGTATTTCACACCCACTAAATAAAACCCTAAAAAAAGATTGAAAACCAAACAAAAACAAGCAGCATTTGGCAACCGCAGACGGCGCATAGGATCGTTAGGAACTTTCCAATTTGACGCCACGGCTACGCCATCAATTCTCGAATCTAGACGAGTGTCATCCTCCGGCCACGCGAGAAATTTGAAATACCACACACAAACGATCCGTGGGGATGGGATGGGATGGGATGAGATGAGTCGCGATGAGATGATGTGACTGTTCCATAGGCCAGCTGCCAAGATTGTAGTCCAATAATTCATGTTCATGTTGGCCATTTATTAGAGAACATAGAAAATACTGTATTAAAAATAAAAACCCATTCATGCTGCTAAGCGATTTCGCGTTTGGCTTCTCTCGAAAACGCCCGCAAACTGTCACAGCGAATGAGTTACATGCAATTTCAGAATTTTCAACAGTCCAAGGGTGAAAGTTAGTGGAAATTAAATATAATCAATTATGTTAGTGGTCACAGAATGATTTTTTTAATTGGAATTTCTTAAAATTTATTGATTTGAAATTCTGTCACACAATAATTTTTCAATATGTCAATTTAAAGTGTTTGATTTCCTTTTAAAATACTAATTTTAAAGACATTTTGTATAAATCAAGAATATACAAAATTATACAAACTATATTAAACCTTCAGGTGGTATTTACAAAATCTATCTGTGAATATTCAGCTTTACATATATTTTATATATTTTTTTTTCTATGCTGAAGATCGTATATTTCTCGGTAATCCCAAGTAATGAAAATAAACTACCCACATAAAAAATCTTCTTTGAGAAGATTTATGCCGCCATACACTTTGATATATTTATTTACCTCTCGCACCTGGGAATTGTGTAAACTAATCGTTGATATTTTTAGCGATAGGTAGCCGGAAATCCTTTCAGTCGTCATCGATGCGAGTGTCGGACCAGACCCGAGCATGTCCAGGCGAACGCCAGTGGAAGGCCAATCGAAACCGGAACCGGAACTAGAACCGAAACGGAAGCGAGCCGCCAAGAAATGTCCTCGCGACGGAGCTCCTTCCGCCGGAAGGAAAAGCCGGCCTTCGAGCGCTTCAAGGACCACTGCCGACACTTTACGGCCTTCATGTTCTCGAACGTGGGCATCATCCTACTGGTCACATTCTACATAATCGGAGGAGCGTTCATATTCCAGGGCATCGAGATATTCGAGTACGAGCGCCTCAAGTCTGAGAAACCCCATCGCTTCATCGCACGCAACTTTAGTGGGGAGTGTCTGACGCGTATCTGGGAGCTTACGGCGGAGAACATCAGCTTCTTCGACCACCAAGCCTTCAGAAGTCGGTAAGTCTTTTGGGACTCTGAAACATATAAAGTGGCTCAAAGTAAATGTTTCTCCTGCAGGGTCAACGATGTGCTCCTCGACTATCAGCGGGAGATAGTGAAGAAACAGCTCAAGGGACCCGACGTGGAGCAGTGGAGCTTCTCCGGGGCGTTCCTTTACAGCCTGACTGTCATCACAACTATTGGGTACGGAAACATTACGCCCCAGTCCGAGTGGGGAAAGCTGGTGACCATTCTGTATGCCATAATCGGCATGCCGCTGTTCCTGCTCTATCTGTCCAACATTGGAGATGTGCTGGCCAAGTCCTTCAAGTGGATTTACTCCAAGGTGTGCCTGTGTCGAATATGTCCCGGCGTGGCCAAGCGACGGATTATCCGCGAGAGACGAAAAATGCGCCAGTTGGCCAGAGCGGTTGGTTGATAGCATCTGAAATTTATCTGGACATCCCTGCCATTTCCTTTATCTTATTGCAGATGCAAATGCACGACATGGAGAACGCCCGGGGCAGCAGCAGTTACACGAGCACCAGCAGCACAACCACCTCCAACAGCAGTAGTAGTGACTATACCAAGAGTTCCCGGCAGAGCTCCAGTCTGGTGGATATCCCGTACTCGGAGTCTGACTCGGATATTGAGCGGGAGATTCGCGGCAGCACGGATGAGATCACGGTGCCAGTCACTGTCTGCATATTCGTTATGGTCGGGTAGGATGAACTCCATCTCAAAATCGAACCCACGACTTCTGAAGGATCCCTCTGATTTCAGTTATATCCTCTGGGGTGCCTTGCTCTTCGGACGTTGGGAAGACTGGAACTATCTGGATGGCAGTTACTTCTGTCTCATATCGCTCAGCAGCATTGGATTTGGAGATCTGGTGCCGGGTGATCGCGTGGTAAGAAGTTCTAAACAAAAAAGTCGTTGGAAATTCGAATTTTTAATGAATTTATGATTTAACAAATCAAATGGCCCAAATTATAAGTAGTTAGACAAAAGTAAAAACTTATTATAAAATCTGTAACTATATTTTAATCTCCAGATAACCGCCGATAAAGATAAGGTTGAGGTCAGCTTTATTCTCTGCGCCGTGTATCTGCTACTTGGCATGGCCGTGATTGCCATGTGCTTCAATCTGATGCAGGTAAATGGGACGCCACTGCCCGTCTCCCAATTTCTAACGCACTCTCTTCCTTGCAGGAGCAGGTCGTCCACAATATAAGGGCCATTAAGCGGGGATTCAAAGCCTGCTTTCGATGCCGCAGCTCTTAGGAGACTCTTAGGTGGCCTTCCTACTATAAAGATGTTTCGTCGTACAAAGTCATATTATTATTCACTGTTAGTATAGACTCCCTAGGCTAGCTTAAGTTAGAAATGTACATATAACTAGGCAGAATGTGTTCCTTTTTGGTAATTGTATAATATTTGTAAACACAAATGGAGATCGAAGCCCGGTTTTTAGTAATCTATGTTTAATCTGAATGACAAGAATATACATGCATTTTGATTACTGTCTGAAAGCCAGGACAAATACATCGATGTGGTTCTAGAGACTGGGACTCTCTAGATCAGCTTGCTCTTTAGCGACGCAGCGCATCTCGGTTTGTTGTTTACCCGCTCCATTCGCTTCTGTCTGGCCAACAGCGCCTTCACCTCCCGATCCATTTTCAGCGGCGAGGTAACCGCGATCTCTGCGTAATTGGGCAAAGTGGTGCATATCTTGTTCAGGCAGGAGTGCTGGAATTGTTTGGTGAGATCTTCTGACGTGTTTGTAACACACGGATTGGTCAACAAGTCAAAGGCTGTGACTTTCAGGGCCTCGAACTGCTTGCGTGTCTTTCCAGACACCTGCTTCCGAATGATTTTCTTCTTTGTAATGGGCTTACTGGGCAACTTGTTGGGATCATGGACGTCCAGGGTCTTTTTGGTGTCTACTATCAGCTTGCGATGGCGCACCTCCAGCTTCATTGTGGGAGTGGGCACCTTGGTGGAGGATACCGACGCATACTTCTTTCGTTTTACAAGAGGTGACCAGGCCGGTGTCGGCTTTGCTTTGCTGGGGGTGCCCGCTTTTTTACGAGCATAGGTTCGTACGGGTGGAATCTTGGGTGTAGAGTTTTTAGGCCCGGCTTCCTTTGATTGATCATTAGCTGGATTCTTGCGTGGAACAACTGGCGAAGAGACATTTGCCCCAGAAAGGCTTTCAATTTGGTAAGCTGGCAGAGGAGGCTCAGGAGATGGCAGCCGCAGGGTGTGGAAAGTCTGCTCCTGGCAGATCAACTCGCCCACGGTCTCCACATCCATGTCCCCTTCACCCAGTGAAGGCAGCTGAAAGGGTCGGGATCGCGCTACCTCCGGCGTCAGCTGCGGCAGGATGTTCTCCTTGCCAGCCCGAGCTCTTAGAGAAGACGAACTGGACGGGGTGCTCTTGGCAAGAGGGGGTGAGAGGTTGATATCTTGAAGGGAGCGCCGCGGAGGGCTCTTCGCACTCACAGTCCTGGTGCCCATATCCTCCTTCATGGCATCCGACAGCATGCTGCTTCCGCCGCAGCATTTTCGATTGGGGATGATGTTCTGGAAGGTGATCCTTCCTCCGACGATCTGCGGCATAAACAGTTCAGTCTCGTAGCCAGGATGCTCCACCATGACAACAGTCTTGCCGGAAAGAAGCTGGATCTTGAAGTTTAACTCCGAGTTCAACGTCGACGGTAAAGGTTGCATGATTAAGATTTTGTATTGAAAATGCAGTTCGAGGCTTGAAAATGTGTGAAGAAAAATATGATTGTCTGTGAAAGGCAAGGATATTAAGAACTATAAGGAATTCTTAAATGTCATTTTGACTTACCACACAACGAGAAGTAAAACGAGCTGTCAATTGTGCCAAAAGCAAATGGTAAACAGCATATTTTCCCTTACAACACTCAGCAAATCTATTGAAATCCACAGGGTTGCCTTTTAGACGATCCTTACAAATCGTATTAGAGGTGGAACTTTTTGCCAACGATATATTCCTTACGAAATGTACTAAAATTGGGAAATATTCACTTTCAAATTAGCGTAACTTTTCTTAAAATATTTAATTCTTGAAATATTTAATAAATATAGAGTTTATGTACATGACTACCTCTAATGCTGTCGAAATATCGATAGTTAACATTGCCTTATCGATAACTGACAGTGAAATGCATTGAGGGTACGAGCGAAAAGCAAAATTCCGTTTTTTACGACACAAATCTAGTTTTATTGATGTGCAATTGAGGAAATCCAAAGCTGATGTTTAATGTGAAGTTGGGCAAAAGAATTCACTGGAAATAATAAATTTCACTCAAGGTATGAAGTGGAAGGTTTTGTAATCGCGGCGTAAAGAAAGTGAATAACAATAGGGGAACACACAAACAAACACACTGCCATTTAATCTGTGAAAAATAATTAAATAAGTATATGCGCTTTCTTCCATTGCATTCTGCACATTTGCCACGCGACAGACCAAGGCGAAAATGGCTTTTTGATGATTCATTTCGAAGACAAAAGCGAAAAAGAGAGGTGGAAGGTGGGCAGGTGGACCAACATGACGTAGTGCTTCCTCCCCCCACAAACAACCACCCCCTTTCCAGGTTGGCTCATGCCCACAAAAACATGTTTTATTAGCCCATTATCTCATTTCTAAAAATCACTCCTTTGTTGGTGCTTCTTCTGTTTTCGCTCATGAAGATAGCGTGTCTGTTATATACAAAGTGGTTAGCTTAAATAGGCTAATCTGTGACCACAGAGCTCCTCCTACCAGCATCTGCATCTGCGGTCTGTGGACTTTGTTTAGTTTGACCGAATGACCCAAAAAGATCAATCTGTCTCGGGGCAAGGGTCTGAGTTCTTATTGGATCCAGGAGGTCGGGGTTTTCCCACGGCCTTATCAGTACACAAACAAATAATTTCTTCGCAGAAAAACCCGATCAGCTGTGCCATTATAAGGCCTAATCAGTATCTTCGAAGGCAAACAACTAATTGCTTCTGATTTCTTTGTGTTTTCAGTGATTCACCCGCTG
Source organism: Drosophila prostipennis (assembly GCA_037075205.1). Taxonomy (NCBI): domain Eukaryota; kingdom Metazoa; phylum Arthropoda; class Insecta; order Diptera; family Drosophilidae; genus Drosophila; species Drosophila prostipennis. The sequence continues at coordinate 465,136 of JBAMCJ010005005.1, read as the reverse complement.
AACATGTCGGAAAACGGCAATTCTTCCTACTGCCAAGCAGTGGGCAATCGCACCTCGTTCTTCACCACCGCCTACAATGGCATACCGGAAACCCTCATACTGAACACCATCTTCTGGGTTCTCCTGATCCTTCTGTTTACCACCCTGCGACACCAGGCGGGTGACTTTGGACGCCTGGCGCTGGTGAATAGCAATGGGAGCAAAAAGCGCTGGACGGAGATCTTCTATTCGCGGGCCGCCAGTGTGGTCGATCCCCAGCCCAGCACCTCGGCGCAGGTGTCGCCGAGGCCAAGCACCACCTCCCAGGGCATCGCTGACTCCACGCCCTTGTCGCCCATTCAGCCGGAGGAAGGCTTCTTTGGCTGGATCCGGGTCACGCTGAAGCTGCGCAAGGAGACCATCCTGCTGCACACCGGACCGGATGCCGTGCACTATCTGTCCTTCCAGCTGCACCTGATGGCCGTCATGGCTCTGGTGACCGTCGTCTCGCTGGTCATCATTCTGCCGGTCAATTTCCTGAATGGACCCAAGGAGAACCCGTACGATGTGAATGCCTTTGGCCGCACCACCATGGGTAATCTGTCGCCCAATTCGCCCTGGCTTTGGGTGCACACGATCATCACGATTCTTTATATTCCGCTCGTGGTGCTCATCATGCGGAGAGCCTCCGGTCGGAATGCCTTCAAGAAGGCCGCCACCCGCACCATTATGATATCGAACATCTCGTCTAGCGATCGGAACAAGACCGTGGTGAGGAACTACATGCAGGAGCTCTTCCCGGACGTCACCATCGAGAATGTTTCGATAGCGTACAACATTTCACGACTCTACGTAAGGAACGCCGAGTTCGAGCGAGTTCACGATGCTCGATTGTACTGCGAACATCATAGGAATAGAGATACTCTGATGGTAAGTTGATCCACACCAATTTGTATGCAATCAGTATTAAACTATCCTCTTACCCCCAGGCCAAGCCGGACATGTGTTCCTGCAAGAAGGAGAACGCCTACGAGTACTACCAACGGGAGGAGCGTAAATTATCCGGGGACGTGGCCCGCCTGCGCGCTTCCACGATGAACGAGCCACTGGACATTGCGTTTATCACGGTGTCCACTGTGCAGGAGGCGCAGAACATTGTTACCCACTTCACACCGGGCACCTACCGCCAATGGCACCTGGTGTTCGCTCCTTCACCGGATGACCTCTTCTGGGAAAACTTGAACGTGAACAAGAGTCACTGGTACTTGAAGTTCTTCTGCGTGAACACAGTGCTCTTTCTGGTTCTCTTCTTCCTGTCCACGCCGGCCATGGTTGTAAGCCTTCTGAACAGCCGACCATGGATACAGGAAACGGAAAGCAAGATCTCGCCGCTTGTGTCTGATTTCTTGCCCACACTGATGCTGTGGACCCTGTCGGCACTGATGCCCGTAATAGTGGCCATTTCGGACAAGTGGATGCGTCACTACACTCGCTCCAAGCAGAACTACTCGATCATGACAAAGTGCTTTGGCTATCTGCTTATGATGATTATGATTCTGCCTTCCCTTGGACTGACATCTGCACAGGCGCTGCTGGAGTGGGGATTCACCAATCAGACCGAGCGCTGGCAGTGCATTTTCTTGCCTGAAAGAGGATCCTTCTACGTGAACTACATAATTACGGCTGCGTTTATTGGTACTGCGCTAGAGCTGTTGCGCTTCCCTGAGCTTATTGTCTACATCTGGTCATTGCTAAAGGCCAAATCCAAGGCCGAGACGCCATACATTCGCAAGGCGATTCTAATCGAGTTTCCCTTTGGAACGCACTACGCTTGGACCACGCTCGTTTTCACCATAGCCATTGTGTACAGCGTGGCCTGCCCGCTGATCATGCCATTCGCCATGATTTACATCTGCCTGAAGCACTTCGTGGACCGCCACAACCTTTATTTTGCCTACGGACCATCGAACATGATCTCACGCAAAGGTGGAAAGATCCACTCGACGGCAGTGACGATGACTAAGTTCTCGGTAGTGATCTTGGTGCTGGTCATGGCCATGATATGTTACATCCGCGGCGACGATGGCATGGCCCGCTTCCTGCTGCTTATCGTCAGTCTGGCCATCACTCTCACTCTGTTTACGTTTATGTCACCAATCAAACGCTGTGCCGCCACGCGGCGCCCAAGCATTGTGGAGATTGCCGGTCCGGCACCCATCTACGTTCCCGATGTGCTTAAAGATAACGGGGTAAGGACCAGCAGTGTGCGACCCTCGGTGGCCGGATTTGGAGGCTACGGCTCCGATAGTGTGTCCGAGTACGACAGTTCGCAGTACAGCGTGAACAGTGTGGAGGCGTAAATAGTATTAGCGTCGGAAGACACTACATTTATTTTTGTAAAATATCTATAGAAGCCACTGAGAACTTTGCAAGTTGACGGCTTTGATTTGCATACGAAAGAATGACTGGAGGATAACACCAATAGAATTTGTGATACCTAAACCAGCCTCAATGTCGTTTTTGATATGTCCCCTGCACGCAAACGCGATTGCAATATTTATTTCTGATCTGTATATAATCTAACTAATTTCCCAATTTTATCTGTAACAACTGTACATACTATATCCCTTTGCTAAATGCTTAACAAAGAGCTCGATGCAGTAATGCTGTTAATATTTTACAAAAGAAACACACAGTGCATTATATTATTTCACGTAATTTTTTTATTTATGGTAAATAAAAAACTATTAAGTTTATGCGTATCTCTTTTGCATACAGAGCTACGAGTACGATTTATAATTATTTAAATATTTCCTTTAGAAAATTAGCCTGCAAGTGTCACTTCTATTGTTAATTGAAGGAGAACTATCAATTAAAAGTAAACGAAATACAATAAGTCCAATAAATGAGTTTATTGAACGCTTGGTTCTTTTTCGGTTTGAGGAAATTTTTGTATTGCTGGACCTTTCTACTTTCCGATGGCGATGACCTATTCCAAGGGGCACGGCTTGTAAATTAAACGCTTAATTTATTGGTTGATAAGGTAACTTACAAAAAGAACTGTAGCAACTATACTACCATTAGCTGGGGGATTGTTCAACGATCTAGTTATAAGAGAAACAAAATTACAACTTAAAATCTTCTCAACATCGATGATCGGACCAAAGACACTCCAAAAACTTCATTAGACTGTTAGTATGTATGCGTATGGTATAGAACGAATTACAATCGAATCGGTGTTCGGAGTTCACAGAAGCTGGGCAATTTATGCCACATAGTTGTATTGGTTTTGATTATCCTTGTCCCGCTCCATGTAGTCGCGATCGATGAGCGACTCGATCCGCTTCTTCAGGTCAGCGGGCTGAAATAGAAACAAGCTCATTAGGCTCCGGCTGCTAATAATATAAATGACTAATGGCTACCTTGACGGGGAAGGTGAGCTGGTTGAACAACTCGGTGATGAGTAGATTGTGGCTTAGCGTTTTCCGCATTTTCATAATGCGCACAATAGCCGCATCTATTTGATACTGCCGATCCTGGAAAACTCGCTCCTCAGTCGCCTTTTGCTCCTCGTTCTGGGGAATAATAGGATATATAAGTTTCTAGAGAAAGCAATCTGTAATATGGGCTACTCACCGTCTCCTTCATCTGTATTTGGTTGATCTTGATTCTGAACAATTTGTTTGTGAACTCATTGTTAAAGTCGAACTGATCGCCATCTAAGATTTCGCGACCTTTCGGTGTTTTCGTTATAACGCGGGCGCGGCCGCAGGCTAGAGATTGAAGTGTTCTGCGCAACTCTCCATCCTCAATCAGGGTGGCGGCCAATATCTCCTCGTAGCTTAGAATTGGCTTATCGTTAAACAATAACAGCACAAGCGCTTGAAACAGCGAAACCAACAATTCTTTTGGACCCTGAAAGAGAGATAAGCATTTAACAAAGCTTCCATAAAATGTAAAACCCATTTTTAGTTACCGCATCAAACTGCGCACGCAGCATACAATTTCCCAATGTTGGTTGCCACTGCAACTTTCGCCCGCTGTGCTTTTCCAAATAGAACTTATTGAAAATCTGCTGCGGATTAATAAACTGTGGCGGCATTGTGACTTCCGTGGGCGCATATGTCGGCCAGTAGCCCATGGTCAGAATGCTGACGCACAAGTCCAGGTTGTGGACATCGCGATTGTTGCTAAGTGCGTGTCCGCGGAACGCAATGTTGATATCCCGGCTCAATTCCATGTCCTTAAACATTCCCTCCAGCTTGGAGGTGAATCCTCCGCCGCACTCCTGTTTTAGCTTGGATAGCATACTCTTTTCGGAATCCACTGAGGCCGATTTGCCCACCAGTAGACGTTTGGCCAAGTCCTAAAAATTGTTTTGGTCATTAGTCAAAGGAAAAATACAATAGAGAGCCACATACTTTTTTGTAAAACGCTTCAAAAACATCCTTGCCGTGTATAAAACGGAACAGCACCATGATTTTATCCAAAGTCTTCTCCAACTCCTCATCGGTGGTTCCCTTGTTGCCTGATCGCAGTTTCATATCCACGTATTTAGCTAATGGAAGAATCAAGTTACATCAAATTGTGTAAAATATATTAAAAACCATGAAGACTTACCAATGAGCTCGGCCGGCTTGTTGGCACGCTGGTTGATAAAGAACTCAAAAGCCTCCCGCAACGAGTTTGTGAATTTCTCATTATGCTCGAAGCAACTGCGAACGATCACATCCATTTTATCCTTGAAATCTAGCAGATCTTGAACCATGCTCTTATCCTTCTCAGGATCAATAACAATGGTGCGTCCCTTTTTCTGCAAACAAATGTTTGTTAGATTGCATTTAAAGCATTTAAAGAGAGTATTTAATACCTTGATGAAACCGTTAAAGTTGCCACACAGCTCAGAAGTTCCATTTTTGACTCGGCTAAGCAGCCCGTACAAAAGTGTGAGGTCGTTCAGTCGGTTGTCTTCCAACAATGAATCCAAGCCCTTCTGCAATATTGACGTTAGGTGTTCGGCGAGCAGCTCCTTTTCCACATTGTATATCAGCGGATGTCTAAGAAAAATACATAAATAATGTGTTTCTATTCGTAATTTCTACTGCTCTCGCTTACTTTGTGCTGGAGTCCAGATAGTGGCGCAAGCGTTCGTTTTCCTCGGCCAGACGCTTGTTGACGTGCTGTAAGTACTCTGGCACCTCTAGTTCCTGCATCTTGCGTTGACTTTCAGCCTTGTACAGTTGGTTGGTTGCATCGAGGAACTTCTCCTCAAAGGAGCTAGTGTATATCTGCAGGTCGCACAGCATGCGTACCAAACTTTTCAACAGACCTCGGTCCACGGTGGAACCCTGTCGTTCCTTTTCGATCAGCGTTAGTAAACCGTCGACGGTCCGCTTTTGGACGACGCTGTTCTGAGCAAAATGGATGCGAAAAAGGTCCAGCCCCATGTCCCAAATCGAGTGAATGGACGAGTTCTGCAACACGTAGGTGCGGTCCATGTACAAGAATATGCTGCGAATCATAATCATTTGCTGGCAGAATGAAAGCCACCAGTGGTTGATCTTTTCCAGCAAAATCTGTAAAGCAATTGAGTGTGTTAGGTCTTTGTTTGTTTGTACTTTCTTGGCAGCAACTCACCAGTTTGTCCATGCTACCGCCGGTTAGCTCCTTGAGCTTTATATTGCGCTTCACGTGCTGCTCCGTCAGTTCCTTGAGTTTAGAGTACAACTGCGCATCCATCTTGTGACTACACATGTTCACCACTGCCTGGTAGAGCTCTTCAAGCGAATATTTGATTGGCTTCGACAGTTGGATAGCAATAACAGCCTCCTCGAGCTTCACGTACGTGTCCTCGGAGTAGTTATCGGGCAGTGTGGGCTTAGCTAAGGGAAGATCTTGAAATTGAGCACGGAAAATATGTCGATTTAGATGTAGACGGAACATACCCTTGAAGTTCTTAATCACTATTTTTTTGACGTCCCCGGGCTTGCTATTGTGAATGGCCCCCATACGATTGAGGAGGTTTGAGGTAGTTGAAGCCGTGCGAGTCTCGCCATGGCCGCCCAGCTTGGAGAAGTTTGGCAGGCGCTCGCCGTTGGTGGACGTGGAGTTCATGTTTTGGGCAGCGAAGGCACTGCGGCCCAGGCTCGCGGCGGCGGCAGCAGTGGGGGCGACGTTCTCGGCCTTCTTCAGGCAGGCGGCGATGTTCTCGGTGTTCTCGTGCAGCTCAGTTGTGTCCATGGGCTTGTACTTCTTGGCAGCACTCATAGTTTTGGGCCCCTGCTGCCGGCAGGCTCTCCACTCCGCTCCTGTTCGCCCGATCCTGCCCTGCGCCCGTCTTACCGGTCTGTCCTGGTCCTGTTCGCGGAGGTTCGTCACTGTTAGTTGGTGCTAATATCACATGCAGGCGTCTTAACTGGTTAGCTTCTTACCGCTCAAAGGACTACCAGCAAGTATCCCTTGTGTTTTTGCGTATTTTGCACTGGGACCCGACAACCAATTGGCAACTCGCGACCTCCAGGCGAAGAGACTTCTCGTGCAATTTCCGGCTGTGGGTTGGGTTTTTCCGACAGTCGGAGTCCTGGGGATCGAATGGGGTCCTTCGGCGACTGGGGGGCTGTACAAATCGGATCTACTTCGCAATTATATTTCCTCAGCTAGCATTATAATATTTGGTTTTTGGTTGCATGCGGAAAATATTGCTTTATTGTAGTAGGGATGTGATATCGGGCGAATCGAAACATCGATTGGTTGGGGGAATCGATAGCTTAGCGGGAGAACTGTTAAACGACTGCTGTTAACCAGGTTAACATTGTTTATCGCTGTAAGCACGAGGAATTCGAGTTTTGTCCGAAAATTAAATTACAATAAAGGTAAATAGGGGAAATCATAACAAAACAAACTTTTTGAATAGCTCACTTTCAGCTTAATAATATACATTTTCATATCAGCACACCTAATAATTGGAAACTCACTACTATCTTGTCTACGTTTTTCAGAAACTCCCTGCCAACTAAACTCGTGGGAAAATGAAAACAAATCCTGACAAAAAGCCTCCATTACAAATTAAAGAGCGAAAAATAAATGGGGACAACTTTCCAGCTAGAAGAATACCACCAAATGTTCTAAAACGCACCCTTGAAATCGCCACTAACTTCGAGGATGGATTTTGGACAAATAAAAACACATCGTGTGTTCCCGCAACCAGCTACGAATTATACAACTGTGCAAAACGATCAGTTACCTCAGAAAAACTGCGATTGGCTCGAAATTGCCTCATGCAGCGGGACTACAAGAATCTGGCCAAAATTCTGGCCTCCAATCATTTGGGGGAAGGTACGCTCCAGAAGACGGCATTCACGGTATTCTCGGAGTATTCCAGCTTGCTACAAAAGCACCCAAAACTGAACACAAAGATTGCCAAATCCCAACGGCAACCGACTAATCCAGAAAGTTCCAAAATTGAGGAGGAAAACATAGACTATCTTTTATCTTAGTTTAAACCCCATTCGATTTCATACATTTATTAAATCCAACCAAAAAACTAAACGATTGTCTTTATTTTTGGTAAAAACACAACCTTATATATGTGTATATTTAATAAGCGTTATGTTCTTCCTTTTATTTGACTTATATATAATATATTAAGGTTTTGCTAAATAAATACTGAAACGTGTGTACAAAATGTGTGAAAAGAAAAAGGTGTGTGGTGTTTTAAAAAATTGTGTATATACAGTTTAGATTTTCAAAATGATCATATGTGTCAAACAAGTCTCGAAAGTAGATACCTTGTAATTTGTAATATTTAAATACGTTTATATATATAATGGGTACTTAATTGGTAACAACTTCTAGGTACAAAGGGCTTTTGCTTTCCTTTTCGCAGAATAATGCTCGGTTTTCTTTATAATAGCAATGGTGGCTCTCGAATTACGTTCGCAATTGGGTTAGTTTGGGCATTGGTTTAGATAATTTGATATTTCTTTCAACGTTGTTTTATAAACTCTTCGTCAAACCATCAACAACAGATTTAGAATACTTGATTACGAGTGTAAGCCAAGTTCAAGATCCCGACCAGGTCGGACCTACCGTGGATATAGTTAGTGTCTGTATATGGCAGCATAAAGTACAAGCATACAATACATAGTTTTATCTCCTGACAATTCTTCTGACATTGAGTAACTTTTGCGCACAGCTTTGTAGGCTAAGATAAAGTTATGTAGATTTAGATACGCCACGAATTACGGCATTAGCAGGAAAGTTATCAGTTATCAAAGCGCTAACTTTGGGAAGGAAGCCTTCGGGAAATGCACAGCAAGATCTCTACTTAAAGGCTCTGATTGAAGTATAGGTGTAAATGAGTAGTTCGCTTCTAAGCTAGGGTGGCTCACTTGAGACGTTTACATGTTTAGTCTTAGGCAAATAAATAGTCGCACGCTTTGTGATAAAATGCTTGTAATAAATAAAAACTTGTCTTATGTATCATTAGGGTTTAAAAAGACGCATACACACACATCTATATATATATCTATATACAATCACGCGCAGCCACACACTCAGCACAAACAAAGGATTGATTAATCGGGCAGCATATGCACGAAGCTGACGGGAAACATGCCCTTCCTCGCCGGCTGACCCTCGATGATGCCTTCCATCCAGTTCTCGTCGTCCGTACGCTCATTCAGCACGATCAGGATCTCGCCCTCCTTGAACTCCAGCTCGTCATCGTTGTCCGCCACGCAGTCGTAGAGAGCACGGCACCGTCGCTGACCATTCTGTTTGGAAAGTGCAATATGGATTAGACTTTGATATTAACTAGGATGATAAAACAAAGCTTACATAGTGGAACTTCCCGCCTGATCCTGGTGCGCCGGTCTTCGACGGATTGTCTGGCGACGAGTTAAGTCGGTCGTTGTCGCTCGAGGACACGTTCGACTCGGCGGAATGGTCCAGGCCGCCGCCAGAGCTGTCCATGTCAGTGTGCCAGGACTCGTAGTCGGTGAAATTGGCCGACTGATTGATTAACTGGAATATGCACAAAGGATGATTATTAGCTAAACTGAGCAGTATAATGGCATATTAGAGAGCAAACAAAATTGAACACAGAGAAAGATCGATTCGATATAGTTTGTGAGTATGGGCGCATAGGGTTAGAGCTTTTGAGAGATGCACAAAACGAGACACTTAGTAGAGAAACGACAACTGCAACAGCAACGACAACAATAAGTTTGCATAGTTCGCTTGTCAAAGAATGAAAGTGCAAATGAGCGGAGGTGCTTGCCATTTACCGTCTCCTCGCTGGACTGGCATCTCAGTGCGATGATGTGTTGCTTGCGCTGCAAATTGTTTGCCGAGTGCGGATCAGATCAAATACAGAGAAAGGTATGGGTTTTTTTCAGCTAAAGGTCCTTTCAATTACCCACTACACTCTATTTGGGGGACTTACCTTGCGAGGAGGCGCCACAGGACCCTCGTCCATTGAACTAATGCTCTCGTTTGACTGGCCGTTTGAAATTTCACGCTCTGTGGGAAGAAAGATTGTATATTCTGCGATTTATCGACGCTATCTTGATGCTCACCTGGCGGGGGCCCAGGTGGAGGAATCTTTGGCCGTGTCAGCGCCGATTTGTCCACATGCTTCAGCGTTGGCAACTCACCGGTGGGCGGAAGGACCAGCTTGGCGCCCGCTAAATGGATATTTCTGTTCAGCGACTCGCCGCTGGGTGAACGCTTATGGCCAAAGGTCGTCATGGCGGGCATGAGACTGTTGTGGCTTCCGTTGCCCGATCCTCCGGGATCCTGAGACACTCCATACCCGTACCCTCCGCCGCCCCGAGGGCTGCTTTCCACGCTACGAAGGTGCGGCAACGTGCCGTACGCCACGTCCAGCGACTGGTTCTTGTGATTAATGGCGCGAATGTCGCTGGCATCGAAGTTTTGCGAGTGTCGCGGCGGATGAGGCAGAGTGCCGTAGAAGGAGCTGGACGAAGCGCTGCCCAGTGTCCCGGGCGGCGGTGCCGGGGCCGTTCGCTTCTTCAGCGAGTTCATGTTGGCCGTGGACGTGGACTTCCGTGCTCCCACCACATTGCCTCCAAGATCGCTTTGCATGTTCAGGCTGTTTCTCGCAGCGCGGACGCTCTGGCTGGAGGCGGAACTGGGACTGGAGCCGCCGTTTCCGGCCCCACCGCCTCCCACATTGGTGGCACTGCCCAGATACTGACCGACGCTGATGTGCTGCTTTGGCGAAGTGCCCGCCGAATGTGTATAGCTGGGCAGACCGGAGGGCAGAGTGAATTGGCGGCTCGGACAGTTGGCGATTGGACTAGAACTGGACTGTATGGAGTCGCAAGTGGAGGAACGTGAGCGCAGAATGGGCGAGTCCCCGCCAGCAAAACTGGGGGGACGCGAACGGGATTTCTGCAAGCAAACCAAACAGGCATCAGCATAGATATTAATTAAACCATAAGCATAACATACGCGCTCATCGATGACCGTCTCATCGTCACTGAAATCCGTGGAACCATCCTCGTTGGGCAGATTCCAGTCGGTGTTTATGTGGTCGAAGGCGCTCTTCTCCCGCTTAATGGCACATTCAATCTGCAAGATATCATTAAATGGATTGGTATTTGTACGCGTGGACTTGTTCGATGAGTCTTACAAGCTCCCTGCAGCTATTGTGTCCCATCTCTTTGGCAATATCCAGCGCTGTCTTGTTCTGAGAGTTCTTGAGCTCGTAGTCCGCCCCGGAGCGGAGCAATAGCTTCATGCACTCCCTGCGATCGTGAAGAGCACACAGATGCAGAGCCGTGTTCTTTCCGGTCACGTCCAGCAGGCCAGCCGGATTGGTGGCTTTGTTGAGACCCTTGGGCGGCATGTTTTGGATGAGAAAATCGACTATGTGCAGCGTAGAACCCATCTCGCGCAGCACGGCCAGATGGAGGGCCGTCTCGCCGGCATCAGAACTGGGCAGACAGCAAGTGAGATCCGCTCCTTCCGCCCACACCTGGAGCAACTGACTCATGTCCGCATTGACCACCGCCTGCTCCAAATCGCACCGCAAGTCGTTGTCATCCGCGCAAGTGCGCATCACATAGCGCTTGGCCACATACTTGGCACGGATGAAATCGTAGCGCTCCTCCCTAAAAACGAAAAATTTAGCAACAATCACATACACATCCTAATTAAACTTACATGCTGCTCTCGTGCTGGAGCTTGCCCCTTCCCAGCTTGGCCTCCATAATGTCGTTCAGCGTGCTGTTGCCCATGGCTCGAGCGATTAGCAGGTTGGCCGTGGTCAGGTTGTCCAGCGTAAGGCTCTGGATGCGCGAGTGGTGCACGCCCAGGTCGCGATGCACACCAGAGCACTGGATGCACACCAGAATGCCAAAGTTCAGGCTAATCCAGGTCACATCGTTCCGCGAGCCACAGTCGCAGCACCGATCGTTCCCTGGCAGAAGCTGCACGTAGCGGATCACAGTCTTCTGCAGCTCCACCAGACTGGGACTCATCTGTGGATTGGCGTGCTGGAAGGCTTTGGTCAGCGCCTTTTCTTTGCAGTTCACCAGCACGGCCATCCAGGCCTTCTGGTCGCCCTCATCCTCCGCCTGAAAGTGATACGGACGGTTGTCTGCGAACATAAAAATGCGGTGCATCATGAGATTATGAAAGATAAAGGCAACCAATTTCACTTACAGCTAATCAGATCAAAGCCACGCTTGTCATCCGGCACCGGCTTGATCTGGCAGGTGAGCAGATTGACGCGCGTTGGCGGCTTGGACTCGTCCGCATGGAATATGTCGAGGAATCCGTCGCTTGTGACCCGGCAGCGTCGTTTCTGCCACACGCGACGCACCTTGCCCTCACTCTTCTTGAGCAGATGGCCCTGTCGGGTTACGCCGTGGTGCTTGTCGCCCTGCAACTGGTGGAGGGAGTAACCAGCTCCCCCACTACGGCTCTCCGACGACGGCACATTGTCCACTCGCTCGAAATCTGGAGTGCTTCTCAAAACTGTTCGCAAGTCCAGTAAGCTGCGACGATCCTCGTCCTGCTTCTGCTTAATCTCATGTAGTTTCTCGCTGAGATCGCCGATGTAGGTGCCGAAGTGCTCGATCGTCTGCAGGCCGTCCTTGAAGTAGCTGTATGGATGGTGGGCAGCATTTTAGTACAAGAGATCGGCTTTAGCTTACTGTATTAATTCACTTACTTGCTCAGTGCGTGATAATACTCAATAAGGTGCTGCAACAGCTCGATGCCCGTCTTGGTCTTGATGTCCTTGTACTTCAGCAGATACTCGCAGGTCTGCAGCTGATAGAGACGACGCTCCTTCTCCATTTCCTCGGCCACCACGGCTGCGTCAATCTCCGTGCGCACCATGCCCGCCTCCTTGGCCTGCGCCTTCTTCTCCTTCTCGATCTTGATGAACTTTGCCTCGTAGTCCTTGGCCGCCTTGTCGAACGGCCGCTTCATGTCGCCCTTGACGCCCCGCAGTTCGCTCTTCAGCATTGAGTCCACCGGAAACATCACAATGTTGTTGATGTTTTGCATCTATTTGGGTGGGTAAACAAGTTAGCACACAGATAACTCCGTAATGGGCGCAAGCCAGTGATATCTACCAGGGTCTTCATCAGCGCACTGAGCTCCTTGGTGACAACGCTGAACTTGAGGAATGCGGCCCCAATGTCCGGCTCATCCTGTTCGATGACCTTGCCGCCCAGGCGCTCCAAGGCCCGCACCATAAACATCTCATTGTCCACATGGGCTGCAAGATAAAAGCACCCCAAAGATTATTCGCAAAAGAAGAATATATATTTTATCATACTCACTGTTTCCCGAGTTGTGGATGGCCTTGACCGCCTTTTTAAGCTTCGTTAGACCCTCCCGATCAAACTCCAATCGCTGTAAGAGAGAAGAGCACTTAGTTAAAGATATGATCACTTCAATAAACAAAATCAGAAGTTAATGATAGCTATGATGTTTAAAATATTCTTAGAAAGGTTAAAAAATTTTAATTATTTTTCAATTTGCGAAATTCGATTTAATATTTAATGAGTAGGCGGCACCTTCTGTGTTGTAAAGGAGCAGCCACAATGCATTCCCAAGCTCAGCCAAAAATGGGAAGACAAAATAGAGGAAACGCCTTGGATGGACGGCGAATGAACAATATATTCCCAGATTGAAGTCGCGTCAATATCGGCATTAGGTATTCAGTCCGCTTGCTGGTTGACCAACCCCTTCGATGTTCCCCCACAGTTTATGGCACTAGCTAATTGAAAATGTACGACAAGGTCACTTCTATTATTAAACTTAATAACCGAACAAGCCCCATTTCAAATGCAGTCGCATGCACCAATTAAGACAGCAAGTGAAAAAGATTTCAGGCACTTCTCCCCCCATAAACACGCCCCCTTTTCCCGGCATGAATGTTTTATGTGGCTGAAGTTTTTCGATAAACAAAAGCCGGAACCACATAAACATTATTTCAATCCAATTCTGAAGTTAAAACGAAAAAGAGTTCGTTTCCCCCATTGACCCATTGACTCTCCCCAATTGCTTTCAATTCGAAATGTTGTATAGAAAATTGAATTAGCCGCCAAGAAGAAAGGGGCAAAGGGATCCCGAATTCGCCAGGGAATCACATAGAAATCGGCAGAGATCGCTTACATTCCAGTTGAAACTGAAATATGAGCTACGGGCAAGCAACTGGCCAATAAATTCCCGAGATTAGATTAAATGTTATGTGCTGAAAATAATTTACAAGCGATTCGGAAAAGAGCCAGCTCCAGGGAAACCTGACTATTTGCGATTGCAATTCGATACTAGGCGATAGTGGCAAACATCTGGGGACAAACGAACCCCGGGCAAAACGGCTGGAGAAGATTAGTCATGGGCAGAGGTTGAGCAAATTACCGGGAATGCAAACAACACGCCTAGAACGAAAACAAAAACCAGCTAACAATATTCGTCAACTTGTTTCGCTCTCTTGACGAGCTGACTTGCCCAGTTAGCTGTTTTGATAACAAAAGATGCTAATTTATAATAAGTCAAAGCCCCAGAAGAAGGCCAAAACCGCAACACTTTGTTAGAGAAGCGGCCAAATGAATGGCACACAGAGAAACTCTTGGCTGAACCAAATTAAATTTCATTTTAGACAGTTTTACAGCTGCTCCAAATATAATAAACACGCAATGGGAGAGACTGGCTGAAAAAAAATGAAATAAAATTCATTTAACTGGCGGAATGGAGGTCATTGGGCTGCTTGGGCTACACCAAAAATCCATCAGCGAAATTAAATATTAAATGTTTGATGTGGTGTCCAAGAAGGCGGCCCAGAGTTCCCGGAAAAAGTGGGAATGACGTGACCAATAAATCGTCTAATTTTGTCTAGCTGGGCGCTGCATTCGCCGGGGGAATTGGAGCATTATACATAAATAAATGTATATATTGCACAATCGGGCCACTCTAGAATCCGTTCTAATGACAAAATGAATGAATTTTCCACTTAGGCAGTCGGCGTTTTCTGTGGGCGATATCCCCAACTTACTTAGTGTCCGTACGGGAATAGCTTGGGCTCTCGGTTTCGCTTTTCTTATCACACGCCTTTTTCCGGCCGTACAATATTCTTTGTGTGCTTAGCTTTATCAGAGGGCGGACGGGGTGTGCGTATTATATATGTGTACTTATAAAAAGCGACACCACAACAGCTGCCCTGAGTAAATATAGAAATTGCAGCATGCCCATGTGGCAACCACTCCCACTCCGGCGCCCAGTTCCCATTCCCCCGCTCCCCTAGCTTCATCTGCATTGAAATTGCCAGGAATGCACTTTGTATTTTCATAATACTATTTTTATGGAATCGAGAAAAACCACCTTGCGGGGAAATTGAAAGAGAGAAAGAGAGAGCGAAAGCTGGTGAGAGAGACCGCATTAAAATAACAGGCGGTGGCTCATTTTGGCGCCGCGCCAATTTACAAATCTTTTTGCTACTTCCCCCTGTGCAAATAATAATCATCATCGTTTTGCGGGGGTCGTCGTCTAGCATGTTTACTGCAGTATTACACGGCTATATATCTAGTCATGCTCCCATTTTCCCTTTCACGGAATTCCACCAATTCCTTTAAGTATGCAGAAATTACGAGCTTGAATTTTGGATTGTATCACCAAAGTGCTTACTAAAATCTTAAAATGATTGCTAAAAGATCTTTTAGCCATACTTCGTAGAATCCACAGTGATAATTAAAGTAGCGGGGGAATAACTTTATTTTCTTTCTGCTAAAATAAGACTAATCATCAGCAAGGGACACATTTTGATAATTATTCATACATATATGGAACGGGAAACTGAATAGTTGTGACTCTTGGGACTCATTTTCATTACAAATAAATTATTCATCGGTTCGAAGTCTTCGAAATGTAAAACCACAATGATAACAAATAGTTAAGCCCTATTTAATTGTACATATATGATATAATAATTCAGTTGAATATATTTTCTTCTTATCACTTAAACATTTCTTTAAGTAGCTACTATTTTTCTCACAGAAAGTAATATTTAAATTAATTTCTTAATTGCTGAGCAGTGTCATTGTAAAGTGTAAATGCATATATGTATGTACTTCAATTTCAAAAGTGAACTGCCTAGAAATACTGGAAATGCACATCTGCGAATGGGATTCCCGGAACACACCTGTAACAAGACTGGATTTGCACATCAACCACCTTGAACTATTGTTTTGATTGTGTACAAAGAGATGGGCAGATGGTTCGTTATAGATCCTAGCTACCTAAGGGATAACTGCGATCCCTCGGACGACACTCACCTCTTCCAGAACGCCAATCGTGTGGCGACAGTCGGGCATCCGGGAGGCGAAGGTGGAGGTGGTGGGCGAGCTGTAGTCGGAGCGCGTCTCCTCCACGAACTCGGACACGGCAATCAGGGATGGCGGCATTTTGCTCAGGATATCCTATCCCGATGTCCTGATGTACACGTATCCCTCACTCACACGCACACGGCACCACACTCACGCACACGCACGCGATTCGCACGCACACCAGCTCAGGCCCAAGGCCGTGGCACGGGAGCAAGCAAAAGTGGGAGAGGGACGGCGAATAGCTGAGAAACCAGGATAACGCCTCTATCTCTATGCACTGTACGAGTTTTTACGCCTTTGTTCACTCCCGATTTGTGTTGTCGCTCGTCGCACTTTCCCTGGCACTGTAACTATTTCTATATCCATATATCCACGCACTGGCGTTCTCATCATCCTCTCGCGATTTGGATTTTGCTTTTCGCTTTTCTGCGTTTTGGGTACTGGCACACTCAATCACTCGTACTGCTGCACAATTAACGCTGGCTGCTTTTCGATTCTGGGGGAAGTGCGCAGAGCCCGGGCAGCGGGTCCAGAAGTCGCGCGAATCATGGCAGGATCAGCAACGCACTCGACTCGGACTGGGACGCGCGGCACTGGACATAGTCGACCTAACTTTAGGCGTGATTTAATACTTTTGTTTTATTGCGATTTTGTGCTGCTGGCGTCTCGCTGCGTACAGTGGGTGTTGTTGTTGTCCTATCGATAGACGCCACACAGCTATCGGCCATCGCCAGCCAACTCATTACTGCGCTCGACAACAGAGTGCTCGATAACATTAATCGGCTAGCAGCAACGCGGTGTGGATTTCGTTCGGTTTTTCTGCTTTTTCATTGGCATTCGCTTTGAAATTGAATAATACCATTAAGATGGCTGGCAAGCGACAGGCCACCTCGAACCTGAACCACGACAACTGGGACCAGGAGGAGGAGCCCGAGGAGCGCGGCACCTTCCGCACGGCCAGCGAGCAGGAGCTAAAGACACGCGTTATCAAGAAGGCGCGCCGCAAGATTGCCGGTGGATCGACCGCCGCTGGCGAGGATGGCCCCGAAGAGACGCCGTCGGAGCCCAAGAGCGTGTTTAGCGGATTCTCCGGTGGGTTTTTGATCCTTTTTTGCGTTTGAGGGCTGTGCTCACCCCTGGTTTGCTTTCAGGTTTCGGAAAGCCGGCTGCAAGCGCAGCGGCGGGCTCGCCCTTCTCCTTCCTGGCCAATCTGCCGGCTTCAGCCGCCACCACTAGTAAGGCCTCCTCCTCCACCAGCGAGCCAGCGAAGCCCTCATTCTCCTTCGGGCTCAGCTCCAGTACGGCCGATAAGCCGGCCAGCTCCAGCATTTTCGGTACCCCCAGCATCAGCAGCACGGGACCAACCCCTTCTCCGGCCAAGGAATCAACAAGTACCACCGATGGCGCCAAGCCGTCCACCTCGATTTTTGGCAACATATCAGTGCCCAAAAAGGAAAGCAGCGAGCCCAAGTTGCCGGTGGCTAGCAGCAGCAAGCCAGTCAGCTCCACTTCCACCACCTTGGAGACCTCCGAGTACCGCGAAAGCGTGGCCGAGTTGAATCGGTCTGTTATGAAGTTCCTGCAGGAGCACATGGACAAGAGTCCCTATTGCATTCTATCGCCAGTGTTCAAGAACTACGAAAAGCACCTGAAGGAGCTGCAGGACGAGGAGAACGCCAGAACAAATGCCACGAAGGCCACAGCAACACAGCCCAGTTTTGGAGTGCCGGCTGCAGTCGTACCTAGTGCAACTTCGCCATCAAAGCCGACCTCCACGTTTTCCTTTGGCAAGCCCAGCACCCCCATAGGCGGCACCACATCGCCCTTCGCCAAGAAGCCCAATTGCACTGTAACCAGTGGCGGAACAACCACCACGTCCACGACTCCGCAATTCTCCTTCGGCAGCACGGCAGCTACCAGTGCTCCGGTGTCGACTACCGCCAGTATCTTCACTTTGCCACCAAAGCCACTTGGAGAAGCCAAGGCCGAAGATGCACCTAAATCAAGCATTTTCAGTTTCGGTGCAAAGGATACTACAACCAAGAAGGACGAGCCTGTATTCTCGCCACCGAAAACCAATGGCTTTAGCTTCGGACTAAAGAGCAGCAGCGATGACAAGCCAAGCTCCTCGTTGTTCGCAGGTTTCGGGAAAGCACCCGATGGAGGAGGAGATGCCGTAAAGGGATTCTCCTTCACCAGCAGTGCCAAGCCCTTCTCCTTCGGAAACATTCAGCCGCCAGCAGCAGCCGCAGTCAGCGAGGAAGCGGAGGATGAAGAGGACAAGCCGCCAAAAGTCGAGTTCAAGCAGGTGATTTGATTACAAAATACTTAAGGTCGATGGGAAGGTAACTCAACCCTTGTCTTTAAACAGGTCGTAGAGGATGATGCTGTATACTCGAAACGTTGTAAGGTATACATTAAGAAAGACAATGACTATGGCGACCGCGGCGTGGGCACGTTGTACTTGAAACCGGTCAAGGACTCGGAGAAGACTCAACTGCTAGTGCGCGCCGATACCAATCTGGGCAACATCCTGGTCAACCTTATTCTGAGCGAGGGAATACCCTGCCAGCGCATGGGCAAGAACAACGTGATGATGTTCTGCGTGCCCACACCGGAGGACACCAAGGCCTCATCGCTGTTGCTGCGCGTAAAGACCGGCGACGAGGCCGACGACTTAATGAAGAAGATCAAGGAGCACATCAAGTAGAGATAGACAGCTAACAAAATGAATTCGTACATCTGAATGTTGTTTAATCGTTTATACTTTAAATACTATACAATTACGAACACCTGGAAATAGAACACAAGAATGTACACATAATCAGTCGATTGTGGCTACAACGATTTTGGCCTCTATCATGTCTTTAAGCTGAACACTTAAAGATCGCACTTCTTCAAAAGATTCGTCTAAACCGCTCACATAATATTGTCTCATTATACGTCCGATTCCCGAGGGACATGCTACAAATAGATTGAATTTTAGGTTCGAAATTACAATCTGCAGTTATAGTGACTTACTGATGGTCTCCACTGTAATTGTTTTGGTACGGCGGTTGACGTAGGTGCAGTTTCCGGCAATAAACTCTGTTGCCCCGGAACTCGGGGTTCCCTTGACCTTCAGCAACTTAAACAGAACCGTGTCGCCCCTGGTCGGCAGATTGTTTAGCGGAGTTGCACTCCGCAGCAGGTCCTTAATTATATCTAAGGTGTTTTTATCCTTCGGGACTAACAAGTAAAAGATTACTTATGCAATTCGGATAATTTTCTTTTATATTACCTGGAACAGCCTCCACATCAGAATCCAAGTCTGATTCATCCATATTAGAGTCATCTACGACCATTACGTCGTCATCAGAATCCGAGATAACATTTTCGGCACAAATGCGCACTGGTGGAAGTTTTATAGCATTAGAATCAACTTCATATTTAATCTCTGATATCTCAGCTTCATCTGCCAGAGTGTTTTCGGCATTGGATGTGTCGGCTTGAAGAGTTGCAATCACTTCACTTGTATCATCCGGTAGAACTGATTCAGCTTCAGTAGAGTCGTCAGGATGAATATCTTTAGATTCGATTGTATCGTCTGGTAGGGTTGTTTCAATTTCCGTCGAATTGGCTGGAAATTCGAGTTCTGTTTTAGTCGAATCGCCTGGTAAAGAGAGTTCAGCTTCTGCAATGTCCTCTGGGCGAGTAGTTTCAGCTTCTGTTATGTCCTCTGGGCGAGTAGTTTCAGCTTCTGTTATGTCCTCTTGAAGAGTCGATTCAGTTTCTGTTCCATCTTTAGGCAGAGTGGCTTCAGCTACAGAGTCTTCCAGAAGACTTACTTCAGCCCCAACATGTAAGGACGTGTGCCGTAATTTTTCTGGCACATCAACGTCTTGCGTGGATTCCGATTTCAACATCAAAGTGGATGACTCTTCGCCATTGACTGCCACTGGCTTAGCCATTTCCTTGTCTTTCTTCGGTATAAAGCCTTTGTTATTGGGTGTAATTACTATATGCTCTAAAATTTTAACCTCGTTTATCTTTTTTGGAATTTCGAATGTGCGTGCAACATTGGAGTCCAGCTCCAAGAGAGGGCAACGAAACGAAATCGATGGACGAGGAGAAGTTTCCCCTTGCTTATCCACCGCAGTAGTAGAAATCTTTTGCGATTCCTGGTAATTCTTGTTTTTGGAACGATTTAGCTTCTGGGAACTCTGCTTATTTTGGTCCGGAGGTACTAAATGAGATGCTTTAGACGGAATTCCAGGAGATCCCAAAAGGGTCTTGACTTTGGAACGCTCATCGTGTGCAACTTCGTCTTCCTCTAGCGCCAACGCAATAGATTTTTCTGACTGAATCTCGGGCGATTTCGCGAGGCTCTTGTTTTTTGACATTTTTGTCTCCTCAAGAGTGCAACGAGAAGTACTCGTTGGAGCTGATGTTCCCTTTTCCTCCAGCTCAGTTGTCAAATGAACATCAGACGAATTATGGAAATTCTTCTTTTTGGAACTCTTTTTCTTGTTTGTTGGCTCGTCTTCTACAGTCGCATTACTAATTTGTGACTGAATTTCAGGCGTTCTAGTTGCGCCTTTCTTTTTAGAACGCTTTGACTCCACAGAAGGTCCAGGAGCATCTTTTTCATGTTCCATTGCTTCTTCAAGAGATGTTTTTGCCTCAATTTCGAGCCATTTTGTGTTGTTTTGGTTTTTCGAGCGCTTTGATGGGCGGAGGGGAGTGGAGGCGTCTACGTTAACCTCTTCCTCGGCGGAACGATTCTTGCGCTTCTTGCTGGATTTTACTGGAGCAGGACTCACAAAAGCATCCTTGTCATGATTGCCGAACTTAAAGGCCCTGCAAGAGATGCAATAGACTTGTATATCATCGTTAAGCGGAGTAAGTTCACCTACTTAAGTCCCTCGGCAGATTTGAGTACTTTAATGGATTCTCTCGGGGGCAGAAAACATCCATCTGTGGTCAACAGGCTGATGTCCTTCTGCAGAGGACAATTTTGTTTTAAATAAAATAGTACTAATTTGTTATAATACATACCAAGCTGAATAGGTTTTGAATATGATCTTGGACGTCTTTGATGTTTTGCCAAGTTGCATCGATGAAAACCAGCGACTGCCGACGTTCGTCCTTGAAAAAGTTGGACAGATCCACCTTCATGCTGGAGCAATGCATGATTTTATTCGACACTTAATTCACACAAAACATAAATAAAAAAATGCGCCCACTAGATTAGAGGTGGAATTAAATCCGATATCACTCAATCGATATTTTTAATTTTCAGAAACCATTAATTGAAATTTAAATTTAAAAATGTCTAGCACACAAACCAATTTTACTTCTAAAAACCTTTTTTAAGAACGTTAGCTTAGAGGATAAAGTGATAAATAAAAAAAAGCTATCCCTTAAAACCCCCACCCCTTTGTGCTATCGATAGCAACAGGGTACATATGCACGACCGATAACGATAAGGCACTTCTTGTGTACTCTACCAACGAAAACAAATAGTTCTTATCAATACAAGATTGGCATTAATCACGGCTCCGAATTAGATCAATGATGTGATTCCGCCACGAGGACGCCGTTCCGTTCCGATCCCACTCCAAAATGAGCCACGGCGACCAGAGTCACAGCCAGAGCAGCCAGCGCAGCCAGGAGCGCACTGGCGGAGGCGACTCCAGCAAGGACAGGGAGAAGGAAAAGAAGGGCTGGTTCCACTCGCTGACCAGGCGCAAGAAGTCCGACTCGGCGCTAGCCGTTTCGGCATCCGCTTCCACCAGTGGTTGCCAGTCGCAGAACAACAACAACGAGGTGTGCGTCCTTGAGGCAGCGAACTCATCCATGGCCAACTGCAGCAATGGGGGCACGACAACGGGAACCCTGCGCAGGCGGCGGGACAAGGACAAGGACAAGCGGAACGTGTTCGCCAGACTCCGCAGGAAGGTGGGCCAGGGACTCAGCTCACTGCGCAACTGGCACTCGATGAGCGACTGCGACGACGGAGGGACCACGGATGCCACCTACGAGTTCCTCACACCGGTCATCTGCCTGGAACCCACGCTGCCATTCACGCACGACTATTTGCGCTTCATCCGGAAGAAGTGGCTGGAGCGTGAGGACGCCCACTCACCCAACCAGGTCATGTACAAGGCCTGCTCCGAGATGATCAAGTAAGCGCTGTGTCTCTCGAAAGGTCAACGGTCGGTGGTGACTCATTTCCTTTGTTTTCAGCCAAGTGTGGTACTGGGGCGAAATCTCCAGGCGCGATTCGCAGCGTCAGTTGAGTGACAAGCCGACTGGGTCGTTCCTGGTCCGCGACTCTGAGACCAGCGGATCCCAGTTCACACTGAGCTTCCGGATTGTAAACGTAACGCTGCACTATAGGCTAGAGTTCAGAGAGGACTTTTGGCACTTCGAGGAGCTCAAGTACGAGTCGATTGTGGAGATGATCGAAGACATCTTGCACCGCTGCACCAACGACAACTTCGTTTGCTTCGTGAAGGTTCCCAACGAGATGCAGCCGCCGTTTCCGGTGATTCTTAAGTACCCGCTGAGCCGGTACGCCAACATGCCCAAGCTGCAGGATCTGTGTCGCCGCGTCCTGCAGCGCCAGATGTCGCGCGAGCAGCTGGCCCAGCTGCCAGTGCCGGCGCAGATGCTGGAGTACTTGGCGGTGGAGCGGGAGCTGGTGTTCCAGAGCTAGGCGCCACACCCTCCACCGCTGAGCCCCCGCTGGTCAAAGCTTTAACACGGAAGTAAACGCAAGCGCGTACACCAAAGAGATCCGGGCGAAACGAATCCCAGGCTGCAGTTACTCGTAATGATATTTGTTGGTCGGATTGGCAATATGTTTTTGATGCATTTCTACGCCCCAGTAACTAAGCGCACAGTCTCTTATCATGTGCACTCCGGAATCCCAGTGCGCAAGTTTTTACTGTATTGTACTGCTAAGTACCACTAGTACTAGTATCTTGTCTAGGATATAACTATGTTATTGGCCATATTTAGTCTATTGGTTTGTTTTCCATGGGTCTTGGTCAAGTCTACACTCGGCACAAGAGTGCGCGATTCCTTAACATTTTGTAAAAATCAAAGTATTGCATATGTATTAACGTTAGTCCTAAGCCAGATGTATTGTACTATTTACGTTGTTCGCATTTTTGTATTCCTAACTTGGACACTAACTTTTTGCTAATCTAGATTGCATGGAATATAGGCAGCTTTACGGCAATCGAATCTGTTCAATGCCAATTACTCTTGTTGCAATGTGTATGTATTTTATTTGAATCTATCTACGAATATTTTACAAGATTAAAATATCAATCAACTCATTGAGCGATCTTGCAGTCAATGAAGTTCGCGAATAAAGAAAGCATCACGTCTAAAATATACTTGGTTTATTCATACTTATACGGGGAGACTGTTATAGGTAAATTCTAATTTGGATTTCTTATCTACATAACTTCCGAAATTTTGGCTTAACCATCTAATACGACCACCTCGCGATCTTCCTGCTCGTCCTCCGCCTCCGCATGATCGTATATACGATAAGCCTTAAACTGACCAACCTTCACACCGTCCACGTAAAAGAAACTAAGGAAACATTTACGGCACAGGTAGGAGGGATCGTGCAGCTGTCGCCGAGACTTTTCTACAATGAAGCTATAGCTGCGAGTGCCGCACATATAGCAGGTCCTGCGATTGTAGGTGCTAAAGGCGTGAGGATAGGGATAAAGACTGCGATCTGGGCGTTTGCTGCGCGGCGTTAGCACCTCGACCTGTGAGATTACAAACAGGTGCTCACAATTTCCGTGGTGCAGGTAGTGCAGCGGTGAGCCCGGACTCACTGTCAGATCGATGAATCGTTTGCCCTCCATATTCTCCACCTTAAGTGTTTCTCCATTCACTCCGTTCGCTTTGGCTGCCCATTTTAACACGGTTTCCGAATATTCGGGATTGTTCGGATTGCGCTTGTCATTGTAGAACGTGTCGTTAATGAAGAAGTATCCTGGATTTGTGTCAATAGTGGGCAATGGAGCATCTGAATCATGGCTGATGTCCACGAATCGTTTGCCACGACAAACGCAGCTGATCTTGTCGCGCAACTCGGTCAGATAGTTGCTGCCCAGACAGACGTACTCCTCGGCGAACACTGGGATCTCCACCTTGAATCCTCGATGGTAGGCCCGCGGCGGACGGTAGAGACGCACGGTTAGCTCCAGTTCGCAGGCATCCAGCTGCAGATCGCCGCAGTCCGTCGGTGGTGGATTCAGTTTGTGGCTATACTGGGTGCGGCCGAAGGCACATTTACGTGACTTGGTCTTGTGCTGGGTGAGGGCCGAAAAAGTGGAGGGCACATGCTGATCCTCCTGGGGCTGGACAACGGTTGGACGAAATTGGTCGGCGCCGGGCTGGAAGACTGTAATCGAGCAGTCATCAGGGGACTCGATCAAGTCCAGGGAACAGCTCTCACCCACGTCAACGAGCACGGGGTTGGACTGCAGGAAGAAGGGCACTTCTTCGGCAGCGCCGGATAGTTTTGTCTCATACTCGGCAAGAAAATTTCGAAGGTTCAAGGTAGGTTCCGTCGATATATGTGGTCCCTCCATGATGATTTTAAGGATGGTGATTTTAATGATCCTCTCCAAACTTGTTGATCGCCTCTTTGTAGGTAATATTTAACTTTAACGACTCCGGCTTGGCCTCCGCCTGCTCGTCCTCATCGGCTCTAACCGATTTCTCGGCCTCCTGGTGCAAGTTATCTACGTAGACCCGCTCGAAGGATATCACCTTGGTGGTCTTGTCCACGTACTGGTATCGCTGGCGACACACGGACTCGAAGAGCGGATCGCTGGCCAGATTGTCCTTCTCCTTTTCGAAGAACACGTTTGTTCCCACCGAATGCTCGTAGCCTCCCCGGTAGATGCTGCCATTCACCTCCGCCATGGGCGCATCGCTCTCGATTCCGATGATCTTAACTGCCGCCTCCTCGTGGTTCAGCTGGTGCGGATTAACGTGGTTTTTGAAGTCCCCGAAAACTATGTATTCTGTGTCTTCGTATTCAGAATCGGAAGAATCGTTCATGTTCCCACCGATCCGTAAACAATATTGCAAAATATTTCGTGTTGTTATTACTTGACGAGCCTTCGACATGAAGAGCGGAAAAATGTAAGTCTTGTTCACACTGATGCCGCAACAGCAACAGCGTCGAAAGGAATGCAATAACAAAAGTGCATTATATTTTTCTTAGCTTTTGTTTTCATTTATTTATTTAATACTAGCCGAGGAACCGGAAACAGTTGCTAGGACTTTAAAATATAATACATACTTTACTTAGTAGTGAAATATGGTACATTAAGCACTATTACAAAGATATTTTATCAATTGCAATTTTAGACGGCAGTTCAGTGTGAAGCGCATATAAAACAACACAGTATAGTTATCGATGCAACATCTCACACCAAAACCTATCGGGGCGAAAACTGTACCGAACTGTCATCCCTGGAAACGAGGCGAATACAAATCTGTTTTCGGTGGCAAAATTTACGTGCGTTCTCGTATTTCTGTAAATATTAGTTCATAATAAACAATAAAATTAAGTGCTGACGTGGTCTGGCGTGCAAAGAAACCGAGTAGACTGCGAAAAGGTTTACTTTCGAGCGGAAAACAGCATTTCAAAGTACGTGTGTTTCCACGGGGCAGCGGCCATTTTGGGCGAACTCAACGTCAGCAGAGCGAGCGCCTCTTTGCACATATTTATAACGTCAGAATAGTGGGCGAAGTGGCGCGTAGAAAAGGGGAAAATGCATTTGAATACGAGGCTAATGGCGTTGGCGTTCCTCAACCTAAACTTACTCGGAAGGAATTCCAATATTTTCACTGCATTTCCATGTCGGCTCTCTTTGCTCGCTCTCTTTACGTTTCGACTCTCTTTGTGCTCACTTTCGCCGCCCTTTTTTCATTGACAGTTAGCTACGACAACTGCCGTTTTTGGGACCACGCCGGAAGCTTTTGCGCCACCAAAACCGAGCTTTTGCAGCCAACGTAAACGTAAACAAAATAAAAACCAAAACCATGGCCGACGAGGATATCACACTGAACGAGGACCAGCTCCTGGAGTCGTTGGACGAGACGAACGGCGAGCAGGAGACTGAGATAACCACAGAGAACGAGGTGAGTTGAGATGGCCAGTTGGCGAGGGGAGGCGATGCAATGCGATACGATGGCCAAAAACCAGTTTCTTGGCCCGCCCTGCGAAAGCCCTCCCAGTTCCCTGGAAAAGCTCGCAAAGCTTTGGGGGATACATGTTCAAAGCCGAGAGTCGCAGAAATGGCTGCCATTTTCAAAGCGTCGCTTCGCATCACCACTCCATTGTCCATTGTCTGCGTGCTTCTTGGGCGTTTACTCATCCATCCCATCCGAATCCCATTAAATCCCATCTTTTCCGCGTCGCCAGGAGGAGGGCAGCATGCAGATCGACCCTGAACTGGAGGCCATCAAGGCGCGCGTCAAGGAGATGGAGGAGGAGGCCGAGAAGATCAAGCAGATGCAGTCGGAGGTGGATAAACAAATGGCCGGTGGGTCTACCACCGGCTTGGCCACCGTGCCGCTTTCCCTCGAGGAGAAGCAGGAGATCGACACGCGGTCCGTCTACGTGGGCAATGTGGATTATGGCGCGTCGGCCGAGGAACTGGAGGCTCACTTCCACGGCTGCGGAACCATCAACCGCGTCACCATACTCTGCAACAAGGCTGACGGCCATCCAAAGGGATTCGCGTACATCGAGTTCGGATCAAAGGAGTTCGTCGAGACGGCCCTGGCCATGAATGAAACCCTCTTCCGAGGTCGTCAAATTAAGGTGGATAGCAAATTTCTCTTTTTATTTATACCGGCTACTCATCGAGTTTAATTCTTCTAACTGAAATCAAATTAACAAATTAAAATTAATATAGGAGTATTGAGAATAAGTCTGTCTTGATATCAAACAACGTAACGATTCCCGACTTTTATTAAGAACAATGTTATCTTTTACTTACAAACTTACAAAACCGTTTCACTTACATAGTAAACAAATTCTATGAGTAGCGGTTACATACATATTGCCTTGTAGATTATATTCTAACAATTATTCATTGATTTGTAGGTAATGTCGAAGCGCACAAACCGCCCTGGCCTCTCCACCACAAACCGTTTTGCCCGCGGCAGCTTCCGAGGACGAGGAGCCCGCGTCTCCCGCGCATGCTGTCACTCCACCTTCCGAGGAGCCCGACGCGCTATGTAAGTGGGCCCTGTCCGATCCCGATTGGATCCAGCTAATCCCGGTCTGTCTTTCGTTTCAGTAGGGGTTACCGTGGTCGCGCCAATTACTACGCTCCATATTGATTATTGTTTTATTAAAACCCTAGTAAGGTAAGCTCACAATTTCAAACTCATCTCCTGAAAACCCAAACGAACGAGACTGCTTTTTATCTACCTGAAACTGGTTATTTTTTTGGGGTTTGATATACTGAGTAACTAGATACGGGGAAGCCTTTTAGTTTTGCAATGTTTTTTTTTACTTATTTAAACAAAACTATTTAAAGTGATAAACTATTTGAACAACAATCTAAGGGGAACCTTTCAATAAAAATAATAGAAAAACAATTATTAACAGGATGAAACTTTTCAAATGTTTTATTTTATTTTTTTTAATATAGTTACTTGGAGTTCTAAAGTATATGCTAATTGGTATTAGAACCACTAACGACTGAGGCCTTCAGCTTCCTATTTTTAGTAAACTCTCTTTACAAATGATAAATAGAAGTTTGAATTAAAACATTAATATCATGTAGTTTAGGAATTTATATTATTAAGGCATAGCACAATAGTAAATAATGGGGATCCAAAATGTATAATACGGAGTCCATGACTGACTGATTTTCTATACCCTTCAAGTGAATGCCTTGTCTTTCATCCGCATCTTATTGGGACGAATAATAATGCCTTCATTTTCTTTACCGACACTCTTCTTTAATCCAATAACTATTTGATTTCAGATTTTTTTACAATATTATTTCAAAAAACATTATTTTATTGCCAAACTTCTTTGCTAAATAAAAACAAAAAAGAGAAAACAATCACAAGAGAAAACGCCAGAAAAAAATATTGTTTCAATAAAAAAAGCATCCCCAGCAAGAAAACAGGCGAAAAAGAAGAGACCTCGAAAAGAATAAAAAATCAACATGGAAAAACGAATATCTTGACTTGGCTATAATGTTTTTTGAAGCACCCAACACCAAACACCCCTTTTTCACACATTTTATTTTCAAATAAAAAATCAAAAAAAGATTATGAAAAACAAGAAGTTGATTTAGAAAAACAAAAAATATATATCAATAAATATATATAAAAGAAACGCAAAAGAAAACCACAAACCATAATAAAAGAAGTTAAAAGATGGCAAAATCAAGTAAAAGAAGGAAGAAAATAATAAAAAAATCAAAAGAACACAAGACTCTTGGCAAAGAAGTAAATCAACAAAATAGATAAAAAAGAAAGTGCGTAATTTATATATTCAAAAAAATATATAGAGTAAAGAAAAGAAGTTGAATTTTACTGAACTGAAAAAGATGATGACAAATATAATCGAATTAAACAAGCTATCAATGCCTTTCCTTTGGGCGGGACAAGGTTTTTGGGATTAAGGATGCGATGTCAAGCTGCTCCAACGGATTAAGTCACTCTACCAGCCCTGAACATTTAAAACTAAGCATGTGTGGCAGCAAAATAAATAGAACACTCTTCCTTCAAGCACTATTATATGGTTTTATTTCAATTTTAGGATTGCAGAGCCTGAGCGGATTTCAACTCGAAAATTCCGCCTTACTGGCGGTTTGTTCTTGCGGTTCTAGAATTGACGTGAAACGTGTGCGCTGCACATCCTAGTTCTTCTGGACGGCGGCCTGCACCAGGGGCAGGTTCTTGCCCAGGAAGCACTTGAAGCCACGGAAGGCCCAGGCGTTGGCGGGCGACTTCTGCTCGTTCTTGTCGGCGCACTTCTCGATGTCGGCCTTCAGCGCGGTCTTGTCCTCCTTGCCCTGTCCCAGCTGTGCCACCAGATGGTCCACCTTGAAGCCCTTGGTCTCATCGAACAGGTCGAACTTCACGAAGATGCACTGGATGTAGTTGCGGGTGATCTCATCATCGGGATAGTCGAAGGTTTTGTACTTGGCGATCAGGGCCTCGGTCACCTTGCTGCTGGTGCCGCACTCCTTGCGCGCGTTCTGCAGATCCTCCACGCTGCGGATCTTGTACTCGGCGGCGGAGGCCTGTCAGGGAACAAGAAGATTACTCCCTGCGATCATCAGCTACTATATGGTTGATACTCACCAGACCCAGGAGGGCACACAGCAGAATGGCAACAGCGTTCTTCATACTGGAATCCGTTTTTTGTATTTACTTTCTGAGAGGGTTTTGCGGGGACTGACTGCTCGCTCTGTGCTTAACCGGAGGAAACTGTTGGCTATGCACTGGGCAGCTCCCGCTTTTATACCTTCGAGCACTGCTCAATGTGGGTATGTCGCACTCAATTGTGGGGCGATTTTGAGTGTCGCTCAATTGAGTTGCACTCGCTGGCTGTAATTTGAATATCATTATGGAATTTTTTGATTATCTCGAGGTTGCTGAGATTATCCAGTAATAGATAAAACTGGTTTTCTATATCCTTAATCATAAGTTTAAAAAAACGACCTATCTTCCTAATTTTCCCTTTTTAATCCTTTCCAAACAAAACTTTTCCTTTTTACTTTTCGTCCAACATTTTTCTTTGGTCGATTATTTTGTTTAGATTTTTTTTAATTTTCGATTTACATATTAATAAATCATATTCTAAACATGTTGAAAGGGTTTTGCCATTTGCATAATATATGTTATTCCTTCATAGACGAATATACATATCTGAAAGTATATTTTCGAAGACCTACTGTATTCTTGGTATACAACAAATTATAAACATCATCAAGCGGTGGATCAGCTGATTTTGACTTCAGTTGACGAATTATTAACATAAACAGCTAAATCTTTTTAAATTTCCATTGTTTGTCTGGAGGGGCCGCAAGCGACGCGTCGTCTATAAACTATACATAAGTGCTCTTTGCATGGGTGGGGTATATGACAAAGGGTGTAAATAGATCAGATTTTTCCAGAAAAATCAGCTCTCATTCTAATAAGTCTTAGAGAAATATAAGAAGTGTCGTTGAGAAGGTGTTTTAAACTTCTTAATTTACAACAAAAGAAAGAGTTAACGCAGTGCAACACGGAAAATGTAACCGCAGATTATGTTGTTAAATCTGAAAGTACCCATAGAACGTGTTAAACCCTATTTGCGGTTCCTCTGGAATAACTCGCGTTTCAATATTACTGCGACCTTAAGATTTGGTGTAAAACTTTATTTATTAGTACACGTCCTCAACATTATAGTTCTAAAACAACTGTTTCCAAATCCGTGAATATTAAAAAATTGACTCCAAAATTTTCAAAAAGAATTCCATTTAACATAGAATTCATACATGTGGTATTTAGTCGTCATTTTTGAGGCCATTTTATAATACTTTTATTTCGAAAACTTTAATAATCCCGAAGACATAAAAATAAAATTTCAATCCCCATTTAAAATCTTACAAATTTTTACTTGAACTATTTACATTGCTATAATATCTAAACAAAAGCTTATCTAGAAAAATACCAAATAGGGTTTAACTCGTTTCGATCAGTACTTAAAGATTTGAAAATATAAACTGCGGGTACACTCCAAAAACCTAAAAATGTTTCACTATGTTCAAAGGGTTTTGTAATTTGGACCATATTTCTCACAGGATATTTTAAAATATATTAAAGTGGGAAAAAATATTGCATCTAAATACTTTAATTAAATAAGCATCGAGTTTTTTCATGTTAGGACGGCGTATTTCTAACTTTCAAAATTTAAATGAGAAAGTTAAAAGATGTTAGTGCGTTCCATTCGAAAGAGAGAGTACTATCTATTCGTGTTCACCTTTGTAAAATCTGTTTTTTAAGACTCCCCTATTTGGGAAAGTTCGGCCCCCTAGAAAAAGTCATTGTGGATCTGCCACTGAGTTTGCATGACCGACCATTTGTGGTCACTTAAGCTGCCCACTTCGTTGTCCGTGGGCCTGGGCCTTTGTACGGCAATGTGTATGGTGTACGGCCGGCCGGTCGGTCGGTCTGCTCTGCTCTGCATTAAATGAGCATTAATTGAATTGGCAAAATTACGTTGACAAATGAAATTCTCCCCCGCCAACGCACACACCACCCTTCGATGTCATAGATGTGCCCCAAGCCCCTCGATTTTTGCAGCCACATACGAAAATTTTCCACTGCAACATGAGTGGCTCCATGAGAATTGAGTGCCTTCCCAAGTCCACTCATCTGTATGTATATCATATATCAGGTGCCAGACAGGTGGTTTTCCAATCACAAACAGAGACGTGTTTATTTCGGCTTTCTTTAAATTTGAAGCATTTATTTGTATTGAAACACTATCAGTTAAGTATACATAGGTCTAAAGCACAGTTTTCATAAAAACTCCAAATAAAAACCTCATCACAATGAACTAAATTTAAATGATCACATACGAAAAATAATGAAATCGAAAATCACAACTCCCATACGCCGTTTGGAATATGCATCTTCTAAGAACCTGCAGGAGTCTCAAAGGAACTTACTATAGTGATAATAATAATAATAATTCAATTTTGATTAAAACTTAAGTCCGCCCATTTAACTAGAAACGATTCAAAGGTAAATGATAATGAAACCAAGACATTCGTGAATCCTGGCTAGGCTTATGCAAAGTTATAGATATTTCATTTTTGGTAAGCACATCTAGAGGGTTTGAAGCTAAGCAAACAAATTGGAAAAGCGCTATCTGCTATATAGAGTGTGTTGCATATTCGTATAAATATGGTTATAGTATAGTTAGGGTGCTAAGGAACCAGTTCACTTCTCGGGAATGGGTCGCAGGGTGGCGATGTCCACCTTGCTGCTCGGCGGCACCAGTGCCGTCTCCAGTTCGGGGATCTCCAGGTCGGGGATGGGGTCGCGCCAGTAGTTAAAGTTGGAGAACTCGGCGGAGGCTTCGTCGTGTTTCACCGGCGGGAACAGTTGATCGACAATGTACGTCATGCTGCAGTATCTGGAAAAAGAGGGCAAGTTATACATATGAGATCATATGAATCATTCAGGGCCAACACCTGTGGCCAGCAATCTCACATTCTTCTTCTTCCTTATTTTTAAACTAAAATTTTAATTTTAGAGCGACCAGATTTGCTTTAAAAGCAGCCTAAAAGTATACCTTTTTTAGAAGAAGAGGTTTGAGGCTGCGCTATACTTCCATCACAGTTTCCAACCATTCCAACCAGAATTTTGTAATCAATTAAAATTAATTTAATTAAAATGCAGTATATCCCAAGGCGTTTGCGCCCTCATTAAATTAATTTTCTTGGTTATTTTTACGCAGATGCCTTAGGATATACTGCAGTTTTTTATACAGTTAAATTTTTGAAACACGATCTATAGAATTCCATACTCACGCATACCTAAAATATAAATGTTCTTTTTATAGAAGATCGTCTACAAATATACTCTAACTACATTTAACTACCGGATCTAGCTCAGAACTCATGCCACATTCAGAGAAATAAAAGATTGCCATCACAGCGAAATTAAAGGTATATTTTGTTGGGTACTTCATATAATTGTCATCCTTAAAACTAGACATAAAGACCTGCTGGAAGCAGAATACTTTCAAAACTTAACTGGTCGGCGAACTTGGAGATCGCGACCTGGCACATCAGGCACAGACATATATAGGACACTCCTAACTCTCTCTTAGAAAACTTATCACAATTTGCTAGCTGCACAACCTTCGGCGTGGGATAGGACTAGGCTGTGTCTAGGAATTTATCCACTTGGGGGGCGAGGCCAGGATGACCTCGTTTTTGGAGGAGACGCGGCGGACTCGCATTATGAGACCCACATCGGCCGTCTCTTCGTCGCCGGAGGCCGCGTCCGCTTGGATGCCATCGTCATCGTTGGCAAAATCATCATTGTAGAGGGCTTCGTCATCGTCCTCGTCCCCGCTACTCTCCTCAGGAGCAGTGAGTGGTCCGTCCACGTCGGAATCGTCGCTGAACTGGAGCTCATCCTCCGACTCCTCGTCGTCAAAGACGTCCGTCCGGTAGTCGAAATCATCTTGTTGGGTCAGCAGGGGAAAGTATTCGTCGACTTCTAGCGACTGATTGATGTAGCCACTGTGTAAATTTGACAACCAAAATGCTTGAATTGAATTCGGCAGGCTTTTCGATCGATTGATTGATTGATTGAGTGGGGTGCGTTTTGGATAGATACTACACATATAGGAAGTACACTCATACAGCTTAGAAACACCTAGCGTTACGTGATGAAGTTAATTCGACTTGAGCCAATTAGCGTTTGTTGGGTTTGGTTTGGTTTGGTTGGTTTTGTTTTGCGAATTAGTTAACGTTATCGGATGTGGCATGAGTTCAGTAATGAGCAACACCGGAACCATATACATGGGAGAGACACATGTGCATTTACAGCTAACACTAGGCTAGGGGATCAACGGATCGCTACTTACGAGGACTGGAATGTTTGGGTCAGCTCGTGCTTCAGCTCGCCCTTGGTGTTGATGGTGAAGATGCGCATAATGGGAATGCCGACGGCTCTGTAGGCCCACACGTCCTGGAAGGGATCAAAAAAGGTGGATTCAGTATCATATTTCAGTAGTACAATTAACCAAGACACTAGATCTAAATATATCACTTTATAAGAACCCAATTCAATTACTCCCGCCACACTCACATTGATGCGATTGCCGTATCCGGCGTAGAAGGGCTCCTTGTCGGGGAAGAGATCTCGAATGTCGGACAGGCAGGCGATCTTGAACTGCTCCGGCTTCTTCTCGATCACCTCGCGGTGGAAGGCCGAGATCAGGGACGTGGGATTCAGCAGCAGCGGGCCGTCCGGGAGCATCACGTTGCCCTGCCGGATCGACCGGAGATACTCGCGAGTCACCCTGCTCTGGCCGATGGCACGGGCCGACAGGTAGAGCAGCTTGTAGCCGTTCTGCTCGATCTTCGAGAAGAGCTGCGCCACCCCGAGTTGCGCCCAATCCTTGCCCACCATCGGCAGGATGTGGCCCAGCACATCGGACTTGGTGATGGTGCCGTCTATGTCGGAGATCACCACCTTGTCGTTGTGCTTCCAGCGGAACAAGTAGCACTTGCAGCGCGTCGTTCCCTGATAGGCGGTGGTCACGCTGAACTCGATCTCGTTCATGCCCTCCTTGAGGTTTAGTTTTTTCTGGAGGAGTCAAGGGAATCGTTATGTCGATCGTTGTGTGCCAAATGGATTGCGGGACTTACGATGGCTGCCGAGCTGAGTCGCAGAGACTTCTTGTAGCGCTCCTTGGGCTCATCGCTCTTGTTGGAGGCCATGGTCAGCTCCTCCAAGTTGTCGACCAGCGCCGAGGTGTTCTCCGCGTTCACCAGGGAGTCGCTCTTGCTCAGCGTAGGATCGCTGATGTCCGGGGAAGTGGGCCTTGAGGTTTGTGTGGCCACCGCTGCCTGATCACCATCTGGAGGAGATTGAAGCTGTTAGATTGGCACACCGATATGCTGTTCAACCACTAGCTGTACCTTTCTCATCCTTGCCCAATGGCAATCCATGAACGCTGCTCAATTGGTTGGGCGCTGCGTCCTGCGAGCGCCGCCAGCTCCACCAGTAGCGCTTGGTCTGACCCACATTGTCAGCCTGGGCGGCCGATTCCGGCTTCTCATCTTCAGGCACCGTTTGGGCCATCAGCTGCTCAATGGCATCCTTGGGGAATAGGGAACAGATCAAACTAGTTAGACGGAGGAGCGAACAAGGCAGGGGGGCTACACAGAAGGCTTGGCTCTGGGCCAACTTACATGGGTTAGTGGCTTCTGGAAGGTGATCATTGTCATGACAATGGGACATGCAGCCATCCAGGTGTAGTATTTGCCATTCAGCCGTACGACTAGGTTAGGCGATGAGAAAATGCTGGGGCTTTTGCACACCTGCGCAGAGGTGCAAATGAGGGCATGGCATGGGAAGAGACTGGTTAACAAGGCGGGATGCAGTGCGTGGGGGGCGCAGTGAAGTGCATGGAACTTAGACACACACACAGAACATAGCGCTGGGCTGTTTGAGAGATACTTACGTCTGGATAGTTGACCAGGTGGCGGTCGAACTCCTCGTCCGAGGGCGCTGCTCCCTGCTCCGACATTCCGCACATGGACATGGCCACAAAGTCCAAGTATCTAAAGGAGAGATTAAAGATGAAATTAAGGATTCATGGCTCTAATCCTGGGTGCAACTCACTTGTTGTCCCTCTGCTGCTTGGTCTCGTCAAAGTCCGAGTCAATACTCTTCTGACCCTCCTCCAGCGAGCTGGGCGAATGGGGCAGGCTGGTGCCATTGCCACTCTCGCCATCCTCCTCCGGCGGCGAGGTCTCCTTTGACCTGGGTGTGGGGAAGTACAGGGCCGCCATCTCGGGATCCATGCTGCCAGCGTCCAGATCGGAAAGATAGATGTCCCCCACTTCGCCCACGCCCTTCTCCTTGCGCAGCCGATTGGCCCGCTTCATGAAGCTGAACATGTTGCTCAGCATCGATTGGTGCTCGCTCTGCTGCACCTGGGCGGCGCTCATGGCCTCGTTCTTGGCCTGCTCCGGCGTGGGCAGCTCGCCCCATTTCCACGAGGCGGCGTTCTCGTCATCCACCACGTGCCGCTTGTCCCGCATCGTGGTCTCCAGCTCACTGTCGCTCTGGATGGGCGTCGAGGGACGTCCGCCGGCGGCGCGTCCCGATCCGCCAACACCACCTCCAACGGGAGTGGCGATCTCAGTGTCGCTGAAGAAGTGAATGTCCAGATCCAGACGTGGATTGGTCGTAGGGGTGTGGGGCTCGCTTAGAGGACTATCGTCACCAGTGCGGGCGGTGACCAGAGGAGCCGATGGTAGCTCATCATTGGACGAGGAGGTGTTGTTGTTGTTGTTGGTGGCACTGGATATGAGGGCATCGCCCTCGTCGATGTTGCTCACACCCAGAGATGGCGCCTCCACGGAGGGCAAGTCACCGCCGGCGGCACTGCACACGGAACTGCTCGAGGAGGTCTTGCGCTGGGCATTCTTCTTCATCTGCGACTTCTTGCGGCGCTTCTTGGTCTTGCTCTTGGACACCTCCTTGGTGGCCTCGCTGGTGGTGACCGGAGTAAGGGTCACATCTGGCTTGGGCTGCTCCTTCTCCTTGTCCTCCTTGGCCTCCACCTTCTGCCCTTCCTTCTCGGTCTCAGCTTCGTTGGAAGCCTTGCTTTGGCTCTCCAGCTCCGACTCCGCCGACTTCTTCTCGCCCTGGAAGAGCTCCTCGTGCTCGGCCCACTCCTGGCGAATCTTCTGGGTGGTGAACTCCTTGAGTTTCTCGCTCAGATTGCGACGCTCCAGAGTGTTGTCCGTGTGTCTGTTTTGGGTGGATTCAAGGTTGCAGTTACTCGAATATGTACGTGGTTTTAGTGGCTATGAAAAGGCTTTGTGTACCTGCGCTGCGTGTAATCCGAGACCTGGTTCT
This sequence comes from Drosophila prostipennis, assembly GCA_037075205.1. Taxonomy (NCBI): domain Eukaryota; kingdom Metazoa; phylum Arthropoda; class Insecta; order Diptera; family Drosophilidae; genus Drosophila; species Drosophila prostipennis. Next base: position 428,627 of record JBAMCJ010005005.1, on the reverse strand, counting down.
CGAACTTGCCGCCCTCGACGGCGGCTTCCTTGGGCTCCTCCTTGGAGAAGTCAATGGAGTTGCGTCGCGGCAACGGCAGGGGTAGGAGCAAATCCTCGCTAGCGTTTCTAAAATGATTTAGCAAGTGACCGGATGAGTCTGGGCTGGTGGAGAACTGTGAAAGTTTCACTTACTTGTCGGCCACCACTCCGCTGATGTCCTCCATGGTGTCGTTGGCCTTGTCCCGCGACTGCAGGAAGCTATTGGGGATGGGCGAGGTGGCCAGGTTGGCCGGCAGCGGCTCGTCCTCATCCTCCAGGCACTCCTCCACGAAGAAGGCCTCGCCGGAGTCGCCCAGCTTCATCTGGATGTCGACGGGTGCGCCATTGATCTCAATGTCCACCTGAATGAATGATGGAGATCGTAGGTAAGTAATTAAAATTCGCAAACATTTTTGCATTGCATATCTCATAATTCTGATTGCATACCTATAAGATATAAATATGATAAGACCTCTGGCCAATGCCCCCTTTAGAAACACTTTACACTCGTGATATTTAATAAATGTATATCTTGGGGCCTAGATACAAAGTTCGAAAGGTTTAATCATCGGTTACTACATTCAAAGTTCCTCTGACGTTAATTTCCCCCGTAAGAAATATGATGAGATCATCACGACTTTGCCAAAACTTATAATTCACCTTGCCGCTAATATGTTTAGTTGACATTACATGATTACGTAATGCATTACCCCTAAGTTATTAGAATCTAAGATTTAAAAGCTAAGGGAAAGAGAGTTCTCTAACTCAAATATTTGTAGATACAGTTTTCAGAGACTAATGACTCAACTTACCACCTTCTCCCGACTCCTCAGCACTCCCAGTTTGCCGAATCGAACGTGGAAGGGTGAGCACTGGAACTCGCCATCCCGCTGCTCCACCACGATCACATCGATGGCTCCCGTGAGGGTGGCCGCATTGATGTCGTTGTAGAAATCGCGGAAGTTGCTGAAAACCCGCGCCAGGCTATTCATCTTTGGTCTGCTTGGGTTCGGTGTTCCTTACTGCTGGGGAAATCTCCTTGAACTCCCCGAAATCTGCTTGTCTAATCGCAAAGCTCCGACTTTGTGTGGTTGCGTCCGTGGTGTGTGCTTATATGGCAGCCATTTTTATTGGCAGGCGGTCAAATGCGCCGCTTATTGACGAAGGAATCGGCACTGCGATGTTCTAGGCGATACTTTGGACCCGCCTCCGAGATACGGCAACTGTAAAGGGCAAAGCGGAAACGGTCATGAGTAATTTGTATAGGCCATAAACCATTTCTCCGACATTTATTTCGGCTTGGCAACGGCGGGCGTCGGCAGAAAGAATAGACAAATTGCATCAGAAATGGCATCCTGTGCTTGGAAGCCCCAACGATGCACCTGAATTTTATTTTTAACCCCGTTCCTCCTCCTCTCGCGCGCTGCTCAAAGTCAAGGTGAGTTCCTCCTATAGACCAGAGACAAAGCCACGGAGCAATGTGTTGCTGACCGCCGGCAACATGCAGTACATTACGCTGAAATGTTGCCAAACGGCGGACGTGACGTCGAGAATAAACAAAGCAGCTACCTATAATATATTCCACACTTGGGGTCACAGTCATAGGAACCGACCAATCGAGATATTTACCCTCAGTATAGTACCAAAAGTAGTAGTTAAAGAAGTTTTTGAAATGAGAAGTATAAACTAACAATTTTAGATTCGAAAATAACTATAAATTATATGAAATTTAACTCAATCTTTAAAGGGCTTTCTAATTATCATCATAATTTACAGGTAGATAAAGCGAGAACTGATGAAATTGGAGATTGAAAGTATTTCCTAGTTTAAAATTTGAAAGGGAAAACTTTTTTTTAACAAACCCAAGTGGAATTATTATTTTGACCAATGTTGTCCTCGAATATCGCCTATTTGTAATTTATTTAATTTTCCCTGCACGCGGTTAAGTTTATTTACAACAAGTTCAAGGCAAGATTAAACTTGGAAAGGCGGGTAAATAAAATTATACGGGCTGTCGGCCCCGTTGAAGGTACTTTCGACTTTCGGCTTATCTGGGATAAAAACTATTTACGAGTGTCACCACCGATGAATTGGGGCGATAAACCCAGTCGAACGCCGCTTATCAACGACGGTTACCGATACCAGTGGCGTGTTCTACTGTTCGCGAATGATAAAACACAGAATAAATAACCCCACGAAACACAAACACATTCGACCGCACTACCATAAGTATGAATTAATCATGGGCACCGAAAGACATCACGCGATATCGAGTGGAACGCGGGCTTTACAACTTGAAATATGTATAGGCGAGCAAGTTCGTTAATAACTAGCCATGGAGTTCAATGTCCAACATTGCACAATAATTAAGCGAATTCAACAAACAATAATTGCTAGATTTTTGGCTTTTGGCAGTCGTGCCAACGGTCGACGATATCGACACTTCACACACTCGACAATCTGGCGAGATTATTTTATTTAGCCTGGCTGGGAATTCGAAAGAATTTGCTAGATAAGCCCCGATCGATTTGAATAGGCAGAAATACGATTCTTTGTTGTCTGAACCGCTGATTTATATCAACTAAATTATTTTTAACAACAAGTTTATATTGAATGTCCTATAGTACATATTTGGTATCAAAATTAGCCTATTCTAAAGTATATTTTGGTTTATGTTGATAACATGCACCCCAAACATTTGTTTATATTTTCCCAAATACTTTCGAGATCTCCTTCAACTATAAATATACCTAATCAAACATTTATTTAACTGTAAATTTAAATTAAAACAAGATAAGGAATTTCAAATGTTTATAAAGTTGTTTGTACTGTTATGTTGAAATAATCTCGTTGAACTAGTAAGAAATATTTACTTTATAATTTTTAGAAGTGAATGACTCACATACGAACTATTTTGACCCTGGGACCGACTATTTTGCTGATAGCTTTTCTCGCCGTGTATGAAAGGAGGGGAACCCAATCGGGAGTCCTACAATTGCACGCACCACTCGAACGGCAGACATCACGCCATCTGTCACGCGTTGCGGCCCCGCTTCACTTTCACCTGCGAAGCTGGGGAGCCAAGCAAACCAAATGCGGGTAGCAAAACAACATTCGATGAAGCACATGGAAATCAGCCGATGGTAACAAGAGTAACGACAGTAAGTAACAAAGAAACCCCAGAATGGGGCCAACTTCGGGAGAAGCTATCTGTGTGTATATCCAGACAAAGGCACAAAGGAAAACACGGGTTTCCAAACAAAAACTTCATGACTCGAAAGATAACGCTGCACAAAAGTCATTTGTATTTCTCAAGACTTCAAACGGAAGCTTGACAATCTATATTTTAGTAGATAAAACAACAGAACAAACACGTTTAAGCTTTAAACTAAGCATTCATTTTTGTCTGTGCACAATACAACACGCAAACTTTGTTCCCGCACCAAATCGAAATTTAAATCCAAGCAGTTTGGTTCAATTTCGCGACGAGTTTAGTTATAATATGCATTTTAATGGGTCTGGGCTGCGGCTGTTTGCTGATTTGTGTTGAGTCACGATCAAAGTCCAGGGAATCTGAATCGGGGGAATGCGAGCGAAAAAGAAGAGGCGAACAAACAAACAAACACGGGCACAAAGTCTAACCAAAGATCTTGCCAAGAATACGTCTGCAGGCGTACGTTCTCGACCGATCTCTAGTATAATGGAAATTTTCAATATAATCCGTTGGTTCTCGGTATGTAATCCAAATTCACTACCTGGCACAAAATTTCACCACAGCTGTATAATCGGTGCCCTTGAAAACACTAGCGAAACTATGGCGAATCACTCTGCTTTCCGTGTATTTTGTATTTCTTTCTTGTTCACAATATTATTGAAGAGTTCTTGTGTGTTTCTTCGGTCTTTCTGATTCTTCACTGCTCGGATTCTTCCGTTCACTTGTTGCTTGCTCGAGGTCTCTTCGAAGAGTGAAGACTGAGCGTTGGAGCGGTGCGGCTAATCGAATTAGGCAGGTGCCCGAGTGTGAGTGAGAGAACGCGAGAGAGTGCGAAAAGAGAGCAGAAGCTTCGCAACAAACCTGTAAAACCGGAAAGTCATGTAACTCTTGTTGCCATGGCATATCTATGTACAAACAGCGGTGGTCGGAATAATAGCCACCCTCTCATTTTCCTTTCACCAAATCTTTTCTCAAACACTTTTATTTTGTGCATACAAATCTATGCGGAAAATGATTTAAAAAATTAATATGTTCGGTCTTTTCTTGCACTAAATATTTGCCTTAAAAAACACTACTATTAAATTGACGCCCACTGTATATGTATAGGCGTGTGTATGAGTAAGTGGTGTGCAAAATTACGTCTCTCTCTTGTTCTCTCGCTCTTTTGGCAAGCCTTAATAACTGTGCTTATCAGCTGCTCGCACGCCAAACAGCAGCTGTTTATGCGCAATCGAAAGCTCTATACGTGTAACAAATAAAATAATGGTACTAGTATGTGTATGATCCGATCGGAGCCTGGGACCCCAGAAAAAGCGTCATTGTGGGATGGTGTGATCTACGTCACTGGAAATGTTTTTAGATTTCTGACTAGATATTCTTTCGGTACAGGAAGTCTCCCATAGAATATAGATGCGAATGAGTCCTCAAATGATCCATGGTCAAAATATGCTGGACTATATAAGCGAATGGTAGGAAGACAATAAAAACGCTAAAAGAAAAACAGCTAAACAATTCGTCACAGTTGGGGACTGTGGAATATTTTCCGAATGCCATACGAACGGTGCCAACAAAAGATAACACCGCCTACGAACAACTAATAGTTCGTATTTATGAATCAAATTATACTTTAAGACCCGAACAAATAAACAAACTTACCAAAACAAATAACAATAATAATTGAAATTAAAACAAATAAGAGAAATCATATATGATTTAAATAATTTAAATGTATTTGTATCGTTTAAGTTATAGAACTAAAGAAATATAGTTATACGTATGTACATCGAACAAATTGTACCAAAAATATATAGTATGGATGCCTCAACACATCTTCCCGTCCATCTGAACGAATATGTATATATAATAAATAGGTTACCGTGAAGAATACAAATAACTAAATAATTGGCAAAGGCAGACGACATAAGTTTGTATATGGGATTGTAGCATGATATATGGTAAATATAACTAGGCGCTAAAACAAAACATATTCAGATAGTAGATAGTAGATAATAGCAATTACTAAGAACAACTCCTCATTTCAATGGTTTTATTGGGCCCCATTAAACAGGCAAAGTGAAATGCGTCCGAAACTCCGGTGTGGGAGACTGATTACTTGGGACTGATTGTGGACTTGCGCCGGGCATCCGTTATGGCACCCCACAGCTCGATGATGAAGTCATCCGTGAAGCCGAAGGACTCCAGGTCCGAGTTGTCGATGGCCTCGGCGAAGTCCATCGAGTTGGACTTTTGGTCGCCCAAATCCCAGATCTGGGACGCCAGCTCAGTGTCGTTGATTCCCATAAAGGACTCCAGCAGGTTGTTGATGGCCTCGATCCCGGCCACAGTCGCCTCATCGAACTGCGGCTCGATCTGGGCATTGCCATTGGCCTTGAAACGCAGCGTCTCCTTGCCGCTCCCGTAGTTCTTTCCTCCTGCCGATCCCGACGCCCTCGACTGGCTGCGCGGTCCGATGCCCTGGAAGCCGCTCCTCACCGGCTCCACCAGCCGGAGGGTGAAGGTCTCGCCGGTGGCTATGTCCTTCAGCATGCGAGCCACCTCGTAGTGCCGTTTACCCACCATATTCTGGCCATTCAGCTTCTCGATGTGATCGCCCACGCAGATGTGCTCGATGCGATCGATGATCGAGTCCTCCTTGATCCGCTTTATGAAGGCGTAGCCGGCTCCGTTGTCCGTGATCGTGAGGCCCAGGGCATCCTGCGACTTTACAATCTCGATCTCCTTGGGACGACCCTTGCGATGGGCAAAGATGAAGTCATCCAAGCCGATCTGACCGCCCAGCAGACGCGTCATGTCCACCTTGTGCGAGTTGAGGGTGCAGAAGAGGATGTCCTTCTCGGATATATCGAAGCACTCGGCAATCTTCTGGTACAGCTCACGAACGCTGGAGAAGTCATGGATAAGGCCGGTGGGACTGCCGTGGGCCAGTTGGCAGTGAAAGACCAGCGGTGGCTTCGTCTTCTCCGGAATGCTGTTGTTGTTATTGTTATTGCTGATGTGGCTGCCCTGCGAGGATCCGGAGTTCATGGAGGAGCGACTACCGAACTGGGAGCCCCCATCCGGGGTGGATCCCTGTTTGGGTGATTTTCTCGTGAAGAGCGGCATGATGGGATGGATGGGTTAGGTGTCCTTAATTAGTCCTTGGCCTGGAGAACGCGGACTCTAGTTGTGGGACATGTAGTGGTGCTGGTGGTGGTTTCGTCCAATGCCTGTTACCCTGCTCTTGATCCTGATCTGTGTGCGTAGAAGAAATGGGGATGCTCTTGCGATTAGGCGATTACACTTGGTGTTAGGCGTTGCGTTTAGTACATAGGTTTTGTGGTGGCAGTTGCTTAAACTGGGACTTAGTCATAGGCTGGTGAGTTAGTAGCGATTAATTGGGGGATGAGTGTGTGTTTGTGTGTGCGTACAGAGTTAACACTGTAAAGTACAACCCACCACCAGGCTACGGGTTTATCTAATCGGTTTGTCGGTTCAAATCGGTCGTAAATTGCAAACGGGAAGTGGAAATACCAAGGCCACTTGTCGGAATCGATGAATCAGAGTTCGATCTAGCCAGATTAGAATTAGGACCAGTACGATATCGAGCTCTTTGGTTCTACTTTATCACTGGTCTCTGTTTAAAGCTTAAGTCAGTTGCACTGTTTTAATATTTCTGTTATTTGAGGTTAGACACGTGTCAAAGCTCTTTAGGTTCTTCAGTTTTAAGTGGGGGGTCTTAAAAAACATAAACACTCTCACTAATAACTAGTTAGTCAACTTGGTAATCAATTGATGAATTATTACCCTACTGAAGCAGCATAACATGGACGAGCTGCGTAAAAACACATTGAATTCCAACCAATTTTTGTCACACTGAGCTGGCTGCTTTTCACTACTTTTCCCCCGACTTTCCGGTGCTGCGATAAGATTGACTGTGTGTGCCCGATAAGACAACTTTGCAAGATAAGAGCCTCGGCAAAAGATACGGGTGGAACCGAGGGTTTATCGCGCAGTTTCCGCTCCCTGCTCACTGCTCCCTGTCCACAACCGTCCGGAGCAGTCCGTCAATATGAACTGAACCATCGGCCGAAGGTGGCCACTTGATGGCAGTCAGTTTCCCTCCCCATTCCTCTATGTGTCTCCTATGCACTTCCGCTGGAGAAAAGCTGCAGTTCATGAACCTCCGCATCTTCACTAATTGTACGTACATGAGGGAATGAAGCCGGCACTTATGTTAGATCTGAAGAATTGCATTTACACACTAAAATTTTGATCAAAACAGAGAAGTCTTTTAAATAAAAAGGCTAGGAGAAATGTAAGCCACCGGCTTCCTTTGATTTATTTGATAGCTAAGATCATTGTTTACTTTCGTTTGTTTTGATTAATTTGGAGAGTGTGGAACAATCACCGGAAAAAAATCATAAGGCAAGATCTTCGAATCAACAAGTTTCATTTTCCAAATAATTCCCTTGAATTAATTATAAATCGCTTAATAATTATTGAAAAGTAAGGAAACAATATCAGAATAGTTTCCACTCCCAGTTATAATTAAAACATTAAATTTAAGCTGCAAAGCTTAATACTTCTGAACTGCTTTTCCTTCAGTAACGGACGATAACTGGTTCTCTCAGCTTTAATTAAAACATGTTACATACATCCCAATCGAGAAAACAACATGAGACGAGCCCCTTCATTCATATGTATCTCCATCCCCATATATATATACGTATAAGTATATGTGCAAGCGGGTTCTACAATGTAATATATTCTGAGTGTCATAACAAGCAAAACAACAGCGAGTGGATAGATAATGCTAGTCCCATCAAGGTCGAAATAGTTGAGAGCGCGTGAGTTGCTCGCGCCTTAACAGACGAAGAATACTCGTTCATATGCTGATACACAAACATTCATATATATGTGCGAACATATAGATTGACATACATTGGCAGATACTATATGCCACTATATGGCACCGGCTAAACGAACTACGCAGTTGAGGTGAAGCATAGAAATTAATGTGCCCCCAAAGGCGGAAGCCGGCTGAGAGGGCAGGCCCCCTTCGGAAAGCAGAAACCGGTGCGAGCGATGATCTTGCTATCCGAAAAAAGTCTGCTACAGCTACACGTTGATGGAAAAAGAGAGATATACATAAACCCGCCCAAAAGTTATAAAAAATTATAAAAACCAAGGTTCATTAGCTGGGGGGCAGTGTTGACATTTCAGCTATTTCTTCGTTCAATCAACTCGTTTTTGTCTCACATAAATGTATGCGGAGGGAGGGCAATTATTGGTTTTTTATCTTAACCCAACATGGGTTCATTATTCATTATATCAACATATATATTTTATACATTTTGCTATTTTTTTGTTATACCATCAAAGTATCCTAACTTTTCATGGGTTTATAACCTCTTGATTTATGTACTACTTAAAAACAACTGAAAGTATCAATCTTAAACCTTATTTGCCTTATAAAAAAATCGTTTTATTTATAAGAACGATTTTAATTATAGTTCCAGGACTCGAATATACTCGTAATCACTGGGAAGGTCGAGATTTTTAAAGAGTTTTCCCGCAAAAAGCAAAAACTATGGAGTGGGCACACTTCTATATAGAGCTGTAACTATTCCGATATGAGCTCCCTACTCTGTTTTTCTGATCTTTAATTGCCGCATGGATAAGACGTAAACAAATTCGCTTCCGCGTTGCCGGCTGATGGTGTTGTTTTGTTTTGCCCGCAGCTTGTTTACTTGGCTGCTATTGGTCGCAATCGGTGGGCTCGACGCTTAGAATGTAGAATAGTGTGGGATGGATATGTAAGAGAGCTTTAATTTGCTGTAAACAACAACAGGCCGCAACAACAAAAGCACATGGCTTTTGTCAAATTACAGAAAATGTGCACTTAAAAATAACAACTTGGGATAGCAAGCGAGTAAACAACAATACGTGCGATTGTTTACCCCAACGGATCGGGAATGGATTTACAAGGGGGGTGCTAAACCAGAGACTAAATTACCTAAACTCCCCATGTAATGGGAGTATTAGCAAGTTTTAGAAATCTGTTAATAACCACAGTGTTTAATTATTGACTTGTTTTTCGTTACAAAATAAAAACAAGTCATATAAATACGAAATACGTGATCAAATATATACGCACACTATTGCACGATTGACACGCGCGTGGGGAATTGGATAGCGACACTATTTTGGGTCGCCAAGTTTTTTATACACTCACCAAGAAAATCATATTGTTCTCGCACTTTCTGCACAGACAGGATCGGTTTGCTCGGGAGTATTATTTATTTTTAATTCCAAATACTCCGCTATAAATAAAATCCTCATATTCCAAATTTAAAAAAAAAGTAGTACATTTTTTATTAAAATTTGCACACTTTTAAAATTGAAAACAAATCGATCTCAATTTCAATAATAGGGTTTATTCTTTCCATGCTCTATTTTGTGTAAAAATCTTTATTTCGTCCCACTTTTAGTTTTTAGGTTATCGTTAAAAGACAGCCACATTCGCTCGGAACAAATATATACCCCAGATTTTAGCGAATTCTGATGGAATATTTTAATGCGATTTTTTGTAGTTTGCAGTTTGTCGATTTCATTACCTCTTAACCTCAATTGCTGGCTGTTTTGCTTTTAACTTTAAAATGGGGTATTCAGTACAAAAAAGTGTTACATATTAGCATTCCTGTAGGATAAATTAACTAAAAACTAACTTTTGCGTATATTTTTAGGATTTGTCATAAAAATAATCAAACTATACTCAAATTTGTAAGTTAAGCTGAGGATCAAACTAATTAGAAACTAATATTGGGGCAAAATCTTGTGGAAATATGTTTTATGCAAGTTTAGAGGTTTTTTGCTTGGTTGACTTTTTTGTGGAAGGGCCTATATATCAATTGTGTTGATGAAAAACTCGAAAGAAACTAAAGGTAAATTGTCAGAAATTTTAGCTCAAACTTGGTGTTTTGAAATATTGTCCTGAAAAACATTTTATTAAATGTATTTTACTATAAAAATAAAAATAATTGATTAAACTCTTTAATGTACTTTATAATTACAGAAGACAATAGGGTACTTAAAAAAGAAGAAAACCTAAATTTGAAGGGTATTTAATTTTCAACTTGGGCTCTGCGTCGTGCAATTCTTATTATCAATCAAGCTTTCTGCTGGTGCAATCGACGTTGCACTTGTTTTTATTCATTATTGCACTGTCAAACACCCAGTTTGTTTTTTGTTTGCGTAAGTTTGTAAACAACCAAGTACCTACTTAATAGGAGAAAGGTGAGGGTTGGCCCTTAACTTAAAGTGAACTTTGATTGTAATACATTTATTCATTGCTGTGCTGTACGTGGCAATTGTATTTTGCACATCGTTTTCTTTTATTCTGCTTTGTATACATATCTGGGTTCAACTTTCATCCCCGAAGTCTAGATTTGAATTGTTGGTGAACCTTGGGAACCCAAAGGTCGGATATCGTTTTTTCTAATGTTTATACTATCAACAAAACCACAAGTAGTTTAGTCAATGTCACAAACAAAAAGGCGCAAAGAGAGCTCTTTGATAAAATAGTTTTTTGTAAAAATATCCAAAGAGAACTTTCTCTTTATAAAGAGAGTACAAAAAAAGCTGATGCAAAGCTTAGCAAAAGCTTTAGGAACAAGTTTTTACTCCGGAGAGAGGCAAGATTTCAAGAGAGCAGTGATCGCGGATCTCGCATTTCGTTGACTAGGTCAATTTTTTCGACTGAATGCGAAAATCACCGGTAACGCTGCCGAAAGGCGAGAATCCAACGAATACCGCCTGATCTTTGCTAACGGTGAAACTTAATTCGAAAAGTCAACATTTTGTGGGCAAAGGCATGGAGACAAGCAGAAAATTGAGCTGCCGTAGCTAATGGAATCAAAAAACAACGCTGCACAGAAAAACCAAAATTATATTAGTTTTACATATCCAACGATAAATTTAAATTTATACGATTTCGTAATGTCGTTTTGTACTAAATAAATAAAATCAATTTAAAGAAATTTTATTAAAATGTGAAATTTTTCAAAATCATTAATCAACTTTATTCATTAAAATTATTTATTTACTTAATTAAAAGTTTATTATAAATTGCCTATAACCTAACTATAGCTGTTGTGGCCTTAAGCTACCGATTAAAATCACATTTTAATCAAAAAACGAAATTCAACCAATTTTGTTCTCTGTGTAGAGATGCTAATGAATAAATAAACAGTGACATCGGGCGGTTAGGTTCCAGTTACAAACAAACAGAAGTATCAGTTGCCAAATGAAAACTTACTAGTACAAACAAATAACCACTACAACGCGCCATACTTTTCCACTGATGATTCAGATGGTCTGTGGGCGAAGCAAAAGCTTTAAATGTCGCTTCGCCCTGCCCGATAATACGAGTATGTAAGTATTATTTATGCACTGTTTTTGTGGCATTTTCCGATCACGTTTTTCTGTGGTTCCTGTATTTTTCACTGCATTATTCATAATTTGCTGACATTTTCCATTTGCTATGGTCTCTTTTTGAATCGTTTTTTTCCCTCGACTAGGGTCCCAACAAAGAGTCCGTTGCTCTATGATTGGGCGATCCAGTGCAACGAACTCGGGGTACGGGGAATTGCAGCCCTGCACTATGGTCCAAAAGTCAATTTTTTTGGCATAAATTCTAAAAATTGAGTTACAGACTTCAAAATTGTCACATTTCGTTTTTTTAAAACGAATACCATGTAAACAAATTTTGAAGTCTGTGCGACCACGCCCTCTCTTGCCTCCCATACAAGCAAATTCATAATACTACACTGTGTTATACAATTTAACCTTTATTTATTTACATTGATGAAATCTTAAAAATACTATTTGCTTTAAATAATCAGTGCTTTAAATGTGCTCTCGAAAAAATTATTTCACGCGAAAATTCGGAGAAAAATGACATTAAATTTGGAAAAATTCTGTTTTTGGAATACTTTAAACCTGTTTTACAGACGAACGGATTCTTGGTTTTTAATGCTGTCAAAACATTTAAAAGTGCAACTCTGTATCTTTCAAACCCCACACTCAAAATATTTTTTGTAATTTTTTTAACGGAATTATAAGCTAAAGAAGACATATCCTTTTGTTTGTCTTATGAATGCTTAACAAAAAAGGATTCAAAATAACTACATTTTTTTATTTATTTCTGATGTTTTATCATCGTCTAACTGGTAATTGCTCATTATTACACAAATCTAATCCGAAAAAAATTTAATTTTCGATTGTTGCTGCGCCAAATATTCTAGAGATCGCTACGAAGAAGCTTTAAGGTCCCTGAATATTGTGGAATTTCGTGAAAAGGGGGACGAACGGGGAAAAGGTGTTTATTAGAGATGAAAAACGACATATATATGTACAAACTGGCGTACTTAGTTTTTGTGGGCAGACGACGATTCGTTAGTTATATTCCACGAAACACAGGAAAAAAATGATAATTTTCTATAAAAATACACATAAATTGGACATTAAACACAGGTCGAAGACTAAGATTACACATAAATGTACTATACACACTAAATATTACATACCTTGATCTTCCATTTCCATAATTTATTTAATTTAGTCCGGACAGAAAAGATATTTTTTTTTGCACAAACGTAAAGAAAATATTTTCGCGCCAATTTCTTAGTCCTAAGCAGCTGATCGATTGTGTACTTTTGAAAGCTCATAAAAAGCGTTAGTGAAGCTTTTAAATCTTTTCTTTTTAAGTTTGTATATGTATGATCTATTAACTTTAAGAATTTAAAATCCAAAATACAAAACATTAACATAAAAATTTCGACTTTATGCCAAAAAATCGGCCGCTCGGACCATAGTGCCCTGGCTCAAATATATCGAATGGCCCTTTATGGAGCATATTATACCATACGATACACTAATGTGGAGCACTGAAAACACCCGGGCACCGACATTAGGGCCTAGTTAGCATAATGCACACACACCGGAGGGGCGGCACACCGAAATAACAATGAACACACGCAAAGCCATACACACAGGGCGAAAGGAAAACACTGGGGCAGTTTTGAAAACATTTAACCGTTTCACCTCGCTGAACCGCGAGCTCGAAAAAGCAAATTAAGCAAACGTATTAAAGCCGAAAACCCGTGGCAAAGTTTGTTTTGGGCCAAGTTTACGCAGCCCGACAAAAAAAACCAATTATGATTTTTTATCTTTTTGTAACATTTCTCTGAAAATGGTTATCTGAAGGTTGTATGGTTTTTATTGTTGCCTATTTCACCAGTTCACAAATTATTGTAAAGCAGAGCGGAAATTCTAGGAAAATTAAAACGGAAAGTGCATAATATCGTATATCATTTTTAGGTATAAGACAATCATTTTTAAAATTTCTTTTAATATATGTATGTATATGTATGGTATGTAAAGATTAGGTATAATAAACTTCAAATGAGTAAAAACCTTTATTATGTTTTTACAATTTCTAATTATAGTTTCAAACCAAGTAGATGCAAATGTTAATGCGATCCCTTAGTGCAAAAAACGAAGGTTGCTATACGGTATCACATGTTAAAGACATGAAGCCCGTAAGATAATCTGTGTAATTAAAGAGGAGAATAAAAACATAACGCAGATGGAAAACATGCAGATTCATTCACACTAATTTCAAGTATATCATCCCAAGCTGATTGGAAAAACGTTAGTGCAATGATATTGCACATGTGCGCCTATGAATAAGCACAAAAAGAAGCGCAAAGTGCGGCCATAAAATAGCACAGTTAAACTGATTGGCGAATGTTGCAGATGAATGTGTTGGCAACCCTGGACTCGAGATATCCAACAATGGAGCTGATTCTTTGACGCTCCTCCCCATCCCGCTCGACCCATTCCGCTCCAGCTTTTCATAAAGCGCCCGGTCGCATTGAAATGTCACGCAAGCAATTTACATAAATGGAGTTGCTTCCGCTTGGAGAGCTGGAGAACGGAGAGCGTGGAGTGGACAACAATGAATCGCATCCATGGAGAAAAGTATCTGAGTATCTGAGCGCTGCTCACGTAGGAAAACAACTGTTAGCAAGTGGCGAATGGGCGGGCAAAAGGCACCAGCCGATAGCCGTGGAGCGGAAGCAGACGAAGGAATCGAATCGATCAAACAATTTCCGAGTCTGCCGAGACTACACAATGGAAAATATTTATAAATAGATAAATCCCTTTTTAAACATAAATATTTCTAGAACTGAAAACATACTTTAATTTTAGAAACCTTTAAGCTTCAAAAATGTTCAATTTCTTTTTGTTATTTTGGTTTTTTGAGTGCATTGTACAAATCAAAATATTTTTAAGAAATTAGAATTAATAAATTTTAATATCCCTCTAATCATGATAATATTGGGTGGTACTGTTTCCTCTCTATAAGCTCTAAGCTAGAGCATCTTCGTTGGGTTTCCCACTGACCAACTTCACGGTTAGTTAACACCTTAATTTTCCTACAAATTGCTCAGGTTTTGAATTTCTTTGGTCATGGTTGCGTCTTTCGTTTCCCCATTTTTCGGTGGGGGCCAGCTGAGAATTTTGTTGGCGAGATAGAAACTGAAAATCGGAAAACTCAATGCGTAGCCGTAGACGCACGTGCTGGCCGCATTAACACCGTAGTTTTGTAAGAGGGAAAACGGCAATGAGCGGTAATAATTATCTCGATGTGCGTGCTGAGTGCGAAAATGAAAAGACGCTTTTATTATCGTCATTTCTGCGAAACATTTTGTAATGTTTATGCTGGAAAAATCAATTCGGCCGTGAAATTTCGACGAAAAGGAAAAGCATGCTACGAGCGTTTGCACCCCCGAAATCCAACATACTTTTGCGACGACGCAAAGGAGCCGGCACCCCGAAAAGTCAGACGGATTCGGAGACCTAACCTCAACATAAAAGCGAAAAACGAGGAAAAGCGACTTGGGGCAGGCAATGGCCATAAAGCATGGAAACGCGGTTTCAACATGATGTGTTTTCATTTTTCGGGGTGGGTTTCGGTGTATGAAATCATTTCCGCTTACGCTTTTCCCTCTGACATAAGTGGGTGTGGTGCCGAAACACTTGTCGTGGTAAAACAAAACTAATGATTAAGCCGCTGCAGCAGCTGCAAAAATCAATATTATCGTGGGGTCATTACCGGTTTATCTTGAGTCTGTCAGTCGGAATTTCTTCTATATATTTTACTTTTCAAAATATTGATAACAAGTAATTTTTGGCTATATAAATAAATACATATAAATTAACCAGAGAATTTTACAATTTTTAAATTGGTATTTTACCTTTTTAAAGCATAAGCCACAAAAATCAATATAAACATTAAACTACAACGAATTTTTGATGATTTTTCTTGCCTGTTGCCAGGCAGAATATCTCTTTGATTTCGGCCCATTTTCACCCTTACAAATCCTGATATTCCCGAAAAAGTCTATACAATTTTCGAAGTACAACGGATTTATATTATTTTTGTAACATTCTTGCCTGTTGCCAGGCGGAATATCTCGCCTTCCACCCCCCGAAAATCCTGATGACTAAGAACGATTTCGCTTTCCTTGCTGCCGAAGCGAAATGCAATACAAAAAATGGGAAACGCGTGCCGCGCACCTTTCACTTTATTTGTTCGTCGGTTGATGAAAAAATTTGTATGTTAGGCAAATGAATGAGGAACTGGCCGACTGAATGAATGCCCAAGATGCTCCACCACGTAGGGTGTTAACAATAACCGAAAGACAATGAAATGTGTTGAATATTAGACACAGTAGACACCACGCACCAGAGGGAGATAGAGATAGAGATGGGGACCGAAAGACCCGATCAGACGAATATAATATCGAAAGTTGCGAAAAGTACGCACCTGCTAGTTGATTAAGATGCTGGTGATGATGCACCTGCATATGCGTATGTGTATATCAATTTGCGGATAATGATAGCCCGGTTTTAGGACTCGCCGATTCCGATACTCCGATTTCCAGTTGACTTTGGATACTTTAATATCGTGGGCCCGAGGAAAGCACCGCTAATGAGCGAGGAAAGCGGACTTTTTCGTACCGGACCAGTTGTTTGTCGTCGTCGTCGCCTCGCACACTCAAAACAATTTGTTCTTCTTTTTTCCCCCAACACGTTATTGAATCTCTTTCACTGCGAACTAACTGGTTTTTTCAGTGCGCCGCCACTGCTCGCCAAATACACACACATTAACCACTTTCCAGGGTTCTCTTTCTTTTTATATGCCTTTTATTTTACGTTTTACTCTTGCGACTTTAACGATTAGCGCCTGGTCGTTGAAATTGAATTTGGGCCACGACGTCGGTGCACAATTGGCTAATTAAACTAGTAAGCGTTATTTAACTAACCCCCGGGAAATTATCGCTGCGATGCGCTCGAAAATTTCGGACCTCGCGCTGGAGAAATGGAAAAACAACAACAAAAAGAACAGCTGAGCGCCAGTGTGGCCAGCTTTGTGGTTAGAGGTGGGGAAACATCGATAATGGCGGGGATTAATCGAGTCATTGCGGTTCGAAACTTGACTAAAATTTGTTCAACTCCATTCGGCTGAATTGGATTTTTAAAGGGCTGTGAATCACAACTTGTGATTCAAAATGATAACCGACTTGAAATTGTAAGAAATATTTATTTCCAGAGCTCTTTATCTTGTCCAAGTCAAAAACCAGGAAAGAGTATAACCGAAGGTCGAATGAACGAAAGTTAATACTCTTTTAGTTATAGTACACTCATTTCTTGTTGGGCTTAAATTATTGCATTTCAGATATAAAATAACTAGTTTAAATAACTTCTTGTAAAGAAGAGCTGTTATCAAAACTGTTAAAATAAATAAAAAGCAAGACTTAAGTCAAATTTTAAGACTTTAAGTAAATTTTAACTAGACCCATCCATTCTTGAAAACACCTCTGAAACGATAATATCAAATGCCAACCCACGTTCGTATTTAAAAATAGACATATTTATTGGTAGTATTATCATTAATTTCAACCGCTGGGCAATTTGTTACGCTGCTCTGTGAGAGTGGCGACTTAACGTATCAGTAGACAAAAGTAACAGCAGATATAACGAAAGAGAACGTACAAATTGGAATCGAAGTGTCCACAGAGAAGTAGCATAGGGGCAAATAAATGGGGCTCGCCGCTGGAAGCTGGAGTGCGCCTAATTGATCGGCTGCGCTCGCGACATCCCAGATGCGTCATGGCCATGGCGAATTAGGGTCTGCTCCTCGACCAGATCGTCGTCGTCCTGGTCGTTGTTCTCCAGCTGCTTTTGCCGCTTCAGTCGCAGCTCGAACACCTCACTGATGGCGTCCCGGAAGCAGATGAAGTTGTAGTCGATCACGCCCTGTCGATTGAAGTTCTCCTCGCGCAGTATGCAGACCAGGGCCAGGAACTTGTTCACCTCCCGCAGGTAGAGTATCGTGTTGTTGTTCAGCTTGATGAGACTAGAGCTTCCGCTATCAAAGGCCGTTTCCTCGGAGCTGCAAGGAACCAATGTAAAACTCAGAAAATTATTGAAATAAAGTTGCCTTGCCTGTAGATGCTGGACAGATCTATGACCACGTCGATCATGTCGCAGCAGAGCTCGTAGGTCTGCATGTCCACGGGCGAGGAGTCCGTGGCTATGTAAATCTTCGAAACCACATCGAACAGAAAGGCCTTCTCTATGCCAGAGTTCTGCAAAGATTAAGGGATTGGATGTATAGCTAAAAACCTAAAAATCAAATCCAACATACTGGTATAAAGATGTTTAACAGGTTCTCTAGCGTGGGCAGCTGTGGAATCAGCTTCTGCACCACCTTGGAGAAGGCCTCGAAGATCGAGTGGTCGTAAATGGAGGTCAGATGGAAACTCAGGTGAATCTGATTGAGGCCAGCCTCGCTGAGGTCATCCGACGACCGCTGGTGGATATCCCGCTGCGATTCCATTTTCGAGTCGTCGCTGATGCCATCCACCTGGGAAGCGAGCAGGTGTCACTGGGTTATCACCCCCGATAAGCGCTTAAATCACGGATATTACCTTGTGTATAAACACCTCGAACTTGATGCGCTGGTTCACCTTGTAGGCCTGCAGCACTGTGTTCTTGAACTTGGTCAGGGCCTCGTTGTAGTCATCCTTAGCGTCGATCACGAAGACAAGGGCTCCACAGCCGCCGAAGATCATGTCGGAATCAAAGGTCGGCTCGAAAAAGTCAATCTGGCCGGGGAAGTCCCAGATCTGGAACTGCACGAAACTGGAGTTGTTGATGTCGTCCTTCACGATCTTGCTGGTGGACTCCAAAAAGAGCGTCTCGTTCGGCGACATCTTGTGGAAGACCACCTTCTGGATGGAACTCTTGCCGGATCTGCGCATTCCCATTAGCAGAATGCGCGGCTTGGTCTCGCTGCTGCCCGTTGCATTTGGCTCCAGCTCAAGGCCATCCTGGTTGTACGCCCGGTAGCCGAAATCCTTGGGGAACGTGTCCGCCGGATAGTCGTCGTCATCGTAGCTCTGAAAAGCGTGATTGGATGCAAATCAGGCGGTTCCGATGGGCGGGGGCCACTGCGCGATATGGCTTCTTTGTCTACTCACCATGCTGACGGAGTCTTTCGCCCTCCACTGGAATCTGCTTTTGGGGATGGAGACGGCTGTGTGTCAGCGGACGTGCGCATGAAACGCACAGATAATGGAAATAGCGGTCGGGATCAGTTTACTTTTTCTACTTTTCCTGCGGGTTTCTTATCGGAATCACAGTGTGTGCACACCTGCTTGCGGAGCTCAGCTGTTCCTATCGATAGCAATCAGCTGGCGGCGATTACCAGAGGGAACGGAGTTTGGTCTCACTAAACGATGACAGTTTGGAAGATCCAATCGTCTTTTAAATTTAGCACAAAAAAAGGCCAGTGCACTCGTGTTGGGGCAGAGGCCCAACCGACCTTAAGGGGCAATACGGGCAGAAGTCCGTATAAACCGCTTTTCGGCACAGCGCAGTGTGGTAACTGTGGTTCCACACGTTTTGGAAACAGTACTCGCACTGATTTTTTGTAAACTTGTAGACGAAGTGACTTCTACCCATTGCTTGCCTAGGCGGCAAGTTTGTGTTTTACCTTGTAGGTTTGTTGTCTGGCCGTGTTTTTGCTATCCTGTTTTATTTCATCAATTTTTGTCCTGAACAATTTGGAGCATTTGTGGCTCGGTACTGGAACTGTCCCAGTTATGGGACAGTCAGGGCAATAAAATGTATTATAGACAGGATCGCACTCGGCCACGTGCGCTACCATATTTTTTAAGTTGGGCCTGCTGCACTGATGGCACGTACGCGAATGTACGTTAAGACGCACCACCACTGTCCGTCCAGGGATGGGGATTTGGGAGAGGATCGGGTTGGAAAGGGGATTCGGGATGGGGATTTGGGAGGGGATCGGGTTGGGGAGGGGATTCGGGAAGGAATAGATCAGGGGATACGGGATTCGGGAGGTGATTCGGGATGGGGATTGGAATTTTTTTTTCGGCTTTCGCCAATTTAGCTCTCAGTTTTCTAATTTTTCCCTCCAGCGCTATGGTGTGGCTGCAATAATGCAGGAGAGGGGCCAACTCCTCTGGAGTCAGCCCGCTACTCCTGCACAACCTCCTCAGCTTCGCAGAAAAAATTTGTTTTTTCAAAGCCTTATTCATCTTATTGTAATTATATTATAATTCCTGAAACGAAAAGAAACCATTTTAATTAAATTGGTTACAGAGAAGATTTAAGTAATACTTACTCCCTCCTCATCCGCTATTTGCATAGCGAATGCTTTGACTATAAGTTCAAATACTTCTTTATTACTTTCAAAACGATTGTACTTCTTCCAACTTTGCATAGTTATTTCTAAGGAGAATGTATTTATGTGCGTAAAGTCAATATTTAAATTTTTTTTTTTAAATTAAGTACATTTCTCGTATTTGGGTTAGCGTTCGCTTGTACAACTCAGCAGCCTTGCTGCCTTCAATGTGCTGTACGGCTTTTTCAAATTCCTCGTCAATGTTGTTGCATATTTTTATCGTTCTTAATACCGAATGTTCTTTTTAGGGTATTAATCACATGTGGAATGTCGTACACAATGTGATGTTGCAGAACATTTTGTACTGCAATTTCATTTATTTTATTAGTGTCGCATGTGAAAGCAAGCACATTTTCACGTATGTTATAAGTGTCTAAGGCTTCATAAATGTATAGCAACTGTTCTGCTATGTCTATGGCCCGTATGTAATCGCTTTTTGAGAAATCTCCAACCCTCAATGATATTGTTTTGACGAGTTTTTTTGCGTGAGCATGTGCTCTGAAAGTCAAAATTTTGTAATTTTTCCTGTTTACCGGTACATAGTTTTCATCAAAGGAAATGTAAAAATTTTCCTCTTTGAAATGCTGGAAATTCCCAAATAGGTGTATAATTCCATTTTGACTGGGTTCATAGCATTACTTTTCCTTAGGTAATTCAGAACCATAGCTTTGTTGCTATTTGAAAGCGAACCTATTTGCATTTCTGTTTTGATGATTTTTTCAACGTCTAAGAAAAGAAGTCATTAATTAAATTTTTTTATAGTCAGATTTAAAGATTTAACAAGAGAGAACGCTATAGTCGGGTTGGTGTCCCGACTATCTAATACCCGTCACTCGGCTAAAGGGAGTGCGAGGGAGATGGAGATATAAACTTTGAGCAGGCCTAACTTAATAACGAATGGTCCGATTTAAAAAATGTCTTCTACATTTCGATAAACACAACAGAATTGCATTTATACTTATCCAAAATCTTTAAAAATGTGGGCGCCAGACACATTTTAGTATCGTTTGTGGGCGATTATGGGTGATTGTGGGCGTTAGAGGGGGCGTGGCGCTCGGCTGAAATAAACTTGCGCTGCGTAGGAATCCCAAGAATATGTGTTGGTAATCCCAACTTTCTAGCTTTTGTAGTTTCCGAGATCACAGCGTTCATACAGACAGACAGACGGACAGACGGAGAGACGGACAGACGGACAGACGGACATGGCTAGATCGACTCGGCTAGTGATCCTGATCAAGAATATATATACTTTATGGGGTCGGAAACGCTTCCTTCTAGCTGTTACATACTTTTGCACGAATACAATATACCCTTTTACTCTACGAGTAACGGGTATAACAAACAAACTCACCTTGAAGCGGGTTTCGGTTTTTAACTGGGGCTTTTGGGTCTCTGGGCTATTCGCCATAGAGTAATAATGTATAGAGACGCCATTTGCTCTGCCGCTCTCTTCGGCGAATTCGCCAATGATGCCACCTAGGCGAAAAACGAGAATTTCCCTAATTTTTACTATGTTCGATTCAAACATGCATTTTGGGCCCATGGTGAGTTTTATGGGATTTTATATATCTGCACCGCTCTCACTCACTGATTTGTTTTTGTATGTGGACTCTCACCACTATTGCTGTTGCTTCGCACAGAAGTTCGCATCGAATTTGGCCTTGAATTGGCTACGAGCAGAGCTTGGGCAGAGGTTCGGGCAGAGCAAATGGTGTCTCTATATAGTTTCTTACTCTATGTATTCGCTATTCGTTGCTTACGGAAGATATAACAGCATAGCAGGCGGTTCCCAATGTTTTCTGGTTCCAATGTAATTTCAATCCGTATCCGAATCCAAGTTTTGCTGCCGTCATTATTAGGGTAGCTTTCGATATTATCGGCAAATTCGCCAATGATGCCACCTAGGCGAAAATCGACAATTACCCTCATTTTTACTATGTTCGATTCAAACATGCATTTTGGGCCCATGGTGAGTTTTATGGGATTTTATATATCTGCACCGCTCTCACTCACTGATTTGTTTTTGTATGTGGACTCTCACCACTATTGCTGTTGCTTCGCACAGAAGTTCGCATCGAATTTGGCCTTGAATTGGCTACGAGCAGAGCTTGGGCAGAGGTTCGGGCAGAGCAAATGGTGTCTCTATATAGTTTCTTACTTTATGTATTCGCTATTCGTTGCTTACGGAAGATATAACAGCATAGCAGGCGGTTCCCAATGTTTTCTGGTTCCAATGTAATTTCAATCCGTATCCGAATCCAAGTTTTGCTGCCGTCATTATTAGGGTAGCTTTCGATATTATCGGCGAATTCGCCAATGATGCCACCTAGGCGAAAATCGACAATTTCCCTCATTTTTATACCCGTCACTCGTGTGTTGCCGAATTCACGAAATGGCGTTTATACAGACACGAATCGGCCGAAAGCATGAAATGATAGCGTGAATTCGGCATCGTATAAACATAGTATATGTTCGATTCAAACATGCATTTTGGGCCCATGGTGAGTTTTATGGGATTTTATATATCTGCACCGCTGTATCTTGATTCTCACCACTATTGCTGTTGCCTCGCACATGTTGGATGCGGTGAGAAATCGATGTTCGCTTCGAACTTGGCTCTCAGCAGAGCTTGGGCAGAGGTTCGCGCAGAGCATGATGGAACTATACAAGGTGGTCTCGTCAGCTCTGCTGAGAACGTTAAATATGTTTACCTCTCTGTCTCTCTTAAGCGATAGAATGAGATAGGTAGATAGAGACTGGCACAAATAACGTCCTCAAAAGAGGGCAGCTCTCGCGACGAGATCACCTTGTATAGTTCCATCATGGCGCAGAGCAAATGGTTCTTACTCTATGCTTTGACCATAGAGTAATAATGTATAGAGACACCATTTGCTCTGCCGCTCTCTTCGGCGAATTCGCCAATGATGCCACCTAGGCGAAAAACGAGAATTTCCCTAATTTTTACTATGTTCGATTCAAACATGCATTTTGGGCCCATGGTGAGTTTTATGGGATTTTATATATCTGCACCGCTCCCACTCACTGTTTTGTTTTTGTATCTGGATTCTCACTTCACTTTGGTCTGAGACATTGAGACAATAAGATGAATAAGGCTTTGAAAAAACAAATTTTTTCTGCGAAGCTGAGGAGGTTGTGCAGGAGTAGCGGGCTGACTCCAGAGGAGTTGGCCCCTCTCCTGCATTATTGCAGCCACACCATAGCGCTGGAGGGAAAAATTAGAAAACTGAGAGCTAAATTGGCGAAAGCCGAAAAAAAAATTCCAATCCCCATCCCGAATCACCTCCCGAATCCCGTATCCCCTGATCTATTCCTTCCCGAATCCCCTCCCCAACCCGATCCCCTTTCAAATCCCCATCCCGAATCCCCTTTCCAACCCGATCCTCTCCCAAATCCCCATCCCTGGACGGACAGTGGTGGTGCGTCTTAACGTACATTCGCGTACGTGCCATCAGTGCAGCAGGCCCAACTTAAAAAATATGGTAGCGCACGTGGCCGAGTGCGATCCTGTCTATAATACATTTTATTGCCCTGACTGTCCCATAACTGGGACAGTTCCAGTACCGAGCCACAAATGCTCCAAATTGTTCAGGACAAAAATTGATGAAATAAAACAGGATAGCAAAAACACGGCCAGACAACAAACCTACAAGGTAAAACACAAACTTGCCGCCTAGGCAAGCAATGGGAAGAAGTCACTTCGTCTACAAGTTTACAAAAAATCAGTGCGAGTACTGTTTCCAAAACGTGTGGAACCACAGTTACCACACTGCGCTGTGCCGAAAAGCGGTTTATACGGACTTCTGCCCGTATTGCCCCTTAAGGTCGGTTGGGCCTCTGCCCCAACACGAGTGCACTGGCCTTTTACGAAGTCTGCAGAATGGGCTCGCACCAAATCGCACCAAATTACGTACAGGCGTAACACCAAAAAAAGAGTTTTTTCAATAAGCGCAAGTGGTCAATGGTCCCTACTGCCCCCAGTCGAGAACACCCACGATGTCCACACAGAGAGAATTATTTAAGTAATTTGTACTCAAATTGAGTATTTTTGTACTTAAAAATTAAGCATGAACACAAATACTCATTCTGAGTACAAAATACTAACTATCAGTACAAATTTGAAAACAAAATTTTACTCAAATTGAGTACAAAATACATTTATTAAGTACATTTTTCCTCAAAATGAGTACAAACTGTACTCATTTTTGGAAATTACTTGGATAGTATTTTAAAAATGAGTATTGCCATTTCTCAAATTGAGTACTGAAAAATGATTGAATTGAGAAAAAAATTCTCAATCCGGAGAACTTCCTTTCTTACTTACACATTATTTTAAGGGCTATACAGCATATGTTAATTGTTTCATAATTATGTGAATACTAAACTGTTATAAATAAAACAAACTTCATTTTTGTTCGACCCAAGTCGCCTTTTCTCCGTCACTCGAACCCCCGACCCTTGTGTTCATGCACGCGCGCACTAACCGGCTGAGCCAAACAAGCATCACATTCAGCAATGTCCGAACCGCGTATAAGATTTAAATTGTAATGCTTGCAATCAATTGGATTTTAAACATTAAATGGAATTGGGCTGATTATACCATAACAAAATAATTTAAAATAAAAAAAAAAACGCAGAATAACAAAAACAAAAATATTTGTGTTTACCGGAATGGGGATTGAACTCACGACCCGAACGACATTAGCTATCAAATATTTGATGGCAAGAGTCATTTACTCCCTAGGCCAGCCTTTTAGAAGGTTCCTGTGAGTAATGTCATACTCATTATGAGAATATTTGTACTCAAGTTGGAAATTGAAGAACTTGTTTCCTAAAATTAAGATTTTTGTGATCAATTCAAGTTTTTTTTCTTAAAGTGAGTTCAATTTGTACTCAATATAAGTTTTTTCCCAAAATTTGTACTCAAAATCAGTGCATCCTGAAATTGAGAATACAAATACTCAATTTCAGAACGTCAGAATTCTCTCTGTGCATGGCCAGCTAATTGGCGATTTGGAGTATAGGGAAGGGACGCCAGACACTCTGCGACGCGAATAATGCATTTTTCCAGAGAAATTGGGAAATTTGGATCGGGTTTTTCGGTAATCGTTTATGGATTTCCTTCGGGATTTTCTTAAAGATATGTTTAACGGTTTGCTTCGGAATTCCTTAGGGATTTGCTATGAAATTTAAAATAAAGAATTCGTAAAAGGCCTAAAAAAAATATATTACAATTAATAATTATTTTCGGTCCAAAAGGTATAGTGAAAAACAATTTTGAGCCAAAATTGTAAAATGCTATTCCTCAGATATTTATACCCTTGCAGAGGGTATTATGATTTCAGTCAGAAGTTTGCAACGCAGTGAAGCAGACGTTTCCGACCCTATAAAGTATATATATTCTTGATCAGCATGACTAGACGAGTCGATCTAGCCATGTCCGTCTGTCCGTCTGTTTCTACGCAAACTAGCCGACGTGCTGATATCTTGGTGCGAGGCATTTTTCTATATAATCGTTCACGTTCTTACATATATGAAAATTTTTATATCTGTCAACAACTGAGCCAATAATAACACAGGAACACAAAATTAAACTTTGGGAAATTTCCACGAACCATTTCAAGTTTTCCATGATATTTGGGTGCTCCTGAGTAAAAGTCCCATACAAAATTATTTTCCATCACCTACAGGTTCCGCGGTATAGCTAAGAATACAAAAAACCGATGTTTGTCGACATTTTGAATTACGTGGCCAATATAATTGGACTTACCTTTATTATTTTCGCTGAAACCTACTCTCAATACATCACGGCACTACTAAAAAATAGTCCCACAATGCGGACTATTTTTTTCGAATGCCGAGATGTATTGAGAGTAGGTTTCAGCGAAAATAATTGAGGTAAGTCCAATTATATTGCAATTATAAATGCGCTTAATATGAGGGGTCATATCAGAAAATCGGACGCTCCGTTCAAAAGTTATAGCCAAAATAAGATTTACTTCTTCTTCCCAAAATGAAAATTTAATTCTGTTTGTCAGTTTGTCAGTTTGTCAGTTTGTCCAAAATATGTTTTTTAAGTTCTGAAAATTTGATATGACGTTCATCACATCGATATAAAAAAGTTTTGTTCTACCACTTTTGGAAAAACCCGCTAGTTTAGCGGGAAAACAGCTATAAATAGCTAAAATTCGGAAAGCCGTAACTTCTATACTACTAAAGCTACAGACTTGTGCTGCATCTCGTTTGAAAGGTATTTTTAAATGCTATAAACGCCTTCTATATGCACATTGTGTAAATGTAATAGTTAAAAAGATATGAACAAAAGACAATTTGTTTAAACTTTTTTTTTAGCTTTTTTTTAATTTTCTCAAAAACGGCTCTAACGATTTTCCTTACAACTTTAAACTGTATAGCCCTTGAGATTCCTTAAATTTTGGTATATAACACATTACTGTAAAAAATCACGTTTAAAAGTTATTAAGAAACGAAAATAGCCACTTTTGCCAGCTCATAACAATTAATGCTGCCTAAGGGCCGTTCATTTACGAGCCGAACAGATTTGGGCCAAAAAAAATTTTTACATTTTTGATTTGCCTGAACATTTTTTTACATGTTCTATTCGGAAAATGAACAATCACGTGTATCAG
Organism: Drosophila prostipennis; assembly: GCA_037075205.1. Lineage (NCBI taxonomy): Eukaryota > Metazoa > Arthropoda > Insecta > Diptera > Drosophilidae > Drosophila > Drosophila prostipennis. The sequence goes on along the minus strand of JBAMCJ010005005.1, from coordinate 401,885 downwards.
GATTTGTCCGAAAAAAAATTATTTTTTTAGTTAGAATTTTTTAAAGTTTTCCAAAAATTGACAAATTTGAAAAAGTACCCTCTCATTGAAAATCTTTATCTCCGGTTATATGAATCCGCGTGACTTCATGTGTTTTGATTTAATTCTTCTAAAACCTCTTCTTTAAAACAAAAAATGTTAAAAAAAATAAGTTTTTATTTTCTTAAAAATAAAAACAAATTAAGATTATAAAAAATTTTGTATTTAAATTTTTTTTTTTAATTTTTAAATCAATATATGCGCCATATTGTTAGTTACAATCGATTTTTGTAAACAGTTGGAGCCATTTTTAGTTTTTAAAATATCGAATTTTTTTTAAAATGGCCTCTGCTTTTTTTTATGAAAACACGTTTCAGCAAGTAGGGCTTGCAACAGTGCTTGCAATATATCAGGCGGCGTTCAGCTAAGATCAGGGGTCAATCCTATGTGCTTTAGTTTTTTAATAACTAAGTTATATGGGGATGACTTTTGGTCATGGTATGAGGTATACTAATATGTAAATTAAACCCAGGGTATAAATTGTCTCTTTAAAAACTTCTGATATCAAACAAAAACACCTCTTAACGAGGTAAAAAAATAGTGACGACCGCACCTTCAACATACAAAAGATCTGATATCATATTTTGTGACGAAAAATAATTTTACATTCGAAAATATAAAAACACTTTCTAAAATTTACTTTTTCGGCACGCTACAATAGAAAATGTTCGTGTGGGTAAAATCTTATAAATTTGTCTGAAGCGGGCCGAATGAGTAAATTTTAGAAAGTGTTTTTATATTTTCGAATGTAAAATTATTTTTCGTCACAAAATATGATATCAGATCTTTTGTATGTTGAAGGTGCGGTCGTCACTATTTTTTTACCTTGTTAAGAGGTGTTTTTGTTTGATATGTAACACAGGAATAATTCAAATTGAAAGTCATTATTTAAGTTGGTTCTCTTTTAAATCCAGTCATCGAAAAACGTTTCGTATGGTTCTAAAATTTAATCCTAAATTCGCAAATTAATAAATAAATAAATTTTTTTGGTAATCGCGACGGTGAAGTAATGCAGGCTTAAGACTCACATTAAAGCTCATTAGCTTGTGGGAGGTTTTTCCTTCAAATGCATAAATTCCGACCATTTCATCTCCAGCAGCTGTGCATTATTCAGTTGGTATTCAACATCTCGCTTATATGTTTTGGCTATCTCATCGACATTTTCCAGCACAGAATCGAATTGAATGTGCACCACCTTCTCAACTTTTTCGGTATTTTGCCGTTTGGCTTGGAGACTGGTCAAAACCATTTTTAGCTGTATATTTTAAGAATTATATATAAATCCCCGTAAACTTGGATGAACAATGAATATATACAGTTTGTCAAGTAATTGTTTGCAAAAGGGAAAATGGCATAGAAATTCGTTTTTAGATGGAATATGTACAAGCAAATACTAGATTTTTGAATTTATTTCTTTTGGAATGTTGTTTATTAAACTATTATCTTTCCGATTGCATCAAAACATTTTCATTTTTCACACTAAAACACCCTAAAAAACAAGAAAAACTAAAAAATTGCAAATATTCGGCTGTCAATTAATTGTTTGCAAAATGCAAACAATTATTTGACTTATAGCTTTAGCTTGAAAACGGCTAACGCTATTGTACTTATTTTTGGTGGGGTCCTCGTGGTGCCTGCACTGCATTTAAACGACCCGGAATTGACCGTCTAAGGACATTTTTAAAAATACTTTTTAAGGATTTTCTTCCAAAAAACTTTTGCAGGTGATTTGTATGGCGTTGGCATTTTTGACGCAGTTTTCTCCCGTTTTGAGCGGTAAAATCGGCAAAATGTGATGCTATTTTTGGCAATTCCCATAAAGGAATGTCCAACGAAAAATCCAATCGTTTTTAAATTTAGCACACTTTTTTTAATTATTTTTATGGTAGTTTAATAAATATAATATAATAATAATATAATATAATATAACCGATCTCTTATACACTTCTTATACAAGGCACTTCTTATACAAGGCGACTTTACAAACCAAAGTTAACTTTGTTCATATATCTGTCAATTTAAAATGAGAGATCAAGGAATTGAACATAAAGTCCATATGTTGTGCATATGTAATGCAACATAATACCTTCTTTTCTTTTAAATCGATTTCAAAAAAATCTGAGGAATATCATTTTACCATTTTGGCTCAAAATTGTTCTTCTAAGACCGAAAATAATTATTATTTGTATTATATTTTTAAAGGCCTTTTACGACTTCTTTATTTTAAATTTCATAGCAAATCCTTAAGCAATTCCAAAGCAAACCGTTAAGCATATCTTTAAGAAAATCCCGAAGGAAATCCATAAACGATTACCGAAAAACCCGATCCAAATTTCCCAATTTCTCTGGAAAATTTCATTATTCGCGTCTCAACTGCATACCTGCTCTTCCTACTTAATGGCTCGGAAAGGACCCTTCTCAAATCAGTTTACATTTGAATACAGTCTGTACAAGATGAAGTTTATGGCCGTTCTTTTGCTAAGCAGCCTCACCCTCGCGATGGCTGTATCACTTCATGCGAACCGTGAAGCTGACTGGTTGGTCTGTCACCTGATTATCACCATGATGTTGCAATGGCCGGTCTAGCAGATGTGGGATACGCAGATCCAATATCCAGCAGTCCAGGAAGCAGGAGTACGCCTGCCTCGATCTTTCACTAAAATATTTTCAATAATATTACAAGCAATTAATAGCACTGTAAATACTTGTAAAATAGATTTAAGAAAATGGAAATAAATATTAAAAAAGATGTTAAAATAAAGCTTATAATGCCTTTGGATCTTCTGTTTGCTCTTTTATATTTAAGAAGGGTTTTATGCATTTAGATTCAGTTCCTAAAAATGTTTATTTTGAACCGGCTTGCTCACTTAACGAAACAAAAAACGTACAATTAACCAACTCTAAAACTATTGGGCGGCCAATTTGGCGTCCAACTGGCCCAGATCGATGCCCAGTTCCCTGAGCCGCCTCTCCTGCTCCTTGGTGTCCAGTCCGTGCTCCTTATTGTACTTGTAGTTGACAGTCAACTGGACCTCCTCCAGACCGCTGACATGGTCGTACAAGTTGCCCTCCAGCCGCAGATCGATGTCGCTCTCCTCGCGCAGAGCACAGAAGTACAGGAGGAATGCGGCCAAGCTGGCGGAGATCACGTAGGGCTGGTACCAGAGGGACTCCTCGCTGCCTCCGCTCCGGGTGTCCTTGGCCCGCCAAGTGGCCGCCTGGCTGCCGAAGAACTTTATGGGCTCGTTGCTGACCATGTCCTCCTCCGATTTCTGGCTGGCTGCTCCCTGACTTTTAGCATAGAAGCGGGATGCAGGTGAAGTAGCTTCACTGGCTGACACCAGTTGCCTGCGTAAGCAGCAGATTAGTACACCCAATTATTTAGGATCTTGAGTTTATATCAACTCACCGCAGGGCTCTTGTTTTTGTCAATAAACGCAGCATTTTCAGTTTGGAACTCAGACAAATTTCATAACAAAATTGGTAAAACAGCTGAGCGTGTGGAATTAGAGATGTGAGAAATGTAAACCGGCACGCAGAGCAACGATATATCGGACATAAAAATATTTAGGGTATTCCCAAATTATTTTGAATTTCCGAATCTTTAAAAAATCGTATGGGCTGAGAAATGGGTACCAGGATTCGTTAAATGATTCTATTGCCCCAGAATAAACAATGTTTTATCTTGGCTACTGGTATGCGTTAACAAATAAACATAGATATCGAAAGTTTTAAATTTATTTATTCTTCTTTAGTTTTTTCATTTTTTTGAGGCTTTTTCGATAGGCGTATTTGTCCGTACGTTGAATCACCTCATTAAATTTCCTCTTGTTGAACATTTGGAAGCTCTTGTCCTCCAGCAACTCATTAACTAGACTTTGACTCTTCCTAGACTTCTTTTCCTTGTAGTGGTCTAAAGCCGAGTGTTGCACAGTTCCAATTTGGAAATATTTAGGTACGTATTTCAGGTCATTCTTCTTGTAGAATTGTTTGGGGTTCAAAACCGAACGCATTTGTATTATTTTAAGTTCGTTTCGCATTTCCTCGGTGACTTCTGTGGCGGGCAAATCAAACCAGCCCTTTCCCTTGGTTCGAGCGCGTTCAGCCTGAAAAATAGAGGCGATTAGTAAAGGATATCAAATACAATAGCTGATTATGCCTATGGTTTTCTCAGATTACTAAAGACGTCGTCAATGGGGCAACTAGCTCAGACCTAAGTGTCTCCTGGGTCGACAATATTTGCTTCATTTGGTATTAATGTTTTGTAAGCCATAGCCTAAATTATCAGTCTTTGACTTGACGACAGATAATAGTCTTGCTCGTGGCTTTTGATGTTCCGCTGGCCTTACGGCCACTGCAAATTCTTCAATGCAGAATCCAAGATTACAACGGAAGAAGCTGGAATTGTCGACATTGAGTCTGATCGCAGGATTCACCTCAAGCAGTCTGAGCTATGCACATGCCATGCGGTCATGTGCAGCTTCCGATGTCGAAAATGTCATCATAGGTGGTAAATTCTGGATACGGTTTGGAACTTGCTTTATACTCACTCTGTTTATGCTGGGTTGCTGCCTCTTTCCCACAGTGGGAAGTGCACTGCGCTGTTCTAGAGCTGACCTCGAGCCTTGCAGATTCTTTTCCACTTTTTCCCGCACCGTCTCCACATCTGGGCCAGCACTGCGATCCAGGAGTGTGTCCCGCTTCAGTTTTAGTTTCCTCTTTTCAGGCTGGGAACTCACAGCATTCAGCACTTCGTTACAGTCTAGCGTCAGGCCAAATAACTTTACTTCGCCTTCCTGCTGGTCCTCGGCGTTGCTGTCATTTTCCTCCTCCGGTAACAGCAGATCTCTATTGTATGTAATTGTTTGCTGTTGCTCACCAACAAATTCCTGGTTGCCTTTTGTGTCTAATAAAAAAAGGGAATCCATTTTGCTTCGCAGCATCTACGCACGCCGTTTGATATAGAGGTGGACCACATTGCTGTTTTTATCATTTTTGTAAATATCGATGTTTGACTGGTCATCATCGATAGTTAATATATTTAAGGTATTCCTTGAATGGTTGAATTTTTGAAAACTGCGAGTCAGCTGTTCCATAAAAATTAAATTTTCAAACATTTTAGAAAATTAACCACATTTAAAATCAAATAAAAGGGTATTTTAATTTTTTTTATACTGATAATTTTAGACAGGAACACGAACAATTAAGGAACAGAAATAATTAATTGTCGAAAATTTCTGTTAAAGTTTTGTTCAGCTATTGAATACCCTAAATATTCTCGTACATAAGCGATATTTGTAGACGACGATGTTCCGGCAAGTTATCCCATCACCAGCGATCCACACGTGTGTTTTACTTTGTAAACACGCGCCGGAGTTTTTAAATAGTTTTTAGCTGAAAGAAATGGGTGCAACCAAGAACCTGGACTTGATAGGCACCATCGAGGACGATGCCGAAGTGGAGAACTTGTCGGAGGACTCCGACGCGGAAGTGGAGGTAGGAAAATCAAGGTGTTAAACTCAATTCAAAACTGAGCTCCGAGATTTTTCACAGTACCAACCGACCAAACTGAGGCACAAGAAGGTGACGGAGTTCGAGAAAGGATTCGAGTTCGTGTCCTCGGTGAAGGAATACAACCAGGACACATGGGACGATCTGATGAAGTATGTGAAGAGGAAGGCGCGCACAAAGACCGACGACAAGATCGCAGCCCGTCTGCAGAAGCGAGGTGGCGCCGAGGCAGTGGCCGCGGAGCAGAGCGACGGCAGTGAGATAGATCTCTCCGAGGACGAACTGAAGCATGACAACCTGCGGCTCAGGGAGAAGAAACAGTCCAAGAACAAGAAAAAGAAGGCCGGCGAGGAGGAAGAGGAGGAGGAGGGCGAGAAGATGCAGTTCGACGACACTATAGAGGCCAACGAGCAGATCACCTCCTTCTACCAAATGAATCTGTCGCGTCCCCTGATGCGTGCCATCGGTGTGCTGGGCTACATCTATCCCACGCCCATCCAGGCCTCCACGATCCCGGTGGCTCTGCTGGGTCGCGATATCTGTGGCTGCGCCGCCACGGGAACGGGCAAAACGGCAGCCTATATGCTGCCTACCCTCGAGCGTCTGCTATATCGTCCTCTGAACAACAAGGCCATCACCAGGGTACTGGTTCTGGTGCCCACCCGTGAGCTGGGCGCCCAGGTGTATCAGGTGACCAAGCAGCTGTGCCAGTTCACCAGCATAGACGTTGGGCTGGCCATCGGCGGCTTGGATGTGAAGGCCCAGGAGGCGGTACTGCGCCAGAATCCCGACATTGTGATTGCCACACCAGGTCGTCTCATCGATCACATTAAGAACACACCTAGTTTTACTTTGGATTCCATTGAGGTGAGTAAACCCATTAGCAATTACGTATAGTTCTTTAGCTATGATGATTCTCCATCCTTGCGCTCTGAGCTCTTTCCAGAGCTAAGAGGAAAATCTGGTTCTTGTTTCTGCGCGGCAGATGCAAGCTGATCCTTAAGCATGAATACACATTATACCACTTGTATATTGATACTAAATGTTTCCTAAAATTCCAAACAGGTTCTTATTCTTGACGAGGCCGATCGTATGCTTGATGAGTATTTCGCCGAACAGATGAAGGAGATCATCAACTCCTGTTGCAAAACGCGCCAGACCATGCTATTCTCTGCCACAATGAGCGAGCAGGTCAAGGATCTGGCTGCCGTTTCACTGGACAAGCCCGTAAAGGTGTTCGTCAACAACAACCAGCAGGTGGCATTTAATCTGCGTCAGGAATTCATTCGCATACGTGAGGACAAGGAGGGCGATCGAGAGCCCATCCTGGCTAGTTTGATTTGCCGAACGTTCCATGACCACTGCATGGTGTTTGTGCAAACCAAGAAGCAGGCCCATCGACTGCACATTTTGCTCGGTCTGCTGGGCGTTCGAGCTGGCGAATTGCACGGCAACCTCACCCAGCAACAGCGTCTGGAGTCGCTTAAGAAGTTCAAGGAGGAACAGATCGATGTGTTGATCGCCACTGATGTAGCAGCTCGTGGTCTGGATATTGTGGGTGTGAAGACGGTCATCAACTTTGTGATGCCCATCACAACAGAGCACTACATCCATCGAGTGGGTCGAACCGCTCGTGCGGGACGTGCCGGTATCTCCGTTTCCCTTGCCGGCGAAAAGGAGCGTAAGATCGTTAAGGACATTATCAAGAATGCCGAGAGTACCATCAAGAATCGTATTATTCCGCCAGAGATCATTGAGAAATACCGCAACAAACTTACGAGCCTGGAGCCAGAGATTCGTAAGTGTTATTAGAAACCCATTTCAAGCTTTTTAGTTGATAATCGTGGTTTCCATTTTAGAAAACATTCTGGATGAGGAACAGGCTGAACGGCAGCTAGCCAAAACGGAGCAACAGCTTTCCAAAACAGAGCGCAAGCTGCTGGGGCAGTCCAGTGAGCGACGTGGTTGGTTCCAGACGAAGCAGCAGCGCGAGGCGGAGAAGGATCGCCTAGCCTTGACAACCGGAGACGAGGAGAAACCAGCTGGTGGAAAGGGAAAGGGCAAGACAGCGGGAAAACGCAAGCGACCCGAGTACGGCGGCGACGGCGAAGATGGACCACCAGTTAAGGAGCTGGAGGCGAAGCGAAACAAGAAGAAAAAGGAGGAGCCCCGCAAGAAGACGCCCGAGCAGCTGGCCAAGGAGCGGGCCATGAAGGAGATCGAGAAGGTGTCACTGGTGCGTGCCAAAATGGCCAAGCTGCGCAAGCGACCGGGCAAACTGGGAGCAGCCACCGAAGCCCACAAGGGCGGTGCCTCCGACGGCAAACCAAAGCGGCGCGGTGGCCAATCGGCATTCACAAACGATTTGACTGATGTCAGTCGCGGTGGAGCACTGCGTTTGAGGTAAGTACTTGTCTTTTGCTTGAATTGACTGTTTGTAATAAATAATTACTTTATTTTTCAGATCTGAGGCGAATCGGCACAAGAAGATGACCAAGATTGCGGCCAAGAAGAAGGTCAGCAGCGTAAAACTGACCAACAAGGCGGGCAAGAATAAGTTCAACAAGGGCAAGAGCTTTGGAGGACCGCGGTACGCCAAGAAGGATAAGAAGAAGTAGAACTGCTAAATATAGTTGTATGCAATGTTAAATCCTAAACTTGTAAAATAAAACATGTACTTCTTTAAGGCATAAAATTGTTTTCAATTAAAAAATGACGTTTTTTTAACGAGAAATATTTTAATTTAAAATGAATTAAATAATAATGTTAGTTTAATTTAAATGCAATAACTTCAAAAAAAAGAACTTAGTTAAAAGTTTTAATTATAGATTATAATCGTTTTGTTTAAAAAGCGCGCCAACTTTTTATCGATAACAATCGATGGAATAAGCTTTTGCATCTCTAATTTGGCTTTACCATTTTCTTCCTTTCGCATTTTTTCCTGATTTACCAAAACAATTTCTGAGCACTTACTAAATCCCAGAAGATGACCAGCCGGAGCCACTACGGCCCTCCCCGGGATTCCGACTCGGACAGCAGCTACGATGGCTTCTACTTCTCGGATGAGGTGAGCGCTCCTTGGTACTCCTTCATGGGAAATAATCCTTAGGTCTTCACTTGCCCAGATGAAACGCTCGAAACCCGCACCTTATGTGGATCCCGAGCAGAAGCTTTACAATGCCGTGCTCGACGGAGATCTGCAGGCGATGCGGGAGGAGATGCACAAGCTCGTCTTCCAGGTGGACCAGACCGTGAAGGGTGGCCCCAACTTGCTGATGCTCGCCTGTCGCGAGGGACACTACGAAATGGTTGAGTGGCTGGTGGAGAAGGCAAAGGCCAATGTAAACCGGCAGCTGGACTCGGTGATGCCGCTGATGACGGCTTGCGATAGCCAGCACAAGGATCCATATGTGGCGGAGAAAATAGTGCGCCTACTCCTGCGCCACGGAGCCGTGGTCAATGTGTCCGACAAATACGGAATGACGCCCTTTATGTTCGCCTGCCAGAATGGATTCACCGGCGTTGTGCGTCTCCTGATCAAGGACGTCAGCTTCGATGCTGTGGATAATCAGGGCTGCACGCCCATCTTCCATGCCATCGAAAAGAACCACGTGGAGGTGGTCAAGCTGCTGGTGGAGGCGGGCGTCAATGCCACGATAGCCAACAACAAGGGATATACGCCCACCCAGGTGGCCGAGTGCCATGGATACTACGATCTGCTGGAGATCCTGCCGCGTCCGGCATCCACCTACCTGGTGCCCACCCACTTCCTGGGCTACAACACTCTGAGGGATCACATTCCACGCATCTTCCTGAAAAGTGACTGCCCGGAGTATTTCCAGGAGCTGAACGGCATCCTGCAGTCCATCAATGTGGGGAATATGGTTCAGCACTTTGCCATCGCACGGACCTCGCTGGCCGAGTTCCTGATCATGGATGAGTCGAAGCTCCAGGAGGTGGGCATCGAGTATCCCATCTACCGTCACAAAATATTGAAGGGCATTCTGGAGTGAGTGGACTTAAATGTTACATGATGAACATGCAATGTAATAAATCTTTCTCTGCAGCTTCCATCTTCATCATTGGTGCAACTCGTCGATAGCTCGAGTAAAAGAGGATGACATGGACAAGTGGGTGTGGCGTTTATTGTTTTGCAATTCGTATTAATGCGTAAAATCCCTTTCAGCTTCTATGAGATCCTCATGATCGCCGCCAATCATCTACAGCATTTGGTTATCATTCAGGCCTCCTTGCGGTTCGTTTTGAAGAACCAACAAGAAAACCAAATGGGGCAACCAGACGAAAAGCAGCTGTCGACTATTAAGAGCAATATGCAGGGATACCGCGATGTCCTCAACCAACTAACAAAGACGGTTAAATATGTAAGTTTTTAACTAAAATTGCTTTAAACTCTTCACTTAACGTTGTTCTATTCTATATTTACAGCTTGGTTCGTTCAGTCCCCCGCAGAATCCCCTCTTTATTGACTTCAACGAAATCCTGGCCGAGCGGAAGCGCAAGAAGGTGCGCAACTATTTCAAGTACACAACCATTATCCTTGGAATCTCAGTTTTCATTTGCCTTAAGTGCAAGTGGTTCTCATAGTATTCGTAGCAGAGCATTTCCAATATCATTGCTAACGTTTTTCTGTACAAATAACGTTGTTTTCCTTACCGCTTGGTAATCACCAAAATCAAAATAGTTTTAGTGAAAAGAAACCTTCAAGTTTAACTCAAATGAAAGTGTTATAATGGATTAAAACCATTTTCTGTCGAGAGACTTGTAATCTCAAATTACATTCATAAACAATACCTATATTGTTGAGACAATAGAAGTTCAAAAGCAATGAAGTAAAATATATCATATGTTACCTGAAACTTAGAAAACATGTTACCTGAACATGTTTAAGAAAACTATATTTGAAAATGTTATCTGAAGTTTGAGGAGAAAGTCACAATAATGTAAACCAACGTTATAAATGTAGTTTAAAACTTAATGTGTGTAACATCAACTTGTATTATTTTTATTAACCGATTAATAAATGAGTTGTTATTAAATCTACTTGTTTTAAAAATGTAATTACATTTTTTTTTAAGTTTAAACTTACCGCCACTTTTCATCACTTTATTGCTGTTATATTCCCGCACAACCGAACGGTCACACTAATTTTTGTTTACATTTCTCGCAAGGATTTCGCGCGATGGATCCGGGCGTCATCCGGAAGTTGGACGAGGTGGTGGTCAATCGCATTGCCGCCGGCGAGATCATCCAGAGACCAGCGAACGCCTTGAAGGAGCTGCTCGAGAACAGTTTGGACGCCCAGTCGAGTCACATCCAAGTGCAGGTGAAGGCCGGCGGCCTGAAGCTTCTCCAGATCCAAGACAATGGCACTGGGATACGGCGCGAGGATCTGGCCATTGTCTGCGAACGCTTCACCACCTCCAAGTTGTCCCGCTTCGAGGACCTGGCCCAAATAGCCACGTTTGGCTTTCGGGGCGAGGCCCTGGCCAGCATCAGTCATGTGGCCCATCTGGGCATCCAGACGAAGACGGCGAAGGAGAAGTGCGGCTACAAGGCCACCTATGCGGATGGCAAGCTGCAGGGACAGCCGAAACCGTGCGCCGGCAACCAGGGGACCATCATCTCCATCGAGGATTTGTTCTACAACATGCCGCAAAGGAGACAGGCGCTCCGTTCGCCAGCTGAGGAGTTCCAGCGACTGTCCGACGTTCTAGCCCGGTATGCTGTCCACAATCCCCGCGTGGGTTTCACTCTGCGCAAGCAGGGCGAGGCACAACCCGCCCTGCGGACTCCAGTGGCCAGTTCGCGGTCCGAAAACATACGTATTATCTACGGCGCTGCCATTTCCAAGGAGCTACTAGAGTTCAGCCATCGGGATGAAGTGTTCAAGTTCGATGCGGACTGCCTGATCACCCAGGTCAACTATTCGGCCAAGAAAAGCCAGATGCTGCTGTTCATCAACCAGCGACTGGTGGAGTCGCCGGGTGAGTGACGATGAGCTTCGCCATTGCTGTTTTAGATTAATAAGTTATTCTTCCAGCTCTCAAGACCGCCGTGGACTCGGTGTATGCCACATACCTGCCCCGTGGACACCACCCCTTTGTCTACATGAGCCTCACGCTGCCGCCCCAGAATCTGGATGTGAATGTCCATCCCACAAAGCACGAGGTGCACTTCCTCTACCAGGATGAGATTGTAGAGAGGCTCAAGCAGCAGGTGGAAGCCCGACTCTTGGGCAGCAATTCCACGAGGACCTTTTACAAACAGCTTCGGCTACCAGGAGCTCCAGATTTGGATGAAACACAGTCGGCGGATAAGACGCAGCGCATCTATCCCAAGGAACTGGTGCGCACCGATGCCAGCGAACAAAAGCTGGATAAGTTTCTGGCGCCGTTGACCAAAAGTGACTCAGGAGTGTCCTCCACTTCCTCTCAGGAGGCTCCTCCTCTGCCAGAGGAGAGTTTTCGAGTCACGGCGGCGAAGAAATCCCGAGAAGTGCGCCTGAGCAGCGTGCTGGACATGAGACAGCGGGTGGAGCGGCAGTGCAGCGTTCAGCTGCGGAGCACCCTCAAGAACATGGTCTATGTGGGTTGTGTGGACGAACGGCGAGCCCTGTTCCAGCATGAAACTCACCTATATCTGTGCAACACACGCTCCTTCAGTGAGGAACTCTTCTACCAGCGGCTGATTTACGAGTTCCAAAATTGCTCGGAGATCACGATAAATCCGCAGCTGCCTCTCAAGGAGCTCCTAATGCTGTCGCTGGACAGCGAGGCCGCCGGCTGGACGCCCGAGGATGGGGATAAGGATGAACTGGCTGTCAGTGCTGCGGAAATACTGCTGAAGAAGGCACCTATTATGCGCGAGTATTTCGGTTTGCGCATCTCCGAGGAGGGTAAGCTGGAATCGCTGCCCAGCTTGGTAGCCCAGTATCGTCCTAGTGTGGCCCATTTGCCGGTGTACCTTCTCCGCTTGGCCACCGAAGTGGATTGGGAGCAGGAGGCTGGATGTTTCGAGACTTTCTGCAGGGAAACAGCCCGATTCTACTCGCAATTGGATTGGCGGGAGGGCTCGGGTGTGGGACATTCCAGATGGACAATGGAGCATGTGTTATTTCCAGCCTTTAAGAAGTATCTCCTGCCGCCGCCACGTCTCAAGGATCAGATCTACGAGCTCACCAACCTGCCCACACTGTACAAGGTGTTCGAGAGGTGCTAGTATGGATTTTTAATAATGTACTTCTTTTTTTTGTTAAATAATAAATATTATGTAAGCTTTTAAGTTCAACTATTTTTCTGTATTTGCTTAACTAACAATAGGTTTTTTTAAAAGTTATAGAGAAGTTCTTGAACTCAAAATTCATGAAACATGAAACATTTTTGGACCTTCAGGATTGTATTTTCAACATCTTCGAAAATGTTCGTACAGAAAAGATTCAGAATTAAAGAACTAGCTGCTTGGTTAAGGTAACGATCTCCTGGATCATAGAATAATTTAAATTTCTCAGTACTGGGTAAATATATAAACATATGGATAACATCAGGGGAGACTAAGTATTAAGATCCGGCTGGCGGAGGCGTGTGACCCGTTCCGCATTTTTCACGTGCTCCTTCAAGAGCATCATGATCTCTGTGTCGTACTCCTTGGGTGTGGGCTTCACATCGGTGGCCCAGTAGTAGATGTCCCAGTCATTGCTGACCCCGTTGATTAACTGATCGTACTGAGCCGTCTGCTCGGCGCTGAATTTTTGGAGGTGCTTGGCAGCAAAGGTGCTGAGAAGTAGGTCGTTTTCCAGCATCCCGCGCTTACGTGATTGATACAAAAGTCTGGAAAGGATTAGGGAATACATTGATTTATTAATTAGTAAGTTTAAATTTCAAAAATAGAAATACATTTGTAAAAGCAAGAAGAACAAGAAAGGCTTAGCAAAGGTTAATAAACGAAATCACTCCTTTGTTTAAATTTCAATATTTATACCCACCGCTGCTTTCGAATATCCAACGGCTCGTTGGGACGCACAGGATATTCGGGTAATGGAAGATAGTCCGGATCCTCGTAGTCGACAATCACATCGCCAAAGGTGCTGGCCAGCGGTGGCGGAGGAGCATCCTTTATGTTCGACGCACAGCGTCTCCACGGGAGGAATATCCAACTCGAGATATCCAACGTCATCTGGTCATGGCATAAATATGTATGTATAAATAGAAATTGCACAAAATGCATTAAATTGCATTCTTATGTAACCGGATTTAGAACCGTTTTGAAATCTCACCCTTAGTTGGCGCAGCATTTTGAAGTCAAGCACCGCTTATTGAATTGTTTAATTTTAAAGATCAGCAAGTATTTCTAGATTTAAATTAGATTTTGAGACAATTTGAAAAATCAAAATATTTTGACAACTGCCGGCTGTTCGATTTGTGACTAAAAAAGGACAAAAAGCGTACTTTTACAGAGCTCTTTTAGCAAAGTTTTACACCTGATTTACTTTTTTAAAATTGTGTTAGCGCAAATTTGATTCAGTTTCTTTTGCTTTCAATTTACGTAGGAAATAAATTAAGAAATAAAATAAGTAAATTTAGAAGATCAAATATTTTTGCCCAAAACTCAAAGTTTTATATTATTCACGTTATTTGTTACGACTTGAATTCCACACCTTACGTTTTTATTACGCTTCACGTTTTTTCGTTACGATTTGAATTCCACACATTACGTTTTATCGCGCATTCTCGCAGAAATCGGAAATTTTTTGAAACGAGCGGTTGTGCGCGCTGCTGCTTAAAAATCAAAAGGAAAAATCAGAAATTTACGTCGCGTCGGGAAAACAGCCGGCAAACATATTATGAGTTAAAATTTGTTTTTCTTCCGTCGTGTTTCGCGGACAAAGAAATCGAAGAGTGCGGCATGAGGATTGAGGATATAAACAGTGCGGTGTACTTTTGCAATTCTAAGCGCGCAAAGCGTTTTGAAAAAGTAAACAAATAAAATGCATGTTTCAATGGAGTAAATCTGAGTAAAAAAGTTACCTGTTTGTGATTTCTTTGCCACCCCCGGTTTACGCGTGTTTTGGTGTGTGTGCGAGCGCATCTGTGTGAGTGTTGTGTTTTTGTGTAAAAGGAAAACAAAACGGAAGGCTGAAATAACAGCAGCAGCAGCAACAACAACAACAACAAAGAGAGCAGTGTGTGCGAGGAGAGCGGCCAGCGGCAAAATGCCGGCGACAGTAAATTCGTGGGTGTTGTTGCTGTTGTTGTTGGTCGCGGTGGAAAGATGCAGCAGCAACAACAGCAGCGGTCGCATCAATAGTCGCAGCAGCAGCGGCTATAGGAAAATCCAGTGGCAGGAGCAACAGGAGTCCCTCACTTTGCGCCCCTTTCCCGAAAAAGGTACGTGTGTTATCTCCCTCTGGCCCCTAGACATCTTTGGCCTTTGGTCTCTCCTTGCTCTCGCTCTCTCGCATCTTAATTGTTGTTAATCTGCGGTGCATTAACCTGTCCTAAGTAAACATGTCCCCCACTCTCCTCTCTCTCTCACTCTACACACTCACCCCCTCCCCACCCTCGGGCTGTGCCAAAAATAACAACTGCTCTCCGTCTGCAGCCTCTTTGTCTCTCTGTTTTTTTTTTAATATTTGTTTTGCTTTTTTTTGTTTGTGTGTCTGTATGTCACCCCCACCCCCCGCGAGCCTTCGTTCACTTTGTTATGCAAATTCCTTGGTTTCCTCGCTGGCAAAAATGCCGCAAAACAAATGGAAAATAGAAACAAAAACAAGTGTATATGCAAAAATATTTTTGTCGCTTTTTTTTTGCGGCTTTGCGTGGAATTTTCACGCAACAAGAATTGAATAAAAATATTTGTGCTTCATGGAAAGATGCAGAAACCGAGGATAATCATAAAAAGGAAAACGAGTTAAGTTTAATTTTATTCTAGCTGAAAGGGGCTTTGAAATACATATAAATAGTGTGGATAAGCTATTCTCTATGTGTACTTCTTTACATGTTTTTATCAGTGCAGATAATAATACTAAAAGATTTCCTTGAACGATTTTTTAAATGTATTAAAAAACTATTATTAATTGAAGCATAGACCCTTTAAGGGTTTTAAACTGTAATTTATTTATAAAGACTCAGCTAAAAGTAGGATATGCAAATTCAGAGTTAGAAACCTACTTTTGGAACACCTTGTAGGCGAGAAAACGGCTCTTTGATAATTTGGAATGTTAGAAAGTCAAGTAAATAAATAAATGCTATTAAAACAAATTGTCACAAAAGCATGGGTTGCAAATTTGACTTCTTACTTGCAAAACAAGTATAGATAGAATTTATTGTTCGCCTCCGATGTAGATACAAAATAAAATACTTATTGCCATGGAAAATTTGCACAGCAACAACAAATAAATTTAAATAAATTATGTACGTACAATGGACTTCTTGACTTGGCGCGCATTATGCATGCACATGATCCATGACCCGGGGGTCCAAAAGTCTCCGCACAAAGGCCACCGCTCGCCCTCTCTATCTCGTTAAGATACAGATAACGAGGGACGCGTAAAAGTAAATAAAATTAAAGTAAGCATTTCCTCATTTGAGGCGATGCGACGCCAGAACTTTGTCACAATTTAAACGAGCAAAATGCACAGAAGGCACCGAAATCAATCAAATAAATTGTCTGTCTGACAATCCCGACAAGACATCGCAGGGTATGAAATAAATGACAAAGTTAGACAGTGACGGGAATTATTCATTTATTAAGCTCATTCACTTGTTTCTCATTCACTTCAAGCTCTGTAATTGTATCTTTTAGAAGATACAGACAGAATTCTTAAATTCTTTCGGTGAAATGTAATTTAAAAAAATTTTAATATACTTTATAAAAGTTATCAAGTTATTTACAACAACACCACGACAATATACTTTCCATTTGTTTTGTATTTTCAAGGTCGTTCACTTGCAGCTAAAGAAATCGAATAATTAAAAAAAATTTGCATATTGTTAATCCAGATAATATTACGTGGCTTTATGCTTTATTTAATGAGGATTTTTGCAAAGTCGATAGGAATTGTATTGCTTCAATAGGTGTCTCTTTGAGATTCCTGTTTTTAAAAACTTATTATTGTCAGATCAAAATATGTTTGAAAACAATTTGGTTCATTGAGAACACTTTTTAAATGCCTAAAAATTGTCCGTGTCAAAATATGATACCTAATATTTTTAATTTCTAATTTTTAACCTCGTTAAGAAATGTTTTTGTTTGACTACCTACATATATTATTTAATTGCATTACATTATATCAATTATTCTCTCGGGTGATTTTGGTAGAGTTTTATATAAAATACAGTTTTTTTTATGATGAATGATAATAAGTTAGCTTTTTCGTATCTCATTTTGGAACCTGACCTGACCCGGTCAACAGTTCAACACTTTTGCGATGCAGTGACAATTTGCGACCCGTGCACAAATTTGTGTAGCCAACTGAAGTGTTTCGAGGTAAGCGTTCCGCCCCCGCGGGTCAAAAGGGTGGTGCGTGGTGTTGCAGAGGGGGAGGGAGTGTTGAAGGCCATGCTTGCAACCCTACCGTCGACCCTCCCTTTTGCCTTTGCTGCCTTTTGCTATCCAGGTCTGGCGGAAATATTGCGGAAATCGTTTATCATGTCGCCAATGGCTCTGTTTTAATAATTGCTGTCCGCGTTAAACGGTCGAAGGGGGAAAAAGGGGAAAAACCGGAAGGGAAAGTGGGAGTGGCACGCCTCATTTGTGTTCACGAACGGTTAGCAGAAGATGCGATGAAAGCGCACCGATTGGCACTAGCGATATATTCATGAGTGCAACTCTAGCTTGGTTTATGCGAGGTCTGTTCTTATAGATCAGTAGTTCATGGAAGGCTGAATTAATAAAGGGATTTATTAAGTACAATATATATTGATTATAATTTTGTTATTTATAAAATGAATCCATTTTAAAAGTAGCACAGAATTTTTCTTATCTTGCTGGTTTGTTACTATGTTCCAAAATCTATCATTGATAAGCGTTTGTAAATAAGGTTCCAAAGGTTAATTATTTGATTATTATTGACCGATAATCTTGTAACTGTAATCAATAATTTAAACGAAGGAATATACATATTATAGTCTGAATGTAAATAGTAAGTGCTTTTTTATACTACTTTTTTAAAAAGTTTTCCATGTAGTTTGATAGTTAAAATTTTTTAAAAAATCATATCTTAACTGTAGCTATTTGACACCTGATTTATTATAAACAGACAAATTTTTGTCAATAAATTGTATTTTTAAAATATTTAAATAATGTTTTTAACGCGAATTTGAGCTGTGCTTTTACTTTTTCTTAAAAATTTTGAATCAGATTAGGACTACCCATCGTTATAGGACGGTGGGAGGCCATCCATCATCGCCATCTGTCAACGTACAAAGTTCGAATTCACCTTTAGACCAATTTTTTTTGGCTGTCGTGTACGTTCTCAGTCGGGTCCGTTCAAGTTCCACATTAAGTTTGTTTGTTTGCTCGCCTCAAGTTCAAGAGCAAACGATAACCTGTCCGCAGACGATTAGGTAACACCAACAACAATAGAAACAAACAAGTTTGTAAGGTGAGTTACAAACACACAGACACGCACACACACACACACACACACACACACACACTGGTAACACCTGCTTAAAGAGCCAAAGAAAAAACGAAAACCCAAAGCCAGAAAGAAACAATTTGCCTTTAGCGGGCCCAACAAACAAGCAAGCAAGTTGGCCAAAAGCAAAGCAAACGGGGCCCAAAACAAACTGGACAAGCCGGCCGGCTTGCAAAGAGGAAAAGGGAAACAAGCGTGGTTGGAAATTCCGAAAAAATCTGGTGGGCAACCTTTAAAGTTTTCAGGACTCCCCCTTTTTATATGTACATTTATATACATACATTTTCCCCCTGCATAATTGAGTCTGGAAATTCGGTTAAGCCAGTAATTTGTTGCAGAACAATTATGTGGAAAACCCATTCAGGGGTTTCTTTTTCACACGAGACTCTCCCGCTTTTCCCTTTTTCCTTTTTGCGAATTTTTTATGCAAGACGTTTTTTCATACGCATCAAGTTAGCAGAACAACTTTGGAAATTGCACTTTTTTTCTTATTGACAATTTGCCGTTATTTATCCGTAAATTATTCGTGAAACAATTAATTTTGCCGCTCAACTATTTTAAAAGTTATAAGATGTTCTGCTAACTTGATATCAAGTTAGCAGAACAACTCCTTAAAAGTTAACTTTTCCAAAATGTTTTTAAATGGGATTTTGCCGTTATTTATCCGTAAATTAGTCGTGAAAGAAAAAATTTTGCCGCTCTTGTTTTAACATTTATTTTTTAAAAAAACATAGTTGTTCTGCTAACTTGATATCAAGTTAACAGTACAACTTTTTAAATGTTAACTTTTCCAAAATGTTTTTAAATGGGAATTTGCCGTTATTTATCCGTATACTATTCGTGAAAGAAAAAAATTAGTTGCTCTTGTTTTAAAATTTTTTTTTTTAAAAGTCGAGTTGTTCTGCTAAGTTGATATCAACTTAGCAGAACACCCATACAAAACTTCAACATTTCTAAAATCTTTTTTAATGGGAATTTGCCGTTATTTATCCGTAAACTATTCGTGAAAGAAAAAAATTAGTTGCTCTTGTTTTAAAATTTTTTTTTTTAAAAGCCGAGTTGTTCTGCTAAGTTGATATCAACTTAGCAGAACACCCATACAAAACTTCAACATTTCTAAAATCTTTTTTAATGGGAATTTGCCGTTATTTATCCGTAAACTATTCGTGAAAGAAAAAATTTAGTTGCTCTTGTTTTAACATTTTTTTTTAAAAAGCCGAGTTGTTCTGCTAAGTACAACGCGCATGGTAGCAGACCTCTGCTGACGTCGACGTCAAACGTGTAAAATTCCCGCGAATTCTGCGTCCTTGGGGTTTATTATTTTCTGCAGTGAGTCTGAGTCAATATTATTTGCAAGATTTACACATATTCAAAAGTTAAAAACATTTAAACATGAAAAGGGGATGTTGTTTCTCGCAGAAGCAGAATTAGCGGGAATTTTACACGTTTGACGTCGACGTCAGCAGAGGTCTGCTACCATGCGCGTTGTACTTAGCAGAACAACTCGGCTTTTTAAAAAAAAATGTTAAAACAAGAGCAACTAAATTTTTTCTTTCACGAATAGTTTACGGATAAATAACGGCAAATTCCCATTAAAAAAGATTTTAGAAATGTTGAAGTTTTGTATGGGTGTTCTGCTAAGTTGATATCAACTTAGCAGAACAACTCGACTTTTTAAAAAAAAAATTTTAAAACAAGAGCAACTAAATTTTTTCTTTCACGAATAGTTTACGGATAAATAACGGCAAATTCCCATTTAAAAACATTTTGGAAAAGTTAACATTTAAAAAGTTGTACTGTTAACTTGATATCAAGTTAGCAGAACAACTATGTTTTTTTAAAAAATAAATGTTAAAACAAGAGCGACAAAATTTGTTCTTTCACGAATAATTTACGGATAAATAACGACAAAATCCCATTTAAAAACATTTTGGAAAAGTTAACATTTAAAAAGTTTTACTGTTAACTTGATATCAAGTTAGCAGAACAACTATGTTTTTTTAAAAAATAAATGTTAAAACAAGAGCGGCAAAATTTTTTCTTTCGCGACTAATTTACGGATAAATAACGGCAAAATCCCATTTAAAAACATTTTGGAAAAGTTAACTTTTAAGGAGTTGTTCTGCTAACTTGATATCAAGTTAGCAGAACATCTTATAACTTTTAAAATAGTTGAGCGGCAAAATTAATTGTTTCACGAATAATTTACGGATAAATAACGGCAAATTGTCAATAAGAAAAAAAGTGCAATTTCCAAAGTTGTTCTGCTAACTTGATGCGTATCGTTTTTTCTATATTGATTTATTGTACAATTTATTGTTGCCGCTCAATGCAGGCGAGCTGCTGTGTGCTGTCTTTATTGTATTTCTGCTGGCTGCAAAGCACATTTATGGTCCGTCTGGCCCCGAATGACGCACCACCGAGATGGGGATGCACAAGAAAAAATCTAGGACCAACCCCAGAAGTCCTGAGAACTGTATGAGTGTTCACAGGACTGCAGTAGCGTAGAAGTCATGTCTTGAACAACTATTATAATGCACAAAATTGACGTCATATTTTTAAAAATAAATTAAAATAATAGGTACATTATTATTCTATTTTAATTTGTCCACATACATTTCGTAAAACCTATTGTAAAAAGTCCTTAACTTTTAATTGAAGTAACATTTTAAAAGCTTCGGTTTTAATTGTAGTAAATTATTACTGTAAGCTTTAAATTCTATAATCCAATTTGGTATATTCACATTATTATAAGCGAAGTGAAAGGAATCATATCGCATAATTTCTTTCCGTGTGGGTCTAAGAACTGGAACCGGTTCAGATCGGATAGGTTTGGTTCGGTTCGTCGAACAAAAACACCAACATCGCCAGGGGGTCTAGACGAAGTACCCAATATGGTCATGGGCAGGACAGTTGGCCAACGCATATGTTTTGTTGTCATCATCAACGATGACTTGACATTCAGCCAGGAACTAAACTCACGAGTTGCTATCAATTGCCATTTAATTCATCAAGGGGAATTTCCCCCATTTTCCATTAGCAGAATTTTTCGTCATCCACCCTAGTTTTCTTTATTAAATTTTCCATTTCATTCACAAGTACTGAAAAATGTCAATTGAAGAATTGCAAATAATTAGATGGCAATTAAAAATGCATTGTGCTCACGAAATGAGTTGGCACTTAAATATTCATCCAAAAAACTGTGAGTTCGAACAGTGTTGTTTTTCCAAAATGGTAAACTTGCGAAGCAGAATAACTTTTCAAATACATTTATTTTTTCTTATTTGGCGATTATAATATGAATTTTTTCCGTAATTCGTGAAATTAAAAATTGTAGCTGAGCTTGGTTTGTCTGTCACGATTTTAATTAAGCGAACTCTACTCGCACGTTGTTATAATTGATTCTTCAAAAAGTGCCTAGAATAGTTGTTGTTTGCTTACTTAAAATTTAAATGGTTAATAATCCGAATGTTTGTCAAATGTGAATTTACTTTTTCCATTTGCACACTCATTTACCCACCCACAGAGTGCACTCAATTTAGTTTTAATTAGCAATGAGCATGAAATAATTGTACGAAAAGCTACAAACTCAACGAGCATCTCGAGTGGACCTCGCCATTTGTGCCCTCTTTCATCCACCACCCTTTTTCCCATCTCCACTCAGTGCATACTTTCGGCATAATTATTTTTTTACATAATGAAAATATATTTTATAATTGCCTGGTACCGAGAGAGGGCAATACAGCAAAAGTGGCTTACTTGAGGTCAAATATTTTTCGCATTCAATTGAAATGAGAAGCAGCTTAAAAAATATGGGGCCTGAAAACCAGATGAGCTGAGTGGAATGCCGGTTTCCAAGCTTGAGAGTTGAACAGACTTATTCAAAAGGTTTATACAAAATCTGTAATAAATTGTAAATGGTTAAATTGTAGCAATATAAACTGTTATAATTTCATAAAAATTGTAACTTACGTAACAAGCCAATAATTCGATTTCAGTACAACGAAAAGTCCGTAGGCGAACATAATGCTAAAAGCTCTTCTAAAGCAGTTAAACTCTAAAACAGCAAAAGCATCAACAACAATGGGCTCTCGTATAATCTCTCTATATGGTCAGCACTCGATGTTGATGTGTTGCTGGCCAGTTTACTGTGGCATCGTTAGAATATTGAAAATGCATTAGAACGGCACTACGGATTTGCTTACAGACAGTAGAGGGGCATTTGGATGGTGGGACGTGTGACTGGGATGTGTGGGTGCAGCGTAAGTAGTAAATGTTATACTCGTGTAACAGCAAAACCGCAAAGCCAAACCAATCCTTCACCCATAGACCCAGATGGCCCTTTTCCATGGTTTATACGGCAAACGATTTTGCAAACCGCGAACCTGTACATACCATATTTTATTGTCAGCATCAACTAGGATTGATACGATCGGTATTGAGCACAGATTATACATCCAGTCGTAAAATTATGCTTTATTGCAATAGTTTTATTATTTAAGGTAAAATTTTTAAAAACCATGCAAAGCAAATATGTGTTTTTAATCCTGGTCAAAATTTACAAATTTTAAAAATTTAAATATTTCGGAAAAGTATAATTGCAGTTTTATTGTGTTTATCAATACCTATCGAAATGTAAAAGAAATTTTTTAAATCGGACCATTCGTTTAAAAGTTATGCCCGATCAAAGTTTTATATCTTCATCTCCCTCGCACTCCCGTTAGCTGAGTGACGGGTATCTGATAGTCGAGGCACCCGATTTTAGCGTTCTCTCTTGTTTTTTTAGAAAACTGTAAATTATTTTAATCATAAAAAGTTCGTGTTAAGTAGGATTAAATACCTAATATTAAATATTTTATCTTTTAGAGAAAATTGAGACCATACTCATTTAAATAATTAATTTAAAGGCAATTTTTGCTAATAATAGTTTATCGGAAAACCCTACATTTTTGGAAATGTTTTTTTTTTTGTTATCCCCAGGTGTTTGGTTTCTGCTCTTCGCGTAGCATCCATGAAACATTTTACAAAGTAATTTGACCGAACGACGACAGGCGGTATTATGGACAGAGTGGATAGGAAAGGGAAAAAGGGAGGAGGGAGGTGGCAGGCAAAACGCAAATTAATGATACGCAATTGCGGCAAATCGCACGCTTCCATGTGGGCGACGTTTTGTTTGAAGTGCACTTTGTCCTGTGTGTGTTTGTGTGCAGTGGGGCAGTGGGTGGTGTAGCGGGTGGTGCAACAGAAGAGGGTGGCAAAAAGGGGTCTCGGATGTAATTGCAAGCTGTCGTTTGCCCGCTTTTTCCCATTTGCACCGCGGCATGTCCGTCTCCGCATCGCGTTGCGGTAGGTTCTCAATTAGTTGTATTAATAACAGTCTGATGCCTCTCAGTTTCCACGAACAATATTTGGTCAAAATGAACTAGGGATTACAAGCGAAACTAGATTAACGTTATAACAAGGTTTTTTCACAGATGTGTTCTTTTACGATATCATTCGGATTTTATTTTGACTTAGTTTTCATTTTTGTATTCTTTAATAATATCGGGTTTTTCATATGAGCAAATTTATATATTGTAAAATTTGGTTCACTTGACTATTGACAGTCGTAGTTATCAGAAAATCAAGGAAAATATTCAAAATTCCTATTAATGGCAGCTGTTAAAAAAAAGGGAACTCTAAAATCGATCTTTAAAAAAAAAGACTCCAAGGTTAAAGTTTATTTCGAAAAAATATAGAGATCCACTGTTTCCAGCCACGTTTATTACAAGCGAAACTAGATTAACGTTATAACAAGGTTTTTTTTACAGATGTGTTCCTTTAGGATATCATTCGGATTTTATATTGACCTAATTTTCATTTTTGTATTCTTTAATTATAGCGGGTTTTTTCATATGAGCAAAATATATTGTAAAATTTTGTTTACTTGACTATTGTCAGTCGTAGTTATCAGCAAATCAATGAAAATATTAAAAATTCCTACTAATGTCAGCTGTTAAAAAAAAAAAATATACAAAAAACATAAAAACCATTATAAAGAAACTTAAAAAAAATCTCTTTTAAAAATGAGCCTCCAAGATTAAATTTTATTTGGAAAAAATAAATAGAGATCCATTTCTTTGCACATCCTAAAGACCCCTATGTTATTCCAAAAAATATATTGTTACCATAAAGGGTATCAAGCGCAGTACTCGTACCCCTTTAAGTACAGCTTCCTGGAATTTTCTCTTTTTTCTGTGCTTTTTTTTGTTTTAGCATATTTGTCTACCTTTAGCGCACTCGTCGGGGCGTTTTTGTTGTTGCCACTGCTGGTTTTGTGCTGTAATTTGTTCCTCTTCCTTTGTTTGCCCGACTGCTGTTGCTGCTGCCGCTGCTGCGTCTGTTATTATAAGCATAGCGCTCGACGCTTTGCAAAATTGTTTCCACCTCCCTCGACCCCTCCCCCCGATTCTCTATCTTTTGTTTCGCCCGATCCATTTGGAGTAACTGCTTCCTTCCACACCGCCCACTTTCTAGCCCCCGGTTAATCACAGTGCATGGCATCCATAGATACATGTTGCAATTGCCATCGATGATAACTTCTCCTCGTCGAAACATGTTTCACATGCTCGTTGATGCGTCGCAACTTTGTTCTCTAATTTATGGCTTTGTCCCATCAATTGAGGGAGAATCGGTGGAGGGCTCCAGTGGATGTTAGATGGGTGGGCAGATTCCTTATCAGCGGAACGAGACGGAATCAAACCGAGACAAGCGAGGCATGAAATATGAGCCCTTCTCGCATTAATTGCTGCAAGCCAACCCCTAAAAGATTTTGAATAATGAGTATCGTTCTTCCGAAATTTGTTTGTTCGCTCTTAAACAACGATTTCGGGATTAACCGATCTTTAAGTTTTTTTTTAGGTTCCTGTATGTTTTAAATATTTAATAAATAATACAATAGAAATTACAAACCAAAATTAATTTTTTCTAAAATAATTCAAAATATTATAATTATATCACTATACTTTTTCTACACCTGTCCAGAAACATTTTTCAACGTGCAGATAAAGACTATTTTAATTAAATTGTCAAGCAAATTTGCTAATGTGTTGGAGCTGCTAACTATTTAATTATGAAAGCAGCTGCTAACCCCAATACAATTAGGGCCTACAAAATATTTCAGGAAGGCTTAGGCCAAAACAAGGAAGAACGAGCTTAAGCTGCCACAGAAATTAAACCAATTAAAATATTTTGCCTTATAATTCAGCTAAATTCCTACGCCAAATCATATCCTTTTTCCCTAGGTTTCGCCATAGTTCATTTGGATAAGTTTTCAAGCGCGTTATGGGTTGCCAAAGGAGAAAAGTGGAATGTGTGAGAGAGAGAGGGAGTTTGTTTCTCTTGCTCGCTGACAAAGTTTGTTAGTTTTAGCGCCAATTTTAATGTGCAAACTTTTGGCGGAGACTGTTTCCAGCCACGTTTTGTCAGCCACTGTGCGGATGAGGAGAGCTCTGGGGGGGGAGAGACCGCTTCGGGTTGAATGATTAGCAAAAGTTTTTCATTTTCTGTCTCCTTTACTTATAACTAGGAAATTAAGTATTTTGTGCAGACCAAACTTGAACTAGATTAGAAAAGGGGACGAGGGGACATAAATGCTCTGTGAAAGTAAAGTTATTTTCCGCGGAAAGCTGTTTTGATGGAAATAAGCTTAGTAATGATAATGAAATGAAATTGAACTAGAATGAAAGCTATGCAAATTAAAATTTTAATTTATTCTACCTTATATTTAAAATTAACTCCATGAAATGGTGAGATTTATTGTATTACTTAAATGTGTGTTAATACCTGCTATAGACACCTTCAAATCAGAAATCAGTGACAGGATGTCCCATCAATCAAATTCTTTTGTTTGACCCTTAATTAATTACTACTGCCGCTGCCATAAAAACTGCCGGGGATCAACATTTTTTATTATTGAATTTCCACTTTTTCTGAATTGCCTTAATTGTTAAAAATAATAAAGCAATAAATACTTCAAAAAATAAACGTGAAAGGATAAAACAATAAAGCAGCGCAAAGTTGCAATTCATTTCCACAATATTTCCAGTGCCATGCCGTTGATGATTTGTGTAATTTGCGCCCTGGCGAACAATTTTTCAATTTAATGAAAGCGGAGTGAAAGAGACGGATCATTTCCGCCGTCCCTATCCACCATATCGACATCCCGATGCTGACAGAATTTCAATTTATGCTCGGGATAAAACGTAAAAAACACACTTTAATAAATGTATATTGTAGGCATGAAATATATATCAGAGATATATTACATGGACCGCGATTGGCTGCATAAACAAACAACATGGAATGCGGCTCAGACATGCGGATTGATAGAGTGCTTAATTGACAAATGATTGACAACAATGGCATTTCAGAGGCGCAGGCGAAAAACAATTCATAAATGATATGTAACCTTATGGTTTGGCGGGCCATCAGAAAGCTCATCTGATATGTAACAAAGCAATAAAATGAAAAAAATGAAATAATTGAATATGTTCTATAAAAAAATATAAATAAAAAAATGTTCAATGCAATGCAATTTTTCAATCATTCTTTTCAGTTATTTTTCCATTTCATATATTTTTTCATATTCTATTTGTCTGTTGATCTACCACAGATGAAACCTTTTCAGCGCCACATTTCTGGAGTGCTCTTTTTCGCTTGCAACCCAACCCTCTTTTTTGAGAATCACAAAAGTCACCACCAAATCCCAAAAAATGGAGGCCAACCACCCGTTCCAATCCCTTCACTTTTCATCAATCTTTGTTAATCATTTTTCTCTACAAGGGAAAAACTGAAAAGGAATAGCCACATTTTTCGTCGTCAAAGCCTGGGACGAGCCGAATGCAAAATTTGAAACATATTTTTTAGTTCTGCAGGCACCCGCATTGTTTTTTCACTGAGTCCTGAGTATTAGGGTTTGATCATTAAAAAAAAACTCTATTTGCTATAAAATCAAAAAAATAATCAAACCTACAAATATGTTCCTTTAATATTACTTTTTTCTAAACACATAAAACAAAATAATTCCAAAAGATTATGGACAATATTAATCAGCTCTCTGAACCATTTTAAACGCCCTTGACTATAAAACCCCAGTTTTTACGAGCTGATAACAACAGTTTAATAAAATCTATTTTATATTTGAAACAGAACATATGTTATAGGAATAATAAAAAGAATATAAAACTAAATAAGTGTTTCATATCAGCAAAAGTACTGACCCTTGACAGGTTTCGGTTTCACTCATTCCGTTTTAGTTTGACTTTAGGAAATGTTGATAGACAGCCTCATTTCCCAGTTTTTCTTCATCATATTTTATGCCCCCATTTCCTTACACTTTTGTGGTTGCTCTAGTTTTGTTTTAGTTGAAATAATATTTTTTTTTGCTCTTTTACTTTCTAGGAAATTAAAATGAAGCTTTGTTTCAATTTACTGGCTTTTGTTGTGTGTTTGAAGTGAAAAATTTTTAATTTCCTCGCAGCCACAAAAGAATTCGCAGCTAGCTAATCCAAGGGAGAATAAAGGAACAGAAATAAGCAGAAGTTAGAGGGGATGTCGCTTCTGTTTGCGTGTTTCTATTTGTCGTTGTCCCCCCCTTTTTTTTGTGTGTATCTTTTTCTGTGCTTCGCGAAGAGCAGCCTTTCACAAACAGACACACAAATGCTCACCTTAAACAAATACAGAACCCCGTTTAAGGGGGCCAAAGACTGGCTTTATACTCATTTACAGCTGGAGCTTTTAATCTTAATTTTATAGTAGTGCAAAGCTTTGCCTTCCACGTCCACGGAGCAAACAAGCACGGGACCCTCCTGTCGAGAGTTGGCTTAGACCCACTCCTCCGCCGTCAACTGTCTATCTCTCCAGCACTTTTTAGTGGCACTTTAGAACTTGTTCGGGGTCCTGAACGTGTGTGCATGGCTCACATTCATTACGGCAACGCTCGAACTAATTTAATCAGTTTAAATATTCATTTGGTATGCACAACATAACGCACACACCACCTATCCTCCGAGGATGCCCAATTAGAGAGACAATATTATATCAGAATTTGTATTTACAATGCGTAAATTAAATGAAATATCTCGTGGGTTTTCCATCCAATTAGAACACCAAAATATTGCATAATAATCATTCTATTAATGCAACAATTAAATTTAAGTGGACACGTTAAAGTTTCAGCAAACTAAATATGGCAATAAATGTTCCATTCATATGAATAATTATCATAATAATTTTGTTTAGCTCTGACAATATATTTATTTAAATTAATAAGCTTTGATTATAATTGGGCAACAACATTACGCTCTATTGATTTTATTGGTTATTCTCTGTATTTTAGTTAAATGGTTTAAAGTAGGCTTAAATGTAGTTTAAATTATTAAAATTAATAAGTTAAATATTCCAGTTTAAGATGATAATAAAACTTTGTAAAATTTTTAAACAAAAAAAATTTATTTAAAAACAAAAAAATGTAACAATTTGCTTATATACGCAAATATAATACCTCCGTATGAAAGTACATTTTTGGTTATGAGTTATGCTTTTTATACCCGTTACTCGTAGAGTAAAAGGGTATATTATATTCGTGCAAAAGTATGTAACAGCTAGAAGGAAGCGTTTCCGACCCCATAAAGTATATATATTCTTGATCAGGATCACTAGCCGAGTCGATCTAGCCATGTCTGTCTGTCCGTCTGTCCGTCTGTCTGTCCGTCTGTATGAACGCTGAGATCTCGGAAACTATAAAAGCTAGAGGATTGGTATTTGGCATGAAGATTCTTGGAGCTCCTACGCAGCGCAAGTTTATTTCAAAAATGTGCCACGCCCCCTCTAACGCCCACAATAGCTAATATACGATTTTAAAAATTTAAATATTTAGGAAAAGTAAAAATGCAGTTTTGTTGTGTTTATCAATACCTATCGAAATGTAGAAGAAATTTTTTAAATCGGACCATTCGTTAAAAAGTTATTGCTGATCAAAGTTCATATCTCCATCGCACTCCCTTTAGCCGAGTGACGGGTATTAGATAGTCGGGACACCAACCCGACTATAGCGTTCTCTCTTGTTTAAAGTATAACTGTTTGCTTTTGGGGGGGGGCAAAAGTATTCTTTTGTTATCTAAAAAAATCATAGCTAAATACACAATACAAATCTAAATATTTGTATTGCGCTAAAGCCAACTATTTGTTTAACTTCATAAGCTTTTAGCTTGATTGAACTAAAATCATAACGCTTAGATGATTTGCAGTTTAAACCGAAGTTACCAAAACTTGAAAACATATGCGCAAAAGTTTTGAAAATAAAATAAAATATTGTTAGCTTCTGCATTGAATTACTTCTCCTTTTCTTTTCTGGGATTTTTTTTGTTTTTTTGAGACTGTAAAATTCTCCTGCAATACGTTGGCACTCTCTAACATCCAGCTATATGCTTCTGACTTCATCCCATTTTGTCTCCCACTTCGTCTGACAAATTGGCTTCAAATCTTTTGACATGCTACGTCAAGTTTGTCATATGTCCTGCGTGCACTTTGGGATGACAAGGATGTGACCAGGCTCCCGGGGCGGGTTTTCTGGATTCTAAAGGAAGCGATGCCAGGCCAGAATATTGTTTTAAAGTGTGTCAGTCAGCATTTCCCTTCCAGCTCTCTGTCTGTTCCTCACTACCCCCGAACAGCTGCCCCCTTTTCCGCCCCTCATCAGCCGTGTGTTTTCGCAAAGTGAAAATGCTTGGAATTTTAATGAAGGAGGTGGCTGGGCAGTCGGCAGAGATTTGTCTGGTATCCTGCTCAGCCTCTCCAGCGGCTTACGACTCCGCCGCGCGGCTGCTTTGCATATTTTTCCATTAAAAACGATTTAAATACCTTTTGCCATGTTTTCTTCGCTATTCTTCTTATCGCAGCCGCTTTCGACACTTGGGCGAGAAAGTTCTTGCCCCTTCTAAGCTGGCTGAAAAAAAAAGATTGAATTTTATAATAAATTTCACCAGGCTTAGGTGGGCGATTCCATGGGGGTGTTGACTGTACGGGCAGACTATCTAGCGGCTGTCGTTCACCAGCGATTTATTGGTGGCACGGGGTTCGGATCGGGTTAGCCAATATGTCTCCATCCTGCGTTCCCAATGCGGTTTAGTTCCCCTGTGCCGAAATGCAATTGAAATTGGCTTTTCAAAAAGTAAACCAAAGTCTGGAGGTTTAACAAATTTAAATTTCAATTATTTATTGTTATTTATTAATGTAATAAAATAATAATAAATTTATGAATAAGATAAGATGATAAGATAAAAAGTTGTAACAATTTTAATATCTCTTGAACATAAAAATTTAAACTACACTTTAATACCAACCAATTTAAAGCGAAATTTGAAGCATTCATCAATAAGTCATTTGAAATTTCGTCTTATATTACATAATTAATTCACAATAACTAACGAAGAAATTTCCTTTATTTCCAGGTAATGTACATTAGCCCGTAAATCGTATTAAACCAACCGTGTTTATCCGCTCAAATGGCTCCCCAACCGCAGGCGGAGGTCATCATGGATTAAATTGACCAAAAATCTTCCGCCTAATTGTGAGCTAAATCGGGACGCATTAAATTTATTAAGTACTACACATTGTTGTTATTATTACCAATTGTTATTGCGATTGCGAACTACTCTTGGCTTCTTTATTGTTATTATTATCATTACTTTTATTATGCTCGTGATTGCCTCAATAAAAAGGGCAAGAAAAAATAACCGCAAGATTGCGTTTCATTTGCCACATATTACGTATACGGTTGTAGACGTCGCGGTGTCATCAGCTTCAGCGAGGGCAAATCAAATCAGTTTAAGTGCACTGAATTAAATTCAATTGTATGTATTTTTGTATACAAATAAACTTGTCTCACTTTTTTTGTTAGCCAGAATATTATTTTTTATTTATCGCATTAAATCCGTTCTTTGGTTCTTTTTGATTTTGGCATTTCATCTGAAATAGGTATTAAAAAAAAGCAATTTATTTATATTAAAATATGCATACCTACAATGGAATGCATTTTTTTCGTTAAATGAAATCATTGCTGAAATTCTGATTTGATTTATTTAATAGAAACATTCTTGAAGCTGCCGGCAGCTGTTTAAACCTGCCAAAAAGTAAAAATATTTGTGAAAGTAAAGGAAGGTAAAAATAAAATCAAAGCCTAAACAAATACCCTTGGCTTAAAACTAATTTAATTCCGTTGTGAAAAATCTTTAATCAAATGAATGAAAATATTTCAGCCGGAATGAAAATGACCACAAGGAATTTATATCGTAGATTCTTGAATTATGTGTTTTGCATTGTTTACGTTAATGTTATTGTGCGAATGGTTTAATCTTTTGACAGGTTGTTTATTTTTCAACGATATTTCGCCGAATAAGTTTTTATTAGTGGCTCTCCACATCCGATTTGGCGATTGGCCTCAATTTTCCTATTTCTTGTTGAGCATTTATGAAACTTTTAAAGTTTAAGTTCTCCAGGGTCTGGGCAAAATCCATTCGCCCCTCTGACACTTGGCTAACTTTATATCCAGGAGCTTGAAAGTTGGCTTCTGCTCGAAGGCTTTGAGTACTTCATTAGGGCGCTTTGTTACTCATTATGTGCGCACATTACTCAACCCAACGAGCAACTTTTCACCCGCACAAACACACACTCGCAGGACCGTGTACAAACACCGAGGCACAAACATACATATGCATATTTAATGTTAATCCTTTTTCAAAAGATTTCCCACCCACTTGCCTCTCTTTTACACATCGAAAAACCTTTTTTAATCGAAATCCATCTTGGTATAGAGACTCTTTGAAGTACAAATAAAGAATAAATATTATACTTTCAAAGTTTGACTGAAAAATACATTTTTATCTGTTAATATATACCTAAATATCAGAATTTTTAAATACAATCTTAATTACCTTACACCCAAAAAAACTTGATATGAAACGATGATCGATTTGATGTTATGTGGTATCAGTTTTGACTTGATATGCCGGCCCCTCAATTCGATATGCTCCCACTTATGTAACTTTAAAACCTTAAGTTGGGATCCGCTATGAATTAAGACGTTCTTGGTCTTTTACCAATTATTTTTTCTTAAATTCTGATTACATTTGATTTATAATCTTTTTGGTTTTAAATTTGTGTTAAATTTAAAGATATTTCCATTGGAATTTGAGTGGGTTTATTCAAGTGTACTTCCTTGGAGTTCCTTGCCATTCCTCGGCTGCTGCCCTTTCGGTTTCAATCAACGGCAGCCGCAGCAGCTGCTGCCTGAATATTTTCATTATTAATGCTCGCCAGCAGTCATCACATCTCGCCCTCATTTATCCGCCAGCCTGCTGCCTGCTGCCTGCCCCTCCTCTTTTGCCACCCACCTGGCTCCTTTCCAATGCCACAGACCTCCACACCTCCCCCCATCCACCGCGTCTGCGGCGCAAATGCTGACTTGGCTTTTTGTCTAGAGTTGCAGCCACATTGCGTTGGTCATGGGCAGACTTTGTCGCTCCGAGTGGGTTTCTGTTTCCTGCTTCTACTCTTCGCCACTTTCCCCCTTCTCACGCGGCTTTCCCCATTTCCCAGACATTGGTGGCGCTGAGTTGGCCCTGTCTTTCTTACCTGTGCCAAGTTTTACGCCGTTCTGCCAAATCAATTGTTTGTAATGAACTTGCAACGGTGTGCTGCCTCTTGGCAGCGGCAACCACTGTGGGCTGTTTGGCAGAATCAAGTGGGCAAAATAAAGTGCATTCTCGTGTTTCTCTAATATCAAATGCAAGTTTGTTCTAATTATAAAATAATTAATAAAATCACCATTGAGTAAGAGAAACGTGAGGGAAAACAGGGTAATATTTACAAATCAATTATAAAAGTGACAGGACGATTTTTCTACAATAAAGGTGAACACAAAACTAAATTTGAGAAAAATAGCTGTATTATGCTATTAAATATTAATTCCTCCAGTTTTACAAGTTGTTAATACAACCATATATGAACATCAAATGCTTGTCTGAAACATTAGCGAATCATTTTATTGTTATAAGATATATCCATCCCTCCTAATGCCAAAGCCAAAGTTTCTTCCCCAACACCTCTTAAGATGCTTCTTGTGTTCATCCGACTCACAAGAATTCCATTACCGCAACAATTGAAATTAATTAGTGCTGTAATTTGATTAAGTACAAAAGCTCATTCTTTCACTTTCTCCCCCTCTTAGTCTCATTTGTCGACTGTCTGCATAAATATATTAAGCAGCATAATGCTGTACAAGTATTGCTGCCAGTATTTGCATTTTGGCCCAAGAACTTTTTTCTGCTTTTGTTTCTTCATTAAGTAATTGCCCCCTGTTTTCCCAAAAGATTTCTGCTCCTCATAAAAAATCCGGCGAGAAGAAACCGACACGTGTTAAGTACATATGTAAATGAAGCACCCCATGCTGATGCCAAAAGTCTCAAAAAACCTGGCACACCAGTGAAGAAACCCAATATAATTTAAATGGTTTTTTGTGTTATTTTGAGAGGGTATGCTCGGAAGTAGAAGAGTTGTTCGAAATGGAATGGGAATATAATTTTAAAATGTATTTCTAGCTTGATAGGTTGAATGAAAAAGATATGGAGTTTAAGATTTTAATAAATACGATTTTTAAATATTTGAAAGCTCTCTTAAATATCTTTAAGATCTTTGAAGAAAATTAAACTTTTTGTTCAGGTAAATCTTATAAGGGACTAAAAAATGTTATCCAGGTTCCTATTGAAGTGCTATAAAACCATTAAGCGGTAGTTGAAGGCCCAGAACTTGTGAACTCAGCCCTCTTACATGACTTTTATTGTTTGTCGACTTGTTCGTCGCTCGGGGGCGTGAACTTTGCTTCGCAGCTCATTGTCATCGTCTTGTTTGCCGTCTCGCATACTGAAAATTTAAATTGGAGTGGGTGGTGGTGGCGATGGCAGCCGGCAGAGATCTGTTAACATCTTGAGCCACATTGACGCCTCGATGTGAAACATTTACGCAATCCCTGTCGTTGGGTTTGGTTAGCACTTTCCCGCGAGTGTTTTTCTTTTGCCGCGTGCCTAGGCTGATTATGAGTTTTCTTTGAGGAAATTGGCAATTGCAAATCAATTTAGGCAACAACTTTGCATAAATCAAATGCTTTAGCACCGTCAGCTGTTTGAAATGTCTTTGGCAAATTGGAAAAGCGAGCGGGCATCCAGACATCCAGAACTTTGGGGCAGTGGAATGTTATTCTTTCAGTTTATTTGCCAAAAATGAAATAAGGAAGCAATTTTGCAAATTTACAGAGGACCAGCGGAAAAAGTTTTTCCTCTTCTGCTCTTCCGGTCTTTGGGTCATAACAAAGGCTGGGAAATTTGCTCAGCCAGCAGAAAGCAAAGGCAAATACCAAGAAAAAAATTACCAGAATTGTACACAAAATAAGTAAAGTGATGCAAAATACATTTAAATATATGTGCTCGACTCCATCGCATTTGTTGCCTGGCGCTTCGCAGGGGTCTTCGGTGTTTGTTGGAGGAAAATCAAACCAATCCTGGCCGAAACCCATTTTCGCCTTGGCAGCCACACTTGACTGATTTTACTTAGCTCGGACTTGGAGTCCCCAATACCCCCTCCTACTCCTTCGACGCCCCCTCCTATGACAACGTCTCTCTCAATTCTCGGTTAACGCAAAGCAGCTCAAAGTGATTGATGGTTGAATGCATAAATTATTGATGGCCAGCAGACAATGCTTCGAGTCTGCTGAGGATGGCCCAAGGCAGCAGCTTTAGTGGGTGAGAGCATTAAAAATTGGGTTGAAAGAGAATGATGTGCCAAATTGTTGAACAGTATGCTGGCCTTCTTTTCTTTTGCGCTCTTAAAAGCAAACTAAGGAGCGGCTGAATAATAGATGTAAACGGTTCGGTAGCAGGACTAAAGTTGTATAAAAGATACTTTTTATATTTGGGATAAATCATTTTGTTGGTTATCGGTTATTGCAGCACAAAAAAAAACGCACATTCATAATTATTTGAAATACTATTGTAAAAATGTAGCAATCCAATGATTACTATAATATTAATTATAACAATTTCTTAAAACAATTTTTTTCCCACTATGACCGCACACAAAAAAGAGTACACCCTATTCGAGCGATCTCTCCAAATAATGTCTTATTCCAGGTCTATATTATCTTTGCAATTCCTTACGTATAGATTGCGTCAAATGCTTTTTATAGATATTTGCTCAATGGTCGAGGCAAAAGAGGCGTAAAAACAATTTAAGCGTAATTTGAAGCTTAAAGTAAACAGACAAAAGTGAAACGGAGACTAAAGTACGGCGAACGGAAGTCTCGGAGGGTTAGTCGTAATTGTTGGGTGAGTGATGATGACGAAGTTTGACAGTTTAATAGCCCCGTGGACACTGTTTCCATGGACGCCTGTCAAATGCTGCCTAATCATAGGAAAATACAAAAAAATTCCACCATGAAATTCCGCTTTAAAAGTTGTAAAAAAATTAACTGAAAAACCGAACGGAAACTAAGAGAGGCTCTTATTTTGCGGTTCGAAGGATGTGGGCTTGCAACTTGCATTTCAATAGATTCTCAAGTGGTGAGTCCATCAAACTGGGCCAACTTAAGGTTACTGAAAGCCTCTTTCTATAGTTTCAAGTGCCCATACATTTTTTTTAACTCATTGCAACAGTTTTTCTCTCTTAATTTCACCCCTTCTGTTTTCTTCCCCCGTTTTTTTCAGCAAAGTGCTTTAAGCCTTTGAAGCTGAGCAGCTTAGGAGCTTTATAGCTTATGTTGAAAGCCTTGTGGTTCCTTACTTGATGCCTATATTTTGAAAAGGTAACAGCATCAACAAGCTCTGGTTGTTTAAAGTTATACCAGCTGCCAATCAATGGCTACAGGATGGGGGCGAGTGTTTGGGTAGAGATTCTATGGAAATTGAAATCGTTGGGCATAAGTTTCACACAAGCGTGATAAGACGACTTCACGTGGCAGAGATAGTCAACATAAAGAGAGTGCACAGAGGAAAAATATCTCAACATTTTGCTGTTTAAGGGATTTCTTAAGTCGTATGATTACTTAAATTTAAAAGAAACCTAAACAAATTTGTAATTCATTATTACAAATATTTTAGATTGTATAAATATTAACATTTACTATATGTAAGGGCTCTGGAATCACTGGAACATTTTATTTAATAAAAAATGATTGTAAAGCGTGAATGGAAAATTAGATTTCGTAAATTCTAAACGATCTCAATGGTAATATTTAAAAAAAGGGTAGAGACTATAAAATATCTTTATTTTTTTTTTTAATAATTTCTTTATTAAACTTCCAATTTAAAAATAATGGGACTTCCAAAAAATTATAAAATACATATAAAAATACATTTTTTGTGAAATATCAGAGAAAAAGAGAGTAATACCATATGACTTCGTTATGAGCTAGAAATATTGAGCAGACTTTGATAACATTTCGTTTTTCTGCGTGAAGTTTGCGGTGGGGGTAAGATGTTATTGACATGTGTCACATATGTCTCAATGCTTTGGCGGAGTGGAGCAGAGTTTTCGAGCTGGGGCAGTAAAGTTGTTTAGCTGTCGGAGGAATGTGCTCCAAATTGCCACATAAATATTTATCGCACACATCGGGTAGAAAGATATCATTTATTCATTTACCCCAGAGACCAAATTTCCGCTTATGCCGTATTTATCCATATGTATGAAATTCAGATAGATTTACGACTTGCCAAAAAAACACATAATTGGGTTTCGCTTCAGCGACAGCCACACAAAAAAAAGGAACCGGGGAAATATGGCTCATAGAAATTTGATTAGCTATATCGGGGAAAACAACGTAAAGAGTTCCCAAGCACGAGGAACGTGCCTTTTCAGCACACAAATCTGCCAGTAATCAAAGTTCAGCCCGGGGCCAAAAGGTTGCTGTCCCAGAAACAAAGCCATAAATAGAAACGGGAAATCAGTCGAATCAAACCTTCCGCTGTGGTTGAAGTAAATATTTACATTTTCGCAATCGGCTCAATCCAAACCGTCAAGGTTAATTTCAGTTCAGTCGGGCAAACAAAAATACATAGAACGAGGCACACTCATAGAATGCACTTCATTGTATTCGACAAGATTCGCTTTCGTTGGAATATCTCTATCTGTACGGAGAAGATAGCAGAACAAAACAGGGTCCAATTAAAAGTTTCGTCCAGGCTATGTCAAAAAATATTTAATATGCAATCCAATATGTATGCCTCGGCCTTTGAAAACTTGTCACTCAGCCACTTTTCGTGTTACAGTTTCTCCTTCTCTGGCCTCCAAACCCAACTGCTTCCCTTACCCCCAGAGAGGTCCAAGAAGTCCGTCTGTCTAAACTAGTTTGCTTGGTTGATTGGCTGACTGGCTGACTTGGGCTGCCGGTTAACGACTCTCCAAGCCTCCCAGAGATCGTTGGACACGGCCCACGCGAAGCACTGCTGGACTTCGACTTAATGGCTTGACCCAAAAGATACAACTAAGAAAATCAAATCTAGTAAATATTAATGACAATGTCTACGAGAGCACACATTTGGGAATTTAAATAAATTATTGCACATTTACAGCTCGAGAATCACATTCAAATGTGTTTACCAGCATAGTCGAGTTATCGATTTCGATTCTAGATTGATTTCCAATGCGATTAGTTTGCCTTATCGCAGCCTGTGTGTGGGTTCCGGTTAAACTAAGTTGAAACTCGTGTCTGCACAATAAGAGGGAAATGTTTGAGACCTCATGGCGAGTTAATAAATAATGGAAGAGAAGCTGTTCAGGTGAGGTCTCAGGTGTGAAGGCTTAAGATGATATGGCAGGTTTTGCTCATGGATTAAATCTCCTTTAAGTTGTCTTCTTCATGTATGATTTCTTTTAAGGTTTTCTTTAAGCTCTATTTTACAAGAAACAGGCTACGTTTCCAGTCAATTTTTCCACAGTTCGTACTTATTATACCCGTTACTCGTAGAGTAAAAGGGTATATGGTATTCGGGAAAAGTATGTAACAGGTAGAAGGAAGGGTTTCCGACCCTGTAAAGTTGATATATTTTTGATCAGGATCTCTGATCCTGCCATGTCCGTCGAGTCGATCTAGCCATGTCTGTCTATTTGTCCGTGTGAACGCTAAGATCTTGTAAACTTTAATAGCTAGAAAGTTGGGATTAACCAGACATATTCTTAGGCTTCCTACGCAGCGCAAGTTTGATTCCACCCACACTCTAACACTAATAATCGCCTTAAATGAACTTCAAATATTGTGTTTATTAATATCTATCGAAATGTAGAAGAACATTCTAAAATCGGACCATTCATTAAAAAGTTATGAGCAAATAATGAAATTCAAGCATGTTTATCTCTGTTTCCCTCACACTTCCCTAAGCTGAGTAACGGGTATCTGATAGTCGATGCACTCGACTATATCATTCTCTCGTTTTTTTAGTGACAGTAATTATTATCATTTTATACACCATATTCGAAAGATTTTCAAACAATCTAAGGATTATAAAGAGCTATTCATCGAAAAACCAATTTAAACAAAAATTCCTTGGACAAAAGTCAATTGTTTAACCAATTGTGGCATAGGTCAGCCCTTTTGTTGGCACATCTTAAAGGTCTTTGATCTTGGCTTTCCCCTTCAAAAGTTCACACCGATCGAAGGAAAAAGTTCAGCTCGGCATTACCCTTTACCTTAATGAAGAAAACCAAGGCAAACAAAAAGCATTGAGACGAAAGCAAATCATGATTTGCGAAATCCCAGATTCCCCTTCATCGGACTTCATTTCTTCTTCATTGTTTCTCAAGCTTAATGTGGGAAAACTTGGCTGCAATTACAAAACTGCAGCAGAGTGCAGGAGCTCCTGGGCTCCTGAAACCCAAAACCAGTAAGTTAAAGCCAGTCAAAGGCGCAAATAAAATCAGGAAAGCGGCGAAAAAAAGGGCGGGGCGAGGTAGTACAGAGGAGCCTAACAAGTTGCAGCTGGCATCAAATTTCTGCATCTAGAATGACACAGAACGAGAAGTTGCCAGAAGGAGCTGCAGTGCGCTGCATTTCTGGCTCCTTCTTTGCGATTCCTCCTTTATTTCTTGCCCTGCTCTTTTGGCCAACACATGTCCAGGGCCAAGAGTAGTTGGCAGGCAGACTTACGACACAGACGAAATGATAAGCGGGCCAAGTGCTCGCGACGTTCGGGGAACTTGCAGATATATCTAAATTTAAACATTACATGCGTGTGCTTGAGTGTATCTCTGTATACAGACATACTATATATATATATACGTATATATATAGTATTTCATTTATCAGTCGTGATTTTTCCTTTATTCTCGTCTTATTCTTTGTTTAGGTGGCAGTTCTGAACCTGTTCGGTTCAACTGCAGCGGCGGCAACGTGAGCAACGCACAGCAACAACAGAAACACACCAGCAACATCATGTTGAATCACAGGAAAAAAAGCCAACAAGGAAGCGGGGAAGTCGGGGTCTGCTGGGAATTAACGTTATCAATGCCGAAGCTTTTATACACTTTACATAAGCCAGAAAATATATGAGGTTTTATTTCTTATGACATGATGAAATTATAATTGTTCTTGAACTTTTGAGTGGTTAAATCCCTTAATTATACGACTAAAGACAGCTTTTAATCTGTTCAATGCTCTTAGTGTTAATCTCTCTTTACAAAAAAGATTATTCACTTAACTAGCCATAATTGCTTAACTTGGTAAACAGAATTTCACTGTCGAGTTGAATCACAACGAATGGTCGAATGAAACGTATGGATCGCAAAACGAATGACATTCAGTTGCACAACTCAGAACAAAAACCAAAAATACCAACAAAGCAGCTAGAGGTGGAAGTTTAATCCTGGTCCCTGGTATCGGTCATTTTTGTCTGAAGGACAAACCACAGTCCAACATCCAGCAATCCGGGACAGAGAGTCGGGGACTCCCGGGGAATGCTGTGAGCTCTTCATGGATGGTTTTAATATGTTCTCGAGGGTGATTCAATTACGTGGACTGCTCCTGTCTCAGTTACGTGGCTGCTGATGCTGCAGCTCTTTGGCTCTCCAGCTTCTGATGGCACTGAGCAAATATGATACACGGAACAAAATTATGAGAATATTTTAAGTGGATGTATTTTAATATTAAATAGAAACAAGAGATACCCGTTACTCAACTAAAGGAAGTGCTAGGGAGATATAAAACTTTCATCGGACGTAACTTTTCAACGAATGGTCCGATTTGAAAAATTTGTTCTACGTTTCGATAGGTATTAATAAACACAAGAAAACTGAATTTTAACTTTATTGATATCTTTAAAGGTGTGGGCGCCAGACAATCGTTTAAGGCGATTGTAATATAATAATATAATTATCTTTTTTAGGGGAAATCCTATAAACGACTTTAATACGGATAAAGTAAAATTGTAAAAGAATTTTTCGTTACTTATGCATCTTGAAAATAGGAAATAAAACCATGACAACACGTAGATATTTGAAATATAAATTCTGTGGATAATTTAGAATCTTAAAGTACATTTCGATAATTTATTTAAAAGTATTTTAATATGAAACTAATAAAATAATATATTTCTCTCAGTTCAATTACGTGGGACAGGTGGAGTCAGCCGTCTTTGTTGTTTTTAATGAGCAGCGACGGGGAGCTGCAAGAGAAAGGGAGAGAGAACAGTGAGAGAGAGCGAGAGAGGAAATGCAAGTGGAGGAGGGTCAGAGTCAAGTGCAGTCGAAGGGGTTTTTGAGGGGGTCAACAACACTGTGGCTTACCAGACTAACCGCAAAATCGCTTTTGCTTGCCTCTGACAGATGTCCCTGAGTCAACACTCCTTCTTCCTCGCTCTTTCACTTCGTATATCCTGGTCTTTAAAGGATTTCTTGCCAAAAAGTTTTCGTTTAAGTGAAAATCATGTTTGTCCTCGTTATCCGTTGGTCACGTTTGTCTATTATTTTGAAATTTCCCCAGGCTGCGCTTTGCCAGTAATATTTTTATAATGCCCCTTTTGGTTTGTGCGACAATTTGTGTGTATTATGCGGTGATGAATGATAATAAATATTACGTACTTTATGTCAGTTGAAGAAGTGCTCTTTAAGAAAATGTATATCATGGAAGAAAATGGAAATGTTGTCCTAAAGTTGAGAAACCTCCCTTATTGTTGGTTGCATTATAAAACAATTTCCAGTAAAATGCAAGCAAAACCAAACAAAAAACTTTTTAAAAACTGATATTACACAATTCTTTTTTCTTAATCATTAATTAATATTTTATCTGTCTTTCATTTATTTTTACTCTATTCAACAGCATTTACAGTTTTTATAATTTAAACAACATGTATACACTCAAAAAGAATGAAATAAATGTTTATGTGTGTATAATTGATATGATTTAATAATTACCTCTTTGTTATCTCTATTTATTGAATAGATCTTAAACTTTCAAATTTTCTTTCTGTGTACAAAATCTCTCTACTAGAGATCGGCCTACAGCAAATGCGCTTATATCCAGTCCCATTTAAATTGAATGTCTCAATTCTCATCTAATTATCCCATTGTGTCAGTGCCCGAGTGTTCTGTGTGATTTATGCCACTTGAGAGAACAGATAAAATAGATCAACGCCCGAAAAATTTAAGGCTGAATAAGAGGGGCTCTCTCGCAATGGATAATTACAAAAACAGAGGGGCAAATAAAAATTATATTGTTCGGAGGCTCAATGGATGCCCGCACTCTGCCACTTAGCTAATGAAAAGAAAGAACCCCTAAGAGAAAGGCGAATTGAGACGGCAATGGGGAATGGGGCGTGCGGCATGCTAAGTGTAATGGAAATTTTTTCCACTAGGCCAACTGCTCTGCTCCCATCCTCTAATCAAACTGAGGGCTAATTGAGGCCGGCTCGCTCGATTTTTTCCTTTTCCCCATCCCCTAACTGACTGGCCAACATTCCGCTTCCTCTTCATCAGCATCCAAGGAATACGGCCGCATTGTGAGCAGTTTACGGCAGCTCAGTTTAACATTCGCTTTTATGGCATTTTGATAGCTGCAACATCTTCTCTAATAACTGCCCCAGTCAATGGACAATGGGCTGCGAACAGCAGTCCCCAGTTAAATAAATCGATAACTGTTTGCCGAAAATAAATGCTTCTTTATGGCCATTTGATTGCTCATATAAACGCCAATTGAATTTGTACAACAATCAATTGGAATGATTGATTTCGTACGCCTGACGTGCAATATTAGTATGTTTTGCTGGCAGTGAAATAATAGTCATAATAAATCAAAACGTTATTAATCAATTCTTGTGAAATTAATGCGAAAATCAAAGAAATCACACAAATATTTGTATGTTCTAAGAAGCTTTAGTTCTTATTCATAAACAACAAGAAGGAACGCTATAGTCGGGTGCCCCGACTTTCAGATACCCTATATTCAGCTAAAGGGAGTGCGAGGGAGATGGATATATAAAACTCTAATCGCGCATAACTTTTTAACGAATGGTCCGATTTGAAAAAATTCTTCGACATTTCCATAGGTATTGACAAACACAGTAAAACTACATTTTTACTTTTCTGAAATCTTTAGAGCTGTGGGCGCCAGACACCTTTCAAAAAATGGCTTAAGGCGATTGTGTGCGTTAGAGGGGGCGTGGCACCTTTTTGAAACAAACTTGCGCTGCGTAGGAACCCCAAGAATCTGCATGAAAAATGCCAATCCTCTAGCTTTTATACTTTCCGAGATCTCAGCGTTCATACGTACGTTACTCTACGAGTTACGGGTATAAAAATATAAAATTATTGATAATAAAAACAGTAAAATAAAATCAATATTTTCGTTGCATAAATTCAATTTAAAATTTAATTATAATATAAAAAATTTAGTTTTTTTTTAATTTGTAAAAATATAACCATTACCATTTCTTAAAAAGGTTTCAATGCCCACTGTACATTGCAACATTGTGCCCTTGTCACGTCTGCCTCAACTATGGAAGCGTGTGTGCCATGCCAACGAAAGTGTTGTCCGCTCCTCAACATTATGGGAAGTGGGCGGAAGGGGGTGGACTGTGGGAAGGAAGGCCGTTTAACTGCGCCTAAAATCCACGGAATGTGCCACTGCAGCACTCCCCCTTCGCAGATCTGGTTGGGTGGCACCTGCGTTGATTACACAATTGGGGGAGCCGAGACATTGTAGGCAGACATGCCACTGAAAGATGATGTTCTTGCGAGAGATCCTGTTCTTACTGTCGTCGCTGTAACTATTTTTACTGCGATTTTCATGCTCTGCTGCCTTCTTGAAGAAGGTCTTACTTTCATCGTTTATTGCATGGAAAAGTTTTGCAATAATTTTTTATTTACTTGGCTTCGCCCCGCCCTTCACCCACCACTAGTATTTTTTATTGCATCGCAGTGAGCCTGCGAAATGGGAAATAGTAGTTGAGGCAACAATTTTCTTTAGCCCCCAGAAACTTTGCCACTTAAAATATGCGTAGCTTCAACGATTCCCTAAACCCAACTCTTCTGGCTGGCTAATCACTTGGAGCGTTTTTTGCTCCCAATGTCAAAGCAATAAAAAGAGGACCTCAAAGGCCAAAAGTGGAGTCACGTTTTAAAAGTCATCAGCCAGGGGATCCACAAGTGCCTCAAAGTGCTGGCCACCTCAAAGGTTTGGAGGAAGTGCTTTCGCAAGGAGCAGGCAGATAAAGTGAATAAGGAATTGTTCGGCTAAGAGGATAAAGTGGATATCTTCGTCCCAAAAACATTGTCGCCTGGCAATCACTTCAGGCGAAGTAGCTACACAATTCGAGTTGAGTAGTTGGGCAAATAAATTGGTTGTTCTACATGGCGTGTGTGTAATATGCGGTTAAACATTGTGTATACGCCGGGTTTCCGCACAAAAGACGAATCGGGGGTAAAGCTCTGTCAACAGCATAATGAAATCACCACAAATCAAACTGTTCACCAATCCTGCGCCGCACAATTTTGACTAAAATAAAATCGAAGCGCCATGAATAAAATTTAAATAATATAACAATAAAATATATTTGTTTTGGGTTTTTACTTAAATTACAAAATAAATTTATTAAATTAATAATTAATATTTCTTATATCAAATTATTACTTCTTTTTATAAATTTGCTTTGTAAAGTGAAGCTACAAATTGAATTCCTAATTTTAGTTTAGTGCTTTTAATATTAAATCAGCCTCTCCAATTTATAAGGCCTAGTCTTCCGTACACTCTATTTCAAAGTGTTTAAAAATGAATAGAAATCATCGATTGATTGCTGTTTGCTGTGGTTGTCGCTAGAGTTTTTAGTGCTGCAGCAAATGCATTCATTGTCCTCGGGTACGACAAGTACATGACAATGACAGACACGACAAGCCACAACACATCCACGCCCTACATCCTTCCTTCCTTCCGTCCTGACATCCTTCCTTCCTGCCCAGAAACAAGCAAAATGAATTTGCAGTCTTAGGAGCTGGGAAATCAATGGGAGACAAAAAGAAAATCATTTAAAGCCTGGTTGTTCGGCTCCACTCAACTGGCAGTAACTGAACCAACAACAACCATGTCGGCTAAAGAAGATTGATGATCGCTTACATATAAATCATAGTGCATCAGA
Organism: Drosophila prostipennis; assembly: GCA_037075205.1. Lineage (NCBI taxonomy): Eukaryota > Metazoa > Arthropoda > Insecta > Diptera > Drosophilidae > Drosophila > Drosophila prostipennis. Next base: position 356,933 of record JBAMCJ010005005.1, on the reverse strand, counting down.
TAGCAGGGGATAGAGGCTGCTCCAATAATATAACTTTTGCCACAACTAGAAAATTGTGTTTATAAACATTTATAAAGGAAATTTTCAACATCCAGTGGGAGATTGAAAAGAACGCCAGGCCCACAATTGTGATGATGATGATGATGCAGGCTATGGAAAGCATGAAAAGGCATCAAGTGCTTTAAGTTATTGACTCAAACCCCAACCCGAAACTTGAGCACAACATGAACCTATGGAAGGATAAAGTTGGCAGACTGCAAAATAATGCTGCCATAGAAAAGTTTGCATTGTCTGTGCACATTTTTTAGTTTTGCATACTTTTTATTTTAATCAGCAAGTTCGACATTATAAACCTGTATTTTTTATACACTATTGATCTTGATTTTGTTTATATGTTTATATTTTTTGATTTTCGTTGAATACAGAAATATATTTAAAAAAAACTTATAGTATTTAGTTTACGTAATTTTAAATAGCCCACATTATATTAATATTTTACTGATTTTACTGACTTAACTTATGTATCAAAATACATTAAATTATAATGCTTAAAAATAGCTTGTTATACTTTAAGTTCATTTCAAGCTAATAACAAAATGGTGATATTTTTTATATTTTTTATAAAAAGGTGTTGAAGTCCTTATTGTTTCCTTAGCTCCATTTCTCCTCAAGTTTTGCCTCATTAATGCAAGTTTGGCCTTTAGGCAACCAAAAAACATAGCAATAAAATGCGAGAAAAATTGCTAGTGCGAGTGCGAAGTGAAGGCAAAGGGGAGCTCTTTTAAATATTTGCTTCAAAGTTTTTCCTCGAATGCAAAGAGAAAGTTTTCCAGCCCTTTTGCAGCTCTTTCCTCCTTCTCGCAGTTCTCCCATTTTTGTCCCTCGACAAGCGTTGATGATGCTGCAACTTTTTATGGTCCATCCGGATGCAAAATAATATCTCAATTTTCGGGCAAAGTGAGCAGAGGGAAACTAGATAGTCTTCTAGAAAGTCAAATAGTCTGGCTTATTATTTTTATGAAAAATCCTTAATAAATTCAGGTGAGCTTTCCAGATAGAAATCCCCATTGTTTTAAATTCATAACTGCTTACAAAAAAACTTTAGCGATAAAAAAAGTTCTTGGTAATTTTTAGTGCTTCCCAAAAAACAATTAAATTTAATAAACGAAACACTCATTTACAAGTTTTGTGCGGTTACAGACAAAACAGATTGCTGGCCCAGCTGAAGTAAAGTTAGGGTTAAAGTTTTATTTTACTTTTCAGTTCTAAGTGATTTGGCTTTTAGCAGTGGCCTGGCTCAGCCTCCATTTTCTCCATTTGGCCGGGCAGAAAGCACGTAATAAACTCGATTTAAGTGCCGAAAACATACGGCCGCAGACAACAAACCGAGCGAGCAAACCGAAACCAAAAACGCCGGCAAAGTCCAATGTCCACGACAAACAAGCCAAAACCGGACACGGCTATCCGGCCCAAAGCTATCCCAAATTTCCTCCCTCCCACTGCCAACCTGCCCAAACATGCAGAGATGGCAGCGAACTGTTCTGAAAAAAAATTAACCCAAAATGAAAACAGTTGGCAAAAGCTAGAAATCGTTAGGGCGCAACCGAGTTGGGGTTTCCTTTTTCTTTTAAAATAAAAACGATTCCAGTTCTAATTTTTCATTTCCCTAGCTAAGATTATGACAATTTGGAATATTCTAATCAGATCCATAAAAGGCTGAGTTGGCATCTCTTTGGTCGAAATGTGGGCTTTGTTTGGCCTGTTATGGCCTGCAAACTCGTTCGTCCTCGCCTTCCTTCCATCCTCTTTCACAGGCGCAATTCAAAACCAATTCCCGTATGCATTTAAAGTACATTTATGTCAATCACGCTCATTATGCGCACTTCAGTGCATTAAATTATGCATAGGGACATGGAGAGGCGAACATGCAAGGATATCGCATCAGATTGCGCTGTCGATATAAATGAAAATTGAGACCGCAGTGCAAGGAAGTTGAATTGCCAACGGAAGCCGCCATATTTGTGTATGTACGGCCAGATGCTGACCGGCACCGCAGCGGGGGAAAAGCCGACAGGATGCATCTCAGGCTTCCTGTTTCCTCCGGGTTCTACGGTTTGCCTTTGACCATGCCCAAGCGGAAATCTGTACCGCCCACAACTTCCTTTGTCACCTTTTTCATGATTTTTACGCCTCAGGAAACTCCTCTTAATAAATACTTTTTCAACAGCATGTCGATAGATTTTTTGTTTAGCAATTTAGGACATGCAATTTGATTACGAAAATAACGCATTTCTTATTTATTTTTGCATAATTTATAAAAATTTATGAAAACAAAATTTCCTATTATATTTATTTTAATTTTTTTATCAAACATTTTTCAAGTGTTATTCCCCCACTTTAATATCCTTTTCATGTTTTATTAAACGTTGCCTTGGCGCCGCTCATTAAAAGTAACTGCAAAAATGTTGTGACATCAATAAGGAATTTTCCCAGGGCCTTGTGAAAATTCTCACCAAGTTATCCATTAAAGGCGTAAGAAGATGAAAAGCTGGCGAAAAGCATTGAGACGGAGTGTTGGCGGAAGTAAAAGTGATGTGTGAACTGCAAATTGCACGAGATGACAACGGAAATTCGTCGGCTGCTGGCAGTGAAAATGTTTACGATATTCATGGACTGAATTCGGAGTAAAGGATGCTCTAGGGTTTTGGGTGGGAAGTTAAACATTCAATCGTTAAGTTTGTCGTGAATTTGAGGGGAATCTGGCAACATTTTAGGTACAATTTCGCTAGTGGATAAGAATACACATTTCATTTTTGAGTAACCATTGCAAACAGTAAAATATTTAACTAATTTAAGAGAAACATATCGTTAGGGTTCGTTTCACAATACTTCTTTGAATTGTACTGTAACTCACTGAAAATGTAATAAAATTTAATATAATGTTCAATACCAATTTGTGTTGACCTTTTTATTCCGTAATAAACACCGATAGTCCTTAATTATGAGCGCAGCCTCAATGCAGTTGGAAGTTCAGGCAGCAGAAAATCCCTGAAATCACTGGCACATTGCTCAGCTGACAACTGCTGCCGCTCCCCTCAAACAACAAGAGACAGCAACAATCACGGAAAATTGTGTGTTGCATACCCCTCAGGCGTGGCACGTACTCCTGCCAACTGTCAACGCGTCATTCAGCGCGCTAATTAAGTGAAAAACTATGTTACACACAGACAACCAACGCGCACAAACACATATCTTTTTGACCCAAAAAGCAAACAAAAACATGAGTAAAAAAACAAGAGAGAACGCTATAGTCGGGTTGGTGTCCCGACTATCTAATACCCGTCACTCGGCTAAAGGGTTGGTGTCCAGACTATCTAATAAACGTAACTCAGCTAAAGGGAGTGCGAGGGAGATATAAACTTTGATCAGCAATAACTTTTTAACGAATGGTCCGATTTAAAAAATTTCTTCTACATTTCGATAGGTATTTATAAACACAACAAAACTGCATTTTTACATTTCCGAAAAATTAAAATTTTTAAAATCCTATATAAGCTATTGAGGGCGTTAGAGGGGGCGTGGCACCTTCTTGAAATAAACTTGCGCTGCGTAGGAACTCCAAGAATCTTCATGCAAAATGCCAATCCTCTAGCTTTTATAGTTTCCGAGATCTCAGCGTTCATACGGACGGACAGACAGACGGACAGACGGACAGACGGACAGACGGACATGGCTATATCGACTCGGCTAGTGACCCTGACCAAGAATATATATACTTTATAGGGTCGGAAACGCTTCCTTCTCCCTGTTACATACTTTTGCACGAATACAATATACCCTTTTACTCTACGAGTAACGGGTATAACAAGAGGAAAGTTTTATAAAGGGTCACGACATGAAGATACCTGGTAGTCAGTGTGCTTTGTTGGTTATGATAATGAAATGGGATATTATCTTTATAGGGTCGGAAATGCTTCCTTCTAGCTGTTACATACTTTTGCACGAATACAATATACCCTTTTACTCTACGAGTAACGGGTATAAAAATAAGTTAACTTTTAATACGATTTAATACGATCATGGTATTAACTATTAGATATGTGCCGTTCAATACAAGTTTAAAATATTTGAATTACATATGATTGCTAAATTGAATAGTTCTATAATAAATAAATAAAATATTTAATTTAAATATACTTCGCTTTGTTTTTGCACATTAAAAAAATTTTTTTTTTTTAAGCATTTCGATTAAGTTTCTGAAGTGTAAAATTTTTCATTATAAAACATCACCAAGGGATTTAAAGTTTAAAATTCTTTCTAGAAAATATATGAATGATATAACAATCTAAATATCCAACGAACACATGCATTCTATTTCGCTGCGAATATACCCATCACAGTACTGGGTGCAAAATGCGCGCAAAGTTGTTGACAAACAGAGAGGGCAGAGGAGGAGAAGGAGAAGGGGAAGGAGTAAAGCTGAACTGGATCTGAATCCGAAACTTTCTGCTCTCCGTGTGCGCCCACATAATTCGCAACAGCGACAGATGCAAATTTCCCTTCGAGCCCAAAAGGCGCTTAACCCGTTTTCCTGTTGATGGAAAAACAAGCGGAGATTCAGGGCAGAGGTCGGGTGGCTCAAAATCAGAGCAAATAGCTAGGACAAAGAGCTTTAAGGCTCAAGTAATAGGGCTGCGTTAAAGATCCGACTGAATTTAAGGGCCAGCTCCGAAAAAAAAGAAAAGAAGCTGGAAACTAAAGCGTTGGCACGTCCTGCCAGCCAAGAGTCAATTAAAATTTATATTTGATTTGGCAAATGTCAGTGGCAGGCAGCCGACGGCTGGCAGACAATCCGGGAAGGGCCAGGACCTAAAACAGAGACAGGACTCACCAACCAGGACCACCCACCCATTCAACTAGCCAGAGGAGTACATGCCCCATCCCATTGTGCTGACCAACTGCCAGCAGCAGTCCAGACAGATAAGAGCAACTCGAAATTGGCTACAGGTAGACAGAGTAAACACAGGATAACGTCTCTCAATGTTCTCAAAAGGAATTTCGCAGGAATTGCCAGGAAGAGCGGTGATATAACAAAATTATCTTTAATTAAGGGACTTTCTATGTACCTAAGATTTAATATAGCAAAGTTCCTAACTTAACTTGAACAAAGAATTTTTTAAAGGATTTAATTGGATGCTCAATAATAATAAAAAAAGAAGTTAAATGAACTCAGAGCTTTTGAATAAAAACATACAAAAAAGTAATTGCTTTTGAATTTTATTAAATTTGAGGAGGACTGTTTGTGTCTTCATTTTGTGTTTATATTTGTCGTCTTTTAATAAGCAGTGAGAAACGTTTATTAAGATTTCTTTACGAGTTTTCAATTAGCAATATAACTTTTTACCGCAAAATGCAACTGAATTCAAAAGACTCTTCTGTGGAACATCCTTGAACAAACGATTGGCATGACGACGCTGTCAGGTAAACGAACTCAATGGCCAAGGCAACCAGGGCAAAAGATAAGCTGAAGGGAAAATAAACTGAAATTGAGTGCATCCCCCAAGCCAGTGGTGAAGTTGGCTCACAAACTGCACCGTCAATCCTTTATTTTGATTTTTATGTTGAGCTAGCACTAAACCTCAATATGAACTAAATCAAAAAGAGGCGTAAAACTAATTTCGAACAGTGCAAGAGCGGCTAAACGAAATTGCAGCGCTCTATAATTTATGGGGTCATGCTAGAATACCGGCATAAATACATAAAAAAGCACTATAACAAAAGCGGAATAGCTGGCGAAATTTATGACTTGCGGTTGCTACCTGGCATACTACACACCTGTGTGTATGAGTACGCGATAAAAACTTTCTCTGCTGAAATACGTGAGTATTTGGTTCGAAAAGTATGCTACAATAAAGTTTATTCCGACGGATATAAACTGCGATATTTGCAGATCGCTGCTGCTAAGCCCTTGCTCTGCGTTGAGCTGCAAGCATTATTCGTGGGGAATTAAATATAAATTAATTCGGTGTTAGCTTTCTGCTGAGTTTTAATTTATTATTCGCTGAATTTATTTCAATAAAAAACTTTAGTAGCTGTGAACTGTAAAAAAGGAAATAAAAAGCAATAAATGCATTTTATTAAGCGGAAACTAGGTACTTAAATGAATTTTAATTTCATGGCAGCATAATAATTTCTTGTGGCCAACCGTAGTCATTTTGTTATTCAAATCAAGATGATTAGTTTACTTTAAAATACATTTCAATCAAGAGTATTTTTGCTCTAGCTTCTGAGGATAGAAATTTCCAAAACTTGCATTTTGGATTAGGTCCTGTTTCAACAAATATTTTGGACCATATGGCTGCAAAGAGGGTTGGTCCTGATACGAGAATATATTATTCATTGAATATTAGATATTTTGGTTCCTACAAACTTTTTAACTTGACATATTACAGTAGTATCGAAAAGAAGATATCAATAAATTAAAAATAAAATAAAAATTCTATGGCGTTTTATTCTTTTTCTATTTTTAAAATCTACATTAAAAGCTAATTATTTTATTTTAGCTCCACACATGTTCTACACTAGCATTTTCTTGTAAATTATTTACATCTTATTTACTACTATTTCTAAAGAAGAACATTTAGTTCTGTTAAAATGGTATGTGCTTGAATTGACAGTTTATCTATCATCCTTGCATAAGATAAACACATTTAAATACTAAAAGTCGCCTAGGAGGACATTTTTGAGTCAGTCGGTTTTAAATATTAGGAAGGGAACCGTCTCTCTTTTTTTATAATATCTGAACGACATTCATCTTGTAATGTAGCAGTGAAAGAAAAAGTATGCAAAGTATTTGGTTTTTATTTATTTATTATTAGTTTGGCTGCTGTTTAAATGAGTTGTAAAGCTGCATTCAGAGTCGGGAGTGTTGGGCGCTTTAGGCCACCTTTGTGGATGGCGCTGAAGTTGGCTTGCTGGCGGCTGCTTTGTTTTTCTGTCCCTGGCGCCTGCTCTTCGAGCCCGTTTGCCGTTTGTTGCCGCTGCGCTTTGACGGGGAGCGTCTGCGTTGGCCGCGACGACCGCGCTTTCCCTTGCCGCCGCACCTGCGATTGCCCCGCCTGCGGTTCTTGCGACCACGCCCCTTGCGTCTGCCCTTTCCGCTCCGCCTGCCACCTCGGCGGCGATTACGTGCCTCAGCACGGGGCAACTCGATTTCCTGTTCCAGTTCCTCCTCAGCCTCCTCGAGATCCTGGAGTTCATCGGTGGGCTCCTCCTCTTCCGCCTCCTTCGCCTGCTGCTGCTTCACTTCGGTCTTTGTCTTGGTGGGAGTGGTGTTGGCGGTCAGCTTTTTCGAATCCACCTTTTTATTCTCCTCTTCAGCCTGGGTCTCCTCGTCTTCTCCCTCCTCTTCACCGTCGCCTTCCTCCTCTTCGCCGTCCGCATCGTTGGCTAGATCCTCTTCGTGCTCCCGTATGTCATCGCCATCCTCGTCGTCCTCGTGAACGGCATAATACCTGGCATTCAGGCGCTGCAGACGACTCAGCTGCTCCGGAGCGGGTCTGGCCTGGAGGGTGGTCCTCCGCGGCTTGGCCAAGGTGCCAGTTCCAATGCTGAGCAGTGCCACAAGGGCAACGAACAAGAGCCACTTCAATGACATGACTGCTGGATGCGTTATGTTGCTGCACTATCCCGAAACCTTGGCTTTTATGGGGTTTATGGATTCAAAGTTCAGCTTTTCGGCGGCTGAGTAAACCGCTTTGTTTGGCTTGGGAAAGTGGGTCTTATGGTTCCGAAAATGCTGTTTTCAGGAAGCTCGAAACACATCCGACTCCCTCTTATTGGAAGCACTAAGCAAATTTAAATTAGTTTTTTATTGTTTACGAAATGTCTGTAACAGCTTCGCGACCAGGCTAATGATGCAGTGTTCCTGAGTCACGTAATTCGGCATTTGGCTTCCAACAATGTGGCTCCGTTGTTAATGTTTAATTGTAGGCACGTACTGGGGCTACAACAACTGCATAAACATTGAAATTATCTGGCATTTTCAGGGAAGAGAGTGGAACAGCATCAGGCTTTTCGGTGGGTGGTTGGCGGTTGGTAAGGTGGCGTTAACACGTCTCCACTCTGCATATTAAATGGAAAAATAATTTGGCAACCTATTGGTAACAGCTGGGGATCAAGTGATTGAAAATATTACACTGTGCAACATTTTTAATGTTTGGAAATGTAACTGCATTTTGGATTTCAAAACCTGAAAGTACTCATCAATACGAGTTAATCCACATACGGCGTTCTTCTGGCTTAGCTCGTGTTTGGATATTATAGCGATTTAAAAATTTCAATTAAAAATTGGCTATATCTCAACAGTCGAACAAATTTTATCTGTATGTATTCAGGACTATTATAGGTATTAACCTAAGGAATAAAAATGCTGAACAACGTTTATAGAAAAAGTGCAGCTATCGTGAGATAGGCTTCAAAATGTCGGGAAAAATACCAGATTGTATTTATTGTATTTAAATACCAAATGCTATGTTTTATGTACGTTTTTGTGTCTACAGTTTTATATTAACAGTTTTAACCAGTTTTAACCATTGTTGAACCTTTCAATGTCTTTATCTAAAATAATGTTAAGGACGCGTACCTAAAACTTGAAGACATATTGCATTTATAGATCAATTTTTACACCAAATCTTTAAATCGCTGTAATATCCAAACGCGAGCTAAGCCAGAAGAACGCCGTATGTGGTTTAACTCGTATTGATGAGTACTTTCAGGTTTTGAAAACCAAACTGCGGTTACATTTTTCGTGTTGCACTGTGTTATTATTCGGGAATAATTTATGTGAGCATGCGTTGATTGTGGACTCTATTAGAATAATGTTCCGTAATTAGAGATAGAAATTGTTTGAAATGAAATTATGGAAAATTTGTTAGCAAATATGGTTTTTGTACACCCCAAAAAAATAAATTTCTGGTATAGTATACGCATTTCGAGTATACGCATTTCGTTTTTACCATGCAATACTGGGTAAATTGATATTAAGTAATATCATTATGCCGAACATTTTCGCTTTTCGAGATTCTCTGACTTTGAACAAGAGAGTGAGAAAGCGAAAAGGAGAGAGAAAGACACATTCGAAATTCGAACTGTCCTCTTGCTTACATTTCGAGCATATCAAATTGATTCCACATATCTTTTTATTTATCTTACTAATTCAAATGTATTCGTATTTATATTTCGGTTATAATTTATGTATCTTGAGCTGTTTTAATTAATCGCTTAATGGCTGCCAAAGTGAAAACCTCAACCATATCGATGGGAAAGACAGCTCTTTGGCAACAATGGAACTTTTAGTGATTACCATAATGGCTTCGATGCCACACACCTCCTTGCATTCATTAAAATTCTAGCTTGGCAGAGAGGCAAATGATTGAATGGCTGCCTCCATTTCCTCGTTTCCTCTTTCCTTACCGCCCTGAGTGACCATTATTCCGTCATCTATCCCATTGCAGGTCCCTGCCCACTTTCGTACTTCACATGCAACGATGGATTCTGCATACCGATGCGATGGAAATGCGACTCCAAGGCCGATTGTCCGGACATGTCCGATGAGGGCAGCGAGTGCGGTGAGTATTCAATATGTCCCTCGATCCGTGTAAGTCCGGGCGGAATCCCTCGGATCCACAAGAGCGGCCCTCGGAACTCCCCGCTGGGGACATTAGCAGGCGGTGATTGCTTTATTATTGGTTTGACTGTTTGGTCGGAACGCTTTTTGGGCCATTCCCTGTGTGTGTCCGTCCTAATGACAGGTGGGCGGGCCTAAAAATTCACCGCAAATACATGGCCGAAAGTACCGGGCCCATCCACCTGCTGTCCGCACCAAATGCAATTAGTTGTCGAACCATTTTTGGCCCGACAAATCCGTTAAATGAAAGCCCTGCCATGGACCTTAAAAGCCAACTCTGGTCGACTGTCAGTGGGAAATTTAAGCGTTTGTCCTTAATTTCCTCGAGTGCTGATAAGTGGAAAAAGCCACAAGACTAAAATTAATGTGTAGACATTTTTATCTGTTTCTTTTTTGTTGTTTTCTTTTTTTTTTTGTGTCGCTCAATGGAAACAGCGAACTGCGAACTGCAACAATTGCTGCTGGCCCGGAGAGTTCTTCTGGCATTTTTAATTTAATTTTTATGGCACTGCAGACGGAGAGCGAGAACGACAACTCAGACGACAAATTGTCGGCAAATATTAATGCAACAGATTATAATAAATGTGCCTGGCACATCGTTGTCATCTACATTCGCCCAACTTCCACCCCATTCGCCTTATGTACTGCCATCTCTCTCCGTTCGCGCAATTTCAATTAAACCGAGGCACACATACAAAGTTTATAAAGTGTTGTCATATATATAAGCCTCTTGATATATTGCATTTAAACTGGCCTCGTTACACTAGCGACAAAAAAGTTTCCTCAGATCCCCTCTCCATATAAATTTTATTCAAATTTATACGCAACTTTTAAATGAGGCTTGACTTAAATGGACTCTCGGGATTTAAAAACTGTGAATATTTGAGCTTTGGCAATATTTTAGTTGCCACTTTGAAGGGAGATTTTTTTGTGGGGGGAGGAAGCGAATGAGGAAAATTTAAAATGCAAATTCATGTGAACTTTATTTAAAGTTTTCATTTAAAAATAGATGATTTTCGAAATTACCGCAGATTATAAACGTTGTAATGGTTTATTGTTAGTTTGTTACTACCCTAAACTTTTTTCCAAAATTTTAAAGGAACTTACTTATCAACGTACCTAATTCTTTCTTTTTCTTTAGTTATATTTACATAATCCTTAACTTTTTTCACCATTTTTGTTTTGCTCATATTTATTTACTTACCATTTTCGAGTGTATCAGTTTTTACGATGTCTCTTTTCTCATTTCACTGGAAATGGAATGTGCATGGGAACAGCCAACATTACGGGCAATATTATAATATTTTCCTGTTTTCCTAGAGTCATACATTTGTGCTCCTTGCGAGCATTTCAGAGATGCAAATTGTTTGACACAAATAAAAGGAAAATGTGCAAAGAAGAATTCAAATAACGCGTTGTATTCTCCCCGCAATGGAGGTTCCAAATCAAAGGCAGCAATGACAATGCCCTGACAGCAGCTGGGTGGCATGGGTGATCCGTGAGATACACGATGCTCCAGATACTCCAGTGGCAGGAGCACAAGGAGCGACATTCGACCGACATGCGCGACTATAACCATAAAAGCCACATTGGCGACACATGGGAACGGCCAAAAATATTTTGCTTGCCAAGAGGTTAAACTCCAGAGACAAGCATTGGACGTGTCCATGTCTCCTCCGTCTGCCGTGCTTCCGTACTCCCGTACTCCCTTATTCACGTATTCCCGTATTCGCGTGGCAATTTCCATGGCGCTGGCGGAAGGCAACACGGATATAATACGTAATAAGCCCAAGGGCATGCAGTCACGGGGTCCAGAGTAAAGTTTACATTTTTATACCCGTTACTCGTAGAGTAAAAGGGTATATTGTATTCGTGCAAAAGTATGTAACAGCTAGAAGGAAGCGTTTCCGACCCCATAAAGTATATATATTCTTGATCAGGATCACTAGCCGAGTCGATCTAGCCATGTCTGTCTGTCCGTCTGTCCGTCTGTCCGTCTGTCTGTCTGTCCGTATGAACGCTGAGATCTCGGAAACTATAAAAGCTAGAGGATTGGTATTTGGCATGAAGATTCTTGGAGCTCCTACGCAGCGCAAGTTTATTTCAAAAAGGTGCCACGCCCCCTCTAACGCCCACAATAGTTAATAAACGATTTTAAAAATTTAAATATTTCGGAAAAGTAAAAATGCAGTTTTGTTGTGTTTACCAATACCTATCGAAATCTAGAAGAAATTTTTTAAATCGGACCATTCGTTAAAAAGTTATTGCTGATCAAAGTTCATATCTCCATCTCCATCGCACTCCCTTTAGCCGAGTGACGGGTATTAGATAGTCGGGACACCAACCCGACTATAGCGTTCTCTCTTGTTTATTTTGCCCCTGAACGAAGCGAAGGGCACGGAGTAAACGGGGCGAAAACGAAGCCGGGACCAGAAATTCTGTCAAGGGAGCCGTGGAGTCGGTGTCCCGGGATTGCTGACCACCGCCAAAATGGAGAAGGGAGTGATGCAAACTGGATCCCGGCATTTATTTAATCAACTCTGGCCCTCGAAAATGGTCAAAAATGATGTTGCCGGCCAATTGTTAAATATTTTCAAGTGCCGCGGGACGTTCAACTAACTGGAAGCAAAGTCAACTCAAAAAATTAACGTCCCATTTAGCCAAGCGTATTTGTCACAGCTATTTTTTTGTTTCGTGGCCTTTCAAGGGTTGGCCATTGTCACCCCCTAAAATGAGAATAGAACGCATTTGCTTTAATAAAAGTCGAGCTAATTGGGTAATGACCATGAAGAGGAGAAGGAGTCAAGGGAAACTAGGGTTTTTTTTACAAAAACAAAGCTATGTAGCAGATGGTCGCCAACCTAATTTGTTTCCTTTAAAAATTAATGTATTTCCATGGAAAAAACGATGTATTATTTAGAGATAAGCATACCAAAAAGCTTCCAATTGAATTTCCAATTTGAATTTCCCAAAAAATATCAGTTTATAGTTTGAAAAGTTCATGCGGTTCAATATTTTCTTAATTCTTTGGGAATATAAATATCCCCTTAAACCTGATAACCATATTGATGACACTTTCCATTTCCCCTCCCCCAAACAATCCTTTCAAATTATAAGTGCCAGGATTACACAGTTATTTCTAGGATTTTCCACTTAAAGTGGAAGTTCAAACTTTTATATCTGCCGAAAGTTGGCCACGACTGCCCTTGTTTGCGTGTTATTTACGATATCTCGCGAAATAATTCAGCGATTTGTACGAACAACAGCAGAAGCAACTTTTTGTTGGCCGAAAAGCGAACCAACAAACCAGCGAACCCACGAACCAGCCCCAAGACCACTAACAAACCCCACCATAAATCTTCATTTCGGTTATTGTTATTGTACGGGAGGAGTGGAGTGTAGAGTGTACTCAGTTCTGGTTCTGTTCTGTTCTGCTCTCCTTTCCAGTCGGGGCGCCCAAGTGCAACGAGGGACAGTTTCGGTGCGGGGTTAGCCGCCACTGCATCCCAAACAATTGGCTCTGCGACGGGGAGTTCGACTGCGGCAAGGGCGACACATCCGACGAACTGAACTGTAAGTAAGCCGCGGGCCTTGGCAACGCCACCCACCCACTCACCCACCCACTGACCCCCTGTTTCCCTTCCTACCAGGTCCGAATGGCGCTACGCCCAAGTGCCGCGCCTTCGAGGGCCAGTGCCGCAACGGCGACTGCCTGGAGTTGTCCCGCTTCTGCGATGGCCGCTGGGACTGTGATAACGATGAGCTGCAATGTGGTAAGTGAGTGCAGCTGGCCGGAACGGCTAATTGGCCCGCCGCAAGCCAACTCAATCGCTTGCTGCCGGCCTATACGGCTAAGCTGAAGCCATGTCATAGAATGCCAAGGTGTTCGGATAATGTCTTTAAAGGCAAATCTTAATTTAACTTAACATAACTTAGTTAACTAATAAATAATTATTTTAAGATTGTGAAAACAAAATTGATATTCACCATTTAAAGCTATTAATTATAGGGACCGAGCATAACTGTTTTTGTACATTTTTCTTACAACAAAAATCATGCACATAGAAAAGTCCCAAAATTGGTATAGTTTACAAATCCGAAATGATTTTTAATTTTTATTTTTATAATAAAATTCAAAAAAATAATTATTTTTTTATAATAAAATTCAAAAAAATAATTATTTTTTTATAATAACTGTCGATAAATAATAGTTATTCCTTGACATTTTTGAAAAAATGAATTAATTAAAAAAATAAGCTTACCGTTTTAAAAAAGCCAACCGAGCATATTGTATAACTATATTTATTTTAACTTTATTTTGCCCACAAAATCGCCATAAATCATGTTTGAGTTTTCTTTTTAATCACGAAAAGCTGTTATTTTCCAACATGTGTTTTAAAACTCAAAAAATAACAGTTATACTTTGACGTTTGCCTTAAGAATTATAAAGTAGCAGTTAAAATTACATTTTTAAAATAAAACTCATAACATTTACGGTCACTTATTAATTTTTTTGCAATTTCTTTTAATACAAACTCCATTTAATAAAATATTTTGTTTACCAATTTATTAATCGTTTCCAAAATTTTGGAATTTATATTTAATACCTCAAAAAATAAATTTTTTTTTAAACGACTTAAAATACCTAGTCTTTTTTCCATATTTTTTCGAAATTCCTTAATATTGTTAATATTAATATTGCTATCTTAAAATATAATTAATTAATTTATATAAACCTATTTTAATTGCCACCTTTAAACAGATAAGCAGAACGCTGCCTGCGCTGCGCTAAACTGCAGCTACAACTGCAAACTGACCCCGCAGGGGGCACGTTGCTACTGCCCCAAGGATCAGGTGCCAGAGTCGTCGAACTCTACCCGCTGTGTGGACTACGACGAGTGCTCCGAGCCGGGCACCTGTGACCAGGTGTGCCGCAATACGCCGGGCTCCTACGAGTGCTCCTGCGTCTCCGGCTATGCGAAGACCAAGGGAAGTCGCTGCCGGGCCATCAATGGTAAGGGCCACGGACAAACATTCCCGACCCAGATACACAGACGGCTAATCCCTCTCAATTTATAGTGCCACCAACGGAGCCGGCCACGCTGACTTTTCTTTCGCAGGACGGCATACGGCGCATTGGAACCAGTGGCGAAGTCATTGGTCCCGCAGGGGAAAAAGATAATGATAAAGTTACGCATAAGGACGCAGATACAGATACAGATAGAGATACAGGCGAGGGCAATGAGGAACAACTGCTGCTCACGCAACCCGTTCGCTTCGTCCACGCCTTCGATGTGTGGCATCGGAATCGCACCCTCTGCGCCCTGCACTTCAGCTGGCACGAGCTGCAAATGCGGTGCCAGCGCATCGATGACGCCCAGGTCAACTGGACACTGCCCTTCTCGTCGTTCGTCTCGCCGCAGCAATGTGAGTGACCGATTAACCTGACCCCGATTGGGGTCCTTTAAGAGGGTATCCCATTTGTATTGTTTAATGGTGACCAACCTTAAAAATTCGAGTATTGCCGTTTCTTATCCAGAGTACATTTCAAATATATTTTTTTGAACCTAGAAATATTTATAAAGTTACATTCAACATAAGATCTCTTTAAAAATATTTTGATATTTTGGATGGAAAGATGGAAAACTTCTACTTTTGAACATTTCGATTTCAAAATACCCAATTTTGTTCTAAAGTATTTAAAAATGAGATACTACAAATATTTTAACATTTTGAATGGAAAGATGGAACTTTTCCATTTTTGAAAATCTCGATTTCAAGTTTGATCCAAAATACCCAATTTTGTTCTAGAGTATTCAAAGTTGCGATACTAAAAGCCAAGTTCCCTTCCGATTTTCATTGTTTGTCTGGAACTCTTTTTTCGTCACAGTTTTCACAGAACTTCGCTTGGACTGGCTGTCGGGTAATTGGTATTTGGTTAGCGAGGACGATGGCCTGGTCTATTTGTGCACGAACGTGATGTCGAACTGCCGCGTAATATTGCACCAGGTGGATCCATTGTCATCGCTGGCCCTGGACCCCACCAAGGGCTACATGTTCTACACGGACTGGACGCCCAGCTTGTCGCGTTCGCTGCTCGACGGCAGCAATCGAACTGTTTTGGTCACCGACCAAGTTTATCACCCGAGCAGCGTCACTTTGGACCTGGCCAATGAGTTGGTCTATTGGATTGATATCTACAAGGATGAGGTAGAACGTGTGAACTACGAGGGACTGAACCGTTGGACGCTCAAAAGAACAGCAGATGTAAGTATTGATGTAAAACATTTCCTATAAAAACAATCAAGATCTTAAATTATTTTTAATTATCATGTGTATCTTTTTTCTTTTTGATTAATTAATATTTTAGAAATGAAACTGAAATGTTTTTCTTTTAATTCCCCTATATTTCGTCAAAGAACCGTTTTTATAGCATACTTTTTGGGGCTTGCAATGACTGATGACTCTTATTTCTCTTTTTATTCTAGTCCCCTGTGCCATTGAAAACCATCCATGCCGTGGAGGTCTTTGAGAACTCAATTTATCTGGCAGCCTGGATGGACAAGGCTATCGTTTCCATCGACAAATTCACGCTCAAGGCCCGCGTCCTGCATTCGAATGTGAGCCGTGGAGCCAATTTAAGAATTTTCCACCGCCAGAAGCAGCCCGAGGTGGCTCATCCGTGCCGGGACAACAACGCCGGCTGCAATCAGATCTGTGTGCCGCAATGGACGAAAGGATTCGCCAGCGCGAAATGTCTGTGCACCGCCGGTTATAAATTGCACAATCAGACGACCTGCCTGCTATCCGCCCTCGACAAGTTTCTGGTCTACAGCGACAAGCACCTGGCTAGGATCAGCGGAGTACCGCTGGACACTGAGCAAGTGCAGCAGCTGGAGCAAATTGGTGAGCAGCCGGATGTGATGGTTCCCGTATACAATGTCTCGAAAGCCCTGGCCATCGATGTGAATGTGCGCGGCAAGTCGGTGTTCTATGTTGTCACTGATTCGGATGCGAATCTCGTGGGAAATGTGGAACCCTTGTGCAGCATCCGGAGTCAGTCGCTTAATGGCAGTGTTTCCCGACTGCTGACCCACGGCCTGAAAAAGATCCACGCCCTAGCCTTTGATTGGATCAACGATCACCTGTACTGGTCCACCCACAGGGGTCTGCAGGTGGCTCCTTTGCGAAACTTAAGCAAGGTGCTAACCCTCAACACAGACTGTGATGCCATGTAAGTGCGGTTAATGCTATAATGTAGCACAGAAATTTATACAAATCATATTTTTAAGGTCGCTGGAACTGGATCCCACGACCGGTCTTCTCTACTGGACGCACTGGGAGTCGCAACCCTGCGAGGCTGGCATCTACAGCGCCTGGATGGATGGCACCCACAAGGAGCTGCTGGCCAAGAGCACCAGTGCGATGCCCATGCAGTGGCCCCGCAGCCTGGACGTCGATCGTCGCACCAAAGTGCTGTACTGGTGCGACGTCCGACTGGGCACCATTGAGCTCATGAAGCTGGATGGCACCGGGCGGGAGGTGCTCTTCAAGTCGGAGCAGTTCCATCCCTACTCGATGGTGCAGAACAATGGACTGATATATTGGGCCGACAACAGGAACTCCACTATTTGGCGGTTCCATGCGCATCAGGCCAACCTATCGAGCACTTTCAGCTCAACGGTGCACTTACAGAGAACTGGAAGAGCTGCAGATTTGCGGATCTTTGATATCGCCACCCAACCAATGCCCCAAACACCCAGTGCCTGTGCGCAGTCCAAGTGTCCGGGAATGTGTTTGAACACGCCGAAAGGCGCAATATGTCGTTGTCCCGATGGATTCACCCTCAACGGCACCGGAAGCCACTGCATCCCCCAGCTGGCCCCGTCTCCCATTCGTCCCAATTGCACGTCGGGATTCATCTGCCGCAGCACGCGACAATGCATCGATAGCAAGGACATGTGCGACGGCTTCGATGACTGCGAAGATGGCACTGACGAGAGTTCCGATCCGAAAGGACCTTGCAATGCGATTACCTGCGATAAAACCCTTAACTTTGTGTGCAATGGTCGCTGCTATCAGCGATCGCTGCTTTGCAGCTCCATTCCCTACTGCTCGGATGGAACGGATCAGGCGAACTGCCAGCAAAATACCTGCAATAGCAACGAGTTCACTTGCCACAAGAGCGGTCGCTGCATCCAGTTGACTTGGGTTAATGACGGAGTGGTTGATTGTGGACCGGACGATGATTCCGATGAGACGGCAGAGACAGTCTTTGCCAGCAAATGTCCGGAATTCGACTGTAACAACGGTCGGTGTCGGCAGTTTGCCGATATCTGCGACGGCATCGACAATTGCGGGTAGGTTTAAAGCACTTTTAAAGTTAAGAACTTTAAAATCTAAAAAAATATATTATTACCTCTTTCTAGAAACAATGCCGATGAAACGGATTGTGAGCCGTGCGGTCACGGGGAGAAGTACTGTCGCCCAATTGGATGCTTTGGAGAGATGCATATGTGCGATGGGATCCACGATTGTGAGGACTTTAGCGATGAGGCTAACTGCAATCAGACAAACAGCGACAACCATCCGATGACTGGATGGAAGGACCTGAGCGAATGTGCTCCACACGAGTTCGCCTGTCTGGATCCCTTCGAGTGCATTCCGGATTTTCTGAGCTGCGATGGCATTCCGCACTGTTTCGACAAGACGGATGAGCTTAACTGCACGCATATCAATGCGAGTCGATTTGATATGAACGAGACGGTGATCTGTGAGCATCCGGATCGGTTGTGTGGCTTCTCCAAGCAGTGTGTATCGGTCAACCAGCTTTGCGACGGCAAGAACGATTGCGAGGACACAACGGATGAGGGCTTCTTGTGCGCCGATAAGCTGTGCGATCGCGGCCACGAGTGCTCCCATCGTTGCCACAATACGCCGGAGGGATACATCTGCTCCTGTCCGGACCACCTGTACCTGCAGCCAAACGGAAAGCGCTGCAGCATGCAGCACGCCTGCGATCACTGGGACACCTGTTCGCAGGTGTGCGAAAGCAGCGGCAAGGGCTACGACTGCCGTTGCTTGGATGGATTCGACCTTGGCTACGATCGATTCACATGCAAAAGCACAGCTCCGGATGATCCTTACGTCATCTTTACAAATAGGCAGGATATCAAAGGTGTCAACCTTAAGACCTTGAACGTGGCCAACTTTTACACCTCTTTGAGGAATATTATCGCTCTGGATTTCCTGTACAACAACGAATCGAATGTGGAGATCTACTGGACGGATGTGATTGACGACAAGATTTATAGGGGTCAGCTAGTAGGAGAAAGTCTGCGAAACGTAGAGGCCATTATCCACTCCGGACTGTCCACCACCGAGGGATTGGCCGTAGATTGGGTGGGCAAAAACCTATACTGGATCGACTCGAATCTGGACCAGATCGAGGTGGCAAAGTTAAATGGCAGCTTTCGGCGGACGCTCATCGCCGGCAACATGGAGAGCCCACGAGCCATTGCCTTGGATCCCAGGGAGGGTCTTCTCTTCTGGACGGATTGGGATGATAACTCGCCAAGGATCGAGCGGGCTAGCATGTCGGGAGAGTCAAGACGCATGATCTCAACCAGCTGGCAATTGAGTGCCGGATGGCCCAATGGCTTGACACTGGACTACACTCAAAAAAGGGTGTATTGGGTGGATGCCAAGTCGGATTCGATCAGTAGCACCACGTACGATGGATCCGAGCATCACGTAGTATTGCGCAACAAGGAAATACTCTCCCATCCATTTGCCATTTCTGTGTTCGAGAACTATGTGTACTGGACGGATTGGCGAACCACATCGGTTATACGTGCCAACAAGTGGAATGGAAGCGACGTCCAGGTGCTGCAACGCACCCAGTCCCAGCCATTTGGCATCCAGGTGATGCACTCCAGTCGCCAGCCTTGGGATCGGAATCCGTGCGGCAAGAACAACGGAGGATGCTCTCATCTTTGCCTCTTGAGTGGTAAGGGAACCTTTAAGTGCGAGTGTCCGCATGTGATGCGCCTGGATCCGGCCGATGAAAGGAATTGTGTGCCCAATGAGCAGGTGCTGTTGTTTGTCATGGTGGATGAGATTCGGGGTATTGATCTCCATCAGGCAGATCACCTCGCCATTCCAACCATTCGTCAGTCTCCCAGGGTGAGTAAATATACCCATTTAAATTATTATGTACCTACGTTAATTATTTCCTTCTTTTTAAAGTTGGTGGCTCCGCAACGCATTGATTTCCTTGTGGATGAAAGTCGCATTTTCTGGTCGGACATTCAGCAGAATGAGATCTCAAGTGCCGGCATTTCGAACGGCCTGATTGAGCCGATCATCAATACCAACATTGAGAAACCCTATGGATTTGCCGTCGACTGGATTGCCCGAAACTTGTACTTCTCTTCGGGTCAGATCAAGTGTAATATACTGGCGAGTAATCTGAAGGGTGAGTTTGTCACCACCATCCTCGAAGATCTTAATATGGTGGACAGCATTGTCTTGGATCCCGCTAAGTAAGTCAACTACTCTACTATCTTGGCTAGCATAAACGTAACAGATCAAACATTTTATTTTTTCAGCGGAAAGATGTATTGGATACACTCAGCCTCCGATGGAAGCCTGTCTCAGTTGGAGCAATCAAATCTGGATGGTTCGGGGCGTTCGTTGATATATGAGCAACAAAACAATATGCAGAGTTTGACAATGGACTTCGACTCACAGCGCTTGTATTATGCCTACGAGAGCTCGGGTATTGCCTATTACGACATTCCAAGGAACGAAACGCATAAGGTGCTGGTGGCCAGTACAGTCACCTCGATCAGTTCGCTGACTGTCTACAATGGAACGATTTATTTCCCAGAAAACATTGAGAGTGTGATTATGCAATGTGAGAAGGAATCATGCTCCAACATGGTCTATCTAAGGAAGAATACAAGTAAGTCTATCTTAAATATTGGATTTACTTACCATGATTTTAAATTTATTTGCCTTATCCAGAGAACATTCAGAGCATGAAGATGTTCTATGCGGATGCGCAAACGGGCTCAAATACCTGTGCTAAATGGGCCCTTGGCGGTGGCTGCCAGCACCTTTGCTTGGCCACCTCGACCACGGAGCACGTCTGCCGTTGCGCCCTCGGCTATGATGTGGAGCAGCACAATCCTATCGGTTGTGTTCCGCGGGCGGAATTCATTTTCTACTCCATCGATGTCTTGCAGGGCGTGGAAATGATAGACCCATCCGAAGAGTTCGACACGCCTTCACCGGTAGATATGAACTTAACATTTTTAAAAATAAAAAAATAGTTTAACATTAATATTTCAACAGGCGTTGGTGCCAATTTCCCGGGTAAGCTCGGCCAGCTTCATCGATTATCTGGCGGCCACAGACACTCTATACTGGGGCGACAACGAACTGGGCAGCATATCCCGTGTAAAACGCGATGGAACCCAAAGGGAAACCATTTTGGAGGCCCTCAATCTCGTGGGTTACAAGCAGCAGGACTGGCTGGGTGGAATTGCCATCGACTGGGTGGCTGGAAATATCTACTGGAGCGACACGAAGCGCAACATCATTGAGGTTGCTCGTCTGGATGGCAGTCATCGATATGTGGTGGTCTCCAATTTGGACAAACCTACGGCTTTGGCGGTGGATCCGATTCAAGGACTCCTCTTCTACGTTACCCAACAACACATTGGCCGTGTTAGCCTGGATGGCAGTCAACCCTTCGTTTTGGTCAATCAAACGAGAGCCAACTGGGCGGTGGGTAGTCTGGTCCTGGACATGGAAGCCACCAAGGTGTACTGGTGTGAACGATATCCGGATGCCTTGATGAAGGTTGACTACGATGGAAATCTTAGGCAGCAGCTGCTGAATGAAAGCCTCAACAATCCCGTGGCTCTTTCCAAGATGGGAGATTATCTGTATTGGGCGGAAAACAAGTACAACGAGGGAATTATCCGAGTGGCCCCTCTGGCCAATCTGAGTCAATCGAGGGTGGTCCTGCAAACGGAACAGGATGCCATTAGGGATCTCAAAATCTATTCCAAGCATCTTCAAAAGGGAATCAATCCCTGTGGACACAGCAACGGAGGCTGCGAGCAGCTCTGCCTGTTCAATGGAACCAGCGCCATCTGCGCCTGTGCCCACAGTCGCCTGGCTTCGGATGGCTCCAGCTGTGAGCCATACGAAAACTTCCTGCTGTTCAGCTATCGAAGCAACATTGAGAGCATCCACATGACGGATCATGCTGATAAAAACTGGCCTGTTCAAATGATCTCCAATACCAGCTTGATGAGGAATGTGATTGCCATAAGCTATAACTACGAGGAGCAGTTGGTGTACTACTCGGATGTCCAGCTGAGCACCATCAACCAGGTGTACTTCAATGGCACAGGCCAGCGCGTCCTGTTGGGCCAGCAGGAGCGGGTGGAGGGTCTGGCCTACGATATTGTCAACGAGCAGCTGTTCTGGACCTCGAACAACAATGCGGCCATCCGGAGCGTGGAGCTGCGGCATCTCTCTGAGCACGCGGATCAGAACCAAAATCACGTGAAGAACGTGCTCAGTCTTCGGGAAAAGGACAAGCCGCGTGGCATCGCCGTGGAGCCGTGTCTGGGCATGATCTACTGGACCAACTGGAACGAGGAGACGCCCTGCATTCAGCGTTCGTACCTTACGGGGTACGGAGTGGAGGTTATTATAAAAACCGATATCAAAATGCCCAATGCCCTGACCCTGGACCTGGATCAGCAGAAGCTCTACTGGGCTGATGCACGGCTGGACAAAATCGAAAGGACCAACTACGATGGAAGCAATCGAGTGGTGTTGGCCCATTCCACGCCCAAGCACGCCTTCGCCATGGCTGTGTACGGAGACCTACTCTTCTGGACAGACTGGGTGCTGCATGCTGTGGTTCGAGCTAACAAATACACGGGCACGGATGTGCTCTTCTTGCGGGAGCACGTGACCCGGCCAATGGGCATTGTGGCGGTTCAGAACAGCAGCATCAACTGCGATGCCAACCAGTGCAAGATCCTGAATGGTCAGTGCGAGGATGTGTGCATCCTGAACAAGAGCGGTCAGGCCAGCTGTCATTGCACCCAGGGCATCCTGGCACCCGACGGTCGTCGCTGCATTGCTCCCGTGAATACGAGCTGCGGCACCTTGCAGTACAACTGCCATTCCGGCGAGTGCATTCCCATGGAGCTAACCTGCGACAACGTGACCCACTGCGCGGACGGATCGGATGAGTGGCGCAGCTACTGCATCTTCCGCCAGTGTCCGGAGACGCACTTTATGTGCCAGAACCATCGATGCATTCCCAAGGAGCACAAGTGCGACGGGGAGCAGCAGTGCGGCGATGGCAGCGATGAGACCGCCCTGCTTTGCAAGTGCCAACCGGATCAGTTCCACTGCGGAAGCGGCGAGTGCATTCCGCGCAAGTTCCTCTGCGACAACATGAAGGATTGCCGCGACTTTAGCGACGAAAAGATGTGTGCTCCCACTCCCTGTGAGGTGGGCGATGTGACCTTCGTGCATTGCGGGAACAGCACCATGTGCATCATGCCCAGCTGGCGCTGTGACGGCGATCCCGACTGTCCAGATGGCACGGATGAACTGGACTGCGCCAATCGCACCAACCTGAGCTGCGATCCCGGACAGTTCCGCTGTGCCTCCGGTAACTGTATTGCTGGATCCTGGCACTGCGATGGCGAGAAGGATTGTCCAGACGGCAGCGACGAGATTAACTGCCGCACCGAGTGCAAGGGTAATCAGTTTGCCTGCGACAAAATCTGCATCCCGGCCAGTTGGCAGTGTGACGGGAAGAGCGATTGCGAGGATGGCTCCGACGAGGGTCCGCAATGTCCGAGTCGGCCTTGCAGACCGCACTTGTTCCAGTGCAAGAGCTCCGGGCGCTGCATTCCCCAGAAATGGGTGTGCGACGGTGAAAAGGATTGTCCCAGCGGCCTGGACGATGCGGGCAGCGAGGACGAGGGTCCCCAATGCGGTGGCGTCACTCACATTCCAGACTGTCCACCACCTGCCCACCTCTGCACCAGTGGTAAGTTGGCATTCTTACATTGCATTTCTTTCGGAAAACGCTAAGCACGTGCGAAAGACAAATATTCTTAAAATGATTGATACAAAGATGTAGGATTAGGACGGTATACCATAGGATTACGTTACAAAAATAATACGAAGAAAATTCAAAGGAAAGGCAAATGGTTTAAGAAATGCGTAAAGTGTCTTAACGAATATGATATAAGAGATAGTGAGAATATTTAAGAAACTTAAGAATACATTTTTTGAAAGATTTTACACGAGTTCGAGGAGGTATTGAGCCTAAGCATCATTAATTACGAATTTGTTGTGTAATTTGTGAACGTATCTATTATATGTTTTAAGGGACAAAACTGAATGAAATGTTCTTTGTTATAACATATTCTTATAAAATAAATTGTAGTTTTTTAAGTTACTTTTTTTTCCATGACTATATATGTAATACTTATAAAATATGTTAGTAAACTAGGTGGTGATTTGGATAGTGCCTAATTATCGAATTCTTTCCTTCGCAGGTCTCTGCATTGACTCTCACTATGTGTGCGACGGGGATGAGGATTGCCCTGGAGGTGATGATGAGTATGAAGGCTGTGTGCCAGCCTTTCTGCCGCACTCCTGTCCCGGAGGATCCCAGATGCACCAATGCCAGGATGGCCTATGCATCTTCAAGAACCAGACATGCGATGGCAAACCAGACTGCGGCGATGGATCCGACGAGATGAGCAGTCTATGTGCCCACACACGGGGATGCAATGGCACCGATGACTTCCGATGCAAAAATGGAGCCTGCATTCATGCGGATTTGCTGTGTGACCGGCGGAATGATTGTGCCGACTTCTCGGACGAGGAGCTGTGCAATGTGAACGAGTGCCTGATCCCGGATATCTGCGAGCACGAATGCGAGGACAAGGTGGTGGGCTACCAGTGTCATTGCCGGGCGGGCTACAAGGTCCTGCCCAAGAGTCCGCACCTGTGCACGGACATCGACGAGTGCGACGAGCAGCAGCCGTGCTCCCAGACGTGTGTAAACACATACGGATCATACAAGTGCCTGTGCGCCAAGGGTTATGCCCTGGTGGACCATCACACCTGCAAGGCGACCAGCAACGTGTCCATGGAGCTGATCTTCTCCAATCGCTACTATATTCGGCAGGTCGACATGGCGGGCAATGGCAGCATATTGATCAACGAGCTGTCCAATGCCGTTGCCTTGGACTACGACTGGGATAGCCAGTGCCTGTACTGGTCTGATGTCACCAGCACCGTGGGTACCATCAAGAGGCACTGCCCCAAGGAGAACAAAACGCAGACCTTGCACCAAGCCATGTTGAAGAACCCGGATGGTCTGGCCGTAGATTGGGTGGCCAAAAATTTGTACTGGTGCGACAAGGGATTGGATACGATAGAGGTGTCCCAGCTCGATGGAAAGTACCGGAAGGTCCTAATCAACGAGTATTTGCGGGAGCCCCGTGGCATTGCCCTTCATCCGTATCAGCGGCACATCTTTTGGTCGGATTGGGGCGACAGCCCGCACATTGGAAAGGCCGGCATGGATGGCTCCAATCCCAAGATGATCATCCGGGATGGCTTGGGTTGGCCCAACGCCCTGACCATTAGTTTTGAGACTCAGCAGTTGTTCTGGGGCGATGCCAGGGAGGATACGATCTCTGTGAGCGATTTGGATGGAAACCACACGCGTTTGCTGCTGGCCAGGAGCATTAATCCGCTACTGAATCTTCACCACATCTTCGCCATCGCCGTGTGGGAGGGTCGCATTTTCTGGTCCGATTGGGAGACCAAGTCCATTGAGTACTGCAGTATCTTCAATGGACAGAACTGCACCACTTTGATCACAACGATCCATCGACCGATGGACCTACGTGTGTTCCATCCCTACCGCCAGCAGCAGCCCATGAGCGGGAATCCCTGCCTGGCGGCCAACTGTTCCACGTTGTGCGTCCTGTCGCCGGAGGAACCGTACTACAAGTGTATGTGCCCCACAAACTTTGTTCTGGCGGATGATGGACGCACTTGCCGGGCCAATTGTACGGCTGCCCATTTCGAGTGCGTCAACACGTACAAGTGCATTCCGTTCTACTGGCGCTGCGACACCCAGGACGATTGTGGCGATGGCAGCGACGAGCCGGAGACCTGTCCGCCCTTTCACTGTGAGCCAGGACAATACCAGTGTGCCAACAAAAAGTGCACCCACCCGTCTAACCTCTGTGATGGCGTTAACCAGTGTGGCGATGGATCGGATGAACTTAACTGCGACAAGTTCACCTGTTTCGATACCCACATGAAGTGTGGAGCGACGGCTAACTCGAGTGCCTTCTGCGTGGACAATGTGAAGCGATGCGATGGAGTTAAGGACTGTCCGGGCGGAGAGGATGAATCCACTTGCACGCCACTTGTGTGCAAGAAGGATCAGTTCCAGTGCGGCAACAACCGGTGCATGCCCTACGTGTGGGTGTGCGATGGAGACATCGACTGTCCGGACAAGTCCGACGAGGCCAACTGTGATAATGTGTCTTGTGGACCCAATGACTTCAAGTGAGTATTACATTTTACAGAATTCCGAGTAACTAAAGAACGATTGTCCAACTCACTTCCAGATGCGATTCGGGTCGTTGTATTCCTCTCGCTTGGCGCTGCGACGACGACCACGATTGCCCCAACGGGGAGGACGAACCAACCAGCTGCTTCACCTCCAAGGCCACCTGCGACCCCACCTACTTCAAGTGCAACAACTCCAAGTGCATTCCCGGCCGTTGGCGCTGCGACTACGAAAACGACTGTGGCGATGGCAGTGACGAGCTTAACTGCCAGATGCGCAACTGTTCGGAGAGCGAGTTTCGGTGTGGAACGGGCAAGTGCATCAAGCACAACTACCGCTGCGACGGAGAGATCCACTGCGATGACAACAGCGACGAGATCAACTGCAACATCACCTGCAAGGAGAATCAGTTCAAGTGCGCCGCCTTCAACACCTGCATCAACAAGTAAGTGGTCAAGATAGGATATCTGGAATATGTACATACTAACATATCCATGCTTTTCAGGCAATACAAGTGCGATGGTGACGACGATTGCCCGGATGGGTCCGATGAGGTGAACTGCACCTGCCATTCGGATCACTTCAGCTGCGGCAACGGGAAGTGCATCATGTCCCGCTGGAAGTGCGACGGGTGGGACGACTGTTTGGATGGCAGTGACGAGAGCTTGGAGACCTGTGCCAAGACCCACTGCCATGCCAATGCCTTCAAGTGCCGCAACCAACTGTGCGTCCGGAACTCGGCGCTCTGCGACGGCGTCAATGATTGCGGCGAGAACGAGGATGAATCCGATGCAGTGTGCGCGGCGTTGCCCAAGTGCCGGCACGATCAGTTCCAGTGCGAGAACGATGACTGCATCTCGAAGGCGTATCGCTGCGACGGACAGTACAACTGCATCGATGGATCCGATGAGATGAACTGCCAGCCGCCGGTTTGCGGATTTGGAAGCTGTTCGCAAATCTGCATCGAGAAGAAGGCGGGCCACTACAACTGCAAGTGTGCGGATGGCTATCAGAAGGGGCCGGAGAAGAATGCCACTTGCCTGGCATCCGGACCGGATCAGATCCTGCTGCTCGCCTCGGAGCAGGAGTTCCGGTTTATTCTGCCCGCCAAGCAGGAGGGAACCACCGTGGTGGGCTTCTTCCAGACAGACAGCCTCAAGATCGACGTGTTCGACATACTGATTAGGCCCAAGGACACACTGCTCTTCTGGATCGACTCGCACCACGGCAAGGTTCACACCATGAAGATAGCCACTCCGCATGTCGAGGGTACTGGAGTAAGGGTTCGGCGTGATCTCAAGGAGCTGACTGCATTTAATGTGAGTTTGCAACAATATCTTATGCGGCATACAAATATTTCATTTTATTACCTTTCAGATACCCGAATTGGACGATCCAAAATCGTTAGCTGTGGACTGGATCTCGCAGCGTGTGTACATTATTGATTCGCGACATAATCAAATCTTGGCCACCGATATCGAGGGTAAAAAATACATTTCCCTCGTGTCGACGGGCATGAATCCCATGGATATTGTCCTGGAGCCCGAGTCGCGCATTATGATCTGGTCCACGCTGGAGAACGGCATATTGGTGGCCTCTCTGGACGGCAGCAACAAGAAGAGTTTGGTGGAGCGCGACGTGGGCTGGCCAATCAGCTTGTCAATGGACTATCCGACTGGTCGTTTGTACTGGGCAGACTATCGCAAGGGAACGATCGAAACGTGTCGCCTCAATGGCAAGGATCGCCACGTGGTGCGTCGTTTTGGAAATCGGGAGAAACCTCAAAAGATCGACGTGTTTGAGGACTATCTGTACATTAAACTCTACGATCAGAGTATCATTAAGATGAACAAGTTTGGCAACGACAACGGAACCTACTTGCTGAAGGGCTATCGGTCGTCTGACATTGGCATTCTGCATCCAATGAAGCAGAATAGAAATAGTAAGTTAAATAAACCTTAAGTTAATACAGATTATAGGTCTTTAAGTGATTGAACTGACTGTGATTTACCCGTATTTTTACAGTAAGCAATCCCTGCGCCAAGGATCCCTGCAAGTCCTCACGCGCCCTCTGCATTCTCTCCGCGGAATCTTCCAGTGGCTACAGTTGTAAATGCCCCGAAGGCTATGTGATGACCGATGACGGCGTGTGCAAGGCGCACGCGGACATACCCGACTACTGTCCGCTTCAGTGCAACCTGGGCACCTGCAAGATCGTGGATCACGTGCCCAAGTGCATCTGCCAGTCGCAGTTCGAGGGGGAGTTGTGTGAGCACTATCGATGCTCTGGCTACTGCCAGAACTACGGAGTATGCTCGGTGGCGCCCCAGTTGCCGGGATCCCAGGATCCGCCACCTCTCAAGTGCACCTGCACGGCGGGTTGGTCGGGAGCACGGTGCGAGACCTCCATGCCCGTTTGCCAGAGCCGCTGCCACAATGGAGGATCCTGTCTGGTCTCCGAAACGGAAGGCATGAAGTGTAGCTGCCCAAAAATGTTCACAGGCGAGCAGTGCGAGCACTGTAAGAATCTCACCTGTGAGAATGGCGGCATCTGCCGGGAAACCCTCTCGGGCACCCCGCAATGCGAGTGTCCGGATGGCTTCACCGGCAAGCGATGCGAGATCAACGAGTGCGCTGATTTTTGCAAGAACGGCGGATCCTGTGTGATCGGCACAAAGGGTCAGCGGCAGTGCAAATGTCCCAGTGGCTTCTTTGGCGAGCACTGCGAATCCCGGTCTTGCCGGGACTTCTGCCAGAACGGCGGAACCTGCTCAAAACGGGATGGTCGCCTCAGCTGCACCTGTCCGCCGCGCTACATTGGCGAGAGCTGCGAGTCGGATCTGTGCAAGACCTCTAGCCCGCCGCACTTTTGCGACACCTCCAAGGTGCCCATCAGGGATCCCTGCACGCTGATGATCTGCCAGAATGCCGGAACCTGTCACATCATCAAGGGCGTGGCGCTGTGCAACTGCACGGATCAGTGGAACGGAGATTTCTGCACGGTGCCCGTTCCGGATGACAATCCCTGTGTGCGGTATTGTGCGAATGGCGGTGTCTGCCACCTGGATGAGTATAGCCTGCCCCATTGCAGCTGCATCGGGGATTGGCAAGGGAACGCCTGTGAGCTGCCGCCTCGTTGTGTCGGAGGCGAGTGCAACGTCTGTCGGCCGGGCAGCTCCATCAACGAGTGTTTGTGCGAGAACAACAAGGTGGTGCCGTGCCTGGTGGACAGTGCCGATGCCCTGAAGGGCGAACAGGAGACTACGGAATCTGGCGGAGTGCTTTCTGTGCTGGCTGTAATCCTGGCTGTGATTCTACTGGTGCTAGCCTTGTTCGCCGGTGCTGTTTACTTCCTCAAGTTAGTCGTTTTTTATACCTTATTGATTGGCTTATCTAATCCAGCATTCCTTTTTCCAGGAAACATCGCATAGCTCAGCCATTCTCTCACGCTCGCCTCACGGACAACGTGGAGATCATGCTCACCAATGCCATGTATCGCGGTGATGCAGATGAGGCGCCGACTTTTGCCAATGAAGATGACAAGGTGAGAAAATTATTAACCAATTTAATAACTAACTAAATGTAGTTTTTATTCATCAAAGATTTAATTACATTTAGCTGATGCAATCCATTTACCACAACTAACTCTAGTTTATTTCGCAGGGTAACTTTGCCAATCCCGTGTACGAATCGATGTATGCGGATGCGATTCCGGAGCCAGTAAGCGCGGAAATAACGCACAGCACGGCTCCGGACGAGCGGAAGGGACTGCTGCAGCACACCCACGACGAGAATCACACGCCGGACATCCTCTGATGATTGACCCGCTGCGACCGGGAGCTGTGCTAGGCGCAGTTGGCCACGGAGATATCCACATTAAACATCCCAACACTCAATAACGATTTGAACTCGAACAATGGACTGATAGCTTAGCCATATAACGAACTTTTGTAAACGTTTGTGTACATTTTGTTTCCTTCTATTATTTTTGATATTATTTTAATTTTGGGCTGACCTTGGCCCTCATCCAAAGAGCTCTAACTGGGGCAGCCTTGCTCCCCTTGTTATGTCCCTAATGATGTCCTTATACCTTGTAACCGGGAAGTCTTTACTTTCGTTTGTTTACACGTTTTACAAGCAATGCGCCTTTTGATAAATGAATTTTTAACATACGTGAATCTGTGTATATCCGAAACGTTTTGTGGATCTGTAAATTTAGTAGTTGGTAGATTTAGTTAAAGAGCTCGCGAGCTAAAGAGAACGTTGTACATATTTTATAAATTTATTGCCCACAAGCAGCCTAGTTAACATTTAAACGGAAAAAACCATTCGAGCAGTCACTAACAATTTGCCAATTAGTGAACGCGAGCGAAGTCGAATTCGTCTCTTGAGATTGACCAAATATGCATTTAAATTAATTTAGTCTTCACAATGCCAGGACAAACCAGCGCCAGCATAACCAGAACATATAAATTAACGAACAAATTGCTTAGGAATAATTGCATCACATAGTTTACACAACTAGAATACTTATGTCTACATACGTGTAGCATTATTTAGTTTGCACGAATTTCAAATCAATCGACCTAAAAGCGAATGAGATTTCCTGTATAAAATAATGCTCAGATAAAAGCCAAATTTTAACCCTTATACAATGTAAAAATTGATATTTATACAGATAAAGATGTATGTAATTAATTAAGGAATGTGCGAATCGAATAACTAACGCGCAACAGAAAACGCACTGCAAAAACCACTGTAAAAACATAATAAATATGCATTAATTCGCAATAAATTAAAGGTAACTGAGTTTATTCTATGGAAAAACAAAAAAGGATCAAGTAAAAAGGTACAAAGAAATACTAATGCCGTAATCATGCATTTTTTCTCAAGGCACTTCCACCACGGTCGTATCCTGGGAAAACTAAAGGAAACACTTTTCCACATTTCCCATTGCGCAAAGCTGTTCAATCACGACCATCTCACGGATACTGATAGATACACTTGTTACCCACAAGAAAACCAAATCAGCCCGTGAAACCCCAGATAGCTGGGTCCATTCAGGATGTATTTGGTTTTGTTCCTTAAGAAATGCAAGCGATTTGAATTTGCCGATGCACAGGTAGCCGGGATACATTTCATCCTTTTCTTGCAGCGAAAAGGATCACAGGGGCATATTCAAAGATTGTGTGTGTGGGAGAGTTCCTGCGAAACACCGCATGACTTTGTTTTCGGCAGGAATAACTCTATTGTGGGCAGGGGAATTTGTCTGTGGGAAAATCAGTGCCAGAGTTTTAGAATTTTTGGCAAGTTAATTTGTTAAATGACAATTAAATTTGCTGGAATCCTGAAAAACAAAGGAATAAGGCAGGCGCTAGGATGAAATCTGTAAATAATAGAAAACAAGTTTGCCCAAAAAGTTTGGTAAATACCCTAATATTTATACGAATTCTTGGTTAATGCATATTCCCAGCGATTACCTAGATAGAAATTCAAATTTTGGAATAATTACACTTTTTGGCAAGTCCATTGGTGTTTCATGACAATCGAATTTGCAGAAATGCCGAAAAACAAATGAATATGGCAGGCGCTAGGATGAAATCATTTAATAATGGAAAACAAGTTTGCCCAAAAAATGTGGTAAATACCCTAATATTTATACGAAATCAAGGTAAGTGCACATTCCCACAGCGATTCCCAGGAAAGAAATCAAAAGTAAAAATAAAAGTGATAGCCGAAACCCCAAGGAAAACGCATGGGATTCCGATCCCAGCATCAAATCACAGCAAACACGGCGCACAAAGGAATGAAACCTAAGGATTCAGCGAGACAAGTGGAATGCAAGGAGACGGGGGGCGGGGAGACCTGCGAACAACCACAAAGCAAACAAGCAAAGATAAAGGATCTCAAGGATGTGTGGGAAACACACGAACAAGTGCAACGGTATTTGGAAATGCAAAAGGATAATAGCGTAAAGAGGAAATGGAAATTATGATAATTTTCGATCTCTCGGCGGAGGTGTTGTTGTTTTTCTCACAGCAGGATCGGGTAACAGCAGCGCCGATATGATTGAGTGTGGGAAGTGCCGAGGATCGGAATATCGGAGGATCCGAGTACCAAGTCCCAAGCAAAAAGGTGGGGGCGACGCTCGACAGCCACACGCAAGGCAGCCGCAGGACGAGAACAGGCTGTTGCGGAAGTTATTACGGAAGTGAAATCAAATTTTGAATAAAAATCAAAAAAGGGTCGAAAGGAAAAGGAAAGCAAGGGGAAATGGAAAATGGGAAATGAGGATGTAAATCAATTAATAGCTAGAAACCATATTCAATCACATCCATTTGTTCTCTACACTAAACGAAATTTCTACTCAATAAGGGAGATATATACGTAAAATCCATTTTAGTTTATTATAACGTTCGTAATTACGTCGCCTGAATTCAGATCTA
This sequence comes from Drosophila prostipennis, assembly GCA_037075205.1. Classification (NCBI taxonomy): domain Eukaryota; kingdom Metazoa; phylum Arthropoda; class Insecta; order Diptera; family Drosophilidae; genus Drosophila; species Drosophila prostipennis. The sequence continues at coordinate 324,148 of JBAMCJ010005005.1, read as the reverse complement.
GGGAATAAGACAACATATTATAGTTCCCATGATAGACTCGGCTCTTAAACCTGTTTCCTGCAATCCTTGACCCTTTTCAAGAAAAACAAATACAATACATTTTATAATGCATTTTATTTTCTTTTTAATCTGTTTCGATTTATAACTTAAGTATATAGAACAATTTTATAATTTGCAGCTTAGAAAGTTCCATCCTCAACTTCCACAACATCCTGAGTGTAGCCAAACAATCTCTTGAGCATGTTGTAGATTATCATTTGTCGCGTCACTTCCGCCTCGTACTTCATAAAGTCCTTAAGACGATTCTGCTTATAGAGTTGGTCCAACAAATCGAACAGCTCCATTTCGAGTGCTCTCAGTGGAGCTTCTAATTCCGGGGTGTGGGTACCAGCGAACAATGCCTGCATATAGATCGTGGAAATCTTCTCCAGTGCCACGTCCAAGGTATTCAGAATGGAGTCCTCGGGATCGTGTAGGAGCTTCACAGGGCCAGTTAGTTTTGGAGAAGCACGGTATTTATGCAGACCATCTTCAGGATCGCCGGCCAAAATAATTAGTGGCAGGATAGCCACAATTAAAACAAGTTTCAGTGTAATTCTTAGCATTTTAGCTATATTGTCTCTATATTAATGTTTTTTGAGATTTTTCAAAGCACGCCTGAAGATCACTGCGCGCTCTCGTTTGCACTAACTTTGGTATTTCGCACACTGAATTAGCGTTACGAGCTTATATAGCATCGACTGGGAGCTTACGATTGGCTTATTTGTTCAATCGAACTTTGCAAAAACATTGAACATAAGTTGCAAGGCTATTTCCGTCGCATTCATAGCACTATCAGTTTAAATATTGCTTCCGATTTTCCAATAAGTTTAAGTACTCGATCGATTAATGCACTTGGAAATGCTGATCATTAACCTTCGTTCCCAATAACCTTTCAAAAATAATCGATGGATTGCTTGTTTCGAAGCATTTGTCTTTTATTATCATTATTTTCACTCTTTTTCCAGACATCCAATCTTGTGTAAACTAAAAACTAAAATTACAATCGTTATGATAAACCACTAAAATAGAAACGTGAAAGACTTAACGATAAACACTATACAATGAAATCTACATAACTTAAATAGAAACTCATTTAATTAATTAAATAGTTGAAAAATCAAAGATCATAATTAGTTAATGAACTACATAATAGTCGTATAAAAATGCTTAAATGAGAGTTACACAAAAAATATACAAAATCACAGCTGAACTTAAAATGAAGAAAGCGAAACGTGGGTACATAAAAACACATAGAAATGGTTGAAACTTAATGGGGTTCTAAAGCATTCGAGTTGGTGATCTTTGAAAAAAATTGCAATGAAATAAATTAACAATGGATAAACGTAACATATAAGTTTCTTGGTTGTCCAGATGATCTACCAGGGCCTCCAGGCGGAGCTGGACTTTTCGATGGCGCCGGCTAGGAATTTCTTGGAGGAGGGCTCATCCAAGGAGCAGTCACTGGACTCGGCATCCGCATCCCTGTCCCGCTTCACGATTCCGCTGGTGGAGCTCACTTGCTGTTGCTGCAAGTGGGCCAGCGATCGCGAGCATCCGCTGCTGTCGTGGCTCCCGGCACTCAAATTGAGGGATCCGCTGGTGTTGAAGGATGTCTCAGCGCTGGTTGGCGGCGGCGTGGAGAAAACGCCGGCGAAGCTGTGCTTGCTCAGCACATCCACGGTGGGCGAGGCAGCCCGCGACTCCTCGCCGTGGCTGGAGATCGAGGAGATGGGACTCAGCGGCGGACTGCTCGTGCTGTTCTTGGCGGGCAGCTGCGTTTGCACGGGCAGAGGGTGGATAAGATTCCCCTGAAGATTGGCCGCTGCAGCTGGATTGCTGGTTGGCTTGCTGAAGGCGCTCATCCGGAAGCTCTGTGTGTAGTCACTCAGATGCGTGGGATTGGCAATGCTGGCCAAGGCGGCGCTGGCTGTTCCGGCCGCCACTCCTGCTGCAGATCCTGGCCAGGCAAAGGGTCCCGGAGGAGGAGCCGATGATCCAGTGTTTGGCATAATCAGGGCAAACTCCCCCGACGGCAGGCGGGAGGGAATGAGCTGAAGTCCGCCCATTTGAATGGCCGGAGCCGACGACTCTGTGCGGCTGTTGTTGTTCAAATCCTGCGGCAGCGAGGGGAACAGGGGAGTGGGAGCAGCCGTGGCCGCTGTCGAGGGAAATAGACCACCGCGATAGCCATTGCTGAAGTTGCTCATCGAACCGATCTGCTCCAGACTATTGGCGCAATTGTTCAAGTGGGCGCTCAGTCGCTGACGGACTCCCGTGTCGATGCCATCCATTTGGCTAACATAGCGGTTAACCTCCTCGGCGCACTCCACAAAGCCCGTCTTGAACTTCTGCACCACGCCGGGATCCGATTGGATGGCCATGTTCAGCTGCTGGCGCTGCACCGACTGCAGATGCTTCACCGTCATCTCAAGTATGTCGGCCTTCTCCAGTTTGGTATGACGAGCCGGCTAAAAGTAGAGAGAAGCAGAAGAACCAAAGTCAGATAATGATGAAATGAAGATGGGAGATGGAGTAGGAGATGGTCGGGCTAATTGTTTCGGGGCCCTACAACAAGTTCAATGGCTTGGGAAAAAGCAAAGCTAAGGAGCACGTTTCGTGCCTCATATGTCCAACTATTCGCGTGTAATCTGCAGTCCACTTCAGTCGAGTCCACTCTGTAAATATCACACGACCAAGGTGAGATTCAGCAACTACAGCGAGAAGAACGACCGATCTTCGTGATGTGCACTGAGGGAAAAAGGGTTCTACAAGAAGGATTGAGGTTCTAAGAGGTTACCCATGATAAAAAAAAAGATTTCCCATATTTTTAAGATCTCAAAATTCTGATTAATATGATAGTAAGTAAATGATATCTGAAAAAATCGATCCTACAAAGGGAACCTTGTTTTTGATCTTTCTTTTCGCTCAGTGCGATCTTCGTCATTCCTCGCTCCCCGTTTCTCCGTCTCTTTCTCGCCTTCTGGGACTGCATATTTTAGCAAAAGGTTCCCACGCAGGTCGCTCGCCAGTCCCCGCCCCCTCGCCCCTCAAACCTCACCCTCCCCCGCTCTCCTGTCTGAACCTTTTGTTTACTTTTGCTTTTTTCCCTCAATGTCTTTCTTATTTGATTTTTGGTCCGGCTCTCCTGCAGAATTCTGCGGCGGCAAATTTTACTTGATTTCAGCTTTGTAGTTTTCTCACAGCAGGATCACTCCTTGGAAAACTGGTTTCGTTCGCATCTCCAGCGATTTCTGCGTAATTCCTCGACTTGTTAACACTTTTTGGTCTCTTGACTGACTCCTCGTCGGCGCTCTCGTGTAATGATCATCAATAAAATTTAATACTCAATTAGAGCCCTTGGTTTGTGTTTTTTTTTTTTCCTTTTTTGCTGTTCGAGTGTCGTAGGAGTTGATTTTTTATATAGTTTTTTGTCCTTTTGTAGTTTTGCCGCCGCTGGACACTTGTGTCTCAAGGGTTTTTATGGTCTGACATAATTTATAAGGAAAGTGAACTGATAGGGATTGGAAACCTAGTTTCTAAATCGCGGGCGGACAACTCGTTTTCTTCCCTGACTCATGGAGGGGATACTTACGTCTTTTTTCATAGCCTCCAGGATAAGGGACTTCAGTTCGTTGAGGCAGTGATTAATGCGAGCCCGACGACGTTTCTCCATAATCGGTTTGTTTGTCTAAAAAAGAAAGAAAGGGAAAAGCAATTAGTTAATTGTCGAAGTTTGAAAGGGATTTATTTACAACAATTTATTTTGATTTAAAATCTAATTTGCTTGATATTTAAATTTCAAATGCATGATTCTTTTTCTGTCCCATGATAAATGGTATCGATTTTGTATACAATGTACGAAATGCTTTCTATAAAATGTCTTCATAACTCTTTATTTTAATTTGCAGAGCTAGTTCTAAGCTATATTAGCAAACTCACCTTTCTCAATTCAGCCTTTGACAATCCATTGGGATTGGACATGCGTCCATTGGTGCCATAGCTATCGCTATAGCCATTGGAGCAGTCGAAATCGTCGTCCGAATTAATATCGTTTTTGTAATCCATTTTGTAACGATTTTAATTTGTATATCCAAGTAAGAAGTAATCCAAAAAATGTCAGCTTCGGTTTGGTTTTTGTCACAACACAATAACTTTGGTTCAAGTACGAAAACAGTTATAACAATTATTGCACGTACTTTTTAGTAATGTCCGAACAACAAAAACTTAACAAGCGGTACGCGTTTTAAGATCGTTCCAGTGTTATATGGTATTTCAGGTATTTTCATTCGAGGGAGTGCGGCAGACGACCGCGCTCACGAGATGCCAAAAGGATACTGATCCTCGAAGTCGACGAGCAGTGACTAAAAACGAATCGAGGCGAAGGCGAAACGAGTCCCCGAGTGAGACCAAGGCGCTCGTTTACCTGGCTACGCGGGCAGCGGCAGCGGCAGCAGCAGAGGCAGGTAGACAGCTCAACGATCGCCGTCTGCAGACTGAGAACTTCCACCGCAGCAGCGGAATTCCACTCAAACGGAAAGTGAGTGAGTGTAATTTACGAATCAGAACCACCCCAGTGAGCTGGGCATTTTCGATTTGGATGAGTGAGTTATTCCGATGCAGGCAGAGTTGTCGAGCCGACGAATTGCGAAATCCGGCGGGATTAGGGAAAGCAGGAGCTTAACTTAAGTAAACGAACTTAAGCCCGACTCTGATCTAGAAACAACACAACATTCAGTCAAGTCATTAGTCGACTGTTGACTGCCAACTCCCGATTTTAGGTGTTTTTACTTTATTATTTCAAAGACAAATCGCCTTAAAAGAAAATATAGCAGACACCGTATGAATAGTGATAGTTTGTTCCCAAAAAATAGATACATTCAATCCTACTCGATCTAAGCTTGAACTAAATTGTAATATATTTCTTGGGCATTACTCTAATGCCGATTTTTAGGATTTTACAGCGATTTAATAAAAATTAGAACTATTAGAACCAGGATTTCTAAAAAATCATTCATAATTCATTGAGGAAACATTTTTAACTTGCGTTCCTAAATTATTGTATTAGTTCCAAAAATGTTTATCCAAGAGAAAATAAAATGTTTCAGCTGATGTGTACAATAAATTGTAGATATCAATAAGTAGGATTATTCGCGACAGATGTCGGTACGTACATACATACGTCCTCTATAAGTCCGGCTGTATTTGAGAGTCTGATGGCAATTTTAGTCGCACAAATATCACCCTTGGCAGGGGCAAACTTGATCAATGCCCGTCCAATGATTTGCAATTCATTAAGGAAAACTCCTTGGCAATTGTTCGACGCAGCTGCCGCAACCCCCGTGACAACCCAACCCCCTTGCAAGGCGAAATGCTGAGACTTCGATACTTATATTTTTGCCTGGTCTGCCTCATCAGGAGCGTCTTAAGGGGGTTGCTTGGGATTGGGACCGGGATTGCGACTTACGATCTATCAGAAAGATCAGAATCAGCCTGGATATGTTCTGGGGTCTCGGATTCAGGGTCGGGGGCAATCATTACGGAGCTTACCTGACTCGGCCAGTTTTTATAGCCGATCCCCGGGCAGATTTTCCTTTTTCAGGCAAATTTATTACTTTACGATGTTGGCAGGATTACGACCAAAGGAGTTGTCAATAACCATGGTCGCGGGCCATACGCCAGCTGACAGCTGACATAGCATCTACCTATATTCCGATCCCGATCCCGATTTGGGGAGTTTTGGGTGGAATCGTAAACGTATTGCGCCGCCTGGCAACCCTGGTTGTGCAAAGTGATCCCGCGCAGTTTGAGCGTAAATCCCGTGTTGGGCAATAATCTGTGCTGATCATCCATCACAAGCTCTGCAGCACTGATCATGTCAGCTTTGGTAAATTGAATAAATGCTAGTGCCGTGGTTGACGAACTAAAACAACTAAACCATGGGGTTCGGTCGAATTCTGGACTGATGAGCATATCACCCTGCTTAATAACGATCACTTTGGCTCCTTTGAATGCCGCAAATTTGGCAAACATTTTCCCACGAAAACCCCAAATAAACACGATGAGCTGGCAGAATGTAAGAGAGACGGAGCCAGAGCAGAAGAAACCTCAGAACCATCCGACATATGTGGATCAATCGTCTGGCGAAACGTGCAGAGTCTGCTGCTTCTGCTTCTGCAGAAACTGAGAATTGAAATTCTATAACGAAGAAACCAGGCAGAAATCAAAGTTCAATATCAGCCCCAAACACCGGTGCTGTGGCTTCTCTTCCTTTTTTCTTTCTTCCCTGCCAAGGGATCAAGGTAAACGCCATTTAGTGTGGCACGATCGCTGACGATCGGCAGCCCGGCTTGTATCTGTATCTTCCAGTCCTCCTTTTTGGGGCTTCCCGGGCACCGATCCTCGGTGCGTTGTTCCCAACGCACGATTTACACATTAAAACACTTTAATTTTTATTGTACAGCCGGTCGGTTGGGAGCTTCGATCTGTCGACCAGTGACGATCTACTTCCCTCTTTTTTAATCAATTCTGAGGGGACCGGAGACGGAGACCTTTCTCAACCTCAAATTAGTGACTTTGGGAGTATGTATTTTTAGCTGTGGGAACTGCAGTTATTACTTGGGGTGTGCTGGCTGCAACGCCCCCGCACCTCTCCCATACAAATATCTGCCCAGACGTGCACCAAAAATAATGAGCATGAAAAATATGAAACGGTAGCAAATGTGTGAACTGATCCAAACGGAACTAAACCCAAGTGGATTTCGTTGGGGAACCGGAGGGATGGGGCAGGGAATAGAACTCCTCCTTTGAGCAAGATATATGGTGATTTAAATGAATTCCTTGTTGATTTTTATGGCGCTTAGCCGCGGAGGAAAACCTGAGTGAAGTGTGCGGTCTGCGGGGCATTAGAAGTCGTGACGGGCCGCCCAACTATTTGATTGTTTTTTCCTTCTGTGGGAGATTTTATTTTTATGAATTTGATAAATGGCCAGCCAGGAGTCGGGCTAATAACTGGAAAGTTCTTTCTGACAGACTCCAAAAAGGGGGAAAAGTATTTTCCACCCAAAAAAAGAGCTAAAAGTTATACAGCTGCGAACATGAAAATAGTAGTGCACTTATGTTACTTCTTAAAAGTTTCACTGTGGCTATATTTCTATACCGATTGAAACCGTTTCTGATTCTTTTGTTAGATAAGACTATATTGAGTAAAATTCAGCCAAAACCCCATCCAAATTTTGGTTTATACCTATTTTATACCAAATTTTTTAAATTATGTCACAATTTGGCCGCTCATGAAAATAGTAGTGAGTGAAATTATTGTAAAAAAAATATTTAAAACTTAAGTTTTGGTTTTCAATTCCTTTTCCAAATATTGTCTTTGCTTAAACTAAAACGATTAAAATTTATTTTCACACACTCAAACTTTTGATTGGCATACTATATTGTCAATAAGGTCTTCGAGCATTTTCGACACTTAATTGGCCAAATATCATACGATTTTCACCAAGTTTCTCGATGTTTTCATTTCTATAAAATTCTTTCAAGTTTTTCAACAGGAAGCTACAGTTGTTTAATTAAAAACAGGTTCCCGACGCGGTATTTATTGAATTTTGAGCTAAAAAGCTCCATGGCTTCTTTTTAACATTCATTGTAACTTATTGATACATTTTTATAAATTAGCATTACCAGCCAAAATTTGTAGTAAACTAATGTAAAGAAAGGATAGCTTACAAAAAAAAATTTAAATAAAAAAATTGTTCAAACCCAGGACCATATTACATTGTCTCAGTCGAATATTACGTATACGAAAAGTAAGCCAATACCAATAGGTGGTATTTACTGCCTACAAATTTGCAAAAAGTACCTATAAGTTCATTTTACTTTGTATTTAGAGCAACCTTCTTTAAATAAACTTGGTTGTGACACTTTTGGCCATGAGTTACTTCGGTATCTTACCGCGGTCTAGACTTGCATAAACAGGGTGTAGGTTTTATGAAAACTTGGTCTTGCTGTACTGCCCTTGGCGGTAAAACTCTACTTTTTACTGCACAACATTATTAAATCAGATGTTAATAAAATATTTAATCCAATAATACACACATTTAGATCGATTTTTTTAATTTTACAACATAAAAAACGATACAACCCCCCAAACAGGCGCACACCTCTGATCCTTAATTATTGGCTTATAATTGTTTTAGTCGGTAAATTTTTGCTTTTATGATAAGTTTCTACTCTTAATAGTGTTAAACTAATCGAAAAGGTACAAAATGATTTTAAAATATAGCTGTTTTTGCATTTTAACCACCACATTTTAATATTTTTTGTTATTATCGGTTTTATGTGTTTCCCAAAGGATAACGACAGTGTATGATCGTCCAGCTAAAAACATTTTGTAATAATAATAAACAAAGTTAATTTTAAAAAAATTTGCCGATTTAAAACATTGCGTTTTAATATTTTTTTTAGTCATTAACGCTGGCACTACTATTTTCATGAGCGGCCGAATTGTGACATAATTTAAAAAATTTGGTATAAAATAGGTATAAACCAAAATTTGGATGGGGTTTCGGCTGAATTCTACTCTATATAGTCTTATCTAACAAAAGAATCAGATCCGGTTTCAATCGGTATAGAAATATAGCCACAGTGAAACTTTTAAGAAGTAACGTAAGTGCACTACTATTTTCATGGTCGTAACTGTACGTTCTCGAGAAAGGGGAATTGTCACACTTTTGGTGGTTGGCTTCACCATTTTTTATGGCTTTTTGTTATATTTGGTTATGTAGTAAAATATTCACAGCTGGAATTTCCCTATCTCGAACCTTATATGAGACAAAATAGGTTTATTGTCAAACGAGAATGGAATATACGCAGTTGCTAACTGAAAGAATAGTATAACTCGAACTTTAATAGATAATAGTTATGGAACTTTGGTAAAACCTTTAAAGAAATACTATATTGCACAAATTATACTATTTAGTTTTGGTTATACCAATATTAAAATCTTTATGGTGGGTAGAGTATACGTTATATTAGCCAAATATCCGCCGATTCAAGATCATTGATCCCAATGATTGGTGACCCAAGCCAGCTGATGTAACGGTCACTTGGAAGATCAGCTGCTCCTAAGCCAACATTTGCACTAAACTGTCTTTCGCTCTCGTGCCAAAGACTGCACAGCTGCCGACCCCATCCCACTCTCCATCCTCCTCGGCTGCATCCCCCGTCACTTCTTTGGGCTATGACAACAATGGATTACGGCCCGGACAATGGTCGGCGCTAAGGAAAACTGACTTTCCAGGGGCCGACGGGGTTTTCCTTCGGCTTCTAGCGGGCCCTAATTGCTGGCAAACATCTTACATAATATCGAAGGAGATGCGTCTCGGAATGGATTTCGTATGGAGTGTGCCTGATGCGAAACAGCTGCTGAAGATCACAAGAACTATGATGACGAGGAAGGGTTGCGGGGAGATTAAGTGGGATTTGTTTATTGTAAAGATTTGCGGTTGCAGTTACAAGGGCACTTTTCCAACCCATCCCTAACATCTGTCATAAAAAACTTCTTGGTTTTCCAAAACTCAGGGACAATAAAATTATTTTTTTGTAATTTTTAAAGATTTGATACTCTTAAAGGTCCCAAAGATTCTCTTTAGTTTCTCGAAATATTAAAAAATATGGGTAGGTATCATGAAAAATATTAAAACATTAGTAATAGATTGTCTTTTGTGAAAACTAAATAAAAACCAGAATTAAAATCAATTGACAGTCAAATTAGTGGGAATAATGCAGAATCTAGAACAGGGGAGTTGACTCTAAAGAAGTTCTCTTGAAATTCCCTTACTTTACCTTCCTATTTCCCCCCTGACGTCAACAACTGTAAATCTTCCAATAAGTACAGTCATCCCCTAGGGTAAAAATCGAGCCACCGCGAGTCGTATCAATTCATAACTGCATAATAATTCCGACAGAGGCTAAAATTAAAACAGGAGTCGCTGCGGAATAATGTGAGAAAAAAACTTTCTCACGATCACCTTGATGTCGCGCAGACGGCGTTTAGTGGAAATCCACGTGCAAAAGGGGGAAGTTCGGAAGGAAGGAAACCACCACCAAAAGCAGGCGGAGTAGGACGCAGGACCCTCTGATGGTGGTGGTTAGTCCCTCCTCCTCCCCCTCGCCCCTTCTCCTCATCGACCGATCGCCAGAAGTGCATGAGAATTTAAATTACAAACAAACAGAAAGAGAGCGCACAATCAACGGGCTTTGTCCGTATGCGTGTGTGCATCGGCATGCGATAAAGCGAGGAGTGGAGGGGAAGGGGGAGGGTGAGGGTGCCAGGACGAGGCGTGTGTGGGAACTTTTGACGAGGACACTCGAGCATGAAGCGGGTCATCCGACAGAGGGCAATTATTATCCAGCTCCTTTTTTATAGCAATTCCCACACGCCCACAAGAGGCGTTAGCCCGCTAACCACTCTCCGAGGAGAATCAAACGGAATTATGGCAAGCGAGAGTGTGAGAGAGATGCGAAAGCCACGTTCTCAGCCATACAAAAACAACACCCACGCGAAAAAGCATCATTTTTAACGGAGAGAGCATAATTATCCCAGCGCGAGAGATAAGCTCAGCTTCTTTTGGAGCTGCTCTCACGGTCATGCGCAGCATTGCAACAAAAACGAAGAAGAAACAGCAATCACAAAAAACAGGGGCGTAGAGCTTAGAAGGGGATAATACTTTAGAAGTTATTAGATCAGTTCATAAAAAAAAAACTTAGCATACAAATTTTTATTACTTTTAACTTTTTTTTAAATAAGAAAAACTTTTGTCAAAGAACTACAAGATTGAAAAAAAAACAAATATCTTTTTTTCCTATAGCCAAGCTGAGAAATTAAGTTTGAACTCTGCCACAATAAATACTATACGAAATTAAAGTTTGAGTTATGAGAGTTCCATTTAATTTCTGAATATTTTATTTATAGTCTTTAAAAATCGTACTTTCAAATAATTACGCATCTTTAAGACCAGGAAATTAATAAGAACGTTTTTTTAAATAAGCACCAGTTATAGAAAAAATTATTATAAAAAATTTAATTATTTACAAAAGATTAATTTTATTCTTAAAAAATTAGTTCCTGTAGTACCGTTTATAATAATGTATCCCAAATGTAACCAATAAAGGCCCCCTCGACACCGTCCCTGCTTCAAGGAAAAGTCAAAGTCATCCCGAGCGATTATTTCTTCCTGTGCATATCAGCAGGCGATTGTAATGCGATCCGTGGCCACTCAAGAGCAGCAATTCAGGCCAGAAATCTGGAATCCCAAGTGCGGGGACACATGAATGCATTTCTTTGCCTATTTTTAAACATAGCATTCCGTTCCAAGTGATAAGGCCTCGAAAACAGTCCTCTTTTCGCCCGTTTGCATGTTGCATTTCGCTGCGCCTGTGTGCGTGTGTATGCGTGGTATTACTCATGCGCTCTCACTCCAAGCGTCGTTCGGTATTTTCCCGGCTCGCTTTCGGTATTTTCCAGGGTCACACTGCGCCGGAGCTGGGCGTTGTTGTTGCCGCCGAGAGCGGAGCAGAAGTATTTAGCGCGTTGCCGCCGACGGTCCTACTGACACAGAAAATGCAAAAAAAGTAAGAGCGAAAAAGAGCTGGCGTAGGCGTGACAAAAGCGGTGAAAAAGCAACGGTTCCGTGCAAGAAAAGTGTAAGAACTACAGTGAAACCAGGCAGCGAACGAATATCGAAAGCAGAAAGCCCAACTTGGCGCTATTCCAATGAATAGTCCTCGCTCGAACGCGGTCAATGGCGGCAGCGGCGGCGCCATCTCCGCTCTGCCCAGCACCCTGGCCCAACTGGCTCTGCGCGACAAGCAGCAGGCTGCGTCGGCGTCGGCGTCCTCTGCCACCAACGGCAGCAGCGGCGGCGGCAGCGGCAGCGAGTCCTTGGTGGGCGTCGGCGGACGCCCGCCCAACCAGCCGCCCAGTGTGCCAGTGACGGCCAGTGGCAAGCTGGACGCCAGCAGCGGAGGCGCCTCCAACGGCGACTCGAACAAATTGACGCACGATCTGCAGGAGAAGGAGCACCAGCAGGCGCAGAAGCCACAGAAGCCACCGCTCCCGGTGCGCCAGAAGCCCATGGAGATCGCCGGCTATGTGGGATTCGCCAATCTGCCCAACCAGGTCTACCGCAAGGCCGTCAAGCGGGGATTCGAGTTCACCCTGATGGTGGTCGGAGCCAGTGGGCTGGGCAAGTCGACGCTGATCAATTCCATGTTCCTGTCGGACATCTACAATGCGGAGCAGTATCCGGGTCCCTCGCTGCGCAAGAAGAAGACGGTGGCCGTGGAGGCCACCAAGGTGATGCTCAAGGAGAACGGGGTCAATCTAACACTGACCGTAGTGGACACACCCGGGTTCGGGGATGCCGTCGACAACAGCAACTGCTGGGTGCCCATCCTGGAGTACGTGGACAGCAAGTACGAGGAGTACCTGACCGCCGAGTCGCGGGTGTACCGCAAGACCATCTCGGACAGCCGGGTGCACTGTTGCCTGTACTTCATAGCGCCATCGGGACACGGACTCCTGCCCCTGGACATTGCCTGCATGCAGAGCCTGTCGGACAAGGTGAATCTGGTGCCGGTGATCGCCAAGGCGGACACCATGACGCCCGACGAGGTGCACCTGTTCAAGAAGCAGATCCTCAACGAGATTGCCCAGCACAAGATCAAGATCTACGACTTCCCCGCCACACTGGAGGATGCGGCCGAGGAGGCCAAGACCACGCAGAATCTGCGCAGCCGAGTGCCATTCGCGGTGGTGGGTGCCAACACCATCATCGAGCAGGACGGAAAGAAGGTGCGGGGTAGGCGCTATCCCTGGGGCCTCGTCGAGGTGGAGAACCTGACGCACTGCGACTTCATTGCGCTGCGAAACATGGTCATACGCACGCACCTGCAGGACCTCAAGGATGTGACGAACAACGTGCACTACGAAAACTACCGCTGCCGGAAGCTATCCGAACTGGGCCTGGTGGACGGCAAGGCCAGGCTGTCCAACAAGAACCCCCTCACCCAGATGGAGGAGGAGAAGCGGGAGCACGAGCAGAAGATGAAGAAGATGGAGGCCGAGATGGAGCAGGTGTTCGACATGAAGGTCAAGGAGAAGATGCAGAAGCTCAGGGATTCGGAGCTGGAGCTGGCGCGGCGCCACGAGGAGCGCAAGAAGGCGCTGGAGCTGCAGATCCGGGAGCTGGAGGAGAAGAGGCGCGAGTTCGAGCGCGAGAAGAAGGAGTGGGAGGATGTCAACCACGTGACGCTGGAGGAGCTCAAGCGGCGCAGCCTGGGGGCAAACAGCAGCACGGACAATGTGGATGGCAAGAAGGAGAAGAAAAAGAAGGGTCTGTTCTAAGTCAACCCGCTCAAAAAGCCCACTTCCTCCTCCCCTACCCCATACACTTAAGCGCTAATCTCGAGAACAAAACAAACGAAAGCCAACCCCTAGCGTATCCTACACTTATACCTACCACGTAAAGTAATTCGAAAAGTGCATAAATATATCTATTGTTGGGCCCCCAGCCGCCCCACAAGGCTTCTATTCGCACAGCAATCGCCCCGCGATGGCGTTGCATTTGTTTTCTACATTACTATACAAGTACATATAACACATAGCAGTTGCAGTATTTTACCAATATATATCCACGCATTACTTGACGAAACACATTTGCTAGCCTAATGAATTGAACACGCAAACGAATTAAACCGAGACAGTAACAAACGGTATTTTCAAAATACTTAAATATCTTAAAGCTTAAATAAAAAGAAAAACGGAAAACGGAAAACCTAAGCAAAAAGTACGAGTACGAGGCGAAATTGATCCTAAAATTAATTATAACGAATAACGAACCCATGTATAACGTATGCTATTGATATTGTAATTGTATTTTACCTATTATGCATAAAGTCATAAAACACCCGAAACCCACACACCAGCAAAAGCAAAAGCGGCAACAGCAGCAGAAAACATCAAGAAACAAAATATACTCTTGCATTTTACAAAATAAAGTCTTCTCTTTAGTTTAACTACATAAAAACGGAAAAGAATTCCATATTGACTTTATTGTTTACTCAACTGCAGCGGAACGAAGCGATCGAACAGGGTGTTCTTCTGATCCGATCTGTATGGCACACGTCTGGGAATTATCACCGTGACGCTAAGTTTTGAAATACGGATTGCCATGAATGAAGTGAACATTCTCCAATCTCTGACTAATTTTTCGTAACACATAAATACGGCGAGGGGAAATAGATGAGTCATTCCATTCTACAGGAGCATTGGCTTGTGAACGTGGTTTGAGTCAAGCTGATAGTTAAATCACTCGACGCAAACAATTAAAAGTGTTTACTCGCTCCATTGTTAGATGCTTATTGGACCACAGAAAAATGAACTATAATTTTGTACAAGTTACCCGTTCTTGCCCATAAGCAACTCAAGCAATTCGGAAAGCCCTGGCACTCCCTATATGTCAATACATGCATACAATCTTTCGATTTATGTACACAAAACTTAAGTCAAATAAGAGGGGTATGCAAAATAAAAGAATAAATTTGAAAATATGAAAACATTATTTAAAAAGATTTTAGAATATTTATAGTACTTTTTTTATACACATTTTTAAAATTTAAATTCAAATCTCTCAAATATAAATTTTTTTTGTTATTTAATTTGGTAACATTTTTTTAGGTATTTTTAACTCAATAAATGGAGTGCTCTATCAGTTGTTAATAACGATAAAATAGCGAGTTTTTTTTTGCGAAAATTAAGATAATGTCTGATAAGATAAAAAGTTTGCGTGAAGTAAATATTGGATATATTTAGTCATGTCATTAATGAGTTGCAAAACAATTATTGTGCAGAGATACATTCATCACTAAATCCACAAAAATGGCTACCTTATTTATCCGATAGATAAGAAGATTAAAATTATTATTATTCTTTTCTTGTAGGTAGTATTTTGGCCGGCCTTGTATGTATGTCGTATGAAAGTATTGCATTTTCGCTGGTTCTCCACTTGAAATTGCTTTCTAAATGCCCCAGACATAAGCTTTATAGAGACATGTGTGCATGGATATTTAATTTATGCACAAAAATTAATCCATAACCCAATTGGAAGGCACTCAATTAGAGCCGTATAAAGCGTAAAATGAAAATCCATTGGTGAAAGACATCGAAGAAATATGGAGCGAGAGTGGGCGGGGGGAGGTGGACGGTGGGCGGCAGGAGGGGTGGCAATCAAGATATGCTTGTCTGTGTGTGCCAGCGGTGTTCGAGTATGTAAGTCAACAACGTTGACGCAGCACTTAACTCAACTCGAAGCAATTGGCTTTGGCGATCAATGAACGCAACACCAGAGAAGAAGAAGCTCCAGTGGAAGAGGCGTGCACTGAGCGAAAATCCTGTAAAATAGACTTATTATCACATAAGTTTCTGGTATTAAAACCTTCAAACATTATAAAAATGTTTATTTATTTTATTATTATTTATTTTTTTTTTATTTATTTATTTTTACTATTAATTATTATTTATTTTACCGATAATACACCTTAAGAATATGTTTTTTTCCCTAAAACTTATTGTAAATAATATTTTTTTTTAACATTTTCACATAATTGTTTCAGTTTTTTATCCATTTTAGGTCCAATGGGAATATTATTAAAATTAAAATGAAAATTGTGAAACAATTATAGACTAATAGGCCCTCTTAAGCAAAATGTAGTTGTTAAATCAAATCAGACATGACCATTTTACGGATGCGATGTGAAGAGTGTTAGCCATGAAAAGTAAAATTTAACTGTATTTGTATGGTCATTTTTTTTGAGTGTAGAGAAGTGGAGTTCGTTTCGCTGCTGTGTTGTTTTTAGGACGATGACTCAAAAACACAACACATGGGCGGGGGGTTGGAACGGAGTAGGAGGGTAGCTGTACATATATGTGTGTGGGGAGCTTATCGGGCTGGAATGAGAGCACAACAGCCCGTTTGTTTTCGCCTGTGGGTGAGCTTCATGTGGCGTCCATCTGGTGAGAGTGTGTGAGTGCGTATACGGAACACCCTGTTACTGCGTTTGCTATGCTTGCGGACGGCATTCCTGCACGTCAAACGCGAAAAAAACACAAGCCGATCCCAACCATCAAGAGCCAAACGCTTAAGATTAAAAACAAATGTTGACCGTTTCTAACGAGCCGGCACATCGTAGACAGAGCGAGAGAGAAGGAAAGATAGGAAAATAAAGAGCCCCCTCTCGCCAACACACCCACATCAGCCTGACACACTTACGTGACTGAGAGAGAAAGAGCGTTGCGCATGCGCCTCGCTCTTTATTTTACGGTACCAATAAGTTTGATCAGTTATGGTTTATTAAGGAAAAAATTTAGTTAAGTAATAGAAATATTTTTAAAAACGATGGACAAATCTAAAAAAAATTTTGAATAATTTATAAATAAGATGCGAGTATTTTAAATTTTAATTTTAAGTATTCAATTGTAGTCTTAATATTCAATTTTTTCTTCGGTTTTTATTAATGAACCCTAATCTTCGGATACTGAGTATCTAATAGTCTGTTCAGTTTAATTACAAAGTTTTTATTTGAGATTTCCGTTTTACAGTTTTAAATTGTTCTTTTACGAGTTCTGACATTTGACATGGCAATGGGAAGTGATTTTTATAGGCTGGTTGCTTCAGTGGTTTGTTTGTTGATTTTCTTCCATTTCCCCTTCCCATTTCCATTCCCTTTTTAAACTCCCACCTCTGCCCCGCATCGTCTCAATGTCATACTGATAAGGGCGCGTTTCCCGGTTTGTTTGCCTTTGCTTAATGATTGGTCTTATACATATTTTCTTGTTTACAATGCAAATAAATTGAGATCGTGCGGGCAGCGATCGAGACGTTCTATCAGTTTTATGCAACACTTGTGGGAACGCAACATCGTGGTGTTGATAAAAACGCTGGGTCCATAAATTATCCGGCGCGACTTAATAAACAAACACTTGTTGAAATTGACACATATTTGTTTGGGAGGCCCTATATAAGGACAGTCCTTCGAGAGGATATACTTAATAGAGTTACAACTTCAAAATAATAGGAATATAAATTTCCCATTGGTTTGTATGGGACTTAGGAAGGTGATAAGAAGGTATATGTAGTTCTCACTCGTTAATAAAGGACCCGAAAGTGGACATAGTCCGTAGGTCTTCGCGTGGTCCTATATCCTGCAGCTCGATCGGAAGTGATTCTTCTCGACATCCGTTTCTCTCTATTTCGATCCCATAGCGGTAAAATTAAATTCACCATCTTCTACTTCCTCACCCACAATCTCTATGCCTCTCTTTTTTTTCGATTCTTCTTTGTCCTTTTTTGATTTCCGTTACGCTTGCGCTTGAAGCGTGTATAACATCCGCTCTCTACTTCCCTTTTCTTTCCCGCAAATCTTTCGTTTCGCTTTTGTTGAGCATTTTACAGTTGGAATATTTCCATTGTCCCTTCATCCTGGGAATCGCAGCTATTAACAGGTGATCCCGCTATCTGGTAAATCATTTGCGAAGGTGTGAAAATATTTTCTAGACTCAGAGAGTTTGGAGGGTGGATTTTGAGCCATTGTTGGTATTGTTCTTGTTCCAAGTGTGGGAAGTACTCTAATTCTTCAGTATTTAATTGAGTTGTTGTTTAGATGAAATTGATAAAATAATAAAACAATTCAAGAGGTAAATGTGTACATATTGAGAGACGGAATGATTCACAGAAAAGTTTTAAATTCCATTACTGATTAAATATATATATTATATTAAATATATAATACGCCCTCTAGATTCGCAGAACTTATAGTTTCTCTAAAGTTTTCAATATTGCAGTTCTATTTTTGTCGCGTCCGTATTTCACTTATTTTTATTTTATTTCTAAGAACTGGCTGAACAGATAATCTTAATTTTTTTTACCATAAATACAAGAGCGTCTTAGCTATCCAACAAAAAATAAAAAATTAAAAAAAATATGCTGCGTCACACTTATTTTTAGAGCTTAAGTTGAAAAAATGTCGCGTCTGTCACCCTGGAAATGCCCATATGTGATTAAAATAAATATTTCTTTGTGAAATGCTTCTGTTCATGAAATGTAGTACACCACTTTGGGACAAATTAAAGCCCTAGGTAATTTTTTAAAAGTCGCTTAAATTAAAAATCTTAAGATCATAATTTCTTTAATAACAACAAAAGGTTTATAATTGGCTATTTTGTGACACAGTTATGAGTGGGTATACCCTCGTAATGTACAGATTTCTGAGCTGATTTTCGCATTTTTTCTTTATTTTTGGACAGCCATTTATCCCACAATCTGTCAGGACACTTGAAACATGGTCTCAAGAACACTAACCGCACAATTATGCCTCTTAAACGCTCCCAACAATGCAACGCAACAAAGGACAAAGAGGAAAAAATCAAAACTGAAAGGGCTATTTCGGGTATAATTTCATGTAATTGGGGACAGTTGGCAAAGAGCAGATTTGTGGTCTGCAATCCTGACCCTGGGAACAGATTTCATTGGGCATTGACAGTTGCCCCAGTCGGTTATGCAAACTCAATTTGGGTCACTCACATTTCCAGGGGTCGCGAGGGGGAGGGGGTTAGCATGGCGTCTGTTCATATCGTGGCAGTTCGTCAAGTGACCTGAATGTAGGTTAGGTGGATGGGATGCTGATGCTGCTGTGGTTTTAAAGGTGCAGTGGTGGGTAGCAGAAACATTGAAAGGGGGCTAGTATTCAAATAGTATTTTTCTTAAAAACAAAAGATTTTGTATTAAACAGAATAGGCTAAATACTATTCGATATAAAAGACGAAATAAACTATTTGCTTAATTCAAGAATATATTTTAATTTATAAACAAAAGTTTAAATTAATGGCATATCAAATTAGTCATGCAATTTCTATTTGCTTACCTTTTCAAACAGAATGAAATTCCTAGAAGTTTTGTCATTATTTATATTTGTAGTTTTTTTTATCACAATTAAGAGTGCGTCAACCAATTTGCTTGCTTGTATTTAACAAACTACGGGTATATCCATTATGACACATTTTTCATGGTATAGAAATGTTACCGGTTACCTGTATGAATTGAATTTGTATACCCTTACAGAGGGCATTATAATTTCTGTCAGAAGTTGGCAGGAGTCGTTTCCGACCACATAAAGTATATACATTCTTGGTCAATCTAGCCATGTCCGTTTCCATGCGAACTAGACTTTAGTCGATGGACAGCCCCTTTTATTTTTGGAGCAAAATAAGATGGACTTATTAGATGACTATTTGATAGAGATCCCCCTTAACGGACGACGCTGGTGGTGCTGTCCGGCCTTTTGTGATGCATCTTGGCTTGTGCCACCCTTTCTTTTTGTGTGCTAGCCTGCTCCATTGAATGTCTCTGCATGCTGAGTGCTGCTCATCCTCCATGCATGTTTGATGTTTTGTCGGAGACCCCGTCCCCAGAATCCCCTTCCCAATTGCCCCCCAAACCCATCAGCATCCATTCAACCCGAGACTCTGTTCATAATTGATGTTCAAATTGCTGGTGAATGATGCAAGCGGTGTTGAGGAAGAAGCACTTGCCACAGATTTGTGTTGTGCTGGTCTCGATTGTGACACGTTGGTTCTGCGGCATTATTATTATCATTCTTATTGTGAATCGGGCAGATGATGGTTTTGTGTAGCCACATTAAATTGATTTAATTAAGCTGAATTAGACAGGCGGAAATGAGAGGTAAGGGGCGTTTTGGAGTTCCAGAGAACACAGCACACGTGCCAGGAAGTTATCATCTGCCGAGGTGCAGGAAAATACGTTACATTCGGTAATTTCCCGACTCAACAATGCGCAGCCTACGAATTTACTGGGTCACGCGGCAAAGGAGCAAAGGATCCCGCACAAAGGAGGGTCCCCTCTTCGCCGGCAGGATCCTCATTGAGCCCTGCAATGAGCTCTCGTCCGCTCTCTCTTCGGGGTTGCAGTTGCACATTGAGCTGCAACGTCGTCCTGTTTGAGTAATTGTTATCGGTGATCCTGAAATGAACGTTACTTTGAGCCCTGGGCCCGGTGTTCTTTTCCTGGCACGCGCCAAAGTCTCCCCCACTCCGTTCTACTGCCAACAGCTGCTCTTCCTTTTTTACCGAGTCCTGCAGGACATTCAACTGTAATTGGAAGTGGCAGCCGAGATTCTTTTTTTAGCTGATCCCTTGTAGCTGTGAGAGAGGTCGCACTGCTAGGTCCCAAATCCGTCAGAATCTGTCACTATGTTTTTGGAAATATTGAAGATTTTCGTTTTTAATCAAGAATATTTTATGAAGGGTCACTGCAAGCTGTCACTGTGTAGTTTTTAATGTCTTTACAATTTGTACAGCTTTAATCCTGAAACAAATCAATCCCAAGAATAAAATTTAATGAAACTAAAAAATAGATATTATATTATATTAGATCTCAATAGATATAATACTTTTCAAGAGGACCAAAACTTATGTATTTGTAATTGCATTAATATGAATTAATATTAACTTTTTATTTGCAACTAACCGGTTTCCTGCAGTTGTGAACAATATACTTAGTACGTACTGTATCTTATAGAATAAAAGAATTGCGCTTAATTTGTTCATAAATTGGTTTGAAAACAGTAAGCGATGTTGTTATATTAATATTATGCGTATGTTTATTAAATTTATTTGTTTAGTACTACTTTAATAACTTAACTTATTTATTCTAGCATCGGGTTATTGGATCAACGCTAAAAATTATTAAAAAGTAAACAGTTTATAATTTTTTATATTTTAATTTTTATTAATGATGCAAACTTATTTTTACCAAACACCCATAAAACTCGTTTCTTAATAGAGAAACCCTAGATAAAACTCACTCAAGTGTACCACTCCACTCAAGGCTCAACTCAAAACCCGAACTCAGCTCACATCCTTACGAAGGATACAGGGCGTGAAATGTCTCAGCCTCGGAATTCCGGCGAACGCAGCAGCAGAGCAAAGTTCTCTAACCATTTTCATGGTTGCCAGCAAATTATCTATTCGGGGTTTTCTGAGCCCGGGGTTTTGGCCGAAAACCGAAACTCGCTGACCACAGCAAGTGTCGTCGATTTGGCCAAGGGACACTCCCCGGAAGAGAAAAAGGAGGAGGAGGAGGAAAGCGGGATCCTTGGCCACTCATAAACACATTATGCATGCCACCTTGGGGGGTGCTCGGCTCACAATTTTGCAGTTTTCGTTGTGAATGTGCAAAAGTGTCTATAAAACCATAACGCGTTTTCCTGGAAAAGCGGGGAAAATCAGGTAACGCCCTCGACGGATTCCGGCTGTGCCAGTGTTTTGACAATCTCCCTTTCTTTGAGGAAATTTTTGTAGGTGAACCATAAAGCGATTATGATTGGGAAATATGGATTTTTTCGGCTTTTGGGTGAAAAGTAAAAACTAATTAGGGTTTCTGTTAGAAGAACTTCGTTCTACATAAATAAACCATTAATTTAACATATCGCTCGGCCAGAACGAATCGAAGGCAGTTTGCCTGAGGTCAGAGACGGAAGGGATCGGCTGGATCGCATGGCAACTCGTGACCAGGTGTGCGCCAAGTCGTGTGACGACATCGCATCGCAAAACCCATATATCTGGGTAGACCTTTTTATGCATATGTTATAGACCAACCCATCGTCTTTTATGAAATCTCCTTTAAAAAACGAGCAAAAGTTTGCTGCGCATGCGCAGCTAAAAGTCTCCACCCCTTGGTTACTTGGCTTTGTTTCGAGAAATCTTTTGCGAAATGTACAATCAGGGGGTTGGTTCGAGAACAGAAAAAGGGGGTTCGTGGTAGGAGCAGGAGGTTGCCAGGGGTCGCTGAGGCGCAACGACCTTTCCCTGTTCCGGGGGTTTTCTTTGCTTTTGCAGCTGTTGTTTTTGCTTGAGCGAAAGATTTTCCTCAAGACACCCCGAAAAAACAGTCTTGGCTGTGTGCAACGCGTGTGAAAGTTCTGTAGGTCCGTAGTTTCCGTATTCCTGGCCACGCTTCAGCCATTTTGTTGGATATTCCCTGGCTTTTTGGGCAGCAGATTCCCGATCTGGCTGCGTCGCAAAAGGAACTCGTCCTTGGGTGGGGGGAATGTGGCATAAGCGTGTGCTAAGGGGATCTAGGGGAGAAAACTGGACTGGCTCTCAGCCTGTGCCAACAATAGAAGTTTGCCAAAGAAATTACAGTTCCTGTGAAGCGAGCTAAATGTCGTAAATTTTGGGATTTATTCCAAAACAGCAGGCAACAAAAAAACCCCATATATATATTTTGGCATAAACTCGTATTGAGAGCCAAACTAAGTTGGGCACAAAAAGGGATCTCTAATGCCTTGGCTGCAAATCATCCGTGATCAATAAGCGTATTTTAGGATATACCTACGAGTATGTTTATAAACATTACAAAATGTTATTTTAGTTTATTTTGATATAGTTCCGACTATTGAACATCAAAGTTAAATACTTAAACCGAAATTATATTTTAAAAATTGGATATTTTAAAACTTAAATTCTAATTCTTAATTCCTAACCTCTTCTGTCCTTCAAGTTTAATAAAAGACGATATCGCCAGTACACTATGGGGAAAAAGACCGTTTTTTTGGCATAAACTCTAGTTTTAAAGATAGAGCCTTGAAAATTATAATATATACTCCTTATGCACAAATAGAATTTCGGTTTTTTCCATTTTTTGAAAACACCTTACGGTTGTAAAAACACCACCCACAGCCACCCACCACCCACCTCCCCATTATGGTCAACCCCCTAAAAATGTTCAGAATATTTTTTTTTTATTAATAGAAAACAT
Source organism: Drosophila prostipennis (assembly GCA_037075205.1). Classification (NCBI taxonomy): domain Eukaryota; kingdom Metazoa; phylum Arthropoda; class Insecta; order Diptera; family Drosophilidae; genus Drosophila; species Drosophila prostipennis. Next base: position 301,211 of record JBAMCJ010005005.1, on the reverse strand, counting down.
ATTTATTTAAAAAACAAATATAAGATAGAATAATATAGTTATTAAATAAAAATTGTTATTATCCTTCACCTTAAATCCCTGAAGAAAAAGTCAAAAAGTTAAAAATTTGGTGGTGTTTTTTTTTAAAGGGGCAAAAACGGGCAAAAAGCAATGATAGCACTTGTTTCTTTATTATTTTGTTAATACATTTCCATAACAACCTTGCGTCGCTCAGCGTAGAATTTTAACTAAAGCTTAACAGAACACAAACACTTTTGTTAGTTTTCGGCTAAAATAGACATACACAAGACATTAAATAACTGAACAATGCAAACAGTTACAACACAATTTGTTTTGAGAAGTATTTAAGCATACCTTGACGTAAATTTTCCATATTTTTGTTTATTTTTTAGCCCTCTAAACACTTTGCACGTTGTTGGGAAACTTTGTAGTAAAATTAGCGCGTTTTTTCTTCGAGATGTGCACGTTAATCGATAGACTTTGATCGGCTACAACAAATTATCGGTGGCGCGTAAATTTTTTTTAAAAATTGTTCTAATAAGTTTAACTATTTTAGTATTAAAAAAAATATTTGTTTTTTAAATTAGTAACTTTTATTTTTTGCGTTTATGCCAAAAAAACGGACTTTTTCCCCATAGTGCAGTAGTTGCTAACGGAATATTAATGATTTTTTTGCACTAGCTACACGTGTTATCCGAACTAATCTAATTTAAATATTCTTAGATAATAAGTTGCTCAGTTTTGAAGCCGTTTTTTTATTATTCAGTAATAAAAAAGAAAATAAAGCGCTTATAAGCGCTTACAATTGTAATTAAAAAATATTTTAGCTTCTTGTAAATAGAAATGTAGCTCTTTAGGTAGATTTATATGTTTCATGTTCTTGAAATAATTAGTTAAATTATTGAGTTCAATAAAATTACAGTCTTCACGTCCAGACAGACCTTGAGCTGTCCCAGTTCTTGGTTTCCTCATTAATGTCTCTGAGTAATTACGGCTAAATTGTCGGCCAAGTCAATGTAAACAAATCCTGCGACCTTGATGGGAGCGCTAATGGCTTTATAGTGCACTCCCATTCCCACTCCCACTCCCACTACGTCTGTGTATAATGTACGATGCAGTGTCCTCGACACAAGGTTACATTTTATGATTTGGCAAATTTCCAGAGAGGGAGTTCCGTGTAAGAGCTCGAAAGGATGCGATGCGCAAAGTTGACGGCAGAACTGCTTGCGAGGAAGGACTGCGACTCAAAAGGATGCAAGAAAGGATAACTTTATGGGCCGCTCGTAAAGACCGTTTGAGCATTGGACAATATGAGCAATGGGTGATTATTTGTTTTGGTCACAATAAAGACGGCGGGTGGCAAGGATAATGCAGGGATATCCTTCTCTATCCTCAAGCCATTAGCACGACGATTAGCGGCTTGTACATAGGGACATTCGGCGGATGGAAGGGCTATGTCAAGCTTCCAGGAAATGAAGGGTCATTTTTCGCGTGTAGCCCTCTATTTTTTACTTTTGCGTAAAAAAGTGCAGCGAGATTTGCGTAAAAAACGTTTGCCAACGGTTAAGAAAGTCAATCGGAGTTCCAGGGATTTTAAAGAAATACTTTTGTTCGATTTTAAGGTAATATTATGTTTTTGAAAAGTTTCCAGGAATATCCTTTTTTTTGCTATGTCTACATTTACGGCAAATCGCTGACTTAGGGTTAGGATAGTCTATCGTGGTTCCGGGAATCTCTGAAAAAGGCTTTGTCCGGTTATGCGGCAATGTTATGTAAGTTTGTTTGAAAAATCCCTAAATTATTACTGAGAGTTCTTGGAAATAGACTGGCTGGGTGTTTACGATATATTTTATTTGAGTGACAGCAGCAATCATAAAAAATCTACAGATAAGCTGACAAAATTTCTTATCAAAATAACTGAGAAATAATAAATTGTCGATAATTGTAAATCTCGCCCAAAAAATCCCAGGGCAAACCCGCTAAACTAATTTTCCCAGCCCCTATTTCATCCCCATAACGTCCACACAAAAAGAAGAACAAAACAATAAAAAACTAAGGAATTTCTCAGCGCAAAAATCCAAAGGATCAGCAAGGATTCTCCTGTGCTACACTAATCGTTTATTATGATCAACGAGCTGAATCAATAAAAACGAAACGAAAACGAAGCGCCTACTTCAGGACATGTCATCGTCCTGTTCTCATTCTGGTTCCCATTCGGGTTCCCATTCCCGCTGCCATTCTCGATCCCATGGCAACCTGTTTCACAGGGTTGGATGTCCTTTTGTGTGTGCGTTGGAGTGTTACCGCTGCTGGCCGTGAGAATTGAATGCACGGAGGGGCACGGCAATAGGGGTAACAGGTTCAGGTCCTGGTCCTGCTGCACAGGTATGCAAAAGTCAAATTTGTTTGCTATGGGAATTTGTCGGAGGTGTCTGGCTTGGGAAAGTCTTTGAGTGCGAGTTGTGCGGTGGGAATTCGCTCAGTTCCTTTTGTTTGGTGTGAATTTAATTGAAACTCTGAAAATTGTGGGCGGTGAGAGGATGAGAGATCAGGAAGAGTTGTGGAGTTATTTCAAAGAGGTTCCCAAGGAATACTTTTTGGATATCTCTATTTAAGTTTAAATATTTGATATGTTTTACTACATGAAATAATTATAATTTCCAACGTCACAAAATGAAACATTTTCTTGGAAATTAAATTAAACTCACTGTACACAATTCTAAACTTAGAAAACCATTTTTAAATTTTTGAAATTTTTATTTTTCTGTAAAGGTTTTGTAATTTGTCCAGGCAGTTTATTTTTATAATCTGACTTTAATAGAACAATTAAAAAATATTAAAATAAGACTGGTATAACTAAAGACCTTAGTTTCCAGCACTTGAGATGTTTTCGACTTTTTAAAATTTATTTCTCTTCCTACTTTACCTACTTACACATGAATTCTAATATAATTTCGTTTTCACAGCCAAATGTTTCCTATTTGTGCTAATTTCCTGAGCCCGCCCCAGACCTTCGTTTTGAGACATTTCACACAAATTTCGTGCACTTCCTTCCGGTGAGCGGAAGAAAAGGAGCGCATAAGGGCAGCCAGCACGCAGAAAGGATATTCTCCGGCCAGACAATAAATAGAAATCTAAATTGCAAAATATGGGCCACGACCTGTGGGAACCAATTTGATGTGGGCCCACCCTCGCATCATCGATAAGATCGTCGGCCAAAGGAGGTGCTGAGAAAATCTCGTTTGTTGTGGCAGGGCAGAGGGTTCCTTTGTTCGCCTGGGAGAAACATTTTGCTTGTTTGTGCTCGAAAACAGGTTAACAGGTATTTAGCCCAGAGATCAGTCAGGATTAGGGCGATGGATGGGATGCGATATCTTGAGTGGGTGGTCAGAGCTATATCTATCACATGGAATCCATTGGCGAGGGAATGGAGCATGTTTGCTGTCCCATAAATCAGAGAACGACTTGAAGCCGTTCGAATTTCATTTGCATTCCAGTACAAGCAATTAGGCTAAGGACTCTGGGAAAAGGGATAATGAAAAAACAAGAGAGAAAACGAACTAATGAAATAAAATGAAATTAAATGAAATGGTAATTTGATACGCGCACACTTATGGAGTGCGTTTCTCAAGGACTCGCAGGTAGTCCTTTGGGCACCGACAGTCCTTTGTCTGAGCTCACATTGGCGCATCGAATGGCAATGCAAGCAAACATATCCTTGGCCCCGAAGATCGATCGTTATCCTTGGGGGAGCGTTAATTAGATTTGCACCGAGCGGTCCCGATCAAAGGATCAGTGGTCAGTGGAAACTCTGGAAAATCTCAGACACACACCTGTGGGAAAGGACCCCACGCAGCCAGGACTACATGCACTTGCACACATCTCTCTCCGCAGGACGTTCCATTGACTGACCTTTCCTCTTCCATTTAATTTCCATTGTTATTTGCAGTTCCTTTTATTAATTTGAAGTGCCCGCACTTCATGCAACTGTTGCGCTTGGTTTCATTTCTTCCTTCCGGAAGGATGGCCGTCCTGTTGGCTCCTATTGTGCTGACCCAGGAACTTCCTGTGGGTCACTTGGAACCCTGTGGCCAAAACAATCTATTGTTAATTAATTGTGCTGGTCAAGCGAAACGCCTGGGAAGAGGAAGTAGCGTTGGATGCAGGTAATCATTAAAGGAGTCAAGGATATTAATGTGGTGCTACTTCACATATATCATGTGAAGAATGGGACTTGGTACGTCTCCGGGAGAAACTTAAGCCGAAATTTCGTTTATTAGTCATATTTAATTTAACATACTGATATCAGTAGTCTACAAAATAATACAGCAAGAGGGAAGATGATAGTTTCTGGTTTACCAGTTCCAACTCAACCAGGAACTACCATCAACCTTCTTGGGGTATTTTGGCTGGAAACTAGAGTATTTTAAAAAATTATATTACGATACGATACAATATACAATTTTTAAATTGGTTGGTAAGCTAGGATAAAATATGTATTTATTTTATAAAAATATTTTTATTTAATACTCTTCCAATTTATTTTAGGTATTTGGTTTTCATAATTTTACATTCATTTTTTCCAAATACAGGTATGTATTTTTAGAATACAAAGGAGAATACAAATGTTGTTTAATATTCGTAGTGCTTAAATTTAAAGTAGGCTTTCAAGCTTAACAAGAAATGAAGCTAGCTTCGGCCAGCCGAAGCAAATATACCCTTGCAGATCATTCCTATTAACTTACAAAAACATTAAATTTAGATTTACTTTCGTATATGTTACAATTATCAATATAATATACCTGTCCGATTTTTGTTAAAGTTAAATCGAAATTTTGAAATGTTAAAGAAAAGCTATATGATATAGTGATCCGATTTTTTCAAAATTAATTCGAAATTCAGAAATATTCAAAAAATAATATTCCCAAGAGTAGAAGGTAATATTTTAAAAATTTTGTTTAAATTTAACAGGAAAATGGCCGTTAACTGCTTATAAGTTTTACAATTATTCTACACATTTATACACGACTTGCTGGCGCCCAGTTTCTCTACACAAGTTTTTTTTACACATGTATCATACGGGGAACAATGGCGACACCTGCTTGTCGCATTTCCTGTGTGGAGATAGTTCAGCAGATCACCGCTAGATATATCTAATGCATTTTATTAATTAACAATTCTAAAATAATTTGTTTTTAATTTAATATAATGTATACATGCATAGTCTTGGGGGGCTTTTGGGTCTTAAAGCAACCCTACCCCTTTTGGGTGAAATTCAATGGAATATATGCTTTTAAAAACTATGCTGCAGGAATATTGCACTTAAAACCCCCATCAACTAAATCCTTGATACGCCACTGTTCTTTTACTTATACTTTTTTCAATAATAAATAAAGATAAAATGTTATGTTTTGAAATGTAATGGACCTTTACAACAAATTTTTGAAGGAAACATTAAAAAATCGATGGAAACATGGGTGAATTATTGTTGGACCATTTTAGGAAAAGAAATAAATTGAAAACGGGATAAGCTAGTGACAAAAATGAAAAAGAAAGGTAAGTACATTTTTTCACTGTAAGCTTTAAAGCGCAATATATCCTGACATACTTGACATTATAATTTCATAAGCTAATATTTTATTACGGTTTTGTTTTGTTATTTCTAAGCTTACCATAAGTTATTATTTCTCCAAATATAAATTAGTTTCACATAATTAAACAAATTCCTGCTCTTGTTATGGATTTTAATATATTTAACTTATGCGGATTTAGAATTCGCTCTTATAAATTTCATACTTCAAATGGTCACATATTTTTATCCTCCAACCCTTTCGCCGGACGTCCCTTTCAGGGGTGCGGCGACCTCCACTCACATGTGTCATCATCCCACTGCGCAAAAAGAAGTCCTACAACTGTCGCTTTTGCGGTGACCCCCACGGAACTCACACCTCTGTGTCCTCGAGCCCCCTGTTATATATTTTTTATTGTGCCAGAAGGTCTTTGCTGCTCCTTCGAAATTCATTTTAATTCGTTTTTATTTCTTTTTAATTTTTATTACATTTTCGTATATTAGCTTTGACTTTGCTTTAGTTGTATCCACTTTGAATTATTTGCTGTTTGTTTTCCCGCTCGCTCCTCGGGCCGAAAATGAAAAAAGGAAATAGAAAACAGCATCAGCTTTTTTTCACCAGCATTGTTCCGTGGACTTCTGGCTGGGGAATGGGATTGGACATGGACGGCTAGGACCCTGCTCTGGTGGTCGGTCTCCGGGTCCGGTTTTGTAGTTATTGTCCAACGTTGACTGTTTACGCCGAATGCTCTGCGCCACGTCGCGATCCGCGGAGTAGGAAATTAAAAATGGCGAAATAAAGTTAAATTTTTTATGGCTTGTGCAAATAAGTCACAGGCTGGCGTCCGGTGGGGTTGGAAAAATCCGTGGAGCTGGAAAAGCCGTGGAAAATCGTGGCCAGCAGCCGATGTGCCCCGCGTGTAGCTCATCGCTTGTTAAGCAAGAAAATAATATTAGCATTAAGCGTTTGTCTCTGCGCCTCTGACAGACACGGCGCCATCCATCGTCCCTCGCAAGTCTCCTGTTTTTTTTCTGATATTTATTTTACAAAATGGGCGACAAACTTGCCCGCTTTCGGCTTCATTTTTTTCGCTTATCCTGGTCTTGTAGTTTGTGTGCTCTCCTCTTTTTGCTCATATGGAGCACATCCAATTAAGCAGCTCTGAAAGTGGTCTAAAAAATGAGTTTTGGTGGGAGTGGTGGGGCGGCATGGCGGGTGCGAAATTGTCGACTTTAAAGAGATCTCGGGGAATTGGAATTAATGACTGTATGAGAGGTTTGCAGGTGACACAATGTGAAATTGAAAATTAAGCAATTAAGCATAACAGGTAACTTAAGTTGGTAATTTAAAAGTTATATTTAATACTAAAACAAAATCCATACGACTTAAAAAATTATTATTTTAACATCGTAATATTTAATTAAATTTATTTATGATGTATTTCTTTCTAAAATAAATTCTATTGTTAATAAATAATTTCTCTGTAGAATATACCTATTTTGATTTCTAGGAATTAATATACCAATTCAATTTAAAAGAAATTATTGCACAAGACCTCATTCCATCTAAGACCTACCCCAACTGGTGATGTAGTTCTATTTATGGTCACTTCCACCTACCGATGTCAGAGTGTTCCACATTTCGAAAACCAGTTTTTGATTGACACACTTGCACTTTCTTTCAATTAGCCGCCAAAGACGCTCGTGTGCCGGCTGCTGTCTTTTCTTTTCGGCGGTAACAATTTGGGATTTCTTCGAGACCCTAATTAACTCGTATTTAAGGCAGGAACAGGGCGTGGGTGCCCAAAGAGGTGTTGAGAGACTCGCATGGAGATGTAGGCAGATCGCGTGTTGGTTCGGGTGTTGGCCTCATCATTCTTAAGAGGCTGTCTTCGGCGGAGCTGGTTCAGTACCGCGTTAGACCTCGTCGCGATCATGGTCATGTGGATTTGGCTGCTGCTTCTGCCTCTCTTGAAAGCGCTCTCTATCAAAGCCATTTTCGAACAGTGCAACCACCAGGTGAAACTGCAATCGGGCCAGAAACTGCTCATCAACTCGCCCTATTACCCGGCCCTGTATCCTGTGGGCACTTCCTGTCGCTACGCCGTGGAGGCTCCCAAGGATCAGGTGCTGCAGTTTAAATGCGAACTCCAACTGCAGACGGTGAGGAAGTGAAGTGAAAAGAAAACAGTGATGCCAAAAGTAGCGTGTTCCATTATAATATCATGGCGAATATTTATTTATTATATTTATTTTTTAGAATTATTTTCAAGTCGGTTGCAGCCTTGTTTATACCACACGGAATATTATAAATTTCTTGTTTATGTTCCAACGCAAAAACTAGTTTATTAGTTGTGATTACAGCTTTTATAATACTTAAAAATAAGCTTTAACCATTATGGTTATGTAATGATCTTTATAACTAGAAACGAAAATCATAAAATTTAAAGGACTAGTTAGAAAACAAAGAACAAACAAACAAAAGGTTCCCAAATTGTTTTTCCGGACTTTAAAAAAAAGCAAATATTTTTTAAAAGTTAAAAGTATGACTGTAGGACATCTTCATTGAGTGCCATGTTGAATAGCTTGATTTTCCGCAGCTTTCCACGGACTCCAAGTGCCGCACGGAGGTGTTTCACTTCAATTCCGAGGGCGACGAGGTGTTAACAAGTTCCGAATACTTTTGTGGCAGCGGAAAATTCGAGCGCAAAAGTTTTCTCAATCGTGCAGTGATTTCGTACATATCCAATGGACAGTCGGAGCCGCCATCAACCGTCAAGTTAAAGGATAAACTCTCGGCGGGAACAACTACGAGTACAACTACAGTGGCACCACAAGGTGTTTCGATAGAGGAGCAGGACGAGGAAGAGGATGAGGTGGAGGTGGAGGAGGAGCCGGGGGAATTGGAGAACTCAGAGGAAGCCGAGGAGGACCTCAGCGACGAGGTGCTGCACGTGTTGCAGGATGTGGGCGTCAGCGATGCCTTGGCCTATGTGGCCTCCCTACTTTACGACGACGAAGAGTCCAGAAAGTCTAGCACTACTATTTACCTTGACGAATTGCCACTTCGCAGCAGCTCAAAGACTTCCGTGAAACGTGCTCGGATTGTTTCCAGCTACCCGCTTGCCCCATCACCTGGCCACGGAGGCGGACGCTTCACCTGCCTCGTGGAGGCCTTTCAGCCCACGTGCAGCTGCGGCTGGAGCCGCATTCCCCGAATAGCCAGTCCCACCAACGAAGAGGCCGTTCTGCACGAGTTCCCGTCAATGGCCGGTGTCCTGACCAAGAAGCACGGAAAGGTCTTTTGCGGCGCTGCGATCAGTGAGTATGCGGAAAAAAAAATCTCAGGAATCAGGGAGCACAATAGTCAACAATAAATACGGTTGAAAAGCCTCTGAAAATAGATTCCAAAGGCAAACAACTTGGATGCCTAGAAAATGTCGTCAGAAAACCGGGCAAAGGAATGCTATATTTTGTTTGTGATAAAAAAATATTGTTAAGATATATTACTTAATTATACCCGTTACTCGTAGAGTAAAAGGGTATATTGTATTCGTGCAAAAGTATGTAACAGGGAGAAGGAAGCGTTTCCGACCCTATAAAGTATATATATTCTTGGTCAGGGTCACTAGCCGAGTCGATATAGCCATGTCCGTCTGTCCGTCTGTCTGTCTGTCTGTCCGTATGAACGCTGAGATCTCGGAAACTATAAAAGCTAGAGGATTGGCATTTGGCATGAAGATTCTTGGAGTTCCTACGCAGCGCAAGTTTATTTCAAGAAGGTGCCACGCCCCCTCTAACGCCCACAATACTTAATATACGATTTTAAAAATTTTAATATTTCGGAAATGTAAAAATGCAGTTTTGTTGTGTTTATCAATACCTATCGAAATGTAGAAGAAATTTTTTAAATCGGACCATTCGTTAAAAAGTTATTGCTGATCAAAGTTTATATCTTCCTCGCACTCCCTTTAGCCGAGTGACGGGTATTAGATAGTCGGGACACAAACCCGACTACAGCGTTCTCTCTTGTTTTTTATTTAATTAGACTACTACATACATTAACTTTCTTAATAATTAAGAACAATTTCTATTTGATTTTCAGTTAATAAAAAAGGAAAATGAACCAAAACGTCATAAAGAATTCTCTCAAGTGATACCTTTAAATTTTTTCATATTTTCATTATTTTTATGTAATAATTTTTGTTTTATGTAATAATAATATTGAAAATACAAACTATTAGGGCAAACAAGATTTCATTTTAAAAGCATCTATCCCAAAAGTTGTTTCTAATTTATCTGTGATACATTTAAGAAGCTTGTATATTTTCTTTAATGATTTTTCCTTTAATTAATGCCGCAGTTCATCATCATTACTTGCTGTCGGCCGCCCACTGTTTTCGTGGCCAGGAGACGAACAGCGCTGCCAAGCTGCGGGTGGTGGTGGGCGAGCATGATTTGGCCAGCTCCTTCGAGACGTTCGCCACCCGCCGCTATGACCTAGACACCCTGATCCTGCACGAGGACTTTAGCCAGACGAACGGACAGCCGAGGAATGATATCGCTCTGCTGAAGACGCGAACGGCGATCGTGTGGAGTCGGCATGTGGGTCCTGCCTGTCTGCCATTGCAACCGACGGAGGATGGCAGGAAACTACCGCTGGCGGGTCACCAGGTGGTTGCCGCCGGATGGGGCACAACGTCTTACGGCGGTCCACAGACCCAACGCCTGCTGAAGGCCACCCTGGATGTGATCGAGAGCCAGCGGTGCAGGCAGACTTTGGCATCCGCCGGTGGAGTACCGGCCCACACCTTCTGCACCTATACGCCCGGGCGGGACACCTGCCAATACGATTCGGGCGGAGCCCTTTACGAGCGGATCAACGGTCGCCTGGTGGCCGTGGGCATCGTCAGTTTTGGCCAGGGCTGCGCCACCCAACAGCCATCGGTCAATACTCGCGTCGCCTCCTTTATCAAGTGGATTCGGACCAAAAGCCCCGAAGTGGCCTATTGTCCTGGCAGAATATGAGACCAGCAACTACTCTGATTTATGTTGTAATTGTGAGGCAAAGAAAGTTCTTTTAAGATAATGAAAATCGCGTTTGATTAATGGGTTATCTCGGGGGTTGTTAAAGAAAATATTACTTGAGAAAAGTCATTTTTAGTATAGCCAATATGATAAGTTGCACAAAAGTACAAAAGAACTTTATGTTTAAAAACTTATTTCTTAAAATTGTATTTTTAAAGTTTTGCAATTTTTTGTTTTTATGTGCAAAGTGGTTCTTTTTATTTTTCACCAAAATGTTGATTAAAAAAAACGATTTAAATAACTATAACTATAGGGGTGCCACAGAAATAGCTAGGTTTTAAAATCATTTTTAAATAGGCCTAAAAGTATGCAGTGAATAAAGGAAAGTCATCTTTCTCTATGAATTAATTTCACATTTGGGTTACAAATATACGGATGCATACTTTTAGACACCTATTTTGATATTTAACAGGGATTTCAAAAACCTAGCTATTTCTAAAGAATATTTTTCAATCGTGTGTATTAGATTTTTATTAAAAAAAAGCTTTTAAAATTTGTTGGTCTCAGAAGGATTCGTTATTTTTCTTTACTAATATTATGGTTGGCAGTATTATTAAGCTGAATATGACATTTATTACGTTTTCGTACCCGTCGAGGCACTTAACTCTCGTAAGTGGGTGTCAAGTTTGTCGCTTTGCCTGAACGCGTTTGGCATCAATATATCAGCACCAGCAGGTGGATGTCGATGTGCCCACCACTCGGCTGCCAATCATGCATGCGAATGGGAACGCCTGGCTGGAGCTCTATGTCCTCCGCCCGAGGCATTGCAATTAAGCGCAAATGTCAACTAATTAACCTCAGGGGCGATTGCGATTGCGAGTGCGATTGCGATTGCCAGCAACCCACAACCCTTCACTCAGCCAGAGGGCCTGTCAATAAAATTCTTTTCAGCTGCTTTGTTTTTACAGCCAGCCGGAATCTTCCTTTCAAATAAATAATTAAACGTTTCGCATAACAGATGAAGCTCGCTTTTAGGCTTAAAGGCAATACGGATCTCGTCTGGCGGCTGCATCGTCTTTTTATTCGCTTTTCTGGAGTACCAGGACCTGTTTTTTGTCTAGCCAGGCAAACTGGCACTGGCGTTGCACTTTTTCAATGCTCCACCCTCGGCGAGTTTTGTGTATATCTGTCTAGCTAAGCTCGCCTGCATTTCCGAGTTGTTGCAATGTATTGGCCGTGTTAGCGTGTGTTTGTTTTGCAGTTTTGGGTTCCGTACCCGGTGCCTTGCAAGCCTGTTGTTCAATTTACGTAAAACGCGGCCAGAACAGAGCAAACCAACGTCAACTGCAGTCGGTGGCATCAAGTGTTGGCTGGGATTGGCGGCTCCGCATAGAAATGGGCGGTGGTGCGTGGAGGGGGTGGCTGCCGTACTCTGGTGGCACTAATTGAAAAGCAGCAGCCACTAACAGCAGTCGTCGCTAAAGGGCTGCCGAGGGATTGGGTTTAGAGAGCGATGCTACAGTAAAAATGTAATAACTTTGATTACCCCGGAAGTGCAAGTAAAACCATAGTTGTATTCGTCATGAGTTGTATGTTTAGGAATATCTAACTAGAAGAAATCTGAAACTATGGTTTCAGAACGTTGCATAGCATTTAGTTAATGGTTTTTAAAGTTTTATAATTTTAATAAAATAAGTGAAATTTAAATCGCTAGGTACTTTTTTAATTTACTAAAAATGAAACACTTTAATATATATATATGGGGATGCCACAGAAAAAGCTGGGTTTTTGAAATCACTTTTAAATGTCAAAACAGGTGTCTAAAAGTATGCAACAATATATTTTTAACCCAAATGTGATACGAATTTACACAAAAAGGCGACTATCCTTTATTCACAGCATACTTTTAGAAATATTAGCCTACCTTATATATTTCAAAAACACTTCATTAAACTTACACTGAAAAAAGTCCAATTCAAAACGATTTTTAACCAGATTGGCCCACTTTAACTATTCAGCGACGGTTCACTGTATGAAGAAAGCCAATGCGCACAACACTCTTTACTCCTTGCTTTTTTTCTGGCAATTTCCTTTGCATACTTTTGTGCTGCATTTGATTACAAAATGGCGGCGCTGTCCTGGCTCCTGCAGGACCTGCTGTGGGTGCAACAGGAGCTGTAGCTGTTGCAGTCGTAATGCAGCCTAAACATTGCGTTTAGTTTTCGTTTTGCTGCAGCTACAACTGCTGCAATCGCCTGGACTTTGACTATTCATTAGCCTGTGTGCTTGTGCGGGTGTGTATCTGTGTGGCAGGATGAGGGCCAAAAAACTCTAACAAGCTCAAAAAGCAATTTGCGAGGGGCCGGCTAAAAAATTGGCAAAAATATCGACGTGCCGGCTCATGCAATTGACGTTTTGCGTGTGTGTGGGAGAGGGATTTTCGCGGACTAGGGATTGGGGCCTGTTACATAAAACCACGCGTTGCACAAAAGCCGCCAAATCGTCGTCGCTCAAAAGCCCCAGCAATGAAAATACAAAATGGCCGACCTATATGCAAGTCCAAGCTGTTCCCCTAAACTATTTCGACCCCACAATTTCATGTAGAGTAAAAATCTCTTTTCTCTATATTTCGATTCTACAGCAATCAGTACCAACTGGAATCCATCTATATAAAAACCATCTAACTCAAAGAGAATATGCTTTTCGGAACCGCTTTGCAATTATTTTGCTAACCCTCAAAAGTAAATTCGGTTTGTGGTCAGAAATTAGTACATATAGCAGTTTTTTTCAGCACGTAGCTCCTGAACACACGACTGGGCCAATTAAATCCATTTACATCACAAAAATCGAATATGTGAAACCAGTTTTTCTCTAGATTCAAAACGGAAAATAAAATGTTTTAACTTACCAAGCACACCTTTCTGGTAATTTGCTGAATACTAACTGGATGGAGATATTAAGATAGGATAAGCAATTACAATAAAATAAGTTAAAATAACAGTTTGTCAATCTTGTTATGAAAAAAATAAAAATCTAGGAAAAAGATAGATATATAGTAGGCAATTTTTATATAATCTGAAATACTAGCACATTTTTCGGCTTTGATAAAATTTAAAATAATAGTAAAAGCATTTTTTAAGCCCCAGGATGTCTTTGGGTCGAGCTCTCGGTGGTTTTGTACTTACGGGTGTTCCCCGGAGCAGGAGTTTACATCAGAGGAGAACGCGAAGACCATTTCCCGTGGTTCCAGATGCAAGGATGAAAACTCCAGCGCAGTCCTCCCGACCACCGCGTATCCTGGTCAAGAGCTTTCTGGCCCTACACCAACTGGACTCGGCTTACATGCAGGATGCTCCTCGTGACCTTAGAGACTTCTTTATGTCAAATTGGAAAAATGTGAAGAGCTAGCACAATGCCCGACTTTCATCTTGACCTAAATATAAATTGTCTTGATAACCGCACAAATAAATTTATTATGTACACCATTTATATGATTACAAAAATTATAAAATGAAACTAAATCACAAGATTGTGGCTTATTGCTGGAATATAAAAACTGAAAAATTCTCAAAGCGAAGTAAATTCTTAAACTCTTTTTCTTTTTTGTTTAATTTAATTTCTTTATGTTTATATTAATAAATAAAAAAAGTTGGAAATCAGAATTATTTATGAACTTTATATTCGAGGTAGGCTTGACATCAAAGGGATATTTTTTTAAAAATAGTAGGCTTACTAAATACAGTCCCTCAACAAACACATTATGAAAGGCTTGTTTTACCTACGTTGGCTAACCTAAATTTTAAAAGTATTCTTTGAGCACCGGTAACGCAACCACCTATCGCAAAATGTTCCCATGTCGGGCCCTCATCGGATTCCCGATTTTCAAGGCGGATACGCGGTTACACCAGCAACGGAGAATGTCGGAGCAAAAGCTCCCCTACCATCGCAGACCAGTGCCCGTGAAGCTTCAGGAGCGAAAGGACTCTTGGACCGATCTGAAGAGACCGCCCTTTCTGCTGGTCAAGAGCTTCCTGAACTTGCGCCACATGGACGCCGACTACGGGAAAGATATCACGCGAGTTACGGAGGAGCTAAGTTTCCAGCCACACCGCACTCTCTTTATCAATATCCTACAGTTGCCGCATCGTCGCTATTCAGAAACGGACAGCTTTGCGGAGATTATGGTTAAGAATCCGCTAGCTTTGGACTCCGTTCCGAAGTCGTGAGAGTGGTAATCGAGTTCAATGGAGAAGAATGTATTTTTTAGTTTTTTTATAATAAATGTTTCTTTTAAATTGTATCATTTTGTGCATTATGATATATTGTTGTGTCTACGGGGATGTACTATTTTCCAACGGATGAAATACGATTCAAATATAACACAGGCCAACAAAATGGACTTTATTAAAAGGTTCAGGCCTATGGGCATTAAAATATGTTAGTATAGACGTATCTAAGCATATCTGCATACTTAGTTTTCGCGTTTAACGGGTGGTATTTGTGTAATCGCGGTTTGAAAAAAATAGCAACATTTAATGTTTTGATTTAAGATATCTTCGAGGGTCTGTGCTCAATTGTATTAAAACCTATGCCAAAAAATTGCTTAGATGTCCTTCTACATAATTGCATTTAAGGTTCCATCATCATTTGAGTCAATCAAAGCCTATGAGGCATTTAAGTAACTTGTTCACCTCTATTCACAACCAACTTGATGCGGTGAACAGACTAAAAAAAATACAAGGAAAAATATGTGCCTCAAAATATTGTGCAGGCATCTAGAGGCGTCTTTACCCGAATTTTTGAGATAAATATCAGCCTTGTACGTCGAAGGATGGAATTTATAGAATTTTTTGCATAAGAACGTGAAAAGTAACAACTATTTTTAAATCTCATTTTACATAAATATCTGACACATTGGAACAAATTTCACTTTCAATTTGACTATCAGTAGGCGCCGAGCATCGAAAAATTATATTTTCAAGGGGTACGTATGCCTATTAAAAAGCTCCCCCACAAAATTTTAGGGCTACGCCACTGATACCTTTAAAAAGCCTACTGTGTGAAATGGTGACAAACTCGTTACGTAAGAGTGACTTCAAAATACTTGTTACTTTTCATGTTCTTATGCAAAAAATTCTATAAATTCCATCCTTCGACGTACAAGGCTGATATTTATCTCAAAAATTCGGGTAAAGACGCCTCTAGATGCCTGCACAATATTTTGAGGCACATATTTTTCCTTGTATTTTTTTTAGTCTGTTCACCGCATCAAGTTGGTTGTGAATAGAGGTGAACAAGTTACTTAAATGCCTCATAGGCTTTGATTGACTCAAATGATGATGGAACCTTAAATGCAATTATGTAGAAGGACATCTAAGCAATTTTTTGGCATAGGTTTTAATACAATTGAGCACAGACCCTCGAAGATATCTTAAATCAAAACATTAAATGTTGCTATTTTTTTCAAACCGCGATTACACAAATACCACCCGTTAAACGCGAAAACTAAGTATGCAGATATGCTTATATACGCCTATATTAACACAATTTAATGCCGATAGGCCTGCACCAAAAACACTGTCGGCCTGTGTAATTCTTGGTTGCATATATTATTATTTAAAAAGACTGGAATTATCCAAGAAGAATTACTAATTTTTTATAAAAAGGAACATTTTACAAAATAGATACCAAAGCCCATGCGCGGATCCACCGGGGGTGATATGGGGGATATATCACCCCCCACTCGGGTGAAAAATGAAAGGAATTTTGGTATTCAAAAAGTATACAACAAAAAAATTGTTTGCCAAATCCCTAATAATTATCCCGTTATAAAATAAGAAGCCTAACTTAAAATTAAACAATCAAGATAACAGCGTTTTGTCCCATTCGAATTTCATAGTTTTTACAAAGACAAATGGTTTGATTTCTTAATAAAAACAAGAGAGAACGCTATAGTCGGGTTGGTGTCCCGACTATCTAATACCCGTCACTCAGCTAAAGGGAGTGCGAACGCTGTAGTCGGGTTGGTGTCCCGACTATCTAATAAACGTAACTCAGCTAAAGGGGAGTGCGAGGGAGATATAAACTTTGATGAGCTATAACTTTTTAACGAATGGTCCGATTTAAAAAATTTCTTCTACATTTCGATAGGTATTGATAAGCACAACAAAACTGCATTTTTACATTTCCGAAATATTTAAATTTTTAAAATCGTATATAAGCGATTGTGGGCGTTAGAGGGGGCGTGGCACCTTTTTGAAATAAACTTGCGCTGCGTAGGAACTCCCAGAATCTGAATGCAAAATGCCAATCTTCTAGCTTTTGTAGTTTCCGAGATCTCAGCGTTCATACGGACAGACAGACGGACAGACGGACAGACGGACAGACGGACAGACGGACATGGCTATATCGACTCGGCTAGTGATCCTGATCAAGAATATATATACTTTATGGGGTCGGAAACGCTTCCTTCTAGCTGTTACATACTTTTGCACGAATACAATATACCCTTTTACTCTACGAGTAACGGGTATAAAAATTGTAGCCACCATTTAATGACCTTAAAAATGTTTTGATATCTAGTAAATACTTCACCCCCCCTTAGCAACAGCAAACCTCTTTTGCCTCACAAATAATTAAGAGCTCAAGTTCGGTAATATTTAACAGCTTTATAGTGGAATAATAGGTAAATTTGTACGGACGATTGAGTTCAATCCGTATTTCAGGCCGAAAGAGTCTGGATACTGTACAGTGTGTAGATCGGGTTAGTACTTGACTAGGCTCTTGGATGCTTGATCATTACATTGATAGGGGGGGTTATATCTTAGCCAGACAAGTCCGGATGGTTTGCGAGGTTAAAGCGTACAGGAGCCCAATTTAAAAGAGCTTTCGACGTTTGTTGCCCTTCATAGAGAGCATAAGCAAGAACGGTCTAGATATCGTAGGTTCCATAAACCATTCGTCGCCGGAAGTCCGCCCAGCGGTAACGCGGATTGCGGAAGCGGGTCGTCTGCACCTCGCCGCGGTCCTGTGCCTGTTCCTGGTACTTCTGGAAGTTCTTCACATAGCACCGGGGAGCATGGTGGTACTCCGGATTGGGTTCGTCACGCTGATGGCCCAGGTACTCATCGTTCCTATTGAGATCCCGATCCCTATCGCCCACGCCTTGGTTGCGGCGAGTCGAATAGGCCAGTCCACCAGTCATACGGCACCCGGCTTGGCGGACCGCCAGTCGGACAAAGGTGGATAGGGCCGACAGGTTCTGATTGGTCGGTAGCATTTTGAAAGATCTTGAAATTCGTTGGGATTTTATTATAATTTGGTGGTCCGGATACCTCCGATTTTGGTGCGCCAACGGTTGAATGGTTGTGCTTCGGTAATGGCTTAAAAGTTGGGCCGAAAGGAAGGAATATAAATTTATTGCCTTTCTATTGTATATGATTACCTGTTAGTGGAGGGGAAATGTGGAAAAAGTGAAACGATTGTATATGAATTTAGTAGGAGGAGTTACTAGGTTAAAAAAGTTTTTCAAATCCTATGCATTTTCCTTCCTCCTTAAAACACCATAAATTAATGTTTGTAAAAAGACCAATAGATTTTTGGTGTGTATTGGGTTAAGTGAAGATTAAATATGATAATGTAACTTTTTTTTCGCTCTTTATTCTCAATTTATTCTCCTTTCAGCAATTGTTTTGTTGCTGCACTCGAGACTGAAGCTCAAAACATAATTAAACAATTAAAAAGCCTTTTGGCACTCGTCCTTACTTAGCCCAATTCGCAGGGCGGCACATCAAAGCCGTAAAAAGAGTTGTGCGCCTAATTACGCCGCCAAGTGCAGTGGATGGAAGAGTAAAATGCAAATTTGCAACAAGGCAATAAAAAAATACATCAAAATTAACTGGCAACAATGAGAGCGAGTGGCAAAATCACAGCATTTGTGCAACTTGGAAGTGAGAAAGGAGTAGGATTCAAACAGAGAAACACAGAGCAAAAAAATATTTTTAATAAAAAATTGTGAAATAAAATTAAAATAAAAATTAAGATAGTATTTCATGCATAAGAATTAAATACTTCAAGTGGACTGATTTTAAAAATCTCCTTAAAACGAATATCCTTTATGTAGCTCATTTTTCTCAGAGTGTCGGCTAGTAGGACAGTGCTTTGAATGAAAAGTGGCTGGACCCTCGGCAGTCTAGTCCCGGACCGTAATCCTTGGTGCTCTGCATTTTTTTCGCCCCCGCCGCCCATTGATTTTTTCTATATTATAAAATTTATGCTACCCGCTCTGCTTTGTTGCACTCTTGTCTCTGCCACCACCACCCAGTGCACTTCATTTTCTGCCTTTGCTTTTTATAGTCATTTTTTATTTCCACATTTTTCCCAAGCGCTTTTGAGCTTTTGTTGTCGAGTGCGCCAGTGCCACCCGAGCCAAAAGAAAAGGGCTTGACAATAAAAATTATGAAGCATATTACTTGAGTGCACTTGGGTTCCTCTTTCCATTCTTTGGCTTTTGCCACTTTTTCACCCAGTCCTTGTTTGTATTTTCTCAGATCCGAAGGATGCGAAGGTATGCCAAAGTATGTCGCTAGTTTTTTGAGAGCAAACTTGCGTGTTAAGTAGCAAAAAGGGTTAAGAATACTTGGGATAATAATAAACCGGACTGGGCGAAGGGGAATGGTGTATCAAGAGCTACCTTGCAAAAAATCTGAGACTTGCCAACAAGTTTTATATTATTTTTTATTATTCATTACCTAGTTCTTCAATTATGCAAGGCAGTTAAAATAATAAAGAAAAGTTTATTATATAATTATTTATTTTTTTTCATATAGCCTATGTTTTTATAATTTTCTTGTGATCAAAATTTTGTATTTATTTTTAAATTTAACTGAGCATTTTGTACTCTGTTGTCTAAAAAATGTTTTGTTATGATGTAGTTTTTTTAACTAGATCAAAACAAAACAATTTTTAGATTACAAAGCCTTTAAAGTGAAAGTTAAGAGTATCCTAATTTTTGAGGTAGGTCCTTGCTAGTAACTACCGTAGATCATCTTTCGCCGGAACTCGGACCATTGGTAGGTCCGGGAAAAGCAGCTGTGCTGCCTCCTGCAAAACTGACGGAAGTACTCCTTGCAGCGTCGATTCCTTTCCAAAGGGGATATTCCGCAGTCCTGGCTGTGATGTAATTTGAGATCCAGTTTCTTCGGCAAGTCACCTCTGCGGAAGTAAACGAGGGGAATGGTGCGACGCAGCTCCGGATGGACAAAGACGCCGGGTTCCTGGCAGATTTTTGGTCGCGTCATAAATCCCCGGGCAAGGAAACGGCCCTCGCTATGGAGGTTCTTGAAAATTTTGATCATTGTCTAAAAGGGTGATAAATTTTGAATTTTGTTAAGACCAATTCTGCATCCCAAAATTATGTGTGGGATGTATGAAGAAAAGGTTACTGAGTCTTAAACTTGAACTTCAATATTTAACTAGTTTGGTACGTTTAATAAATATTAATAAAAGAACCCATGTATTAAATACAAAATGTATGGATTTAATAAATATGTATTGAAAGTTATTGTACATCATTTCAAATGGATAGGCATATACTTGCCTATTTTCCAAAAGACTTGTTCATCTTCATCTTTAGCCCAAAAATATAAACCATGCATATAAATAAATGATCTATACATTATAATTTCGAAAACTTAATTTATTTGTTAATTTTTTTAAATAAGTGAGCCCCAACATACAACGGAAAACGTGAATTTTGGCTTTCCGCAAAGTGAGACATCAATGGCCGAGGGTGGATTTTCCTAAGACAAGATCGATCAAGGATGCCTAGTAGCTGCTGCGGCCGTAGATCATGCTGTGCCGGAACTCCGCCCAGCGAGTGCGATGGCTGCGATAGGAGTTGTACGGCGAGATGACCTTCCGCGAGATGGATTCGCTAAGCGGGCGTTCTTGCTGTTTGGAGGAGGCGAGAGTGACCCTTTGGAGCAGCTCCTGCTCGGCCCGGGCTCGATCGAGCTCCTCCTCCTCGTTGTCCTCCGGCTGGCCGAAGACTGCCTCCCGAACGGATCGGACCTCGAGATCCGACTCGTAGTCGTGTTCCTCGGCTTCCCTGGCTTCCGGTTCGCGATCGAGTCGCTCCTCCACCGCCTGCTGATCCTTCCTGGCCGCACGGCTTTGCTGCGTCCTGTAGGCTTCCGTGTCGTCGTAGTGGGTCAACTTCGCGTTCCGCCTCTTGGCCGCATTCTGGGCGGCCACTACATTGTTGCGGCGGGGCACCATATCATCCGGCTTGATTACGGGTCGAAACATGGCGGAGTCCAGGCCGGAGTAGTTGTTGCTCCACTGGCGGTTCTGCTGCCGCTGCCGCAGGAGCTGTGCGGCCGCAAAGCTCTCCTCCCTCACAGGCCAATCCTTGGTCCAGGGACCCAAGCCCTGGACCGCGCTACTTTGGCCCTTCTCCAGCCCCGAAATGCTGGTCAGCGAACGGCGGCCTTCGATCAGACTGCGCTTGGCCAGGCTGCGAATCGAGGGCAGGTTCCTTGCGAAAATTGGCATCTCTCTCTTGTCTGTACGGTTCCCCTAAATGTTCAAGATGAAACTACTAATTTTTTTGTATACGGGTTGGATTCCCTTGGCCAAAATTGAATCCACTAAAAATTTTCAATTGATAAAAGCAAGGCGCTCGGGCGAAACAAATTTAGGTTGTCTTTAGGGGAAAACAAGTTCGAAAATGAAAAACCCACAACTTGTGTGTTGAAGTATTCGTAAAAACACTGACACTAATACTAATGTTGACTTTGCTAGGCAAATTTAATTTTCCGTTTCATCCCGAATAGATAGACCAGCAAATAAAAAATGTGTGTGTGTGTGTGCTGCGAAAACAAATAACATAATTTATTTACGGCCACAAGGAATTCAATTTGATTGCGACTTGAGTCTTTCGGGCAAATTAAACAACAAAGCCAAAATGAAAATCATAGAGCAAAAACACAATTTGCCATCGTCACATGAACATTTATTAATTTTGCATCAGCTGCAGTGGTGCGAGGTCCTTTGGTGGCCCGATAAGTCCTGGGTCGAATTTAACGCAATTTCCAAATGGAAACAACAACTGCGAGTCATGAAATTGAGTTAGTACACAATTACAACAACAATTATGAGTGAAGCCGGCAATTTTACAATAAATACCAAACTAAACAAGAAAGGGATCCTATCTTGAAGGCAAAATTTCTACACTTCCTTTGAAGTGAAATAGTTTTTAACCTGTTTTAAATCTTTGGATCTAAGACATGCTCTTTGTAATTTCCTCACTAAACTCGCATTAGTTAAATATTTCTTCTTTATTTTTAAGAAGATCATTTTCATTCTTTTTAGGTTAAAGATTTCATAATCTTATTAGTCTTAAACCAATTAAGAATAATACCCCTATCCAGTCAGTGTATTTGATAAAACTTTATTGCGTACAAAGAACTATGCCTGGCGGTCTTTGATAGCCAGCGGGGTATGATTGGTTGGTGCGGGGCTGTTCGGGCTTGTTCGTTGTTTAAATGTAGGCAGAAACATGTCACTGCTTTTTAATTTAAATGCAAATTAAGGCCTTTGTCAACACTTTGCCAAACTCAAGACAACGACGACAAATGCCTGAGGCAAGTGCAAGGAGGTCGGCGAAGGAATGACTCTGTGGAAGTATATATCTTTAAAGTATGCGTATGCACGGGGAAAAATTAAAGCAATATTTTGTGCAGGCATCTTGTGCTTACAAGTTTAATATAGCTATTAACAAATTTAAAGATAAAACATAAACAAATTAAAATTAATATATATTACGGCAATACTTTAGTAGAACATATGAAAAATACCACAAATTAATCATACATTACTGCCATCGTTTTTCTCTCAGTGTGTGAATTTGCTCATCACCTGATGGATGATATCCTTAACGAACACACACAGCCCCGCCCACGTAGCGCCACATCCAGTTGAGGTGCGATGTGACCCGAGTGTTGACCCCAATGCCAAAGGGCTGACCGCAGGCCCGGCCAAAGCTGATCACGCCCAGCTGGAACATCCGCTCCCGCTGACGCAGGATCACCGGGCCACCGGAGTCGTACTGACACGAGTCCTGGCCCCTGCCGCCAGCGTCGTAGGTGCACAGCTGGCTGGGAGCGATGCTGGAGTTGAACCGACTTCGGCACACGGCATTGTCCATGGTCAGCAGGGTGGCTTTCTGCAGGGTGTTCGACTTGGAGGCAGCAAAGCCCAGGGTTCCCCATCCCGTGATGTCTACATTTTGGTAGTTGAAGTTACTATCTCTGCGGGAGAAATATAGTTAATAATTATATCACTTATAGTTTGAGACATTTACGCTTGTCGAATAGGAAGACAAATGGGCGCCACTCCTCTGGACCATTCCATGGTCGTCACCGTCTGGAGCAGCGCTATGTCATTGATATTGCCAGATGCTGTTTCCATGTAGCCGGGGTGGTTATAGATATTTTGAATGCGATGTTGGGCCGCGTAAATCGATTCGGCTCCTAGAAAAATAAATAAATTTATCAAATTAAAGTTGGAATTTTCTAAGATAAAGCTAAAAGCTCCTTCAAATGCACTTTAGTAACTTATTAATTTAGAATTTTTTTTATATTTGCGGTTTAGGCATTGCCTTTTCAAGCATGTTGTCCTACTTATGGAAATTATAAAATATTATACTGATAGTTTATTATATCAAGAACATGCACTGCCTAAAGTGAAACTTTGCAGATTATAATAATTGATCGTCGAAAAATTCCGTAAAGGTAAGACACTTACCCGTGCTTAAGTCATGCTCCCCAACAAGTGCCAATAGGCGACTGGCCACTGGTTGGCGGGCGGTACAGTGGGCAGCGGTCATGATGAACCGATCGCTGACAATACTCCCGCCGCAGAAGATGGGCAGGTTGGAGGCCAAGTCCCGAATGCCCACCATCGAGGGAAACTCGTGTTTTCCCGCCTCCACTCCGTTGGCAATGCGATTCGGAAAGGACCAGCCGCAGTCGCAGGGCGCCGGACGAGCCACCACTTGGCAGCTAAGTCGGGAACGCTGCTGGGTCTGCGGACTGCTCGAATAGTAGGCAAAGGCCATAGTCTGGAAGTTGGATATCCGATTGACCTGCCCCATGCGGCAGTAGCGTTCGCCATCCCGAAACTGAAGGTCACCATCTCGGGAGATGAACAGGAACTCCGAGCCACAGGTGTCGGGGAACTAACCAGCATAAGGATCGGGATTTTATAGGTACAGAGAAAATAAATATACTTTTAATAAATTACTTTAAAATATTTTAAACATTTAACATTCCAATTATGCGAATGAAAGTTTCCTTGTCTTTGAAATTTATCGGCAAAACTTGATAAATCCATATTTGTTAATACAATCCCAGCATTTATGATTAATTACTTACCAACTCAAAGCGACAGTTTAAATAGATCACATGATTTCGGGGAGCTTTCAAGCGAAATCGACAGTTACTGCCACTTGGTATAGCTCCGGGATAATTAAAACTGGTAATATTAATCATTCGATTTGGCTGCAAGTCAAAGAACCTGGTGCACTGTTGTTGGGCACAAGCCACACTGATTAATATAAGCACTAGTAAACCCGAATACTTCAGTTCGCACATGATGAACAAGTAGCTATATCTGCTGTGATCTCGAGGCTGCCTCGTTGCTGCTTATATAAGACCACTCCAATTGATAAGGGAAAATATATTTTGTATATTAATTACTTATAAATATTTGCGAAAGTCAAACTGAATTTTTAAGTCAAGGTGAGGAAATACTACTATTGACTTGATTTTAAAATGCACTCAAAAAAATTATCAAAATTATATTTAAAATATAATATTATCATTTTAGTAATTATATTTGTAGGTAGTGCCACAAATATTTAAATTTATATAATTATTTTTATCACTATGGACGGCAGTCCATGTAGTGACGAAGCGCACCAGGAGAGTGTGCGAAGGCGACTACTATTATATAGCCGCAAAATTGAAAATCTGCTGTGATAGTCCGATCGTAATGAGTAATACACCAATCGAAAGGTATTGCAAAAACTTAAAGGATTGCATACCAAGACTTTAAGAAATTCAATTGGCTTGGGAGAGAGAGCGGTGAAAGTGAAAAAGTGAAAATTTCGAATATTGGAGCTGTTGGGGCCGGTGGGGATAAATGCCCCCTCGCAATGTTTTAGTTGTGTTCCTATTGAAAATACCCGTCGAATGAGGGGTCATATGATAAAATCCGACGCTCCGTTCAAAAGTTATTGCCAAAATACGATTTTCTTCGTCTTCCCAAAATGAAAATTTAATTCTGTTTGTCAGTTTGTCAGTTTGTCCAAAACATGTTTTTTAAGTTTTGAAAATTTGATATGACGTTCATCACATCGATATAAAAAACTTTTGTTCTACCACTTTTGGAAAAACTCGCTAGTTTAGCGGGAAAACAGCTATAAATAGCTAAAATTCGGAAAGCCGTAACTTCTATACTACTAAAGCTACAGACTTGTGCTGCATCTCGTTTGAAAGGTATTTTTAAATGCTATAAACGCCTTCTATATGCACATTGTGTAAATGTAATAGTTAAAAAGAAATGAACAAAAGACAATTTGTTTAAACTTTTTTTTTAGCTTTTTTTTAATTTTCTCAAAAACGGCTCTAACGATTTTCCTTACAACTTTAAACTGTATAGCCCTTGAGATTCCTTAAATTTTGGTATATAACACATTACTGTAAAAAATCACGTTTAAAAGTTATTAAGAAACGAAAATAGCCACTTTTGCCAGCTCATAACAATTAATGCTGCCTAAGTGCCGTTCATTTACGAGCCGAACAGATTTGGGCCAAAAAAATTTTTTACATTTTTGATTTGCCAACAAATTTTTTTTACATGTTCTATTCGGAAAATATGCAATCACGTGTATCAGGCTTTGTCCGAAAAAAAATTATTTTTTTAGTTAGAATTTTTTAAAGTTTTCCAAAAATTGACAAATTTGAAAAAGTACCCTCTCATTGAAAATCTTTATCTCCGGTTATATGAATCCGCGTGACTTCATGTGTTTTGATTTAATTCTTCTAAAACCTCTTCTTAAAAAAAAAAATGTTAAAAAAAATAAGTTTTTATTTTCTTAAAAATAAAAACAAATTAAGATTCTAAAAAATTTTGTATTTAAATTTTTTTTTATAAATCAATATATGCGCCATATTGTTAGTTACAATCGATTTTTGTAAACAGTTGGAGCCATTTTTAGTTTTTAAAATATCGAATTTTTTTAAAATGGCCTCTGCTTTTTTTATGAAAACACGTTGCAGCAAGTAGGGCTACTCTCTCACTCTTATCGGATCCTTATGGAATTCATGTTTTCTCATCGTTAACTAGTCCTTTAACAATTTTTAATGATTAAAAGTTAAGTTTTAAGTGTTTTAACAATTATTGAATGACAAAAAGTAATTTTTTAATCTTTAAAAAAATTACAATTATTTATCTAACGTGCTTAGAAGCATTAAATTTTGTATGTGCATATCCAAACTGTATTTTAGGGTCAAGGAATCGGTAAAATTGTTTTAAACCGTTCCATTATACAATTATTAACTTTAATAAATAAAAAATAAATAAATAAATTAATAACTAAGTTATATGGGGATGACTTTTGGACATGGTATGAGGTATACTAATATGTAAATTAAACCCAGGGTATAAATTGTCCCTTTAAAAACTTCTGATATCAAACAAAAACACCTCTTAACGAGGTAAAAAAATAGTGACGACCGCACCTTCAACCAGTGGCGGATCTAGGATTTTGTTGTGGGGGGTGATATCAGAACAATTTTTTTGTTGCATTTTTTTTTAATACCAAAATTCCTTTAATTTTTCACCCGAATGGGGGGTGATATATCACCCATATCACCCCCCGTGGATCCGCGCATGCCTTCAACATACAAAAGATCTGATATCATATTTTGTGACGAAAAATAATTTTACATTCGAAAATATAAAAACACTTTCTAAAATTTACTTTTTCGGCACGCTACAATAGAAAATGTTCGTGTGGGTAAAATCTTATAAATTTGTCTGAAGCGGGCCGAATGAGTAAATTTTAGAAAGTGTTTTTATATTTTCGAATGTAAAATTTTTTTTCGTCACAAAATATGATATCAGATATTTTGTATGTTGAAGGTGCGGTCGTCACTATTTTTTTACCTCGTTAAGAGGTGTTTTTGTTTGATTTATTAATAAACCACTTTTAGATATTTTTGTAAAATGATAACAAACTTTCTTTGATATTATCAAATATTAAATAATTAAAAAAATAAAAAAAAATATTATGGGAAAATAGACTTATACGTTATAACCAGCCTGACCATCCCGAGTAAAAAAGTTTTTATCCAAGCCATTTATTTCCATTACAAGCTGACCACACAATTAGAATTTCCAATCTGTTGGCGTATCCAACCTATGTACGAAGTTATCCTGGTATTTACACCCATCGGATACTGCGATTCCGCACAACTCTTTCCATAACTGATTATTCCGACCAAAAACTGCCTGGATTTCCGAAGGATAACCGGACCACCTGAATCGAACTGACAGGAGTCGCGGCCTGTGCCCGAATAATCATATGTGCACATTTGTCCGGTGTATATCGTGGCAACATTATTGTATTCCGTCTGGCAATCCTGATTGGTGACCACATTGAGATTGACCTTCAGCAGACTTGACGATGAGGGTCCGGTGAAGTAGATAGTTCCAAAACCGATCACATCGACGGTATCATAGGTAAATAGTGATTTTCTGGCCCATAAATTATAATTAATAATTATTTTTATAAATTTAATGCCACCTTGATAGTAAGATTAAAACTCACGTTCCGTCAGGAGGCAGACAGATGGGACCCACTCCTCGGGACCATTGAATATTGCTAGCGGTTATCAAAACCGCAATATCATTGTTCACACTGGGATCACTTACATATTGCCCGTGGGGTATCATCTGTTGTATACTGTATTGTTGATAGTATCTGGATGCTTAATATGGAATTCACATTAGTTAACAAATCAGAAATATTTCTGCCAACTTACGTTTTGCCAAATTATTGGTTCCTACAATAGCTACAATATCCATAGCACTCTGGACCATGGTAATACAATGGGCAGCAGTCAGGATATAACGATGGGCCACTGGAAAAATATTTTAGGATAGTCCATTAGCCAAATTATTCTTCTATAAATTATGTATATTTAATCCCAGCCCACCTATGGTTCCTCCGCAGAAGGATGCTTGATTCTTGGTCACATCCTTGAGGGCCGCAAAACTGGGAAATTCGTTGGCCGCCGCCGCCTGGCCATTGGCGATTCGCGAAGTGGCCGACCAGCCGCAGTTGCAGTTCTGTTTGGTGGTGGTCAAGGTGCACTTAAAGTTTCCCCCTTTCGTGCCGGTGGAAATATAGGCGAAAACCAATTCCGTGAAGAGAGACTCCCGCGTAAAAGATCCAGAGCCGCAGAAGTTTTCAGCACTGCGCATCATGAGATCGCCCTCTGGGTCCAGCCAAAAGTTATCCGTGGTACACTGGCCATTGCTCTGGGGGGTGGAGAAAAGTGACTTGAGTTTTTTCCATTATTAAAACCATATATCTTGGCTGGTTCCCCACCGATGGCAATGCAATAGAACATTGCACTTGTATGTAATAGTCCAAGGGGGCGGTGAACCTGTACCGACAGGAAGTTCCGCCAGGATAATTGTTGGGATAGTAGGGCGACTCCAAGTAGGTGGTTCCCGGACTCAGGTTGTAGGTGTTGTCACAGCCCTCGAAGTAGGCCAACACAGCAGGTGCCAGTAGCACCAGCGAGATTAGAAAGCGGCTAAACATTTTGGCCATACCTTGCGACTACGAAGCCAGCAGTCAACTGGGCTAACTCGATAATGCCACCCACAGCTAATATCAGCCAAGACAACTAAAGCCAAAGCTAGAGCTAATTAAATAAATAAAAGGCCGCGTTCCAGCAGATGATAAAACAGTTGAAGCTTGCCATAAAGTATACGCCGTGTTTGAAAACGATTTCGCCCCGCAGTCTGCAGTTGTGCAAATAAATAAATGTAACACTCGCATGACCTTGTCAACTGCATAGCATATCGGCTTTGAACTTGGCTAATAGTGCCTTCGCATTTTCCGTTTGGGTGATAAGGCCCAATCCATTGGCTGGGTCAGATGAGGGAAGCCCTTGTTGTTTCGTTATGTGCTTCAGCTAGGGTTATCCACCAGCTGTGCGCCTGGTGATAAGCTAAAGTCGTTGGTAAATAAACATTTTCTGAATAATGAGTTCTAATTAAAAGGCAAATAACCGCGAAAATGCCGAAAGCGTCAACGCTCGAAGATCTGTTCAAACAGATTAAAAGTGAATTTACTTCTTCCCGGTGACAGATAAGATAAACCAGAAACAGGAAAAGGTTTTATCATTTAGGCCTACTTTTTATATAATTAAATAATAATATTAAGTTAAGATTAGGATTAAGATTAAGTTCTTAAAACAAATTTAAGCAATATAAACATTTTCTTAAACAAGTAGCATATTTTGTAGAGCTATTTCCTACAGATATTAATTGGATTTCACATAACTTGTTGATATGTACAATTGTAGGATAATTGTTGGTGATTTTCTTACGCAAACACTTTGTTTAATTTGCTGATTTGTATACGAATATAAAACAAATAACTAGCAAGCGAATATACGCTTATGTAGCAACCAGAGCGGCGTAAAAACATTTGTTGATATTTAATAATGTTTACGCTTATATAAATTTGCATAGCTGTAGTGTGTTTGCCCCAAAAGTAGCAGACGAAAACCTTCGATAATGAAAAAATGTAAAATACACAATGGAAAAGCAGTCAGCAGAAATTAAATTTGCGCTAAAAATCAATTAGGGAAATCGTCAAAATAAAACCAAACCGTAATGGCTGACAAGGTGGAGCTAAATGTCGATGAAAATCAAGCAATCTGTCTATCAAAAATTGACTTTATGCAAAAATAGCCACCGAAAGCATATACATAAAAAAGCGCCTAAGAGCATGCAGCAGTTTTGTCACAGGACGCTCCGAGCTGTGTAATTATAATATGGAAACAAAATGCTCCTTTTTTCATCCGCCACGATTTTGATGCTGCACCCACCCCGAACCACTCTAATTTCCCTGCCCTGGAAACATAGCGATCCAATGTCTATATTTTCTAGTGTCACACATTTTTTGCACGTTTTTTTGTTGTGTGCGTTTTTTGTTGTGGAACACTTTTTTGCCGTGCATTTGCATTTTCCACTAATTTGACTTTTGTATTGTTGCGGTCGCCTCGGCTCTGCTGCCCCTCATCACCACCAACCACCCACCCAGCATCCAGTTTATGTGTTAGAGTTTTTTTCTGCTCCTTTTGGCTTTCCACCAATCGCATTCCCTCTTCCACATCTCTGTCTCTGTGTGTGTGACTGCGCGTGGGTATTGGTGGGTGGGCTGCGCTACGCACTTTTTGACTTTTCGTTGGGGAAAATGCGTTTTCATGCATTGGTTGGCTGTCGAGTAGGATCCACTGGGGGATGGGTTCGCTTTGGGTTGGGTATTTGGCCAAATCTCCCATCACATAGCCTCCCGTCTATGTCTCTCCGTTAGTTGCAGTGCATTTTCCCAGAGCTTGTCATTTGATGTGGCTGTGACTCTGTGGCCATATCATTAATTGCCGTTAGCTGGTAACAGGAACTGGGCATGAAAAGGCCCCGAACACACGCAAATTAGTGGGCTACATGAATTGCATATGGGGTAAAATGAAAAAAATTTAAATTAGAACATGGAAACTAGTAAATGGTGAGTATTTGCCGATGGAAACGTTATTGAATTGGAAATTAGTAGTCTCGGTTCCGATATGTAATTGAAAGTAGAGATGAATGATAAGAAACATGAAATAATAAACCTTGGACCCGTTTCCTCTTCCTAATGGAAAATAAAGAAAAGGTTATAAATCTAGAATTCGTCAATAAATTTAGGTTTTTGGACCTACCTTTGGCTTATGTTTAAGGTATTACATTTTATTTATGCTATTTTTAAAAATAGTAAGTGAAAATTGGTTTATTCAGTAGAGTCTAATCGTTGAGTAAAATATATTCTGGTTCAGGCTCACTAGCCATACAATACCATTTTTATGGATCATTGTTTAAAAAGTGATGAGCAGCATTGGAAACAGTCTTTTTTATATATATTTTTCACACTCCCTTTTATTTCTTAGTAGTTATTAAAAATAAAAAATTACAGTATTTCCCAAAAATGATAATAATAAGTAAGGAGTCTTTGAGTAAACATGTTAGAAACCCTCTATAAAACATAAATCGTCAGCCTTGCAATCGGTGAACAGTAATTGGTGTTTCCTGGGCCATAATCCGGTAGAATCGGTGCATCCATCAAAGGCTCCCCCTGTCCTCCATTATTGCGAGCGACCTCTGCCCTCAGAAACACTCTCTAAAATTCACTTACAACGCATATAGACAGAACGGAAAACACATTCAATTTGCTGCACCTTCAATCACAATAAATCCATACAAATTTCCGTTTTTTTTCAGGGCGCAATGCTTTTCAAATGCAAACTAAGCAAATTTTAATTAATGAAAAATTGCAATTAAAAACCGGCAATGGCTTTCTTGCCACCGCCAACTATCTCCCTCTGGCCAGTACAGTTTTCCATTTCCACGTCAGATAAAAAATGGCCAAAGGAAAAGAGCAAGCAGTCCGCAGGCAAACAAAAACACAAAACTGGTGTGCCCAGTAAATGCATAAAAAAACAAAACGCACCCAGAGTACATATGGGGTGTACATAGGGGGTTTTTGGGCATTTTATTATTTTTTTTTCGGTGTGGTGGGTGGGGGTTTTGGGTGGTATGCATCTAAGCAAAGCTCTGTCGCTGCCAGCGTCGCCGATTAACATAAACACGCAAAAAACATTAACAGAGCCTCGGTTTTTTGCTGCATTTTCCAGCCTCAGCCTCGGCTTCGGCCAACGGCAACGCAGTTAGAAAAGCCAAGAAAGAAAAAGAAAAAAACGGGGAGGGGGAAAACTAAGGCAGAGTGTAAAAAAAGATATTTCATACATAGATAACGCGGCGTATGTGTAATGTGCGAATGAGAGGCAAGTTGGCGAACGACGCTGGCTGCCTCTCATTCTGGCATTCGCTCATTACACTCATTTC
The DNA here is from genome assembly GCA_037075205.1 of Drosophila prostipennis. Lineage (NCBI taxonomy): Eukaryota > Metazoa > Arthropoda > Insecta > Diptera > Drosophilidae > Drosophila > Drosophila prostipennis. The sequence goes on along the minus strand of JBAMCJ010005005.1, from coordinate 269,365 downwards.
GCATAGTTTGGGGCTGGCGCATAGGCAATTTTCCGTTTTCCGCACACACACACACCACCGCAGCACCCAAACCCAATCACAAAAACGCGTTAATAAGAGGAAAACGTGGTGCAAAAAACTACACACAGACACAGAGATGCGGATACATAGAGGGAAAGAGCGTTTTCCCCCAGCAGCTGGCTCGGCCAATCGCAGAATTTGTTTACGAATCGGGGGGCAAAAGCAACAGAAAGAAAACACTTGGGGAAAAAGAAAAATGCTCACCGAGCTCTCCCATTTTCCGCTCTCTCTCTCTCTCTCCCTCGCTTGCTCTCCCTCTCGCGGCGGCACAGTTTTTATTTTTCTTTCGAAAGCCACGTGACGAGAAAAGCGCTCTCTTAAGCGCCGCACTCTCTTCGCTTCGTTCAGTTTTTCACGAGGCGTGGAGCAGGGGGTGGGGAAAAGCCCACGGGGGTGTCGGGGAAAAGCGGGCGGCACATACTCGCTTTGGTTGGCTGGCAAACGGGTTTCTGTCGATTGACGTTTTAGTTAATATGGTCAACAAATTTTAATTGAATGGTCCATGTTTGTAAATGTTTGATGAATGAATGCAAGGGGAAGCGGAAAATGGGAACGACTCAACTGAATTTTATTAGATTTGCCAAAACGTTGGGAATATAACATTTTATTTACCTACTAACTTCATGTAGAATTTAATTTTCTTTTATGATTTATGGGCGGCAATATGCAAACGTTTTAATAAATATCAAAAATAAATATTCTTTTTTCAACAAATATCTTTCAGACAAAATGTTTAAGGGCGTCAGGATTACCACTAAAAATGTATAATTGGAAATTATAATTTTCAATTTTTGTCTCTTGGAAATACTCTGCAATCAAAAATCACACTGCCTAAAACTATTGTGAGTAGAACCGAGATAATCATTTTAAAAACACAATTCTAAATAATCAAAATAAATATAGGTATGTTTAAAATATCATTTTAAAAAATAAAATTTACATTATTATTAAGATATATTAATTTTTGGTTGTTACTAAAAATAGACAATATTGCATTTATAAATTTAAAAAAAATAAATATAAAATAGAGGTTGGTGAAATAATTCGGCTAAATCCCTTCTCAAATTTTAAATAATTCTGATGGTTCTGCACACTCATTTTTTGGAACTATATTTAAAACGTATAAATGTATTTTTAGAAGCATGTTGTAAAAGTAAAGCCATAGCAAAGATAAGTTAAATGGAAGTGCTATAATTACACGAAATTACCAGAAGCTACTCCTGCTATTACTCAAACACTTTACGACATTCATTAACCCAGAAAAATGGAAGGTAAAACAACCCGTTATAACCCCAAAGAATTTTTCTATTAGCCAACAATCGATTACCAAGCTTATGACCTGCGTGCCGGGCTCTAAGCAGATATTACTCAACCAAGGGTTAGGGGTATTTTTTGGATTGGGAGACAAGGCGAATGGAAGAACCGAGCAAACAGTTAAATGAAACGGTAAACATAACGCATTAAATGTTAATGTCGCCTAATTGTGTAATTCGTGGTGTCGCATTTTGGCTGTCATTTACATGGGACATAACAATGGAACTGTCCCATTCCAACCCACGCCATATAATAGCCCTGGAAAAGCCCCTAATGAAGCCGCCAAGGTGAGCGCTAATGAAGTAATTACAACAATTAATTTAATTATAAATTAAGCTATTGTGCGCTTTGTCGTGGCATTTATGGCAGTTCAAAGGGCGCGAGTATCGCTGGGAGAAGGGAAGTTTACCTCAGTTGTCGCGGTTTGTTTGGTCAAAATGTTTACAAAGGACACCGAAGGACAATCAGGTACAAATGCTCAAAAAGGTTTTGGGTTACCGAACACAAAAGAGATTTTCTAATATTTGTAATATGTTAAAATCATAATGCGTATTTAATTCACAGATTTCTAAAAGAAAAATTTTAATTATGTAAATATTTAAATAGTATATCTACAATATTACAAGTTTTTTATGTGCAAAATATACAGACAAGCATGGATCATTTAAAATTTGTATTTAGAATTAATAATAAATTCGTGAATATATATATTCTTTCTGAATTAGTGGCTTTTTGTTGTTTTAAAACTTCATCGCAACAGTAAATATACAAATTTCAATAATATTTTATCGAATATTTATTGAAAGTCCACAATGCGCCTACCCTACCACCAATACCAACAAATTCGGACGAATTACGCATACGCCGTGGAAAACCGCGTGAAAATGTACAAGCAAACAAACCTGGTCATGTGCATGTGTGCGATTTCCTGTGAACTAATGAGCACTGCACACAACCACACTCGTGTGCAATTTTCACTTCAAATATTTTCCATATTTTCACACCTTGTCAACTTGTTTGGTTTGCCGTTTTGGTTTTGGGTTTATTGGCTGGCAACTCGCACTTAATTGAAATATAAAATAAGCCAATTAAAATTAAAATTATTGCCTCGCATTATGGCCTGTGGTGGGCCTCAACCCTCCATTTATCCTTCCACATCCTTTGGCCGATGGCAGACAGTTGATAGCTGGTGTATTTATTGAAAATTACTGCAAATGAGCTGCGCGGGGAGGGCCAGCTGCAACTGTTGATAACTTGTAAATTATTGCATTGATGATAAAATTGATGCTTTACATATGAAAATCGGTTTCGTAGGTACGAATTATTTGTTCAATATGCACTTAATGAAGTGGGATTTTTAATTGTTTTAGAGGAGTATGAGATTTAAGGCGATGCCGTGATTAAATTAACTACGTTCAACGCGGTTTTTGATTTAATATAAGCATTAATATATTTTAGATATTTAAATCATAGTTTAATCCCTAGATATTTATTTTTTAAAAATTGAATACAAATTATAATGTTCATAAATCATTCTCCTCCCTTCAGTGTTCTTTCCTTACTGATTCTCCTGCATTAGAGTCAAACTATTTTGCGAACAGCTACTCAAATATCGTTGGTTATTTTGCCTAATTGACTACAAGTATAGCCAACCTCATTTACCCCTGAAGGCCACGAAACACGAACACAACCCGTAAAATGTTCGATGGAAAATCGCAAAATTCAATATTTGAGCATTTGCAACACATGCCAGAGCAAACCCGGAACAGACCAGAACAGAACAGAATGGTGGATTGGGGCTTTCGGGGGCTTGTTCCTGGCGAAGTTGCAGGTGGTAAGTTGCCTTCTTACCTGCCCGTCTGTCCGTCTTTTGCCAGTTAGCGATGCCTTCGAAAAGTTTGCCAGGACAACGCTGCTCTTGGGTCCTTGCGGCTTCTGCCGCTGCATTTCGGGTCGCGCAATTATTTAATGAAGTTATACAATTTTGCCCATGTGCTGATCAGGTACGTGCAAATATATATATATACGGCTATAGGTATGTGCGTGTCTGTGGGCTGCGGTGAAAATTTCATGCTGGCCCGACTTTTGTTGTAATTTGATTTTTGGTTTGTTGGCTTTTGTTCGAGTTCGCCATCGCTCAAAACTTTGTGCAGCGGAATTCAATTAAGAAATGTCAAAATTTTATTGAACACAATGCGGATCCCGGATTCAGCTTCAGGGTCACCCAGGCCCCATAGCCACCAGATATCCTGATATCCACGACATTAATTTAGGCACGCCAATAACCTTTGCGCACTTTTGCTGCATCAATTTTCATTAAAAGGCGCGCGCGTAAAAAGTTGAATTTTTTCCCTAGCTCGCGAAAAAGTTAGAAAACCGTAAGCGGAAATGAATCCCATGTGCATAAATACGTATAAATCCAAAAATAAATTGAATTAAAAAAGGCGAGAGCACATGAAAAACGCAAAGACAAAAACCAAAAAGGAAAACGAGCGAGTCCAGCCGGCAATTGGAGTGAGCATAATAAATTCGAGCATCAGACTTTGTTTGGCTTAGTCAATGGTCCACATAGCAAAAAGGATAAAAAAAATACTAACCATTGAGCATAGATGGTAGCGGTTCCCTGGTTGTCTGGATGGAGAAAAGAAGCCAGCCAAAACCGTAGAGCAGCGGATGGAGTCAACAAACTGAGTGAAATCGCGAATTTATTGTTGACGCGGTACCCGAAAAATGTTGGGAGTGCGATTCCGTGAATGGTTTTCAAGTAAGGTTCCCCCAAATATATTACAACATCATTTTCATTCGCTCCACTGCATTCAAATATTGTCCATGTCTGTCGGACTTATAACTTTGGATTTCACAAATATTCAACTTTGATTTTTTTTGGTTTAAAGTTTCTATAATTTTCAATCGTTTTTACTCTCATAAATGTAAACATAATATTATAGAACTATAAATTACCTACATAATTAAAAAAATATATATATATTTAATTTGTTTAAAAAATTAGAAATACATTTTATTTTTGGTTTTCTAAAACTTGTTGTAGTCCCCTCTATAATAATTTCATATTTAAATATATATTTATTTTAAAGATCTATTTATTTATGCCGATTGGAATTTTTTAAAGACTTTCTTTAATTTTGCTTCATAATTCAAGTAAATATTTGTTTGTTTTCACTTTTTTAGATATATTTCATTAAAAGTCCCGAATATTCTGATATCAGTAATTTTGCCCCGTCATTATCTTTTTTCTGCTCCCAAGTGATCCAGAAGCATTTTCCGCCCAACCAAAAAACAAAGTCATTTATCTTATTTTGTCAAAAAATTGTCAGCGTGAATGAAAAAAGAGACTGCGAGTGGGTGTGAGGAGTGGGAAATAGATGGAAAAAGGGTCCTGGCAAAGCAGTCCTTGTCTGGCTTCCGTTTTCCTGCAGCATCTTCGCCTCCAACCACTTCCCGCCAGCGCTTTGTTGACAGCAATTGTCACAATTACAAGTTGATATGTCCTGGGCAGCTGACTTGCCATAGCATGTACATACGTATATATCCTCGCCCGGCTAAGTCAACTGATTTAAGTGATATTTATGCCAGACGCCGCGGCGAGCGTTCAATGGAGCAAGTGATAAGCGTGCACCACTTGACGGACAACTATGCGGATGGAAATGGGGACGGGGATGGGAGTCGAGTCCTGGAACTCGTCCTGATTAATGGCTGATGCTTGCCAAGGGATAAGGCACGAGGCCAGGATGCACGAGACAGCTCTGGCTGGAGGTGTTGGCCGCCAGTTGCCAGTGGCCCTGTCGCTGGATGACGGTATAAATTTTGTAATGTTAACACGACGTAAGACACAAGTTGAAGTGCCGCTAGTTCCCTTTGGGCTGGCAAATGTTTTCCCAACTAATGTTTCCGTGTCCACTGATCAAGGGATACGAAAGGCATGCGGGGTCAGTTGAAATATTTTCTTTTTAATATTAACGTTTATCATTAACTCTAGTTATAATAATCACAAATTCCCGGGCATTGAGAAAATAAGACATTATAATTTGAAATATGTAATAAACATTATCTTAAATCTACATAAAAGTTTTTAGTTAATTTATTACGCTGAAGAGTTAAATTATTTAAACCTTATAATGTTTAACACATTGGAATACCTCAATGGGTAACTTTTTGGCCTGTCAAAATGATTATTTTTTTTAGTTGGTTAATTTTTCAGCACATTGATAACAAGAGCTGTCCCCTGGGCTTCCCATTGAAGGCAGCATAAATATATAAGCCTTTTTCCGTACTCCCAACCATTTGCATTTTTTTCCACACTTCTGTTACTCATTTGCGGACCGCAAAAGTTATGTTGTCTCATTAACTTTTAACTTGTTGGCTGGCGCTGAATGTTCGCGGGGTTATTTGAGCTTTTCTCGGATACCGTTTTTTTTTCTGGCGCACACACTCTTCAACTTTGGCAAGGACTCGACAGCGGTCTAGGGACATTGTTAAGGTAACGAGCGCTGTAAAAATAATATTTTTATTACAAACAGGAAAAAAACGGGGGAAGTAAAACAAATATTGTGGCTGGCCCAACTCGAATTGCAACTAGAAAAAGTTGTTCTTCATGTGAGCTAAGCTTTTGACTTGACAAGCGGAAAAAGTGTATAAAAATATATGCGGAAATTAATTTTAATGCAACAGAGGAGAAACGAAAAAGGTGAAATTACATATGATGTTTTAATTAGAGAGCAGCGGATGGAAAAATATGGAAAAATAAATACCATACAAAAATAATTGAGTTGTGGTTTTTTAGTCTTTTGACTTTTGTTTTGAGAGCAACAATTAAATGTGTTCGGGTTACTTGGAGTATGCAAGAAATTGGTTCAATTGAATGAGTGGAATTAAATCAAAAATATTTCATACAATTGGGGAAGGTTTTGTATGTAGGTATGTATTTATTAAATACATATATTAGATATGATAAATAAACAAATAAATGTGTATAGTTTAAATGAGAACTTCTTGCTGGCAAACTATATGATAGGTGTTGGTTAAATATTATAACACAACGAATTTGTAGAATTTCTAAATTATTTTCTTCTCACCATATAACTTGTACCTATTTTTCAATTCTTTTTCGCGGAAATTAAAAGTTTGCTTTCTCGCGTTCAGCCCTTTGCAGCTTTTCATCCCGCAGCCACCCACTTAATGCAATCTAAGCGCAGCTGCTGCATCATTACGACACTTCTTCATGTGTGAGTGTATTCAGAGATGCGAGCGTGACATAAATTTCACCGCTGGGACTTTTCACTAAGAAATCCTGAAAGAATTTTAATTTAATTGGACCAGGCTTCCTGAATTGAAGGCCTTAAATTTGTCTATTATAATTGATAAATTTATGTTAAAAAAAAAACAAGAAACATCGATAGTGCCCCCATCTACAGTTTAGACTAGTAACCACTATCAATAATCTCGTGCTTTAAGAAAAAAAAATTTTTTTTATTCTTAAAAAAAAAACACAAACTACAAGTAAAATTAAATTATTTTGCTGAGCGATACTATCGATATTGGGTTTAAACAATATCGAATCGATAATATCGATGTTTTTAAGGAAAACAAAGATAACAGTCTTAAAAAAATTAAAAAATTCGACCTTAATTTATTTAATTTTAATTTCCGGTTCCTATATTAAAATTCTTTTTGGAATGCTTTTTCAGAAGAATTCGCAGTTGATTTATGGATCATTGAGTTGAACTGCGTTTAATTTCGCTCACGGTGGCAGTTCTAGTGTGTATATATGGCATGCATATAAGGTATATACGTATGCGAGGGGCGTTTGTGTGCTTTGCTTCCGCTCAGATTTAATTTCGTTCAAGGGAAAAGGAGGAGGGAATAAAAAATAAAAACGCTACCATCACACTATGCGCCGCCTGTTTGAACTTTTTAGTTTACCAGTTTTTCTGCCGCTATTTTTACTGCTATTTTTTTGTACACTTTTCGCTGTTTCGTTACTGACTATAATTTAATTCCGCCTGCATTTTTCATTTGCGGCACTTTTGGCGTTTCACCTGGCCGCCAGGTGTTGTGAGTTATGAGCGCCGAGAGCTGTGCGAGCTGAGCTTTACCTCGGCAAATTAGAAAAAATTCTAATAAAAAACGGAAAATGTATGAAAAAAATTCTGAAAAATAGGAAATCCTCATGAGATTTGGTTAGGAATCAGAGCACATACATACATACAAACGGGAATTTTATATATGTGAAGTGTACATACAAGAAATAGAAATTGGTGCAAAATGGAATGGCAGTTCATGCCATTTTTTTCCACGGGTCTTTTTCCTTACAAATTGGTGTATTAAGAAAACTACAACTTTTTAAATTTTTCATCTCACAAACTGCATTTTTTTAAGAAGCTTCAGGGGGCAAAACAAAAAACACTAGGGATTTTAATATCTTTTGTGTGTGGTTGATTTCTGTGCTATTTTATACTGACTTGACTTTTCCTCTGAAACTTATAATAACAGCAATTAAAATATCTTTGCCCACGCTGGAGCCCAATTCCAATCAAGCATGTGTTTACATTTTAAATAGAAAACTTTGGAAATACATAAATATATGTGCACATACAGGACGGCCGTCTTGGCCTGGCCAAGTAATAGAACTTTGGCTGCCGGCATGTCCACGTGATTAAAAAGTTTTTCCTTCCAGGTGCCTGCAAGTGTGTGCGTGTGTTGCACGATGTTTTTCTTCTTCGCATGCACTTAATAACTTTTACATAATTTTGTATATTTTATGGTACATTTTCTAGCCAAAGAGGGCTTTTCTTGTACAGCATCCTTTTGAAGGAGTGCTTGGCTTTCGATTGGGAAACAGTTGTAAATGGTTGGGTAAGAATAGGAGATTGAACAGTCACATACCCATATTACCGCCTGTTTAAATAGGTAATTGATAGACAGCCGCTTCAGCTTGAGATTTTTGCTGAAACTTGAGAGAGAAAAGACAAAATGAAAATCGAAAATCAAAAATTCATTTGCCATTCGCCAATTAAATTTCCATATAAAAGTAAAATGTTTTCATTTTAATGGGTCCTTGTACGTGCATTTCCCATATCAAATTCACCCGAGCTGCACACAAAGTCATTAATTAAATTGCAGTTGCATCACTAAATAATTCGATTCCACAGAAAGAGTGAAACTTCTGGCACTCAAAAGTAATAACTTATAATTTGCATGCTGGCTGCCCTTCATCTCGGTTGTCTTTGACTTGGCCGTCTTAGAGTTTTCCAGGGTTTTCTGGGAGGGACGAAAGCCATGGCAACCGCAACCTTTCAGGCAAAAAGTCCAAGTTCCAAAGCAAAAGAGTGTTTATAGTTTATTGTTGATTGAACACTAATTAAGTTTCCCAGAGCGAAAGTTTTTGGCCTGGCCAGCATCTCCATCAGGGCCGATGGACAGCCGCTTGATTGGTTTTGTTACGCACTCCCGGCTCAAAAGTCCGGAGTCCAAAGTACAGAGTCCGACAGTCCAGAGTCCTGAGTCCAATGGTCCGATAGTCCGGAGACCGCCCTAAGATGCCAGCCTCATAATGACGAGCCAAGAAGTGAGCAAAAGTTTGCCTGAAAAGAACTTCTTGCTGTGCATTTAATAGCAATAATAATTTGTAGTTTGTCTATTACACAATCTATGGATGTTGCTATCGGGTTTTGGTTGGAGCGAGAAAAACTTTCTAATTTCCATACGCCAAAACATTCACTTTACTTTGGCTCACAACTTTTCATCATCTTTGAGTGCGCCTGTGTGTTTTTCGATCAATTTATGCATTTTCTATTCCGTACTTTGTGGCATATCGTTTTTTTTTACGGTCAAGCCCTTTTGAAACTTGTCTCTGGCTTTTTCTCCAACTGCATTCCTGCAATTATTTCAAAAAAGGCAATTTAATCGCTATGCCAACATTTTTCTTGTTCTTCCCAATCGAGTGGTTTACCTTTCGCAATTGAAAATGATTATTGAGTCGATGACCCCTATATGACCCGTATTTCATTTATTAGCAATTAGAAATGAAATAAATGCTTTCCGAAATAATTGTGTGGAGAATTGTCGATTACTGATTATACCCGTTACTCGTAGAGTAAAAGGGTATATTGTATTCGTGCAAAAGTATGTAACAGCTAGAAGGAAGCTTTTCCGACCCTATAAAGTATATATATTCTTGATCAGGATCACTAGCCGAGTCGATCTAGCCATGTCCGTCTGTCCGTCTGTCCGTCTGTCCGTCTGTCTGTCTGTCCGTATGAACGCTGAGATCTCGGAAACTACAAAAGCTAGAATATTGGGATTACCAACACATATTCTTGGGCTTCCTACGCAGCGCAAGTTTATTTCAGGCGACCGCCACGCCCCCTCTAACGCCCACAATCGCCCATAGTCGCCCACAAACCATACTAAAATGTGCCTGGCGCCCACATTTTCAAATATTTCTGATAAGTATAAATGCAATTTTGTTGCGTTTAGTTATACCTATCGAAATGCAGAAGAAATTTTTTAAATCGGACCATTCCACTATGGTCCAAAAGTCAATTTTTTTGGCATAAATTCTAAAAATTGAGTTACAGACTTCAAAATTGTCACATTTTGTTTTTTTAAAACGAATACCATGCAAACAAATTTTGAAGACTGTGCGACCACGCCCTCTCTTGCCTCCCATACAAGCAAATTCATAATACTACACTGTGTTATACAATTTAACCTTTATTTATTTACATTGATGAAATCTTAAAAATACTATTTGCTTTAAATAATCAGTGCTCTAAATGTGCTCTCGAAAAAATTATTTCACGCGAGCATTCTGAGAAAAAGGACATTAAATTTGGAAAAATTCTGTTTTTGGAACACTTTAAACCTGTTTTACAGACGAACGGATTCTTGGTTTGTAATTCTGTCAAAACATTTAAAAGGTGCAACCCTGTATCTTTCAAACCCCACACTCAAAATATTTTTTGTAATTTTTTTAACGGAATTATAAGCAAAAGAAGACATATCCTTTTGTTTGTCTTATGAATGCTTAACAAAAAAGGATTCAAAATAACTAAGTTTTTTTTATTTATTTCTCATGTTTTATCATCGTCTAAGTGGTAATTGCTCATTTTTACACAAATCTAATACGAAAAAAATTTAATTTTCGATTGTTGCTGCGCCAAATATTCTAGGATCGCTACGAAGAAACTTTAAGGTCCCTGAATATTGTGGAATTTCGTGAAAAGGGGGACGAACGGGGAAAAGGTGTTAATTAGAGATGAAAAACGACATATATATGTACAAACTGGCGTACTTAGTTTTTGTGGGCAGACGTCGATTCGTTAGTTATATTCCACGAAAAACAGGGAAATAATGGTAATTTTCTATAAAAATACACATAAATTGGACATTAAACACAGGTCGAAGACTAAGATTACACATAAATGTACTATACACACTAAATATTACATACCTTGATCTTCCATTTCCATAATTTATTTAATTTAGTCCGGACAGAAAAGATATTTTTTTTTGCACAAACGTAAAGAAAATATTCTCGCGCCAATTTCTTAGTCCTATGCAGCTGATCGATTGTGTACTTTTGAAAGCTCATAAAAAGCGTTAGTGAAGCTTTTAAATCTTTTTTTTTTAAGTTTGTATATGTATGATCTATTAACTTTAAGAATTTAAAATCCAAAATACAAAACATTAACATAAAAATTTCGACTTTATGCCAAAAAATCGGCCGCTCGGACCATAGTGCATTCGTTAAAAAGTTAAGCCTGATCAAAGTTTACATATATCTCCATCTCCCTCGCACTCCCTTTAGCTGAGTTACAACCTTTAGTCGGGACACCAACCCGACTACAGAGCTCGCACTCCCTTTAGCCGAGTGACGGGTATTAGATAGTCGGGACACCAACCCGACTATAGCGTTCTCTCTTGTTTTAGATATCAAATCCATTGCTCAAGGATAAAGGGAAAATAATAATATTTTAGTGTTTTGAGTCATACATTGCATTTCAAAATTTTATATAGGTTTTAATTCTTTTATATAAAAGTAAGAAATTTGTGTAGTAAGTTTAGGCAATTACAAATTTTATATTTATTTCTGCATTAACATATTGGTGTTAATATTCATTAAACTTGTTTTAAATTTGTGTATCCATAGAGGCTGATTAGTATTTTCTTTTCTGCCTTTAATACCTATGTGCCACCCCGTTCACCCCCTGGAAAAATTCCGCGAAAAATGCCCGTTAAACGCAAAACACATAAAGCTCGCAGTTTTTGTGACTTCCACTTGGTGTGCCTGGCCAAATCTAAAGCTTACCCCCAAAAAAGTGGGCACAACCCCACCAGCCCCTTCTTGTCACTGGCCCAACCCTTTGGCACTTGAATGGGGAAAAAAATGTTCTAAAAATTTGTTGGCTTGTTGCTTTTGTTGGCCATTTTATGCGGCGTAATTTTTTTTTCGCGCAGAGGAAGAGAGTCAAAAATGTTTTTATTTTGTTTTTTGTTTTGGCCCAACGCCTTTTGGTAAATTAATGCGAAAATTTTTCGTGAAATGCGAAATTTTCGCGTTTTGTTTTTTTGCCGCTGTCGCATGTGAGTCTGCAAGTTGGCGACTGGTCAGCGTTGTTTGTTTGAGTCTGCCGGTGCCGGTGGCCAACTCCCGCCCCACCGCTTGTCCACCTGTCTATGCCCGCTTGATTGATGGTTATTATGCGCACTTGTACAGCCGGGATCTACTTCAGAGCGGAGCAGAGCCCCCTTCCAGGACCCTTGCCTTGGTTAGCCTTTAATTTCGGGCACAGAGAGTCCAGGGTGTAGGATGTCGAGTGGGGACCGTGGCCATCATCAATGCCAACACCCCGTCGCTGGCTTTTTATTGTGCGCGTACATATCAAATAACTGGAGAAAAAAATGTATTAGGAGGTTTCCCCCTTGGGGTTATGAAATGGGCGGAGTACCGCTTGATTAAAATACCTGCCGGTTATTTGCATTAATTTTCGTACATATTTCCTCGCCGGGTGTCTTAATTCCGACATTTAATGCCTGACCCGAGCAACTTCATTAGCAGCCGCAAACTCCGCAGAAACCTCAAGCCCAAATCGACGAGCTGATCAGCTATTGAGGAAAGCGTCTTGCTTTTAATTCGGCTCTTCAATCTCAGGAAGAGGGTTTGGTGTGTGAATGGCTGAGAACAATGGTCCGAAGAGGCATTTACTAAAGCGAAATGGTTATGTACTAAAAAGATGGGTGGGCGGTCAAGTCCTAGCTGAAGGGAAGCGACTGTAGTTACAGATTGGGGCACAGAGCCGTCCGATTCAGGGGTTTTGAAAACATACACATGGAAAATAAGAACGCAATAAAGGTGAATCAAGAAAAGAGATATTTTTCCATTTGCATGGAGGTTACTTTGAATGCGTTTTTCTCGAAACTACGTTTTGAAAGTCCGTGTTCATCGGCATTTTTATCGATCGTTTTCAAATTTGTCGCATATTTTTCTGCATAAAAAAAACCCGCCGCTGGGAAGCGTTTTTTTTTTATTTTTTTACTTTAAATATTTTTTTTGAGTCGAAAGTCAAATTTTTTAGTTGAAAAACGCATTTTTGATTTTGGAACATCGAAAAAAATTCTCAAACATAAAAAATTAAAAAAAGGGCTAACCGGGGGCTGGGTTTTTTTAATTCTTAAGCAAAATGTAAAAACAAAATGAAAATCCGATCATTTTTAGCGGAGGTACAGTGAACACCGCAAAACGCCTTTTTTTAATAGTGTTCCAGCAATCGCTTTGCCACCGATATATTAGCCGATAGTATTGGCTATAAAAATTAGTGGAAGTTATTTAAATGACACTTAATAATATACGAAAGGTTTAAATTAAATCCATCCAACCAGTTTTTATAGAAAAAATCGCAAAGTTAGTCGATTTTTTGGTGGCAAAGACCCTACCCCCCAAGTAAAACTTTTGTATTAGCTTTATGATTAATGAGAATCCACAAAAATGCAAAATCGCTAGTTTAGCCATCTATTTTCAATCGCTTTAAGCTATTTTTAGCCCCCTTTTCGGACACCGCCTCTGTGTTTATCTATGCCTATGTGTAGTTTACTTTCCCGTTCTGCAGAAAAACCAATTGCTGTCTGCTCTCCTTCCTTTCGGCCCCTCAACCTCCAACTTCCGATCTGTCTCTACATCAGTTGGTGCCTAAAAAAATGCTGGCAGCACTCACACACACAGTGGCCATTAGGAACAGTCAACAGCACGCAGCCATCACTGAAATACAGAAATGCCCCTGCCGCCATTTTCGCTTATCTGCCGCCTTCTATGTAGACACTAAAAATTTTTCATTTCCAGGCGGCGGAGCCGAAAAAAATAACGTGAAAAACATTTTTTTGCTGTGCAGCAAACATTTTCGCGTATTTCTAAAAACAATTTCTACGCGCAGCCCCATTTCCACGCCCCCACCCCCACCAAACTCCCCCCCAAAATGATGAAATGCGTGCAAACTACACAAACACTAGTGCAGTTTTCCGCTGCACCCACACACACACACACATACGCAGGCGGGCAGGGGTAAATAAAAAATGGCCCCCTCCCGTTTTTTGCAAGTGTGTGTGAACCCCCCTTATGTATCCTAGGCTCCGCCCTGCGTTCAGCTGCGTTGCAGGGGCGGGGGTTTCGAGGGGGGCCCGAAGGGTGGTGGGCTGCCGGTGGGTGGCTGGGGAAAAAAACTACCGACAGGCCCACGTTTGGCTTTTGGGATTGGTATTTTGGTTTCGGTTTGGGGGTTGCAACTAACGGGACTCTGCTGCAGTTGCAGTCGCTGCCGCAGTCGACGCCGCTGCCCGATGCCCGCTGCCTCGGTCCGCGTCGGCAGCTTGTTGTTGTTTATCGCATCGCCCGTTGAAGCCTACTTTTTGGCGTCTCCTATGTGCGTGGTCCTTTTCTGGTTTTGCATTTTTTTAGGCCCTGCCAACCGCACGCTTAGTTTGCAATTAAAACGAAAGATGCTCCCCATTTGTTGCCGCTCTCTGTCTCGCTTTCCCTACGCCCATCCCTTTCTGCAGTTAGCTTTTCCCACATTTTCCCATGTGCCGTTGTTGTTGTTGCTGCTGCCGCTGCTGCTGCTGCTTATTTATGTACTCGCTTGGCGGAAAACACAGAAAAAAGATGAGGAAAATTCAAAGCAGAATTTTCTTTTAATGAAAAACGCTCGTCTTGCTTGCCTTACACACATATCTGTTATGTTTGTGTGTCGTTGTCGTTGTCTGTGGTTTTTACCAGCGGAAAAAAGAACCGGGGAACCACCAGGCAAATGACAGTTTTGCATTGCGGTTTCGTATGAAATTCTTCTCTAGGATGGGACATTAGTTTGTCTGCTAAATATATTTTACTGACTACACCGTACGTTTCATTTTAATGCGTTCTTATATTTTCAAGCTTTAAATTAAATGGAATTTGAAAGCAATTAAAAAAAAGTTCCACAGATACTCAGATAAAATAAATTTATTTATTTTCCAGCTTATATATAAAATACATTTTTAATAATATTTATTTACATTTTCCCTGATTAGAGGTTTTGGAGCTATGGATACTTTACATTAAAAGTATTGTAGCTTGGTCTATTAAATTTCTTATGACATCAGAGAAATCACGGTTTTTTTACGTGTGCCCATTATTTTCAAATACTGTGACTTGTACAAATTGGAAGATTATAAAGCAAACCGAAAAATTTGTAGCAGAGGAAATTAATCTTTCCAGGATCAAGAACAAGTTTGCCTAAGAGATTATTGGCTTACGAGTATTGACCCTCTACAAAACCAAAAGGCAAACGGAATATTTTGCACGTTCACATGTTTTTTGGAGATAAAGAAACTGCATTGAAAAAAAATTGAAAGGCTTGATAAGTTTAATTGTATTTTGTTAATGGAAAATAGTATATTTGATTACAAAAGTAAATAAAAATCAATAAAAATCAATGCTTTTTAATTATTTTAAAGTTCTCAATAAGCAGAAATTTAATCGGTAATTAGTTAGCACCTACAAAGGAAGAAACTTTATCAACTTGAACCAAACTTAATCTTATTGGAATAAACTATTTAATATTTACTTATAGAATTAATTCATAAGATGTCAGCTGGAGTGCGACATTATTAATGATTCTGTTTGAATGGCACCGGCTTTTGGCGCATTGTCAGCAGGAGCTTACCTCTCATTCAACTGCAACGAGCATTGCAATTGCAGCAGCAACTGCAATTGCAACTGCACTCGCATCAAATATGCTCTCAGTGGGCGGGAAAGCCCGGGCACCCAGTATTTTACCCTAGATTGTTCCTGCATTTCCCTGGACTTTGTATGCAGTTCGGGTTGAGTGAGTGCAACGCTTGCAACATGTGGCATACGCACTATGCACCGATGGACCGATGGACCGATGGACCGGCTTGTGAACAGATGGTCGGAGGCCTGTTTTTGGGAGCTCGGCCGCCATTCATGGCCGGCTTTGGTATATATGTGTGTGCATATAGATATTTATTTAACACATTTTATACACATGCACTCGGTTTTTTTTCGTTTGCCTCTCCTCACTGCCGATTCTTTTTGGTTTGTTTCTGTTCATCTTTGTTTGAACGCTCTTCGCACTGGGGTTCAAGGTCGCTTAACAGCGGCAACAACAAAAAAGTCCGTCGAGTCGAGGGGTTTTTTGTACATGTGTGCGGAAATATATATATTTCTATATGGCCATATATATGTGGATCAATGTCTGATTTATTGGAGCTCGTGCCATTGCACTTGATTGTGTCCCAAATACCAAATACGTACAAAAACAAACCCCACAAAAGAGGATATAGAGCGTATAACAGCTAAAACAGCGGATGGAAAGAAGTGAGAAAGTGAGGGGAGGGGGAGGGAAAGTGCAGGAAAATCAACTGCATGCATTCAATGCACAATGCAGTTGAAGTATTTGCTCCCATGACCCTGATCGCGGTCAATATATATCTGGCTTTCCCTTTTGGTGTCCATCTTTATTATTTTTTTAAAAGAATTTTATATTAATTTCCATTTGATTTTAAATTGGTCAAAATACTTTTTTAGGCTTGAAACAAATCGTTACTGAGGCCCATGCGTATGAGGAATATGACATTTTATTGGGCATACCATTTAATCAAAGCATTTAATCACAAATATCATTTATATAGCTGAGTTTTCAGCTTTTCAAGAACCTCAAAACCTATCCGTTAATATGTGTATTCCAATCATGACTACCTATTGGATTAACATTAGATTTAATTTTTTGAAGCTCATATTCTTAAATGCCAGATAAATAAACCTAAAAATAATGTAAATTTTCTCAAAAAAAATATTGTTTGCAGTTCTTGTACAATTGTTTTTCTTAATCTTAAGAGTCGATTAAATTTTAAGAAGTATTTCACAAATATATTTGACTACTTTGATCTTTGTTTCTGAAAACCATTACCAATTCTCCTAAATTGAAAACCAATCTTATTTTAACTTTAATTTTTGATGTTATCAAAAAAAGAAGATTGTATTATTGTTTTTATTTATTTACAAATATTACTGCATTTTTGGTACCCTTTATAGCAACATAATACTAATGTATATTTTTTAACGGTTTTATGGGCGATACTTTACTAAGGACCCGGTAGTCTACCACTACTACGGTACTATATATTGAATGGGCTGTTAATATTTTAATAAACAATATACCATATATAAATAAAATAAAATATTAAATGTATCTACCTAAATAAATTAGCTACTTTTTTAAAAAGTTCTTGCAAAGTTACTTCTTCATTAAGGCAACCAGACAGTGAGTCCTTAAATTAGTTCGCTAATACCACTTCATCGAGGTTCTATTCTCATTCTTGCATCCTTAAAAATCATCCTGTTTCTGATAGATCATAACTCCAGAGGTCGCGCTTTAATTTACAAAGTTGGTTTCTCATTTGGTGGCCGATGGCTTGGCGGAGAAGCCCGGAGAAACCGCAACCTGTGCACGGTGGTCAGTTGCTGCTCACTGACCGGATCCAATCCCAATCCCCAGACCAATACCAATACCATGGCCCAGCCAAACCAAATCCCAATCCCAATCCAAAGCCAGGGAACACCAACCTCAGCCCGAAATCCGCGAGCCCGTTTTCTCTACATTTTGGCCGGCAGCTTCGAAATGCCAGGCGATTGTTCAATTGTTTTGCTAACTTTGCGTTGTTGTTGATGTTGTTGCTGGCGTTGTTGGTTGTTGTTTGCCCCCTGAACGCTTTCCATTTGACTTTGTTTTTTGGCGCAGACACGCGGTTTTTTCGGTGGACCTTCCACCAGAGTTGGGGGTTGATCGGGGGTGGTCTGTATGAGGCGCAGCAATTGTAGAATTTTTCTTTCGCTTTGTACACATATTTGTGTTATATTTGCATTGGTTTTATTTTCTGTCTCTGATATCAAGCGGCAATCGGTTCTTCCACCCCGTCCACGTATCTTTTCTTCTCTCCGCTTTCTGTTCGGTGTTTTATTTTTACTATTTCTGTCAGTCTACATCCGACATTGGGGGTTTTTGGGTGGTGGAGGGGTGGATCCTCCTCCCTGGTGGTGGATTTAACATTTGAAATGGTCATCGACGCGCATTTTAAATGATCTATGTGTGTAAGTGCAAGTGTGTGCGGCTCTTTTAATGGGCGCTGCAGGGCGTGGCGTTTGGCTCTGTTTTTCTGGCTTCGCCCATTTTTATTATCCGGCAGCTGGAAGAAAAAGAAGGCAACGAAAATTTGTGGTGCGAAAAGGAAAAATCCAGCCTGCGATAATTAATTGTGGCTCACACTCAGCTCGCATCCTTGGGGCAGGACATAATCAGGCTTCGTGTGTGTTCGCCGCCCGTTCGTCGCTCGTTGTTGTTTTGTTGTCGTGCGCCGACGTCGTCGTCGTTGCCATCGTCCTGCGATTGGCTTAGAAAATTGCGAATAGGCTTGGTCCTGGCCATGCTTTCTCTTTGGCTGTGTCCCTTTCTCCTGTCCCTGAAAATTATCAGTTAAGCGTCGGGAGACGCGGAAAAAATGTGGAAAATTTGCTACTCACTTTTCCCCATATCCTTCTTCTTGGAAACTAACGCATTTTGTAAATTATCACTTGGGCAGGGAAATAATTTTTAAAATAAGAAAGAGAAAAATGGGTAAAGGTCTTAAAAACGACTAAGAGAGAGCTTAAGAGAGGCATTATCAAAGGGAGCAGGCGTTTGGCTTACATGGCGTATGCTTGATGTGCGCTTAGAACAGTACTCTATCATGGCGTATACTTGATGTGAGTTTCCTTAGTTTAGGGTGTATACTTGATACATTTATCATTTCTTCATTAAAATACCTTGCATTTACTTTATTTGATCCTAGAATTTTAATCAATTTGCATTTTATTTATACATAGGCCAATTATGTAATTGAAATGTAAGAGCATTTAGTAAATTAAGCTATTAGCACAGGCTAACCACAGGATTTAGCTGCTTGGAAACAATTCAATATTCCCTTTGAAATTATAGACTCTCCTTTTGAGCCACTGCCAATTCACTTAGCCCAGAATTGCAACACTTGTCAGCACACTTGTCAGGCCAACCTTGAAAACATCCTCGTCACCCTCAACCGCAAATGGAAAATTCTCGCTCACTCAAAGTTTAAAGTTTTCTTGCTCAATTTTCGCGCTCAAAGACCTGCAGCCGTTTGAGCGCTTCTCCCCTGTTCGGAAAAGCCAAGAAAACTACCCCCGAGAGCTGGGAAAACCCATTTCTCCTGCTCTGCCGCCGCGCAGCTGCCGCAGCCACTTTCTCCTGCCGGCAGCGACGCATTAGTTTGCAGCGACGTCGCTAACCTCAAGCAGCGCCTGTCATTGTCAGCGGTTGTTGTTGCTTACTTATGTTTTCCTCGTTTCGTTTTTTGCGTTATTTATTTTTGCGCGCTTTTCCACGAAATTTTGTGATTGGTCGCGACGCCGACGAGGATGCTGAGGAAAACGATGACGATGACGACAACGACGACGCGGAAAATGTTCCCTGACTATGCATATACATGCATATACATATATATGGCTCATTTTTTCCGCGAGTCGCGAGCCGGAACGCTGACGCTGTCTCTGTTCAGCGTTTTCGGGGGATGGTGCCGACGCTGGCGCATTTCTTATTATGATTAAAAGGATAAGCGGCACAAGTCGGCGGAGGAGCAACTTCCATCTCCCTTGGTTGACCGGTGTACAGGGAGAGAAACTTAACTATTTATATATACTTACGAGAACGTTAAACTAAGAACATTTTGTAATCTTTATGAGAACAAAGAATATTATTCTCGATTCGATATATTAAGCATTTTATTAACATGTTCTAAAACAAGTTAGTCAACCTAATTAAACTAAGCTTTAAAAGTTTAAGAAAAGTATGTTTTAGGACAAGAAATGGGAATAACTTATGAAACATTTTCCAAATAATGTATTTTAAAAATGCCTTTTCCTTTGTCTTTCATTTTATACTTTGTAGAACATTTTTCCCATGAAAAGTATTGTTTCTATATTGTTTTATTGGCTTTAAAAATAATTTATTCAAAATTTTGACCCTTCTCTACAGGTTTGAGTATAATAAAGTAAAATAAAACCATATTTATAGACTAAAAATTGTGTAATGTAAAAATATATATATTAATAATTAGTTTTGAAGAGAGGTTCACAAACTTCTTTACTAAAAATTAATCTTTTTCTTGTTAAAAACTATAAACAATTTTTGCCAGAAGAGTTATTTTCTGTGTAGCAGTCTTTTAAATTTTGTTCTAAGGATTAACTGGCGATTAATTGGATTTTCGTCTTTGTTGGCATTCAGTGGTTCTGTTTGCTTTAGAAGTAACTTTCGGTCTTCTGCCTTTCACGGCCAAACGTCGAATCGCCTCACACCCCGAAGCTTGCCGAGCTTTGACCCAAAACCTAGCCAATAAAGACATTTTTGACATCATCCTGCCACATCCAGTGGCAGAGTTCCTTTGCCCCACTTCGCCGGCCACATCCTGTCTAGCAAACATTTTGTCTGCGCGTCGTCTTGCGTCCTTGAAAAACAACACTCAGCCAGCTGGGAGACCGGAGACCATAGCTGGCGAAAGGAGCGGAGCAGCGAGGAGCAGGAAGGACCAAAGAAGAGCAACAGGAAAACGTTTTATTTTTTCTCGTTTTTGTTTCTGTTTTTCGTTGTGTGACACTTTGGAAATTCGCTCCAGGAGTTGGGAAAACCGGGTGAGTCTAAGCTTTGCCCCCACAGACACTTCCTGCGAACCGGAAGCGTTTTCTTTTCACTCGAAGTTATACAACATTCTATACTTTTAGCTTCATCTGTTCCTTTGCCTTTCATTATACTACAGAGGACATGAGATGCTCTTAAAGTCAAGGAGTGTTCTTAACCTTATACAGTCATTGTTGAGGAGCTGGGACTTATTATAAAACCTATAGAACACAGATATTCATACAAATTGCAACGAAAAAAGCTTCTAAAAAAATAAAAAAAGGTTTTATGTAGAAACTTTACTATGAGACAAGGTAAATAAGTCAATCTTAATCTTTTAATAGCCCACTGTATATTTTTTCAAATTTTATTGTAATATTCACAACAATCCATTAAAGATTTAAATTTAAAATTAAATATAGCTTAAATCAGAGAAAAACTCAGCTGAGTTACTTGAATGCAGTCTAAAGTAACAAATAATTTACAGTGCAGCTGTCTCTTACAACATTTAAACTTTTTATGTAAATATGTGCTTAATTAATGTTTTTTATGATAAAAGCACAAAGCCCGTCGTAAAATAATGCAATTTATTATCTGCGGCTAAATCCATTAAACTGCAACAATAATCAAAGAGTCAGCGGTGAAAAAATTGACTCTGATTGCCTTCGTTTTGTGTTTTGTCACAGCATTGTCGTGTGGCCGAGAAACGTTTTGCATTTAATTTGCTTGTGAAAAACCCGGGTTCGCTTTTAAGCCAAATATGATGAAACAATTTGATTACCGGCTGGCAGAGCTGGCAAAGGAGCGAGCGACGCCATGACTCCGGAAACGGAAGTGCCGCTGTCACATATTGACGTGGCGACAAATGCGACGCCATTCAACTTTGAGATTGTCGCAAAAGTTGCCCTTTTCCCCCGGGCCCTCCTCCTCCTCCTCCTCCTCCTCCTCCTCGTTCCTGATCCTGATCCCTCGCCGGCTGCCTCTCGGCAATGCAATTAAACTATTTCCGTGTTGCCAGCCGTTGTCGCAGAGTCAATAAAAATTAAAATAAAAATCTATATAAATAAATAACAATGGCGACGGGGCTAACGGACAAAAAAATGGGCCATGGGCGACTTATTGGCTTCGCGCCGCTTGAATCAGCCAGGTTATTAGTAAATTGGGCGCCGAATAACTATGGCGATATCTCGCACCAATCCTTCGAATCTTTATTCAAATAATATGTGTCTGGCCGGCAAGTCATTGGCCGATGGGTTATAAAAAAGTTTTGATTTAAATGCTATAAGTCTCAATGGGATTGTAACTTTTAATGTAGACATTATAAATGGTATTCCTTTCCCTAAGAAATGAAATTTATAAAATGTTAGTTAAGCCATTAATTGCAGTTCGAATTTTTTTTTAAACAACATTCATATTGAATAGCTTGAATTTTTAATCAATACTCTCTATCAAAATCGATCCTAACTTCAAGCCCTATCAAACAGACTTAAATGATCCAAGCACTTTCAGCCACAACAAGAGCAATACTCCCAGCAACAACAGCTGCAACGTCTTCTATTCCAGGTGGTCGCGGACTCAATACGAGTCCAAGTCGTTTGTTGGCCAGCTAAGTTGGCTTTACTACACGGGACCAAAAAAAGTTGGCTAAACATAATAATTAAAATATTAAAAAAATATTTATTAAAAGTCAGTAATACAAAAAAAAAGATTAAAAACTATTCAACTAAATAAAAAATGTTTTAAAAAGTCAGGTTATTAAAATATAATTATCTATTACACTGAACTACATACATAGAAAATAAATGTATATTTTTTTTTAATTTTCATACGTGTTTTATAAAAAGACACAGCCAACTTGATAGTTTTATTTAAATCATTTTATTCGGACAGTTTTTATATTTGTATTTTAAAAGTAAAATAATCTTTTTTAAATAAAAGTTTAAGTTCAAGATAAGTACTTTATTTTCCCGTGTGCCTTGATCGGACTTGGCTGGGCCAAGATTTACACTTCCTCGTCCATTGTTAACATTTACGCCATTAACCTGCGTTGGCTTTTAGTGATATGCCACAGGAGACCACACATCTTAGGAGGTTTCCTCGGGAACCCCTGCCCCTCCCGCCCAACTACGTTGCATATTTGGTGCAATTAAAATTTTCGTTCGGCTTTTCTCGCTGCTCGTTTTTTGGGTCCACGCTGGGGTCTTGTAATAATTTCGAATCTGGCGAGGGGGCAGAGTACGAGGTGGGTGTTGTTGGGGGGTCGGGCAGAAGCAGATCGAAGAGCCGGAGACCCAGAGAGCTGGGACCTCGCCTAAGTCACTTGCGCTGTCCTATGCAAATGCAATTGCCTCGTCTATAAATTAAATTATGCCTGCGAATTATGCATGCATAGCAGCGTCAACGGTCGGCGATGAGAAGCGGTCCGGTCAGCAACTGCAAGACTCCATCCGCCGACCAACCGCCGACAACAAAAGCACTGAAGTACTGAAGACCTACCAATTGCATCTGTGTGCGGGTATCTGTGTGTGGCGGCGGCCGCAATCGTAGTGCACTAATTCACATTTGATGTTCGTCGAATGCGTTTGGTCAATGAGGTTAAGTTACATGACGAGGCCAGCAGCAGGGGGCGGTGGACGTGGACTATTGGCTTAAATCGGAGGTGGAGGTGGAGGTGCAGAATGAGGAGCAGCAGGAGTTCGAGTTCACCGTCTATTGATGATGCTGATGTGGCTGGCAGCAGAATGCCGCGGCTTGAGGTCCACTGCTCTTACCAGTTTCTGCCAGCCTTGGCATGCTAATCGATGGTGTTGGCCAATGGAGAGTTTCTTCCTCCTTTTGCTGTAATTACAACAGCTGCTCACAGAGGGGATCATCAAAATTGTCTCCGAGTTTCGATAGATTTTCAGTTGACTACTGACCGAATTTATGATTTGTGGCCGTTTTAATCTAGCTATTTTGGGAAATTGCTTTTCTAATTTATTGGTTATTACTGTATTTAATTCGTTTGTGCTGATTTGTGCACTTCGTTCAAAAGTAATTAATGTCTTTTAAGAGTGCACATTCAGTTTTATTCTGCTAATTTTTATATATCCGTTTTTAATTCGGATTATATGATTTTAATTTAATTGCTTACAAATAAATACTTAAAAGGCCAAAAAATTTATTCAGCTCTAATCCCTTAAAAAGGGGTTTTACTAAATATATTTAAGAGTATTCTGAACAATTTACATTATTATACCCGTTACTCGTAGAGTAAAAGGGTATATTGTATTCGTGCAAAAGTATGTAACAGGGAGAAGGAAGCGTTTCCGACCCTATAAAGTATATATATTCATGGTCAGGGTCACTAGCCGAGTCGATATAGCCATGTCCGTCTGTCCGTCTGTCCGTCTGTCCGTCCGTATGAACGCTGAGATCTCGGAAACTATAAAAGCTAGAGGATTGTCATTTGGCATGAAGATTCTTGGAGTTCCTACGCAGCGCAAGTTTATTTCAAGAAGGTGCCACGCCCCCTCTAACGCCCACAATAGTTAATATACGATTTTAAAAATTTAAATATTTCGGAAATGTAAAAATGCAGTTTTGTTGTGTTTATCAATACCTATCGAAATGTAGAAGAAATTTTTTAAATCGGACCATTCGTTAAAAAGTTATTGCTGATCAAAGTCAGTCACTCGGTTAAAGGCAGTGCGAGGGAGATGGAGATATAACCATCTCCCTCGCACTGCCTTTAGCCGAGTGACGGGTATTAAATAGTCGGGACACCAACCCGACTATAGCGTTCTCTCTTGTTTTTTTTTTATTAAGAATATTTTCTTTGAACTCTCAACACATTTATACAGTTTTGTCTTTTTATAATTTAACTTAAAACATTTCCTTTTACTAAAAAATTTATGTACGAATTTATGGCTGCAATAATTTATTAGAACATACGAGTATTTCAAAGTGCATTTTATTAACTCTCAATCACCGATACTTAAACAAAACAAATAGAATTCCCTTTCTTTGATCTATTTAAATTTTAAATTTATTTTTAAATATAATCTCTCGCTCGACTCACTTCTCCACTGGCGTCATCAATCATCTTCTATCCGATTCAAATGCGTTCCATTCGCCATCGACTAATCCAAAACTTTTGACACATTTTAGAATCCATTCCCTGGAGCACCCTCCACTTTCTGTTCGGTCCTCATGCTCCAGTTGGCAATTGAGTGAAAAAATGTGCGCCACCCAAGCAATTAGTGGATCCTTCCTACACGACCTAGCCCACTAAGCAGCCAAGTCGAGCTGGCCAAATTGACAGCAGTTCCCCCAGCCGATTTCCCTTTAGCCACTCTCTGGCAAAACCGGTTGCTTCATTTGCCACTCTCAGAAATGTTCACCCACTCCCCCTGAATTTTTCCAGCACTTTCAGCCCCTCTAACCCCTTTAACCACCCCTTTGCCACCCGTCTGGGTCTTCATTTCTTACTTCCTTCCTCTGACATCTGCTTGAGTTGGCTTGCTTTCTTTGCCTGCGCTCCTAACTCAATTACTCCCCACTCACTCGAACTGGCCAGCGTTTTTAACTCGTTCGTTGAGTTTTGTTTTTCCCCTTTTTTCAACCTTCGTTGGCTCCGGTTTCTCCTGCAGTTTTTACTCACCGGCCGTGACGTCACGGCGGCTGCTCCAGTTCTTTGGGCATTCCTTGGCTTTCGTCCCGAGATGCTGGCACGTACGTATCCGCATCCATCAGTTTGCCCTCGGAGTGCGCGGAGGCATGTGGTCCAATCGGCAGCGGGATGAGGTGGCTCGGTTTGGCTCGGTCTGCTTTTGGCCAGGTTACGTGAACTCCAATGGGCGCCAGCTGTTGGGAAAGGCATTCGAATGGGTTCCAGGGGTTTAGTTGAATCAACCGGGTACTTAGCACACAAAAACAAAAATGGCAAGCTATTGCGAAAAGGGATCTGGTATCTAGGTTACACAAATACAATTTTATCTGTTTACGGAATCTTTCTTTTCAAAATAGGTTTATAAATGCTGAAAATATCAACAATAAATGTGAATTAATTCTTTTAGAAAGGATACATTTTAACTATTTAACAGATTAGGCCTAACATGAACTAATTTAAATAATCATTTTACCGAGCACTTCGACTCCGTTTAATTTAGAAAATGCACAATTTTAATTTACATTTAATTAAATAACTATATTTCTTATTTTAGTATTTAGAATGACATTTTTTACCTAACAACTAATTTAGTTAGGATAACTACCTACAAAATCAAAAAAAAAAGGAAGACCTTTTAAGGTACCAATTGATAAAATTGTACAACCAAAATGTCTTAAATTTCTTGTTTTAAAAAATATAAAATTAGTTACTGTATTAAAATTATATTTTGTTTCTTTAGGTTGTCCCAGATTATTTTTGTAAAAACAAATACACATAAATAAAAAATAAATACCTATACAGATAAAAACTTTAATTTTTTTAGGAGTCAAAAACATATCCCTAATTATAATTTTAATATTAATTGATATTTTTATAAGATTTTCAAAATAACATATGTATAATATATTCTTAATCAGAATTAAAATGCGTCGGCCCGTCGGCTTTTATACCGTTTGCGATCTCAGTTTAGAAACCATCGATTGAAACCGTTCTCAATCGTCTTAAAATATGGGCACGTTTATATCATAGCTCACATACACACAAAAAAAAAAACTATGTAAAATTAACATAGAAAAATAGTAGTTCACTATTTTCTGAATTTTTCATGTATTTTGTTGTTTTATTTTTTTGTTCATTGAATAGTATTTAACAATTAAAATAGTGAAAAACCTATTTACGAAATTTTCATGTATTTTGTTGTTTTCTTCATTTGGAAAATTAATAGTAACGTCTTAATTAATATCGTAGCAAAACTATTTTATTTGTTTGCGTGTATTTTGTTGTTTTATTTTTTGGGGCATCGAATAGTGACACCACAATTAATATCGTAACAAAACAATTTTTTTCCTTCATGTATTTTGTTGTTTTAAAAATACAATTATAAATTGTAGGTCAACTATTTTTCTGGACTTAGGGTGGTTAGAGTATCCGACTCATAATCTCTGGGTCGTGAGTTCAAATCCTGCTTTTGCAGATGATGATTTTCCTTTTTTTTTTTTTTTAAATGTTGATTTCAAGTCAAAAGATTTTCCTCTACGAAAATCATTCTTCTGTGGCCTACTGGTTAGAGTGCTCGACTCCGACGATTGCGGCCCCGGTTCGATTCCCAGCGGAGGCAAGAAACCTGATTTGTAAGTTTAAGTATCTGTGAAATGTAAGTGTCTATAAATAACTTCAATATAAATTAATATAACAAGTTAAATTAAAAATAAAAATAGTTAAAAAAATAAATTTAAAAAAACTACAATATTTTTCGGGTAAAATACTATTTTGTAGGTCATCTACTATTTTTTAGGTAATCTACTATTTTTTGGGTCATTTTCTATTATTTATGGGTTGGGGCAGTTTTCACTATTAAATCGTTGATTTTACATAGTTTTTTTTTTTGTGTGTAGAGAAGATAGGGACACAAATGAAAAATTCCAATATTATTGGCGAAATGCACACTGTAAATCATTAACCTTTGTAAATTGTTTTTTGGAATGTAAACTTTGATTAGGAAATGATTCGAACCCAATTTTCCATTTATTTGTAGACATTATGTGCACTGTAAACATAAATGTTTTTTGATGTAATTCCTGATCAATTTATGTCAAATTAGAATTCTTAAATATCTTTGTGTAGACTTTGGCTTAGCGAATTTAGCTACTGTTCTCGATTTTTTATACATTTTATATTTATACCCGTTACTCGTAGAGTAAAAGGGTATATGTATTCGAGCAAAAGTATGTAACAGCTAGAAGGAAGCGTTTCCGACCCCATAAAGTATATATATTCTTGATCAGGATCACTAGCCGAGTCGATCTAGCCATGTCCGTCTGTCCGTCTGTCCGTCTGTCCGTCTGTCCGTCCGGATGAACGCTGAGATCTCGGAAACTACAAAAGCTAGAATATTGGGATTACCAACACATATTCTTGGGCTTCCTACGCAGCGCAAGTTTATTTCAGGTGACCGCCACGCCCCCTCTAACGCCCACAATCGCCCATAGTCGCCCACAAACCATACTAAAATGTGTCTAGCGCCCACATTTTCAAATATTTCTGAGAAGTATAAATGCAATTTTGTTGCGTTTAGTTACCCATAAAAATGCAAAAAATTTTTTAAATCGGACCATTCGTTAAAAAGTTAGGCTTGATCAAAGTTTATATCTCCATCTCCCTCGCACTTCTTTAGCCGAGTGGCGGGTATTAGATAGTCGGGACACCAACCCGACTATAGCGTTCTCTCTTGTTTTAAAGTGTTAATTTTCCGAAAATGTATATTTAATTCAGGCAGAATCACCGTTCCATCCAAAATTTCCACAAAATTTACGACCGCAATTAAAGTGGAGATCTTATGCACACAAATTAGCCCCTGAACGAGCCATAAACAAAAGCAGACCATTTCACAATCCCCCGCTCGCTTGCGATACACACAACGGAAATGCTAAATTTTCATATTATTATACGGACAAGCGAATTGATCGATATCGATCGATCGGTCGCTGCGACTCTAACTGTTTCGACAGAAGCTCGAATTAACATAATTGAGAGAGGCAAGGGGCCCCGACTCAGATGTAGTAGATGAGGAGAGAACCAGTTGGCCGGAGTCTACTCGTTTTGCCTGGGTAATAGAATTACAAATTAAACGCGCACAAATTATACCGGGCCACGGATATCGAAGATATCCAACTCAGAGAGACGACAGACCCCCAAGATAGGCGGGGTTCCTTCGATTGGCACAGCCTCAGTTCTGCGACTCCGTCGCCGACATTTATGTAATACGAAATTAGACTACATTTTGAATGATTGGTGGGGCAAAAGGGGTCCCGGGATTTGCAAGCCAAATGCGATTGCGGAGCAGGAAATAGTCGAACTAATTCCAACCAAATTGCGTGCCAGCAAACTCACAAAAATTGTGAAAACTTTGGAAATTAATGAAAACAATTTGCCAACGAAATGGGGCAACGCACTTTTTGCACATTACAGGGTGTATGCCGTTTGCAAATGTTAAATGTTTCAATTTCCTGTGCCGAATGACATTTTAATGAAGGTCTTGCCAAAAAATCCAGCTGAAATAATCGGTTTTGCGACAGGGTTTAATTTTCCATGCGTTTTTAATGCGTTTCGTCCCTGCATCCTCGGTCCTTTTACGGTTCTGGGCTCAGGTACTGGTACGCACAGCGGAAGTTAATTAATAAAATATTAAAGGTTATTTATTATCATTTAAGTTAATTACAAGCCGATGCAGAAGGGCAGGTCGACAGGAAATGTCAGAAATGTACAATTTTCTTCTTATAATGTTTAAACGAAAGGGAAAAGAGAAACTACTTGGCAAGGGTGGTTGTACACACAAAAAAAATTTAATTTTTATGTTGCCTGGAAAAAACAACAAAGGGATTATTTAATGAATTTATAGCAATAATAATAAAAAATTAAATTTTATGTGTCTTACGAAAAAAAGGTTTTTTTTTAATATTTATATTTTCTATTAGCTCTAATCTTGTTGCACACACCGCCTTAATTATTATTATTTTCCCCTCTTATCTTTTAAGTTATTTGAAAAATTTCAAATGGCAATTGCGCTCGAACATTTTAATTTTAGCGTGCAATAACTATAAACCAAGTTCCCACGGATAAACACCGTGATTATTAGCCACAATTGTGGTAATCTGCGTGCCAAGAGCCTGTTAACACCGGTAAAATAAGAATGTGCTAATTACAGAAAGTACGGGGTGAAGAGCTGCAACTACTTAGCCAAGTCGGTTGGAAGACCGAAACTAATTGCCAGTAATTGTCTGGCCGCCCCGGCTTGGTCATTAATTAATTCAGACTGCTAAATATGTAAAACTTATGCGAGTCTCATGTTGCATGCAGCTGACTTGTCTTGGCCCCAAACTCATCTTTCTAGACACTTTGCCACCCCTTTCAATTAGTTTTGCAGCTTGTGTGTGCCATGCGCTAATTTTCCAATAAATTAAATTCACAAGGAAATCTAAACAAAGGCATTTTCGGGAAGCTGCGCCAAAATGCAAATTTTTGGGCCAAGAACTGACAGCGCACTCCAGAGCTTCGTCGTCAGCCGAGGCTTTGTGTCTAAATTAATTTGCTTGTTGTTCGTCCTTTTGGTCCTTTTGCGCTGCACTGCGTCCCCATTTCGCCCTGGGAGGTGGCACTGAAGGGGTTCGCCGAGGATCCCGGCACATAATTGCATTTATTATTGAGCAAAATGAGTAAGTTATTGTGGCCGTGACAAAAGGCAACCGCATATATGACGACATCGCAGCCAGGACGCACTTTGTGAGCCCGGGCCCGGGCCCAAGCCGCATTTCTGCCAGTCTGCCTTATAGACATGGTGGTGCCCCCCCGACGCTTCAGCTATTCATAGTTTGTAATCAATATATTATGGCTGCTCCTTTGACATTTGACTTTGCGCCGTCAATGTCACCGAAAGATTTTACGGAGTTGAAGTCAACGGGGCAGAGGGGTGTTTAAGTTATCTTTCGACTTATAAATAGTTGTTATACCTTTGCAGAGGGTATTATGATTTCAACACAGTGAAGCAGACGGCTCCGAACCCATAAAGTATATATAACAAAACTAAAACAATGAAAACAAATTATGGTTTCGGCGACTTTTGACTTGATTTCTTCTACTCTTCAGCTTAAAATTGTTTTTAATATTACAGAATTTCAAATTTAATTTCGAAAAAATTGGACGACTTTGGAATATAGCCCAAGGAAAGTTCGGAAATTTACGAGAAAAAAATTATTGTATTAATTATATCATATTGTCTTTTACTCTGGGATATACAATATTTTCTTTATTTAAAACTTACAAATTAAATTCTTCAAAAATGGTATGTCAAATTATGTCAAAATAATACAAATACGACTATAATTTGTTTGCACCGTGGAATGTAAGAGTATCATTTATTTAATAAGATTAAGATTAAGTTATAATTTATTTTTAACGATCTGGAAGGGTATAAAAACTTAGTCCTGCTGAAAAAAGCTTTATATCTAGTTATAAGATTGTCTTTAATAATATCTTTTAGGAATAATTTGTAATCGAGTGTATTTGAAAATAGTTAAGCTCCCGAGAAAGTGCTTTGAACCTTTTTACTTGATAGACTAACTGATAATTGTCGTTCTTTTCTCTTGAAAACTATATATATCTTGAAAACGAAGACAAAGCAAAAGAAGTATGATTAATTATGGAATTATTAACATTTTTACTTTGCCATTATATCTCTACCACAGAACAACACAACACTCCACTCAAC
Source organism: Drosophila prostipennis (assembly GCA_037075205.1). Classification (NCBI taxonomy): domain Eukaryota; kingdom Metazoa; phylum Arthropoda; class Insecta; order Diptera; family Drosophilidae; genus Drosophila; species Drosophila prostipennis. The sequence goes on along the minus strand of JBAMCJ010005005.1, from coordinate 238,323 downwards.
CAGTAAGCTTGCAGACACTCGGATAGTTCCATTGTTCTAAGTAGAACATTTTCTGTGATGGTATTCTAATTGAAATACGTAAAATAAAATTATGAATATGCAAAATAAGCAAATGGATGACAATGCTAAGCAGCTTGGTCTCGTTTTCCGGGGAGTTTGGAAGTGGGGGCCGATGGTTATCCACTGCAAAGTGGTAAATGCTATGCTGAGTAGCCGTCGTCGTCCAGAACCTGGGCATAATGAAAACTAAAAATCAAAATGCGTGATTATAAAGGCTAGAGTGTGGGCGAATGGGCTGGCCGGAGCTATGAAAAACATCAAAAGTTTTGCATAATTCGCTTATGCTAAAAATTGTTCGAGTTGTTCTTTCGGGGGGTTCTGGGCAGAGAGTTGACGAATATTTATACCCGTTACTCGTAGAGTAAAAGGGTATATTGTATTCGTGCAAAAGTATGTAACAGCTAGAAGGAAGCTTTTCCGACCCCATAAAGTATATATATTCTTGATCAGGATCACTAGCCGAGTCGATCTAGCCATGTCCGTCTGTCCGTCTGTCCGTCTGTCCGTCTGTCCGTCTGTCTGTCTGTCCGTATGAACGCTGAGATCTCGGAAACTATAAAAGCTAGAAGATTGGCATTTTGCATGCAGATTCTAGGAGTTCCTACGCAGCGCAAGTTTATTTCAAAAAGGTGCCACGCCTCCTCTAACGCCCACAATAGCTTATATGCGATTTGAAAAATTTTAATATATCGGAAAAGTAGGAATGCAGTTTTGTTGTGTTTATCAATACCTATCGAAATGTAGAAGAAATTTTTTAAATCGGACCATTCGTTTAAAACTTATGCCTGATCAAAGTTTTATCTCCATCTCCCTAGCACTCCCTTTACCTGAGTCGGGACACCAACCCTTTAGCTGAGTGACGGGTATTAGATAGTCGGGACACCAACCCGACTATAGCGTTCTCTCTTGTTTTAATTAAAATGTGTATAATTATGATTATAATCAGAAATGTAGAGCTTCGCCCGAAGGCGTTGCTTATGTAACAATTATATCTTGTACTTGCTGTGGCTGTACATCCTTATGTAAGTGGTAAATAAGTCGATTATGTATTGGGGGCAATAAACGAATTTACAACAGCTGCAGTGGAGGAGGATGTACATACTCGTATATGTGCTGGGATAAATTGCATTGCATACTTCCAGGCGCCTTAGAGGACGTCTGCAAAATTACCAATTTGTGCTCGGTGCGAGTGGTTGTGTGCCTGCTAGCCGGGGTGTTTATATGTGGACATTGAGTATCACTTATAATTAGAAACTCAAAAATGCACAAACACATGCCTGAGCGCAGTTGCTAAGGATATGCAGCAGACAACAACAGCCCTGAGCAGGACAACGACATCGGACAGTCCTGAGACCTGGGAAACCCCCCTCCCTCTTGCTCTCCATTTTGCCTATTTAATGCATATTTCGTATAACTTTGATGTGCTGCAAATTTACTTGATGTGTGTTCGAGCTCGTGTGTGAGCTGGCTTTTATGTATTTACGTTGCATATGAAATGATATTTATAGTAAACAGATTATTTTATATGCAGGTATATGCAAGCCGAGGTCCTGAACACTGCAGTCGTCCTCCGGATCCTCCGCCCCTTCTAAACAGAGAAGGTGTGCGTGTGTGTGCTGGCCGAGATGACAAAGACAGAAATGTCTGCTTTGTCTGTTGTTTGCCAGGACTCGCTCGGCTGCTGTTGTTGTCTCTTTAGGCATATAAAATGATTAGAACTAATGGTCAATATGCAGATGAGTGTTGAGAGTAGTTTGGTGTTTATTTGCACAGTGGGTCAAAGTGGGTTTAAATTTGTTTTGAAAAGGAATCCAGAATTCAGACAAAATCAAATGGGATTTCATTATGAAGTGATATCATTCGCTTAAGATAAAAATAAAATTAATTTTAGTATGTGTCCTTTGTACAATGTGGATGTTTCGAAAGTGTAATTGCATTAAAACACTGAAAAAGGATTTCTTTTTTAGTTTGCATTAAAACTTTAGTATATTTTGAGTGAATTTTTGATGAGTTCTTTTTGCCAGTATTTATAGAATGCTTAATTAAAGAAGGTATACCTACTATCATTTCATGAGTATTACTTAGTATACAGTTAGTATTATATTATATTTTCACTTAGGTCCCTAAGTATTTCACCCTAACAACTTTCCTATCGCAATTAAACGCACTTTGCCCCAGGGTGCAGCATCTTTCCTGCAGCCATCGAACTCGTACTCCATGCCACGCTGCAGGCCAGATTCGACCACAACTGCATTCGAGGCATCTGCAACTCCATCTGCATACTCATTATATGCATTATGTATTGGCCGAGTGGGCGGGAAAGAGACGGAGCGCTGTGCGCATGTATCCCATGGATGCTCGGATAGATGTGTATGCTTCGAGAGCACTAAACAAATCAAGTTTTACTCAACATTATTATCAACATTTATGCATTCAGAAGTCACCCGCCCCCACACCCAAGACCTTAAGCCCCGGGACTAACTAAGCCGAATTGGAAAGACATTGCAGCGATGGCCCGAAAATGCAAACTGCCGTGCCCCCCTCAAGGAAATTTATCGAAATGTTGAAACAGATTTTATGCAGCCACTGCACTATGGGGCATTTGACCACTTTTGTTGGCCGAAATCAATAACTCGGCCAATTCAAAAGATATTGACATGAAACTTTACCAGTCGCCATTTTTTATCCCTACGCATATTATGTATGAGAATCATCCGGATCGGAAAACTATATCATATAGCTGCCATAGAAACGATCAAATTAACTTTGCTGTTTTTGGAGATAAATGCACATAACTTTATAAATATCAATTATTAATGTTTTTATAACAATATTAAAAGTTTCGTACAAATCGGACGACTATATCCTAAAGTTCTCAAAAAAAGGGCAAAGGAAAGAATTTACTTTACATTTGAACGACTTTTTGTTTAAGTTGTAGCGGAACTTTCGTTTTAAAGCCGCTAAAGTTCACTTAAGCTAGTTAAAAACAAAGCTAAGTAATTCTACTCCATTTTGATAATAATGTAAAGCCAGAAAAGTCCTTACTTCCTTAGCCACCAGTGCAAACGATAGGAGTGTGTGAAATTTGAGGTTATGGTCTAAAAAATCAAATTACTGAAAAAGTGGCAAAAAGTGGCGATTCTGACCATATACATTTTAACAACAATTAAATAATCTACAAATCCCAATAGGTTTCAGAAGTGGACTCCGCTGGACTCACTTTGTTGCTCCATGTGAAATTTAGTTTTCTTACAAAAATTTACTTTTTAGACCACTCCCTTTAACACTCATTTATAAGAAAACACCGCTTGATTTTTGTCGTTTAACCACACAAATACTTAGTACACAGTGCAATCCTTTTAATCCAATCCAAAAAGTTTACTTAGATTGCTTAAAAACTCAAATTTAAAGCACTTTTAAACTGCAAGCGAAACGTTGAAATACAACAGCCGGAGAGTTGCTTTTCGAACAGCTGATTTAACAGCTTCTACCTTAACAGAGGCGACCTCTATCGGATTTCTGTAAACGTAACATTGTTAAATGATCTTCTGTTAACACATCCTCAAACAACATTTTTTGTTTTAACGACTTTTAAAAAATGGGTTTTGGCCAACAAAAGTGGTCAAATGCCCCATAGTGCACTGGTGGGAAGGGGCAAAGTGGCAAAGGGGGTTCGGGGGTTCTTGGGTAATGGGAGTAGGAATCGGAATGGCAGGGGGCATGAGGTGGACAGGCGGACAGCCCCATGGACACCACGCCTCTGCCCCGTCCCGATCCCGATCCCCATCAACTTTGGCTTCGGCTTCTGCTTCTTCGAGGTTCCTAATTTAAATGCAAATGAGATTCATTTGACGACGACACCAACATACTTTGTCCATGTCCATGTCTTGCGCTTGCACACAACCAAGGCTTAGGGTGTGTGTATACGTCTGAGAGTGTGTGTGTGGGGAATTTGATAATGTGTGTGTATGTACAATTAGACATCGGTCTGTGCATGTATTTAGTTGCATGTTGTCCTTTCGTACATACATACATATCTAAGCTCGCATATAATACATAAGTTGGCTCGAGTTTGTCGCTTGTCCATGGGTTCGTGTGCCAGTGTTTGGTTTTCATATATAAATGAACTATTGCAGTGTAAATGAATTAGTCGACTGACAGTGGCGGCGTTGGCAAAGTTTTATGTGGGGTCACCACTTTTGGGGGATTAGATAATATGACACTCAAAAAACCATTATGTCAAAGGTCCCTGTTCGGGAGCCAGTATTCTATGTTGTACATAATTAAAAAATGCTATCTTTATACTCGGTTTAACATCGTTTGGAATATTTTGATATGTACATAAGATTGTTTTTTCGGTCCTTAATGGTTTTTGGATCATTTTACATAAAGTGCAATTTATAATTTTTTTTTAAATATTTTTTTTTATAAAACTAAAAAGTTATTTTTAATTTAAAACAATTAAATATATTAAAAATAATAACCCTTATATGGTTACATACTTGCCAAGGTTTTAAGGAATACCTACATTATCGTTACAAAATTTAGTTTACATAATCCAAAACAGAAATATATTCCTAGGTTTTATATAAGCTTTCTCCTTTCTTAAAAAGGCTATTTTCATAGATCACATCTTATCTAATCTAATCTCTAATCTTCCGGTTTCATTCCTCGCAAAACCCCTTCGCATCCCTTGGTATTCAGTGGACAAAACTTTGACCACGACTCTGGCTTAATTAAGCACTTGTCTGCATACATTAAAAGCTGCCACTGTCGCTGTCCTTTGCCGACTGCAGCTGTCCTTTTCTGGCTGCAGCTTCTTCGTTTTCCTTATTTTGCCCAAATACAAAAGCCTATTCCGCACCGATAACTGCAAACACAACAAACACAGCGAGCAGCAGCAGCAGAAGCAGAAGCAGAAGCGGCAACAACAACTTGGCCAGTTGGCTGTGTTGGACAGGAAGCGTTAGGAAGCGTCAGGACATGCAGCCAGCTACTTGCACTCATGTAGATGACTTGCTGCTCCCCGGCGTTTCCGCTCACGTCTCGTATATATACCCAAAACAGCAACAACAACAGCAACAACAACAACAAGGAGCAGCGCACAATTATAAATCTGTCCACACACAAACACAGAGACGAAATTACCCCCTTTTTCGGACATGGACGTCGACAATGATGATCATGATGACTGTGATGATGATGATGACGCTACGGCTGCTTAAGTTTTTGGCATTAACAAAGCTACCAGCCCAACTGTCCCCCCTCGGGCGCCATCAAACCAGAACGGAAACCGAAACACACTCACACTCTCTCACCCCCCTCAGTCGCATACTAACACATAGCCGGAGTGCCTGACAACACCATACCAACACCAGTGCAATGTCCTTGCCAACGCTGCCAAAACCGCCTTGGAAAATTAGCATCAAACGCATAAAATGACCAAGTCTAAGTCTGCCGCATTGCGGGGGGACCCAAGGGGGGAGCTATGTTTTGGGGACGGAGAGCTCTAGAAATTCGGTCCGGGGATCGGGGATTGGGGAACGGGCCTTGCATTCTCATTTGGAATTACGAAAATTCAAAATTTACAAACGAAAATGTTATGAGAACGTAGCTTGGGCTAGGATTTTCCCTCATCGTCGTCGCCGTCTTCGACTCCTGCTCCTTTCCCTGGTCTTCGTCCTTTTGCCTTCTCTTTCTCCGTCTCCGAGTGACGCACAATAGTTGGTTAGTACAGCAGGCGGTGGGGTTGTCCTAGGTTCGGCCTGGGTATCCTGGGGTGGCCATACCGTACAAGTTAATTCAGTTAAAGGACCCAAAAAGTCTGGTGTGCATTTTCGGCTATACAAATGGACGGGGTGAGCGGCGGGGATGTGGATGTTTGGTGGGTGGACGGCTTTGCCTATGCATGTATTAGTATGCGTAGTTAAGTTCTGACGCCAGGACCACCACCGGCACCCCCTCCCCTGTTTTTGGGGCGGCCAATGCGTTGTGGTGCGGGGCTGAAGGAACTTTAAGTAAATGAACAGAAATGACAGGCAGACATTTGCATTATTATTAGTACAAGTTGCAGTCGTGTATCTGGGTGGGGAGTGGGGTGGCTCCTGGGCGGTTTTTGGGGTTTGGGGGTGCTTTCTGGTTGGGTGGGTACGCCTCGAAATGCATTTCATTGCATACATTTAGGAGGTTTTCATTACGTCGCAAAAGTTCTCGACTCTCTCTCTCTCTGTCTAGCATTTTGTGCATGTAAGTTTTCGGTTACGTGTTTAGCTCCGTGTGTCTGTGTGAGTTTGCGAGTATTCCAAAGTCATTCTAAGTTATTGAATGGAATAAAATGTAATTTAAGTAAATTAGAATTTCAGCCGCATAGCTGAATTGTTGATCCAGGTATGCATTCGAGTACATACGGGTTTTCAGTCGGCAAAGGCATTTTGATTTCGCATTGCAATTCTTTCCCCTGGCAAACCTTACATACATACATATTATATATTGATTATTGATTCAGAGTGCCAACAGTTTTTGAAGGTTGCAGGTGGGCGAACTTTCTGCTCCTTGAAGTTACACGGAAGAAAGTATAAAGTATAGTTATATGTAATAACTAGCATTTAACGTATCATTAAACATTATATATCCTACAAGAAATAAAAGTAATATTTTTATATGGAAATCGATAAAAACTCTTTGTCTTAAACGTCCATTAAATTTATGCTAAGTGTAGTGTAAAAGTGTGATGTTGATGTAATACTAAATAAAATAAGGACCTTATTCGTTTTATACCAAATATTATTAAGATTATATTTTGTATGTTTAATTCTAGAAGCAAAGTTTTATTTTAATACTTTTGAAAGTCTTCATTTAATACTCAGCTTATTAAATATTTTTGAATCTCAATAGCTTAGAAATAATGTAATTAATGTCGGTTGACTTGGACCTTACTAAATTTCAGTTTGAACAGAAGCATCATCTACTTAAGGTCTTGTAAAAATTGCTATTGTATGATAGATTTCTTTGCTCCCGCCCCGAAACCTTCAAAATATCTCTATACACCTCGAAAGTCAAAACTTGGCTTGCAATTGACCATCGTCCAGGTTTACCGATTAAACCCAGTGGGCTGCCAAATGGGTGGTTGTCGTCTGGCTGCGAGGCTCCCCCTGGCCCATCCACATTCCCAATTGAAGCTGCTTACCCTGGCGACCAGCGATTTTTTGCATTGCCATTTTTAGCGCTTCAACCCCTTCCGGCCCTATCCGCCGAAATTCTTTTATTTTCGCGTAAATTCAGCCAGCAACTTTCTCATACATTTTTTCCGTTTTGGGGGGAACTGTCGCTTGACCAAATGGTCGCCACCCAACTGCCCCCGAGACGCCTTGCAGGGCGCACAGCTACCTACCCTTTCGGACTGATTATGGGTACGTGCACGTCGGGAAAATGTGCAGCGACAGTCCCATGTTGGCCCCTTACCCATACCCATACCACATACGATGGTGTACGGTGAGTATATGAGTCCTGGGCCCATCTCATCCTGCTGCCTTCACATGCGCCCAAAAGTTTGTTTTGTGTTTTGTTAATTTTTTCTTGGCCGCGAATTTGTTTTCATTTACGTTTTTGCATTGCCCAGGCCAACGTTGGCCCCCCATTTTCCCATTTTCATGGGTACGCGCATGAGTGTGTGTGTGTGCTGGGGGATTCGAAAACAACGCGCGGGTTTCGGTTCACTGGAAATTGGTAAAAAACGATGCCAACGAAGAAGACGAGCCATGTGGAGGATGCAGGAGGACGTCGCAATCGCAATCGCCGGCGCCACCTTAAGCCGCACACCCGAGCATTAAAAAGCAAACCCCCGTTTTCATTTTCGGGCGGGTTTCGCTGGCTGATGCTCAGCTGTTCATTTTTATTATTTTGACCATTATCGCGTGTGGTTCGTTGCTTTGGTCAGCAGCCACGGACGCTGGCCGTTTGTTCGAGTCCTGCTGATTAAACATTAATTAAGGAAAACAATGCTCCTGCTGTTCTTGCTCTCCTCCACTCCTCTCCTCTCCCCTTCTCTCTGCTCTCTGTCACTTTTTGCCACTCCACCCCCCTGGATTCGGCCAAAAATAAAAATAAGAACAAACTCGCGGAATTTGTATAAAAATGCAAAATTACGAATTTCGCGAGCTTCGTATTCGCCGCGCATTGTACACATGTATATGTGATGTGGGTGGGTTAAGAACAGAAAGGGGATGAAGGACCCGGAAAAAATGTTGCTTAAATCGCCATAAAAAGTAGTAGAAAAATCATCGACAGACGTAATAAATTAAAAATATCCATTGGAATGGGGCGACGGGCTTGGACTGACTGTTAAGCAGCAGAAAAGAAGACGCCGAAAAGGGTTGGGGGCAATGGAAACAGCTAAGGGTAGGTACTAAAAACGGTTAAATATTTTAGATTAAAATAAGATATTTGATACTAGCGTTTTTAGGGCATTTTAAATGTTATTCATCAAAATAATAATAATAACAAAATATAAAATATTTATATTCAATCAATCATAATCTTTCGCAAAATTACTAATCAACTAGTCAATTAAGTTTTCTTTGCCCTGCCCTGACATAGTTTCTACTGCCGCAAGCTGGTTTGCCATTTTCAATGAGCAAGTATTTAAATTCAAATCACGTATTTGCCTTACTTGGCTCATAAACACAAGCGTGTGTAGTCACACACACAGTGACCCTTTTATTTTGAGGACGCGCATGATAATGCATTTTGTGTGCGCAAATTAAAATTTGCCATTGCATACAATTATGCTGACGTTGGCCAGAATTAGAACCTTGAATATTGTCATAATTACGCTGAAATTGGTGTCAATTACTTTGCAAGGAGTGTACGGGTTGAATTGATGTCAACTGGAGGCGCCACTTGCCTTTTTGATATCAAAGATTTTAACTTGCATTCCTCCTCAGCAATTTATTAAGCTTCTTACCTACACAGCAGTGGCGAATCTAGAATTTTGTTGTGGGGGTGATATTAGAACAATTTATTGGTTGCATACTTTTTGAATACCAAAATTTCTTTCGTATTTCCCCCGAGTGGGGGGTGATATGGCTGATATTGGATCCGCGCATGCTACACAGTCTTCTTATATCACAGAAAGCCAAAACAAATTTTAGTCAAACGCATAATTATTTTTCGTCACCAAAAGTGGATATTTAAACTTATGTTCTTAAGGGCGCTATCGTTTCGACTATATAATATTGGTAAGAGGTGTTTTTGTTTAATTTTTGATGTTTTTCTTAATTTTTCTTAACGAATACAAAATGTGTTACGAACTGGAAAAAGAGTTTTATACAAAAAATAAACATTGGTTGATACCACCACCTCCTAGGTAATTTTTTTTATATTTTATGTGGCAACATTAAAATTAACCGAATAAATAGTTGTTGTTAGTCAAAAGAATTTGAATTATTTATTTAATTTAATAAAACTTAATGGTGTAGTGCGCGGGCTGATGTTTCCTTGCAAATTCATTGAACCAACCTTCAAAGCAGCTTTGTTGGCTGAAAATGCCACGCCTACCTAGCCTGGTTCATCTGGATCAATGCGGAACAACTGCACTTTGACAAGAAAAACAACATTGTCAACAATGTTCATCCATACTAAACGCAGCATAGTGAAATTTAGTAACCTGGCGGATTTATCTTTGCAAATTCACTGAACCAAACTTCAAAGTAGCATTGTTTGCTAAAAAATGCCACGCCTACTTAGGGTATAAAGTTGTAAGCTGAACCCCCGATTCACTGCAACCCACTTTAAATGTGTTTCAAAATAAAATCTGAAGCATCAAATTGGAAGCTGCATGCATATGTACATAATATTTTAGATTTGATATTATCAGCCTAATAAAGAAAGTTTAAGGCAAAAAATTATAATATCCAAAATGAGTATAAATTCTTGTTATTTGTATCCCTTTATTATAAGGGATCAAAAATAATGTAGAATATTTCAATTACTGAATACCATCTATTAAATATATCAAAAAAGTCCAAGTTCCTAATCATTTTGCTAAGCTTAAGCGATTCAGTTACCTTCTACGCTCACCCACGTGGGCACCCGGCACTTTTCCACGCGGTGACCTCCAATCCAAATTGCTGTTCATTTATATAAAATGAAATTCGTGCAATTAAGAGCGAGCTGCTGCTCCTGATGGCGATGATGATGGCGTTGCAGTGTTGTTGCGGGCAGGACTCACTTACCCGGTCGCCCCTTCTCCATGACCTCTGGCCCCGCGCACGCGAAAGGTAACCGAGCTTCACGCGCTTTGGCGGTCGCATCCTTTGGCTGCCAGATGTTCTGGTCCACTGTTCAGGTCCTTTGGCATCTTCGTGCAGCTCTTCATTTGCATCCGCAGCGAGGACCCGGGCTATGTCCTTCATTATATGGGCCGCTGGCAGGAAGCAGCGTAAAATAGGTTAGAGGTTAATTTTAGTGCAAAGTTATGCGCCCGAAAGTATGCAATTAGATTGCGCCCCGGCCAGGAGCAGGCTCTTGTGATCCTGCCTCCGCAAATATGTCGGCGATTTAGCCTTTTTGTAGCTACAACAGAACGTTATAAAATGTTAGTAGAGTTTGTTAAATGAATAATATCTATAAAGAGAGCTTGATATATATAAAATAAAATATTATTAATATTCTATATTAAATACAAAATTTTATTATGGACAAAAAAACTAGAATAATATTAAGTGATGTCACGAAATCCAATTAATCTTAATAGATATTTTACATATACAAAATTATTTATAAAATAATAATTTTATTGTATTCAGTACTCTTTGGGCCACATTTCTCTTTTTTTAACTTTTTGCAGAAAAAAAACTTTTTTTAAAATAATTATTTTGTTGTATTCAGTACTCTTTGGGCCATATTTGTATCTTTTTTTATAACTTTTACATGTTACTTTTTGTTTTTTCTTTAGCTATTTTTTGTAATTTATAGCTGGCTGGGACATCCCTCCTCCGCTTTAGCTGTGTGTCAATTTTGTTTGCCTGCAATTAGTTAAAGGGCAAAGGGCAGGATTGCAAGCGAAAATTCATTCCAGGGCGCCAAAGTGGGAGAGTGCAAAATGTAATTTTCTCATTAGGCAAATTTTTTCGTAATTGACTGCGTTCTAAGTGAATAAATTTCACGGCTTTTCAGACACGATGCAAAAAATAATATTTCTATTTCCATTGCATCATTAAAGCCACCAGTACCAAACCACTAACATTGTTCTTATCTCCGCATCACATCATTTTAGTATTTTCAATTTTTCTAAATCCATTTCCATTTGATTTTTCAATTAAAAAAGTCCATAAAAGTGCTGTTTGGCAGATAGGAGATCTAACACTAATTAGAATGCTCTGGCCATTGGGAGAAAATTAATAAAAATAGACAAAAAAAATGGCGGAAGGGGGGGAATATGCAAAACTGCGGCCAAAGCGTTCATTATGTTATATGGCTCGATATGTCAACATCGAAGCCCCCAAAAAAGCGTCTGATTCCCCTCACCAGTCACCGCATATTAGCAATTCAAATTTGCCCATTAAAAAGCGGGCTGAGGGGAGGGGCTGCAGGACAGGCGAGAGCGACTACAAAAGTCAAATATTGCCCAATTTCAAGATTAATTGTCTACGCACCTTACGGACGCCCAATCCCGGGACCCCGAGACCCCAACCCTCCGAGATCTTAAAGGGTTATTCGTCCGACCGGGCACAATTAATGCAGAACTCAATAAACTTTTGTCGAATGAAATTTTATGCTAATTAGAAGTTGATTTTTTGGTGCCCGTCACACACAAAAGCGTATCCAAATGATAATGCCTCGGCTCGGACTTTTGGGTTTGCCTACTTGAGACGACGGCCCATTTCCATACCCCTCCTGTCCCAACCACCTTCAGTCGCCAGGATTGAAGACCACCCCCTGATTGATTTGCATTTCTAAATGCGTTGTCGGCATTTGTCGTAATTTGCTGCTGCCAGGAAAATGTTGTCGCATTTTCGTTATAATTATGCATTTTAATTATCTCGATGAAGACGCCCGTCTTGGGCCGGCAACAAAGGGTTAAACTTTGGTTGTTTGCATATGGCCAATGGATGGGCGGGACTGCCTTCTTGGCGCTCTAAACGTATGCTAATTTATCATTTGGGTCCTGCTTAAAATTGCAAAATTTGTCTGTCGACTTGAAGAAGTTGTTTCAGGAAATAAAATTATTTTGGTTATTTCGGAAATTACATTTATGTAATAAACTTAACTATATATTTTTTTACTATTAATATTTTAAAATAAAAATGTTACTTAAGAAAGATTAAACTAATGAGATTTCAGAAAATTGGAATTGAAGTTTTATTTTTTGAAAAATATGCTTTATTTCTATTATAATACAATTTGAAAGCATTTTTATACCCTTGAAGAGGGTATTATGATTTCAGTCAGAAGTTTGCAACGCAGTGAAGGAGACGTTTCCGACCCTATAAAGTATATTCTTGATCAGCATCACTAGACGAGTCGATCTAGCCATGTCCGTCTGTCCGTCCGTCCGTCTGTCTGTTTCTACGCAAACTAGTCTCTCAGTTTTAAAGCTATCGGGCTAAAACTTTCCCAAAAGTCTTCTTTCTGTTGCAGGTAGTAATAAGTCGGAACGAGCCGGATCGGACAACTATATCATATAGCTCCCATGGGAATAATCGGGGAAAACAAATGTAAAAAAACTATATCTTGGGTGTTTTTGAACCTAAAACCTCCTACTTTTGGAAATGCTATTTTTAGCCAGTTTTGAATTTCGAATAAAATTTTTTTAAAACCGACTATATCATTCAGGTGCCGATCTCAAAATTAATGGGAATATAATAGGAAATAAATTATTGCTTCGTTGACTTTTATTGTATTCTCTTCTACTCTGGAACATGACTTTTTTTAAATGTTTTCGAATTTCGATTTTAATTTTATTAATATCGAACTTTTATATCATATAGCTGCTATAGGAACGATCGGAAAATTAGTGATTAATAGGAATTATCTGTCTTTCTTGTTTTTTTATATTTTTCAAGCAAACCACTAAAAAGCATACATTGAGAATAAGCTATTCAAATATTTATTTTCTTTAGATATTCAGTCATGTGAAAAATAATAGGGACACCTGCAGCAAAAGGGTTCCAGCTTACGTATCTCTCTAAAGAAAAAAATTATCAAAAAATGTTTCACTAGATATCTTCAATAAATGTTTAAACATGAAAAAACAATGACTGCAGAAAAAAAAATGTCATTGGTTTTGAAGATTTTGATTATTTTGCATGACTGCATCAGTTTAACATGTGAAAAATAATAGGGACACTTGCCCACAAAATATTGTCGTTTTAACAATGAAGTATTTTTAACTAATTTATTGATTCAAAAGTAATCACAGTAAGTTCTTTTAACAATTTAAAATCTAAAAACTTGCATTCAATAATTGTTTTTATTCAAAATTTAAATTAAAAATCGTTTGCAACGTGTAATTTAAAATGTACTCAAAAAAAAACAAAAATTATGGTCTATCCTTTCGTAAAGTGATGCAAAAATTCAGAAATTATATCCAAAAGTTATAAAACGTTCACCGCAGGAGGCACCACATGGTAAAAAATATTAATTGTCCAAAACATTGGAGCGCAATATTTAAAACAAACTGTGGGCAAGATGCGTTTGTATTTCCTAATCGTCAAAAGCTGATTTTTTTTAATGAAAACTTATTTAAAATGCCTTTAAAACTTGGAGCAAAAAATCTAAAGCCAAGCCAACCAAATATAGTTAATATTTTAGACGATACAGAACCTGTCAAAAATGATGCCATGTGCTCAGAATCATATGGCACGGCCTGTGATGAAATGGCTCAATAGCCAACGGTCCGATGGCACCCAAATATATATGTTTAGCCTTTCTTGTCTTAGTTCTCATTTAAAAAGACCGATAGTCACCGCCTTAATGTTAAAGCTCACAGTTAAAACCATTTTCAACGAAGAATTATCAGCTATGGTATGGGGACTAATCTCCTACAACTTTTTGTGGTCCCGTCTATCGTATTGAAGACACGAATGACAGCAGAGTCTTACTAAAAACATTCATTGAAGCATTTTTATTACAGATAAAAGGCAATATGCCCCTTAAAGTAGTGTTTCAGTAGGTAAACTGTACGAAACACACATTGAATGATGCAAAAATATAGTTTTCGAATACAAATGTCGACTCGTTATGATAATATGCTTAGTCCTTGGACCCAATTCTGATCAAATATGTATAGTACAATCTCAAAAAAACCTTAAAGAAAAAAAAACTTTAACAAAGATGTCATATTATCCAAAGATAAGCAAACAAGGATATTATATTACAAAATATCAACGCAAGTCAAAAAAAAGTTCTGCGAGAACACATTCAACTAATTAAAATAATTAAAAAGTATGAAGAGAAGTTGAAAACATTAAATGTTTATTACTTTGTCCATAAATATTAACAATATCATGGAATTTTTGAGTATGTCCCTATTATTTTTCACACCCAAAATGGGATATATCACTGATATTATTTTCCCTTATTTTTTTAAGCATTGTTCTTAAGATTTTTTCTTTATAATTAAGTAGTGCAAACATCAACCAACTAAAAAAAATTTAGTTACCAGCAGAATTACTAAAAATAGTAACTTTATAGATATTTTCCTCAGACGTTACAAGGTGTCCCTATTATTTTTCACATGACTGTATTTTGTGAAATTAAATTTTGTCCAAACAAAAAATCAATATAGAAACACTCTGAAAAAATTAAAAGATTTTCCTTAGCTTATGGATAAAATTGATTAGTAATTGCTTAGTTTGATTCTGGTCCTGGGGCAATGTCTTTCCCTCGCCTGGCCGTCCACAAGGTATTTATCCCCCTTATCAAACCCGACTGCTGGTGGTCCTCATCCGCCCGGTGGAGCATGACAAAAGCAAACAATTTATGTCACAGCAGCGCCGCTTTACATAACTCACAAGCCGCTCTTCCCGGCTTGGCTTGGCTGGGTTTTCTTAACGTGGCCCTCGAACCTGGCTGAGAAGCCCGTGGGCTAAGCGTGCTGCTGATGCTGATGACGATGAGGATGCCAATGATGATGCTGCTGGCCAATGCGCATGCCAGACTCACCAGCTCGAGCAACCCAATCCGGCTCCAAGTCCAGCTACTGGCTGCGGCTTCCACTCATATATGTATATGATTTCGACGAATGCTCGTTATCGATTTGAAACTTATATGGAAAAAACTAATGAAAATCAGCCAAGACCCATCCGAAGCGTAATGAAGGAAAACCGAAAGCCAGGCGAAACATCAGCAAAAGTGAAGCTCGGGCAAAAGCGAATTAAATTAAATTAAATGAAAACTAAATTCAAATGAGTTTTCGGTGGCATTAAGAGGACAGACAGCAAAGCAGGGGCACAAAAAGAAGTAAGGAGCGACTGGGAATCGGAATCGCTTAGGGCCTGTCCTTTGGTATCCGCTGATTGTTGTTATTATTTCTTGTGCTGAACGGGTTTTTGTAATGAATTAATCCTCACAGCGCTTGGCAATTTGACTGTTGGTGGCTTTGGCTTCGTTTCGATGCAAATCAGCTGATGGCCTGACAGTTGACCAAGCTGGCACAGTGTCCTTGGGCTATTTGTGTAAATAAACCCATTTGTAATAAGATAAAACTCTATTCAGAAAAAAATTAAATTTCGAGGAAAGGCCACACATTTATTTAATATTAATATTTTGAAAAAGGTATTATTTAGTATTAACAAAACAATAATTTTGTACAACAATTTAACATTTTATAATAAACAGATTTAGTAGCTTGTGTAAATGAAAACATGCACAATTTAGCATAAATACTTTGACTTTTAAATAATTTTTAAAAAAATATTATATGAAATAAAAAAAACATTTCTTAAGCTACGGTATGTCTTATACCTAATAAATTAAATGAGGGAGTTATTTGAATGTAGTTAAATGTATTTTTTTGCTCACCTTTTTATGAGAAATTATGAAAAATAATGGGAATTCTTACCTTACATACCGTATAGATGAAATGAGTGAAATAATAAAAGGTTTCTCAATAAAATATTAATAATTTATTTTTAATTTTCCCCAAGTTCGTACCACTGCCACCCAATCGCTGTACTTGACGTCTCAACAAAACGAGACGAAAATGAAATAAAACAAAATCAGCCAAAAGCAAAGCAGCGCAAAACACCAGCATCAGCAGCTTGCAAAGAGACAAATGCAAATTGCATGATTTCTTTTGTAAATAAGGAACTGATGAGCAGGAGCAGAAATCGCGGGGCTTTGGGCCAAATGCTATAATGGGATGGGGAAGTGGCAGCTGGCGGACTCGTCGCGAAATGAAATCGATGGCCCCCAGCGATTGACATGTGCAGGCAGAGGACAGTTGGGGACAACTTATTGTCGATGCAAAATAAGTTGTCTTGCCATCGACGGAAATTAGTTTAATTGTACGAAGGAGTCGCCCAGCGGATGTGGCGGCAGCTGCAGCGCTCCGAAAAATGCAAAAAGCAAAAAGCATCCAACTTTTCGGTTGCTTCCCGGGGAGGTGATTAACATTTAACTGAGGTACCGAGGGGTGGCCGGCCAAATTGTGCATTCCATCAAACATTTATTTAAACTTTTGCGGCCCAGTTGCCAGGATCTGATGCCTGATGGGCAGCGGCCGAAAAAAAACAGGAGTATAAATAAAATGCATCGCATACTTTTTGGCGTAACCGCATAAAACAATTTTCATTTCCTTTCAACTACCAGAGCAATAAAATATATATAGGTATATCCACATGCAGAAAAAAAGGATGCGGAGTCCTCCGGTTTGCTGGCTCGGACCAGGTAACATCGAAACAATTTTTAACCATTGTCAGCGGCCACCCTGCTGTCGATGCGACCAGGGCGCGAATTACAATGTTTGAACAGTTCGGCTGTCCACTCAACGTCTATGGAAATGCGTCTGACGGGAGGGAGGGGATCGGACTTTAATGGCCACGCATATCCGGTGAGTGCTGGAGCAGGCCTCAAATGGATCAAGGATATGGGCAGTAAAGAGGTCGGTGTCGTCCCTTTTTGGCGCACAAACTTGTGACGCCAGGAAAACAGGTGGAAGCTCTGCCGTTTTTCGAACAGCTTACCACAAAAATCCATTGCGGTCGCGTTTCATTTTTGAAGATGTTGCTTTTCATTCTGCTACACTAGATTAATATAAGTTTTGTATCATTGGTTTTATACTTTTTGTTCTATAGACTTAGAAAATATGAGATATTTTAAGACTCAACTCAGAAAGCTTTATTTATTTGTTTCATATTTTCTTTTTCTGTAAATACATTAAGATAAAATATTTCATTGTTGTGGCTCCAAATTTCCCTCCATTTTTCCCTAGTAAAGCTCCGAAAGTAGTTGGCAGGACCCGAAGGACCTTCCGCTCTTACTGCCGGCGTTTGTGCCTCAAACAAATTAGCCTCGGCAAACAAAGTGGACTAGTGCATGATAGCCCTAGAGCAACAACAATAACGACAGCGGCTGCTTGTAATTAGTGGCAATAACAAAAAACTTCATGGCATACTTGCAGGTCCTCAAACGTGCGCCAGTGAGTGTGTGTTTATTTTTATGCCCAGGCTTCCTCTTCCTCTTGGCCCACTGTGTGCATTTAAGTATGTTAACAAGGAGCAGAGCGTGGATGAGGAACTGCAATTGCAACAATTGTGCATCTAAATAATAAAAAATAAAAAAAAACACGGACGTAGCGTACTTTTCTGGGCCCCAGTTTCTGTTCCAGTTGAAGCGCCAAGTGCCGCTCACTCAAATAAAAAAATTGCCTCTCGTTGTCAGTTTAATTATGACATAAAAATGCCCGCAAGTAATTTGACATCATTAGCCCCAGCCAAAGGATGATGGGTTCAGGAGGGCTGAGTGGGCGGGCAGGGCATGGGCGGGGGCTCAGCAGGACGACAAACTCAACGAGGGCACAATTGTCAGCGGAAGTGAGCACACAACAACACACTCATCGCCCCCGTCTTTGCCTTTAACCCGTTGTTTTTGTAGCTTTCAGTTTGGTTTTGTTGTTGCAGCATGTACACATTAGAAAATAATTTAAATACAAATTTAAAAAGTATTCAAAATTTAAATATTACAAGTAATCAATTTATTAGGTAAAAAGAAATTCCTGGGAAATTTCCTTCAACATCCTAAATATTTTATCTCAATAATTCTATTCTTACCTCTAGAGATGTTTTCCTCGTCACTATGAGGTCAATTTCAAAACAAGGGGAATACGAAAACATAACTGATATTTGTTAGCTGAACTAAAATGGAAAAAACTGTGAATAGGAGGTGAACAATGATTTATAACAATATAAAACAAGAGAGAACGCTATAGTCGGGTTGTTGTCCCGACTATCTAATACCCGTCACTCGGCTAAAGGGAGTGCGAGGGAGATGGAGATATAAACTTTGATCAGCAATAACTTTTTAACGAATGGTCCGATTTAAAAAATTTCTTCTACATTTCGATAGGTATTGATAAGCACAACAAAACTGCATTTTTACTTTTCCGAAATATTTAAATTTTTAAAATCGTATATTAGCTATTGTGGGCGTTAGAGGGGGCGTGGCACCTTCTTGAAATAAACTTGCGCTGCGTAGGAACTCCAAGAATCTTCATGCCAAATACCAATCCTCTAGCTTTTATAGTTTCCGAGATCTCAGCGTTCATACGGACGGACAGACGGACAGACGGACAGACAGACATGGCTAGATCGACTCGGCTAGTGATCCTGATCAAGAATATATATACTTTATGGGGTCGGAAACGCTTCCTTCTCCCTGTTACATACTTTTGCACGAATACAATATACCCTTTTACTCTACGAGTAACGGGTATAAAAATGCAACTGACTCAAATAAAAGGTTATTGTTATTGGTATTTAAAATTTAAGAAAACCGTAATTTACATTTGCCCTTTTGTTTATATTTTTAAGAATGGCCTACCAATTAAATAGCTTTTTGCAAATAAATGGTTTCTGGTTTTTTTCTATACATATAAAATCAAAAAAAAATCATTTTTAATTTGAGGAGACGTTTTAGGTTTCTGTAAAATGGTTTGGCTTTTCTTCAATTTTTCTGCTAACCTTTCTCAATTACGATTTTAAAATTTTCATACAGTACCTCTAGCTTCGACTATTTTACAAACAAAGACAAATAATTTAACACAGTTTTACAAATTTAAATTTTTATTAAAATTCATGGACTAAAAAAGTCAAAATTAAACGGAAATAAAGATGTAAAAAAAAAATTTTTTGTATTAACTTTTTTTAAAATTTAAAATGTTTTCCCTTCAGGGCTGATACAATTTCCCCACATTTGTTTGACATTATATCGGCCAAGTGTACTGATTCCTACTAATTAAGCGGCGTAAGTAAGTTCTCGTCCCTCGACGTCTATTTCCACATGCAGTTTGTGACTGCAACAATAGTTTTGCTGCACTTTGCAGGGCTGGAAATACGAGACAAGTGTAAGTGGCATTCCGGCAGTCTAAGCTCAATTAGGTGCCCATACATACGAATGTATCTACACATATATATGCCTCTCATTTCGACTTATTTGCATACGAAGACCAGCAGGGGGCAACGAAATTAAAGTGGCACGAATAGGTGTAATGCGAAATTTTGCCTGGGAAAATGGTTTTAG
This sequence comes from Drosophila prostipennis, assembly GCA_037075205.1. Lineage (NCBI taxonomy): Eukaryota > Metazoa > Arthropoda > Insecta > Diptera > Drosophilidae > Drosophila > Drosophila prostipennis. The sequence continues at coordinate 218,523 of JBAMCJ010005005.1, read as the reverse complement.
CCATTTGGGCTATGCGGTAAGCGGTAGCTTTGTCCCGCTCGAGCGTCGGCTATGGTCGTCCCTGTCTAACCGAATTGCTGGCCGGGCATGTGACATAATCCCATCGCCTGCCAAAAATTCTTCGGGCTCCGAAAATCTTGCGTAGAATGTTGAAAATCATGCTGAAGTCTACTCCAATGCTTCGGGCCAGGTGTCCTTGTTGTTGTTGTTGCTGTTCTTCTCGTCCTGAGTGCGCTTATGCCAGTGTGAGTGTGGCTTATGATTTCTGAGACGCACACACACACAGTATATAGGATGCACATGCAAATAATTTTTCTTAATTTCGTTAGTCCTTGTGTGTGGGCTGCTAAAGTGCAAACAAGCCAAGAGATCCAGAGGCACACACACACAGGCAGGGACAAAACATACTAGGACTAGTGATACATAGATGATTTGTATATGAATATGCGATAGGCATCTAAAGCACATAATGCTAAATTTATGAGCCGACTGCACACTCACATCCCACTCGAAATGCATGGGCTGCAAATGAATTGAAAATTTGCAAATTTGCTGCATTGAAAGCGAATTGATGTTGGGACGAACGCAATGTCTTGTGCCAGGACTTAGTGGTTTTCGTTCCGGTGTGGGTGACTTCAAATTAAGAGAAATGTTTTATGCAATAAACCAAATGAAAATGTTGATTAAAGTTTTGCTTTTTCATTTTCCTGGCCAAATTGGACAAAAACTGCAGGGCAATCTGAGGGAATAAAAAAAGTTTGTATAGAGTATGTGTTTTTGATAAACAAATGTGAATTTGTATGAAAATCTTCTATATAGCTTATGCTTTAAAGAATATCATACCAACAATTATTTGCGGTTTATTATAAAATTTCTTAAAAATGCGTTTTTAGTTTACTATTAAACTATGTTAAACATTTCTTATCTGTCCGTATTTGATTTGTTTTATGTATGAAAATGGTTTTAGATTCCTACCTGTGAAAAATTTGGTTTTTGTGTAAAGTCACCATTTTCAGTTGGCATCATTCAATTTCCATAATTGAAGTACTAAATAAATGGAATAAACTTGTGCTTAACATTTAATATGACACAAAGTCATATTTAATTTTATTGGCACGGCTTCGCTGCATGCTGTGTGCATTTAACCCCACCCCAAACCGTCGGCTGCAATTGACCCGATGCCAATTATCAGCCCCGTTGCAGCAGCCTGCCCCTCCCCCTTCCCCTCTCCACGTCGCTGGGCCAACATGGATGCGCTGACAGCGACAAACTGTTTTTGTGGCCAGCGGCAACCGCATTATCGAAATCATGGCAATGGCCACAGAGCGTCGCGGGTTGGCCAATAACAGTCCAAAAATGCAATTTTACGTTTTCAATTAATAAACATTTGGCGACTGACTCCGGTCAGGGTTACGGTGGACGATGGTCCGGACTTCGGGACTCCGGACTCCGGAGATCGGAGGGACGAGGGACGAGGGAGTCCGCCCAGGAGTCGAGGGACCTGAATCGAAGGCTCCAGAGTCGTGTATTTTACATTTGCGGCTGCATAATTTGGTAAATCATTAACGGTAGAGCAAAGAGCCGTGAAGCGATGACCGCAATATGCCAGGGAGGATTTCGCCAAAGGATTTCACGTGAAAGAAGTGTTGGATTGAAGAGCACGTCTAGAGGGCGAGGTAATGTGAACGTTATATCAAACATTTAAGGCATTCAAGGCTTAATTAAAAAAACACTTTGCAAAGCTTGAACAATAAGTTTTATACTCAAATGTATTTTTAAATTTTTTTGTAGCCGAGAAATAAACAGATGAAGGCTGAGATTTTTTATTCAAATTGCATTTTATTTTACCAATATTTATATATTGCCTCTCGAACAGCAAGATTAATTAAATTTTAACGAAATCACCTGTAATATTTCTTCAAACGCCACAAGGATTGTTGATTATTTCCAACTATTATATTTTTTATGACATAAAGTTTAGTTACCCACAAGCTCGCCCCGTTCCTTCAACAAGGGTTAAATGTCCAGTGGACCAACAGATAAGGGTTATCGAATTTTAAAATATAATATTCATATTTACTATTGAACACGCAGCATAATTTCGGAGAAAAAACGCTCTGCCTTCTTGTGCTTAAATATTTTTGTTTTAATTTTAACTTGTATGTTACATTTACCCCTACCCTCTCCTTCTCGCTCGCTCCCCCTCCATCTGTCTCTTTCTGTCGGCCAGGAACCCTTCCCTCTTTCTGCATTTCCCATTTTCCCCGCCGCCCATCGAGCTGTATACCCAATCCTGCTGCCTGCCTACACACGCCCATTGCTAAAAAAGAAGAAAATGTAACAAATGCCGGCAAAAACTACGCAATGGCGGCTCGGTAAAAAAAGCTGCGGCGGCAGCGGGGAAAGGCCAGAAAACAACGGCAACAACAAAAGTCGTACCCACACAAGGCTCCGCCCACCAAAAAAAAGGCGGGCAGCGCTGTCGGCGTCGCAGCAGCGAAAGCGGCAAGAAATCAACACAAAAAAATACAAAATGCCTATAGTTGATTTTTGACAATTTTTTTGCATGCTGACTTTTTGAGCTTTATTTTCGTATATGCAAATGTGTGTGTATCGACGGGAGTCTTGCTCGCTGTTTTGCGATGAACACCGCTGTTTACTTTATTTTCACCTGTTTCCTGCCTTACTGCATTCAGTTTGAGGCGAGCCTGCCAGTTTATTGATAAACATTGATGACTGCCGATGAGCCGAAGGGTGGAGGAGCGGGATGAAGTCAGGAGAGTCAGGCGATAAAGGGTTAAGCACATTTTGAATAAAAAGGGAGTGTACAATAGGAGCTAATCGGACATTTTCTCTGATAATGTTGGAATTGTTTGTAATTAGTATGGTTTTAAAATCACTCTTATTAAGTTTGCTGTGAATTACGACTGAATAATGTCTAATTTTAACTCTTTAGTATTCATGTTGTACTAAATATTATAAAGTTCATATTTTGTGTTTTACTTTCTAAACCGAAAGTTTAACTATAACACTCCCGAAAGTATTCATTTAAAACTCATCTTATTTAAATATATTTGAAACTCAATAGTTTAGAATTAATGTACAAATATAAATCGTCGTATATAAATTGCATTCATTTTTAAATTAACATTTTTTTTTTAAATCTATCGATGATAAAACCTCATCTGAAAGTCATAGAGTTAACTAGTAAGTTTTAATAAGATTTTAATGAAACTTTTCTATAAGGCGCTTAAAGTGCTTACCCATTTCATGATTTCAAAAACACTCATTTTAAACACCACACTTATCGGTACATTTGAATTTGAAGCCCGTTTAATGGTGTACACTGTACATATTTAAGGATAAAGCCAGTTTTAATTAAATCCAAATTTGTCTGTTTCGCTTTAGGGCGAGATCTTGTCTTAATTTGCCGCCTTATCGCCTTTATCGGTTTTAGCCCGATGCCAATCACTTTAATTGCAGCCATACCCGGCGTATGCGTAATGCGTTGACCCCAACGGCCGAACACACAGCCAAATGAAAATCGCATTCCAATTGAGCGGCTTTTAACAAAACACTCGAAACGAGCTGTGTTTTGTGCCTTTCAGAGAAGGATGGGAATGCATAAAGATGGGAATGGACGGAAAGGCGGGCGAGGTCCTGTGGCGGGCCACATGAATCATCATAACGACAAGTGGTCGTGCTAAATGGAAGGGGATCAGCCGATTTTATAGTTAGGCCCGTGAACGGGGCGCCAAAAGTATGCCACAGAATCAAACACACACACAGACAGCAGACACAAACACATACGCAACACGGAAATCTGTTATTTGTTGTGTGTTAACAAGAGGAAGAGTGCCAAGGGGGCGGGGGGCGGCTGCATTCTGGCAATGGTCCAGGGGGCGTGGCTGGCACGCAACATTTTATGCATATCCGTTTTTGGCCGCAGCAACAGTTGGCCAGCCGGCAAGTTTTTAAAGTCAAACGCTTTTTGTGTTTAAAGTGGCGAACGACCTTGACACATTTCGTCCCCCCAAAAAAAAGGGGTTTTACTTGGGGCGGAAATGGCAAAACGAGCTGCAAACGTCTCTAGTCGGAACCAAAAATATATTGCATACTTCGCCACTGAAGTTTCCACACAGACAGACAGACACAAGGAATCCTTGGAGTGTAAAGAGAGAGATAGAGGAGGTAGAAAGGTGGGCAGGACCAAAAACCAGTTGGCAGGAAAAACTCGGGCCACTCGCTCGAAAAAGTATGCTACGTTTTTTCACCCACCCTCATGTGTGTGCGAGGGTGCTTGCTTGTGTGGGTGGCAGTCCTTGAAAAGGCATTTCTCACACAGCGGGACAATGTCTAAGCCAGCCCAAGTTGAACGAACGTCCATATCTCCTGCTCCTTTTGCCCTGCCCCAGCTCCTTTTCTCCGCTTTTTTCTTCCACACTTCCACTCTTCCGTCTGCCGAGTTTGTTTGCGTTTTTATTGCCACTTCCCCCGGTCGCTTTAAGCCGGCGCTAAGCGACCTTGACTGAGGACGACCCAGAGAAGATGTCCTGCATATTTCAGCGCTTCGTGTTTGGACCATGTTTAGCAAGCCACTGCAACTGCAAAAGGCAACGGGCAATAGGCAACAGGCACTTCCCATTTTTCGATGCGCACTGCAACTGCATTTTCCTTTTCCGCCCACTCGTTGCAGTTTTTCCGGGCGATGAGCAAGGACATGGGGTGGCCGCAGGACGAGGAACATGCACTCGGACATGGACACTATTGTCGCCTGTCTGCGTGCGTCTGCCACCCACCGGCCACCCTTCACTCCGTCCTTCAGCCAGCCTGTCTGTAGACTGTCTGGACAGCGGACTCCGGACTCCGGACTCTCGACTCGGACTCACTTTCATTCATTGAAGCCTTTGGCTTGCTATTTGGCCATTGAGCTCATAACTGACACCACCTCACTGTCCACACCACCCCCTTTCTCCTGTCTCCTGCCATCAGAATCCTGAATCCTGATCCCAACACATTGCACTCTCATCTTTTTTTCCTTTTTGGCTATGATTTGCTCGAAGCGCCTTCGGGTGACCTTCAACAAATTTTGAAAAGTATGGAAGTAGAAGGTGCCGTCCTTCCCTTGCAGCTCTCCATTTCAGCTGCCCTGTGTAACACCTTAAAAGAATGGTATCCTAAGGAAACGAGACCTTTAAAACCGGTAATATAAATAGAAATACTAAAAACAAAGAGTCAATCATTAGAATTATAGAAATTTTTAGTGAGTTTGTAATTTTAATTCTCTAAAAAAGCTGTCTAAAAGTATGCAATGAAATAATTTAAACGAAAGTAAACTGTTTAGTAGAATGAACTTCTTTGAAGTTCTCACTTTGATTTGTCAAATTTTGGGTACACTTAGAAAAGATTATGATACTATAAAAACAACAATCTGTGATTAATCTTAAATCTTTAATTTTCTATATACAAGACGAGATTACAAAGATTATTACATAGTCTGCAAAACATCTTCATCCGCCGTTAACCCCCACATGGCAAAGCCATTCCCGATTTGGCGCCTAAGGTCCTCTGTCATCCAATCAGCAGGATTCCTAGTTGCCAGGCCAATGGCAGACGCAGTTGCCAAGTGCCTCCAATTGGCGTGGCAAAAAACGCGGGCGCGTTTTTGGATAATGAGCAAAAAGTTGATGAAAAACATCGCGGAGTTTACTAAACAGTATGCCAAATGGGGGATGAAAATGCCGAAAGCGAATGGGCAAAATTAAACGAAGTTAGCTTGCTTATAGGGAAATGTGAGAAGGATAAAATTGAACTCGTAAAAAGAAATGTACTGTATTATTTAACTGCTGAGAGAAATAAAGAATAATTTCTCTGATTCTTACTCCTCTAAGTTTTCTCCGCCATCCAAGGTAAAACTGTAATGAAAATTTATCACATGAGGATCAAAAACTGCTACATGCCAGATGCTGACAGATTAACCAAAATGAGACCCCCAGCTACAAGGCAGCAAACTAACCAAGCAACTAACATCGGCAACAACAAATCGAAAACCTTTTGAACTACAAGCAAATCCATTTCACACAATTTATGTACAAGTTTATTTCGCGCTTCCAATTTTCCGTCGATGTCGATTTGCTTTTTGGGTGGCTCAAAGCATTTCGATTTGGACTTGCACTTGGACTCGAGTTGCTGCCGCCGCTGCTGTGGCTTTCCACAGAAATGTTAACAAGCTCTTAGCAGCCCCACTCACACACACTGGCACACACTCGCACACTCATGTCCAGACGCGAGTGTGTGGGGCTGAGGACCTGGCCGATGTCTAGATTGGCCTGGCCTGGCTCTCGGCTTGCTTGGGGTCCGCTGCTTAACCCTACAAATACCTAAAACATCAGTAGAAATTGTATTTTGATTTTAATATTTATTGGTAAAGTCATCTCTGAAATCCACCATTAAATTATACGCAAACGAGATTTCAATGATTATCGGAGTTACGGATTTGAAATGTTTTCTTGCATATTTTTCAGTATTATTCAGTACAATACTGATTATTGTAATCGCATGGAACTCTTAAGTGCATCAATAAAAAATTCACCAAAATTCCTTTCTAAGAGATTTTTGTATACCATCATTATATCTATTTTTAAGTTTTTTATTTTGTCACTTATCATATATATTTTACATAAATATTACTTGAACAAATAAAATCTAGAAATAAATAACTTATAAAGCCAACCTGCTTTAAACCTGAAGGGTTAAGATAGTGAAAATTACAAGCCGCACTCACTGCTGGCAGTGCAAGTGGGAAAGAGAGCGGAAGCGAGTGAGCGAGCGAGAGGGGACGTTTGGAGACCAGCCCGTTTAGACAGTGACAGAAAATATGTGTGCGGAGAAGGCAAATGGGGGAAGGGAGAAGTTGGGTACCGAGTCGAAGCAGAGAGACCATGCGCGGATCCACGGGGGGTGATATGGGTGATATATCACCCCCCACTCGAGTGAAAAATTAAAGAAAATTTGGTTTTCAAAAAGTATGCAACCAAAAAATTGGTCTCATATCACCCCCCACAACAAAATCCTAGATCCGCCACTGAGAGAGACCCATGCATTCCTAATCTTGTTCGCTGAATTCGTAATCTCATTAAATTTACATATTAATCAAGGGATTTTAATTACTCTTACACCGCATTGCCAATGCCAGTGCCAATGCAAAACCAATGGCAAAGGTAGTGGCAGTGGCCAAAAAGGAGGCTCTCGAAATGAGCCAGGCCAGACCAAGTCCAACGTCCTGAAGTGAGGCATAAGCAGTTCTTGAAATCGCTACGTCTCAGTGAATGATGCACTGAGAAAAATGGCTTGAAAAATTTTATTATTGGCCTGGCTAAAGTATTACAACTTATCTTAGATGTTTTATATTTTATTAAAAAGTCGCCACAATTGATTCATACAGTTAAGCATGAAAGCTTGAAGTAGTAAAATAATTTTACGCTGATCTTGAAAATTAATTTGATTTTTCGAAGTGCACCTAGTTGGAATGAGTTCGGAGACTTTCTGGAAAGGGGGGACCAGAATCAGAGACTGCTGTGGTCGTCGCTGTCGTCGTTGTCTTGGCGTGTGGACCCTCATAATTTAATTGGACTTTGTGTGGCGCATTGGCGATGGCTCGATGTGGCAGTGGTTCGGGCCATGGCTAAGACAGCCACTCGAAGTGGGCCCCCCTGGCCCGCCGCCCCTGTCTTCACTCGCTCCTTGGCGAGGCAGAAAGGATTACACGAATTTGCGTGTCAGGCGTCAATGTAAAATCGCAATAAATGAAACTAAATTACAAACTAAAATGCAAAATTAGCAGGAGGGCCCGGGCCCCCAATCCACCCCTTTATTTGCGGATGTGCGGGTGTCTCTGTGTGCACTGAAAAATGTTATTATTACAATTTGTAATGTTTACTTTATTTAAAATTGTTTTGGATTTTTGTCTTCTAACTTTTTTTTTACTTACAAAATATATATAAAATGCATTAATTACACTATGCAGCATCAAAAATTTACCTCGATGGATGCGACAACACTATTACTATTTTGACCGCAGCTGTATGCTTTTATGTTTTTTGACTATGTTTTCTAAAATTTGTTTCTCCCTTAATAAAAATCCTAAAATTGTTCTAAGTATGGGGTTTGAAAGATAAAGAGTGCATCTTTTAAAAAACTTTAACATCGAATCAAACCATGAATCCGTTTGCCTCTGAGAGCTCCGGAAAGTTGGCCGATTTCAGCATTTTTCGAACTTTGAGGTCCTTTTGCTAAGAATCCTTGCGTCGGGGAACTTTTTGGAAAACGCAGTTTAACTTAGGAATTCGTAACGAATCCAAAAATATATCATCCATCGAGGTAAATTTAAAAAGCATTAAAAATGCTGCACAGTGTTATTTATATTACAATTTTTTATTATAATAGTTTAAGCAGCTCATGAAATGCGAGTTAGGTTCTAAATTGTATTGACTACTTCTAATGTACTAACATATTTTCCGCACGTCATTATTGGGAAGAATTTGAATAGATGATCAGGTTTTGCAGGAAAATATTTCAAGAATTAAACAAATTTTATTTCCAGTGTGAATACAGCTCCCCGCATTATCATCAGATGTGGCTATGCGTGCTCTCTAGCTGGTGGTGTTTCTCAGGTCTGTGTAATATGCATAATGTTTGCCTGAATTCTATCTGAGATATGTGGGTTCCCGGAAGGCGGTCGAGGAGGCTTCGGAGATGCAGGGCTATGTGTAGGAGTTTTTGAATATTTCCCTCTGCCCTGTCAAATCAAGCGTTTATATAGGTAGATCCCTATGCCATGACCATTAACATCTTTGCTTGTTTGCCCATAATTCGCCAGCAATAGGGATTAAGTAAGGCGAAGCTTTGCCGTGGATCCTCCAAGCTCTTCCATCATTGAGTGAGGGACGCAAAGCTTGGGGGGATGGAAATTTATGGCATTTATAATGACTACTTTGTGGCCATGTTGCAGCAGACACAGTTTTAAGGCTTCATAAATTATAAAAAATAATTATAATGAGATCAATTTTTAATCGCCATCCAGGCCAAAGAAGCGATTCGAAGGGAGGATCGGGCCAGGAGCAGCGGGCCAACTTCCTGGCCAGATGGAGATGGCAGAGAGCAGCAAACGTTGAAGGTGTAATTATTATCATATCCTGCATCGCATAAACAACCATCCCAAGTAGAGAATGGCCAGCAACAACTGGCGAGGAGAACTGGCAACATGAAATACAACACTCGCGCCTAAACACGCAGCACCATCCTCATCATCAGCGGGCTCTTCCGCCGCCGCCTCCCCACTTGCCCACATACCCACCTACCCAGATCCCAGATCCACCTCCTCTCCACCGCCCATTAGAATCCCGAGGAGCTGGAACCCTGAGCAAACACATCCAGGCGAGCACTTTGGTGCAAACATTTAGAGTAGCAACTCGTAAAACTTCAATTTAAGACACGTAATTTGCAATTCACTCGAGTGCAGATTAGAAGCGGCATGTCCACCATCGCAGAAGGGGGTGGGGATGGGGTGGGGCACCAGGGGGTTAAGCAATGGGAGCTAGCGTTGGGAGTGGCCAACTGGCCACGCAGCCGCTGATGATGATGATGATGATGGTGAGACGGCAATGGGTACACAAAACAAAAGATAGATCATTTAAAACGTACAATATCAATAGGTTTTTAATATGAGGATCAAAATTGATTAATTTTCTGTTAAATAATATTAAAAACAATTTTAATAGATGTACACCATAATTTTAAAAGAAGAAATTCTTATAACCTAATAACTTTTTAAATACTTTATGAATTATCATTTTACAAATTATTCTTTTTGAGCCAATATAAAAATGTATCTCAAAAATTATCTTTAAAATTCACAAAAACTTTTTTGGTGTAAAAGAATTTAAAGAGCGAGGATCCTTAGCTAGCATGTAAGCTCTCCGTTGAGATCTTCCTATGATCAGCCTGTACGAGTACTTAGCAGGCTGGTTAGATCAATTATAGAAGTGGAGGACTTATTAAACGAGACTTTTATAAATGACTAAAAATACGTACACCACAGATTACTTGATTGCATTCTAGGAAGGCTTATTAATAAGCACAATGATACAGATACTTGAGAAATAGACCCCAAAGTTTTCTTTAATTACTCTAAATCAGTAAGGTTAAATTAGGTGATTTAAAAGAGAAACTCAATAGCAACTAGGAATTACAAATGAATAAAATATGTTATTATATTTTACATCCTTTATTAAACTAGTTCAAAGTTCAAAAATTGTTTGGTCTTCACATACCTTCTGAGTTTTCGAAAACCTTATAGATTTTTTCTCCCATCCCATTGCCACATTCAGATATTCTGGCCGAAGTCAATAAGTGTTTCCAATGCCTTTTAAGATCCCAGGGGATTGGGCGGCTGCTCCCGCCCTAATCCTTGAACCCATAAAACTTCGTCTCATCTGTGGCAGTGGCTGCCTCATCTGCTGGCCAACTACTTGGCCAACTGGACCAGCAGCCACTTCTACAACAATAACAACAGCAGGCAAAACAGGCCGCGATTTTAATCGACTTTAATCAAAGAAATTTCATATGTGACCACGCCCACATGCAATTATGTTTAAGAATGCAAAACGATTTCGCCAAAGGAGGCGGCGCGGGGAAGTGGAAGCGAGAAAATTAAAACTGGCAAAAATAAATAAAAAAGGAGATGATGTAGAGGAGGACCAGGAGGAGAGCAGGAGAACTTCAGCGAAAGGCTACAAGGCAGAAAACATAAATTTAACAGCAAAAAGAAATATTATTATGAATGCATTAACCACCCGAGCAGAAGAAGAAGCAGCAGCAGCAGCTAAGCGAGGCTGCCTAATTATAAAGTCGTGAGTCTGGGGAACAGGAACAGGTTACCTCCGATTCCGATCCCGATCCCAGCCGAACCGAGAGCCAAGTTGAGCCGGATCGGCTCGCCCATGAATGAATGCGGAATGAATGGCCCAGACCCGTTCGAACTGGCCCGAAAAAAACAAAAAGAAAAAAATAAAAATAAAAGGAAGAACCGAACTGGCGAAGGAAGAAGGCTGCCAAAGGTTATGCAAAACGCCGAATGTGCTCTCGACTAATCATTAAAATTATACCTATCTATAGGCCAGAGTCACATAAATCTTTTATTGATTTATGCTGGCGGGAAATGCACTTTTAATTGGCTGCGTTCCGATCCACTCTCATAATTAGAGCTAATTTTAATGCCGCCAGAGAAGCATTCGCGTTCGCATAAATCACCCAAAAAGGAAGTGAGTCATAAAAGTGGGCTGGCTCCAGGGTTGCCAATGGTTCGACTGCAGCAACGGCAGTCTAGACTCCAGAGTTGACAAAGCCCGGAGAGAAGCCACAAGTCCTCGGAGCCTCGTAAGTCTCGTAAGGCCCGCTCTACGAGTGTGCCGAAGGTGGTGCGTTCAATTAAAAAATACTTTACGATATTACAAAATTACCACGTACCAGGGTGGTGGCATTGGTGGATCGGTAAGGCGTTGTTCTGGAAGAATGGGCGGTGGCAAGGGCATAGGAGTCAGCCTCCTTGCGAAAGCCAGCAGCTCAGCCGAAGCTCAAGCCCAGGCTCCAGAGCCCCGTCCTCCGAGGGAACGCATGCGCATAATTCGAATGGCATTAAGTACGCCACTTGAGGCACAAACTGCGCCTGGAATTTCTGCGCACAGTGGCACAAGGTAAACCTATTTTTTATAGGTTAAGAACTAATAAAATATTTGGCTGTAAGAAATACACCTAACATACTATAATAAATTCAAATACTATTATAATTAAAACGGACGTAAAGGACCATAATTCGTTTCTTGTTTCATATTGATACAAATTTAAGATCATTATAAAGTACAATTTATACTTTGAAAATACTTTGGATTTAACTCTTTGTAAAATAGTAATAATTTTTCTGAATATCAAATATTTGATAAACTTTTAGAACATAAATAGGTTTTGATAATATAAATAAACATGTTTAATAATATAAAACTTTAACTTCAAACTATTGTATTGCCTTTTTCCAAATTTGTTCTTTACAGAGGAAGGTCAGTCCTTTAGAAGTTCACAACATCCCGAATAAAATGTCGCCTTGCCTTGTCTAGAATACTTCTTAACTAACTATATTTCTTGATGTGAATCGTCCCACTGTTGCGCCTCGTGAGGCTTCCGTGTTGCCTTTGGGCGCTTTTTAATGCTGTTGCTGTTACAGTTGCCCGTGTAGCTGTAGTTGTTTTGATTATTGTTTCTGGGCAACGAAGGCAATGGTTAAAATAAGACAGAAAGCAATAATAAAAATTCAATAATATTAAATTTTTATGCGCGCGAAATTATTGCAGACGGCGCATAGTTTGCGGACATGCTTGGCAAGGAATGCTGAAAGGAGTGGGGCGACTGTGGGAAGGGGGGCGCGGGGCGAGGACGAGAAGTACCATCGAAGGCGATTGACTCCAGCTTTAAGTACAATAACAATTAGCATTCGAATGCTCGGTGCCGGAGTCCATTCATTTGTCAGTTAGCACCTTCCGCATTCGCACACCAATCTCCGCTACACCCTCTCTGTCTTATTTGATAGTCCCGTCTTTCTCTCTGTTATGACAGCAGGAGTCTTTGTTTGGTCCCTGTTAAATTCTACCCGACTTCACAGAGAAAAAATAACGAATTTTCCAAAAATTCAGAATCGTATGAGATCCATAAATCTTGTTTTGGGAGTTTATTATTAAAATATTGTTAAATTTGTTTTAAAATATTTTATAACTTTTAATTATTTGGTAAATGTTAAGAATATTAATTTGTGGAAACTCTACATTTAAAAGTTTATTAATTTGCTTGTTTATAACAAATAATAATATTTTATTTGCATGCGAATTTCTTTTTTATTAAATCGAATACATGAAGATGTAAAACTCTTTTCAAATCATTCCAAAAATTTGATTGATTTCTTAAGTATAAACAAGATTTTTTAAAATGATCCCTAATTTAAAATTGAATTTGTTTCTGTATCTCTCCATTCTCCGCTCTCAGTGCCTTGTGATTAAACTTCAACTAATTTGGTGCTCCCGAAGAAACCGGTCGGGAAGTCTTGGCCAAGTCCAAGTGCTGCTGCCGCCTTTTCCCTGATGCCAACGCCCCCCTTTCCCTTCCGTTCACCGCTGGCTAAGCGAATGAATTATGTTATTTGAAATTAGTTTGTGCCAGGCTTTCAAAACTCCTCCAAGTCCAGATACACTCACACACACTCACTCACACGATTCCAATCCCACAATCTGAGAGCTGGCAGCGCCTGCGGAGTAATCAGGTTAATTTTAATATGTTTTGTATGCACCGTCCCTCTCCTGCCCCCGCTCCCTCCTTTGGCTTCATGGGCATGACGACGCCGTCGCCGGTTAATGGAAAAATATCTCAAATGATGCTGGCCAGGATGCCTTTTGTAATTAGCAGCCATTTCAACGAGAGCCATCCAGCAAAGGAAAAAAGTTTGCCCGCTCTTAATTACTCTCCCCTCTCTGTCATTGAACCTCCCTCTCTCTCTCTGCTGAGGCCCCCCTTGATCAGTCTTCATAAATAGATTTATTAATTGGTCTTGATTGGGAGCCAAAATATCGAAGAGGAATTCTCTAATTCTATAGCTTTAATGTTCTAAAATAATTTATTGTACTCAATGGAGTATACAAATAAGCGATTTCAGGTTAAGGGTATCTCCGATCCGGTGTCGTGGGCGATCCTTTGCCTCTATGGTCTTTACGGCTTGTCTAGGCGATAATTTTAATGTTGTTTGGTTTATACACGTTCGACTATTTCACTTCATTTTTCTTACACCACCGAGCGGCGCTGACAAGTTTCGGAACGTTGCTGAAAATGTGGCCACAGTTTGCCCCGTGGCACTATGGCAATATATTAGACGCAGTCGGGGGACGGGAGATTTGCATTTAATTACGGGCGGTCGGCGGTTGGGGGAGGGTCCGTGGAGTACGCCCGAAAGCCAAGTTAAGATCGAGTCAAGACGCTGGTCTGCGTGTGTGTTCCAAGGCAAACGGACTGAAATGATAATTACAGAAAGCATGTAAGCTCAAGAGAAGGACGGAGAGAGATGGAGAGAGAGAGAGGGGCATTGCCGAAAGAGAAGGGGAGATGGGAGAGAAAGAGAGAGGTTGACGGACAATGTGCTAGAAAACGTTAATTTCAAATTTATGTAGAGCGTCTAGTTTCTGGGCCGTCTAAGCTGATGACTTTGAGTTACCACCACCCTCTCGACACCAATTTCCTTTTATTTATACACAGGAAAAATATAGTTAGGTTAAATTATCTATTTATTTTCAGTTATATTTCTTTGACATTGGAAAAGAAAAAAAAACACTTAAATTAAGCAATGACTTGTCAGAATTATATTCTTTTTATATAAGAAGCTCCCCATTTACTAGAAATTATTATAATTTAATGTCATTAAATTTAAAATTCATATTTTATAATGACAATTGTTAGATCGTATAATTAACTATTCAAAATATTTTGCAGTCCTCAAAAGGTGGAACTAGGCTCTCCCAAATGTATTTATTTATTAATTTATTTTACTAACTTAATAATTTACAATTTAAAATTATAAAATGTAATAATATTACCATTAAATATCCGCTAAAATTACAATAAAACTCGTTGCGTGTATCCAAACCCCCTAAATGCTCCCGTAAACCCCTTTTCGAGCAACTCGTCTTGCCGTGGAAGAAGTTTGCCAAGATGCCCGCAGGGCGCGTGCTGAATTTAATCAGTTGCCGGCCAGACCGGCGATCTGCAATGACAATCAAGCCAAGATGGAAAGTGGGCAGTGGCCCCACTGCATCCGCATCCTCGACCACAGCCACATCCCTCCCACCGCCCACCGCCCATTTCCCACCACCCATTTCCCCGCTCGGACGGCGGGTAACGTAAATTAGACGACAACTCGACAGTGCAACATTTAACGGTAATACGCTTTATAGCTGCCGGTAAAATGCAGCACAAAATTAGACATAAAAGACAAAGACGGGGCGAGGGAGTGAGCGAGACGGCGACAACTTCCGAGAGAGATGGACAACGTGAAAATTCCGAAAATTAAGTTGATGAGGTGATGTGGACCAGACGTAGACACAGAACGGAACAGTAAAGTGCCCGCCGAAGTGGAAGCATCAAGCGGCACTTAAATATTGACCAAAATTGGCTAAAAACAAAATCAACAACCACTAGAATGAACACGATGGCTCATTTGGAAGTTTCAAGATGTGCGAATTAGAGATACTCTTTGGGAATATTCAAAAATTCTACAACTCTTTGATCTTTTAAATATTCGAACTATTATTTATTTTTAAGGTTTAAATTCCTTTTAAAGGGAAATATTTTTAACAAGGGGATTTAAAAAAAATTTTATAATAGGTTGACTCTTTAGCAGTGGGATGGAACTTTCCCTCTTCCTAAAGCCTTAAACTCGATTCCGAGTAAGGGACATGTTTGGTTTTTTGATAAATGTTAAGAACAAATAAATCTGAATCAGCACCTTTGATTATAATCAGTAATTACTGATCACTGATCGTGTTCATCTCCATACACTTTCCTTTCAATCATTTGTCTGAATTCGGCTTTGGAATCTGGGTAATCGCCAGTCGAAGAGGCCTAAGTGCATACCCTGGCAAATCACATTAGGAGAAGCAACAACAAAATCATCAAATGGCGTAGGCAGTTGCAGTCAGATTCGGTTTTTGAGGGAGGTGGAACGATATGCATACTCCACCGGACTTTGGGGGCCTTGAGGGGTTTTCAAGGGGCTTTCAGCCAGACGACGACTACGACGTCATCGACACCTCCGATAGTCGAGGCGGGTGGGTGGCTAGACTGGACGACCAACGGCAGCAAAATCAGCAGAGGCAGCCTGTTTGGCAGCCTCGACTGACCGACAGCGACCGGTTGAAGACCGCACCAGTCGCTGCAGCATCTTCTGCCCCCCGAATGGGGCGGGGGCGGGCGGATTGCGGCGGGCCTTGTCTACTGACTTGACTGTAACCTCATTGACCAGAAAAATGCAAGCGGCAACAGCAACAAGCGCAGACAACAAAACATCAAATGTGAATTAGTGCAAAGGTAGCCAAGGAGCACAGGTACACGGAGAAAAACAAATAATGTATATTCTATTTTATTATACAACGTTTTAGTCGAAATACTTATAGATTGCAGAATATACATCATACTTTAATAATAAATATTATACCAGAACATTTTTAAATCACAATACATAAAGTACAAATATTTTAAAAATAAGAATGTAAGCAGATAATTTTTTTACATATTATAATATTTGTATAATACAATTTAAGAAAATAAAAAACATTAAAATAAGCAATATAACATTATATAACCTAGAAGAATTCATCGTTAGCATAATGACTGTAAAAATTGTCATATAAAGTTTATTTTAAAAGTTTGTTAGAATTTTTATATTTCTTTAATGAAAATATAAATTTATGATAAACAATTGTTAAATTTTTTTTAGTGGAGAAGAAAGAGAGCTGAAGAAGGAGCAGAAGACGTGACAGGAGGGGAAGGACGAGGAAGTGGGTGGAAGAGTGGGAGGAAGAGTGGGCAGAACAAGGCAAAACGTTTCCATATTTATTGGCACTTTTCGGTTTTCTGGAAGCGGTTGGAACAGTTGCAAAAGGGGTCGGCGGGGGTGTGGTTCACTGGACCCGGCACACGTCACATTGTGGGTGGAAGGGAGAGAGCGAGGAGAGTTAGAGTGGGAGCGAGGGATTCAGGGTTTCGAGTGAGGTTTCGACCGACGAGCTGAGTGAATGGAGCTTTTGGCAATGCCTTTGCTCTGCGGATCGAAACTTAAATTATTAATTTGCATCAATAGTTGTCGAGGGGTGTAGTGGGGGTGAAGTTTCGAAACAATTGACAAATGGGGTAAACACCCAAAAAATAAAACAATAAAGTGTTGTTACTCCATCCTTAGAATTATTCGGCATAATCATAAGCCAGTTAAACAAATTACATTTTTATAATTATACCCGTTACTCGTAGAGTAAAAGGGTATATTGTATTCGTGCAAATGTATGTAACAGCTAGAAGGAAGCGTTTCCGACCCCATAAAGTATATATATTCTTGATCAGGATCACTAGCCGAGTCGATCTAGCCATGTCTGTCTGTCCGTCTGTCCGTCTGTCCGTCTGTCTGTCCGTCTGTCCGTCTCTCCGTCTATCCGTCTGTCTGTCCGTCTGTATGAACGCTGAGATTTCGGAAACTATAAAAGCTAGAAGATTGGCATTTTGCATGCAGATTCTAGGAGTTCCTACGCAGCGCAAGTTTGTTTCAAAAGGGTGCCACGCCCCCTCTAACGCCCACAATAGCTAATATACGATTTTAAAAATTTAAATATTTCGGAAAAGTAAAAATGCAGTTTTGTTGTGCTTATCAATACCTATCGAAATGTAGAAGAAATTTTTTTAATCGGACCATTCGTTAAAAAGTTATTGCTGATCAAAGTTTATATCTCCATCTCCCTCGCACTCCCTTTAGCCGAGTGACGGGTATTAGATAGTCGGGACACCAACCCGACTATAGCGTTCTCTCTTGTTTTATATCAAAACAAATAATAAATACAAAAATTGACTGTTTAATCCATGGGAGTAGAAATGTAACTATTTAATTGGCCAAATTCACCAATGAACGTTTTCTGTGAGGAGGAACAGTATGGCTTCAAATGGTCTGGCGGAACTGTCTTGTCGCCATAAAAGTTAAGCCCCTTTATTTATTTTAAACTAATGATTTAATACGTTTATAACAACTAACTTAAGGTAGTAACTTATTTTGTTAGTAGGTGGCAACACAACTTTTGCCTGTCCCTGTTAGTAATTGTTGTATATATATTTATTTGATATTTAAAATATTCTATCATTATACTTAAAGTCTTACAATTTTTCAAAAAAATTTTAATGATAAATAAAAGAGTTATTACACGTGAAATAATAATCTTTTAACGAAATTACTCATCCGCCATGTAGGTTGGGTGCCTTTTACACACATCCCAAGACTCTCTTCATTCTTTGAGAATGCTCATATGGGGATAGAATGCTTTAGGCAGTCACTTTCGTGCAGTGTAAAATGTGCAATGTTTGGCTGTAATAAATGCTCAAAATGCGCTCACAAAAAGCGCTCACACTGCACTAACACCTCACCACCCCCCACCCAGCAACTACCTCTCTCTCTCGCGCTCTCTCTCTCTCTTTCGCCGTCGTTAAATGCTCGCCTTTCGTCAAGTGTGCAACTTCTCCTGCCTCAGAACAACAGTTATAAGCTCTGCCCACGCCGGCGTCTCAGTCGACGTCGACTGCAGGCAGCAGCGCCGCTCATTTGTGCGCTTAATGACGTCATTATTTTTATTTTAACAGCGCCAAGCAAATTGCATATACTGTTGCTGCTCCTGCGCAGTCGGCGCTCTGTCGGCGTCGCTGCAGCGTCAGTGGTGGTGGGGGGGTGGGATGCCAGATGGGAGAGTGAGTAAGAGAGAGAAAAAGAGAGGGAGCGACAGAGGGAGAGAGAGCGCGCTCTGAGGCCCTCTCGCTCGCTCCTGCTGAGCTGGGGCTGCGGCTTCGGGTTCTTCGCCTTCGTTTTGTTTGCTCGTGTTTGCCGCTGCGCTGTTGTTGTTGCTGCCGCTGCTCCTTTGCTACTTATGCTGATGATTGCGATTGCTGGGGGTCCAAAGCGCCGCTCGTGCGCCACACGTTCATTCAGTCAACGGACGACGCTGCGCCTGAACGTACGACGGCTGATCTGAACCGGAATCGAACGGCCACAATACATGTCTTGGACGCCACTCGACTCGTGCAACAAACAAACAAACAAAAAGAAAAACAAAGTGCAACACACAGTACCAAGCAAATAAACTTCGGCGTGTGCCCACGATTCATCATTAACACAGCTGCCACTGCAACTCTTGAACGATATATTGCATATTGTATATCCCATAGTTCCCCGCGATTTTCAACTCAGTTTCGAAAGCAGAAAGTTCGGCATTTTGGCGCGTTGCGATCGTTACTTCTGAAGTTCCAAGTGCGTGGGTGATAACCATCTATCAGATACTCCTTGTTACTCATAGATACTCATGAACACCTTGAATACAGTGCTAGTTTGTGATAAGAATTTTATAAAAATCACATAAAAACAAAACGACCAATAAGAAAGTGCTTGAAAAACAGGATTCAAGAAAATCAGCTCACCAGAGTGCAAGATCATCGTCGATATTGGCAGCTGTTTGAGAAACTCTATATTACGGTAAATAACTTTAAGTATTTGAAGTAATCTCTTCTCAACATTAGGGACTCGTTAAGAAATCCAAGTACTAATTTTTAGGAATTTATAGCATACTTATTTTTGCTACTTTTATGGCCAGAAAACTTAAAAATGTATTACTATCTTAATCGAAAACAATAGTCATTATCCAAGACCTCTTATTGGCACTAAAGAAAATAAATCAACGATCAATCAGTTATATTATCTAACCCCAAACTTTTATTTCGACTTATAAGAATTGAGAATACCATTCTGTTAAATATGTTTATTTTTTTTTAATATTTGGATTCTTAAATTTTTAATTAAAAGTTTTTTTCTTAAAAGTAATATTTTTACACCTCCTTGGGTTAGTAGAATCTAGTGTGCCCTAGATATTATAGTGCCCAAAAGCCAGGCCTTCTTATTAACGTTCAAATCAAAGCTAAATTTCAACCAAATTGATGTAATGTAATGAGTTGTGTAATAAAAAAAAACGTTTTAGTGAAGCGCTCATCAAGAAATAAGAAAAGTCAAACCTTTTAAGCTTCTCACGCACTTCAATCAATTGAATTTTGTGCGAAACAGCCAAATGCAATTTTTATGTAAATCTCAACCCTGACATGGTAAAATGCAAAAGCCAATAAATTGATGCGATTTCGCTGCAGGCGGTTAATAACTTTAATTAACGTTAATTTTATCAACATCAGCATTATCGTCGGCATGAGCATGAGCATGGGCATGTGCATGAGCAAATTGTGCGAGCGACTCAAAAATAGTTGCGACGTTCTAATAATAAAACCAAATATAATAAATAGCCATAAACAAACTAATAATACGGCACGACGGCAGTGGACAGTGGCAATTTGCAACAATGAGGCTCATCAAACGATCGCTAAAACGAAATCAGAATGAAACTCTACACATAAATAGTTTAATGTGCTAAGCCTTGCGACTGCTGCCACCCCACGAAAAATTACTAAAACGTATTACAATTGACTCGCCGGTGGCTCAGTGTCATTTTTGCAAAAATAATCTAAACGTATCTATGAGATACAATAAACAGCAGCGCACAATTCGCACTAACAACAGCGCCAGCGGGCGTAACAACAATTGTAATAATCAGTTTCATTTCAAAGCCGGACCAACCTGCGCGATACATTTTTCCCAGTGCCCAAGCTCTACTTGGAAGCCCCTCCCCCTACTGCTCCACCGAATCCCGATCCCAGCGATCCAGCGATTCCAACGATTCCACCGATCCCACCACCCCTGCATCTGCATCCAAATCCCAGCAACCTATCTATATCTATGCAGTGCATTGTTAGCGTGGCTCGCTCATTTAATTAAATATAATTAGCTGCATTAATTGCAAATTAATACAGAATTTAGTCTCTTTGTTGCCTGTTTCATTGTCGTTGCCAAGCAGAGTTAGCTATTTCCCTGCTCCCAACTCGTTCTACACGCCTCGTTATCGCCGGCAATTATTTAGCGAGAATTAACTGGGCTCCGAGGCCCACACAGATGTAATGGCCAAACTCTGAAATGACATTCAGGGGGTGCATATCGCGACTTAATGAGTTACATTTAAATTTAAGATTTTCCAAGTGCTCGAAGGCGTTTTATTTTATGTGGAAATTGCAACCTTCAAAATCAGATTTATATAAGATTTTTGTATAATAGGAAATTATATTTCCAAATCTTAATATCGCAATCTTGCCATCTTTTCTTTAGATTAAAAATTCTAATCAAACTATTAAATGCCAGCTCTTTCTTATCTATTTAATTGGTTTATTGTTTAGTTACCAACTATATTTTAGCCATTAAAACATTATTCCAAATAATTATAGAGATAATAAAAATTAATTTTTATTTGCTTAAAATAACTTAAATAATTTGTTAGTAATAATTCGTAATACTTTCAATAAATAAATATTTGAAGTTACATAACACTTTTATTATTGTTTTAATCAATTTTGATAAGTAAATGAGCATTTTAAAATTTCTAAAAAAGCCGTCGGCATTTATAGACTAGCTTCAATGAGGTTTATAATATTTCTCTCAAAGTATAGGTTAATACCACTCGTTTTATTTCATTTTTATTTTACAATTGCGGTTTTCTTTGATTGTGAAATTAATTTACCTCATTAAATTGACTAAAGGATTTTTACTATGTTGAGTGGCATCTTTAGCAAATCAGAGAAATCCATTAAATGCGCGTGTCTGGTGGCCAAATGCATTGCGACAACTTTTAATGCACAAATAGCTGTGAAAAAGAAAATCAACGACGACGGAAAAATGATTAGATATTAAATTATAAATTAAATGTTGTTGCTGTAGTTGCTGTTTCTTTTTTTATGACAAACGGATGACGAACGCATAAAAATGCAGCGGCACAAGAAGCGGAAAAACAACAAAACGACTGCAGACAAATCAACAAGGAGGCAACAGGCACACACCACACACACTCATTAAAAATAACCAAAAGCCAGCGGAGAATTGCAATTTCCCCCCGAAACAACCCAACTACCCAAGAAAAAAAATGATATTCCACAACGATCGCGTCACGTTGTCACTTTACGTAGGCAAATCGTAAAAATGAAAGAAAGAAAATCCGCAAAGCAAAACGCTTAATTATGCGCCGTGTATTTTCGACAGCTGCCTCGGCCACGCCCCCCGGTGGGCGGCCTTTTTAATTAAGCATAATTAAAGTAATAATTATGCCCCGTAAAGGCATTGAAGTTCGGGCAAATGAGGCGAGCTCGAGGGCGGGGACTGGCATCTTGAAAGGATTTCTCTTCTGTTTTTGATGTGTGGCCAATTTGCAAACTTGTGCAAACATAAAATGCTATTTTATTGCCCTAATACAGGCAGGGCGGAAAATGCAGGAAGTGTGTTCCTCCGCATGCAAAAGGCAATCGAAAATGCATTGCCCAACCAAGCAGAAGGCGAATCAAAGGGAAATAAGTATTTTTTATTTTTCAAAATCAGTACAAATAAGATTAAAGCCCATTATCTATTGATTTTTAAATTTTTTTATAAATGTGTAGAAAAAAATGAGGATAATGTATACCAAGAACAAGCTAATCGCTCTTCAATATCATCACTAAAATATGGTTAATGTATGGTTTGTAAATCTTCATTGTAAAGAATATTTCTAAGATACATAGCATCATCAATTGTAGGATACTTAAATTATTCCCAATTATTTCGCTTAAGTATACGCTCTTCTGAGCGTTTCCATTTGGAGATGATCTTGTGAGGATTGGCTCACCTTTCGCTGAGCCACCAAAATAAGATATTGCATGCCGCACATGCCACAAAGCCTACACAAAAAGCTAAAAACACGCACACATGCCGCTCATTTAATAATGAACAATAATGAAGAGTAATAATAATCATCAGCAAAACGTGCAAGAGAGTGTCCAAGTGCCGCATTATATACATATATATATACACATATACTCGCATATATGGAGGCTACGAAATTTTATCAACGAACGCGCATCATTTCAATTAAGAAAATGTCACAAGTGTCCAAGCAGCAAAGCGGCAGCAGCCTAAAACACGCCAAATGCGGAAAGTCGGGGGATCTCCGCACTTTCATTTCGCCATTTCAGAGGCCCCCTCCCGACCTCTCCCCTATATGGGCTGGCCCCCCTCTTTAATGGCTTATTTTTTGGAGCATTTCTTGTAATTAATGCGAATTGTCACACGCTAGAACTGAAATAATGTCAACTGCCTTCGATTCGCCTTCTAATTCATTACATTTATCGTTTGTTGCCCGTTTCCTACTCTTAATTAGCAATTAAACAATTTATGCTTTTGCGTGAACAATGAGAAACTAAGTGAAATAAGCCGAATTTTTGTAGTCCAAAAACATGAAACTATAATTAATTTCATTCCATAAAGTATTTTGCTCAATTAGCTATTAAAAACACTACTTTACCGCGCTGGCATTGCGTGTATCGGAAGATGGAAATTAAGTGCTGAGGAACAAAATTCGGGGTTGTTCCTTGGATCCAATCATGCTTGATGGATGGATTGTCAAAGATGCCAGATAAACGATAGGAGTAATGTAAGTCTGACGTGCTCGGGTAATTATGCCGATAGAAAAATTCTATTTGGCAGCATAATCATTTCTAAGGGTTAAGGAATGAAATTTATTTAAATTCAAAGGTTCTGTTGGCTGATCATGCATCAATCGCATTAGCATTTTCTTGTAATTTATTTGGAATGTCGAGGTTATTTGGAAACATTTTTTGTTGCTTTGTCATTTATTTTCTTATAATTCTATAAAATAAAATTATACAATAATTCTATTTTATCTAAACCAAAAAAACCTGATATTAATCGATGATCAATTTGATATTATAAATATTTTTGACTTGATATGCGGCATATCAATTTGATAAGGTTTCTTCCTCACTTTTTCGGCAAAATTATACTATTCAATATAAATTTGACCAGTTTTGCATGCAATGCCAGAAATTTACCATGCGCATGTCGATTAGATCCTGGCGTGTTCTTTTTTTGAGTATCTAGGTTATTATTTTTTTATTCTTTATATAATTATATGTTAGATGTGTTTTGAAATAAATCTCAACTTGATATCAAATTAAATTTTAGGTAAATCGATCATTGGCAGGTTAGTTAGGCAGTTCGATACAATCTGAAAAACCGCGATCGTTCCGTTTCATTTGTGGATCACACGCAGATAAGGAATTTCGGTCTTAATTTCAACTAATTTTATTTCTCGTTTTAGTGTTTTTCGTTAAATTATTGTTAATTAAATGCAATTAAAAATTTCTCTCCACGCGTCCCGCCGCACGTCTCTCTGGGTATTTGAGCAGTCAGATCGTACTTAATGAGACGCGACACAGTTGCACAGATGTTCCACAAAACCAGCTAATTGCGCAATTAACTCGACAGAGCGAGCGGGGAGAGCGGAGATAGGGATTGGGATTGGGAGTGACGAGCGAAGGGGCATGCCACATGTTGCACGGACCTGCTGTAAATTTGCTGTATTAAGTGTAGAAAATCTCGAGCACTTAATTCACGCTTTGTTGAAGGTGTTGAAAGGCGGTCGACTGAATCCTGGATCCCGCATAAAGAATCCAGAATCCAGCAGCCAGAACCCACCCAAGAACCCGGGGGTACTTACCAGCTAAGTTAAACCAAATGCGAAAACCGCAAAAAAGCAACTCCCACACGAAGCCACGTAATGTGTGTGCTGGGTCCTTTTTTGTGCTTCGCTACCATACACTGTTTTTTTTTTTTGCTCATTTGACTTTGGTCGGGCTAAACATGCTGCTTATCCTTCGGCCAGGACCCGGACGAAAAGAAAAATGTTAATTACCCTTTGTGTTTAAATAGACCCCGCTCACACACTCGGCCATCCTGCATCCTTGTCCAAGGGTCGACCGTGGACCTTTGTGTTATTTGAGGCAATTAAAATTATTATTTTAATGTCAACACTTTTTTTGCAGCGCTTTTCGTTTGGTTTTCGGCCAGGATAATGCATGTAAAACGACTAACGCCTCCCGGAGAAAATCCGGTAAATGTTTCCCAAGATTTCCCAGAGTTGGGGGTACGTCTCCATTTGCCGTCGGCACTTGGCTGCGACTTTCGAAACTTTGCTCTGGTTTTCGTTTTGTTTGGTTTTATCCACACTTTTTTCTGTACTTTCGGTTTTTGGGTTGGGCTTTGCCGGGGCTCTTTTTCCATGGGGTGGATTTTACGCCCCAGCCCTGGTTTACCAGGCGTTGAGGAATTCCGTATAAGTGTTTTTACGGTATTTGTTGGCTCAAGCATTTTACGGGGGGTTAGGTCAGTGCCCGCACCATTTCCTCCCCATAGCTATTGCCATAGCTTCTTTCCATCCCATCCCCATCTCAGTACTCCTTCCCCGTTTAGCCTCGTTTTGAGAAATGTTTTTCGGTTGCCTTTAGGCTTGTGGCTTTTCACTTTTGGGGGGCGTTTTTCGGGGGGTCCTGGTGCCCGGGTGGCATTCGAGATAAGCAGGTGTTATATTTTTATGGCTAAAGTGGCTAAGCAGTTTGCGGAGAGAAGATATCAAGGAATCATGTTCTGGTGTAGGTGTTGGCAGCAGAGGTGTGATAAGACCCTGCAGCAGAGAGTTGGTTTAGTTGCTAATGAGATGATTGATTGGCAAATGAAAGACTTTAGTTAAAAGAATAAAATTACCTAACTACATTTTTTAAGAACTACTCGTATAATAATATTATAATAAAATGTAGTCTACCAACTATTATTGGTTTTCTTCTGCCAGAATAAAAGTACATTTCGTCTTATTCTTAAGAAATATTTAGTTTTAAGAATATTTAAAAACAAATAAATTTGAATGAAAATATTTAAATACATTTAACTAAACTGTTCCCATATTCATAAAAATTAAAATACATATTTCTAAAATTATTCCTTTAAAGTTAAGTTCATCAGACTGGTAGAATAACTTTTGGCTTTAATGTTGGAGAATTTGAAAGTGCTAAGCCAGTAACCGTTGATAAAAAATTATATATAAGAATCTTTGGTTAAACTACAATTTTACAATAAATTCAGCTCTTAATAGTTTTTTTAAACAAATTTGGAAAATATTTTTCCACTACCTCAATCAAAACCTGTCTATTTATCCATAGATTCCAGCCACATTGCCTCCACTTCGCTCAAAGCAACCACAGGCAGTTTGCTCGGTTAGCCAGAGCAGCTGTTTTGGGGTCGAGCCCTATCCACAGCTCCTCCTTCGGTGACCCCGGCCCGATTAACTACGTAAACAGCAGCAGCAGCCGCCTTAATTGTTTCGCACTTAATCAAAACGAGCAGCGGACTGGCCCAAACCGAGACTATCAAAGGCAGCTCCCCAGCCGTCGGTTTGAGCCAAAGGCAGCACAAAAGCCAAAGCAGATACTGAGCTGAAAAGCAAAAAATTGAAAACTAAAGAGCAACTTGGGGCGCACGCCGGTCTCCAGTCCTGGCAAAGGGACGGACGTGGGACAACCTACAACCTACAACCCACAAGCGACAACGACAACCGACAACGACGACATCAACACCCGGGCGCTGTGAAAAGAAAAACGTTTTATGAGCTCATTCACAAAAAGGGCCAAAGCACTGGCACACACAGTCGCACATAGAAAAAGGAAGTTTTCTGAGGATGACGACAGAAGCAACCTGTTGAACCCCCTCATCCATTCAGTCACTCCCCATCCGCAGTACAAGTGTGCCGCAGTTTATTTCTTTTTTTTCAGCTGGGTCGTGTGCCAAAATTATATGTTAAAACATCGGCAAGAGGAGTGCTGATTTCTTCAAGTTGTTCGTGCTTTATTTTCCAAAAAGATTTGCCACTGTAGAAAACGATTGCTGCAAAAAATCGGTTTCCTTTTTTATAGAGTTGTTTTTCCTCTGGTCCTTCCTTTGAGTACTGTGCTGTTTGGGTGTAATTGTTTCTTTTGGTGGGTGTTTCTACTAGAGGAGACTAATTGGGGGTGGTTGCTAACAGAAAAATGTTTATATGGGAGTATCTTGGGTGTTTGCAAGAGCATTGGACTCGTTCTTTGGAGATCAGTTGTTAGAATTTTTAGTGTTGCCTTTTTTTTATTAAAATTACGTTTTTCTTGAAAACTTTTAGATTTTTAAAATCTATGGTTTTCTAAATATTACTAATAAATATTAGATTGTATTATAATACTAAGGTACACTCTCAAAAATTTCGACGAACCCTTTATAGTTTTCTTTGTACTTTAAGTTCCGCGATAATTATCGTAATTATCGATAATTATCGCATCACTTGCTCCGATATAATATTTTATTCTTTGGGAACTTGCATGCTTTAATGGCCCATTGCTTTCATATAATATTATTTAATTCTGATTGAATACTCCCTGGCTCTAAATGCCTGTATTTTATTCTATGATTTTAGTCTAAAAACTCCCCATCTTATTAAGAAGACTTTATCGCCCCAGCACTTTGCTCCCAAGTGCAATCACTTGCTCAAATCTGTTTGACTTCATCTGCCCGATTTTCCCCACCACCTTCACTACTTCACCACCACCACTGCCACTGCCAACAACAACAGCACAATCTCTTGTGGGCGGGGGTTTTCTGGGGGGCTTTTCTCGCCGAGCTTTTTTCCGACGCGCACGCTCCGCCGTTGGTCATGTGGCGATGTTTTCCGACTGCTGAGCGCCTGCTGCTCTTAGCCAAAGTGAAGGCGCCGGCCGATTGTGTCGCTTTGGCTGTGTCTGCGGTTGTCACAGCTGCCGCCTGTTGCGCCGCCTGTTTGGGCCAAGTTTCGGTTTCTCTGCCATGGCCAAGACGCTAGGCAGAGGCTCTTACAACTTCATAAGTTGGCAGTAGAGCAGCAATGTCACGGTGCTTGTTGCCGCTTTTTACGCGCATCGCATCACTCGCTCCGATATATTTGAGCACAAATACACTCGACGAGTGACGTCGGCCTTTGTTTGCTGGGCCTCTGTTATTCCGCCGACTTGATTTTCTCTCTCTCCGCAGGTGTGCGTGTGTTTGCCAGTGTTTGTTTATTTGTCTGGCCCACAATCGGGCGGGGAAACAACGAAAAAAACCAACCGTTCTTTAGCTTCTGGCAAAATACGGCGAGATTGCGGGTCTTCGGAACAGGAATAAGTTATCTAAATGAGTCTCGGCTTTATTGCTGGCAATTATGGACCTGGCCAACGCTGCGTATGTGTAATTGCCCTGCGATTGCAGCCAATCCGAAGCGTTTCGACCGACTTTTCATTACCGGCATCAACACTTGCATATGCAATTTAGCATAATTCCAAATGCACGACCCAGTCCATAAAGCAGCGGCAAACTGGAGCTGGTATAATTAATAAACGGCAACAGCGAGCGAATGCAACAATACCACAGCGACTATGGCAACTTTGGCATGTAAAAAGCGTCAAACAAAACTGATTTCTATTGGCAAAGGAATGCCAAATGCGATATTTGCCTCTCGCTCTCCCTCGGCCTGCCGTCTCTTTCGTTTGGGGTCTACGGCTACTCGTATATCCATGTCTTGGCTGCAATTTATGAGCCTAAATGAGCGCAAATTTCAGTGTATATAGGCGCACTTTGCATGTGTGTCGTGTGTGAGCGATTTTGGCGCTCAATTGGCAATAATTCCTGATCAATTTTCCATTGACTGACAAAAACAGAGCAACTGAGACAGATAGAAAGACGAGACGGGCAGTTTTGCGACGGGGACATGTGTCAGAAAGGAATTTTCTGGATTGTCCCGATAGATAAGGGACTGAATTATATAGTTTGCAAATGGTTTCTGAGAAGAAAATACTAGAACCTAACTTTGTAAATGATTTGCAGATTATTCCAGATATCACTTCAGAAATTATTTTATTTCTATTTATTCTTTTTGTATTATATTTTTTCATCATTAAGTTTCACATTCAAAGCAGGTATTTATCTATCGTAATTTATTACCCTCCGATACTTTCCCAATTTTCATGTTGGCAAGCTGAAATCAAATATTTTACGAGGGAATTTTCTCTTGGCAGGGATTAATCAAAGAGTCTATAAATTTCGAGAACCAAATAAACAAGGTCTGCAGTTTTTGTGTTTCCCCACAGCCCTCATGCCACTTCACTTAATTACCCCTTTGGCCTGCTTGGCTGGGCTCGTATTTTATTTACAATAATTAAATCTGTCAAACTCAAAAATGTCTTTCCACAAAAGCCGCCAGTTGCAACAGTAATGGAAATATTCCGACAGCTCAGCGGAGTTTTTCATGTTGTTGCTATCGGGTTCTCTGTGATTTCTGATTTCTGAGTCCACACCGCATGGAATGTTGTTGCTGTTAATTGGCTAAATTATTTTTACTGATTATTAATAAATATGTATTGTGTTGTCGCAGTTGATTAATTGGCATTATGGCCAAGCCGGGGGCATAATTGAGGAGCAAAGTAAGTCTTGATTGCGTCACTTATGACGCCTCATTTAATTGAAGACACTGGAGGAGAACTAGAGGCATACTTTGCAGTTGGCTCCTCCCGTTTCCAAGAAATCACCACCAGCAGCAAAACAATAGCAGAACGTTGTACAAAAATTAACACATTTAAATTACTTTCATTAAAGATTGATTAATATGGCCCTGATTGGTTATTTCTCTTTATTTTCTTCCTCTCCTCGGCTCATTGTCGTCATAGGCCCCTTGCCCGCCTCAATTATTGTCACATAAATTGAACATTTACTGGCCGTTTTTCACTGATTTCTGATTTTATTAATTTACGTATTCGTTCCGTTTGTGTTTTCATATTGATTTCCAATCATAGAATGCCTCTCAACAATTCGTTTTCAATGAGCCGTAATTTAAACTCATTTAAATAAATATACTTTTGTTGATTGGTCTTTTGCGATATTACGCTACCGTCGACGGCAATTGCGATAGCGAGTTCAATGCAAAGATATTTAACCTTTTAATAAGCTGGTCGGCGGACAAAGCTTGACGTTAGATAATCAAGCACTTAAAATATAATTATCGAAAGCGGGTACAGTTGGCACACATTTGACTATCAAACACGCTGTATTTTCTTGCTTAAGAATGTTCTTAAATAATGTAGTTATACAATTTTTTAACTTGATTTGAAGCTTATAATTTTTAAGTATAGCTTATAGTTATTATTTTATTAATTTGGTAAGCACTTATTAGGGTTGAATGATTTTAAAATTTACATTAGAAAAAAACTATAATAGAAAAGTCGAATTACATAAGGCAATATATATTTTATTTTGATTATGAATTTCTAATAGCCCATTAACTATTTTGATGATAACTTTTTTAAATAACTAGCTTTAAAAGGTTTATCTTTTTAACAACTATTAATAGCGTTTAAATTATCTAGCAATGAGACAATATAATTATTATATATATTATATACATTCATTATAAGCAAGTACCTTAAAGATTATCATATACATCGTGAGATATTTGATTAATATTCGTTAGAAATAAGTTATGAAATTGTGTTAAAATTTTAGAATAAATGCTTCACTTTCTTATAACTAATTTTATAAATGTTTGTTTTTCATTATTTATTTTAAACTTTATTAAAAATTTGTTATAAAATTATATTAATTATATTAATTATTATGTTCTAAATTTTTTATAAACTAATTTAAAGAACTAGGACATTTTTTATTAAACCTTAAAAGAGAAAAACAAGCAGAAATTAAGAGATTGTCCTATTTTGTTAGTGTTATAGATCCAAGATCCAAGTAGAAAGTGTCTGCTGGAGAGCTTGGTACAGTTGGGCCGGACCCACTTAGTTGATCTCATGCATTTATGCATCAGCTGGGGCCGTCACGCACTTAATGAGCCACCGAGATTGAGTCGGCGACTGACGGCAACAAATTGACGCGTTTAATAATATTTTACAATGTGTGTTTTCAGCCGCTAATTTCTTGCAGGCGTTATTGTGCGCACTTTCAAAATGTTGCGTGGTGCGCCCCTTGGGGGCCTCATTTGAAGCCCGACAGCGTTGCCATATCGCCGCTGCAGTTGCAGTTGCAATTTCCATTGCAGTCGCTGTTGTGTTGCTGTTGTCGGTGTCGTGTTGCCGTCGTCGCCGTCGCGTAATTTACATTAATTGGCACACGGCGTCGTACATATAAATTTTTGCGCGCTTAAACTTTAATTTCATGCGTGCCATTTGATTTTTGTTGCCACTCTGGGCACAAATTATAGGCAAGTGTGACGGGGCTGGATCCTGATCGTGCCCGTATTTTTTGTATTTTTGTGTCTGCTAAGCGGCAAGTGCTGGGCGTTGTTTCGCAGTGGGTTTCTGCCGAATGCCGCAAGGCCCAATGGAGTGGTTTAATATCTACGCAGATTTGCGGGCATCTAGTTACGGGCCTTTGCATAATGGAAAGGTGTCTGCGAATGCCGAGACAATCACCTGATGGGTTGCCGTTTACCTGGATTACCGCCGCCCAATGGAAGGTTGTGCAGCAAGCCAAAAGAAAATGGGACACATAAAATAAGCAATTTATGAACTTTTCGTTCATAAAATAATGATTTGAACTTTTAAAGTTTAAAATTTAATCTTAAAAATAAACATAAAAACAAACATTGTTATAAAAAGGTTTTATCTTTTTTATATAAAAAAATAAAATAATATATCGTATAGCTTTTGAACATGAAAATACGTTCCACCCCACCAAGACTTTAAAATTGTTATCGTTTTATTATTCCAATATTGTTTAAAGGCAATTTTTCGCAATTTCCCTGTGGAAAATTTTACTTCGCCATAAAAAGTCAATTATTGCTGCGTATAAATTCTTCCTCTTGCATCCCACTTGCTCTGGCGCTAATGCTTCTTGTTCTTCTTCCATTAATTAACATACTTTCACACAATTTCTTTCTAGCAACAATTTTTCGTTGACGTCAATTTCGCTCATCGTTAGTTATTATTGTTGTGCTCATTTCGCCATATCATCAGGTCAAATCTCAATTAGCAAATATAACGATTGTTGCTTTCTTCTCTCTCCCTCCTTCACATAACCAACAATTAACAAATATTAATGGGAATTTATTTCAATTGAAATCAAAAATTTCACTTCCAAACGGCCATGGCTGAAATATCTATAAGCGTTAGTTTTGAATATGGAGTACAGCTAATAAGTACAGTCCTTATCGTAGTTGAACACGGCCATTATCCAGTCATTGGCTCCTCAAATGACTTTCCCCTTAACTCAAGTTAATTAAAAACAAGAAAGAACGCTATAGTCGGGTTGGTGTCCCGACTATCTAATACCCGTCACTCGGCTAAAGGGAGTGCGAGGGAGATGGAGATATGTATAAACTTTGATCAGGCCTAACTTTTTAACGAATGATCCGATTTAAAAAATTTCTTCTACATTTCGATAGGTATAACTAAATAAAATAGAATTGCATTTATACTTATCCAAAATCTTTAAAAATGTGGGCGCCAGATACATTTAAGTATAGTTTGTGGGCGATTATGGGTGATTGTGGGCGTTAGAGGGGGCGTGGCGGTCGGCTGAAATAAACTTGCGCTGCGTAGGAAGCCCAAGAATATGTGTTGGTAATCCCAACTTTCTAGATTTTGTAGTTTCCGAGATCACAGCGTTCATACAGACAGACAGACGGACAGACGGAGAGACGGACAGACGGACAGACGGACAGACGGACATGGCTAGATCTACTCGGCTAGTGATCCTGATCAAGAATATATATACTTTATGGGGTCGGAAACGCTTCCTTCTAGCTGTTACATACTTTTGCACGAATACAATATACCCTTTTACTCTACGAGTAACGGGTATAAAAACCCCCCGCCCCCGCCCACACTCACACACACTCACAATCAGCTTATAATCAGCTTATATTCTGGCAAATTTATAACCTCGCTTGATTATGAGAGGTTAGCTGTCATAAACAAATGACATGCCATACCATACAAGCGCCATCTAGCGGGCGGTGCGTGCAGCTACGTGGACGGCATATCAAGTGGAATGTTTTTGCAGTGAGCAAACTGCAACTTGCAGTAATTATGACCAGGTTATGGGGGGAGATGGCTGGAACTGCTGGAACTGTTGGCTCCTAATGGCCTGGCCCATTGTTCGCTGGCGGGGCTTTAAGTAGCTTTTAATAAGCGACCGCGTCAAGCAAATAAATAATTATAATAAATAAATAATAAATAACCGTGCAGTCGGGCTGGCAAGTACAGTCACACAATGTTCCCGTCTCCTTCCGTCTAATTACACTCGCCAAAGGGCACATGCAAAGTGCAGCATTTGATTTGATTACCCCTCCCCGACCTCCCTGCGCCCTACATTATCGGGGGTTAATTAAGTGCTTAAAGACTCAATTTGAATGCAACTTAGTCGATCGACTGC
This sequence comes from Drosophila prostipennis, assembly GCA_037075205.1. Taxonomy (NCBI): domain Eukaryota; kingdom Metazoa; phylum Arthropoda; class Insecta; order Diptera; family Drosophilidae; genus Drosophila; species Drosophila prostipennis. The sequence goes on along the minus strand of JBAMCJ010005005.1, from coordinate 185,258 downwards.
GGGCCATTAGAAGAATTTTCATATTTTGCAGCTCATTATAGAGAGGCATTTTACGGGTATGCAAATGGTAATGGCCCTGTCTATATATCGACGCATTTGTAAGTGTTATCGGTAATCGGGCAATCGCTTTTTATAGCACACTCAAAGCCAAGTTAAGTTTGCCCAATTCGATTATACTAAAGTTGGCAAAGTTGTGCAATAAACAAGTAATGCATTTTAAAATTATAGAAATAATCCAAATAACCTGTATTAAAATATAAAATACTATCGATAACAAATTTGACTTTACTGGGTAATTATTCAGATTTTAATAGAGCACTTGTAGATAAGTTTATGTAATTTTGAGAGTATAAAGTTGGGATACTATTTTCGGCTTTTTTTAAAGTAATGGTAGGGGTTGCATTTAGCTCAGTTTCGAATCTTCAGTTTTTGTGTGATATTTAATTAAACTCTTTCAAATAAGCCAGTCAATTTAAGTGTCTTACTCCCGCTGTGGAAGGACTGCTACCCGGTTAATCGATTCAAAATTCGATTACCATAACACTTTGCCCCTCGGCCGAAATGAAACACTTTACAACCCCAGATAAGTAGAACCACCCTCGAATGGTCATATCATGCCGCACGAGGTCCTTTTGACCATGTGCAGTGCAATACCCCGCAGCCAAATTCTAATTATAATCGCGTATCGCATGTGCCAAAGCCCCAATAAACCTTTGTCAAGCGATTCGCTCGCTAAGGTCCCCTCCTAAATTCCGGCTTCGTGTCATTAACGACCCACACCGCCCGACTGTGGTCTTTGCATTAATTTTTGCACTGCCACAGAGCTGCAAATAACAAAAAATTCAAACAGAAAAAAAATGAAACGGGAAAGCAAGAAATTTCCATAATGAGCACGTACACAATCACTTACCCCGGACACATGCAGTTCGGCAAAAAGGGTTTTCGCTCCGTTCGGGGGTTGCAAAAATTTTATAATTAGTTGTCCGTTGCCCGGCACCAAAATGCAGGTTTCAATCCAATTTTTTTCCCGCTTTTTTTCTACGTTTTACCAAATATTTAGACGTTGATTATGGGCGCTTCACCCCTTGAGTCGAGTCTGCAAATGATTTTGGTGCGTGCTCAATTGGGGAGTTTTCAAACCGAACGCGAACGCGAACGGAACGGAACCGAAATGAACTGAACCGAACTGAGCCGCCTTCCTCCTGGCACTTCTTTTGTTTTTCGCTAATTTAGCGAAATTATGTTTTGTGCTCTCATGTCTAGATGTCGTGTGCGGTTCGGGGTGCAATCCTGGTCGCCGTTCCCTAACCCCTCCGTAACCCCTAGATTATACGACTGCAGCACGGTACGGGACATGCAACTCTCGACCCACTCGAGGAGCTCCCCGATGAGGGTATTCCGAATTCGACGCCAAGTATGTGGGCTAATAAAGTTACAGGCTTACATACAAGCTCTTACATCCGTAGAGGGAAAGTACATAGTTTTACATCACTTCTTATATGAATTTTTTAATTAACTTAAGTACCTTTAATGAAGATTTTCAAAACATTTCTTAAGATTAATAATGTAGAAATAAATCAATTTCAAGAAAATATATATGAGTATTGTAAAGAACTGGTTTTTAAAATAATTTCTAAAAAATTTCAATTTTAATGATATATTCTATTGTTAACTCCAGTTGTTCGTCGAATAGGTTTAAAGAACCCTTTTTAAAAAAAGGATTCTCATGACTAGGAATCTTATTACTCAAAGGATCACTTCACTACAAACCGTTGTAAAATAAGGGCATTCTCAGGGCATTTAAAGTTCTCCGTTTGTGAAGCTAGCGTTCCCCCATTATTTCTCATTATTATTTCCTTCTCTAAATGAATTAAAATCGCCAAATGTGGGCGATCAGGGGGAGTCAGCTGTGCAAAACAAAACAGGAAAAAATGCGAATAACTCATTACGCGGCGCATTAAGGACAATGTCTGGGCGAGTGTTCGTATGTGAGTGTGAGTGAGCAGGAAGGACCCAGGACTCGTGCTATGAGAGGGTTGATTTTTCAGCTTCAGACTGGGCCTGACTTTGACTTCCTTTCCCGCGTTTTTTTGCCCTTCTCTCCGGGGGCGTTTGCCTGCACATGTTTATTGTTGCTGCTGCCGTGCTGTTATTGTTGTTGCTGTTGTATTGAGTACGCCTCCGGCGATTGTTGTTGCTGTTATTGGCATCGCCTAGTGCGTGCTCCGCTTGAATCACGCAAATTTCATTATTATTATTATTATTTTTTTAATGATTTGAGTGGAAAATGTATGGCGAATGAATGAAGCGGGCTTACGAAAGGCAGTTGGCTGTTGTCCACTGACCGGATTGCAAGTGCCCATTGTTCTTGGCCATTCAGTGAGAAATGCGAAATGAGTGTTTTTCCAAGGAAAACTGTTTTTTCGTTTGGCTTAAAGAAAATTAGATCATATTTTAATCTTAAAATCGAATACATTTATATATTATTATATATATTTTATTATATTCTATTTCTTAAGAAGATCAAAGTAATAGTTCGAATTGAGAAATTTAATAACTCTAGCTTAACAATTTTTAAGTGACCATTATCATTTTTTTCTTCATGATATATTTATTTTTAAAATAATAATATTTAAAGAATTTTTTTAGGCTTTTGTTTTAATTTTATACCAAAAACGTTAACATTTTTTAAGAAATTTTAAAATTTCTATAAATAATAAAATCTGTATTATTATCAGCTTTATAATTAATTCCTTTAATTATCAAAAATCCTTTTTTAATGTACCAGTCTTAGTCATTCCTGGTTAATTTCTCCCATCGTGGACACTCCCAGTTGAACTCCCTCCAACACCTTGGAAACTTTATGACGCCGACAACTTGAAGTTCTCTTCCTCTTTTCTACCCTAACCCTTGGCCTACCCATAATATATCAGCCGGTGTATTTCATGTGTAATCGTGTGTAATTTTTAAGAAAATTGCACGTTTCGCCGTACATACACCCCCGATAGGAAAAGCAGCAGCAACAACCCCAAAACAATGCAGCCGGGCAAGAGCAACAAAGGCAAGTTGCAAAACTTTTTATGCTCCCCCTGTGTGTGTGTGCGTAAGTAAATGTTGCATAAATAAGTTCAACTCAATGACTTAATGCCGGCGCATTATTGATTTTACTTTTGCCATGGTAAAAGTTGGCTAAAGCAGCCGAAAACATTCAAACTCCCCCTTCTTCTGCTTCTGCTTCTGCGGCCAACTCAACCTCCATTCACTTCCTCAAAGGCCGAGGCACTCGAGTTTGTCGTTTGCTATTTAATATGCATTTTGCGCTAATTACAAATCAAAAGAAAAATTTAATAGCCCCAGAGTTGGCCATAAAAATGAAGTTGTCCGCGGGCCGAGGGGCGTTCCGTGGTGGTAAGGGGGAAGGGGGGGCGGCGATCGATGTCCGTTGGCCGGACTCCAGTGCCCGGTTTCTAATCAAAAATTGCTTTGTGCCACATTTGGCTCCTAACTCTAAATGATGGCAAGTGTGCTACAATTTAGTTTGACTATTAATTACAACAAGTTGCTGCAGTGCAGCGGCAGTGGCAGCAGCAACATGTTCTACATGTTTGCCGAGCCGGGCGAAATTATTGATGATTTTATTAATTTGAATATTGCCTACGAATTGCTGTCGAAGACAAAACGCTCGCTTGGCCAAACGACTTGTGTATATGCGATCCGGAGCGATGTGATCCGATGCAGCGTCTCCGCTGCAAGTTTGAATGATAAATTTTTCTTTTTGTCCAGCTCGCTTCTTAACCGGCGATAGAAAGTTGCATGGAAATTGCAATTTATAGCTGCAGCAACATGTGGCAGGCGCAGCACAGGCATAGTCAGCAAGAAAATGAGTATAATTAGACCGGTTTGTAATGCGTTCGCCAGTCTGCAAGTCTCAAGTTGGGAGTAGGAGCCATGCGGATGGCATGTTGCTGGCGTGCATTGAAAATGAAGCGGGCTCGATTTGAATTATAGTTGCCAGCATGGCGATAATTAATCGTGCTATTTAGTGTGCTACATGAAATTCTACTAGTTTGCTGGTTATTGATTAGATTTCGAGGCAAGCGGCGATCGCAGGAAGCGACAAAATGTTGCCGTTGTTGCATGTTGCTGCTGCTGCTGCTGCCTCCGTGTAATTTGGCCAGACTTTAATATGCGCAAATTGTACTTAATTTGGCTGCACATTTTGTCGCTACAATTTGCTTTCACAACATGTTGCACCGAGCTGCAGCAACTGGAAACCATCAACGCTCCCTTAGATTCCATCTTCGCAGGCTTTCGGCATTTGTTGTTGACGCATAGTTGAAATTATTTTGTATGTTGCCGATGTGCACTCTGTTTTTGCTGCTGCTGCCTCTGCTGCTACTGATATTATGCATTGTTTTTGCTTCTTATGCATATGCCAGATGCCGGAGAAGGGTTGCCGTTGCCCCATCGAGAATGGAGTGGGTGACGGCCAGACATTTGCATGCAACGTACAAAATTAATTATTACGCCCTCTCACCACCCAAAAAAGCCGGCCTTTCCTGGCCAAAATCTACAACACGAAGCTTTGCTCAGGCAGAGGCTCAGGCTCGTACTCGTTCTCGTACTCGGACTCAGGCATTGGCATTGCATGTCCTGCACACTCCAACTTTCAAGGCACAGTCCTGGCATTCCGCACCCCTGATCCTGATCCGGTTCCCCTTACCACCTTCCCCTCCTGCCTCTTGTGGCTCATTACGGCGATGGCTATGTGGCCGGAAAAGTGCGTTCGTTGACTGCTGCCGGCTGGCCAACGTCGACACAAACAATAAGCACTCGGAAAAATAGTTGTACTGCTAATTTTAATCAATACAAATTTTTGAAATATATTATAAATATTTTTCTAGGATTTTTGGAACATCATTTTAGCCTTTCACAGTATTTATTTCCATGGAGAATCAATAAATAATTTTTCAAATTTTATTGTTGTGCTTAACTGCCAATTATAAATGCAGAACTTTTTAGTTGACTGACTATGTTACATATATTTTATTTCTTAAGTTCTCACTATTAAAAAAATAGTTTAAAATGCTTACATTTACCTTTGAAAACGACAAAATGTAACCTTAATATTTCACTCATTTCTTTATTATTTTCTTGTCCCACTTTTTTACTATTTAACCCAATAAAGTGGCTCATTTATTTTCAGTGCTGGGGGAACAGCAAACTGAATGTCTGAATCCGAGCTGCAGAAGTTCGAGTCCGACTGCGACTCGAGTTCCGAGTTCTGAGTTCCGAGTGCAGTTGCTTGCATTATTACAACTGCAGACACACACATGGCAGGTCCTGCGAGGATGGGTGGGGGAATTGGGCCTCTAAGGGGGTGGAAGGGACAGGCTCCTGAGCCTGCTGTATGCATTATGCATTAAAATCAACGCCCGTTTTGTGTAGACCTGCAGACAATGCAACGAAGGACCTTATCCTCCCGTTTTTTGGGGCCAAATGTCAAGGCATAGGCATTTATGTTTCCTTTGTGGGCCGGAGTTAGGTAAGCTCTTTAGTGCAAATTGTTGCCCAAATTTAGACGCCTTTGGGTCCGGCTTAGAACCAGAGTTTGCTGCTGCATCCTGAGCCCATAAGAAATGACATTTAGTGGAATCTATTTCAGTTGAGTGACGATTACGAGAGTCCTTTGCCTTTCGAAAACTCTCCTTCTCATTATCGTTATCTCTCTCAGATAACTTTCCATGCTTTCCCCTGCACTTGAACAACATTTTCGGACATTTTCCGCTCCCTCTCCGTCTCCATCCATCCACCCTTAATTTTTCCTATCGTATTTTCCTTCTTCTTGTATGCAGGAAAAACTTTCTTGCCAGACACGTTCGCCACATTCTCCTGCCCCACACACTTTTTGGTCAGTTGTCCCTCTTCGGGTATAAATTATAATGCAGAGTAGGTGTAAAATTTTCGATTACGAATGTGCAGACCACCCAACGGATCCATCCCCATTCCAAAGGACTTGCATCTCCCTGTGCAGAAACCACCCGTATGCTTCGGCTTTTGTGTCCATCAAGCCGGAAGCCACACAGAAAGAAATACAATTTAAAATATTTTAAAAGGTATTTAATTACTCTTTATTTTAAAACTGATTTATATTGTTTTTAGTATTTCTTTGAGTCACAAGAAAAATTTATAGGTTAATGAATTTTGATACGATTTTAAGAGGTAATACATTTTCAGGTCTTCATCTTACTTTTTGGTTTTGTCTTTTTTGATTTTGTCATATTTTCATATATATATATTTTTTCATATTTTTATATTATTCTTAGGATTTCTTAGAGTCACAAAAAGTGTACAAGTTAATGTATTTTGAAACGATTTTAAGAGGTAATTAATTTTCAGTTCTTTACCTTACTTATTTATTTTGTCTTCAGAGATTTAATGTTCTTTATTTCATGCTGGGTGTTTAAATTTAAAGAAAATAAACATATTTTACAGTGTAATTTTCTCCTCACAGTTCCGGCGGTAAAAGTCGTTTGTTGTCCGGTGCAGAACGTCGTGGCCTGGCAAGGACATGGCCAAAGAACGCCGGCTACGTTTTGCATTTGCAAAATTATGCGGCATGTGTGGGTTGTCCGGTTCACCTCCTTTCGGTCCCCCTCTCACTTCTTAGCCCTCTTATTGTTGTTTGTGCGTTGTTGCCGTGGTCAACCGACGGGCAACAGGGATAATTAATGAAATTAATGCGACTGGGTATGGGTTTTAAGTGCACGAAATATTTTCGATAAATGTAAATTCTAAATTATGATGGCCCCGGCGGCCAGGCGTGGCAGAAAGAGTTTAAGGTGAGGGTATGCACAGCCAGACGACATTTGATATTTAAGGGGTAAAAAGGAGTAATGATGCGCTGACATCAGATAATTGCAAGCTTTGAATTTCTGAATTTGATTTACTTTACTCTTTAAGCTTGAAGATTTATTAGCAATATGCTACATGTAGCATATGTATATGAAAATCCATTAAATTGTGATGTTTTCTTTGTTCTTTAAAGTTTTAAGTTTATTCAGTCTTATTTCCTTATTGCACCATTCTTACATGGTGTTTTCGGATAATAGCTATACATATACATACATATTTGAGAACAGAGGCTACCAGGGTTGCCATTATTAGCCTTTTTCAGGAAAGATCCATTAATGATTTTATAGATCTAGCCAGAAAAGCTCCATCAAACTTATATTTTCCGGAAATGTGTACCTATATCAAGTGTTCTGCATTAAAAAAAATTTTGTATTTGGTTTATCTTGCGATTTATTCAACATCTGTCCTTTTTTGTTGGCAGTCTCCAAGACTTCCTTATGTTTCTTTACCTCTTATTACAGCTTTAAAATCTGTTCTTGTATTATGAGTCTGCCCCATTATAGGCTTAATATTTAATGCACACGGCGGTACTTAATCCCCTCTTTTGTGTTGTCCACTGCCATTGCAGGAGTGGCCCAGGATGCGAGCGGGTCAGTGACACGTGACATGGCCGAGGGCTGCGAGGACTCTGCCGGTGCCGCTGAATCCACGACGTCACAGTCACAGTACACAACGACGCTAGACAAGATGCTGGGCACGGTGCTGCCATGTGAGGCGGCCATTGGGGCGACACCCGGCGGCAGCGGCAGCGGCAGCAGCAGCAACAGCAGCAGCAACATCGGCGGCAACACCGGCAGCAACAACGGCAGCAACATTGTGAAGCGCGAGTTTTGCGATGGCAGCCTGATGCCTGGTGCCGGGGCAAGTGTTAACAATAACAATGCCAGCGCCACCAACAATAACAATAACAACAACAACAGTAGTAGCAACAATAACAATACCAAAATGCAGGCAATGATATGCAACAAGAGTAGCAACAGCAACAGCGCGAACAACAACAACAGCAGCAGCTCCTCCTCCTCATCGTCGTCCTGCTCCTCCTCCTCGTCATCCTCCAGCTCGGCCACCAGCACCCTGACCAGCTGCACCACCGCCGCCGTGGTGCCCTCCAATTGCTCCACGAATGCCAACAAGTCGCCGGTCTCCCCCTACTCGCAGAGCCTGGGCATGGCCATCGGCAGCATCGGCGCGGGGGCGGGCAGCAGTCCGCTGCGGGAGGCCAGTCCGCTGCCCAGCAGCCGCTCGCCGCTGAACGCCATCGCCAGCAGCCTGATTGCCGCCAAGTCGCCGTGCAGCGGAGCGGCGCCCGCCTCGCCGCCGTCGGCCTCCTCCAACAGCTCGTCGCACGTCCTGGCGCTCAACATCAAAACCGAGTCGGTGAGTCGAGCAGAATCGCTGAATTCATACATTACCCATTTCAAACTGAGCAACTGCCGCACTTGCGGTCAATGTAATAGCAATAATAATAGATAGTGGTCGCCAAAAAAGTTGATTCACAAATTTCAAAACCGGTTTAGTACTTTTTTTAAACCAACATATGTTTTCATGAATGTAATTTTAATTTTAGAATTAAAAGGACCATTAAAATATTTACAAATCTTTAAAATTCTTAGTTCTTTTAAGTTTACAATAAAATAAAATATTTTAATTTAAATTATTTAAAAAAAATATAGATAAGAAATTATGCATAAATGTACTTATTTAAATTAACGTTTATTTATTTATTTAATGTAAGTTTTTAAAAATTGGTACGTCTTTGAAATACGAACCGAAATCATTTTTTATTTCTGCAAATATTGAATTTATATTTTTTAAAACCATTACAAAATAATATCTTAAAATCAAAATATTGAAAATTCAGCTTTCAAGATGTATTTTAATACTTAAAAGTTATAAAGAAGACTTGCAGAAGCTATTATTTTGACCGCAAGTGTAGGTCCCATAAGGGCTAGGTTATAATATACCCCTGAGTTTAGCGTGATACCGTTAACAGCAAAAAGCTCATGCTCGTGTCTCTGGTTTCGTCAATAAATACATGCGAGTTGCGATTCCGTACCCCCGTGACTCACGTGCCACCCTCACATCGCCAAATTGATTTCTTGTGCGCATTTAATTAGCATGGCGGGTTCGGGCGACGGATCATTAATTAGTCGCCGCTTTGGATTCGGACCCGCCTAATCAGCTCGATCGGCCGGCGGCCGCAGAATGTTGCAACCTGGCCAATCAAGGGCAAATCCGCGGCACAGAACTCAATCTCTGGCCCCAGGCCGTCCCGTCTCTCTCGGTCGCAGTCGTGCTCTAGAATCGCCGAATAACAAAGCCAGCAACAAGAACGAAAAACTTTGACTTCGAGCGCGGTCAAAATATTTTTGTCCCAATTTTAATGACCATAAAAAACCGATCGCAGAAGGGAAAAAACTTTTGTGCAATTGTCAGCAATAAATAAAAATTTCGCATGTCCTCGTTGGTTCGCAGCTTGGTTTTGTTTTGTTTTTCTTATTTTTTTATTGGCTCTTGAGTTTTTGTGTTGCTTGTTGCCTTGTGGCACATAGTTTAGCGGCGAATCAGCCAGAGCAAGAACAACAAGCGATCTGCTGATCAATGCGAGTTCTATTTCCAAGTTTATTTTCGCCTAATTCCTGCTGCCATTGGACTTTGGGCGATTGTTGTCGTTGCTCGTAAAATTGCCTAAATTATGAGTTTGGAAAATAAAGGGATCTTGAAGCTGAAGAAGTGTGTCAAGCGTATTGAAAACAAACAGTAATTCAGCGGATTACCAGTTTATTTTCCCATGATATACCAGGATTTCAGAGTATAATTTATGCCGCTTAAAAATATATTTTCCCTACTCCTCTTAGCCTATGCCCCCAATAAATGAAAATCAAAGCACGCTTGGCATATCAACTTACCATATCCAATATGGTGTTTGTAATTTAGCCATTAAAATTCCCAATTAAATTCGAACGTTTACCGATTGTTGACCCAATTCTAGTGGCAAATCAATTCGCTTCGTGGTCTCAAGTATCTCTTCGACCGCATTTTGTGGCATTTGGGCCGCTTTGTCTCTGTCGGAGTCACAGTATCCGTCGAATGCGATCCACTCTAATGACACAATCAGCTCACACGATACAGCACGCACACTCAGAGCCACCGAGATACTACTTACCTCCTCCGCCGCCTGCTGAAAAAAACTAACAAAATGCTGTAAAAAGCAATTAATAAAAAAATAAAGCAATCAAAATATAGAAAAAGGAAAAAATGGAAAAGTGCATAAAATTTATGTGCATGCAGTCAAATGAGTAATCGACTGCGACGGAGAGACAAGCGGCAACAAAGCCGCAACATTTATTGAAAATTAAGCAAAAAATAAAGAAAAAAGCTCGCAAGCTCAAAGGCAGCAAATAATAAGCGCGAAATAATCAGCACACACACTCGCACGGCGATTGAGGAAAAATGTGTGTACATGAGAAATAAATTGTCTATTGGCAGCGCCAAACAAGAAAATCCAGGTGCAATAAAAATCGAATTAGAGGCCAGAGGAAAAAATAAAGTTATAAGTACGATCTATTGAAAATTAATGTGCCAAAGGAAATCAATGAAACGAATTAACACACTTTCTTTGGGAGGCATAAGTATGGTAAAAGAGTTTATAATAAAACTTCTTTGAGTAAAAAACAGAAACAGGATATGAAAAACTGCAATTAATGAAGGGGAAGAAGTGGAAGATTTATTGTTAAAATGTTATAAATTCTAAGTTACGAAGGGACATTTTTAATGACATTTTTTCAAATAGTTATAGGAAATAAAATTTATCATATACATGTTATTTATTTTGATTTTGGTTATATACATTACTTATTTATTTTAAATATTCAAAAAATCAGTGGGATAATCATTAAATATTTTTAACCATTTTCCTCACATTGATTAAAAACCTTTAAAAATATCCTCAAATACTCTATAACGCAACCGGACTTGACTTGTCCGGAGATATATTACACCTAATTACGAGGCCTGATCTGAGCGGACCCATTGACTACGCAGCTGTACCCAGTTTTATGTTTTTATTTCTTTTTTTTTGGGCCAAGGCGGCAGCTCTTGAAAGCCGGCTAGCCAACCCGCTGGGTGACTCATGGGCGTCTAATGAGCCGCCGTCCGTCGGCCAAGCCTTTGGCCTTTGGTCGCCAGCTGGTGAAAGTCGAGCACGGATGTGGCTCTAATGCGAGCGCTGCTAATTATAAGCTGATCACAAATTGCACTCCTTCTGGCCAAGAAGAGCGCGTCGCGCATGCGCAATGAACCGCGGGTTCTAAGAGCGTGTTACACATGTACGTGCGTGCCAAGCGGATTTGATTTTTATTTGCCTGTGCCTGTGCCTGCTCACTCTCGTGGGTGTTTTCCTCCTCCTCTGGCCTCCTCAGTGTCATCGTGAAGATCGTAATGATGATGATGACGACGACGACGACGATGGCCAACCGGTTTCTGCATTCTGCTTTAAATGTTGCAAATACCCGAGCGGGATTATCCGAGAGGCGGCCAGAAAACCTGGCCTGGTTCTTGCTCCAATGTTCTTGGCCCTGGTTATCGTACGCCCAGCTGTGTTGCATGTAAATCGTTTGTAATTAGTTGAAAGTCTTGACGCGTAAATGCAACACAGCCAAAAGGCAGGGAACGAAATATTAAAGAGGAGCGGGCAATAATTGCTTATTAAATGAATGTTCTGTGCAAAAATTTTTATGACTAACCACGTGAGCGCTAAATTGACTGCAAATGAGCCAAAGATGATGGCCCATTGTCGGCACCAAAAGGGGAGGGGCGAGGATGGGGGTAATTTAAATGGTGGATGCATTGATAAATGGCCGTGTCTTGTCTTTTAAGCGGCTCGGTTTTAGATTCGTGGCACAAAAAACATTTCACACATTATGCCCCTCATTTGAGTCGGCCCATAAAGTTCCCTGCTAAGTGCTCCCTACCACTGCACTCCCGAATTCTTTCGCCAAGACAACAACCCAAATTCCTTTGCAGACATTTTTTGTTCGTTCGTCTTTCGTCGAAATTAATTCAAAATTAATTGCAAATAAATTACCAAGCAATTTGTGTGTCGGCCCGGTTGTTTGCGGCTTTCGTCTCAGCGCCAGCTGCATGCAACATTGAAATTGTCAGAGAGTTTAAGTATAAATTAATTATATTGCCAGTAAGTTCAGCTTATGCACGTCGACGTAATGCCAATAATCGCCAGGCGACTTCGGGCCAATGTAATAAGTATCTGGCAAGTTGATTTTGACGTTGTCCGGCTCTAACTACCCCCGGCCACTTGCCTTAATTTCGTTTCATTTACGCAGAGAGCGAGTGAAAAAAATAACAAACTGCAAATGGCAAATTGCCTTCGTCTTAATTATGGTGGTATTAAAAAATTATTAACAATGTGCCTGACGTTGTGCGGACGGACAACAAAATGAACGGGTTGCTGTCGTGGTTTTCAATATCATAAATAATAAGGTAATTTCTATTGCGTGATAATGGACTTGATTGGTGCACTGTGTAAATACAAGCATGGAACTCTTAACTTTATTAAATTGTAAGTGGTGCTTTAATCAATTATTTTCTACAATAATTTCCTAAGAATTAAGATAAGAAAATATAAAAATTAAAATTGGTATTTTTAATAGCCTAGAAAAGACCATAAATCTCTGGATGATTCATGTGCCTTTGTATCTAGGAACTCCGCTTACGTATGAATCACAGACCATGTCCTCTTTTGACTCCCACTTTCCGCTCTCTTGACCTTTCCTTAGTCATATGCCAGATGGCTCCGAAAATGGTTCCACATCTCGATTGACCCCACATCTGCACTTAGCCATCGATGGGATCCGGCTGAAAGGCAGCTGGGCTAAGGGATCGGGCACCCAGTCAGGGTTAATAATTAGCGAAACGCGATTTGGGCCAACTGGCCTCCATGGGAGAAAATATAAAAGCCATGCCCACTGGCCATGTGAGCGGAGAGCCGAAGATCGGGCTGCAACTGAAGCTGCAAGGAGTTTGGCATTAAAATAAATTTAATATAGTCGAAGCCGGTTGGCCCAAAGCTCTGAGCCTGAGCCTGAACTTGGCTGTGAGTCTCTCATAATTTGCGGGGGGGAACTGCGACTGGGACGAGGCTGCAGCCATAGCCGCCGGATCGAACCCGAACCCGAACTCGAAACTGAAACTGAGACACTCCACTCTGCCTTCAGTTGGCTTCAATTAAACCTGTGTGTGGCTGTGTGTGTGTGTGTGCAATAGTTAAAGCCAAAAATAGCATTTAAACTCATTAATTTAACGCGTGATTATGACCATGTTTGTAAGAGTACAACTTCGACTCGGACTCGTAGTTCGTGGCTGTGACTATGGCTTCGACTTGCCTGCTGGAAGTCGAGTCCGGAGTATGAAAAACGTTGCCAAAAGGCATAATATTTGTTGCTTGTGTTATTGTTACCGCTCGCTGTTATTGTTGCTTTTGCTGTTGGTTTTGGCATTTATTTTGCGCTTCTTTTGCGGCTAAAGTGCTCAAAACGTTGGCCAGGCCACCGAGAGAGGAGCGTGTCTCGGTTTTCGGCTCTCGGATTGGCCGGATCGCTTCGCATCGCATTGTTGATGTTTTATGCATCAGCGGGACAATTCAGGCGACACTGGGAAAAAATTAATAGTCATTTACCTTATTAAAATTAATTTGCTTAGCCTTTTACAATTAGAAAAAAATAGGTTTTTTAAATAATATTAAAGAACCACTAATAAATTAATGGAGTAAAATATAGTCACGTTCATTACAAAAGAGATGTATTTGTTTTCATTTCTCTTTATGATTTTTATAAATTATAATATTTATGTGCATTTATTCACCTCACATTCTCAAACTTGGCGTCCTAAGAAGTCCGAGGTTCAATCCCCAATGAGTACAATTGTATTCAAATGCTAAAAACCGTTGTGTCATAAAAATATAACCAGCCTTTTACTCTAGTTCACTAAAAATACTTCAATTACATAATTTTTTGTATTCTATAAATTCTGAATTTCCTTTAAAAGATTTGTTTAGTTCTATAGATTTCTTTGCGTGCATTTCTTTGAATGCGTCACAAATTAAATGCACATTCGCTCTGGCTGTAGGAAAAACCCACTAGACAAGCTGAAAAACCGAAAACATAAAAAAGATGCCACAATTGCGATAATTTTTCTATTTGTTAGCATTGCGTTTTGGCCCCAAAAGAAATTGGCCATGAGCAGACATACCTTTATGGTTTCACCGAGCGGGAGAGCATTAATTTTTTTATGTGCTCATTGTGGGGCCAAGTCCAAGTGCAAGTCCAAGTCGGAGACCAGGTCCAGAGTCGAACTCGAACTCTTACCGGGTTGTTTATTTAGCCCAGCCATGCAAAGGAGGCCGGGAGTGGAAGGAGGAGCCAGTCTCCTCCACTTGATAATTGCAATGAAATTGCATTCTACTTCCATTTAGCCAAAGGCGCTAATTCGTTTATTATGAGCTCTTCTGGCGGAGGAGGAGAAGGAGGAGGAAGAGGAAGGGGTTGGGCGGCCGAGATCCATTCCGCAGATGGCATAGAAAATTTCCAAGAAAAATGCATAATTTTCCACTCTATGCATTGGGTGTGGCATAGATAATAAAAATAGAAATAACAATGGCAGGAACAAGTTTTGTGGCCGATTTTGTTTGTTTAATGAGTGCGCCTGGTGGGTGGGTGAGTATCCAACCTAAAGGAAAATGGAAAACTTGGGCACTCTTACCCATTTACGACAAAACATTCCATTTAATAAACCACTGACTTTACCGAGTAATTAGTCTATTCCCTAATTGCAACTTATTCAGCTGCATGTGCAAAAAAAATAGGTAAACCAAAGGGAAAAGGACTTTTAAAAACTTAGTTTGGTGTCATCGGGGGTCTTCCTTGTTGGTGCTTTATTATTGGCACTGCCAATTAAGTGAAATTTATGTGCTTCAATAAATTATGAGTGCCGCAGCTGACATATGCGACACAGTTGGAAAAAAGCAGGGGGCGTGGCCGACGCCCCTCACCCCTCCCCCTCCTCCTCCGCCGAAGAGCACAAGCCAAAAACATTGACGCAAAACTTTCGGCCCGAAAGGACAACGGAAATGTGGTTCTGCTGGTGAGCGCGACACATGTCGCTAAGGTAAAATAGTTATTAGTAAATATATTCAGCACTTTATTTGCATACCCTGCACCCCCGCGAGGGCACACATTCCGGGTTATAATACACATACGCCGGGTTGTCCGCCAAACGAGCTCGTCTGAGGGTAACTAATGAAACAATTGACGTGCTGGGAGTCGGTGCCCTGCAAAGCCACAGCCAAAGCCAAAGCCGGTTGATACCCGAACCGAACAGTAGTTGACTGCAATAATTATTCAAGCGCCAAGAACAACAGGCGTTACGACAGGTGCAGGAGCAACACCGACAGGAGCAACACCGACAGGAGCAACATCCACAGGAGCAACAGCAGTTGCTGGATAGATGGCTATTATGCGCCCAACTTAACCTGTTTTAGTAATTAATTTGGGTATTGTATGTTTTAATTAGTTTAGAAGGCAACGGCCAACAGGAGACTGATGACAGTAAATTGAGGGGATATTTTGGTGATTGGTTATTGACCCTATTTGTCAGACGAAGGGGTTGTAAACTGCAGAACCGATCATACACAGTACTAAGTCTTTGCAAGTTACTCATTCCTGAAGATACAAAGAATACTGGATTTGAAACGATGATCGATTTGATGTTGTGATTTCAATGTAAGCAAAATTTTCTTAGTAGACCAGTTGGAATTTTGAATGTTTTCTTTCTCCCTCCCACTCATGTAATCTTAAGCGCTATCAAGCTCTCTCACTCGGTATTGCATGATAAGATCGATATGCGTATAAATACCATTAAACTTTGATCAGGCATAACTTTTTAACAAATGGTCCGATATGAAAAATTTCTTCTACATTTCGATAGGTATTGATAAACACAATAAAACTGCATTTTTACTTTTTCGAAATACCAAAATTTTGTAAAATCGTTATAAGCGATTGTGGGCTTTAGAGGGGGAGTGACACCTTTTTGAAACAAACTTGCGCTGCGTAGGAACTCCAAGAATCTGGATGCAAAATACCAATCCTCTAGCTTTTATGGACACACAGACAGACGGACAGACAGACATGGTTAGATCGACTCGGCTAGTGATCCTGATCAAGAATATATACTTTATGGGGTCGGAAACGCTTCCTTCTAGCTGTTACATACTTTTGCACGAATACAATATACCCTTTTACTCTACGAGTAACGGGTATAAAAATTATTCTAAAGGATTTAAATTAAAGGCCTTTAAGTTTGATTTAATCTGATTCAATAAAAATATTTATTCATTCTTATACAAACTTCGTATTTCACTGCCAAGATTTCTTTCTAACGACCTGGCACTTATCCCTTTGGGCCTTCGATTCCACACCCCCAGCATTGGAGAACATATTCCGGCTAATTACTGACTCCCGCCGCACTAGTCGCGACCTGACTTCTGCCTTCGGGGGCGGCCAAAACATATTTCAAAGTCCGGCTAAATACATTTTTAATTATGATTTTGCGTTAATAATTATGACCTAAGCTAACGGCGGCTACAAAACGAGTTGCAAGTGGATGTCGTGCCGATGTTGCTGCTGCAGCTCGTAGCTCATGGCTCATGGCTGATGGCTCATGGCCCGTAATGGCCTACGATACCCAGCGGAGTCGTCGAATGGCTTAAATTAATAATTACGCGAAAGGCAAAAGGCGCAGGCCCCGAGTCAGTGGCGACTTGCAGGCGTCCTCGCTGTTTGCATGCAAGTGAAAATAATTAATGCACTTAATGTGTAATTATTTCAATTAAACGATGCCCTCCTCGTTCTGAAACACACCATCGTCGCTCCAACTCGATCCTGTTTCCCGCAAATCGGGTGGGGCTGGCATTAAGGACGGCCTAATTGGCATTTCGTTGGCCGATCATCACTGATAGTCGCCAAATGAGCAGAAGTATCAATCTGCAGATCAGAAACCCGTTCTCGACGCGACTTAACTTAATTATGCTAATGTCGTGCGAGTGGCAGTTTACTGTGCAGTAAATTTCCGTGAATTTATATCGACGGCCAATCGGCTTATGGTCCAATAGAGCCAAGCACTTAGCCCAGTCGCTAATTGTCGCCGGGTGTTAACAAACTGATTACCAGCGTTTCCCAATCATAAGTTGCTGTATACTTTGCATGACTTATGCTCTCCACCTGCGAAATTGACAGCCTAATTTAGCGCATGTCGTGTTGTTTTAGCGGCTAAGTCTGCGTTTATTTCCCCTTCCTTTGGACTTTCTTGATTCGCTCGCAATTATACTGCGATTAGAAAGTTTTCGTCCGTTCGGCGGCCTATTGATATACGAATGCCGTCTAATATTTTTCTGCATGTGCAAATTCGGGGCTAATGGCATATTTATTTACTATGGCCATTTGTGCGAATTACGCTCGCAGCTCCCACTTCCTCTCATTCGTTCTCTCGTCGGAGCACTCAGGTCTACCAGGCGAGCAGAAAAGAAGGTTTTATTTGTAGGCAAATAGCTCCTAGCTCCCAAATCTCTCGGCTTTCTCCGCCACAAATGGAGAACTGGGAAGCCCACGCACTCACGAGCCAAGAAAACTCCGACTGAGAGCAGCTGGCTTTGGGACATTCCAGAGAAAATACTTTTGGGTGTTGGCGAGAACGAGAAATGGAGAGTAATTTAGGCCAGGAATTTAAAGTGCGGAATATGGAATGAGATGAGAGATGGAAAGGTTAGGATATCTTCTCTGGAAAAGGTAGAATAATAAATAAAAAATATTAGGTATCAATAACATAAGATAATAAAATATTTTTAAATAATATCTTAATTTTTATATTTTAACTTTAATGCAATTAAGAGGTAGACAACTATTTTAATAGTTCATTTAAAATAAATATTTTGATATATTAAATCATCATTTTGCATAAAAAGTAGAACAAATACAGTTATAAATTATTTTTAGTTTCCACATTAAATTCGAAAATATACATTTTATTCTTACATATTTAATTGCATAGATTAAGTGCTCAGAAAATCACATTTTCCGTAATTTCTGACGAATGCAGAAAGCAGAAAAATTATCTCAAATCACAATAATATAATTAGTTGCAGCAGCTCACATACAGACAACAATCTCCGGGCAAATAATATTTTCCCTACGCCCTTTAGTGCGAACAATTTGATTATGCCATGTCCAGCAGCTATTTTAGATTTGATTTTTCTGCACGTTTTTCAGTTTTCAGTTCTTGCAGCTTGATGTTTTTGTTCGCAGCCAAACCCCTTTTTCACTCGTTGAGTATTTTTCATATTTTAATTTAAATTAGAGGGCAACACCCACTAAGCCACTCAGCGGATGACGATGGCGATGCGATGATGATGGCAGCTGCAGACGGAAAGTGGAAAGCTGTTGGTAACTCAGTCAGACACTCGCTCCGAGCTTAACGCGCTGATGTATGCTAATGAGCCGGCATTGTCGCCGTATCCGTCTGGGTGTCCTTCCCCTGCTCCTGCTCCTGATCCTGATCCTGCTCCGGCCCTAACTCGATTGCCGGAGGAGGAGCTGCAGCCGGAGCGCTTCCATAAATATGCATAATGCAATTAACAGCCAAATGTAATTGCAAGCCAGAACAAGGAGCAAAAAAATACAAGTAAAGTATAAAAACAAGTAAGGAGACTGGCATTAGCAGCTGACAAACCACCCGCATGGCAGTCACTGTCCCGTCACATCACATCACATCACTTCACATCACTCGGTGATACATGACAGTCGCTCCGCTTCTTTGGCTTTGCATATGCCCGACTTTTCCGAGTTTTCCGACTTTCCCGGACTGGCCAACCTGTTCCCTCGCACATTTAATTAGGCTATTAAACAATTGCAGAACGCATGTTGGCCTGGGCCGTCGTCTCCAACCCGTTTTGCAACTCGGTCTGTCCTCGCAGTTCCGCCTCGATCCAACCCGAGCCGAATCGAATCGAATCGAATAGCTTCGAATCTGCCCGCGAATCTGTGCCAAATTTCGCATAGGCACTGCCAGCAATTTAAGGCCGAAACGAAAAACCGACAAAACTGAATAACCGTTGCGTGCCTAGGCCCAGTCAGCCTCTCTGGCTTTAGGCTTTGCAACTGTCTTTGCACTGGAAAAAATTGGGCAATTAGAAGGGGTTTAAATGTATTTAAATAAGGAACTTTACTGGGATGGACAAGCTTAAAACTAGTATTACAATTTTTACATATTAATTTCTTATTTAGTTTAGTTTATTTAAATTTTAAATACATCATTCAGAAAGATAAACAAGTGAGCTTAAAAATCATCTATTTTAATTTCTAGTTCAGTTTAGTTGAGTTATAATTCACAATTACCACATAATCGAAGATCTTTGGAGATAATATACAGGTTAAGAAAGTGCTCTCTGGGAACTTTGTTTTTTTATAAATTGAAAGCATTTTGTTCATAAAGTAAAAATACTAATAATACTTAATACATAAAAAAAGCCATTTTAAAAATAAATAGAATTAAAAACTGGATTATGGAAGGTCTAATAGTTTCTAGTTAGGATGTCTGTCTTCTCTTTATTAAAGGTTAATAATGCAAAATCCCATATTGACTTACTTTCTTTACTCAACTTTCTTCTTTAACTTGACCAACACAATTTCTCCCAGTGTGCCCTTGCCTTTTGCTCCATCTATTTGCGGGTATGGCCAACTCCGCTGGCTTCAGTTGACTTGGCCTGGCTGATTGGGCGCGCGTTGTTTTGCATTTCCAGGCCAGAAACGGCGGCTGCGTAATAAAATGCATTTTAATTTGGCTAAATGTTCAATTAAATTTAAACATGCGCAGTCCGCTGTTTGCAATTTTGTGTTGCCTGTCGCCGCCGCGTTGAAGTTGAGTTGCAGGCGAAGTGAATGTGTGCGACAGGACCCTCTGCCGAATTTCACCAGTTTGTCCCCAGCAGGCCACGGGCCACATTTCGGCTAAGTAAATATTACAAATCCACCGTTCAGTCATTACAAAAAAACAACAACAAAAAATTAACAAAATTCCGATTTTAATAAAAGAAGTTTCGGCAAATGTTTTGGCCCACCCTGTTGAGGGGCTTCAGCTCCCGCCAGAGCAGTTCCTCCAGTTCCAGTAAGCCACCAAAGCCTCCGGCGCCTCCATCGCCACCTCCACCTCCTTCGACTCCTCCTGCTTCCGCTGGCAAAAAAGAATGCAAGATCCGGACGCACTGCATTCCGGCCGCCTTCTGCGCCGAATCGGATAGGTTCAAGTCCATGTGGGATCCGCCCAAGAACCTGCCGCCGCCGTATCCCTTCGTGGTGGCCCGTTCCAACGATCTGTGCTGCGAGCCCAACTGCACCAAGCCGCTGCCCTCGTTCGACGAGATGTACTACCGCCCCTCCTGCAAGGACGGGCCCTTCCAGCGCCACTGGGTGGAGTGTCCCAAGTTCATGATCCGCCAGAAGAAGATCTGCGCCTACGACAAGCTGGAGGCCTTGGATCCCGCCCGTCGGGTGGCCAAGAGGCGCGAACGGACGGCCCTGAGCCCGCTGGCCAAAGGACCCTGTCCGATATTCGCTCCTCTGGCGCGTTGCGTTCCAGGACGTCGTCCGCCCAGATGCCATGCGGCCAAGACGCCCTCCTGCTGCCGCAAGCTCTGCGCCCCGATGCCCTGCTGGTCCGAGTGCAAGCAGCCCAAGTTGGCCAAGCGACCGCATCGCCCCCGCGAATGCGAGTGCCGATTCCCTCTTAGCCTCTGCGAGGCGGAACGGGGTCGTCAGTGGGTCAAGATCCACGGGGAGAACCACGTCTGTCCCAGTGCCATCAGGAAGGCCAAGAAGGCCAGGAAGAACAAGCTAAAGAAGGAGAAGAACAAGAAAAAGAAGCAAAAGAAGGGCTCGAAGGACAAGACTAAGAAATAAATTTTAAGTTTTATATATTTTATTTTTTTGTTCTATTTTCACTCAGTTTCGGCCTCTAGAATGGTGGCTTTGTACTTGCTTTTGCCCGACTCCAAATCTTCTAAAGCCTGTTTGAGAGCCATGCGCATCAGAAGACGCGATTCGGGTTCCGTAAGCTGGGCAGAAACCGTGTAGCCGGTGTTGTCCAAATGATCGGCGACGGTTAGGGACTCTTCGCTAAAAGGCTGCTCTTCATTTGTCTCGGAGCTCGGGCTTCTAGTGGGCTCATTGACCGGAACTTCGATGGTCCTGAAGGGCCTGTAGATGTGAATGTGTTCCTTGGGCTTCATGTCCTGCCTGTCATCAGTCTTGGGAGAACCCTCAGTGGTTTTTGAGGGATTCGATTCTCGGTTATCGCCAGCAGAAACAATCTGGTCTAGTTCCTCAGCGGTCACGGCCTCTTGTTCCTCCCACTCATTGGCTATCACAGAAGTTTCTATTTCTTCCAAGCCAGATTGATCGGACATTGAAGTGGTACACTCTTGATTCAGGTTCTCTACAAGATCCAAGGACTGATTTAGATCCTCCCCATGATCCAGTTTCTTCGCTGTACTCTGGTTGAGTGCCAAAGAGGCCATTTCTGGATCCGAGTTAACTTTACCCATGGTTTCCTCAGATTGACCCATGACAGTGCCAACCAAAGTGGATTCCTCTGGATAGAGCGTGTTCAAAAGAAGGGAAATCTGTCCGAGTTCCTGCATCATAAAGTCCACATTCTCTCGCACGCAAGTAAGAGAGTTCCGTTCAAAGCTGGAAAAGGGTTCTTGGGAGTCTTGATTCAGCTGTTCCCTCCGGGAGCGCATTCTCTCGAACTGCAAATCCTCCTGGATTCCGGAATGATCGTCCTCGGAGTAGTACAGTTTATCCTCCTCGGTTTGCTCCTCCAGCTGCATATATGGATCCGCTACCTCAGTGGGCCCGGGCATTCCCGCCAATTGCTCCACGTCCAGTTCGTTATTTTTCCAGCCCCAAGTGGCAGTGATATCATCATCGGTCTCCTGCTTCCGCTCTTCATAGTAATGGTTCTTTTCCTTAACATTCGGCCATACAAACATGTGACTTGTGTGTTCCACTGGCTCAGCCTTTTCGAGTTTCTTCAGATTGCCCTTTGTTTCGTCTAAGGTTAAGGTCGTATCCGAGTTGTCCGCCAGATGGCGAAGGATATATCTGGGACTCTTGGTGGAGCGGAGGACACTGCGCGTAAAACCGCCGAGCATCGACAGGCGAGACATGTTTGAATTTCGATCGAGTCCCAGAAGTGAGTGTTCCGAAAGGCGAGTGTCAAAGAAGTGAGGTATCATCAGGCGAATTTCCACTGACAGCTTTGCTGCCTGAATAGCAGATTGCTGAGATTGAGGTTGAGTAGGAAAAGCCATCATCACCAGAAACCATGAACCATAAAGGTAGAGATATGATTTCTAGCGGAGGGATTTCCCTACGCTGCTGTGGGTTCTGTTGGGATATCTGTTACATAAGATGTTTCAGAGATCCCAGCAGAGATCACAGGTGAGATAAGTTCCCAATCCTCAAGCACCGCGGGGAGAGCAGGGCCAGATGCTGATGTTGTGCTTGGCCAGGTGGTTGGCCCGTCGGATCTGCTCGCAAAGGGACACCTTCCGCAGGCACTCGCACTCGGGTGGCCGCTGTGGAATCGAGGCCGGATCCTCCTGGACGCACTCGGAGTAGCTGGGGAAGGGGCACTTGATCTTATCGCATTCGGTGGGGTAGGGAAGCGCATTGCAGTCGGGCGGCACTCGGGAGGTTCGGCAGCAGGGCATCCGGATGCGAGTGCAGCCCTTGGACTTCTTGTTCAGGCACTTGAAGCGCTTCTCCTCGTGCTCCGCCAGGCAGGCGGATCGCGGGCAGAGGGGCAGGTCGCGGCGCATCACCTGCGGCGGGATGGCGTCGCACCAGCAGCAAACCCGCTTCGGTATCATCCGGGGGCAGCACTCCCACCAGGTGCGCTGGTAGTCGCGGCACTTGTCCGACGGCTTGTAGTACAGAACGTCGAAGCGGACGTCATCGCACTGCGGACAGCACTCCTTCGGGTAGTGCCACATGGTCTCCGGCCGCTGGAGCTCCTTGTCCTTGTAGCTCTCCCACATGGACACGGAGCGCTGGTGGGCTGACTTTTTCCTCGACTTTTGGCAAGGATCCTCCGCGATTCGGGTGTTCACGCAGCAGGGATAACGCGGATGCGAACAGCCCTGCTCACTGCAAGGACGAACTGGTGGGTCCGTGGGGCTGCACTTCCTCACCGTCTTGCAGCTTACCTCCCGGCTCTCGGGACATGAATTCCCCTCCCTTCCGGCCAACAAAGCGCTAAGGTGAATAATCCGACTGGAAGCCTCGAGCGCCAAAATGCCGGGCATCAGCACAATTCTTTTGGCCCAAAAGCTGAGCATGGCTGCTGAACTTAAATTTGAGTTCCTTCTCTAAGAGGGATTGTTGGCCAAAACGTATGCTTAGTTGTGAGGTTGAGTGTTAAATAGGGGGTTTCTCATAGAGGCGATTGATAGAAAAGACAAACGTTTCTGAACACGAGACATCTTTAATACGTCGAATGGGGGGCAGTCTTGGCCACTTGCTGCCACTCTCAGTCGCAACTCAGTCAAAACACTGGAGATCCAAGTGTTGTGGCTGAGCTGGGGATGAGTTTGGCATCAGGAGATCGAAGAGCAACCCTGTGTGTTCGGCTAATAGCAGTCCCGATACAGCTTTTGGCGATCGAAGGCAAGGGGATGTTGGGTGAAGGATTTCCTCGGCACACTCGTACACTTCTGACCCTGGAAAATGCCGGCAAATGGAGCTGAGTAACGTCCGGTTCCCAGTTGTTTCCAATCCTCCAATCCCCTCGACTTGTTGGGGAAGACGGCTTGATTTCTCGAGAAGCTCAGACGTCGCGGTTCGATGGCCTCCCGCTGGAATCTCTGGCCAATGCTCGTGATGGTGCCCATCGGCTGCCACTTTGCGGCGTTCGTCTGTTTGGCTTGGGGAGGAGCTTGGGAAGCCGATGGCTTCAAGTAGGCCATGGTGGCTCCACTCCTGGGCAAAGGACTCAGCACCTTGTCCACGCACTGTGACTGATTTCGCACGACGGGCTGGGCGCGGGAGTAGCGGACCAGGAGCTTGGTCAATCGCTCCGCACACATGGTGGCCAAAACGGAGGTAGCCATGCTAGATCCTCTGCAGTTCAGTTCTCTCTGGCTCCTTCGGCTGCTTGATATCCCTGAGTGCTTGGGGTCTGCTCGGTTCCGTTCTGTTCGGGATTGTCTAAATGGAAACGTTCGATTTGGAAGCCTGTTGCTTGATTAAAAATGGGACACAACGAAATGAACGATTCATTATATGGATGACTGTCAAGGCAAGGGTGTCTGGGTGCTTAAAAAAATATATTTTGGAGGGTAAAAAGTTTTTTACTAAAAACTACGTATTTGTTTTAAAAATATTATGAGGGAATTCCTAAACTGTTAAATTGCTGAATTGTTGAATTTTGGTCAGCTGTTAATCAGCTTTTCCTTACAAAATCAAT
The DNA here is from genome assembly GCA_037075205.1 of Drosophila prostipennis. Lineage (NCBI taxonomy): Eukaryota > Metazoa > Arthropoda > Insecta > Diptera > Drosophilidae > Drosophila > Drosophila prostipennis. The sequence continues at coordinate 160,748 of JBAMCJ010005005.1, read as the reverse complement.
GGCAACTCGTTCGCATTTTAGTATCACCTGTACGCCATTTTTACTTTAAAATCAAGTTAGACAGCTTATTTATAGTTATTCTTACCTTGCTAACAATTCGAAGCAATAATTATCTAAAAAAAATAAAATTTTAGGTGTTTAGGTATGACACTTTTCAACAAATAACAGCTGTTTGAAAATTCAACAAGAACCATTTAGTGTCGTTCCCTTAATTGCTTAAATTTCCTGTTGAATTTTCAACAATTCAGCCATTCAACAGTTTAGGGAATCCCCTCTATAATTTAATTTTCCAATCGAATTGGTATGTTATATTATATTACCAATATTTTAATTCATTATAACTCCTGTTTAAAATTTTACGGGTATTTAAATATACAGAAAGAGATTTCATTTGTAGCTTACTAATCAGTTTTCTTTATTATAAGTGTAAGGTAGTTTAAATACTTAATTTCACTCTAGATTTATTCAAATGTTATTTATTAGTAATTATTACAATAACATATCTCGTTATTTATAGTCTTAATTTTCTTTTTTGTCTGATGATTAGGAAATAAGAGCGAGGACCTGACTTCTGGATCAAAGCATTGGAAACAACAGATTGAGCATCTTGCATCCATTGCTTCGTTCTAGAAGGCAGGACTTCAGTATAGAGTAGCATCTTAGCACGTGAATTTAAGGTTAAACGTCTCGATCCTTTTTTTTTGCCGAAAAGCTAAACATAGTGGGGCGGGGTCCAGGCATCGGCACTCGGTTTTCCGCAGTGGTCTCGTCCATCTTCTCATCTCCGAAAACGAGGGATACGGAGCGCGCAGCTTGGTACAAATGGTGGGTCTCCAGGGTCTGCGACAGCGAGGATCGCAACGAGCCGGCTTACAGCAGGGCCAAAAGAGCTTCGGGCACTTGGCCGCGGGATCCCGCTCCCAGTCGCCAGTCTCACACAGTCGCCTCAGACTCCGGTAGGGTATTCCGCAAACCTCTGGGCAGGGGTCCTTCACGCGATACTGGACCTCGGGCGGATGGATGCCGTCCAGGCAGCACACCTTCTTCAGGCGCTGCTTCACCGGCGGACACTCCACCCAGGTGCGCTGGTAGCAACGGCACTTGTTCGACGGATGGTAGTAGATCGCATCGAAGCGGGGCAGCTTGTCCTTGCAGAAGGGCTGCTCTTCCGTCTGGCAGGGTGGCTCCCACATCGAGCGGAAGGGCTCTTCAACTGGCTTGTACACTTTGGGCCGCGTCATTGCCGCACAGGGATCTTTGGCCGCCGACCGAAGGACACAGCACTTGCCCTCCTGCTGCTCCTTCTGCTCCAGTAGTTTCTCACGAGGCAATTCGCGAGTCAGCACCTCCTTGGCCCCTTCGCATCGGCCGCCCGGAACATGATGGCACTTGGGGTCCACGGGCTGGCATGGCGGGTCCGGAAAGCTGGGCACTTTGCAGGCGAAACTCCTGATGCCCTGCCTGCAGATGAGGCGGAGTGCTGACTGCATCCTCAAAATTTTGGGTGAATTTCGAAAGGGCCTCCTGACTTTTCAGTAGTGAAATTGTGATTGGGAAGGCGGGGAAAACTTGGTCATCTTGTTAGGATATTACTGTAAAAATCCATCTGGAGAATCCCCTCAAAATGGGAAGCGCAGCCGAGATCTGTAGGGAGAGTATCCTATCAAGGGCTTGGTGCAGGCTCTTCGCGACTTGTTCCACCGGCGGTAGACGCTCCACATGTCGCACTTACTGCCCACCAGACAGGCGCACTCGGAGGGGCAGAACTGGGGTATCAGATGGCGACACGACTCCGAGAAACTGGGCATTGGAGCCGTCTTCTTACAGCAGTCAGAAGACCTCCGTCCCTTAATGCATTTCGGCGGACGGCGGCCCACTTTGCAGCCAGGTGGCTTGACCGCCTTGCAGAAGATGCTCATCTGGAAGAGATGCTTGTCTATGGCCGAGAGTGGTGGCTCCTGTGGCGGACGGATGCGACGTTTCATCGGGGGATATATCTCGGGATCGGGACAGCAGGTGTCCTTGGGTCGCAGCCACAGCAGCGGACATTCGGGCCAGGTGCGTTGGTATCGGCGGTGCTTGTCCGACGGCTTGTAGTGATCAATGTCGTGGCGGATGAGCTTCAAAAAACAGTCGACATCAGTCTCCGGTTTGCTCCGCTGATAGATCTCCTTCAGGTACTGGGGATACTGCTTCTCGCCGAAGGAGGACTTCTCATAGCACTTGGTGGGCTGGTACTCGAGCGGACAGAACCATTTGTCGCCCTTGCAGGCGGTAGTCTCCTTGTCCCGCATCTTGCAGCACCCGCCGGAGCTGGCATCGTAGTTGCCCCAGTTGTACCGGCGACAGGTGACCAGGATCCTTGGAATCGCTGCTCGGTGCAGGCGCAGCTTCGAGGCGATCATTTCCTTGCTTCCGTGGTTCTTTTTGAATTTCTGAATTTAGAGAGACGTCGGCCGAAAAGGTGATATTCCAAAATTTAACTGGCGATGCAAAGATCTGACGCGCCAGCCAAAGGAATCCCGAGAATTGCTCATTAAACCTTCCATTTTGAAAAATCTAACAATTAAATATCATAATCAAGAGATCAGTACCCATTTCTTGATCCCCAATTAAAGCCGATTAATTCCTATTCTATTGTTTATTCGAAACTAATGGATGGCAAACTATCAAATGCAGAACGACCTTGGCAACTAAGACTTCTTCATGCGGTAGTAGTTCCACACCACACACATGGGCGGCTGGTTGATGCAGAAGCACTGGGTGGGCGGGACATCGGGCAGTGGATCCGTCTTGCACTCCGAGAAGCTGGGGTACTTCGTCCGGCGGCGAATGCAATCGCTATGGGGTCGTCCTGGCCGGCAGCCCTTCGAGCTGACCTGCTTGCAGAAGGGCAGCTTGAACCTGGGGCAGGAGCTGGCCACCGGCTTCGGGCGGCAGAGCCCTAGTCCCAGGCTCTCGTTGCCATCGGGGCAGACCTTCGAGGCCTGGAGCGGCGGCGTTCGACGGGCCCGCCGCAGGAAGTTCGGCGGACGGCAGCGGCAGACGGCCTTCCGCTTCCGCTCCTCCAGCTCGCACTCGCACCAGGTGCGCTGGTACTTGCGGCTCAGCTTGTCGGTGGGCTTGTAGAGGGTGAGGTCCGTCGGCGGATAGGAACTCGCACAGGGATCTTTGGTGCACCGCTTTCGCGCGTCAATGAAGGCCGGCACATTGAACTCGGGATCGGAGCGACACTTGTACTCCGAGCGGCGCATCGCAATCCAGCAGATGTCCTTCATGGGCACCTTGGTCCTGTCCTGCGGCTTCTTCTTCTTCAGATCCGTCCGCTTGCCGGCCATCTTGGGCACACCGTTTATGTACGGATCGAATAGCGTCTCCATGCCGCGCACTTGGTTGGTTAGTAATCCACTCCTCATGGCGGTCGGTGCTCGGGAAAGCGTCTTCTTCGCCAGCATCATATTGATATAATTAAGCCGAAATCAATGTATCGACTCAATTGGGTTGCAAAGGTGCCGTACACACTGCAAAAATTTGGTCTTGGATAAAAAAATATAGAAAAAATATGGGAGTCACTGCGAAATTTTCATCATGGGCGTCGTTACGGTATATGGATTTTTCAACGAATGTCGAACTCTGAAGTGAAGTTCCTAGATTGCTGAGATTGATAGCTTTGAAAATAACTAGGGTATTCCCTAACCTGTTGAATGCTGAATTTTGGTCAGCTGGTCCATACAAAGTCAACTACCAGAAATTTCAGCAATTCAATAGCCTCGAGGCTTATAAAAATGTTGTTGAATCGTTGAAAACCAGAGTTGTTACCATATTTTAGTAAAAGGCAATGCAACTCTGCAACATTTTACTATCATCAGTTCGCCATATTTATATTAGAAGGTTTATTAGTAGTTCTTCTACCTTGCTAACAAGTTTAGACAGCAACTAACAATATTTTACATGTTTTAAGTTCCGTCAAATTTTTCAACAAAATACAGCTGTTTGAAAATTCAACGAGAACCATTTTGAGTCGTTCCCTCAATTGCTTAAATTTTCTGTTGAATTTTCAAAAACTCAACAGTTTAGGGAATACCCATATCGTTTTAATCATGGCCAAAAATAAACGTTTACCTATTATATTAGGAAATCCAAATGAAATATTAGATAATTTTTAGTGATAGTTTTCAGTCAAAAGTTTGCAACGCAGTGAAGGAGACGTTTTCGACCACATAAAGTATATATATTAACCTTTTAAAATAAAAATGGAGTCCATATCTTTTTACCGTTTTTCATACATGGCATACAAATAGCCTTTTTTGCATTTCAATTGTTTTGTAGAATTCATAACACAAACAATTATGGAATTAAGGAAAATCCCCAAATACCCTAGGGATTACACATAATTTGACTAAGCTTTTAATTTCAATTATTTTTGATTCATTTGGTGTACAACAAAAAAAAACCTATTAGATTTGAAATTTGAATTTAACAGTTAACATATTAAATGCAATTTAAGAGTGTCCTCGTCATCAATAAGCATTTGACATGGTATTTCAGGCCAGTTGGTAACCATCGAACGCCATTCGATCTGCGGCTGCTTCTACGTGACGCCTCTTGTTTTTGCTTTGGGTGGAAATGAATTGGGAGATGAACTGACTGGCGGGAATAGTGATCCTCTGAAGTCGCCTCTTGGGATCAAAGGATCGTCGTAGCACAGGGGCGGAAGTTTCTTCTTTTTCGCATCGTTGATCCTCTAGCTCTTCCTGACGGTCATCCTGAACTGCTTCCCGCCAGGTGGCCTGGTATTCACGCTCTGTCCAGCGTCCTGGGTTGTATTTGGTGTCATCCAAGCGCTCCTCAACTTCCGGCTGCTCCACCTGTTGTTCCGCCCAAGTCCTTCTGTAGCTGCGTTCCTTCATCGCACCCGGCTTGTAGTGAATGTCATCCAGTCGAAAGTTTTTCATCCCGCGACACTTTACTAGGTTGCTGAATCCAAAGGCCACCATCTGCTTGCTCACCAAAGCTTTTGACGAATTCATTTTTGATCAGTCTAAAATTTAAATTTTTTCTTAATACCAACTAATTTTTCCGAAAGAGAGAAAAGAAAGCAATACAAAATAGTAGACCGGAACAAAACAGGTTGTTGTAACTTAATGCCAAATGTGAGAATGAAAGTATGGGGCAAATCGCGTTGAAGGATGAAAATTCAAGGCTCACTAGATCCTACATTTTTCCCGTTGATTTTTGCAAACTAGTCACTCATTCAAAATATTAATATAAGAAATTAGAAAGACGGTTGCGGCTTGCTGCCTAAGAAATAAATTTATATTGCCTGCATTTTTTGTTAGGAAAGTATAGGTCGCTTTAATTTTTGCCAATTCAGCTTGTCTAAGGTGATTTTTTTTTTTAATTGAATGTATAATCCAATCGCCACACTCTGATATCACATCTGATTTTTTGAGTGAAAAGTTTTCGTTAAAATATCCATCCCTATTTCCCTTAAAGACGATTGGATTGGATTTAATATAACGGAATGGACAAAAATAAAAAACATAGTTCTTTAACTATCACTATTTTTTCTCCATTTTAGTCATTTCCATAAAAAATTGTTCAATTTCCGGTGTACCACAGTGCCTTTGTCAGAATTGGATTATTTTTTTTCAGCTGCCCATCCCATCAAATAAAAGTCAATGATTAAAACAAAAGGTATTTTTGTAATGCTTCAACGTCGGTTGGTTGGATTAAGCTTTAAAATAGGTGCCCAGATAAATGCTAAGGGTTCGACATGGACAATACACCTAGGCTCCCAGTGCCACCAACGGTCTTGTGTGTGTATCGAGTCTTCAGTCTGTTGTGTGAAAGTGGGGAAGGGCCGCAATCCGCCGGGTTATATCAAAAAGTCAGCACTTGTCGAAGTCCCAGCAATCGCACTCCTTGGACGGCTTGGGATCAGTCGGCTTTCGCTTGCACTCGGAGTAGCTGGGAAAGGGAGTTGGCACCTTGCAGCAGTTCTTCTTCTTTGCGGATCGCTTGCAACTGGGCTTTGGCTTGCCTTTTCCCTTCGAATTGGACTTGCACTTGGACTTGTCCGAGGAATCGGAACCGCAACAGGCTAAGCGGGTGGCCAGTGGCATTAGGCTTCTGCCCAGAAAATTCCCGCAGCGTTTTGACAGCATTTTGAATTTCGGATGTGTAGATCGAAAGGGTGTTGGAAATGGTATATGGCTTGGCTATTTTAGAAAACTGGAATTTGGATGCGTGTTAACTAGGTTGGAATAACGGCCGGAATGTGGCCAGATGTCGTACGACTGGACTCTCTACGCCGCCTCTGGCCACACCTACAGTTCGCCGCACTTGAGGACCGCCCCCTTGCCCCGGGCGATCCTTCGCCTGAGCTCCGCCCACATCTCGCAGGCCATGGGCACCCGCAGGCACAGGCACTCGATGGGCGCGCCCTTGGTGAGCTCATCGCGCTTGCACTCGGAGAAGCTGGGATAAGGGGCCGGTCGCTTCTTGCAGTCGGTGGGTCGGCGCACGCGATGGCAGTTGGGCGGGATGCGGCCGGGCTTGCAGCAGGGCAGCGTCCAGCGCGGACAGGGCGAGTCGTCCTCGGGCTTGCGGCACTCCATGGGATTCAGCATGGGCATCGAGGGCCGGGCGGTGGCCGCAGCAGTCTTACGCTGCCGGCGGCATGGCTTCGGGCGGGGACGCTTGGCGTGGATGCACACCTTCTTGGGCTTGATCACCAGCCGGGGGCACTCGTTCCAGGTGACCTGGTACTGGCGGGCCTCCTTGTCCGAGATGCGGTAGTGCCGGATGTCGTAGCGCACGTTCACGTCGCACTTGGGCTCGTACTCGCAGCCGGGTATGTACCACATGGACTTCAGCCGGGACGGGATCTTGGGCTTGTTGCTCTTCTCCTTCTTGGCCTCCTTCTTCTTGCGCTTGCCGCCCTTGGCCGCGTCGCAGATGGTGCCCTTGAAGTGGGCAGGGCCACAGCTCTTGGAGCCCGCCGCCTTCTCAGTTTCGCACTTCTTGGGCGCCCCGCAATCGTCGTCCGCCGACGACTGCTGACTGCTGTAGTTGCGGCGCACCAGGTGCTGGCGGAGCACACTGGAGGTGGAGACTGCAGAGCTTTGGATTGGGAGGATCAGGCCTTTCGCACCCTTGGACCAATCGAACTTGAGCGCGGCACAGGCATTCACCAAGGACTCCAGGCACGGCAGGCTGCGATCCACGATCGAACGACACTTCTGACGCAACACTCGCAACATTTTGAACTTTTTAACCAAATTTTGTTTCACAATGCCGAAAAAAAGCCGAGAATATGTTTTGTTAGGCCAAGGACTGAGTGTAGACTAACTGAGAGCCCGTACCAAAAGCCTGGAGTGCGTGAGCAAAGCCAACTTTATTTACCTTTTGAATGACTATTGCCTAAGTGCATAGGAAATAACCTTAAATGTGTTGTTAAACTATAACTGAGCCATCTTCCAAGGTAAAAGCTTCCAGGACTGTCGTTCAATTAACTTAATAAAGAAATATCCCACAAAATTGGATTTTTAGATAATTGGGATCAAACGTTCTACATCTCACGCTTTGTTTAATAAAGAAGGGACTATTAAATATTTACAAAAAATAATAATTAGTCATTTTATTACATTATCATAAACCCAAAAATCCAGTTTTTCATCTTATTTCAATTTCTAGTTAATGAACGGTATATTGAAAGGTATTCAATAAAATATATTCGGTGAAACCCATTTTTTTTTAAAACTAAACATCGTATTATATGCAAAGCAGAACTCCTAACATTCGAGTTCAAGCGAATTTGAGAACAATTTAATTAAAGATCGCTAGAAATCGCACGTTTAGAATACGTTCTTCCATATAATCCGATGTGAAATCATAACCTGTTACACTCATAAAAAAAAATCGAAGAATTTCCTTAAAATCTAGAAAATTCTTTCTTGAATTTTTGCCAAAGGCGACCTCACCTTTGTTTCAAGAAATGGTTTTTTTGAAAGGCACCATTAAAACAAGAAAAAATATTTCTTGTTTCAAGAAATTAAATTTCTTAAAACAAGAAAGGGTTTTTTAGAAAGCCACCATTAAAACAAGAAAAAATATTTCTTAAAACAAGAAAGGCGATTCTTGTTTCAAAGGTGGTTTGTTTCTTGTTTCAAGAAATTAAATTTCTTGTTTCAAGAAAGGGTTTTTTAGAAAGGCACCTTTTAAACAAGAAAAATTCTTTCTTGTTCAAATTTCCTTTCAAGAAATTTTATTTTTTGATTTAAGAAATAATATTTCTTGATTTAAGAAATAATATTTCTTGAAAGGAAGTTTTATATTAACACTGAAACCCTAAAAATAAAATGTAACTTGGTTTTTTCTTTTGCATATTATATTTATTTACATTTAAAACATTTAACACTTAACATTTACAAATTTTTAAATAACACATTTTTGACTCAAGAAAACATTATTATTACCCAAGGTCTGTTGAACTTCATATGACCTACGGTGATCCATTTTCTTCGCCTTTCCTCATCTAGAAAAAAAGAGTTATTGGGATATCAATGATTTGTTTTTAGATAAACAACTTTTTTGAAGTAATGTAATGTTAAGAATAGCAAAAATACAAACACGTTGGTCAGACGACCGAGAGAGAGGAGCAAGACAGGTAGAAAATGAAGGGTTGAAAATCGAATTTCAGAGAGAGAGAGGCACGGGAGAGACACGTAAGCAGGTCAGATCATGATGGAACTATACAAGGTGATCTCGTCGCGAGAGCTGCCCTCTTTTGAGGACGTTATTTGTGTCAGTCTCTATCTAGCTATATCATTCTATCGCTTAAGAGAGACAGAGAGGTAAACATATTTAACGTCCTCAGCAGAGCTGACGAGACCATGATGGAACTATATATAGTTCCATCATGGACGAGACCACCTTGTATAGTTCCATCATGGGTCAGATCATGACAATTTTAAGAAAGAGAAGAGAGAAACGTCGCGACGCGTAGGTCAAGCGAGCGAGAGAGAGGAGCAGAAGATGAAAGGGTTGAAAATCGGGTTTCAGATCGGGTGAGCCGGGTACATGCATAGATATTTACATGCATACATAAGTATGTCAAACAAATACAACATATTTTTCTTACCTTGGAAGGTTTTAAAACAAAATTACAGCTTCGCCAAACAAATTATTTGGCTGATGCAACTGCAGGTATTTTCACTCTGAAAAATAAATAAAATGCGAGTAATAAGATAAAGTTATTATAGAACTCTACACCCACAAATTTATGCACAAATGTATGTATGTACGTAGCTCTTAGCTAAAAAACAATTCAACTAAAGTGGTATAAGCTTGGTAAAGAGATTTGGAATTTATCCTTTAATTACATACATACAATTGTACGCGCGATATACACAAAATTATATGTTTACATACCTTTGAATATTTGGAAAAAGGCTTCACCTCTTATCCGCTTGAAAATCACGTCCATCACTTACGAATTTTTTTCACAACTGATGCTCGGGTGATCAGAGAAGTCGGTAGCCGGGTAGTAGAGTAGTCGGGCCGAGTAGGCCCTTCGTCCCACTTCGTTTTTCTTGTCGTTAACATTCGGCAGCCGAAGGAAGTCAATGCCTACTTTTCTATATTCTAGGGTCATTTCATTCATATATTCAAAGGTGATTTTGTCCTTAAATACGTACAAAAATGTTTTGGCTGCGACGGCAAAACAAACATATGAGATTTTCATTTTTCTATTTTTAAGAAAAATTCTTTCTTGAATTTTTTCCATCAAGAAAGGTTTTCTGTATTCAAAGGCAAATTTTCTAATAACAAGAAATTTTTTTTCTATTTTCAAAGGTAGGCCGATTCAATGGCAAGATTTCCAAAATTTAGAAATTAATTTTTATGAGTGTAGAGACCTTTGCTGTAGCTAAATCTCAAATCTTCCTTAAAAGCAGGCCTTGAACCGAACTTCAATGCCATATAGTCATGTCGAGTAGGTTTGTAGCTCAGTTCCTCTCGGCCTCTTCCAAATTTCACATCGGCTCCGTTGAGCTGATTGTGTGTTCGGTTAAAAATTTGTAGTTAGGAAATTTCACGGTGCCGAGGGGTTATTTTTTTGCTTCGGAATTGCTGGTTTATTAACGCGCGGTTGTTGTGGTGTCATCACCCCTCTTAGTTCGCAGCGAACCCATTGTTTTTCCGAACATCCTTAAATCGGCCTCATAATCATGTCTTTGTGGCGCAGTTTAACATTGAAGGGACATCGGCAAATTTTACCCCGAATTGCTGGCGTGGTTAGCCAGCGTGCCTACGCCGAGGACCACAATCCGTCGCCCAAGTGCAGCCGCGATTCGGGCAAGGGATGCGGCAAGTTCACGGGCTGTGGCGATCCCCGCTTCGAGGTGAAGAAACCGCCACCTCCGGAGGACTCCTTCCAGTTCCACCATCTGGTCAAAATGCCGCCGGACTGCTGCGACGATCCCTGCCGCGAACGGTTCCCGCCGTACGACCAGTGCTACTACAAGATCTCCGACAAGGCGAAGCGCAAGTACCAGGTCACCTGGGTGGAGTGCCCGCCCATCCAGATAAAGCCCAAGAAGATCTGCTGCTTCGAGGCGGGCACCCGTCCCCCGATTCCGCGGCGCAAGCGCAAGGTGTTCGTGGCCGACGAAAAGTGTCCCACGGAGCAGGTGTGCCCGGTGGCCGAGGGCCTCTGCCCCAAGATCAGGCTGCCCGGCTGCAAGGCCGTGGACAAGGTGTCCTGCCACGTGGTGCGACGCGTCACGGACTGCACCAAGGTGAAGGCCCCGTATCCCTCGTTCTCGGAATGCTCTCGCTCGGCCATCCGACCGCCGCGTGGCATCGAGTGCAACTGCCTGGCGATTCCCAGCGCCTGCGATCTCATCCGCGAGGCCCAGAAGCACGAGGGAAATCCGCGGAAGGGGAACTGCGGCGGCAGCAGAGGTTAAATGCCACGTTGGCGCCAGACACCCAGATCCCCAGCACTCATCCTGTTCCGTTATCTGAAATATTCCAAAGCCGAGACCAGTTAAATAATCTTTCCTACCTTGTGTGAAATTCCAACTAGAAATAAACCGTAACATATAGATGGTCTCTCATTCAATATTGAAAAAAAAGTCCTGGTAAATCGAAAGATTTCATAATCAATTTAAAATACTAAAATTTAACATTGAAAAATTAAAAAAAAATTTTACATTTTTTAATTTGATTTAATTTTAATATAAAATAGCAAATTATTTATAAAATTAATTCATACCATATTTATTTATTTATATTTAACGGTTTTGCATTTAATTCAACAGATATTTAGTTATAATTAGGAAAGTGTGTCTAAATTATAAAAACTTTTAAAAATTGTATGAGAAAAATCGGCAGCCTTTTTTAAATTAAATCTTCTGGAAGAGCAAATTAAAAGATAATCCCTTAGAGTCCACCAGTTTACTTATTGGCAGCTTAGACTTTTGAATTATCTCTGATTTTATTTATCTGGAATTCACTTTTCAGTTAGTTTTCGACTTGGAACCAAAGTTTGGCTTTCTTTTTTTTGGTTCCCAAAAACCTGGTTGCCTGCTGCTTAGCCATGTAAATTGAAAGCATTTGCCCAACTGTGGATGAGTATGCAAAGTGTCCCGAGGAGAGGGCGCGGAGTTGGCGGACAACTGCGTGCCATATTAAAGTCGTTTTATAGCAAATTACCAATTCAGATATATACGGGTACACACAAATCAGTTATACCCGGCATCTATCAGCATATTCCCCTGACTGTTGCTTTTTGGTTTCTCTCCCTTTTTTGTACTCTTTTTTTTATTTTCAATGCATGCAGGCCGTCACATTTATTCGAGTTCGAGTTTGATGTACGAGCCGAAATGCATGTGCATAATCAAAAGGGGAGCGGAAGAAGGAAGGAGCCTTCCCTCCTTCTCGAAGACAATCGAAATGAGACAAAGCCCGGTTTCGAGGCTCCGAAGTCGTCGGATCTTCCCCAGCTGCAGACATAATTGATGGATCGCTGACTGACGACAGAAATGTTCTGGAAATGTGCTGGATCCGAAAAGGGGACTCGTGTTGTTCGCCTACCTCTGCCTAAATAATGATGTCGCATTATTTATGCCGCAGCTGATTTGCATAGGCAGGCTAAGAACTTGCGATTGGGTGGACTGCGGAGTGCGGGGAGTATCCGCATAGAAAGCGGTTGCGTTGCCCCCGGGGCAATGTGTGCGCTTTCTTTAATAAATGTTTAATTTATAATTGATTTTCCCCCTCCGTCCTTCGCCCTCCGCCCACTGGCCCAGTGATTCGCCTTGGCTCGAAAGAGCTCAAAAGTTTCTGAACCGCAAAAGGATTTGCCCGCGCACGAAAACACTTAATTAATTCGCATAGACAGACAGACAGTCGGACGGACGGACGGACGGATAGACATACGGACGGATGTGGTGGGGCAGGATTCGGCCCACCCATCTGGTCAGACGACTACACCCATGCACACACACATGAAGAAATAATTAGAAATTAGAATGGAGAATGCTTGCCAGCCAAGTTGACGATAACAACGCCCCACAAATGCCCGCCCACACACTGAGCCGACCCCTTAACTTATCCACAAACCTACGCCACCCCCACGACCCCAACCCCCAAGAAGCATATTTAAAATGTAGCCAAGTCGACGTCGACACGAGTATGATTTAAACTATATACTTGGACCCTTTTAGCAGACCAAAGCCCAAGACAGCAGCAACCCGAATCGAAAGGCTGTTGCTCTTGTTGTTGTTCAAGCAGTTTCAATTTACTTATTATAGCTGGCGATGGGAGAGTTCATTGAAAACTATCGATTCCTTATAAATATGGTTAGGAAAAATTTATAAAAACTATTTTACAATTTAAAAATAAATATATAATTTAAATATTTTAATTCAACACATAAATGTTTTGAAATATAATATGAGCTTTCATCATTTTTAAAAAGTTAATATTTAATCTTTTTTCCCAAAAATGTTCCAAATTTTAAGAATTTAGAGATCATATAATATTTGATCGTAATTTTTCATAATCTATATTATTTTAAGCTCTTGATTTATAGTTTCAGATCCATTCTAAGCTTATTTTTATGAAGAGAACTCATAGCAGCTTGCCTAATCGTTGCAAAAGTAATCCTCTTTCGATTCTAACCAATCACCCAAATTAGCATATTCGATAAGGGAATTCGGCCATCCCTAAGGGCTTTCGACTAGAACCGCACAGGACAGCGAAAAACAGGACGGATAGGAGGGCTTAATTTGCTGCTAATATCCGTTTACGTCTTTAGTTGCAAGAAAATTACAATATTTCGTGTGGGATAGTTGGAACGCATACACGCGCAGCCGACTCCGGGCATAGATACTTTTGTATCTAATTTAAATTTCACAATTTCGGCGCTGCAAGAAAAACGCCAAGCTGGAAAATGAGCTAGGGCCTCGGCTAATTTTCCATGGCCGTCGTCGCGCAAGGGTTGGAATCAGGGGGATGGGCAAGTGGCAAGGATTGGACTGGGTTTTGGTGCGGATTAAAGCCCGGCAAGTGGACACAAACTTGGGCCAAGTGCCCCGTGGACCGGGGGATCAGGATGTTGGGCTTGCGCCGGCGACTGCTGCTGCTGCTTCTGCTGCTGCTTAGCCAAATTATATTATGACTTGTTTAAAATTCAAATTTGAAAACACTAAAATCATGTTTTCGATGTCTGGCCACCCCGACTGCGCCCAACCCTTTCAGGATAGTTTTCGGCAAGGGTTTAAGTAGCGCACGCGGCCAAAGAGGAGGGGGTGGGTTAGTGGACTGAGGTTCTGGTCACTGGGGGTGGCTGGGTGTCTCTGCTAAGGATTTGCCTCTGCCTTCAACTGGCAACTTTTGCTGTCTGTCCTCGGCCTCGGCCCCGATCCTAACTCAAGGCAATGTCCTTTGCCGGCTCTATGTATGTATGTGTACGTGTGGGGGGGGGGCTGGTGTGCGTGTTGCCAAAACATAGTTTCTAGTTGCCACATAAATTTTGCATGCTCTCGCCTATATGCGAGTGTGTTTGTCCTACGGCTCGGCCAACGAGAATTTGCTTTTAAACAATTTTAATGATTTCATTAGTCGTACAGCGAGCAATTTAATGAGGACGCTTCGGGGGCACAAAATTGATTTTCTATTCGTTCGACCAGCAGCGAGTTGATATTGCAGCGGAGCTTAGATTGGGTTATTTGGGGCTTTGTTATGGGAAGGTTTGTGCTGGAACCTCAAGCGTGTTAAAGATTTTGTATGGGGCATAGCAGTTTAATTGGACCATGTTAAAGTTTGAATTTTGATTTTTATCGATTTCTTTTTACTTTTTTGTGTTTGATGAAAAATTATATGTTGGCTTTTTTAATGTCTAATATTCTCTACTTTTTTTGAATTCAAGATAACTATATCTATTATTATTTTAAATTTATAATAATGATTTAGAGCAGAGCCTGGATATAAATCTATTTTTTTAAATTTCCAAAAATAAAAAATTAAATGGTTCCGATAACATTCTTGAGATTTGGCTCCAGGAATTTCGAATTTCAAATGTCCCCCTTATAATGTAATTATTCTTGTACTTTTGTCAGTTGTGTCTTGCACTTGTCCGATAAGTTTTGAGCCCGGCCAAGTTGCTCTTGGCCTGGCTAACCCGAACTTATGAGCTGAGACGCCATTTTGTCCTGCCCGCAGACACTCACACACTGAGAGCTCAAGGCATAATTAGATTGCATAATGTAAGTGTTGCCTCGTCCAGCCAGTACAGTGTGCACTGTACTCTGAGTCCTGGCAATTTCAATAAAATTTGTGTCGGCCAAGGAGGGTTGGGGGTTTGGCAAGCGGAGGGCTTAGCCCAAAAAGCAGTCAAATGTCTCAGACACAAGCCGCAGCGACGTCTCACAGACACACATAGTTCCCTCTCTTTCCCCCGTCGTCCCCTTTCACTCACTCCTTACTGCTCACAGGGCCTTAACCCTTGAAGCTGTGTGTGTGTATGGGTTGTGGGCAAGGCAATGGCCTTTCAAAAATTTTCGAATTTACGTAAATTTAACTTTCTTGAAATACACTTAACTGTAAAATTAATTATAAAAGGCAATTGTGCATGTGAGTGTGTGTGTGTGTCTGGCAGCCATGTGTGTGTGTGGTATGGGGTAGGGGGTGGTGGGCTTATAGAATGCCCCGCCCTCTCGCCCACTTAAGTTTGTCTTAGTCTTTGGCCGAAAAGGTGTTGGCATGGAATTTGCATAACCAACGAGACGTCAATGTCTTCAAAGAGAGCGAGCGAGAGAGCAAGAGAGCAGAGCTTGTGTGTGTGTGAGCATGTACAGTTGCGCCCAACGCCATTTGCATAGCCACACACACACACACTTAGGCGTCTGGGCCTTGTGTGCGAAAACACACTAATTAAATGTTGAAGGCAGTTTATATTGAGATGGTGCCCAACCACCCACCACCCACTTGCATGGCCAGCGGGCAGACAAAGGCCAAAAGCAGGTGACTGTGTTTGTGTGTGTGGGTGGGTGGGTGCATTATATAACCCCCAACACATCGAAACCCCACCCCAACACCTGCATGTGCGAGCGTGTGTCGTAAGAAAATCTATAGCCTACGGTGCTCAAGCCCGAACCGCAAATTCAAATGTCTTCATTTTGCACATCAAACCAAATGCAGCAGCTCTCCCGCCCACCCTCACATTCACACACATACAGATACAAATACAAATACATACACAAGCTCACAGGACGAAGGAGCAGCGCTTTACATACATGTATGTTTGCTGAGGATTTCTAATTACATTCGGCATCGTTCGGACTCATCTTCGAAATGGGGAGCATTAGAAAGTGGGGCGGGCCCTATGTAAAGTATTTCAATGCCGATAAATTATAATGGCTCGAGGTGAAAGGGTTCACCTCTCGAGATGGTCAATCTGAGAAGATTTTGCCTTGTTAATAAAGTTGATACATATATGTATCTGTGAAATAAATAATTTACAAAGTAAATAGATTGTAAATACATTAAAAAGCGGATTGAAATCTCTTCGGTTTGAAATCACTTATAAAGGTGTCTAAAAGCATGCAACAATTTATTATAAAAAAGATAATTCGAAGTCCACAGTACTTTTATGACATATTATAATAGGTTTTGAAAATATTTGGAATTCTTTATACAATTTGAAATTCACGATAGCCTTAACTTATTTACAAACTAAAAATTCACCTTATTTTGTGCTTAGCCCAAGACTAATTGCACATTAAGCTAGGCAATTATCATACTGACAGTTCGGCTAATGTCACGATACCAAGACCTAGCCCGCATAGGCTCTCCCACCTGATTTCTATTCGCCACCTGCCCCGGTTTACACACGCAGACATTTTTAATTAAACGTAAATTTTGCTCTATTGATTAGTTGCCAACAACTCGGCAACTTTGGGTGTTGGTGGAGCGAGCATGTGCAACCTTTGTTATTGCGAACGCATTAGTATTAGCGCAACGGATGACGTGACCGGGAAGGAGGGACGGGTGGGGTGTGAGGGGCTGAAAGGAGCCAACTTGACACGCAAACTACTGCGAAGGGGTGGGGGTAGGTGGGCGGCTGTCATTGTTCAACTGGCAGGCCACAGAAAAGGGGCGGGGACGCGAGTTTTCGGTTGCCAGTTTGGCGTCTTTTTAACACAATGACAGTTAATTAGATTGTGTTCGGGATAAGGATAGCGCGAAGGATATGCAGGTGTAATTGTTTGCAAACTTTGGCTTCCCCGGTGGATACATTTCGCACAATATACTTTGGGTCTAATGGTGTGAAAAGAGTTGTTAGAAGAACCTATGATTTGAAGTTCAATAGAGCACTCGAAAAAAAAGGTATTAAAATAACTAATTATATTTTTTTATTGATTAAAACTGATATAGGAGATTTATAAAATTTTAAAACCTTTTAGGTGTTGAAATCGCTGATAAAAGTGTTAAAAAGTATGCAATGAAAAGGAACCTTATTTTGCTGCATACTTTTAGACACCTTTATAGGTGATATTAATTTCCTAGTGATTTCTGTGCCTCCCCCTAATATTTTTGAATGATTTAATTATTTTTCGGAACTTTTAAGAAGTAGTGTTAGGGTTAATCCTTATAATTCCTCACTTTTATTGTGATCATTAAGTTAAGTGGTGTGAAAAAAGTAATAAAAACCAGTTAAAACCAAAAATCGATAAAGCCCGTATTTAAATATTGATTTTACTGCCTGGGCAGCCTGTTCTAACCGCAAGAAGTTCTTCCAGGGGCCTGCATATTCGAAAAGGTTATAAGCTGCAATCGCAGAGGAAACTTTCCATTGTATCTTACGCACTTTGTGTATGCAGTTTTCGGCCTCACCGACTCTATCTCTCTCGCTCTAAGTGCTTCTTGATGTCCTGACCAGACTAACTAATGACCAACGCCTGGGCTAAAATATTGATCAATAAATTGCAGCAGCAGAAATAACTTAAAACCCAAATGTGTATGGACAAATAGTTGATGCAGTTAGCAGGGGGCGGTCGTTGGGCGGCCCTTGGGTGATGCGTGGCCCCATCAACGCAGACAAACTCCTGCCATCCTTGAAGTGCACACACAGGCATACAGAGAAGAGGAAACGAGCCAAGCCAACCGAAAATATTTCAAATTCATGACAAATGCATAAGATTTCAGCAAATCGGGGCGGGGGAGGCCTTGTTACACGTAACCCCAAACAGTTAAGTGCAATAAATACAGACCACTACGAATGCAGGCAGCACACAAGCATAGGCACAATCACAATCAAATAAATTACACAGCATTTAATAATTCATGCAAAAAACGGCCACAAACACAGGCCAGGAAAACCACCGCCCACACTGCCTTCCACTTTCCCAACAACACAAGTCGTTGTGTGTGTTTTAAGACTTGATAATTTCAAAAATCAACAGGATATATGTGTATTCATAACTTCAAAATGCATTTTGACCACACACACACATGGAGAGAACTCGGGTGTGGATGGGTGGAATATTGGGCAGTATTGCTTGGATTTCGTCTTTGCCTCCCTTATCGGCTGTCTCGCTCTGAATTTTCCTGCTGCACATATCGTTCACATGCCATTGCACTCAATTAAAATCCCTTTGTCGGGACCTGCTCCATCTCTTTCTCTCCCTATCTCTATCTCTCTCTCGCTCGCACGCATGAGTTAAATTCTCGTAGCCATTTTTGTTATTTTGTAGTTTTAGTTTAAATATTTGATAGCCTGCATATTGATTGGTGCTCAGTGCAACGTGGCGCATGAGTAATAAGTTTTTGCCTGGCTATATACAAAGCGGCTGGGGAAATATTTACTTAGATAACGGTTTGATTGGACTGCCAAAGCGTTCTCAAGGTGTTTGAGGATTTTCCCAAATTAGCAGCTCCGGCAGCAGCACTAATCAAGAAACCCGAAAGCCACGGCATATTTCCAGCCTGATTATATTTGTGGTCCAGACAACCCGACACTCGCCAAAGGGAAGGGACGGGGAGGGGGAGGGGAAGCGGAAGAGCCGCCATTGTTGGGCTTAAGGTTGCGCCTAAGCGTAGGCTGCAATTGCCACTGCACACCAACACAAGCAGCGGCAACATGCAACACTGCAACCTGCAACCTGCCATCTGCCATCTGCAACCTGCAACACGGCCCTAATGTATGCTACAAATCTCGCCAAAGCAACGCATTTTGTAGCCATTTAAGCTACTTGCATAAATGTAGATGCCCACCCGAAAGAAAACACAATCGCAGGCGTGGAGAAAGCCCGGCACCGAGAACCCGGAGTCCCCTGGAGAAGGAGAAAGCCCGGTAGACTCATGTGTCTGCCCCGCTGTCTGTGCAAGGTGGTGTGTGTGTATGAGTATGGGTGTGTGTGTGGCATTGACCAAGTGGCTGGGAAGGGTGGTGGGGTGTGCGCCCAAGCAGGGCCATGGCTGCAGCCTGGACGACGTCGTCGTCAAATGAATCTCATTTGCATTTAAATTAGGAATGAAGCCCGATTTGTTGTTGCCCTTTGAGGCAGAGACTGGGTAGCGAAAACACTGCAACTTCTACATTTGCCCAGGCAAAAATAACTTTTAAAAAGCTTTATCAATTCGAATTGATTTAAGTTCCAACCTGTGTACTTAAATGTGAAATTTTATATCAACAATTTTTTAATCTTATTTTTCTGTTGATTAAAGTTGAAACCTAAAAGGAATTAAAAAAAGCTTAAGTTTGCCTAAGGATTTTTTCTCTATTTTTCTGTTATAAGTATAAATTTTAAATTTGTTTAAATCGTTGTGTCCACAATTTTGGTTTCAGTGTATCGTTAGGGCTGCTGGCAAATGGAGGGTATGGCGGAGCACAATTTTTAATGAAGACAGCGTAGCTACTTAGGCACCGGCACCCATGCATGCATACATGTCGCCTCCCCCTAATGGCCGCACCGATTTCGAACTCACTTTTTCGGACAAGTTGCCCGATTGCATGCCAAACTAATGGCCAGCAGCTTGGACAAATAGCAAGCACCCGCACTCACACTCAAACAACCCCCTAGTTATGGCAAATATGTTAATAACCTTTCTTCCGATGGGGGCTTAGGCGGGAGCTCTGCACAAAATTTTAATTAGAAATGTTATATGAGTTGCACGTTAGCAGGTCTCCCCATGTTCCATATGCCGCTGCTCCCAGTCAATGGGAACTCTCGAAAGGGTGGTGCCAAAGGGGTTAAGGGAACCGAAAAGCTTGCTCATTTTCCAGTTAAATGGTGTGCATTTTTTGGACTTTACTTCGGCTTCATTAAAAACTATAATCAACGAACTATTTTGATGAGTTTGGGCTTTGCTTGGGCTCCATTAATTGCTCTAATCAACAAACTACTGATGCTCAGGTAAAATGCATTTCTAAACTACGAGTGAAAGAATTCAGTCCATATGCTAAATCAATTTATTGTTTATGCAATACCTTAGATACTTTATCGGTTCAGCGTAACAATGGATTATCCTTGTAATACCTTCATTTAAACTCACCCATCCGCAGTGCCATCGATAACATTCCTTTCAGTTGCCACAGCTCGGGCAGTTCATTCTTGTCCAACTTATGCATACACGACAAACTTGGCTTTAATTAACGCTAATGCGGCCATTACAACAATCTAAGATGGAAGCCAAGGCAGCCGCAGGCATCGCTCCCTCTCTTTCTCCTCGTGGGCGGCCGTCTCTTTCTTTCTGGGCGCTGCTGCCAAATGCAATGAATGCAGCTATTCATTTATGTCAGCGGTAATGACATTTTACATTCCGCATTGGTCTAGCGATGGGGATTGGAATAGGGCGTGTGTGTTGTCCATGACAACAACAGAAGTGCTGGTAGGCTCTCCTTCGGGGGTGGCAATCGGGAATGGGTTGTGGGTGGTCAGGGGTTTCCCCTTTGGGCTCGGCTGCCATAGACAAGTGTCAGTGGTAATTGAAAATACGAATATTAATTCCAAAGAGTTCCAGGAGCTTAGCCAGCGAAAGTGTGGCATGTTCAAGTAGCCAGAGACATGGTGAAAATATGCCAGCGCAAAGTAATTAACTTTAGCATGAACTGCACAATTTCAAGAAAATTGAATTGGACCTAGAAACAGCTTACGAAAATGCTGAAATTAAAGTGACTTGAAGTTTAAACTTTTTGGTAAAGTTTGTCATTGATTAAAGGTTATAATTAACGATTTACGTCAAATGGCTTTAAAAAATGTTTGGGCTTGGAATTCTTTAAGAAACGAATTTCTTGATATGAAAGGTATGAAAGAAGATTATTGTGACACCCCCGAAAGATAGATTTTACCTGGGCATACTTCACTCGAATTTTAATTGAAAAATGACGCAATTACCCAGTTGAGTTACAATCCCTGGAAGAGCCTATTGCAATGAAATTTGGAACTTTTCTGCAAAATCCGGCTCTAGTGATTACCGTAAGACTCTATTCTTCAGCCTTATGGTACAGTAAGATAACCACTTTTAAGTAAGTATATTCGTTCATATTTCCAAGCTCATATTACGCACTTGGTCACTTTACAATGAAAACTCTTATCGGGGGATACACACAAAGATGCTTCCGGTGAGTAGCTGAAATGGCACCAGCCAACCCCCCATCCCCACCCATCCCCGAAAGCATTCACCCCAGCCACCCACCAATATCGCAGAGACAATAAAACGGGTGTGTTGGTCTACGGCTAAAACAAAAAATGTGTTGTTCCTGCTGCCTGCTGGGAAATGGAAAGAGGAGGGGCTGAGGGTGGAGGGGGTGGCGGGAAAAGCTCCGAGATGAGCGGAGGGTGCAACCAATCAGCGAGGCCCGCAAAAATGTTACTTTTTCGTTTTCTTGATGGAAACGCGGCAGCGAATGAGAAATGTAGAGGAAAAGCGTTAGCACTCGCTCGCACACATGTGGGCGCCACGGAAAAAAGTGGCACAAAACGGCAAACTTTTGTGTGTTTTCTCGACGGTTGCCTAAAAATAAGAATAACAGAGGCACACGGCCAATAAGAAGGAGACAGCGGCAGACAAACAGCAAAGAATACAGCGGCCAACGAGATGCGATGGAGCTTGGGAAAATGGTAGCACGAATCGCTGGAAAAAAAGGGGGGCAAAACTAAAAAAGTCAACAAAACAATTGAAGGCGAAAAAAATGTTTAAAACAGCAGAACACGGCAACAGGCGGAGGACAATGGAGTGCAGGAAAAGGCTAGGATCGCCGGGGTGCGTAAAATGGCCGAAATCGAGGTTCAAACGAAGGGCTCAAAGGAATCATTCGACTCTGTAGGTGACAATGCAACAGCAAGAGGTGAATTCAGTAGGGACAAAGGGAGTTATTCATGTAAGGTAAATCCACATGCCTGATAGAAATAATAATAAAATTCCCTTATATCAGAACTACAATATGAAGTGCATTCAGGGAGAGTCAATCAGTTTTCTTTGCAGCAATAGTTCAACAATGATTTAAGAATTTATTGAAATGTAAATTTTCCTTAAAATCCTTTCCTTTTAAGTCCTTACCCAGTAATTGCCAATTACCAACGACTTTTGTAGGTTCTCATGTGGCTTTTAATATTGTGGAACAACCGTTTCCCCACCCCTTCCCATTTGGTCGTCAAAGAAAATCTATTTTCCCTCAAAGCGAGGTGATAAATAATTGTTTTGCAGCTTGGCCCGTCAATTGTCGACGGGGCTAAGCCTTGACTCCGAACCCCCATCTGCCCAATGGAATGCTGGCCATCTCCAGCGCCAATTCCAATTAAAAATTTTGATGCAAATGAGCAGCGGAGAGGCGGACGAATCAACTCCCCGGGGCTACATTGCGGCAATAAATGCCGCGACAGACACCACGGCCTCCCGAGCCACCCGCAAGCACCACCCCCTCGCTGACCGAAAGTCGATGGCCAAGAAGGGGGTGGTGGGGGGCACAACTTTTACTTTTTATTTTTGGGCGAGAAGAAATGGCCAGAAAAAAAGAAGTGTGCCGCCAAAAGTGAAAAGCAAGCAAAAGTGCGAAGCTTTTTTCGAGAGGGGGGTGGGTTATTATTTTATTTGTGTGAGGGGGTGGATGGCGGGGGTGGGGTGTTGCCAGGTTGCAGTCTGAGGGCTCAGGATTTATGCTCGGTCCACTCTAGGCCCGAAGGAGTGGGTGGGCGAACAACAAGTACAGCCGTACAATTGCATTTATTTGACCAGAGCGGTGACCAGTGACCGCTGCAGAGCTTCGCATTTCGCCCCAATGTCCAGCGCTCGGCGCCCCCAAAGAATAACTGCGGCTGACCAGCGACCAAGCAGTCAGAAAGCTGTAGCAGGCGACTGGGCCGTAAAAAAATTACCAGCGAATGGGGGAGAGAGAAGAAAGCAAAATTAAAGGCACACAAAAAGTGGAAAAAATGGAGTAAACGGAAAAATGGAAAAACGTAAAAAAAATTGGGACAGGCTCGCACACAATCACGGGGGTGGGTTGGGGGTTTGGGGTGAGTGGTCCCCGGAGTCCTGGACAATGCTTGGCCTTCATTGTTGTCAAGCAGAGCCCACCATCCACCCACGAGCCACCCACTTTCGCCCAAGTGGGGTTGATTGAGTGGCGCGCCCATTGATGTTGCTGCTGTTTTGCTGTTGCTCCTGCTGCTGCTGATGGACCAGGACCAGCAGGACCTACCCCTGATCCTTCGGCCTCCTCTTTTCCACTTTTTGTTTTGCTCCATTTTCCATTTCGACCCCCTCCTCCCAATCGCTCATCATTTTTTACACATTTTTGTTTTGGTTTTTGTGCTTCGCTGTTGTTTTGTTTCGTTTTTGTTTTCTTTCGCTCATTCGCCATGCGACTGTCAGCTGCGCTCTGTCCATATATGGAAGGTCCACATCCACCGACTTATATATATAGCCGCGCCGATATATCCGATACATGCCCACGTGCCGGTACATACATATGCATATATATAATATATGAAAACAGTCGAATTCTCGGCGAAATTGCAATGTCTGCAGCGTGCAGCTTTTGTTTGCTGCCCAAGTGGGTGGTGGTGGGTGAAAAAACAGGGACTCCCACCTGCAGGTGCAGCTTATACCTTTATCGACACTGAGTTCCGGCGAAATTGCGCAAGAAATCGGCTCGTCGCATAAAAAATTGATGGCCTCTTCTATTTTTGTTTAGAGAGCTGATGGAGCGATTGATGGACTGAATGGTGGGTTGATTTTCGACGGAGTCAAAAAAGAACCTTCGCAACTGAAATATAAACGTTTGCCTGATCTCCATCATTGTCATGAGTCCGTGTGGCAGCAGCTAATAAAAAAGAACCAAACTCGGAGACTAATTAAAATGAATGTCTATTTAATTGGAATAAATTTGATGTTATATCTTATTCTCAAAAAAGAAGTTGAAATTTAATAAATGTTATGTTATGTTTTCCCCAAAAAATTCCTTTTAAATGCAAATGAAAAGAAAATTGGCTTACTAACAAGACCAAAATTAATATAATTAACTAAATAAATATATATTAATAAATATGAACTTTAAAGCCTAATACCTTCCAAAGATATAATGAAGAAGGTTCTTTATTATGTTCTTCACTCAGTTCTCTGGAAAACACCCGTCGATACAGGATTTCCTCATCGCTCACGCAACCGCAAGGCCCAAACTGTTTTAGCAAACAATTCGGCTTTGCTTTCGAGTCACCAATGGGGAAATTATCAATTCAGGCACATAAAGCAACATAAATATTAATTGGAAAACATTTTCGCATCTCGGCAAAAGGAAAGCCTGAAAGAAAACTACACACACTGGCACACAAACTCACACTCAGTCAGTGATGAAATTATGTGCATTTGCATTAAACAAAGCATTAAATATGCAAAAGTGCAAGGCCCCAGCCGCCGCCCACTCATAAATGTTTTCCAGGGGCTGGGAAAAGGAAAATGGGTGCAGGGGTGGGGGGTGGGGGGTGCAGGGTGTAGAGCATATTGCTGGCCACAGCAGGCGCTCTTTGCTGGATGGGCCTGGGGTGACCAAAAATAGAACAAGTCAAATATTTTTCGACAATTTATGAGCCAGCCTCCCTGGACTGCCGGTGGTGGTGGAGCTGGTCAGCTTGTAACGTGTATGTCCGCCACTTCCACATCCTCATTCACCTCCTCTCACCCATTTCCACACCCCCTCCCTTTCCCCGGGAAAAAATGCCATTTGCAATTAAAGCAAACAAGCAACGCAACCGTTCGGCGACGTCGACTTGCTCCTCGTTTTCGCTTTCTTTTTGCCGGCTACTTTTTGGCAATTGCATTTTTTTACTGTCCACCACCCACAGGCAAATGGCCGAGCACCCACCACCCTGCAACCCCCAGAGCCCCAGCCTTACACCCCCTGGTTGGTCACATGTGTGAATTATAATTTCGCGTCGCGCTCAAAAGCATGCTGCATAAAAAACACAGACAGCGAAAGAGACAGGACGAGTGCTGGAGACAGAGAAGGCAGCATGGAGCGGGGCACTCGAAGAGGGAGAGAGGTGCAGGAGCATAATAAGAAGAAAAGCAAAGGCTGCCGCTGCCATCGCGTTTTCCATTTCGCGCCGGGCTTTTGCTTATCACATTCGAGGCTGTCAAGTGCCGCTGCCCCAGCCCCTTTCCCATCCCCATCCCCATCCCCCAGAATCATCATTCCCCCAGAATCATCATTCCCCACCCGCAGTGGCGAGCATCTCTTGCTCTTTGCAATAATTCAATTCATTTTCTATTTTTTTGACTTATTTTCATTTGACGGTGGCGCAACAAAAACAGCAAAAAACACAGCCGAAGGGAAAACGTTGATGGCCAGCCGATTGTTGGGTGGCTTTAAGTGGGCTTCACTGTCCGGATCTGAGTAGATACGATTGTGCTGACCGTCCAGGGGAAGGAGCTGGATGTTTTTACCTATTTTGTAGGCAAATGAAAAGGCAGCCTTCTTCTTCTGTATATCTCTGAATTTTAAAATGACAAATATATTTTGATTACAAATTTTTATTGGTTTATTAAAAATATTTAATTTTATAAAAATGCATTTTAAATTGTATTTAGTATAGAAATGACAACGCGTATTATTTATTATTATATTTATAATTATGATACCCACTTTTAATTATAATTTTACTGCTTATAGAATATTTTTCATTAAATATTTTTACCTCTAAATTAGGAATACAAATATCCGTATCAGTAAAAAAATTGAGTAAACAAGCTGGCTGACCTGATTTATAATTTAACCATTTAATGCAAAAACCTTGATCACATCGACTCTATTCATGTATTATTCTAAAATCCACCGGGTGGAAGCAACCATTCCTTCTTACCTTTCCGATGCTAAATCAGTTTTTAATTTCCGCTCATTTGCGAGGCTACAGAAATAGAACTACTGGCAACAAAAGGCGGGCGACAGCGTCAGCGGCTCATTATGGTGGCCACTTTTTGTTCTTCAACTTTTAGCGGCAATGTAGCTGCCGTAGGGATACTGCGACACACACACATACAGCAACACCGAAGTCCTTTCAATTGAGCGTGAGTAAATATGTTGAAAAGTTAATTCATTGCACATCAGTGGACTCCCAACTACTTGTGTGCTGGTGTGTGTATGTGTGCGCCATAGTGGCTGTCAGCGGCCGTCTGTTTGCCGCCTGTTTGCATAAAGGACATGCACTCACACACACACACACACACACAGACACTCACACCGAGCAAAGCGTAAAAAACACGGGGACACTCGCAGGACATTAACGTTGCCAGTGCTCCGGGTTTCTTTTCCTTTTTCATACACTCTCGTTCTCGGCGTGTCATAAATTTAGTTCGATTTGCTGTTCAATGACATTAACTTGGTTCGTCCTGGCAGGACCTTCTCCGCTTTTTTCCCACCACTGTTTAAGTAGTTTCTGTTGTGCTGGTGACGGCGCCAATAAATGTCAATTTTTAATGAATTTGCAGCACGTTGCAGTGAAATTTATCAAGTGCTTTAATTAATGTCTACCCTTTTGGTGTTAGTTAGTTAGATGATTGACGGATTTATGGTGAGGAGTCCCTCGTTAGATACTCAGTTAGTTCTTCCTTATTTGGGCGATAAAACCCTAATTGCCCGGCCAGCAGAAATTCCATTTAATTGCCGCACTTGCAACACCCACCAAACATTTCTATTTATTTGCATAAATATTTTTTTCAACACTTTACCTTCGTTCCTGTCACGTTTATCGCTTTTCTTTCGGTCCCTCCTTTTTACCGATTTTACCATTTTTTCTTCTATCCTGTTTTTTTTTTTGGGTCCGTATTTTGCACTACAATTATGTTAATTTCCTATGCAAATAAAATTTAATTGAAGCTCCACCGCGTCGCAAAGAAGGGTCCTGCTCCGTTTGTCCTGGCATTAATGCTCCGCCCCCCGAAAGCCCCCTCTAAGCGCATTTGGCGTCGCCAGCATTAATTGCCAATAATTATATTGGTTTACCTATCCACCCATTTTCCATTTTCCGAGCTGGGCATTCTTTAAATGCAAAGTCGTTTGGAGAGCGTACTTTAAAGACCCGACCATTTAAACGACTAATCAAACAAATATTGATACTTTCCCAATCCTCCTTCTTTTTGGCTCCCTTGAATCGCAACAATTGCAACCAATTAAATTTGCATAAATTGGCCAGCTCATCCGCAGTGGCAGATCAAAATGCCAAACAATAAATGTGCGCTGACAATTACAACAAAAATTAAATTAACTTATTAACACGCCCAGCGAATGTTTCGCCTCGACTGGCACAAATGAAATGTAATACGAGTCCGAAAATGCCATCGCTTAAATATATAATCCAATCAGCAAACAATGTACGGGGATTCAGGACTCGTCATTAGCTTCTGGGTGTGGATTTCTGCCTGACAATTGACACGGCATTAATTGCATAAATATAATTGAATTTAGCCAGGGAAACGGGACACTGTGATTCCCACACATTAAAACCATCTTAAACGATAATCATATGGAAATGGAATTATTTACAAATAAGTGGAATGCTTTTCATACACATAAAAACACGCCGGTATCAAATTGATATGCGCATGGTAATTTTATGGTATGCAATCATGGTAAAATTGATATTATATAATATCATTTGGCCGATTTCCCTACCTCGGAGATTCTCTGATTTCGAAAAAGAAAGGAAGGAGCAATATGGCGACGTTTCGAGCATATCAAATTTATCATATCAAGTAAAAACTAATACCAAATAAGATCAAATTGATCATCGTTTCATATCAAGTTTTGGTTGTCCTTTTTTCAAAGTGCAGTTGCTCAGCTGAATGGGAAATATATTCAACGAAAAATCACAGTATTCAAAGCAAAGTTTTAATTACCATTTCTCTCTTCTTATTTTTCAGGACTTTGACAAGGAGATCAGCTGCCACAAGATTCACTCGCCCAGCAGCAGCAGCCACGCCCACTCCCTGCACCACCACCACCACCATCATCCCCACCACAGCAGTCGCAGCAACAACAACGACGATGAAATGGAGATCACGGACGGCCACGCCCTCCTCTCGCCCCCGCCCCCCTCGCACTCGCACTCCCACTCGCCGTTCGACAGCAAGGATCACGTCAAGGAGCTGGAGTTCTATAAGAATCTGGCAGCCAAGGCCGCCTCCCTGGCCAACCAGCACTCCTCGCCGCCCCTGCCCCTGCCCCTCCCGCTGCCCATGCAAATCGATGGGGAGGAGGACGAGAACGAGGGGGAGGGCGAAGGCGAAGGAGAGGCGGAGGAGCAGGCGGCGGAGGTCCTGCGGCTGCGACGGGAGGAACAGGCCCAGGCCAAGGCGTTTGCGGCGCATCTGAACGGAACTAGTGAGTACATATCGAAAGCCAAACAGCAGCACAAACAAACGATATATTAAGGATCAAGGATGGAAACTGCACTTTTAACAAATGAAGTTATTGGTTACCACAATCTGTACACGAACTTCTCACTATTGAGCTCTTAAATTGAAAATCGATTAAAAAAATTAATTATTTAAGTATTTTTGATTTGATTTTTGTATATATTTTAAAATTCTAAATTTAAGGGAAGGTTATACTCTAAGATTACGGGCTAATTCTATATTTAGATGCCTTACAATCAATGTTTGATAATTCAAATTTATTTTTGACGGTTATTGTTAAGAAATAATTAAATATTTCATGAATTTCTAAATTTTAACTAGAATTTTTGGCTTCATTTTAACTTGAATAACATTATTAAATAAATAAATAGGGAAAAACTTAAAAACAAATTAGTTTTAAATATGAAAAAGTTCTCATAAAATTCCTAAGTTCTAAACAGGCTTTCAATATTTAAAGTAACAACAACGGACAACAATATATGTGATTTAAATTTGTTAATAGTTTCTACTCGTGCTACTCGACAATTTACGGCCATCCTTATTTGGCTGCATTTACATTTAACACTCTAATTCCCTCAGACTAATTTTCTATAATTTATCTAAGACTTCTTTGCACAGCGAGTTTCCATCCTTGAATTCCGCACCGACACAGTCATTTATCCCCGAAAACAGAACACAGAACACAGAAAACCGAAAACCCAGCCCGGGCCAAAGTAAACTGGCAATTAGTGCTGGCAGGCAATCCAAAAACCCAACCCTCCCGATCCCTCCCTCCACTCCCTCCCCTCACGCCACTAATTCGGCAAAGAGTTTTGCAACAAAAACTAATGACAACATTTTGTGTGACTCTTGTTCAAAATCCCACAGTGCAAGACATGATAAATTTGCAGAAATTACAAAATTTGGCCACGCTACAACAGCAGCAGCAGCAGCAACATCCGCATCCGCATCATGGGCATCAGCACCAGCACCATCATCACCACCCCGCCACGGCAGCTGCACTGGCAAGTCTTCAAGGATTAGCCGCCTCGGTGTTCAATTCACCGTTGAATCTCAGCGTGGGCGGTGAGCCCGCCGCCACCACCGGAGCAGCGGTGGCGCCCATCTCCTCGCCCACCCACAATGGCGGCAAGAGCAAGACGGCCAAGGGCGGCAGTTCCGCCAACAACTCCGGCGGTTCGGCCACCAACTCCGGCTCCAACTCCGCCCAACAGCAGCAGCAGCAGCCGGATAATCCCAGCAGCAGCAGCTCGCCGCACCACCCCCTCAGCGCCTCCTCGCTGGCCAACGTCCTTGCGGCGGCCACCGCCTCTCCACCACCCACTTTGCAGGCGCCGCCGGCGAGCGCCCAGATGCCCCAGCTGATTCTCGCCTCGGGGCAGCTGGTCCAGGGCGTCCAGGGCGCTCAGCTGCTCATACCCACGGCCCAAGGTGAGTGGATGGCTCCAGGGGTCTAGTTCTACGGGGTGGTTGTCCTTTGTCCGTCCGGATTGTCCGGGTATCAATAACATAGTTGACTTGGTTTGACTTTCCCGTGGCTGCCGGAGTCGCGGGGCACAAAAGCTCATAAAGCGATTAGGGAAACTTTCAATTTCCTCTTTATGTGGAAATGCTGGAAAAAGGATTCCCGGTAATCTTGCGAAAAAATGGTAATACTAAATACCAGCCGCTAGACCAAAGTTTTAGAAAGTCAGAGAAATACTTCATTTGGGTTTTGGTTAATTGGAATTTAAATTATGTTATTTGGGTTTTAAAGGGTTTTAAAATATATGCATACATTTTCTTATAATTTTCAATTAAAACCGATTTTATTTCTCAAAAATAATTTAAGACTAGTTGGGAATATACTTCGAGTAAATTCATATTTCTGTAAATTTTAAAAATTTCATAAAATAAATAAGGGCAATTATAATTTTGTAGTTAGTTCATATGGTCAAAGAATTTTATTATAAAATGTGTTTTTAATTGAATACTAACACTTAATCTGTTATTCCTATTTCTTAGTATTTAAACAACTTTTTGGTCATTTAAATTATTTATAATAATTATTTATGATCAATGTTATTATATAATTTTTCGCATTTTCAGGCATTGCCGTTCAGACCATCCTCACCATTCCGGTGAGTCCGCAGATTCCCACCACGGAGCAGTTTCTGCCCAACGCATTCGGCGCCTTTGCGAGCTACCAGCAGCAGCAACAGCAACAACAGCATCGCGAGCAGCAGCGGGACTTGCTACCGCCCTCACTGGCCGCCCTGCAACATGCCACCGCCCTGCCCCAATTGGCCCAAACACCCACGAATTTACTCAAGCCCAATCTGTTTTCGACGGGCGTGCAGCAGTTGCTGACGGCCTTGCATCCGGAGCTCTTTGCTGCGGCAGCTGCAACACATCAGCAGCAGCAGCAACAACAACAGCAGCAGCAGCAGCAGGTGCAGCAACATCAGCGCGAAAGAGAGAGGGAGCGGGAGCGGGAACGGGATCAGCACTTGGGCATTGGGCACCTGCCGCACTCCCACCTGGCCGCCGATCTGCGGCGCTCAGCGGAGCGATCTCCAACGGCGGGTTCGCCAACGGGCGGAAGTCCCGGATTGCCCGCCAAGGGACCCCAACCGCCGCCACCCGGAGCCGCCTTCCTGCTGCAGCAGCAGTTGCACATCAAACCCGAGACCCAGACGCACCTGCACCACCACCTGCAGCCGCAATCCGCATCAACGGTCTCCTCCTCGCTGCCCCAGATCAGCCTGCGGCATCCGGACGAGCTGACCGCTCCGCAGATGGAGCTCAAGCCGCTGGAGCTGAGTGCCAGCAACTCGCCGCCGGCACCGCCGCCACGTCACCACTTCGGGCACAGTTTGCGGGGCTCCTCCTCGACGGTCTCGCCCAAGCACAGTCCGCAGGGCAGGATGGGCGGTGGAGGAGGAGGTGGATCCACGGCCACCACCGGAATGAATCTCAGCCAGCACCACGAGCGGCTCGATAGGCTCGATCGGCATGAACGGCTGGAGCGACTGGAACGGCAGGAGAGGCATGAGCGGCGTTCGCACACGCCCACGGCGACGGCCACCAGGGCCAGCGTTTCGTCCAGCTCGGGCGGAGGTCACCACGGCGGCAGCCTGCCCTCCGGACGACTCTCGCCACCCGGTTCCGGCCCCTCGAGCTCGGCGGCCAACAGCATCAGCGACAGAGGCTACACTTCCCCGCTGTTCCGCACCCACTCGCCCCAGGGCCACGCCCTCTCGCTGGGCGGTTCGCCGCGTCTGGAGCGGGACTACCTGGGCAATGGACCCAGTTCCGGGGTGGCCACCTCCACGAGCAGCTGTGGAGCGCCAGCTGGGGCGGGATCCAGTGCGACGGCCAACGTACTTAGCAGCATCAACAGGTGGGTGTCGATCGTAGCTCTTAGTTGTCCACCTACCATCCTAACCCCAATCTCTATCTCAGACTCAATGCCTCCAATGGCGAGCTAACCATTACGAAATCCCTGGGAGCACCCACGGCCACGGCCACGAGGGCCTCGTCCGCCTCGCCACGCGATGATTCGCCGGGTCCGGGTCCCTCCACCTCGGGCGCCTCCCACATGCAGCCCCTCAAGCTGAGTCCTTCGTCCCGGAGCGAACCGCCGCACCTGTCGCCCAATGGAAACGACAATGACAACGACCTGCTCATGGATTCACCGAGTGAGTAAAGATCGATTCTTTCTTCTTCTCAAATACTTTAAAGATGCGATGCAGGCCGATTGGGAAACTTTTATACTAAAGCTTTAAAAATATCGATATGTTCACAATATTGTATCGATAAAATCGATGATTTCAAGGAAATTAATTTTAAATGTAGTAAAAATATTATAATTATGTTTATGAAAGAAAAGTTAAAAAATATGTTTATCGAAAACATCGATGTGTGAAAAATATCGAATATATCGATATATAAACTAATAAAAAAATAAATATTTTGGTATTTTAAAAACCTATTCATTTAACCAACCGAAAAACCCACTTCTGTAAACAGCTTGCATCGCAACTTTAAAGCGCCCAAGCTAGCTTAGCATTAATTTCGTACACAAATATGAAAATTCCCCAAAACTGTTCTAAGCATACTTCAGCGTGTAATGATCCCAATGAGCCGGAGGCCTGAAATTCGAGTGCCCTTCGCAGTTGTACATGCACTTATAATTGGGGTCCGCAGCGAGCTGATGATGATTTGATATTTTAAGAGCCGCACTCGTGTGCAACCCGGCGTATGAGTGATATGCGCACAAAGGCGCGGGGCGAAAATCAACTTTTTGGCCAACATTAATTAACGAAATTCCCGTCGAAAGCCAACTTTGCTGGCAATGCCAAAAGCTCTAACAAGTTGACTGCACTTTATGTAATTTTCCAAAAGAAAATCAACTTGAAACTCCTCCGGATTTCCCCTCCCCCATTTTCCGGTGTCTTTTGGCGTGTGTGCGAAAAGTTTTGCCGTGCATTTACACGACTTCCCGGCGACGGGCGGGATTCATAATTGATGCTGCGTTCCGGGGAACTGGGAATCTGGGGATCTGGGGCCCGGGGATTAGGTGAGCAGCTAAACAAAACTTGCGAGAATGCATTGCCCAAAGTTGAGGGATGTCAACCGAAAGTGTTAGGCAAATTAGCAGCGGCGTTGACGTTGTCACGCTCCGCATCTGGCATTGGATTAGGTTTCCTAGGGCCAAGACATGTCAGCCGAGTTCGCGTTGATGGGATTACCAGAGGGCGGATTATATAGATAGCACCCCTCATATAGAGAGGCTCTCCTCCTTGAGCATATTGAATTGATTAGATTCCTCGCCTCCATCTACAAAGTCAGGCCTTAATTGAAACTTTTGGATGCATTAAAAATGCAATCAGCACAAGCTCCCCGGCAGTGACAAGAAATCAAGGCACCCATTAGAGCCGAGTCATCAGGATTGGATGGCTTCCACCTCGAGCAGTCTCGATTGCGACATCGCATCGTTTGCGCATACAAATTGCAGACAATATGCGGCTTAATTACTACTAATTGATGCATACAAAAACTTAAGATGTCTTCCGCATTTAATGACATATTTCAAACGCTGCAGCAAACAACAACACCAATCGGGGCAAACAAAGCCAGCCAGCTAGCTGCGACGACAGCTTGAGTTACGGCCCGCAAAGGATGTGGATCCTTTACCCGTCCGCAGCCATCCTTCGCCTCCAATCCGTTCTCGCATCTTAATTACCGCCAAAGCACAGGGCTGCCGTTGAAATTGCAGTTAGCTGTTGTTGCTTGTCGCTTGTCTGACGACTGGAACCCTTCCCTCCTTGCATATCATTAATAAATAAATCAAAATTCTACGCGAGTAGTTTGCATCCTGAAGCCCGAAGCTTCCTCCAAACAAATTAGGCAGATAAAAGCCGTGAGTTTCGCACTCGCCTAATAGACAAGAACAACCTGGCAGGTGTCTTCGCCGTGTGCTTTATCAATTTACCCGTGCTGCACTATGCAATAATGTTTTGCCATTACCGCAATTAGGTGTAATTAAGACCAGGACAGGAGGGAAATTTATGATGTCATTTGCATGGCTTATTACGCCGGATAGCTGAGCTAATTTCCCATTTACGAGTACTAGTTAGACTTAATGCATGCAAAGCAGAGACTGGGCCTTCCACTAACCGGATTTGATTTCCATCTCCTCCAACAGATGAACCCACCATCAACCAGGCCACTACCAATGTGGTGGACGGCATCGATCTGGACGAGATCAAGGAGTTCGCCAAGGCCTTCAAGCTGCGGCGCCTGTCGCTGGGACTCACCCAAACCCAGGTGGGCCAGGCCTTGTCGGTGACCGAGGGACCAGCCTACAGCCAGAGCGCCATTTGCAGGTGAGATATGCATGGACGAGCCGTACTAGCATAGCATTTAAGCAAAGGATATAGACCAAGAGTAGTAACTTAACCTAACAGGTTTATTTTCAATATTTCCATTCCGTTAAAATTAGTCCATAAATTAAAAGGTTGAGTAGCAACTCATATTTGTTTAATAATATTTCAGTAACCTCTAAAAAGATGTCTAAAAGTATGCTACAAAAATTACGAGCTTATTCTAGCATACTTTCATACACCTTTTAAAAGGTTTCAAACCACTAGAATTTTCTGTCTCTTTTTTATTGTTTTTAAAATCAAAATAGATCCTTAAAATGGCAATGTTCATTTATTTTAAGTATTGAATAAAATGGATCAGTATTAGATGAAGCGAAAATAGGACCACTTCGGCTGCTTTGCAAACGTGTTTCATTATACTTTTCTCAACAATATTTTTTGCTTAAGTCCACATATTTCTGTTTACCTTAATTTGTTTTTCGTAAACTTCTGGAACCAATTTTCGAAGAGTGCCAGGACATTTTCTAGCAAATCTAAAAAATGCTAAATTAACCACGAAAAACAGACAACAAACCAATTAAATGCTAAATTAATTTTATTTACTTTATTTGTTTATTTTTTCGATTCAAACGCCAACTCTATCTAACTCTCTCTCTCTCAACATCGAATGTCGAATGCCACCCACCGCAAACTGAATACCGAACACTGAAAACCGAATATCGAATCTCGAATGCCAACTATCGAATCTCAAATGCCAACTATCGAATGCAAGCAGTGCACTCGCTGCGCAGATGTACGCCGCTCAACTGTCGACGCAGCAGCAGAACATGTATGTGTGCCTCCTTGAGGGAGTGTGTGTGCTGTGTGTGTGTGTGTGTGCAGTCCAAGAGAAACCTAACTAAAGTGCAAGGCTCATTAACCTGTTCATTTCGCCATGTATTTCTTTTGTTTCACGTTTAATTTGCATAAATGCGCTTCCAAAATTGGCCCAGGGCATTGCCAATGAGCAGAGTTTCAGCAGCTCATCAGAAGCGAAGTGAGACGAAATTTCTCCATCGAACAATTAAGAAAGAGCGTACCCGAACCGAAAGAGAATGCTAATTGACAATGTCCTGGCACTTTAGTCACGTTTCTTTTGCGTTATAAAGGGCTTGCCGAGCACAAGCCGATCGGGCGATCAGAACAGCGATCTAATTCCATACCAATCCCCCTCCACTCCACTCCCAAACCGCAGGTTCGAGAAGCTGGACATCACACCAAAGAGCGCACAGAAGATCAAGCCTGTGCTGGAGCGCTGGATGAAGGAGGCCGAAGAGAGGTGAGAGTATGGAGGCAGTTCCACGCGCCGTTTTGCCCCACGTTGGGCGCCAATCCGCGACAAACCCGACTAACTTGCGTTTCTCTCCGCCCATTTAGCCACTGGAACCGCTACAAATCGGGCCAGAACCACCTTACCGACTACATTGGCGTGGAGCCGTCGAAAAAGCGCAAGCGGCGCACCTCCTTCACGCCGCAGGCTCTGGAGCTTCTGAATGCGCACTTCGAGCGGAATACGCATCCTTCGGGTGAGTGGTAACTTTCAGTTACAAGAAGTCCAAGATCCAGGAATTGCTCTAATGATTTCCCTCCTACCCCGCAGGCACCGAAATCACCGGACTGGCCCACCAGCTGGGATACGAGCGCGAAGTGATCCGCATTTGGTTCTGCAACAAGCGACAGGCCCTCAAGAACACCGTTCGCATGATGTCCAAGGGCATGGTATAGGGCCAGGGGCCCTTGTAAATAGCTGGCCCGTGTATATAGCTAGGTGTCTAAGTGTGAGTGTATACAAGTGTCTGTGTGTGTGAGAGAAAGCGTGTATTACAGTGTGATAGTTGTACAACACCCTAGAGTTTAGCAGTTAGGCCATGTAAAGTAATACTGTGTGTCATAGCATTTACAAAGGACATCGGCTTACGCAAGCGAACCACAACCCGAAACCCAAGAACCCAATCCAATTGAATATTTAGCCATCTAAGTAATAACTTAACACTTATCATATCCCAAATAGCCTAAAAGTAGTCTAAAGTCCCCAAGGCAGACTTGTGCAGTTTTAGGCCAAATTTTATCACATTGATGTGCCATTCCAAAACAAAACAAAAAAGAACAAAACGAAAAACAAAAATGAAACCAGTTCATACCACGTAACAAATTACATACTAAATGTTTAAAACCATTTAAACCAAAACTGCATAAAATCTATGTATGACCCGCAGTCTAAGAAATTATTTAGAGCTCGTAAGCGATGAGTAAAAATATTTGCATTTAATGCGTTGGCTAAACTTGTATACTGAAACGAATCTGATTTCAACAATTTATAAAACAAATTATAACCCTAGTATTTAGCCAGTTCAGACTCGAAAACTAAGAAAATTCTATATGGTAGCACTCAAAAAGAACAAAAGCAAGCTATAAAGACAGCAAGTGTTTAGAATAAGCAACATTATGTAGCAACTTAACAAATTATGAATGAAAAGAAACGAAAAAATATTTCAACTACGAAATTTAAATGGTACATAGCAAGAAAACAGCTACAACTGAACAAATATTTAAATGATTGTAATAAAAAATACTATTTAAAAAATTAACACAAACTTGGTTTTATTCAGTAACGTGGAGTTCTTAGCACAACCGTTTCTTAATATTAATTGGCGATATCACATAAAGCAACTGTCTCTGTTTACGTTTATAGAGTTGGGTAATGGAAAGTGGGTTTTAAAATGAGGGGGTTAGAATTAAAAATACCCGTTACTCAGCTAAAGGGAGTGCGAGGGAGATGGAGATATAAAACTTTGATCGCGCATAACATTTTAACGAATGGTCAGATTTGAAAAATTTCTTCTACATTTCCATAGGTATTAGTAAACACAATAAAACTGAATTTTTACTTTTCCGAAATCTTTAAAGGTGTGGGCGCCAGACACCTTTCAAAAAATGGTATAAGGCGATTGTGGGCGTTAGAGGCGTGGCCTTACGGCTGAAATAATTGCATGCAAAATGCCAATCTTCTTTTATAGTTTTCGAGAACTCAGCGTTCATACGGACAGACAGACAGACGGACAGACGGACATGGCTATATCTACTCGGCTATTGACCCTGATCAAGAATATATATACTTTATAAGGTCGGAAACGCTCCCTTTTGCACGAATACAATATACCCTTTTACTCTACGAGTAACGTGTATAAAACAGAGTCAAAATGTAAATGGCAAGAAAATGGTTTAGATTTGATTTATTTATCAGTCACTTAGCATGACCTCCAGGCTCTTTTGCTTCTGCCAGACGCGGTACTCAATGAGACCATACCTATGGGAGTAAATCAAGGAATATCAGTCAAAAGCTCGTGAAATTCAAACTGGAAACTCACCCCACACAGCCCACCAACATGACTCCCATTAAAATCAACAATTTTGTGGATGTGCAAAGCTGGGAACTGATGACGTAGCCGATGACGGAACCAGTGCTCTCCCACAACCGGAAGTTGCTATAAGCGGCAATCAGATGGTTCGGAAACAGAATGCCATAGAAAGCTGAAATATACAAAAGTTAGTTCAAGTACTAGAGCTTTGAGTCGAGTTCAAGCTCGAGCTTAGTGGATTCACCAACCATTGACCACCACCAGCCAGACTCCATCGCAAATGCCCCAAATCGCCGCAAAGGTGCAGTATGCCAGGTAGTCACCCTCCCTCGCCTCCCAGGAGTACATGTAGGTGAGCAGGCAGAGATTCAGAACAGCACACAGTGCGGCCAGGGTGACCCGTCCGAAGCGCTCCACCAGGGCACCTGCGATTCCAGCAGCCACCGCATTCGCCACTCCAAAACAGATCATGGCGAATCCGATCCTAGAGATTCCCCAGCCGCAGGCCACAAACGAACGGGTGAAGTCCACGGCGAGGAAGGCCTCCTCCAGACCGATGAACATCGTGATGGGCAGCATCAGGATCTGGCGACGCTTGCGGAGAAGATTTATGGTCACCGTGAGAAGCTTCAGCCCGGACATTCCATCGCCAGTATCGCCGCGCTTGACTCCATAGCTGTGGATTGTTGAACGGTATTCAAGTATCTTCGGTTTATAAATCGTAAATTATATAAATTAAAAAAAAAATTAAAAATAAAATAAGAATTTCTTTATGTTTACAAGCTAAAAGGGTAGATTTGATGATATCAAGTTGGACTTTTATGAAATTTTATCAGTGATTAATCATTACCATCAAATGACTTTAAAAGTGTGTTATTTATCGGCAAAGATCTGTAATTTCTAGCAGTACATTTGCAGTCTAACTTCTATAACTCAAACCTACAGAGACTTCGACTTTGTCATAAATGTTAAATCTTAATTTTCGTAAAAAAGTCAATTAAATAAAATGTCTTCCCGCGTTGAGTATGTACCAAAACGTTAAATCGAGTCTAGAAACTTTAAATTTTAGCTTTAAAAGAAGCAGGGATTTTTAACTTTTCAATAATTTTATTATTTAAATAAAGCTACTTTAAGGTAAAATAAAAATCATTAGGTACTTACCGCTTGAGCGAGCTGACGCCGAAAATCATCATGACCACCGCACCGGCCATGCAGGCGAGGAAGATGGAGTTGAGCAGCTGGATTTGCTCGGGGGCCGGAGGCACCAGGTTGGGATTGGCCTCGGCCCCAACTCCGGGACAGAAGCGCGCCCCGCACAGCTCGGCCACCTTGGTGCGCTCCAGTTCGCGCTGCACTTCCAGCTCGAAGCTCTCATTGGCCGGCGACTGGGTGGCTGGGGCACTGAGGGTCAGGACCGAGGAGGAGATCAGGTTGCCCCACACCTGGGCCATCTGGTAGAAGATGAAGAAGAGCCCGAAGAACTTGACGGTGTTGACATCCTTGCGCGACTTGTTGCCCCGCACCTGGGTGAGGGCCTCCGAGACGGTGGAGAGGTATGTGCACTTCGAGCACCACAGCGGCCCGCCGCCAAAACCCACCATAAGGGCTGCCGGGATCAGGGTCTCGAACCTCGGGTAGAACTGGGCGGCGATGTAGGGCATGTAGGCGAACAGGGCCAACGCCATGGTCAACCGACAGCCGAACCAACTGTTGACGAAACACATCGGAGAAATAGAAAAATAGAAAAAACAGGAAACATTTTGAGGACGGCTGAATGGTGAGTGCCGAGTGGCAAGTGGCACATGCTTAGCAGGCGGTCATTTATTTCGGGGCCCAAGGCCATAAATCTAAATAAATCGAGTTAACTGATTAAAGTTGCCTGAGCCAGCAGTTCGTGCCTCGAATAAGCCAAGTGAAGCGAGGCTCGCTATAAATTAGCGATTTGTTTAAATGTCAGACGTGGGTGGCTGGTTCGCCGCCCCCGAAATGGGATACATTCGGAAATAGGGATGGCAGGATATCAGGATACCAGGATACCCGGGACCTGTGCTAATCCAAGGACTTCCTGTTGACATTTTTACAGCCAAATGCGCTCGGAGTCACACACATTTCGGGGGGCGTCTGCTGACTGCGCTTTCGGCGTTGTCACATCTGCATAAAATCCCCATAAAAAACGCCGCCAGACAATCACCGAAACTTTTATGGCATGCCACACGTCGCGAAATGAGCTTCCCTCTCGCGAGACAAAAGAAACTCCAAACAAATTATGCTGAGAGGCTAAATTTGAGTACTCTTTCGATGGCTGTTTAAACCATCTATCTTCTAATGTTGCTGAGCTGCGGGACGGGGCCAATTCAAAATTCATTGGGTATGAAGAGAATGATTTTGAATTACTGGGACTTTAATTGGCAGGTTGCAACATTGAGTCAGTTGAGTCAGTTACAAAAAAGGTACACCAAAAAATATCATTTAAACTAAGATATGTGTACATTATTTATAATCTATTCAGATTCTAATATATCTTAATAAGATGAGTATTAAATTATTACTCGGTGAAGTGTTAAACTTACAAAATATAAACTTTATAACCGGGGTGCTCAGTCCTACGGCACGCGGGGACATTTGTTTTTGTTTAGGCACTTGGCGGCACTTGCCATTTTCTCCTAGGGCACACGCCGGTTCTTCTTTGTGTCGCTGTCCGTAACGAGCAAAGCCAACAACAATTCCATTGAACTTTGAGCACCCCTGCTTTATACTATTTAGTATGAAATGAATACTAAAGAGCTCAGTTATTATATTATTTAGTATTAATTCAATACCAAACTTTTAAAAGCTAAATTATTTGATCTTGAAAAAATGGCGTCATTTCGATATATTTCGATATTGTGAAAATATCGTAATTTTCAAGCTTCCAAGCTTAGTGTGTCAAAGTATTTAATCTGTGATTTCATTAAGTGGGTATTAAGTCACTATAGTCACTATAGTTCACTCACCTAATCACGGTCATCGGCAGGAAGATATTGGACAGTATCAGCGAGCCGTAGATGACGGCCAGGGTGGTGGTTCCGAGGGCTTTGTCCGCGTTCACCGAGCTCTGCAGATTCGATGTGCCGTGGAAGGCCGTGAAATGAATCATGAAGGCCAGGCCTATCACGACCACGTTTTTGGTGATAATGAAGCGCTCGCGCGGCTCGTATTGCCGCTGATTGACTTTGTTGTCCCCGTTTGGAGTGGTTGTTGTCCCGGCCGAGTTGCCATTGCCGTGCCCGCTGATATTGCCATGTGCAACACTGCCTTCCAGTGCCAGCTCCTCGTTGTTGGCGTCCGACGTGTCACTGGGGTAAACCATGTCCACTGCGGGGTCAGGGGTCAGCAGGCCCTGAAAGAAAACAATGGCGTTCGTTTGGCATTCTGTTAGCAAAATCCAGTTGAACGCAGGCACTCGCAGGAGGAGGAGGTGGAGGATGTCCATGTCCATGGGACATGGCCTTTTAAAGTTCGACAATTGAAAGATAAAAATGGTAGCAGATGGTGCATGCTGTTACTTTGGACTGTGAGTTATTGTTCAGAGTGTGTTATTTCCTGGACTTGTTTGCTTTCTATCGAGTTTGCTTTATTATTATTATGCTAATATATTGCTTGAAATTATAATTTTACGATATCTGTCTTTTTTGAGTACTAGTCACATTATAAATGAAAGTATTAATAAATGCTGGTAAAAAAGCCTTTAATTTTACTAACTCTTTCCATTTTAATAGCTTATCTTTTTACTAGTCATTACATATAACTGAAAGTAGTTCCTATTTTGCCTTTACCTAACTTGTTTAATATTATTTTACCACACTTATGTGGTATCCCACAGTCGGCTATTCAACAGATTTGGCTACTCCATCGATTTGTTTAATCATTCCGCCCAGGATCGGCTTGCATGCGGGCTTCTACTGACAATGTCATGGCCTAGGCCTAATTGAAATTGCATTTTGTTGGCCGTTGCACCTGAAAATGGCTTATTTATCGAGGGCCTGCCAGAGATTCCGCATTCAGCTGTGGTATGCCAGTTTCCAAACCATTCGGGCGGAAGACAGAGACCACCCTTCGCAGGTCCCCCGTTGCTTTGAGTGCTCACTCAACTCCAACGGATCAGCTTTAAGTTATTCATATCGCTTTCCGTCTCGGCCATACATTTTCGGGGCTTTGGGTCTCGCTTTTCGGCAATAAGCCCGCTCCCAATGATACGGCCACGCCCACACCTATATCCCCACGAGTCCCTAAGGATGCTCCTGCCTCAAGGACACTTTCGCCAACTTATAATCCTTTGGGCTGCCTCACAGCACGAACTCCGTCTGGCAAGCGAGAAAGCAGGAATTTATGCCTGTCTACGCCCAAAAGCGTGGGTGGAAAACGTTTCAGTGACTTTGTTTGCATTTGATTTTGGGCCCTCTGCCAACGACACTTTATGAAATTTTACACCTTTGATACAAAGTTAAAGGTCTGTTTGCCGACTTCTGAGTGGCTTCACACCGGCACCCCGCACCTCCGGCTGTTTTCGTGATTCCCGTGACTCAATGTAAATCGCTGGCTGTACACAAAACCGATTGAAATGTTACCCCTTCTCCGTC
The DNA here is from genome assembly GCA_037075205.1 of Drosophila prostipennis. Classification (NCBI taxonomy): domain Eukaryota; kingdom Metazoa; phylum Arthropoda; class Insecta; order Diptera; family Drosophilidae; genus Drosophila; species Drosophila prostipennis. The sequence continues at coordinate 118,439 of JBAMCJ010005005.1, read as the reverse complement.
GCGCGCTTGAAGTGGAAATTGATTTTGCATACCTTGCGGCGTTCCGCGAAGCGTGGCCAAATTAATTGGCCAAAAGTTGAGTTCGTCATTAGCCCAACCATCGAATTAAATGGGCTCCGCTCGAAATCGAAGCCGTAAATCAGCCATTGAAGCCGCGAAAGCAATTACCCAAGTACCGTGTTAAGCATTCATCATACGCAGTGTGGGCCGAGCACTATGGGCTTGCATGCATAATCGACCAGTGTCAAGTGCAATATCTCATAACTCAATTCAAAGGGACTTGCAGCCCTTATCAACTGGCCAACAGACAGAGGAAGAAGTGAGTGAGATTTTGAAGCATGTCCCATAAAAAGTGAACTCTCAATGGCTTGTTGACAGGCCCGAAAGGAGGGAGGTGTTCCCGTAGAACCTTCCACCTAATGGTGGGTCAACGAGGAGCATCATCGTTCATCATCTAAATGAAAATCTGGCATAATCATCAGAATGGGCGCAACCAAAATGGCCAGCCATTTGTTTTTTATGCACAACACAGCCCCCTTCGACACTCCACTCCTTCGAAGCACGCCAGCATTAAACAGAAACTGGCCCCAGGACATGACGTTGGATCGTTAAAGACCATTCCGGCTTTACATAAAATGCCAAAGAGTCCACTGGGCTGGGCCTGATAACAATGATGCCGGCCTGGGTTGAGTTCTGTTTTATGCGGCTGACCAGTAATTTAGTTAAATTATTGCTCGACAAACGACAGACAGGCTCAGTCACTCTGTTGTGGCGAAAGTGTTGCGAAATTATTTATACATATTTACATTTACACTCGAACTGAATAGATGCTGGCCCATAAATCTCTCGCTCAAAACTTCAATTTGCATTCGCTCAACTTTGTTTTACATTTGTTTAGATTTGATAAATCGACTCGGGCATATGTTGAGGTTCTTGTTTACACAAAAAAGGAGCAGTCACCCACCTTGCGCCCATCCAAAACTAATCAATCACTGCCCCGAAAAAGGGAAAACACCCATATATGTAGGCTATGGGTTTGGGCCGAACAAAAAGATTGACTTATGGCGCTGACACACAGCAAATAAATACGCCCGAATCCGAGTCCTGGCCGGAACAACTTGGCACTTAGCCGCACATGTTGGCCTCGTCAGGCATTAATGCCTCGCAATTAACTTTAGATCAATTATGCGGCGAAGAAGTCTGGAGTTTTGCCTGATAATTAGGCAGCAAGCCGGCCGAAATGCCCAAAATGAGTGTTTTTCCGGAAGCGGAGAAAACTTATCCCATTTTCGATTGGTGTTATTGGCGCAGAACCTTTGAAAGGAAATCATGAAATCCCCGAGAACAATGGACATTCGAATGGGATGACATCCTTTGACTCGCAGGTGTCGCAACCTATCCGACTCCCGCGTAGCCACGGCAATAGGTTTGAATACAATGCAGCAGCTCCTTTGACATTCAGCACAACACGCTACCTGGCTTTTATGACGCCCTCAAAGGGTTAACAATGCAGCAGCGAGTCCACGGGATGCGAAGCTATTCTACTAGCCGAACTTTATGCCCCGTCAGAGGAATGCAACAAAGCAAAGCCCAAAATGAAAGTGCGATCAATGTTTTCCGCCCCAGAGGAAAGAAATATATATTTCCTGGCCAAAAATGAAATACAGCATTACAGCGGTGGGTACATAAATCTTACCTCGCCGTCGGGCAGGAAATATTTTTATGGCCCACTTATGGGCCAGGCCAGCAATTGTTTTATGAGCGTGCATGGGAAATTCAGCTGGATTGCCAAGCAAAAATTAAATTAGTTAAAACCGCTCAAATCCTGGATACCTAGCAGGTACTCAGTTTGCTTTTAAACTATTTAAACTGCAATTTACCGATCTCCCTATCAACACCACTAGCATTAACATTCGAGTCCCACAGTGTAATCAAAAGACTTGTCAAAGAAAGTATCAAATGACTTTGTGCTCTCACCATATCTCCATATCCCAACACTTGAGCGAAAAGTCGATTAATTTGTCCTATTATAAGAGGGACTGCAGTTCAATCGAAAAAAGTGAAAGGCAATATGTCAAAGCAATTAATTCTATCTAAAGCATCCAGTCTGCCTACCAATAATGTAAACAATGAAGTATATTGTGAAGTCTTTAATCCTTTTAAAATTGTCTAGTTTGCCTATCAGGGCTGCCATTTGTAGCCTTTTTCAGTACGGATACGTTACTTTTTATACCCTTGCAGAGGGTATTATGATTTCAGTCAGAAGTTTGCAACGCAGTGAAGGAGACGTTTCCGACCCTATAAAGTATATATATTCTTGATCAGCATGACTAGACGAGTCGATCTAGCCATGTCCGTCTGTCCGTCCGTCTGTCCGTCTGTCCGTCTGTCCGTCTGTCCGTCCGTCTGTCCGTCTGTCCGTCTGTTTCTACGCAAACTAGTCTCTCAGTTTTAAAGCAATCGGGCTAAAACTTTCCCAAAAGTCTTATATCTATTGCAGGTAGTATATAAGTCGGAACGAGCCGGATCGGACAACTATATCATATAGCTCCCATAGGAATAATCGGGAAAAAAAATGTAAAAAAAATTATATCTTGGGTGTTTTTGAACCTAGAACCTCCTACTTTTGGAATTGCCATTTTTTATCTAATTCTGAATTTCGAATAAAATTTTTTCAAAATCGGACGACTATATCATATAGCTGCCATAGGAACGATCGGAAAATAAGTGATTAATAGGAATGATCTGCAAGGGTATATAAGCTTCGGCTGGCCGAAGCTAGCTTCCTTTCTTGTTTTTATTAATCTAGTCGGAAAAGCTCTACTACGCTTGAAAGGTATTCCTGCAATAAGGAAAACCACCTACACGTTTGAGTTGTGTATAAAAACTGATTTTGTGTTTCTAAGTCCTCGCTTACGTAACTAACATGAAATTCTTATGGTATACTTATATGGCCTACGCAGAGACTACATCTGTTTGCCTGAGCGGGAGCTCTATCAATGGTCTCCTGCAAGGCGACCCTTTGTGCAGTGTCAGAACTATTATTATGGTCAGGCTTAAGTGGCCTGTACTTAAGATTACAATTGTTCGGCACTGCACCCTTGTAGGTTTTAAGTTACAGATCATTATTTACGGCTTTAAATAGATTTACATATTGACATGAACAGAGCTCGTAAAATCTTGAATTTATGACAATTTGTGTTCTTCCTGAAAACCGCTCATACTTTCCGAAATCATTTTCCGATATCATATCTTTTCTTTCTGATTTATTCCACATATGTTCTTTTATTTCGGTTTTTTTGGCTGGATTGTTGATAATTTCATTCTGCTCTCGCGTGTTTCCGGAAATATGGGCAGATTTAAGAGAAACAAACACAAGGTGAAGTAGGCCGAATATACGTATCGCCACTCAAGGGAAAAGGGTATTCAAAATGGTTTCAACAAAAACTGTCTTCTGAAAATCATCCTCTTTCCCCGTAACCATATCCTAGATCCCTTTGCGTAACTGTAGCCAAATTGGCAATGGCCTGGTTAAACGATTACCTTAATTAGAAATGCACAATCCTGGCAGGGCCAGAAGCCCCGTTGATGGAAAGTGAATGAAAGAAATTGCACTGCCCTATAACCCAATATCCTGATTGTTGAATCATTCACTGCCGGCCATGTAGCACTTCCTACACCCAGAGAAATGCGGGACTAATTTTTAGGTAATACATGACCTAAAAATTTTTAATAGACTAAATTTTCAGATTTAGGTAATGGGTTACCTGAAAATATTGGCATGTGGACTATGTTCCTACTTTTTAGGTAAAGCTACAAAGATTTTTATAGGCCATCGTAACCTTAAAATTGGTCCATAAGACCTAAAATTTAGGAATAGCTTGCAATTGATTTTTACTCATAACTTAATACAAATAAAGGTCCTTAATATTAATAAACAAATTATTCGATTTTTAAGTTTAATATTTAAAAATATTATTAGAATTAGCTTAATGCTAGTGATGGAAAACTTTCAATATATTCAATCAATACCAACGTGGACTATTTTCCTACTTTTAAGGTAATAGTGAACTATTCTAAAAATAGAATTCGCTTATGCCCCTAGAAGCAGCCTTTGGTTTTGCCGCAGGGCTCTTAAATAGTTCCGTATGCCAGAGGCTAGCCTATTGGACTCTCGCGCAGAAGACCGGGGATCGATTCCCACCGAGGACAAAATAAAATGATTGTTTTTTCAGAACGGTTAAATATTTACTTATCCGAAAATAACAATATAAGCCATTAAAATAAACAAATATGTTACTATCAATAGTAAAAATTTTAACTTTTTTAAAAATACCTAATATTTAGGTAATTCTGACCTAAAAATCTAGTCCACTAGCCATTTTTTTAGGTAACGATTACCAAAAATAAATCCAAGACTGCTTACAAAATATAGTCCATATGACCAACATTTTAGGTAATGATGGACTTGGCGCATTTTTCTGGCCATGTTTCCTAAAATTTTAGGTAATTAGGCCCCTTTTTAGTCCATTTTGTTTTCTGGGTGTATTGACCGTAATCGGAGGAGAATGGAAAACGAAAACAATGGAAAATGGGGCCATTATTTAACCGTTATGCTGAATAGGCCATAATTCCGCTTATTTCTCTGATGATAACAAATGTACCGAGCAGCCCGCCAAATGGTTGGAAGCCAGTAAACTCTTTAAGCTCGATTAAAGGCACACGGCAGACAGAAATCAATCATAAATGTAGAATGTCATCAGGGCCAATAAGGATTTTTATGAGATCCATGGACTACAGCCCCGCCACTAAATGATGCCCCAGTTATTCCGACGCGACGTTGGTTTTTATGAGGACGAGTGCGTCAAAAGTTTGGCCTAAAATTTTGGCCATATAAAAATAAGCACAGCGGCGTAATGCAAACGTAAACGTTTTCATTACTCCTGCGGAAGTTCGGCAGCAATAAAAATGACAATAATAACAACCCCCACCTTTTGTATATGTATATCCGACCCCCTGTTCAATCAAATCATTTCTACTTTCACTTTAATGTAATGAAATAACATAACATGCGTCTGCCGTGATTTTCTAGCTAACAGTGCTGTTAAAATTTCCCCTGTTCGCCACAGTCGCCTAATAACAGCTTAAGAGAGTCGCCGGCCAACAGAGATGAGTTACTTGAGCCTGCTGATATGCCATTGATAAGGATATTGGGGCATCCATCAGTTTGATTGATGGTCAACTCAATGAGATATACGATAAATTTAGTCTGGACTGAAATTGAAAATAAATATGCAGGCTATAATTGGTACCTTTGAAGGAATTGCAAAGTTTCAGAGTAAGAAAATTTTGCCAACAAAAATTAATAAATAAAATATATATCTTAGAAATATTTCTTTAACAATTTAATTGTCTGAAAAAATCTAAAATTAATAAATCAAAAATTTACTTTTTTAAGTTGCATATTTTGTTTCCTATGTAAGCCCATTTGATGTTGCATAAGTCTTGATCCTGCCAAAGTTCTTGCAGCTGCAACATTGTGGCCACATTTATGCAGCTGGCTGAAACTTTGGGTGCCTCCGCCCTCGATGCGATGCCCCCAACTAATTTCACACGCTTTACAGCCGAGCAGATGCGGCAACAATGTACACAACACAAAAGCGCTGGCAAGCAGGTGGGTGGTACTCATAAGGCAGTTCCAAAGAGCACGGAAACGGAAATGAAGTGGCTCACACACACTCCCAAACGCCGCGGTTATGTGGCCAATAACTTTTCGCAGGGACCAAATGTCAAGTCCTGACCCGCTGATGCACTTTATGCCATTCCGACGGCAGTCGGAAATCTTTAAATATTTATTCACTTTCCATTGGTATGACTCTGGGTGCTCTGCTGTGTGTTTGCCGCTCATTTCCGCTTTGCCGCCTGCGTTCCACCCTCTTCCAGTTTGCCGCCCTCTTCCGGTTGCCTTGCCTTTTGGCGCCAGTGTGCGACTGCGAGTGCGTTTTCCGCTCGCCTACTGCACTCTTTGTTGTATGTGTGCGTGTACACTTGTTGATGGACTCGATTTTCCACTTTTCCGGCAGTTGCGTTCGAGGGCGTGTGCTTAACTTTGTGATCAAGTGTAAATAGTTTGCTTTTTCGGCCGGTATTTATGCAAATCGAATTACAGAATTAAGCTCTTGATACACTGAGCAATATTCTTCAATCATAACTTATAGAAGCAATTTAATGGTTCCTAGTCTTTGTTGCTAAAGTGTATTTGCATGATAATAATTTCTATTATCTTCTAATAAACACACTTTAATCCAATTTAACTTAAACAAGGTGATCAAGATATTAATTTTAGAAAGCATGTTAGCCCAGACAAGGTCTTTGTTTGTCTGCATTCCGATAAAACATTCATTATGATCTTAATGCTCACATGTTGCTCCGTTCGCCACAAACAGAAGCCTATTGTGCCCCAATTTATTAGCCATTTTAATTTGGCTGCGGATTGTATGCCCATATTATCTTCCGTGTGGAAAGGAATGGCCAGCGGAGTCAATCTGAATTGCATTTCCCATAATTTTCCAATGCAATTAATAATAAACTGGGATTCAGAAGCAGCCAAATGGCAATTCTGTGGCAGTGGTTGAGCTGCCATCCGACGAGAACCACAAACACGGTAATAAATGGCAGAATGCAAATCGAACTTGTGCGAACTTGGGTCGCCAGATTCCAGATTCGAAGGGTTGGGTTCGGATTAATCGTAAAATATGCACGATCAACATGAAATGCCTGGGAAATGGAAATGCTGCTGCTTTTGATGATGCAATTTTCCCTATGATATCCACCACCAACTCCGGTCCATACCCTCCGACATTCTCACGTTTCGCTGGGCGAGTTAAACACGATATTATGGCTCCATCTAGTTTGCAAACGTAATGCATGCCAACTGAGCAGCGACGCCCCTTCCCCAGCGACAGTCCCCATAATTTATTTAACTTACAAAACGATAACGTAAATATGTGCCACATGCTGCGCGTTGAAAACGCTGATGAGCGAAGTTGGCTTAGTTGCCAGAAGCTGCATTGTCTGGCTAGCAACAATCAGTAGCAGTTATGCGGGGCCACCCTAGTCTGCACCACTTCCGCCCACTTCCACCCACTCAACCCTCTTGCAACCGCATTACCACCCACGCATCGTGTGTGCTGGCCTCGCAATTTCACGGTTCCGCCGAGCATTTTAATAAGTTTTCCGCTCAGGACAAAGCAAATTGAAAAAAATTGTAGGAATACGCGGTGCAAAATCATTTTGCCAACCGGCTGGTAGCTCTATATTTTAATTAATAAACACACTTGCTATTTAGTTTTATTTGCTCAACTTGAAAATTGAAATTAAAAGCCAATTGGGATGCAAGCATAATGTTTAAATTTAAGTTAGGCAATTGAAGAAGTTTTTAAGCAAGAATTACATTTTAGATAAAATACTTTCAGTAGCTTAATCTACACACAAAAAAATTGTACTGGTAAAATTTACCTATACGAATAGTTACGTAACTATAAAAAATAGTTACGTGTATTTTGTTTTTGCCTTGGGTGTGTGTCTTTGCTAATTGTGTGTATTTGTTGTTGTGAAAGTATCTATTTAATTGGTAGAATTTACAATTTTAAGTTAATTTTTCCAAGTTTTTTTTTGTATGTAAATTTTTAAATACCAACTGGGTAAATGTGCCCCAACATATCCAGCTAATAATAAATTAAAAAGCCTTCTATTGGGTTTTCTAGCCAGGAATTTGCACTTGCTGTTATTGCTTTTATGCCGGCAAGTAAATGAAGCTTCTCACGGACATTCACTATCACTTCGCTGCCGCTTTTCAATTAACATAAAATGCCATTTCTATAGATATTTTCTGTTCAATATTTTCCCTTTCGCAGAAAGGTTTTGCCTCCGGTTTCGTTTTAATTCGTGAAAATGTTTGACCAGTGCGGCCGCCGGAAAACTGGCCGGGAAATTGTACACTGAATGGAAATGGAAGAGGAAAAGCCGAGGTGGACGCCAATGGATACCATATGTGGTTAATTACGGGCGAAGGCTCCTCCGGCAGGATACAAAAAGTGCATAATTAATAAAAGTGAAATCCCATTGTGCTTAACTCATGTGAAAGAGGAGAATAATAATCGAGATCCGATTTCATGTTTTCCTACATATTTCGAAGAATTAAATTGATTCTGAGTCAATGTACTGAAATGCTGCAATCTTTAAAATATTATTCAATGGATGAATAATCAGAGATTGCTTTAATTAAACAGAAACAGTAAATCGCACAATTGTGCTGTCAAACAAGTTTACACATTCTGGTTTAAATGCATTTTTCACTTATTATTATTATTCCATATTGGGCATCCCTGGGTCGCTACACCGCATGCATAGACACCTGGCTGATTTCATTTATTTTCACTATCGCCTCCTTGTAATGACAATATTTGATGCTTGTTTTTTTATTGACTGTTCACTTCACGACTTTTAATTAAGCTCCGTGCCGAGCTCTTCACTTTTATTTATGATATGTCTGCCGTAAAGTTTTATTTTAATGAGACAGCCACATTTTCTGTATTTTAACAACACTTCATTTATTTCATTAAAAATTGCACAAAAATGTACCTCTACTTAATTTTATTTTCCAACTAATTTAAACACTGCGTGTGGGAAATACTAACCAAATGGGGTAAATATTTAAGTGTTTTTTGAAGGGCAGGCGATTTTTGGGCGATCGGAGCGAACTGAACCGTTTACGGGCGCAATTAAAACTAAACTAAAATCTCGGACCGCGAACTTCTAAATATGAAATGGAATGGAAGTGAAGTGAATGCGACAGCAGCAACAGGTTTGAGCTCTCCGCTCTCGGTTTGATGCCGCCTTGATGCCGATTTGCATAAATCCGACATTTCAGATGATTCTGATCGCCTCCAATATTGACTATATATGTTTTACAGCCCAAAGCCGTATTACAAGAAACGTGACGCCGGCGGTGGAGGCGTGTCAAGGTTCTAATTCCGATGCCAAGTTGGCCGCAAAACTGCGGTTAGCCACCATCTTCACTTGGCAGAAATTTAAAACTTCATAATTATTGTTAACCATACGCCCCGTGGCCGCTGTAAACTCGACATACCCGCTGATTCATGAGCAGCTAATGAACCTCGTTTGCATGTCGAGGAAGTGTAATGAACGACAAACAGTGTGATTCGATTTAGATAGTCGCTTGTCTTTGGGCAGATACATTAATTAACTTTTCAGCGAGCTGCGAACTGTTTGTCGAGTGTTCAACATGTGCCTTTGGCAGTCGTTATTAATGTGGTCCAAAACGAACTGGCAAATGCATCGAACTCTCGCCTCAATTAGGCTGTATTTTCTCCATAGATAAGGGTAGATAAGGAAACATGGTGTCGCAAGAGGGTGGAGATAAAGCAATCAATCGCTAAAAGTCGATGAGCAACAGCTCCAATTTGTGTATTATTATTGTAACCATGATTAATGCTAATTACACCAAGAACCGCAGACTCTCAATTAGTTGATCCCCGAAATGGCGTTCATATTTAATCGGGGAAGTTCAACAGGTAAATTCCCTCGATGCGTCACACACTAAAACGGGTTTAAAGACTGTTTTTGTTTATTCAGCCGCTTGCCCTGCAAAACAAACCAACGAGCAAGTGATACACTCGATTTTAAATCGATCCCATACCCCGAAACGGTATTTTGCATAAGCCGCTTATGGGCTCGCAGCCAGAGAGCCGAAATCCAAACATCAGCTCGCTCTGTGGTCCATGGTTTTCGATTTGGCCAAGTATTAAAGTCACGTACTCGAACTCCAGTTGGCCGACACCTTTCACTCGACCACCGCAGCATTTCAGCGCTCTAAGTTCGCAAATCTGGCTCACGGTCACTCCGTTCTGCTTTCTGAGTTGACACTTTTGCCATCTGAATTATGGATGTTGCTCATGTCATTAGCTGTCAACAGAATTGACTGCGAATCAAATTGGGGCGGCTATTGCATGAAATGCAATTTCGCAAATCATCCGGGTGGTTAAATTGAATTAAGGCTAAGAATTGGTCAGTACAAATAAGGTTTTATATTCCTTAGAAACTCCTGTATTTAATGTAAGAAATTGTAAACCAAATGGTTTAACATCTGCATATGTCAATTCATGGTAATCCTAGATTATTTGGGTTAAATAAATTTAACTTCCGACCGTAGGCGTATTGAATAATTTCCCAAAATAATTATTTCATAATTTGTTCTTCTTATTCAGTGGCCAAAACAATTTTCCATTTAACCACCAATTTATTTTGATAATTAATACAGGCTCGTTTCTAAACCACTGAATTATAATGCAGCAATTAGAACATTTACCAGTTAAATAGTGCTTACAACATTATATTGTTGCAGCTGTTTATCCGCTGCCAGCGTTTATTTAGTTCGTTAGAATCAATGAGTTGATTTTATGGTTTATTTTCACAACATTTGCATTCCAACAAGAATGCAGGTGTTTATTTTCTGCCTCATTAAACTAATTGAATGGGTCATCGGCATAATCCCCTCCTTCTATTTGTTTGCCAGCGGATATTGATGCTTGACAAATTAGAGGGCCCATGCCATTTTTAAAAACAGATTATAATAGCGTTTTAGCCACTTTAAACCCAGTACTGAGATTGGACGTGATATAAAAGTGCCATTCTGCTGATAATTTTATATATTTTTGGTTAAAGGTCGTTAAAAGGTATCATAAATATTTGAACTCATATGTTTAGACATATTAAAATTTAAATAGAAACATTGCATTTAGGAATAGTTAACAGCAACGGTAATTTCGAACAGTTTAACTATGTTAACATACTATCCACATTAAAAAGCTCTTTTAGCGTGTACAAAAACCATATTTTTGGGACAAAGCTCTTATTAATGAAAGATTATGAAATAATTTGTTGTATCTTACTAAATAAATTAAAAAATTAATCATTGCATGCATTGAGTTGATTAACTTAGAAACGCATCATAAATATTAGTAATTATCCGTTCTTTTTTGTATTACGGATATAAGTATTTAAACTACCTCCCGCTAAATTTATCTTTTAAAAATAATTGATAAATTCCTCTTATTATTATTCAACTACAATTTAGATAAACAATTTCAATGAACAAAATTTACAATTTTTGAAGCTTGACCCAGCCCTCTTTATTAACGGCAGCAAACATTTTGAATTAAGTGCAATGAATTTATTGTGACGTAAAACAATTATCATATTACTTGAGCTGGAATAATAGGGTATATGTACGAGTGGGCAATCAGGTTAATTACAATAATGCAAAGTCAGATTGAAATATTATTCAAGCGAAGTACGCACTAAGGGCTTAATATTTGGAAATTAAATTATTCATGGATTTGTGGGACAGGCCAGGGCAGGCAGGCCCCTTGGGAGTAATCAATTTAAGTAAAAATAATTACAAAATTAACAGAGCACTTTGTAATCACGGATTGAAGTATTTAAATTACCAACTTGTCTATCGAAGCTATACTTTCCCTGTATTTAACCCTTCAATTACATGCGCATAACTATAAGCAGGGATCCATTAATTGTCCACCCACATAACATAATGCAACTGCATGCTAATAAAGCTGTCCATTACACAAATAATGGCACTCCAATTATGCGCATCTGCCATGGCTCTCAACTGCCCCGGAGTCTAGTTTCCAATTTGGGTACCAAAAAGCAGGCTTCACCTGCCAATCAGGCAGTCATACATAATTCAAACACAGCTCCAATCAGATATAATTATAAACGACAATGGTATAGTTCCCACTTACTTAATTAATCTCCAACAATAAAAATAGAGCCTTTAATGTTGTTCGGCTAAAAGGGATTTAAGGTGGCCTAAATAAAATATATGCCATAAAATGCAATTTGCTCCGCTTACATCACTATGCTTTTAGCCAAAAATTTCATCAAAGAATTCTGCAGCCCTCTGTGTAAAATATATTATTAAAGCTCCGCGATAAATGCAATTAAGTGTGCAAAAACTAATTGAAAATTCCGCCGTACCTAAGCACTTTTGAATTTAAACTTAAATCCAGCAAAGTCATCCGCACAGGATGACAGGGCGGAACTCCTTTAATTAGATTATTAAGGCCGACCGAAATGTAAAAAACTTTAACATGTTCCACTTGTATACACAAACACACACCCACCATTCGGTGGAGATTTAATTAAAAAACTTTTGGCCAATCGCGGGAAGGCAGGGGAGAATCTGTTTGTTCTGCAGCCCGACAAATAAATCTTTATAGATTAAGCGAGCTGTGGCCCCTCGACAAAGAATTTTTGGAGGAGCTTTAAGAACTACTTTTGTTGATGTTCTTGTTGTTTTCGGCGCAGGGAGCTCGGAAAAGTTTGTCGACGAGAGCCGAGCATCCAGAACCCAGAAATGATAGAGTCCCGTCCCGAAAGAGATGGCGCGGTTTAAGGATCCATCGACGGCCAAGTGATTTATGCGCCCGGCCCAAAAACTTCCAGCCAGGCGTGTGAAGACCAGCTGAGGCGGGCCAAGCTGCTGTTTTTGGTTTAATGAACTCGAATGTTAATAAATAAATTTGTCAATGGCGGGCTCTTTGGGCCTCTGGGTTATCTGCTGCTGGCCAGGAACATAATGAAACGAAGATGAATGGAAAATCGGCTTCTGGCCAACTAATGAGCTGCGATGAATGGCGAACGGTCCTGAAAAAGGCAATCTAGGGGCTTAAAGTGACAAAGGCGCCGCCAGCGTTTGTTGATATTCAAAGTGTCCAGCAGCTTAAAACTTCCATTGCAGCCGAAGTACCGGAATTCGGCTAATTAACGTTAATTGGAGGGTGAAATGGTTGGGAGCCATTTGAATTGGAAATCGATAGGACAGACCTAAAGCGAACCTTTAAGCGCGTCGACTTCATAAAGCCTTCTTTTACTGCCCTATTTAAACGTGATTTAATTTGATTTCTATATCCGCACATGCAGCGGCATTTTACTGCCGGCTGAACTGACCAATCGACTCGACTCATCTGGGGGCAATCAACACATCATCATCCCCTCCTGGCCTCCTAATGGCATCGACATCCCTATTATCCGTATCCTGCTCATCATCAAACACGGATGACGGAGGAGGAGCAGGGCGCCGGCATTATCGTTTGTTTTGATAGGTTTTTTGTTCGCTCCTCCGAGGGGATAATACTCCACACACGCCCTGCTCTTCCTGCCCTCTGACGACCAGCTTGTTTGTTGTTCGGGCAACGGCAACGGCAGAAAACATTCATCAATTTCGTTATCCCAGGATGCCTAAAAACCCGGAACCCGGAATCCCCAACATTGTCAGGTGCTTACATGCGCCCAAAAATAGACGAATGCAGATTGAAATTGATGGCCCGGCCGTCGGCTTAGTTCCCCCGGCCACTTTCTAATGTTTAAGTTCTCGATTACACAACAAAAGCGGCTTTTCGGCAATTCAGCAATATGGAAGGCAAGGATTACCAACTGGTGAAAAGTGCTTACCGGTTGCACTTCAAAATGCCATGGATAACAAAATGTCTATCGGGTATCGGCTGAAAAATCAGATAAATTAAGGGACGGACAACCCATTCGAAGCTTCTTGGCAGCTTAGCTGATAGAGGGTAAATAGCAGGCACCCAAAAAGGTTGGCAAATAGATGAAGAGCACTTTCTTTCCCAAAAACCGTGTAAGCACAAATGTTCTTACTTTGAGTTAAATGTTCTCATTATCAGAACAAAATGGTAAGAAGAAAGCAACATGCTTTAGAAAGGTAGAAAAGATATAAGAACACATGCAAAAGTTAATTAGCATCTGTTAACTTATTAATGATAAAACTAAAAAATGTATGTTAATATTTTCAGTAGAATAGCATTTTCGTTTGCACTATTGGGTATAAAATTCCATAAATACGAGAACCTCTGAAACAAAACCTTAGTTCAAAACAAAGGATGATATAATAATAATACCACCACCACCACTGTTTTGAAAAAAACCATTCAAAGCGAGTTTTTAATAATACAAAATTATTAAATAAAATTATTATTACTGCATAAACTCGGCTAACAACTTATTCTTCCCTTTTATAGAAGCCTTATTTCGGATCTGGTCGGTTTCGCCCCACCCTCATATAAAACCAGATTTTGGTTCTCTGGTTACCAATTCGCTTTAACCCTTGAGACAGCTCGAAATGATTTGCGACAAGCTGAATCGATTGTATTGGCAACAAGTGGGTTTGCAAAATCCGGAATTGTTCATCGATTCCGGCGCCCAACGACCCACCAACCCTCCAACCCACCAATCCACCACCACCCGTGGATTTTGTGCCTGGCACATGTCAACATCGGTTTCTATCCGTGTTTTTTATCACCCGCTCAGCCAAGTAGTTTTCCCCCGATTTTCCCCGTCGATGGTGCAAATAAACAAAAAGCGTTATAATAATATGCCATGCTCGACTAGATTGCGAGTTGCGGGATAGGGTCGTTTGTTTCGCCGAGTTTTCCATATCCTGTTTGCGGTTGGTTGGATTTTGTGGCCGCATGTGAGCGATGCGACGACATTTGATTCGACATTTTTAGCGCTGCAAATCCAATGATCAACTGCCAGTTTGTTTCGGGCTAATTGTGGTCTCTGCCTAATTTCGAATGGTCGGCACTCGAGGACTTTTACGGGAAGGGAATGCTGAAAATGAAAATTGGTTATTTAAATTAACCATCTCTGTCCTTCGCCGTGTCTCCACTTACTTTTCGCCGTCCATGTCCAAGAACTTGATATAAATTGCATTTTAACCTTGCTTCATTCCATTCCGCCATTGTAATTTTTCTCCGTTCGCTGCGCTTTTAGCAACAAAGTTTCCGTCTAAAAGGAAATCCTTGATAAATTGTCACAGAGCAGGGGAATTTTTATCAACAGTTTTTGTGCTACCTTTGGCTGCACTCTTTGAATGAAGTTATTCAAAGGTTCTTGTTTATTACGACGTATTTCTATATGGCATTTTCACAAAGTCCCTCGCCAGCAGTGTCCTGTTATTTGAATCGCGGAAAAAAGTACATGATTTGGGTCAAGTTAACATCGTTTCGGGGGAAATGGGGCAAGTTGTTCAAGTTTTTCGGCCGCTTGTCATTTGCATCGATAAGCGTGCCCACTGCCTCAGCACTAATAACAATACGTTCAGTAAGCCAAATAATCGCGGCCAACACACTGAGAAAAAATATGGTTAAATAATATATAGCAAAAAGAATTTCAAATTATTCTTAAAAATTATAAAGTTATATATTTTGTTTAATGCATTATCAAACATGTTTTGATTTTTGTAGAAATAAATAATTTGTAATCTTATTGTTGTTGACTTGCCTTAGTGCGGACAGCGACACAAAGAAAAATCGACGTGTGCCCTATGTGCCATTACAAAAACAAATGTGCCCCGCGTGCCTTAAGGCTGAGCACCCAATCTTAATTTACTGTGAGTAAATATCTTTAAATAGTCATTGTATAAGATTAATTCAAAATAGCAAAAATATTTGTAAAATTTTAATTTTAACATCAAAACGCATTTTAAGTATAGAATTTCAGTAAGTCATTTTCCATTTATTTTCTTGTTCTTTTTTTCGAGTGCCCAATAACACTCAGTCGCGGGCGGGGGAAAGCAATTTGAGTCCTAATGAGCAAAGCGGCCGACTCACTGGGAAGGTCAAGTCTTTGTCCTGCCGATAAAAAATGATAAGCCAAAGGCGAGGCAAACGCGAAAGTGAAGGCCGCAGCTGCTGGGCGAAATCTCGAGGCAGGGGCAAGGATACGTTTTAGTACACTGTTATACGGGACTTTGGGGGTATAACAGTCGTCGTTCGGCGAGGTACGATGACCAGCCACCCACATTTGCATGCCGGGCGCGTTCGCGGAGCTGAGTTCTTTTATGTGGCCATTTGGCCGCCCTCGGGCTGTTTTGATATTTTATTTTCATACATTTTTATGGGCTAGTAAGCAAATTGTCGGGGCACAAGGGCGGTCTAGGGTTCGCCGCGCTGGGGAAATCCATGTGCAGGCCGATGATGGATTCGAAAGTGGAAAAGTGTAATTAATTTTAAAGCTCAGTTGTCAACCGGCTACTGGAGTCTACGAATTTGGAAAATGACGGCTATGCTGCCTTGGCCGCAAATTAAATTGAAAGCCTTCGTTCGGTAATCTCGGAAATAGAAGTGAAATCCGGGGACACGGAACAACTGAACAACCGAACAACCTGCCAACTGCCGATTCATTGTGCGTCAAATTAATGACAAAGTAAAATCCACAAAAAAGCCGAGCACGAAGCTGAGCGAGGAAAGTTTGCCAGCATGACAAAGAGCTTTCCAAACACGGGAAAATCAGCGACAAAGTGGAAAGTGTGCTTTAGTTTACCCTCTTTGAGATTTAAGATCATTTAATGCATTGGCGTGGCCTTGAAGAAATGAAAGTGCAGAACTTCTCCTAAGTCTTCTTCCGAGAAATCAACATTTTTGGCAAAAGTATTTCTGCTATGAACAATATTGTCTTAAATACCTGTTCTTGGCAATCTTGGAAGTACTTTTATGAGCCCCACATTCCGACCATCAGTGGAGCTTCGCTTCCCTTTAGAGGAATGACCACAGGCACACTCAAAAAAAAATACGCCTAAAATCGCCTTTGGTTTTAGAAAATCGCCTATGGATTTGCGTCACTGGCGATTTTGTCTATATTAAAGAAAGTAGGTTTTTAAAATCAATGGCGTTTTTTTCTAAAAAACAAAAAAAAATCTGCAATTTAGAAATTTTTTACTAGAAAGTAAAAAAGTTATGTCTTACAATTTAGAAATAAAGGTTTTCTAAGAAATAGAAATACTGTTTTTTTTTAATATAGAAAAATTTTTTTCTAAATACAAGAAAAAAATTTCTCAAATCCAGAAAATACAAAAATGATGCTTTGGTGGTAATCGGAATTATGCCGGTTGTTTCTGTGACGCCACGCCCCCCTTGTGTTGTTGTTCTCCGTTCTTGTTTGTCATCTTATTTTAATTTTCTTATATTGTGCACGTGGTGTAGGTGATGTATATGTTTATTATGTACATGCACTTTTAGTTTCAAATCGGACCTGTAATTATAACTGAAATGAGTATACAAATTACAAATTATAAATATAAAAACCCAACAACTTACACTTTTGAGAAAAACATCTCGGGTCGCCCCACGCGGGAATCGAACCGCTTCCCTCGGAGTTTGCAGTCAAGCACTCTAACCGCTGCGCCACGGATGCATCGCGTGAGGCGCTGTCCAAAGTCTATTCACATTTTGTTCTCTTATTATACCCGTTACTCGTAGAGTAAAAGGGTATATTGTATTCGTGCAAAAGTATGTAACAGGGAGAAGGAAGCGTTTCCGACCCTATAAAGTATATATATTCTTGGTCAGGGTCACTAGCCGAGTCGATATAGCCATGTCCGTCTGTCCGTCTGTCCGTCTGTCCGTCTGTCTGTCCGTATGAACGCTGAGATCTCGGAAACTATAAAAGCTAGAAGATTGGCATTTGGCATGAAGATTCTTGGAGTTCCTACGCAGCGCAAGTTTATTTCAAGAAGGTGCCACGCCCCCTCTAACGCCCACAATCGCTTATATACGATTTTAAAAATATAAATATTTCTGAAATGTAAAAATGCAGTTTTGTTGTGTTTATCAATACCTATCGAAATGTAGAAGAAATTTTTTAAATCGGACCATTCGTTTAAAACTTATGCCTGATCAAAGTTTTATCTCCATCTCCCTAGCACTCCCTTTAGCTGAGTTACGTCTATTAGGTAGTCGGGACACCAACCCTTTAGCTGAGTGACGGGTATTAGATAGTCGGGACACCAACCCGACTATAGCGTTCTCTCTTGTTTTTAGTCAAATCGATCTGGCTCGCTTCTAGTTATTCTTTTTGTTTATTTAATTTTGTTCGTAAATATTTATTGATTAATTTTAATATTTATACACAAATATATTTTACTATGGTTCAATAGTAACAGTATTTGAATTTCAAATTTGAAAAACATAAAAATCATTTTTAACAAAATATAACTATTAAAAAAATTTTAAAAAATGCAACACATTTTTTTTTATTAATATGTAAATATTAAAGATTAAAAAAAAAAAATAAAAAGACGCCATGCATTTTTCGTCTCGACGTGGGATTGAACTCACACTTGCGGCGATTAGCATGTATAACATATTCATGCACGCACGCGTTAGACCCCTAGGCT
The DNA here is from genome assembly GCA_037075205.1 of Drosophila prostipennis. Lineage (NCBI taxonomy): Eukaryota > Metazoa > Arthropoda > Insecta > Diptera > Drosophilidae > Drosophila > Drosophila prostipennis. The sequence continues at coordinate 100,144 of JBAMCJ010005005.1, read as the reverse complement.
ACCAAATTTTCTTCGATTAAAGGCGATTTTTTCTGAATGTTAGAAAAATTTTAAACATTTTTTCTGTTTTTTAGAAAAACAATATTTCTATTATATAAGAATTTTTTCTAATTTGAATGGCGATTTTTTTTTATTTTTAGAAATGTTTAGTCTTTTTTTTTCTAAAAGCAATGGCGATTTTAACCCTCAAATATAGAAAGGCAGATTAAAAAAAACACCTTATAATTTAGGAAAAAAAAGGATTTTTCTAATATTGAGAAAAAAATTTCTAAAAAATATCGTTTAACAGAGAAATTTTCTGAAGTTTAGAAATTTTTTTCTCTTTATAGAAAATTTTTTCTAAAGCACAGAAAATTTGTATTTTTCTATATTTAAGAAAAAATAATTTTTTGAGTGCATCCGGTGGTCATTCCGCGAAAATCCTCGATGGACGCAACTTTCCGCACGCAGACCGCAAAATGCGAACTTCGTTCGAAGGCAGTGAGATTTGGCATTATCCCAAAAATGTTTCAAACGCACGGCAAACTAATCACGGATGCAATTCGAGGAGCAGTCGCCACAGGAAAAAGGACCACATGCACTATTCCGCTGCGCAGCCCACAGCGAATTGGCAGCCAAACACACGAGTGCAAATCAGAATCCAAACCAATTTTGTAATGGTTGCGTACTGGCAAAATTTGGCAAATCCAATAAAATGTGAGGGTGGGATGATGGGCGGCTGGACTGGATCGACTGGTGGGCAGTAGGCGTGCCAATCCAATTGGAAAAATTGCCAAACAGTCCGGTCAATTTCTGTCCAAGTGTCGGCATTGCAAGAGGCACCTGAAAAACAAAGTCAGGTATGCGGAGAATATGCTGTGCTAATGGAAACAGTGCTGTTTTAAAACTGACAAAGTGGCTTTAAGGCTCCGGCTCACCTTTTTCCGGAGATCTCTGTGTGTTTCCCCAAGGGGCCCTGACCTTTAGTTAACTTTTCATAATCGATGAGCCGGCGAATCCCATATTGAGGGGGTGGTATCACGCCCGCGCCCAAGTCAACCCCCCAGACACAATAAAGGGTTTTCAACTTTGACCCTGCGCCTTTTTATACCCGTTACTCGTAGAGTAAAAGGGTATATTGTATTCGTGCAAAAGTATGTAACAGGGAGAAGGAAGCGTTTCCGACCCTATAAAGTATATATATTCTTGGTCAGGGTCACTAGCCGAGTCGATATAGCCATGTCCGTCTGTCCGTCTGTCCGTCTGTCCGTCTGTCTGTCCGTATGAACGCTGAGATCTCGGAAACTATAAAAGCTAGAAGATTGGCATTTGGCATGAAGATTCTTGGAGTTCCTACGCAGCGCAAGTTTATTTCAAGAAGGTGCCACGCCCCCTCTAACGCCCACAATCGCTTATATACGATTTTAAAAATTTAAATATTTCTGAAATGTAAAAATGCAGTTTTGTTGTGTTTATCAATACCTATCGAAATGTAGAAGAAATTTTTTAAATCGGACCATTCGTTTAAAACTTATGCCTGATCAAAGTTTTATCTCCATCTCCCTAGCACTCCCTTTAGCTGAGTTACGTCTATTAGGTAGTCGGGACACCAACCCTTTAGCTGAGTGACGGGTATTAGATAGTCGGGACACCAACCCGACTATAGCGTTCTCTCTTGTTTTTAGTCAAATCGATCTGGCTCGCTTCTAGTTATTCTTTTTGTTTATTTAATTTTGTTCGTAAATATTTATTGATTAATTTTAATATTTATACACAAATATATTTTACTATGGTTCAATAGTAACAGTATTTGAATTTCAAATTTGAAAAACATAAAAATCATTTTTAACAAAATATAACTATTAAAAAAATTTTAAAAAATGCAACACATTTTTTTATTAATATGTAAATATTAAAGATTAAAAAAAAAAATAAAAAGACGCCATGCATTTTTCGTCTCGACGTGGGATTGAACTCACACTTGCGGCGATTAGCATGTATAACATATTCATGCACGCACGCGTTAGACCCCTAGGCTACCAAATTTTCTTCGATTAAAGGCGATTTTTTCTGAATGTTAGAAAAATTTTAAACATTTTTTCTGTTTTTTAGAAAAACAATATTTCTATTATATAAGAATTTTTTCTAATTTGAATGGCGATTTTTTTTTATTTTTAGAAATGTTTAGTCTTTTTTTTTCTAAAAGCAATGGCGATTTTAACCCTCAAATATAGAAAGGCAGATTAAAAAAAACACCTTATAATTTAGGAAAAAAAAGGATTTTTCTAATATTGAGAAAAAAATTTCTAAAAAATATCGTTTAACAGAGAAATTTTCTGAAGTTTAGAAATTTTTTTCTCTTTATAGAAAATTTTTTCTAAAGCACAGAAAATTTGTATTTTTCTATATTTAAGAAAAAATAATTTTTTGAGTGCATCCGGTGGTCATTCCGCGAAAATCCTCGATGGACGCAACTTTCCGCACGCAGACCGCAAAATGCGAACTTCGTTCGAAGGCAGTGAGATTTGGCATTATCCCAAAAATGTTTCAAACGCACGGCAAACTAATCACGGATGCAATTCGAGGAGCAGTCGCCACAGGAAAAAGGACCACATGCACTATTCCGCTGCGCAGCCCACAGCGAATTGGCAGCCAAACACACGAGTGCAAATCAGAATCCAAACCAATTTTGTAATGGTTGCGTACTGGCAAAATTTGGCAAATCCAATAAAATGTGAGGGTGGGATGATGGGCGGCTGGACTGGATCGACTGGTGGGCAGTAGGCGTGCCAATCCAATTGGAAAAATTGCCAAACAGTCCGGTCAATTTCTGTCCAAGTGTCGGCATTGCAAGAGGCACCTGAAAAACAAAGTCAGGTATGCGGAGAATATGCTGTGCTAATGGAAACAGTGCTGTTTTAAAACTGACAAAGTGGCTTTAAGGCTCCGGCTCACCTTTTTCCGGAGATCTCTGTGTGTTTCCCCAAGGGGCCCTGACCTTTAGTTAACTTTTCATAATCGATGAGCCGGCGAATCCCATATTGAGGGGGTGGTATCACGCCCGCGCCCAAGTCAACCCCCCAGACACAATAAAGGGTTTTCAACTTTGACCCTGCGCCTTTTTATACCCGTTACTCGTAGAGTAAAAGGGTACACTCAAAAAAAAAACAGCCCGAAATCGCCATTAAATCAAGAAATTCGCCATGAATTTCAGTCGATGGCGATTTACCGTATTTTTTAGAAAGGAATTTTCTAAAATTTAGGAAAAAAATTCCTGAAAAGCAGAAATACCTTTCTAAAATCAAGAAAAGTTGCCATCAAATTGAGAAATTTTCCTAAAATCCAGAAAGTACTTTTCTTGAATATAGAATCTTTTTTCTTAAAATAAGAAAGGACTTTTTTTATTTTTAGAAAATTTTCTTTATTTAAATAAAATGCTTACATATTTATTTTACTATTTTATTGCCTAAACAAGAAAGGGAAAAGAAAATAAAAAAGACGAAAAGAAAATTATTAATATTTCCTAAACAAAAAAGGAAAAGAAAACAAAAAAGATAAAAATAAGATTATAAATATTTCCTAAACAAAAAAGAGAAAAGAAAACCAAAAAAGAAAAAATAGCATTACAAATATTTCCTTAACAAAAAAAGAAAAGAAAACAAAAAAGATAAAAATAAAACTATTAATATTTATATTAAATATTTAATATATTATTATTAAAATTTACTTACTTACTGCCAAATTATCAACAATACCTGAAATTGAAATTATTCCTGCAATCGAAAATAAAAATTAATATTAGAGAAGGATCGTATTTGCGGCCTGCAATATTATTAATAGCCAAATCTATTAAAATAGTTTGCCCTTTGCTTACCATACATTTTTACTTACTTACCAAATTTATATTAATATTTATTTCAATTGCTTACCTATAAATTGCCTCTTAGAGGGATCGCACTTTAACTTTCTTAAATAGGCTCTACACAAACTTATTACTTTGAATGCTCATCCAAAACTGAGCGCAAGGGTTCAAGATGCAGCGCAACGCAAGCAACTCTCTCGCGAGAGACTGCATTTCCAAAACAACAACGCAATAAAAGTTACAGCTACGCACAAGAAAATTCTCGATCATACACACAAACACACATAAACATATACATACATACGCCAAAAACTGTCAACGCGACGCGCCGCGGACTAACCCCATGTCTTCTTCTTTTTCGTTTCGAAGAAAGAATGAGAAGCATAACAGAAATAAAAAAAGTTTTTCTTAAATCTATGGTGATTTTCTATTCCTACTTTTCTGTTTTCAAGAAAAAAGTTTTTTTAATTCAGAAAAATTCTTTAAATTAAAAAAAATGTACCGTGTTTTTTATAGCGACTTTCTAGATTCTAGGAAGGGATGAAGTACATTTTTTCTTAATTTAATGGCGAAATCGCCATTAATTTAAGAAAACTTTTGGAGAGCAAACTAGGAAAAAACACCATTGATTTAAGAAAAAAAATCATTTTTCTAAATTTAAGAAAGGTTTTTCATAAAATTCTGTTTCTATGGTCTTTTTTCCTAGATTCAAGAAAACAATTTCTAAAATTCAGAAAATTTTCTAAAATTAAGAAAAAATTTCATTTTATGGCGATTTTCTAAAATTTAGGAAAAAAAATTTTTTGAGTGTATATTGTATTCGTGCAAAAGTATGTAACAGGGAGAAGGAAGCGTTTCCGACCCTATAAAGTATATATATTCTTGGTCAGGGTCACTAGCCGAGTCGATATAGCCATGTCCGTCTGTCCGTCTGTCCGTCTGTCCGTCTGTCTGTCCGTATGAACGCTGAGATCTCGGAAACTATAAAAGCTAGAAGATTGGCATTTGGCATGAAGATTCTTGGAGTTCCTACGCAGCGCAAGTTTATTTCAAGAAGGTGCCACGCCCCCTCTAACGCCCACAATCGCTTATATACGATTTTAAAAATTTAAATATTTCTGAAATGTAAAAATGCAGTTTTGTTGTGTTTATCAATACCTATCGAAATGTAGAAGAAATTTTTTAAATCGGACCATTCGTTTAAAACTTATGCCTGATCAAAGTTTTATCTCCATCTCCCTAGCACTCCCTTTAGCTGAGTTACGTCTATTAGGTAGTCGGGACACCAACCCTTTAGCTGAGTGACGGGTATTAGATAGTCGGGACACCAACCCGACTATAGCGTTCTCTCTTGTTATATTCCTATATTCGCCCTTCCCCCATAGCAATAATAACAAGTGTGGCTGGCGTAAAGTTTTGGCAGCCCAAAGTGGCTCAAGGAATATATTTTTTTAGGCCCATCCTGCCTTTTCAACTTCTTTTTTTTCCACAACCCCCCCGGGGGGTGTGTCTGTGTGTGCTGACGAAGTGAATGTGGTGCGAAAAGTGTTTTAAAATGAGGATGCTCGGCTTTAAGCATAATGACCAACATTTCCAAGAGGTGAGTGCAAATGGCAGGCTTTTATCTGGAAAAACAAGGGGAAAAAGAGTTGATATCCCTCAGGAACATAAAATAATCATAAGCATAATGAAAGGGTTTGAATCTGTGGGTAACTTTACGTAAACTTTAGGTTTCAAGTGGATATAACAGAGAACCAAACAAGTTTTGGGTTGTTCAAACTTGGCGCCCAATTTTATAGCAGTCAGTAATATGACCGTTTAGTATTTTTCGATTCTTAGTATTTTCTACATGAGGGACAGCATTGTGCCGGGTCGGTATATTTTGGCAGCTCATAAACGGTCACACTTGGCAGTGTTCTTGCAAAAAACAAAACAATCTTAAACTTAGGCGAAATTCACCAAATTAAAGCTACCAAAATGACGCAGGACATGCTGCTGGGCAACGAGGAGCCGAGCAAGAGCAAGGAGACGTTCCTGGAGAAGTTCTGTGTCCTGGCCAAGTCCACCACGGGCGCCGCCTTGCTGGATGTGATTCGCCAGGCCCTGGAAGCCCCAAATGTCTTTGTTTTCGGCGAATTGCTGGCGGAACCCTCCGTATCGCAGGTATGTTTATCAATCCACTCGGTTATGGCCCTTTGATCCCTTACCATGAATCCAAACATAGCTGAAAGACGGTCCCGATGCCAAGCACTTCGAGACTTTGAACCTCTTCGCCTACGGAACCTACAAGGAATACCGCGCTCAACCGGAAAAGTTCATCGAACTGAGTCCCGCCATGCAGAAGAAGCTGCAGCACCTGACCATCGTCTCACTGGCCATAAAGGCAAAGAGCATTCCCTACGCCCTGCTGCTCAGCGAACTGGAGATCGACAACGTCCGCCACCTGGAGGACGTCATCATCGAGGCCATCTACGCAGGTGAGTCTGTCTAAGTAGAAGGTTTAACGGGCCCGAACTGAGCACGCTTAAAATGCTCTCTTCAAGTTATTATGCAGGGGCTAATCTTTACGGTTGGTAGTTTCTTATCGAAAGAACCTGTCTGATAATATGTCATACAGAACGCCATTGCAACTTGAATCGTTCCAGTTTCTCACTTCAGTAATCGTTAAGTTAGTTTCAGAAATGCTACAACCATATGAAATTTTTATTCACTTGCGTTTACGTTTAATGAAAACCATTTATGGAGGTTCCATAATATCGTTCTGGCATAATATAGTTTTCCAATTTTTATTAAATTTGATTCGTACTTCATTAATATTTAAAATTGAATATAGCAATAGCAAAGCTATAATTATATTCCCATTATTTTTTATTAATTCTCCGATCGATTCTATGTCAGATAAGCAACAACAAATAGCTCATACAGCTGGGGTCAAAATGATAGTAGTGCCCACAGAGGATTCCTAGAAACCCCAAAAAATATTAAATTAAAATCGTTAAAAATTTTTTTTTAATTCTCACAGAAACTCAACTATTAGTAGGTAATAATAATATATAAAAACTTTAGGATACTTCGCAAGATTCTAAAAAAAAAAATTAATATGTGTAGGGAAGAAGTCTGTAAGTTTAACTTATTAAGTTGGGACAGCCAATTTTCCCAATATTTTTCAAAATAGGGAAAATATTGAGAAAAAAACTCTGTGCGCAACCGGCACTACTATTATTTTGACCGCAACTGTAGCTAGATCGACTTTTCTATGAATGCTGATCAAGAATACATATCATAGTACCAAAATGACAAAGGAATTTTGGATTCGACTTATAATTTTTAGAATCTGTAATTTTTCTTAGGGAGGACTATTGTCAAGTTTGCAAAATCAGACTACCTTAGTTAAGGCAACACTCACAATACACAGAAATCGATAAGCCCTGAATTCGTGTAGAATTGCTCCGGCACACAGAAATGAATTTAAATTCTATTTTTTCCCAGTCTTTAAAACATTTTCGCTAACTCATTAGCACATTTTTGTAATTCTTGGATACGCTTTTGAAAATCTTTACAAAATCCGCTCGAAAGGCATTGAATATTATTTTTGGGAAGAAGAAATTCGAGGAAACGTCAAAAGTTAAGCACTACACCAAGTTTAATAGAGCGCCCTCTCTTTTCCCTTTATAGTTGCAAACTTATTCATTTTCTAGTTAGCAGTCCTCGAGTTTCAGTGCCTCGCTGACAAATCTCGTTTTCTGCATCCCCTCCTAGTTTGCATTATTAAATCAAATGCTAATTTTTGCCTACTTCTCGCCAAGGAGTGAGCGACTGCTTCGTTCAATTAGCATTTTTGAGCGGCTGTACAACGCGCCGGCGGCCCATCAGCTGTAAAAGCAGTCGTATCGCAAAGTCCTGTTGCCCCACCCAGTGTCCAATTGCCACCTTGCGCCACCCACGTAGCACCACCATTCACCAACCACCACCCGTTGACAGCCTTTGGGCAGTGCACTTGATTAGCCGGGACAGCTGGCGCATCCCGGCAAAACGAAAACAATTGGTCGGAGGAACGGGGATTATGCTCGGCGAGATTCATTAAGCCAGTCGGTGTGGCGCCCCACCAGTTGATTCTGCACTCCTCAACCCCGCGGGGAAACAGTTTTTACGGCTGCCAACGTCGTCAGCTGGATGAACACTTTTGCCTCGATGATTCCCTTTCTGTGCTCACGCCTCGTTGGCCTCCCTACAGTCAAACTTCCCTATATAATTGCCACATAAAAAGTTGACTTTAAGTCTAAGGTTGGGGAATCACTTCTTAGAATATTCCCAAGCGGGGAAGTTTCGTGGGGTCAATTGAAAAGATTATACTTACTGTTGAATAAAAATTTGTATTCTATACTAAAATGTAGATGTGCAAAAATTTAACATGATTTAATAAGAATTATGATATTTTTGTATTCCATTTCGAAGTCGATCCTTTAACCAACTATATTTATATTATTATATTATTCTATAATTACTTTAGCTTTGATTTTAAGCAGTGATCTAAATAATAAAAAAGTTTTAGAACTTTTTTAAAGGTCCTAAGATTTAAATGAGCTGGCAAGTAGGATGTTTGTTGAGGATGTGCATCATTTTCCCACTACTGCACGGGATCTTTCAATCCATCATTGTGGGCCGGCACAGGCTGCATATTTTACACACTTTCCACTTGTACTTCCGGACCCGTTCTGCATCTGTCTGCCGAAAGCCGTAAATCAAACGCAACACCCAGAAGCCGGGGCCCAAATATCGCACTCGGAAACATCGCTCGTGTAAGCATACTTAGGGCCCTCGAATGTGGTGCTAAACGTGTTGGTGCTGTTGATTTTTGAGCTTTGCCCGTGATCTATGGGCGGAGCAGCAACAACAAACAGGAGCTGTGTAATATGGGGCCGGAAAACGAGCCCTTCAGGCGGATTTTCGGTTAGTGTTGGGTTTTGAGCGGCTTCCGACAAGTGTCCACTCGACATATACATAGAACAATCCAAACAAACACGCCGGAACACAAGACCCGGAGAATATTTAATGGCGGACCAAAAGCAAATAGCATTCAGCAGTTTTTAATGGAGTCTTGGCCGTCCATTATGTGAGCAAATAAAGTGAGAACTCAACGCCATCTGGACCATAAATAACGTCTCCCCCAGGAGCAGCGAGTACACCTCGGAACATCGCCTCACCTGGCCCTCCTAATTGCTTTCCAAATCCGGCCAATGAACAGACAAATAAATTCCCCCGCTCCGGGCAAGATTTATGTTATGATAGCCATCATTAGGGCGTCATTTGGAGTGGCAGGAGGGCAAGAGCCAGATGCCAGATGCCCGATGCCTGACGCCTGATGCCAGGCGGAATGCGAAATCATTGCGTTCTATTAGGCGCCGTAATCTGACATCGCAATTTAATGTAGTTGGCTGGGTGGAGGAGGTGGTGGCTCCATTAGCCGAAGGGCAGGTGGAGCGGCTCCCTCGCCCGCGATTCCAGGCTATCCCATTAGAGCATCATTTGTCTCGCGGCTCGTGGGGATGGGGATGGGGATATGGTAATTAAATGCGCTCTATAATTGAGATTCGCTGGATATTTATTTCGGCTGGTTCCATTAGTCAGCGAGCTCTTCTTGATTGATTTCAGACTGAAGTTGGGAAAACAATACGAAGCATTTCGTTGTTTTTATTAGTTCAATAAATATTTATAAAAACATAAGCTGCTTATTTCGGAAAGACTTTTTACTATACAGTAGTTCTGTTTTATTTTCCGTAAAGTATCTGTTACTCGTCACACAAACTCTAAAAACGTCGTTAAATTCCTGGAGAGTAAAAAATATGAGTGACTACCCCCAAATATGCCGCCAGCATGCACCTTTGGCATCTGCTCTGAAAAATCGATCCCCCCAGCATTCCATTTCCAGGACAGCCCCAGTGGTTTTTAATTTCCCTGCCATTTTCAAATATTTTCCCAACTGCCTCCGAACTAGTTTTCCTGCAATAACATCCCATGCACCGGCAGTGAAATTCAGAGACTCGCTGGAAAATAAGCAAAACGTGTTCATACACTCATGTAGAAGGATGCCGCCGAGTTTCTCCGAGGGCTCCACCCTTTCGGTTGCCGTGTTGTGTGTTTCGAGTTGCTGGGAATTGCAGAATGTGTCGCGGAATGCGCCCGCTTGATTGTAGTTTTTTTGGTGCACTTCCTTAATTTCTTTTGTATGTCAAAGAAAAGTTTCGCATAATTCAGGGTGCTTAAAAGCGGCTTTTGAACTTGTTTTTCCGACCTGCTGGGGCTGGGGGATTTGCAATTCAGAGAGAAGTAGGATGATTTTGTTTGGGGGAGGCGAGCTGCAAAAAGTTTAAGCGCCAGCCACTTGTGCATAACATTTTGTGAATGGGCCGCAAAAAGTGTAAACCCCTTTCGCAATCGGTTAATTAACAGTATACCAATGGCTGGCTCACTGCATGGAAATCGGCTTTTATCCCCTGAAAAGCTGTTACATCAAAGGCCAGTTTACCTAAATGAAAAGCCACGACCTTGCCACAAAGCCGAATATTCAAAAGCGACGCAGTTCGGAGATAATTTTCCGTCCTCGCGCTAAATCAGGACTCATCCGACTCCTCAGGACCCTCCGATTGCGCAGCTGTTTTTGATTGCATAGTTTTCCGCGCCAGGGGCCCAATGCACTGAGTTGGCCGGGAAAACTTTCAGAAGGGCGAGTGTCTGTGGGTGGCTGCGTCGAGCACTTTGTCAGTTTTAGGTGAAAACTTTCCCGCAGCTATCCACTGCCTCATATTGATGGCACAAGTTTCCAGGCCGCTCGCTTGCGGTCAGCAGCGAAGTGTGTGGCTTGGGCTGCCAAAAAAGGCTGATTCCAGCACTAAAATCCAATATCTAAGAGTAAAAGTTTAACAAATTGTTTGTACCTATGTTTAATTTGACCACGAAACACCCGATTCTTGTTAGAAGGATTTTGAGAGCTAAATGGTACTTAAGCAAAAGGATACCCAGCTGAAGAGAATGCGAGGGAGATATACAATATACATTTTTGCTCATAACTTTTTAATGAATGGTCCGATTTAAAAAATGTCTTCTACAATTTAGTAGGTATTTTTAAACACAACAAAATTGCATTTATACCTTTCCTAAATCTTTAAAGATGTGAGCGCCAGAAAGTCCTTTAAGGCGATTGTTGGCGTTCGAGTGGGCGTGGCAATCGGCTGAAATAAACTTGCGCTGCGTAGAAAGCCCAAGAATATGTTTGGTTAATCCCATATTTCTAGCTTTTGTAGTTTCCGAGATCTCAGCATTCATGCGGACAGACGGACATGGCTAGATCGACTCGGCAGTGATCCTGATCAAGAATATATATACTTTTGCTCTACGAGTAACGGGTATAAAAATAGCCAAACTCGGCTAGTAGAAAGCTAAAGTAACAACACTTTTTTGGTGAGCGCTCCCTTAACCAATTTTATCTTGGGCGATTGTCCTTGCCATCCTCTGTCGTTCGGTTTTTGTGTAAAATTTCAATTAATAACTTCTATTTTTGTGCGGGCAGGTGGGGAACTGTCTGAAGAGTTGCCCAAGCTGTCAGCGACAGGTGCCCAGAAAACGAGACCGAGACTTATGGACTCCTTTTAATAAATAAGTGATATGAAGCCAGGTTTTCCACGTCAGAAGTCCTTATGTAGAGTATGTGGGCAGGTTTGGGACTTGTTGCCAACCGAATTCACATATTAAATGATGTGTAACAGAAAAACTACAAGGAGATACAGGCCGCAAGACTTGAGTAGCTTTAATTTGTTCAAATAAATAAAAACAAAAGGATATTTAAATGGAACCAACCAATTGTTAATTTCTAAATTTAATTGCTTACACACTTCCTAATTTAGAATGTAAAATCTCGAATACAAAATGAAATATATTCTTTATGTGCTAAGATTTAATTTTCCCTTTTAATTTTTAAGTCCGTTAATCAATTGTTCTTTATTCCGAATAATTATAGCCACTCTTTTATGTATTGAAAACTAGGTTCGTTAAATCGTTTTATTTCGTTTCTTTCATGACGACTTTAAATTCAGAGTCCTTTTTCCATGTCGCCGAAGGCACACATGCATTGGTGGTCAAATTCCCGAAGGTTCCCTGCCATGGCCTGCGCCATCCAACGTTTTTATTCAGCTCTTGATGGGCACCCCCATTTGATTTTCATCAGCAGTCGCCGCAGAACCACAGCCGCCGGCGGTTTGACATCAGCGCCTTCTGCCGCTCCGAAGATTCATTCTTCTGTCCGTCAACGGCTTTTTGCGCAATTTGCGGGAGGAGCAGTAAGCATGATTGATTGCCATGGCGTTGAATTTCACGCACGCGACAGCCGGCGCCCACAGCCCTCGGATGGGTGAAAATACAAGACACATGTCAACGCCGGAAAACCGCACGCATTTTACAGCACTTGCGGCGGGAATCCGGAGTCCGGAATCCAGAATGCCTTTATGTTTTCAAATTATTCAGAGCGCACTCGAAGGCGTCAAATCAATAAGCATTTTTGCGCCAGCTCTCAGGCTAATTAGAAAAGTGTTTGACAAGTTGTCGAAACGAACCCGAATTGTCGCTGGGCGTCGAAGTGATGCGAGAAATTGAATCTCCGGGCGAATTCCGTGCATATTTGAGTGAATATTTATGACACAAAGTCGGTGCCATAAACACAGAAACTTGGTCCGGGGACTTCGTCCTGTTTCTGTGCACTCGTTCAAGGACACAAGTGGTCGTAAAGTCAAAGGCAAAGAGCGCTTAAGGACTTAACTTGGCCTTAGCTTAGCCGTGGCCAAAAACCGGGCCAAAAGCAGGGAGGCCGCTGTCACTTAGCCACTTCCTCGGCCGAGAAAAGTTAGGGCCTCGGCTCGGTGTGGAAAGATTCAGTTTTCGGGACTTTGCACTGCAACCGGGACTCACAATCCTGTCAGCCAGGATGAAAGCGACTCCCAAATCCGCTTGTTATAAATTGTAATCCCGCAGAGGAGCTAAAAACTGAACGACTATTTCAAATTAATTACTCAAACTCAAGCGACTCTTGATGGCGGCCATCGCATCAAATTGCATTTGCCGTTTTACGCTCGCCGGGCGGTATTTTCGGTAATTGAGTCCGGAATACAAAACTAATCTCCCTTAAGCCACTCTCATTCGGCTTAAAGAGATGTCCCAAAAGAATCAAAAACAGCAGTTAAAACATTGCTTTTGGATTTCCAAACATATGGAACTCAGTCACCGCAACATTTGGGATTTTGTGGTGCGGACTTACCGGATTTATGAAACTACAGCTTCCATTTGCTTGATTGTTGCCAGTTTCAGTTTGTTATTTTTGCACTCATCTAACCGTTTTCTAATCAGTTTAATTGATTGAGCGTTTGCAGCCATTGTTGATGGGGTGTGGGGTAAAATTGAGGGTGATTGATTGCGAATTTCTGGTTGGTAGCTCGAAAAGGGATTGGGAATTATCATTAATTTGGGAATTGTAAATAATCCGAGCAGCTCACTGGCTACTGTTTAAGCTACAGCTGTAAATCGATGAATTTTAATTTAACTTGATGCAGCCAGACACATTTTGGGAATTTAGGTGTGTAATCAATTGCTTAATCCGAGAATTTACATTGTTGAAATACCATGTTACTTTCCGAAATAATTTTTTTCTAATAAATTTATTTGGAAATGTTCTTGCCTCTATTTTTTGAAGAAAATCCTTCAATTTTCTTAGAAATATAAATCATTAGCAGTTGCTTGTGCACATTTAGTTAGAGTTTCAGTTATTCTACTGAATGGGTGCTTTTGGGGCAACTGTACCAGCGTTCATAGGCACCATCACAAACTTGTTGCAGTGGCCTCGAGTGCACTCCAAAGCTGGCACTTGAGGCGACACTTTGGCCAACTACAGAAACTGTTCGTTCTGGGCAATTAGTCAGAAAAAAGTTGACAACAAGCTTTGGGCTTGCAGGCAGCGCTAAAAGGGAGAAAACTTTCTTATTTTCGTTTTAAATTCTCTACGCAGACATCATCCACGGAAAGCTGTTCCAGAACACACGCATTTTGGAGGTGGACTACGCCCAGGGCCGCGACATTCCGCCCGGATACACTGGCCAGATCGTGGAAACCCTTCAGGCCTGGGTCAACTCCTGCGATAGCGTCTCCAACTGCATCGAAATGCAGATCAAGTACGCCAACGCCGAGAAATCCAAGAGGCTGATTAACAAGGAGCGTGTGGAGCAGGATGTGAGTTTAATTTAATTTCCTTTGCCTATTGTAATATATATTTGTGGTACAAAAGCTCTTCCGTTTTTCTAATGTAAAAATTCCTGCTTAAATCCTTACAGCTCATCAACCTGAAGAAGGTGCTCAAGAGCCAGACATCTGACAGTGATGAGAGCATGCAAATCGACACCCATGGACCGGGAACAAGCAGCGGCTTGGGTCAATCGGAGCTGCGCAAGAAGCCTTCGAAGCTGAGGAATCCACGCAGTGCGGCAGGTGGGTTTTTCAGCTGAAAATGAGGAGAAATCACTTTGGAGAACTCCAGCCACTCCTGCACAAGCTTCATTACAAGGCCATTAGTTTAAAGCATTCTCATTAATTGTCTTTCCTCACCCACTGGCTGTTTGTTTTTCTTCCCGTTGCAGTTGGCCTGAAGTTCAGCAAGTGAGATGAGGCCGGTCGAGCGGATGAGGAGTCGGGAGCTGGTTCAAACGAAGCCAGGCGCCGCTCAAGGTCGCAGGCAACCCCGCGTGGAACTTGAGGACCCAGTCCGCTCGACCGTCGAAGTATCTCTTCAAGCTAATCACATCAAAACTCACTTCGATTCGCCAGAACAAATGCCGGCTGTCCTCGTAATGGATTCCATAATTAGCATCAAATTGATCACCATTAAATAACAAATACAAAACCTGTAATAATAGAAACTATACATCAAAATGCATATTAATTAGACTATTTATTTATCCACATCTGCGTGATTGGCTCGTTTAAATGGCATGCCATTGCGCCCACATGGGCAGCCTTAGATGGGCGTTTAATTAATGTCAAAATAATTCGGGTTTAGACAAATGTTTACTCGACACATACGTATAAATATAAATGTTGCGTGCTGTGGTCTTCTAGCACATATGTAAATATTGCCGTTCAGTGGTGTTATTTGTGGCTAATTACCTGCAGCAAATTGAATTTATCCGTAGGTCCTTTGATGGCAGCTATCATTAGCACTTGAGGTTGATGATATTTTGAATTGTTTTTATTTAATTATGACCGCACATGGTGAATTCGCACGATTTTGATTTATTAACCAATTTTTCGGTAAATAGTTTTTCTACTTGATTTGGCGAACTTTTTCTTAATAATAAATTGCATTAAATTAGCAAATTTATGTATGTGTGCCATAGCACACAGAAATAGTGCAAATACAAATGAGTATTTCTGAGCAAACACAAGTATTTACTGACGATACCAGCTGCACTGGACAAAGCTCTGCTCATTATATTCCTACAGAGTAGTCAAACTTGTGCACAAATATTGGCGGTGCAGCGAGTCCTTGTTATTTGATTTCGCCACATCCCCCATCCCCAGAGAAAAGATAGTGTGCCGGAGAAAGTGAGAACAATAAAGCATTCTGTCAGATGTGCAAAATACTTCCCTCTATTAGGAGGGATGTCTGATGGCAATTACTTAATTGCATTTCAAGCTTTTGTTTCTGAGGAAAGCTGTCTGAAACCACAGAACATTTTCAGATGGATGAAACACGTTTGGTTGGAGAAAACTTTCAAACTGTTAATTTACATATTTGCACTTAACATTTAAATTACTTTACGACAAATAGGAGTAGATAATAAAACCAATAAAAAACGATTTTATTGGTATTCAAAATGCAATAAAATATCATGAAAATAATTTAAACCGAAATTAAAGGATACAGTTGATTTCATGAATTTCTAGATTTGGTTTTCTATCCGAAAAATAGTGAAAATTTTAGGAGACTAAATTGCACATTTTCGGCTTTGTGCCTATGTTATTTTATATTTTTTTTTATACATAATATGGCTTCCAAAGACAGCGTAGCCTTTACATTATTATTTATACCGGGCCCAAAGCTATACCCCTTTTTCGGCAATATGTTGCAGTTGGGATTCACTCCAGGTGTTTTTACTGGGGCTGTTTGGGTTGTTTTGATGGGGATCGCATACCGGATCCTAACTGGTTATGTTACTCAGAACTTTGTTATTGAAAAATAAGAACAGTAAAAATTATATTCTTAACAGCTTGGCGACAAATTTCAGTTTTATGTCTTTTCATTTTGTATCTTCGCGCTTTTTGGCATTCAGATTCTAATATTATTCTCTTTCAATCTTCATTGGCAATCGAGTTTCTGCCATGATAAATTATCGAAAATGTTAAAGTTGCCTTCTCGACAGACTCTATTAAAATCTAGGGCAGATTAAATTTATTCAGAATATTGTGAACAAGTTCTTGGGATAACTAGAATGTTTCGAGTCAGCTGTTTTAGAAAGAAATTTGAATTATTTAAATTGCATATTAAATAAAGGCCAAGGAAGTTTATTGACAGTCAATCTCGATGGCATATTTTAAATACTGGTAATGGTTTAATATTGAAGGGGAGTGGACGCTGCTGATGGCCGAGTTTCTTATCGTTCAACTTGATGGTCCAGAATTTATTTCCGCTGTGTGAAATTTGTGTATCTCCACGAAACTTTTGAAGGGGTTAAATAGTTCAGGCACTGTGTTAACTTATCTGCAATAAGCAAGTAACTCAAATTCGATTTTACATTAAAAGTAAGTATATACCAGGTCATCCGATCTTAGTGATATTTGTACAATTATATCAGCCCGAATTCAGCGCTAAGTGGTTTCAGTGGCAGCTTCAAATAAAAAGCGATTTTAAAGATTCTGTTTTCAATTCAATTAGCAGAAATCATCGAAAACCTTTCCCGGTTTATATAATAAACTGCTATGATAAAAATCAAAAGGCACTATGCATTATGTTACACATATTTCTTCTTCCTTTTTTAAAGATTCTGTTGCCAATAAACCTTTGGCTTTCTATGTATTAAGTCGGTAAGTCGGTCAATATTAATCTTGACCGAATTACCATATTGTTTTCAACGTGCTAAAGAGAGCTAAGTAAATCGAAGGTGTCAAACGGGTTGAACGAGTCCCAAACCGTTACAGTTTAGCACCAAAGTCAAAGTCAAGGCCACGATCTGGTTACTGCCGTTAACAATTGCGTGTATTTTAAAACTCAGTTAGATTGCTTAAACTAGTAGGTCGAAGGGTATCCAGGCAACAGTCCGTAGTGCGATCCGCTTTTAGTGAGGAGTTTTAGTGGTGGTGCTCGGGTGCCGGTGGGTGGGACTCCAGCCAGGCGACGGCGCGGGCGATGGCCTCTGGGATTGGAGGAGGAGTGGGGATCCAGGCTCCCGAGGGCTGGTATCCGTTCTCATCGGCCACATACTTGATTTCCACGTGCTCGCCCTCGGGGGAGATCCATGCGAAGTTGCCGTGGATGTTGCCATGGACATCGCCGCTGGCGGCCTGCTCGATTCCGTTGGAGGTGTGCAGACTGGAGTCAAATCCATCGGCACGAACATCGTCCGATCGGGCGACGACTTCGGCGTGGACATCCTCTGAACGTCCCAGGGAGTGGGGCACGGGGGGATTGGCCACCGCCAGTCCCAAAACGGCGCAGATCATAACCTAAACGAAAAGTATGGGGATAAGTTAGGGATCCAAAAGGATGGACTATCCTGTACGCCACTCACAAACTTGAACATTTTGGCTGATTTCTGTCTGGTCGAGAACGAACGTTGACTGATAACCGTCTCTGGTCGGACAGAGCCTTTTTATATCATTGCAAACCCAAAGTCAAGCCATAACAAATCGCTACATCTTGCATTCAATTGGGGGGCTGAGTTATGGGTTGGCTTCGCGGATGCGCCCACACCCATTAAAAAGCATCGTCACATGGCGACAGCTTAGCAAATGCCAAACAACGGGATAAGTACTATATATAATCGCTTAATAGATGCTAAAATGAAACACTCGCATCAATAAGGGGCAAACGGGTCGGGTGGCATCCCGAAAGTAAAACGAGTTCGACCCGCCCCTCCTCCAGATAAGCCCCTCCGTTAGCTCGAATTGAGATTGTCAAACAGTGAACCACTTTTGCAGTGCCATCGTGATACTTCTCTCAGAAATCGAAGCTCGAGTAACTTCAAAAGACCTCACCGACTTCTTGGACACGATGTTTTGTCATACAATATCTTGTATTTCTATTTAACCACCTTGACCATTGATTCTCTCTCTCAATACCTCTTGGCAATTGCGTTTTAGTTTGTTTTTAGCCAAATCGGAGTGCTGTTATATGGGATAATACATACTTAAATCTTCTACCATCTGCTCTTGCTTTATATACCAAAGTCAAGAGATTGACAAAATATAAAGAGCAACAACTCAGAGTATCTATTAAAATGTTTTCAGCTTCTTAGTACCATTTTAAAATGCATCACAAATGGTTATAAACAATTATTCTCTCTCCTGAAACCGTAGTTGTGTGTTTAGGGGTGACAGATAAATAACTTCGGTTGGATTAAGGTTTGATTTCATAGGTAGGTCAATACAATTTTTAACAGAAGATTTTTGTGTCTTTCGCTATTCTATACGTTTTGAAAATTTGATTGTTAAAAAGCCTTACTAAAGGTTTATTTATTCTCATCAATGAAGGCTTTTCGGCGGTAACACAAAATCTTTTCTGCCGGAATAAGGGAATTAAGAATTTCGCAAGAAGAGATATGTATTTGTTTTCCCTTATTAAGCTATTTTATTAAAATAAATAAGGTAATAAAGATATGGCATTTTATATTATAGCTGGAAGAAACATTAATGTAGAATCGATACATTTTTTGTTTATTTAAAGATTTTTCTATTTATATATGACTGACAGAAAATTATGGAAGTAGCTACTCGTATATTCAGCATTGGATGGCTCCTTTTCCTGAAACCAAAATCATATTCCGGCTTATCAATAACAAGAAAGGAAGCTCGCTTCGGCCAGCCGAAGCTTATATACCCTTGCAGATAATTCCTATTAATCACTAATTTTCCGATTGTTCCTATGCCAGCTATATGATATAGTAGTTCGATATTGATAAAATTAATATCGAAATTCAAAAACATTTAAAAAGAGTGGAAAAGAATACGATAAAAACCAATGAAGCAATAATTTATTTCCTATTATATTCCCATTAATTTTCCGATCGTTCCTATGGCAGCTATATAATATAGTCGTCCGATTTTGATACAAATTTTTTCGAAATTCAGAATTAGATCTAAAATGGTATTTCCAAAGTAGGAGGTTATATGTTTAAAAACACCCTCCTATGGGAGCTATATGATATAGTTGTCCGATCCGGCTCGTTCCAACTTATATACTACCTGCAATAGATATAAGACTTTTGGGAAAGTTTTAGCCCGATAGCTTTAAAACTGAGAGACTAGTTTTCGAAACAGACGGACGGACAGACGGACATGGCTAGATCGACTCGACTAGTGATGCTGATCAAGAATATATATACTTTCTAGGCTAGGAAACGTCTCCTTCACTGCGTTGCAAACTTCTGACTGAAATCATAATACCCTCTGCAAGGGTATAAAAATGTTAACTTTCTTATTCTGAAACATTAAAAAATTACATATCCCGGAGTAGAAAAGAATTCAAAAAAAATCAACGAAGCTATAATTTGTTTCCTATTAATTTCCTATTAATTTTTCGATAGTTCCTATGGCAGCTTAATTCAGAATTATTATTCCCAAGAGAATTTATATCAAAATATTTTTTAAAATAATTTTCCGATCCTTCCTATATACATATATAATAAGCATAATACTGCAGAACCGTAATCATTTTCATCACCATTTATATCTTCATGACACCCACGTAATGACTTTATTGTAGTGATAATGCTAGGGAAGAAGTAAGAAGGCAATATTCATTTTTGATAACGGATGATCAGGTCTTGTATTATCGAAGCATCCCTAACAACAATAAAATAAAATATTTTTACTGTTATAAGCATGTGCATGTATTTTTTTGAAAGTCAAGAAGTACAGCTAAACAACTAGGGCGATACGTTTCGGGAGAACAGTCCGTGGAGTGGTCCGGGTTGAGGGTGACGGGTCTTAGTGATGACGAGGATGCTCGGGGGCTGGGGGGTGGGACTGCAGCCAGGCGAGGGCGCGGACAATGGCCTCTGGGATTGGAGGAGGAGTGGGGATCCAGGCTCCCGAGGGCTGGTATCCGTTCTCATCGGCCACGTACTTGATGTCCACGTGCTCGCCCTCGGGGGAGATCCAGCCGAAGTTGCCGTGGATGTTGCCATGGACATCGCCGCTGGCGGCCTGCTCGATTCCGTTGGAGGTGTGCAGACTGGCGTCGAATCCATCGGCACGAACATCGTCCGATCGGGAGACGACATCGGCGTGGACATCATCGGAGCGCGAAACTGGGGCCAGGGCGGTAGCCACTCCCACGACGGCAAGGATCATCACCTAGGTAAAGAGGATTTATCCCAGTAAATTAAGAGTTCATAATCATCCTGCAAACCACACTCACAAACTTGAACATTTTGGCTGATTTCTGTCTGGTCGAGAACGAACGTTGACTGATAACTAACTCTGCTCTGGTATAGCCTTTATATATGATTCCTAATCCAGTTGCTTCCCAATATGAATTACTTATTACCTTTTTGGCCGCGTCTAAGTTATCGGGTGCACAAAACGCCCATAATGCCAACAAAAGGCAGAGACCATAAATTCGCCACTTGACACTGCGATACAAATGTCAAAAAACAAGTCTCGCGCTTCTAAATTGATGCCAAAATGAAACATGCTTCAGTAGAACTTTCTGAGGAGTGGTGCAGTACGGGTTTTAAGATTCCGTGCCCATCGATGACGTTTCGAGTTAGCCAAGCCTTTGCCTGGTTACCAAGTCAGAGATTATCAAACTATTGTGTCCTACCTACAAAGCAATTATTCTGTCTAAGGGACACGGTTGTACAATTTTAGATATTTATTATAGTCCCTTATTTTATTTAAAGCAAATTATAGTCATTTCTAATAAAATGAAAATAGTGTATTTTTAATATTTGAACAATTTAATTTAAATTTATATTTTATATTTAAAGACTTACATTTTTGTATATATAATACCGCCTCAACTTCATTTGGCAATTTATTTTCTAAATTTTATATTTCCTCATATTTGGGAAGGCACTGTATAATTTAACAACCGCATAAAGCTTTCGGCCAGAGTTGTCAATATAACCCTAATAATTTAAAGAGGCAATTGTTTAGGCTCCAAAAAATATGCTATGAACATTGTTTAAATGTGCTAACAGAAAATATATTCTTACGGATTACTTTATTTGCGTACGCAATTAAATACAGATTATAAATTATTCAGTGTCTGGTTTGGTTTGATTTGCATATTCGTAAAGCGTAGGCTTATTTTTGGTTGAATGAGTCCTGAAGAATGTTCAACTGCAATCGAAAGTGGTTAAGCCATTCTTATTTTCCTTTCCAATAGCCAGTTTTTGGAATAATTTCTAAAGTGAATTAATTTGCATGCCAGACGGTTTTTATTGTCCGCGTCATCTTGACTTAATTATAAACCCACATTGCATCAGCTTTTGAAGATATATAAACCCAAATTCGAGCATAGATTGGCAACAGTCTCAGAAGTTTTCTAGTCCGACAATCAAACCAAACCAAAATGTTCAAGATCGTAAGTATGCCATAAGGAGTTTCGGATATTTCGCCGTCTAATCCTGGATTATCCTAGCTGCTTGTCTGCGCCCTTGCCGCCCTCGTGGCCGCTAACGCCAATGTCGAGGTTAAGGAGCTGGTCAACGATGTGACTGCCGAAGGCTTCGTGAGCAAGTTGGTCCTCGATGACGGATCTGCCTCCTCGGCCAGCGGAGATGTCCACGGAAACATCGACGGTGTTTTCGAGTGGATCTCCCCCGAGGGCGTCCATGTGCGAGTGAACTACAAGGCCGACGAGAACGGATACCAGCCCCAGAGCGACCTCCTGCCCACTCCCCCTCCGATCCCAGCTGCCATCCTCAAGGCCATCGCCTACATCCAGGCTAACCCCAGCAAGAACTAAGCGACTCCGCCGACTACGAACTGGAATGATTGGAGACAGCTAGTTTGAGTGTGGACTTACCTCACCTGCTGTTTTAAATTTAAGAAAGTGTTGTTATAGAATCCGGAAATAAATTAAACCCTGCAATCTTAATCAAACGAATGTGTTTTAAATCAGTTAAATAGAAAACAGAACTAAAATATAAACACTCTTACATTGGGCAATGTAGTTTGAAGACTTATTTAAAAATTTACAATTTAAAGGTCCAGGCAATAAAAGAAAAAACAACATGGATATATTTATTCTAAAATATTAAAAATAAGAAATCAGAAGATTCTCTAGATTTCGTCCCATTTTCGGTATATTTATAGTAGACAGGATCTGTGAGTCCATAAGTAACTAAATGAGTAAATACCACAGAAACAAGCTGAATGACACATAGATTTTGACTTGTACACTGCAGTGCACTATGGGTAATTTGACCACTTTTTGTGGCATTAATTAATAACTTAAAAACGACGCAATATTTTACAATTTTGTTTTTTGACTTAACTATATTAAATTTAAAGGAATTTTTGTTAAAAAAATAGGCGTGGTTCCGCCTTTTTTTTTAAGAAAAACAATTTTTTTTTTAAGAACGCATTGAAAAAAAAATATTTTTTTAAATTATTTTAATAAGATCAACATATTCAATTTTTAAAAATTTATAAAAGTTTTCGTTTTTTTTTTGTTTGATAGAAATTTTATTTTTATAATTATTACGAACATAATTTCTAACAAAAATACTATAAACCTTTATAACAAAGTTATTTCGGTGAAACAATGAGATAACATAATTTTTAAATAATATTTAGAGAGTAACAAAGATTATTGCATACCGCTTTTGTAAAGATTGCACCGTAACTGACTTTCACCATACAAAAATACGGGAATTATTCATGTTTTGATGGAGGTCTTAAAACATTTATTTCAGAGAAAGTGCGCAAAAGTGCACTTTTATACTTACTGAGTTTAAAGAGAATTGAGTACTCTACAAGATAAAAAAGGTTCCAGAGCTGAACAGAGCTGGACTCTCTTTGTAGCTCCATTTAAAAATAAACATTCACTACCAATTTTAATGTTTTTTGAGGTTGGATCTTACCCAAGATTATAGGAACACCACAATCAATAAATATATCGGCACGCTCACAAAAAAAAAGTTACATCCCCTCTGATTAAACTGAATTTAAGAAACCGCGCTGCATTGTTTCATTATAATCTTTTTGAAAATTTAAACTTTTAATCAAAATAAGCGATTTACCAGCGCTGCCATCTCGTTGAAGCATTAGCAGACTTTCACAGCTGATAACTTAACAGTGATGCGCACTGTTAAACTTTTCTGTTAACAACATTTGACATTGATGTTATCCTAACACATTGTGATTGACCAAACCAATTTCTAACGACTTTTGAAAAATGGGTTTTGGCCAAAAAAAGTGGTCAAATTACCCATAGTGCAGTGTACCAGTTACCAGTGCACTAGTAAAAATACGTCCAAAGATTTGAAAAAGTTATGGAACATTCTAAACAATTTTTATTTTTTTGCAGAGGGTGTTATAATTCCGAAATTTGCTACGCGGCTGAAATTAAGTACAATTTACCCTGAAAATAAATCTTTGAAAATGTGGGTGCCAAAATCTGAATAAGAAATTACAACCTTCTAGCTTTTATAGTTTGCGAGATCCCAGTAATTATACGGACAGTCAGACAGACGGACATGGGTAGATTGACTCGGCTAGTGATCCTGGTCAAGAATATATATAAACTTTATGATGTCTGAAACGATTCTTTCTACCTATTATATACTTTTCAATGAATACAATATAGTATATTGAATGTTTTGCTATCGAACTTGCTTTGATGTGTTCTGTTACTCAGCAGATATACTGTAAGAAAAGCCAAAAAAATAGGCCCTCCAGTTTCGCAGAATTTAAGGTTTTTCTAGAGTTTTCAATATTGCAGTTCTATTTTTGTCGCGTCCGTATTTCACTTATTTTTTGTTATTTCTAAGAACTGGCTGGACAGATAATCTTCGTTTTTTCACCATAAATACATGAGAGCTATCGAACAAAATAATAAAAAGTATTAAATGCTTACTGCGTCACTCTTATTTTTAAAGATTAAGTTGAAAAAATGTCGCGACCATCACCCTGGAAATGCCCATATACCATTATACCCTTGTTTTGAGTGACTTTCTTTTTAAATTAATTCTTGGCTTTTATAATGCTTTGAGTATTGTTAGGATTATATTAGCTTAAAATGGATACACGGAAATACACTTATAAGTCTGCCTATTAAAGTCGATGAATCTTGTTTTATCATTACAAATACAAGTAAGAAAAATCAAGTACGTCATCTAGAATTAAAAGTTCGTCACACTCCAAAAAGTATGCTTCACAACTGGGTTATAAAAATAAATTTCGTTATTTATTAAATTTTATTACCCACGAAATATAACACTAGTTTACAAAATAATATTCTTGGTGTGCTCCCCAGCAATTGATGGCAAATTCTGTTAGTGTTTGACCCCTAGATCGCGAAAATAGCATTAATTTTTTTTTCGATGGCACAGTTTTTTTTTAAAGATTTTTTAAAGTTCGAAATGTTAAATTTCGGACTTTTTTCGAACTTCTTCTTATATCTCGGCAGATATTTAATTTAATTTAGGTTAGCTACTTTTTAAGAATGAATTGTCCAGATGGATATTACTTATTAAAAATACTCTCAGTCATAACGCAAGAATTTTAATATTTTTTAAAGAATTTTTAAAAATTAAATTCATTTTTATAAATTTCTAGCTTTTAAATATCTGATTTAGCTATTTTTTGACCCGGCTGCCATCACCACTCATTTTTGTTTACATGTCGCCGCCTATGATAAATCTTAAATTTGGACTTTGTCAATCGAAAAAAGTGGAAAAATCCGAACTTTAAAAATCCACCATAAATCCAGTTTTCCTTGGATTTGGGCCATATCCGGCATGTTTTATTCGGTAGGATGTAAACTTTAAGTTTGTACCCATTATGATTTTTCAACGGATTTATTTCGAGTTTTTACGATATATACAGCCGACTTACAGTCGACCAAAAAACACATTTTTCATCTTTGTCAAGTTTCTACGCTGCCATTACTTATCCAATCATATTGATCTGTATGGCAAAGTTGAGCTTTGATCTATTGACTTTAAAATAAAACTAAAACTGGCCCAATCGGGTGGATATCTGCCGAGATATAAGAAGAAGTTCGAAAAAAGTCCGAAATTTAACATTTCGAACTTTAAAAAATCTTTAAAAAAAAACTGTGCCATCGAAAAAAAAATTAATGCTATTTTCGCGATCTAGGGGTCAAACACTAACAGAATTTGCCATCAATTGCTGGGGAGCATTTTGGCTGTAAACTAGTGTAATTAATGGCTTAAACATTTTCGTCAACGCAAGCAGTTTTTTAATTACCCTTAGTCTATATTTATTTCGAAATAGTCCAGATTTTATTTTAGATGAGCAGACATGAAATAATTCCGATGAGAAGGTGGATTAACCTTTTCGAGTAGCTTGGCGATAGGAATTTTTTTAGAATAATTACGGTAGCAATTTGCATAGACCAGTGAAAGCAACAAGAGTGCAGCAGACGATTTTTATCACCGCCAAACATGTCACTTCCAACCTGTCCGTGAAACAAAAACGAGGCTTATGTTGGTCGAAATGTTAATTAAAAACGGGTTGCATCAGCTTCGGGTTGGTGGGAAGTCGCTGTCTTGGGCGTATAAAAGCCGAAAATCGATCCCGAATTGGCATCAGTCTCACGAGTTCTCTAGTCCGACAATCAAACTAAATCAGAATGTTCAAGATCGTAAGTATATTAGGATCATATTCGGATAGTTCGATAAGTAATCCTGGAATATCCTAGCTGCTTGTCTGCGCCCTTGCCGCCCTGGTGGCCGCCAACGAGAATGCCGAGGTCAAGGAGCTGGTCAACGATGTGAACGCCGATGGCTTCGTCAGCAAGTTGGCCCTGGACAACGGTGTGGTCTCTTCGGCCACCGGAGATGTCCACGGAAACATCGATGGCGTCTTCGAGTGGATCTCCCCCGAGGGCGAGCACGTCCGTGTGAGCTACAAGGCCGACGAGAACGGATACCAGCCCCAGAGCGACCTGCTGCCCACTCCCCCTCCAGTCCCAGAGGCCATCCTCAAGGCCATCGCCTACATCCAGGCCCACCCCAGCAAGGAATAAGCGATCGTCGCGGTGCTAGGACTCAACCATGAATTGGAGCAACTCCAGACGACCTTGCCCTCTAACCCTTAGAATTTAAACAGCATGCTGACTTAATAAGTTTGACTATCGAGTAGTGAAATAAATTCGATATTCTTTGGCAAAAAGTGTGTTTACTTTGATGTGTTCAGGAATCTCTAACGGGAGTTCGAGTTGCTTGCGACAGCTGATTAATTCGGAGCAAGACAATAAAGTCTGCTCCAGACCATCACGCTCTTTCTGGATGTCACTTGATTGATCTAAGCCAATAGTAACCGGTTTAATTACCGATTTGCGATGGGAATTATAAACCAGGGTTTTGTTTAACTTAATAAAAGCGATTCCAGTGGAAAAAATAAACTTTTTCGCGAGTTTGGAATGTATTATGCAATAAAATAAAAACGAAACTGGTAATCTGCTCTAATTTAATACTAATTTACAATGAACTGCTAATTAGGATTATATATTTGCAATATGAACGGGGTGAAGACTAAAACGGGAGATTGATTTCACAGCAAATCTATCATTTGTTTAAAAATAAATATTGAAATTAAAAGTGTTTATAATGTAAGTAAACTTCATTCTGTAGCCTGTTTCAAGAAAAGGTAAAAGATGTGAAAGTTCTTAAATTTAGTTAAATTTATTATGATAACTATTAACACTTTTTTCTATGATTTTTTCCGTTTTCAATAATTATTTTTTTGGCTTATCTTCTTCTTCAAAATTACTATTTTTAATTGTTTTAAACACTTTTTCTAAGCAAGCGATAGGTCCAAAGAAGTTTTTAGTAAGAATGTTTTTCTTGAAAACTTTTTTAAATTATTACATTTTATTGGGACAAAACCGTTATAAAAATAGTATTTCTGTATATGAAAAAAGGAAAGAAACAAGACAAAATGACAACACGGCGCCCAGATGTTCTCGTGAGGCTGAGGTGAAATGAAAGTGATATCATATTAGCTTCTGTTTCTCGGGATCTGAGCATTTAATTTTTATTGTTAGTGTGAGCTCAATTTTATGGTGCAATAAAATATCAGACAAACAGGTGATCTGCTCGAATTGTATATTAATTAGCAATGAATCTACGAATGCATGCAAATTAACATGAATTATTTGCCAAGTCAACTTTGATAATTTGCGAGGAAAATAACTAAGCAAAACGTGCTCTAACTGGTCACAGATATGGGAATAGTCTAGACGATCATATAAAAAGGGAAAGAGTTGCGCAAACTTCAAAATAATTTGCTTTCAAAAACATTAAGTATTACAAATTAATTTTATTGGCTGGCATACAGGCGCAGTTAATTATATATTTTACAAGTGTGGTTTAAATTCATCGCTTTTTCAGCCTGATCTGAATGCCATTTTCCGACTTAAGCGTGACTCGAATGTTCAATACAGGATCGTATTCGCTCTGAGGGACGCAATCTTCACGGGAATGATCGTTGATACCGGGTGGAAGTCCATCTACGGCGGGCAGTATTTCAAATCTTCTCAACAACTGGGAGAGCAGAGCCTTCATTTGGTACATGGCGAACTTTTCAGCTACATAATTAAACAATAATAAAATTAAATGAAAAAACTAAATACTTTTCCCAGTTAACACCTACCAATGCAACGTCTTGGACCTGCACTAAAGGGCACGCTCTTGAAAGCCTCGATGCCCACGTCACCGCTGGCTTTCTCAAATCTCTCCGGCCGGAAGGTGCACGGTTCATCGAAATACTTTTCGTTGTAGCCCATGGCAATGAGGCACATGATCACCGTGGTGCGCTTGGCCACCTTGGTGCCATCTGCAAGTAACCAGAATTATTTTATGGCAAAACGAATTCTTAGGAACCTCTTACTGATATCGATGGGCTTTCGGTTGGTCCGAGCAATCAGCGGCACAGACGGATACAAACGCAGGGTCTCTCGAATAATCAGCTCCAGGTAAACCATCTGATCCAGGGAAGCCAAGTCCGCCTCAGCCGACAAGTTCTGGCCAAAGATGCGCTGCTGTTCCTCGAAAGCCTTGCGCTGAATCTCCGAGTGGCGGGATAGAGTGTACAGGGTGAAGGAGATGGCGGCGGCTGTGGGATCGTGGCCCTAAATCAGAAATTATAGTTAAGAAAGGTTTTTACTATTTCTGTTTAGTAATGCCCATTCCATTCCATTGTATTTCTCCTACATACCGTAAATATAAAGGTGGACATTTCCTCGATTATCTCGCGCTCCTTGAGAGTCCGACCATCGAGTTTGGCGGTCAGGAGAACGTCGAGGAAGGGTTTATTGATTGGCTGCCCTTGCTGACTTGTACTTTCCACGGCCAAATGGTGGCGGCGTTGAGCGATAATCTACGAGGAGATAAACTGTCGATTTTAGAACGGCTCTCGCACCTATTTCCGCCAGAACTCACCCGGTTCAGTTCGCTTCGGAGGAGCGAAAGAGCGCGGCGCTGCTTCATGTAGTAGGAGGTGAGTCGGAAGAGGGCGTCGAACCGCTTCACAATACTGAAGGTGCGCTCCTGCACCACATCGCATAAACTGGGAAACGGAAAGGGCTTAAGGGCTTAGTCCCAAGATTTCTCAGCTTGAACTTACTCCTTGATGGCGCCATGCAAATCCGAGGGCTCTCCATTGAGCGAACTGCTCGCTTGGCCAGTGGCGTTTTCTGATGGGAAATAAAATAGGGAGGGACAGAGAGCCGGTGAAAATTTGCAGCTTCTAGCAGGCTAAATGAACCCGAACGAATACCGAAAAATCTCAATAAATTACCAACGGTTAAAAGGGAAATTCCTCAAATCATTTGCAGCAGAGTGCGTTGTATCGTCGAGGGCAAGTACCTCGACCGCGAAACTTTTCCGCCCGCACAATCTGCGGCACTTGTACCCATTTTCTATGCTATAAATCTTATTTTTAAAACGTTCATAATAAATTACAAAAAATAAACGAGCGAAACGCCCGAAGAGCGAGACTCGGCCCAAAAAGCGACATGACAAATGTGTAAAGTTTGGCAGTCGTACACACAGAGGAATTATAACTGCCTAATAAGTACCAACCTTCTCTAGTGCACAAGTAACTAAAGTCCTATTTTGAATATGAAAAGGGTAATTTTATTCTCAGCATTTTAAAAATGAAAGAAGATAACAACAACTTTTGCTTTGACGTTTAAATAATTTCCTTTTACCCTTTCTTTTCTAACTATAGTTATAACTAACTATTGTTATAACAATATATAATTACATTTTTTTAAAAAGTTTAGCAAAAAGACTGGTTAAAAGTCTAGAAAAGGTACGTTAAAGAATATTAAAAAAAATATACTTAAACCAAACAAAAAGAAACAAATCCTTAAAATAAACGTCTTCCGTAAATAACAAAGAATCTTTTTGCAAAAGCCTTCTGAATAGCCTATCTAAGGGCCGTTTTCTCGTCCGCCTGTTAAATTTAAAGTATTGTTAACACTCTGATTTTCCATACTATTTTCCATACTTTTACCCTAATTTAAATTTAACAAACGGACGAGAGAACGGCCCTACACCTAAGCTAAAAAACTTTAAAAATTCGTGACAAAAAGTTTAACTTTCAAGTATTGAATTAAATATAGTAACGATTCAAAAATTGTATATAATCAATTTGTAATTGTGTCTTGAATGTTTTGTTTTCAATAACCTACAAATTATCTTATGTAATTTTTGAAAGAAACTAAATTCTTATCGTAAGGATAAGATGTCAAGACAATGATTATAATTTTCTAGCTGTGCACGTAAAATTTGTTTTGGCGAAATTGCGATGCTGGGTTCCCTCAGCAAGCCCACCTCCACTTACCGCACACAATATCCAGAGTACACTTGGCCACCAGCTCCTGGGCATCGAAGATTTCCTGCGTGGCCGACAGTTCGTCGAGCTTCTGGACGAATTGCCCGCCCGTCCGGTGGACTACTCGCAGGTAGCCCTCGATGGCAGGTCGCTCGAAAGCGGGGAGGTAGAGCTTCTGATGCTTCAGCCAGCGGGCACCGGAACTGGTCAGCAGCCCATCTCCCAGCCAGGGCCTCAGAAAGGAGTACAAGTGCTCCTTGTACAGCAGCGAAGAGCTTGACAAAATGTTCTGCAGGGCAAACACAATGAACAGGCTGGTGATGGTGGGTGGTTACAGGGGGGCGGACTTACCTGAATTTCCGCCGGATCGCTCAGCATCATGTGGTACTGCAGGAAGACCAGGGAACGGAATCCCTGGAAATCATATTTCCGACAATATTGCAAGACCTTTTTGGGGTATTCTGTGGGAGACAGGAAAAGTTTGTGGGCCACGACCACCGTAATTATCAGCCACATTTTGCTCGTTTGCAGAGCTCTAGAGCTTGCAGTTGGGCCGGATTAAATGAAAATTAAATTTCAAGTCAACTTTCGGTAGTTGCAATCAAGCACAAAGCCTGATTTGCTGCTGCCCCATGTCCTTTTGTTACCTGGCTGGCTAAAGTACTCGAAATCAATATGGATCCTGTTTCAACTAGGAGCATATACCTTTTAATTAATCGAAGCCTTTTAAGGGACGGACCAGACAATAAACCCGTATTAACAGCGGTCTCATAACCTATAGATCCTATAGATTTCAATGTCTTCTCTCAACTTTTATGAAAGAGCAATCTAAGCTGGCATAAAAATAACAAAATAATAACAATCAGATGGCAGTGTGCAGCTCATGGCAGTCCGCCCTGAATTGAAGCACCAGTCGAGCAGGGAAGCAGGATGATATCATCGAAAAATATATAGTGCACCATCGCTTTCTTCCCCCTGGGCATTGTGCATTTGAAATGATTACTTTAGGCACGTGGCAGGGAAGGGCGGAGAAACAAGACCGAATTTACTCAGCTGTGCAAAGGAAGGCACTCGGGAAATGCGCACGGAACTTGATGAAAGCTGTAGCAGATATTACAATATATAAGTCGAGGAAATCAGACACAATTCGAGATGAAATCCAAATGTGCAACGCGATACCGACGGGAATTGAACGCATTGAATCGCTGCAAATACCTAAGGTTCTGAGGGATTCGATCAGACCAACAAACGAATTTGGTATTAAACATTAAAGAGTTCATAAATATAGGCAGGCCCTGCGACTACTACTCACCGGCGGGCTTGAGGCCAAACTGGAACAGATTACCCACGAAGGGATATGGCGTGGGTCCCGGTATCATCTCCATAATGCCGGCCATGTGGTCTATGTAGTTGAATATCCTCACGCCCTTGAACACCAAAATGGTGGCCAAAATAATGGCAATCGCTATCAGAAACATAGTGCCAGTCAACTGTTCTGTTCTCGCTCGCTGTTCTATCCAAACTGGGTTGTCCAGTAACTTTGGCAGATTATTAGGTGACCAATTTTGTAGCCGATAACCGAATCGATAGCTTATCTAGCTCAATTTTTGCACGCCTTTTTTGCTGTTTGCAATCGATACAAATAGCATTATCAATACCCCAATTAACATAGAGCTTTATTGCTGTCGGTAATTGATAAATGTAATTATACCGGGCTACCTGCTGGGAATTGAGTCACTTAACTAATGACGTGTGGGTCTAAAGGCTGATTTGGTATCGCCAGAAGATATGGTGCCAATAAACGATTGCTAATCGGCCGTTGATAATGAATTAAGGCGGTGGTCAAAACTTTTGACACGTAATAATAATTTTTGGTTTTGTTAGACGCATAATCCGATCAAGGGCGTGGAAAGGGGTCTGAAATTCACTCAACAGCCTGTTACAGTTTAATCTATAAACTCAAAGTGTGACAATTATTTACTTTTGTGCTTGGCCCAAACTCAAATGTTGGTGACGAGTGCTGGTTTACATTTTTTAATCCCAGTTAAATATTTTGAAATACATACCTATAAAAAAATATTTCATATGCTCAGTAGATGTAAGCAACTTTCTGCTTTTACACTTTTGAAAAATATTGATTTTGAGAAAAGTTACATTCAAAAAACGAATCGTTCGTCACCTTACCCTACACTCCCCTACATTATTGCAAAAACCCTAACAATATCTACGAGAAAAATTAATATCATAGATAGGAATCCCGAAAAAGTTATATGATTTTCTCTTTCACATCTCTATGAGTATACTCAAAATTGCTTACATTAATTCAAAAGTTTTTGAATATCTGCAAAAACAAAACATATAAATTATAAATATGAACTATTTACTTTTGGCAATAAAAATGTTGTTTAAATTGTTAAAATCCCATGTCAAGAATGGTTTTCTATCGACTTGAAAATGTAAACTTCAAGTAAAATTCAAATTTACTTTACATTTAGGATTTTAACACACGTTTTTGCTCTTAACTGATAGGCTCAAAAATTAATAATGGTATTAAATTACTCTTGCTTGTGGCTCTTTAAACTCACTCCTCGATCCAAAAGAGAGCCTCTCTGTTTATTTAACATATGCCGCTAAATTTGTTTTGTTTTTTTGAGAGAAGTTTTTTATTATATCTTGCCCTTATCAGTGAATTTGTTTGTGTGTAATAAATTAACATTGTAACATATATATGGGCAAATATCAGTTCACAGTTATATTTTGCATTGCTGCATTTCCTCAAAGTGATTGCTCCCTGACTCTTCTGATGATTAAACAGATTCCCCTTTGAAAAGTGACGAGGCTCTTCTCTTAAAAAACCTGATTTTTAATTGACTAGTCATGCTGAAAGCACCAAAATATTTACTTATATTCGGAGGCTATTGTGGGATCGCAAAGGCGGCTAGAAAAAGAGAGCGAGACGCCTATGAGCTGGCTGGAGTCTCTCGTATTTAAACCAGCTGTCCGCCCAAAACGTCTCTCATATTCCCAGAGTTTCGCGTGCTGACCGGTCGTCTTGGTACTCGCGATCGAAAATGTGGTTCGTGTTGTATATTATTTTGGCCCTGCCGCTGCTGGTGGTCGCCTACCTGGAGTTGAGCACCTTCCGCCGGAGAAAAGTGCTAAACAAGTTCAAGGGCCCCAGCGGCCTGCCCCTCGTAGGAAATGCTCACCAAATGGGCAAGAATCCCTCAGGTGGGTTTTACATAGAAAAAACGGAGAGGATACACCCGAAATTACCCATCTCGAATAGCGTTGTGACTGAGGTAACTGCGAATCGAAACGACTCAGCGGCAATGCTATTTCAGATAGGTCATTTTGGGCCAGCGACTTTACGACCGGAAAATGGGGATGTTAACTATCAGTTAATGGGGCTACTGGCACTTGAAAATATAGGCTAATCGTAACCCTAGAGATAATACAGAGACTTTGATTTGTGTTGTGTAAGCAACTTAAGTACACAGACGTGCAATGTTGGATACAGAAAATCGCGTGTCAAAAACAAACAATGAAAACCTTTGGAACACTTTTGCCGCATACTGATTCGTGATTCGTGATCCGCCTACTAATGGATTTTTCTTACGACCATATAGAGATTCTCGACCAGGTATTCTCCTGGTGGCATCAGTTTGGCAAGGACAACTTTGTCTTCTGGATTGGAACATACTCAAATGTATTGGTCACTAGTTCCAAGTACCTAGAGGTTGGTTATCAGACAATTTTTCATACTGATGATGACTTTAATATTTTCTAAATTCCTATAGTTTATACTCAGCAGTCAGACGCTGATCACAAAGTCCGACATTTATCAGCTAACCCATCCCTGGCTGGGACTGGGCCTTCTGACCAGTACTGGAAGTAAGTGGCACAAGCACCGCAAGATGATCACCCCGGCCTTCCACTTTAACATCCTGCAGGACTTCCATGAGGTGATGAACGAGAACTCGAACAAGTTTATCAAGCATTTGAAGAAGGTCTCCGCCGGGGACAGTATCTTCGACTTCCAGGACCAGGCTCACTATCTCACCTTGGATGTTATTTGCGACACCGCCATGGGTGTGTCCATCAATGCCATGGAGAACCGAAACTCCTCCATTGTGCAGGCCTTCAAAGAGTGAGTTTAAACTTTGGACCTATACTTGGACCCTTTCAAGCTAAATGTCTCCGTTTTCCACAGCATGTGCTACAACATAAACATGAGGGCCTTCCATCCTCTGAAGCGAAATGAGCTGCTGTATAAATTGGCTCCCGATTATCCGGCCTATTGCAGGACTCTGAAGACCCTTCGGGACTTCACCAATGAGATTATCGATAAGCGCATTGCGGCCCACAAATCGGGATCAGTTTCGACCAGTCAAGGAGATGAATTCACTCGCAAGAAAATGGCCTTCTTGGATACCCTGCTATCGTCCACGATCGATGGTCGCCCCCTGAATTCTACGGAGCTGTACGAGGAGGTCTCCACCTTTATGTTCGAGGGACACGATACCACCACTTCAGGGGTATCGTTCGCTGTCTATCTGCTTTCCAGACATCAAGACGAACAGGTTAAATACTAGCACTTAGTCACAAAAAGTTTGTTAGGTTAACGGCTTGTTTTACAGCGCAAATTATTTGAAGAGCAACGCGAAATAATGGGTAACACGGGATTGGATCGCGATGCTACCTTCCAGGAAATATCTCAGATGAAATACTTGGATCTGTACATCAAGGAGGCGCAGCGTCTTTATCCCAGTGTACCCTTCATTGGCCGTTTCACGGAAAAGGACTATGTGATTGGTAAGCGTTACTTGGAGCTACTACTTAGCTAAACACGTCTCAATAACAAATTTTATCTTCAGATGGTGATCTTGTGCCCAAGGGTACCACCCTCAACTTGGGTCTCGTGATGCTGGGATACAACGAACAGGTGTTCAAGGATCCGCACAAGTTCCGACCCGAACGCTTTGAGATGGAGAAACCAGGACCATTCGAGTATGTGCCCTTCAGTGCCGGTCCCCGAAACTGTATTGGACAGAAGTTCGCCCTGCTGGAGATTAAGACCGTGGTGTCCAAGATAATTCGCAACTTTGAGGTGCTACCTGCCCTGGATGAACTTGTTTCCAAGGATGGTTACATAAATACCACCTTGGGATATCCTCCTGCCGAAAGGAAGAAGCGCGATGCTTATCGTCACAAATACGATCCCATTCTCTCCGCTGTGCTGACTCTGAAATCCGAAAATGGTCTTCACATTCGTCTGAAGGAGAGGCAATAATGCACAATTTTTATGATCTCGAAGAAAGCATGGCTCAGCTCTTTGTTAAGCTTGGTGTCTAAATTGTTGACCTTTTTTTATACTTTTACTAAGCTTGATTTCCCCACAGAAATAATTATTAAGACACTGTTAATCAGGGGAAGTAGAACAAACAAACAAATTAAAAACAAATGTTCAATAACATGTTTTACACTTTGGACTATTCAAATGATTGCAAGTAGAACACATTGGTGAAATTTCAAATCTTAATTTTGTTTACATACAATATTTTGCAAACTTCCCATTACAAGAGATTGATTCACGCTTATTGACCAGTCATGCTGAACGCATTTAAATGCCTTTTTGTACCAGATTTAGGAGATAATGTCGTCATAGGCCGTTTGAGAGATACAAAGTGCGAGAGACTGAGAACTGTCGATCACAACCGGTTGGAGTATTTAAGCAGAGAGTCTTCCACTTTTTACTCAAATCCGATTTACTCGCTACGCCGATCGGTTGTCTGTGGTCGCATTCGAAAATGTTGATCGTACTGTGCGCTTTTATTGGCCTCCCGCTGCTTTTGGTGGCCTATTTCGAGTTTGGAGCACTACGGCGAAAACAAATGTTAAACAAGTTCCAGGGGCCAAGCATGCTGCCCTTGGTGGGAAATGCACATCAGATGGGAAAGACTCCCACAGGTAAATGCAATCTCAGTGCATTCCATTATGTCTGGGGATCAAAGTCTCTTCTAGATACCATAGCACCTTGGGTGTCTGATCACATAACAATTGTGTAGAATGATAGCACTGGGACTTTGATCTTTATCTGGCCAAATTAGTGTATTAAGTAAAGGTATAGTCATAGCTAAAGCTGTCACGTGTGAGGAATAATTAATTATACGAAAGTCGCTTTTTGTTTTAATGAGGGATACAGTTCTGAGGTAATTGTAGAATATTTATCAGTTTCAATGGACGTTTTATCTTCCCTGCTTAGAGATTTTAAACCGATTTTTTGGCTGGTGGCATGAGTATGAGAAGGGTAACTTTCGTTACTGGATAGGCTTCTACTCAAATATTATGGTCACTAGCCCCAAGTACATGGAGGTGAGTTTGGCCTGTAAATACTGTTAGTGACAATAATGATACAAACTGAGTTTTTACACAGTTTATACTTAGCAGTCAGACCTTGATATCCAAGTCCGATGTCTACGATCTCACGCATCCCTGGCTGGGATTGGGTCTCCTCACCAGTACCGGCAGTAAATGGCACAAGCACCGCAAGATGATCACTCCGGCCTTCCACTTCAACATCCTGCAGGACTTCCACGAGGTGATGAACGAAAACTCCAGCAAGTTCATAGATCAGCTAAGAAAGGTGGCAGACGGAGACAACATCTTCGACTTCCAGGAGGAAGCTCACTACCTGACCTTGGATGTCATTTGCGACACCGCCATGGGTGTGTCCATCAATGCCATGGAAAACCGAAGTTCCGCCGTTGTGCAAGCCTTTAAAGAGTAAGACGTTTAAGTGGATGTATGAAACCCATTTTCAATTATTTCCTTCCCTGATAGTATTACCTACACCATAAAGATGAGAGCGTTTAGTCCTTGGAAACGCAATGAATTTCTCTTTCGCTTTGCACCCGAATACCCAGCCTATAGTAGGACTCTGAAGACTCTCCAGGACTTTACCAATGAGATTATTGCAAAGCGAGCTGAAGCTTTAAACGGGGGCGTTGAGAAAGTCACTCAAGACGATGAGTTCAGCCGCAAGAAGTTGGCCTTTTTGGACACTCTACTTTCATCCACAGTGGATGGTCGTCCGCTAACTTCCCAAGAGCTTTACGAAGAGGTTTCCACCTTCATGTTCGAGGGGCACGATACCACCACATCTGGGGTTGGCTTTGCAGTGTACCTGCTCTCTAGACATCCGGATGAACAGGTGACCCATTTGCAACACAAGTCTTTACGACCAAAGTTGTTTGAGACCTAATTTTCTACTTGCAGAAAAAGTTATTTGACGAACAGTGCAAGGTGATGGGCTATTCGGGACTTGGTCGGGATGCCACCTTTCAGGAAATTTCTCAAATGAAATACTTGGATTTGTTTATAAAGGAGGCGCAACGTCTTTATCCAAGTGTACCCTTCATTGGGCGCTTTACGGAGAAGGATTATGTGATTGGTAAGCCCTTGGTATTCTTTTAAAACTTAATGTTCAATCAAAAAATGTTATTCAGATGGCGACCTTGTTCCGAAGGGCACTACCTTAAACCTGGGCATCCTAATGTTGGGATACAATGATCGTGTTTTCAAGGATCCGCACAAATTTCGTCCAGATCGCTTTGATCTGGAGAAGCCGGGACCCTTTGAGTACGTGCCCTTTAGTGCCGGTCCACGAAATTGTATTGGACAGAAGTTCGCTTTGCTGGAGATCAAGACGGTGGTTTCAAAGATCATTCGGAACTTTGAGGTACTTCCAGCTCAGGATGAACTCGTTTCTAGGGACGGCTATATCAGTACGACCTTGGGGCTTCCCCCAGCGGAGAAGAAGAAGCGCGATGCTCATATCAATAAATATGATCCGGTTTTGTCGGCTTCCATGACCTTGAAGTCTGAGAATGGTCTGCATTTGCGGATGAAGCAGAGGCTCTAAATGTGATTTCCTGATAAAAGCTAAAAGCCTACTTTTAGGCATTTAACTTTTATCAACTTTATTAAGTAAAGAATAGTTAACATTTCATGTAGTCGCTACTTTATTGTCCCTTATCTGAATAAAATTAGCTTAAACTGCCACAAGAACGGTGCCCACATATGGACTTGCCACGAATTCGGAGGGTTTGATGACATCGCCGTCGATATACTGCGAGTTCAGGGAAGTGGTGATGATCTCCGCTTGGGTGCCCAGTGCGTAATACTTGGTCAGGTCCAGGGTCTTTGAGGTGCTGCCCAAGTTGAGAACGATCACATACAGATCGCTATCGGTCTTTTGGCTGTTTAAATGGGAAATATTTAGGAAAAGCTTTGTGGTTTTAAAGATTGCTTCACTCACCGTGAGTAGATGATCACATCGTCGTCGATGGCCTGAATGTTGAGCTCTCCCTGGCGGAAGGATGGCTCCTTGCGGACTCGCACAAGTTTCTTGAAGATCTGCAGGTGGGAACGGGGGGCACGCAGCTGCTGCAGGGCATTGTTGGTCTTGTAGTCATCGGCCACTGGAAGCCAGGTGTGATCGGCACTGGTGAAGCCTTGAAATGGTATAAGTAAATATTAAAATCAATACAGGGTTTGATGAAGTCACTGTCAATGTCATTACTACTTATTATTAAAAGCTTACAATCTAATAAAACACTTGTCTATTTTACCTACACAACTTAGATAACTTTAATCAAAGAGTGACAAATACATTTCTTATCATAATGTCTACTACCTGGACGTCAAAAAATAAAGTTTAATTGATTACTTATTATTTTTAAACTCTTTAGTTATTAGCTATAATTCAGAAATAGGTAATAGGAGAAGAAGAAAAAGTTTTTTATCTAAGAACCTAAGAAACTGATAACATCTTTGAATGTTAATCCTAAGCCTAGGTCTTTGTTAATTAAGAAATAAGTAAGTGGTTAGTCCTACCTGCTTTGGAGGAGGCGTCCCACTGGTAGGGCGATCGCTCCGGGTCCCTGGATCGGTCGTAGTAGTTGTCCGGATCGGAGTTGCAGGCATTCGGATCCACGGTGTCCTCCCAGCTGATCCACACGTCGGTCATGCCGATCTCCTCGCCATTGAAGGTGACCGCGTGACCGGGCAGTGTCTGCAGCAGGATGTTGATGAGGTCGGTGCGCTGGACACCGAACCGGGAGGCAATTCGTTTGTTGTCGTGGTTGCCCAGCACCCAGTTGGCATACACGCCCGCGGGCATGGCGTCCATCCACTTCTTGATGTGATCCACATAGTCGCCGGCCTTCGAGGCGTTGTTGATGCTCGTGAGGAAGTCGAAGTTGAAGGGAATGTGGGAGCCGTTCCTCACCCCGTTGCCGTAGTACTTCATGATGTTGTCGAAACTGGTGTAGGCCTCCGTCATCAGCAGCCTCTTGTCGCCGCCGTTCTCCACATGGAACTCGTCCACCAACTCGCGCCACTGGTACACCATGTCGATGGTTTCAGGCTGATCCTGGGTGTAGATGTGCTGCGTGTAGCAGTGGTCATCCGGATCGGGGCAGCTCACGGAGTCGTTGGTCAGCGGCTCATCCGGATACTGGTTGTACCGATCGAGATCCACCTCGAACAGGTAGGGCACCGCATCGATGCGGAAGCCGGAAACGCCCTTGGCCAGCCAGAAGCGGATCACGTTCTTCATCTCGTTGACCACCGCCGGATTGCGGTAGTTGAGATCGGCCTGCTGGATGGCGAACTGGTGGAGGTAGTACTGCTGGCGCACCTCGTTCCACTCCCAGGCGCTGTAGCGGAACTCGGAGTTCCAGTTGCTCGGCGCCTCCCGCTCCCCGGTCTCGTTGTTCACCTTGCCGTCGTGCCAGATGTAGAAGTCCTTGTAGGTGGGGTCGCTGTCCACCGACTTGGTGAACCACTCGTTTTCCGTGCTCGAGTGGTTGGGCACAAAGTCCAGGATGATCTTGATGCCCACCTCCTTGGCCTTGGCGATCATGCGCTCGAAGTCCTCCATGGTTCCGTACTCCGGCTGGATGGTGTAGAAGTCCGAGATGTCGTAGCCAAAGTCCACCATCGGCGACTTGAAGATGGGCGACAGCCAGGTGGCCGTGAAGCCGATGTCCTTCAGGTACTGCAGCTTCTCGGTGACGCCGTTGAGGTCGCCGATGCCGTCGCCATCGGAGTCGCGGAAGGAGCGCGGGTAGATCTGGTAGTAGTTGCCACTCTCCCACCACTCGGTGGCTCCCACGAAGCCAACGATGGCCAGAAATAGACACGCAGCTGATTGCGGGCGCATTTTGTTCGATTTTGTTCGGACTGGGGAGCTGACAGCCGCCTTTTATACCGCTCGATAAGGCGGCTCCTATCGAGATCGGGCCCACTTGGAGTGGCCATTTGAATTGCTGTGCAAACAGCTCACATGAGTTCTCAGGGTGCTCAAGTCTGCGAACCGAAACTGTCATTGTTTTCGTACTCCCAGCGAAGCTTTACGTAAAGCGATTAGCCCTCTCCCGAACACCTTTGATAGCTGGAAAAGTACCGATTTTTCAGCCAAGTATCTTCCTGGATTGTCCCCTGGGTTTTGTTATGGTAGGGCATTGAAGTGGCCATTAGTCAGCTGATAGGAAAGCGGACCAAATCCTCCTCCTTCAACTGCAGGCAAACAAACAACAGTAAGCTGGAAAACTATGATTAATAAATACTCATCGGTGTTGTGGAAATATTTTTCTGATAACCTTGTGGAAGGTTTGTGGGGCATTTGAATCGCGGTGTGACATTTGTTGCAATATTGTCTAAATTATTGTTATCGGAGTTAGTCAAGTTTTACTTGATAAGTTGAGTTACCCAGAGCGGCGGCGAAAAAATATTAGAGAAGCCCTTGTTTATAAACTTCTCGGAATAGATCAACGTTATCACAAATGATATTTCGTTTTTATTGTTAGTTAGTTCCAATTTGAGTTGGTAAAATATAAATGTTTGTATTTTACAAATTTAAATTGTAAATACTTTATTATACAGTTTAAATACTTAAATTTGCAGACTAACAATCTAAAGTGTTTTATATATCATTTTAATGTAATGTATAATGTATTCCATTTACCTACTAATCTAAACTTTTTGTATAATTAATGCTTTGAGTGTCAACCATTTTTTTCATTTTCCGATTTTACTAAAATTTAAGTTTTAATTTTTTCTCTCAGTCTTGATCTATTGATTTTAAATGGAAACCTAAAAAGTCAATCGAACCATACATTTATCAATTACATCGATTTGAAATAACTAATTCCAGGTCAGTGTTTGTCCTCGCTTGTTGATTTATCACCTCCTGGGATGATGCCGGATGTGGGACTGGAAAAGAAGCGTAAGCATAGTGCAAATTCAAATGGCAAGAGCGCATTTTAATTGAATTAAAACCGCTTCGAGTGGAATGCCCCTGGTGGTTAAATGAGTAAGTGTACTTGAACAAGCACGTAATGAAAATACAAGAATATTCCCTCCGGTTCCTGTTGGAAAGGATTCAAGGATGTAATATGTAGTATTATGGGAAAAAAAAGTATTGGAAAAGGCTTTGTAAAAATAGAAGGATTAAAACTGCGTAATAAATTATATTCCATTTATATCTTATTTGAAATTATGATAAGCAACTATAAGCAAGTATGTTACAGTAAATTTTAAGCCCCAACCCCATTAAAAGACATCCTGTATACGCCACTGGTT
This sequence comes from Drosophila prostipennis, assembly GCA_037075205.1. NCBI lineage: Eukaryota > Metazoa > Arthropoda > Insecta > Diptera > Drosophilidae > Drosophila > Drosophila prostipennis. Next base: position 58,365 of record JBAMCJ010005005.1, on the reverse strand, counting down.
CACATCCTCTTTTGGTAATTAGCATTCGGTTTAGCTTTAATTTGAATAGGGATGCGGGAGAGGTGACTAATTACATGGCTGCGTTTCTCAAAAAGTGCACATTGTGGTTAGCAAACTAATTAAGCTAACGTCGGATGTACCTGCAAGTAAAACATTTGTAAAATGGAAGAGAGAGCTGACATTCTGCAATGAACAGAAACGAGGATGAACACCATAATGAATTCATTGGCGAATCATGGAAACATGTAATCAAAGTAATTACAAGCTGTCAGCTTCCATTAATCGATATATTTAGAATATATAACCAACCAATATATTTTGCTTGTTTAAGTTTTTGGATCTTGTCCAATCAATCATTAATTGCTAAAACTAAACAAAAATCAAGTAGTTCCTTTTAATAAAATCAAAATTCACAGAAAATTAAATTTTATAAAAATGGGTTTCAATATTTTATTGTACATGTTTGCGTTACATATGTTCTACTGTAAATTTTTATATGTACAGACATCAATGAAAGGTTTTGATCCAGTTTTGCGAATCTGTGGCCACCCATCGATTTGTTCCTTTCCAATCGTTTTTATTTTTATTGCATTTTTACGACATTTTGCGCTTTAGTGGTATATCCAATAAAAAGAAGCGAGATGGAGAGAGCGGGAAAAAGCCCAGTCCGCGGTTATTTAATCTAGAAAATATGCGATAAAACACTGACAGATTACCAGTTGGTCGGCGCAATTGCGGCCTTATCGCCTCCTCAATCGCTACATGGCCGGCAATTGTTATTAGCAAATTGAGTTTGGCCCACTCAAACGCTATCGAAATGCCACAGTGGGCACATCTCGGCCTGGCGGCTCTCCTCCTCGTCAGCTGCACCCAAGTGGGTGGTGCGGACATCGATTGGTGGGAGAATGCCTCGCTCTACCAGATATATCCGCGCTCCTTCCAGGACAGCGATGGCGATGGCATCGGGGACCTGAAAGGAATTACTTCGCGACTGGGCTATCTCAAGGAAATCGGCATCACGGCCACCTGGCTGTCGCCCATTTTCACCTCGCCCATGTCGGACTTTGGTTACGACATCTCCAACTTCTGCGACATCGATCCGATATTCGGTACCCTCGCGGATTTCGATGCCCTGATAGTGGAGGCCAAGTCGCTGGGCGTTAAGATCATCCTGGACTTTGTACCCAACCACTCGAGCGACGAGAACGAGTGGTTCCAGAAGTCGGTGAACCGCGAGGAGGGTTACGACGACTTCTACGTGTGGGACGATGGAAAGCTGAACGAGGAGACCGGCGAGCGGGATCCGCCCTCCAACTGGATCAGCGTGTTCAGTGGACCCATGTGGACGTGGAACGAGAAGCGCCAGCAGTACTTCCTCCACCAGTTCCAGGTGAAGCAGCCGGATCTCAACTTCACCAATCCCATGGTAAGGGAGCACATGCTGGACGTCCTGAAGTTTTGGCTAGATCGTGGAGTGGACGGATTCAGGATCGACGCCGTGCCCCACATCTACGAGTACCGGAATGCGGACGGCTCCTATCCGGATGAGCCGGTCAGTGGGTGGGGCAGCGACCCCAATGCCTACGATTACCACGACCACATCTACACCAAGGATCAGCCGGCCACGGTGGACTTGATGTACGAGTGGCGTGCGTTTTTGGACAGCTATCGGGCGGCGAACGGAGGTGACTCGAGGGTTCTGCTGGCCGAGGCCTACTCCTCCGTGGAGACACTGAGTGCCTACTTCGGCAACAGCAGCCATCAGGGCACCCAGCTGCCCATGAACTTCCAGCTGATGTATCTCAGTGGCTACTCCACGGCCAGGGATGTGGTGGGATCGATCGACTACTGGATGAACACCATGTGGACGGAGCACCAGACGGCCAACTGGGTGGTTGGGAATCACGACACCAACCGCGTGGCCGATCGCATGGGAGCCCACAAGGTGGATCTGCTGAATGTCATCGTGAATGCCCTGCCAGGTGCCTCGGTAACCTACTACGGCGAGGAGATCGGCATGTCCAACGTGGATGTGGAGTGCACCGGCGACTCTTGCGAGGATCGGGATGGGGAGCGAACGCCAATGCAGTGGACAGGCGGAAAGAATGCCGACTTCTCGGAAGGGGAGAGCACCTGGCTGCCCCTCAGTCCCGATTACCAGAGGTACAATGTGCAGACGGAGCGCGGCGTCTCGAGATCCTCCCTGAATATCTTCAAGGGACTGCAGGCACTAAAGAGCAGTTCCGCTTTTCTGGCATTCAAGGAGGAGGGAGGATTCTCCTACGAGGCGGTGACGGAACAGGTTCTGCAAATTATACGGTGGGTGAACTTAATTCTATCCAGAAACAGGCTTTAAGACCGGGAATTTAATTATTATTCCAGGACCAACAAGTACAGCGAGGAGTATCGAATCTTGGTCAACATGGGCAACGGTATGGAGATCCTCGATGGACTGGCCGCCAAGACCTACGAGTATGTGCTGGTCACCGCGTACTCCAACCATTATGTGGGGTAAGCTTACGTTACCTAACACCCAGAATTTCCAGCTAATGCGAATGAATACACAGGCAAAAAGTAGACCTCTCGCAGCGAATCATCCTCATGCCCTACGAAGCAGTCGTCTTGCGCTGGTCGGCGTAACTTCTTTCCGATTATTCTGTTATTTGTGAAAAATAAATTCCATGTTTATTTCCTGTTAATCGGTATCGAATGCTATTGGGGTCCCCCATAAAGATAAGCACCGTTTCTGTCAGCCATTCGACGCATGTGTTCCCAGCCATATATTATAGTGAACTTTGAGTGCCAATTACCTACGAATAGATTGTAACACACCCCACTTGAAGATATAGACCCTGGCACCAGCTTACGCAATCTGTATGGATTAATCTGGGAATAAACGTGATCGATAATAATCACTCGAATTCAATTCTTGCCTAATTGCCCAATAAATTTAATGACCATTATTCAAAACTTCCAGTGGGGTTCCAGCGGTTCGTAATCAGTGTGGGTCTATCGCAAAGATAAGGCCTCTGTTGAGTAATTCCACCCCCATGAGGAAGTTGTGCGTTTTGATTATTCTTTATTAGAGACCTCTTAAACTAGTTTAGACTGTGCTCAGCACGACGGCCTCCTTGGGCATCAGCAGCACGGAGTTGGCAAAGGTAAGATCGCTGAAAAGATGGGGATTTTTAGATAATGTTATATAATCTAAAGCAAAGCGGTACTCACTTCTTGCGACGCGAACTCTTATCGTTCACCACCACGTATTGCAGTTGAGTGGAGATGGAGGTGAAGACAGAGTCCAGGTTGATCGACTCGACATCATCGTTGATGTTGATGACGGTGATGTAGGACTTCTGGCCAGCCAGGGAGCTGTAGGTAAGGAAATCGATATAGTTTCGGTATACAAGATACTCCAGGTTACGCCCACTCACCGCTTGAAGGCCAGCACATTGGGACCAATGGCCGAAACCGAGACATCGCCCTGCTTCAAAGTGGGCTCATCTCGCAGGGCACGCAGCTGCTTGTAGACATTCAGGTGGCTCAGGGCGATTCCGCGCTCCTTCTTCACGTTGACCAGCTTGTAGTCACTGGCCACCGGCAGCCAGGTGACGGAGGCGTTGGAGAATCCGGCGTTCACCTCGTCGCTCCACTGGAAGGGTGTGCGCACGGGGTCGCGGGTGAGGCGCTCAAACTCCTGCTCGTTCGACTGGCAGGCCTGGGGATCCACGGTGTCCTCCCAGCTGATCCACACGTCGGTCATTCCCGTCTCCTCGCCCTGGTAGGTCACACTCACGCCGGGCAGGCCCATCACGATCATGTTGCAGGCGTCGATGCGGTCCGAGCCCAGGCGGGAGCCAATGCGACTCTGGTCGTGGTTGCCGAACACCCAGTTGGCCACCTGGCCCTCGGGCAAGTTGTCCAGCCAGTTGTGGATCAGCTCCGAGTAGTGGTAGGCGTCTGAGCTGTAGGCGATATTGGCCAGCAGCTCGAAGTTGAAGGGGATCTGGGAGCCCAGGTGGGTGCCGTTGCCGTAGTACTGCATCAGCACGTCCAGCGGGGAGTAGGCCTCGGTCAGCAGGACGCGGTCATCGCCGCCCAACTCGGCGTCGATCTCCTCGATCACATCGCGGAATTCGTAGACCAGCTCCAGGGTCTCCGGCTGATCGGTGGTGTAGATGTGCTGCAGGTAGGTGTAGTCCTCGGGATCGCTGACATCCTCGTTGCGGGGCTCATCGGGCCAGTTGCCATCCGAGTCGGCGGGAATCTCGAAAACATGAGGCACAGCATCGATACGGAATCCATAGGCTCCCTTGCGCAGCCAGAAGCGCAGGACGTCCTTCATGGCCTCCACCACCTTGGGGTTGCGGTAGTTGAGATCGGGCTGCTTGGCGTGGAACTGGTGGAGGTAGTAGGCCTGTCGCTGCTCGTTCCACGTCCACATGGAGCCACGGAAGACGGAGAGCCAGTTGTTGGGCGCCTGCCGGATGCCGTTGACCACCTTGCCGGTGTGCCACACGTAGAAGTCCTTGTACTCCTCCTCGCCGGCGGCCGAACGGATGAACCAGTCGCACTCGTCGCTCGTGTGATTGGGCACAAAGTCCAGGATGATCTTGATGTCCAGCTCCTTGGCGCGTGCCAACAGCGCCTCGAAATCCTCCATGGTTCCGAAGAGGGGATCGATGTTCTTGAGATCGGCGACATCGTAGCCAAAGTCAGCCATGGGCGAGGTGAAAATGGGGGACAGCCAGGTGGCAGTGATGCCGATTTCCTTCAGGTAGGGCAGCTGTTGCGTAATACCTGGAAGTCATATCAAGTTAAAACCTTCTCTAAACCTCTTGCTTGATAAGAGCTTACCAATGAGATCGCCCACACCATTGCCATCGCTATCCTTGAAAGATCTGGGGTAGATCTGGTAGAACTGGCCCGTCCTCCACCAGCCAACTTCCGCCAGCGAAGGCAGCACCAAAGCCAAAAGGCAGGAGAGCACCAGCAACTTGAACATGGCTCCCACTAAATCGATCGATTGCCAATGACCAGGCGGATTAATCGGCGCCTCTATTTATTGGCCCACCCCTCCGGTTGATAAGGCTGCGATAAACCCATAAGCCATATAGCACATAACTATTTTTGATTAGCTTCGTTTGACTGGCAGATTTACAATCCAAATGGTTTCTCATGATAGGGGGCTTGTGGAATTTATTGGAGCCCATTCTGCTGTCGTTTCGGCCTGGCTCACGCCTGAAGATCATGAGACAGATTGGCAGGCAAATGAATACCAACTGCATATGCCCATATCTTATCGCCCAATTGGGTTATTGTGTTTCGCAGGGGGGAGTAATTTATTAACTCACTTCTATGGGGCTTTTGGGCCAATAAAAGAGAAAGATTTGGGGGTTCAAGGCTGAGATAACGCATTCGGTTGAAATGATTCAATAACTGAAACTTTACAAGTGTAGGTCATCAGTGGACAACAGCTGATTTCGGAACAGATTTTTTTTTTCGGTGGAACTTTGATAAATTAAATTGGAATTCAAAAACAATTACCTCATATTGAAATCTTATCACAGACATGTCCTTGCATTACTTAATATAATGCATTACACTGTGCTTCACAAAATCGGACTCATTAGCGAAAAAATATTATTGCCTTAAATTACATTTTCGGTTTTCATAAGTTGTTTGGAGAGGCAAAATGTGGGTATGAAATTGGAGTTGTATATAAGTATACAGTAATCAAACCAATCGTTCTTCTGGATTAAAAATACATTCATTATTAAAAATGGCATTTAATATCCTTAAACATAAATGAGAGGATTTTTGCGAACTCAAGGTCATGGTTGGTTATATAAATAACTCAACAATTTTTAGCATTTCAACACACTTGCACTCGCTGGGGAGTGAACCTCGGACTTTCTAGTATTTGCAAGTTTCGGCAGGGCGTCACCTCTGCTTCATCAGCTAGAGACGAGGATGTGAGCTGAGCATCGAAACTTCTATATAGATCACATCTAGGAATATGTAATTGAGAATTACATACTTCTAGGATGGTGACATATTTCGTCGCTTAAACTTATAATGTGTGTGAAAGCTAGAATTCAATTTCGTCAAAGTTTAATAGCTTTAAATTTTAAGCAAGAACACAAAATCAGGCTCTTATTAACTTCTTTTTTGAAGAAAAAATAAAAAATTGTATCTTAAAATCTAGGACATTGTACGTCATAAGTTAGTAGTACCTCAAAGATTAGGCAAATTCAGTTATTTATGCTCTAATCAAGATTTAATCACTTTGATCATTTCTCCCTATCAAGAACCAAATCAGGTCTTCTAACAAAATCAATATCTCCGATTTGTATTCAGGAGCCAAAGGTCTCATTATATTTTTTCCCCAGGTGGTCGTATGGCTTTTCGCGCCACAGAGTCAGATACGATAAGACCCATAGATTATCGCCGTATATAAGAAACCGATTCCAATCGTACCACTTACAGTTAGCAATGGCCACTTGGACTAGCCTGTTCTTGCTGTTGGGCCTTGGCCTTCTGGCCGTCGATGCGGCGACGGGACCCTGGTGGAAAACCGGTTCCTTCTATCAGATCTACCCCAGATCCTTCAAAGACACTGACGGCGATGGAATCGGAGATTTGAACGGAGTGACCGAGAAGCTGGAGTACCTGAAGGAGATCGGTGTGACCGCCACCTGGCTGTCGCCCTTCCTCAAGTCGCCGATGGCTGACTTTGGCTACGATATATCCGACTTCAAGGAGGTCGATCCCCTTTTCGGAACAATGGAGGACTTTGAGCAGATGGTCAAGCGAGCCAAGGAGCTGGGCGTGAAGATCATCCTCGACTTTGTGCCCAATCACTCCAGCGATGAGTGCGACTGGTTCGTCCGATCAGCCGCCGGTGAGGCGGAGTACAAGGACTACTACATCTGGCATCCGGGATTCCTCAACGAGGACGGCACCCGTCGCCCGCCCACCAACTGGGTGAGCGTGTTCCGCGGCAGCGCCTGGGAGTGGCACGAGGGTCGTCAGGAGTACTACCTCCACCAGTTCCACAAGAAGCAGCCGGACTTCAACTTCCGCAATCCCGTGGTGCGCGAGGAGATGAACAACGTGCTGCGTTTCTGGCTCGAGAAGGGTGTCGATGGGTTCCGAGTGGATGCCATTTACCACGCCTTCGAGATCGAGGCCGATGAGAATGGCAACTATCCCGATGAGCCCCGCAACGACTGGACCGACGATCCAGATGAGTATGGCTACACCCACAAGATCTACACCGTGGACCAGCCGGAGACCCCTCACTTGGTGTAAGTTTAACAGGCTTTGGATGATCCCATAAATACCTTTTAAACTTTTTTATTTAACAGTTACGAATGGCGTCAAATTCTCGAGCAGTTCCAGGCCGACAACGGCGGCGATGAGCGGTAAGTAACTTTATTAGCAAAGAATCATTAAAATCATAATTGCGAATTATTCAGCATTTTAATGGTGGAAACCTGGTCGCCCATCGAGATCGTAATGGATTATTACGGCAATGCGACCGCCGATGGTGCCCAGATACCGTTCAACTTCCAGCTGATAAGCAATCTGCACTACGATTCCGATGCCTATCACTACGAGTACTTGATTAACAACTGGCTTAATCTGATGCCTGAGGGCAAGAGCGCCAACTGGGTGGTAAGTTAATCGTTAGTAATGGGTAGAAAATGGATTATAATTATGTATACTGAATTCCGCCTTTTACAGATTGGCAACCACGACAAGAACCGCGTGGGTTCCCGTTTCGGAGCCGATCGGGTTGACCTCTTCAACATCCTGCTGCTAACCCTGCCCGGCTGCAGCATCACCTACCAGGGTGAGGAGCTGGGCATGCTCGACGGCTACGTCTCCTGGGAGGACACCGTGGACCCGCAGGCCTGCAATGGCTACGAGTCGAACTACATGGATATGTCTCGGGATCCAGCCCGCACTCCGATGCACTGGTCGGATGAGACGATGGCCGGATTCACCACCGGCAAGAGCACCTGGCTGCCGGTGTCCTTGGACTATCGCCAAAGGAATGTGAAGATCGAGCGTGGGGTGTCCCTGAGCCACCTGAACGTGTTCAAGCGCCTGCAGCAGCTGCGCCAGGAGCCCAGCATCCAGGAGGGATCCGCCGAGATCAAGGCTGTTAGCAACTACGTTCTGGCCGTCAAGCGGTGAGTTTACACAATCAAACGTTATTTAATTAATCTTTGAATTGAATCCAATTATCTTTCTATGCAGCCATTTGAGCGGCGACTTCGTCTACATCTCGCTGTTCAACATTTTCGACTCCATCGAGAATGTCAACCTGTCCACTGTATTCGGCAACCTGCCCGCCAACTTCCAGTACGCCCTGGTCACCGAAAAGTCCATCAAGAAGGTCGGGGATCAGTTGGCCGCCAGCAGTGTCACCCTCATGCCCCACGAGGCCATTGTGCTGCGCTCCACAACAACCGTTTAGTTTATTGCCCTCGTGACAAATTAAACAATTGAAAAGCATTATGACTCACTTTTATAATTTTGAACAGATTTTTGTCAACACTGTCAAAAATGCCTTTAGCGCGGCTTATCAGTACAACTGTATAGGAAAGTCCATTCTAAAACCTTAGAGTTCTTGTGCGCAATACATTTCAATTCCCTCGTGAATAACCAAACCATAAGGCGATAAATTGTGGAATGTTATTCACTTAAATCGTGTTATATTGGAGGAAGAAAGATTTTTGTGAAATCCGGTTCCTATTCCAGATAAGCCTCTTGAAAGCTCCAACCTAATATAATTATACCCGTTACTCGTAGAGTAAAAGGGTATATTGTATTCGTGCAAAAGTATGTAACCGGTAGAAGTAAGCGTTTCCGACCCTATAAAGTATCAAATAAAAACACCTCTTAACGAGGTAAAAAATTAGTAACGCTCGCACCTTCAACATACAAAAGTTCTGATATCAACATTTGTGACGAAAAATTATTACACTCGTCATTAAATAGACTTTCTAATATTTTCTCATTCGGCCCGCCCTAGCAAACTATTCCAGCCTTTTTCCCTTCACAGGCATTTGCTATTGCAGCGTGCCGAATGAGAAAATATTAGAAAGTAGAGTATTGGGCGTAGAGGGAGCGTGGCACCTTTTTGAAATAAACTTGCGCTGCGTAGGAACTCCTAGAATCTGCATGCAAAATGCCAATCTTCTAGCTTTTATAGTTTCCGAAATCTCAGCGTTCATACAGAAAGACAGACAGACAGACGGACAGACAGACATGGCTAGATCGACTCGGCTAGTGATCCTGATCAAGAATATATATACTTTATAGGGTCGGAAAAGCTTCCTTCTACCCGTTATATACTTTTGCACGAATACAATATACCCTTTTACTCTACGAGTAACGGGTATAAAAATGCAGTTTTATTGTGTTTATCAATACCTATCGCAATCTAGACAAAATTTTTTTAATCGGACCATTTTTTAAAAAGTTATGCACGATCAAAGTTTTATATCTCCATCTCCCTCGCACTCCTCTTAGCTGAGTAACGGATATCTAATAGTCGGGGCATCCGACTATAGCGTTCTCTCTTGTTTTCTTTAAGAATACATTTATTTCGGGGCCCGAATAAAAAAGTCGATTTAGGCGACAAGACCCATTTCTTGGGTAAACCGCAAAATACGTCAATTTTTTAAAGGTTTTTATCATTTTCCCTTATAATAGGTATAAAAAAATATCAAATAAAAGTTTTAGATCCTTAATACACTTTTTTGTTACGTATGTACTCTTTTCTCTAACTGCCTCGTTAGTTTTTAGTGCCTTTTTGATATTTCAAATAATTTTAGCAGCGCAATTTAAATGTTCTTTGACTCTGTGTATGCTAAATGCAGTCACTAATCCCTTTCTTTTTTCTCTGTTTTTCTCTGTTGATTGTCGGTACCCCTTCCCCTGGAATCGCCCACTGCATATAACTGTCAACTGTGAGCGATGCTCCTATCCCATATTCTCCCAAGATCTTTTCTTCACTCTCTTTTTTCTCACGTTTCTCTGCGCAGTTTATAAATAACATCCATGCATATTGTACATGGGCGTAGAGAAAAATATAATAATGTGGTGCGATTAGAGAAGCCACAAAAATGTGATCTAAATAACAAATGCGGATTTCAAGAAGATATAAAGATATTGAATAACTACTTAATTAGTGTAAACTGCGTTAAGACATCACACTTACTAACCATTTTCAGCTACCCATTGGATAAATACTTTAAAACTTAAACAAAATATATATTTCAAACTTAAAAAAGCCTTTCACAAATATTTATCGCTGAGCCCCAGCTTTTTTCTCCCCCACTCAGTGAAATTTACATAAGGAAGGGCCTCGCATAATCCATTTTTGCATTCGATCGGCAGTCGCATTTGTTTGCTTGCCGAGAGCAGAGCTGTGTTCCTCAGACCGACAAACTGCAAAATAAGCAGTCGAAATGATTAAACTCCGCCTGGGGGCATTGCTCGTGGTACTACTCCAAGTTCTCTGCTTTACTCGAGGCCAACCTTTACCCCACTACCATGCGGATTTCGTGGACATCGGAGGGCAGACCAAAGATCTCAAGTGGTGGCAGACGGGCGCCTTCTATCAGATCTATCCAAGGTCATTTAAAGACAGCAACGGCGATGGCGTGGGTGATCTAAATGGTGAGCAGAGCAAATAATGGGTGTAGATATTTACTTATTCCGAATCTACGTATCAGGCATCGCGCAGCAACTGCCCTACCTCAAGGAGCTGGGCATCACGGCCACTTGGCTGTCGCCCATCTTCACCTCTCCCATGGCTGATTTCGGCTACGATATAGCCAACTTCACTGAGATTGCACCTATTTTCGGAACCATGTCGGACTTTGAACATCTGCTGGCGGAGGCCAAAAAGCTGGACATCAAGATCATCCTGGACTTTGTGCCCAACCACTCGAGTGACGAGTGCAAGTGGTTCCGTCGCTCGGCGAAGCGGGATCCGGAGTTCGCTGACTTCTACGTTTGGCATCCCGGTCGAATGGAGAACGGCACCCGTCGTCCGCCGTCCAATTGGATCAGCGTCTTCCGCGGAAGTGCTTGGGAATGGCACGAAGGCCGTCAGGAGTACTATCTGCACCAGTTTGTGAAGAAGCAGCCGGACTTGAACTATCGCAACCCAAAAGTCCGAGAGACCATGAATGTGAGTTAGCCTCAACGGACTCATTGGGTTTTCAGCAATGCAAGGCTTTCTTTTTTCCCCCAGAACGTTCTGAGATTTTGGCTTGAGAAGGGCGTCGCTGGCTTTCGCATTGATGCGGTTCCCCACGTCTTTGAGATTGCGCCGGCTGCCCAGAATCAGTACCGCGACGAGCCGCGAAACGATTGGGACAACGACCCCGAGGACTACGGCTATCTGCAGCACATCTACACCAAGGACCAGCCGGAGACCATTGACCTGGTCTACTCGTGGCGCGCGGTGCTCGACTCGTTCCAGCGGGAGAACGGCGGCGAGGATCGCATCTTAATGGCCGAGACCTATTCACCCATCGATATCGTGATGCAGTACTACGGCAATGCGACGGCGGAGGGTGCTCAGCTGCCGTTCAACTTTCTGCTGATAAGCGAGCTGTCCAACTCGTCGAATGCCCATGCCTACGAGGGAACGGTGCTCAAGTGGCTGCAGCACATGCCCCAGGGTCGCACAGCCAACTGGGTGGTAGGTTCACCTAGTTTATAGATCCTACCAAAACTAATAAGATTTCTTTCTTAGCTGGGCAACCACGATCAGGCACGAGTGGGCTCCAGGTTGGGTCGGGATCGGGTGGACATGCTGAACATGCTCACTGGCACGCTGCCCGGCGCCAGTGTCACCTACCAGGGCGAGGAGCTGGGCATGACCAATGTGTGGATCTCGTGGAAGGACACCGTGGATCCCTCGGCCTGCAACACCAATCCGAGCATCTACGAGCGGTACTCCCGCGATCCCGAGAGAACGCCCTTCCAGTGGACCGACGCCCAGGATGCGGGCTTCAGCAATGCCAGCAAGACCTGGCTGCCCATCGCACTGGACTACAAGCAGGTCAACGTGGAGCTGGAGCGGCAGAGGCCCCTGAGTCACCTGAACGTCTTCAAGCAGCTCTGGCAGCTGAGGAGGCAGTCGCAGACCCTCCAGCGCGGTCAGACCGAAGTGAAGGCCCTCAGCGACGCAGTGCTGGCCGTTAAACGGTGACAAATAGAGCGATTTGAAATGGCCCCGATAATAACAATATATTTCCGCAGCTATCTCGAACGTGACTCGACCTATTTGACCCTTCTGAACATTTACGACGGCGTGGAGACCATCAATCTGCAGCAGAGCTTCCCCGGTTTGCCTCCTCAGCTCACGGTTGTGCTGGTCACAGAGCGATCTCAAGTCAAAGTGGGGTAGGTCATGTAGTTCAGTTGAAATATAAGCTTTATAATATTTGAATATGTTTTCCTCTCCTAGTGATCTCGTCAACTCCTCATCTCTTCAACTGCAGCCCAAGGACTCGCTGATCCTGCAGACCAGCTCCTCCTACTACAGTTATGCCACCAATGGCGAGACTCGTTTTCTGCCCATTCTGGGCTTTTATCTCTGGCTGGCTCAAGTGGCGCTCTATCTGAGCAATCGATGAGTTCCCACCCCCTGGGCTCCAGCTGCTAGTTAATAACTAAATACTCACAATAAACGCAGTCAAAGCACTTGAGTACTTATCGGTGGAAAAATCTCTGGGGAGGCGGTCTATAAAAGCGGGCTTCCGAAAGCCCGTTCAGTCAGTCAGTCATGGCGTGTTTGAATCAGTTAATCATAGCGATACTCCTCTTGGGTCTACACTGTGCCCTTGGGAGAGCGGCAGCAGTGGATCTGGATCAGGATCTTGAGAGGGCCACCACCACCACGGACACCACTCGGGATTGGTGGCAAATCGCCCAGTTCTATCAGATCTATCCGCGCTCCTACAAGGACTCGAACGGCGATGGCATCGGCGACCTGCAGGGCATCATCTCCAAGCTGGACTACCTGAAGGAGATCGGAGTGACGGCCACCTGGCTGTCGCCCATTTACAGCTCGCCCATGGCGGACTTTGGCTACGACATCTCCGACTTCTTCGACATCCAGCCGGAGTACGGAACCCTCGCGGACTTCGATGAGCTGATTGCGGAGGCCAACAAGCGGAACATCAAGATCATCCTGGACTTTGTGCCCAATCACTCGAGCGATGAGAACGTTTGGTTCCAGAAGTCGGTGAAAAGGGAGAAGGGCTACGAGGACTACTACATGTGGCACGATGGCTATGTGAATGCCACCACTGGCGAGAGGGAACCGCCCTCCAACTGGCTGCAGGCCTTCCGCGGAAGCGCCTGGGAGTGGAACGCGGAGCGCCAGCAGTACTACCTCCACCAGTTCGCCGTCAAGCAGCCGGATCTCAACTACCGCAATCCCGCGGTGGTGGCCCAAATGAAGCGGGTGCTCACCTACTGGTTGGATCGCGGAGTGGCTGGCTTCCGCATGGACGCGGTGCCCTGGTGCTTCGAGGTTCTGCCCGACGCCGAGGGGCGCTATCCCGACGAGCCTCTGAGTGGCTACACCGACGATCCGGATGATTCCTCTTACCTGAAACACATCTACACCCAGGATCTGCGGGAAACCGTGGAGATGGTGTTCCAGTGGCGCACTCTGCTCGATGACTACCAGCGAATCCACGGCGGCGACACGCGAGTCATCATGGTGGAGACCTACTCGGGCCTGGACTACGTGATGCAGTTCTACGGCAATCGCACCACCAAAGGCGCTCAGATGCCCTTCAACTTCCAGTTCATCATCGGCGGCAACGGGGACAAGAACAACACGCAGCTCAATGCGGCGGGATTCGTGAAGATCATCAACAGTTGGTTGACCCAGATGCCCGCCGGTCAGACAGCCAACTGGGTGGTGAGTACTTGGTTTAATGGAGTGCTTATGAAGCAGTTACCTTACCTCAATAACCATCTCTGCAGATGGGCAATCATGACCAGCGGCGGGTGGGCAGTCGGTATGGGGAGAACCGCATCGATTTGATGAACATGCTGCAGATGTTCCTGCCCGGCGTGAGCATCACCTACCAGGGCGAGGAGCTGGGCATGACGGACCTGGACATCAGCTGGGAGGACAGCCGCGATCCGGCGGCCTGCAACTCCAACGCGAATATATACGAGCAGTTCACCCGCGATCCCGCGCGAACTCCCTTCCAGTGGAGCGATGAGGCCAACGCTGGGTTCTCGACCAATGCCACCACCTGGCTGCCCATCAACCCCAACTACGTGACCGTGAATGCCAAGACCGAGAACGCCACGAGTCCCAGTCACCTGAGCCTCTACAAGCAGCTGGTGGAGCTGCGCAAGCTGCAGACTCTGCAGCTGGGCGCCACTCGGTATGCGAGTGTGGGCGACAATGTGGTGGCCATCAGGAGGTACCTGAGTGGCAACGCCACCTACGTGCTGGTGGCCAATGTGCTGGACACCAGTGTCTCCGCAGTGGATGTGGCTAGTGCCGTTTATGCCACTGGCAGCTACAAGATCAAGCTGCTCAATCCGCAGGCCAAGGCCACAGTTGGGTAAGTCTTCTTGAATCAAATACCCAAGTAACTTTACTTTCAACCCCCCTCTCCTCATCACAGCGATAGCGTCACACTGAGCAACTTGTCGTTGGAGCCATACGCAGCCCTGATTTTGGAGTCTGTCTAGAGTTTACTTAATCATAAGTTTCAGAAGAACAATACATAAAGTGTACATAAAGTACATCGATAATGTGTCTTGTTGGATGGGCGTATAAGTCATTGGGGCGAACGACATTGGAAAACTTTTCAATTTTAAGGTCGCGTGCTGGGCCAACTGATTATAAATTATTAAAGGAACTTTGTCGTGGCTCGGAGGCAAGGGAAATTCCATTAGACGTGATTGATAAGACACACAAATCACGCATACGCAACGTTGCTGCCGCGCAAAAACCAGAGGACCACAGAAGGTGTCTCGGAAATGAGGCAAACAGCAGCGAGTGTGCGTGGGCGTTTTTCGCTTGCGTGTGGGTGAGGGTGTGGCTGTGCTAGTGGGTGTAGTCGGCGTACTTGAGAGCCCTAGAGAAAAGGACCCTGGTTAGCTTTTTAATTTACTCGGAAAAAGTCAAAGTGAAATTATGGCGAAAACGACATAACATTAGTAGGCACAAAGATAGCTTTAAATCACTTTAAACAGAAGTGCACCATCATCAACAATTGTTCTGTCATCGGCGGGCTCTTTGCGGCATTAGGTGCCAACCCTTGGCCCCAAAAACGTCAACAGACCCCCGAAACATCAGCTACGTGAGCCCCATGCAAATGGGCAAGGACCTCCAACCCGTTCGCCCCGCAGTTATGAGCCGTGTTTGCGGTGCAATTAATGAGCGGCCAGTGATTAAATGAACTTTCAGGCCTCACCTGGCCAGTTGGCCAGCTGGCACGTGCCAAATCAGAAGCCACGGGAACGCAGCTCGTTACGAACTCGGAATCAAACTCAAATATTACCCTCGCATTATTAATATGCAAACGTTGTCGGAGCCTCGGATACGTTAACTAAATGTGCAAGGATGCTGAGCTCGCTTCCGGCTTTTTGGCCACGAGTCCTTGCAGATTACAGCCAGCTTAATGCGTTTTAAAAGTTTTCCAATCGGAAGGGGAGCAAACTTTTGTCCGACCTGCGTAAATCTGCGAGAATCATGAGAATCATGAAAATCATCTTAAATGTAATCATTTCGTTGCCCTCGTCAAACATTGTGGCTCAGTCTCTTTGGGAAATTAACTTCATTATCCGCCCGAAAATGAAATGCACAAAAGGCAGAAGGCAGAAGGCTTTGTCGTCCGGCTGAACGGCTGAACGGCCACCTGGCAGCTCCGTCTGCGGTTTTCATTTTCAAACACACAATTTCATACAGATTTTTCTTTAAGGTTTCTGGTCACGTGCATAAGGGTGAAGTGGCCCCAGTCTGTGACCTTTTTAATGGGCTGACGGGTCACGCAGCCATTTACACGATTCCATTTTATTCATTTTTGTGGTCCTGTCGGCAGAGACTGCTAATTTCTCAGCATCGCAGTGAAATCGAACAAATCGAAATCGGCTTATTTGAAGGGGGGGAAATAATTTGTAAAGATTTTGATTTAATGCGAAATTCAATCTCATTGTTGGTCGCAAACAAAACGGTCGAAAAATCCTCTGGAACCACAGGTAATTACTCGAATTCACTGAACAACACTAATGGTTTCGTTATTTAAGACGGACAAGTCTCAGCGACTGGGGTTTACCTTCGTCTTTTAACCTTTTCTAAGATGTGTGTGCTGCCATAAGCCTGAAATCTTTGGAAATTCGGGGCGTATACTTGATGCCCGGGTATCGCAACGCGTCTGCCAATTACCATGTGTAAACGCAATTTAATTATTTATAACGCAATTGAAGTTCTGCCTGCCTTCAGCTGCCCTCTTTTTCGGGGGGCGAAGGCAAGAGTAAATACTGCGGGGTTGTTTTACGAATTTCCGAGATTGCTAATAAATCTCGCTATGAAAATTGCCCCGGCTATCTGGGGCGAACTCATCGAGCCCCCCTCGACGGTTTCGACTTCAAAGGGTCCCGCGATGCTGGGGGCCAGGTCCCAGGCCGAACTTCTCTGTTTCCGTTTTATAGGCCTGGTCCCCGGTCGTCGTCTGTATTTACATTGTGTAGCACACATTCCTCGGCTCTCCGGCACTCCACAGTGTAAAACACCAAATACTTACCTACTTACCAAAGGGGCCGGGAACTTTTGCTTGACTTTAATTTGTGTGTAAACACTTTAAATGCCGAACGGGAATTAAAAGAGTATGCCGGGCACTTGAGCTTATCTCCCTGGTGGGGGCAGGGGGCGGTTTCAGGATATGTGTGGTGCTTCTGGGTGGAGTGGTTTGTTTGTCTGGTTTTTCACTTATATATTTATTTATGCAAGCCACGGCATATTTGCTTTGAGCCGAAGATAAATACCGATTGAGTGGCCTGAGTCAGTGTGCTTCAAGAGCGCCTTATAGGAAATCGAGTCGGGACGAACTGCTGGTAGTCAATAGCAAGGCCTCGCCGGCAGCCAGACTCAATCCGGTGACCTCGAACAGCGAGCTGAAAAGAGGAGGTCCCAGCAAAGATGTCAGAGGATGGTCAATATTGCAACTGTATTCCCTCTTACCCCTCCGACTTGGCCGACTGCAGGCTGCGGATGAGGAGCGTCAAGTGGGTGGGCAGCGTCTTGTCGAAGTCGTATAAATTCACGGTGACACCCTTGCTGGCCAAGTTGGCCACATAAATTATGGATGCAGAGCCGGAAAGGTAGCTGCAAAGTTAATGGTTTGGTAAGTCCTTTAAGGAATTTCAACAGACTAACGAGAACTCGGTTCCGTGTCACATTGCACATCAGTTATCATCTGTAATACACCCCCAAAAAAGTAACTCACCGCTTCACCACGAACACGTTCTCACTAATCACTCCGTATTTGGTAGATCCATTTTGCAGCGTCAGCGATGAATTCCTCAGCTGCACCAGGGACTTGTAGATTTTCAGATGAGATCGCTGGGCTGCCTGCTCCGTTTCCACATTCACCGTTTGGTAGTTCGCCGCCAGTGGCAACCAGGTCTTCGATGCATTCGAGAACCCGGCATTGGTGCCACTCGTCCATTGGAAGGGAGTTCGCGAGGGATCGCGGGTGAACTGCTCGTAGGTCTCCGAGTTGGAGTTGCAGGCCGCCGGGTCCTGCGTGTCCTCCCAACTGATCTCGCCATCGGTCATGGCCAGCTCCTCGCCCTGGTAGGTGACACTGGCGCCCGGAAGGACCATGACCAGCATGTTCATGGCATCCGCATTGGCCGCTCCGTAGCGACTCGCCGCCCGTCGCTGATCGTGGTTCCCAATCACCCAGTTGGCGGTGCGTCCGGCGGGCAGGTTGTCCAGCCAGTTGTCCACGGCCGTCTTGATGGATCCCGCCGAGAAGCCATCGCTGGCCAGCACCGTTATCAGGTTGAAGTTGAAGGGCAGGTGGGCACCGGTCACCGAGCGATTGCCGTAGAACTGCATTGTGTAGGCGGGCGGAGCGTAGGTCTCGATCAGGAGAACCCTCGTGTCGCCGCCATGGATGCGCTGATAGTCATCCATCACCACACGCCACTGGTAGGCCATGTCAATGGTCTCCTGCCGGTTCTCGATGAGGTCGCTCTTCAGGTAGTTGCGAGCGTCGACGTCATCGGTCAGTCCACTGACCTCCTCATCGGCATACTGACCGTCTGCGTCGGGTTCGATCTCGAAGAGCACGGGCACGGCATCGCAACGGAAACCGGCGACTCCGAGGTCCAGCCAGTAGCGAAGCACCCGCTTCATCTGCTCCACGACCAGGGGATTGCGGTAGTTCAGGTCGGCCTGCTGCACTGCGAACTGGTGGAGGTAGTACTGCTGGCGCACCTCGTTCCACTGCCAGGCGCTTCCACGGAAGGCCTGTAGCCAGTTGGACGGTGGTTCCCTCTCTCCAGTGGTGGCATTTACCTTCCCATCGTGCCACACGTAGTAGTCCTCGTACCCCTTCTCCCTGTTCACCGACTTCACAAACCAGGAGTTCTCGTCACTCGAATGATTGGGCACAAAATCCAGGATAATCTTCAGGTCGAGCTCCTTGGCTCGCTTGATCAGCGCCCTAAAGTCATCAAGGGTTCCGTACTCCGGTTGAATGTCGTAGAAGTCGGAGATGTCGTAGCCAAAGTCCACCATGGGTGAGGTGAAAATGGGCGAAAGCCAGGCGGCTGTGACCCCCAGATCCTTCAAGTACTCCAGTTTGCTGGTGATGCCGTTCAAGTCGCCGATTCCATCGCCATCGGAGTCCATGAAGGAGCGGGGGTAAATCTGATAGAACTGGGCATTTTGCCACCAGTCCTTTGTGGCCGCAGTTGTGGTTGTGGTTTCACAGGACCTGATTGGCGGTGACAGGATAACCAGGCCACAAGCCAGCAGGCCCAAAAGATGTAACCGTGTTCTCAGCATTCTTGTTACTCGATAGCGAGGAGTCGTTGCTGTGACTTTTATACAATAACAGCGGAACCCGGATTAGTCGGGCTTATATGATAAGCCCACATCGAGTAGTGTATGCATTTGGCAAAACACTCGAAAGGCCACTCCAGTTGGAAATTTTCCAATAACAGTTTCGGAGAAGGCGATGCGTATGCTCCACATTCGATTAGGCGGACTTACCTAGCGCAATCAAAACATTTTCGTTACGAGGGCTTATCTAACCATTCGAGGGGACTGTCTATAAAAGCGAGTGTCTGCCGGCTGCCCGCACACAAGGTTTTTTACTGTGACCGAGGCAATGGAGCTTCTGTCGCTTCTAACACTCCTGGCATTGGCCATTGGCAGCGGTGAGGGCTGTCAGCTGCAGAGCTCCACCAGCGAAACGACCAAGGACTGGTGGGAAAATGCCCAGTTCTATCAGATCTACCCGCGCTCCTTCAAGGACTCCGATGGCGATGGCATCGGCGACTTGAACGGCATCACCAGCAAACTGGAGTACTTGAAGGACCTAGGGGTCACAGCCGCCTGGCTGTCGCCCATTTTCACCTCGCCCATGGTGGACTTTGGCTATGATATATCCGACTTCTTTGACATTCAGCCGGAGTACGGAACCCTTGATGACTTCCGGGCGCTGATCAAGCGGGCCAAGGAGCTGGACCTGAAGATCATCCTGGACTTTGTGCCCAACCACTCTAGCAACGAAAGTGCGTGGTTCCAAAAGTCGGTGAACCGGGAGAAGGGCTACGAGGACTACTACGTGTGGCACGACGGGAAGGTGAATGCCTCCACTGGGGAGAGGGAACCCCCGACCAACTGGCTGCAGTACTTCCGCGGGAGTGCCTGGCAGTGGAATGAGGTGCGCCAGCAGTACTACCTCCACCAGTTCGCAGTACAGCAGCCCGATCTTAACTACCGCAATCCCCTGGTTGTCGACCAGATGAAGCGGGTGCTGCGCTACTGGCTGAACGAGGGCGTTTCCGGTTTCCGGTGCGATGCCCTACCTCCGCTCTTCGAGGTGCTGCCCGATGCCGAGGGACAGTTTCCCGACGAGGTGGTGAGCGGGGCCACCGAGGACTCGGAGGATCGCAACTATCTGACCACCACGTACATCGAGAATCAGCCGGAGACCATCGACATGGTTTACCAATGGCGCACGGTGCTCGACGATCACAAGCGCATTTACGGCGGCAACTCGAGCGTTCTGCTCATCGAGACGTACTCCCCCGCCTGGTTCACCATGCAGTTCTACGGAAATAGGAGCACCGAGGGAGCCCACCTGCCCTTCAACTTCAACCTGATCACGGTGATGGAGCAGAAGGGTCTGAATGCCAGCAACGTGAAGGAGGCGATTGACTTGTGGTTGAACAACATGCCAGCAGGTCGCACGGCCAATTGGGTGGTAAGTTGGTGTGAATACTTATTCAGATCCAGGATTAATCAGATAACGGTTGCAGTTGGGAAATCACGATAAGCGAAGGGCCGCCAGTCGGTATGGCAAGGAGCACATCGATGCCATGAACACGCTGGTCATGATCCTTCCGGGCGTCAGTGTCACCTACCAGGGCGAGGAGATCGGCATGACCGACGGCGAGATCAGCTGGGAGGACACCGTGGATCCGTGGGCCTGCAACTCGAATGCCAACATCTACGAGCAGTACACCCGGGATCCCGAGAGAACGCCCTTCCAGTGGACAGGTGGCACCAATGCCGGGTTCACGAATGGCTCCACCACCTGGTTGCCACTGGCCGAAGGCTACGAGACCACCAACGTGGAAACGGAATTGAGTGACGAGCGGTCTCATTTGAAGATCTACAAGGCCTTGGTGGCCCTACGCAAATCATCTAAGACTCTGCAGAACGGGTCTACGAAGTATGATACAATTTCGGAGGATGTCTTTGTAGTTCAACGGTGAGTAAGAGTCGTATAACCTCATCGGTTACCTTCTGTTAACCCTAACTTCTTCATAGATCTCTGACCAACTCAGCCACAATTGTTGGAGTCATCAACTTTGGATCGGTGGCCAAAACCGTTGACTTGAGTCAGTTTGACAAGAATCGCACCGAAAGCTTGCAGCTTCTCATCAGAAGTATTGACTCCACAAAATCAGAAGGGTAAGTGCACAAAAGTTAATCCATAAAATTTCCCTATTTTATTACTTACCTTTTTCCGAACAGCACTCGTTACGATCCGAAAACCTTGAGCCTGGATCCTGCGGAAGCCTTGGTTTTAACCACCGAATAAAAGTCTTTATTTTAAATGGAAAGTGTTTTCGATTCGTTTTTGCTTTATTCGTAAATATATTTGCAGCCAAATAACATTTAGCGTATTGTTAATAACTATACATCAAGTAACTAATTCAAAAGACATTTAAATCTTGGGTGTTCCATGGGTTTTGCATTAACGGCTATTTACACTGAACACACAGACACGGAAAAACGAATATATTTCGCTATTACTTGTACCCCATGATTTGGCTAGACATGATTTGCATTACTTGCGCTCTATAACAAATATTTAACTATGCTTTTCTGGAGATAGCACATAAGCTGCACACAATTAACATTAATCCGTATTCACATCAAGGATTTGCTACGACCACAAGTTTATCCGTAAAGTCCTATATGTACATCTTAGTTGGACAACAATTAAATCTACCATGTTGATGGGCTCAAACAACACAATAAATGCAATTGTAATTGTTCTACCTAGCTGCTACATTTCAAAGGGGCTGGAGCCCAGCCCTTCTGGAACATAATTGCGCCCTCGAAAAAAATCCCCCTTACCCAGTGCTCACTGTACAGCTTTTGCCTCGCTTAGCCTACGAATTACGTGTACTATTCAGATAGTTTGCTAGTTGCTTCGGTTGTAGAAAACACATTTTTGAAATTATATCACATTTTCGTTTTTTGTTTCTTTCGGAACGCTTTGAAACAACGCTTAGAGAACTAGATAAGCTTAGGAATTAAACACTTATAAATAGTTTAGGGTTGACAAGTTACTTTGAGATACTTATATCGTTAATTTTTGTGCTGAAGTGTAAAATGGAGAAACGCATTTGTTTTTGGGAAGAGTTGGGAAAGATTTTCGATAGACTTTCTTGACATAGCTTTAACTCACTCTGGGCTTTATAACCTGGCTTTATGTGTCAATTAAAATCTGAATTTACCTTTGAAGGAGAAGATTTGTCACAGAAATACCTTCAATATCAGATACATTAAATGCTATAATAATAATAAGAATTATAATAATGACTGTAACAGAAAGAAACCATATAATCAAAGAGTTTTGAAACTTAATCGATTACTTTTCAAGAGGTTTTCTTATCCGATTTGAAGATATTTCTGTGGCACAGCTTCCTGTGCCGGCCTCCGTCTGTTTTTTCTGCACCCCTCACCCTTGGAAAAGCTTGGGTCAACAGACACTTTTTCTCTACTTACGTATTGCGGCAGGGAACCTCTAATCTCAGATGGCAGCTTAAACGGGAATTGCAGAGCGTTTTTTTGCCGCACTACCGCTGCCCGTGCTGCCGGTGTCGCTGGAAGAGCTTTGTGTTGCAGGTTGCTGCTGTTGCTGCTGCTGCAGCTCAGCCTGTTGTCGCTGCTGCTCCTTCAGCAACTGCTGCTGCAATTGTTGTGCGTTTAGCTATAAGTTTGTTTGCAAAACCGGCGGACGCTGGCTCCCGTTGCCATGGCCATTGTTGGCTGCCACGGATGCGGTTTCGGTGACATCCCCCGCCACCAATGGAGTTGTTATTGTAGCCACAAGGGCCTCTGTTGTTGTTTCGCCAGTTGCCGCCGCTGTTGTTATGGTTGCTGCTGGGCCGCTTATGTGATTGTTAGCCGTTGTGATGGCAAATGCCACGGCCGGCTGGCCATGTTGCCTCTGATTGATTTTATTATTGTTTGCCACCACTTGCTCCGTTGCCTCATCGCCATTGCTGTTGCTGTTGCTACTTCCATTGGTATTGCTGTTGGCGTTGCTGTTGCTGTTGCCGTTGCTGTTGCCACTGCCCTTCTCTGTGGGCGTGGTCGTGGCCGTTGTGGTATTGTTTGGCACATATTGATCGGCATATGGTATCTGATTGTACGCGTTGATGTCCAGCGACGTGATGATGCTGGAAATCGTCTGAGTGGCCATCTCGCACAATTTCTTTGCCTTTAGCGAGTTTTCTGTAAATTAGGGGGGTTAATTACAGAGAAAGGCAAAATCAAATATCTGTTGAAACTAAAACGATTATTGAAACAGTTAAATAAACCAACGAAACTAAAAAAATTTAAGTAAAATTAAAAATTAATTAAATTTATAATTGTTAATAAGGTTATTCCACTTTATTTTCATGCTTAAAACGATTCTATTAATTGCAAAATGCAATTAATATATTAATACGAATTGAAAAGCATTTAATTACAGATCAGCTTTAATCATACGATTAATTGATTGATATCTTAATTTATTGTTGCAAGAAAAACCAATATTATTCCCCTTATTGAACTATTCGACAGGGTATAATATGTATCAATTAGTTTGCCTTCAGCTGATAACAACCGCATTCTCTTAATTACTCACCAGTGTTTGTGGGCGTGATATGCTTTTGGATCTTCTCCTCCTGGGCGCAGGTGGCAGCGGTCACCACGGCGGCGGCCATCATGGACGAGGGTCCTGTCCCGGCGGTGCGGTGCATGTTGCCGTAGCGCGGCGGCATCATGCTCTGCCGCACGTTGCGCTCGGGGCGTATGAGTATTATGTACAGCTGCAAGGAGACAGGCGTTCGTTGGCGTCAGCAAATCAGTGTGTGCTTCCAATTAGGTTAATTTCCCGTATCAGGCATTAATCATACGACCCATTGTATGTAATGGCTGCTTGGAAGCGATATCCAATTTCGTTGCCCCCGAGATGGCTTATCTTATGGCTTTCATTAGAAGTCAGTGCGTGACCTGCCACGCCCCCTACCGATTCCCAAATCCAATCCGAGTCCTAGTGTCATTAGCCCGTTTCCCGTTTCGATGGCCAGCGGAAATGGTTGCACAAAGCAAAGGCCAACGACTCGAGTCAGTCGTTTACACAGAGAAGAAATTGTAAGCCGTTAACTTTAAATAAGCATGCCTGAACTTGAAGAAAAACTTGAAAGTAAAATATATTTCTATTTGAAATCTCTCTTGCTTTACTGGATTTCTATTCAAGAAATGCATGTGTTTCAAATTAATTCTGAAAAAAACTATCTGAAACCTAACATTATTATATTTCCGCTTAATAGGGTTGGTAAAAAATCGATAGCACTATCGATACTATCGATGGTTTAAAAATTTAGGAAACATCGATGTTTTGGGCCCACAATCGATACTATCGCTCAGAAAAATAGTTCCATTTTACATGTAATTTTTGGTATATTTTAAGAAAAAACAAGAGAAAACGCTATAGTCGGGTTGGTGTCCCGACTATCTAATACCCGTCACTCGGCTAAAGGGAGTGCGAGGGAGATGGATATATAAACTTTGATGAGCCATAACTTTTTAACAAATGGTCCGATTAAAAAAATTCTTCTACATTTCGATAGGTATTGATAAGCACAACAAAACTGCATTTTTACTTTTCCGAAATATTAAAATTTTTAAAATCGTATATTAGCGATTGTGGGCGTCAGAGGGGGCGTGGCACCATCTTGAAATAAACTTGCGCTGCGTAGGAACTCCAAGAATCTTCACGCAAAATACCAATCCCCTAGCTTTTATAGTTTCCGAGATCTCAGCGTTCATACGGACGGACAGACGGACAGACAGAAATGGCTAGATCGACTCGGCTAGTGATCCTGATCAAGAATATATATACTTTATGGGGTCGGAAACGCTTCCTTCTACCTGTTACATACTTTTGCACGAATACAATATACCCTTTTACTCTACGAGTAACGGGTATAAAAAGTATTTTAAAGTATATTTTTTAAGTCAAGACGGTATTGTTAGGGCTCAACATTGAATTTTGTTTCATTTTCTTGGCAGTAAAATTAAGATCGTAGTTTTTCTCATAAGTTTTATGATACAAGGATAAATTTTCAAATATTTTTTTTCATTATATTCCTTAATTTTTGTAATTTGTTTTTTATTTTCTTTAATTTCGGATACTATCGATAGTATCGATAGTGACCACCATCGATAGCCAAAAACATCGATAGTGCCCACCATCGATGTTTTAACAACCCTACCGCTTATTATTATTATTATTGAAAATATATTTTAAAAATTTAAATGTCTCCAAAATAACACTTTAAATACAGGAATAACCAATCTACAACTTGAAGAATATAATTTCAATTCGATTATTGAATAAATCTTCTATTTGTTTGTCGAGCTCAATAGTCCCTTTATCGCTTAGTAAAGTTCATAAAAATTGTGCGCAGTGCATCTTACGTTCCCATTTGGGCAATGCTGCGTTGTGTTACGTTGCCTGTACGGCCTTTACGGTCATTTCCGCCGTGCTTTGACATTGTTTGGCTGCCATTTGGACGCCGCTTGTTATTGTTTTCACCGCAAACGCAAACAAACGCGGAAAGTACGAAAACAAACTGAGGCGAAACCGGAGGAAAAAAGGCGTCGGAAGTAGAAATTGCTTGCCACCTCGGTGCGCCTTTGTCCTGCGGAAGGAGGCGTGGCTGGTGGCTAGTGGCACCTTTACGGCCCGGCTTTAGTTTGTTGCCCAGTCTTAGTCCAGTGATCCCCAGTCGCCTTCTGTTTGTGGCATGCCGCATTCATGGCAGCCTTTTATTGTTGCCCTCTGCCCAGGCACAAGCAATTGTAAATTGCATTTTTATGGCTCAAGGTGGCCCGCAGTACGTGTGTTTGTATTTGCGAGGAGCGCACATTCAGTGTGTTTTCCCTGTCGCCAACTAACCGTGCATTAGGTGACATCTGATAGCGGACAGTTAGCCCGGTTAGCAGCCACTGGGCCAAGGAGTATTGTACGCTCCGCCATTTAATAATAGCCCCTGGGCTGAGTGTTTATGGTCCTCGGCTTCCCGGGGGCTTCGTGCTACTTTGCACCAGGAATGTGCATATAGCTCCCACAAAGTGAAGCCAGTTATGTTTCGGGACCCACAACTATGAAACGGACGATTGTGCAAACTCCGTTCGGTTTGTGTTCCTGTTTTTGCCCGATTTATCACTTCTAGTTCATTGCCTTTAAGTGCAATCAGCACAGAGGGGAAGTAGTTCTAGAAAGCATTGATTAAGCTTAAACAAAACTTTAAGAATAGGTTGTAATCTTAGGCTAAATTAATTAAAAGGTAAACTAAAAACTTCTCTATAACAAAGAAAAGGTAGAATATTATAACAGTCTTTGTGCGATAAACAAATCATTTAAAATATTTATACCCTTGCAGAGGGTATTATGATTTCAGTCAGAAGTTTGCAACGCAGTGAAGGAGACGTTTCCGACCCCATAAAGTATATATATTCTAGATCAGCATCACTAGACGAGTCGATCTAGCCATGTCCATCTGTCCGTCTGTCCGTCCGTCTGTCCGTCTGTCCGCCCGTCTGTCCGTCTGTCCGTCTGTCCGTCTGTCCGTCCGTCTGTCCGTCTGTTTCTACGCAAACTAGTCTCTCAGTTTTAAAGCTATCGGGCCAAAACTTTCCCAAAAGTCTTATATCTATTGCAGGTAGTATATAAGTCGGAACGAGCCGGATCGGACAACTATATCATATAGCTCCCATAGGAATAATCGGGAAAAAAAATGTAAAAAAAATTATATCTTGGGTGTTTTTGAACCTAGAACCTCCTACTTTTGGAATTGCCATTTTTTATCTAATTCTGAATTTCGAATAAAATTGTTTCAAAATCAGACGACTATATCATATAGCTGCTATAGGAACGATCGGAAAATAAGTGATTAATAGGAATGATCTGCAAGGGTATATAAGCTTCGGCTGGCCGAAGCTAGCTTCCTTTCTTGTTTTTATGTAATATAATAACGTTTTCTTGCGGACGTACAAAAAGACAGTCCTAAAGCGTTATTAAATTGAAGAAATTCTATTTTACATGCAGTTTTTGTGTCTTCCCGTGTAATAAAGTCATCGTTTCTTGGAAGGATGCTGTCTTTGTAATGTCCCGTATCAGAGTAAACTGCCAGCAACCGCTCTTTCTCCCCGCTGCATCATCTAGTCCATGAACTTAAATGGCTGTCTATACTTGGCTTGTCTTGCAGTTTACTTGCGTCTTAATGGCTAATAACGGAGGGTATTAAAAGATATGTTGGCACGGGAACCGAGGATGGTGATACAAGAACGGCGGAGATCATGACCTGTTCAGCTCCGTGCGAAGGATTGGCTTGTTGACATTTAAGCTTCTTCTCGTTCGAACATAATGAAATAACCAAGGACCAAGGGAGGAGTGAGCGTTAAACACAATATGGTTGATAGCAACACATCTCAATTTATGCATCCGGCTGCGGAATTAAAATCCCCTCGGCTCGCCCGCCTGCCATCATCGTTCGTCTTATTGCATTTTAATGAAGCACTCGTCTCTGCGTCCGGCATAAACGGTATAAAACGGAATGAAAATCGCCGCTGGCAGTGTGCTGCACCCAAAATCATTTAACGGGGGCACGAGAAATACGCAATAATTAATGCATAACGCAATTACCAATAGCCCGTCTGGCAATCAATTTGCGTAGGACGCCCATCCCTCCGAGCCCACCCACTCCCCCTTATGCGCACTCACCTTGGGCGAAAAGAGACAGGCGATGGTCACGCTGGCGGACAAGCTGATTGTCACCGACATGCTGGTGATGCGCAGCGGCACGTGGTTCGCGGTTCCAAAGTAGAGCGGTACAAAGGCCAGCCAAATCACACAGGTCGTGTACATGGTGAACCCTAAAAAAATTAAGTTAAATAATGTTATTTAAAGAATACACACAAAAAAACTTGATATGAAACGATGATCGATTTGATGTTATGTGGTATCAATTTTGACTTGATATGCGGGCACCTTAATTCGATATGCACGAAATGTAAGCAACAGGACCGTTTGAACTTCGCATTTGTGTTTCTCTCTCCAACGCATGTAACTTTAAGTTCTTTCTTTCTTTCAAATTGATAGAGTTTGTACCTCTCGCTCCCACTCACTTAATTTAAGTCGCCACACTACTTCTTCCCTTCTTTTTCGAATCTCCGAGAGAGAGATTTTGAGAGAGAGATTTTAATAACAGAAATTTACCATGCGTAGCTTTTTATGAAATGTATATTCTTGTCATAAAAAAATATTATTTATATAACGTAGGCAGGTTACAAAGAAAAAACACTAGCAAAAAAGAATGCGCAGTGCACCACAACTTAATAATCATGGAAATGCACTTATTATACAATGAATTCAATGCATAAATGCAATCTCTTTCGCTCCATAAATACATTTGTTTATTCAAACGAATTCAAGCTGATTTTATTATGTGACTTTTAATTTGATTTACTACCAACCCGATTTCACTACCACACTTAAAGCCATAAAATGGAACTAAATAACCGAATAAGAGATGAGATTCCAAGAATAGCCAATCGTTATTAATACGACTCTAATCAAATATCTGGTTCGGTTGTTAAATTTTCCACATATCTTCAGCAGACAAGGCCAATTACTCAGAATTATTGGGCTTCTTAAAACGAAAAGCTCAATTACTTACCAATATGCTTCGATTCGTTGAAGGCCTCCGGAATCTTTCGCGTGAGCACCGCGTAGACCGTGCAAATTACAATCAGAAAGATTGGATAGGAGAACGCAATCATGTAGGAGGCGTCGATGTACGAGTCGCAGACGAGCAGATTATCCTCGCGTGTGGGATAATGATGCATGGCATGTGATGGCGCAATTACCATCCAAACGCCATTGATGAGTATCTACAAATGGAAGGGAGCAGAATGGAATGAATGATGTAGTCGCGCATCCCACATCCCACACACTCACCTGCACACTAACCAGGCACGCACAGATTACCAACTGGGACTTGGGACTAATGAAGGAGGGCCGCTTGGCGGACTGTTTGCCCGCTTTGAAGATCCGTGCAATGCGATTCGTTTTGGTCAACAGTGCAGCATAGACGACCGTGAAGCAGAAGCCCACACCGAACCTGGGGGATAACAATGGATCGGGGAAAGTTCGCACTCCGCTGGCATCACCTCGGCAATTTGCACACTCACCGCTGGATGGCACACACGATGTTGGTGGGCTTCAGGACCAGGGCAAATGTGACACCGTAGCACATGAAAATCCCCGCCAGCAGGATGTAGCTCAGCTCCCGCCCCGAGGCGCGCACGATGGGCGTGTCGTTGTGCCTGCGGGTGGGAATGAGAGGGGAAAAGTGCACCTAAAGTTACAAACTTCGACAGGAATCCTTTGCGCCAATTACGGCATCATTTTTATGTCTCTGCTGCTAAATTTTGTGGCAAACTTTGGCCAGGCAAGGGTGAAAAGTTTTTAATTGCTTGGCCATATCCATACAAGCGCACTATATTGCGCCAATAACTACAGTCGGAGAAACAAAAACATCAATCGTTCTACCCTCGAAACAAAAATGCAGCCAAATAATATTGACTTTTACTAACTGCTATTGTATTGGTTGGAGGCTATACGTTTTACTTATATTTGATCTTGATGTTTTTACTACACCCAAAAAAATATACTTGATGTAGTATATAAAATAATACTAAATAATATAAATTCTATACTCAGTAGTATTAATTTCTTATGAAATATTATTAAGGTAATATTTTGTAGTTTCATTTCTATACCGAAACTTTCAATTGAATACTTTTAAAGGTATTAATTATACCCTTGCAGAGGGTATTATGATTTCAGTCAGAAGTTTGCAACGCAGTGAAGGAGACGTTTCCGACCCCATAAAGTATATATATTCTTGATCAGCATCACTAGACGAGTCGATCTAGCCATGTCCGTCTGTCCGTCCGTCTGTCCGTCTGTTTCTACGCAAACTAGTCTCTCAGTTTAAAAGTTATCGGGCTAAAACTTTCCCAAAAGTCTTATATCTATTGCAGGAACGAGCCGGATCGGACAACTATATCTCCCATGGCTCCCATAGGAATAATCGGGGAAAAAAATGTTAAAAAAAATGTATCTTGGGTGTTTTTGAACCTAGAACCTCCTACTTTTGGAAATGCCATTTTTTATCTAATTCTGAATTTGGAATACAATTTTTTCAAAATCGGACGACTATATCATATAGCTGCCATAGGAACGATCGGAAAATTAGTGATTAATATGAATTATCTGCAAGGGTATATAAGCTTCGGCTGGCCGAAGCTAGCTTCCTTTCTTGTTTCTAATATTTTTAGCTAATAGGATCTTTCCGCTCTTACACCCCGTCTATGTGTGGCTCACCTGACGAACACGCCCATGACAAAGAGCGTAACCAGGATGCCGGTGGCACTAAACGCCATCGCCCCAATGGCCCAGGCGGACTCCGGTCGCAAATATATCTCCGGGATGGGGCGGCAGTACTGCTTGTGGGCGTCGGGCAGCGTGCCCAGCTTGCACAGCTTGCAGTGGGTCTCGTCATCCGGGTGGCGGATCTGCAATGGACGCAACGCACAAAGGAGCACTTGATAAATGGATGGGGCGATCACAAAGGCGGCGTGTTTGCCATTCAGTTGCAGCCCCTTTCAGGCCTGATGACTTAATTGTTTTTCGCCTCTGAAGCCCCATTTTTTTCCGCTCCCCTGTCGGCCCGGAATAGTTCCGGAATAATTCACCCGGCGCCGCATTTCAATCTCGTCGAAAGGCCGACAAATAAATTACGGTGGCCATGGGCAGCTGGGCCCCACTTACTTGATAGGTTGTGCAGTTGAAGCAGTGCCAGCAGCAGCTCTCGCCCTCCACGTACTTCTTGGCCTGGCCCACCAGACAGGGCAGGCTGCAGACGGACTCGGGCGGCTTGGGACTCAGGCGCTTGAACTTCACCTCTGCGGCCGCGGGGATAATAAAAAAAGAAATGTAGTCAAGGAGGTGGGTCTAGTTTATTCTAAAAAATTTAAATACAGCTACTCAAGAGGCACTGAAGCTATAAAATGGTAAGTAATGAA
Source organism: Drosophila prostipennis (assembly GCA_037075205.1). Taxonomy (NCBI): domain Eukaryota; kingdom Metazoa; phylum Arthropoda; class Insecta; order Diptera; family Drosophilidae; genus Drosophila; species Drosophila prostipennis. The sequence continues at coordinate 27,167 of JBAMCJ010005005.1, read as the reverse complement.
TCTCTGTTCTTGAGACCAAATTGGGATTTGAATAAAAGGTGCATAATTAGGAAATCGGAATTTGTAAAATAAAATTCGATTGTGAGCACTAATAAACCCATAAAAATATGCATATTATACACAGTTTTTGCCAGAATAAAATCTTATTTTCATAGCTTTGCAGAGGGTTTTTTGACATATAACCTCCTACGCTTGAGAATACCATTTTTTTAATAATTCTGAAATTCGAATTTAATTTTATCAAAATCGGACGAAAATATCATAGGATATTGCCATAGGAAAAATCAGAAAATTAATAGGTTTTTATTGTATTCTCTTCTACTCTGAAATATAACTCTTTTTTAAAATTACAGAATTTCGAATTAAATTTAACAATAATTGGAAGGACAGAAAAATGAATAATAAATTAATAATAATTCAAAATTTAACATTTTGTAATTTGTAATTTAATAGGAATAATCTGCAAGGGTATATGGGCTTCGGCTGGCCGAAGTAAGGTTCCTTACTAGCTTTACTTAGAATAAAATATAAATTATATTTTAATCAGTTTTTTTTAAGATTATTATCTGAACTTTAAATAAGTTTTTGGGAGTTTCCCTCTTAGTTGCTTGAAATGTTTTCAGTTGTATCACCGAGCCTTAATAGCCATTTCCCGCAAACGAGTATTTGCCGCACTGTTTGGCGATGGTGGCCAGCAGTTACAGTGCTAACTTAACACTTACCCGACATATTGAGGCGCAGCTCGCCCTCCGTGTACTCGCCCACCTTGACCCAGTGGTACTGGCCGGCCTGCGACTGCTTGAAGTGGATGATGTTGTAGCGGGCCGGACCATCGCCGTTCCCGTCGAAGCGGAACTCGTCGCCGCTGAGGCCTGCGGATGGAATTGATGGAATATAAGTTAAATGGGTTTATGGTTTCACGCCTGCCAGAGCCAAAGCTTTGGCCCGCTTGCCCTATCAGAAATATCAGAAAATTGACAATCTGCGCCAGTCAGTCAGAGCCTTTGGCTCCCGGCCGTCCGTCCGTCTGTCTGTGTAATTTATTGAATTTCAATCGAGTTCAATGACGATGACAAGCAAGTCAATTTTCCACTCGAAAGCATGGCCAATGCGCCTTGTAGGACACTCGCAGCCAGAGATGTGTGTATGTGTGTGTATGGGTGTGTGTGTGTGTGGCTTTTGGCACAACTGCAAGGATGGGCTGGGAGGAAATTTCCACTTAAGCTATTTGCGCAACACTTGCCGGCTGAAGGAAGTAAGCGGGAGCTAAAGAACTTGAGCTTGTCTGCCATCCTGATTTTAGTAATCCTCGAGAAACGCCAACACTGCCGGCATATAGTTGTACCGTTAATTTGCCTTGGTTTTATCCCGCCGAAGTGAATAAATATCTTTCTTTTTCCTACTCACCCTCGAACTCCACTTTGCGCAAATATTTGAGCAAATCTGCGCCCTTTGTCGGCTTCATGGCCTCGCAGAGCGAAGGACCTCCGCCGCACAAGTCGCGGTGCATGTCCCTGGAGGAAAGACATTGAATAAGGTTTTTTTCATTAGCTTTTAACATCCCAACTGGGCAAACCAATCACACTGTTAACATTTTTATTAGTGTTTTTGTTACATTTGACAGTTCATAAAAAATGTTTAATTTTTATATCATTTAATGTGATTATTTCAACCTAATTTTGTTTATTAATCAGAGCATAACCTTTTATTTTTTAAACATTTACCTGAGGGCATAGGCAAATGCCATGACCGCATCGCTGACGAACTGCAACTGGTCCTCAAAGTCGGTGTTCTGCCTTGAAAGTCGCTCCTTTTTGGTGCACTCCTTGGTGTAGTTGTTGTACGGAGTGCTGGTACTTCCGGGATATCGACACTGGAAATGATCCTCCCAGAATTCTGAAAGTAACATATTAAAAATAAAATTTTAAATATTAATTTTTGATAAATAAATACTTAAATAACGCCTGAAGGAAATGCATAGGTAAATCCACTTACCCACAAACCAGGGATTTCGTTGGTTGTTCTCCACCGTCAGGCCGAGGAAGTACTCCTCGAAACCGCGCACTGGATTCGCCTGCGGCTGCACAGACAGCGTGCCTTCCACCTGTTGATGACACCGAGCCGCACATGGCGTATACTTAATGAGCTTGATCTCAATGGAGGGCCAACTCTGGGCTTGAAAGGTTTTGACAAATTAATTAGCCCCACACAGACGCACGCACGATTAATTTAAATGAAACCATAATTCATCATAGGAGAAGGCGTGCGAAAGTATTCTCCTTGCCTTATTTTCGGGTCTCATAAAACCGGGTTAGGCCCACGTAAATGCGTGCGTGTGACCAAAATCCTTTAATCATTAATCAAACCTAGTTGCTCCGCCCATTTAGGATCATAATTTCCGGGCGACAGAAAGTGGCCCGTCATCCGGACTGACGAAATAGTTCACTCACCTCCGGCTCGTAGTCGTCCGATACCAAGTTCCGGGCACTCCAGCCATCGGATCCGATCCAGGAGAAGGAGCCAGTGGCATTCGCCCGCCGAACCGCCCGCATCACTTGCCGCACCTCCTGATCCGAGCCGAAGATAATGGCCCCTGGGCGGCGGCGGATTGAAAGGATGCGAAAGGAGGAAAGGCAGAAATTAATTTTAATTGCAATCAATAGTGAATAAGCGGCTTTATTGCGGAAAGGAAAACAATCTGCAGCTGCCAAACGCTCTTGTGTTTTCCTTTTCGAGGTTTTGCCCTTCCATGGGGACCTTAAGTGTTCTTACAACATTTAATGACGGAGCGAAATAATTATGAATATTTATCTTGATATATATTTTCAATATTTTTCAGGAGTATTTATGCGTAAAAGGGCACAAATATCCAGTGCAGAAAACTTACTTCATTTCATTGAATATTTTATCAGCCCTTGCGACCGATTGCCAGCCAAAAGGCAGTTCGCTTCAATTTGCAAGAAAAACAATATTTTAATTGGATTCAAAAGTCAATATGGTCCACAAAAAATATTGAAATATCAATGACGAGGTGGCAAAGCAAGGCAAACAAAGTGACTAATTCGGATTCGACATTGTGATTTCTTGGGCTCCGGAGTTCTGGTTAGTATTCCCTGCTTTGACAGAATTTTCGCTTTTTGTTCGGTTGCGGGAAAACTTCTCTGGGATACGTGAGCTGCCGCTGTCACTTCTTATCGGCCTGCCCAGAAGGACTTTTTGTCTTGGCAATAATTTTTTTGCCCCTTCAACATGTCCTCGTATCGATTTGCCACTGCTGCTCCGACTACTTGAAGTAAAAGGAAACTTAATCAAAGGCAGCGGCGGCGACAACAGGAAAACTTGTCGATACTTTTCTGAAGTGAAGGATATTTTCCTTAGATTTTCACTTTGCCTTAGATTTGCACTCGAGCGGCTTCTTTGTCGGCCTGTGTATACTAGTCAAGTGCCCTGGCTACGCTGAGCAGGGATATCAATTTTAATTTAAGAGCCCACTATGTAGGATATTTATGCAGATTAAGGGGGAAACTTTAAAGCCGTGTACTGGGTATAATCGCATCGGCTTGGCACAACTGCGATAAAAAGGGAAATCATGTCGGCTCTCCCCGCCCACTTTCCATTTCCACTTTGCCCCCACTTTGCCCCCAAAAGTGACATGTGTGGGGATCCGAACGAGCGCAAAGTTCACCCCCGACGGCAGTTAGGAGTCCGGAAGAGCATCATTTTTCAGAGACCCAACTCGGATCCTAACGCAAACCCCATCGCGAACCCGACCCCTCGATATGCAAAATTAAACAACTGATGCCAGAGAAAATACTTTGTCAAATTGATTAATCGTTGCGAGGGAAGCGCCCTGTAAACGGCGTCAAATCACAAATCACAATAAGTAATGATGGTTGCCGAACCCTTTTCTCGGGCGGGCGGCTGCTTTACGACTCCTGATGGCACATTTATGTAAATCAAAAATTGTTTGCCAGACAAAAGTCAATTGTTATTGGTCGGCCCCCGTGTGCTTTTTATTGGCAGCCACGACCCGACCCTCCTTCAACTTCACCCTTCTGGAGCCCTGATTAATGATATGCGGCAAGGGCTTAGGCGGTAATTATTTTTAATATATTTCTTCACAGCTGCTGCAACTGGCAGTTGATTAATATTTGACAGGGCGATGCGAAACAAGTTTAAAGTTAAATTGATTGACATTTATTTTTTGTTTATCTCGCTCCTCGGTGCGTATGATTGACGTAGATTGGGGCAATGCAGTGTGGCAAAGAATCGTTTTCATTTGAAAAATCGTTCCGATAAATTTGAATTTTTGCCGGCTGTATTTTTTAATTGCGTTGCCATGTCAGACGGGCAGTGTCATTCATCGGTCTTCATGGATGTCAAGTATTTTTTTGGTACACGGTCACAGGGCTTCACTTTTGGCCATAACAAATATACATAGTTTTTTCACCACTACAATATTGCCATATCAGTTTGTCCACTTTTGGCCGGCTATCTCTCAATTTATTTGCAAATAACTTTTTCTGTTTGCTTTGTTGTGAACTTTTTAATTTGCCCCTGGGACAGATGGAACAACTGCGGAATAGCGTGGGAGGTTTTAAAATATTTTCATTTAATTTGTGCAATTTCCGTCCCTTGGCCCTCCCCTTCTCCTTCCCCATCCAAAAACCCTTGCATAGTTCGCGACTCCGGATCGCATTCATTTGGCAGGCGTTGCGAAGCGCTTTTCCTTTCGCATTTGCAGCGGCGCCTTTCTTTTGACATTTTCATTTTAAATTGCATTTTAACTGGCAGTCTGCAGTCGCTTTTCCGCTCTGAAATTTACACTACCCTTCGCCACCTCTCCAGTTTCCCCAGCTACATACCTCGGGCCCGCGGCTTCGTCAGCAGCTTCTGCACTATATTATCGTACGCGATGTCCTCGGCCACTCCCGAATCCTTTACCAACTTCTCCTTGATGGCAATACAAATGTTATGGCGTGCCAGCAGCTCCTCCAGCTCCTCGAAAGCCTGTTCGGGGAGTAGAGAAACAATTGCAATGTTGGGTGAGCAATAAAAACGCATGTGATGGGAGTGGTAAAATTGTTTACGCAGGTAAGAAGTACTATGTAGGCACTTACAACGTATTCCGTTGACACAGTAATCGCTCGAGAATATAAATGCTCGTCAGTGTGTGATTCCGGTTATCTAATGGTGCTAAATTTCCTTCTAAAGGATTTTACATTTTTCTGCTTGATTTCACACGTATATATAGACCCCGTTATATTTACTTAAATATTTTTAAAGATTTTACTGTTAGATTACAACGATTTTAATATTGTAGACTATAATTTTTGTAGATCTAGTTCATTATCCGAATTTATTAAAGTAACATAGCTATTATAAAGCCAAGCAAAAGCTCTAAACCAGTACAAAACCACACTTAGTAGCAAACACCTGCTTTCTCACCCTCAATCCTCCTTCGTAGCAATTTTCATTGACGGAGTACCCACCTTGATGCCGTAATTGCTCTCCTCGTAGATAATCGAGACGTAGCTCCAACCCATCCGCTTAACAATCTCCACCATGGCCTTCACCTGGTAGTGATCCGAGGGAATCGTGCGGGAGAAGTACTCGAATCGCTGTTTGTTGCTCAGCTCGGGGCTCGTGGAGAAGTAGGACACCTGGAAAAAATGAGGGGAGGCGGATTACCATATGATGCGCAAATATTTTTGCTTAAAAAACCATAGCATTGACTCTGAAAAGTGCTCACATGCGAGCATGTTATTTTTATGTTGCAACCATTTTCACTTTAAGGTTTCAACATTTAATTTTCACTTTTTTCCGCACTCGCCTTTGGATGTCTGTTTTGCAAACACTTTCGTAAGCTTCTTTCCCAGCTTTTGGCATTCATATTTTCCCCCTCTTAAGCTCCCTTCGAAAAACCACAAACAATGCATGAGTCGAAAGAAAACATCAGATGGTATTACTTTGCAAAATCTGCTGCCGAGGATGCAGCTGCAAAAGGCCAACTGCGGTAACCTGGCCAGAATCAGGAAACCAATTTCACGCACTCATTAACCCACCGGTTGAAATCGATATTAGTATGTGCGGTCTTAGAGCAAAGACGTTGGCGTTGAGACAAGTCAAGTGCAAGTGTTTAATGAACTACTTGGTTTCACATTAAGTGTCATTACCATTAGTACTTCGTAAGAGCTCTTTAACTTGTCACGCATGGCAAAGGGATGGCAATGAAACTGTCTAATTGGCTAAATTGCTTACAAAAGGTTAATTGAATCCTGACAATCCTATTTTACATTATTGATCTTGAAGAAAGAGTCAATTGCAATCTATACAGTGGCAGAGAGCACAAATATCAAGCTATTAAATAAATTCTATAGTATAAGCTTATATTTGCTTAGTTTATAAGATGGAATAAGTTTCTGGCATCTCTATGACTTTAAACCATAACCATACTGTATGTAATTTATTCCAAAATAATTTTCTTTAATCGATAAAGTAATTTCCGAAGCAAGAGAGATCCACTTTCATTGCTTAGTTAAAACAAATAAAATATTGTTCTCAGGATTTGGACACAAGATTATATATTGCATATGCAAATATGCTTAACTAAGTTTCAGACATGTCATGGGTACGTCGTCCTTCGTCCTTGCCTACATTTTGCATTGCATCCAATTTCCGCTAAGCCTAAATGGAACTCACTAAGTCGCCATCGACCAGCCATTTCAATTGCAGAACACACAAAATTTGCTGGAAAGTGCTGTTTATGCGAAGCCTGCTGAAAGAGTCCTCGCGTACAAACCAAATGCAATCAAATGTTTATGGCTGATTTATGAGCTCTTTTCGCAACGATAGTCGGGCCTGCATAAAACGGCTGCTGCTCCGTCGACTGGCACTTCGTGTGCGTTTAATGGCATCCAGTACAGCCATACATATAGGGCAGGGATCTGGCAGTCAGGCAGTTGGCTACTTAGTTATTGTCGCGTATTGACTTTCGGCTCCAGCTCACGTAGTTGGAGCAACACCACCGGCCACTCAATCTCCTTCAACTTCCAGCACGTGATTCATGCAGGCACTCGAAAAATGTTATTCGGTTCTCGAATGAGAATAAATACGAGTTTCTAGCATAACTCAGGTTTTTCTTTTATAAGGTGCACCCAAAAAATGTGGGTTAAAGTCGGTATATTTTATTTTATTTTTCTTCACAAATATCCTTATAGATTTTATATTTTTTTAATTTTACTTTACTTTCCTTCTTGATATAGGCCAATTCTGTGATTAAATGAATTTTAATAAATCAAATTTTCAGATATAGGGAAACATTCTACTAAATCAAATGAAACCATTCCCTTGATGTCTTTCGTTAGATATTTCTTTACCAATAGTAGATAAGATTATTCTCCCGAAAAATAAATCAGATTGTTGTACCTGCACAGTTCATATTTCTGAGTGTCTGTAAATCGGAAGAAACACAATGTTCCCCCCGAGTCTTTTGTTAGCCTGTCCGACCATATTTCTTTGCAACTGCTGCACTTTGTTCCTCTCGTTGGCCTCCAGGATTCGACTAATTTAGTGGCACGTGCAGACACTTAAGAATCGGTAAAGCCAACCCAAAGTCCTGCCGGCCATTACAACAGTTACCATGTGGCTTCTGGGAAATTTTAATTACGAAATAGAGGAAACTTTGGTTGGCCAAACTAATGCACATGTGTACATATATGTTGCTGCGAGCATAAAGCAAAATGTGAACTAAAAACCAAAAGGACTTCCTTTCTGTGCCATGACCTTTTGACTTCGGGCACACAAAGTCCCACAGTTAGGACATCAAACAATAGAAACTCACCTGGGGTATTCGGAATAACCGCAATAAATTGGCAACTTGTATAGATGTGACCGAGGAGGCGGCGCCCACCACCCCCGAGATGACCTTCCGCACTTGCGTCTTGTTGCAATGATATTCCGCGTCGTCAATGTTGCTGATGGATCCTGAAAATATATACAAGCAAGGAGAAAGAGTTTAGAGAAGTTCAGCACTGTCATTTCAAATAAATTCAGTTTTATTGCTCTGTTAAAGGTGAATTTCGCTAAAATTCCTCTTGTTTATAAGCATTTAAATTTGTGTTTGTTTTTCTTTTATTCCTTTTTGCTTTTATTCCGGTATTAAATTGTTAGCTGCTTTGCGCAGTAAATTAGAATAATCATTTGGGAAAATATTTTATTAAGGTCTTACTCACGTTTTGCAACGAACCAAATATGAATAGTTCTCTGAATTAAATTATTGATTTTTGTTTATAGTTGCTTAATTTGTTGTACCTTGATTTAAAAATTATATTTAATATTTAATACAGCTAACTAAAGTTTAAAATGCTCTTATCTCAATAAACGAAAACTTTATAATCGACTTACCCAGTTGCAAAATGTTTTCCTTTACCAACTTTAGGATCCCATATAAACACTACCCAAAACTTAACCAACATCCTAAATCGGTGGGCGGTGTTCCACGCCCACCATTATTAAGTGTAGCCAGCTGCTGTGCTTAAGTACAAATTAATTAACTCTCCGGCTAAGATAGTGGCGTGATTTTGCCCACACAATCGATGCCTAGATTATTATTAGCCGTAGAGGGATGTCTGTGCGGGTACAGTGTGGCGTAGCTAAGAGCATCGGCATAGTTTACGGGCTGCCTAATCCTGTCAATATAATTCAGTGACTTGGAAAATTATATTTTTCATACGTCATAAGGAACAAAGACAGGGACGGGGATGGACAGAGGGAAAGAGGGAAAGAGACAGAGACGGGCACCGCACGTCGCTCAAATAAATCCTTGCCGCGCACATAAATAATGAAATTATGGAGATTAGAAAGTGTTCAGGGACGATGACAAGGATGCTGGCTCTGCGCCCAATTGATTATGGATCGTTGGCTGTGTGTGCCGGTCTGAGTGTGTGCGCCTCGTTGTTTGGCCCGATAAAAGTAATAAGCGGCATTTTATGTGTCCTTGATCTTCCCTCGCTGCTCCTCCGACTCGGCAATCTCAATAAGCCACCCCGTTTTGTCTTAAGGGAATTATGCATATTTAGTTGCCAAGAGAGCTCCAATCTCCCGCCAGGAAATCCCATAATTTATTTATTAATTTAGTTTATTAATGAAATCTTTGACGAAAGTTCTCCGCTCTGCGTGTGGATATTGTTGTTAAGGGGGAAAATATACATTTTCCTACTACGCCAAGGTAACCTTATTCTCCGAGGCAAGCTCTCACATAACACAAATCCCAGAGATACCGCTATTTAATTTGGCTGAATAAATTTGTAAACAGTTTTCGCCGGCGGCTCCCACAACAAAACGACTGTAATTCAACTGCAACTGAAACTACTTTTACTCGCAATGAAATCAACATAAGTTCAGAACCAGAAGTATACAAAATTTGCATATAAATACGAGAAAAAGCGAGGCTGCATTGCAAATATGCTGAAAGGCAGAGCAACAGAGTTTCCTCACGAAACAATTTGTATTTATTTTTATTTTTGTAATTCTACTTATTCATATCTTTAGAATTTTCATTAAAATAGGTATCAAAATATCATGCTATAGCAAACCAATTTCAAAATTAAAAATACTAATAAAATAAATGAGAATAAGAGACAAGAGAAAACGCTATTGTCGAGCACTGATTGGTTTCCTTTATTTGCTCAGAACTTTTTAATGAGTGGTCCGATTTAAAAAATTTGTTCTACATTTTCGAAGGTGTTACTAAACCGAACCAAATTGCATTTACAATTTTGCAAAATCTGTAATGATGTGGGCGACAGAAACATAAAACAAACTTCCCTTTTACTTCCCTTTTAATGGGTATAGGAAAACTAAAATCGTACATATAGGTCCTGATTGTTCTTATGGTAGGGTATAGGATATATTTGGATAACAATGTGACCTTCATAATAAATGAAACAAATATGATTAGTTGTCGAATAGATCTATTGTTATTAAATTGAATGGGCAAGAATTTTAATGGGGTAACAATTTCCTTAGCGATGATAAGGCTTTAAAAAATTTAGGAATTATGTTTTATAGTTGCCCCTGTTTTAATAAAGTAGTATTAATGTGTTTTTAAAAACACATACTTGGGGTTTATTCTATTTTATTCTATAGATTTTGTTTATCATTTTATTTTTCTCCATTCGAACAATGCCGACATTTTTCGCCTCAACTGCTTACCTTTGATAAAATCCACGGCCATTTCCAGGCCGTACGAGTCCTTATCGCAGTCGTCCAGGATGTGGGCGCCCAATGTGATATTTGGCAGCAGCTGCTCCCGGTTGATCCTGTCGATCGTGAAGAGCATGGCCTCCAGGGCCTGGATGCCGCCCTGCGGCATGATGGGTCCGCAGGTGATGCTGTCCTCGCGCGAGTGGACCATCATCAGGCCGCCCAGGATGACGTCGCCCTCCACAATGGCCTCCCGCTTGACGGGCCAGTGCCTCTGCGGCTGGCTGGCGTAGAGCAGTCTGTCGTTCTGGAAGCTCAGCGAGTCCGGCAGGGATCTCAGGTACTTGCCACTCCCGTCCGCCGAGATGAGCGGCAGCATCAGGTTCAGGTTGTTCAGCGGCAGGTGGCGGCCGCGATGGCGACCGGAGCGCGGCGAGGCCAGGTCAATGTTGGCATACCGCTGGTAGTCCTCCAGGTCGAAAGGTTCGTCGTCCGACAGGCCTCCATTAGCCCGAGATGGGTGCCTGCCATCCGATGGCGATGGATCATCGCTGGCGTAATCCGGCGACTGCAGGTGATTCGGGTGTTTCAGGTGATTCGGGTGATTCACATTCACATTGCCATTCCCATTCACCCACTGACGCCAGTGTTTGCCCAGCTGCTGCTGCCGCTGCTCCAGCTCGAGAATCTCGTAATGGCTCTGTCTGTGCTTCCGGCTCCCATGCTTTCCCCGGTGGTGCTGACGATGATGGAGGTGCTCGCAGCCAGGATGATTGCTATTGCCATTGCTGTGACGGCCACTGTGACTGCCACTGCGACCGTGATGATGACTGGGCGCCACCCCGTCGTCCTCCTGCAGCTCAATGTCGCCCACCACCACCTGGCTCTCGGCCTGCAGGATGTGACAGGTGGGCAGGACGACCAGGACCAGCAGCAAACAAATTTGCACGAACCATTTGCTGTCGCAGATTGTTTTCATATTGGCCTTGGCTACGGTTTAAACGCGATTTATTTGTGTATTTGCTCGTCGCACGCTTTTATTTGAATGTGCGCGGATTCGGGTTGGATATGTTTCGGATTAGCTTACAGTTCAATTGCTCATGGCGATATGTTCCGCGCATTTTGGGCTTTGGTTTCGTTGATTTCTCACAATTTATCGTTCTTTTTTCGCTTCTGCATTTTGGCGTTTTCTGCATTTGCAAATGGGGGAATTTCGTATATATTGTGATTCCGCAATAAATATTTTCAGCTATTTTCTCCGTTCAGATTGTTTTTGAGTTTACAAAGTTATCGTTCACAGAGCTTTTATGTTAATATCTAATTTAAATAATTGGCGTGTTTAAGAGAAATGTCACAGCAAATAAATATCATTGCACATTAATGTTTTTGACGGCTTAAATAATTTTAAATTGCTTTTATATTGGCTTGGTTTTTTTTCTGTCTTAAATGTTGTTAGCTTATAAAAATTAATGCTTACTTGACCTTTATATTAACTTTTTGCTTTCATTAAAAACTTATAAAACATAAAAATGTTGACGAATGGGTTTCATTAAAATTTAACCAGATATTCTTCGAAGTCAAGCGAAACTCGAAAAAGGTTTTTAGCCCCCAAAGCTTAAAGCTGTCAACCCTCCCCGATTATTGGGCTACGGTGGGCGTGGCCCATGGGCATTTGGCCATAAAAATGATTGCCCCGAGGTAAATTAAATTTGCATAAAATTTTACGCGCCGCCGCAAGACGGGGAAAATGCGAGTAAAATGCAAGAAATCCTTTGCCTTGGGTAGTGGAAAAAGAAACGAAAAGTTGGGGTCGCCGGAGGGTTGCCAACGGTAATTAATCAAATTGTTGGCATCGTAATGAGCTTGTCGGTGGTCCCAGGCCCCCGATGTTTGTCACCCACCCATCCTTCACCCACTTCCGCTTGCCCCACCCCACTAATCAACAAACGCGTTAACGCCACTTTAGACAGGACCTGCAGTTGGAGCTCACAAAATTACTTATCATCAGTATAATCAGCGGCATTATCAAGGTAACCCGGAATGACACCGGAGGTCTGTGGGTTAGTGGGTGCTTCGATGGCTGCGAAGGCGGGTCAGTGGGTTGTGGGTGGTTTGTGGTGGGTGAACGGCCTCCAGTCTGTCAATGTCGAGGTGTCGCGAACCACTCGGCTTGCAGCATCTGCGCCGCCGGCTTTCGGGACGCATCGAGTAATGAGATTGCGTTAAACAAATGGTGCTTTCCCTTTTTATTGCACGTAATAGACACCGGAGGCTGCTTACACGCTCGTAATTTATTCTGATTACATTTGTCGTCCCTCTGTCAGTGTCTCATCCACCATTGCTCTTCCCGTGATGTGGGGCATTACGAGTTTGTCGGGTGTATGTTTACCCAACTAAGGCTATCGGCAATTAATTCGAAAACATACAATCTTGATTAAGCCAATCTTAGCAGTTTATTCTAATTAGGAACTTTAAGTGGAGGAAGCTCTAGGAATCTCAGGCAATTTAATTGGATTAAGCTGTTGAAGCTCGAGAAAATCAAACGAATTTATAAAGAATAATCTTAAAGTGAAATCAAGGGTTTGGAATCTGTCATTTCATGTTGTTCCAAACGAGTTCTAAGAAAACTCTTAAGTTATTTGAGTAATATGCATGCTGATTTTCCTAGAATTATAAAATTACTAAATTCTTAGCTCGAACTACTTGAAACTGTAGTAAGGAATCTTTGTGGGATTTTTCACATTATTCGAATCACTTTGATTATTTTATCCATATTAGCGGAAGTTTAACTGGAGGATGCGGTTAAGCTCGAGGAATTCAAAAGAATTTATAAAAAATAACCTGAAAAGAAAGTCAAGAGTTTCTTAGTTCTAGGAAAACTACTAAACTGGTTCAGTAAAATGCATAATGATTTTCCTAGAATTATTAAATTATTAAATTCTTAGCTCGAACTACTTGAAATTGTAGTAAGGAATCTTTGTGGGACTTTTCACATTATTCGAATCACTTTGATAATTTCATCCATTTTTTTCTTAATCGGAAATTTAAGCGTTAGGAAGCGTTAACACTCGAGGCATTCAAGAGTTTATTAGTTCTAGGAAAACTACTAAATTGGTTCAGTAATATGCATACTGATTTTCCTAGAATTATTAAATTCTTAGCTCGAACTTCTTGAAACTGTAGTAAGGAATCTTTGTGGGATTTTTCACATTATTCGAATCACTTTGATTACAGCGAAGGGCACGTATTTTTCCTTTCTCGCTTGAACATTTTTTGCATAACGAACAGAGCAGTGGCGGATCTAGGATTTTGTTGTGGGGGGTGATATCAGAACAATTATTTTGTTCCATACTTTTTGAATACCAAAATTCCTTTCATTTTTCACCCGAGTGGGGGGTGATATATCACCCATATCACCCCCCGTGGATCCGCGCATGGAACAGAGCCTCCGGCTGTCAGTGACACTTGTCTCAACGTGTTTTGTTGGACAATGTTCATAGCAAGGCATTACGAGAAGCGATCCCCAGCAACCCAACCCTTGGAGTCCCATTTCGAACCCATTTCGTCTGGGCCAACCTAACCCCCCCACCCCCGCCTGCTGCTTTGTCATTGTCTTATTTTGCATTTTGTATGGGGGACTTTGATTTGATTGAGCATTTTGTACGTTTGCCTTGTCCTTTTTCGCTGATTTGAATTTTCGTTAAATTTCGCTTTTTTGTCGCTGAAATATTTTATGTATATAATACCGGGCTGGCTTTAAGGACAGCAGACGATATCAATTTGCTGTCTCTTGCCATTCACTCTGTTGCCATTCGGTCTGTTGTGCAAATTGATTTCCATCGATAGGATTTACAGTGGCATAAAATTGACGATTTCGCCGAGTGTTCGCGCAAATTTGACCTTTACAGCAGAGTATATATTACTCCGGATTAATAAAGGCAGAATTGAAAATGTATTTTAATACTTGGGTATTTCTTTTCCTTTCACATTTAATTTTCGATGGCCACTCGACGAAAAATATACTTGGAGCTCTTCAATGTGCAATGTGCATGTTCAAGGGGCGGCTTTTCTTAATGTATCAAAGCAAATATTTCAGTTATGTAAAGAGTAAATTAATGAGTGCACTCATTAAGGTCTTGTTTCTGAGAGCTTGTGTACTTAATGGTTGCTCTTACACACTTTTTTCGGTTGTACAATTAAACTCTTGATTCATTTCCCTTTTTCAGGGTAGTGAGAGGTGCTTTATTTCCTTAAACTTAATCCACCTTTATCCGTTTTAATTTCACATCTCATTTGCTGTCGTTCTCCTGACAGCCGCCGAATTGCGACATTTGCATAAATTCGTGGGCCAAACAATAAAGAAAATTTCACATCAAATAACATTCAATCACCTGCCACACACACCTGGGCATCCCGGGCTGCGGCTAATGTCCTGGCTGCAGGATCAGGCGTCGCCTCCAGAAGCACAGAATTAATAGTAACACATGTAGGAAAGGTAAGGCTGCGCCCCTCGCTCCCCAAATATGAATAATTCGGGGAGCGAGACATGCAAATGTCTAACATCTCCTCAGCCGTCGAGAGTTACAAATGTGAGTCTGTGATAAATTTCGTTGACACGCCAGAAACACGGAAAGTTGTCAGCCCGAGGAACGAGGCATTAGGTAGCTGGTAATCAGGACATTTCAAATTCCATATGCAGATATTGCCTCACCTACGCTCCACCGAGTTTGTGACAGTTGTGTGAATACATTTTTTAATTTTATTATCGCGAAAATGTATTACGGGCAATAACATTCAGCCCCCGAGCGCCGAGGCCCAAAGTTATGAAATTGGCCCAGTCTGCGGTGAATGATCAATCAGATGACTTCTGCTGGCCCATTTTATATTCACGGCACACAGCATGCACACAAACAAAATATGTATAAGATTTTCTCTATATAAATAGTACCCAGGAGAATGTAATAAAATGTTTTACTGGCTTCATTATGAAACCAGATAGTAATACCAAATAATACATTTTCTTTTCGCCCTGTGTAGTCAAACAAATTCAATGGTTTTCCAAGGGTTTCCCTTTAATTTCGGCTCTGTTTGTCTGCGTGCTTGGATGGGATTATTAGAGGTCCCCGGGGGAGAAGCGCGTCAAACACATGAAATCAATTACATTTCTCTAATGTAGGCACAGCTGCCCTTTTCCCTGCTCTCCGGTCCAGAAGGTACAGGGCTTTGCTCGATTTTCCATAGACGCTTTTCCACTCAGGCGGGGCGAAATCTCAGGTATTTGCGAGCTAATAAAGTTTGCCTTAAAGTATTTGGCATAAAACTTTGCCTGCGTGGGCCCGGGTTATTTGTTTTGATATTAGTGGGTCCTAAGCATGCATGACATGCCCTCCATTTCCATCTGGCCTATTCATATTTGCTTAGTTCAGCTGTCTGGCAAAGAAGCGTCCTTACACGTGGCGTTCTGCGCATTGGTAAGCAATTTCCCTGCTCGTATCAATAATTTCCTAGGTTTTATTGTTATTTGCGAGTATTTTTATGTATTTGCCAGGACGAACCCTCTGCGCCTGGGGCGTGGATCTCCCTGTTCCAAATTGGGTTCGGTACTGAAATAGTTGGATGACCCTAATGGAGATGGCTGGTCCTACCCGCAAATTAAATTCCATGTTAATGTCGAGCACCCAACTTGTGTTTTAATAAAAATTATGTCGTGCTAGCCAATGAATTAATTTAATTAATTGGCATATGCAATAACATTACAATTTGATGCCCTCGAGTGTGAAAAGCCTTTTTAATTAATACAATAAATACAAAGGAATAAATAATAATGCGTTTAATTCAGCTCCCAGGACAAATTCAATACAATAGTATGATAATAAAAAGCAATCAAATACCTTTCAAGGCGGCAAAAATCAAATAGTGGCACAAAGGAGCCGGAAATCAAGCGGAGCCATTAAGTGAAATGTAGCGGAAGTTTCATAAAAAAACGCAATTATCCTGCCACACACACACACATTCGCTCGGAAAAGGAACGACAGGAAATCAACAGGCGATGCCATGTAGCAATTTAGCAGCAAATTGTTTTCTTCCACATGACAGTGGCAGGCAAACCTCAAACCTCAAGCTCAATCGAATGCCATGCAGACCGGTAAGCAGGGGCAAATCAAACAGGAACCCTCTGGAAATGAATAGTTTGCTAACCAATCACCAAAGGTATTGTCCTCCGAACTATATTGTTCTGATCGCACAGAATTAAACTCGGTTGTAATAGGAGAACGCTTTCCATTTCGCAGTAATTAAATTTAGCACGACAAATAAACGCATTAGGCTAAGTAAGTCAGCTGAGTAACCGAAAGCCACCGTAAAGTGAAAATTTTCATAATTAATTTTGGGCCCATCCACTCGCATTCCCCTATAAGTACGTCCCCCGGAATCCTCCCTCTGGCATGTTTAAGCTCACTTTGTCTGGCCAACAAAGAGCCGCTCACCTGGGGCTTTGGCCAAAGACCACGCCCCCAGGCAATCTATACAGATACTGGCCGTGAATTATTTACGCGTATTCCGCAGGAACCGCCATTATACCATTATGCCTAGCATACTTCGGGGTCTATTGCTCCTATAAAATTCGATTTGAATACCGGCTCGCATTCGGTCATTTAGCTAATTGAATTCCGTTACGCATTAATGGCAAACAGCCCATTGCGGCCAGTGAGTTTTTCCCGAACAACGTGAATTTTAACCAGAATTTGAGTAAAAGCACCGCTAAAATATTTAGAGGGTGAAAACAATTCTGCCATAAACAAAGTTATTTAATTTCAAAAATACCGCACTTTTAGCGTTTCATTCTGAATAAATAAAATGAATTAAACATGATTTCAATAAAATTGTTGGGTTTCTAAATTTCCCACAGTTCCAAAATAATTCGTATGATTTTTTGTTAAGTTCGTAAGCAACAAACACTGGCACAATTCCATGTCGCAGGCATGATGGCCTTCGGAATTCCTCCCCGCTTATCAGAGAGCTTCACACACTCTCCTATAATTTTGCCTGGATTGAGGAGTGCGACGAACAGGACATCGTTTTCGCAAATGGCTGTGCACGGCGCTGTAAATAATCCACACCATGTTTGCTTGCCACTTGGCAGGACCGAGATCCTTATGGCGACTGTGTAAGTGTAAATAAGTTCCTGTGCGCTGGCTGCTGGCTAACAGTCAATATCAGCAAACAGCCACGAGTGGCAGCAGGCAGCTGGCAAGGCCAATATTACACTATATTGGTTCGCAAATCGAATGGTGACGGGGGGCACAATACACTGAAATGCACTCGGGCAAGTTAAAATTTATTTGCCTATCAAATGTACATATTTATGAAGTCGAGTGCTGGCAGGGAAGTCAACACTGCTGACATTTTATCCGGAAAGTAGGAGAACTTTTTTCTTAAAGTTGGCTGATAACCTATTTAAACCCTCTATATAAAATCTCATTTAAATCCCAACTATTTGCTGCATTTTTGTAATCTAGTATTATTTCTATTAACCATCTAAAACATTTATTTTACATAAAATTCCAATTAAAATGAAATTTGTAGTAAATCATGATAGCTATTGTTGAACAAATAAAAGGTTTACTACATAAGAAGCTCAAAAAAAAGGTAAAAATAAAACACATCAAAAATACATGCCCTAAAATTTGTAAAGAATTGTAAATTAAATCGTCCTAACGAGTTTATTAATTTAAATACTGCTATTTGCAATTTCTCCTCTATTTATATGATTTTTTGTACTTCGTTGGAATTTCCTTTTGTTTCAAACCACACATGCAGGATGTTAAATAATAGAATTGTAACAACGAATGCAGTCGGAATGGCTTTATGTTCTTTCCGCTTTTTAACTGCTAGTGACAGCTTATGGCATTTTTACGAGCTGAAAGACCACAGAGAGTATAATAGAAGTTGGACATGCTCGGCAGCATGGTGAAAGCCAAATTTCTCGCCGTTTTAGTTAATGCTGCAGCCCGAGTTCCGCTTAAGGAAATTACAGTTTGGCCGACGGATAATCGTTTACACGACTTGCGGAGTCGAGCAAGCACTCCGATCTCAGCCATCTGCCCATAAATCACAAACAAATTGAGAATTTAAGAGCTCTCGACATGCAACAGGAAGCCAAAGGGGCGCCATGTGCACAAAGCTGCCACAAATGCAAATTGAAAACTGCACATGGTGTTAACAGTATTTTAGGGAGTTCACTGACCACAAGGGGCGTGGCTTTGGGCCAAACTATAATTAAAGTAAGCCGAGATAACATTTTGCTTAATACTCTGTTGGCCTACTTATGCGGGCTGAGGGATTAAAAGACTTACTTTTGGAGTTTTGGAATTTGCAAGGATGATATGACTTCGGGCCACAGAACTTTTCAACTCTTCAGGGTTAATAGTTGCACATTTAAGGATAAAGTAAAATACTCCGGATAGGCCAACTTAAAGAGCCATTAAATTCCGAGAAGCCCTTGACATTTCATGAATATTCAAATACCCGAGCGGCCACGCAAAAAATGTTCGAATGTGAATTTTTTACTGGCTACAGGAAACAACATTAAATTAGGTGATAGGTGTTAACGCAAAAAGAAATATTGCGCAAAAAAACAAAAGTAATTGGTTGTACAAAATATAATTTGCACACACGTAAGTGTCGTATTTTTTTATGATATGCATATAATTTGACTTTTTAATGCTGTCTGGCGATTTTCGGCTCGTGCCAACTCGTAAATAATTAGGTCTCAAGTTGGAGTTTTCGAATTTCGAAGACTGACAAGTCTGACAAGACACTTGAGATGCCAATGCATTTTTTATGATTTTGCGTGTGAAATAAAATTAACTTTACTGCCGGTTTACGTGGCGTATGTGTAACTTTTTGATGTCCCGGCTATAAAGTGAAATTTCAAGTTTAGTGCCAGGGCAAATGCTTGAAAATGTGCTTAAATTCCGCAAATATATCACATAAAAGCTCAGCCAATATAAATTGCAATTGACATTTCGCTTCTTAGCAAAATCAAGGTAAGATTTATGTTCTTTGAATATTTAAATATTCTTAAAAGGGTTGAAAACTTGTTGATCTTCGAATTATATACTTTTGCATAATGGCACTGTTTATCAGAAGCTGGCGTCAGAATACCTCCCAAATTTAAGGCTAATTAAATGTAAAGCTGAAAGGGTGAGTGAAAAATTAATATTACGTTCTCGTCTGCAAAAACAGCTCCGACGGCAGCTGTGTTTACTTTGGCCAGCAAAAAGCGGCCCGAGCAAAAACTTAATAATCCCCCATGCGCACTGCTGGCCGCCAAATACCGAAAAAACTCTCTGCGGGGGTGTCGCACAATTAAGTAAAATACGTCAGGTGCTGCTGCCACTCGATTTGAGTGTAAAATTTAAATTAAACATTTTGATTTCCCCATTGAAATGTGTAGACTGGCAGGCAGTTTCGAAAAAATGGTTTCATATTTAAGTGAAAGCTCCATTTGTACTGCCCAATTCCTCGAAACACTCGTAAAATGACTCTTCTTTAATGAATATTTTATGTTTTTAATGCCCATTTTTAAAGAGTCCTTCCATTTGCATAAAACAATATTAAAGAATGCATTGAAGTTAAGCGGCTTTAAATGGTTAACCCTCCGCCTACGGCATTAATTCGATCCAGTGCTTTTGTGGGGGCTTGAATTATCCATCGTGCACATCGGGCGAAAGTGCAATGTTTATGTTTTCTTTATTTTTCCAGCTTTTTAATTAAAACTCATTTGCGCATTTGTGGCTGTCCTTAAAAGCTACGTGCAAATGTATGCGGATATGCAAAGGGGGAGCGATTGGGACGTGCCTTGGCACATTTATGTTCCACACTCCCTGGAAATAAAAACTAAAACGGGCAAAAACGAAGTTAACCAACCGAGCACCGTAAGTGCCGAGAAAAGCACACACGTGGAGCCATCGCATTTAAAGTAATTCGGAAAACCATAGACAGAATTATTATAAAATTCCGAGGAAATGAAACTTCAAAGTGGCAGCCCGTGCGTGCGAGGTCCTGCCTCTTTTATTTTTATGAGTGCCTGCCAAAGAGCCAAATTTGGCATAATATTTGCTTGCGAAAGGATACGTCGCACTGGTGGATATAAAAAGACAGACTCATAAATATCAATCCATCAAACATTGGGTAAGTTTGGGTAGGAAGACATATTTAGATGAGAAGTTGATGAGCTTGAGTGAATGGTTTTGCTATCGATTTAAAAAGAGAAGATGGTGAATAAATTGTTAATGCTATGGTTTTTCTAATAAAGAATCAAAACGCACTTTAACAATCTATCAAAATCTAAATGCCATAAATTAAAAGAATGGCTTGTTCTTATTAAAATCTGAAAATAACTATTTTTAATCCATGAATCAAAGTACAAAATTTAATCTGAATCGGTTCCTAGAAACCATTTACATCTCACAGTTGGCAGCTTTTTCACAAATTAACAGATTTTTTACTGAGAAAGCAAGACTCCTGCCCCATTTAAAAAATAAATATTTACCTAAAAGCAATTATATTAAAAACTGAAAAATCTAAATGAAACCGTCTCGGTTCCTGGAACCATTTACATCTCACACTAGGCACCTTTTTCCGAAATTAACAGAATTATACGATCTTTTACTGAGAAAGCTTAACTCCTGCACCATTAAGATTGATATCGACGAAAGATAAATTTGTATGCGCCACTGGCAGCAGCATTTATGCTAACACCGAATCCAGCCACTAAAGCAGCCATAAAACAGGCTTCATAAAGCACTCAAAACCGCATGAGAAGCATCCTAGGCGTGGGCTTCCCACCGATTTTCCCCCAGAGCCGTGCTTCTGTTATCAACAGTCAATAAATAAAATCTCATTAAGTTGAAGGCGCCGCAGGAGAGTGCAAAAGTGGAGGAGAATGAAAACTCCCCCCTCTGGCCGTGGAGTAAAATTATAAAATTTCCATTTTATTGACATTTGAAATTGACTGATATCGGTGAGGAGAACCGAAAGGGCATGCACGACTGCGGCTGCGGTTGAGTTTAAGTGTCTAAAGCGAACCTAAAGCAAATTTGCGGCAAGCGAAATAAAAGCCAGGAAGCAAAGGAAATACAGCGAGGCGGGCAGAAAGGGAAGCAGGGCCCACGAGTCAATCAGGTTCGAGGAAAAAATGGTTCAATAAAGTCAACACCCCTGGGAGCAGGGGGCGTGGCATGGCCCACGGCCAGCCAGAGGGCCAAAGAACCAGTGAGCCACTGAGCCAGTCAGCCGGAGTTCAAACAAAAAGCGTCGGGAATATTCCTCGGCATCCAAATTACATTAACGCCGCGCCCAAGGAGGCCAAAGGGAAGGCGACACATCCTGCAGCCCAAATGAGTGAGTCCCAAGTGTCGATGGCTGATAACAGCCGGAAGCCAAGTACAGAAGCCTCAACTGCCACAGAGGCGAAAGCTCAGAAGACAAAGACTTTGGGGAAAACAATTTTTCGCAAAACAAAACAGAAGAAGAAAGTATGAAAAATGAGAAACAACAGCAAGTGTATTCAAATTGGCTGAAAAGCAATTTTTTTCAGCAGCGGAGGTGTGTCGTAGGCGTGGCCATTTTGATGGGTGACACATACACTTAGACGTTTCGCGGGGCGAAAAGGAAACCTTCAGCAATCAATAATTCAAATTGGGCGCTCGCCAAACCAAACAAAAACAAAGGAAAAAAGAAAAGCTCAAAACAATCGTGTTAATTTGCATTGGCCAGACAAGTGAAGCGAAAAAACTTGTATTTATGTTGGAAATTCAAAGAATATGCGAGTGATGAATACAATTAAAATTAGCATGAAATGCCATACATAAATAATATGTGGGCGAGCAGTAGTTGCCATAGAAATGGCCTGGCGAATCAGTGACTTTTTATTATTCAACATAAGTTATTCAAAGGAAAAGCCAATAGAAATGTTTAAAATTTTTTGATCCAATCTAAAAAATGAAAACGCTCTCTCTTTACAAGTATAAATAAATTGTTTAAAAATTCCTCGACTGATTAAGGAGCACAGTTGAATTTTATCTATAAACACATGAATAACAGCAATGAAAAATGTATGAAAGCATATTTGTTAAATCGAATTATTCAATTTAAATATATATTAGTATTCAATTATTAAATTTAAATATACCATAAAAAATTACGCCAAAGCATGTAATTTAATTTTTAATTCATTTGCATCAAATTGCATTTTTATTTGGGGTTGAAACTCACTACAAAATGGATTTTTAAACTCAATTTCTGGTGACTTTCTTTTGTCTATTTTTCAAATGTCATAAATCATGTAGTAGTTTGTAGTTTGCAAAGCCCGTAGTCTGTGACTTTCGGCGATAGCCTGTGGCAGATTATGATTTATGGCTTTGGCAGGCTGCCGCTTTAACATGCGGCTTGCAGCCCAATGTTATAGTATTTTTTCCAGGCAAAACCAATTATTTTTTGATAGACAATTCGAGGCAAAAAGATCTATCTGTTTTACATATGAGTCTGGGGGGACCAAATGAGACGACTGCTTTGAAACGTTCCGTACTTAAATATTTAAGAAACTTTGTATTGCCGCATATTGCCTTAAATAATACAGCTTCCACTTGAGTTTCAATCTACGAGCGAGAATCGAACGACAGTGGTGCATACTGAATGTTCAAACAAAGCTGGGCCACACGGGTATGTGTATCGGGAAGCACGTGTCTGTTGCCCAGGTCCGAAACAACAAACAAGCAAGTTGAATGCTGGGGGGAATTTCGATTGGTATGTGGATATGGGGGCATATATAGGGGGGCTCCGCCGACATCATAATATAAAAATCAACATCAAAGCAAAGCAAAGGCAAGCTTAACTTGTCGCCCATAAAACAAATTGGCATTTTTATTATTATGACAAACAGTCAGGATGTCACACAGTCAACCCATCCAGAACCTTACCCTCCCCCGCGCCAGAGACTGGTGGAAAAGCCGGGAAAGCGAAAAGCAAGGACGGGCCACAATGAGCTACGCTTATCTTTTGAAAGCAGCTAAACCGCTTTTGATTATGTGGAAGTTGTTGGCCAGGACAGCAGCGGAGAACCGGCTGTCAGCACGGAGAGGCTCTAATAAAAATCGCAACAATGTTACGCATACGCACCGCTGGTCCTTGTTTTTTGGCTCTATTTAATGAGTTAACAGCAGAGCACAGACTCACATACGCATTTGCGGTTTTTCCAGTCTAGCTTGCTGCACCGAAATGCCATTTTGATGGTGTCGAAAAATGCCATTTTGATTTTTCAACTTTTATGACTGGCCGGGGCTGTGTTGTTGACCAGAGACCAGGGACCTTGGAGAGCGTCGAATTTAGTACATCGTAAAAGGGTTTTGTGGCCCAGCCAGGAAGTTTCTATCAAGTTTCCATCCGAAGTTTTTGATGAGCAATTAGTTTCCGGGCGATGAAATGATTCGACCAGGACTCAGCAATTAAATGGGCTTAAGACTTTAAAGTCAAAGTGTTGAGATGGTCTCGAAAAATCTTAAAAATAAACTCTCACAGTTGAAAATTAATTGAGCATTAAAAATGAGTTTACTATGCACACAATTTAATATGTTCTTTTAAATTTATTTTTAAAATTTTCATATTTTATTTGTAAATGTAACAAACAAGTGTAATTTTATGTTAAATAAATTAAAATTGTTGGGTTCTTTCAGTTATTTTTAAATAGTAAAGCACCTATAATTTGTATTAATTAAACACATTATTTCCATGCGTAATTATCTCTGATTTTATTCATGCATTTACATTTAAGGCTTTCAAAAAAATAGATATATCTGTTACAGACAAACAGAAAGAGGATTTAATTAAATTCACAAAATGACCCAGGCTTTGGAAAATGACTTGTACTTTAAAGTATTGTTGTGTCTCTGGCAAAAAAGCAAGCGAAGCCTAAGAGCTAGATATTTCAAAAAGGTTTTTCCTGCCTTGATCTTAAAAGATGACTCTCTTAAATTCATAAGCCTTACAGATGATTTCCCGGCAAGGGCCCAATAACTATGCTAAATTATTTGGTAAGCCAGGACTGACAAGTAATTTTGAATGTCCAGTGGGCAAGGGGACGTTTTCTAGGACCCGGCATAGCAATTGAGTTTCTAATTGTCCGCGTTGATGGCGCATAATTTGCCAGCTCATAAATAAAAATGTCCTGGAAGCCGGCGAGTTGCCAGCATCTGGAGGCGGACAAATTCGTCCTCCTTCCGCCCCGGAAAGTGTCATCCCCGGGCCGCGTTAAATGTAAAATTTATAGTCCATTCCGTTGGCCAGCATGGTAAGCCTTTTAAAGGCTTTAAGGTTTTCTCTTCCCGGCCTTAATCGGCTTGCCATGCTAAACACGCTTTTTGTCTACGGAAAATTCAATGTATCGGAATTAATAAAAAAAAGGTCCCGGGCCCTGAATGCGCACTCCGAATCCGGGCTCGTCCTTGAGCCATCCTGCTCCCTGCGCTTGGCGGCCAATTTTCAAAATATGTATTCCCCCGCTTTCGGCTTTTAATAGCTCGTCGGACGGCCTCATAAAAAATCTCACGAAAAAACCCAGGGCGCTGCATAAATATTTTTATTTATATTTTTACGATGAGGCAGATAAACAGGCAAAAATAAATAGGCAAGCCGAGTGAAAGACGAAAAGATGTAAAATCCCCATGATTTTTGCCAGCTGCAAATAGTTGTTGTCTGCAAACGTTAATAGCCGCTCCACAAGAGCTGCTTAGACAAAGGTTTTTGGGGGTGGCTGGCTTCAGCTGCTTTTAAGCACAGTTAATGCCCAGAGTTTTGTATAATTGGCAAGCTGCGAACTGCAGGACCTTTCACCTCGCCAAGGGCTGAGTCCGTGTTTGGTCAAAGGACACCCGGAAAAAGGGTCGCCATTTTCGATATTATTGCCAGAATTGTGTCAAAATTCTTTAAGCACATTAAATGGTTACGCAAAAAGGTCGGCAAAAAACAAACATTCCAAAGAAGGATTTCGACCCGACAAAGTAACAGCTTAAAAAGTAAAGGGTCATACTTTTTGGAAATTTTTATTTAAAAAAAAATTAATTCATTGATAAGCCTTGATTTTAAATGGTGCAAAAGATTTTTATTTTAATTTTTAATTTATTCAGTAAATCAAAATAAATTTAAAATCCATTTTTAATTTTTTAAAATTTCAAAATAAGTATAAAATTAATTTTTTAAAAATATACAAAAATTTAAATATTCTCTACATAAGATTAAATACCGAAAATTGGGATTTTAAAGTATTGCCCATATATAACATTCAAATGAACTGAGTTTTAATTCCTTTAAAAACCTGCTAGCAGCCATCGAAAATACGATTTTATTCCAAACAACAAATGCACGTATATTCAGTTGTCAAAACTTTTGCCAGGCTTTCGATACATATTTGGTTTTCGAGCATTTCCGGAATGCAAACGACAAACAAAACACAATTGGAAAATGGGAAACGACAGCAGTTTTCAAGCCATTTGACAGCCCATTTTAATATGGAACCAATAAAGGCACGAGGGAAAGCCAGGCGAGTTAGACAAAGGGACGGGAAGGCGGAAAATCGGAAAAACAGGCGACACAACAGCTGCACGAGCGTCCAGGCTGCGTAGATTTTGATTATGGCAAGTGGTAGCTGCAAAAAAGGGTCAAATGTGTCACACGATTCTGGCTTTTTGTTGTTTCCGTCCCACGTCCATGTCCCAAATTGTACTTTACGGCTTAAATACGCCGCACGGCTGCCAATAACGGGCCAAATTTGTAAGAGCGGAGGCGACAAGGTCGCCGCTTGCGCCCAGTGGAGCTTGAATTTACTTTTAATTAAAGCTGAAACCGTAAAAGTAAGCCAACGGGGGTAAAAACCCTTAAATTTTCGTTCCTGCTTCGATGGACTCTGATCGCCCTAATTACGAGCCGGCAAAACAGGATAGCCACTCCACTTCACTTTGGCTTTCAACTTTTCAGTTTTTGTTTCCCTTGTGATTCGATTTCGGTTTCTAATTGCTGAATTTTTGTTTTCATCGGACAAAAACCAATTGTAGCTGTTGAAAAATGTTATAAAGGCCATTTTATGTTAAGGTTTATTTTGTTTCAATTATTTATTTATTTCAGATTATTTTATTAGAAAGCTACCAAAACGACTTTATACTTTTTGGTGACATCTAGGTATCTAGTTTCTACGTAGACAATGTCAAACGTGTAAATTGAATTATCTCCCATGGATTCCAAAGCCGAAGTCAATTACAAACCAGAAGATTGGTTTGTGGTTGACAAATGCCGCCTCCTTTGGCTCGGTTAGGGCCACCAGCTTGAGCACTTTGAGGTTGGCGAAAAGAGTTAAAAATAACAAGGAAAGCTGGCTCTCCGCCCGAGAGCCAATTAATTTACCACTCTGCCGCACTTGACACGCTCCCCGGACCGCCGCCCTTCCCATACATATTCAATTAGGCGCCGGCGCAGATTTCACTAAATATGCATAATCATCACACACAGCTTACACACACACACACACCCGTGGGAAAATGTGAGCATAAATGCCGTTTTGGCCAACACACAGCCCTCTGAAGAAAAGTGAAAAGCGTGTGGCAAAGGGCTCGAATCGGTGGGTGGATGTGGATGGGTGGGTAAATGGCAACTACTACTCGGCATTCGGTTAACTTTCGTGGCTAATGGCGTCGGGAGAAAGTGCAAGCCAAGCAGACGCCATAAACGTGGTCTCGAGAGCCAATTAAAGTGGCCGAGAGCGAAAAAAGCGCTCTAGAGATGATCTGCGAGATAGCCCTGGTATCTTGAAAGGAAGCTCAAGCCGTTAGATAATTCAGTCATTCAGAAGTCCTCAATTGGCGGAGGTAAAAAGTTGGCAAAAATCTCAGCTGTGGGCGGAAAAATTTAAA